>BSBN01000578.1:4800000-7562820 GCA_027924645.1 Cunninghamia lanceolata | reverse complement strand
AAGAAATGGCTTAGTTGTGCATGAAGGAACTCTCAATCAAAATCCAAAAACAAAACTAAATTGGGGAGAACTAAAAGAAATCATGCATGCCAAAACATGACAGGGTTACCCTTTTCACGAACTGGGTCACCCTTTTTGGTAAGGTAGGTTGCTCGGGTGACCCTAGGGCCTCTTATATTACCCTCCTATTAAGGATTTGAAAAGGGTTATTCAACAATTGTGAGGTCCTAGAACTTAGTTTGGAGGTTGGAAAAGATGGTCAAAGGGGGAAAAACACTAGGACACATGTCATCAAGTGCGAGAGAGGAGTATAATTCACACCTTTGTGGGTCATGATTTGGACCTATATATCATCATCGAACCACCGTGTAGGCCTGTATGCTTTTCTATACTTATAGGACCATGTTATTTTAGATAGGGCCCCAAATGCCATGAAAGAAACTATTTACCATTTGATGGACTAGTCAAGATCTCTCTAATTTTGGTTTTAGGGAAGTTGAAGATCACCTGACTATTTCATAAGAGGTGAGAACATGGGACTATAGACACCTAAAATTGACCACATCACTTTCGACATCTCTTAACCCTACTTGCGACACCTTGTGGCACATTCATCCTAGGATTATCCTTTTACCAAATTAATTAAATAAATTATATTTATTTAATTAATTTTGATCCATTTTCCCCTTTTAGTAAAATTAATTAAATAAATTATATTTATCTAATTAATTTTATCTTCCCACATTATCCTTGTCCAATAATTAATTAAATAATTTTATTGTTTTATTAATTATTTTCCACTTGTCCTAATTCTTATCCAATTGCCACAAATAATAAATAAGAGTCACATGACTAGCTAAGAGCTTGTCCAGATTAAATGAACCTAGACACTCCCACAAAAGTCAAACTAACTTTTCAATCTCCACCACTCATTTCATACTACATCTCTCAATCTTAGCCATTCACATAAGAATGCCCTAGAAGCTTCTATCTCTCACCTATTAATCCTAGTCATCCATTTCCATACTACACCTTTTAATCCTAGCCATCCATCCTATCATCCAAAAATCTATAAATCAAACATCAACCGAGCCATTATCAACAAGGGAAGGATCTTCAAAGTAACATTATGTTGTCAAAGCGAGCAATCAACATATCAAAATAGTTTATCAACAATCAAATAATTATCAAGATAAAGTCAAGTGGAGCTAGGGTGCACTCTACTTCTGCTCTATTGGAAGAGAAATAGTGATTTGAGGTAAAAGGTATTGTGTATCTCCATTATCTTTATGTTATTTTCCTCATTTCATTTCTTGTTTCCTTTTTTCTTTTCTTAATTTCCATTTGTGAATCCACGAGGATTAACACTCCCGCTTGAATAATCTAGGGTGTTGTGTTTGGTGTGTGTATTCATTTATCAAAACTCAAGTGCACTTCCCTAATCCAAAATCCAAATCCTTTGTAAACTTGTGCATGTAATGTGAAATCTATTGTTTGCAAAATTGCCTTAGGTCAAGATTCAAGCCATCCCTAATCACCTTCTAAGCATCCATTTTAATTCAAATCTAATTTATCCACCTCATCCAATCCAATCTACATCACCTCCATAATCATCCTAATTATCCTAATCATCCATTATATCCTAATCTACCAATCATCCTAATCATCCATATATATCCTAATCCCCTACTCACCCATTTTAAGCACCTTATCTCCTCATCATCCTAATCCAAGTCCACATCCAACATCATCCTAATCAACCATTTTTTTCTAATCACCCATCCTAATCATCCATAATCATCCTAATTATCCCCACAATCATCCTAGTCATCCATATTGTCCTAATCATCCCAATCATATTATCACCAAGTATCCCAATCATCCTAATCACCCCTCTTAGCCACCTCATCCTGATTCATCCTAATCATCCTATCCACACCAATCCAATCTTAATCCATTATCTATGACCCTAATCCTAATCAATTTGCATAATATAATCAAGGTCCCAATCCTAATCCATTCTATCCACCTAATCCACTTCCTAATCACAATCATCATCCTAATCATAATCCCATAATTGAGATTAATCTACCCATCCTCATTCTAATCACCTCCTAATATAATCCTTAGTCTATCATCCTTCATCCATTATCATCCATAATCTACATCATAATCCACTATCCTAATCTAATTTCATCCTACATCCTTACCTTAATCCAATCTCATCCATTATCATCCTTAATCCACATCTTAATCCAATCGAGCTTAAGCCAATCCTTCATCATCATCTTAATCCAATCCCTTTATCCTCTTGATCCCATTTTAACCAAATCCTAATCTAATCCATTTATCCCTCATCCACAATCAATCACCCATTATCCATCTATCCATTTCAATCAACCTCCTTAATAAAAAATCATCCTTTGAAAATCAAAATTTGGTTAAGGAATTGGCCTCCCTCAACCCTATAACACTTTCATCCAAATACTAATCATAATTATCCAAATCATCATCAAAATCCTTCATCCAAAGGTGCTAATGCTAATCCACAATCATCCATTTCAAATCCAACCTTCAAATAAAAAATCAAGACCTTGAGTTGATCCCATCATCCTTAATCCAAACTTGCTTAAGAATGTTGCCCTATATTAAGTATAGTTATCAAATCCCATCAATTCTTGCTTAAGAACTTTGCCTATCTTAAGTAGAAATCATACCCAAACAACTATTGCATAAGAACTTAGCCTATCTTAAGTATAGAGGAATCATCCCTATCAAATCAAACCAAATCATTTTAAGGTCTTGACATTTGATCCCCAACCTACATCAAGTGCATCCATAATCTTACATCATCAAACCCATCTTAAACAAATCCAAATCCCCATCTAAGCCTAATCCTAATCCAACACCTACATACAAACATCATGAGCTAGTTTGACAAATTCGTTATGGGAGTTAAAACATCTATGTCAAACCCCATTCCTCAAAGCAGACTTCCAATCCAACCAATATCACTATCATATTGGAACCTAATCCATTAGTTCCCAAAATAGCTGCAACCCAAAACTCTAAAACATTCCTAAATCACCTAGGCCAGGGACTATCATCAGGATGATAGGAAGAGGTTTATCAACAAGTTAAGGCGGATTTTGGCCAACTGACAGGAGTGGGTATACTCCTTTGCACTTCAGGCTTAGCTAGACCTAGGAGGGATATTCTTGGAGGCATAAAATAAAATACCAATAACAAATACAACCATACCCAACGTACACTTGACCCCAAGAGTTGTCACTAGGTCAAGACAAATTGGCTGCACATGCCTCTAATTAAGCTGATTCAACTGTGCGAATGTGCATGCACAAGAAAGATGGTTTTTTCCCTAAAAAGTCAAACTAGCTTTTCATCTCCACCACTCATTTCATATTACATCTCTCAATCTTAGCCATTCACATAAGAATGCCCTAGAACCTTCTATTTCTCACCTTTTTAATCCTAGTCATCCATTTCCATACTACACCTCTCAATCCTAGCCATCCATCCTATCATAAAAAAAATCTATAAATCAAACATCGACCAAGCCATTATCAATGGGGGAAGGAGCTTCAAAGTAACATTATGTTGTCAAAGTGAGCAATTAAACATATTAAAATAGTTTATCAACAATCAAATCATTATCAAGAGCAAATCAAGTGAAGCTAGGGTGCACTCTACTTCCACTCTATGAGAGGGCAAAGAGTCATTGAGGTAAAAGGTATTGTGTATTTCCATTATCTTTATGTTATTTTCCTCATTTCATTTTTCTATCTTCAAGGACCTCTCAAGAATGTGTCTCTCAATAATAGAGAAAATACCTACCATTGAACTAGCTTGTCCAATACAAAAGTGGGGTCTCACAAGTAACAAGTAGTTAGAGTCAAATTAGTTTGAACCTATATATATATATATATATATATATATATATATTATATATATATATATATATATCTATATATATATATATATATAAAGTAGGATATTTTCACAATAGTTTGTAATTTCTGTTTTTTTTTTAATAATTTTCCAATTTTTTTTAAAAAAAAATTTTAATAATTTTTTCCAATTTCTTTTTATTTTTTTATTTTTTATTTTTTCTAATTTCTTTTTTGGTTTTATAGTTTTTTCCAGCTCTTTTTTTTCCAATGTTTTTTTTTTCCAATTTATTTTTTTGTTTTTACTTTTTCTTTTTTCCAATTTCTTTTTTGTTTTTATTTTTTATTTTTTCTAATTGTTTTTGGTTCCATAGTTTTTTCTAGCTTTTTCCTCCTTGAACAATTTTTAATATTTTTTTGGTTTTTTTAAAATTTTTTTTCCAATTTATTTTTTGATTTTGATTTATTTTTCTATATATTTATACGGAAAATGAGTGCTTTCCCGCTATGATTATAGAACTCTCAATTTAATTTTGAAAATGAAAGTCAAGACTGCCAGTGACTCTTAACCAGCTAAGTCTAAAAACATTAAAAAAAAATATAAAACTAAAACAAAAATCAAATTTATATACCAAACTCTTCTATATACATATACAGGCTATTTAAACAATAGACTATTACTTAATGAAAAAAGAATGAGAACACATCCGGAACGATAAAAAAAATGTTAGAAATGCACTTTTCACCGCTACACAAATACGACGTACAATTAAGACAATTTTAGCGTGCAAGAGATAATCTTTTGTCGTTCGTTTGGCTTAATTAAGTCTATGCCGTTGAAACGAGTCATCTTTTAATAGTGAAGTGAGAGACGATGCGTAAGCTATAGATAATAAAAAGGCTAAAAATTGCGAATGGTTTGTTTCTTGTCTCCCCCAGGGGAACTCAAAACATTGTTACCAGCTGTTGACCAATATGGTGTTAGAGGTATAATGGAATGATTTAATGATAATGATTGCAATTTATGGTAAGAAGATGAGATAACGGCGCTTTGTCCAATGTGCCTCCACTCCTTGTCCTTCCCCTCCATATTCACTCACTGACACAAACAGACCCTGCTTTTTTCTTAGCCTCCCCTTCTCTTCTCTTCTCTACCCTTTATTCAATGCTGCTGTAGGATTATCAATGGAGGAGCTCACCAGATTCAGATTCTGCTTACAACTCTGAAAGAAAACTGCTAGTCATACTGTTACTGCAACTGTAACAAGGCAGAGGAGCAGGTGAAGCTGCCTTTTTTGGTTTCAATGGCTTTGCTAACCAACATAAGAGTCAATGGGCATCCAGCTAGATGCTTCAATGCACACCATTATTAATAGTATTAATATTCCTCTTCTAAATAGTTTATCTTCATCGAAGAAAGAAAGGATTTGGTGTGCCTAAACTCTGTAAGGGGCACTGCCGTTGACATTGTTGCAGTGGAGTCTGGAGCCGCTGTGCTCAATATCTTTCCTTGCCAAATTCTGTCACTAAATGGTATGTTATGGTATGCTTTTGGGTTGTGATCGTTGATGCATTTTGTCCAGAACATAACAGACTTCTTTTTCTTCGTCTTTATCTCTCTGATTCACATATTCATCCTTGGAAGCAGTGCCTGTTTCTGACGTTTTTTCATACGATCCCGGACGCATAAGAAAAACCACTCACGGGAGCCTGCAGTCTGCACAAGACCGAGAGGAATAGTCTCTGTCTGGTTTTGTTAAAAGGTGTGGAACTTGACTCTTGGCTGTGAATTTACTGGGTTTTTAGCGTTTCAGGGATGGGTGAATGTAATCTTCGGATCAGTCGTTTCTAATGGCCACCCAGTTCACCTCAATTCAAGCCCCATTTGAGCGCTGATTTTGAGGTGAAGCCCCATTTGAGCGCTGAATTTTTCCACAGTATAGTGCCAGTGGACTATAACTTCCGTTTATTTATCCTATTTTGGGTTGTAACGAGTTATTTGGTTTTTGTATTGTAACGAGCTCTTTGGTTTTTGTACTGTAACAAGCTATTTTGGTGATGCTAGATTTATTGGAGAGCCACAGTGTGACTAGAAGCCGTGACCAATAATATCTAGGCCACTAGTACCAATTACTGAACCACAAACCTTTATCTCTCTTTGCCCATTCCACACCATATACAGTTACACACCCCGTTCCATGCTCTCGCCTTTGGTTTGCCTTTATCATGTCAACTAGGTATGCTTTGCTGCCTGATTCAGTTGTTTGACCTTTTTATTTAATCTTAAGTTTAATACCCTTATGTGCCTATAGCTCACTGAAGACTCTGCACAAATTGATTCTCTCTCTGGATATAGGCAAGCTAATTTACAAGTTTGCTGTCGATGGGTGTAACTGTGTACATGGATTGATTCCATCACTCCATTATCAACTGTGATAACTTAGCACCTTGAGTTACTGCTTTATTCATTTAACAAGCAGGTTTCACAATAATGTCAAGAAAAGTGTGGTGTTCCAGAAAAATTCCAAACACAAAAGCATTCTAGAAAATGTTTCAACTTTTGAGGTAAAGCCGACAATAAATTGAGTAATATTTATAGAGGGGAAGGGCATTATTGTTCTATCCTACTCACTCTCGATTGGTAAATCAATTTTATCTTTTCTTAAAACAAAAAAGTAAAGTTCAGCAATTATTGATTCATGTTATAATGTTCTTGTATCTGATATTGTCGATGTAATGCTTCTTCAGCAGGTGCTGAATCTGCAATTCTCGAGGGGAAATTTTCAATTTGGCATTGCTTTTTAATGTAGTCGAGATGACCAGGAAGCTGACAACTTCCACTTTAGTTTTTCTTGGTGACAAAAAGGCTTGGTGGATGTATTATTAGAGTAGTTGTCATATGGCAATTCAGGTTCTATTTAATGCACTTGAGATGACCAGTCAAGCAGCACCTTCCACTCGGTGACAAAAAGAATTGGTGAATGAGTAATTCTGTAAGGTTTGGTGCAATCACCAAGCTACCTGCATGCTTCTCCCGGGCATGTGGGTTGTGGTTGCCTGGCAATATGACTTGTTCTCTTGAAGCCCAGATGCTTACTCAGGGAAGTGGCTATCATGGTGGGGGTGCAGTGACCAAGAATATCCATCATACTAGTGGTTTGAGAAGATTAGCAGTGAAGTGGTGGGGGCAATCCACCGTCAGCAATACCAAAAAGCAGATTCCATCCAAATGGCCAAAGGTTGACAGATCATGGCATACAAAACTATTCATTTTGTGGATTCTTGTCGCAGCCATGCTCGCAACGTACACCTTCTATTCGATGAATAATAATATTAAAGAACGTCGCAAGGAAACATTAGCAAGCATGTGTGATGAACGTGCAAGAATGCTGCAAGACCAGTTTGATGTAAGCATGAATCATGTACATGCTTTGGCAATCCTAGTTTCCACATTCCATCACAGGAAGAATCCATCAGCCATCGATCAGGTTGCCAATCAGCTTCCCTTTTTCCATGCTTTATAATGAGAGGGCAATTCATCATTATATTTATGTGCCATAGTGTACATCATTTTGAAATTGCAAACTTTGTCAGTTTTCACAATCTCTGTGGTGTATGAAATTTTTTAATTTGACAATGTGAGCAATTTTTGACTAAGTTTTGCTGCAGAAGTTTGGTTTAGTTTGACTAATTTTCACTGCAGAAGTTTGGTTTAGTTGACTATTTTTCACTGCAGAAGTTTGGTTTAATTTTGTTCTCAACCACGTGCATTGAGTGATGCATAATTTCAGTGGTTTGAATCTGTACTTACATGCCTTTGTGGAACTGTGTGAAATATAACTTGTTGTGCTAGAGTAATACACAAGCAAAACCATCAAGCTTTACACCGGTCCTTTTTAAAAAAAATCACGAACTTAAATGCTTTCTATTCTTCTGTTAATCTTTTTCTTCACCATAACAAACACCAATTTCTTTGATTTCCATGCTCATGTGAAATGTCAGACTGATAAAGCAATGCTGACTTTCAGTTTTTATGCTTTACCTAAAATACAATCAAACTGATTATTTTATTTACATCCTCATTGCCATATTTGGCTAATGCAGAAAACATTTGCTGAATACACTGCAAGAACTGCTTTTGAGAGACCTCTCTTGAGTGGTGTTGCTTATGCTCAAAAAGTTCTTCATTCAGAGAGGGAACAATTTGAAAGGCAGCAAGGTTGGAAAATCAAAATGATGAAGTCCAAGGAGCCATCACCTATACAGGATGAATATGCACCTGCAATCTTCTCACAGGAGACAATTTATTATATAGAATCTCTTGATATGATGTCTGGAGAGGTTTGACTATCCATCTGACATTTTGCTTTGTTTCTAAAAGTTGCTCTGGTCCATCCTTTTCTGAACGTTGTATTATTTCTTTTAGAAACTGTTAAACTTTCAATGTTTCTCTTGACACATCTGTTAGACTTAGGTATCCACATATTTGTGTGCATGCAGGAGGACCGTGAAAACATATTGCGAGCTAGAGCAACTGGAAAGGGAGTCCTTACAAGTCCTTTTAGACTGTTAGAATCCAATCACCTTGGAGTTGTTTTGACATTTGCTGTTTATAATACTGATCTTCCACCAGATGCTACGCCAGAGGAGCGCATTCAGGCAACGGCAGGGTTAGTCACTTGTAGTTTTTTAGCATCTTATGCATACTTTTTTAACACTGGGTGCTTCAGGAAGACTGAAACATGTGGTGGTTAAATCATCTGTTGTAAATCCTATACATCAGGTGAGAGGGATTGATAATGTTATCTCATTTAATGTACCATAAAATGGCAAATGCATTTAACTTTTTAGGAGTGCAACTTACAACTGACTGGTTTCCAATGGCTATATGGATAGAATCTAACACAGTCAAGGTTGGAGAGTCCAATTAAGGACTAACAAACATTGCAGGTAAATGTAACACACAAATACAACTCACGGTGGAAATAACATAAATCATATAAAGAACTGAACTTTTATTGATTCAAATCAGGATAGCTTCATGAACTTGATACATGCTAGGCATGTTCACCGTTTGATTGCAAGATAGATCTTAAAGATCTCAATATCAATTTGCCTTCTCTCTTTTGTCTTCTGTCCACTCCCTATCTACCTCTGTCTCTGTCTCTGTCCACTCAAATCATATCAGGCTTCTCTATATATAGGAGATGTAGAATTGATATTCGTCAGCTGCAAAATGTAGTACATCATCATAGGTGGATGTGATAAGGATCAAAGGTTCCCAAATTAAATGATTTAATCTTCATTTGGCCTTGGAATTTGGTGCATCACCCTTGTGTAGTATGTAGGCTTGTTGGTAACACGTAGTAGAATCAACATGAGTGTGGGAATTGGAATCTCTTGAGAATGAACTGGGACACATAGGATAATTTGTTGAACTTATGTTCCCAACCGCAATCCAAGATCTTAAAAATTGGCCACTGCATAGCTTACTAAATTTCACTTGAGCATGTTGTTACAGACACGAAACTTTGAACTGACAAAACATAAGTGTGGTAAGTTGCAATGCTGCAAACTTGACACACACAATCCAAAACATTTGGAAATCTAAAAAATACCTACATAACAAACAAACGTTAAAACAAAATACTTTATTTGATGCAAGATTGCTCTTATTGAAAGGAAGTAGAGGTGTAGAATATGCTTCCTACTCTAATCTGTGAGAGGAGGTATTTGCAAAAATTAAACTAATCATACAGTTACAAGGAAATAAACACAAAAAGAATATACCATAACACAGTGATTTACATGGGGGAAAACTCTTTTGGAAGAAGAACCCCACACTCCAAAGCATATCAATGTATTATTCAGTAATTAATGGTTACGATACACTTGTAGAGTCTAAGCCTTTACATAAGTATCACCAATAAGAAATTTTGGTAGCATAACAGTATCTACAAAAACTCACTATGAAACCTCTATCTCAAGCACCCAATAAATAGGAGAAGCAATACATGAAACCATCAAATGGTAATTAAGAAACCATGAGCTAAAACTACCCAAAATGTGGCGCTCAAATCCTTACTTAAAAAATCCAACGCCCAATCTCCAAGATGAGTCCACAGGCTAAAAATAGCATATTCCTTCCACTTGCCATAAGCTCGCCATAATCCACTCACCAATTTGGGTGCTCCATTTGGCTCCATTATCTCCATTCAAAGATGCCTTATGACAGGTCATAACATGCGTCTTAAGTTGGTCAACAACTGTAACTCCCTCTTATAGCTCTTTTATGTGTTATAGATGTTTTACATTTTTGATGTGGGAGGCCCAACTTTTGGAGGGCATACTTTTGATCCAAGAAGTTGATTGAGTCTTTTTTTTTTAAATTGTGGATCTCGAGATCTATGTCCCCGTAACCAGCTATAGCAGAAATTGAGTTTTTCTGTTATATAGCCCAAAAATTGCGTTTTTGTGTTCTTAATATTAAGATACAAGGTTGAAACACCTTTTCTAACACATACACCCTAGATGCTCTTGCATCAGACTCTTAGGGTTATGATTAAATTGGAATCCTTGCAAATATGCATTGAAATTGATGCAGTCAAGGTTGTGTTGTCACATTAATGACAGCCTTACCTTGCAGCTAAAACAACTTAATACTAACTGTTAGAGACAAATTGAAATGCTTGACATTCATTTACAAAATGAAGTATGACAATTTTATTTGGGCCTTGAAAGACATACAAACAGAGCTGGCAATGAGTTAAAAACCAAGAAAAAGAATCATGACAATGAATTCTTCAGACCTTTAGATGCCAAATTACTCCAATTGGAACAAAATCCACTCATTGAGCAAGCAAGAAAACCTTGAATTCTTTATCAGTCATTTCGTCAAACAGTTAACCTCAATTTGGAATGTTAAAATATGACCACAAATATATTACTGTTCTAAATTTAAAGATGGATCCTTCAGTAAAATAAAAAATCCAGATCAAATCTGTGCCCTGTTTCTCTTAGAAACTTCTTGAACTCTGGATCCTTCATTTTTTTTGAATATGGCTTTTTTCTCTGCTAAAAGAAAACTCAGATTTTTAGAAAATTAACTTTATAAAAAATACATAGTTCTCATGCTTAATATTATTCTTTTATAAATTTGGAAGAAATGATTTTGGCATAAATTAATCGACTGCAAAAATTAGCTCTTGGATAAATTTGTCAGTGATTCTGGCATAACTTTAGCCTTTAGGGACAGCAGATGGGTGAATTCAAGGGACAAATCACGGTACTGCAGACAGGTGAATTCAGGGCACAAATTAAGGACTGCAGACAGGTGAATTCAGGGCACAAGTTAAGGGAGTACTGACATCTGAATAATGAAAACCACAAGACCTTTTGTTTTTGTTGATGTGGATTGCTAGTTTGCCTAGATGCTCTTGTATCAAACACCCTGGGTAGATAAAGAAAATACAAGCTCCTGCTCATGAAACTTGAGTGAGTTCTTCCAATGACCGGATTTGATGACCAATCTCAGACAGACTCATACAAGTAGCATCTTAAACAGACTTGCCATTTCACCAAATATTCATTGTGCTCTTTGCCTCTTGTTTTCTTGATGAAACTGGAATTGATGATGTTTTTAATCTCTTGCCTTTCCTTTTTGGGTAGTTGCTGCCTCCAATACAGAATTTGTAACTTAAAACCCACATCATCCTCATTGGGTTGTCTTCTCATGGTAAGGGTACAAGTTCCCAACATTGAAGATGGGAGAAATGTCTATTCTATCCGGCAACTCTATCTCATAAGCATTCATCGAGAATTGCTTTAACACCCTGCATGGTCCTATTTTCTTCCATTTGAGATTATTGTTGGTCCCTTTGGAAACCTCTCCTTATGTAAATGGGCGAGAACCCAGTCACCTTCCTGAAACTCCACCTCCCCTCTTTTCAAATGAGCATATTGCTTGTATTTGGCGGTTTCTTTGAGTTGTTCATTCACTTGATTGTGCTCTTCTTTCATATATTCTACAGAATATTCTGCTTCAGCACTACACATGTTTATACCTGCCATGTCCTGCAACTTAGTTACACCTCTTAGAGTATGCCCATACACGATTTGAAAGAGTGTCTTGCTGGTGCTGTTGTTAACTGAATTGTTGTATGCAAATTCAGCTTGTGCCAAGACTAGATCCTAGCTTCTTGGTTTGTTTCCTACAAGACATCTCAGCAAATTCCCAAGGCTTTTGTTTGACCACCAGATTGTGTGTGGATGGCAAGCTGAACTGAATTGCAATTTTGTGTTCAACTTCTTCCACGAAGTCCTTTAGAAATGACCAACAAATTTTGTCTCTCTATCTGACACTATGCTCCTTGGTAATCCGTGCAAGTGAACCACTTTTCTGAAAAACATATTTGCTACATTCATAGCATTGTTAGTCCTCTTACATGCAACAAAATGAGCCATTTTGGAAAACCTATCAACTATGACAAAAATGGAATAATTTTTCTTTTGTGTGATAGGCAAACCTAAGACAAAGTACATATGAATATGCTCTCAAGGCGTCTCTAGGATGGGCAATGGCTTATACAAACCATCGTGATGGCTAATACTTCATTTTGGAAGCAAACCTTTTGAAAGATCATTGGAAATGATTTTCTTGTACTCTTACTTCCTTTGGTACTTCACTTGTCTTTTCCGCTGTCCCAACCTTTATTGGTTTGGGAATGATAGCATAACATTCGACTGCTGTAATTGCTGTCTTCAAAACTCTTTACCTGTTACCAAGAGAACTTTGTTGCTTCTGCTCGTTTTATCTTCCCTTTCCTTTGAAGGACTCAATGTACTTCTTACCTCCTTTCTCAATAGTGATGGTGTTTGCTCTCCCATAATGTATGGCCTTATAGTCCTATTGCCATGGTCTACCCAATAAGACATGACATCACACCATATCTCATCACAATATTAATGGATCTGAAAATTAATTAGGCATTGTGCATTTATTATCAACTAACAACCCTTATGAAGCCATGACACTTTGTAAGGATTTGGATGCACTATTCTTTTCAACCTGATTATTTCTACCATTTCACTTGACACCAAATTATCGATACAACCCCTATCAACAATCATTTTGCATCACTTACCGCTTGACTTGCAAATGGTTTTGAATAAATTTTTCCTTTGTTCTGGTTCTTTCTCCTTCTTAGGTGTCATTAAGATCTTCCTCAACATGAGGTTCTCTCCTTGCTTATGTTCCTTGATTTGATTTGGCAAGGACATTGATTCTTCTTCAGCTTGTATCTCTTATGAGCTTGCCTCATTTCTCTTTCTGCCACTATCATTTTCAGCATGAGGGCAATCAAAGGCCCTATGACCTGCTTGTCCCCATCGAAAACAAGCACCACCAAATGACCTCCCTCTTCCTCCTGCCATAGTTTCCTCCTCTAGATGGTTGACTTTGGTTTTGTATGGCACTAGACTAATCTTCTTTCCAGTTTTGATCTCTTCTAGTGCCTTGCTGATTTCTACCTCTGCTAAATCTTCCTCTACCTCTTGTTGGACTTTGTTGTTTTCTAGACAACTTCTCCTCAAGCTTTAAGACATATTGATATTCCTCATCCACAGTACTCACCTTGAATAGAGTTAGTTCATCATGGAGCTGAAATCTTAGTCTGTTGAGATATCTAGCAGCTGCTTGCTCCTCTTCTTCCTGTATATTTGTTTTGATTTGCAAGTATAAAAATCTTTCAATGCACTCTTGCATAGACAACTCCTTGTCTCAAATTTTGAAATTGTTTAAAGGACTTTTGTTGATGGTTTGAGGGCAGAAACTTTGCCTTGAGATGCTCCAGCATTTTAGGCCATAACCTTACTTTGTCCTTGCCTTGTCTTCTGCAGGATTGTTGAAGATAGTCCCACCAAAGGGGTAACACGTGACTTCATTTTGGTGACAACAAACTTGACTCTTCTTCCTCCAAGTTTTATGTATCAAAATACCTCTTAAGCTACTTCACCCAATTGACAAAGAGATCTGAGTTTAGATCCCCTTTAAAGCTTGACGCATTTGTCTTGACCTTGACACCTTGTTTGGCTATAGCTTGAATTAATCTTTCCATGGGATCATGAGCCCCAATGGGAACCCCTTTTGCTTCTGCTTCATCTTCGAATTCTTCATGTGGTAGTCTAGCCTTCAACGCCTGCAGTGTCCTCAGCAATTCTTCATTTGGGTTTCTCCTTGACCTTCTTCCACCTCTCCTACCCCATCAACATTAAATCCCCATTGGGCCATCTTTCTTTTCCCAGTACTCAACTCACTCTTATACCAAACTGATGCAGTCAAGGTTGGGGTGTCAGATTAATGACAGCCTTACCTTGCAGCTAAAACAACTTAACAATAAATATTAGTAGGCAATTTGTGATGCTTGAAATTAATTTACAAAAATAAATGACATTTTTTGCCTTCAAAACACATACAAATAGAGCTTGCAATGAGTTAAAAACCAAATAAAAGAATCGTGATGATGGTTATGACAATTCTTCAGACCTGTAGATGTCAAACTACTCCTGCAATGCAATCCACTCACTGAGCAAGCAAGAAAACATTGAACTCTTCATCAGGTATTTCATCAAACAATTAACCTCAATTTGGACAACTAAAATCTGATCACAAATATATTGCTGTTATAAATTCGAAGATTGATTCTTTAATAAAATGAAAAACGCAGATCAAGTCTATCATAAGTTTCTCTTAGAACCTTCCCAAACTCGAGATCCTTCATTTTTCTGGAATGTGGCTTTTCTTTCTGCTAAAATTCAGAATTAAAAAATAATAAACATTCTCTCCCCCCCCCCCCCTCAAAAGACCTAGATCTTATACTTAATTTTTTTTTAATATAAATCTAGAAGAAATGATTTTTGACATAAATTAAGGGACTGCAAAAAATTATCTCTTGGATAAATCTGGTAGTGATTCTGGTATAAGTTAAGGGACAGCAGATGGGTGAATTCAAGACACAAATCAAGGGACTGCAGATAGGTGAATTCAGGGAACAAATTAAGGACTGCATACAGGTGAATCCAGGGCACAAATTAAGGGACTGCTGACAGCTGGATTATTAAAACCACAAGAACCTTCTTTTTGTTGATGCAGATTGCTAGTTTGCCTGGATGCTTCTGCATCAGAAATTTCACTCAATTTGATTGAATTTTGGTGGTCTGGAGTTGTCTGGGCTTTTGATAATATTAGGTAACTTTGGACCATAGTAGCATTCCATTTACAAGGCATTGACATGGCATCATAAGAGTATAAATGGAATTCAATTACCAAGGTTTTAAATGGAAACACTTAGCAAAAATTGGGAACTAAATAACGATGTACTAATAATTGTAGTGCTTCTGGGTAAAAACTGTGTATGCTTTTTTGACTAACGTTTCGGATCATACTCCATGATCCATCATCAGGGGGAAAGTGAGAGAACAACTGAGTATGAATTGCAGATAGAGTTTCTTAAAGAGACAGAGAGGGTGGGCACGGATAACAATAAGTCAGGGGAGAACCAAGAGGGGTGAGATAAATAATTTAAACTTAAATTATTTATCTCACCCCTCTTGGTTCTCCCCTGACTTATTGTTATCCGTGCCCACCCTCTCTGTCTCTTTAAGAAACTCTATCTGCAATTCATACTCAGTTGTTCTCTCACTTTCCCCCTGATGATGGATCATGGAGTATGATCCGAAACGTTAGTCAAAAAAGCATACACAGTTTTTACCCAGAAGCACTACAATTATCATTATGGACTGTGGAAATATCATGTCTACAGATGTACTAATAGTAAAAATAAAGAAAAACACTAATTGTGTCATTCCATGTCAAATATAGTGTGTATGGATAAAATCATAAAAACAAATGTTATACATTATAAATAATGCTGATTATAAAAATTCCATAGCACTTTTAAAAATCTATTTTTACTTTCATAAGAGGGTTTATATAAAAAGCATATGGCTGGCCCTAAAACAGTAGGCCATTCTGTTATGAAGCATGACCTACTATTTAAGGGGCAGATCTGTATTTTCCATTAGAGTATAGATTAAAAGAAAAACCCTCATTGAGGTTTAAAATTTAACTTTTAAAAGTGATCTATTTAAAGTATAATGTTTCATTTAGATTGAATAGGGGCCCTCACTTGCACTAGAAGAAACACGTTTACAGGTTCAACCAATGCAACTTTTACATTACAGAGACATCAGAAGTGACCAGCAAACGGACTGAAAATCAACAACAGAGGAACACAACCCACATACATGACAAGATCACTAAATCAGAACAACCAGAAAAAAGGCCAATGGGCAAACCTTGGACAAAATCCAAGAAAAACTGGAAAGGAATCAAGAGGCAGCAGTTGCCCTCCTACTCCTTTGGGAAAGGAGGTTTCCATCGTCCACTAGGAGCCTTCATCAGACCAAATAAAACACTTTTTCAACGCGCCCCTTCTGTTCTGCGTTCCTCTCTACTGAAAATTTCTCTTTTTTTTCTCTCCCTTCTGTTACCACTCCCCCTATATCCATGTATCCTTTTCCTTCCCTTTTACTGCGCTGTGCTCTCCCACCAGAATACAGTTGAGGGGCATGAATGAGACTTCGGATCCCAAACGTGACATCAATGCCCCCCCTGAAATCATGGCTCAACTATGTCATGGCCAAAGAGGTAATGGCCAAAGACTGATTCAGGGTGTTTATTTGTTCATTTATTATTATTATTGTTTGATTTTTTTCGGTTGATGAGGATTGAAGGGTCAACTGCTGGATGCTCCTGCATCATCAATCATCTCTCGAGCCTCCAACTGAAGTTTTTCAGCATCCATCATGTGGTCCTTCCTTGTGTTAGAAGAGCTAGCTGGCAACAAATTCCCCATTAAAGTGATGCTCCCTAAGCAATCCATCACGATCTGATTCTATGAGAATCCTGAAACAAACAATCTTTTTCCCGCCGAGCCAACACCTCAATCCATATCTGATACCTAGAATTGATCCTTCAAAGAATCCGGACAGAGCTTTCCATCCAAAACAACAGGAGTTTCCTTTACTAATCAAACCTCTGGCTCCTCAGATGGAAAACCAGACAAAGCCTCATATCGGCTAGATAGAAAGCATCCATGATTTCTCCAAAGAAAATCCTCATTGGGTGTACCTCGTTTAGGAACCCATTTCTGCAATAAAATCCATTTCACTAAGGAGAAGAGCAGTCAGATCTCCTATGACCAATCCAATTGCAGCTAAAGAATCTCAAAGGCAAACCTTAAAAATCCACATACAGTAACCAAGAGCCAAGGGAGGATTGCAAGTTCAGATAGCGGGAAACTACGCTTGAGAGATCCACATACACACAGGCCCTGACAAACCTACTGAACTCCAGATCTGAATCCAATTTGATAAAAATGCCAACCTTTTCAGCCAGCAGTTGAACTATCTTTGCAAATCTACAGACAATGGGAAGGTTGTGGAAGTGAATCCATAAGTGAACCTCTGAGAACAGAATCTGATCCAGATTAAAAAAAAGTTGCCAGGGACTTAAAAATAGACCTGATCTTCCATAAAACCATGAACCATTACTCCAAACAAAAGCACAATTCGAAACAGAATGAAATACCAGAAGAAAACCCCTTAGAGAGAAGGGACATAGAGGGCATCTCAGTCTTTGGCCAGATAGGATCCATCCATTCTGAAAGCTCATCAGCTTTCAGACTCCTACCTGTGAACTTCCTAACCAAGGAGATTCCTTCAAGTTTACAAGAAATGTCTGTCACACTATCATTAGGGAGTGTGTCATTCAATGGGGAGGCAGCCATATTAAGGGGACTATCGCCCCAAAAGAGCTCAAGACTACCAAAAGGGTCCATGGGAGCTTCAACAGAGCATTTAGATCCATCAAGCTTAGCCATTGAGGCTTTAACCAAAACAGGAGCAGGACCATCTTTCTCCTTTAAGAGCACTGAGAGACAAAAATCACAACAATAATGGAAGAAATTTCCTGAATTCTTACATTCTGGATAAACCATGCGGTCAACAATCTGGTCCATGCTAATCGTAGGATCAACAACCTCATTCTATACTGCCATGCTATCAGACCCAATTCCTTGCAGAAGAGCTTCCTTGAGAGTCGCTGCAGCATTGCCTGAGGCCATACCATCTCAAAACACGATAGCAGCAGCAAGGGTACCAGAGGGTTTAGTTTTGGATAAAAAACCTCTCATCAGTCCTGTTGATGATGTTTTTGGGACAACAACAACAATAGAATAAAACACCCAGTGCTCTATCTTCTCTTGAACAAAGCCTCTCGAATGCTGAACTATGTGATCAAACAAGAGCGCTCCAAGGGTCCTTATACGTGATTTGCAACGGATAGCCTCAGTGATTTGATGTGATCTTGCTTGTAATCACAAAGGGACTTACGCTAAATTCCTCCTTCACGAACATGGATGAAATTCCTTACTCCTTGGATGTGAATGAATGAAACTCAATCACATTGACTATGAAAGAAAAGGTAAAGGATAAGGGTTAAGAGAGTCTAATCTAAGGACAATGAGATAATGAAATATGCTAGGATAGACAAATTCCTCACGAAACCAAACTCCGCTTCACCATGAGAACCAACAATTACACGAAGTAAATGCAATCTCCTAAAGGTAACCCAATGATTTTCATATTGTGAAATACACATCCAAACACCCACAGTTGGTGTAGCTTGAACAATCTTCACAGTCGAACTAAAGCATATGAAGGTTCAGGCTCACTTTACAAGGTGAATTGCCTTCGACAATCCACGAAAAGTATGAACCAAAAAGGAATTCATCAAGTATCTTAACATAAACTCATTACATAAATGAACTTCTAATCTACCATCTAAGCTACTTGGAAACATTTCTCAATCATCTACAAGAATTTGAAACCATGTGAACATTCCATAATCACACAAAATCACCATGAAAAATCAACAATGAGCTTGTATTGATCCAGGAAGTATTTTACAACAATTTCGCAATGTCTTTTCAATGACTTCGAAGAGCTTCCTCTACTCTACTTGCTATCCTACTCTCTTACAACAACTCTAATTCTCATGTTTACAAATGAGGCGAATGAGCCTTTTTATAGTCCTCAAAGTACAATGAAGGGCCAGGATTGATTTGCAATTTGATGGCCAAGATCTTGCCACATCAACAATTAGTTACAACAACTTGCTATTTTTAGCAAAAGTAAAAGTTGACACAACTTGTGTACCTAAAAACTCATAGGCAATGAAGGCACATTTCCCAATGTGATAAGCTTGAAGTGGAATCTTTGGAATCTTCTAGATAGGAGCCTTCTTTGACCTCTTGCTTGTTGTAAATACATTGAATGTAGACGGATGATGTGGCGAATTGTGATTAGCCTGATGATGTGCATATGCCACCTCAGCATCGAGTAAATTGGTTTGATCTTAACGCGTTCACATTGCTCGGAATATTTCCCAAATTTTATCATTTTTCTTGGAATAGTCTTTGAACTTGGATTTTCACCTCTAGAACTTAGCTTCTTGAACTTGAAAATTTGGGAACTTTGTCGAATTTCTTCATGTAATTGATGGACTTTCTTGATGCTTATGCTCATTCTTCATCTTGTGAAATTCTTGTTCTTGTGCAGGATTCTGGCTCTAAATGGTGTAAGAAGTAGAGGATATCTTGTGTGTGAATTCCTGGAAAGGAACCTCTGGATGGATGTTCCTCTTGTGATGCTAGATTCTTGGACATGCAAGGTGGATTGATATTCATCCCTGGTGATGAAACCTTGATGCTGTATTCCTCTGCATTGGTGATGAAGTCTTTCTCTATGGATGAAACTTGATAACATCTTCTTCATGTGGAATCTCCTTCACTGAAGTCTTCTCCTTTGAATGCTCCGGATCTTCCTCGAAATGACCTCCTCTTGGCAAATGCCTATCTCGCCTCCGGATTCTTTGATATCTGCAAAATAGATTATTACAAGTCATAGTATTTGATCATGAGAGCATCATATTAAATTCATTAATATATATGAGAAATTGAAATCTATTCATTCAAAATATCAACAAGGAAAAACATGATTCAAACTTAATTCCTTCTCCTTGAGGCCATCTTGGTTTTGACTTGGACGAATTTTGGTTTGCAAGGGATAATTCCAAGATGGGCGCATATTCCTCATAGCTCTGGATTTTCCTTGATTTTGAGCACAAATTCCTCATGTATGAGGATTTACCTTCTTTTGGGAGTGCAAATTCCTCATAGGTGAGGATTTTCCACTTTTTCTGCCTTCAACATTTTTGTTTTCACTTTCAAATTCCCTCCTTCCTTTAGCAGATTTTCAAGATCTTCTCATGATTTTCCCTTAAACTTTCATGAAATTGAAGTCACCTAAAAAGTTGTAGATTGAGTGGATTTTCTCCATGCATGAGAACTTTCATTAAGTGTATTCTCCTCATAGAGCTGGAATTTGCACTCTTCTTGAGATCCATTTCTCATTTTCATTTCTTTAACTTTCACTTGTTCCTTAGTGAATTCATCAAATTTCTTGATCTTTCTCTTAGCCCTTTGTTGGAATCACTCTCAAAGTTTGTTGATTGAGCAAGGTAAAATAGGACTAGGAGAGCACATTCTCCTCATTTGATAAGGAGTTTTTATTCTATTTTTTCACACTTCTCATCTCACCTTGGCGAATTTTCAAACCTTTTGCATCGAGTCCTTATAAAATCACCTCTATTTGCAAGAATGAGTGGGCAGATTTTCTTCATGTGAAAGGATTCTCCTTTGTATGAGCGCATAATCCTCATTGAGAAGGATTTTCCGACCTTCACTTGAACTTGTCACTTTTCTCCATTCCAACTTTCTTATGCCCTTGGTGAGTTCTTCAAGTTTTTTAATCTTGATTCTTCATAAAATTCTCTACTTGCAAGGGCGCATATTCCTCATTGATGAGGATTTTCCACCTTGTCTAATCAAGAAACTTCTAAGTGTTAGAAGGACCTTTGCAAGTGAGTTAATGATTTTTCAATGTTCAAACTTTCATTGTATTGCAATCTTCATTCCCAGAGGCATCTTTTCTTAGGGCATATTCTCCCTGTTAGTGAGGGTTTTCCCTCATTTTGGAGTGCATCCTCCTCATTGATGAGGATTTTCCTCCTTTTCTCCTCTTACTTAGGCGAATTTCTTCAAGGTTTTCACATGGATTTCAAGAATTCACCTAAGGAAAATAACCTTACATTGCTTTGACTCCCAAAATTTGGACCTTCAGCGCATTCTCATCATGTGTGAGGATTTCCCACTCTTGGGTGCATATTCCTCATAGACAAGGAATTTTCGACTTTCTCCATGATGTCATTTTCAACTAAGGACTTGTCAAATGATTTTAAGCCTCCTTCACAAGATTTGAACGTGTTTTCACTAAGTCATTTGAGAAACTTCAAGGTTTAAATACCCACTCATCCTAGGCGCAAATTCCATGGACTCATGGAAAATGTGATTTTGGCAAAAGATGATTTTCCAAGTTTTTCAATGCAATCTCAATCAATTATACTTCATGTCTCTCAATGATTTCTCAATGCATTTTCTAGGTTTTCTTTTGATGATTTACATGACTTCTCCCTTAGGTGCATTTCCACATGTTTGGAGGAATATTTCACTAGGGCGCAAATTCCTCATGGACAAGGATTTTGCGCTCTTCCTAATCATGAACTTTCTAAGTGTTGTGATCACCTTTGCAATGATTTTCTAATGGTTTCCAAGGATCAAGTCTTCATCATATTGCAAGTTTCATGTCTAGATGGATCTTCTTCTAGGGTGCTTATTCCTCATGGACAAGGATTTTGCGCTCTTCTAGGGCACATTCTCCCCTTGTGCATGGAATTTGCGCTCAAGGTCCAAGACTTCAATTTTTTCTGCGAGATTTTGAAATGCCTGGGTGGAAGTATATTTAAAAATATATTTAAGTATATGATACTTTAAATATTTTGAAATATACTTCCAAGATGTTTGAGATAGGTCCCGGATCCATGAGATTTAACATGCAGATTCTAGATTTCTGAGGATCCACTAGATTTCAGACTTGGTCAGTTTTTCAAGATCTCAGAACATCAGACTTCAAGACACCAGACTTAGTCAATTCCAAGGCTTCAAGACATGTATCAGGATGAGGGCACACAGACTCCTTAGCAAGAATTTGGCGAGACATGGGCAAATCTATACTTCCAAACCTACAAACTCAAAGAAATCTAAACCCTAAAGCAAAACGAAGCCAGAAAGCAGAAAAAAGAGGGGGTCCCCATTTGCAATGGGGCGATGTATGATTAGGTCACAACAAGTCCTCCCATCGCCTTCCTTTTTCTCGAGTGAGCTTCATTCTTTTCTTTACCTGCGTTCTCGTCTGCCAATGCAGCCTAAGCCCCTGAGTGGTGAGCCCTAATATCAGAATGTGTGCACACCTTCATTTCATCTCATAAATATATTTAAAGTATAATGTTAAATCTGACTTTGCTGTGTATTTTTGTGTCTAAGTTTAAAAATGAGCCAAAAGAGATATATAAAAAAATCAAAACCACTTTTTGAAAAACTTGGCAAACGGCATGCCAAATGTGGTGGGTCATGATTACTTAGGGTCAATTGTGGGTTTTTCAAGTGTAATGCTACCATGCTTTGGACTATACCCCAGGCTGCTGTTCTTAAGCCAAAAAGATGAATATCTTCTGTGTAACTCTTAAAGGAATTAAGTGTTGATCAAAATTGTTGTAAGGGATTTATTAGAATAGGTGAATATTGAGGGACTGTAGATGCCCTTAGATTCAATTTGCTATTTGAACAGATTATTCCTGGAAGAGTTTCACTTGAGGAAAGTTTTAATATATTACGGCACTGTTTGTCTTCCCTTATATATAGTACAGTAGTTGTTCAAATGAACATTTTCTTCATGGATGTATTTGAAGTTCCTGTTTTCTCTAAGAAGGTTCTACACCTGATTTTGTGGATTTTCAATAATCAGAAATTAATTTACTTATTGACTCATTAGAGGAAAAAAGTCTTTATAGGAGCCTAAAGATTTAACTCTTTGTTGATCCAAGTTAGCAGAGTCAGGAATTTCTGATAATCCAGAAGGCCTTGAAAGGGCACGGGACATTTAATCCTTGTATCAAACACTTGTATATCTCATGAAAGACTATAAAGGTGTGATAACTTGATAGGTTCATGATTGGTTGTTTTTTTTTTACTATTTTACTAATGCTTCTCTGTTTCTTCTTAAAGCATATATCTGTAAAAGAGTTATCCTTGACAAGTGCATATGAGAGTATTTGGTATTAGGCTATTAGCTAAAATGTTTTCAGAAAATAAAGTCAATCAATCTAGCATATCTTGTTAGTTATTCTTGGTTTCTACATAAACTTTCTATATGTGTTTTTCCACCTTAAAAAGTATGGCCTGATTTGCAACAGTGAGGCTAAAAAGAATAGTTTACACAAGTTAGGTGACATGGTGGTTACGAGAAGTTTTTCTTTTCATATATAGTGTCTGTTGAAGAGTTAAAGTTGTTGATGGTGATGCTTAATTGTTCTATATGAATCCAACAACTGGAGCTTTATGATGCATTCTAATACACAGTTTGTAAGTAGTATCTAGGCCTTGATAAAAATAGGAATACTATTTAATCATGAATAAAAGAAGTGCTTCTTGGTCGAATGGGGTCTTTAGAATAATCTTAAGGACCCAGAATGGATTTGAACAATCAAAGATGGATTTCGTCTATTTTATGAGAGTTCAGTTTACTGTAATATTACAGAACTTGTATTCCTAGAGGGAACTACAGAAAAGGTATGCTTCTGCATAGATGAAATTTTTGAAAAGGGATGTGTCTTGGGGAACTTTGGATCTAGTGTTGTCTTGGTTCTGTTTGAGGAATCAGTGGTGAACAGAGCTGTAAATACTACTAAATATTGTGAACAGATGGCGCAGAGAACTGTAAATAGTAAATACCACTTATTATAGGTGACCTTAAAATCTGAAGTTAGTGCCAGGGAGCAGAAAATAAATGGAAATTGCAGAAATCTATTGATTTGTATTAAAATTTGTTGGGAAGTGCTTGTGGAATTTATGGAAAAAAGTAACTGCCAGGGGGAAAGATTATTTATTTATTTATTAAATTTAACATATGGTTACTTGTAGTTTAATTGAAAGAAGGTGCATGGACTAGTGATATACTTGTATGGTATTGTACAGGTGTATGGGGATGTTAGGGATCCTTTTCTCTTATTTTCAGGATCTTGTAGTTCTTAAGTTGGGATTTATTACCAATTTGAATTGCTTACAGAATATGTGCGAGATCAGTGCCAAAA
Organism: Cunninghamia lanceolata; assembly: GCA_027924645.1. Classification (NCBI taxonomy): domain Eukaryota; kingdom Viridiplantae; phylum Streptophyta; class Pinopsida; order Cupressales; family Cupressaceae; genus Cunninghamia; species Cunninghamia lanceolata. Next base: position 7,538,526 of record BSBN01000578.1, on the reverse strand, counting down.
TTAAACAAGTTTGAAAGGACTGGAATTCTCTTGTATAATTCTTGAGATCAATGCTATATGGGCACATTCAAGTGCAGGATGGTCTTTGCTTTTAATTAAAGCTGTGGATATGCAATAGGTTTGCATAAACAAGAGAAAAATCTTTGAACAAGATTTCTTTCAGTTTCAAACAAAATTGAAGAAGCTTATTTGATCTATAAAACAATAAACTAGAATTGAAGTTACGAGAAGTTTTTGATGTTGCAAATGAAAATAAAGCAATTTTCTTTTACTGATGTGTAGCCCATTGGATATAAGCTATAAAGCAACTTCATCCAGATTTTGCATGCATAATTCATCAAGATGTCAAAGTGCAATCAGAAGCTTAATTGGCCTATTAAAGTATGTATCATTGCATTGAAAAAATGGGTTAAGAGGATTGGTTATAAATTAAATACGACTCAGCTAATGGAAAGATTGAAACAAATATTCTAATCCTATTGCAGAGTGACAAACAGTAACGAATAATTTTTCAAGATATGTTTCATTGTGTAAATTTTCTTTCACGGTCTTGAAAAATTTCATGTTATGAACAGTTTCTTACCTTGTGGTAGAGAAAAATGTGTTCAACCAGATTGCCTGTTTTAAGTGAGCAGGGTAAATTTTTTTCAGTACAATATGAAATTTTATCATATGTTGTTTAGTTAATATTGTTATACTGGCCTGTGACACGTGCTTGTATCTAATTTTGATGTGTAATCTTAAGGACTAATGTAATATTTTAGGGTGGTGGAAAGATTTTTTATTTATTTATAAAATTTAACATATGGTTACTTGTTTAATTGAAGGGAGGTGCATGGACTAGTGATATACTTGTATGGTATTATACAGGTGTATGGGAATGTTAGGCATCCTTTCCTCTTATTTCCAAGATCTTGTAGTTCCTAAGTTGGAATTTATTACCAATTTGAATTGCTTACAGAATATGTGCAAGATCAGTGCCAAAATTAAACAAGTTTGAAAGGACTGGAATTCGCTTGTATAATTCTTGAGATCAATGCTATATGGGCACATTCAAGTGCAGGATGGTCTTTGCTTTTAATTAAAGTTGTGGATATGCAATAGGTTTGCATAAACAGGAGAAAAATCTTTTAACAAGATTTTGCAGTTGCAAACAAAATTGAAGAAGCTTATTTGATCTATAAAGCAATAAACTTGAATTAGTTGCAAGAAGTTTTTGATGTTGCTAATGAAAATAAAGCAATTTTCTTTTACTGATGTGTAGCCCATTGGATATAAGCTATAAAGCAACTTAATCCAGATTTTGCATGCATAATTTATCAAGATGTCGAAGTGCAATCAGAACATTAATTGGCCTATTAAAATATATATAATTTCATTGAAAAAATAGGTTAATAGGATTGATTATAAATGAAATACGACTCAACTAATGGAAAGATTGAAACAAATATTCTAATCCTATTGCAGAGTGACAAACAGTAACGAATAATCAAGATATGTTTCATAATGTAAATTTTCTCTCATGGTCTTGAAAAATTCATGTTATGAACAGCTCCTTCTCTTGTGGTTGAGAAAAAATTGTTCAACCAGATTCCCTGTTTTAAGTGAGCAGGGTAAATTTTTTTCAGTACAATATGAATTTTTATCATATGTTGTTTAGTTAATATTGTTATATGGGCCTGTGACATGTGCTTGTGTGTAAATTCGATGCGTAATTTTAAAGATTAATGTAGTGTTTTAGGGTGGTATCTAAGATTTCTATCATTTTGTTTTGGATATCAAGGCTCAAATTTTGAGCTAGAAGTTGTGAGTCCAAGTTCTTTTACTAAACATGAAATGTTGGGGCCATTAATCTCAACCAGGTACCTGGGTGGAGCATTTGATGTAGAGTCATTAGTTGAGAACTTACTACGCCAACTTGCTGGTAATCAGGCGATTGTGGTTAATGTATATGATATTACCAACAGTTCAAATCCATTGATAATGTATGGTCCCCAAGTTACAGACAATGGCATGCCTCATGTCAGTAGTCTTGATTTTGGAGACCCATTCCGGAGGCATGTGATGCATTGTAGGTATGTGGTTTTTTTGCAAACTGAATTTATCTGCTAAATAAATTATTCAGAATTCTTTGTCTCTGTATCATGGTCTTGATTGGCCGGTAGGATTCTCTCCACAAATGCTATTGTTTATGTTCAGCTATTTATGATGGCTGGAAGTATCTTGAACACAGATTTAATGAGAACCCTGCTACCCCATGGTCAGCAATAACCACTTCATTTGGAATCTTTGTTATTGCTGTGTTGGTTGGTCATATAATCCATGCAGCAAAGAACCGCATCGCTAAAGTCGAAGAGGACTTCCGTAAAATGGAGGAGTTGAAAAAGCAAGCTGAAGCTGCAGATATTGCTAAATCTCAGGTTGATTATTTAAAAAGAATGCATAAGATTAGTATCATTCATGCATATATGTTAAATAGAAAAGAGTAAAATTGGAGAGGTCTGACATTTTCATTTGAAGATTTGAAGACTAAGATTGAATTACATATTTTTTGCGCTTTTAAATAATTTTTTCTGTTGTGTCAAATTATATGCATATGATTGGATTTTACCTTGAGTATGCTCTTAATTTCTTCTTACTTGTTCACATTGGGTTTGCAGTTTCTTGCTACTGTTTCCCATGAAATAAGGACTCCCATGAACGGTGTTCTAGGTATGTCTCAAGAGTATATTGAGCTTCATATCTATCTGGAAATTGAACTGATTGCTACCGTCAAATCCTTTTCTTGATATTACGTCAAATCCTTTTCTTGATATTATGTATAACATGTTATATATACATTCTTAATTAGAAACTATTGTAGACAATTAGAGGAAACAATGCTAACATGTTCCCAGGATCACGTTTCAGGAATGCTGCAGATGCTTATGGATACAGACCTTGATGCAACTCAACAAGACTATGCTCGAACTGCTCAAGCGAGTGGAAAGGCTTTGATAACATTAATTAATGAAGTTCTTGATCAGGCCAAGATTGAGTCAGGCAGACTAGAGCTTGAGGCAGTTCCCTTTGATTTGCGATCCATTTTGGATGATGTCCTATCTTTATTTTCAGGGAAGTCTAGAGACAAGGGAATTGAGGTACATAACAGCCTTAAAAAATAAACAATTGCAGGTTTTCAAATTTTTGCTTGCTTTTAATGTTGCCATTTTCTTCTTATTACATTTCCTGCTTCTTTGCGGTAGTCAAATTATAGCTTAATTATTGCATCTTTTCATATTTATCTAACCAGTTCAACAATGAATCCATGTACATGTCTGTCTACCTTTGGTGGAGAGAAGCTTGCAGTATTTGTCTCACACCAGGTGCCTGATTTTCTGATTGGTGATCCTGGGCGCTTTCGACAAATCATTACAAACCTTGTTGGAAATTCTGTTAAAGTTAGTTTCCCATCCTTCTATGTTTGGCTTTTTCAAAGACAAGTAATGCAAGTTTTATATGGCAGCAAGTTGAAATTTATACCGCGCTGAAATAGAAATAAATGTCGAGCCTCCAAATCTTTAATTCTAGGGCTTTTTAAGCTAACCTAATTTACTGTTTTTAAATTTACAGTTCACAGAAAGGGGTCACATTTATGTCTGTGTGCACCTAGCAGAAAAAGTCAAGGCTGTAATCGAAGCCAATGCTGAGGCATGCTCAAAGCAATTGACTGAAGATGATAAACATTGTTCAACTACATCATGTGACAGTTTGAGTGGGGTTGAGGCAGCAGATAGGAGGAATGGTTGGGAGACATTTAGGCTGCTCCTATCAGATGGCATATACCAGCAGCCTGCTGTATCGGACAAGTCAACCTCTGCTGAAGCATCAGATACTGTAAATTTAATTGTAAGTGTGGAGGACACAGGGGTTGGAATTCCATTACACGCACAGGGGCGTGTCTTTACGCCATTCATGCAAGCAGATAGTTCTACATCACGCACATATGGAGGAACAGGGATAGGTTTAAGTATCAGCAGATGTTTGGTGGAGCTCATGAATGGTGAGATGAGCTTTGTTAGTAGGCCAGATGTTGGAAGCACATTCACATTCACTGCTCTACTTAAAAGAGCCCATGCAATTTCCCAAGACATAAAGCGATATCACCCTGAACCTTTACCTACCACTTTTAAGGGTATGAGAGCTGTGGTGGTGGATGGAAGACCTGTACGAGCTGAGGTTACAAAATATCATTTACACAGGCTCGGCGTGCAAGTTGAAATAGTTAATGATACAAAATCAGCATTAGCAAAACTATCAGCAAGACAAAATGGTGATGTCAAATGCAGGTAAATAGTCTTGAGCTCCATTCTGATGTCTGATATCATACTTTCTCAGAGCAATTGATGAGGAATAATAATTGTGCTTTCTTATATTTAAAAAAATCTAAACTACTTTTTTGAGTTTGATTGGGTATACCAGATGTGATCAAGAGATTCTGTACCTGAAGTGGGTGTCATATTTTGTCGTGGTTCCTTCATTAGTACTAAATATAAAATAATTTCAATTTGTGCACAAATGTTCTAATTTTAAAAGATTAATGTACTTACAAATCTTTTTTTTTTTGGGTTCACTGTGCATTTCAGTGCAACACTAAAAACAGATATGATACTTGTTGACAAAGATGCCTGGGGCCCAGGAACAGGGCTTACCTTCCCAAAACTTTTGAGGGATTCAAGACTGGGATTTAATGCTCAAAGGTCTCCTGTTTTACCAAAAATTCTTCTTCTTGCAACTTGTATTAATGGTAAAGATTCTGAGAGTGTTAAGATTGCTGGTTTTATGGAGACGGTAATCATGAAGCCTCTTAGAGCAAGCATGGTGGCAGCATGCCTGCAACAAGCTTTGGGTATAGCAAATAATAGACAAGGGAAGGGAGATGGAACTCCATCTTTGCAAAGCCTTCTGCTTGGGAAGAATATATTGGTAGTAGATGACAATAAAGTGAATAGAAGGGTTGCAGCTGGTGCCCTGAAAAAGTATGGGGCTAATGTGGAGAGTGCTGAGAATGGGACGGATGCAATAGCAATGCTTAAGCCACCACACAAGTTTGATGCATGTTTCATGGATGTTCAAATGCCAGAAATGGATGGGTATGTGAATCTTACCTTGTCATTTTTGGGTACTATTATGTTGTTTTTGTCAGGGTTACTGATAAAGAGTTTTCTATGAAATTTGACTTTCCTCTTTGTTTCACTTCTAGGTTCGAGGCTACACGACGAGTACGGAATCTGGAACGCCTAGTCAATGAGCAGATTGAATGTGGAGGCACCTGTAGAGAAGAATATTGGAATATTGATAAATGGCATGTTCCCATATTGGCAATGACAGCTGATGTAATCCAGGCAACTCATGAAGAGTGCTTGAGATGTGGAATGGACGGTTATGTTTCAAAACCATTTGAAGAGGAACAAATGTATACAGCAGTAGCCCGTTTTTTGAAGTCTGACTCCACACTTACTTCCTAGTTTATTTAATAGCTTTCTTATGGATGGACTCAAAAAACAGGATCACCACAAACTGAGAGTGCATGAAAGATGACGAAAATAGCTGGAAATTCATACGCCAATAATCCTTGCAAGCTGCAGAGCACAGTTCCTTGGAGCCATATCCTTTTGCAGGGGTGGCATTGAACCATTCTGTTGCCTGTGTAATTGGCAAGAGAAGTTGTCAATGGCACACTATGATTGATGTACTTGCAGGCTTATCACTGTATTTTTAGGAATTTTTTCAAGCCACCACCAACTGAAAGTGCACGAAAGATGTCTTTCAGCTGCCACCATCCTTGGTATGTTTGGATGTAGAGCATTCTAATTTTATGCTAGTCTGTTGATTTTCTCTTGTATAAAAGTTGGTCATGATACTAGTTCTTTTATGGAGAGGATTGCGTTCAATCTTACAATTAGTTTTTTGGCAATAAGAGAAGGCAAATAAGATGATTGCAAATAAGAAGGTAACTACATTCTCCCTTGACAGTGGAATTACTCATTATAAATGCATAGCAAAGAGGAACTGAATGTTTAAATGGAAATCCTTTAATCATTCAACCTTACATATACACATTACATGCACACTAACAATAAGACAGAAGTTTATCGTAATTAATTATGACGTAAAAGTATTTCCCATAATTTTTAATAAAAATAAATGTTTTATTTATGCTTAGAGATTGTCAAAAATACAGCAGCCATTAATCAGCAGGGCTGCACCACAATTAATTCTATCAAAGTTAAGTCTTCGAGCAGGCCTGTTAGACTGTATCTGAGAGAAATTAAAGGCATTATGTGGATTAATAGCCCACTTTAATCCTCTCTTTACAGAAGTACATATTTTTAAATACAATTATTTCTTAAGTACATATTTTTAACGACTATAGTTAAGAGTCTTCCAGCAGTCCTGTCAGACTGTATCTCAGAGACATTTAAGGCACTAGGTGTATTAATAGCCCACTTTAATCCTCTCATTGAAATCTTTGTTATGATTTATTCTCCATATTTTACCATCATTGTCAAACACTACAACATCAGTAGGAAGGAGTTTTTTGACCTGCAACTATTTCCTAAAATGTGATTGACTTTCCCTAAGCCCAACCATATTGTTCGAGAGTACAGCAGCCAGCTTAGCTTAGAATTGAATAGGAAAGAGCTTACACGGTGAATGCAGCTGTATATACAGTGCTACAAATAAGCGATACTGTAGGCAGAACGCGGTAAGAAATACAAACTTTGACACTTTTTACATGATTTGTTAGGTTCCTTTCTTGTCATTTGTCGGTAGAAAAAGACAGATCTTTGTGAACGGTAAGCACAGGCAGGGCAAAAATCACAATTCAAAGGACAGATTGCATGCAACCAGTTTTTCAAAATTCCTACTTGTATTTTAGGAAATTTTCATTTTAGAAGCTTTCTTATGATAAGTTGACAAAAAGCCTAAGTGGAGAGCTGCCAGAAGGCCCACGCAAGGGGGTACCATGGCTCTGCCAGATATAGAGCATGGAAGATTAATACAAAATAAGATTGTGTTGGTTGATAAACAATTCCATGGCTTGAGAGAAATCATCACCAATCAAAAGAAATTAATGGAGGAGCAAACAAGCAAGTTGGTCTCCTTGGAAGGATGTCTTTCAGACTTATCTCAAACAGTTTAGGAACAAATGATGATAATTGATACTCAAGCAAAACATATTAGAGATCCATCAAAAGCAATATTGGAACAACAGGGAAAAATTGAATCCCAAGCAAGCAATATTGCAACTTCAGAGATCAGTGTCTAGTTTCTGGAAACACTGTTTATTGCTTTTTTGTTTTATAGCTGTTCCTTGCCCTCCGTGCCCTCCGTGCCCTCTCTCTCTTTTTATTAAGCCTTCTCTGCAAGTTTATCCATTACATTCTCCTCTTTTTGTCCTGATGATGGATCATAGAGTGTGATCCAAAACATTGACAGAAAAAAGCAATACACAGTGTTTCCAGAAACTATACAGTCATATCATGGACTGTGGAAATATGTCTACAACTTCAGAGACGTTTAATGCGGATTTTCAATGCACAAAATATGCTTCTAAGGTTATTTAAACTCTTAAAGCAGACATCTCAGCTAGCATAGAGACAGATAGTGCTGTCCGCCAAAATTGAATTTGTTGGTACTACATGGTTTCAAGTTGTTAAAAGCAAACACAACCCAAAACCACCGCCTATTGTGAATGCTATTATCCAAGCTAATTTTAAGGAAGAGAGACCAGCAATTGAAGGCCTTCAATCTAAAGATCAGAGGCCTAAAGAATAGGACAATCCACTTAGCTTGGCAAAGGATTTTCTGCACAACACCTTTAAAGAAATTGGATTTCAACTAGAGAGGGCATGGTTTATTTATGATGATTCCCTTATTATAAGGGTCAAGAATATTCAAGATAGATTTCCAAGTCGTAAGATCCAAGAAAACTTTTCTTTTCTTTTTGAGAAGATCAACATGGACGAAGACCTAACTAAAATCTAATACAATGAGCTGAAGAATAGGGTCAAAATGGTTGAAGCGAGAAAACGAGGGAAAGGGGTTGTCATGTGTAGTGGAAGAGTTTGGATTCATGGTGCCCCACGTCCAAGCTCATCCAAACCATGGAAGACCCATCCTCCTTTTGATGCCAAATTATGAGTTTTGAAATCATACTTTTAGTCAGAATATGGAATTGCGGTGGCTCGCTCTTATTTTCACTAGGTTCATTAGAGGATTTAATTCGCAAGTTAGACTTAAATATTCTTTTTTGAAACACATGAGATTGATGAGAACCACTTCCTATTTTCTCAGGGTATTCTTGGATATTAGTTCATAGGGCAGGACTCTACCTTGGTTTGAGAGGCTTTGGTAGGATTGCATGTCTTTATAAAGACTACCCAGCTTCCTTCATTCAGCTTGAGGGCTTAGATGTTCATGCTAGGTTCTTTTGGGTATCTTTGGCAAGGAAACCTCTCTAGGAAACTTTTCTTCTGAGTATGCTATTTTCCTCCAGCCTCATCACCTTATGCCATTGAAGATATTGGTGGTTCCCCTTCTACAAATTTACAACTTGAAATATCAAAATTCTTGGCTATTGGAGACATCCTTCTTGTAGGTGACTTAAATGCATGAACTAGTTGTATGCAGTGCACAAGTTTTGACCTCTACTCAGATCCATGATAACTCAGGAAATTGATCCTTAGATTGATGTTTTACACCACACTTCATTAGATAGAACAATCACTCTTATAGTAGACACTTGGTTAGATCGTGAGATTCTCATGATTTGGTCACCCTCAACAACATCGATTCTTTTCCACATTCTAGCAGCCCTGCATGCTTCCCTTTTGTTGGGGAATATTTTCTTGTTGATTATGTCCTTGTTAACAAGTCCTTAATATTAGAGATACATGGTCTTGGCGTATCCTCCACACCTACTCTAAATGATCATGTTGTCCTATTCGTTTAGGTTCCTCTTGGTCTCCCACATCCTTGTCAAACCACCATCATCCACTTTGACTATTATCTTGATGATCAATACATAAGCCTCAAAGCTAGACTTCTCTCAGTTTATGATACACACAATCCAATTGAGCATGCACTTCACTTCGCCCATGCCATTTGGTTATTCGTGCTACACACCTTCCTCCATTCCACCCTCCTAGAAATGGCCATTCTCCTCGTAATTCTTGGTATGATGTAGATTGTAAAAATATCCATAGGTTAACCAAAAAAATTATGATGCACAAACCATCCAAATCAAGGCAAATGAAAAAAAGAAACTCTCTTGTAGAAAGATCCAAGTATACTCAAATCAACTTCAGTTCAGCTCCAACCTTTTTTTGGAGAGTCTTCCTTCCTAAAATTTAATATGTACAATATTTGACCCATCTACTTGGTTCAATTATGCCTCCAACCTATATAACGTTTCAATTATGTTTGTTGCCATTTCTTTTCTAATTGCCTAATCTTTTGTGCTATCCTTAAGCTTCAATCCAATAAAGCCCAAGATATTGAGAACCTCAAAGCTAGATTCTTTAAACATAGCCCAAATGTGGTTACTCTCATATTTCCACTTTATTCGACTTTACATATCATCCATTGTATCCACAAATCTAGAGACTAGAATGATTCAAGAAACTATTGTTGCAAAGACAGTTGCCGTTGCACCAAAAGATCGACTTGTTAATGCTCGATATAACCACCAGAGTTAATGAATCCACGGGAGGCGGTTAAGCCTTGTCACGAACCCAAGCGTTGTGCTGCACATCACAAGGAGACCAAGGGCACACATCTTGCAACAATCCCCCCCCCAGCGTAAGCGAGGAGTTTGAACCCGTGACCCAGGCTCTGATACCAATTGTTGCAAAGATGGTTGCCGTTGCACCAAAAGATCGGCGTGTTAATGCTCGATACAATTGTCAGAGTTAATGAATCCACGGGATGCGATTAAGCCTTGTCACGAACCCAAGCATTGCGTTGCACAACACAAGGAGACCAAGGGCACACACCATTATGGTTGGCCACACCTTGGCTAAGATCTTTGCCACAACCTTAGATTTGAATGTAGTTGCACAAGCCTTTGGAAACATTGCATTTGCTATGATAGTCAACACCTCTGTGCTCTCCTCTATATCACTTGTGCTCAATGCACAACTCCAAGTGTCATCGTGTGACAATGCCAATTGTTAATCGCACGTTCCCATGCACGACTCTGCATAACTCTGCGTATGACACTTGATAACTCCACCCATGTAATAGAATGCCAATCATCATGGAGCACAACTGATAGGGCAGTTGGAAGGTTGACAGTTGACATTGGGCCATCATAACTTCTTCTTTCTTGTTTGTAACTAAAATGTATTCTTTATATCGTTGCGCTCCTTCACATTGAGGGATGATGACGAATATTGTACAATCCTAGGTAAACCAGACTGAAGTGTCTTCCCCATTTTGGTTGTCGGTAGATGAGGAACTAGAAACATGACATACTTAATTATAGTCACCACAAGGCTATTGCAACAACAACTGAGGCATTGCAGTACTGTTTGAAGGGTTACAAGATATAAAGACACACTAAATGACACATCCCTACACAGATAGGAAGCTATATGAGCACAAAACGTTACTGCAAGAAGAGGGGGTAAGAGGAGTAGGAAGCACAAAACAAAGTACAAAGCGAACCGGATAAATATATAATGTTGTAATATAGATAGAAATACTACCCAAGCATATGTGATGTTTATATCTATGCTTGCAGTATAGAATGTATGTTGTACAAAGAATATATGATGTGAACATATGAGAACACTGATTCTATGGTGCATATAGATGAATTAAATTTGTTTCTTTATAGTGTGCATTTGTTAACTACCGTATTGTTATAGTTTCCTTCTTATTGCATTACCTTGGGGTTAATTTCTCTAACATAAATAACTTAGACCTTGGCCTTGTATTTTATTGTCAACATTTGGTTATGTTGCTAGGACCCCAGTTTGTTGGTGTATAAGAAGCAACTATAGAAATAAAGAAATAAGTGTGCGGTAAAGAATACTACTAGGAAAGGAGTATTAATGGCACTTATTGTAATAATTGAGATGTGTGGTAGCACATACCAGGTGCTAACCCTTGGTGAGGGGTTAGGCACCTAGGGGTGGTGATGGAATGGGGGGAGATCCAAAAGGACGCGACCATAGAGAAATCTCGTCTGACACTTGGGATGGATAAAATTCAATTAAATATTCTATGGCAAAAAGAGATAGCAAGATAGCAAGAGAGATTGTTGTTGAGATTGAAACGAGATTAGAAGAAAGCTAAAAGGTGATCATGGATGAGAAGAAGAATGAAGGAGACAAAAAGGCTAAACAAACCCAAGACAAAGGAGAAAGAAACCTAAAAAGGGTAGAGAAGATGCGAAAGGCATATGTAGAGCACGCTAAGAGGGCTGCAACCGAGGAAACCCCTAGAACAAAGAAAAGTGGATGCTCAATGGACATGACACCAATATTAAAGAACTAGAGCAGTCCATAACCTTAGTCTGAACCATAAAAGAAAATCTAAGTAAAATGGTAAGACAATTAAAAGAGTATGAGGTATCAACAAGTATGAATGAAGAATGTAGAGCTTTTGGAAAAATTGTGTTGCTTTTTTGGATCGACGTTTCGAATCACACTCCGTGATCCATCATCAGGAAGAAAAGAAGAGAAAGAATGAGTTAAAAGTGCAGACATTTCCTTAAAAAGAGAGAGGGGGTGGGCACAGGGTACCAGTATTTAACCTAAGGTAAAGAAACAAAAGAGGGATGAGAAAAAAGAACTACTAAATCTAAATAAAAATAAAAAGAGGAATTCTAAAAGTAAACATTAAGGAGCAATAAAGGAAGAAGAAATTAAGTTAATAAAAAAGAAGAAAAATAAAAATAAAATAAAACCAATAACAAATACAAAACTAAAAGAATCATAAGTAGAGTAAAAACAAATAAAAGAAGCAAAAAAGAAAAGAAATAAATAAATTGAACTGTAGACTATAAACAATAGCCTGAAAAGAATGGAAAAGGCAATGCAGGAGGGGGAAGAGATAATAGAAAAAAAGGGGAAAAGATATATATAAGAAAAGAATAATACAAGGTAGGGAAGAAAGGTATCAAAGAATGAAAAGGATCAAGACTAAAGAAAAGAGGAACAAGGATAGAGGTAAGGGAGTAACAAAGAATAAAGAAAGAAAGAGCTAGTAGATGACAAGGGAAAGGAGGAAAGGCAAGGGAAGGAGAGGAGGGAAGACCAAGAGGAAGGATGAGGGGGAGGGTGGCTTACGACAAGAGTGAGGCTTCAAGGAAGGTTTGAGGAGAGGTGCGGAGTAGGATAAGAGGATGAAGGAAAGAGAAAGGAAGAGTGGGGAGATATGGAGAAGGGGGGAGAACTGGTAGAGACAAACCCAAGGAGAGGCAAGGAGGAGGCAAAATGAGATCAAGGGGGATTTCATGCTATTGTTTTATAGTCTACGGTTCAATTTATTTATTTCTTTTCTTTTTTGCTTCTTTTATTTATTTTTACTCTACTTATGATTCTTTTAGTTTTGTATTTGTTATTGGTTTTATTTTATTTTATTTTTATTTTTCTTCTTTTTTATAAACTTAATTTCTCCTTCCTTTATTGCTCCTTTTTGTTTACTTTTAGGATTCCTCTTTTTATCTTTATTTAGTTTTAGTAGTTCTTTTCCTCATCCCTCTTTTGTTTCTTTACCTTAGGTTAAATATTGGTACTCTGAGCCCCCCCCTCTCTTTTTAAGGATCTGTCTCTACAATTTTAACTCATTCTTTCTCTTCTTTTCTTGATAATGGATCACAGAGTGATCCGAAACGTCGATCCAAAAAAGCAACACACAATTTTTCCAGAAGCTCTACATTCTTATATCATGGATTGTGGAAATATAATGTCTACAAGTATGAATGACTTACAATCTTGGATGGAAGCTACTGCACATATGGTGGAAGAGGAGAGGCTTAGAAGTAGTAGTGCTCAACCTGTAGAATGGAGAACCCAAGAGACGTTTGCCAATGAGGATTTTAACTGGTCTCAACCTAAGGTTATAATAAATGAAAGTTTAGAGGATTTGGTAACTCCAATATATGTAAGGAGCACACTTAACCTCTACAATGACCATTGGAATGCCAAAGCTAGTAGGTATGATGGGATATAAAGAAGGGAAGAATTTAAGAAGTTAGCATCCAGTAAAATTTATGAAAGAGATGAGGAAATGATAAGGAATATCAACAAAAAAATTGAATTTTCCATGGAAACCTTGGAAATGTTGGAAGAAGACCAACCATATAAGGAAGAGAATAACTCAGACATTAATAAAGATAACCCATTAAAAAATGAAGAGTTATGAGAAGACACATCTCCCAAGATGAAGAGACGCTTTGAGGAGATGAAACCTTTGACCAAAAGTCACCCCTGTGCCAAATAAGTCAAGAAGAGTCTCCAAAGAAGAAATAGATAACGAATCCTTGCTTAGGCTAGAGGAAGCGAGAGCAAGAAGTAATTGTGTGAGATTTCAAAGAAATATTAGGTAGTGAGTATTTTGAGATTCAGTTGCCTAGAGATAAAGGGAAGAGAAAGGAAGTTAGTCAACTAGCAGAAGGATATTGTTGGCAAGAGACACTGTGAGGCTTCATTGGTGTTGTCATTGATGGCAACAAAGACCATTCCACATCTGCAGGACATGGTGTATCTTTACCGGAAGTCAGATTGAAGGATACTTTGGTCCAGTAAGCAAGAACAGAGCATGCAGCGAGGTCCGACAGTCAGGTCCGGATCTCTTAGAGGAAGTATCTTTGTCAAGTGCGGACTTGGGAAAGTCAAGAGGAATACCTTGACTGATAGATTCCAGGGATTGAGCCTCCGGTGATGAAAGAGTGAAGAGATATCAGCATCTAAGTATTGAGGTCCAGTTTGGCAGAGTAGACAGAGGAAGAACTAATCAATAGAGCATCAGAATTATTCCGGATGAGATATTGATGGTGATCAAGGTTCTTAAGGTATCATCCATGATTGGCCGACATGTTAGATGACTTCTATAAGTACCTCCTTGATTCGCATCACTTGGTAAGCAAGGATTCAGCCGACAGACTAGAGTTTGGGAAAATATTGACTATTCCGGATGTCGACTAGAAAGAGGATGAAATCCTTTGTGCGGATATATATACCAGATGGATTTGGATGTGAAGGTGGGTGTTGTGTGTTATTGTGTGCGAATAAAAGCAGAAGGGCAGTAAGGCAGGTCCGGCATGTGACAGGACAACAACACCAAAGAAGAGAAAGAATGAAGTGCAGTAGATCAGTGTACTGAGCCTAAACCAGAACTGAACTCCAGCATAAGTGGATGCTTCTCATCAGTTCAAGTATCTTGTTACTCTTTTATAACTTGTAGACAGTGAGTCTCTTGTAGGCAGTAAGCCTCTTGTGAGCAGCGTGCTCGGGCAGTGAGCCCTAATTGGCATGTGCCATTTTGTACTTCTATTCTTCTAACAGAGAATACATTCTTGGGTTAATCACCCCATGGTTTTCTCCCTTAACAGGGTTTCCACGTCAAAAATATTGTGTCATGTGTACTGAGTTTATTTTTGCTTTCATTTAAGCTCATGTGTTTTGATACTGTACTAGTGGCTAAAGAAGAATAGAAAGTTAAATTAATCAAGATAACTGATTCACCCCCCCTCTCAGTTATCAACAATTGGTATCAGAGCCAAGTTCCTCTAAACAAAGCCTAACAGCTTGAGGAAGATCAGGGAATTCAAATGGATGTGTATGGTATGAGGGAACAACTTCAGTCTGCCCTAGATGATCTTGAGCAATCTAACTCTGAAGTCAATGAATTGAAGGAAAGACTCAAACAGGTTGATGATTTCATAAATGAACTAAAAGGGAAACTGAGTATCTCTATGAAAAAAAGAAAGGATCTACTTCAACAATTGGCAAGTCAAGGTGAAGCCAATGATACAAATGAAGACCTAAAGGAGAAAACCAAGTTATGTGAAAAGTTATCAAAAGAGATCATTATGGTAAGACATGAAATGGAATCAGGAGTTATAAAATTCACTCAAGAAATCGAAGAGAAAAGAAAAATTGAAGATGATCTAAGACAATCTCTTAAGGAGAAATCAGAAGACTGCCACAAGATGGATAGAATAATCAGACATCTTGAATTTGATCTTGAAGATGCTAGAGATAATGAAGAAAAACTTGAGGATCAAATTGACACTCTTAAAAAGGATCTTCAAACAACAAATGCATACAAAGAGAAATTTAAGATAAGTTCTGCTCAACTTGAAGTTCTTCTTGAAAGCCAAAAGAGGGTAGATGACAAGCGTGGCTTGGGATATGAGAAAGGTGAAAGCTCCGGATCCGGTCAGAAGAATTTTGGATTAGGAAATCCAAGGAACAAGCCTAGAAAACCTCTGGTAAAGCAACCTAATGCTCAAAGATATCCATCCTTCAATGGATACTGCCACAACTGCAATAACTTTGGTCATAAAGCTAATCAGTGCAGAAAGAGAATAAATCAGACTAATACATCCTTTTCCGGACAGTGTTTCAACTGCAAAAGGTATGGTCACAAATCTCATGAATGCAGAAATATGCAAATGAACAATTCATTCAATGGTAGATGCTTTGCATGCAATAGAATGGGACATATTGCTAATCAATGCAGATCAAGAGGATATCATTCAAATATGTAAAGAAATGTTATTTTCCACAATTGCAATAGATCCGGTCATATTGCCAAATTCTGTAGAAGAAAGAATCAGGACAAAAGGGGTCCGGTGCATCATAATCAGAATCAAGACAAAGGAAAAGGAAAAGTAAATGCGGATGAAGTTAAAAGTGAGATGAACAAGATTTGGGTGAAGAGAAGTATAGAGAATGTAGGGGATGGATCCGCACCAGAATCTGGTGCTGATATTCCTTCCAGAAATTAAAAAGTGAGCTCTGACTCAGGGGGAAACACAAGGAAAAACATTTTCCCCCAGCTAGTTAATTGGTGCTGGAATTGGCACAAGGAAAGTTGCAGATTAAAGGGTTCACAAAGGAACATCTAAATAAGCTTTGGTAAAGAGATGAAAGATCTGCAAGAAGTTTTGAACAGGTTAATCTTCCAAGTTTGATCCGGTTAAATAGTCATTCAGTAAAAATAGGATTTTCACAGTTAGATCCAGCATGATTTGAATTTGAGGTATCTTGATCTGAGGCTAAATGGAATGATTGTAAAAGGTAGATAGATTGCTAGTATCCACCGAGAGTAACTTTAAGTGCATCTTAGTGATCCAGAAAAATCTCTCAGGACAAGGAGAACAGAGCAACCAGAATAACTTAAGTTGCGCATTTATTGCAATGTGGAATTAGGGTTTGCTCAGAGATAAAAGGGTTCATTTGATTGTCATTTACACATTTGCACTCGAGAAGAAGAGAAAAAGATATTTGAAAACAAATTGTCTCAAGTCTCTCAAAGATCAATCACATAAGACAATTCTTCCAGCAACCCGATCCAGCTCATCCCGTGAAACCTAGAAGAGTAAAAAGGTATTTTTCACTCTTGATCAAACTTTCTCTGAATCTTTAAGATGACTACTCCGAATGTTGTAAAGATCTCTAATAGGCCTCACCCCAAATTTAAGAAACATCCCTACAAATCTCTAGAAGTGGATCCCTTAGGGGCATTTTCCAGCATTCTGCATGAGGTTTTGCATGTAGAAGATGTTAGGGTTTACATTCATGCAAACATTGAAGAATTTGGTGAATCCAAGCTGATGGACATCTACCACAAGGAACTGATAGATGATTCATTTGAACTAAAACCTTAGTATAAGACCATCTGGGATAAACATTTTGGTCAGTACATCCATTTCCCCTGTTTTGAAGAAGATGAGTGGGTCCGGTATGTGTTGAGCAAAGTGCATGATAACTTCTTATGGTTGAATAGACCATTCAAGATCACCAAGGATGCAATTAGGGCATTAACCAGTTTACACTCTTCCAGAGGGTTACCTGTTCTCAAATTTGTCAAAAACCAAACTGTGACTGAGGCCACCAGATCAAAATTTGATAAGAGAGCAATGACCATAGAAGATATCACTGATCCGAATATCAAGTTTGCATCTATGATAATTTGCTATAAGATATCACTCCAGCAGGGAGAATTTAGTATCCGGAACTGCTATGTATACTGCTTATGAGATGCTGAGAAAGAATGCAGATTATGATCTTTGTGAACTTCTTCTGAGCCAACTAATGGAAAACTTATAGAAGATAAAAAGGGACAAAAAGAACTCTTTTAAATATGGTGGACTGATATTGTGTTTGTTTTTCTACTTTATGAATGAGCTTCCCGGATCCAGTGGTTGGGTATGGCAGAATGACAGCCCTGTTGCAATTCAAATTAGAGATTACTTGCATGGGCTTGGGGATGCTAAGGCAAGAAATACAGCTCTGTGGGGTTACTTCAAGAATTTTCAAAATATGATGCAAACTCAAGAAAGAATTCCCTAATCATTGGTTGAGAAGTATAAAGATACAATGTGTTTCATGGTAGACACTGATTAATGCCTAATGGAGGCAGTAGAGCCAAGGGTAGTCTGGATCATGCTAATGGGGTATGAAGTAGATGAGAAAATTGTAGAGCTGTATATCCAACATCTGCTGAGCCAGCCCAAAGACCCTAAGGCATAAAGGTTTGGAACCTTCCAAGAGCTAAGTGTAAAAGTTCATGTGGAACTTAGACAACCTGAAATCAAGAGGAAAGTGAGAAGGGAAGTTGAAGAAGTTGCCAAGAGCCATGGAATCTCAAAAGAGGCACTTGATGCCCATAGAGAAAAGACGGAAAGAGCAGAAAAAGAAAAGGATGAAGCAGAAAAAGAAAGTGCTCTGGTAAAAGCCCCCTCCCGGACCAGATCTTCTAAGAGCTCTGCACCTGCAACTGCTAAAAGCTCAAAGGCATCTAAACCGGAAGCAATATCATCAGGTAAAGAAGAGAAAAGAACTAAGACAAAGGCCACAAGGTCTTACATCAGTTAGAAGGATGATGAAGAAACTGAGTCAGATGAGGAGGTAAAGAAAATGAAGAAGAAGAAGAAGAAAGGATCCGGTGAATCTTCTACAGGTCAAGACAAGGAAGAGATGGCAGAAGAATTTATTGAAAGGCCCACTCTGTCCTTAGATGATATAGTTAAAGCAGTTACTATGGATGGGAACCTGCAACCAATAACAGAATTCTATGATGCATATAATGATGCAGATAGAAAGATCTTGGAGGAAGCCACAGTTAAGTACTTGAACATATACAATAAGGCTTTTATTGAAATCATATCTCTCATTCCCAAAAGCCTAGAGAAGGAATTAGAGATAAGAAAGAATAATGCTAGGGCAAAGGATCTTGAGATCTGTGAACAGATAGCTATTCAATTCTTTCCTTCAATCACTCTGAAGCAAATGAATATGATCTTCAAAGATTGCAAGGATGAGTTCTGGAGCAAAGCTAGAATGAATCAGCTTATGCTTAGAGAAACTGACAAAGTAGCAAAAGAGACAGAAGAGTTCCTCCGGAATGCATAC
Source organism: Cunninghamia lanceolata (assembly GCA_027924645.1). Taxonomy (NCBI): domain Eukaryota; kingdom Viridiplantae; phylum Streptophyta; class Pinopsida; order Cupressales; family Cupressaceae; genus Cunninghamia; species Cunninghamia lanceolata. The sequence continues at coordinate 7,519,888 of BSBN01000578.1, read as the reverse complement.
AAAAGATTCAACATTCCTATTATAGAGGACTTAGGTGATGATCCCTCGGCTACAGATGTTGAAGAAAAATCTACTGAGATAGTGGCAGAAGAGGTAAAGGAGACAGGTGAAGAAAAAGGTAAGAACTTAGATTTCTCTGCTCCGGAAGAGGAGGTCCATGATCAAGCAAACATCTCTCCTCCGGCTTCCCCTGCAGACTCCGGATCCAAAGAAAAAGAAAGAGTACAAGAGAAGACCAGTCAAGAAGTAGAGGAGAAAGAAGAAGTGAAGGGAAGAGAAGAAGGTCAAGCTGAGAAGAACACAAGTGATAGTGCAGAAGGAAAGAAAACTTTGTCTCCGGCAAGAGACACTGCAGAAAATCTCAAGGATTTCTTGACTAAAGAAATGATGGAGATTGATGAACTGGAGTTACTTCAAGGACCATTTGACTTTGATTCTCTCTCCCCGGTTCAAACAATGAAGATATCATCCTTTGCCCAAGCAAAGGCTAAAGAGAAACTTCTAAAGTCTCACATGGAAGACTGTGAGTTGCTAGAAATAGCATCCGGTGTGCTTGAAAAGATCATGCCATCCTTTCAGAAGGATTCCTCAGCGTCTTCATCCGGTAATCTCAAGTCTCTTGTTAGTTCTGTCAGCACTCATTTTGAATCTTTAGAGAAATCAGCTGAGGTGAAGGTCCGGAAAGAGTTTTTGGATAAGAGATTCTCTGAGTTACAAGGCTTTATAACCAATGATAGGAGAAATATGGATATTGAGATAAAGAGCTTAGAAAATGCTTTTAAGGATGGAGGAGAAGTATATAAATTTTGTTTATCCTGGACTAAAGTAACAAAGGATATTGAGAAGAATGTCAAAGAACAAGAGGATAAACTGTCAAGCCTCTCTCAGAATTTTGATCCTCTCACTGTATCCATAATAAACCAGGAATGTCAAACTATTATAGTCATGAATGAGATTAAGAAGCTTGAGAAGGAGAGGAAGAACATATTAAGTAGGATGGGTGAACTTAGAGGGATGATTATCCCTAAATTAGAGGCCATGCATGAGGCCCTAACTGATGCCCATACCACAGCTCGAACCAGTGATCCGACAGATCTTAAGAGGGCAGAAGCTTTTGCATTCCTGTTGAGTGGTCACATCTCAATTTTGGATAGGATGAAGCAGAGTTGGGGAACATAATTTACCTAGTTGAAGACATCTTTTGCAGATATACTTCAGTATATGTAAGTATAGCATGTATATATACTTATGCGGCTAAGTATAGATTATTTTTAGGAAATTTTGGTGTGCGGACCCTACCCTTTGCCATTGATGTCAAAGGGGGAGTGAGGAGCAGTGAAAAATGTGGACTCCAGCTAAGGGGGAGCTTCGGTAAAATGTACAATAGAACAAAGCATCAACCAAGGGGGAGTCTAGTATAACACTTAGTCATTTTTCACTAAGTGTTGCCATCAATGCCAAAGGGGGAGATTGTTGGCAAGAGACACTGTGAGGCTTCATTGGTGTTGTCATTGATGGCAACAAAGACCATTCCACACATCCACAGGACATGGTGTATCTTTATTGGAAGTCAGATTGAAGGATACTTTGGTTTGGTAAGCAAGAACAGAGCATGCAGCAAGGTCCGACAGTCAGGTCCGGATCTCTTAGAGGAAGTATCTTTGTAAAGTGCGGACTTGGGAAAGTCAAGAGGAATACCTTGACTGATAGACTCCAGGGATTGAGCCTCCGGTGATGAAAGAGTGAAGAGATATGAGCATCTAAGTATTGCAGTCCGGTTTGGCAGAGTAGACAGAGGAAGAACTGATCAATAGAGCATCAGAATTATTCCGAATGAGATGTTGATGGTGATCAAGGTTCTTAAGGTATCATCCATGATTGGCCGACATGTTAGATGACTTCTATAAGTATCTCCTTGATTTGCATGACTTGGTAAGCAAGGATTCAGCCGACAGACTAGAGTTTGGGAAAATATTGACTATTCCGGATGCCGACTAGAAAGAGGATGAAATCCTTTGTGCGGATATATATACCAGATGGATTTGGATGTGAAAGTGGGTGTTTTGTGTTATTGTGTGCGAATAAAAGCAGAAGGGTAGTAAGGCAGGTCTGGCATGTGACAGGACAACAGCACCAAAGAAGAGAAAGAATGAAGTGCAGTAGATCAGTGTACTGAGCCTAAACTAGAACTGAACTCCAGCATAAGTGGATGCTTCTCATCAGTTCAAGTATCTTGTTACTCTCTTATAACTTGTAGACAGTGAGTCTCTTGTAGGCAATAAGCCTCTTGTGAGCAGTGTGCTCGGTCAGTGAGCCCTAATTGGCATGTGCCATTTTGTACTTCTATTCTTCTAACAGAGAATACATTCTTGGGTTAATCATCCCGTAGTTTTCTCCCTTAATAGGGTTTCCACGTCAAAAATATTGTGTCATGTGTACTGAGTTTATTTCTGCTTTCATTTAAGCTTATGTGTTTTGATACTGTACTAGTGGCTAAAGAAGAACAGAAAGTTAAATTAATCAAGATAACTGATTCACCCCCCCTCTCAGTTATCAACAGATATAACCAAGTAAAAAAGGCCTGAAGAAAAGAAAGATAGAGAACTGCAAGCAAAAGATAAATTAGGAGGAAGGACAAGCCCTTAACCACAAAAAGATAAATAAAAAGCTCTAATTACTCTTGCAAAAATGCCCACAAACAAGATTAAGCTCCCTATGTTTAGAAAAGATACTAAGGATGCTAGCAAACATCTCTTTATCTTGGAATCACCTTGAAGTAGGGCTATTATTGATGATGACCTGACCCTATTATATGAATTCATGAAAACTCTCAAAGACAAAGCTTTGAGGTGGTATATCAAAGCATGCCTAGAGCATGATAAGAAGTGGGAAGAAATAAGTGAATTATTTTTGATAAATTTTTACTCTCCAGATGCCCCCACTGAGAGTGTGATCAAAATGACAGAAATGATGCACGGAAAGAATGAGTCATTAAAAGAATATGACCAACATTTTAAAAGCCTGGTTAGGAAGTTAGAGGAACTGTTAACAAAAAACAAATGATTGAGTGGTTTGTATCAGGATTAAGACCACATATTAGAGTTGTAGTAGATGAGAGAATGTTCACCACATACAAGGAAGTGATAGAGTTGGCAACTAGAACGGAATCCCAATCTTGGAGGAGGGAAAATGACTTCTTTGGATATGAGGAAATTAAAAAAAAATTGAAGTTAGAATTAGAAAAGTTAAAATTAAAATAGGAAATTCTAGTGAAGGGTGAGAAGAGTGAGACTTCTCCCTTAGCTAGAAGGACAAATATCTAGTGTACCCAGTGCAGTAGAGAGGGACACATGAACTGTAATGAATGTCTGATGATAGAAGGCACAAAAAGAGCTATCACATTGAGGGTAGAATTTGAGAAAGGCCTTGGAAGAATAGTTAGTGTATATTGTGGGATACGTTGATAATGGGACAAACATGAAATGAAAAATTGTCCCATGTTATTGGAAGAGGAAGATAGATATGAACCAATGGTTTGAGAAAATGAATAGATAAGAGCCTTTCATGGATAGGGGCATGGCTAGGGTACAAGGATTGACTACAGGCACATTAAACGACTACTTGAGGCATGGTTACTAGGAATCACAATGGAGTAATCAAAGACAAGATAATAATATAAACTATGCAATACCACAAATACAAAATAAGGAGTCTTCCACAAGCTATAACAATGATTACTCTCAAGGATATAATAGGGGATGCTATTGCAACAACAATAGAGGTGACCAGGGAAGAGGAAGAAGTCAAATACCAACCTGCTACTACTATGATAAACTAGGGCATTATGCCAATGAATGTAGAAGTAAGAAGGGAGAAAAGTCAAGTTGTGGGTTTTGCGGTGATACTACACACGATGCATTCAATTGCCCTAAACCTGCACAATTCTACAAGAATGGACTGGTGCTAGGAACAAATAGTGAAGAACTATCGGGTCCAAATGCATTATGTAGTGCTAAGGCACTGATAAAAACATCCAAAAGAGGACAAAGCATTAGACGATGGAAGAAGATTGATATAGAACATAAATATGAGATGGAGGAACCTTCAATGATAAAAGAAGAAAAACTTGAAAAAAGAATATAAAGAAATGAAGGAACAACTTAGAAGGAAAGCCATTGAGGAATTAAAAAAGGAGAATAAAGCTCTAGTAATTACTAGTGGAGGGATAGATATAAACAAAATAAACAAATACTAGAAGAAACAAATGAAAGTGAGGAAGAAGGAAAATCTTCAAATTAAAGAGAACATGACATAGTGGTTAGAAAATCTAAAGAATTAATTAAAAAAATACAAAAACAAGAAGAAAATAAGAAAGGGCATTTTTTAGAAAAGGAAGCCTAAAATTTAAAATAAATGACCAATCTAATAGAAAGGGAGAACTTATTAGAGAAATTTAAGTACTTCTCTAAGCATTGGAACAAAAAGGGCATAAAACAAACAAGAAAGACTCAAGTCAGAATCTTGAAAAAAGCCCAGAAGAAATGGAAGAAGCAACTAGTCCTATTAGATGTAAAGCTAAATGGAAAAATAGTTAGAAAATCTTTACTAGCCTTGGGAGCAGAGAGAAACATCATGCCAAAGGAAGCTTGGAAAGCATTTGGTAAGGCACAACTACATGAGACCCCTTATGACATTTCCTTAGCCAATGGAAGCCCCATATGCCCCATACAAACACAGAGAGATGTACAAGTAGATTTTATGGGCATAAAAACAAAGTTTAACATTGAAGTCATAGATGTGTGTGAAGGAGATCAAAATGCATTAAACAGTATATTAGATATCAAATGGTTCGTGAACAATAATGGAATATTTGACACAAAAAAGTAAAAATTAATACTGCAAGGAAATGTCAAAACAATACACATGCCTTTGAACGAAGGGATGAAAAGAGTCTATGTAGAAGAAATATACATTGAGGATGAGAAAGAAGATGAAGATGAGAGGAATAAAAAACTATACACAATTGGAAAAATACCTAGGAAGGAATGGGATAGAGAACCCAATTTAGAAGATGAGATATTCATAGACAATGACATCTCTTCAACCAAATATGATGCGATAGAAGCATGGGATGAACCGGAAAAGCATAAGAAGAAAATACTTGGACTAAGAAAACTTTTTATAGAAAAAAAAGGTAACTAAAACCATATAAATAGATATTGCAAAGCAAGAAAAGCCCACCATAGAACTAGAGATTGAACTGCATATAAAGAGTAATTTTACATGTAAAATTACTGCATAATTTAGGAGTGGGAGATTCGTTGGGTTATCTTTAGGCTAAGGAAAGAACATTTGCAAATGAAGATTTTAGAATGAGATAATTAGATAATACATTGGTGTTAAGTGGTGTAAGGTGGTGGAACATGCATAAACCAAACACATCAACATTGAAAGCCTTGATAATTCTAATTAAGAATAGGTATTGGAAGAAGGAGATATCATTGAAATAATTAAATATGATTGGATAGAAGATCCACAAGACCATATAAATAATTGTGAATATATTTGGGATAGAATAGGAGAAACATATGAGAGATTGAGAATACAACTATTATATTGGACCCTAAATCCTATCACAAGAGCATGGTATGTACATCAAGAGTTAAGGGTAAAGAATATGTATTACAACCACAACTGAATTTTGTAGAACCTTCAAGTTCAATGACCCAAATCCAAAGATAAATAATGTGTTAAAAAGAATTAAAGAAGTTATAACTTTATCAAAGGAACAGGTAAGAAGGGGGTTTAAGAAGAAAAAGCCCTATGCAGTACCTCAAAGGGAGGACAACTGACATAAAAGGATTGAATGGACACCAAAGAAAATTGCGGTACCACAAAAGATATGCTACTCAACTAAGAGAAGAGGCAATGCTCCTTTGGGTGAAGAAGAAGATCCTATGAACTTGGATATACAAATAGGGGAAGATGAAAGAAAAATAATGGATTAAAATGAAGACACAAGTTTACCAGCCATTGAAAATAAAAAAGAAGAATGTAGCTAAGGAAGGTGAACTGAGATTGGCTAAATTATAGATTATTGGGGAGAAGAAGAGGTATTAAAAACTGTAGAAATACTCAAAGAATATGAGTATCTTTTTCCAAGAACTTTCATAGAGTTAAAAGGAATAAAAGAAGAAGGTAGGGTAATGAAAATTCAAATGAAAGACAATACCAAATTGCAAAAACAAAGACCCTGCCAACTTAACCCAAATCTAAAGGTAAAAGTTAAAAATGAAATAGATAGAATTTGGATGGAGGAATCATTAACCCAGTGGAGAATTCATAATGGAGCAACCCTATGGTAGTCCAAAATAAAGACTATAGACATAATAATATGTGTAGACTTCATAGAGCTAAACAAGGCTTGTATCCACGACCCTTTCCCAATGCACAGAAGTATTGGAGAGCTTTGTCGATAAAGAAGTGTATTCATTTATAGATGGATTTTTCTAGGTGCATATCTATTCAAAATAATTGTGGTACCAAATGAACTACAAAATATTTCTAAACTGTTATCTATTGGTACTTTTCTAGAGAATTATATATTTTGAGAAAAGATGAAGTTTTGTGAAGAGTAGTAATGGAGCATGAAAGAGAGAAAATCCTAGAAGAAGCTCATCAAGGCATCTTTGGGGACATAATTCTAGTGATGAAACCATAAGAAAGGTTTTACTGCCAGAATATGCTCTATTCAAATATGTTAATAAATACTCTGACAAATGTGACATTGTCAATGAACTAGTAGAACAACCGCAATAGATGGGATGCCACTACAACTAATGTTGGCCATGGCACCTGTTAACACAAAATATAGAGCAAAAACAAAGAATTCAAATGTAACATTAAAACCTTTAATCTATATTAAATGCAACCTCTGATTAAGGTAGAAATTAAAATGTAAATGAGCAAACAAAACAATGTTACCCATGATCCGATTCTTGTTACACCAAAAAAATAGATTTGCTCAAAATGATTGAAATGTGGTTGCTCAAACCAGCAGCATGATGATGCTTGGAGATAATTCCCTAAAAATGGACCCTTCAAGGGTCAATTTATAGACCTTCAGAAAGGACAATCAATGATGATGATCTAATAAGAAATCGATGGCTAAGATTGAGTTGGTTGGGTGGCTACAAGATCAATGGTGTAGGATAATTAGGATTTTTAATTTATTTTTGGGATTTTTGAGAGATGGTTATGGGATAGTTATAGGATGAGTGGATGAGAATTAAAGGAATATTTAATTTCTTTAATTCATTTTAGGTCATTAAATGGATGATTTAATTAATAAATTAATTAAATCATGTGTTGGAAAGGAATTTTAGGACTTAGGAAAATGATTTATGATTTAGGGATAATGATTTAGGATTAGGGGAAAATTAGAGATAATGATGGTATAATTAGGATAAATTAGGGAATTAGGTCCTGAAATTGGGCTAATTAGGATAAATGTGATAAATTAGGATGATGAGGGGATAACTAATCAAAATTAGGGGATTTAGGATAGTTTAGGGATAATTTGAATGATTTAGGGATATAAAGGATCGATTTAGGGAATCAGGACTTGTTTGTGAATGAGTTAGGTCTTGGTACGATTTTAGGTGTCCACATTTTACCCCTCTTTGAGATAACACTGCGACTGGAGGAAGCAATGCCATTTCAAAGAAGAATAAAATAGATGGAAGGATGAAAATGATGGGGTTTATAAAAAGGATTATGGGATGATGCCTCATCGAGAGGATAGTCAGGTGCGAAGGACATATGTAGGCTCTCAAAATGTCTAGAAAGGAAAGATGAGGCTAGAGGATTAGATGCAAATGATGGAGGAAATGATAGCTGATGAGTGCCAGGTAGCACCCATGAAATACACCCTTTTTACCCCTCTTTTTCTCCCTTCTTATTCCATTGTCCTGATTGCTGCACCAAAATAGGCTAATAAGATTGTTCTAATAATGATTAATAAGAGATGAATTACTTAGAATCATGATTTCTAATTAAAGGACTAATGTGCATTGAATTGATGGAAATATGTAGAAATCTTCTCTTTTTGAATCAACAGGTGCAGGTGTTCGGGTAGACAATTTTGTGCATCTCCTGAGGTAGTCCTAATGATCTCTGGAGCTGACATCAGAATTCCACGACTGTTCTCCAATGTTTTCCAATTTGATTGGAGAGATTTTGGGATAAGGAGGTGAATCATCTTTGAAGCTGGACTGAAGTCATGAGCATCTTTGGAGCTGAACAAGAAGGTCACAATCATATCTCTGGAGCTACAGATAGAAACATACATCTTTGACACCTCTTTAGAACAGTGTAGAGTTCTAGCACAATTGTCGGTCAAACACTTCTAGTAGTGATCGGGATGCTCCCGATGTTACTCAAATCATCACCTGAGTAATTGAGGGCAGACCATAGTTATCCCTTTTTGATTTTGCACGATTTATTGATAAACTGATTTAAATACCTATATTTCAGGGCCTCGCCGCCCAAGTGTATTTAAAGCTAAGACTCAGATTTAGTGTGGACTTCTGTTCCACTAAATCTATTTTAATTGCATGGATATTTATTTTGTAGTTAGACAGTTAGTAGAATAAAGAGATTGATGTTATCTCATAGATGAACTAGTAGTTAGGGTAAGTGATATCTCATCATTGATTTAGATATAAACTTACAGAAGTAGCAGCAGAAGGAGGACAATGATTAATATCTAATTTCTGTAATCTTATTTTGACAAACATTTTCTGAATACAAAGCTGATGGAATTGGACTAAAATTGAGTTGTGATATTATCTTCTTGTGCTAATTCTTTACTTTAGTCTTCAACCCTAAGGGTGTGGAGCAAGGGCCCACTCTCACCACCAAGGTAGAAGGCTAGTACTATTGTTTTGTTATTTCAGATTTTATTAAGGAGATAGTTACTGTTTTCATAGATAAATGCATGTTTCAGTTGAAAGGAATAATATAGATTTACTTTAAGCAATTCATTGTTCAGTTTTGTTTTCAATATTCTTGAAAAATTTAGTTAAACAATTTTAGGATAGATTGAATTTGTATGGTTAGAGCTAGATATTCAAAAGGAAGATACATAAAATAGACACCCCATCAACAAACTATAGGAGAAAGCAGTGGGGTGGCACAAAATCTTGTTGAAGAAAGAGACCTAGAACCTACCTTAGAAGCTGCACCTCAATTCAATAATCCTTTCAATCCTCCAAATCTTCCACTCGCTGACTATATCCAAGAATTACAACAAAAATTCTAGGCAGATCCTTTGATAGAACCTAGTTCCTCAGAAACTCATACAGAATCTCAAGGAGAAGAACCAGTATCAGACATGGATGATAATCATGGTAACCATGAAGATGAGGAAAATTAGGCTCCAAGAACCTTCTCATATCCCATTGCTCTAGCTACTGGAGACAATGCCCCTATGAAAAATATTTCACCTGCATACTTGCCAAATTTTAGGGGTCTTGCTTCTGAGGATCCATATCAGTTTTGGTTTGAATTCAAAGTGGTATGCCAAACTCATGATTATGGATTAGATAACCAAAAACTCAAACTGTTCCCTTCAACCCTAAAAGATTCTGCAATGAGATGGTTCATGGGTTTACCCCAAAACTCCATCCATTCCTTGGATCAAATGGAAACAGAGTTTTTAGGAAAATACCAAGATTACTGAAGAGTTAGTGATAAAAATGAGGAATTGTTCAAAATTAAACAAAGAGAGGAAGAAACCTTAGAGGACTATGTGGATAGGTTCAACTTTGCTTTGAGAAGGTATGGCAATCCAGTAAATCACTCTTTGGCCAGAACCCTGTTTGTAAAAGGATTAGACAAAGAATCAAAACAGGCACTGGATCTAATGGGAAAAGGGAATATCAATAAAATGGATATGCCTGCTATAGAAGAACTTTGCAGCAACTATTCCAAAACCCAAGATGGAGTGAGAACACCCAAATCCTTCAAAGGGAAGAATGAAATAGGACAATTAATGGATTGCAAATCTAAAACTAGATATTCTAGTTCAACTGAATACCACATTGGATGGGATTCAACCAAAAACTAGAACAACTGATCAAGGTAGAACAACTGAACCACTCTCCATCTATTGTCTTAGGTGTAGAAACAAACATCTATTGATAGAATGCCCTTTAGACAAATCAGAGATCTATCAGATCTGTGACAGGAAACATCCTACCATTCAATGCAGTCAACTTCCAACCTTAAAAAGGCTAAGTAAAAAGAATGCCATTATAGAGGAGGAGTTGAACTATGTAGGACAAAAATAAGTTGGAAATTTCCCTTATAATCAGTATCCAAATCGGCCTTCTTACAGGGGTCCTTCTAATTGGGGAAATAATCAATGGAATCCAACTTGGCATGGGCCTCAGAATAATCATCCTTAGGGACAACAGGATTGGCCAAACCAACAATGGAAAAACCAACATTGGCAAAATCAACCCTAGGGGAATCAACAATGGCCACAACAGTTTGGTTCACAAAACATGCAGCCTCATTGGGGTCCTCAATAGGGGTATAATCAATAGTGTCAGGGACAACCTACATGTTTTCAACCTCAACAACAAGCATTGCTAATTGGAACCCCCAACACACAAGGTCAGTCATAAAATGAACTAGTTAGCCAACCACCCTTACCAGCTCAACCTATACCAAACCCACGAAATAAGCAGGGAGTAGTTGTTTACATGACAGAACAAGAAAACATGGCTGGTATTAATGCTATATATTCTAATAATCTCCAGCTGCATTCTGGGAAAGCATTTCCAAGACCATCTCCTCCAACTATAGTTGAAGTAACCAATGATGAGGAACCTGAAAATCCATCCACTTAGCTTCTAGAGGAGATTACTACCGAAACAGTGCTAAAAGAATCATCCTTGGATAACTCTGGAGATCCTCCTAAAAGAATGACTCCGATGAACACCCCTGGAAACATTTTTGATAAGAACTCCGGAGATGGAAAAACTAGCACCATACCCAGAGCGGCTTAAACAACCCGTCCCTCATAAAAAGGTCTTACAAAAACAAGTCCAATCTACCCTGGAAGCAGAACTTTTACAAGAAATTAGACAACTAAACATTGAAATTCCACTCCTACAAGCAATCAGAGATGTTCCTAAATTGAACCAATTCATCAAACAACATTGTGTTAAGACCCATGGAAGAAAGAAAAACTTTCCCTCCACCATCCAGGTGGAAGGAAAGGTAGTAGACCTCCTAATGGGAGAAATGCTCCTCCCTAAATATGGAGACCCTGGAAATCCTGTCATAACTGTTTACATCTCAGGAGTAGAAATTTCAAATGTTTTGGTTGATTTGGGAGTAGCAATAAATGTAATGACAGTTTATACAATGGACAAATTAGCCCTAACAAGTATCCAATCCACATCCGCAATCCTTCAACTTGCTGACCAGTCAGTAGCTATTCCAAAAGGGGTGATCACTAATGTTCCAGTTGTGATAGAATCATGAGAATTCCCAGTAGACTTCCTGATATTAGAACCAAGAAACTAGAGAAATGCTTATCCATTGATATTAGGAAGACCATGGCTGGCTTCAATAGCTGCATCTATTGATTGTCAAACTGGGGATATGGTCATTTCTAATGGGATAGATTTGAAGAAAATATCTTTGTATTCTCCAGCTAAACCCTCAATACATTACTTAGGGAGAGTATGGGTAGATGAACCAGATAACATGGAAAATAGTGCCTTAGTAGCTATCGTTACCATAAAAGAACATTTGGGTGAGCTAGAAGAAGAAATCCACTATGATACAACTGAAGATATCACCCACATTCTAATTAATGAGGATATAATGGAGCTAGCCCAAGATTCAAGGAGAGAACTTCTCACTTCTGCTCATTGTACCCTAGCAAATATCATTCCTTGTAAAGAGACCTTTTAGAGAGACTTAGCCACATTCCATATGTTGCTTCCACATTCTTGCCCCCTCAATACCATGACTCTAGTATATGGATTGACTACATCCATGGATCAGATCACAAAACAGGTCATGATTTTACCAGGGAAAACACTGATTATCAACATCTAGTTAGTAGAAAAATAGGAGGAAGCACTTATCAAACTCCTAATTTCCCATTTAGCAGCTTTTTCTTGGGAATACCAAGATATGAAGGGCATCCCTCCTAAGATCTGTACTCATCATATATACACTAAAGATATCAAACCCGTCAGACAACCCCAGAGAAGATTAAATCCTGCTTTAAAAGACATTATTAAGACTGAAATAGAAAAATTGCTGCAAGTAGGGTTCTTATATCTAATCTCAGACAGTCAATGGGTCTCACCCTTAGTCATAGTGCCTAAAAATAATGGGAAATGGAGAGTGTGTATTGACTATAGAGAGCTAAACAAAACTACAAAAAAAAGACTACTTTCTTTTAACATTCATTGACCAAGTGTTGGACAACCTTGTAGGGAGGAAGTATTTTTCTTTTCTAGATGGGTTTAGTGGATATAACCAAATCCAAGTAGCACTTGAAGATCAAGATAAAACTACTTTCACTTGCTCTTGGGAAACTTTTGCTTACAAAGTTCTTCCATTTTGACTATGTAATGCTCCAACTACATTTTAGAGGCTTGTTTTAGCCATTTTTGCTGAACTAGCTAATGAGTGCATAGAAGTCTATATGGATGACTTTACTCTATATGGGGACAACTTTGAAGAATCTCTCATAAACCTAGAGAAAGTACTAAAATGCTATGAAAAAAATCGACTATCCTTGAGCCATGAAAAGTGCTTTATGATGGTAGAGGAAGGAATTGTATTGGGACAACACATTTCAACAAATGGGATCAAAGTGGATCAAAACAAAATAGAAGTGATCCAACAGTTGCCTTCACCTAAAAATCAAACAGATGTTAGAAGTTTTCTGGGTCATGCAGGCTACTATAGGAGATTTATAGAAAACTTCAACAGAATAGCTGCTCTTTTATTTACCCTGCTTAACAAAGACACATAATTCTTATGGACAGAGGATTGTCAATCAACATTTGAAAACCTTAAGGAGAAACTTACTGTCACACCTATTTTAAGAGGACCCAATTGGACTCTATAATTTCACATACAAACTGATGCTTCAAATGAGTCTATTGGAGTAGTTTTAGGACAGAAGGAAGGAGAAAGTATGCATGCCATCTATTATATCAGCAAAAACCTTACTTTTATAGAAAGAAACTATACCACAACTGAAAAAGAATTCTTGGCAATCATCTATGCTATAAACAAATTTAGGCATTATATCATTGGGTACAAAATATTTATACATACTGATCATGCAACCATCAAATATTTAATGAATAAGCCAGTAGTGGGTGTAAGGATAATCAGGTGGTTATTTCTATTGCAGGAATTTGACATTACCATAGTTGATAATACAGGCAAATTTAATTCGGTTGCTGACTTTCTGTCAAGATTGCATATAGGTGGAGAGAACCAGCCAGTCGAGGATAGATTTCCAGATGAACATATTTTTTCTATCTCCTATACTGCACCTTGGTTTGTAGACATAGCTAATCTCTTAGCTACAGGCTTGTATCCATCCCATTTTACCTCAAAACAAAAGAAACACTTACTTAAGGAAAGCTTATCTTACAAATGGTTAAATGGTTTGCTATTTTAATGTGGTCCTGATTTCATTTTACGCAGGTGTTTAAAAGCTGATGAAATTTTTGATGTCCTAAGGGCATGTCATGATGAACCATCTGGTGGGCATTATTCTTCACACAGAACCATCCACAAAATTTTGGGAGCTGGTTACTACTGACCCTCTATTCATAAGGATACCAAGAAGTATGTGCAAAAGTGTGACCAATGCCAAAGGATGGGATAGCCAATCTTCACCCAGGAGATGTTACTACATCCTCAAGTAATGATGGATCCATTTGAACAGTGGGATCTAGACTTTGTGGGACCAATATCTCCACCATCATTATGTAAAAAGTACATTCTTGTATGTACAGACTATGTCACTAAATGGGCTGAAGTGCAGACATTACAATTTGCAAGAGAAGAGAAAGTTGCTGATTTCCTTTATAATAAGATTTTCTTGAGGTTTGGAGCCCCAAGATCCATAGTTTTAGATAGAGGACCTTAGTTTACTTCACAGGTAATCAGAGCATTCACAGATTTATATCAGGTTAAACACAGAAAATCTTCACCTTACCATCCTCAAGCTAATGGGCAGGTAGAGGTGACTAATAGAGAATTGGAGAATATTCTCACAAGGACAGTGGCCATGAACAAAAAGGACTGGGCTAACAGATTACCTGAAGCAATTTGGGCTTACAATACCACTTGGAAGTCCACAACAAAATTCTCACCATATGAATTAGTTTATGGAAAGAAGCCCATTCTGTCTATAGAATTTGAGCTCCAAACACTTAAAACTACATTAGATATTAGTCTACCATTGTCTATAGCCCAATAGAATAGAATTGTTCAGCTCAATGAGTTAGATGAAATTTGGACGTAAGCCATTCAACAAACAGAACTGGTTCAATATCAAAGGAAGCAATGGCATGACAAGCACATCAAGAAGAGGACATTTCAGCAAGGTGATTGGGTTCTTCTATATGATTCTAAGTTCAAGGATTTCAAGGGAAAGCTACAAACTCATTGGATGGGTCCTTATTAGATAAAGGAAATTTTTGAGAACGGGACAATTTTGCTAGAACCCATTGATGGAATCACAGACACATTCCTAGTGAATGGCCACAAAATTAGACTCTATAAAAGGCCATCCACTAAGGAAGAATTCATCAAAGATTTGTGCTTGGTTATAGGGGACACATCCTCTGTCACACATTTGGACTGAAAAAAAAGAAGGTTGAAAACCAACAAATGGCGACCTTGAAAAAAAAGAAAAAAAAGAAGGTTGAAAACTAGTAAATGGTGACCTTCTTAAAAAAAAGAGAAGGATGGAAAACCTGTAAATGACTATCTTTCTCAACCAAGGGGATTGAAAACCAGCAAATGGTGGTTCCCTTCTTCATGCCAGATAAGAATAATCAAGCTACGGAGGTAATCAAGTGCCAGAAGTTACTCAAACACACTTCTGGCGCTTCACAAACTTGGAGCACCTCCAATGCTCGCAAACTAGGAGCACCTCTGATGCTCCACCAATAAAGAGCCATCCTTGAATAGAATAAATAAGGAGGGGACCCACCTCTCCAGGTAATAAAGAAGAGGTATCATTGATGAGGTCAGCATGACTCATCCTTGACTTTATGACAAGGACAAAGATGAAGTCAGCATGCATTTCAGGAAAAGTCATTACTCTTGCATGCACAGGTCCTCACAAATGACTGCACTGATGTCACCTTAAAACATGGCATTCTTGAACCACTTAGTGGGAATAATTTAGAATATGAGAAGCCAGGGATGCTGACGCCATTTCAAATCCGTGCAGGTGCTGCTCACGTGCCTAGTCACATCAAGTCACATCACAACTGCGGTCTTGCAGTCAAGTACATCGGGTTGTCATCATTAAGATTGATTTAGGTACTTCTCTTTAATTAAGCATTAGTTAGTAACTATTTTATCATTTCTATTTTTGGGTGCTGTTATTGTGCCACGTCCCCCTGCCATTATTTCCTTTCTAAATTCATGCATGCCACCATCTTTGCTACACTGTCAACATGTCTACGGAGTGTCCCATCACTCTGCTACAATTATGACTGCATAAGAACGCTAACCAATTTCAAGATCCTTCCCCATAATTCAAGCAATGAAACAAATCAACATAACAACCCTCACTCAAGATTGCAAAATTATCTAAAAATCCAAGTTTGTTAACACAGTCCTCCAGAGCCTACGGAGTTAAAAGAGGAAAGACAGACCATGGAGAGAAGTAGATAGAATTTTACCTACAGGGGGTGGAATAGGACTAAGAAATGGGGATTAAAAAGAAATCAAAGCCAGAAAGTATAACAGGTCTTTTGCAGGATGATGCTATGGCAGACATTCTTAGGAATGCAGGGTGGTTGGAGTTCTTGGAGAAATTTGAAGGTTTTCAAGAGGATATTGTTGATGGCTTCCTATGAAACCTGAGAGATAATCAAACAACTATTAGAGGGGTTCAAGTCAATCTCTCTGCTACCACCATCAATCATATCTTCGGATTGCCAGAACAAGGTGAGAGGTTTTACCATCTGAAAACCCTATATGCTGATTTAATTAGAAATTTCTCTGTAGAAGGTGAACCTGCAATACGGTTACATTTAAGCAAGAATGAGGTTAAAGGAATTTGTAGGTCTTCACTTCCAAACCCATGGCAATCTGTAGCATTATGGTTGATGAAATACTTTACATGTGATGGCCAATTTTCCTTAGTTCTAGGACCAATAATAAAAATGTTGATTTTTCTAAGGCATGGAAATGCTCACCTAGAATTTAGCATAAATATTCCAAACTTTCTGTACTATGCCATTAGAGCAACTATAGAAAAGTACCAATAGGAAAAAGGTCCTATGAAACACCATGGCCTCATTTTTCTGATAGTAAAACATCACTTTCTGTCTCAAGCTAATGGGGAAGCATTATGGTAGACATTTTTAGATAACAAACCCCAGGACAGAGAACCAGAGAGGGCACAAGAAGTGGGTGAGGCTTCCTCTACCCAACAAGAAGAGGAGGCAAAACCTTCAACTTCCTCTCCAGCTATTGAGAAAGGTAAAGCTCTAAAGTCCTCACTGGAGGCAACTTCATCTACTACCCCTATTTTTGATAGAAAGAGAAAAGGGAAGGAAGTTAGTGAACTTGCTCTTGAACAAACTCCATATATGACTCACTCAGCAAGGTGAAAGATGACCTTGGCCGAGGAGTCTATTCCAACAGAACCAATAGGGGAAAGGCCGGGTCAGGAAACAAAAAGAACTCCAAAGAAAACTGACTCTAACATACACTACTGGGCTAAAGAAGCATCTCAAGACTCAAATGAAATTCCTCTAGTGAGAAAGAAGAAACAAATAGAGGTTTCCCTAGAACCATATGTTCATCTAGGTTCTCATAGTCCAACTTCACAACATTCTCCTGCTTCGGAGACAGAACAAAAAGAAACTTTTACTATTTCCTTTGATTCTGAGGATGATATACCTACTCCAGAGGCACTTGCTCCACCTGTGCTATGGAGAAGCAAAAGGAAAAGGTAGCTTACCCAAGTTGAAAAAGATACTGCTCTCCTAGCTGAAGTTCTTTTGGGTATCAAAACTTTTGAGGAAAAAGATGGGCCTTCATCAGTACCAACAGTTGCAGAGAAGACTCAAGAAGAAACTTAGGATAGGGAGACTGCAAGGGAAGTTGGAGCAGAGCAAATGGATGCAACTGAGAATGAAAAGCCAATAGCTGTGGAAAATTCTGATGTAGAGCAAATAGAAGAAGAAACAGGGACTCATTCTCACCCCTTTGATTAAGAGGATATTGAAATTTCAAAAGAACAACATATGTTAGAAGAGATTGATAATCTGAAAAGATTATTATGGGGAAAAAATCTAATTATTACTGACCTCAAGAAGGTCATGAAAGAAAAAGAAATGGAGCAAAAATAGGTGATTGAAGGGCTATAAGTAGAGCTCCAGAATAAACAACAGGTAATTCAGGAGAAAGATGTAGAATTGAGAGACCAAGAGACAGAGACAACTAAAATCATCAAGGAAAAGGAGGTAGAGGCAGTACAAAATATTTTTGATCTTACCAAGGCCAGAGACAAGAGTCTCACAATAATTGTAGCATTGGTTGAGAAAGTACAGAGTCAAGACAAACAATTAACATGGGCCAACAATAAAATAGATGATCAAGAAGAGTATATTCATGAGTTAATTGGCCCAGGGGCAACCATGGAACAAGGAGTGCAAATAGATCCATATGTGGGCCCAATTCCAATAGATATTTCCAAATCCCTGTTCCATTGGGAAAGGAGATGTAGAGAATATGAGGCTTCTAAGCCCATGCTACAATTATAGAGGGCAGTTACTGCCATGTCAAAAAGAGTAGAAACCCTAGAAGAAAAAGTCATTCAAGTAGCTTCCGTTTCATTTGAAATCCTGTCTTGCAGACCCCCAAGTGGAAGTTATGCTCTGTTCTTACAAGAGAGAGTTCTGTAGAGAAAACTATCTTTGGTTCTCTCTGATCTTACTGAGAACACAAAAACAAGAGAGGGATTCATGGAAGCATACATGAGAAGTTCTGATGAAGACAAAAATTTTCTGTGTGAGTTATATTTGCATGGTTTCTGTGTAGATGATATGACTTTCATTATCACCTATTTGGTAGGGGAATGTCAACATAAGGCATTTATGTCACTGATGAGAAATCATTAGATTTGGAATGAGAGAATGGAGGCTTATCTCAAGAAGGATACAAAAATAAGTCTTTTCATCAGAAAAGATTGTCCAAACCCCCATGCTTTTAAGGTCTAATTTAGGGCATATGTCTACCACTCGGAAAGCAAGACCATAATTTTGCCATTGTATTTGAAACATCTGCAGGAATGTTCCATTGATTTTGGTCTTTTCATGAACAATTCTGCTAATCAAGTACTTTCAGTGGCAAGGAAAAGGTGGAATATCTTAACTTCAGAGAAGAAAATGAGAGAAGTAGTGACTCCTGCTAACTTGAGACTATTTATGAGGAAGGCCAGGGTAGTGTCTAAAATGATGGATAAATACCAGATGGAGTGGATAGGTGGCCATTTCAGACCTCCTCTCATCATTGAACCACTACCTATTTGGGCTGAGCAAATGGAAGATGACAAGTTTCAAGAATGGATGAAGCAGGTTGATTTGTTCAGAGGAAATGGTAATACGGACCACACCACTTGGACTACTTATGCATAGGACTATAGCTTGACTGATAGGGTATTCCACCAGAATAAGTCTAGATTGTGAGAAGCAGGAGGACTTGCTAATCCTTAAGTACGTGGGGATGATGAGTGCCAGGTAGCACCCATGAAATACACCCTTTTTACCCCTCTTTTTCTCCCTTCTTATTCTATTTTCTTGATGGCTGCACCTAAATAGGCTAACAAGATTGTTCTAATGATGATTAATAAGAGATGAATTACTTAGAATCATGATTTCTGATTAAAAGACTAATGTGTATTGAATTGATGGAAATATGTAGAAATCTTCTCTTTTTGAATCAACAGGTGCAGGTGTTGGGGTAGACAATTTTGTGCATCTCCAGAGGTAGTCCTAATGAACTCTAGTGCCGACATCAGAATGCCACGACTGGTCTCCAATGTTTTCCAATTTGATTGGAGAGATTTTGGGATAAGGAGGTGAATCATCTCCGGAGTTGGACTGAAGTCATGAGCACCTTCAAAGCTGAACAAGAAGATCACAATCATATCTCCAGACCTACAGACAGAAACATACATCTCCAGCGCCTCTTTAGAACAATGCAGATTTCCAGCACAGCTGTCGGTCAAACACTTCCAATAGTGATCAGGATGCTCCTGATGTTACTCAAATAATCACTTGAGTAATTGAGGGCATACCATAGTTAACTGCTAGAAGTTTTATCCCTTTTTGATTTTGCACGAGTTATTGATAAACTAATTTGAATACCTATATTTTAGGGCCTCGCCGCCCAAGTGTATTTAAAGCTAAGACTCAGATTTAGTGTGGACTTTTGTTCCACTACATCTATTTTAATTGTATGGATATTTATTCTGTAGTTAGACAGTTAGTAGAATAAAGAGATTGATGTTATCTCATAGATGAACTAGTAGTTAGGGTAAGTGATATCTCATCACTAATTTAGGTATAAACTTATAGAAGTAGTAGCAGAAGGACATCGATTAATTTCTGATTTCTGTAATCTTATTTTGACATAAACATTTTTTGGATACAAAGCTGATGGAATTGGACCGAAATTGAGTTGTGATATTATCTTCTTGTGTTGATTCTTTACTTTAGTCTTCAGCCCTAAGGGTGTGGAGCAAGGGCCCACTCTCACCACCAAGGTAGAAGGCTAGTACTGTTGTTTTGTTATTTCAGATTCTGTTTAAGGAGATAGTTACTATTTTCATAGATAAATGCATGTTGCAGTTGAAAGGAATAATATAGATTTACTTTAAGCAATTCATTGTTTAGTTTTGTTTTCAATATTCTTGGAATTCATTTCACAGTAGATAGATTAGTAATATTAGTTTCTTTAATTAGTAAAGATCATTAGAGTTAGTTGGATAAAACTGGCAGCTATAGGATTCCTAATTGCAGATAGCCAAGGACATAGCCCTAGATTTGACACTTGAAATATGATTAAATGATGAGGCACAACGACCCTTGTCAATAGCCATGCTAAGTCGGTGTGAGAAACTTGATGTTTGATATAATATATGACGTTATGCACCATGATATAAAGACCATGGTGACGATGTGTCAAATGCATAAAGGATTAAAGTCACAAGCAACATATGCCTATGGTACCATGATATGAAAGACCGTGATGATGTTGTGGCAGATATGTTGCAAGGACTGTACAAATGCAAGACAAAATGAAAACACACACAAGAAAGCAATCAAGAATGCACAAACGATACAATGACAAAGACAAACATGATGTTGCCCCTAGTCAAGCTAAAAATTGATGATTGATTAATGATGATGATGATGATGATTGTGATGATGATAGAATTGTTGATGTGGGAATGATATATCCTGAGAACAACATGAGGATTGTTTTGTTGATGTGGGAATGATATATCTTGAGAACAACACAAGGATTGGAAACGATATATCTCAATGACGAGGATTGATTGATTGCATTAAGTTGATTAGGATTTGCAGATAGGCTATGAACAAGATCAATGGATATTTTAGGATGATAAGATGGATTGCTTGAAAAGATGCATGGATTAGGATTGCTTGCAATGGAGTAATGCTTTAGGATCAAGATTGGGATTATTGCATTGGGTTGCTTTGGATTGGCTTGCATTTGGATAGGATTGGACTTTTGGATAGGATTGGGATTACTGCACTTGATTCTTTGGATGACAATACATTGGATTGCAGTGGATGGGATTGTTGTCTCCATATGATAACTACTTGGACAAGGGAACACCTAGTTCAGACACAAGGATGGGAGATAGGTTGATTTAGGATAATGAGCTTGATGGATTCAATAAATGGATTAAGGGATTATTGATAGTGGACGGAAAGGAGGATCGATGATAGATGAATGGGTGAAGGGATTACTAATAGTGGATGGATAGGAAGGATGGCTGGTAGAAGGATGGGTGAAGGGATTATTGATTATTGATAGTGGATGGATAGGAAGGATGAAAGGTAGATGGATGGGTGAAGGGATTACTGATAGTGGATGGATAGGGAGGATGGATCGGTCAAGGGATTACTTATAGGGGATGGAAATGAAGGATCGATGATAGATGGATGGGTGAAGGGATTATTGATAGAAAGATGGATGGTGAATGGATGGATGAAGGGATTACTGATATTGGATGGAAAGGAAGGATGGATGGTTGATGGATGGAAGGGTGTAGGATGGAAAGGAAGGGTGTAGGTTGTGACCTCCAAGGATCATGTCACAAAGGAATAACATGCTTTACTCTGCAGATGTTGTTCAGGATGTTGGAATCAAGGGATATAGTGGATGGCATAAGTGAATTCCATATGTTGCTCATGTGCTATGCCAAGCATTTATCAAAGCATGTATCAAAATCATGCCTAGTCCATATAAAGATCAAAGTCAAGTAGGGTCAATGAAGGGGAATGATAGCAAGGATATATAGATATGATGGATGAGGATGACAGGAGATGAATAGGATGGGATAGATTTTTACACATATGGTTCATAGGGTTGTCATTAATGTCAACACTATCTCTAGGTTGTCATTGATGTCAACACTATCATGGTGGTGTGATGGTGTTCATGGTTGGATGTCATGCCCCATCCAACAAGAGAAGAAGATACAGTTCATGGTTGGATGTCATGTCCCATCCAACAAGAAAAGAGAGAAGATATAGTTCATATTAAGATATGAATTAGAAGCACAAAGATGATCAAATGTGTTGCTAATGCTACTGATGGCCTATAGTAAGTATGATCCGAGTTCCATGATGATTGCATTACCGGAAGAGTCTTTTGCTGTTGATTGTCTGAAGACAGTGTCACTTATGTGAAGGTGTTCTGTATAGGATAATGGAATGTTTTGCATTCCTCTGCATTTGTAGATATGACCATGTAGTTTTGGAATTGTGTTTAGGATGTAGTGAATATGCTAATTCTAAGTTTTCAGATCGTTTGTCCTTCTACTATGAAAGTTATGCATGATAGAGTACCAACATGTATTTTGACAGAGTAAGCTAGTGATGAAGGCCTGTTGGAATTTTTTGCATTCCTCTGCAAATGAATGATTGCCTTTGTGGTTTTGAGGAAGTGTTTATGGATGTGTATTACATGCTTCCTTGTAGTTTCAAGGTTCTTGGTGGTCCGCAATTCAGTTTTTCAAATGACATGTTGCAGCGTGTTCTGAATGACATATTGTTCTCAAAGTTAATGATTGAAGCTGTGCGGCATAATTATTTGATGTGTGGTGGCAAAGGAGTGTTTGGGGATGTTGTATGAGTCATGTGCACTCATATGGAAAAGTTTGATGAAGATCTTTCTTGTTTCCAGTACCACACAAGTTTTCAAGTTGATATGGCCGTTATACTTCAAGTCTTCATGTGTTTTGCTTAAAGCTGTCCTATTTCCAAATGAACAGAGTGCACAGATATAATTCCTTGGTGTTTGAAGCTATGAAGTCTATTTTGGACCTAGTTAAGCAAGTGTTGATGTTTTTAAGACATTAATCTTCTACTGGTGTAACGTGTGGTTTCACTTAGGACCTATCTTGTACACATTTCATATTGTGTGTTGTCTGGATGACTTGTAAATGTATTTTTCATGTTGTATCTGACTGAAAAGAAATGTAATCAATGTAATATCATGTATAAATAGTGAATCAAATTGATTGAGGTGAAGTGTGATTGCAATGTGATTGAAAAGTTCACAAGTAGATTAAAAAACATAATAAATGCATTGTTGATGTGCGATTGAAGGAGAAAGAGCAAAAGTTGTTGATGTTGTTCAGATTCATCTTGAAGACATATTTGTGATAAGGATCAAGTATAGAGTGTGCCTAATTGATCAGATCTTCAGAAGAAAGTGTGAAGAGGTTGAAGTGCAATCATCAAAAGTGTGAGTTTCAATGTCAGTTTTTAGATAATAGAAAGACTGTCATATTGTAATCTTTTGTAAGTGTGTTTTCAATTCAGGGAGTAGATGCTTCCTTGGGAGTGACCCTAAAACAAAGTCATCAGGGAGTAGAAGCTTGCTTGGGAGTGACCCTAAATCAAAGTTACTTAGGGAGTAGCATCTTCCTTGGGTTATAGCCTCTAAAACAAAGTTATTAGTTGAGCTTCATATATTGTGAGTTAATCCTCACCGTGGTTTTTCCCTTATAGGGTTTTCCACATATATCTAGTGTTATGTGTTGATGTACATTGTGTAATATTTCATGTTCATGTTTATGCTGTGATGATTAAGTTTTAATCTTCTCCAGACAAGTCGAAGTTGTTAGAATTGAAGATTATTTAGATACTGATTCACCCCCCTCTCAGTATTCTGGTGTGTTTAACATAGATGAGACAACTTGCCCCCAAGTACAAGGTTCATCGACAATTGATTTACACATGACGTCTGCGAACATGTTTTCATCATGGTACTTATCCAAGGTGCCA
Source organism: Cunninghamia lanceolata (assembly GCA_027924645.1). Lineage (NCBI taxonomy): Eukaryota > Viridiplantae > Streptophyta > Pinopsida > Cupressales > Cupressaceae > Cunninghamia > Cunninghamia lanceolata. Next base: position 7,496,036 of record BSBN01000578.1, on the reverse strand, counting down.
TGCTAATGGATTTCACTAATGGATGAATGATTTCTCTTTACTATTTATTTTTTATTTTTTTTGATTTTTTTGACTTTTTTGAGTGGATAACACTAATAATATGATACTCAAAGGGTCTTCACATGTCCTTGTTTGCTTGAGATGGTTGATGTAGATGCAATTGTCATAACATGCAAATAATGTCCTGCTTGAAGTAACTACTTTGTGAGGATTAAAACACTCTTGTACAATCCTTTGATGTTTGTGTTATCTTTGTCAATAACTAAGTTGGCCTTATCTGAATGTTTAAGCGTTGTTACCACAACACGACGAATTTGGGAGTTGGATTTTTTGGATTTAGACGAGATTTTAGATTTGGACAGGGGTGAAAGTAGGTGATTGCGATGTAGGTTGTTTAGGTGGATGGGTTGGCCAAGTAGATTGATTTGGTAGATTTTTGACTCGCCAAACTTGAGATGGTGGATTATGGATTTTGTATTTGAAATTATGAAGTTTGAATGTAGGATGAAGATGGCAATTAGGATCAACATTATTATTTTTATTTTTTTGCTTTTTTAATTTTTTTGAGGTTTTTGAGTGGATAACACTGATAATCTGATACTCAAAGGGTCTTCACATGTCCCTGTCTACTTCAGATGGTCGATGTAGATGCAATTGTCATAACATGCCAATAATGTCCTACTTGAATTAACTACTTTGTGAGGATTAAAACACTCTTGTTCAATCCTTTGATGTTAGTGTGATCTTTGTCAATAACTAAGTTGGCCTTATCCGAATATTTAAGCGTTGTTACCACACCATGACGGATTTGGGAGTTAGATTTTTTGGATTTTAGACAGGATTTTAGATTTGGATGGGGGTGAAAGTAGGTGATTGCGATGTAGTTGGTTTAGTTGGATGGGTTGGAGAAGTAGATTCATTTGGTGGATTTTTGACTCACCAAACTTGAGATGGTTGATTATGGATTTTGTATTTGAAATTATGAAGTTTGAATGTGGGATGAAGATGGCGATTAGGATCAACATTCTTGTACAAATTGTAAGGTGGTGGGTACCTATTATATGAAAGGCAAGTTTTTCAATTTTGATAGCTTGTTGTATTTGAATAATTTATTTCATTCGATTTGCTTGGTCCATTTTGTTTTGAGACCCATATTGCTTTGATACACTTTCCTTGATTTTTGAATTCATACACTTTTGACATTTGATTTGAAGCTTTTACTTTGTGTGCTCTATGATTTTGTTGGTCCTGATCAAGGAGTGGAAGATGTGAAGGAAAAATTTTGTTGGTAGAGATGGTGGAAGTGGAAGAGTTGTTGGTAGAAAGCTTATTTTAGGGTCTTTGAATGGTCCCTATCTCAATGCTTTCATTGGATGAGGTTTCCTTAGTGATCATTGAAGTATTAGTAACACCATTATATTGTTTAAATAATTGCTCTTCAATGCTTTGACCTTAACTGATGTGGATTGGGATAGGCTCAAGGATGCCTTGCTCATGAAGGCCAAATCCTTTTCCATGATAATCCATGCTTTAACATATCTTGTTTGCGATGAGATATTTGTCGTCTTTGAAACATGATGCAAGCTCATTTGTATGTTGTTCAGAATAGTCAGAATTTTTGATTGTCTCTTCTCTGAGTAAATTTGTCTTGATAAAGGTGGTAGATCCTATTTGATAAGATTCATGTGCTTTCTCATTATGTATACTTGTTGTATCTTGATCATTGTATACACTTGTAGTTTCATGATCATTGTTTGTGATTGTCGTTCCTTGATCATCTGAATGTTCGATGTGATCCATTGTGATTTGCTTGTCCTCATGCTTGATGTGACTAAGATTGTGATGACCACTATGCTCATTAGGATCAATTGTGATATGATCCAAGTTATTTGTTTGATTTTCTATGTTTTATCGGGGACCAAGTGTCTCATCATAGGAAATGGATGTTGTAGTTAAATATTTGACATGTCTAGTTGGATATGTAATAGGATTATTTTAGCTTTTGATCATGGACATCATAAAGTTCAATGAGGGGATCAAGGATTTCTTGATCATAGCCAGGATCAAGATCATAAATGGGAATGACTTGGCTAGTTTGAGCTTGGATATTTGGGATAATTTGATCTTGAGTATCTTGGATAACTTGATCTTGATTTAGTTGACTACACGTTTGATCTTGCTTTATATTAGATTCTTGACATAGCTCTTGAGTTTGGATGAACATAGAGTTTTCTTGGATAGGCTTGATAGGCTTTGGATCATCAACACCATGATTGCATGATGGATTATGTCTTGATCTTATGGTAAGCGACTCTTTGATAGACAAAATAGGCATTGGAGTGCACGATGGTGTTGGATAAATAGGCATGACACTAGGAGGCTCTTGTTCACCCTTAAGAGACTTAGGATTGACAAGATCTTCACATGAATGCACTTGATCATGGATGGGTATGCTATTTGAATTTTGATTGCATTGTTTTTTTGTTGAATGGACATGGTACCATATGACTCTTGGATAGGCTTGGAATAAGTACATTGATTGGTTTGGGGATTTCTAGTTTGATATTCTTCCTTTGCTAACAGTCCTTGAATAGAATCCTTCATGAGTTGCTTGGATGGGGTTGGATTAGGTTGATAGGTGGCTGGTTGATAGGATTGTTAGAAATTAGGTTACTAATCATTCTAAATAAAATATAAAATAAATGGAATGAGCATTATACAAGCATAGATTTAACACATTACACAAGATATACATGAGGAAAACCCTTTCAAGTAAAAAAACCCCATAAAGCATCATTTTATTAAAATACTTACAAAATATAGTCTATTAAAGAATAAACTAAACCTCAGGATATACTCTTCTACATACATCCACAAGGCCAATAATACCTTCTATGCATAATGATATAATTCACTATAAAACTCATAATTCACCTCCCTCTCAAATGAGAGAGAACCTCCATAAATATAGGAGAAAGGGTGGAAACATACCTGAAGGGGCATTAGTCACACCTTTTCAAAGCAACCATTTGTAAATAATTAATAATTTAATAGTTATTAGATTATTAATTATTAAATAGTATATGCTTTATAACATATGGTTTTATAACCTTATATTAGAACATTATATAAATGTTATAAGGGTATGAATCCTAATAAAATTATGTTCTAACACCCCCCTTAATGTTAATAGGGGGCATCACATGTCAATTTCTATAAAAGAAAAAAATGAAGTACCCGAGTGACGTAGGTCTTATTTAACAATGATAAATAGGGACACAAATATATGCCAAAATGAAGATCATGTATTCTGGACTACATGAAATTCATATTGTCACAATTTATAATCTTGTGTTGTAAAAAAAATGATTCTTAAACAAGGTCTTACAATGTTTTTGTTGGAGCCCGGAACTCCTCAAACCAAACCCCTAGGTTCATTACATAGTGCCTGTAGATCTTATATAATATAGTGCTTTTACAAGTGGAAGATTTATAGAGAAAATATTTCAACATGCCCATAGGGCTTACATATAATGCAAGGAGTTAACCATATATAATGCCTAGAGGTCTTACTTTTTGTCTTTTAGGTCTTACATAGAGCTGCCATTGTTAGACATACTCTTTCCCCCTCAATGTAATGCAACCTAGCTTGGGGTGTCTTACTAGACGACCAATGCTAGCAACAATGCATTACCAAGTTGATCACAAGTGGACAACAATACAAATCAAGCACAATCACATTTGAACAAGATAATTCAAACCAAAGAACACAATTTCAAATCTATTGATTTACTGGCAGTCTTTAATTTATTATATGCAGTGTTTTTACAAACTGATACAATAGGTTTTGAATTCAAACCATTTTATTTTCAGTTTAGCTCTCTCTGCATCCATGGTGTTATTGATCATTCTCCCTCAATGGTAGTCACTTCCCTTGCAACACACCACAATTCTCTTATTTTCCCGTGCCTTCACTTCTTCTGGAAAATAGAGACTTCTTCCAAGATGACACTTATACACCCCAATCGAACTCCTCTGCAATTACTCTTGTATTGTTTTCTTCCAATTACCTCTACAACAAACCCCTCACAAATGCCATTGATTTGCTTTTATATTGCCGAGTATATTTTCTCTGTAGTTTTTGTCGATCCCCCTTCCAACTGACTCTCTCTCCTTCACATCGATACCTCTCCCTGTCACATTTCGTAAATGGCAGCATATGAGGCATTGCCTCAATATTCAATTTCCATATTGAATTCCAATTAAATTCAAACCAAAAGAATTTTAAATCAAATGTGACTTCCTTCCATGTATGTGCTATACACCCACTACCATGAAGCATTCATTTATATTAATACAATGGATTGAATCTACGCGCCATACAAGACCATGCTTCTACTAAGGCATAATTATATATGCCAAAAAAACATAATTCTCATTTGTGGTTGCGCCTTGGATTGTCAAACAAGAAAATATCAAAGTCACAACATATGGCTATCCCTTGAACTAGTCGTGCATCTGATGCATCCAAAAGGCTATCACCTTCCAAAAGGAAGTAAAAGAAAGACATGTCTTCAATTTGGATGTTACTGAGCTTCCCAAAACCAAGCCGCGGCCAACAAGAGCCCATGAAGGCTTAACATTTAGATGTAATTGTTTTTAATTTCATGTGTTATCATAGTGCCCAAGCATAAGAGAATTAATTGCAATCTCACATTCCATACACAATGCCTTGAAGGGATTTACCTCTACACACCTCCATCGGACTCACTAGGTCACCAAAATGCTAGGTCGGCACACCACAATTTCTTCATGACAATTCGACAAACAAATGGCAACAAAGGATGTCGGTCACCAACACTCAACCATGATATAGCATCACAATTCCAAATTGAACCAAGAATGACAACACGATAGTGTGACAAATTATTGCCATCAACTGTGACAAACTGCCAACACCCCGGAATCACAAACTGAAACAACAACCAAGTCAAGATCAAACAAAAAATGGAATATCTTTTTTTTGTTGACGCAAGATTGTGTATATGCCTAGGTACTCCTACATCAGACACGTTGGGTAGGAAAAATGCTTCATGAGTGCGGAACTCATGAGCATTTTAGAAATCTAGGATTGAAATCCCAAACTTTGCCAAATCTACAACGTTAACCCATGAAGCTTCATCAACTGCTCAGTTCTTCCAACATACCAAATATTCCCAATATTGTTTCCTTCTTGTCCTTTTGGCTACACGAGAATCAATTACCTTGTCAACTTCTTCAAGTTTCTTCTCAGGAAACTATTGAATCCATTCACATGCATCCTACAAATCTAAATATGTATTTCCCTATCCACTTGTATCTCCTTCATAGTACTTGCACAAATCAACAACATTAAATATTGGGGAAATAACTATACCTATTGGAAGCTCAATTTCATATGTATTTGATGAAAACTTCTGCAAAATCTTACATGGGCCTATTTTCTTCCACTTCAACTTGTTATACATTCCTTGTGGGAACCTCTCCTTCCGCAAATGTGCCATCACCAACTCACCAATCTAAAATTCTTGCTCTCTGATGCATATCAACATACTCTTTGTATTTTATGACACTCTTCTCCAAGTTCTCCTTCACTTCCTTGTGCAAATCATGGATGTATTCAGCAAAGTACTCCACTACAACACTCTTTCTACCCAAATCTACACTATCTCAACTCATCCACACCTCTAGGGCTATATCCATACACAATTTGAAATGGAATCTTTCCCACACTTTGATTGACCAAGTTATTATAGGCAAATTCTACTTGTGCTAATGTCAAATCCCACTGATTTGGTTTGTCACCTACCAAACACCTCAACAAATTTCCCAAACTTCTATTCACAACTTTGGTTTGACCATTAGCTTGAGGATGCTAGGCCGAACTAAACCCCAATTGTGTTCCCATCTTCTTTCACAAAGTGTGCCAAAAATGACCAACAAATTTGGTGTCCTGAACTGAAATAATACTCTTCAGAAAGCCATACAATCTAACTACTTCCTTGAAAAATAAAGTAGCTATGTGGGAAGCATCATTACACTTTTGATATGAGATAAAATGAGCAATCTTAGAAATCTTATCCACCATAGCAAAAACATAATTGTTATCTCTTTGTGTTTGTGGTAAACCCCAAAAAAAATTCATGCTGATGTGTTCCCACAATCTCTCCGCTGTTGGCAATGGTTGATACAACCCTATATTTTACCTTACTCCTTTAGCATATTGATAAACCCTACAACCTTGCACCATCTTCTTTACATCTGCACTTATCCCCGACCAATAATAACTCTCATTTAGTTGTGCCAAAGTTTTGTTCACTCCAAAATGACCACTCAGACCTCCACTATGTTTTTCCCTTATCAAATTCTCCCTCATTGAACCATCAGGTACACATAATCTCTTCTCCTTGAACAATGAACCCTCTTGAACAAGATACTCCAACCATGGAGTTCTATCCCTCTCCATGGGATTGTTACACGCTGCCCATGCCTCTTTGAAATCAACATCATCTTCATACAACTCCCGCATGGAGTTAAAACCAACAACATTTATTCTCATCTCATTTAACAACAAACACCTCCTACTTAATGCATTAGCCACTTTAATAGATTTCCCACTTCTATGTTTCAACACAAATGAATAGCTTTGAAGAAATTCAACCCACTTCACATGCTTTTGGTTTAGCTTACCTTGGTTGTTTATAAACTACAATGCATGATGGTCAGTGTGCAAAACAAAATCCTTCGGTAGCAAGTAGTGTCACGAATTTTTAAGTGCTTGTACAATGACATAAAACTCTTGGTCATACACAAAGTATTTTCTTTTCGACTCATTCAACTTCTCATTGAAATATTCTATTGGTATGCCCTCTTGACTCAAGACTCCTCCAATCATTGTCCCACTTGCATCACAATCAACTTGGAACACTTTTCCAAAATCAGGGAGTGCTAACATGGGTTGTTCCATCACTTTTGTCTTCAAAAACTTGAAACTTCACTCTGTTACTGCTGTCCAAACAAATTCCTTCCTATTACCCTTCATAGTTTCCATAATAGGAGCACAAATACCGTTGAAATTTTGTATGAACTTCCTATAGAAGCTCGCTAATCCATGTGAGCTTCTTGCTTCAAACATGCTATTTGGTAAAGGCCAATCCACAATCACCCTCACTTTTTTTGGATCCATTTTCAACCCACTTCCAAAAACAACAAAACCTAAGTACACTAACTCCACTTTCATGAAGCTATACTTTTTCACATTCACTAACAATTTCTCTTCTTTGAGCCTTTGCAAAACTGCCCTAACATGCTGCAAATGTTCTTCTTTTGTTTTTCTAAAGATTAAAATATCATCCAAATACACAATAATAAACTTACCAAGGTAGGGTTTCAATACTTCATTCATCAACCTCATGAAGGTGCTTGGTGCATTTGTCAAATTGAACAACATCACCATCCATCCTTCATCTTGAAGACAGTCTTCCATTCATCCCCCTCTCTTATCCTGATTTGATGATATCCACTCTTCAAATCAATTTTGGTGAAGTACTTGGCTCCACTCAAGCAGTCCAACATATCATCCATTTGCGGAAATGGACACCAATATTTGATGGTTATTTTGTTTATGGCTCTTGAGTCTGTACACATCCACCATTCCCCATCCTTCTTCAATGTCAACATTGCTAGGACAACACATGGACTTAAACTCTCCCTAATCAGTCCCTTATCCAACAACTCTTGTACGTGCCTATTTATTTCTGCATTCTCCATAGGTGTCATTCTATACGGTGCCTTGTTGGGCAAACTTGCACCGGGAATCAAATCCATGCAATGGCTTATGCTCATTGGTGGAAATCCATTGGGTAGCTCCCTCAACAATATGTCATCATATTCTTCCAAATTTTTCTACTTCCATTGTTATCTCTTCATTTTCCTTCCTTGTCCCAACTACTGCAAGCTTTGGAACGATGGCAAAACATGTTCCCCCTCCTTTCAAGTCTTTCAAAAACTATTTTTTGAAAACAAAAAAACCTTGGAGCTGTTCTTCACTTCTTCTTCCCTATCTTTTATTGGATTTAATGTGTACTCTTTTCCATCTTTCTTGATTCAGTATGTGTTTGTCCATCCATCATGAACAACTCTTCTATCAAATTTCCAAGGCCTTCCCAAAAGTAGATGTCATGCATCCATTGGCATCACATCACATATTATTTCATCCACATACTTTCCAATTTGAAAACTCACAAGGCATTGTTCACATACCATCAAACTATTATCTTTTTGCAACCATGAAACTCGATATGGGTTGGGATGTTTTAGTCTTTTCAATTTTAGATTCTCCACCATTTCTTTGGATACAATGTTATCTATGCTACCGCTGTCCACTATGACTTTGCAACGCTTTCCACCCACCGTGTACTTTTTTTTAAATAGATTTCTTCTTTGAATTGGCTTTGATTTCTCCTTTTCAGGATTTAACAAAATCCTTCGCAGCATTAGGGACTCTCCATCATTGGGACCCTCTCCATAATTCAGTGCAACAACACTCTCACTTTCAGCTTGTGCTACATGAACTCTTACTTCCTTCCCTTTGCCACTATTCTTCTATATTGTGGGCATTCAAATGCCCTATGAACCATCTCTCCACATTGAAAGCATGTACCTCCAAATCCTCTTCGTCTACCTCTTTCAAAGTATCCTCTACCATGAGAATAATATCCTCTTCCTCTAGTAGATTCTCCTCTTCCCTTATTTTCTTGCATACCCATGTGAGATGCACTTGCTTCATCTTGCTTGTTTTGGTAACCTCTACCACTGCTAATTTGTCCTCTTCCTCTAAAAAATTTACCTCTACCACGAGAATTGTGCTACTATTTTCTTCCAAGTTTCTCCTTCGGTTTCAAGGCATATTGGCATGCCTCTTCTACACTAGTTACTTGGAGCATGCTCATTTCATCTTGAATTGAATTATGAAGACCATTCACATACCTTGATACTTTTTCTGCATCATCACCCACATGCCCTGCCTGGATTCTCAACCTATAAAACTTCTTAATGTACTCTTGTAAATTCTTCTCTCTTTGTTTCAAGTTTTGTAGTCTCTTGAATAGGTTGATTTGATAATCCGTAGGTAGAAATTTTGTCTTCAACTTTGTCACCATTCTCTCCCATGATTTGATTTTCTCTTTGCCTCTTCACTATCTTTTGATCTGCACATGTTCCCACTATAAGGATGTGTGCCCCTTTAACTTTATGCCAGCATACTTCACCCTTTTTGGGTCCTCAATTGACTCCAAGTCAAAATATTTTTCTATTTCTGATATCTAGTCCACTAATTCTTCCGGATTCAGATTGCCATTGAAACTAGGGGGTCCAATTTAGGCTTGTTGCAAAGTCTAGCCATTGCTCTCAAAAATCTCCCTTCCGCTTCATCTCTATGATAATATTCCATGTCAATTTCTAATGCTTCATCTTCAGCCTCATCATCATTGATATCTACTACTGGAATTCTTCTTTGCTTCCTTACTTCTATTGCCTCCAACATCGTTGCTAATATAGCTTCGAGGCCTCTCATCATTTCCATGAATACCTCATGGTCAGAATCCTGTGGTCCATTCCATGGTCCTCTTCCTCCACCACACCCTCTTTGTACCATGTCCACAACCCTCTACAATTATGGGTCTCGCTGTCCTCTCACACACCCACAACAAACTCCTTAGGGTTCTTCCTCCAACACAACGCTAAACCGGCTTTGATACCACTTAATGCAACCTAGGTTGGGGGGCCTTACAGATGATCAGTGCTAGCAGTAATGCATTACCAAATTGATCACAAGTGGACAACAATACAAATCAAGCACATTCACATTTGAATAGAACACTTCAAACTAGAGAACACAATTTCAAATCCATTGATTTACCAATAATCTTCAATTTATTATATGCAGTGTTTTTACAAACTAATACAAAAGGATTGGAATCCAAACCATTTCAATTCAGCTCTCTCTGTATCCCTGGAGTTATTGATCATTCTACCTCAATGGTAGTCACTTCCCTTGCAACACACTGTAATTCTCTTACTTTCTCGTGCCTTCACTTCTTTTGGAAAACAGAGACTCCTTCCAGGGTGACACTCATACACCCCAATCGAACACCTCTGCAATTACTCTTGTATTTTTTCCTTCTAATTACCTCTGCAGTGAACCCCTCACAATTGTCATCAATTTGATTTTATATTGCTGAGTGTATTTTCTCTGTAGTTTTTGTTGATCCCCCTTCCAATTGACTCTCTCCTTCACATTGATACCTCTACCTATCACATTTTGTAAATGGCAACATATGAGGCATCACCTCAATATTTAATTTCCATATTGAATTCCAATTGAATTCAAACCAAAATACTTTTAAATCAAACATGACTTCCTTCCCTGTATGCATTATCTGCCCACTACCATGAAACATTCATTTACATTAATACAATGAATTGAATCTATGCGCCATACAAGGCCATGCTTCTACTAAGGTAGAATTATATATGCCAAAAAAACATAATTCTCATTTGTGGTTGTGCCTTGGATTGTCAAACAAGAAAATATAAAAGTCATAACGTATGGCTATCCCTTGAACTAGTCACTCACCCCTCTAATGCATCCAAAATACCATTGCCTTCCAAAAGGAAGCAAAAGAAAGACATGTTTCCAATTTGGATGTAACTGAGCCTCCCAAAACCAAGTCGCGACCAGTAAGAGCCCACGAAGGCTTAACATTTAAATGTCATTGTTTTTAATTTCATGTGTTAGCATAGTGCCCAAGCATCAAAGAATTAACTACAATCTCACATTCCATACACTATACCTCGAAGGGATTTACTTCTACACACCTCCATCAGACTCACTTTGTCACCAAAATGATCTGTCGGCACACCACAATTTCTTCACGATAATTTGAAAAATAGATGGAAACAAAGGATGTCGGTCACCAACACTTAATCGTGACATACCATTACAATCCCAAATTGAACCAAGAAAGACAACACAATAGTGCGACAAATGATCGCCATCAACCACGACAAACTACCAACACCCTAGAATCACAAACTAAAACAATAACCAAGTCAAAATCAAACAACAAATGGAATATCATTTTTTTGTTGATGTAAGATTGTATATATGCCTGGGTGCTCCTGCATTAGACACGTTAGGAAGGAAAAATGCTTCATGAGTGTGGAACTCATGAGCATTTCAAAAAATCTGGGATTGAATTCCAAACTTCACCAAATCTACAACCCTGACCCATGAAGCTTCATTAGCTGCTCAGTTCTTCCAATGGACCAAATATTCCCAATATTCTTTCCCTCTTGTTCTTTTGGTTACACGGAAATCAATTACCTTGTCAACTTCTTCAAGTTTCTTCTCAGGCAACTATTGAATCTATTCACGTGCATCCTACAAATCTGAATATGTATTTCCCTGTCCACTTGTCTCTTCTTCACAGTACTTGTACAAATCAACAACATTAAATATTGGGGAAATATCTATACCTCTTAGAAGCTCAATTTCATATGCATTTGATGAAAAATTCTATAAAATCTTACATGGGCCTATTTTCTTCCACTTCAACTTGTTATACATTCCTTGTGGGAACCTCTCCTTCTGCAAATGTGCCATCACCAACTCACCAATCTGAAATTCCTGCTCTCTCTAATGCATATCAACATTTATTTGATGACACTCTTCTCCAAGTTCTTCTTCACTTCCTTGTACAAATCATGGATGTATTCAGCAAAGTCCTTTGCTACAACACTCTTTCTACCCAAATCAATGGTTATAACATAAATAATAATATGGTTATGTTTTTAGTGTTGCTTGCATCTTTTAAAAAGATATCAATAATATCAAGGATTTATCAACTATTTTTGTTTATAGTAGTATATATCTCTAAAGTTAGTTTCAATATATAGAAATGTTCAAACATAGAGCAGATGGAGTTTGGTTATTTAGATTTAGTAGCTTGAATAGGAGATGTTTAGTTTTTAGGAGGTGATGATGAATTAAATGTTACCTTCTAGGAAGTTAGCCAATAAGTTCTACCTTCAATAGACAAGGGGATCCCATTAAGTCAGAACTTTAGTCATCAAGTCGACTCTAAATATCATATTGTCCATAGTTATAGCAAGAATCAAAATGTATATTAAGGAGAAATATAGAAATTTGTTTTAGGTTTATTACCTTGAGAGAAGAGAGTACAACATTAATATGGTATACATATGCATCGTTTTGATTTTAAAAAAATCTTGAAATTGAGTCACTTGGAGGTGATAAAAAGCATATGATTTCAACCTTGAGTTATATAATCAGGTGCAATAATTACGGGGCACAATGAAGAGAACTCATAAGAGTGTTTCCTAGGTTTAAATCCTCCTTAATGCCATAATTTATTCATTATAACTAATGAACAAAATATGAAGAGAGTGATTAAAGGATATGTTGAAAAGAGAATCTTAGGAACCTGAGAATGGTGAAGTTAAACCTATGCCACATGAATTATCAATAGAAAAAAATTAAACATATACATAGTAGAATAGAATATGATTGTTAAGCTTTCAAAAATTATGTCATAGTATGTGTGATATATGAATCAAAATGAAGATTAAAACACAATCAAATGCAAAAAGGAATGATTATACCGTCATAATGACCCATAAATCCATGCGGGAAGGAGATGCACCCGATTAGTCTCCTCAGATTTTACCCAAGACTAGAATGAAGATGTGGATTGCTCAAGTGCCTTCAACACAATGTAGATGAATGATTGGGGATTAGATAATAGATTTGAGAGACTAGATGGGAATGAGAGATGATTTAGAGTGATTTGAGCATTATGGTGGCATGATAAGGGGATTGTGAAATAATTTTGGCAGAGGTTTGATGCATGAAGGAGTCTCTCCCAAATGGCTTGGAGAGGGGTTCATTTATAGACTTTCTGAAAGGAGGATGGAGGGTGAGGATTGAAAGATGAGATCAAGGGCTATGAATAAAAGCGAATCTTTTATTCATTTTTGGGAAGAGGGGTGATAAATGAGGTATGGGTGTGAAAGGGGTGTGAAATGAATTAAAAATTCATTTGGGAAATGGGAAATGAATTAAGAATTCATTTTGGGGATAAGAGTTAATGAATGAGTATGGACATGTAAGGGGTGTTTAAGAGAAGTAAATGTGATGTGTGATTTATTTGAATTTTTAATTTGGGGGATGTGGGGAAGGGTGTTAAACTAGGTTTGACCACCCACATGAGAGGTTAGGACTAATTAAACAGAGGTTTTGCTTAATTGATCCTAGGGCTAGGATGAGGTAGGCTAGGGTAGGTTAGGGTAGGTCAATTAGTAGGCTAGATCAATTAGATAACCATGATTTATCTAATTGATGAGGATTAGGGAAAAGGAGAATTGAATCAAATAAATATTGGGAATATTTATTTGATTAATGAGGGATAGTGTTGTAATGTCTTAGTGATAAATTAAGTGGGTTAATTGATCACAAGGGATAGGTAAATGGTCAAGGTAGATAATGAGGGATAAATTAATTAAATAAAATGAATTTATTTAATTAATAGGAGGGATAATGAGGGTGTCGAGACATGGAAAATTATTTTGCGAAGCAAGCCAATTTTAGGTGTCTATAGTATGAATAGTCCCAATATGTTTAGAAACTTAGTAAGATAACAAACTTGTGTGAAGGCACATATCACTACCCACTCTCCTCTCACCCTCATTGCAAGGATGATCAGTGCAAATTCATTTCGTAGTATAATAGATAGCTCTCCACAACTTATACCACAACCTTTCATATTGTAATTTAATTTAAAAGTTAAAGAGCATAATGAATTATTCCATTATTATAACCTAGAAAAGTTCTCTTATTCATCCTCATTGAAATAAAGCATTTGTGGTGTTATACAAAAAGATTGAAATTTCTTGTCAAGAGGGATTTGAATGAGATCAAGAATAATAGATAAGCAAGTTACGATAACAATTTTGAACTAAACAAAATGGAACAATTTAAAAAAAATAGGAAGTCACAAAATATATTTGCACTCCCATAACAACCTCATCCCATACTTATTCACCCCATAATCATGAACAAATATCTTTAAGCATCGTGATATGGAAAAAAAATATGTTTATTTATTTTTATTAGGCTTATCTAAAAGATAGGATTCTCTTTTTAAGGATGCATCTCTTCTTTTATTTTTATTAAGCCTATCTAAATATTCTTTACTAAAATAACATGACTTTATTTTTATAAATTTCACTTTATACGTGATTTATTTTTATAAATTTCACTTTATAAGTGATTTCTTTTTATTAACCTATCTTTGAATAAGGATATGAGTTTCCTTTTAAAAATGATAGATTCACTATAAAACATTAAGTTGCTTTTATGCTTTGCTCAACCATTTCAAGAATAGGCTGGAGCTTAGTTTCCCCTTCTTTTTTCTTTCATCCCTTTAGAATTCCATTCAATTTGATAAGGAAATCTAGGCTAAGAACCCTAATCATCTGTTCATCCTTCTCCACCAAGGGCTCATGTCCTTAGGCTATATCATTTCCACTTGGCATTGTGTCCGCCGAAGCAAATCAAAGTTTGTCCATTGGAGGATACTTCGTCAGCCCCGACCCCACCCCTGCTATTAAGCATAAAGGCAAAAAAGTTGATGGGTCCCCTAAAATCTCTCCTAAAATCCCCAAAGGGGGACCCAGAATTATGGAAAACCAAGGAAATACTCCCACGGGGACCTCTATTCCAGAGTCTAAGTCTAAAACCCCCAAGAAAGGCAGTATGAAAATTGACTCTCCTAGATTGGAGATTAAGAAGGGAACTGTGGCATCCACTAAAAAGGACTGCGTGACCGAAGAGGATGAGGGTAATCCACAGTCCAAGAATGCTAAGACTGGGAGAGTGGAGTTCATGAGGGATGAGGGGCCTTTGAAATTCATAGACCTTGACTCAGGGCCTAAATAGGCAGAGAGTGGGGACTTGGGTGCTGCTGGTAAGAATGTTGCTCATGGAGTTCATAGGTCCAGTCATATTGCTGGTATCCCATCCACCAATCCACAGGGAATGAATATCTCCAAGGAATTTGAGTTCATGGAGGACACCCTTGGGGAGGGAGAAGATGAAACACCCACTGAATCAGTCCATGAGGATGAAGGAGCCAGCTACTTTCCTGAATTGAACCAACTAGGCTTGGAGGATGTTGAGGAGGAAGCCAAAGAAGCTCAGGGGTAGAGAAAGAAAGGTGGCTATTCACTGTGTAGCAAGACTACGAAGGAGCTAGCTGAGCTTTAAACTAGGATTGACAAATTGCAAAAGAAATGGAGGGTGATGGCCAAATTTGCGGTTAAGTCTCTCCATCATGCAATCTGCTATTAAGGAGTTTGATGATAAGGTCAAAGGTGTTGGGGTGGACAGCCTGGGTGACTACAAGGATATAGTTAATTTCCTGTCTAAGTATTATATTTTTGATAATCCCTAGTTGGTCTACTGATTCCTTTTTTGTATTTTTGATTAGTGCTCATTTTTTGCTGCTATTTATGTGTTGTTAATGTATCATTTCTAGCATGTTTAAGGCCTGGTTTTGCCTTGGGGGCAACTTTGTAAAGGGTTTTGGACCCTCTTTTCCAACTGAACTAATCAAAAACATTATGTTCCTTTTAAAAATGATCGACTCACTTTAAAACATTAAGATATTTAAAAATGAATTCGCTTTTTTAGTGATAGGAATCTCACTTCATTAAAAAGCTATGGAAAGACATTACATAAGGGATGAGCTTCTTCTTTTAAAAGGCGCGACTTACTTGAAATAAACCTAATGAATCTCTTTTTTTTAAAAAAGTGAACTTTATATACTTCACTTGATGCAATTTTCATTAGGAAGAATGTGACTACTTAACGACATGAATTTTCTTAGGAAGATGCTACTATATTAAGGATCTAACCTTTATACAAAGGATAGCGACCATTTCCCAAGGAATCACAACCATTCCACAAAGTAGAATCTTTCTTCCTTATTAATAATGTCCACACATGATCTAAGACTTTGCAAGGAATATAAGACCTAAAGTATTTAGATTAAGGGTCACACATGATCTTTATAAAAGGTCATGACCTAGGCTTTTTTCAACGAATTTAATCTATTAAATATAATATAATTTGAAAGTCATTGATGAGTGAAGCATATAGTTTTTAAAGAGAATATATATAAAATTAATAAGTTGATTAATATGATTCATGACTGTTAATTGGTAATTTTAAATCTTTTGATTTATATTGAGATATATATGTTTCCAAATAGTATATAATGGTTATATTCCAACCAAATTTGATTATATAAATCTTATTGAATGGAGAATCATAATAAATAAGACTAATAAAAAAGATAATGATAGGTTTAGTCAAGGATAAGGGGAAAAATGGATAACAAGCTCACTTTATAACTTAACACCACATAAAGGGAACCTATTTGCTACTTTCTACTATGACCTTATATTTGTTTATCTATCTAGTGAGAGAAGAAGCCATTAGAGGGAAATTCATGAGTCAAAAACTTTACTATGAAAAATTCTTTCAGATATCACTTACAAAAATGATTAGAATTTCCTCACTTGGCTTTGGTGAATTGATTTTAAAACAATAGAAAAAGCACACCAGATGTATTGCATAAATGGCCTTGTATATGTGTTGATTGATCATAAAGAGGTTTCCCATCAAGATCTACACGTCTTCTAGTATAAACTGTAAAAATGATTAGTATAGCCTAACCTGCTCTGATACCATGTTAGAAATTAGGATCTTAGGATACTAATAATTATAAACAAAATGAGCATTTTACAAGCATAAATTTAACACATTACACAAGATATGCATGGAAAAATCCTTTCAGGTAAAAAACCTCATAAAACATCATTTTATTAAAGCACTTACAAAATACAGCCTATTAAAGAATATACTTCAAACCCGGGGATATACTCCTCTACATACTTCTACCAAGCCAATAATACCTTCTATGCATAGTGATATAATTCACTATAAAACTCTAAATTCACCTCCTTTTCAAATGAGAGAGAACCTCCTTAAATATAGGAGAAAGGGTGGCAAAATACCTGAAGGGGTATTAGTCACACATTTTCAAAGCAACTATTTATAAATAATTAATAATTTAATAGTTATTATTTTATTAATTATTAAATGGTATATGCTTTATAACATAATGTTTTATAACCTTATATTAGAACATTATATAAATGTTATAAGGGTATGTGTTGAAGGCACAACACAACTGAGAGCTGGGGGGTGAATCACTTGTACTAAAACTTTAATCTTAGTTGATCAATTTCACAATCACATTAACTTGCTTTAACCACTTAATCTGATATGAAGAATAAACATGAAAAGCAGAAACAAAACTTAAGCACATTAACACCATTCACACATGAACACCGAATTTTTACGTGGCAAACCCTTAAAAAGGGAAAAACCACGGTGAGTGTTAGCTCACAATATAATGTAGTAACACTAACGAATATCAAAGAGGCTCACTGCTAAGAGGGCTCATTGCACAAAAGGTTGGCTCACTGCCGGTGGGTGGCTCATTGCCAGTGGGTGACTGATATAGTAAATCTACAACATGCTTGAGTTCAGTTCCATTAAAGCACAATATATATCTCCTACTTTGCCTTTTTCAATACACACACCTTAACTTTGCATCCTTTTCACACATTCACTACAATCACAACTTCATTACATGTATTTATACCTATCATCAACCTTGGAATGTACATCAAGGTCGGCATTACAATCTATGACCGCTGGAAATTTCTCCAAGGTTGGCATACATACATAATTTCAAAATAGGACTGGACCTAAACAAACTTGCAGAGGAAAATAATGAAGAATGAATACATAATGGCTTAGCTCAGACCCAAATACATCTTCACATGCTTGCACATGCTTCTACAATCCATGAATTACCTCTGCAACAATTGTGAGTAACCAGGTCGGGTAGAACAAGTATACAACATCAAGAATCACTAAGTCACATGCTTCCAAGAGCTTCTTTATAGCTTGCAGACTAGACACACGCCTTCGATGTATTTAGGGGACATCTACAAACACCATAGAATCATTTGGAAATCATCAAGTCTAGCCACAACAGATCTCAACTTACTTTTCTTGAAGATGGATCACAGACTGCTCTCAATCAGACACTGTCAAACTTTTCTAATCACAAACATGCTTTCTAGAGCACCAAATCACAAAACCTTTGGAATGAAGAAAGATAAGGACCTTGTAAGCTTAATTCCAAAACCGTAGGACCAAAGAACATGTTGTGGAGGAATGCAGAGCAAAATACTTTCTCTCTGTCACGCTGCAAACTCTGTCAATCACAATCTTCACACTAGTGAATGAAACTTCTTCTACACAACAATCCAGACCACTAAATTCTAGATTTAGCATTTTCAAACACTTCTCTAAAATATATCCAAATCTCATACTATGGTCTTTAATATTGAGGAAATACGGTTCAAAAGTTAGACATTTATTCTGCAAGTCAAAATACTCTGCAACACACTGTTTCCACTTGGAGAGCAAATTTTCTCAAAAGCACTTGGAAAATCAGTATTAGAAATATCTTCTCATCATTTTTAACACTTATATAAGACAATACAAAGCAACTCACTCATCACAAACAATCATCAAAACAAGAGCACATTTGATACCAATGGAAACATAGATATGTTGAGATCAATGACAACACCGGTTAGCACATACTTGCAACAGTATGACCCCTAATAACATTATGTTCTAACAATTGTGGATATTATTGGTTTGGATAGGAGGGTTTAGATGGTTGATAGGGTTTTTGATAATATGGGCTTGGGTATGAGGGTTTTAGTGTGTCGGATGATGAAGGCTTGAAAGGTGGAGAATTTTTGGGTGTTAGTTGTTCATGTAGGATTTGGAGTTCAGTCATAAATTGTTTGATGTGTTTCCCTTGTCAATAGAATCATAAGGAAGACTAATGGGTATATGATTAGGATAGGCATGATGGCTAGTGCTAGTTGGTTCTTGACTGCAAGGCTCTTTCATGTTCATGAGTGAAGGATGAAAGTTCATAGCAATATTGTGATCAATAATTTTGTCACCAAAGCTATTATTATCTAAATATTCATCATGATGCACAAGACTATCATCATCATCATCATCTAAAAAAGGATCTTTAGGTAGGGGGTCTACTTTTATAGTGATTTTGGTCTTCACATTGGATTTACTAATGGTTGTAGGACTCAATGTTCTATCTTGCATGATAAAGTGCTCAAACCAAGGATCCATGGTGTCCATGATGAAGGATAGCAAGGTATTTGGATGCAACCAAGAGCTGGAATAAGTTAGATTTGGTAGACTTGGCATAAGACTATGATTTGACAAAAGGATGACTTCAAAAGAGACCTAAGTTCAAAAGCTAAGGTTGATTAGATGGAGACAAGATTTGATTTGGATGAGAGGATGAGATGACTTGATGTAGGATAAATGTATGATTTGGATTAAAGGGGATCTAAAACTAAAAATTATATTTCAAGACCTTGACTAGATTAAAAGATGAAACAAGATATCTATACTTAAGATAGGCATGTTCTTAAGTGAGACAAGATGAATTGGATTGAGATAAACTTAAGATAGGCTAGGTTCTTAGGTAAGATAGAATAGAGGATGATGATAGGATTCAGGTCTTGGTTTCAAGTTTGAGTTTTGATTGAGGAGATGGTGATTTGGGATGATTTGGAATGGACTTGGAAAGATTAGTATAATGGATGCAAGGCAAAGTGAGTTATACAATTATGACAAGGATGATGGATTGAAGATGATGTCATCCTTATATAAGGGGATGTTATGGTCTCTTCAAAGAGGAAAGTTTGGATTTAGTTACAAGTCTAAGGTTAAAATGTTTTTAATGATTTATTTGCAAGATTAACTAGGGATGAATTAGCAAGAGTATTCAACAAACAAAGCAACCACGTTGGTTTGTGTAACAAATGCAGGGGTAATCACTGGTTTCACATAAGAAGACACATCAATCACATGAACAATCCTATATTAATTAGGTGGGCATGTCAATCCTTGTGGGCCCATGAATATACTATCTATCCAATGATGGATAGCTAGGGAATGCAAGGTCATGTACAATCTATGCACCCCTTCTCTTGGAGGTGAAATTCCCTACCCAAGGTGAGTTCCATCTCTCATTATGAAACAACGATGCACCATAGGGAAGGATGAACGAAGGGTCTTAAACTAGGTCGTGCAAGTGTCTAAGGGATGTCCTCGATATATGCTAGGTAATTTGAGGCTCAAGTATGTGAACACTAGTCCATCTACAAGTGTGGGATTGGAGCATAAGCTTGGACAATCCCTTCATCTTGTGTCCTAAATCACTAGGGGCCCCAAGGTTGCACTCAAGACATGACGATGACTAGATTAAGATAAAAATTTCATTCTTGCTCCTTTGATATACCCCACCAAAACATGTGGTTGAGGTCGTCCATTGGGATGATAAAATCCCCAAGAAGGCCTCCTAAAAGGAAAAGAATCTAAGTGATTTTGATCTCCAATATCACTTCACATCATGAGGAGAGAGCATATGCACTTTAGACCCTTGGGTTAACACAAAAAACTTGAAGAGTGTGTTTGATCTCCAAGATCGCTTTGTAACATGAGGAGAGAGCATACACACTCTAAAAGTTCTCAAACACAACAAACAAGTTAATTCCCTTTGGATAAAATAAATGTGCCTAATTTAGTGAGAAAAAAATATCTTTGACATGTGGTGCTACAGAAAATACATTATTAGTTTGCAATTTGTTTTGTCTTTGACAAGCGTAAAGTTGTAGGAAAAACATTAGTGCAAAAAAGAAAAATCTTGCAAAATATATTAGCACATAGAAAAATTAATAATATCAATGGATTATTTGTGATTTTATATGTAGTTTTAAAAAAAATTCATCAAATTTTGCTTCCGTATGTGAAAGTTATGTGCATTTAAAGTTTACAAAGAAAGGGTATGTTCGGCCAATTATACCTCAAAATCTAGGTCAAATCTGAAAAAGTGGTTTATACTATAGTGTAAATCCCTAAGTCATCTTTCCAACACTTCTAAGAACATGAAAATCTACTATGTGAGCAAAAAGTTATATGCGATTAAATTTTTTTTTCCTTTTGGCCTCCAAGGGCCAACGGGACCACTCTGGTAGTTAGCAGACCACTGGTGGTTTGTGTTCTATCTGGTCACAAGGCCCAGTTTAAGTCTCTTGGTAGTTACAACTGGTAAAACAAAGTTAGTGTTTGGTGGTTATGAAACCACTAGCGGTTTGAATTTGAGTGATCACATGTAGCGTTTATTGCTGACAATTAAGAGAAACCATTGGTGGTTTGGTGTGACCTCACATGCAATAAAGTTAACTTCTGGTAGTTTATCCTTCAGTTAATGTTGAAAACCTAGCATCAAATAGCTGAAATAATCATTAGCATTAAACTTTAAGGTAAATCTAAAAGTTAAAACTACCAATGATAAGCTAGCAAAGGACTTAGTGATAAAAGCTAACATTAATTGTTATTGATAAACTCTTGAAGCCACCATTAATAGTTTATATGAAGTGTTTGCTGGGGTGCTAAATATTAATGGTCATAATAAACATTGAGAGTAATCATGGTTAAGGTGAAGGTTAAGTGTTGACGCTTATAATCTTTTCTATGGCTTTGATCTTAAACCGCAGCTTAGGGCGACGATTAGTTAAGGGTTGTATTCCTTGAACGGTAACCTCACGGTGACAATGTAATATGAAAACCTAAAGATTTTGAATGACACAACTAGAAAACACTAACAACTTTAAAAAATGCACAATTAGTTAAGGATTAATGTCATAGTTTAACAATGTGACTAACAATTTAGATTAACGTAACCCAATGAACATTAACATAAAACTTAACCAACAAAGCAACCATTAAAAGAAACAATTATCAAAGAGAATCGATTTGATCGACAGTTAGGTTAACTGTCTAGAAATAAATGATTACATAGTAGACCAATGGATATTAACTGATAAACAAAATACCTACAACCATTGAAACACAAAATTAGTGAAAAGACCCATAGATAAAACATATGAACCTACAAACAAAAGAAAATTAAATATCCAGTGTATAAAATTTTCATCCAACAAACAAAGAATATCCTTGCAGGAAAGATTATTATCTAGCAAATGAAAACTGGAGCACAAAGACTACATGATATGAGAGAGGCCGTACGATACAACTGTATAGCCGTACAGGGGCAAGGCCTAGAAACAAAAAAAATTTAATTGATTTTTTTACCAAAGCATAGAGTATTTTATGTTGATCTTCTCTTGCGAGCTACTTTGAATGCAACAATGAGGTCAGTTTTAACCTAGGAGGACTCTTGCAAAAGTTGACCTCCAAGATTTGTCTGAAAATGCATCAACAACTGTTAGGATTTCAATGGTAGACCCAGAGTAATACACATTGACAATTATGATGCAGATTTAAATATACAAAAATAACAATGAAGAATAACAAAAATGAACACAAAGATTTAACATGGTTCATCCAATGTGGGCTACATTCACATAAACAACCATCCAATATTTTATTATCCAATAAATCAAACTGAATTACAACTAACATCATTTTTGTAGCTTCACCATTGCTAGGCTACATGAAATACATTACAATCTCATTCACATCCCCTGACCTTTCACATTCTCTAGATGCTATTTAACAAGCCTTTTTGATGGTTTACAAATTTAGTTTTCCATGTCGGCTAATAACCAAAATAAATTGCCGACGTGTTTATTAAATATTAGGCATTTTTTTTGCTTCGGGGGGAAACCACTGTTGACAAAGTCACCAAAATATGAACCCATATCCCTACATCAGTCACCACATACTAACAATCTCCCACTTAGGGATTGATCGAGATCCACACCAAACAACCTCCCACTTGGAGATTGATCCTAGAGCAACACCACTACGCTTATAGCTCCCACTAGATAGCACGCTTGGACTTGGCTAGTTCCTCATTTCCACCATTATCAGTCAAGAAGGCCAACAAAAACTGATGAGAAAATCAACTTCTCCCATGTGACTACCTTTGTGAACATATCTATAGGATTTTCACCTGTGTGAATCTTCTTAAGCTTCAACTGTCCATCCTCCAAAACTAACCAGATGAAGTGGTGCCTGAGCTGAATGTGTTTTGTCTTCAAATGAAGTGCAAACTTTTTTGCGAGATGATTGACACTCTGGCTGTCAGTGTACAATGGGCTATCTTCCTGTTGCTAGCCCAATTGCTCTAGAAAATGTTGTAATCAAATCATCTTCTTGCTAGCTTCAGTAGCAACTAGATACTCAACTTCAATGGTTGAAAGTACAACCTTTTGCAGTCTAGAAATCCAACTGACTACTATTCCTCCTACAGTAAAAACATACCCTATAGTACTCCTCCTGCTGTCTATATCACCCACTAGATTAGAGTCAACATATCCTCATAGAATAGTGTTTGATCCTCCAAAACATAATTGCTTTGTAGTAGTACCTCTTAAATACCTGAGAACCCATTTTACCACAGTCCAATGTTCCATTCTCAGATTGCTCATATACTTTCTCACAACTCCAACAACATGTGCAATAGCTGGCCCCTCGTGCATACCATCTCATACATCAAGCTTCCAACTGCTGATGCATAGGTATTTTAGACATTTTTTCTTCCTCCTCCTGTGTCTTTGGACACATCTCCTTAGTCAATTTAAAATGACTAGACAAAGGTGTACTAACTACTTTTGTATTCTTCATGTTAAATCTTTTCAATACCTTTTCTATATAATCACTTTGAGACAAACAATTTTTTGTTTTTCCTATCCCATCAAATCCTCATACCAAGGATTTGTTTTTATGCACCCAAATCCTTCATAGAAAATGTCTATGCTAATTTCTACTTAAGCTTATTTATATACTGCATGTTAGACCCAGCAACAAGCATGTCATCAACATAAAGTAACATGATAATATAGCTGCCATTATCCAATCTTTTAAAATAAACACAATAATCAGAATGACATCTGCTGTAACCTTATTCAACCATAAACTTATCAAATTTCAAATATCATTGCTAGGGTGCTTGCTTTAGGCCATACAAAATCTTCTTTAACTTGAACACTAAGTCCTCCTTACCTTTGACCTCATATCCCTATGGTTGCTGCATGTAGATTTATTCCTCCAAATCCCCATGTAGAAAAGTTGTTTTGACATCTAGCTGTTCAAGATGCAAGTCTTCTGCAACCACAAGACTTAGAAGAATCCTAATTGAAGTAATTTTTACAACTGAAGAAAATATTTCATTAAAATCTATATATTTTTTTTCTGTGTAAAATCTTTTACCACGAGTGTGGCCTTATAGATTTTCTTGCCTCCATCTTCTTCCTTCAGCTTGTAAACCCATTTGTTTTGTAGTGTTCTTTTATCTATAGGTAGTTGGACTAAGTCCCAAGTCTGATTCTACAACAATGAATCCATTTCCTCTTTCATGCCTTGCCCCCAGTGCTGTTTGGTATCTACTTGCATTGCTTCTTCATATCCTTTTGGTTCACTAGAATCAGTTAACAATATAGAATATAATGAAGGAGAAAATATTTTGGGAGGTCTACTTATCCTTGTAGATCGTATAACACTTACAAGAGTCTGTAGGATATCTTGTTGTTGCTGAGCATCAGGTACCAATGGAATTTTATTTTCTAGAATCGCATCCAGTACCACATATTCCTTTCTTGCCTGTTCATGTTTCTTTTCCTGGAACTGATCTTTATACATAACCTTCTCATTGAATATAAAATCTCTGCTCCTAATAGTTTTCTAATTTTTATAATCCCATAACTAATAACCAAAGTCATCTACTCCATATCCAATGAAGGTAGATTTTTGAGATTTTTCCTCAAGCTTGGTTCTATTTTCAATATCAACATGGACAAAAGCTTCACAACCAAACATTTTCAGAAAAGAGTAGTTTACCTTTTTACATGTCCATGCCTCCTTTGGAATACCACCATCCAAAGGATTTGAAGGTCCTTTGTTTATTAAATAAACAACAATATATGTACAACATATTCCCAGAAATGTAAAGGTAGTCCAACATGTAACCTCATGCACCTTTCACACTCCATGATTGCTCTATTCATTCACTTAGACACACCATTTCCTTGTGGGGTCCCTAAAACTATCTTCTACCTACAGATTCCATTGTATGAATAGTGGTTTTCAAATTCTTTTCTGCAATACTCTCCTCCATTATTATATTTGAGACACTTCACCTTTTTCCCTATCTCATTTTCAACCAAAGATTTCCATTTCTTAAAGGTTTCAAACACATCTAATTTTCATTGTAGGAAATACACCCATGTTTTCCTAGTTGCATCATCAATAAAATTAACATAATAAGAAGAGCCACCAAGAGATGATACCTGAGTTGGTCCCCATACATCTGAATGCACAAGCTGTAACTTCTCACTCCTCTTTTTTTCCCCAACTTTGAGAAATCTGACTCTTTTCTGTTTCCCAAAAACACAATTTTCACAGAAATCTAATTTAATTTGCTTCAATCCTGGCAGCAACTTCCTAGAGGGAAGGATCTTCATCTCCTTCACTCATGTGCCCAAGTCTATGGTGTCACAATTTTGCATCTGTTCCTACAACAACTGTTGTAAGTGTCTCTGCAACAACCGTTTCTGCTATAGCTGTCCCTGCAACAACTATTTCTGTAGTAGCTAAAGAATAAGTATTACTAGTACACAAATATAATGTGCCTACCTTTTCACCTTTTTCTACTACTAATCAACCTTTAGTGACCTTCTAGACTTTGTCTACAAAGGTAACTATGTAGCCTTCACTACCCAATTATCCTATAGAAATTAAATTTCTCCTTAAATTTGGAACATGCCTTACCTCCTGCAACAACTATTAATTTCCATTCTGTAACTTTATTTTTATCTTGCCTTTTCCAACAATCTAATAGGGTTCATCATCACCCAAATATACCTGTCCAAAATCACCTTGAACATAATCTAGAAAATACTTCCTATGGGGTGTGGCATGAAAGGAAGCCCCTGAATCTATTACCCAAGAATCATTTGCATTATTTAAACATAGAATTAAAGAATCTTGTAATTTATTACTTACAACATTAGCTTCCTTATTGTCATCTTTTTGTCTGTCTCCTTGTTTGCCTTTCCAAGACCAACAATCTTTCTTCAGGTGTCCTGGCTTTTCATAGTGCTAGCAATCTTTCCTTCCTCTGGATTGAGATCTGCCTTTCTTTGACTTCCCTTGTGACTTCCTATGATTGGTTGGGATTTTTCCTCTCTCCTTTGATCCTCCCTTGTTCTCTACATTCAAAACATTCCCTGATTTTGAAGTCTCACATGTGCTTTTCCATTGCATTTCCTTGCTAAGGATAATGCCAACAACATCACCAAATTTCAAAGTATTTGAACTAGAGACAGAGTTACGTACAACCATAACCAAGCTATTCCAACTTTCTAGCAAAGAACATAGAATTAAGAGATCCCTCACCTCTTCATTAAAATTCACTTTTACAGAATTTAATTGATTGGTAATCATATTAAATTCATTTAAATGATTGGTAATCATATTAAATCCATTTAAATGATCTGTTATAGATTCTTCTTCAGTCATTTTCATGTTAAACAAATGCTTCATAAGAAATACCTTATTTGAGGCTGAAGGTTTTCATTTAATTGTGCCAACAGTTTCATCAAGTCATCATTTGTTGCTGCTTTTGATATGTTGAACACCACGGATGGTGCTAGGTACAACTGAATGATTCCCAGTGCCTTTCTATCTAGAATATCTCTTTCTTCATTTGTCATCGTGGATGGTTTCTTCGCTTTTCCTTGCAATGGCTACCACAAATCTTTTTGATACAAGTAATCTTCCATCTACATCTTCCATAATTGATAATTCTAGCCATTGAACTTCTGGACCTTCAATTTTCCTTCTTCCATTGCTCCCACTCAAATCTAAAATTCCCTGCCAATTAACCAAAATACACATGACTCTGATACCAGTTGTTAGGACTTCAATGGCAGACCAGAGCAATATCAATTAACAATTATGATGCAAATTTAAATTAACACATAAATAATAATGAAGAATAACACAAATGAACACAAATATTTAACGTGGTTCACCTAATATGGGCTACATCCACAGAAACAACCATCTAGTATTTTATTATCTAGTAAATCAAACCGAATTACAACCAACAACCTTTTTGTAGCTTCACTGTTGCTATGCTACATGAAATACAATACAAGCTCATTCACATTCCCTGACCTTTCACATTCTCCAACCACTATTTAACAAGCCTCTTTGGTGGTTTACAAATTTAGTTTTCCATGTCAGCTAATAACCAAAATAACTGCTGACACCTTTATTAAATAGTTGGCATTTTTTGCTTAGGGGGGAAACTGTGGCTGACAAAGTCACCAAAATCTAAGTTGTTGTGTGAACCCGTAGCCCTACAACATGATCAGTCAACACATACTAACAAAAACATACACAAAACGATACAAAAGCACTTGGAAACAAAAAGATTAACAGGGACGTGGGTCCCATCGAGCATGCCAAAAATGTCAACACAAAATATAGACCAAAAACAAAGATTTCAAATGCAACATTAAAACTTTTAATCTATATTTAATGTAACCTTCGATTAAGCTAGAAATCAAAATGCAAATGAATAAACAAAACAATGTTACTCATGATTCGGTTCTTGTTGCACCAAAAAGATAGATTTGCTCAAAATGATTGAAATGTGGTTGCTCAAACCAACACCATGACAATGCTCAAAGATGATTCCATGAAATGGACTCCTGAAGGGTCAATTTATGGACATTTAGAAAGGATGTTCAATGGTGAGGATTTGATAAAAAATTGATGTCTAAGATTGAGTTGGTTGGGTGGTTATGAGATCAACGGTGTAGGATAATTAGGATTTTTAATTGATTTTTGGGATTTTTGAGAGATGGTTATGGGATAGTTATAGGATGAGTGAATGAGAATTAAATAAATATTTAATTTCTTTAAATCATTTTAGGTAATTAAATGGATGATTTAATTAATAAATTAAATAAATCATGTTTGGGAAGGGGATTTTAGGACTTAGGAAAATCATTTATGACTTAGGGATAATGATTTAGGATTAGGGGAAAATTAGGGATAATGATGGTATAATTAGGATAAATTAGGGAATTAGGTTTTGAATTGAGCTAATTAGGATAAATGCAATAAATTAGGACAATGAGGGGATAACCAATCAGAATGAGGGGATTTAAGATAGTTTAGGGATAATTTGAATGATTTAGGGATAAAAATGGTCAATTTAGGGAATCAGGACTTGTTTGTGAATGAATTGTGTCTTGGTATGATTTTAGGTGTCTACAACACCATTTGAGAAATGGGCCATTGATTTTGTAAGACCAATCAACCATCCTACTTGGAAGACTCATACATGTTTCATTATAACCCATATTGAATATTTGACAAGGTGGGCAATTGAAGAAGTGACAAAGGATTATACTACATAAGCAACAACAAAATTTATTTATGAGAACATCATTACAAGGCTTGGATGGCCATTAAACATTACAAGTGACCAGGGGAAACACTATCAATCAAACATTCAAAGAACTTTTGGGAGCATTCATGATTAGTCATACAAAGAGTATACCATATCATCCCCAAGCAAATGGGGCAAGTGAGTCATTTAATAAGATATTGGGCAAAGCAGTAACATAGGGTTGCAATAAAGAAACATTAGTTTGGGACCAAAAGATACCTATAATACTCTAAGCTTACCTCACAACCCATAAAAGATTAAACATGTATTGTCTATTCCAATTAGTTTATGGATTGGATGCAACATTATTGGTACAATACATAGTCCCTAACCTAAGAATGATAGTGACTCCAAGTTTGAACAAAGAGTAATCCCTTAAAGATAGGTTAATAGAACTATAGAAATTGAATGAGAACTAGTTGCTTGCAGCATACAATCAAACCCAAGAGAAGAGGAAATAAAAGGCTTGACATGTCTGCAACATAAATACTATGGAATTACTCTCGAAAGATATGGTATTAATATGTGAAAACAAGTTTAAGGAACTAGGTAAATTAAAAATGTAATAAATAGGACCCTACCACATAGATCACATCTAATCAACTAGTGCGGTAAAGATAAAGACTTTGATAGGTGAAAAACTAGAGGGATACATTAATGGATCTTGATTAAAACCCTGCTACTAGGTGGATTAAACCATAACGTTTAAAACCCACAAAACAAAAATGTATATTATTATTATAAAAAGTACTTAGCATAGAAAATAAGTCACCATTTAAAAAGAAACACAAGTGTGCAAAGAGTCAAATGATGATGACATAAGAAATGACATGAGCATAGAAGCCTAAAAATACTATAAAAGGAGCTAAAGGGCAAGACAAAACACACAAAGCAAATAACATACACATAAGTGATTGTGTCAAAATTAATTGGCAAGGTTGTTGACAGAAGAGGAAAGAATAGAGGAAATTTTTGAAGCCATGGTAAGCACATCTACACCCTAGTTGAGTGAATCCAAGACATTAAAAGGCCAATATACAAGTCATTTCCATGGAAAGCCATGGATTCCTGATGGAGTCATCTATACAGAGGATGTTTGGAAATACATCCATGTCAATCTTATAGAGGTGGAATGCAAATAGTTTCATAAAATAAATTGAAACCCTAAGAAACCTAGTCACAAGCAAAATTCTTGGCACTCAACACAAACATTGGAAGACTAAAACTGGACATTTGGATTTTTTAAAAAATTTCTACAATGACTAAAAGTGGATCTGGCTGGTGTTGAGTCATATGTATGGAGAGTTTATGTACTTGGATAAACCATTCCTCATCACTAAGGAAGTAATCAAGAGTGTGACAAGGCTATGTGATAAAGAGGAGAAACCTAAAAAGGTGGAAAAAAATTCATTACTGCACTTGCGGGAGCAACATTCAATGGGTGATTCCTCATCATCAACAAATTTAGAGATCCTCTAGAGTGAGGTACACAATCAAATGCATAGCATATAAGTTTTTGCACATTGAAAGAGAGGACTCTACTCTTTCAACTTGCATCTATGCCACGTATGAAATGGTGAACAATGGGAAAGAGTATGAACTCTACAAAACCTTAAGAGAACAACTCATGGATAATTTGGAGAAGACAAATAAAAGCCATCACAAATTTAGGCATGGCTTGTTAATCATTTCCTTAGATATATATTTTCTAAGTGAGTTACTTGGGATAAACAAGTATGCATGAAGATTAGATACATCCATAACAAATCAAATAAAGGAGAACATCAATGGGTTTTTGGATGAAACCATTTGCCAATATGGGTATGAATTATTTTTTACCAAATTCTAAAAAAGGATATAGGAGAGAGAATGACTAATCCATGATATTGTATGGAAATGAGAAAAGGAGTAGTTTTTTATGTGGATAAATATTACATCCATTTGGAAGTCATGGAGATACACTCCTTCCTAGTATTGGCAATCCTCATATGAAGCATCCAACTAGTTTCTAGAAAACATAGCTCAAATCCTCCTCTCCTACTCTAAGGGTTCCACCATAGAGAGGCTTGGTACATGGTATGAGTATATTAATAAGAAACCCAAAAAGGAAGCAATGGAGAAAATTAAGAAAAAGAAAGAGAAGAGTGCAAAAGAAGCTAGGTTAAAACAATACCCTCTTCCTCCAATTGTTGAAGATATCTTTGAGAAACAAGCTTTCCCAACCCATACTAGAACTAGTAAAAGAACAAACCAAGAGCAGATCAGAGTGACTTAGTTCCACTAGTGAAAGTACCCCATCACAAAAAGGAAAGGCACTCTCAGAAGAGCCAACACAAAAGGACAAGAAGGGAAAGAAGAGAAAATAGGAAGAACCCATCATCATTGAAGAAACTCCTTCACTAGATAGGACTCCAATAGAGGAAACCATAGAGACACTTCTTCAAATGAGTTTAGAAAAGGAGGCCATAATTGAGCAATAAAGGAAGCCTAAAAGGCATAAGCAAAAAACACAAAATAAATTGGTGCAATATGAAGACACTTCAAAAGAGGAAGAATAAGGTTCACCAATAGAATTACAAGAGAAAGATAAAAACAAGTGGCAAAAGAATAAGCACAAGAACCCTTGTTGGATGAGTAGGAGCTTCTAAAATCACTATCTATAGCTAGTAAACCATTGGAAGTAGCTTAGTTTTATCCTGATGCAACAACAAACACCAAGGAAATTATAATCAAAGCAATGGTGGGCTTCATCACAACAAGCCCATACTCCATAGCTAAGATAAATCAACGGTTTCTAGTATAATTATGCACAATCATACAAAATAAGATAGCTACACAAAGGGAAGAAACATTCAAAATATACACCACATTAAAAACTAAACCTATGGATGATGTGGCTAAGGACTTGAGGTTATCTCCCAAGAAAAAAAGTCAAACACGAAGCGTTCAAGAACAATAACTAAGGAGGAAGCATCATGTATATACTCTAATACTCAATCCCAAAATGATAAACTCCAAAAAAATCTATATGAAGAAGTTGTTTTAGTAACTCAACATGCTTACAACATAATAGTCCAGAGTTGACAACCACATGAGTAGGAGCCCAATGATACCACCTACCATCATGTCCATTGCATATACAATAATCTATAGTTGAATAAGATCTACCTTAGCAATTGGTGCAAAAAAGGAAATAGTAATAGAAGGTAAGGGGACACAAACAAAAGAACAAAAAACAAGAACAAACTAACCAAAATATAGGAGCATTGGAAATAAATATTGAGGATAGTCTCCAAAATGAAAGAAGATAAAGATAAGGAAGAACAAAAATAAATAGAAAAAGAAGAATAGGTAGGTATAAAGGAATCAAAGAAACAAACAGGAGAAACTTCCACACAATTGATCATTCTAATAAGTCAACCAATTAGTGACCCCATTAGCAAAATCAAGGAATATATGGCTAGATAGAAGCAAATAGTTTCAAAAGTTACAATAAGACCTAACTTATTT
The DNA here is from genome assembly GCA_027924645.1 of Cunninghamia lanceolata. Classification (NCBI taxonomy): domain Eukaryota; kingdom Viridiplantae; phylum Streptophyta; class Pinopsida; order Cupressales; family Cupressaceae; genus Cunninghamia; species Cunninghamia lanceolata. The sequence continues at coordinate 7,463,727 of BSBN01000578.1, read as the reverse complement.
AGGTCCATTTTTATAGGGCCACAAATTGCTTTCTCTTAGATTTCACTAAGTTAGAAATTGGAGCTAGGCGAAACATTTAGTAGTAGTACAAAGCAAGATCTAATGCACAAAAATGTTACACTAGAATAAGGCATGGACAAAATGATCAAACTAATACAACATCAACTACACATCCAAGTGGATTATTTTGCAGCCACAACAAATCAAATGGAAGGAGCAATACAAAGTATACTAGATCGAATGAGTAGTTGGGAATAGGAGAAGCAAAAGATAAAGAAACAAACAATCTCTAAGTATGAGAAAGAAAAGTTAATATGAATGCAACAAAAATGAAGAAATGGCCACAAAGACTTCAACAGATAGATACAAAGACTAGAAGACATTTGTAATAATATCTCTACATTATATCAATACTGCATAAACTAGTTTTAGACTACAATAACATAGAAGAACCGGATAGGTCAATTGAAATGTCAAATTTTATAGTTATCTAGAACTTATAATATTATGAATGACTTGGATGGGTCACAATGACAATGATTGAGAAGCATTCAATTACAACACAATCAATTAAGTGAACAAAGGATGAAATTAATAGCATAGATGAAGGAATTGGAGTTGGAAGTGAATATCTATTTGCTATTACTATCAAATCTTTTTCAAGAAATTAAGAAACCAACACCTACATTGATTGAAGAAAATAACACCTACATTGATAGATCCAACTACTTTGATCATCATAAATGATCTTATAATGATATTTTAGTTTGGACATAATGAATTCAACATATAGTGTTGACTTGGGAGAATGCATATGAGCATATCAAGATCCCTTGAAAAAATCTACTGCTTTGATGAAAAATTTGAAAAACATTGTCTAATTTTGAAGATTTTTTTGATAACCGTCTCTTTTTGACAAGAAGGAAGATGCCTTAAGGAAAATACAATAAATTAGGTTATGGGAGGATGTTGGCAGATAAGGAATTAGAAACATGACAAACCTAATTATAGTCACCTCAAGGCTATTGTGACAACATCTAATGCATTATTGTACCATTTGAAAGATTAAAAGGTATAAAGATAAATAGGACACATCCATACATAAATAGGAATCTATATGAGCACCAAACCTTACCATAAGAAGAGGAAGTAAGAGGAGCAAGAAGAGTAGAAAAAAGTATAAAGAAAATTGGATAAATACATAATGATTGTAATATAGATAGAAGTACTACCCAAGCATATGTGATGTTTATATCTATGCTTGGAGTATAGAATGTATGTTGTACAAAGAACATATGATGTGAATATATGATCAAAATAATTTTATGGTACATATAGATGAATAAAATTTGTTTCTTTATAATGTGCATGCGTTAACTTAAATATTTTTCTAGTTTCCTTCTTATTGCATCACCCTTGGGGTTAATTTCTTTGACATATTTTTTTTTTTTAAATGCACTTGGTAAACTTTTTAACTTGACTGGCGACACTGGTACGACACGCCCTCCAGGTCCACGTGAATGCTTTTGCCCAGAGCAATGAACCGGTGAGGCCACAACATGGGGGACCTCATCCCCTAGCAAGAACACTTCAAACCCACGAGCTTGTTGGCCCAACAAAGGCGTAAAACCTGCGAGCTCGTTGGCCCAGCAGGGGTTTGAACTTTGGTGGCCGCCACTACAACCTAGCGACTTAACCACCGAACCACGCACTTTTCGGCAATTTCTTTGACATAATTAGTCTATACCTCAGGCTTATATTTTATTGTTAACACTAGTCATAGGGATTCTCATTTCTCACCATACACTTGTAATATCATTTGTAATCTATTCATTACTACAATTTGAATAGAAGAATCATATAAGTTTTTCTAAAGTCTTCAACTTGTATTCAATTATGTGTTAGTGATTAATTATTTATTTCTTGCATATAATCTATAAACCCCATCTTTCCCAAGAGAGGTTTGTCCCCCAAACCACCTGTGGTCCATACAATGGGTATTAGATCATTATTTTCACATGCTAGTACAAATGCATGTACAACAATAGAAGGGAGGTTGTTCACTTAGTTCATCTTTAGAGTTATTAGACACACATAGTAAGAGAAAAATGGTGGATGCAAAGAAATCATTAGAAGTGTCTTTAGATGTTTAGAACACAATGTGTATACACCTAAAAATGACATGACTCTACTTAAATAAATATTCTAAATATTTATTTCACCTTCATGTTCCTCTATCAATAAATAAATAAATTTATTTATTTATTTGATTCATCCCCTCTCATTTATTTAATTAATTAAATTCATCTACATCAACTTCATTCTTCTAAATAATTAAATAATTTTAATTATTTAATTAAAATCTTTTATTCTTCCAAATTTAAATAAAATCTTAAATCTCCACAAAAATCAAATATATTTAAATATTTTATTTATTCCTCCAAATTATCTACAAAATAATTAAATAAATCTATTTATTTAATTATGCTTTATTATCTTCTAAAAATCTTCATATCTTCTAAAAATATATTCCTCTTGTCATACAAAAGCAAAAGCTAAGTTAAAACAACTTTAAAGCAACTTTGCTCTTAAATTAGAAAAATATATTCTAATTTAAGAAAAATAAAACTCATCCTCATCAAGATAGCAGTTAACTCAATAGAGCTTCTTGGTGAATGACACATGTCCTTCTATTCGTGCATGTTCTCTCGAACATTCTCCTCTGTTGATCTTCTCATTTCTTCTCCACCATTGATCTTCTCTCACACAACTCTATAAATACAACCCTCTTCTTCTTCATTTAATCATCCATCATTCAAGTAAACTTATGCTGCAGGAACTATAGCGTGCGATTGGTACCCCATTTTCATATCATTCATCATCCATCCATTTCATAGTGTGTTGAAGCTCATCTTTAAAACACCAAGTATCAGAGCCACTTCTTCCTGTCATCTTGAGGAATCGAAGCAAGGAAGCAAGCTTCCTAAGGGCCATTTTCATGTCCATCAAGATCAAGAAAGAGAAGGCGAGCAATGGAAGTTGAAAGGTAAAGGTTGTAAGTAACTTTCCTTTGTTGTTTTAAATCTCCTTTTCCTTCATATTTCATTTATGTATTAGGTTTGTTATTGATTTGATTAATCCCACAATTTTCCCCTTAACATTTCTGGCACCCACCTTGGGGCCCTTGCCCCTAATCTAACCAAAAATATGAGTTTCTTAGTGACAGGTTTCATATAGGTTTCCGTATAGGCTTCTGACAGGTTCAATCGACGTATCTGAGCAATCCCGTGACGCATCTACAACTTGTTTTGGTGCACATAGTCTTTTGGCACATACATCCTCCAAGCTAGAGCATCTGATCATTGTTCTGGCACTTTTACAACTACGGTGCATACATCTTCTGTATTAGCACTTTTGCCTCCTGTTCCGGTGCTGGCATAATCCTGACGCATCTACCCTCCAACACGACGCTTTTATACCTTTTATGGCGCATTTGTTAAATTAATGCATTTGTCTCTTCTTCCTGCACTTTTGACACCTGTCTTAGCACATTTGTAAATCGGCGCTTGCAGTCTTTGTTTCTGTGCATACAGACTGTCAAGCGGCACTTCTGATTTCTCATTGTGGTTTTAGGATTTCTTCTAATTTTTTGATTAACGCTAACGTTTGTTTTGCAGGAGTAAGAGATGGATAGATCATTTAGCTGCATTGATTAATTCACTTAGATTAATTAAGAGAAAAAGTAAAAAAAATGCATGCATACAAATCTCACGTAGTCTTTAACTAGGATGACAGTAACTAAACCACTGCTATCTTTGCATATGGCTATCTACCTAAGTTAGAATATTTCTATCTCACAAATGGAATGAACATTGCTATCTTTTAAACACTTCAAAGTTAACAAATGCGTGAGTGCCCAAGTAGATAGCACATTTAGTTTTTTTGCTTTTAACTAGGTTTGGATTAATCACTGTCTTCTATGTTTTTTGAATGATAATAGGCTTATGCTCTCCCCTTTACTGGGTGACCAGAATGCTAGACTTGTTATTCCCTTTGTATAACCTTTAGAGGGGCCTACCCTTGGATGCTCGCCTATCCAAGTGGGAATGACCCTGAGTGGAAATAGGCTAAAGCCAAGCCCTACCGATCCACTTTAAATAAACTGTGCTTGAAACAAAAGCTTCTTGTAACGAGTGCTGCTGTGTTACATCGACATCCAACCTCCCCCAAAACCCTCCAAGGTGTAACCCTTGGAGGTTGGGAGACTCCATAACAGAGAGTACCACTGCCGCATGTGTAACCACTCGAACGGTTGCCTTGACTACTTAGCTACTTGTTTAGTATACCAAAAACCCCTATTTGTTGACACAAAAGGTGGAACCTTTGAAGCGGCCCTAATTCATGTGATTCTTAGTAGAGGTAGTAGGGACAATCCTATGGTTTGGTGGGGGTACGATCCTAAGGAAACCTAGATTTGGTATGCGTGAGAAGTGGGTGCCATGGAGGGGAGCCGGTGCTACCAAATCCTGGAGCTACACGCTTTGAATATGCACAGCTAGGGGACTCAACAAATACTATACTTTCCAGCCTAGGTTGTAATTGTTTTTGTGTCACAAAGTCCAAATATAAAAAAAAATATAACAAAAGATAAAAAATCATGAAAACTTCTATGCGCTTGTTGTGTCTTTTGCCATAAGTGAAAATCAGAATTCAAAAAGACCAAGTTTTCAACCAAAAACATTTTTTTGAAAAGTGTGCCAAAAGAAAAACTCTACAAAAACAAACTTTGCTAGATCTACGCATATGCTTTGACCTACTGCGCTTTTATCCTCTATTTCCATGCATTTGTAGCTGCGCATCTATCACAGTAAGTTTTTCCGGTCTTGTGTCAATTTCTGTAGAGATGGAAAACCAATTAGAATATATTGCTCAAACACTCTAATATCTACAATTGCAAATAAAATTAGGTCCCTCGCCCTAAGATTGTATAGCAATTGCTCAAAAAATCTAAGTCTTACAACAAGAAATGGCAATCTTGCAAGCTGAACATGCCAGTGCCAGCTACTCCTCGCCCCAAAATCATATATCCTTTTCCCATACTCATGACAAGGCAAGCACCACCTCAAGTTGGAAATCATATACCACTTCGTCTACTAGTCATCCTTCACCACCTGCTAAGATGCCTATCCCAAAACATACCAGTCCTACACCAACACTACCATCTAGTTCCTCAAACTCTAAATGGACAACCAAAAAAGAATCGGATGAGTTTTGGGAAAAATGTTTTCCAAATTTATACAACAAAATAAAAGCTATGGAGAAAGCCAAATTCACTCATCCATGTACTCCTACACCTATGAAGGATGTGATCCAAGGACTACCAGCAAAGATCCAAACATGTCCTCAAATTCTAGTCCTTGACCTTACCAAAGATTCTTCCAATGCCATGTCAAATCCTACAACCACTTCATGTCATCCACAACCCCTTGAGCTTATCGAAGAACCTCCTACCATAAACCAAAGTCAAGGTCCATCGAACATCCATATTGTCAACCAAGAAGCTATCCAAGATCTATCTGCTTCCATTTAATAAGACCAAGAGTTATGTCAAGAGCACACCTTAGAGCATGTGGAAACATCCACCCTTTGTCTAAATCAAGATCAAAACATCCCCATCCAATTTCAAACCGTTCATAACCTTTACCATGATCAAGATAATACCTATGAAGAAGCTATCCATGAGCAACTTGATCCTATACATGGGAAAGAGATCCAATTCCAACTCGTCCATAATCTATACCTTCTCTATGATCAAGATACTACCTTTTACAAAGAAGATGTTCATGAACAACTTGATCCCATACCTATACATGAGCAAGAAACCTCTGTTACTTCTATCCATCTTCCATCTAATCCTATCCATGATCCAACAACTTCCGCTTCCTCTGGTGAGACACTTGCCTCCCAAGTGCACATGAATGATCAACCCAATATCTTAGATCCTAAAGAGCATAATGATGATCAAGATTCTAGTGATCCTTCACCATCCATTATTAACCAAGCTACAAATCCCCCACTGTATATCCTTGGTCTCACTACCTTCATGCATGAATGTTCTTCCTTAGAACACCAACAACCATTATCATCTATCTCACCTTCTCTATCCAATAAAGAATTTGTGTCTAGTGTTCCACCTATAAATAATCTCGCTGTCCATCGCATACTCCAACATATGAACTATCAGGGTAAAGGCTTAGGCCTTCATGAACAAGGTATTTTAGAGCCCGTCCATGTCAATATTCCTCCTCGCTCATACGGCCTTGGATACATACCCCAAGGTGAACAATCCCAAGATGTTGGTACTTCCTTCACTCCTCCTAAGTCTACCACTTTCCATCTCAAATCCTATCATATCCCCAAAACATATGTGGCCATTCCACCTCCATCATCCTACACTTGTCAAGAGCACGTGACCATACACCCCCTACCATCACTTCACCTACCAGCCACTCACATTTGTGTTTGAAGCTTAGGTTCAAATATAACAAGTATCAGAGCCAACTTCTCCTTGTCATCTTGAGGAAACGAAGCGAGGAAGCAAGCTTCCTGAGGGCCATTTTCATCTCCATCAAGATCAAGAAAGAAAAGGCGAGCAATGGAAATTGAAAGGTAAAGGTTGTAAGTATCTCTCTTTGTTGTTTTAAATCTCCTTTTCCTTCATACTTCATTGATGTATTGGGTTTGTTATTGATTTGATTAATCCCACATTTCACCCATCACACAATGCACTAAATTATTCATTCCTGCACAACCCCAAAATCATTTCAAGGTACATGTTAACTTGGACACAGTGACATTTGAAGAAAAGATTGATGCCACAACAATGGAAATCTTTATATGACAATTGGAAGCATAATTTTATGTAAATCACTTCACAGATGGAGAAAAGATTTCTTTTGTGGTGTTGAATATGTCCATGTAGTGTTCCACTAGTGGAATACACTCAACATGCAATGCAAGAGGAATCATGATTTCAATTAAACATAGAACTCTTTTCTCAATTCTTTACAAGATGATTACTACCCCATTAGACATTTTGAGGATGAATATATGAAGTTTTAGCACTTGGGATAGTGTATTTAGCAATCAGTGAAGTTGGAAATTGCATGAAGACACTCTTGAGCAAACCAAGGTTCTCAAGTACATAAGTGGGTTATCACCTTCTACACAAAGATGAAGTTTCTAACCTTAGAAACATTGGGGAAAGATTTTCACAATGCATCCAAGATTGGAGCCAAAGTGAAGCTCAAGCAAATTTTTTCTTTATACAAGAACAATCCCATGTAAGAAACCACTTCTAAGATTTTGATACATAAGTAATATTCTTATTTAGAAACATCAATAGAAATACCAATCATTCATGAAAAAATCAAAATCCATAACATTGATCATGTAAAGCAAGGACAAAGAAAAGAAGAAGCAATGTGATAAATTGTGCTATAACCATCACATGCATTCCCATAGTGATGTTGAATGTTATGAGCAACAATCACTTATTGCACAAGACACATTAGATCTCATGTTACTTAGGATACTAATTAGGAGGCATAGTGATAGCATGCTCCCATGAAGCATGCACAAATACCCCATTCAAACATTAAGTGAGAACCATGTCTTTGCATAAATAAAAGGCTTTCCCATACCTTCTACCATTAGAATGACAAGAACTAGGACAACTACATCAAAAGTTTCAAAAAAGGTTGGATATAAACAATCTCGGTTATGAACATGCAATAAGACTCAACTATGCCAATAATGTGGTAGGGGCTTAGTTTAATACAATTCTGCAACAATACTATCTTAGCTCTATCGTGTTATATGAACTCAAATAAACAGTGACAGGAGATTAACAATCAGATCAATAGGAAGTATACTATATAGAACTTAATATTCATGAAACTACATTAACAAAGTTATTACTCAGGGTTGAATCTTTTATTATATATCTTCAATAATGCTTACAACATATGTTGGATCTCTCTGTTGGCAAGAGACACTATATGGATTCATGGTTGTTGTCATTGATGGCAACAAAGGTCATCCCACATATCCGCAAGTCATGATATGTCTCTACTGGAAGTCAGATTAAAGATTGCTGTGGTCCGGTGAACAAGAACAGAGCATGTGGCAAGGTCCGACAGATTGGTCCGGATCTCTCAGAGGAAGTGTCTTGGTGCAGTGCGGATTTGGGGAAGTCAAGAGGACTATCTTGAGTGGTATATACCAAGGATTTAGCCTCCGGAGATGGACAAGGAAAAAGATATGAATAGTTGAGTACCGGATTCCTGAGAGACAGTGAAAACAGAGGAAGAACTGACTGGCAGAGTATCAGACTGCTTTCCGGATGTGTTACTGTTGATGACAGAGGTTGTGAAGGCATGAATCATGTTTGGCCAACATGATTAATGATATCTACAAGTATATGCTTGATCCGCATTGCTTGGTGAGGAAGGATTCAGTCGACAGAACAAAAGTTTGTAAGAAACTAGACTGTTCCGGATGCTGACTAGAAAGGTGATGAAATTACTTGTGCGGATATATATAGAGGATGGATTTAGTTGTGAAGTGTGTGAATGTGTGAAGGAATATGCGAACAAGTCCAGAGCAGAGCAGAAGTAGCAAGAAAGATCCGATATGTGAAAGGATAGCAGAATAAAGAACAGAGGAAAGATGAAGTGCAGCAGATCAGTGTACTGAGCCTAACCGGAACTGAACTCCAGCATATACAGATGCTTCCAATCAGTTCAAGACTGTGATTATTATCACTTTGTAGACAGTGTGTCTTCTTGTAGGCAGTGAGCCTCTTGTGAGCAGTGTGCTCGGGCAGTGAGCCCTAATTGGCAAGTGCCATTTTGTAATTTCCTATTCTTCTAACAGAGAACAATTTTTGGGTTAATCACCCCGTGGTTTTCTCCCTTAACAGGGTTTCCACGTCAAAAATACTGTGTCATGTGTTTCTTATTTCATGGTAATGTTTTCTGTGTTTGATTTAATGCTGCATTAATTAATAAGGAAGTTCAGATAGAGAAATTATTGGGATAACTGATTCACCCCCCCCCTCTCAGTTATCAACAATTGGTATCAGAGCTAAGTTCCTCCTAATAGAGCCTAACAGCTTGAGGAAGATCTGGGATTTCAAATGGATGCATATGGTTTAAGAGAGCAACTCAAGACTGCTCTTGAGGATCTTGAACAGTCAAATTCTGAAGTCAGTGAATTAAAGGAAAGACTCAAACAGGCTGATGAATTCATGAGAGAATTAAAAGACAAATTAAGTCTCTCTATGAAAAAGAGAAAGGAGCTGCTTCAACAGTTGGCAAGACAAAGTGAAGAAAGCAATACAAATGAAGAATTGACTGAGCAAACCAAGTTATGTGAAAAGTTATCAAAAGAAGTCATTATGTTAAGACATGAAATGGAATCAGGAACTATAAAGTTTACTCAAGAGATTGAAGAAAAAAGAAAGGCTGAAGACAATCTAAGACAATCTCTTAAAGAAAAATCAGAAGAATGCCACCAGATGGACAGGATTATCAGACATCTTGAATCTGATCTTGAAGATGCCAAAGATAATGAAGAAAAACTTGAGGATCAAATCACCTCTCTCAAAAGAGACCTTCAAACAGCAAATGAATATAAAGAGAAATTCAAGATAAGTTCTGCTCAACTTGAAGTTCTTCTTGGAAGTCAAAAGAGGACAGATGACAAGTATGGTTTGGGATATGAGAAAGGAGAAAGCTCCGGATCCGGTCAAAAGAATCTTGGATCAGAAAATCCAAGGAGCAGGCCTAGAAGACCTCCGGTAAGACAGCCAAATGCTCAAAGATATCCATCCTTCAATGGATACTGCCACAGCTGCAACCACTTTGGTCACAAAGCTAATCAGTGCAGAATGAGAATGAATCAGATTAATTCATCCTTCTCCGGACAGTGCTTCAACTGCAAAAGGTATGGACACAAATCCCATGAATGCAGAATTATGCAAGTAAACAAATCATTCAAAGGTAGATGCTTCACATGCAATAGAATAGGTCATAGGGCTAATCAATGCAGATCAAGAGGATATCAGTCAAATATGCAAAGAAATGTTATTTGCCAAATCTGCAATAGGTCCGGTCATAATGCTAAAATCTGCAGAAACAAGAATCAGGACAAAAGAGGTCCGGTGTATAATCAGAATCAAGACAAGGGTAAACAAAAGATGAATGCGGATGAGGTTAGGAATCAGATGAGCAAGATTTGGGTGAAGAAAAGTTCAGAGAATGTAGAGGTTGGATCCGCACCAGACTCTGGTGCTGATATTTCTTCTGGAAATTAAAAGGTGAGCTCAGGCTCAGGGGGAGACTCAAAGAAAATCTTGTTCCCCCAGCCAAACAAGTGGTGCCGGATGTGGCACAAGATGCGGATCAAAGGGTTTGTAGATATGAGTCTTGAGATACTTCAGTCAAGTTTTCAGAGGTCCGCATGGAGTTATGAAGAAGCTGTGATCGATCAAATAAGACCTGTTCAGGGAGATGCTCCGGTATGATAAAGGATTACAAAAAGGTCTGGAGAGATCCGGAAGTGCACGATCTTGTTTTGCGGATTGGACAGAGTGTTTGGGATGTTCTTGTAATATGTTACCTCGATTTATTCATGATTTAAAGATCCGGATGATATTCAGTGATCAGGACTAATCCGGGATACTCCAAGCTGTCCAGACATGGCAAACCGGAATAATGCAGGTGAAGCATTTATTGCAGACAGATATTAGGGTTTGCAGAGCAATATAAGGGATTTCTCAAAAGTTATTTGCTCATTCTACACTCAAGAAGAAGCGAAAAGTGGAGCTCTGCAACAAAATTCATCAAGCACACCAAGGATCTCCTGCCGAAGTCATTGCATAAGGAAATCAATCCAACCACTCCGTGCCAACTGAAGACGCATAAGGTATTCTTCGTTTTTCACTATCTCACTGTAAATCCTTGAAGAATGGCTACTCCAAATATAGTTAAGATCTCTGATAGACCTCGCCCCACATTCAAGAAACATCCTTACAAATCATTGGAGGTAGATCCACTAGGAGCCTTCTCTAGTGTCCCCCACGGAGTTTTGCATACTGAAGACATTAGGGTTTACATACACGCAAGCATTGAGGAATTTGGGGAATTCAAATTAAGAGACCTCTATCACAAGCAACTGATAGACAATGCTTTTGAGCTTAAACCAGAGTATAAGGGTATCCAGAAGAAACAATTTGAGCAATTTATTCATTTCCCCAGCTTTGAAGAAGATGAATGGGTCCGGTATGTACTGAGCAGGATGCATGACAACTTTCTATGGCTGGATAGACCCTGCAAGATCACAAAAGAAGCAATTAGGGCAGTAACCGGTCTATACTCTTCCGGAGGGGTACCTATCCTCAAATCTGTCAAGAACAACATTGTAACTGAGGCCACCGGATCAAAATTTGATAAGAGAGCAATGACCATTGAAGATATTTCGGATCCGGATATCAAATATGCATCAATGATAATAGGATACAAGATCTATCACTCCAGCAGGGAGAATTCTGTATCCGGAACTGCAGTATACACTGCCTATGAAATGCTAAGAAAGAATGCAGATTATGATCTCTGCGAACTACTACTAAGCCAATTAATGGAAAATATACAGAAAATCAAGAAGGATAAGAAGAATTCCTTTAAGTATGGTACTCTTATTGTATGTCTATTCTTCTACTTCATGAATGAGCTACCCGGAACAAGTGGATGGGTATGGCAGAATGACAAACCTATTACAGTCCAGATAAGAGACTACTTGCATGGACTTGGGGATGCAAAAGCTAGAAATTCAGCTCTATGGGGTTACTTCAAAAACTTTCAGAGCATGATGCAAGCAAGAGAGAGAATTCCCCAGTCTCTTGTTGAAAAATACAAAGACTCAGTGTGCTTTATGGTTGACACTGATCAGTGCCTAATGGAGGTAGTAGAGCCAAGGACTGTCTGGATCATGCCCATGGGGTATGAAGTGGATGAACAGATAGTGGAGCTGCATGTTCAACACATGCTAAGTCAGCCCCAAGATCCTAAGGCAGAAAGGTTTGGAACCTTTGAGGAGCTGAGTGTAAAAATACATGTAGAACTCAGGGAACCTGAAATTAAAAGGAAGGTGAGAAAAGAAGTAGAGCACATTGCTCAAGGCCTAGGCATCTCAAAGGAGGCACTTGATGCCAGCCGGGAAAAGAGGAGGAAGGCTGAGGAAGAAGAGAAAAGTAAAGAAAGTGCTCCGGTTGAAGCTCCCACCCGGACCAGATCATCAAAGAGACCTGCACCTCCCACAACCAAAAGTTCAAAACCGGAAGTCCAGGGATCCGGTAAGAGATCCAAGACAAAAGCCACAAGGGCTTATGAAAGCCAAAAGGATGAAGAGGAAACAGAGTCAGATGAGGGAGTAAAAGAAATAAAGAAACAGAAGAAGAAAGGATCCGGTAAGCCCTCCACAGGCCAAGACAAGGATGAAATGGCAGAAGGATCTGTTGAAAAGCCCACTCTGTCTCTAGAGAGCATAATCAAGTCGGTCACGGTGGATGGAAACCTTCAACCAATGACTGAATCATATGATGACTTTAGTGAGGCCGACCAAAAGACTCTGCAGGAGGCCACAATAAAATATCTTAACATATATAATAAGGCTTTCATTGAAATAATATCTCTTATTCCTAAAAGCCTAGAAAAGGAATTGGAAGTAAGAAAGAATAATGCTCATGCTAAAGATCTTGAGATCCGGGAGCAGATAGCTATTCAGCTATATCCTCAAATTGATCCCAAGACAATGAACATTATCTTCAAGGACTGCAAAGATGAGTTCAGAAGCAAAGCCAGGATGAATCAACTCATGCTTGGTGAGACTGACAAAGTGGCCCAAGAAACAGAAGAGATCCTCCGGAAGGCCCTCAAAAGGTTCAATCTTCCTGTTATAGAGGATTTAGGTACAGAAACAGCTGAGGACTTGGGACCCTCTGCTCCAGAAGAAGTGGCCCATGAACAAGCTAGCATCTCTCCTCCGGTTTCCCCTACAGTCTCCGGATCCAAAGAAGAAGAGCAATTACAGGAGAAGGAAGCAGTGGTGAAAGACAAAGAGGTTGACAGTTCTAAGACTGCAGAAGAAAAGAAACATCTGTCTCTGGCAAGAGACACTGCACAAACTGTTCAACAATTTTTGAGCAAAGAAACTCTAGAGATTGATGAACTGGAGCTTCTAAAAGGCCCATTTGATTTTGACTCTCTCTCTCCGGTACAAACAATGAAGATAGCTTCATTTGCAAATGCCAAGGCAAATGAAAAGCTCCTGAAGTCTCATATGGAAGACTGTGAGTTGATAGAGGCTGCTTCCGGAGTACTTGTAAAGATCATGCCATCAATCCAGATAGATCCGACAGCCTCCACTTCCGGTAATCTAAAAACCTTAGTCAGCAGTATTGATACACATTTTGATTCTCTAGAAAAATCAGCTGAAGAAAAGGTCCGGAAGGAATTTTTGGATAAGAGATTTTCAGAAATATTAGAATTAATCTCTAAAGATAGGAAGATTGTAAGCATTGGAATAAAGAGCTTAGAGAATGCTCTTAAGGATGGCGGTGACATCTATAAATTTTGTATATCCTGGTCAAAGGCAACAGCAGCAATTGACAAGAAAATAAAAGAGGAACAGGACAAGCTTCAAAGCTTATCTCAAAGTTTTGATCCTCTCTCTTCCTCTATAATAAATCAAGAATGTCAGACTATTGTAGTCTTGAATGAAATAAAGAATCTTGAGAAGGAGAGGAAGAACATCACCAACCGGATGGGAGAACTTAGAAGGATTATAATCCCTAAGTTGGAAACTATGCATGAGGCCATCAGTGATGCCCAGACCACCGCCCAAACAAAAGATCCGACAGATCTCAAGTGGGCAGAAGCTTTTGCATTTTTGTTGAGTGGTCACATTTCAATTTTGGACAGAATGAAGCTAAGTTGGGCTACTAAAATGATTCAACTGCAGACATCCTTTGCAGACATTCTTCAGTATATGTGAGTATGTAAATATGCGGCTATATATAGAAAATTTTTGAAAATTTTGGTGTGCGGACCCTACCCTTTGCCATTGATGTCAAAGGGGGAGTGAGGAGCAGTGAAAAATGAGGAATCCAACTAAGGGGGAGTTCTAAAAATTGTATATAAAGACAGAGCATCAGCAAAGGGGGAGCATAGTGTAAATACTTAGTCATTTTTCACTAAGTGTTGCCATCAATGCCAAAGGGGGAGATTGTTGGCAAGAGACACTATATGGATTCATGGTTGTTGTCATTGATGGAAACAAAGGTCATCCCACATATCCGCAAGTCATGATATGTCTCTACCGGAAGTCAGATTAAAGATTGCTGTGGTCCGGTGAACAAGAACAGAGCATGTGGCAAGGTCCGACAGATTGGTCCGGATCTCTCAGAGGAAGTGTCTTGGTGCAGTGCGGATTTGGGGAAGTCAAGAGGACTATCTTGAGTGGTATATACCAAGGATTTAGCCTCCGGAGATGGACAAGGAAAAAGATATGAATAGTTGAGTACCGGATTCCTGAGAGACAGTGAAAACAGAGGAAGAACTGACTGGCAGAGTATCAGACTGCTTTCCGGATGTGTTACTGTTGATGACAGAGGTTGTGAAGGCATGAATCATGTTTGGCCGACATGATTAATGATATCTACAAGTATATGCTTGATCCGCATTGCTTGGTGAGGAAGGATTCAGCCGACAGAACAAAAGTTTGTAAGAAACTAGACTGTTCCGGATGCCGACTAGAAAGGTGATGAAATTACTTGTGCGGATATATATAGAGGATGGATTTAGTTGTGAAGTGTGTGAATGTGTGAAGGAATATGCGAACAAGTCCAGAGCAGAGCAGAAGTAGCAAGAAAGATCCGATATGTGAAAGGATAGCAGAATAAAGAACAGAGGAAAGATGAAGTGCAGCAGATCAGTGTACTGAGCCTAACCGGAACTGAACTCCAGCATATACAGATGCTTCCAATCAGTTCAAGACTGTGATTATTATCACTTTGTAGACAGTGTGTCTTCTTGTAGGCAGTGAGCCTCTTGTGAGCAGTGTGCTCGGGCAGTGAGCCCTAATTGGCAAGTGCCATTTTGTAATTTCCTATTCTTCTAACAGAGAACAATTTTTGGGTTAATCACCCCGTGGTTTTCTCCCTTAACAGGGTTTCCACGTCAAAAATACTGTGTCATGTGTTTCTTATTTCATGGTAATGTTTTCTGTGTTTGATTTAATGCTGCATTAATTAATAAGGAAGTTCAGATAGAGAAATTATTGGGATAACTGATTCACCCCCCCCCCTCTCAGTTATCAACACTCTCCCCATGACTTCCTATTCTAATCTATTTGGCCTTCATTCCAATCCTTCAACTGCCCTTTCCCTATCTGTCCTTCTTTTATTGATCTCAGCACCTATGGCTCTTGACTGCCTGCCTTCTCCTATTTATGTCTTCTGCTATTATTAGCCTACCAATGACGGTCTTGTTGCAAGTATGGGCCTAATTGGTGTTGTCATTGATGTCAACATACTCCTATTGCATTGATGTCAAGGATTGGATGAGGTGTGTGTTGAGGATATTGAGAAAATTAGTCCTATTAGAAGCAGAGAATAACAGTGAAGATAGTGAAGCTCTATGTAGTAAAGATCCCAGCTAAGATGAAGATCAGAGAATACACATCAAAGGGCTTGTAGATATGTGTCTAAAGATGATCCAGTCAAGATTTGAGAGGTTCACATGTAGATTTGGAGAAGTTATGGCCATATGAGTAAAACTGGTTCTGGCAGATGTTTAGAAGTGACAGAGTGACACAAACAGGTCCGGTGAGATCTGGAAATGCAATATCTTATTGTAGATTTGGTGGAGTGTTTAGGAAGCCAATGTGAATTGATAACTCAATTGGTTCATGGTCTGGAGGTCTGTAAGCATCTATTCTAATGTGACAGTGATGACAGACTATGTTCTTGAGGTTCCAGATGAAGATGTGAATGATTTCAGTAAGAAGTAGTGTGGATGTTCTTGATGATTTAGGAAAGCTTGTGGAGGTCTCTAGATTATGTCTAGTTTGTGTTGGCAGTTCGCATTGAAGATGGAGCTCATACTTAAAGGTTTACTTCCAGGAAATGATGTTCTTCCTAATTATGGCTTACTAGATGATCTACTCATCTTGCGGATGATCTACTCATCTTGCGGATGATCTTGGAGATGTTCTGCGAAGTATGGCATGTTACTCAAAGAAGATTGAAGTCCCAGATATGTGTGGCTGACAGTGTGGTGAATCATATGAAGGCTTTTGTAATAATTCAAGTTGTATTTGTGTATTTTCTCTGTAATAAAATAAAGTATGTATTGTGCTGACTTTGATGATTATCCCAAAGTTGATGTCTTGTATAAATAAGAGTTGTGAAATCATTTCAAAGGGTGATCATGGAGATGAGGAAGTGGTAGAGAGGAGAAGAGTGAAAAGAAGAGTAGAAGTATTGAGATTAAATGGAACTGACTCAAGCATGGTGAAGATACTAATCTTCAATTCAAGTATGTAATATTTATTATTCTGTAGACAGTGTGTCTCTTGTAGGCAGTGCTCCTCTTGTGAGCAGTGTGCTTAGGCAGTGAGCCCTAATTGGCATGTGCCATTTCATTCTTCTTATTCTTTTAATAGAGAATACAATCTTGGGTTAGTCACCCCATGGTTTTTCCCTTAACCAGGTTTTCCACATTAAAATCTCAGTGTCTTATGTGTTAATGTGTTTTTACTCTTGAATTATTGCACTGTGCTTCCATGATTGATTTATTATTATGCTGTTGAATTACAAGAAGGAATTAAGTGTTTAAAGAAAAGAAATTTTTGTGACAACTAATTCACCCCCCCTCTCAGTTGTCTGTCTTAAATCAACAATTGGTATCAGAGCTAAGTTCCTCTAAAAGAGCTTAACCGCTTGAGGAGATCCAAGATGTCTTCCTATAAGAAGGATAGTCCAAGGTTTGATGGAACTAATTACACTCTTTGGAAAAGCCACATGGAATGTCACTTGCAATGTATGGGAATGAAATATTGGACCATAACTTCAAAGAGGTATGTTCCTCCAAAGAATGGCCTGACAACTGTAGATGAAATCAAAGATGCTGAAGATAATCTTTGGGCTAAAGAAGCTTTACTAAGTGCCTTATCTAATTTAGAGCTGACAAATGCTATAGATTTAAAAACTGCATATGAGATTTGGGAAAAATTGGAACTTCTGCCTGAAGGAGACAAATATGTTAAGTGTGCTAAGCTACAGAGTCTGAAAGGAAAATTCAAAAACTTGAAGATGAATGAAGATGAGAATATCACTACATTTATGTTGAAAGTTAATGATCTTGTCTGTGGCATTAGGTGTACTGGAGGAACCTTGGATGAAGATGAGATTGTTGCTAAAGTTCTCAGATCCCTACTTCCTGCTTACAAACACAAGGTTGCTGCTATTGAAGAGTTCAGATCTTTATCAAATATCACAAGAGATTAATTGGTTGGAAAATTAACTGCATTTGAATTGGCTGAGTTTGGAGATGCCCCTCCCAAGACTGAATCTGCATTCAAGGCTAGTGCCTCTGCAAAAGGCGAACAAAGGTTTGATCCAGGAGAGAAAGAAACTATCATGGTATGAAAAAGCAAGAAAATATCTGGAAGAAGATGAAGCAGAAGCTACTCAACTGGAAGCCCTTATTGCAAAAAGACTGCAAAGAGGATCCAGTAAGTATGAAGGAAAATTGCCCTTCAAATGTTTCAAATTTAACAAGATTATTCATTTTGCTTCAAGGTGTCTGGAAAGATTTTCAAGAACTAATCCTAATAGACCAAGATTTTAAAAGAAATGTTACTATGTTCATGAAGATGATGATGTTCATGAAGGAGTAACAGATGATGAATCAGAGATTGGAAACAAATCTAGAAGTGATTGGGTGTTCATTGCCATCAAGGAAGAAGATCCAATGCCCACTGAATCTGTGAATCATAAACAAGTAGAAAGAGCTTTGGTTGCTCAAGTTGATGAAAATGATGAATGGGTCATTGACAGTGGATGCTCCCACCATATGACTGGTGACAAAAAGATGTTTATAGATTTGGAAAGATATGAAGGAGTTGTAAAATTTGGTGATAATTCTGCTGGCAAAATCAGAGACAGAGGGACTATTTCTTTTGATGGAAAGAACAAACTAGTAATGTACTGTATGTTGAAGTTTTGAAGCACATTCTTCTTAGTGCTGGGTAGTTGGACAGAGGTTATGTTCTCTGATTCAAAAATGGAAAATACAAGATCTTTGAAAGTTTTGGAATAGAGGTTGCATTTGGTACTCAAAAAAAAGGTAACATCTTCCACTTGGTTGGTACTGGCAAAAGTTGTTTATTTGTTCAAACTGATCAGAGTTGGTTGTGGTATAGGAGAATGTGTCATGTAAATTTTGATAATATCATCAAGATAAGCAACACTCAGGCTGTAAGAGATCTCCTAAGACCGGTGAAACATACTAACAGTTTTTGCAAAGAATGTCAGTTGGGTAAGCAGAGCAGAGTCACATTCAAAAGCAAGGAACAATCTTCTACCAGATTGTTGGACTTATTGCATATTGATCTATGTGGACCAGCAAGAATCAGGAGTTTGCAAGGTGATAGATATTTCATGCTACTAATTGATGATCATTCCCGGATGATGTGGGTGACTTTCCTGAAAGAAAAATCTGAGGCTCTTGAGAAATTCAAAATATTCAAGGCTATGGTAGAGAATGAAACCGAATCAAATATAAAATGTCCTAGGTCTGATAGAGGTGGAGAATTCACATCCGGAGAGTTCATAGAATTCTATGAGAAACATGGGATAAAAACACAATTATCTGCTCCAAGGACTCTATAGCAGAATGAAGTAATGGAGAGAAAAAATTGGAGCGTCCAGGAAGCATCTAGAACCATGATGATGGAAGCAAATGTTCCTCAAATCTACTAGAGAGAAGCTGTAAGCATTGCTGTCTATACTCTTAATCAGGTACAAATCAGAAGCAATACTGGTAAGACCCCTTATGAACTATGGTTTGGCATCACTCCTACTGTAAAGTATTTCAGAGTCTTTGGTAGTAAATGTTACATTAAAAGAGATGAAGACATAGGCAAACTTGATGCTAGAAGTGATGAAGGAATATTTTTGGGTTATTCTACTCGAAGCAAAGCATACTGATGTTATAATAAAAGATTGAGGAAGATTATAGGAAGTACAAATGTGAAGGTTGATGAAGGCATTGAAAAACCCTCAAGGTTTTATGAATATGAAGAAGATGATAAGAATGATGTTTTGGTCCAAGAAGTTCAAGCCCCTTTTGAAATTCAGATCCAGACTGATCCGGAGAATCCTAAAATACAGGAATAAGAGATAAGTTGGAATGAACCTGTCCAAGAAATAGAAGTGCAAGAAATAACCAAAACTCCCAAGTATGTAAGACTAAATCATTCTGAAGACCTGATCATAGGTGATAAAAGCAAAGGTATTCAAACAAGAAGAAAGATTGCTCAAGACTCAGAAAAGTATTGTCTGATTTCAAAGATTGAACCAAAAACAGTAAGTGAAGCATGCAATGATGAAAGTTGGACTAAAGAAATGAAGGAAGAGTTGATGCAGATTGAGAAAAATCATACTTGGGATCTTGTTCCCAGACCTAGAAACAAAAATGTGATTGGGACCAAATGGGTCTTCTGGAATAAACTGAATGAAGGTGGTGAAGTAGTCAGAAACAAAGCTAGATTGGTCTGCAAGGGTTATTCTCAAGTAGAAGGAGTCAATTTTGAAGAAACTTTTGCTCCGGTGGCAAGAATTAAAGCAGTCAGATTATTTCTTGCTTTTGCTGCCTTTAAGGATTTCAAAGTATATTAGATGGATGTCAAGTCTGCCTTCCTAAATGGTGACTTGGAAGAAGTATACATTGAGCAACTAGATGGATTTCAATTCTTTGATCATGGTGATATGGTCTGCAAGTTGAAGAAAGCACTCTATGGACTCAAACAAGCCCCAAGAGCCTGGTATGAAAGATTGGATAAACATCTTTTAAAGATTGGTTTTAACAAAGGTAGTACTAACAATAACTTGTACTTCAAGATTGATCATGAAAATATCTTGATTGTTGAAGTATTTGTTGATGATATCATTTTTGGAGGAAGAGATAGTATGTGCAAGACTTTTTCAAATCAAATGAAAAGTGAATTTGAGATGTCTATGTTTGGGGAAATGAATTTCTTCTTGGGTCTGCAAATCACTCAAACAAAGAAGGGAATCTTCATATCATAGACCAAATATGCGAAAGAATTGTTGAAGAAATTTGGAATGGAAGATTCAAAACCAATGAATACTCCCATGGCAACTGGATGTAAACTAAGCAAAGATGATGAATCTCCTAAGGCTGATAAAAAAAAGTATAGGTCAATGATTGAAGGACTACTGTATCTTACTCAAACTAGACCTGACATTAGGAATGTTGTTGGTCTTGTTGCAAGATTTCAAGCTGATCCTAGAGAATCTCATGTCATGGAAATCAAGAGAATTCTTAGATATCTAAAGGGAACAGTTGAGTATGGTTTATGGTATCCTAGGAATCATGATTTCTCTCTTCATGCATATATAGATGTGGATTGGGCAGGAGATGTGGATGATCAGAAGAGTACCAGTGGTAGTGAATTCTTCTTGGGGAAAAGATTGGTTTCTTGGCTGAGTAAGAAACAAGAGGCATTATCTCTATCCACTGCAAAAGCATAATATATTGCAGCAGTAGGTAGTTGCACTCAAGTATTATGGATGAAGCAAATGCTAAGAGACATCAGAGTAGAGTAGAGTATGAGGAACCTATCACAATCTTCTGTGATAACTCAAGTGCAATAAATATTTCAAAAAATCTAGTGTTGCATTCAAAGACAAAACATATTTCCATCAAGTTTCACTTTCTGAGAGAGAAGGTGAACAAGAATGAAGTCAGATTAGAGTTTTTTCCCTCTAAGGATTAGATTACAGACATCTTTACTAAACCTCTACCTAAGGACTCTTTTGAGTATCTCAGGGAGAAGTTAGGGGTTATTACCCCTCCAGTTCTGAACTAAGGTGCACTGATGTGCATCAGTTCGGTGGATCTCACAGTCATATCTTGTGATCTGGATTGATGATAGGAAGCTGCTACTTAGGGGGAGCAGTCTGTATGATTCTGATTGATGCAAGTATGTGCCCTTTGCCATTGATGTCAACAGGGGAGAGAAGACATGTGAAAAACAAAAATGGTTCCTGATCAAAGGGGGAGTAGTAAAGAAGGAGAAGATATATGAATGATTGTTGTTGATAGGGGGAGCTAAGTCAGTTAGTGAGGAGAAATTCTTGTCTTGATGATTAAAATAGTTTTTCACATCATATGTTGCCATCAATGACAGAGGGGGAGATTGTTGCAAGTATGGGCCTAACTGGTGTTGTCATTGATGTCAACATACTCCTATTGCATTGATGTCAAGGATTGGATGAGGTGTGTGCTGAGGATATTGAGAAAATTAGTCTTATCAGAAGCAAAGAAGAATAGTGAAGACAGTGAAGCTCTATGTAGTAAAGATCCCAGCTAAGATGAAGATCAGAGAATGCACACCAAAGGGCTTGTAGATATGTGTCTAAAGATGATCCAGTTAAGATTTGAGAGGTCCACATGTAGATTTGGAGAAGTTATGGTCATATGAGTAAAACTGGTTCTGGTAGATGTTCAGAAGTGATAGAGTGACACAAATAGGTCCGGTGAGATCTGGAAATGCAATATCTTGTTCTACGGATTTGGTGGAGTGGTTAGGAAGCCAATGCAAATTGACAACTCAATTGGTTTGTGGTCTAGAGGTCCACAAGCATCTATTCTAATGTGACAGTGATGACAGACTATGTTCTTGAGGTTCCAAATGAAGATGTGAATGATTTCAGTAAGAAGTAGTGTAGATGTTCTTGGTGATTTAGGAAAGCTTGTGGAGGTCTCTAGATTGTGTCCAGTTCATGTTGGCGGTTCGTATTGAAGATTGAGCTCGTACTTAAAGATTTACTTCTGGGAAATGATGTTCTTCCTAATCATGGTGACATGAGGCTATACCACAATACCTCTAAACACTCAAACCAATAAAACACCATAGAAACCCAAACATAAAAACCAAAATTCAAATACTAACATAAATTTCAAAAATTAATCTGATGCCCCTGCATCGCATAGTTTCTCAACATAAATGCCATGATATTGATACTTCAAAGGAATGCAAGTGTATTTTCCACATGAAGTGCTAGCTCAATGGACAACAATTGCATGTAATCATTGATAGTGGTAGCCAAAAGAACATCATCATGAAGATATCATCAATCATCTAGGTCATTCCATTGAAGTTCACTTGATACCATACTCGTTGGGAAGGTTGTAACAATATAGGGATATTTAAGTAAAATGATAATGTACTTTCAAGTATGCAGTCAAACCCATGGAGGACATAGTCACTTATGACATCACATTGCTAGATGTTTTCTACATCCTACTTGGGAGGCCTTATCTATATGATAGAGATGATGTATATTAGGTGAATCCATAAATATGGATTCTCCATATTAGTGATTGATACTTCTTTCTTCATGAGTCTCCATAAATGACCAAAGTAGTCTTAGTATCTTCCAAGCAATGCCACAAAATAATCTCATGCAAAACTTCATGCTTCTCATGGTTCACCTTAAGACAACTGCACAAGGAGAAAACATGCCTTGGAAACATGCAAGGTTGTGTAAACAATGTCACAACAATAATAATTCAACAAGATACTATAGTGGTATAAATATGTCTTTGAAGAGTACAAAGATCTTCTAACACTATGTTATGCAACACAAGATTGATTTAATACTCATATCCACTCTTCCTAATAGTCCTCTGTATTGAAGATCTATCTGGGAGAATGATGATGTTTAGCACCAAATGCAGGAGTTAATTGATCAAGGCAAGATCAAGCCTAGCTCTTCTCCATTTGGTAGCTTGATAGTTAGGTAGTATTAAATAACTATGACACATGGTGTGTTTGCATAGAAAAGGCATGCTTAACAAGATCACAATGAATAACTGATATCCTTTTGTGTGCATCACCAATCTTTTGGACTAGCTTTGCGGTACATAATTCTTCATGACAATTACTTCAAACTAGTATATAACTAGGTACTAGTTCATCCTGAAGATGTTTCAAAAACTACAATAAAAACTAAGGAGGGAATATATATGAATGGTTGTGCCTTTCTACTTGATCAATTTGCCAATTATATTTATGCACTTGATTAATGACATCTTGCAACCCTTCACCAACTCCTTTGTCACTATCTACTTGGATGACATCCTCATCTTTAACAAGACTTGGGAGGAACATGTAGAGCATGTTCCACACATCCTAGGCACTTTGGGCTAGCACAAGTTATAATCCAGCTTAGGCAAGTGTACCTTTGACATAATAAAAATCTAATATTTAGACTACATCATTGATCACTTAGGTATCCATGTACCATAGATATAGAGAAAATCAAGGTGATTTGAGATTGACCAACTCCATGGAATGCCACAAAATTATGTAGCTTTCTTAGACTTGCAAACATCTACTGTAAGTTTGTCTTCAAGTTTTCACTCTTTGCTTGGTCTCCCAGTCAAATCATGCACACGAAGTTAGAATTTGTTTGGACATCGCAAAAAAACCTTCTTTTGAGGAGCTCAAACATCAAATCTGCATGATGCTTGTTTTGACAATACCTAACATTACACACCCCTTTGGTATTTAGATTGATGCATTTGACTATGATCTAGGTGTAGTACTCATTTAGCATGGGCATCTAGTTTCCTACCATTTAGAGACATATAGTGATATGGTGCAATAGCTCTCTGCATATGAGATAATTTTTTACCATTGCAAAAGTTGTTAAGTAGTGGTGACACTATATTCTAGGTAAGGATATAATCATTCATTCTGACCATAAGCTAATTTAATTTCTATACACATAGAGCAAGTTGGAGAATGTGAAATAGTGAAGTGGATGACATGCCTACAATAGTTCCATTTGGTGATCAAGAACAAGAAGGGGAAAGACAATAAGGTAGTAGATTGCCTTAAAACATCACTAGATCACATGCTCATCATGGTGCTAGATTTGTGCAACTACACCTTCATAAATTGGGAGGACCTCTCTTCAAAAGATTAGAACTTTGCACAAATCCATGTTGTGCTTGCGCAAGGTAATTAAGTTGGTGAATTTTACCTTAGTGATAGGATTCTTTTCAAGCTTGAACATTTGTGTGTTCTAGTAGACATTCCTTGCTAATGACTCATTTGGGAGGTACACTACACCAAGATAGTTGGACATTTTGGTGTTACTAAGACTATAGAAATGATACACCAATTTTTGTATTGACATCATATGTATGTAGACATTAAGTTTCATATCAAGTTTGGCATTCCTTATTATATCACCAAGCCCATGAACATGAAGCTCAAGATTTTACACACCTCTTATAGTTCCACAAAGGCCTTGGGAATATACCAACATGTATCTACCACTTGTATAATCCGTTTGACAAAGCACCGACATGATTTAATATTTGTGGTAGTGGATAGGTTTTCAAAGATGGCCATCATAATTTCTTGCAAGAAAATCATTACAACACAAGAAACCACACATTTTCTTCAATCATGTTTGGGTACATTTCTAGATACTTTAATCCATTATGTTTGATCATGATCCATATTTTCTAGTGAATTTTAGCAATCACTATGGGAAATATTGAATACATAGTTGGATCATTCAACAACCTTTCATCCATAGACAAATGGTCAGTAGAATATAGAGAATTGCACACTTTTGCATGTCTTATGCATCTACAATCATGCACACCCAAACAATTGGGATGACAACCTACTTTAAATCTATCATGCCTACAAAAATATTTTTATAGTTCTATGGGACATGGTCCTTTCCAAACTTGTAACAGGTCCAAGTCTACAATACCCCTTGACATATCCTTTGTGCACCACCACACTTGGAGTCATGCACATTGGTATACAAAGTAGATAGAGTAGAATCAGCATTAGGATTTGCCACTTCTAATGCACAGGCAGATTCAGCCAACTGAATACAGGAGGTTGCGTGAGCTCCTCCCCTTCACTTCTGGTTCTGCCGCACCAAGGGGGGTATCCCTATAACTCAAGATGTAACCTTGACTAGCTCAAAGATAGAAAGATCTAACTTGACAACAACAGGCAGAATACTCTCATGTATGGACCAAGATCTGCATGATAGATCACAAGGCTGGCAACATTCTTGGACATGATGTCTGGTTGGGTATGAGAGCATGCAGGGGGTTCCTAATCCTACTCCTACAACTAACAGGTGGAAGTATGAAATGTTTTGATATGAATTTGGATGCAAAGCTGGACATGGTGTATAACACAAGAACACAGCATGATTGGTGCCTATCCAGGGCTTGGAGTTGGTAGACATACACCTGTGAATGATCAGCATAAATAGCTAAAACTGGATTTCAGGGGGATACACATGATATCTGCCTTACAGATATCTCCCAATACAGAGTGTTAAGTTATCTCTACTTATGGCATCCCTACTGCAGTATACCCTTCCCAATGTTCAACCTGAAAACAGTTTAATCTACTCCTTGAGCAGAAGTTAAAAGATCAGACATTCAACATAGGAATTCTATGCTCTAGAATCTAAACATTACCCAAATATCCAGATTCAGAAGAAGAATACATGCAATACTGGAGACAAAATTAACACAACACATGCTAAGATAGCATTACTCATATAAGATCAACCATGAAATCAGTGGATTCATGCCAAATCGTACAGCAGGAGATACATAAACTCACAAGTTAGACTGTACAGAGCAACCAGATCAGCTGGTTTTGGATTACAGAGCCAAAAATCCTCAACTTTCAACAACCTTGAATGAATAACACCGTCTGCATTATATAGCAGGAGGGTGTATTCAGCATTAACTACCAGGTTGACCAAAAATCCCGCCAGATACACAGTATCATAAAAATGGCGCTCAAACACATTACCAGATTGGCGCCCAAACATGAATGCAGCAGGTAGGAGAGGAGACAGGAAGACATCTCGAGCCCTGCGCCACTGTCCGCTGATGTACACCTTCAATCGGGTACCAGATCCGCCCACGCCATCGCCCATACCTCTGCAACCTTCGCCATTAATGGCGCACCAACCCGCGGCCTCGGGAAGAACATCAATTCTGCATCGCAACCATTTCCCGCCGAGATTCATCATCATGATATTTGAAAATGCAGGATATCAATTATCCCACATGCACCCCGCGGCGACTTCTTTAACACTTTATATACTAGGTCATGAGCATATATGATGTCGGTGCCTTTGCTCCTGACGACACTAGTATAAGACTTCATCATCATCATCCTCCAGCAGCATGATATCCTGTCGCTTGAAATATCACCCTGACGCCATCATCATATTGCAATATAGCCTGCATGATAATCGCCTTCATCGGCACAACCTGATCCATCGGAGGAACATCCTCCTGCTGAGCCTATACCAAAAGTCTGGCCGATGAACATCCTGATGACGTCATCATCATATCCTGCTGACGTCATCATCATATCCGCCTGCTGCGCACCTCCTCATATCCGGATGACGTCATCATCATGTATGCAAATATCAGGGAATCTCCATAAGATGATCAGTGTTTGAAATATGACCCCCCCCCGGACCTTGATGACGTCATCATCATATCGACATCAGGATGATATTCGGAAGATAACCGGATATTTGGAAATATCATCCTGATGCACTAATATCATGCTGCACTGTAGCTCCGCTATAAGATCAGGGCGAAATATGAATATGATGATGCTTGAAAAGATCACCCCCTACTAGATAATGCACGAAGCCAGCAGGCGGATATCTCCTTGATATCAGCATCATCATGACGCTGGAACAAACGTACACCCGGGTGATATGAAAATATCACCCCCTCCTTCGGAAATATCATGATGCAGATAGGCAGAGAAATAGATATCATCCTGACATAAGAATGACGTCAGCATCATCAGGATGAAGAAACAACGAACAAGAAGTGATACAGCATCATCAGGATGATATTGACTAAGATCATCCTGACGTTCAAATATGATGACCCCGGTGAATATCGGGTCACACTTAGAACTCTTCAGCAACATCATCAGGATGATCATAACCAAGACCACCCGATGATAAAAATATCACCCCGGCGAAATATCATGAAGGCAGAAAAATATGATGACCCTCACAAGCAACACGGTGATAACTGGAAATATGATGATGATGACTACGACCCTTAAGAAAAAACAAGTAAGGTCGAACAACTTAGAGAATAACCCCTTCAGAATATCGGGGCAACATCATCATCATGTCTGGGCAAGGTGATAAGTGCAAGATCACCGGAGACTTTGAAAAATCACCCTCGCAAGCAGATCGGGGCGCACTGTAGCTCATCAGCAGGATCAGGATAATAACCAAACATCACCCGATATTGAAATATGATGATGACGAAGAGAAGCTGGTCGACGGAGGACATGATGACGCTGACCACCATCGAAGAAAATATGATGATGATGACCTCCTCCTCAAAGAAAAAATGATGCTGTAGCTGAGAGATACTGAGGACGTCCAACACTTAGAACATTTTTTGGATTCTTAGGGAAAGTGCCTGCATGAAAATTGCTCAAAAATTGTCAGTCAATTCAGGCACTAACAGGATGGATGGAAGTTGTTGGTTGGCCAAGTCGTGATGATCAGTGATAGTAGCCAACCTGATTAATGATTTATGAGTGAAAGTTTTGGTCCGCGTTACAAGTGTACATGGATTTAACCGACAAAGTAGAGTTTTCAATAAAGTTCTAAGTGTTCTTGAAGCTGACTAAAAAGTGGTTGAAGATCTGGATGCAAATATATATAGTCAATGGATTTGAATGATTTGGGTGTGTGTGTGATGCGATTAAGGAATAAGTATAAAAAGTGCAGAGATCTAAGATTTAGATGTTAGCAGAATAGTAAAAGGGGCAGAGTGAAGATGAAGTGTATCAAGTCAGTATTTTGTACTTAACTAGAACTGAATCCTTGCATTGATAGATGCTAATTATCAGTTCAATTTCATTGTAATCTTTTTCTGTAGGCAGTGATCCTTCTGTAGGTAGTAAGCCTTCTTTGAGTAGTGAGCCCAAATGCATGTGCATTCCCCTTTGTAATACTTTTTATAGAGTATAATCTTTGTGGGTTAACCCCCACCGTGGTTTTTCCCTTAACCGGGTTTCCACGTCAAAAATCTTGGTGTCAATTGTGTTATTTATGTTTCTGCTCATGTATTATTGATTCATGCTTTAATGTTCATATCATTAATTTGATTAGAAGTTGTAAAAGAGGATTAAAGGTAGAAAAGTTTAATTTGTGTGACAACTGATTCACCCCCCCTCTTAATTGTTTGGACTAATTCGAACAATTGGTATCAGAGCAAGGTTCCTTTGAAAAAGTTTAACGGCTTAAGGAAGATCTGGGAAGTAGTAAAATGGATGAATATAACCTTCAAGGGAAATTTAATCTCACCCTAGAAGATCTTGAGTAGTCTAGAGCAAAAGTTGAAAAGCTACAAGAAAACCTCAAAAAGGTTGAAGACTTCATTGAGATTTTAAAAGGAAAATTGAGAAAATCAAATGAGAAAGGGAAGGAGCAACCTCTTCAACTGGGAAATCATTATGAAGACAAGGCCCTGAAAGAGAAGACAAAGGAATGTGAAAAGTTAGCTAAAGAAGTTGTTGTCCTAAAACATGAGATGGAATCTGGGGTGATGAAACTAACCAAGGAAATTGAAGATAGGAAGAAAACTGAAGAAGAAATGAAATAAAATCTAAAAGAGAGAATAGAAGAATGCTGTAGATTAGATGGAATAGTTGGTCTCCTTAAATCTAATCTACAAGAAAGCAGAGACAATGAGAGAGAACTTGAGAGACAAATTATCACTCTCAGACATGACCTAGAAATTGCAAATGAATATAAGGAGAAGTTCAAGATAAGCTCAGCTAAACTTGAAGCACAAATTGAAGGTCAAAAAAAGGATGATGACAAGCATGGTCTTGGATATGAGAAAGGTGAAAGCTCTGGATCTGGACAGAGAAATTTTCAACCAAGGAATGGGAGAAATAGAACTAGAAAACCTCTGGTAAGATAGCCTAATGCTCAAAGATATCCATCATTCAATGGAAATTGTTTCAATTGCAATAAATTTGGTCATAGAGCTACTCAGTGCAAAAGCAGAGTAAATCAAAATGGTCCATCCTTCTCTGGTCAATGCTTCAAGTGTAAGAGGTATGGTCATAAATTAAATGAATGCAGAAGTATGATAATGAATAATTATAACAATAGAGGAATTGACAATTCTTTCAATGGCTACTGTTTTGCTTGCAATGGATTTGGACACTTAGCTAATCAATGCTGATCAAGAGGAAATCAAGTATATAAGCAAGGAAATGTTGTGTGCTTTAATTGCAATAAATCTGGTCATATTGCAAGATTCTGCAGAAGCAGGAACAATGAAAGAAGAGGTCCGGTAAATAGAAAACTGGATGAGTAAAGGAAAAAGAAAAATTGATGTGAATGAGATACAAAGTGAAATGAACAAGACTTGGGTGAAGAAAGATACAATGAACAATGGTGATGGGTCCGCATCAGAATCTAGTACTGACAATTCCTTTGGGAATTAAATCAGGAGCTCTGGATCAGGGGGAGCTACATTGAACATCAAATTTCCCTAGTTAGTAAGTGGGTGCCTAGATATGGCATAATGAGAGAAGATATTTTGAATTGTTTCAAAACTTTAGAAAGAATTTCTGGAAGAAAAGATGTTAATATGGAAATTTGCAGAGTGATTCATGAAGAATAGTTCAAGAAACAGAGTAATCAGATGGAGTTAAGGCAGCACATTTATTACAATGCAAAATTAGGTTTTGTGAAGGATAAAAGGTCACTTAATCATGCATTTGAACCACTTTGCATTTGAAGGAAACAAGTAGAAGAACTTCTGAGTTGCAAATCCAGAGATTGAAGAACGAAGAGCGAATTCAACCAGTAATTGATCAACCCTAACCTCGCAGAAGAAAAAGGTACTTCTCTGTAAAGCTTTGAATCTAAAATCTGTTGAGATGGCTTCTACTCATGTTGTTGACATTACTGAAAGGCCTCGACCCAAATTTAAGAAGCATCCTCACAAATCAATAGAAGTCAACCCGCTAGGTGCTTTTTCAAGTGTTCCGTATGATGTGCTGCATGTTGAAGATATTAGGGTTTATATTCATGCAAACATAGATGAATTTGGTGATTCAAGGTATGTAGACTTGTTTGAGAGTCATCTTAGGGATGAAAAACACAATCTTAAACCTGAGTATAAGGCACTACATGATAAACACTTTATTCAGATTATGGGGTTTCCAACATTTGATGAAGATGAATGGGTCCGGTATGTTTTGAGTCGGATGCATGATGAATTCATTTGGCTATTAAAACTATTCAAAATTACCAAGGATGTTATCAGAATTGTGACTGGGTTAAACTCAACTAGTGGATTACCCATGTTAAAATCTGTGACAAACCAAACTATTACTGATGCAACCGGTGCTAAATTCGATAGGAGGGCTATGACTATAAATGACATTGAAATCATGGAAAATTGACATGAAGGAAAATGATAACAAATGCAAATCAAACGAATACAAACCTCATATCGACTCATGATCCATTGATAGGGTTGAGAATGTCACACCCAAGAATATTCTAGCTTTACCCAAAGAGATGAATGTTGGTTGCTCGATTCAGCAGCAATAGGATAGGGATTGGTAGATGAATGATTGGATAAATGCAAGAATTGAGAGGAAAATTCATCAGAGTAAGGATGCTAGAAGAAGATTCGTCGCAAATGGCTCAAGAGAGGCTACCTTTATAGAAAAGGCAAATTCGAATGGATGGTTGTGATTGCAAGTTATGTTGGATGATATGGACGGTCAAGATCGATTAGGGTTAGATTAGGGTTTCCCACTCAAAGAGGGATTGTAGTCACATGACAAGTGTGCGATGGAGAATAAAAGGAATCTAATTCAAATTTGAATTAGATTGACATGTGAAGGCATATTAAGTGGAAGATGGAGACATGCGACATGTGTGGCAATGTGATGAGAGGTGAGGGAATAATTCAAATTTTTAATTTGAATTATGTGAGACATGTGAAGGGGGATTATTAACTAAACAAATGGGATTTATTTAGTTAATTGGAATGTGATCAAGTGGGATTAATTAAATAAAGTGGGTTTATTTAATTAATCAAGAAGGTGATTAAGTTGGACCAATGTGATTAAGATGAACTAGGACCAAGGATAAATGGGATTAAGTGGGATGAGGTTAGATGAACTAGGACTTAGGGCAAAACACCCAAGGTCATGTCGACAAGGTGTTATGTCAAGACATGGACATTTTTTTACTGTCTACATTTTGCCCCTCTTTGAGATGATGTTGCGAGATGATAAGATTTATGTCGAGTAACATCATTTCAAAGAAGTTAAGGAAATGGATAGAGGAAAAGGATAGGGTGATGATGCCCCCTCTAGAGGATAGGCAGGTTGGACAAACATGGGTATGCTCTCGAAATATAGATTGGCTAAGGAAGATGGATAAGGGAATGGATAGAAGAAAGGGAAGGATGCATTATGCTGCAATGAAGGTGAGCAACCATGGTGTTTGATATAGCACTAGACGTTATGCACCAAGGTATAAGGACCAAGGTGACGATGTGTCTCGTGCCCTAGTGTAATACAACCTTGTCTAAATACAAGATATGAATATTAGCTGGGTTGGATTCAGATACAAATGCAAGATAAAAAGATAACATACACAAGAAAGCAAGCAAGCATGCACAAATGATACAAAAACAAACAAGGTATTGCCCCTGTCAAGTTGTAAACCAATGATTAAGTATTGATTGATTGATGATTTGATAAAGATAGTGTTGTCATGGTAGGGAACGATATATCCCTAGATCAACACAAATATGTGGGAGCGATATATCCCATTGATGATGATAATGATGATTGATTAATTGATTTGGCTTACAACAAGATTAGGATCAAGACCAAGGATGTAATTAGATAATTTGGCTTGATTGATTAACTTGATTGGTATGGATAAAGGATGACTTGCATTTGGATCATTGCTTGAATTGAATTGATAAGGATGAATGGAAGATTGAATTGATGATTGGAGATTGATGAAATGATTGATGAAGTGATGAAGATAGATGATAGAAGAATGAGGAATATCATCTTGTACCTGAATCTAGACACTTCTTTCATTCTCCAGATTGCCTACATACCCGTGTCCACGGGATCAAGGCACTTAACGATAAAGATGAGATGTAGTTTTGATTTTGTGTTTTATTTATGGTAATGATGAAGGTGGATTGGATTGATGGATTTTATGGATTGATTGAAAGTTTGACTTGATTTGATGATTTGATGATGGTAGTGTTTTGAATTTGATGATGTGATGAAGTTGATGATTGGGATTGATTTGATTGGAAGAATGTGATTTTGGTGATTTGATGTGGAAAGGTTTTATTGCTTGGATTTTGTTGGATTTTTAATTTTTTTGGAGTTTTTGATGATATTTGATGTTTTTGGGATTTTGAGACTATTTGAATATTTTTGGATTTTTGACATGTTTCAATTTTTTGAGGTTTTGAAATATTTTGATTTTTTTGGATTTTTCAAAATATTTGATTTTTTTGTGTTTTGGGAATATTTTATTTTTTTTGGGTTTTTGAAATGTTTTGATTTTTTTGGGGTTTTTTGAAATGTTTTGATTTTTTTGGGTTTTTTGAAATATTTTGATTTTTTTGGGTTTTTGAAATGTTTAGATCTTTTTTTTGTATTTTGGAATATTTTGGGATGGCATTAGATTTACAATTTAGGTAGTCTTTATGCTAGATACCAATGACAAGGGGGAAACCAAGTCTAGGTGCAAGGGAATGAATGGTATTGGACAAAAGGATGGACGATAGTGGATGGATGAAAGGATCGTGATAAATAGATAGGATAAAGGGATGTGCGATAGTGAATGGATTAAAGGATCATGATAAATGGATGGATAAAGGCATGTGCGATAGTGGATAGGATGAAAAACTCACAATGGATGTATGCATAAGGATGTGATCTCCAAAGGCTATGTTGCATAGGAATAACATACCCCATTCTAGATAGTAGACTTAGGATTTTTCATGACAATGCTTAGGACAATGGGATGATAGGATGGATTGGATAAGATGGATAAATGGGTAATGACTAGAGGATAATGATAGGATTGGATTGGAAAGGACCATAGGATAATGTCAAGATAAGGTATGTCAAGAGATACCCAAAACATTTGTCAACATTGTGCCCCCAATCTTTATCAAGATCAAAAGAGGAAGGGAGTATGGATGGGTTTGATATGTAAGGAATGTGTATGCAATGTATAGGATATGGAAATGATATGTAGGATGAGACAAGGTGCCCCCAAGTGTAAGTGGCATAGAAGATCAAACTACACATGATGTCTATGTGCCAGGTTTTCATCATAGTACTTATCCAAGGCACCTGTTTGCCAGGTTTTCACCGTTGGACGAAGGGATTTATCTTTACTTTTTTGATTTTTTGAATTTTTTTTTTTGACTTTTTTGACTTTTTGAAAGGGAAAGAGGGGGATATAGATGGGTGGGAATCAAGTGTCTCATTCCATGTAATTTTATAGTCCCATTAGAGAAGGATGCCATCACAAATGGACCATGTCAAGTCATTATGCTCAAGATGTTGGTAGGGTGATTGCGTGAAAGTGAGATGGATAAGCTAGATAGTGGATTATGGAGGAATCAAAAGTGGATTATGATGTGGATTATGGAGGGATCAAAAGTGGATTATGATGTGGATTATAATGGACTTATGCAAAAGCATGGACCATAGGAAGGTGATGGGGGAGATATGTAGGATAATGAGTGAATGATGGAGTGATGGAGGTATGGAAAGGAATCATGACCAATGGTTGCACATACCATGATAAACATGGAAGCTTGTGAGTGGATGGAGGTGTAGGAAACAATGGCGATGTTTACTTAGGAGATGGATGATTTAGGACTTTTGGAACCCACATGGACTTAGCATTTTTATGATTTTTTCTTTGCATGTGGGATGAAGGAATTTGAAACTTTGGAATGGAATGGCATTTTTTCATGGAAGAGGATGGTTGGGATTTTCAGGATGTGGATGCCTCATTTGATTTGCTTGATTTTTGCATAGGTACCCATACCATTTTGCTTTTGGAGGTATGGGTTTGGATGGATTTTTGAATGTACCTTGGTTTGAATTTTTGGATGGATTTCCTAAGGTATTAGGACCCTTAGGATTTTTGTCTTTATGGAAGGAGGCATCCAAATGTTGGTTTTTGAATCCAATGTGGCAAGTGGAATGAGTGGAAGCTTTATGTTCAGACAATGTGTGCATTTGTTGGTCATGACGAGGAATGTGAGGGAATTTATGGATGGTAGGTATGTTAGGTGTTGGAAGTAACGGTGGCAAAGCGGATGGAGGGATATTAGGAGTTGGAAGGAGTGGAGGTAAAGTGGATGGTGGAAGGTGAATGGTCGCATGCTTTTGACATTTGTAGGATGATGGAGGTGGAATGGTCACACATGTTTTAGGAATATGATGGGGTTTATGATGGAAGGAAGTGGATTTAGGAAGTGTGGAGGAAGTACCAACATCATTAGATTGTTGACCTTGGGGTGTGTATCCAAGGCCAAATGAGCAAGGAGGGACCTTGACATGGATTGGCTCCAAAATGCCTTGTTCGTGTAGGCCTAAACCTTTGCCTTGGTAGTTCATGTTGTGGAGCATGCGATTGACTATGGGACTAGGTGTAGTTTGGACACTAAAGTTGATCTTGTTATTGGATGGAGAGGGTGAGGTGGAGGACAAAGGTTGTTGTTGTCCTAGGGAAGAACACTCATGAATGAATGTGGATAGACTAGTAGGATATGGTGGATTTGAAATGGGATCAATGGTGAATGTGGATGAAGGATCATTAGGATCATGATTATGTTCATTGTGCTCACTAAGATCCAAGTTATTTGTTTGATCTTCTATGCTTATGTGTTCTTGGGAGGCAATTGTCTCATCATGACAAGTGGAAGGTGTAGGATCATAGCTAGGTGGAGAGGTCTCTTTGCTTTGAATGAAGGCCATGAAATAGGGTGAATGCTCAAGTAAGTCAAAAAGACTTCCATTAGATGGAGCATGTAGGTCTTGGGTGTCTTGTTCATGAATAGTTGTGGGGGTATGACTAGGATCAAGTTGTTCATGGATAGGTTCTTCATATGTATCATCTTGATCATAGAAAAGGTACATGTTATGGATAGGGTAATTGGAAGTGATTTGATCTTGATTAGGACTAGGGATTAATGTTTTCACATGATTAGGATTAAACTCTTGACATACCTCTTGACTTGCTTGAATGGGAGTAGAAGCTTCTTTAATAAGCTTGATAGCTTGTAGATCACATGATGGGGTTAGAAGACTAGACAAAGTGTTTAAGGACTCATGGGGAGGCTCAAGAATAGGTGTTTGATGACATGGCAATGTTTTATTTCTTTCTAGTAGCCAATGGATCACATCCTTTGCAAGGGTATAGGTAAATGGGCAATATAGTGGATGGATGGTAATAGTGGAAGTTGAAGGCTTAGGATTGGGATTTGTTGGATGGATAATGGGATTAGGATTTGGGCTAGATGGAAAGATAATGGAATCAGAGGGATTGGTTTTATCCAAGACAATCTTACCACAATCTTCTAGGTTCTTGACCAAAATTTGAAATTGGACACAAGTGGATATGGTATGGCCCCTATACCTATGGTATGCACAATATGCATCATATTTATACCACCTAGGTTTAAAGATATATGGAGAATATGATTTGAATGGGTATAGCTCAATCAAATTTGCTTGGACCAATTTCTCTAAAAGTATCTCCATGGAATATTTTAATGAAGATTTAGTGGAACATGTAGATGAAGGTGATGAAGGCGATGAAGGACTTGATAAAGGTGTTGGGATGGGACTAGTTGGCTCATGTGTTGGAATATGATTGGATGGTGAAGGTGACTCAAAGGAGGCACTTGCTAGGTTGGTTTCTCCCTTGTCAAAGGATTTTAGGTCTTGCATAAGATGACTTGGACTTTCTTGATTTATGTACATAGGGCCATTTGGACTTGCATGTTGTTCTTGTAAGGACATTTGATTTCCATGTGGATAGGTTTGGTGATGAGGTGGCATGATAGGATTTGTAGGTGAAAGGTTTTGTGAGGTGGATTGTTGTGGACATTGGTTGATGTTGGAAGTTTGTTGAGATAGAAGTTGGGATATGATGGCAATGGAGTTAGGATCATTAGATGGTAGGCTTATGGTATTACTTGCGTTTGGGGTGTTGCTAGGAATAGTGAGGGTGATTTGTGGTATGGATGTGGCTGCATTAGTGTTTGGATTATGTGCTTGTTGGACTTGTGATTGAATGTGGGAGTGTTGATATTGGCCTAGGACTTGATGTTATAGGAAATGTTGATGTTGTGGTGACAGAGGGTCTTCTTCCTTTCTATATAACCACCTAAGTTGCCTAAGTTGGTTAAGCATTAATTTGGTGCCATAAGGATCATTCTCATAGGTTTTGTTTAGAAATTCCATGTCCATGTTTACAAGTGGTATATGTTTAGAATTGATTGGCTAGGTAGAATGATGATGTGTAATGGCTAGAAATGATTAGGATTTTATTTGGATGATGAGGACTATGGTGATGATGATTAGGATGTCAAAGATGACTAAGATGATGAGATTGGATGACTTGAAGGAATTAGGATGAATGATGGTGAAATTATTAAGTTAGGCGACTAGGATGTGGGATAACAAGGTGGGATGACTTGGATTGAGGTGACTAGGATGAATGGATTGGGATGAAAGTGGTTAAAATGAGAAATGTAGGTGATGATGTGGAGTGATTGGGATCAAATTTCAAGACCTTAGGATGATTTGATTTGTTTTCTTTTGATGGATGGCTCTCTATGCTTGAGATAGACTAATGATCTCAAGTAAGAGGGTTGATTGGATTGATTCTCTATACTTAAGGTAGACTAATGACACTTAAGTAATAGAGAGTTGATTGGATTGATTCTCTATACTTAAGGTAGACTAATGACACTTAAGTAATAGAGGGTTGACTAGATTGATTTTATTGGTTGACCTACTCAAGATAGACTAATGATCTCAAGCAAGTTTGGATAACATTTGGTGATGATCAACTAAGGTCTTGATTTCTGATTGGATTGATTTGGATTTGGGTTGGGATGAAAGTAGTTGGGATGTGATTTGGCTTGGAATGATTGGATGATGTGGAATGACTAGGATGATTAGGATGATGTTGATTTGGTGATGTAGAACAAGGAGGATATGATTAAGAATGGTAAGATTGTATGAATTAGATTAATTAGGATGATGACTAGGATGATTAGGGGTTGATTAGAAAGAAGGTTTGGAATGATGAGGGTTTGAATTATGGTGACTTGGATATGATTAGGAATGAAGTGGCTAAGAATGGATGATTAGGATGAATGTGATTGGATTTAAATGTGTTGGAAGAATGAGTAAGATGACTTGTCTTATGTGTTTGGTGTTTAGCTTGATTTGGCAATATTCAATCAAATGATCACACATGTACAAACATGATTCACTCACACAAGACACATAAGTGATTTTGGATTTTGAAAATGAAATGTAACAATGATTAAACAAGCACACATGGAAGACACATCAACAAGCCTTATGACAAGTCAAGTGGGGTATGGCCAACTAGGTCTTAGGCTATCTATTGCACAAGGTTGACTATGGAATTGAAAGTGAAATCTTGCCACACAGCCAGGAGAAAGGGGTAACCCACCCTTCACCTTCACTTCCCAAAGGTATAAAGTTCTTTGGGGCTTAGCCAAGAGTCACAAGATTCCAACTCTCAATGAGGGAGTCTTTCGATTCAGCCTCGAATGAGGTAATACCTAGGGGTGCTGAAATCCCCTAGCAGGCCTCCTAGGAAAGGGTAAACAAAAGTGAATTAAGTGAGGTGTTTTTGATCTCCAAGATCACCTTGCGGTGTGAGGAGAGAGCATACACATGCACACTTGATTCACACTCACAGTTGTAAATTAACCCTTAAGAAATTGAAATGTGTGTGTGAAAATTGAATGGATAAGAGGTGTTTTTGATTCTCAAGATCACACGAAGCGCATGAGAAGAGCATACACACCACTAATCACATGCAACTTCACCAAGAAATGAAGGCACTTGTTCTTGTTTAACCCAAAGTCAAGATGTGTGATTGAAGACAATGGTTAATTTTAGCCCAGCTTTTTTGATGTGATTGCTAAAGCAATATTCATTTTAAGCCCAAAGTCCAAATATGAGACAAATAATGATTAAGAGATGTGAAATATTAGAGTGAGTGCACCCAATTATTTCTCTGTCCAAGCTACTATAGATTTTGATGTGAAAGCTGCTCCAGCTCCTTGAGGTCACCTACAAGCCACCGAATCAAGAAAGAAGCATGTGAAAGTGCCTAGGGATCCATTATGTACAAAATCAAGAAACTCATAAAATCTACTATAGATGAACTGATATAGGAAAATAAATTGCATGAATAGATTCTACACAAAATTCTAAGCAATTTCAAAAAAAAAATCGCTGAAAAAGGATCAAAAACATAAAAGTTATGTGTTTGAAGTTTTCATGCATGTTTGAATTTGACTAAGAAAAAATGGGCAAAATGGTACAGTCACCTGATAAAACCACCACCATCATGAAGATCATCCTCCCATCTTTCTAACGAGTCCAATTTTGTGAAAATCTACTTCCGTATGTGAAAGTTATGTGAATTTGAAAAAAAGGCCCTATTAGGGCATGTGGTGAGGCACAAGAGGTCTCTTGACTATTTGAATAAACTGCTATCTGTTAGTGAAATTCTAGTCACATGAAATTGTTGGGTGTTGGCGGTTATAGTCTAGAGGTTAAGTTAGGGAGGAGCCCTCGGTCTCTCATGTGACCGAGGGTAGAGCCCATGCATAAAATAAAATAAAAGGCAAAGGTGGGGCCGCTAGCCCCTGGTCCCTTCCCCACGGGTCAAAGTGACCACCAGCGACTGAATCAAAATGTAACCACCAAAGTGTTAAGCCCAAAACACCTGTGTAAGCCTGAAATGCCTACAGTTAGAGTTAGGATTTGCCAAAGATTTGTGGGGTGTCGGACAACAAAAGACTTACGACAGATGGTTAAAGTCACTGACGACAGGAGGAATTCACCAGAAATGGTGACCGACAGTAAGATAACAATAGTGGTTTATTAGACTAAAGGTGGCGATGGTGTAGATCTGGAAGGCAATGGAGAAACTGGTAGTCGATAGTGATTTTTATGTGGTGGCATTGGATATTCCAGGTGGTGGTGTCCAATTAGGAAGCGGTGGTGAGAGTTTGGAGTGAGGTTTTTAATGGTGGAGATCAGGTAGAGCACAGGCTGTGAGGAGGGTGTTTGGGTGTTAGAGTTTTTAGGGAAATGGTGATGGATTTGTTGGAGGTGGTAGAATCTAGGGTTTGTAGGGAGGAGCAGCGATAGGAATTTGTTGCAGAGGTCAGTAGGGAGATTTAGGGAGGCGAAGGATGCTAACAGTGGTGGCGACTAATGTTCCCTCAACACAAAGCATTCTAAGGCATACAAAGATTGATCGGGTGGAAGATCTTGTGAAGACAAAATAAGAGGTGACTTGAGACGACATAGGAATATGGCAGAAGCTTAAGTAGAGATCACAGTTGACAATTATACCTGCAAAGACATAAAACCTGACCACTACCACAAATACTTATATAGAAACTGCAATAGAAATAGATTAGATAGGAAACTGAATGAAACCAAAAATAAATCGATACTAGCAGAGACCTTACGCAGGATGTACGGTTCCATATGGTACAACGTGCAAAAAGAAAAAAAATTCAAATTTTTTCAAAAATTTTAGTCACCGAAACCTATCAAGTTTATAGTAAAAAAACTTAGAAACAATGTCCTGATCGTGATGGTGTAGTCAATTTTTGCCCAAGATGCAACCTGCAATAGTTCACCCCCAAAACTTGCAAATTTTGACAACCTAGGGTTAGAGAAAAAGTGAAATTTTGACAACAAAATCTGCAAAAAACTCACAATTAGATCCGACACTGGGTGTGCCAAATGAAATTGTGGAAAATTGACATGAAGGAAAATGATAACAAATGCAAATCAAACGAATGCAAACCTCATATCAACTCACGATCCATTGATAGGGTTGAGAATGTCACACCCAAGAACATTCTAGCTTTACCCAAAGAGATGAATGTTGGTTGCTCGATTTCGCAGCAATAGGATAGGGATTGGTAGATGAATGATTGGATAAATGCAAGATAGATGGATTATGGATTGAGAGGAAAATTCGTGAGAGTAAGGATGCTAGAAGAAGATTCGTTGCAAATGGCTCAAGAGAGGCTACCTTTATAGAAAAGGCAAATTTGAATGGATGGTTGTGATTCCAAGTTATGTTGGATGATATGGACGGTCAAGAATGATTAGGGTTGGATTAGGGTTTCCCACTCAAAGAGGGATTGTAGTCACATGACAAGTGTGTGATGGAGAATAAAAGGAATCTAATTTAAATTTGAATTAGATTGACATGTGAAGGCATATTAAGTGGAAGATGGAGACATGTGACATGTGTCGTAATGTGATGAGAGGTGAGGGAATAATTCAAATTTTTAATTTGAATTATGTGAGACATGTGAAGAGGGATTATTAACTAAACAAATGGGATTTATTTAGTTAATTGGAATGTGATCAAGTGGGATTAATTAAATAAAGTGGGTTTATTTAATTAATCAAGAAGGTGATTAAGTTGGATGAATGTGACTAAGATGAACTAGGACCTAGGGATAAATGGGATTAAGTGGGATGAGGTTAGATGAACTAGGACTTAGGGCAAAACACACAAGCTCATGTCGACAAGGTGTTATGTCAAGACATGGACATTTTTTTAGTGTCTACATACATTATAGAACCGGATGTGAAGTTTTCTTCCATGGCGATTGAATACAAGATATATCACTCCAACATGGAGAATTCTGTCTCTAGAATTGCCATATATGAAGCATATCAAATGTTGAAGGAGAATGTAGATTATGACCTTTGTGAGCTGTTACAGAACCAGCTGATTGAGAACTTGAACAAAATCAAAAGGGATAAGAAAACACTTTTAAATATGGTACATTGGTTCTATGCTTGTTTTTCTACTATATGAATGAAGTACCTAGAGTAAAGGGTGTTCACTGGACTAATGATGGGCCAGTTTCCATTGAGATCAGAGATCATCTTCGCAACATTGGTGATTTCAAATCTCAGAAAACTGCAATATGGGGATACTTCAAGAATTTTTAGAGTATGATGTATTTAAGGGAAAGAATGCCCAAATCAATTGTTGAGAAGTACAAAAATGAAATATGCTTCATGGTTGACACTGATCAGTGCCTAATGGAAGTAGTGGAACCCAGAACTATTTGGATCATGCCCATGGGGTATAAAGTAGATGGAAAAATCTTGAATATGTATGCTCAACATCTTCTAAGCAAGCCTAAAGATACAACAGTTAAAAGATTTGGAACATATGAAGAGGTAATTTTAAAACTGCACACTGAGCTTAGAGAACTTGAAACCAATAGGAAAGTAAGAAAAGAAGTTGAGCAGTTGACTAAAAATCTAGGCCTAAGGAGGCTGTGAGGTAATTCAGGGAAATAATTGAAAAGGCTGAGAAAGAGAAACAAGATAAGAAACAAGGAAGTGCTCCAGTGGAACCCTTTTCCACTTCAAGGACTACTAGGAGCTCTACTGCTACCTCTGTTCCTCCTAAGACTGCAAAACTAGACGCAGTCATCCAAAAAAAGGGAGAAAAGGAAGACAACAAAAGCATCCCGGACCTATGAAAGCACAAGAGAAGAAGAAGAAGATACAGATTCTGACATTGAGATCAAAGAACTAAAAGCCACAGGCACAAAAGTGGCCAAGACATACAAGGAGATGCCCTCTGAAAGCAAAAGGGAAAGCAAGAGGCAAAAGACAGAGGAATATGTAGAGAAGCCTACCTTTTCAGTAGATGACATCATTAAATCAGTTACTGTAGATGGAAACTTGGCTCCATTGATAGAATTCTATGATGACTATAGTGATGCTGACAAAAGAGTACTTGAGGAAGCAATAATAAGATATTTGAATATCTATAACAAGGCTCTTATTGAGATATGTTCATTGATACCAAAAAGTTTTGAAAACATTTTGGAACTGAGAAAAGAGAATGCAAAAAGCAAGGACCTTGAGATCTAAGAACAAATATTAATACAATTATGCCCCCAAATTACTCTGAAGCAAATGAATTTGATATTTAAAGAAGCCAAGGATGAGTTCTGAAGTAAAAAATGAATGAATAAGCTTATGCTTGGGGAGACGGACAAGATTACAAACGAAACCAAAGAGATTCTCTAGAGTGCTTTGAAAAAGCATAATCTTCTTGTTGCAAAGGAGGAAAATGTAGAGATTGAGTCCTCAGACATGAATGTCGAAGGATTAAAGAAGAATAAGCAACAAACTGAAACTCTAGATTCCTCTGTTCTAGAAGAGGAAGTGCAAAAAGAAGAAGTACTGATAGAAAAAGCAAATGTTGGCCATGATCCTTCAGATCCTCTTACTATTGATGACTCCGGAAAGGACCAAGAAAGAGAAGAAGAAAAAGAGAAAGAGAAGGAAGAAGAAAAAGAAAAGGGAAAAGAAGAACTAGCAAAAGGAGATGGTGCTAATGCACCAAAGCAAGGCAGTCCAGTTGTTGCCAAAGTACAAGGGAAGGAAACTGAAATAGCAAGTGTGGCAAGAGACACTGTGGATGCAGTACAAAGTTTTCTCAACAAGGAGATGCTAGAGTAAGATGAGCCAGAATTGATATGAGGACCAATCAATTTGGACACTCTTTCTTTGGACCAAATGCTGAAGATATCATCATTTACACAGGCCAAGGCAAGGGAGAAAATGCTGAAGTCTCACATTAAAAACAGTGAGTTGATAGGCCTAGAATTTAGAATACTGGAAAAGATCATGCCCACATATCAGAAAAATACATCTAATTCTCCTTCTCGTAATTTGAAAAATCTTGTGCGTTCTGTAAATACAAATTTTGAGTCTTTTGAGAAGTCAATCGAAGTAAAGGTCCGGAAAGAATTTATAGATAAGAGGTTTAGTGAACTAAAAGGCCTTATAGATAATGATAGAAAAACACTCGATATTGGTATAAAAAGTATTGAAAATGCTCTCAAGGATGGTGGTGATGTATATAAGTTTTGTTTATCATGGCCCAAAATAGTAGAGGATATTAAGAAAAAGATAAAGGAGCGGGAGAATGTCAAGCAATTAGCTAGACAAATGAAATAAAG
The DNA here is from genome assembly GCA_027924645.1 of Cunninghamia lanceolata. NCBI lineage: Eukaryota > Viridiplantae > Streptophyta > Pinopsida > Cupressales > Cupressaceae > Cunninghamia > Cunninghamia lanceolata. The sequence continues at coordinate 7,419,895 of BSBN01000578.1, read as the reverse complement.
AAGCTTATAAAAAAAAGAACATTATGGAAAGAATGGGTGAGCTCCGGGGACTGATTACCCCTAAGTTGGAAACAATGTTTAATACTTTGTCAGAGGCCGAAAGTACTACCCGGGCAAGTAATCCCTCAGATCTAAGGAAAGAAGAAGCATATGCATTTTTGCTGAGTGGATGCATTTCAATTTTGGATGGTATGAAGAGAGGTTGGGCCACCGAATTTGTACAGCTAAAGAGTACTTTTGTAGATTTCCTTAAATATATGTAAATATAACATATGGACTCTTTGTACATATGTGACCTTATGTACAGAATTTTTGCATAATTAGTGATTGCGGATCCCACCCTTTTCCATTGCTGTCAAAGGGGGAGTGAAGAATAGTGAAAAATGAAGAATCCAGCAAAGGGGGAGCATTAGGAAAGAAGTGTGAACAACAGTATGGAGCATAAGCAAAGGGGGAGTTATTATGACACTTAGTCATTTTTCACTAAGTGTTGCCATCAATGCCCAAAGTGGGAGATTGCTGGCAAGAGACACTGCTACGCATGATAAGTGTTATCATTGATGGCAACTAAGTCTCTACTACACATCTGCATTGCATAATTTGCCCATACCAGAAATTAGATTGAAGATTTGTCTAAGGCTGGGAAGTCAAGAATAGAGTGTGTGACAGGGTCCGGTATCTTGGTCTGGATCTCCCCGGGAGTAGATCATAATTTGTTGTAGATTTGAGGGAGTCATAAAAATTAATAGGATAATCTAAATCTAGAGTTTTGTCCTCTGGTGACGAAGGATTCAATAGTTATTAGCATCTGAGTACTAGGTTAACAGTTTGACAGAGCAGGCATAAGAAGAACAAGCTGACTTTGTAATTGATCTTGGCTCTGGATGTATGGAAGTTATTGGTTGGACAAGTTGTGATGATCAGTGATAGTAACTGACCTAATTAATGATTTGTGAGTGCAAGTTTTGGTCTTTGTTACAAGTGTACATGGATTTAGCCGACAGAGCAGAATTTTCAATAAAGTTCTAAGTGTTCTTGAAGCCAACTGAAAAGTGGTTGAAGATCTGGACACAAATATATATAGTCGATGGATTTGAATGATTTGGGTGTGTGTGTGATGTGATTAAGGAATAAGTATAAAAAGTGCAAAGATCTAAGACTCAGATGTTAGCAGAATAGTAAAAGGGGTAGAGTGAAGATGAAGTGTATCAAGTTAGTATTTTGTACTTAACCGGAACTGAATCCTTGCATTGATAGATGCTAATTATCATTTCAATTTCATTGTAATATTTTTCTATAGGTAGTGAGCCTTCTGTAGGTAGTAAGCCTTCTTTAAGCAGTGAGCTCTAGGAAGTGAGCCCGAATGCATGTGCATTCCCCTTTGTAATACTTTTTACAAAGTATAATCTTTGTGGGTTAACCCCCACCATGGTTTTTCCCTTAACTGGGTTTCCACGTCAAAAATCTTGGTGTCAAGTGTGTTACTTATGTTTCTGCTCATGTATTATTGATTCATGCTTTAATGTTCATATCATTAATTTGATTAGAATTTGTAAAAGAGGATTAAAGGTAGAAAAGTTTAATTTGTGTGACAACTGATTCATCCCGCCCTCTCAATTGTCCAAACCAATTCCAACACTATCATACCATAGATCACATCTTCACCTTAATAACTATTATTGAGAAGGCAAGAGGAAAAAAGGTATGGAGTTTATTATTTCTTTGTGTATTTTCACAAGGAATTTGACAGAGCCTCACAACACTTGCATGTGGATAGGCTTAAGGAATTAGTTCTTCCACCTTGTAGGTTTCTTTAGTGATTACACTCTATGAGTCTATTATTGTTAGGTTACAAAGAACTAGTGAAATTGAGGAGGTGTAGAGTACCACGGGTGTTAAACAAGGTTGCCCACTCTCTCCCACACTTTTTGGGCTCTACACAAATGAACTAGACAAAATCATATCACACTTAAATGGTGTTGTAGAGGAGAGGCCTAGGGCCCGAGCTTGAGCATCAAGACCACTTACATCAACTAGTGGCATGCTAGGTCGGTGGGAGAGAGGAGAGTTGAATGGTGCTGCTACTGTGTATGAGGAAAATTGACTAAATTAAACTAAACAAATAAAAAACCCAATAACATAAAGAGAACCGATCTAAATAAAAGCCATTAATAATAATCAATGAAACATGAAAGCTTTTACCGAGATTTGTATTGTTCCCTTTGGATTGAATGTGGATTGCTCAATATTGCTGCGAAACCATGGTTGCAACAAGCAAGTAGTGTGCTCAAAGATCAATGTCAAAAGATCGTAAAGGTGCTCAATCGATGCGATGTATGCTCAAAGCACTGTTAAGTATGCCTGAGAATAAGATCGAAGAGAGAGGCTCAATGAAGGAGATGAGGGAGGTTTATATAGGTTTCAATGAAGATCGATCAACGGTCCAGATAATTTAGAAGAATCAATGGAGGAGAACAGTTGAGGAACGTGCAACGAATAAGAAGAAGACAAGTGTCACACAAAAGTTGTTTTATTTGAGTTAAACACTTTCTTTTCTAAAGATAAGACATGCTTTTCATAAATTAGAAAGCTTTTTCTAATTTAAGAGAAATTGATAAAAGCAAGGTTGAGTGAATAGATAACTCAACTTAAACTTTGCTTTTGCATGATTTGAGGGAAATTAAATAATAAATTATTTAATTGTGTGTGCATGGAGAAAAAGACTTATTTTTAGAAGATTTGAAAGATATTTGTAGATAAGAAAACAAATTAAATAAATAAATTTATTTAATTGTTGTGCATGATTTGGAAGAATAAATAAAATATTTGATTTATTTTATTTTTGGAGAATTTTGAGAGAATTTAAATAAATTTGATTTGATTTATTTAAACTTGGAAGAATGAATTGATATAATTAAATAATTGGGAATTATTTAATTGTAGATAAGAGGGAATTTGTGATGAATTAATTAAATAATGGGATTTATTTAATTAATGGAGATTTGAGATTTGGAAAGAGGACAATGATTTAATTAAATAATTAAAATTATTTAATTGTGGAAGAATAATAGAGGAATTTAATTTAATTAATTAAATAAAGGGAATTTATTCAATTAATGTCGAAAGTATGTGATTTAGAAGAATTTGGTGATTTTGGTGAAATTAATTAAATACTTAGATTATTTAATTAATGTTGAAATGCAGGTGATGCAACAGATTAGATGAAATGCAAGTGATTGGAAGACTTGGTCATTTTAGGGTGTCTACATTTTGCCCCTCTTTGATGCAAAGCAGTTTGTAGCGTTGCGTCAAAGAAAATAATTGTTGAAGATGTGATACAATTTATTGATGCCCCAATGTAGCTGGTTGCCCCAGCGTAGCTGGCGTAGGGTGCCCCCTCGAGAGGAAAGATAGGGAAGCGACAGAAGAACTATGTTGACGCTCGACTAGAAGATATTGTTGGAGACAGACGAGGTTGGGTTTATGATAGATAGAAGAAAGGAGATAGGAGAGAACATGAGAGAAAGACGGTTGATCGATCATTGCTGGAAAACTATATAAGGCCATGGATGAATGGATGGGTAGATGGATGAGCTTGTTGCAATGGTTTCACATTTGTTTATAAAGAGCAATCCTTATTTTTGATATAGCACGTGGATAGTTCACCACCAAGGTTTAAAAGACCAAGGTGCAGTAATATCTGAGTGTGCAGACGTTGACTCTGCAAGCAAGCGGATTGAACTTAGATCACTTAGACATAATATAACCTTGTTGGAATATGTGAATAAGCCATAGTCTTGAACATAAAATAAATTTCAATACATGTAAATGCAAGAAGAATTATTAATATGTAAGATGCTAGGTTGTAACACACACAAGATAAATAGAATGCTAAGAAAGATGCTAAAGATCATTCCTCAAACATGGCACACACAAGCAATGACTATGCCCCCAATCCGTACTGCATTACGACATACCAAGATTATAGATAAATCAAGGTAGCCTTGAATAGGTATTGGAAAAAGGAGAAAAAGATATACCAAAAAGAAAATTGACTGACTTACAAAGTAAACATACAACCAAAATATTCTCTTGCCAAAGAAGTTGCTCAGGATAGATTGGATAGGGAAGATAACAGCCTTATCGTAGGAACTCTGTGTCCGTTAAAGGGGGCCATCTACCTAAAAAGATAATGTCTTGCTACGGGAAATGCGACATGTCGCAGGAGATGCGTGTGTTGGTCTCGATAATGGAACACTCTGTAGAAGACAAGCTTGTTGATCTAGGGCTTTGGTTAAGCGGTACTTAGCTGATGTTGGCAATCGGTATGCAGGATAGTAGAAGACTCTGGAAGGAAGCTGCTTTGGTTCAAGTTTGTTAAGGACTTTTGCTTTGAAAGGATGCACTAGCTTGCTGCTTGAGTTAGTCAAGTTGAGGCGAATGGATTTTGAAAAATGGAAGACTAGAAAGGTGATTGTGTTTGATGGATTGAAACAGGTGGAGAATGATGAATCGTATGTGCCTGAGTACTGGATACATCCTTCGTATTCTAGACTGTCTACATACCCTGTATCCACGGGATCAAGGCACATTACGAGGAAAGATGAAAAATGATAAATATGTAGTTCTAGATAGAGTGATGAATGGGTCAAGGTGAAAGGAGGGGATCTTATGTACCTGAGTACTAGATACTTTCTTCATATTCCAGACTGCCTACATACCCATATCCATGGGATCAAGGTACCTTAAGATTGAGAAGAGATGATATGTAGTTCTGGTTGATGTGATGATGTCAGAAAAGTGTTGAGAAGATAATAGCCTTATTGTAGGAGCGATGTGTCCATTAAAGGATGCTATCGGCGGAAAGGAGAAAAGATTGAAGAGCACACTTTGAACCACGAACAAGGAACCAATCCTAGACCTAAGTTAAGGAAAGAGTTGCCCCCATTCCTGGTAGAGGAAACGGCATGGGTGACTGCTGAAGAAGACACAGAAAGACTTGACCTAGGACAAGACAGTGTTAACTGTAGACACAGATCAAGACGTGGGGTGACGATGATGGACATCGACAAATTTCCAAGCTATACTAGATAGGGTGATGGAAATGCAAACAAAGTCAATGGTTTTATTATGGATAGATGGAAAGGTGTGCTTTGTGCACTGGACATGGAGTGGACAGGACTCGATAAATGATGGATGCTAACTCTACACATAGCACCTGTTTGGCAGGTTTTCACTATGGTACTTATCCAAGGTGCTCATTTGCCAGGTTTTCACTAGAGGACGGATTTTTTTTTTTTTGGGAATACTCTGAGGATCAGGCATAGAACTTCTTGAGATGGACACTGTTAAGTGGCTCATCTAGAGGAATGCTGTCAGGTGTAGCTAAAGTATAAGCTCCTGATCCATATGTTGCTATCACAATAAAGGGACCTAACCAATTAGGCTCAAACTTGCCCTTCTTTTCTCGATCTGCTTGATTTCTCTGATTCTCTTTAAGTACAAAATCACCAACTTGAAACTGTCTTTCTTTGATCTTTTTGTTGTAATTATGCCAGAGGTAGTTTTGATAGACATGGAGATGATTAAGTGCGGCAAGGCGCCTTTCATCTAGTAGTTCAAGCTCAGCTAATCTGGAAGTGCGATACTCGTCGCCACCAATCAGGTCCTGCATGGATACTTTGAGGGATGGGATCTCGACCTCTATATGTAGGATGGCTTCAGAGCCATAGACCAAGGCATAGGGTGTGGCACCAGTTGGTGTTCTGATTCTGGTGTGGTAGGCCCATAGGGCAGGATTGAGTTGCAAGTGCCAATCACGACCAGCTTCATTGACTATTTTCTTGAGGATTTTGAGAATGGTTTTATTGGAAGCCTCAGCTTGGCCGTTACTCTGCGGATAGTAGGGAGTTGAAAAGCGATGTTGGATATTGTATTGTGTGCACAAGGCACAGACATCTTGATTCTTGAATGGTATCCCATTATCAATGACAATGGCTTGGGGAATACCATACCAGCATATGAGGTAGTTTAGGATAAACTTGGCTATTTGCTTACCAGTGATATAGGTCATGGGAATGGCTTCAACCCACTTCGTGAAATACTCAGTGGTGGTAATGATAAACTTGTGGCCATTGGAAGAAGAAGGGTGGATTTGTCCTACGAGGTCGAGACCCCATTAAGAAAAAGGCCATGGAGTTGTCACAGGTTGTAATTCATGAGCTGGTGCGTGAATCAAATCTCCATTCTACTGGCATTGTAGACACTTCTTAGCAAACTGTGCAGCATCCTGCTCTATTGTAGGCCAGTAATAACCTATTCTGAGTATCTTCTTAGCGAGATTAGGGCTGGTAGAATGCGCACCATAGACACCTTCGTGTATGTCTCGTAAGGTAGCTTCAACTTCTTCCACGTTAAGACATCGTAAGAGGATACCATCGAGACTCCAGTGATATAGTGTATCACCCAAAATGATGTAACAAGAGGATTGATGGATAAAGGTTTTGCGTTGGGTGGATGATAGGTCAGGGGGAAAGGTTTTGTTCTTGAGGTATTCATAGATATCTTTGTACCATGGGGAATTGGGACCAACAAGTTCGCAGATGATTTCAGTAATGGGAACATCGACGGCTGGTATCAACAATTGCTCGATCAAGAATTCACATTTTTGTGTATTTGTAGGCATGTCAATCAGTGACCCTACAGAAGCCATAGAATCCGCAGCTTTGTTATGCTCTCTTGGAATTTGCTCAAATGTGATGCTAGAAAAGTGTGGTTTGTAGGCGTCCACTAGTTGCTTGTAGGGGACCAACTTTTCATCCTTTGTTTGGTACTCATCCGTGACTTGGTGAATGACTAGCTGTGAGTCTCCATATACTTTTAATTCTATGATGTCCCATTGAACTGTTGTATTGAGATCTATGAGGAGTGCTTCATACTCGGCTATGTTGTTGGTGCAAGGGAATGCAAGCCGATATGACTTTGGAATGTAGTCATTTTGAGGTGTGATGAACAAGATGCTGGCCCCTGATCCATGCTATGTGTAGGAACCATCAAAGTACAACTTCCACATTATTGAGTTGGAAAGAGTGAAGAGATTCTCATCCGGAAAGTCTGCTACCATAGGGTGTGTATCTTGCATGGGTGCTTCTGCTAGTTGATCTGCTAGGGCTTGTCCTTTGATTGCTTTACGATCCATGTACTCAATGTCGAACTCACTAAGGATCATGACCCATTTAGCTAGTCTACCTGTAAGAGCTTCTTTTGCTAGTAGATACTTCAAGGGATCAATTTTAGCTATAAGAATTGTGTGTTGGTTCAACATGTAATGCCGTAATTTTTGTGAGGCGAACACTACTGCTAAACAAGCTCTTTCCATCGGTGAATAATTGAGTTCATATCCCACCAAGGTTCTACTGATATAGTAAATTGCATGCTCTTTCCCTGTTTCATCATGTTGTGCTAGCAAGGCCCCTAGGGCCTATGTTGTAGTTGAGATGTATAATATCAAAGGTTTATCAACAACTGGTGGAACCAATATAGGAGGTGTAGCTAGATACTCTTTGAGCTGATCAAATGTTGCTTGACACTTATAATTCCATTGAAATGAGACATCCTTTCGGAGCAAGTGTTGAAATGGTTGACATTTATCTACTAACTGTGAGATAAAACGCCTGATGGATTGCAACCTTCCTTGGAGGCTCCTTAATGCTTTAAGGTTCTTTGGTGGAGGTATCTCTACTATAGCCTTTACTTTTGCTAGATCTACTTCAATGCCTCTACGAGATACAATGTATCCCAATAGCTTCCCTGATGTGACACCAAAGACACACTTCTTTGGATTGAGGCACACTTGATATTTCTCGAGCCTGTCAAAGATCTGCCCAAGAACTTGTATGTGATCTACCCTAGAAGATTTAGCTAGTATGTCATCCACATAGTCCTCCATGATGTGATGAAAGAGATCATCGAATATCACTGTCATTGCTCTCTGATAGGTTGCTCCTGCATTCTTTAGACCAAACGGCATGACACACCAACAATAGTTACCCCATGGACAAGTAAAGGTTGTTTTATGCTGGTCTTCCTCTGCTATCCTTATCTGATTGTAGCAAGAGAATCCGTCCATGAGGGAAAGCATCTCGTGACCTGCTGCCAAGTCTACTCTAATGTCAATGTTTGGTAGTGGAAAGTCGTCTTTGGGACATGCCTTGTTGAGATCTCTAAAATCATTACACATCCGGATGCACCCATTAGGTTTAGACACTGGTACAATGTTTGATACCCAATCTAAATAGTCAATAGGTCATATGAACTTTGCATCTAACAACTTCTGTATTTCCACTTTCACTAAGAGAGCTATTTGTGGCTGCATCTTGCTCAACTTTTGCTTGACTGGTTTAACCTTTGGATCAACTGTGAGATAGTGAACAACTAGCTTAGGGTCTAACCCTGGCATATTAGCATAGGTCCATGCAAAGTTGATGGTTCTCTGTAAGAAGAATGTGTTAAAGATTCCTGTGCTCTGTTTCTGATAATGATGCTGCTAGGAATGTGGTCTTTAGATTTTGTTCTATGCCAAGGTTTATCTTTGTAGAATCTTCTACTAGGAGAGCTGACTTCTCTTGATACTTAGATGGTAGGGGAAGGTCAAATCCTCCATCCTTAGGTGCCACAGTTGGGTTTTCACCTTTGGATACGTCCTTTGTTTTTACTATTTTGTGATCAGGAGGTGCCACAGTGTGGTTTTCACCTAGAGATCCTTCTTTATTTTTACTTTTGTGACTAGAGGATTTGGCATTCTCACCAAAATAAGCTGTTGGCTCTAGTTCCATTACAAAAATTGCTTTATGATCGCCAAGAGGGATACCTTCCTGAAGTCCCATGAACTTAGCTAGAGCTTCGTCATTCTAAAATACATCTATAACGGGGGACCCTTGTTGGTCCCAATCGATAAGTTCAGGGTAGACAAGTGTGACATTCTAGGTGTTGGTGGTGGAGGTTAAGGATATGAAGGAGAGCATAAAAATGGAGGATTCTACAAATAGGTTGGTCATATGGAGGGAAGAGTCATCGATGATATCCTCATTAGACGTCGAATCGGCAGGAAAAGTTTCAGCTACCTCGTCGAGGATATACTCAATGTCCAAGGCGTGTGGTACCTTCTTACCAAATCCTAATCCCTTCTTGTCTAGCTTCTTTGTCACAACAATGGGTTCCATAGTTCCTTGATTCTGTTTCCCAAGGCCACCTTTTCCTTTATAGCCCATGTTTTTTACTATTCTTAAACCATTGCCATATTGCCTGACTGGTATTGTGACTGGTTCTTTCTCCTTATAGATCCAAGAAGAAATATCCTTAATAGTTTCCTCTTCTAATAACCATCCATGTTGGAATTAGGTTAGGAATGTTGGGGGAGGAACAACTACTTTTTTGGTTACTTTGGCAATGGGTGGTTGGCTGTAAGATTTTGGAGATAAAGGCATCTGCCCTACACAACAAGATTTTGAGATATCATAAGATCCAAAGCCTATATCATGGATGTGAGCTTTGATCTCAAGTAGAGTATTTGGGTTACTTGTAGAGGCTTGCGTCAGAGTTTCAGGATCAACATATAGTGGGGATTCAAGGGCGTTTTCATTGTTAGGCACCTGGTTGCAATTCTTATAACTGCCTTGCAAGACACGACATAATTCAAAAGGATTGGGGTCTCTTGGGATAGTGATATCCATACCATTGTATGGGAACTTTAGAGATTGATAATACGTGGAGGGAATAGCTTTCATTGCATGGATCCATGGGCGGCCTAGGATAATGTTGTAAGGTAGTTCAATATCAATGACTTGACACCTAGTTTCAAGCATGACAGGGCCCAGTTGTATAGGCAAGTGGATAACACATTCTGAATGACGTTCTGCATCATCATATCCCTTGATTGTAATACTTTGATCATTGTTGACATGATCCTCAGAGTATCCCAATTGCTTAAGTAACTTTAAAGAACAGATGTTGAGACCGGCACCACCATCTATGAGGATGTGTTTGATTTTGTGCTTATGGATGAGAACTTCAATATGAAGGGCATCATTGTGACAAGGATCATGGGATGGGAGATCTTTCTCTGAGAAGACAACATTGTAGGGCGAAGCAATGTTACCTACTATAGCTTGGAAATCCGCGACTGCTATGTTGTTGGGAACCGAAGACTCTTGGAGGGCTTTTTCTAGCACTACTCTATGTGCAGGTGATGACCGTAGAAGGTCCAAGATAGAGATCTGTGCTGGCATTTTCCCTAGATGTTTGACAAGATTATAATCAGAATGAGCTGGAAGACTAGGTGTAGGACCACGAATGGTGACATGACCACGGTGAGTTGTAACAGTGCAATTCGTAGATTTGCCTTTGATTGTGAGGGTAGACACTCGACCCTCTTCAAAACGAACGACAATGGAATCAAAGGAAGTGGAAGCATGATTGATACCTTTACCTCTATCCTGAGGAGGAGGTGGACCATGATGAGGGAATGGTTCCTTGTACATATTGAGATCTTTTTTCATGTGTTAAGCTGGTGGTTCATTCTCAAAAGTGATTTGATTGCCTTCGATGAGATTTTGGATTAGGTGCTTGAGCTTCATGCATGATGCGGTTCGATGCCCTTTGCTCCTATGGAATTCACAGTATTCATTTTCTCTATACCGCGTAGTTTTGTAAATAGGTTCACCATATGGGGGAGCATCTGGTAAGGTGATGAGTCCTTTCTGTAAGATCTATTGTAGGACTGACTCTATAGGCACTCCCAAGGGAGTGAATTGGCATCGCGGCGGGTAATCTTGTTGAGGTCGCTCCTGTTGTCGTTGTTGTTGATTTTGATATGGTTGCCGCTATTGTTGCTGTTGTTGAGGTGGAGATTGACTTGGTTTGGAGAGCTACATCGGTGTTTGTAACATTTGGACATGTTTAGAATCGACCACCCCATCGTTGACCACGTTTTTGTTTTTATTCCAAAACTTAGGTTTATCATTCGATTGTTGATGGGGAGCGTTGTCTTTCGTGTCTTTGAAGATTTTGACCACACCCTTAGCAATGAGGGCTTTTTCAATGTTGATTCCCTTGTATGTGATTTCGTCAAAGGTTGTAGCACTAAGAATTTGCAAATGAAAACCTAACTCTTGGTTGAGGTTTTGCACAAATATGCTAACAAGCTGTTTCTCCAGAATCTTGAAAGGGAATTTGCTAGTCATTTGTCTCCATCGTTGGAGGAAAGAAATGAAAGTTTCACCATTTTTCTGTTTATTGTTGCATAGATCGGTCATGGAAATCTCATGCTCTGCGTTGTAAGAAAAATGGGTGGCAAATTTCTCTATTAGCTCGTTGAAAGACTTGATACCCGTAGGTAGGTGTGAGAACCATTCTATAGCTTGACCTCCAAGACTACGAGGAAAGAAACACATAAGATATGTGTCGTTATGTGAGACCTCAAAGCAAGCAAGATAGAATTCCCTGAGATGGTCCTTTGGGTCACCTTTTCCTTTGTATTTGTCAAACTTGGGAATAGTGAAATTTTGAGGAAAAGGGATCATTGGTAATGACCGATCAAAAGGATAAGGATACACTTCTTCTAAAGAGAAGGTCTTCTTGGTGTGGCCAAATGTAAGATCAGATAGCTATTGTTACACTTCCACAATTTTTAGCTCCATCGCTGTGGGAGGAGTTGGAAGTATCTCCTGTTGTCCAAGAAGTGGTTGTTGATGCCCATATGGAAGATTGTAGTGTAAGCCATGAACATTGGTGTTATAAGGGTCGTATGATTGGTTGGGGTCATATGTGTTGTACGTTGGGTTGAGATTGGGTTGAAATTGGATGCTTTGATGAGGAGGAGGTGGGGGTGGCGGTAGGTAAGAATGTTGGCTTTGTGATGGTTGGAGAAAAGAATTGGGTGGAGGAAAGCTAAAGTGTGTTTGATTAGGTTGCGATGGCGGCACATAGCTTTGGGAAACTTGATGTTGGGGATGTTGAAGGTGGCTAGGCAATGTGTGAAAGAAATTTAGCATGGATGAACGTTGTGGAGGAGGGACATAGGTAGACGTGATTTGCGATGGTTGGGGTTGATTGAGGATGAGAGTAGAAGAATATTGTGGTTGGGGTTGCATGACTCTAATTGGTTGAGAGACATGGAGGTTTGATGATATGGTAGGTGGTATGTGTTGAGACCCTTGTTGCATGGCTACATAGTTGTTCCCTGGATTGTAATTTGGTGGGAAACCTATTCGTGACGGGGTAACCAAGATTCCACTTGCGATTGGTGTGGACGCTTTAGGAGGTGGTTGCATATTCGATTGAGCTAAGGTGGCTTGCTTAGATAACTCTACTTGACGTTGGAGAGTTTCCTGTTGGTTTTTGTAGATCTCCACAGGAGTTAGAAGTGGTGATACGACCCTCTCCCCTGTTGGGTTTTGAAAGAGGGGATTCTTATACTGCGAGCTTGGTTCCGGCAAAGGCGTGGTCACTGTTGACATGGTTTGCACCGCTTGTATGGTGTCTTGGTTGTTGTTAGGCTCTCTAAGCATGGATAGATCAAAACCTTTGGGTAATTTGGCTCCTTGCTTTGTTAGCAAGTGAAAGAAATGATCTTGGTTCTCACTAAGGATTTTGTCAAAGGCAGCCACGACTCGAGGATCTTGTATAAATTCATCAAGATCTTGCTCATTTTCTTGAGAGGATTGACCTATTTCAAAGTGTTGCTCTTCTTGAGATGGGGCTAGATCTGCAGTATAGCCTTGTGGTACAAAATCCTGAGGCATGCCGGTAGTATAGTGAGGAATGCTTACCAAAGGGACCCCTTCTTCCTGAGATGGTATTTGATCAATAGTATAACCTTGTGGAACAAAATCCTGAGGCATACCGGTGGTATAGTGAGGTGTACTTACCAAAGGGACCCTACCCTCATGAGGAGTGCTAGGGTGGTCAAGGTGCAGCACATTCGGAGAGCTGATTGGTTTTGCCGCGGGTGTTCTAGGAGTAACCTTGGGAGAAATGTTGAGACGGTCGGATTGCGGTGTGGGAGGAGGTGATTTGTGCTTCCTAGGGACAACTTGCTTGGACTTCATAGTTTGCTGGAGCCTAGTGGTTACCATGGAATACACTAGGACAAAAGGTAATGCTGGGATTCTGCTTGGTGTTTTGAGAAAAAGACAAACTCTGATGCATAAGTAACTGGACCAAAGGTGCTATACTGTTTGACCAGAGGCGCAGGACTATGCAACCAAAAGTGTGCTACTGTTATACCAAAGGCGATGGACTGAGCTACCAAAGGTGAGGTACTGATATACCAAAGGCAAGCTACGGAGACCAAAAGTGAGCTACTATACCACCAAGGGCGAGCTGCTGTAATACCAAAGGCGCTGAAGTAGTGTCTGATGCAAAAATTTTCTATTTCTGATTGGATTTGGTTGTTTTGGCAAGAGAAAACACAACAAACAAAGTTGGCAACCAAAAATAGGACTGACACAATAGATAGTGTATGTTCGAGGCTCACAAAAAAGCCCAATATTTCCATAGGTATAAGATAATTGCAATCAATAACAAGCACTTTTTATCCCTAGAGACAAGGTTTCATTGTAGTAGATCATCTCACAGCTTAATACTCCATCGATAAAAATATCATTCCATAAAGGTGTCGAATATTTTGTATCTTTGCGAGAGACGATAGGTAGGGATATCTCACCCTCCCCTTGGAAAGCTCAAGTAGGTCAGAAGAGCTTTATGGCCAAGGGAATATTATCTCTTCTCAAGGGAGCCAATGGTGAGTGTCTTAAGGGTTTAAATTGATTCCCCTTGCACTAATGATTACCGCAATGTTCGGAGGTAGGTCAGGTAGTCACTATCTAAAATGGTTCTTAGTAACTTTGAGGGACCAACGCCTTACGAGCAATGCGATAAGCTACTAAAAGCTTTAACCAATCCTACTAAGAGTATCAAACACTTTGCTCAATGTGAAAATCATTTCCACAAAGAGCTAGTACACCTCTTTTCAGTTTGGCACCACAAGGTAAGGCTGACGTCGGTTAGGACTTGGCTTTCGCCTTATCCCTCTTATATAGCGGTTCAAAGGAAAACTCCACTTAGGGTCATCCCTTTTGGATGAAGCACAATCCAAAAGCAGGCCCTCCTAAAGGAAGTACTAAAATGTAAGAGCAAGCACGTCAAATAAAGGTTCAATTGTCCCGTTATAAGAAAAATAAGGTGCAACTAAATTAGGCACACACACGTTTGTAGTTGTCAATTGTCCCTTATGAAATTGAAGTGTTTTGACATTCATGTCCATTGTTCTTTAGAAAATTGAGGTGTTTTCACATACATGTCCATTGTCCCTTAAGAAAAGCAGTATGTTCCTAAGACTTAAATTGTCGAAATGATTTGTTCAATTATCCTTTAAGAAGGCAATGTGTTTCTAAGACTTAGTGGGATAAATCAAGATTTCTTCAACACTCATCTTGCATGAACATGTTAAAAAACACCTATTTGCTCTGTGTGAGTAGTAAGAAACTGCAACAAGTCAGTTAGTTCCAAAAAAAATTCACAAGTTAGCAAAAAACAAATCAATTTGACCAAAAATGAGCTATTGTTATACCGAAAGTGCCTTACTGTTATACCAATAGTGATGTGTTGAAGACCAGAAGTGTCGTAAAATACTACTAGAAGTGACGAACCTTATCCAGAAGCGTTGTACTGTGCTTCTGAAAGCGTGATACTGTAAAGCCAAAAGCGCTGCACTGTCTCAGATCACAAAAAAGTTAGCTTTTGTCAAAAAATAACCATATCCCAATGGGATTTCATGATTGATCTACTCTTCTAAGAAGTAATATCTGATAGGTCTATATCATGAAATCCAGAAAACTCAGAAGGTGTAGTAACACAATAGGTTAACTTAGATACCGAAGATACAACTAAATAAGTCAGCTTAGGAAGTATCAAAAAGAGGTTTGAAAGACCAATATAATAGCTTGTCAGACAAATCAAAAGATATGTAACGAATAAACCCTACAAAAACACCAATCGAAGATAGAAAACCTAATTAGCCAAAAGTGCTTAACGATACTACCGGGAGCGCCGTGCTATTTTACCAAAAGCGTCACTCTGTGCTACCAGAAGCGCTGCAGTGCCCTCGAGGGTGCTGTACTGTGCCTCCAAGAGCGCTTAAGGATACTACCAGAAGCGCTTTTCTATGTCTTTTGTGCTGTACCATACTGTAACTTCAAAAAGAATCAATTTCTTAAAGAAAAAGAAGGATTAGTGGGTCCCACTGGGCGTGCTAGAATGTTGCCTCCAAACAACCTTAAAGCATTAAGGAGCCTCCAAGGAAGGTTGCAATCCATTAGGTGTTTTATCTCACAGTTAGCAGATAAATGTCAACCATTTCAACACTTGCTCTAAAAGGATGTCTCATTTCAATGGAATTATAAGTGTCAAGCAGCATTTGATTAGCTCAAAGAGTATCTAGCTACACCTCCTATATTGGTCCCACCAGGCGTGCCAGAATGTGTATGAGGAAAATTGACTAAATTAAACTAAACAAATCAAAAACCCAATAACATAAAGAGAACCGATCTAAATAAAAGCCATTAATAATAATCAATGAAACATGAAAGCTTTTATCAAGATTTGTATTGTTCCCTTTGGATTGAATGTGGATTGCTCAATATTGCTGTGAAACCATGGTTGCAACAAGCAATTAGTGTGCTCAAAGATCAATGTCAAAAGATCATAAAGGTGCTCAATCGATGTGATGTATGCTCAAAGCGCTGTTAAGTATGCCTGAGAATAAGATCGAAGAGAGAGGCTCAATGAAGGAGATGAGGGGGGTTTATATAGGTTTCAATGAAGATCGATCAACGGTCTAGATAATTTAGAAGAATCAATGGAGGAGAACAGTTGAGGAACGTGCAACGAATAAGAGGAAGACAAGTGTCACACAAAAGCTGTTTTATTTGAGTTAAACACTTTCTTTTCTAAAGATAAGACATGCTTTTCATAAATTAGAAAGCTTTTTCTAATTTAAGAGAAATTGATAAAAACAAGGTTGAGTGAATAGATAACTCAACTTAAGCTTTGCTTTTACATGATTTGAGAGAAATTAAATAGTAAATTATTTAATTGTGTGTGCATGGAGAAGAAGACTTATTTTTAGAAGATTTGAAAGATATTTGTAGATAAGAAAGCAAATTAAATAAATAAATTTATTTAATTGTTGTGCATGATTTGGATGAATAAATAAAATATTTGATTTATTTTATTTTTGGAGAATTTTGAGAGAATTTAAATAAATTTGATTTGATTTATTTAAATTTGGAAGAATGAATTGATTTAATTAAATAATTGGGAATTATTTAATTGTAGATAAGAGGGAATTTGTGATGAATTAATTAAATAATGGGATTTATTAAATTAATGGAGATTTGAGAGTTGGAAAGAAGATAATGATTTAATAAAATAATTAAAATTATTTAATCATGGAAGAATAATAGAGGAATTTAATTTAATTAATTAAATAAAGGGAATTTATTCAATTAATGTCGAAAGTATGTGATTTAGAAGAATTTGGTGATTTTGGTGAAATTAATTAAATAATTAGATTATTCAATTAATGTTGAAATGCAGGTGATGCGACAGATTAGACAAAATGCAAGTGATTGGAAGACTTGGTCATTTTAGGGTTTCTACAGCTACTTTAGTGCCTCCTTCAGTACTAGTGATGACAAAAACAACTATAGTGGTCATTGTACCCAACACTATGCCAGCGTAGTGAGCTTCCCTATAGATCTTGATTGGCAGGATGGAGATCCTGGTGAGATTTTATTTATGTTTGTGATTTGAGTAGAACACTAGATGTGCTTATGATTTTGATTTGATATATGTTATGTAGTGAGAGATCTGACATGATCCTTGTTTGATTTTATAATTGGCACATGGGCATGGCTCAACTTTATAGGTCAAGTTTTTATGGAGATGGTACCTAATGTGCAGCTCGGGTAGCTAGTGTGGGCCAGCTACAAGCCATTGTAGACTTTGGGAGACACTTGGCTATCTTTGAGCCCATTGCATAGCTTTGAGCTTCTTATGAGGAGGGTTTGGTGTAGCTAGGTCAGGTCACAAGTGAGAGAGACTAGGACATATCAAGAGCAAACGGTGTAAAGTAGGCACGTGATGCTCTACAAAGGCGGTTAGATCTAGCTACAATGGACTTGCAGGGAGCCCAAGTATCTCTGACACCTACCATTGATCACCCCATGTATAGGCACTGATGACAAAGGTGGACAGGCTATGAGCTAAGGTGGCTCAGCTACAACAATGTGAGTTTGATCTCACAGCAGAGGCGGTAGAGCTTAGAGGCACTGTTAGGGACCTACATACATAGAGTGGGTCTAGGACTCACTCATGATTTGTGGCCTCACAACGAGAGTCATCTATGACACAACCATTACTTGGACCAGAGGGATCCAACTGTCACGATCCCAGGGAGTGATTGACATTTTGCATATGTACTTTTTGATACACCACATTTTGTCATAGTGGTGATTTTGTATACATGTATCGAGACTATGATGTATATATGAGCTTTTTGTGATTTTGATTGATATCATTATGTTATGTGTGTATTATGTGTTGTGGATGGTTTAATTAAAGGCTATTGTGATTTAATTAAACAAATTGGTTAAACTATTTAATTAAATACTACAAAGATCTAATTAAATCATGTGATTTGACATATGCATGTTTAATTAAATACTATTGTGATTTAACTAAACAACCTAATAGCATTGTTTAATAAATATGACAATGATCTAATTAAACTTATGGTGATCAGATAGAAATGTTTAGTGAAAATCAATTGTAATCTAATTAAACAACTTGGTTAAATTGTTTAATTAAATGTGACAATGATTTGTTAAAACATAGAAATGTTTAATTAAATGCAATTTTTATTTAACTAAACAATATAATAATATTATTTAACCAAATATAAAAATGATCTAATCAAACATGGTAAAATAGTTTGTTTGATATATTAAGGACATTAGAGATTCTAAATGAAATGCTATGGAAATAAAATTGTTCAATTAAATTCTATACAAGATCTAATTAAACAATGAAAAAGACTAATTAATTGCATCTAAAATTAACTAGAACAACATGGTAAGAAGAGGAAAGCAATTTTCACTAACAAGGAAAACTACTTAACAATTCAAGACAACTAGATTTGTGTCGAGAATGAAGCAACAAAGTGTAACTAAAGAAGAGTGAAGTCTTAAATAATAAACTATCCAATGCATTGTGCTTTAATAAAAAGAGAATTGACAGACTAAATAGAATCGAATATGATTAATTGAAAGCAGAGACATGATATTAAAGTAAACTAAGCATAAAATCTATGTAAGTGTATAGCATTAATAGGATCTTTGAGAGGTTTACCATTCATTGTAAAAAGTCTATATGCACCTGATCCATATACTCCAGTGATGATGTAGGGTCCTAACTAGTTCAAACCACAAATTCTACAAAAATGTTGTAGAGAGAAATACCATTGATGTGGTGTGTGAACAAGTGTGAAAGATAGCAAATATATGCCCCCATCTTAAAATAAATGCATATTCCATAGGGGAGCAATTGATTTTAAGGTTAAAAGAGGGGAAAATGCACAAGTGCTTTTAGGAAGTATGTGGCCAGAGGATATGTTTTTGAGAGCTACATCATTAAAGAGCTGCCCCCAAGAAGGACAACCAAGGCAATGCTGGCATGAGACACAATGGCTTGTGTAACCATGGCATGATGCCAAGAAATGCAACAAGGTGTCACATAAAAACAAGCAATATCACAATAAAGCACAAAGTAATCTATGTGCTTCAAAGTTAGTATAATATATAGGAGGGGAGTAATTAGGGAAGTACAATTTGGAATTGTCATCATCCCCCTAGGCACATAGAATTACAAATACAAAGGAAGAAGGTCACATGAAGACAAAGTAAAAATTTTGGGTCAACATGGAAGGATGCTAAATCATCCAACACTTTGCATTGTCCCCAAATGTGAAAAATTCAAGTATGACATATAGAAGAATATATAAACATATAGAGAAATGTCACAAAAGTTTTGTTTCGCCTGTATCCATTTGCCTACAAGGGCATCAATATAGAGGAATGTCACAACAGTTTCATTCCCCTTGTATCCTTGTGCCTACAAGGGCATCAAGGGTCCTCCAGGGAGAGCTAACAAACCTAAATATCATGTAGCAAGTATGGGGATTACAAAACATACAAGCATGCTATGAACAATAATAGATGGAACAAAGGTATCGCTCTCAAGGGTAAGGCTCTAATAGGTCATTTGCCTCCCTATCTTGCACCTTTTAAATAAAAATAATAATTTTGTTAAGTACTTGAGATAAATTTAAAGTGGTTATAAACCTTAATTGGTTGTTATTATTTTCCAATACTATGGTGTATTAGTCTTACTTAAATATGATTAAGCTTTACAAAAAAATCTAAATGTCTTATATGGAAAATTTGAGAGAGATTTTTGTGAATCTGGGTCAATATTTGTTTTAATTTATTCCCTGCCATTTGGGAGAAAATAAATATGAACATAATTTATATAAATTATATGATGGATTAACTTGTAGAGTCTAATTTCTTGGGTTTGAAAAGTGTCCCATAGTGGATTTGGGGTATGATATCTAATATCATGATTTGGACTGTGTTTAGCTTCCAATGTTACTTTATCTTCTTGACTTGCTTCTAGTAGAGATCATGTTGTTAATAAGTAGAAACATGCATGGTTAAAAGGTGGATTGATGAGTTAATAAAATGATAAGAATTTAATTGGGCCAAGTTTCTCAACACTTTTTTATCCTATTAATAAGGATATAATGTATATCTTGATTACCTTTAGAGTGTCAGGATTAGTTTGGGAGTAGGAAAAGTTGACTATCCTAATTGTGGATGGATACATCCTATTATCATCTTCTCTAATTCATGTCCAACATCTAGGGGGTCATCTTCCCCTTAAGATAGGATGGATTGAGAATTGAGATTCCTCTTCTCACTATAGTCTCATCACTTGACACACCTATCCATAGTGCTCTGGTTAGTAGTAGGATTGTAGGCACATATTATAATTTATCCCTTACACCACTATGGGTAGTATATCTATGAAACTAAAGTCTTATCCAAGTTATAAGGATGCATCTTGATGTCTACTAGGAGTGGTAGTGTGTTCTTGTGACATATATTTTGTCTTCTTTCTTATATGAGGATGTCAATACTAAGGTATACTACATAGTTTGGAGCTGAATTTTAGAGTGGTTGGGACATATCTAGGTTTGTGGTATAGTGGTTGATCAAGTATAGAGGAAAATGTATTTATTTGATTGTGTCTCATTTTGTTTCCTTGGTGTTCTATGATTGTATTATTGTATCAGAGCAAAGGTGAAAACACTAGGGAACTTGAGCCTGCTAGTGAAATATAAAAGGATTAGTGTTGCAAAACACTTAAGAGTTTTTCATGAGTTTTTATTGTGGTGAGATTGAAATAGTGATAAGTGGAATCATTATTTTTAACCTTGGGAAGGTAAAACAACTTGGAGTTAAAGATAAATATTTCAAGATAAGATTAGCTATTGGAAAATATGTTCTTGAGGAAGAACCAATTTGGTCGAAATTAGGAAGGATAAATTTCAAGTAATAAGTGGTTAAGAGGGGTTGTGAGAGCAAACATAACCATTATTTTGAGTTTTCTCTAAAGATAAGTATTTAGTTCTATGGGATGAAAGTTTGGATTAGATATGTGTGCCTTTAGTGAAGGACAAGTGGGAAATAGTTGGAATTTGTGGTGGTATAAATGTTTCCCTAAGGGGGAAGTTTGAGTGTAAATTGTGTTTTTGGAAGAAGTTTTATAACTTTTGTTGAGAAGGAAATTGAGTAATAAGAGGTTTTCGACCTATCTTTCAATGTCAAGGAGGGACATTAGAGTTCAAGGATAAATTGGCGATTCATTGGGAACTTGAAAACTTTTGGGCCTAGTTGGCACTTGTGTGTGAAATTAAATAAATGGATAACATTAATTAAATCTATGTTAAAGGAGAAAAAATGATCCTTTCTTGATTTATATGTTATTGTGTTATTATTTGTATGAAGTTTGGATGGGAATCCGTGTGATTATGTTGAGAACTACCCTATGGGGTGTATGCTTGCATTGTTAGATAATGATTTTTAATGACTTTCTTTTTTGTTTCCATGTATAGACTTTGGTTGAATCTTGATGACATATGTATGATGTCATGATGGTGCATGTGCATTTGGGTAAGGAAGTATTTTGTGATTTTATGTATGAACACTTTTTGATGGTATGAGTTTTCCTTATGATTATCATGGATCTAAATTTTAATAGTTAGTAGTTATGGATTGTGGTCCTTATATATGAATTTTCTATGTGATGCTATACTTTGTTTGATTTTCTTATGCAGTGTAATTTTGTTGATGTTATGAAGCCTTGAGGTAAGTCATCATGTTTGTGGGGTAAATATTTTGTTATTGAGGCCACCTTGTGTAAATATGATTCTTTTTGGGAAGTGACATCCTTGTGGATGGTTGGTTGAGGATTTAATATATTTTCGTGCTGTTTTTCTTAGTTGAGTTTTTATACTCTTGATAGAAAAATATGTATGTGCTTTGAGTATTTAATTAGTTGAAGGTTTATTTTCTTTGGTGAATTCATATTTATTGTTGAACCTAAAATTTTAATTTAGTTCTTAAATTGTCAAGTTTGAGTTTTGGAGTTTATTTACCTTTCTAAGTTTAAGAATGTTCTTATGTTTAATATGTCAAGTTGTAGAATCCTTGTTATTTGTCAATTCAATCTGAATTTGATTAGTTATTCCTTAAGAGATTGGTTGACTTTTGGGTCTAGAATTTAATCTTGATTATTTATTTTGAAAATTTTATCAACAAGTCTTGAATGGACTAAGCATTTTAGTGTTTGAGATCTATTTTATTTTGGTTTGATAGTTGAATTCTATAAATTTTTATTAAGGAAACCATGGTCATTTGGTTGATGCCTTGAGTTTTGATTGCTTGTGATGTTTTGATGAAACATTATTGATTTGATCGAACTTTTTAGAGATATTTATTAATTTTTATTTAATGTAAATTCCTTTTATGGGAGTGTTTTTAGAAAATTTATGTTCTAAGTTTCTCCTACTAATGTGTATATGTATATTTTTTATTTCTTGATTTAAATCCTTGATGGTGTAATCATTAGATTAGTAGAATTTTCTTAGTTCAATGTCTTATATTATTGTGATGTATTTCTAAGTGTAAGTAATGTCAAGGTCAAAATTAGTCCTAGGATGGATGATGTAACTGTGTGCAATAAAATGTGAAATTCTAAAGCAAGATTCAAACTATTAAACCTAAATCTATTCTACACCGACAAACAACATCAAGATAAAGCATACAACACTTGAAAAAATGGATGAAAAAAATAATGAAAGTCCTCACCCATAAGCCCTTTATTGTAAGAACAAGGGTGGTTGTACTCAACGTAGAGTTGTGGTTGAGAGGGATTATGTTAGGTTCTCAAAATAACAGCATAACATTGCATTCAAGGATGTGATGAAATTTTTTTATGGAGGGTTCCATTTATAGAGTTTGGATGAAGAGGATCAATGGTTAGTATTGATTTGGAAGATCAATGGATGAGGTTGATTGAGAGGATTGGATGCATGAGAAGCCACCAAGTGGAACCTTGTGGTTGATGCACATGATGATGTTTTGGATTGAGGAGATATGACGGGCTAAGATTTTCTTGGAGAAAATGGAGAGTGGAGATCCAAAAGGTAATTTTTGGAGCCATGTGCCTACATTGGTCCAAGTGTAACCTTGTGCCATGTGAAGAGTTGACTTGTCTTAATCATGTTTTAGATTTTGCAAATGATTAATTAGTTGACTAATTATTTTTTAGCCAACTAATGATTTGAGGGCAAATATAGGGGAATTAATTAAATAGTTTGAATTTATTTAATTCTTTTGGAATGTTAGAATGGGAATATTTGAACTTAATTAAATAAATGTTAAATTTATTTAATTAAGATAGGACATTAGAAGAATGATGAATTGACTGATTAATGAAATAAATTGTCCTAATTTATTTAATTAAATAATTTCAAGTTATTTAATTAACATTTGTAGTAAAATTAGAGTAATTCCTTTCATTGAAAAGCTAGAGTTCCTGAACAGAGAATGGCAAGAAACTAGTGGTTTGCAAAAGATGGCAGACCAATAGCATCTTTGTGTTTGTTTCTTTGTTGTTTATGTGTTGGTGCTACTATTTTTTACTAGTTTTGATAGTAGTTATTTGTAATGGGTTTCAGTCTCACCTCTTGTGAGACTCTTTCCTTTTGTCTTCTTGGTTGACTTATGTAAAGGGTTTGGGCCCTATATCCCCATTTTTACTAATATAAAAAACATTGGTAGGCAAATTAGAACAATTCATTAAACAAATAGAATTTATTTAATTAATTTTATAGGAATAGTTAGTCAAGTGATGAGACTGGTGACCATAAAAATGATGTGAGGTGATTTTAGGTGTTTATATTTTGCCCCTATTTGAAATGGAGTTATATAACATTATTTCAAAGAAAAAATATAACACTTTCTGAAGAGAAAGGGGTGACAAGATGCCCCAATTGGTTGGAAAAATGACATTAGTAGGATGGAGGGATGATGCTCTCTCTCGAGGTCAGTCAGAAAAAAAGAGAATGGGTGATCTCTCAAAAGGAGAAATGGGTAGAAAAATGTGATAGAGGAAAAATGAGGAGCAATGAAAGAAAAATGAGCAAAAAAGGCAAAAAAATGAAGAAATGGGATAAAAAGAGGTGAAGGGGGTGAAAACTTTGATTAGGGAGGGAAAAATGGGGGTTGGGAGTGAATAAATAGGGGTGGGTGGGTGAAAACTATTCATTTTCACCCTCAACCCTTAGAGCATTAAGAGCATAGTAGAGAGAAAATAAGAAGAGATGGAGAATGTACAAGTGGATTGACATTGGGTGGAGTAGGTGAGGTACTACAGTGAGCACCATGGATGGGGAACCTAATATGTATAAAAAAATTAATCTTTGGTGCATTTATAGATAGGTTAGGGGGTGGGGAAAATTGTTAGGGACACATGCACCAAACTGTGAAAGTCACCTTCTAGTATGTGTGTGATGATTTGTAACATGGACATGTGAGAGTTTGGTGTATGTGGAGCTATGTAGCTCATGCATCACAAAGTAGAATGCATTAGGAAATGGTATGTGCAAAAAATCTACTTGTTTCCTTGATTTAGCATGTCCAATATAGATTGGCACAGATGTGGCATGATTTAGTGCATTCATTACAAATTGGTGCATGCATGTCAAAGTGGTGTATGCATTTACAAAATGGCATGTGCTTATAGGATAGAAAGATTCAAAATTTTTAACATGGGTTTGACTAGATGTAGGATTGATTGTTGCCCTTGGTGGCCTAAGAGAGATAGTCATGCATGCTATAGCTAATGGAGTATTAGGAGGAGCATGACTAGGGGTTTCTATAGTAGGCCATCTTATGGCATGTGACTCATATGCCCATGAATAGGGCACATAGGGTGATATTCATGGCCCTAGAAAATTCATGGAGGAGTGATATTGGCACATTCCACTTACCTACAAGAGAGATCATAGTAACATTGCATGGTGTTTGGAGGATCCTTCATATTCCCATTCAAGGGAGGAGGGTATACTATAGGGAACAAGATCCAAATAGTGCCTTGTTTCAACTTTTTGGGAGAATAGATTTGCCTCGACAAGGGATATCATTGGATATAGATTCTTATGAGGGGTTGGTGGAGGAGCTTCCTCTAGTTCTAATGACCATTATTAGTGGCATTCTTCTACCTGACAAGATTGACAGGTTCTTCCCTATTGGACCAATAAAATGTGTAGGGGGTTTCCATGTATTGGAGCATGAGTTTACCTAGGGACCATGTGTGTTGGATCAGTTATATAGAGATTTACATCTAGTGACCTATAGGGTAGGATTATAGACTTAGTGACACTATTGTAGATATAGGCATGTGAGCACATTACAATGCTAAGGCCGATTGGGGATAGGGAGAGGAGGTGATGGGGGGAGCCCTATGTGTTTGTGTGGGGAGGGAGGTGGAGGTGCACGCACTTAGGAGACCAAGAGCATTGGTAGAGGGTGTTGGATGAGATGGAGGTGTAGTGTGGCAACCATTGTTGGATTGTGAGAGGTGGTTGGAGGACATGTTTGTCTTGTAGTATGCTTAAACACCCTGTTACATCATCGACTATCACTAGCGTATTATCAAGAAGTATAGGCTAGACCAAGTATAGAGACAAATTAGCTTATAATAGGGTATTTTAGTGAAGGGGCCATATGTGTTTGTATGGGTGGAATGGGAGGAGGAGAGATTGGGTTTGAAAATTGATTCATGAGTAGTGAGGGTGGATTGGCTACATCTACTAGTGGTGCAGTGGGATGAGAGAGTGGGAGTGGATGATGTCAAGGTCACTCCATATTACAAGACATGGTGGGAGTAGAGAAATCTAATGAGACTAACCATCCCTAGATAAGTGGATGTGTAGATAGGGATCAAGAGAGCATCTGAAGGGTTTCTCAAGAGATATAAGAAGTAGGAAAGGAGTGGACATGTTCCTAGGGCACCACCACTAGATGGAGGAGGAGGGGATGGGTAGTAGGTACCACAACAAGCACTATAGTAAGGAGGGGATAGATAGGGCCATGATATGGGAGTAGTAGTAAGAGGCCATGAATGTAGATGTCTTGGAGATATAGGAGGAGCAAGCATAGGGCCACCAGAAATAGGGGTAGGAAGAGGTAGATGACCTTTGGGTTAGATTGGGCATAGCTTTGTTGGAGAGAGATGCACTCCAAGTGGAGTGAGATAGATTACAAGTAGAGAAAGACACCCTCAAAATGGAGAGGAATAGCTTGGCTGCAAATAGGGATAATATTATAGTAGAGTTGGATAGCATATAATTTGCTTAGGATTGATGGCAGGTGTAGCTATAGAGGATGTAGACAAAGGCACATCATCTTAAACAAAAGAAAGACTGGGTTAGAAAAGATTAGGTTAGGGTGTCACAAATCTAGGCTAAGATACTTAAGAAGTGGCAAGGGTAGGGTTAGAGGTAATGTACTGTAGGTCTCTATACTAGTAAGCATGCCACCAAAGTAGACAACCTTCATATGTAGAGTAGATAGCATTTGGGGCGAGAAGGTTAGATAGACATAGTTGGGCCATGGCTCCATTTTTATGTCTTTTGATTATCATGTACATTTTAATGTGTAGATACTTTTTTTATGTACAAATATATGATTATGCTCTCTAGAGCTTCAATGTACTCTACACTATTTTTTTTTTGATGATATGACATGAGATGAGATAGTATGCCATGATATTTTTATGTTTGTACTTTTATGATTATGCATGTGATGGATACATATGTGATGTTCTATTTATGCTATGTGATGATTATAGATTTGATGATGTACATGTGTATTTAATTTAATTTATATGATGGGATGTAATGATGTGAAAATAGACAATTCAAATTGATCTGATGTATGTAATGATGTAGATTTGATTGATGTGATATGATGATATTATGGATGCATATGTGATGCTTATGTATTGATGATTTACGATGGGATGGATATGATGATGTCACATCTCATTTTTATGGACTATATTATTATTCTAGATTAATGAACATTTACCATGATTGTTTTACTTTGAGTAAGTTCCACATCTGTGAAGGTAATTATCATGAAGTTATATTTGAGTAAATTAGAAAATTGATTTAAAATGTTAAATATTATCAATGTGATTAAAATGATTTTCTTTGGCTATGTTTTGGGGAACTAACCTATTGACGTCGAGTTGAGTGCAAATGAATGCAGGTACTCATCGAAGACAAGAACATGGTTGAGGTAGAGGTGTTCTAGCCACTTAGCAAGAACTAATGGGATGATTAACCCTGATGCAATCACACACTCACGTAGTTTCATGTTGCATTTTGAATGGCTTATTTTATGCTTCATTATGTGGATGATAAATATGGTTGATGGTTAGATACTTAGAAAAATATTATTTTTTTATTAATGAAAATCCTTTTTGAATGCATAATTTAAATGTAATTATTAGAAGTTATTTTTAATTATATCAAATGGTGTGAGTTTCCTATTTATATGAGTATAGATGCTTGGAAGACAATATATTGATTAGATTTAAACAATTAAATATATGGGTATATATATATATACTGTATTATTTCACTTCTTGATTTATTTAAAGTGATTGTGTTTTAATAAAAATAGTTAAATTATGTTAATAATAATAATATTATATTCAGAAAATTAAATAAAGAGAATTAAAAATAACTTACTGTCATGCATGTGATAGTAAGCTAATTTAAGTTGTTATTTTAAATAAAATAAAACTTTGGAGCTTTTGCTAAGGGCAATTTTCATGCAAATGAATGGAGAGCTCCAATTATCTAAAAAACAAGTGTTTTACCTAAATTGGGGATGCCAAAAAATAAGAACAATTTGAAATAAAAGAAAAGGGCAACGCGGAACAGAACCCCCACAATTTTTGATAGAGAAGGCACAATCTTTTATAGAAGGAAGGAATTGTTTTCGGTGAGCATTGAAGGTTGTAGAGACTTCATCTTGAGCAACAGGAAGCAGAAGAAAGGCAGTGATTTGAGAGGTAGGATCAACCTATTTTCAAGCGATCTCATCTAGGTATTCTTCTTGTAATTTTGCATTTAATAAAAGTCTATTGATTGACTATTAAAAACTTAGTAAAATTGGCCCTTATATATTCTTTTCTAGCCCGTGTTTTGACTGCTAAAATAACCTGTTAGAAAATATGAGTGACCTTTATTTCTTCCTACTGCCAACCTTAAAACAAAAACCATGGCATTTTGACTTAGAATCATCCTACCTTTATTTCTTTCTAGTCGCCAATCTGCTCAAATCACGACGTAGCATTTAGGATTGATCTGCTATTTTTCTTAGCCTATGAAACAATATTATTTAGATCAATGAATAGAAAAACTAACATCTACGCTTGCCCAAGTACTTAGTCGCTAATTGCTTCATGGTTAAATTCAACCCTGCCATCGACATGAAGTGGGGTGACTTGCTATTCCTTGATCTTGTTTTGCTAAGTAAATTGACCTCCTCTTCTTGTTCTTGTTTTCTTGTTCCCTGCTAAAGATTGACCATTATACTAGCCGTTGTTTCAAAAAAAAACCACGGACTGAACTATTACAACCCTAGACGTGGATAAACAATATTCTCTACAAGATATTAGTAAACTCTGTAATCTTTTTGTGTGATTGTTAGAATCAGTCTTCTATATGGAATCAACTATTTTCTTGAATGAATAAACAAGGTTCAAACAATTCTACAAACTTAGGTGATAATAATAGATTCCTGTAGCTGACTATTCCTTTATTGTTTTCTGTCCAAAAATTTATTTTTATAAAACATTATCAGTGAATGACAGTAAAAGATTATACTCTCTGTTCTTTTGTATATATTTATTTCTACTATAGTTCCTGTTACAGTTGCGACATGAAGACTATTTATTTGTTTATGGAGTTCTTGTCACAGATTTGACAATAATATTATTAAGTAGCTTAGACTGCTTACAATATTGAGAACTGATTGAAATACGGACTTGGTGATTATATCAACTTGATAGCCTTATAGATGCAATTGTATGTAACAAATGATGGATTATTGCTTAGAAAGTGTATTTCCTTGAATGGTGTTTTGGGAAAGGGATTTTAATGATTTATTGATGAACTTTGATCCTTTTATTTTATTATCTATTTACTTGCTTCTTGGGGAAAGAAGTAGTTTTTATTTAGAAATGTTATTGGGTTACTTTCTGGGCTAGGACGCCAAATGTGGATTTTCAGAGATGGCTTTTCCTCTTTTCAGGAATTGAACCAGGTTACTATTTTAAAGGATTAGATCTAATCGAGCTGACATTGAAAAAGGTGTTTATTTTGTCTAGCAAACTTATTTATATATATCTTTGCCACATCTTGTTGTGAGATAATCTGCTTTTCATTATTTAGAATTGAACATTCAGACATCAAGGTTGCATCAGGTTTTTCCTCCTGCCAGTTGTTTCCAGGCAACTAGACATTTTGTGCAGGGATGGGTTTCCTTTGTTTCATGAAGGGATCCAGGGAAGTGTAATTACTTCATGGTTATGTGGAAAAACACCTGGGCCATGTTCCCATCTCTCAGCTTGCAGGTGGAGGACCACTTGGTTCGTGCAACTGATGAGCGTATTGATTTATTTATTCTTGTTGCACATGATTATTGTAACTTGAAATTGGATGTATTATGGCATGAATGCCCATGGATTTTGGTATATTATTTATAGTGCTTTTACCTGGATTGAGCACGTGATTTTGTAAGATTTAATGACATTTTGATGCATATTTATGAGATTGTTCATTTTACTTGTGATATTGTAATTAAGCGAATTAATTACACCTTTTTATCTTTTATATTGTAATTAAGCGGATTAATTACATCTTTTTACTTTGGATATTGTAATGTTGTATTTAAGTGGATTATTTACTTCATTTACTTTTGTGATGAAATTGAGGGCTTTACAGATGATGTATGATGTTATGTATGATGCACATAGTTAGTTGATGTATATGCAATGGTATTATAGTATGATGTGGGTGGATGTATGGATGGATGGATATGATTTATGATGAGAAAGGACTGAATGAGAATGATGATACCTGATGTGGGGAATGATGTATCCTACAAAGGCAAAGGATGGAACATGGATGTCATGATGGATAGAAGTCAAAATGTGTATGTTAATGAGGTGGGATAAAGACCATTATTTTGGCATTAACATTTAGTGTTTTGGGTGTTGAATTTGTAGGTGTAAGCAACATGATACCTACATACTTGCAAGTGCATGAAGCTCAGGACTAGGAAAGAGACTCATCCAAATGAGTATCGACAAGTTTAGATAAATGCTTTGAAAATGTCATGAAGTAGGTCATTGGGAAAGTGAGTTATCCAAAATGTTGAATAAGCAATAGGGAAAATGCCAAAATAATTTTCCAAAGTAGGGTACAATCCACTACCCCCAGTGCATGACAAGGTCAACCATATGGAGTAAGAGGGGGATGGATTGTAACATACCATCTCATATTACTTGGAAATACTCACAAAATTTACTAAGAAATTAAATTAACATGTTAAACATGAATGAAAATATTTTCCTTTTTTATATTTAACATTTGCATAATTACATAGAAATAAATGCATATCTTTTCTAAAAATTTTCAAATTTGAAATTTACAATATATTCAAAGATAATATCATAGTGAAAAACTTTTCACTTTACATTTACAAATATTTTGCACTTAGAAAAAAGAATAGTTTTACATAAGTTTGAAAATGATAAGTCAATTATGAAGTGTACTGCATCTGGAATCTGATATCTATCTCACAAGTCTCGACGAGTCTTCTGCTATAGAGGGAGAGCATCATCCAAGTACTTTACCTCCAACCACATATTGACAGTCGCCTTCACATCTTCCATATGGAAGTGGCCCTACCCTTCATGAAGAGTATAGACATAAGAAACCAATAGGTTGCCATCTAAGTCCTAGTGTTGTGTCCTACATAACTCAATTAACCATACAACTCTAGACAATCTTCTAGCTAAGTATGATCATTCTTACAGGTCACACAATCTAGACATGATGAATAGACTAATGCATGTAGAGACAAATGCATCACTTTGGCCAAAGTTTCTATATAAATAGATGTTTGCAATAAACATAGTCATGTGTTCACACACCTCTAACTCAACTTGGAAACTACCTCATCCTATAGTTTGACTAGCTTGACTAGTATCTCTAGACATAATTTGTCTTGACTAAACTCAAATCCTAGTCAATCTAACTTATAATTTAATCCTTAATCTAGGATATATACAGTATGTAGGTTTAGGTGATTTTAACCTTTCAAAGAGTCCCTCATTGTATACTTGCAAATACAGGGTCTATGACTTCCTATTATTCTACTCAATGACCCAAAGATAGAATAGTCTCGTGTTATATATTAAGTTTCTAACTTAAATGAGAAATATTTAATTTAATATAAGTGCTTTCATAGACTCTTCCTAAATTATACATGTCTTGACCTATGATTTCTCGACTATTCACTGTCGTCCATAATATACAATAGACTAAATCAATGTCATAATCGACTTAAGAGGTTTTAAGTTTTCTAAACCCTTCTGGGTTAATTCTAGAGTTTTACTTCTCTAACCTAATACATTGATATATCGAATACTCTTGTTTTCCCAAAAGTATAAGTTTATAGTAATATAACATGGAAATAAAAATCTATAGTCTTCTCTTGACTACTTGAGCATTGTTTGAATTCACATTTCTCATATCATATATAAACATAGAACACAAGGTTTATCCTCATTCAAATAAAATATTAATGAATACTATCATTATCATATCTAATCTTTGAACTAAGTCAATGTTTCAACTTAGATAGGTTTGAGTCTATAAGAATAATATGATGTTTTCGATCTCTTGGTCTTCTTAAGTCCACTTACTTTCGATATTGAAAAGGTTATGAACTCAAATATATCATCCTTTGAATATCACGATAATGCTTATCATTGTTGTAGAATGCATATGTGATATTGTATCACTATACTAGATGTTTTTAATGATAACAAAATCATTTGTATATATTCTAAAATAAATGAATTTCTATCACAAAATATTTTGATTGAAAACAATAAAACTTATACATATAAATCATTGTGAAATGTATATCTATCTCTATCTAAACTTTTCTACAATCTTGCTCCTCTCGATTCCTAAGTTTATATTAGGTTCTCACGAAGTTTGATCTCAGTAGTTATTTATAACTTAAACTAGATACATCACTGAGACTTTAATAGAATATGACCACAATACCTCGTATTCAAAAGAGAAAACATAACTTAGTCTCTTCTCTGCATTTGCATGGTATCTATCTACTCATAAAAATATTTTGACAACTAAAAGAAAACTATATTAGCCTGATTAAACAAAGTTGGAAGACAAATTACTAACAGATCGAAGTCTTTGAATAAACAATGATAATCATATCATTTACATATTTCCTATGTCTAACAAACAAATTAGTCTTCTATGGATTCAATGCTACAACTCAAAGGCACAAAAAGGTTGTCTTCATAGTATTCCCGCTATTAACAAAACATTCTAATGTTTACCATCTATGGTTTCAACTATTATTCAAAGACATTTACACTATCAAAGAATTGGGCTCAAATGTCTAATGCACTCTGAGTGCAGTTCCAAAGTTAAACAAATGGATTTCTCTACTTCCTACGAGACTGTGTTTTCATAGATGCTGTGTTCACAAGATCTCTATTTTGAATAACACTAAATATTTTGACATACACAAATATTTCTTTGTATGATTCTACATAATACAAATATCACAATGTAAGAATGAAGTAATTTATTTAAATAAGGTAACCATACCTCTACTTTTTGAGTTTCGCTATGCCTTCTTCTGCATTTCTATGTCTTTTCCCCATAATTTCTAAAAGAGAATGAAGCTCTCTGTGCTCTCACCGAGCTCTTTGTGCTCTCTATGTTCCAATCGAGATCTATATACTACTCAATCCACCACTTTTTACTACTTCTCTCACACTTATTGACTATATCAAAATGCCTGTAACATAACTCAGTGATCAACTATCCTTATCCAATAGCCTCCTACGATGTGTATCCCTCCATTTCCTCTAATTTCTACTTCTTAAAGGGTCTAAGATCCTCGACAGTCCTCCATAACCGTGGAGGTTTGTCCCTATTCTTCGCATATTCTCATGCTTTGTTAGCATGCAGATTGAAGGTGGAGTAACTGGTCATTGAGACCACTCCCTAGCTGGTTGAAAAGCTCCTCTATACTCTCCAAAATAGTTATGGAGTAAAGGAGTTGAGCAACCATAATCATAAAAGTGGTTTGCATTAAATTGCAATCTTTACCATTTTCCTCAAGAACCTTATCAACCACAACACAATAGGTCTAACTCATAAATCATATTAAATATATTTATATATAACAATGTAATGAAAGTGTACACAACATATACTTACATTGTTTCTAACATTCGACAAGATACGAGAATGGGGTCGAGGTATTCTCCCACTCTCTATCTTACGTAAATGCCAAAAATAGACAAAATAACAAGAAAGAATTCCAACCGGGAATTTTTTGATAATAAAATAATTTATCTACTATAAACCATTTCTTGTTGATGGTCACATACTATACTGACTTAGTTTTCAACAAAACCTAAGCTTAATGGATCTAGTTGACAAATCAACGATTGTCGAGTCGACATCAAACCTAGACCAATTTGGTCAAACAAAACTTACCAAACTTGACGAAGGTTTACTAAATTGTGAAAACATGAGACTTAGATGGAAACAATCTATTCTTATCCATACATCTATTCTCTTCTCTCTGACGATGATATCCCTCTTTCTTGGAGGGTGGAAAACCTATTTCTTGGTTACAACTTACAATCACCAAACTGGGATTAGTGCATCGTTAGTCAATTCATAAACCTTATGAAATGACATCTTATAATCACATGTCTAAATTATGTTCATATAAACATAAACTCATGATATCATTGATTTATCTTGACATTTTCAAATAATGTCAAATCATTAATTTATGCATAATTAACTACTAATTATGTGCAAGTAAAAATTAAAACATAGTCAAAATTTGGGGTGTGACATATCTCCCCCTATAAGATTCATCATCCTCGATGATCCAGTGTATCCAAGACAATAATAAAAAGTTTTTGTTCAAATTTGAAAAGCATAAAACAAATGAGGAAATTTGTGATAAAAATCATGGTAATCTTCCCATGTAGCACTATCCTCTACATACTAGTCCCACTAGACCTTACATTGAGTAACCTCTCTGTTACACAAGTAGAGCTTGTGAACTTCAAGCACCTTGAGAGGCTTGATCATAACCATTCCTGGGTCCTGTACCTGTTGAGCATTCCAATCAAGATTATTATTATTATCACCTATTATATACTTTTTCAAATAAGAAACATGAAAACCATTATGCATCTTGGCAAGAGCTAGTGGTAGAGTGATTTTGTAGGCAACCAGATTGATCACTTTGAGAACTTCGAAGGGTCCTACATATCAAGGAGCTAGTTTGGAAGACTTTCCAAACTTTATGGAACTCTTCTAAGGTTTAACTCTCAAAAGAAATTTTTCTCCAACTAAGAATTTCTTTGGCATTTGCTTGGCATCAACGTAACTTTTCTATCTATAATTTGCTTCCGCTAATCTATTTCGGATCAACTTGATTTGTTCTTCTATTTTTGATAACATTTATGGACCAATGCTAATCCTATCTTCTAGCTTATCCCATCTTATATGAGTTCGGTATCTTCTTCCATACAATACTTCATATGAAGCCATATTGATAACAGAATTGTAGGAGTTGTTATAAGCAAACTCCACAAGCAGTAGATATTCTTCCCACTTGTATTGCTGATCCATGCAATACATTCACAACAAATCTTCTAGAATTTGATTTACCCTCTTAGTTTGACCATACATCTTAGGGTGATAAGATGAGCTTATATTGAGTTGAGTTCCTAGCACTGAAAACAAAGTTTGCCAAAATCTTGATGTCATGCGCGCATCTCTATCTGAGATAATTTTCTCAAGAACTCCATGCAGTCTAAACTCTTCTTGCACAAACTTACGAGCTATAACTGGTGCTCCATCCGTTAGATTCCCAAGCATAAAATGAGAAACCTTGGTGAGTTTTTCCACCACTACTAAAATAGCATCATGTCTATTTCAAGACATTGGGAGACCTTGAATAAAGTCCATACTAATGACTTGTCACTTCCACTCTGGAATATTGTGCAGAAACAAAAGTCCTGTTAGATGTTGATGTTCAACCTTGACTCTCTGGCACTCTAGGCAACTTGCTACTAATCTGGCAGTGTCATTCTTCATTCCTTTCTAGAAATAAAGAGGCTTCACATCAGCTAGGAGTTTGGTTACCCCAGGATGACCTGAATAGGGTGCGGAATGAACTTCCTTCCACACAAGGTTTCTTAATTCCTCTAGAGTTTGGAACATACATCCTTCCTCTATATCTTAAAAGCCCATCTGGTTCAAAGTAGAACCCATCATACCTCGAGTCTTGAGGATTTACTGTGAGAGCCTACTTAAATTGCTCATAGTACTCATCACCTGTAGGATTTTGTAAAACTAAATCCTTGAAGTTCAAGTGGATAGAGACAATTGATGAGATATGCCTCTGTCAACTTAGAGCATCTGCTACTCAGTTTTCTTTACCTTTGATATAACTTATCTCAAAGTCATAGTTGGATATCAATTCCAACCATCTTCTTTGTCATGCATTCAAATGAGGTTGGGAAAATATATACTTAAGACCTTGATGGTTCGACTTCAACTCAAAAGGATTTCCTAGCAAATAGTGTTGCCACACTTGCAAAGCATGCACAACTACTGCTAACTCTAAACCATGAGGAGAATAATTCTTCTCATATGATATCAACTTTTGGGATTCATAGGCTACCACTCACCCATTCTTCATAAGCACTCCTCCTAAACCTTCTCCTGAGGCATCGGTGATTACAACAAATTAACTTTCTGAATTGTGAACTTTCATTATTGGTACACTTGTCAACCTCTCTTTTAACTGATTAAATACCTCTTGACATGACTAGTCAAAACACTTTCCTTTTCTCTGAAGTGAAGTGATTGTGTTTGTAATCTTATAAAAGTTCAAAATGAAATTCCTATAATACCCAGCTAACCCCATAAAACTGCACACTTCATGCACATTCTTTGGCATAGGCCACTCAAGTATAACTTTGATCTTCACATGATCTACTAAACTTCCTTCATCTGATATTATATGTCCCAAATATTGTATCTCTCTAAAAGAAAGTACACTTAGAAAGCTTCCCATACAACTTATGTTCTCTCACCCATTGCAGAACTAATCATAGATACTACAAGTGCTCTTCCTCATTTTTAGAATAAATAAGAATGTCATCCAGAAACACTAGAACAATTTATCCAAGCAATCTCAGAAAACACTGTTCATCAAATTTATGAATTTTGTAGGGGCATTTGTAAGTCCAAAAGGTAAAACTGTGAACTCATAATGTCCATATCTTGTTTTGAAAGTTGTTTTATGAATATCTTCATTTTTATTCTTAGTTGGTGATATTTAGATTGCAGATCAATCTTAGAGAATATTGTTGCACCCCACATCTGATAAAAAAGATCATCAATATGCGATAGAGGATACTTATTCTTTATTGTTACTTTGTTGAGCATATGATAGTCTATACATAAATGCAAGGTTCCATCCTTCTTTTTGACAAAGATCACAGGTGCTCTCCAAGGTGAAATACTAGCTCTAATCGACCCTTTAGCCAACAACTCCTAAAGTTGGGCTTTAAATTCCATCAATTCCGCAGTAGTCATATGGTATGGCACCTTTGAAATCAGCTTAGATCTAGGTATTATATCAATAGAGCAATCAAAAGCTCTTTTCAAAGGTAACCCTAAAATTTCATCTGGGAAAACATCCCAAAAATCTTGAAGTAAAGAATAGTTCTCCAAGGTTACATTTTTGTTACTAGTATCCTCTTCTACTAGCTCCATTTTGACTGCAAAAAGTTGACATCCCTTTTGCCTAGCCCTTTTCAGTTGCATAGTAGAGATTGGTCTGATCTTTAGTTTGGTTAGCATATTCAACTAACTAGGGTTTAGCCATATCTCCACCACAAGAGAAACATCCTCTAGGAGGTCCTTGTTTTTCAGTAGGTTTTCCTGAATTATCATCATTCTTCCAGAAATTGCTATTGTTTTTCTTCTCATTTCTGGGTCTATTCCTATTATTTATGAAACCCTTGTCACTTTTCTTATTCACATCCTATTTTCCATTCCTTTTCTTAAAAGTTTAAGAAGATGGTGACTTATTAAACCTCTCACAATTCTTCTAGCGATATGCAGAAATTGACTTCAATTTTTGCTCTTGTTTGATTGCCTTCTCAAAAAATTGGTCCATAGTGGTAGGACCATGCACATCCACTTCACCTATCTAGGCATTTAGACCCATGATGAATTTTCTAATTTGGAACCTTTCATCTTTTTGATACTGTGGCACATACTTTAGGAGACAGGTAAACTTTTCCCAATATTCAACCAATGACATTTCTCCTTGTTGTAGATTCTAAAAATCTATTAGATTTTGGTCAAAGAAAAGTTGTGGTAACCATATTTGTTGAAGTATGACCACAAAATGATCCAAGGTTAAGATTAGAGAACTTAGCCCCAGTTCCATTTTCTTGTTCATCCACCAAGTGGACACTTCACCTATTAGCTGATAGGCACCCCAAACTACCTTGGTTATCTCAGAGTAATTTTTGATCTCGAAATACTTTTCCATCTTTATCAACCAAGCTTCTGTAGTATCACTGCTTATTGTTCCATCAAACTTGGGTGGAGTCACTTTCTTCATATCTCTTGATAGCTCTAAGGCAAGTCTACTTTTCTTTTCTTCTTGAGACTTAGTCTTATCAACATCCTCCCTTCATTCACTATGAGAATTGAGTTCATGGACATAATCATCATCCCCTTAATGCAAGTCCTCTTTTTCTCCTTTGGGTCTGCCTTGACTCCTCACTTCCTATTCCAAGTTTCCAAGCCTCTCCTTGGTTTCATTCAGTATGGTCAATATCTTGTCCAACTTAGTCATTGTGTTTTTAGAAGGATTGGACTCTCCTTGACTATCTTCAAGATTTGTTTGAGTTCAAACCATGATGATACTCTATATCACACCTAATATTCATATTAAGTTATGGATTATAATTTAGAAATAATGCATCTTGTTAATTCAAAATTTATCAATAAATCTATTCACAAAACTCAGATTTGTGCAAAATAATCTCATCTTTATTATAGTTTATTCTAGGTATAAATACATCCCTATTTAGATAGGTAACTCAACAAGACTACATGTCACTATCGATTAAAGGACATTTCTCAAGTTCCTCTTCCCCATCAGAATACAGTAAAACAAACTTAGAGGGTGGATGTACACGTAGGTACTCCTCGAATACCTCTTTTCCTAAAATAGGGGCATCACGACCACACCCACCTGGCATGTCACAACTAATAGACAGTTTGATTAGTTTATCTACACGAGTAGGAACAATGGGTTTCTTAGGCAATTTTTTGCATTGTTTCTTTTCTAGTTGAATACACTTAAGAGCATTAGCCAAAGTTTTAGAGTCCTCCAGCCATGTACCCTCAACATAGTTAATATATTCTTGGAGTTTTACCTCCTCAATTGGTTCTTTCTTAACCCTTATCTTGGGTAAATTATGGGGAATAGACTTCCTGGTAGTTTTCTTGGTTCTTCTCCACGCCATTCTGGCATAAAACCAATTTCAAACATTAGTCAATCTATTGAATGTTGACAAGTTTCTTTTCTCGTAGTGAGCTCCTAGGTCCATGTGTTGAACCTGATAGCTTTGATACCATATTTAACATACCATCTCATATTACTTGGAATTACTCACAAAATTTACTAAGTAAATGAACATGTTAAAGATAAATGCATATATATATTAACATTTACATAATTACATAGAAATAAATGCATATCTTTTCTGAATATTTTTCAACCTTGAAATTACAATATATTCAAAGATAATATCATAGTGAAAAACTTTTCACTTTACATTTACGAATATTTTGCACTTGGCAAAAAGAATAGTTTTACATAGTTTTGAAAATCATAAGTCAATTTATGAAGTTTGCTACATTTGGAATCTGATATCTATCTCACAAGTCTCAGCAAGTCTTTTACCACAAAGAGAGAGCATCATCCGAGTGCTTTACCTCCAACCACAGACCGGCGGTTCCCCGCACATCTTCCATCTAGAAGTGGCCCTACCCTTCATGAAGAGTATATACATAAGGAACCTACTGGTTGTCATTTGAGTCCTAGTGCTATGTCCTACATAACTCAATTGACCATAGAAATCTAGACAATCTTCTGGCTAAGTATGATCATTCTGACAGGTCACACAATCTAGACACGGTGAATCGACCAATGCATGTAGAGACAAATTCATCACTTTGGCCAAATTTTCTATATAAATAGACATTTGCAACAAATGTAGTCGTGTGTTCACACACCTTTAACTCGACTTGAAAACTACCTCATCCTACAGTTTGACTAGCTTGGCTAGTATCTCTAGACATAATTTGTCTTGACTAAACTCAAATCCTAGTTAATCTAACTTAGAATTTAATCCTTAATCTAGGATATATACAATATGTAGGTTTAGGTGATTTTAACCTTTCAAAGAGTCCCTCATTGCATACTTGCAAATACCAGGGTATTTGACTTCCTATCATTCTACTCAATATCCTAAAGATAGAACACTCTTGTGTTATATATTAAGTTTCTAACTTAAATGAGAAATCTTTCATTTAACATAAGTGATTTCATAGACTCTTCCTAAATTATACATGTCTTGACCTATGGTTTCTCAACTATTCACTGTCGACCATAATATACAATAGACTAAATCAATGTCATAATTGACTTAAGAGCTTTTAAGTTTTCTAAACCCTTGTGGGTTGATTCTAGGGTTTTAGTTCTCTAACCCAATACAATGGTATATAAAATACTCTTGTTTTCCCAAAAGTATAAGTTTATAGTAATATAACATGGAAACAAAAATCTCTAGTCTTCTCTTGACCACTTGAGCATTGTTTGAATTCACATTTCTCATATCATATATAAGCATAGGACATGAGGTTTATCCTCATTCAAATAAAATCTTATTGAATCCTATCATTATCATATCTAATCTTTGAACTAAGTCAATCTTTCAACTTAGATAGGTTTGAGTCTACAAGAATAATATGAGAATTTTGACCTCTTGGTCTTCTTAAGTCCATCGACTTTCGATATTGAAAATGTTATGAACTCAAGTATATTATCCTTTGAATATCACGATAATGCTTATCATTGTTGTAGAATGCATATGTGATATTGTATCACTATACTAGATGTTTTTAATGATAAAAAAATCATTTGTATATATTCTAAAATAAATAAATTTCTATCACAAAAGGTTTTGATTGAAAATAATCATTGTGAAATGTATATCTATCTCTGTCTAAACATTTGTACAATCTTGCTCCTCACATCGATTCCTAAGTTTATATCAGGGTTCTCACGAAGTTCAATCTCAACAGTTATATATAACTTAAACTAGTTACATCACTGAGACTTTAATAGAATATGACCACAATACCTTGTGCTTAAAAGAGAAAACATAACTTAGTCTCTTCTCTACATTTACATAGTAGTTATCTACTTGTAAAAATATCTTGATACCTAAAATAAAATTACATTAGCCCGAATAAACAAAGTTGGAAGACAAATTACTAACAGATCGAAGTCTTTGAATAAACAATGATAATCATATCATTTACATATTTCCTATCTCTAACAAACAACTCAGTCTTCTATGGATTCAATGCTACAGCTAAAAGGCACAAAAAAGTTGTCTTCATACTATTCCTATGATTAACAAAACATTCTAATGTTTACCATCTATGGTTTCAACTATTATTCGAAGACATTTACACTATCAAAGAATTGGGCTCAAATGTCTAATGCACTATGAGTGCAGTTCCAAAGTTGAACAAATTGATTTCTCTACTTCCTACGAGACTATGTTTTCATAGATGCCACGTTCACAAGATCTCTATTTTGAATAACACAATATTTTGACATACGCAAATATTTCTCTTTATGATTCTACAGAATACAAATATCACAATGTGAGAATGAAGTAATTTGTTGAAATGAGGTAACCATACCTTTGATTTCCAAGCTATGCTATGCCTTCTACATTTCTATATCTTTTATTTGAGATTTCTAAAAGAGAATGAAGATCTCTGTGCTCTCACCGAACTCTATGTGCTCTCACCAAGCTCTCTATGTTCTAATCAAGCTCTATATACTACTCAGTCCACCACTTTTTACTACTTCTCTCTTGCTTATTGACTGTATAAAAATGCCTATAACATAACTTAGTGATCGACTATCCTTATCTAGTAGCCTCTTATGATGTGTATCCCTCCATCTCCTCTAAGTTCTACTTCTTAAAGGGTTTAAGATCCTCGACAATCCTCCATAACCACGAAGATCTAACCCTATTCTTCGCCTATTCTCATGCTGTGTTGACATGCATATTGAAGGTGGAGTAATTGGTCATTAAGACCACTCCCTACCTGGTTAAAAATCTCCTCCATACTCTCCAAAATAGTTATGGAGGAAAGGAGTTGAGCAACCATAATCATAAAAGTGGTTTGCATTAAATTGCAATCTTTACCACATTCCTCAAGAAGCTTATCGACCACAACATAATAGGTCTAACTCATAAATCATATTAAATATATTTATATATATAAAAATCTAATGA
Source organism: Cunninghamia lanceolata (assembly GCA_027924645.1). Taxonomy (NCBI): domain Eukaryota; kingdom Viridiplantae; phylum Streptophyta; class Pinopsida; order Cupressales; family Cupressaceae; genus Cunninghamia; species Cunninghamia lanceolata. The sequence goes on along the minus strand of BSBN01000578.1, from coordinate 7,378,132 downwards.
AAGTGTACACAACGTATACTTACGTTGTTTCTAACACTCGACAAGATATGAGAATGGGGTTGAGGTATTCTCCCTCTCTCTATCTTGCATAAACACCAAAAATAGACAAAATAACAAGATATAATTCCAACCGAGATTTTTGTGATAATAAAATAATTTATCTACTATCAACCATTTCTTGTTGATGGTCACATGCTATCCTAACTTAGTTTTCAACAAAACCTAAGCTTAATGGATCTAGGTGACAAATCAACGATTGTCAAGTTGACACCAAACTTAGATCAATTTGGTCAAACACAACTTACCAAACTTGACAAAGGTTCACTAAACTATGAAATCATGAGACTTAGTGGAAACAATATGTTCTTATCCATACATCTATTCTTTTCTCTCTAATTATGATCTCTCTCTTTCTTGGAGGGTGGAAAACATGTTTCCTGGTTACAACTTACAATCACCAAACTGGGATTAGTGCATTGTTAGTCAATTCATAAACCTTATGAAATGACATCTTATAATCACATGTCTAAATTCTATTTATATAAACATAAACTCATGATATCAATGATTAATCCTGACATTTTCACATTACATCAAATTATTAATTCATGCATAATTAACTACTAATTACGTGCAAGTAACAAGTAAAACATAGTCAAAATTTGGGGTGTGACATGGATGACATGGGAGATTGTGAGATGGGATGGGTAGTTTAAAGAAGAATTAAAGGATAAAAAAATCTATCTATTCACATAGAACCTACAAATGGGTTTTCACAATGGTCCTTGTCTAGGGAACCATAAGAATGGTTTTCACTAGAGGATGATTTATCTCTTTAATTTATCTAATTGTTTGATCTTTTTGACAATTTTTTTTTATATTTTGGGATTGGGATACTATGTAGCTTAGGCATGTAAGCACTTGAGGTGGATGATGTTCATGGATTCTTCAAGTTCCTAACCATCTGGGGTAGCTAGCTAGTATGCATCTGATCTAAATTTAGTGATTATGGTATAGGGAACTAGATAATTAGGATCAAATTTTCCTTTCTTTTCATAGTATTGTGTAGTGTTCCATTGATTTTCTTTTAGTACAAGATTACCAATCTCAAATTCTCTAACTCTAATCTTCTTATTGTAGCTATGGAAAAGACAGTTCTAATAAGTTATTAGGTGATTCAAAGCATTGAGGTTTTTCTTATCAAGTAGCTCTAGCTCATGTAGTTGTGCAACATGGTAGTACTCATCATCAATGAGGTCATGCAAAGAGATGCACAACGATGGAAGTTTGATATCAATTAGAAAGATATCTTTACAGCTAAAGAACAGCTAAAGACTGGGAAGTAAAGGGTAGTACCAATGGGTGTGTAGATACTAGTGTGGTATCCCATTGGGTAGGATTGAGGTGGAGGTGCCAATCACGACCAACATCATTGATAATATTTTTGAGGATTTTGAGTAGGGTATTATTAGATGCCTCTACTTGACCATTACCTTGGGGTAATATAGAGTGGACTAGTGATGTTGGATGTGGAAGTGATCACATAGGGTGTGGACTTCATGGTTCTTATAGGATTTACCATTATTTATGATAATGGTGCTAGGGATGCCATAGTGGAAAATGATATGATGGAGGATGAACTTGGATATTTATGTACTAGTGGTGTAGGTGGGGGGATAGATTAGACATATTTGTTGAAGTACTCAATGGAAGTAATAATGAATTTGTGACCACTGGATGAGGAGGGGCGAATCTTGCCAACAAGATCAAGGCCCCATGTGGAAAAGGGCCAAGGACCAGTGATAGGTTCCAGATCCTATGATGGTGCATGAATCAAGTCTTGGTGCTACTAGTAGGATACACCTTTTGACACACTAACATACATTTTTCCCATTGTATGCTAGTAATCACTTGTTCTTAGGAGCTTCTTTTCTAGGACCATACCACTAGTGTGTGCACTACAAATATTATCATGAACCTCCTTGAGTTCAAGGTTGACATCTTTCATATTTAGGCACTGTAGTAAGGAACCATGAAATCCTCTTCGATATAAGGTATCACCAAGGATAGTGATAATGAGATGCACATTATAGGAAGGTTTTTCATTTGTTACATGAGAGGTTAGGTGGCAAGGTTTGATCATGGAGGTAAGTGTAGATTTTGTGGTACTAGGATGAATTGGGACTAACAAATTCACATATAAGCTCAAAATTAGGGGAACCATATGTGGGTACCAACAATTGTTTGACCAAGTACTCACAATGCTAGCTATCTTCTGGCATATCCAAGAGTGGCTTGATAGTGGTCATAGCATCATTTTCTCTATTATTGAGTTAGGGTACCTATTAAAATTGGATGTGTGTGAAGTACTACCTAAATCTATCAACCATCCATTTGTAGGGGATCAATTTGTCATCTTTCATCTAATACTCATCATTAAATTATCTGATTACTAGTTGAGAATCTTTATAAACAAGGATATGTTGGATATTCTGTTAAACTATTATTTTAAGACCTATGAGCAAGGCCTCATATTTTGTAATATCATTTGTACATGGGAACCCAATAGAAATGATTTTGGTATGAAATCTTGTGGAGTTACAAACAAGATTTTGGCACCTAATCTATGACTAGTGTAAGAGCATCAAAGTAAAATTTCTAGGGAGAAGGCTCATTAAGCATGAAGATAGAATCATCTGGAAAGTCCACAACTAGTGGGTGATTATCAATAAGTGGTGCCTTAGGTAACTAATTTGCAATAACCTATCCTTTACCTATTTTTCTATCCACATACTTTATGTCGAATTCACTTATTAACATGACCCACTTAGCCATACGACTTGTGAGAAGCCCTAGATAAGATATGTTTGAGTGGGCCAATTTTTTAGATTAACTTTATTTTTAAATAAGCATGTAGTGTTGAAGCTTATGAAAGCTAAAGATGATAGCTAAGCATGCTCTTTCCATTGTTCTATAGTTAAACTCACATCCTACTAATGTGTGACTTATGTAATAATTACTCCCTCACAACCCTCTTCATCATGCTATGCTAAAGGTGCCCCCAACGTGATTGATGTAGTTGATACGTAGAGTAGTAGGGGCTTGTTTGTAATTAGATCCATGAGAACTAGTCGTGAAGCAAGACATTCCTTGATTTTGTCAAAGGCTTACTAGCAGGATTCATCCCATTGAAAGTTGTTCTTCTTGAGAAGATGGTAAAATGGTTGTCATTTGTCTACAAGTTGTGTTATAAATCATCTAATGGCCTATATCTTACCTTGGAGACTGTGAATTTTCTTCAAAATCTTAGAAGGTGGAATCTTTGTTATGGCAGTGACCTTGGCGGGGTCTACTTCTATGCCTCAATGAGAGATAATGAATCCCAAGAGTTTTCTATATGTAACACCAAAGACACATTTCTTGGGATTGAGGAAAACCTTGTATTCTCTCAAGTGGTAAAAGATGCACTCAAGGATGTGAGGATGCCCTTCTCATTTTTTTTAATTTTCCCGAAAGATCATTCACATAGTCTTCCATGATATCATGGAGCATATCATGAAACTGTTGCAAGTATGAGGTGAGCCGGTGTTGTCATTGATGTCAACATACTCATACTGCATTGACAAGAAGGATTTGATGAGCTTTGTGCTAAGGATATTGAGAAAATTAGCCTCAGTCAGGAACAGTGAAGAACAGTAATGAGAAGAAGGTAAAATTACTGTATAGGATGAGAACCGGAGGATGCGGATTAAAGGGTTATTAGATATGAGTCTTGAGATGCTACAGTTAAGATTTCAGAGGTCCGCATGAAGATCTGAAGGCGTTATGGCTGCCGGTATAGAACCGGGTCCGGCAAGTATCCGGAGGTGACAGAGGATCACAAAAAGGTCCGGTGAGGTCCGGAATTGTATTATCATAATTTGCGGATTGGAAGGAGTGTTTTATATGTCCTTTTTATGTGTCATCCTGATTTGTGTGTGATTTGGAGGTCCGGAAGTACCTCTTGCATTATGACAGTGGCGACAGACTGTGTTCTTGAAGTTCTGGATGAGGAAGACAAGAGATCCCGGTAAGCAGAGGAAGTGCGGATGTATCTGGACATTCAGACAGGCTTGTGAAGGTTCCTGGATCATGTTTAGGTTGTGTTGTTGGTCCGCATTGATGGTAGAGCCCGGAATTGAAGTTATTCTTCCGGATAAAGTTATTTCTCTGTTTAGCCGACCGGATGAGTTGTTCATCCTGCGAATGTTCTTGTGATGGCCGACCGGATGTGTTATTCATCTTGCGGATACTCCTATGGTTGTTTGCCGACTTAGATGTTTGTTCCTAAGTTGATGTCTTGTATAAATAACGGTTTGTGAGTTCATTTCATGGTGTGGTGTATGGATGAGTATGATATAGTGAAGAAAGGTGCGAAAGGCAGAGCAGAGACTGTTGGGCTTAATTGGAACTGATCCGGACATGATAGAGATGTCATTCTCCAGTTCAAGACTGTGATTTTTATCACTTTGTAGACAGTGTGTCTCCTTGTAGGCAGTGGGCCTCTTTGTGAGCAGTGTGCTCGGGCAGTGAGCCCTTATTGGCATGTGCCATTCATTTTTCTTTATTCTTCTAACAGAGAATAATTCTTGGGTTAATCACCCCATGGTTTTTCCCTTAACCGGGTTTTCCACGTCAAAATCTTGGTGTTCAATGTGTTGATGCTTATCTGCTCTTATGTTTATGTATTATGCTTCCATGAATGATTATTTGATATGCTGCTAACTAACAACAGAGAATTAAGTGTTTGAAATAGAAGAAGTTCTATACAACTGATTCACCCCCCCCCTCTCAGTTGTATGCCCTAGATCCAACAATTGGTATCAGAGCTAAGTTCCTCTGATAAGAGCTTAACCGCTTGAGGTGATCCAGGATGTCGTCTTACAAGAAGGATAGTCCGAAGTTCGATGGAACCAACTTCACTCTCTGGAAAGGTCGCATGAAGTGTCATTTGGAATGTATGGGAAAAGCATACTTGGCTATGATTTCAAAACCATATATACCCCCACAAGGTGGTCCGACAACTCCAGATGAAACCACAGAAGCTGAAAACAATCTGCGGACCAAGGAAGCTCTTCTAAGCGCATTGAATGACTCAGATCTCTCGAATGTCATTGACCTACCAACTGCATATGAGATCCTAACTAAACTGGAACTTCTGTATGAAGGAGATGAGTTTGTCAAAAGTGCAAGGTTGCAAAGTCTGAAAGGGAAATTTGAAAGATTGAAAATGAGAGATGATGAAAACATCACTACCTTTATGCCAAGAGTAAATGAGCTGGTATGTGGAATCAGAAATGCTGGTGGAACTCTAGATGAAAGTGAGATTGTCTGCAAAATCCTAAGATCCCTTCCTGCTGCCTACAAAATCAAAGTTGCTGCCATTGATGAATTCAGAGCCCACACAACTGTCACAAGAGAACAACTGGCTGGCAAACTAGCTGCATTTGAAATGACCGAGTTTGGAGATGATCCACCCAAGACTGAGTCTGCTTTTAAAGCCAGTGCCTATGTGAAAGGCAAACAGAGATTTGATCCGGGTGAAAACTCATCAAGGAAAATGTCATGGTATGATCAAGCAAGAAGAGACATGGAAGAAGAAGAAGCAGAAACAGCTCAACTTGAAGCCCTCATTGCAAAAAGACTGCCAAGAGGATCCGGTAAGTATGAAGGAAAACTACCCTTTAAGTGTTTCAACTGCAATAAGATTGGTCATTTTGCCTCAAGATGTCCGGAGAGATCTGCAAGATCTAATACTCACAGACAAAGATTTCAAAAGAATTGCTATTATGTTCATGAAGAAGATGACAATGAAGGAGTAACAGATGATGAATCAGATCCAGGAAGCAAATCCGGAAATGAGTGGGTGTTTATAGCCATCAAGGAAGAAGATTCCTTGCTCTCTGAATCTGTCAATCTCAAAGTTGTTGAAAAAGCCTTGGCTGCTCAAGTGGAAGAAAAGGATGATTGGGTTATTGACAGTGGATGTTCTCACCATATGACTGGTGACAAGAATAAGTTCTTAGACTTGGAAAGATATGAAGGAGGAATGGTAAAATTTGGTGACAATTCTGCTGGCAGAATCAGAGGTAGGGGAACTATTTCCTTTGATGGTAAGAGCAAAACAGGAAATGTACTGTATGTTGAAGGATTGAAGCACAATCTTCTCAGTGTTGGTCAGTTAGTGGACAAAGGCTGTGATCTCCGGTTCAAGAATGGAAAATGCAGAATCTTTACAAGCTCCGGAACTGAAATTGCATCCGGTACTCAGACAAGAGGTAACATCTTTCATCTGGTTGGTTCAAATAAAAGTTGTTTGTTTGTTCAAATTGATCAGAGTTGGTTATGGCATAGAAGAATGTGTCATGTAAATTTTGATAACATCATCAAAATAAGCAATACTCAGGCTGTGAGAGATCTTCCAAAGTTGATAAAACCTACAAATAGTGTGTGTAAAGAATGTCAGTTAGGCAAACAAAGCAGAGTCTCTTTTAAAAGCAAAGATCAGTCTTCTACCGGACTGTTGGAATTAGTACATACTGATCTATGTGGTCCGACAAGAATCAAGAGTCTGCAAGGTGATAGATATTTCATGTTGTTAATTGATGATCATTCCCGGATGATATGGGTTACCTTTCTAAAAGAAAAATCAGAAGCTTTTGAGAAGTTCAAAATCTTCAAAGCTATGGTGGAGAATCAAACCGGATTGAAACTAAAGTGTCTAAGGTCTGATAGAGGTGGTGAATTTACATCTGGTGAATTCATTGACTTTTGTGAGAAACAGGGTATAAGGAGACAGTTGTCTGCTCCTAAGACTCCACAGCAGAATGGAGTAGTTGAGAGAAAGAACCGGACCATCCAGGAAGCTGCTAGGACAATGATGTTGGAAGCAAATGTTCCTCAAATGTTTTAGAAAGAAGCTATCAGCACTGCAGTCTACACTCTCAATCGAGTTCAAATCAGAAACAACACCGGTAAGACCCCCTATGAACTTTGGTTTGGCATCACTCCTACTGTAAAATATTTCAGAGTATTTGGTAGCAAGTGTTATATTAAAAGAGATGAAGATCTAGGAAAGTTTGATGCTAGAAGTGATGAAGGAATTTTCTTGGGCTACTCCACTCAAAGCAAAGCATACCGGTGTTACAATAAGAGATTGAGGAAGATGATAGAAAGCACCAATGTAAAGGTTGATGAAGGAATTGAGAAGCCTTCAAGATTTTATGAGTTTGATGAAGATGACCAAGATAGTGTTCAAGGACCTCAATCCTCTCCAGTGAAACAGAATCAGCCTGATCCGGTAAATCAGGAAGAAGAGATAGGTCTGAATGAGCCTGATCAAGAAGCAGCAGTGCAGGATACCCCCAAAATTCCAAGGTATGTAAAACTGAATCACTCTGAAGATCAAATCATAGGTGACAAAAGCAAAGGTGTACAAACTAGAAGGAATGTTGCTCAAAATCAGAATGAATGTTGTCTGATTTCAAAAATTGAATCTAAATCAATAAATGAAGCCTGCAATGATGAAAACTGGACCAAAGCAATGGAAGATGAACTGATGCAAATTGAGAAAAATCATACTTGGGATCTTGTTCCCAGACCTAGAGACAGGAATGTAATTGGAACCAAGTGGGTCTTCCGGAACAAACTAAATGAAGCTGGTGAAGTAATCAGAAACAAAGCTAGATTGGTCTGCAAAGGCTACTCTCAAATAGAAGGAATTGACTTTGAAGAGACTTTTGCTCCGGTGGCAAGAATTGAAGCAGTCAGATTACTTCTTGCATTTGCTGCCTTCAAAGACTTCAAGGTATATCAGATGGATGTCAAGTCTGCCTTCCTAAATGGTGATCTGGAAGAAGAAGTCTACATTGAACAACCGGATGGTTTTCAATTGTCTGACAATAATGATATGGTCTGCAAATTGAAGAAAGCTTTGTATGGATTGAAGCAAGCCCCAAGAGCATGGTATGAAAGGTTGGATAAGCATCTTGTGCAGATTGGATTCAACAAAGGTACTGCTGACAGTAACTTATATTTCAAAATTGATCATGAAAATATTTTAATTGTTGAAGTATTTGTGGATGATATCATTTTTGGAGGAAGAGATAGTATGTGCAAAACTTTTGCAAATCAGATGAAAAGTGAGTTTGAAATGTCTATGCTTGGTGAAATGAATTTCTTCTTGGGTCTGCAAATTACTCAAACAAAAGAAGGAATCTTCATTTCTCAGACCAAATATGTGAAAGAATTGTTAAAGAAATTTGGTATGGAAGACTCAAAATCTATGAACACTCCTATGGCAACCGGATGTAAGTTAAGCAAAGATGATGACTCTCCAAAGGCAGATCAGACAAAGTATAGATCAATGATTGGTGGATTGTTGTACCTCACTCAAACTAGACCAGATATAATGCAGGCTGTTGGTCTTGTGGCAAGATTCCAGGCTGATCCTAGAGAATCTCATGTTATGGCAATCAAAAGAATTTTTAGATACTTGAAAGGGACAGTTGAGTATGGTCTATGGTATCCTAGAGATCTGGATTTCTCTCTTCATGCTTACACAGATGCAGATTGGGCAGGAGATGTGGATGACCGGAAGAGCACTAGTGGTGGAGCATTCTTTTTAGGGAAGAGATTGGTTTCTTGGCTAAGCAAGAAACAAGATGCAATATCTCTGTCTACAACTGAAGCAGAATACATTGCAGCAGCAGGTAGTTGTACTCAAATCTTATGGATGAAGCAGATGCTAAGAGACATCAAAGTTGAATATGAGGAGCCTATCACAATTTTCTGTGATAATTCAAGTGCAATTAATATTTCCAAGAATCCGGTATTGCATTCTAAGACCAAGCACATATCTATCAAATTTCACTTTTTAAGAGAACAAGTAAACAAGGAAGAAGTCAGATTGGAGTATGTTCCCTCCAAGGATCAGATTGCAGATATCTTTACAAAACCTCTTCCCAAAGACTCTTTTGAATATCTCCGGGAAAAGTTAGGGGTCATGGCCCCTCCGGTGATGAACTAAGATGCACTGATGTGCATCAGTCCGGTGGCTATCACAGTCATATTTTGTGATCCGGACTAATGGGGAGCTGCAACTAAGGGGGAGCAGCTGGTATGATTCTGATGCATGAGGATTGCAAGTATGAGCCCTTTGCCATTGATGTCAAAGGGGGAGAGAAGACATGTGAAAAACAAGTGGTTGATGATCAAAGGGGGAGCAGCAAAGGAAGACATGTGAAGAGTTGTTGTTGATAGAGGGAGCTGTGACAGAAAAGAGAAGTTCTTGTCTTGATGGTTTTTCACATCATATGTTGCCATCAATGACAAAGGGGGAGATTGTTGCAAGTATGAGGTGAGCCGGTGTTGTCATTGATGTCAACATACTCATACTGCATTGACAAGAAGGATTTGATGAGCTTTGTGCTAAGGATATTGAGAAAATTAGCCTCAGTCAGGAACAGTGAAGAACAGTAATGAGAAGAAGGTAAAATTACTGTATAGGATGAGAACCGGAGGATGCGGATTAAAGGGTTATTAGATATGAGTCTTGAGATGCTACAGTTAAGATTTCAGAGGTCCGCATGAAGATCTGAAGGCGTTATGGCTGCCGGTATAGAACCGGGTCCGGCAAGTATCCGGAGGTGACAGAGGATCACAAAAAGGTCCGGTGAGGTCCGGAATTGTATTATCATAATTTGCGGATTGGAAGGAGTGTTTTATATGTCCTTTTTATGTGTCATCCTGATTTGTGTGTGATTTGGAGGTCCGGAAGTACCTCTTGCATTATGACAGTGGCGACAGACTGTGTTCTTGAAGTTCCGGATGAGGAAGACAAGAGATCCCGGTAAGCAGAGGAAGTGCGGATGTATCCGGACATTCAGACAGGCTTGTGAAGGTTCCTGGATCATGTTTAGGTTGTGTTGTTGGTCCGCATTGATGGTAGAGCTCGGAATTGAAGTTATTCTTCCGGATAAAGTTATTTCTCTGTTTAGCCGACCGGATGAGTTGTTCATCCTGCGAATGTTCTTGTGATGGCCGACCGGATGTGTTATTCATCTTGCGGATACTCCTATGGTTGTTTGCCGACTTAGATGTTTGTTCCTAAGTTGATGTCTTGTATAAATAACGGTTTGTGAGTTCATTTCATGGTGTGGTGTATGGATGAGTATGATATAGTGAAGAAAGGTGCGAAAGGCAGAGCAAAGACTGTTGGGCTTAATTGGAACTGATCCGGACATGATAGAGATGTCATTCTCCAGTTCAAGACTGTGATTTTTATCACTTTGTAGACAGTGTGTCTCCTTGTAGGCAGTGGGCCTCTTTGTGAGCAGTGTGCTCGGGCAGTGAGCCCTTATTGGCATGTGCCATTCATTTTTCTTTATTCTTCTAACAGAGAATAATTCTTGGGTTAATCACCCCGTGGTTTTTCCCTTAACCGGGTTTTCCACGTCAAAATCTTGGTGTTCAATGTGTTGATGCTTATCTGCTCTTATGTTTATGTATTATGCTTCCATGAATGATTATTTGATATGCTGCTAACTAACAACAGAGAATTAAGTGTTTGAAATAGAAGAAGTTCTATACAACTGATTCACCCCCCCCCTCTCAGTTGTATGCCCTAGATCCAACAGAAACATTATTGTCATAGCCCTCTGATAAGTAGTCCTTAGGTTTTTCAACCCAAAAAACATAACCTAATAGAAAAATATACCCCATGGTGTGGTGAAATCTAGTTTATGTTGGTGTTCAAGGACAATCCATGTTAGATTCTATGAGAATCAAGAATCTAAAGTAGGATCTATTAGCAGTCATAGATCACATGCAATCCAATTAACAGATGATCAAGTATCAAAATAGAAAAATAGAGAGAGATTATTCTGAAAGAGATTATTAAGAGATAATAATGCAAGAGAATTTAGACAATGCCCCTATTACTCTCATTGACTACCAGAGGTGAGAGGTGAGTGTTGTATATATAGAAAAATAGAGGCATATACATCCAAGAGGTGTAATAAATTTGACTACCCAAAACATGTAGGAGTTCTACCTACTTAGTAAATTCCAAAATACATGGTTGTACCTACTTATCTAAAGACAAACAAATGGTTATGAGAGGTGGAAAATAAATCTGAAAGAAAGTGTGAGATTCAACTACCCAAAAGTGTGTGAGAGCAACACATGTAACTGATGGATTATGCCATGTGTTCTCATAATAAACATGCTTAAATAACCTAAGAAATCTTAACAATATGTGTAGGAAAAATAAATATCCCCTAACACAAGGAAAATAAAAAACCTACACTAACACCCCCCTTAAGCATAACTTAGGTGGGTGAAAAGATGAGTCTTGGTAAATGAAGCCTGATTAGATACCCATGTACAAATAATTCACCCCAAAAGAGAAGTCCCCCCACACAAAGGAATAACCACCCCCAAATAGAGAGAGAAACCCCCAGAGTAGAGAGAGAGAGGACTACGAAGGCCCCCAAAGTAGACACCTGGAGCACCTTGAGCAAAGATCATATATAAAGGATTTTGCTTTCAGTGAAGGGTTTGGTGAAGATGTCTATTATCTACTCTAATGTCTGACAATACTTAAGATCAATGATGTTTTCGTGAATCAACTCTTGGATGTAGTTCATGTGTATCTCAATGTGTTTGGTTTGTTGGTGATGAATTAGATTCTTTGAGTTCTGTATTACACTCTAGTTATTACAAAATATGACTGTAGTATTTTTGGATGGAATGCCAAGCTTAGTGAGAATATTTTGAAGCCATATGGCCTTAGTGGTGGCATTAATTTCCCCTCGATACTTAGCCTTTATAGATTGTTGGTCATGATGTTAGTCATAAACAAGCATAGAATAAAAGTACACATTAACCTTTATTCATCTTGAAAGATACGATGAATTCAGAGAATTCATGATCCCAAGTCTCCGGTGATTAGGTCTTAATTGTCTGACGTTACTCAGAGGTTGATGTGTGTTGCTGTTTCCAATTTGGGGCCTTACATTGAGTTCATCATCATGACACTGTTTCTGCAAAGATTCTTCACAGAGAGGTCATTTTATGTAGTTGTTCAGATAAATGATACAAAAATATTTAAATCTTTGCATGATATTTTCAGTTATATATGCTTTAACTTCAAATATGCTAAATATTTGCAATTATCTACGAGATGTCCACATATTTATATTATTTGCTTGAGATTGTCAATTGTTTGCAATTATGATGGTGAAATGCTCTGAAATTTAAAGAAATTGAAAGAAATGCTTTAAATGAATGTTGAACCTTCAGCCATTGAACCACATATACATCAAATACAGTCATGAAGAGAAGAAAACCAAACCATATGTTCACCAGGACATTCCACAGCTAGATACAGTTGATGCTAACTTCAAAGGAATTGTATGAAAACAACATATGCAAGTAGATATGCACTCCAAGGGACGCAACAAATCACAGCATATATCTAGAATTCACACACTGATTATTCAAGATTTACTATGAATTGTAATCAAACAAGTCTTCTCATTAAGTATGCAAGGATATAAATGTATACAAAAAGCTTTGAAATGAACTGTGAATATTTCAGCAGACAGATTTCAATTAAGTTTCGAATGTTTAAAATGAGGCATTCCTGCACCTTTTATAGAACAAGGTGAGGAATCCGTTACAAAAGATCTACGATCTTGATTTATCTATGAATATCTACGATCATTATCTTCTTTGACTATGTCAACTTTATCAAGTGGCACAAGTTGCCAGCTGCCAACCATCTGGAGTACTTATTTTCATAAGTAACTGATGCTTATATTCCCTTTTATGATGTATCCTCATCATGCTCTTTGTCACCATCATCACTTTTACCGCTCTCGCTCTCTTCATCATGATGATGATGGTCGTCTTTGATATGGACCTGCATAGCTGTCCTGATATTTTCATATAGTTGTACTATTCTCTCTATTTCCCCACCATCCTGAGATTTTGCTTTGATGGCTGCGTGCTTATGCATTTGATACTTACCTTAGAGATTTTCTAATTTATTTCTCCTGCTGCTGGATGTTTCCTGATAATTTTCCATCTTGACCCTGAGCCTCATAATTTTGTCCATGGTTTCCTTTGTTAGATTGTTTAGGGGATCATTAGCTACCTGTTGGAAGTTACTATGTATAGCTTTTATTGCAAACTCCTCATCTTGATTCTCTATCTTCCCTTCCACCTTCCCTTCCAGTACTTCTAAAAGTTCAACTTCATATGCCATCATATCATGTAGCTTTATGCTGATGTCTCTTAATTTAGTGTTGCATCTTTTAAGTACCTCACATTCAAATTTGGTATCTTTATACCATATGTCAACCAATAGTGCATTATTATTATTTAGCACTTGATTTCTTATTAGAACCTGAGGATTAATTCTCCTTATTTCTTCCAAGATGACCAAGATTTTCTCAAGCTGGAAATACCTTTTCCCAATTTCCATCTGCAATTTGTTAACTTTTCCCCTGGAGACACTTAAAGAATTCCATCTTTTTAGAGAAGCCTTTACCACTTCCTCTGCTTCATCAAATGTGGATAACATCCACTTTCTTATTATAGATGACTCATGCTTCATGAGATCTATTTTATTTACTTCTTCCTGAGAAATAGCAGTCAATGGGACTGCATGATCAGTTGATGTATCATCAGGGTTAATTAACCCTTTTATGTATGCATGTAGCTGAGCAATGTGCTCTTTGTGTAGCTTATTCTTCTCTTTCTCTTTCTCAATTCTTTGAGTTAAGGAATCAATGATATCCTTACCCTCCTGACCCTCCTGGTCTTCATTTGCAAATCCCAAGTCAACTGTATTAATCTGGAATTCTTCTAGAGTAATTTTACCCTTTTCTTTATCTGCAGTGGGAATTGCAACTTGTGCAGTCCTTCTTCCAGTTGTTGGGTCTCTTTTAATGGCCAAAGTCATTCTGGCCTTCCTCTTTGGCTTTATTATATTTTCTGAAAACAAGGTAGATACATCAAATTCTTGAATTTCAAAGCCAACCTCTGTGTTTACTTCCTTTTCCAACCATCGAGGTACCTGATCATATTTCTCCGCCTCATCATGATGTTCACCTTGATCTCCTGTATCTGTTAGCATATGTTATGGAGAAGGTGATTTTCTTGTTTCTTTTTCATGATGCTCATCTTGGGGGTGATCCTGTGGTACATCCTCTTGCTGAGGAATTTCCTTTTCTGGAGGAGCATCATCCTGAGGTGGAGGATCTTGAGATGTGTCGATATGATGATCATGATGATCATGATCCTTCTCCTTTATTACTTCATCCACTTTTGACTTATCCTCCTGTTGAGGCATGTTTATAGCCATGGATATTGTGGAATCCTCCTTAGGTGCTGGTGTTTGTTCTGAAACCATGATTTGTTCTGCACCTGTACTACTCACTTCCTGAACCTTAGAAACAGGATCATCAGATACATCCTTCTCATCAGCCTTCTTTTCTTGAATCTCTACCATAGTGGGCTTCACAGATGTATCTTGTTGGTGTTGCTGGCTCATTTTTGAAACATGGCCCTCTGGTTTTGCCATCTTCACTTCTTCCATGTGTTCTCTTTTATCAGGTGTACCTGCTGGATGTTCGGGACTTGCATCCTGTGCATATGTCAAATACACTACTATAGGACTTGTCACCTATGCAACTAATGTGTCCAGCGCCATCTCTTGAGCTATCTTCTCTGGACTCCTTTCTGCTTCAGCTTCCATTTGTTTCATTTCCTCCAATATTATTTAAACTGATGGAGTCCCATGAGGAGTCATGTGCGTACTTGCAGCAAGGGTTTCCATCTTCTGTGAAGCTACTTCCTTCACAACCTCATCATCAGATAGATTAATTGTTTCCTCCAATGAGATATGACCTCCTTCTAATATATTGGAGGTTTCTTTTCTTTGCTCCTCTACAAGTTCTATTTTGAACTTCACAATGGTAGGAAGTGGAACATTATGCTGAAATTCTTTATGGACAACTTCGCTACCTGCCCCTTTCAACAGTGTAGGGGATTGCTTTATCTCACCCCTCATGGAGGTTCTGGGTTTCTTAGGTGTGGTAGCTACCACCACCTGTGGGGCTTTTCTTTTCCTTTTGAACAGTAAAGGGGCCTCCTCTTCTTCAGACTCTTCCTCCATAAGAATATCTTCTTCTACTAGTTTTCATGAGGACTGACCCTCTTCTTTGGTCTCAGTAACTACCGCCTCCTTCAACTGATGTTTCTTGAACTTTTGTTTACCTGTCCTTGGAGGTGATGTTGATCCTGATCCTGATCCTGATGCTGCTTCATCTTGAGCTGGAAACACTGCCCTTTCAATAATCACCCCCTTGGGTTCATTATCAACTTTTTTACACCTACGGGGTCTTTTACTTTGTTATTGTTGTGGAGGCAGCCTCTCTCCTTTTGATTTCCTCTTTTCAGTTATAAAATCATCACACTCCTCATCAGGAATATCCTATCCTTTCTTTTTATTATCCATAGTAAGGGCAACACCCTTCTTCTTTAATTCCTTAATTTGCTCATCAACCCAAGCTTGGGTTAGGTGTAATGTCCTAGCAATGAAAGGATCTAAGGATATGTCTTCCTGTATAGTTAGGTCAGGTGCAGATATTGTATCATTATATATCTTCTTTTCTTCATATTCATCTGCCATTATCCTGCCATCATCCTTTTTCAACTGTGAGGGAATGGGGATGCAGTCAAAGGTTTTGATTTGATTCAATGTCAACCTTTGGTATCTACTTCTTCTAGCTTCTGCTTCATCTTCACAATCCGCTCAGAAGTCTTCTAGGTGCCTCTGATGAATAGGTTTCCCTATTACTTTCTATATCCTCCCATAAGGATCATATGGCCTTATCAATGGGAATGGCTGCAACTGCATTTTATTCAAACTGACCATCACCTTCTTGATACTCCCTAAATCTGGGCACATGTACCAGCCAATGGTTACTGGAAACAAAATTGGTGGAATTTTCTGAGCATCCTTGTATGTTTTCAACATTGTGGAGCTCTACCTTATGAATTCCATTAATACCACTGCATCAGTGGGATATCTTGGCAACATGAGGGGATGTCCTTCAAAACCCTCAATTCTCATATAAGAAAATGTGGCAAATTGAATATACCAGGCTCCATGCCTGTATATTATTTCTTGAGCCTCCATGCTCAATCTTTTTGTCCTATCCTCCTCCATGGTTCTCACCAGATGCATAGAGAATGCATCATTTACCAATTTGTAATCCTGGAGGTAATTAACTCTTTGCAACTAGGGATGATGATCCCATATGTGCACAACATTGATTGTGCCTGTAACCTTCCCATCTGTAACCAGTGCATCAAATGTGCCTTTGTAAGCACAGGAGTAGACAATGTATGATGTCATGTAAAAGGAACAATTTGAACCTCCCAGGTTCATCAGCTACTCATGTAGAGCATCACTTATCAATTGGCCCCATAGTGGCTTGGTATCTGCATATATGCACATCATCATGACACTGTACATCCAGTCTTTAAAACTACCAGCATCAGGCTGGCCTGTCACCGTGCTAAGCAATGCAATCATATATTGATATTCTTCATCAAAATCATATTTATACAAGTGCATAGGAAGTTTGGCTACTGCAGGATATGTGCTGTTCTTAGCCCTCCACTGATACATTGTCTTTCTTGCTTTCTTCTTATTGTTTTCATACTCAATCTCAGATTTCTTCAAATCTATGCTGTTAACCTTCCTGCCCAATGGTAATCCAAATGTCTTGGAAAGACCCTTGATGGACAAGTCTACATATATCCTTCCATGCTTTACCACCTGTCTTATTTCTGGATTGTAATTCTGGAAACACTCAATAACTAGCTCTGGAGACTCCATGGAGTATGGAAAACCGGCCGCATTCCACATTCCTGACATGAACACCGCATCTAACAGGGTGCTTTTATTCTTTTCATTGTTCATTTTGGCAGACTAGGCCTCCAAATCAGTACTTCCTTGATGTGTATCTGTAATTGCACCATACTTGAATAGGATTCCCCTAGGAGATGAGAACATGGGCTTGCTGAATTCAGCCTCACATTTAGCTAACCTCTTGTCAACCATGGATATCTGTAATTAACAAGACTTGTCTTATAATGGGTACTCACAAGCATGCACATAATAATTTATCTCTACTAACATCATGCATACTATACTTATTCAGAATTACTTATTGTGGGATGCATTAACTAGAACTTCAAGCTAGCATACCTAATTATACAAAAGCAACAGGGTGAGGGTTTCAATTACTTACCTGATAATGCAGATCCCTTTGATTATACTAGTGGTTTTTTGAAAACGTTCTTGATTATGGTGATAATCGCATGCTTCTTCCTGCCTGTAAGCTCTGTTCGTCTGTGTATCACCTGTACTGGGGTTTGGAATCTAGCGCTCTGTAAAATGATGTTATCGCAAGGTAAGTGTGAAAATGACAATTGAATTTACCTTTTAACCTTTCAATTAGGGCAAAATTAGGGCAAAGCCTGATGGATTAGATTTTGATCGTTGATTTTTCACGAAAACTCAAGATTTCGCCAGGTGTTTGATCGAGATTTGTGGTCGGTGGGAACTACCTACCACCTCTACGCACATTAAATGTTAATGGCGGCAACAAGAGCGGGGTGATATGCATATGACAGGATATATTCAAAAATATGATGGTGTTTGGATATCGGGTGATATTTGTATATCGGGGTGATATTCGCACCATTAGGTCGTGCTTATACATCAGGAGGATATTTCAATATGTCAGGTGATGTTACAAAAATGATGATGACCGGGTAAACTATAACCTCTTTCTTGGAATATCAGGATGACGTCATCTAGATATTGGCTCAGTGTATCGCTATGACATCATGATGTCATCATCATGTTATGCGAGAAGGATCATGTTTAAGAAATATGCACCTAAGAGGTAAAAATGATGATTATGTCATCGTCATGTTTGTTTCTTTGTTTATCAGACTTGAATGACATCATCAAGATAATGGCTTAGGGGGATATTTTGCGGCAGGAGGATATTAAGAAATATCAGGTTACATTAAGAAATATGACTCTTGCGAAATACATAAGGCTGTTGACGGGTAAAGGTTACTATCACCTAAAATTGACGTCCAGACATTCGGACTGCATGAATTATCAGGTGATAAAATAGATCAGGGGGATCTTTCAAAAGATGACTGATATTAAGAAATATGATCCTCTCCCTGTGAATATCAGGTTTGACTAGGATTTTGACCATTCATAACTTTCACATCCTAATGAATATTAAAAAGGCAAACCTGCATGAAATTTGATGCTCTATCTAAATATGAGGTCACTGGCATGAAATATGAACTTTGACAAACTGACCTCATGATGATGACTTACCCAGCCTCCTTGCATGATGATCCACATGACTTACTTTTAGCAAACTGCCAGAAAGTACAAAACAAGCCAAGCCAAATAGTTGGGTCCCTATTTTGTCAAGTCAAAATGGGGCATGTTGTGTAACCACACAACAACTTGCCACCAAAGAAAACAAACAAATTCTAATGATTCAAGTGATGTGATCACATTCATCCATAGTATTCTAATTCTTTCTAAGCATAAGCATCATGATCTTCTGAATGATAAAAGTTCATTATGGTAACAATGCTTAACAAAGTATTATGTGTGTGGAAATGATTAATTATCCTCATCTTGAAAGCAAGTTGAAAACATAAGTAATTGGTGTTAAACTACATAATTGGAGATCATCCCTCATAGCCAACCTGGATAGAGCCTTGCTGGTAGCAGGTGTTCATAGCCCCGACAAGGTTATCTATACAATCTCCCTAAGTAGAACCCCACTGCCAATAGGCGTTCATAGCCCCGGTAGAGTTACTTAGATGGCCTAACTTTATTTCTTTTCTGATTTTTTCTTTAAAATTTGTATCTGATATCATCATGTCAGCTCATTTATACAAGGTATAGTCACTTGCAGCTTTAGGTTGGAGATTGTACTGGTAGCAAGGGAGTCCCTTTAGATTTTTCACTTAACACCTATACTTGTATTTTCAACAAACCCAAGGTTGTTAAGTGTTTCATTGTGATTGATTCACTTTGATCAAGAAAAGACACCCTGATGAAAGGATATCATAGACCTGATCATGAATACTTCTTAGAATGAATCATAACCTATGTCTAAATTTGATCTCATCACTTGAATCCTAACAACTTTGTTATTTTTTGGGGTGATGAAGTGCATCATCTTGACTAACCAAAACAAGGGCTCAACAAACAAACAAAACAAGACAAACAAAAACAAAACAAAATAACAAAGACACAACTGTACAAGCAACTATACAAATGTACATTATGATACACATGACTGTCATGAAGTCTCTTAGGCTTGGAAATAGTGTTTGAGAAATTGTCCATTGACTGGCAATGGGACATCTTCACCTGTCAGGTTCTTAAGCCTATAAGTGTTGTCTCCTAGTATCTCAGAAATTTGAAAGGGACCTATCCATAATCTATCAAACTTACCATGGTCTTCTTTCTTCTCATGGGCTTTATCCCACATCAGGACTAAATTAGATATCCTGAAGGCCTTGACTCTGGCTCTTTTGTCAAACCAATGTTTGACAACAGCCTGATGTTTTGCAAATTGGTCAATTGCTTGACTTCTTTTCTCTTCCAGGTGCATCAGCTGAAGCAACCTGACTTCTTGTCTATTGTCTATGCCCAAGTATTCTTGGGCAAACTGTAGGGTAGGAATTTTCAAGTTTATAGGGAGGATAGGATCTACCCCATATACTAAGTGAAAAGGTGAATTTCCTAATGTAGTTTTCATTCTAGTTCTGTCTACCCATAAGGTATATTTCAGAAATGAGTTCCATTCCCTAGGGTTCTTCTCTATTAATTTTCTTATGATATTCAATAAATTCTTATTTGTGGATTCTGCTAATCCATTCCCTTAGGAATAATAGTTGGATGAAAACTTGAGTATGATCCCATGATCAAAAGCCCAACTTGACATTTGGTTGAAGTGAAGGCAGAGACATTATCACTTACCAACGCATAAGGAGTTCCATACCTGGTAATAATGTTGCTTTCTAGAAATTTGATAACATCATCTGCAGTATAGGTCTTGCTGCTAACAGCTTTAGTCCATCTGGTACAATAATCAGTAATTGTCAAGACATACCTATGGCCTGATGATGATGGAGGATTGATTGGTCCTATGAAGTCCATACCCCATTGTGCGAATGGGCATTCTTCCATCACTGGCTGTAAGGGTTGGGCAGCATATTTCTCTCTGTCGGCAGCAACCTGACATACATGACAACATTTAACATGTTTAGCTGTATCTTTAAAGACTGTAGGCTAGTAATATCCTGCTCTGAGGATTGCATGTGTTGTGGCCAGGGCTGATCCATGTGCTGTTCCGAACTTGTCATGTAATTCTGATAAAACCTTATTTGCTTCTAGCTTTTCTAAGCATCTCAGGTATATTCCTTCATAATTCTTCTTGAATAAGGTTCCTCCCTTCATCATATATCTTTGTGACCTTATCTTCAAGTCTCTTCTCTGTGAAGTTTGCAGTCTTGAAGGACATCTTCTAGTGATCAGGATGTGCCTGACATCTGCATACCATTCTTCATTGTCCTTAGCATTGATAACATACTGCTGGCTTATAATGTTTGGGTCAATCTCTGATATCATTTGGCTTAGAGCCTGGCCTCTTACTAGTTTCATTGGTGTAATCTCCATGTCATACTCTTGTAATACAATAATCGACTTGGCTCTTTTTTCACCAGGTTCACTCTGCATTAGCAACATCT
Organism: Cunninghamia lanceolata; assembly: GCA_027924645.1. Classification (NCBI taxonomy): domain Eukaryota; kingdom Viridiplantae; phylum Streptophyta; class Pinopsida; order Cupressales; family Cupressaceae; genus Cunninghamia; species Cunninghamia lanceolata. Next base: position 7,357,210 of record BSBN01000578.1, on the reverse strand, counting down.
TCACTGCTGCATCAGGCACTCTCGCAATCACTTTGCTTCTTAATATATAATGCCTGAATTTCTTTACTGCCCTGACCAATGCAAGTGCTTGTCTTCAACATCTACATATCTCAATTCAGCATCCTTGAAAGGACAGCTCATGAAAGCAATTGGTTTTTCTTCTTTCTCTACATTCCTTTGGGTTAACACTGCTACAGAGGTATGTTCTGAGGCAAATGAATAAATGTAGAAGTACTTTGTGTAATCTGGACTAATGAGGATAGGAGCATCTGATATGGCTTTCTTTATGTCTTCAAAAGTAGCTTTAGCTTTTGCTGTCCACTCAATCTTTGCATCCTTCTTCAGCATAGCATTTAATGGTCTGACTATCTCTGCAAAACCAGTGATGAATTTTCTTACAAAGTTAATCTTACCAAAGTAAGACTTAAGCTTTTCTTACTTCCAGGGAGTTGTATTTTCATAATAGACTCCACTCTAGCAGGATCAATGATGATTCCATCTTCAGTTATCAAATGGCCTAATAATTTTCCTGTTGTCACCCTGAATATGCATTTCTTGGGGTTCAAGGATATTCCATACTCTTCACATTTCTTCAGCACATTTCTGAGATCTGCTACATGGTTCCCCCTTTCTTTGGAGAACACTGTGAGGTCATCCATGTAGATGACTATACATTTTCCTATTAAGCCTCTGAAGGCTATGTCCATTGCTCGTTGGAATGCAGCTCCAACATTTATCAACCCAAATGGCATCCATCTATAAGCAAAAATCTCCCGCTTTGTGGTGAAGGCAGTCTTCAGCCTATCAATCTTGTCAACCATCACTTGGTTGTACATTGAGAAGCCATCTAGAAAAGACATCATTTTAGCTCCATTGACAATTTGTAGGACTTCATCTAATGAGGGTAAAGGATAATTATCCTTCTCTGATGCTCTATTCAGGTTCTTAAAGTCTACACACAGTCTGATGTCTCCATTCTTCTTTCTTATTGGCACTAGATTTGCCACCCAAGTGGAGTGCCTCATAGGAAAGATTATCCTGGCATTTAATAGCTTCTTGACTTCCTCAAAAATTATTGGTTCAAGCAAAGCATTGACTGGCCTTTGCTTCTGTCTGAAAGGTTTAGCATCTGGCATGAGAGGTATGGTGTGAGTTATGACTGATGTGTCATTGTCTTCAGCTCATCATAAGTCCATGCAATTACATGGATGTAATCTTTTAGGGCCTGCGTTATTCCTTCTAACTCTTCTGGTGTGCAAACCTTACCAATCAAGACATTTCTCTTATCTTCATTTTGTCCAATATTCACTTGAGAATATTGACCTCCATCAGCTTTGGGAAGGTCCTTCTGTTTTAGCATATTATCCAAATCAAAGGCTCTTTCTAATTCAATCATACCTTTGGGAATCCTGTTGCTAGGCAACTCTAGTATTTCATCTTCCTCCCAAACATGATCTTCCACATGGTTTTCATCTATGATTTGAGCATCAAATATATCCCTGTTAGAGATGAAATCAAGGATGTGCTGATCATCATCAAAGACCTGAACATTAGTAACATTATCAGGCATTGATGGTACAGATACCAGTTCTACTGAAAATCTCTTTAGACCTGATATAGATAGTGGCTCCAGTGTACTGGTAGCCTGGGCAAGTGCATCTGCCCTATGGTTCTGTTCTCTATGAATGTGGGTCATATTAAATGCATCAAAGTCTTCAATCAAATCCCACACTCTGTGTCTATAATTTGACAATCTTTTATAGTTGCAAGAGTAGATTCCTCTTACCTGTTTGACAACTAATTCTGAGTCTCCAAAGACATGCAAAATTTTAACTTTCTTCTTGAGAGCAAATAGTATCCCATGAATCAGAGCTTCATACTCTGTCACATTGTTAGTACAGGGGAACTGTAATCTGTAAGCAGCTAAGTAGGATTTTCCTGATGGATCAATAAGATCAATCCCTACTCTAGCTCCTTGTTTGGACTTGGATCCATCAAACCTAAGGATCTAGGGTTTATCCTCAGCATGAGGCTTGGCTAAACCTTTATTTTTCTTTGCAGCTTTGGCAGCTGCTCCACCTGATATCCATTTTAACTTAGGAATTTTAGCTTTCTCAGACCTCATCTTTTCTTTCTCCTGGGAAGCTAATTTTTCTTCTTGTTTTTCATCATTAGGAGGATGATCTTTTGGATCAAGTTCTGTATGTCTCTTTAAAATATGTAGGCACAACGAACAGGTAGTCTTCGAGTGAGGTGCCTCATGTAGTCTTTGAGTGAGGTGCCTCATGCAACCTACACCATCCTTCAGTTAGTACATCCTGTGGATGCTTCTTTTGCTTTATCATCTTCTTAATTTCTCCTGATAAAAACTCTTCAAATCTGGTCAGGTTACTACCTCTGTCTTCATCAGATAGTTCATAATCTGACTCCATCAGACAATCACTCTCAGGGGTGATTCTCTCTTTCTTCTTAACATTTATCTGGTCGTATACCAGAACTTCTTCTATTCTCAAAATTTGATCTCTATCATGATCCGTCACCTTTTCTGTGGTTCCTGCAGAAGACAAACAAAAATCAGTATCATCATCATCACCTGATGTAGAACTTACCTCAGAACATGATGATGATGATGCCTCACTGCATGTCTGCTCCAGCATCATCATATCCTTGCATGCTTTGCAAGTTTTCTCTAAATGTGCCTCATTGTGTAATCTGCACCAACCATCAATCAGAATGTCATGAACAGGAATATTCAATAACTGACAATGTTTTACCTGTTTGGACAGATGTATCTCAAAGTTTCTGAAGTGATCTACTTCATTCTCATTCTCAAAATTACTATCAGGTTCTGTAACCGATATGTCTTCCTGATGATCATCATCATGATGATGATGAAAGTCAAGCATCAGGATCTCTTCTATCTTGACAGTCTATGGTCTAATAGCATAAACTCCAGGTTCAACATTTACATACATGATCTCGTTTGTTTTGTTGTACTCAATGATCATGTGTTTCATTCTAGGCTCGACATCTATTCTTATCTGGTTAGGTATACCTTTCCAAGGTAACCACATGTGACTGAAGTCAGTAGCCATATATCCATTCAAAGTCTTTGACCAATCTCTACTAAGCAGCATCCCATATGTGTCAGGTATGTCAACTACCTGAATATCAACGTAATACTGGATCCTGGGATCAGATGCTAATTACATATGTATATGAGTCAATTCTCCTATTACACTCACTTCTGTCTTATCCAGTTGTGTCACCTTCTTTAGGGATTTAGTAGGATGCAGTCCTAAAGCGTTGCATATAGACAGGGGCATGACATTTGTAGATGCACCTGAATCTACCAAACAATTGTGTAAATTCTTGCTAAACATCCTTATGGTAAGGAGAAAAGGTGGTGACTCACTCTTATCTCGGTATAATGTCATGTGGGAAGTTTTTGCAGCTTGGACAGTAGCTGGCACTTTATGTTTGATATTACTATCTCTAGCAACATGATCTTTACTATTGGACTGACCTGGGGAATGGTTATCCTCTTTAGGAGCAAGATCATCTAGTGATTTCATGAAAGCTTTCTTAATTGTAGGAGTTTTCAACAATTCTGATAGAGATAGGCTGATCTTTACCTTCTTCATTTCATCTGCTAGATATGTGACAAGTTTATCAGACTCATGAGGTAGGCCAACAGTCTTTGACACTGTATTTTGTGGTGACAAATATTGTGCATTTACCTTTGGAAATCCCAAATTGTTACTTGCCTTGGGGTCAGGAGGTGTGTTAAAATTATTCGGAGGCAAGGAACTAGTTAGTGGATTGGTAGGTCTGTTAGAGTTACTCGTCAGATTGTAATTATGCTTACCAGGATATTGCTGCTGGTATGCATGCACCTCTTCATGTTCAGTGGAAGGTTCATTCTCATCTTCAAAGGGGAAGACATAATTTGACTCAAAAGCCATGGCAGATTCTTCACAAGCCTGGGTATAATGCTGGTGGGATGACACAGTCTGCTGATGATGATGATCAGTGTAGCTCTCCAATACAAATGTAGAGTCATATCCACAAGGAACAATTTCATTTCCTTCTACCTGAGGTGGATTTCTAGAAGTATTAGATACTTCTGTCTGGAAAATGCTAGTAGCAATTCTAAATTGTGGATAGTCTAGTTCTACATGAGCATTTGTATTGTGGATCCTGCACCAGTTAGTGAGGGCTGCCTCAGCAGGATTGACTCTAGTAGTCTGTTTGGCTTCAGCAGGTGGCTGATTATCTAAGGGTGATGGTAGTGAGCCATTATTTGGCCTGGAGTTCCATACTCTAGGTTGTCTCTGAGGATTATTGTTATTTCCACCATTATTATTGAAATTACTATTATTGTATCCCCTATTAGGATAATTTGGTCTGTCATTATTATAACCTCTGTTCTGATTATACTAGGAATAGAAATTTTGATTTCTCAAATGTGTCACTTCTGTAGTGAGTTTTCTTAGCTGAGCAAAGATTTCTTTGATTTCTTCCTTCTCTTCTTGAGCTTTAGCCACTACATTTTTAGTTTGAGGCTTGAAGAAAGAGGATCCATGATTATTGTTGGATAGGTCAGCACCCTGAGGTGTCTGAGTTTGTGCAGGATATTGTGGCATTTGGCCATTCCCATTAGGAGGTGGCATAATACTTAATGGAGGCACCTACAAAGGTGCAGGTATGACTGTTGGAGGCATCATAGCTCCATTAGGATATTGCTATGTCAAATATTGCTATACCGAATATTGTGGAGGATAAGTGAGACACATGCCAGGCAATGTAGGGAATGCTACGTTTGGTGTTGGAGCAGGGACTAACTGCTGATTTACTTTGATAGCTTCTTGAAAAGCTCCTGTCAGGGTAGTGATTTTAGGGTGTGTTCTCCTGATGAACATAGATGTCAATGGATCTAGAGCTGAGTAATAGATACTCCTAGCAGCAGCATCTGTTACTACATATGGAGCAACTAACTTGGATAGCATTTTCTGGAACCTAGCATTGAAATTGGCAATAGGTTCTCCCTCAAACCGCTTGATAGTGGCAAATAGGTCATAGTTCATTGAAGGATCAATTGGTATTTTGAACCTATTAGTAAAAGATTTCTCTAAGACAGCCCATGAACCAATAGAATTCTGACCAAGACTAATGAACCAATTATAAGCCTCTTCCCCTAAGGAAAAAGGAAATAATTTGCATACAACATCTTGATGTTCTATTCTAGCCCTACAACAGGCTTCTTTAAAGGTTCTGATATGATCATCAGCATCCTGATAAGGATGATATTTTGGACAAAGTTTGTCCAGATTCTTTGGCAACTCATGGTATGCATTGAAAGTCAAAGGTGACTTTGTTGTAAAGAAAGACATTGCAACTAGAAGAGGTTGAGCCTATGGTACAGTTGGCTGAGGTTGGATCTGGGGTTGAGGTCGAACAGGAGGTGTCACAGATATTCCAGAAAGTATTTGCAAACCAATAGGAGTTACAGGAGGAGGTTCTGGTGAAGCTCCTGATGCACTAGACCCTGGAGTGTGATGGATGTCTATAGTTCTAGGTCTGAAACCTCTAACAGGTAATTCTTCAAAGATTCCACTAGATCTAGACCTGGTATTTATCTTGTGAGCCAGGATTTCTCAATTCTGAGGCAAATTGGCTGGAACTTTGCAAATGTCAGTTGAAATTCACCAGCTGAGGTGATATTTGCAGTAACATGACTGATCTGACTGAATATTTGTGAAATATTTGCAAAGGTAGTGCAAATATGAGGTCATAACAGGGGTATGACGACTCTTATCACAAGATATCAGGTTTCTAAGACAAAACTCTCCAAAGCTTGAACGAATTTACTTAACATTGGCCAATATTTGTGAATTCATGATGATCTACAGTAAAGCTTGCAATATTTACATTTAATCTAGAAATCTTTACACAGAATGAGCATCTACAAGCTTGTTATAGTAAATATTTGAGCAATATTTGGAATTCACAGATACATTTGAGGTTACCTTACTCTCTACATCATCAAACCTGAAAATGATGATGATGAGCATCATCTTTCAGATAAAGGCCCTCCTTCTAGCGCTAATTTATGTTGGTCATGATGTTAGTCACAAACAAGCATAGAATAAAAGTACACATTAACCTTTAGTCATCTTGAAAGATACGATGAATTCAGAGAATTCATGATCCCAAGTCTCTGGTGATTAGGTCTTAATCGTCTGACGTTACTTAGAGGTTGATGTGTGTTGCTATTTCCATTTTGGGGCCTTACATTGAGTTCATCATCATGACACTGTTTCTGCAAAGATTCTTCACAGAGAGGTCATTTTATGCAGTTGTTCAGTTAAATGATATAGAAATATTTAAATCTTTGCATGATATTTTCAGTTATATATGCTTTCGCTTCAAATATGCTAAATGTTTGTAATTATCTATGAGATGTCCACATATTTATATTATTTGCTTGAGATTGTTAATTGTTTGCAATTATGATGGTGAAATGCTCTAAAATTTAAAGAAATTGAAAGAAATACTTTAAATGAATGTTGAACCTTCAGCCATTGAACCACATATACATCAGATACAGTCATGAAGAGAAGAAAACCAAACCATATGTTCACCAGGACATTCCACAGCTAGATACAGTTGATGCTAACTTCAAAAGAATTGTATGAAAACAACATATGCAAGTAGATATGCACTCCAAGGGATGCAACAAATCACAACATATATCTAGAATTCACACACTAATTATTCAAGATTTACTATGAATTGTAATCAAACAAGTCTTCTCATTCATTAAGTATGCAAGGATATAAATGTATACAAAAAGCTTTGAAATGAGCCCTGAATATTTCAGCAGACGGATTTCAATTAAGTTTCAAATGTTTAAAATGAGGCATTCTTGCACCTTTTATAGAAAAAGGTGAGGAATCCGTTACAAAAGATCTACGATCTTGATTTATCTATAAATATCTACGGTCATTATCTTCTTTGACTATGTCAACTTTATCAAGTGGCACAAGTTGCCAGTTGACAACCATCTAGAGTACTTATTTTCATAAGTAACTAATGCTTATATTCCCTTTTATGATGTATCCTCATCATGCTCTTTGTCACCATCATCACTTTTACCGCTCTCGCTCTCTTCATCATGATGATGATGGTCGTCTTTGATATGGACCTACATAGCTGTCCTGATATTTTCATATAGTTGTACTATTCTCTCTATTTCCCCACCATCCTGAGATTTTTCTTTGATGGCTGCGTGCTTATTCATTTGATACTTACCTCAGAGATTTTCTAATTTATTTCTCCTGCTGTTGGATGTTTCCTGATAATTTTCCATCTTGACCCTGAGCCTCATAATTTTGTCCATGGTTTCCTCTGTTAGATTGTTTAGGGGATCATTAGCTACCTATTGGAAGTTACTATGTATAGCTTTTATTGCAAACTCCTCATCTTGATTCTCTATCTTCCCTTCCACCTTCCCTTCTAGCACTTCTAAAAGTTCAGCTTCATAGACCATCATATCATGTAGCTTTATGCTGATGTCTCTTAATTTAGTGTTGCATCTTTTAAGTACCTCACATTCAAATTTGGTATCTTTATACCATATGTCGACCAATAGTGCATTATTATTATTTAGCACTTGATTGCTTATTAGAACCTGAGGATTAATTCTCCTTATTTCTTCCAAGATGACCAAGATTTTCTCCAGCTGGAAAGACCTTTTCCCAATTTCCATCTGCAATCTATTAACTTTTCCCCTATAGACACTTAAAGAATTCCATCTTTTTAGAGAAGCCTTTACCACTTCCTTTGCTTCATCAAATGTGGATAACATCCACTTTCTCATTATAGATGACTCATGCTTCATGAGATCTATTTTATTTACTTCTTCCTGAGAAATAGCAGTTAATGGGACTGCTTGATTAGTTGACGTATCATCAGGGTTAATTAACCCTTCTATGTTTGCATGCAGAAGAGCAATGTGCTCTTTGTGCCGCTTATTCCTCTCTTTCTCTTTCTTAATTCTTTGAGTTAAGGAATCAATGATATCCTTACCCTCCTGACCCTCCTGGTCTTCATTTGCAAATCCCAAGTCAACTGTATTAATCTAGAATTCTTCTAGAGTAATTTTACCCTTTTCTTTATCTGCAGTGGGAATTGCAACTTGTGCAGTCCTTCTTCCAGTTGTTGGGTCTCTTTTAATGACCGAAGTCATTCTGGCCTTCCTCTTTGGCTTTATTATATTTTCTGAAAATAAGGTAGATACATCAAATCCTTGAATTTCAAAGCCAACCTCTGTGTTTACTTCCTTTTCCAACCATCGAGGTACCTGATCATATTTCTCCGCCTCATCATGATGTTCACCTTGATCTCCTGTATCCGTCAGCATATGTGATGGAGAAGGTGATTTTATTATTTCTTCTTCATGATGCTCATCTTGGGGGCAATCCTGTGGTACATCCTCTTGCTGAGGAATTTCCTTTTCTGGAGGAGCATCATCTTGAGGTGGAGGATCTTGAGATGTGTCGATATGATGATCATGGTCCTTCTCCTTTATTACTTCATCCACTTTTGACTTATCCTCCTGTTGAGGCATGTTTATAGCCATGGATATTGTGGAATCCTCCTTAGGTGCTGGTGTTTGTTCTGAAACCATGATTTGTTCTGCACCTACACTACTCACTTCCTGAACCTTAGAAACAGGATCATCAGATACATCCTTCTCATCAGCCTTCTTTTCCTGAATCTCTACCATAGTGGGCTTCCCTGATGTATCCTGTTGGTGTTGCTGGCTCATTTATGAAGCATGGCCCTCTGGTTCTACCATCTTCACTTCTTCCATGTGTTCTCTTTTATTAGGTGTACCTGCTGTATGTTCAGGACTTGCATCCTGTGCATATGTCAAATCCACTACTGCAGGACTTGTCACCTGTGCAACTAATTTGTCCAGCCCCATCTCTTGAGCTATCTTCTCTGGACTCCTTTCTGCTTTAGCTTCCATTTGTTTCATTTCCTCCAATATCGTTTGAACTGATGGAGTCCCATGAGGAGTCATGTGCGTACTTGCAGCAAGGGTTTCCATCTTCTGTGAAGCTACTTCCTTCACAACCTCATCATTAGATAGATTAATTGTTTCCTCCAATGAGTTATGACCTCCTTCTAATATATTGGAGGTTTCTTTTCTTTGCTCCTCTGCAAGTTCTGTTTTGAACTTCACAATGGTAGGAAGTGGAACATTATGCTGAAATTCTTTATGGACAACTTTGCTACCTGCCCCTTTCAACAGTGTAGGGGATTGCTTTATCTCACCCCTCATGGAGGTTTTGGGTTTCTTAGGTGTGGTAGCTACCACCACCTGTGGGGCTTTTCTTCTCCTTTTGAATAGTAAAGGGGCCTCCTCTTCTTCAGACTCTTCCTCCATAAGAATATCTTCTTCTACTGGTTTTCGTGAGGACTGACCCTCTTCTTTGGTCTCAGTAACTACCGCCTCCTTCAACTGATGTTTCTTGGACTTTTGTTTACCTGTCCTTGGAGGTGATGTTGATCCTGATCCTGATCCTGATGCTACTTCATCTTGAGCTAGAAACACTGCCCTTTCAATAATCACCCCCTTGGGTTCATTATCAACTTTTTTACCCCTACGAGGTCTTTTACTTTGTTGTTGTTCTGGAGGCAGCCTCTCTCCTTTTGATTTCCTCTTTTCAGTTATAAAATCATCACACTCCTCATCAGGAATATCCTGTCCTTTCTTTTTATTATCCACAGTAAGGGCAACACCCTTCTTCTTCAACACCTATTTGAGACCATAGAGAGACTTTTGAAGTTATCCCACAAGTGAAGGATCCTAAATGAACCCTTGTGGATGTTCCATGTAGATTTTCTCCTAAAGGTCACTATGAATAAAAACACTCTTCGCATCTATCTAATGAACTTCCTAATGGTGGGTTGTAGCTATAGCAAGGACAAGCCAGATGCTACTCATTTTGGAAATTGGCACAAAAGTATCAGAGTAGTTAATCCTAGGAACCTAGGAGAATCCTTTGGCAACCAATTGAGCCTGTTATGTAGAAAAAGAGGGTTTGTTAATGGGGTTGATAGTTTAATTAGATTCTCCTTTCACTGCATACATTCAGGGACATTAAACTGAGTTGAATCACAACTTTTGCAATAGGACTCAGCTACAGGTTTGGTGTCACTTGGAATGACAAGGAAATTTGGAATTTGTTGATTAATTTGTTAAACCTTAGTCCAATTAGGCCTGAAATCCTAATTATGCAAAATTGTAAACAAACGGATGAAACCCGATAAATGCTTGCATAGGAAGGCACTAAATACAAATTAGATACATACTAGATTTTAGATTTTGGAAGGCAGAAACTTCAAGGACAAAAGAGCGGGTGCCCTTGTCCAATGTAGTGCTTTTTCTGAGGGCTTCAGAGTAAAATCTACTTCAGATTGTAACCTGCTCAAAGATTCCTGACACTGCAAAACTGGAGGACAAAAGAGTGGGCACCCTTGTCCAATTAGGGATATTTTTTGTTAATTTCTTCATATCTGGAATCTTCCTACTCTACATTGATCTTTTGCAACTCCTCTCTGTAAGATCCAACACTTGTAACCTATAATCATGATGTAGGGACTTCCAGAGGTCCTAACTTTTGACTCAGATGTGGGTTTTCTATGAAATTTTACAGGTGGATGCATTATGAGGTGGCCAGTGGTTTCCCAACCCACCCTAGTCAGTTGGACCTCGTCTTGGCACTTTTTTCGAGGCTTAAAACTTTCATCTTAGCCCTCAAATAGGCAAATTAGTGTTTTTTTCTAGATTTTTAAAAAAGTTGCCTTTGTATTAAATCGAAACTCATGCTTCGAATTTAGAATATTAGTTGGCATTTCGTCCTACCTTAGTTTTAGGAAGCTTTTGGGAAAAAAATGGATTCTCAAGATATGATTGTAAAATTACCTAAAATGGCAAAATCTGATAATTGTTAAAATCTGCCAAAAAAGGTAATTTTTTGTTTTTTTTGTTTTCTTAGATATAAGAGAGTTTTCTCTCATTGTAGCAGTAGAGTTGATGAATAGAAGTTTTTTTATGGTCCATCCTTCAAATCTTTGGCTCTCACGTGATTAATGGCAAAATTGTATTGAGTGTATGTTGTGTGCTGCATCATTTGGTATCAGAGCAGGAAGATGGCTGGGAGAGGAAGAGGAAGAGGCGGTCTTGCCTAGATGCATAGAGAAATGAAAAATCTCCAAAAGCAAGTAGCAGAACTTACAACACAGATGGAAAACCAAAGACTAGGTAGAGGAAGAGACGAATTTGATGAAGAGATAGGTCGAGGAGGTGCAGATCAAGATACAAAACATGAGGAAGAAGAATTAGAAGGAATGAGTTTTGAAGAGAGGATGCTCAAGGCCTTAGAAGGGAAAAATGAAGGGGTCAAGGTAGATGTTTCAGATTATGTAGGTAGTCTTAAACCAGAGGAGTTGATAGACTGGTTGAATGATATGAGAAAACTTTTTGAATGGAAATCCATGATAGAGGAAAAGAAAGTGAAATTTATATGCACCAAATTAAAGGGTCATGCAATGATTTGGTGGGATCATCTTCAAAAGGAACGAACAAGGAAAAGCAAGGATAAGATCTGGACATGGAATAAAATGGAGAAGAAGTTGAGAGAAAAATTTTTGCCCATAGATTATGTGCAAACCCTTTTTCGTAGGTTTCAAAATTTAAAGTAAAACCTCTCTTCTGTGCAAGATTATATGATGCAGAGGCATCCACACTATAACCTTGACATGCAGCATGGATGTTCGCAACCCTTCATCATCATCATCATGTTTCCCTTAACACTGTCAGCATCATCATATTTACTCTGCCGACCGATATCCTCCTGCAGACAAACCTTCATCCTTTCGTCTGTCAGCAGCATCATCATATCCGACTATCGGCAGCATCATCATATTCGGCAAGCGCAAACATCCTCCTGACGTTCACTGTTCACCTTACCGCCAACCTCTATCTTCAACATCATGATGTTCAACATCATGTTCATCAGCAGGATATAGAACATCCGGTTCCTCCCATATATCCTGATGATGATCCTCTCAACTTCACACACCTCTCCTTCGATGCTTACGTCACCCCAATATCCTGATGACGATTATCCTGATGACGATGACATCACATGCAGCTCCTTCAATATCCTGCTGTCGGCCAAACTTAACCTTACCGGCCTGCGATGGTTTTATCAACCTGATCTTCTACCTTATGCCGATACGCTCCTCCTCAGCAACACCTGATGATGATCACCCCGACGCCCATTCACTTTATGCAATCGATTGCATCATGCTCACCTCCCTTTACTCGGATGACGCCCGAAGTAACTGCAGGATATACACTGAAATATCCTAATGATGCCGTTGTGACAGATTTTTCCAACCTTAGCAAATTTTGATCCGCCGAACCTCCTGGGATGACCCGATCTACTTCCTGGGTGATCTTCCAGACTCTAACTATCAGCTCGACCTAGCACATACCCATGCTAGGGTTCTCAACATCTCTCGACTGCGATCCTGCACACCTACACGCGAACAAATAGAAAATGCAAACTACATCCTAAACTACTGTACACAGCCATTCCACCGATTCGACGAATCAACAAGTGGAATGGATTAGCGAATCCATGAAACCACCAAAATAGCAAATCGATTAAACAATGGAATCCAACCAGAGAATGAACACAAACAGGATCTCTTTATTGATTTCAAAAGATGCAAATACAATATTCAGTCTCTCACACAGCACAATCTAACTCCTCTGCCCAATCTGTATCTATGTCTAAAACCAACCGATCCTCATGCATAAATAGGATCTCTTGCGAGTACTACTGACCCGACTCCAAGCGGCTAGGAAATCTCTCCAGGCGGCTGGGAGATCCAACCGGACATACAGCATAACAGCTGTCCTAACAAACTAGCTAAAAATAGTAAAGCATGGTCAACATGACCTTATTACATGCATTGGTCTTATAAGACCTTCTTGAAAACATTAACAAGACCTATAACAAACTAACTACCTCATGGAGGCCAGCTGTCAGGTAGGTGCTCCTGCACCATACTCCCCAACAGAAAAGAACTCATGTCCCATGAGTTTGGTTGTGTAAGTCCTCCACCTTTACACTTTGTCATGTCAGTGTCCTGACCTGTTCCAGCTTTATTCTCTGCTGTCTCTTGGCTGCTCCAAGACTTCTGAACTGTAACTTGCTTTCTTGCAAGTAAATCCTCATGCCTGTCAATGTAGGCCCTTCTCTCACATACCTTGTGTGTGTCAAGTTGCCTGACCAGAACCTCTGTCTGAATTGCCTCTTGAACTTCAGTAATGTTCAATCCTATCTTCCTTTCAACCTTTATAGGACAAACAATAGTCCCAACTATGACAACATCCTTGTCATTCCTCTCAACTGGTTGCTATTTGCAAACCTATTTCTGAACCTGCTGCTGACCTCTGTCAGTCAAAACTGAAACTTTCTTCAACTTGTTGTCCTTATCAACTCCTTTTCCTGCAGTGTCCTCAACTGCCTTTATGCCTGCTCCTCTAGGCTTCTGCACAAACTCCTTTCCCACTAAAATGATTTTTGCTGCCTTCTGTGCTGCAGCATCTTCCTGCAATGGCATCAACTTAATAGTCTTCCCATCTTTCTTGATGGTGTAGGTATTAGCGTACCCATCATACAGTACCCTCCTATCAAATTGCCATGGTCTACCCAACAGTAGGTGACAACATTCCATGGGCAAAATGTCACACAAAACTCTATCCTGATATGCTCCAATCTGAAAATCAACATATGCCTGTTCATATACCCAAAGTGATTGACTATCACTCACCCAAGATGCCTTGTAAGGGTTTTGATGTGGAATCCTTTCCAAATGTAGTTTATCCACCATTTCCTGAGATACCATGTTGTCTGTTGAACCAATATCAATGACAACCTTACATACTTTACCTTTGCTCTTGCATGTGGTCTTGAAAAGAGCTCTACTTTGCATCATATCCTTTGATGCCTGCAAACTAATTCTCCTTAGCATCAATGCTTCTCCCTCCTCAGGATATCCATAATTTTTAGAAGCTCCATCTGTTTGCTCTACTTTCTCTTCTTGCACAAGTTGTACTCTCTTGTCATTCGTTCTATCATCTCTGGATGATGAACCTTTGCTTTCTGGACATTTGAAAAATGGATGACCAAACTCACCACAGGTGTAACATTTTCCTGAAAATGTAGTAGAACCTCTACCACTTCCAAATCTGCCTCTATTACCTTTCCATCCACCTCTGAAATCAGACTGTCCCTGTCCTTTACCAGTGTCTTCTTGACCCTCATTGGTTTGCCTTGTTGTAGGGGCTAATCCTCTTCCCCTCATATTGCTGCCTCTTCCTCTCATGGACTTATCTTGTCTCCTATTCATCTTTTCTTCAATCCTGATTGCCATTTGGTAACAATCCTCCACATTCTTAGGGTTAGCTAAAACTAACTCATCCTGTATGTTCAATCTCAAACTAGCCAAGTACCTAGCCACCTTTTCTACCTCATTCTCATGATGGCCAGATCTCATACTCAACTTATAAAACTCCTCAGTATATGCCTTCACATCCATTTCCTTCTGCCTTAAAAATTGCAGCTTCTTAAACATCTGAATTTCATAATCCCTAGGCAAGAATTTACCTTTTATCCTTGCTACCATCTTATCCCATGAAGTGATCTTTGACTTCCCTTGTTTCCTTCTCTCGGATTGTACATAATCCCACCATACCAAAGCATGACCTCCTAACTTGGTCTTTGCAATCTTTACCTTCTGATCCTCAGCAACATCTTCACATTCAAAGTGATTATCAAGTGCAGCAATCCAATCCAGTAACTCATCTTCATTCAAACTTCCATTATACTTGGAGACATCAACCTTTACCTTAGGTTTATCACTCTGCACTACCTTTAACAGTTTTGCAAATCTCTGGTCTTCAGCATCCAGATCTTTAGCTACCTCTTCATACTCTTCAACAGCATCTTCATCTTCTTCTGATTCACTATCTTCCACTTCCCTCTTTTTGTTCTTCTCCAGGGCTACAAGCCTGGCTTGAAGTGCTTTAGCAAGCTCCTTCATCTTCCTCATCTCTTTGGCATGTTTTTCCTTCATCTCCTACAATTCCCTTGCAGTACCATTACCTTTCGGAGGCATTTTGTCAACCTCTCACTTCTCTACCTCTGTCCTTTCAGTGACAGAATCAACTCTACCTCTGCCCTTTCGGTGACAGAATCAACACACAACAGCCCAGACCTTTTGCTGAGCTCTGATACCACTATGATGCAGAGGCATCCACACTATAACCTTGACATGCAGCATGGATGTCCGCAACCCTTCATCATCATCATCATATTTCCCTTAACACTGTCAGCATCATCATATTTACTCTGCCGACCGATATCCTCCTGCAGACAAACCTTCATCCTTTCGTCTGTCAGCAGCATCATCATATCCGACTATCGGCAGCATCATCATATTCGGCAAGCGCAAACATCCTCCTGACGTTCACTGTTTACCTTACCGCCAACCTCTATCTTCAACATCATGATGTTCAACATCATGTTCATCAGCAGGATATAGAACATCCGGTTCCTCCCATATATCCTGATGATGATCCTCTCAACTTCACGCACCTCTCCTTCGATGCTTACGTCACCCCAATATCCTGATGAGGATTATCCTGATGACGATGACGTCACATGTAGCTCCTTCAATATCCTGCTGTTGGCCAAACTTAACCTTACCGGCCCGCGATGGTTTTATCAACCCGATCTTCTACCTTATGCCGATACGCTCCTCCTCGGCAACACCTGATGATGATCACCCCGACGCCTATTCACTTTATGCAATCAATTGCATCATGCTCACCTCCCTTTACTCGGATGACGCCTGAAGTAACTGCAGGATATACACTGAAATATCCTGATGATGCCGTTGTGACGGATTTTTCCAACCTTAGCGAATTTCGATCCGCCGAACCTCCTGGGATGACCTGATCTACTTCCTGGGTGATCTTCCAGACTCTAACTATCAGCTCGACCTAGCACATACCCATGCTAGGGTTCTCAACATCTCTCGACTGCGATCCTGCACACCTGCACGTGAACAAACAGAAAATGCAAACTACATCCTAAACTACTGTACACAGCCATTCCACCGATTCGACGAATCAACCGGTGGAATGGATCAGCGAATCCATGAAACCACCAAAACAACAAATCGATTAAACAATGGAATCCAACCAGAGAATGAACACAAACAGGATCTCTTTATTGATTTCAAAAGATGCAAATACAATATTCAGTCTCTCACACAGCACAATCTAACTCCTCTGCCCAATCTGTATCTATGTCTAAAACCAACCGATCCTCATGCATAAATAGAATCTCTTGCGAGTACTACTGACCTGACTCCAAGAGGCTGGGAAATCTCTCCAGGCGGCTGGGAGATCCAACCGGACATACAGCATAACAGCTATCCTAACAAACTAGCTAAAAATAGTAAAGCATGGTCAACATGACCTTATTACATGCATTGGTCTTATAAGACCTTCTTGAAAACATTAACAAGACCTATAACAAACTAACTGCCTCATGGAGGCCAGCTGTCAGGTAGGTGCTCCTGCACCATTATACAAATGAGTTTTATATGCTATCTATACATATAGAGCATCAAGAAACTGATGAACAGATGGCTGCTAGATATGTGAATGGCCTGAAATTCTCTATTCAAGATGAATTAAGCATGCATTGACTCAACAATATGGAAGAAGCTTACCAATTGGCTCTAAAGGCTGAAGAAAAACAAAACAGACATTACCATCAGAGGAATAGAGGAGGAAGAAGGGGTACATCAACCCCATTTTGAGGAGGTTCAAATTATGGTAGGGGAGAGTCATCCCATGGTTTGGAAAAACAAGTAGATACTCGACAAGATCCTCCGAATCAACAATGAGGAATGGGATTTCAAAGAGGTAGAGATTATGGTAGTGGTAGAGGATGGGAAAACTAGAGAAGTTCTTTCACTTGTTTCAGATATGGAGAAGGTCATAGGGCATTTGAATGCTCAAATTATAACATGCAAGAAAGAAATCAAGGCGGACAACCTAGGGTGAACTTGATTCAAACACAACATGAAGTGGAAGGGACGGAACTAGAGGTTCCACCAGATGTGGGAGAAAGTCTCATGATGAGAAGAGCAATGGTGATTCCAGAGAAGGAGAAAACACAAGCCAAAAGCTTTAATGGTTCATGGCTTCGAACCAATATCTTCAGAACCAGATGCACTTCGGGTGGCAAGGTATGTCAAGTTATTGTTGATGGAGGTAGTTGTGAAAATATGGTTTCTAAAGAAATGGTAGACAAATTGAATTTACACTATGAAAAACATCCTCATCTATACCGCATTGCATGGTTTAAAAATGGAAATGAAGTCACTGTTGATAAAAGATGCCTAATTAAGTTTAGCATAGGGAAGATCTACTAGGATGAGATATGGTGTGATGTTGTCCCAATGGATGCCTGTCATGTGTTATTGGGAAGGCCATGACAGTATGATAGAAAAGTCATACATGATGGAGAGAAAAACACATACACCTTTTGGAAAGATGGCTTTAACGTGATTTTGTTGCCTCTCAAGGATGAAGGAAAAGGTGAGACCATGTTGTCTGAAAGAGATCTTGTTAAAGAAATGAAGGTGACAGGGTGTTGTTATGCATTAGTAGTGAAAAAAGGTGAAGAGGAAGACATTTTAGTTTCCCCAGAAGTAGCAGAGCTATTGAAAGAATTTGTTGATGTTGTGCCTAATGAATTACATGATGGTCTACTGCCAAAGAGAGATATTCAACATCATATTGATTTGATTCCAAGAGAAACTCTACCCAACCAAGAAGCTTATAGGATGAATCCAACACAACATGCAGAGTTGAATAAGCAAGTAACATAACTCATAAATAAAGGTGTGGTGAGAGAGAGCATGAGCCCATGTGCCGTACCAACATTGTTGACCCCCAAAAAAGATGGAACATGGAGGATGTGCATTGATAGCAGAGCAATTAATAAGATTACCATCAAGTATCAGTTTCCTATACCTCGTATGGAGGACATGATGGATGTCCTTGCAAGGGCCAAATATTTCATCAAGATCGACCTATGAAGTGGCTACCACCAAATCTGGATCTGAGAAGGGGATGAGTGGACTACAACATTTAAGATTGGAGACGGATTATATGAGTGGATGGTTATGCCATTCGGGTTATCAAATGCACCTAGTACATTTATGAGATTGATGGACACTATACTACAACCTTACATTGTTAAGTTTGTGGTAGTTTATTTTGATGATGTTTTGGTATTTAGTAACAACAAAGAAGAGCACTTACAACACTTGAGGATCATCCTTGGTGTGTTATGAAAGGAGAGGCTCTATGCCAATTTGAAGAAGTGTAGGTTCATGCAGGATAGTTTGGTTTTTTTTGGCTTTGTCATTTCTAAAGATGGTGTCAGAATGGATCCAAAGAAGGTCAGGGCAATTCTAGAATGGCCTAGTCTAAGCAGCATCACAGAGGTAAAACGTTTTCATGGCTTGGCCACTTTCTATCGAAAGTTCATTTGAAATTTCAGTAGTATTGTAGCCCCTATAACAGATTGCACCAAAGGAAGGGAGTTTGTATGGACCATGAATGCTGAGGAGAGCTTTAAGTACTTGAAGCAAAAGATAACAGAAGCACCTATACTTGCATTGCCAAATTTTGATAAGGTATTTGAAGTAGAATGTGATGCCTCCCATGTGGGAATAGGTGTTGTACTTAGCCAAGCTAGAAAACCTGTAGCTTTCTTTAGTGAAAAGCTGAATGAAGCGAGAAATAATTATTCTACTTATGTTTTGGAATTTTATGCAATTGTTCAAGCATTGAGGCATTAGAGACATTATCTAGTTCCCCAGGAGTTTGTATTGTTTACAGATCATATTGCATTGAGATACTTGAACACACAGAAAAAGTTGAATAGTAGGCATGCCAATTGGGTCTCTTTCTTGTAGGGTTACAATTTTGTGTTGAAGCATAAGTATGGAAAACAAAACCAGGTTGCAGATGCATTAAGTAGGCATGTTGCACTTTTGACCACAATGGAAACTGAGGTGATTGGTTTTGATTCCATCAAAAATTTATATGAGTCTAATGATGATTTTTGAGAGATTGTGGAACAATTGAAGGCACCATTATCTAGTAACTTGGATCACTTTAGGGGTGAATATTTTCTGCAAGATGGGTATCTATTTAAAGGAAAACAACTATGCATACCAGCTGGCTTTATGAGGGAAAACATTCTCAGAGAATTTCATAGTAGTGGGTTGGCTAGACATTTTGGCAAGGACAAGACAATAGCCTTGACAGAAGATAAATATTACCTGGCCAAAGATGAAAAGGGATATAACTAGGTATGTAACAAGGTGTAGGGTTTGCCAAGTGGCTAAGGGACATTCACAAAATATAGGGTTGTATATACCATTACCAGTACCAACTACACCATGGATAGATTTGAGCATGGACTTTGTGTTGGGACTTCCACATACTCAACGAGGTAATGACTCTATTTTTGTAGTTGTTGATAGGTTCTCCAAGATGGTTCATTTTATTGCCTGTAAGAAAACTAATGATGCAACGAGGGTAGCAGAGTTATTTTTTTAGAAGTTGTTTGACTAAATGGTGTTCCAAAGACTATTACCTCTGATAGGGATACCAAATTCCTCAGTCATTTCTGGAGGACTTTATGGAAGAAGATGGGGACCAAGTTACAGTTTAGTAGTGCCTATCATCCTCAAATGGATGGGAAAATAGAGGTAGTCAATCAGAGTCTGGGAAATTTGTTGAGGTGTATTGTTGGAGAAAGGCCAAAACAATGGGACTTGGCATTACCCTAGGCTGAATTTGCCTATAATAGTTCTGTTAACAGATCAATGGGAAAGTCCCCTTTCCAAATTGTGTATGGAAGGAATCCTCAGGGTGTTCTAGATTTAGTACAGATACCAATGACAGATAGGGTTAGTGATGATGGGGAAACATTTGTAGAACACCTTCAACAGTTACAGAAAGAAGTGAGACAGAAGTTACAGAATAGTAATGAGAGGTACAAGAATATAGTGGATTCTAGTAGGTGACATCAGACATTCAATGAAGGTGACTTAGTGGTGGTATATTTGAGGAAAGAGTGGTTTCCTATTGGAACATACCACAAGTTGAAGTACAGGAAAATTAGTCCTTGCAAAATTACAAAGAAGATCAATGATAATGCATATGAGGTCAGTTTACCAAATGATCTTGATATTTCTCCTGTGTTTAATATTTTTGATTTATATGCATTCCATGGTGAGGATGATGCTAAAGATAGTCAACTAGAAGTGGCATGAAACCACCACATTCCCCATAAGAAGAAGGAAAAGATTGCACATGTTCTTGATAAGAACACTATCTACACCCGGCAAGGGCAGTAGAACAAGTATTTAGTATAGTGGGAAGGATTGCCACCAACAAATAGCACATGGATTATAGAGTGGGAAGTGTAGTGGTTGGATCCAGTCAAGTGGCAGCAGTTTGAAGACACTCACTTGCAGGAGCTGCGTTCTTTTCAACTAGAGGAGAATGATGCAACACACAACATACACTCAATACAATTTTTCCATTAATCACGTGAGAGCCAAAGATTTTAAGGCTGGAACATAAAAAAACTTCTATTCATCAACTCTGCTGCTACAATGAGAGAAAACTCTCTTATATCCAAGAAAACAAAAAAATAAAAAATTACCTTTTTTGGTAGATTTCGACAATTGTCAGATTTTGCCATTTTAGGTAATTTTACAATCATATCTTGAGAATTCAGTTTTTTCCCAAAAGCTTCCTAAAACTAAGGTAGGACGAAATGCCAACTAATATTCTAAATTCAAAACACTATTTTCAATTTATTACAAAAGCAACTTTTTTAAAAATCTAGAAAAAAACACTAATTTGCCATTTTGAGGGCCAAGATGAAAGTTTCAAGCCCCCCAAAAAAGTGCCAAGACAAGGTCCAACCGACTAGGGTCGGTTGGGAAACCATTGGCCACCTCATAACACATCCACCTGTAAAATTTTGTAGAAAACCCACATCCGAGTCAAAAGTTATGACCTCCAGAAGTCCCTGCATCAAATCACAAGAGAGGGGTTGGAGGTTGTGGTGTTTAGGAACTTGCCTCAGTTAAGCCCTAGAATGGCATTCAAGCCTTCCAACACCGTTGTTAGAGAAAGTGCGTGTCCTTGGTGGACAGAGGCAAAAGTAAATGATATGATAAATTCATTGAAACACAAAATAGATGTCACCTCAGAGGTGAAGCTCTCATAGGGAGATGACGATCTTTCACGCCATGAGGAGATGGATTGATGAAGACAAATCTGCAACAAACAAGTACAAACACAACACAATACTACTCTGTGACACAATGAAATCCTTGAGTTTCCTTAGCACAAGATCACAAGTTCACATTATCCATCTAGGTGTAAAATGAAATCCTAAACATGTTTATATATGCATTCCCACTAAACATTCAAAATTCAAATTGAATAGGCCGACAAAGGGAAACCTTTTAATGGTCACTTTGCGGACATTTAAAATTTGGGGCCTGACAAAATAGGTCTAGACTAGGGTGTAGGTGCCCTTGTCTAGGGTCCTATTTTGGGACTTTCTTAAGCTCAAGAGTGTCCCCTAAGTCCCATTTGTCATGGGTTTCAGAGGATTTTGCTTCAGGATTCATTTTAACATGCATGATTTAATCTAAGGGACTTGGGAGCTAAATTTAGGAGGTAAAAGTCCTAGGGGGACATTTTACGACATAACATTTAGCTCCCACTTTAATGTATTTATGACCTTACGACCCATACATGCATTAAAGTATGGTCGAAAATACATTAGACACACCAAACACTTGAAGCTAAGGCATACACAAAGATTGGAGGACTATTTCTAGCCCCCAGTCTCAGGTAAGTACTAGAAGAGACATCACAGACACGCAAAATACAATGAAGACATTAGGAAGCATGCAAGACATGGAGAAGACAGTATTGAAGACACGTAAAACACGATGAAGACATGAGAGTAGTCATGCAAAACACGATGAATACAATGATATAACATTTTCATTTTTTTATATATATGCATAGAAAATAAAATTGTGATACAAAACCCAAAATGTAGGGGGGACTCATCACCACACCCTTTACACTACACTAGAGGGAAAACACACCATACAAAACTCAAGTGTAGGGGGGACTCATCGCCACACCCATTACACTACATATGGAGGAAACACACCGTACAAAATATGAGCATAAAGGGGACTCATCACCACACCCTTTACACTACACATGGGGGAAAACACGCCATACAAAACCTGAGTGTAGGAGGACTCATCACCATACCCTTTACACTACACACAGGGGAAGACACATGGAAGACACACAAAATACATGAGCTCTGTATAGCATACCACAGGCATACTATATGTCTTAAACACAACAAATATAGGTGATGGAAGGATCTTATTGCTAAGTCCCACCATCTCAAACACGTTGCAGACACACCTAATGGTTGGGCTTATGCCATAACAACTGCCAAAAACATGCTTAAGGGAGGATAGTCTTAAGATCCAACCCTGCCTCTGCAAAGGACTTTTGAAATAAAAGTATGTGTAATAGCTCAAGAGATACACCATCCTGCCTTCTGTAGAAGGGCTTTTGAATAAAAGGATACGCACTAGCTCAAGAGATATGTTATGCTGCCTCATGCAGAGGACTTATTTGATAAAGGATATGCTATCTTGCCTCACGGAGAAGGCTTTTTGCTTGCAATATAAATAAAGATATGTACTTGCACTAGAGATACAACCTCCCGCCTCACAGAGAGGGCTTACAAACACACTTCATTAGTACCAAAATCATTAGACAGATATCATTATATATGCCCCCACCTTAAGGTGGTTGATGTCATGTATCGATATCAAACACATTAAGGTATAGAGAATAAATGCAAGGAAACAAGAGCTTTCACAAAGCCCATGCCCCCAAGGCGACATGTGTTCATGATCGCCAAATGTTCCCACAAACACATTGCTAAACAATAAGATGGTTAGAGAATCTTACTCTAAGATAATAACCAAAGAAATTCATTAAATCTATGCATGAAAATAATCACATCAAGGACCAAGGCTATACTACGGATTTAGAACCTAGTATAACAGTTGGGCTATACTGTAGGTACCTTAGAATTGAGTGTAGCAATGAGGTGAGATACCAATCAAAGTGTAAAAAAGCAGATTGAGTGGATTGTAAAATGTTAGTCATAAGAAATGCCACAAGATGGTACATCACATGAAGTGATTCTACTAGTCAAGCATCGGATATATATATATATATATATATATATATATATATATATATATATATATATATATATATATATATATATATATATATATATATATATATATATATATATATATATATATATATATATATATATATATATATCAACCCCATCTTCATGTATGGATTAGGTCCATTTTTGCTTTCTTGCTGAAGGGACACATGGTCTGTATCAGTATTTGTTTGTTTTCATCATCCATCGACTAGGTAGAATCACTAGAAGAAGGTAAACAATAAAAATGAGAGAGGAGAAGCAAGTTGCTTAGGAACACCATGTAGGAGGATATCCCCAGGTCATCAACTGCAACGCTGTGCCCCTAAGGCACGACACAACAATAAAATAGAGGAGAGGAACAATAGAAGAATGATGATACAAATAGAAGAATAGTCACAATAGAGGTGGTCTCCTGGTATCCTTGACCTTAAAAGAGTGTTAAGGGTCATCCAAGGAGGCCTAAACAACACAAAACACATCACAAGGGATCACAACACATAAGAGAAGGTCATGTAAGTGAGCATAGATATGCTATGAAAAATGTGACCACAATGGGTTAGAAATACTTACCTGTTATACTTAATTTTGATCTTTACCTTGATGGTTAAAGCTTTATCTCTTCCTCTTTCTTCCATATTTTCTTGAGTTTGTGAAGGTGCAATCATAGGAGTTATCAATGGAAAGTTGTCTATTAATGATGTTGTGGGAGAAATGTCATAGGTTTCTATTTCAATCAAACGGGGTGATGTGGGAGTTGGAAAGATACCCATTTCAACCAGTGTGTAGGGTGTTGGAATACCTTTGTCATTAGGAACAATATGTTTATTTATGTTCTTCGAATTGTTAGTAGTTTCCAAGGTATGCAAGTGTTTGGATAAGAGTGTTTGACTAGTTTCTTTGTTTAAGATGTAGTTAAGAAGTGTTTGAAGATTAGTTGTTGAATTCTCAGTGTCAATTGGTTGGAGGAGTTGTTCACAAAGAGAGTCTACATCATCTAGTGCTTCATCCTGTCTAGGGAGAGCATGAGGAGACGACAGAGTAGTGTTAAGGAATGTATTAATGATTTCTTCTTCTTGTGCCAGTATATCCTCACTAAGTGGTGTTATGTTGGGAGAAGACTTCAAATTATTAGATGAATCATCCAAGGCTATGTTAGCCTCATATGTCTCAAAAATGATGTCCATTATATCATTGTGAAATGTAGGAAGAGAAGGAAGAATGTCTTCATCATTACCTTCTTTATTGTCTTTTGTGGAGATGAAATTAGTGAGATTTTCCAAGATCGAAGGGTAGATACCCATGAGAGTGGTGAAACTTTCAAAATCAGATATGTAACATAGAATTTCATATGTAGAGCTCATGGAAATGTCAATGTCATAGATATGTGCTATTTTTTGTAGGACTTGAGGATACTTGTTAGTGAATTTATAGAAATTGTCAACATCTATGATGTATGCAAACAAAGCTTTTAAAGATGAATAACAAGATGCATCCATGATGGATAGATTATTTCGTACTAACACACTTGTTTGAGGGAAATGGGTACTAAAAGACACATAGAGTCCACAAAAAGCACAACGGATAGAGGAGAGAGATACTACACAACAAGGTAATGTAAATGTTTTTAAAGGTTTTGATCAAGAAAGTGTGAACGGAGTGCAAAAGCACCTAGTGTTGAAATACACAATGTGTATTTAAAAATATGCCAGTTTTCACAAAATGCTATGAATTGATGCAAAAATTTTCAAATGACCAATGGATGTATGCTTGAAGATGAGTGAAATATCTGAAATGCAAGATATATAAGATGAATGCAATGAAACAACACCAATCTATGCTTGCTTATGCTTCTAAAATGTTCAATTTTTTTCACCTTTTTCAATGCAAATGCACAAAATATGTAATGAAATTATGAGAATGATGAGGGACAGAAAAGTAAAACTTTTAATCAGTCCAATAATGAAGCAAAATTTGTCACAACACACCAATATTGCAATGCTAGATGAAAGATTAGCCAAAATGTAGTAAAAATGCAAGGATTTTTAAAACCCTAATAGTGAAATTAAGGTATGAGAGTATGCAAAATGATGAATGAATGGAATCTAATCAGATTTAATATGTAAAATAACTCAAATTAGATATGAAAATGATGCAAATATCCTATGATGTTCAATGTAAGTCAAATTTTAATGATATATGAATGAATATGCCTCTTTTTGTTAAAATACACAATGTGTAAATGCAAAATTTGAAATGTAAATGCAAAAAAACCCTATAATGAAATACTACAGTCAAAAATCAAATTTGAATGTGTGAAAATAAGTAATAAAATATGAAATAAGATTTTAATTACAAACACTAGCTTTTGAAAATACTAGGTTATATGAAAAATGCAAAATTTCAAGCAAAACCCTAGCAAATGAGAGATGCAAATGCAAGGTAAAAATGATCATGAAAATATGAAATATTGAAAATTATCTCAGATCTGATGTAAATATTAGAAAATTAAATGTTTTCGATAATATGCAAGGAAAATAGTGCAAATTATGTCTAAATGCAAACTAAAAATGCTTATTTTTTTGAATTTTTCAATTTTTATGCAAGATTTTCAAATGTATGATGATGAAAATGATATGTATGAATGCAAATATGATGTACAACACTCAACAAGGTGCAAAATTCAGCAAAAAACATGGGTTCACCAAAATGTTATGTAGAAAAAGAGGGTTTGTTAATGGGGTTGATAGTTTAATTAGATCTTCCTTTCACTACATACATTCAAGGATATTAAACCAAGTTGAATCACAACTTTTGCAAGAGGGCTCAACTACAAGTTTGGTGTCACTTGGAATGACAATGAAATTTGAAATTTGTTGATTAATTTATTAAACCTTAGTTTGTTTAGTCCTGAAATCCTAATCATGCAAAATCGTAAGCAAACGGATGAAACCCGACAAATGCTCGCACAAGAAAGCACTAAATACATATTAGATACATACTAGATTTCAGATTTTAGATTTTAGAAGGTGGAAACTTCAAGGACAAAGGAGCGGATGCCCTTGTCTAATGTAGTTCTTTTTCTAAGGGCTTCAGAGTAAAATTTGCTTCAGACTGTAACCTGCTTAGAGATTCCTGACACTGCAAAAGTGGAGGACAAAAGAGTGGGTGCCCTTGTCCAATTAGGGATATTTTCTATCATTTTCTTTAGATTTGGAATCTTCCTGCTCTACACCAATCTCTTGCAACTTCTCTCTGCAAGATCTGACACCTGTAACCTGCAATCACAAGAGAGGGGTTGGGGGTTGTGGTGTTTAGGCTCTTGCCTTGGTCAAGCCTTGGAATGGCATTGAAGCCTTCCAACACCATTGTTAGAGAGAGTGTGTGTCCTTGGTGGATAGAGGAAAAAGAAAATGATATGATAAATTGATTGAAACACAAAATAGATGTCACCTCGGAGGTGAAGCTCTCACAGGGAGATGAAGATCTTTCACGCCATGAGGAGATGGATTGATGAAGACAAATCTACAACAAATAAGTACAAACACAACACAATACTACTCTGTAACATAATGAAAGCCTTGAGTATCCTTAGCACAAGATCACAAGTTCACATTATCTATCTAGGTGTAAAATGAAGTCCTAAACATGTTTATATATGCATTCCCGCTAACCATTCAAAATTCAAATTGAATAAGCTGACAAAGGGAAATCTTTTAATGGTCACTTTGAGGACATTTAAAATTTGGGTCCTGACAAAATAGGTTTGGACTAGGGTGCAAGCGCTCTTGTCCAGGGTCCTATTTTGGGACTTGCTTAAGCTCAAGAGTGTCCCCTAAGTCCCATTTGTCATGGGTTTCCAGTGATTTTGCTTCAGGATTCATTTTTAACATGCATGATTTAATCTAAGGGACTCGGGAGCTAAACTTAGGAGGTAAAAGTCCTAGGAGGACATTTTATGACATAACAGAGCCTTATGCTTGTCAACCAACCCATCTGTTGCAAATTCTATTTGATAGATCCACTTGCTTCAAACAAGTTTCCTTCCCTTAGGAAGGAGGACTAAATCCCAAGTATGTTTCCTCTCCAAGGAACTAAACTCTTCCTAAATAGCAACATCCCACTTAGGGACACTTGAAGCTTCCTAAAAGACTGTAGATTAGAAGTTGAAGAAACAAAGAGATGTGGAGCCTACTAAAACTATGACCTTGTTCTTCTAGTGTCTGAAGGATCTCTAACCCAATAACCTGCTTATTGTAATGTATGATGAGCCCAAAGTGGGCTACTAGTTGGATAGTCTAGAGGAGAATCATTAATCTTTGAATGATGACTAGGAGAGGAAAGTGAATCCTCATCATCATTATTGCCATCTAAAGTGGAGGAAGAAGACTCCTCATCATGATCAAGAGCATTAAGATCCTTTAAAGAACTATTATTATGCTGCAGTGTCTCTAATGTGATGGTATATGGAGAAGTGGTAGGAGAAGAATTGGAAGAGTCCTCCTCAAAATGAACACTCCTCTTAATGAACAAATCATGAGTGGTGGGGTGGAGAATCTTGTAGCCTTTGACAGCATTTGGGTACCCAACAAATATGTAAGGATTTCTCTACAAATCCATAGCCTTGTGTTTCTCTACTAGAATGTTAGCTCATGCAAGATAACCAAACACTCAAAAGTGCTTTACTATGGGTTTTTGACTAGTCCAATCTTGAAAAGGAGTTACCCCCTTCACAACTCAATGAGGAACTCAATTTTTGATAGAACACACATAGTTGATGGTCTCTTCTCAATATTGAGGTTCCATGATTTGGAATGTATCATACAATTAGATATCTCTTTAAGGACCTATTCTTATGTTTTGAGACACCATTTTGTTGAGGACTGTATGGAACTATGTGTGGCAAGTCAATACCTTTTAAAGCACATAATTGTTATAACCAATGGTAAACATATTCACCCCCATTATCTTCTTGTAGAATCTTGTTGGCCTTCCCGAATTATTTCTCTACAAAATCCTTGAAGTCCTAAAAAGACTTAAAGACCCCAGACTTTTGTTTGAGAAAATATACCCAGGTGTATTAAAGTCAAGACATATCAAGTCTTGCTAAAAGATGGTTGTGGAAATGGCCTTGCCAAGTCACTGTGTACTAACTTCAAAATTTGTGTGGCCCTCCATGATTTGCCTTTGTCAAATTTATCCTTAGGATGCTTACCAAGAATGCATCATTGGAAAAATCTTTAAGGAAATTGAATAGAAGGCAACCCTGAAACCATGTCATGCTAATTGAGCTGCTGCAAGTAGTAGTAATTCAAGTGGCCAAACCATTGATGCCACAATCAGCTCAACTCATATGAGTGAGTGAGTAATGCAGTAAAAGGAGATTCAAGAACAAAATAAAAGAAGTGATAAAGTCTAGAGTGGTGATCTACTTTTCCCATGGCAACTATAGATCCACTGTACAACTCACTAATTACCACTATGTATAGTGTGAACTCAACCTACTTGCCAAAGCCAATGTGAGTGATCTAATAAATATTTAGGAGATTAGTTGACAAGGATGGAACATAGAGAACATACTAAAATATTCCTTCACCCATGTCAACATACCCTCTCCCATGCACTTCAACATGAGTGTCAACACCCATTAGTACGGCTAACATAGAACATGGCTCTAAGGAGATAAAACCATCCTATGAGGAGGCCATGTGGTGTGAAGAACCCAAGTCAATGATCCAAGTATTAGGATATGAAGCAACTACAACTAGGGCCTTTCCCTTTCCTTTCCCCTTACTTTTATCTATGCCCTTAAAAGATCTTTCGGGTGAACCCTTTTCGACAAAGTTAGGCACCTTAATGTTATTCTTTTCAAGAAGATGTGTTAGGTTATCTATCTACTTATTATAACATTTTTTTAATTCATGTCTAGGACTTTTATAGTATGCACACTTGACCTTCTACTTCTTAGGTTTTTCACCTTTAGAAGAAGAGGTCTGATTAGTTTCATTTGAGGCAATAGGGTTTTGATATTTCTTCTTCTCTCCTTGGTTCTTTTATTTCTTATCTTGTTTCCTGACCCTTTTTGTTCTTTTGTGCCTTGATTTGCAGCCAAGGCATGTGACTTTTAGGATTTAATTGTACAAATGTGAACCAATTTATCTTGCTCCATAATGATTTTTGCAACAAAGTCATCTAAAGAAGGCATTTATAGTTGGAACCTAGAGCACATTTTGTTTCATGAAAATTCAAAACAAATATAGAATAGTTTAAACCAAGATTAGAAAGAATACTTAAGATTAGTTAAATGTCTTTCTTTTCTATTTCACACCACTTTAACTATAATCTAATGAATTTTAACTTTGTGAAGAAGTCTTGAATGGTGTCAAAATTACTTGGACTTAACCCTATGATTTTGTTCTCCAATTGATGAACCATCAATTCATCCTACTTACCAAAGAGGCTTTCCAATGTGGTTTAGATTTCATTTGGAGTAGTGGTAGATTCAATGTGAAAGACTGTGCTAGGAGACATAGACATTCACAAAGTACCAAATACTTCATCACATTTATTAAACCATTTTAGATTTTCTACATCTTCTATAGGTTTTGTCTCAAGTCCCATTGTAACCTTGTGCAATTCTTGCCTTTTGAGATAGATTATCATTTTAGAATTCCAGTCCAATAGTTATATTGTGTGAAGACAAGAACTATTGATTAATCCTGTAGAGGAGGAAAAGTTACACTTCAA
This sequence comes from Cunninghamia lanceolata, assembly GCA_027924645.1. Lineage (NCBI taxonomy): Eukaryota > Viridiplantae > Streptophyta > Pinopsida > Cupressales > Cupressaceae > Cunninghamia > Cunninghamia lanceolata. The sequence goes on along the minus strand of BSBN01000578.1, from coordinate 7,326,905 downwards.
CTAAGAGGTATTAGTCAAAAGAACTTTTCACTACAACTACACTCAGGACCATTTTAGTTTTCTACTACCTACTATTGTTCAACAGAATAACATCAATAGCCCTTAAAGTATTATTTATAGAAAAAGATCTATGCCAATTGTGTAGACACTCTAAAATGACCAAGTCGTCACACTGCTCGCATCTCGTCATTTCTTCCTAATCACCTGCATTTCCCACATTAATTAAATAATCTAATTATTTAATTAATTTCACCAAATTCTTCTAAATCACATACTTTCGACATTAATTAAATAAATTCTCTTTATTTAATTAATTAAATCAAATTCCTCTATTATTCTTCTACAATTAAATAATTTTAATTATTTAATTTGATCTTTATTCTCTTTCCAAAAATCAAGTCCACATTAATTAAATAAATCAATTATTTAATTAATTCATCACAATTCTATCTTATCTACAATTAAATAATTCTTAAATTATTTAATTAAATCAAAATTGTTCTTCCAAAATCATGCACAACAATTAAATAAATTTATTTATTTAATTTGCTTTCCAAATCTTCTAAATTAAATAATTCTAATTATTTAATTATTTCTTCCAAAATATCTTCTCTAAATTTAAATAAATCAATTATTTATTTAAGTTACTTTTTCTTCTAATTTGAGTTATCTCTAATATAACTCAAGCTTTCTAAATTTAATAAAGCAAAATATCTTCTAATTCTCATGCAAATCTCTTCTTCTTGTTTTAAATCACTTAACTGATTGTTTTATTCTTTTAATTGATTTATCTCTTCAGTTAACTCATTCTTCTATTCTTGATAACTCCTCTCATGCAAAAGAAAGCAAGACACTTGTCTTCTTCTTATTCGTTGCTCGTTCCTCAATTGTTCTCCTCCATTGATTCTTCTGAATTATCTGGACCGTTGATCGATCTCTGTTGAAACCTATATAAACCCCCCTCATCTCCTTCATTACCCCTTTCTTCAATCGTATTCTCAGGCATACTTAACAGAGCTTGGAGCATACAAAACGCGTCGATTGAGCAACCTTACGATCTCTTAACATTGATCTTTGAGCACTCTTACGATATTTTGACATTGATCTCTTGAGCACACTACTTGCTTGTTGCAACTATGGTTTCGCAACTTCATTGAGCAATCCACATTCAATCCAAAGGAAACAATACAGATTTCAGTAAAAGTCTTTATTTCATTGATTATTTGTCATGGCTTTTATTTAAATTCATTTTCTTTATGTTATTGGGTTCTTTGGTTTTATTAGTTTAGATTTAATCAATTTTTCCTCATACACATTCTGGCACGCCCGGTGGGACCCACTAATCCCTTTGTTTCTTTGAGAAATTGTTTTTTTTTTTAAGTCACAGTATGGCACAGCGCAAACAATATTTCACAGCGCTTCTGGCAGTATCTTTGAGCGCTCTTGGAAGCACAGTTCAGCGCCCTTGGGGGCACTGCGGCGTTTCTGGTAGCACAGAGCGGCGCTTTCGGTAATACAGCATAGTGCGACTGGTCGCCTCGTTAAGCGCTTTTGGTTAAAAATTAGGTTTTGACTTCATTCAGGGTTTTTGCAGGGTTTTCTCATTTCATAGCTGTGGTTTTGTTTGACAAGCTGTTGTATTTGTCTTTCAAACCTGCTTTTTGACACTTCCTAAGCTGATCTATTTAGGGGTATCTTTGATATTTGCGTTAATCTATTGTATTGCTACACTTTCTGAGTTTTCTGGATTTCATGATTTAGATCTATTAGATATTATTGCTTAGAACAGTAGATCCACCATGAAATCCCATTTTGATCTGGTTCTTTTGACAAAAACTACTTTTTTCATGATCTGAGACCATGCGGCGCATTCGGCAGAACAGTATCGCGCTTCCAGATACACAGCCCAGCGTTTCTAGTTATTTTTCAGCGCTATTGGTAGTATCTTGCAGCGCTTCCGGTATACACGACATCACTTTTGGCATAACAGTATCGCGCTTCGGGATAAACAGTACAGCGCTCCTGGTTATTTGGCCACACTTCTGGTAATATTCTGTGACGCTGGTGGTCTATGTTATAGTGCTTTTGGAATATAGTAAGTCACTTCTGGTAAGATTGTGCAGCGCTTTTGGTTAAAGTTGATTTATTTTTTGCTAACTTGTGAATTTTTGGTGGAACTAACTCACTTGTTGCAGCTTCTTATTACTCACACAGAGCCAATAGGTGTTGTTTAACATGTTCATGCAGGACGAGCATTGAAGAACTTCTTGATTTATTTCACTAAGTCTTAGAAACACATTGCATGCTTAAAGGGATAATTGAACAAATATTTTTTTGCAAATCTAAGTCTTTAGGAACATACTGCTTTTCTTAAGGGACAATGGACATGTATGCACAAACACATCAATTTTCTAAGGGACAATGGACATGAATGCCAAACACTTCAATTTCATAAGGGACAATTTACAACTACAAACGTGTGTGTGCCTGGTTTAGTTGCCCCTTATTTTTCTTATAACGGGACAATTGAACCTTTGTTTGACGTGCTTGCTCTTACTTTTCTGTACTTCCTTTAGAAGGGCCTACTTTTGGATTGCGCTTCATCCAAAAGGGATGACCCTAAGCGGAGTTTTCCTTTGAACCGCTATATAAGAGGGATAAGGTGAAAGCCAAGTCCTAACCGACGTCAACCTTACCTTGTGGTGCCAAACTGAAAAGAGGTGTACTAGCTCTTTGTGGAAACAATTTTCACATTGAGCGAAGTGTTTGATACTCTTAGTAGGATTGGTTAAAGCTTTTAGTAGCTTGTCACATTGCTCGTAAGGCGTTGGTCCCTCAAAGTCACTAAGAACCATTTTAGATAGAGACTACCCGACCTACCTCTGAACATTGCGGTAATCATCGGTGCAAGGGGAATCGATTTAAGCCCTTAAGATACTCACCATTGGCTCCCTTGAGAAGAGATAGTATTCCCTTGGACATAAAGCTCTTGTGACCTACTTGAGCTTTCCAAGGGGAGGGTGAGATATCCCTACCTATCGTCTCTCGCAAAGATACTAAATATCTGACACCTTTATGGAATGATATTTTTATCGACAGAGTATTAAGCTGTGAGCTGATCTACTGCAATGAAACCTTGTCTCTAGGGATAAAAATGCTTGTTATTGATTGCAATTGTCTTATACCTGTGGAAACATTGGGCTTGTTTGGAGCCTTGAACATACATTATCTGTTGTGTCAGTCCTTGTGCTTTTTTGACCACTTGTTTGTTGTGTTTTCTCTTGCCAAACAAATCCAAATCAGAAACAGAAACAATACATCAAAATTTTGCCTTTTAGAAACATCAGACACTACTTTAGCACCCCTGATATTACAGCAGCTCGCCTTTGGTAGTACAGTAGATCACTTTTGGCATAACAGTACCTCACCTTTGGAAAAACTCTACTTCAGCACCCTTGGTATAACAGTAGCTCACTTTTGGTCACTGTAGCTCACCTTTGGCATAGCAGTAACTCACTTCTGGTAGCTCAGTCTGTCGCCTTTGGCATCACAGTAGCACGCTTTTGGTTGCACAGTCCTGTGCCTCTGGTCAAACAGTATAGCGCCTTTGGGCCAGTACTTTATGCATCAGAGTTTGTCCGTTTCTCAAAGCACCTCACAGAAACCTAGCATTACCTTTCTTGTCCTAGTGTATTCCATGGTAACCACTAGGCTCCAGCAAACTATGAAGTACAAGCAAGTTGTCCCTAAGAAGCGCAAGTCGCCTCCTCACACACGACAATCAGGTCGTCTCAACATTACTCCCAAGGTTACTCCTAGTACACCCACAGCAAAACCAATCAGCTCTCTGAACATGCCGCACATAGATGAACCAAGCAATCCTCAAGAGGGTAGGGTCCCTTTGGTAAGAACACCTCACTATACCACTAGTTTGCCTCCAGATTTTGTGCCACAAGGATATACTATTGAGCAAAACCCACCTCAAGAAGGTAGGGTTCCTTTGGAAAGCATTTCCCAATACACCACCGGCTTGCCTCCAGGTTTTGTCCCTCAAGGTTATACTATAGATTTAGTCCCATCTCAAGAAGAGCGACACTTTGAAATAGGTCAATCCTCTCCAGTAGATGGGCAAGATCTTGATGAAATCATACAAGAGCCTAGAGTTGTGGCCACCTTTGACAAAATCCTTAGTGAGAACCAAGATCATTTCTTTCGCTTGCTTGCAGAGCAAGGCGCCAAGTTACCTCAAGATTTTGATTTATCCACTCTCAAGGAGAACAACAACACCCAAGATACCATACAAGCGGTGCAAACCATGTCAACAGTGACTACGCCCTTACCTACACAAGGCTCGCAGTATAGGAATCCCCTTTTTCAAAATCCAATAGGGGAGAGACCCATATCACCGCTTCTGACTCCAATGGAGATCTATAAAAACCAACAAGAAACTCTCCAACGTCAAGCAGAGTTAGCTAAGCAAGCCACCTTAGCTCGATCGAATATGCAACCACCTCCTAAAGTGTCCACACCAATCGCAAGTGGAATCTTGGTTACCCCATCACGCGTAGGTTTCCCACCAAATTATAATCTGGGGAACAATTATGTAGCCATGCAACAAGGGTCTCAACAAATGCCACCTCCTATATCATCACACCTTCATGTCTCTCAACCAATTAGAGTTATGCAACCCCAACCACAACATTCTTCTACTCTCGTCCTTAAGCAACCCCAACCACAACATTCTTCTACTCTCATACTCAATCAACCCCAACCATCGCAAATCACTTCTACCTATGTCCCTCCTCCACAACGTTCCTCCTCGCTCAACTTCTTTCACACATTGCCTAGCCACTCTCAACATTTCCAACATTAAGCTTCCCAAAGCTATGTGCCGCCATCACAACCTAATAAAATGCACTTTAGCTTTCCTCCACCCAATTCATTTCTTGAACCCTCACAAAGCCAACATTCTTACCTAGCGCCACCTCCACCTCTGCCAAATAAAAACCTCCAATTCCAATCCAATCTGAACCAATCGTACAACCCGTATGATCCCAACCAATCTTACGACCCTTATAACACCAGTGTGCATGGCTCACATTATAATCTTCCGTATGGGCAACACCAACCACTTTTTGGACAACAGGAGTTGTTACCAACCCCTCCCATGACTATGGAGCTAAAGATCGTAGAAGTTCAACAACAACTATCTGATCTTACATTTGGCCACACCAAGAAGACCTTCTCTTTAGAGGAAGTGTGTCCTTACCCTTTTGATTAGTCAGTACCAATGATCCCTTTTCCTCAAAATTTCACTATTCCCAAGTTCAATAAATACAAAGGAAAAGGTGACCCAAAAGACCATCTTAGGGAATTCTATCTTGCTTGCTTCGAGGTCTCACATAACGACACATATCTTATGTGTCTCTTTCCTCGCAGTCTTGGAGGTCAAGCAATACAATGGTTGCACTTACCCACGGGTATCAAGTCTTTCAACGAGCTAGCAGAGAAGTTTGCCACCCATTTTTCTTAAACACGGAGCATGAGATTTCCATGACTGATCTATGCAACAACAAACAGAAAAATGAGGAAACTTTCATTTCTTTCCTTCAACGATGGAGACAAATGGCTAGCAAATTCCCTTTCAAGATTCCGGAGAAACAACTTCTTAGCATATTTGTGCAAAACCTCAACCAAGAGTTAGGTTTCCATTTGCAAATTCTTAGTGCTACAACCTTTGATGAAATCACATACAAGGGGATAAATATTGAAAAGGCCCTCATTGCTAAGGGTGTGGTCAAAATCTTTAAGGAAATGAAAGATAGCACTCCTCATCAACAATCGAACGATAAACCCAAATATTGGAACAAAAATAAAAACGTGGTCAACGATGGGGTGGTCGATACTAAACATGTCCAAACATTGCAAACACCACTGCAGCTCTCCAAACCAAGTCAAGCTCCACCTCAACAACAGCAGCAACAAAGGCAGCCTTATCAAAACCAACAGCAACGACAACAAGAGCGGCCCCAACAAGATTACCCTCCGCGACGTCAATTCACTCCCTTGGGAGTGCCCATCAAATCAGTCTTACAGCGAGCTTTGCAGAAAAGGCTCATCACTTTACCTGATGCTCCCCCATATGGTGAGCCTGTTTTCAAAACTGCACATTACAGAGACAATGAATATTGTGAGTTCCATAGGAGCAAAGGGCATCGAACCGCATCTTGCATGAAACTTAAGCACCTCATCCAAAACCTCATCGACAGTAATCAAATCACTTTTGAGAATGAATCACCAGTTCAACACATGAACAAAGACCTCGATATATACAAGGAACCATTCCCTCATCATGGTCCACCTCCTCCTCAGGATAGAGGTAAAGGTATCAATCATGCTTCCACATCCTTCGATTCCATTGTAGGTCGTTTTGAAGAGAGTTGAGTGTCTACACTCACAATCAAAGGCAAATCTATGGATTGTGCTGTTACTACTCGTCGTGGTCATGTCACCATTCGTGCTCCTACACCTAGGCTTCCAGTTCAATCTGATTATAACCTTGTCAAACATCTAGGGAGAACACCAGCACAGATCTCTATTTTGGACCTGCTGTTGCAAGTATGAGGTGAACCAGTGTTGTCATTGATGTCAACATACTCATATTACATTGACAAGAAGGATTGGATGAGCTGTGTGTTGAGGATATTGAGAAACTTAGCCTCAGTCAGGAACAGTGAAGAACAGTGATGAGAAGAAGGCAAATATATTGGATAGGTTGAGAACCAGAGGATGCAGATTAAAGGGTTTGCAGATATGAGTCTTGAGATGCTTCAGTCAAGTTTTCAGAGGTCCGTATGAAGACCTGAAGAAGTTATGGCTATCTGTGTGGAACCAGTTCCGGCAAGTGCTTAGAGGTGACAGAGGATCACAGAAAGGTCCGGTGAGGTCCGGAATTGTACAATCCTAATCTGCGGATTGGAAACAGTGTTTGGGATGTCCTTGTGATGTGCCATCTCGAGTTGTATATGATTTGGAGGTCTGAAAGCACCTCTTGCATTATGACAGTGGCGACAGACTGTGTTCTTGAAGTTCCGGATAAGGAGGATAAGAGATTTCAGTAAGTAAAGGAAATGCAGACGTACTTGCTCATTCAGGCAGGCTTGTGAAGGTTCTTGGATCATGTTGAGGTTGTGTTGTTGGTCCGCATTGATAATGTATGATTTGAAGGTCCGGAAGTACCTTCTACAGTGGCGACAGACTGTGTTCTTGAAGTTTCGGATGAGGAAGACAAGAGATTCCAGCAAGTAAAGGAAGTGCGGATGTATCCGGTCATTCAGGTAGGCTTGTGAAGTTTTCTGGATCGTGTTGAGGTTGTGTTGTTGATCCGCATTGATAATAGAGCTCAGAATTGAAGATATTCTTCCGGATGAAGTTCTTGCTCTGTTTAGCCGACCGGATGAGTTGTTCATCCTGCGAATGTTCTTGTGGTGGCCGACCGGATGTGTTATTCATCTTGCGGATACTCTTATGATTATTTGCCAACTTAGATGTTTGTTCCTAAGTCGATGTCTTGTATAAATAACGGTCTGTGAGTTCATTTCGAGGTGTGGTGTGTGTGGATAAGTGTGGCATAGGGAAGAGAAGTGCGAAAGGCAGAGCAGAGGTTTTTGGGCTTAAATGGAACTGATCCGGACATGGTAGAGATGTCATTCTCCAGTTCAAGACTGTGATTTTTATCACTTTGTAGACAGTGTGTCTCCTTGTAGGCAGTGGGCCTCTTTGTGAGCAGTGTGCTTGGGCAGTGAGCCCTAATTGGCATGTGCCATTCATTCTTCTTTATTCTTCTAACAGAGAATAATTCTTGGGTTAATCACCCCGTGGTTTTTCCCTTAACCGGGCTTTCCACGTCAAAATCTTGGTGTTCAATGTGTTGATGTTTATCTGCTCTTGTGTTTATGTATTATGCTTTCATGAATGATTAATTGATATGCTGCTAACTAACAACGAAGAATCAAGTGTTTAAGAAAGAAGAAGTTTTATACAACTGATTCACCCCCCCCCCCTCTCAGTTGTATGCCCTAGATCCAACAATTGGTATCAGAGCCAGGTTCCTCTGAAAGGAGCTTAACCGCTTGAGGAGATCCAGGATGTCGTCATACAAGAAGGATAGTCCGAAGTTCGATGGAACCAACTTCACTCTCTGGAAAGGTCACATGAAGTGCCACTTGGAATGTATGGGAAAAGCATACTTGGCTATGGTCTCAAAACCATATGTACCTCCACAAGGTGGCCCGACAACTCTGAATGAAATCACAGAAGCAGAAAACAATCTGCGGACCAAGGAAGCTCTTCTAAGCGCATTGAATGACTCAGATCTCTCAAATGTTATTGACCTGCCAACTGCATATGAGATCCTGACTAAACTGGAACTTCTGTATGAAGGAGATGAGTTCGTCAAAAGTGCAAGGTTGCAAAGTCTGAAAGAGAAATTTGAAAGATTGAAGATGAGAGATGATGAAAACATCACTACCTTTATGCCAAGAGTGAATGAGCTGGTATGTGGAATCAGAAATGCTGGTGGAACTCTAGATGAAAATGAGATTGTCTGCAAAATCCTAAGATCCCTTCCTGCTGCCTACAAAATCAAGGTTGCTGCTATTGATGAATTCAGAGCCCACACAACTGTCACAAGAGAACAACTGGCTGGCAAACTAGCTGCATTTGAAATGACCGAGTTTGGAGATGATCCTCCCAAGACTGAATCTGCTTTCAAAGCCAGTGCCTATGTGAAAGGCAAACAGAGATTTGATCCAGGAGAAAACTCATCAAGGAAAATGTCATGGTATGATCAAGCAAGAAGAGACATGGAAGAAGAAGAAGCAGAAACAGCTCAACTTGAAGCCCTCATTGCAAAGAGACTGCCAAGAGGATCCGGTAAGTATGAAGGAAAACTACCCTTTAAGTGTTTCAACTGCAATAAGATTGGTCATTTTGCTTCAAGATGTCTGGAAAGATCTGCAAGGTCTAATACTAACAGACAAAGGTTTCAAAAGAATTGCTATTATGTTCATGAAGAAGATGACAATGAAGGAGTAACAGATGATGAATCAGAACTAGGAAGCAAATCCGGAAATGAGTGGGTGTTTATTGCCATCAAGGAAGAAGATTCAATACTCTCTGAATCTGTCAATCACAAAGTTGTTGAAAAAGCTTTGGCTGCTCAAGTGGAAGAAAAGGATGATTGGGTTATTGACAGTGGATGTTCTCACCATATGACTGGTGATAAGAATAAGTTCTTGAATTTGGAAAGGTATGAAGGAGGAATGGTAAAGTTTGGTGACAATTCTGCTGGTAGAATCAAAGGCAGGGGAACTATTTCCTTTGATGGAAAGAGCAAAACAGGTAACGTACTATATGTTGAAGGATTGAAGCACAATCTTCTCAGTGTTGGTCAGTTAGTGGACAAAGGCTATGATCTCTGGTTCAAGAATGGAAAATGCAGAATCTTTACAAGCTCCAGAACTGAAATTGCATCCGGTACTCAGACAAAAGGTAATATCTTTCATCTGGTTGGTTCAAATAAAAGTTGTTTGTTTGCTCAAATTGATCAGAGTTGGTTATGGCATAGAAGAATGTGTCATGTAAATTTTGATAACATCATCAAGATAAGCAATACTCAGGCCGTAAGAGATCTTCCAAAATTAATGAAACCTACAAATAGTTTGTGCAAAGAATGCCAGCTAGGTAAACAAAGCAGAGTCTCTTTCAAAAGCAAAGATCAGTCTTCTACCGGATTGTTGGAATTAGTACATACTGATCTTTGTGGTCCGACAAGAATCAAGAGTCTGCAAGGTGATAGATATTTCATGTTGTTAATTGATGATCATTCCTGGATGATGTGGGTTACCTTTCTAAAAGAAAAATTAGAAGCATTTGAGAAGTTCAAAATCTTCAAAGCTATGGTAGAGAATCAAACCGGATTGAAACTAAAGTGTCTAAGGTCTGATAGAGGTGGTGAATTTACATCTGGTGAGTTCATTGACTTTTGTGAGAAGCAGGGTATAAGGAGACAGTTGTCTGCTCCTAGGACTCCACAGCAGAATGGAGTAGTTGAGAGAAAGAACCGGACCATCCAGGAAGCTGCCAGGACAATGATGTTGGAAGCAAATGTTCCTCAAATGTTTTGGAAGGAAGCTATCAGCATTGCAGTCTACACTCTCAATCGAGTTGAAATCAGAAACAACACCGGTAAGACTCCCTATGAACTCTGGTTTGGCATCACTCCTACTGTGAAATATTTTAGAGTATTTGGTAGCAAGTGTTATATTAAAAGAGATGAAGATCTAGGAAAGTTTGATGCTAGAAGTGATGAAGGAATTTTCTTGGGTTACTCCACTCAAAGCAAAGCATACCGGTGTTACAATAAGAGATTGAGGAAGATGATAGAAAGCACCAATGTGAAAGTTGATGAAGGAATTGAGAAGCCTTCAAGATTTTATGAGTTTGATGAAGATGACCAAGACAGTGTTCAAGGACCTCAGTCCTCTCCGGTGAGACAGAGTTAGCCTGATCCGGTAAATCAGGAAGAAGAGATAGGTTTGAATGAGCCTGATCAAGAAGCAGCAGTGCAGGATACTCCCAAAATTCCAAGGTATGTAAGACTGAACCACTCTGAAGATCAGATCATAGGTGACAGAAGCAAAGGTGTACAAACTAGAAGGAATGTTGCTCAAAATCAGGATGAATGTTGTCTGATTTCAAAGATTGAACCTAAAACAATAAATGAAGCCTGCAATGATGAAAACTGGACCAAAGCAATGGAAGATGAATTGATGCAAATTGAGAAAAATCATACTTGGGATCTTGTTCCTAGACCTAGAGACAGGAATGTAATTGGAACCAAGTGGGTCTTCCGGAACAAACTAAATGAAGCTGGTGAAGTAATCAGAAACAAAGCTAGATTGGTCTGCAAAGGCTACTCTCAAATAGAAGGAATTGACTTTGAAGAGACTTTTGCTCCGGTGGCAAGAATTGAAGCAGTCAGATTACTTCTTGCATTTGCTGCCTTCAAAGACTTCAAGGTATATCAGATGGATGTCAAGTCTGCCTTCCTAAATGGTGATCTGGAAGAAGAAGTCTACATTGAACAACCGGATGGATTTCAATTGTCTGATAATGATGATATGGTCTGCAAGTTGAAGAAAGCTTTGTATGGATTGAAGCAAGCCCCAAGAGCATGGTATGAAAGGTTGGATAAGCATCTTGTGCAGATTGGATTCAACAAAGGTACTGCTGACAGTAACTTATATTTCAAAATTGATCATGAAAACATTTTAATTGTTGAAGTGTTTGTGGATGATATCATTTTTGGAGGAAGAGACAGTATGTGCAAAACTTTTGCAAATCAGATGAAAAGTGAGTTTGAAATGTCTATGCTTGGTGAAATGAATTTCTTCTTGGGTCTGCAAATTACTCAAACAAAAGAAGGGATCTTCATTTCTCAGACCAAATATGTGAAAGAATTGTTAAGGAAATTTGGTATGGAAGACTCAAAGCCTGTGAACACTCCTATGGCAACTGGATGTAAGTTAAGCAAAGATGATGATTCTCCAAAGGCAGATCAGACAAAGTATAGATCAATGATTGGTGGATTGTTGTATCTCACTCAAACTAGACCAGATATAATGCAGGCTGTTGGTCTTGTGGCAAGATTCCAGGCTGATCCTAGAGAATCTCATGTTATGGCAATCAAAAGAATTTTTAGGTACTTAAAAGGAACAGTTGAGTATGGTCTATGGTACCCTAGAGATCTGGATTTCTCTCTTCATGCTTACACAGATGCAGATTGGGCAGGAGATGTGGATGACCGGAAGAGCACTAGTGGTGGAGCATTCTTTTTGGGGAAGAGATTGGTTTCTTGGTTAAGCAAGAAACAAGATGCAATATCTCTGTCTACAATTGAAGCAGAATACATTGCAGCAGTAGGTAGTTGCACTCAAATCTTATGGATGAAGCAGATGCTAAGAGACATTAAAGTTGAATATGAGGAGCCTATCACAATTTTCTGTGATAATTCAAGTGCAATTAATATTTCTAAGAATCTGGTATTGCATTCTAAGACTAAGCACATATCTATCAAATTTCACTTTTTGAGAGAACAAGTAAACAAGGAAGAAGTCAGATTGGAGTATGTTCCCTCCAAGGATCAGATTGCAGATATCTTTACAAAACCTCTTCCTAAGGACTCTTTTGAATATCTCCGGGAGAAGTTAGGGGTCATGGCCCCTCCAGTTATGAACTAGGATGCACTGATGTGCATCAGTCCGGTGGATATCACAGTCATATCTTGTGATCCAGATTGATGATGGGGAGCTGCTACTAAGGGGGAGCAGCTGGTATGATTCTGATGTATTAGAATTGCAAGTATGAGCCCTTTGCCATTGATGTCAAAGGGGGAGAGAAGACATGTGAAAAACAAGTGGTTAATGATCAAAGGGGGAGCAGTAAAGGAAGAGAAGACATGTGAAAAGTTGTTGTTGATAGGGGGAGCTGTGACAGAAAGGAGAAGTTCTTGTCTTGATGGTTTTTCACATCATATGTTGCCATCAATGACAAAGGGGGAGATTGTTGCAAGTATGAGGTGAACCAGTGTTGTCATTGATGTCAACATACTCATATTACATTGACAAGAAGGATTGGATGAGCTGTGTGTTGAGGATATTGAGAAACTTAGCCTCAGTCAGGAACAGTGAAGAACAGTGATGAGAAGAAGGCAAATATATTGGACAGGTTAAGAACCAGAGGATGTGGATTAAAGGGTTTGCAGATATGAGTCTTGAGATGCTTCAGTCAAGTTTTCAGAGGTCCGCATGAAGACCTGAAGAAGTTATGGCTGTCTGTGTGGAACCGGTTCCGGCAAGTGCTTAAAGGTGACAGAGGATCACAGAAAGGTCCGGTGAGGTCCGGAATTGTACAATCCTAATCTGTGGATTGGAAACAGTGTTTGGGATGTCCTTGTGATGTGCCATCTCGAGTTGTATATGATTTGGAGGTCCGAAAGTACCTCTTGCATTATGACAGTGGCGACAGACTGTGTTCTTGAAGTTCTGGATAAGGAGGATAAGAGATTTCAGTAAGTAAAGGAAATGCGGACGTACTTGGTCATTCAGGCAGGCTTGTGAAGGTTCTTGGATCATGTTGAGGTTGTGTTGTTGGTCTACATTGATAATGTATGATTTGAAGGTCCGGAAGTACCTTCTACAGTGGCGACAGACTGTGTTCTTGAAGTTCCGGATGAGGAAGACAAGAGATTCCAGCAAGTAAAGGAAGTGCGGATGTATCCGGTCATTCAGGCAGGCTTGTGAAGTTTTCTGGATCGTGTTGAGGTTGTGTTGTTGATCTGCATTGATAATAGAGCCCAGAATTGAAGATATTCTTCCGGATGAAGTTCTTGCTCTGTTTAGCCGACCGGATGAGTTGTTCATCCTGCGAATGTTCTTGTGGTGGCCGACCGGATGTGTTATTCATCTTGTGGATACTCTTATGATTATTTTCCGACTTGGATGTTTGTTCCTAAGTCGATGTCTTGTATAAATAACGGTCTGTGAGTTCATTTCGAGGTGTGGTGTGTGTGGATAAGTGTGGCATAGGGAAGAGAAGTGCGAAAGGCAGAGCAGAGGTTTTTGGGCTTAAATGGAACTGATCTGGACATGGTAGAGATGTCATTCTCCAGTTCAAGACTGTGATTTTTATCACTTTGTAGACAGTGTGTCTCCTTGTAGGCAGTGGGCCTCTTTGTGAGCAGTGTGCTCGGGCAGTGAGCCCTAATTGGCATGTGCCATTCATTCTTCTTTATTCTTCTAACAGAGAATAATTCTTGGGTTAATCACCCCGTGGTTTTTCCCTTAACCGGGTTTTCCACGTCAAAATCTTGGTGTTCAATGTGTTGATGTTTATCTGCTCTTGTGTTTATGTATTATGCTTTCATGAATGATTAATTGATATGCTGCTAACTAACAACGAAGAATCAAGTGTTTAAGAAAGAAGAAGTTTTATACAACTGATTCACCCCCCCTCTCAGTTGTATGCCCTAGATCCAACACCTGCTACGGTCATCACCTGCACATAGAGTGGTGCTAGAAAAAGCCCTCCAAGAGTCTTCCGTGCCTAACAACATAGCGGTTGCAGATTTCCAAGCTATAGTAGGTAACATTGATTTGCCCTACAATGTGGTCTTCTCTGAGAAAGATCTCCCATCCCATGATCCATGTCACAATGATGCCCTGCATATTGAAGTTCTCATCCATAAGCCAAAATCAAACGCATCCTCATAGATGGTGGTGCTAGTCTCAACATCTGTTCTTTAAAGTTACTAAAGCAATTGGGATATTCTGAGGATCACGTCAACACCGATCATAGTATTACAATCAAGGGGTATGATGATGCTGAATGCCGCTCAGAAGGTGTTATCCACTTGCCTATACAACTTGGCCCTGTCATGCTTGAAACTAGGTGTCAGGTCCTTGATATTGAGTTGCCTTACAACATTATCTTAGGCTGCCCATGGATCCATGCAATGAAAGCTGTTCCCTCCATGTATCATTAGTCCCTAAAATTCCCATAAATGGTACGGAGATCACCATCCCAGGAGATCCTAATCCTTTTGAATTCTGTCGTGTCTTGCAAGGCAGCTATAAGAATTACAACCAAGTGCCTAAAAATGAAAAAGCCCTTGAATCCCCACTCTATGTTGATCCTGAAACTCTGACGCAAGCCTCTACAAGTGAATCTACACCCCTCCCCAAAATCACAGCTCGCATTCGAGATATAGGCTTTGGCACTTATGATATCTCAGAATCTTGTTGTGTAGGGCATATGCCTTTATCTCCAAAATCTTACGGCAAACCACCCATTGCCAAAGTAACCAAAAAAGCAGCTATTCTTCCCCCAACATTCCTAACCCAATTCCAACATGGACGGTTATTGGAAGAGGAAACTATTGAGGATATTTCTTCTTGGCTCTATAAGGAGAAAGAACCAATCACAATACCAGTCAAGCAATATGGCAATGGCTTAAGAATAGTAAAAAATATGGGCTATAAAGGCAAAGGTGGCCTTGGGAAACAGAATCAAGGAACTATGGAACCCATTGTTGTAACAAAGAAGCTAGACAAGAAGGGATTAGGATTTGGTAAGAAGGTACCGCACGCCTTAGACATCGAGTATATCCTCGACGAGGTCGCTGACACTTTTCCCGCCGATTCGACGTCTACAGAGGATATCATCGATGACTCTTCCCTCCATATGACCAACCTATTCGCAGAATCCTCCATTTTTACACTATCCTTCGTATCCTTAACTTCCACCACCAACACCCAGAATGTTACACTTGTCTACCCTAAACTTATCGATTGGGACCAACAAGGGTCCCCTGTTATAGATATATTTCAGAATGACGAAGCTTTAGCTGAGTTCATGGGACTTCAGGAAGGTATCCCTCTGGGTGATCATAAAGCAGGTTTTGTAATGGAACTAGAGCCAACGGCTTATTTTGGTGAGAATGCCAAATCCTCCAGTCGTAAAAGTACAAATAAAGAAAGATCTCTAGGTGAAAACCACACGGTGGCACCTCCTGATCACAAAATAGTAAAAACAAAGGACATATCCAAAGGTGAAAACCCATCTGTGGCACCTAAGGATGGAGGATTTGACCTTCCCCTACCATCTAAGTATCAAGAGAAGTCAGCTCTCCAAGTGGAAGATTCTACAGAGATAAACCTGGGCACAGAACAAAATCCAAAGACCACATTCCTAGCGGCATCATTATCTGAAACAGAGCACAGAAATCTTAACAACTTCTTCTTGCAATGAACCATCAACTTTATGTGGACCTATGCTGATATGCCAGGGCTAGACGCTAAGCTAGTAGTTCATTATCTCACAGTTGATCCCAAGGTGAAACCAGTCAAGCAAAAGTTGAGAAAGATGCACCCACAGATCGCTCTCTTAGTAAAAGTGGAAATACAAAAGCTGTTAGATGCAAAGTTCATATGACCAATCGACTATTCAGATTGGGTCTCAAACATTGTACCTGTGTCTAAGCCAAATGGGCGCATCCACATGTGTAATGATTTCAGAGATCTCAACAAGGCATGTCCCAAAGATGACTTTCCACTACCAAACATTGACATTATAGTGGACTTGACAGCAGGTCACGAGATGCTTTTTCTCATGGACAGATTTTTAGGCTACAATCAGATAAGGATAGCTGAAGAAGATCAACATAAGACAATCTTTACTTGTCCATGGGACAATTATTGTTGGTGCATCATGCCGTTTGGTCTGAAGAATGCAGGAGCAACCTATCAGAGAGCAATGACAGTGATCTTCCACGATCTCTTTCATCACATCATGGAAGACTATGTTGATGATATATTGGCTAAATCTTCTAGGGCGGATCACATACAGGTTCTAGGATAGATCTTCAACAGGCTTGAAAAATAACAAGTAAGACTCAATCCAAAGAAGTGTGTATTCGGTGTAACATCAGGAAAGTTGTTGGGATACATAGTATCTTGTAGAGGCATCGAAGTGGATCCAGCGAAAGTAAAGGCTATAGTGGAGATGCCTCCACCTAAGAACCTTAAAGCACTAAGGAGCCTTCAGGGAAGGTTGCAATCCATTCGACGTTTCATATCACAGCTAGCAGATAAATGTCAATCGTTTCAACACTTGCTCCGCAAGGATGTCTCATTCCGATGGGATTATAAGTGTCAAGCAACATTTGATCAGCTTAAAGAGTATTTGGCTACACCCCCTGTATTGGTTCCACCAGTTGTGGACAAACCTTTGATATTATACATCTCCACTACAAATTTGGCCCTAGGGGCCCTTCTAGCACAAAATGATGAAACAGGAAAGGAGCATGCAATTTATTATATTAGTAGAACCTTGGTGGGATACGAGCTCAATTATTCACCAATGGAAAGGGCTTGTTTAGCAATAGTGTTTGCCTCCCAAAAGTTGCGGCATTACATGTTGAACCAACACACAAATCTGATAGCAAAGATTGATCCCTTGAAATATCTACTAGCAAAAGGAGCTCTCACAGGCAGACTAGCTAAGTGGGTCATGATCCTTAGTGAGTTCGACATTGAGTACACAGATCCTAAAGCAATCAAAGGGCAGGCCCCCCTCGCTAATCAACTAGCAGAAGCACCTATGAAAGATACACATCCTATGGTAGTAGACTTTCCTGATGAGAATCTATTCACGCTTTCTAACTCCATAATGTGGAAGTTGTACTTTGATGGTTCTTACACACAGCATGGATCAGGAGCTGGCATCTTATTTGTCACACCTCAAAATGACTATATTCCAAAGTCATATCGGCTTGCATTCCCTTGCACCAACAACATAGCCGAGTATGAAGCACTCCTTATAGGTCTCAATATAGCAGTTCAATGGGACATCACAGAATTACAAGTATATGGAGACCCACAGCTAGTCATTTGCCAAGTCACAGATGAATACCAAACAAAGGATGAAAAGTTGGTCCCCTACAAGCAACTAGTGGATGCCTACAAACCACACTTTTCTAGCATCACATTTGAGCAAATTCCAAGAGAGCATAACAAAGCTGTGGATTCTATGGCTTCTGTAGGGTCACTGATTGACATGCCTGCAAATACACAGAAGTGTGAATTCTTGATCAAGCAATTGTTGATACCAGCCGTCGATGTTCCTGTTATTGAGATCATCTACGAACTTGTTGGTCCCGATTCCCCATGGTACGAAGATATCTATGAATACCTCAAACACAATACCTTTCCCCCTGACCTATCATCCACCCAACGCAAAACCCTTATCCGTCGATCCTCTCATTACATCATTCTGGGTGATACACTATATCGCCAGAGTCTTGATGGTATCCTCTTACGATGTCTTAACGCGGAAGAAGCTGAAGCTACCTTACGAGACATACACGAAGGTGTCTGTGGCACACATTCTACCGGTCCTAATCTTGCTAAGAAGATACTTAGAACAGGTTATTACTGGCCTACAATAGAGCAAGATGCTACACAGTTTGCTAAGAAGTGTCTACAATGCCAGCAGCATGGAGATTTGACTCACGCACCAGAGCATGAGTTACAACCTGTGACAACTCCATGGCCTTTTTCCCAATGGGGTCTCGACCTCATAGGACAAATCCACCCTTCCTCCTCCAATGGCCACAAGTTTATCATTACCGCCACGGAGTATTTCACGAAGTGGGTGGAAGCCATTCCTATGACCTATATCACCGGTAAGCAAATAGCCAAGTTTATCCTGAACTACCTCATATGCCAGTATGGTATTCCCCAAGCCATTGTCACTGATAATGGGAGACCATTCAAGAACCAAGATGTCCGTGCCTTATGCATACAATACAATATCCAACATCGCTTTTCCACTCCCTACTATCCACAGAGTAACGGCCAAGCTGAGGCTTCAAATAAAACCATTCTCAAAATCCTCAAGAAAACAGTCAATGAAGCTAGTCGTGATTGGCACTTGCAACTCAATCCCGCCCTATGGGCCTACCGCACTAGTATCAGAACACCAAGGGTGCCACTCCATATGCCTTGGTCTTTGGCTCTGAAGCCATCCTACCTATAGAGGTCGAGATCCCATCCCTCAGAGTATCCATGTAGGACTTGATCCGTGAAGATGAGTATCGCACTTCTAGATTAGCTGAGCTTGAACTACTAGATGAGAGGCGCCTTACTGCACTTAATCATCTCCATGTCTATCAAAACTGCCTCCAGCGTAATTACAACAAAAAGATCAAAGAAAGACAGTTTCAAGTTGGTGATCTTGTACTTAAGGAGAATCAGAGAAATCAAGCAGATCGAGAGAAGAAGGGTAAGTTTGAGCCTAACTGGTTAGGCCCCTTTATTGTCACCGCAGCATATGGATTAGGAGCTTATACTTTAGCTACACCTGACGGCATTCCTCTAGATGAGCCACTTAACAGTGTCCATCTCAAGAAGTTTTATGCCTGATCCTCAGAGTATTCCAAAAAAAAAAAAAAAAAATCCAAAAAAAATCTGTCCTCTGGTGAAAACCTGGCAAATAGGCACTATGTGTAGAGTCAGCATCCATTGTCTATTGAGTCCTGTCCACTCCATGTCCAGTGCACAGAGCACGCCTTTTCATCCACCCATAATAAAACCATTGACCTTGTTTGCATTTCCATCTCCCTACCTAGTATAGCTTGGAAATTTGTCAATGTCCATCATCGTCTTCCCACATCTTGATCTGTGTCAATAGTTAACACTGTCTTGTCCTAGGTCAAAGCTTTCGGTGTCTTCTTCGGCAGTCACCCGTACAGTTTTCTCTACCAGAATGGGGGCAACTCTTTCCTTAACTTAGGTCTAGGGGAGGTTCCTTGTTCGTGGTTCGTAGCGCATACTTCAATCTTTTCTCATTTCCACAGGTAACACCCTTTAACGGACACATCACTCCTACGATAAGGATGTTATCTTCTCAATGCTTTTTCCCACATCATCACACCAACCAGAACTACATATCATCTCTTCTCCATCTTAAAGTACCTTGATCCCATGGATATGGGTATGTAGGCAGTCTGGCGAAGGATGTTTCCAGTACTTAGGTACATAAGATCCCCTCTTCTCAACACTTTTCCCACATCATCACACCAACCAGAACTACATATCATCTCTTCTCCATCTTAAAGTACCTTAATCCCATGGATATGGGTATGTAGGCAGTCTGGAATACGAAGGACATTTCCAGTACTCAGGTACATAAGATCCCCTCTTCTCAACACTTTTCCCACATCATCACACCAACCAGAACTACATATTATCTCATCGCAGTCTTAAGGTACCTTGATCCCATGGATATGGGTATGTAGGTAGTCTGGAATACGAAGGACATTTGCAGTACTCAGGTACATAAGATCTCCTCCTCTCCACCTCGATCCACCTCATCACTCTATCCAAAACTACATATTTATCATGTTCATCTTCCATCGTCGTGTGCCTTGATCCCGTGGATACAGGGTATGTAGGCAGTCTGGAATATGAAGGATGTATCCAGTACTCAGGCACACATGATCCATCATTCTCCACCCATCCCAATCCATTAGCATTCCATCCTTCTAGTCTTCCGTTTGTCAAAATCCATTCACCTCGACTTGACTAACTCAAGCAGCAAGCTAGTGCATCCTTTCAAAGCAAACGTCCTTAACAAACCTGAAGCAAAGCAGCTTCCTTCCAGAGTCTTCTACTGTCCTGCATACCGATTGCCAACATCAGCTAAGTCCCACTTAACCAAAGCCCTAGATCAACAAGCTTGTCTTCTGCGAAGTGTTCCATGATCAAGACCAACACACGCGTCTCCTACAACATGTGACATTTCCTGCAGCAAGATATTGTCTTTTAGGTAGATAGTACCCTTTAACAGACACAGAGTTCCTATGATAAGGCTGTTCTATTTTCCTATCCAATCTATCCTGAGCAACCTCTTTGGCAAGAGAATATGTTGGCTGTATGTTTACTTTGTCAGTCAGTCAATTTGATTTTTGGTTTATCTTTTGTTCCTTTTCCAATACCTACTCAAGACTACCTTGATTTATCTATAATCTTGGTATGTTGCGATGCAGTACGGATTGGGGGCATAGTCATTGCTTTCTATGTGTCGTGTTTGAGGAATGATCTTTAGTATCTTTCTTAGCATTCTATTTATCTTGTGTGTGTTACGACCTAGCATCTTACATATTAATATTCTTCTTGCATTTGCATGTATTGAAGTTTATTTTATGATTAAGACTATGGCTTATTCACATGTTCCAACAAGGTCATATTATGTCTAAAGGATTTAAGGTCAAACTGCTTGCTTGCAGAGTCAACGTCCACACACTTAGATATTACTACACCTTGATCTTGTATACCTTGGTGGCGAACTATCCACGTGCTATATCAAAATAAGGATTGCTCTTTATATACAAATGCGAAACCATTGTAACAAGCTCATTCATCTATTCCCACAACCTTTATATCGCTTTCATTGCAGTAATCAATCAACAGTCTCTGTCTCTCATCTCCTCTTGTTCTCCTCTCTGGTGCATATCTGCAAAACCCACATGTCAGATATCACTAGTCATCACATCTATATCATCATATATCTCTATCATCATACATCTATAAGCATCATATAAGCAACACATGTCATCACCTGAATCCATAATCATACATACATATCATCACATCCATGACATCAAGCAATGCATACACAAAAGCATGAACAACAGTGAGCCGAATAGATCATCATATATATATATATCATGTAATGGTCATCATAATACAAAATGTCTGTGTCTACATCAATAATACAAGATGTGTATACATCCAAGTATACACTAGTATAGTACATCAAGGCTATCAAGAGCCTGCAAAATATACATCAGAATGCACGCAGGCATCTATCCAAAATGATACAATATGATGCAATATACATGAACATGCCCTAGTGGGTAGAGATGCCCTCTTGCTGTGGCCCCTGTCCTCCCCCTGTGCTTGGTGGAGGTCCCCCTGCTGCTCCTCCTCCTCCCCCTCGTGGCAAAAACGGCCCTCTAACTGAGGACACTGACTGCCCTGTCCTACGGGATCTGGATGCCCCAGATCTGCTCCTATCTCTGTAGCTCAGTGCCTGCTGAGCTGCTAGCACTGCACCCACATACAGACCCTTGTAGTACTCTGCCTCCCTGCTGGCTGATACTAGCTCACCCTGCACTCAGACAAGCTCGCTGTATAAAGTCCTCTGGTCTGCACCTAGTGCACGGTGTGCCTCCTCTCTCTCCCGCCTCACTCTAAAGAGTGTGGCCTCTACAGTCAACCGCAGTTGTACCTCTACATCTCTCTCTCTCCTGGCCTGTGCTAGCTCCTTGGTGTCTGTTGCTGGTGCGGTTGGCGGCTGCACCTATGCCTGTGCCTGTACCTAGGCCTGTAGCTGTTTGTATGCCTGTACCTGGGCCTGTAGCTGTGCCTGTACCTGTGCCAGGGCTGTCTATGCTACTGAGGCTGCCTGTGTCTGTGCCTGGGCTGTGGCCTCTGCCTGCCTCGCATCCGCCCACGCTGCATCCCTATCCCTCCTCAGTTGTGCCATCTAGAGCTCTAAACGAGTCCTCTGGGCTATCTCCTCCTACAGCAGTCACTGAGCTCTCTGCAGATCAGTCTCTACGACTAGGCCCATTGCCTCCGCCATCTCCACATCAGCCTGCTGGCCGCTACCCTCTCCACCTATCTGCTGCCTAGCTGCCCTAGCCTGTCGTCTCATCCTAGCCTCCCCACCAAGGACTAGTACCTCTCCCACTGCCCCTACCACCCTTGGTGTCGTTAGCCGCACTGGTCTGTGAGTCTGCCAATACTGATCATACTCTGGCAGCGTCCCTGGGTCTGCTAGCCCTATGTCCCAATCCCATCTCATGGGGACAAGTCCCCGTACCTCTACCAACGCTGTCACCACTGGGATCTCGGTGTCCCAGTCTCCAACCTCCCTTCGCATCTTGGCATGTGTGGCCTCCCCCATGGGTAGTCCCTGCGGCAATCCAAACTACCTGAGAACTCGCTCTAGAAGATACCTCTCTATCATATTTGTCTGTCTACCGAACAGATAGCGAGCCTGTCTGCAGTACATGAGCTGCTCATGCTCGTCATCCCACTCCTCACATAGTAACCAGGGCCTCCATATGAACAGGTCCATCTCATCAATCTGCCACCTCCAATAGCTAACAGACCCCATCCTCCGATGTGTCATCACCCTGTCATATAAGAACACATAGGGCTCGCCTCTGTCTCGATGGCGCTGTGCCATGGGTCAGATCACTGGAATGTGCTCCCACGCCCATACCTGTAGTAAAGTCACCCCTGCTGAGAGGCTCCTGCCTCTCCTGTACACGCAGTGGTGCATGTCATGATATAACTGTCCCAACACGCAGGGTCCCCACGCATACTGTCTGCCATGGGTGAACATCCCTGATAGCACTGTACCCCAGCCAACTGATAATCCTCTAGATCTCCTGTCTGGACACAGGAAGCCGCCAATCAGTGACGCCACTATCCATCTGATCCTGTCGCAGAGTCTCGGGACATTTGCCCATCAGATCTCCCCGTCATCTATCCACAGGTCATCTGTACAAAAGACCTCCTCCAAGCCTGCGTCGCCCCATGCCAGGTCAAAGTCCACTATCTCTCCATCTATCCAAATCCTCAAGATGCAGTATACATCCTCCAGTGTCACTGTAGCCTCCCCCATCAGAAAGTGGAACGACGAAGTCTCGCTGTGGTATCGCTCCACAACTGCTGTCACTAGGGCGAGATTCACCCTAATGTGTGTCAGGTGAGCCACGTGCCATAGTCTCGCATGCCCCAGGAATGCATCCTCCTCCCATGTCAACTGTACCACCTCATGTGCAATCGCATGGTGTCGCTCCCGCGACATCAGTGGTGGCAAGGTCCTCTGCATCCATAGCAACTCACTTGTCAGTTTTTCATTACTCAATCCCTCAAATCCTATCTACCCATGGGCTATGCTAGGCAACCCCCCACCATCTCTTTCCCCTCTTGTCAGCTAGGATGGCCATCCCTATTCTAAACCCCCTATTCTACTTCAAACCTAACTTTTTTGCTGCTTAACCAAAAGTGCCTTGTTTTATACAACAGTGCTGTCCTTCTATGCCAACCGCGCTATACTGTTTATCCAGACGCGCTCCATTTTCTTTCTACCAAATGCGCCTTGTTTACCAAGTGCGCTGCGCCAGCTTACCAACCGCGCCACTCTGTCCTACCAGAAGCGACGCGATTTTCCCACCTACCCACCAATCGCGCCAACCTACCCTACCAAGTGCGCTGTAACTCTATACCAAATGCGCTGCAGGATTTTGCCAAATGTGCTGCGGCGCTAACAAATTAACCAAAAGCGATGCAATTTTACCATTAGCGTTGCAACCCCCTACCAGCTGTGCTGCGGCGCGCCAAAAGCGCTATAACTGACTACCATACGCGCTGCGGCTTCCTAAAGCGCTTTTGGCTGATTTGTAACCTCTTCCTAGGCCTAGCCCTAATCTACCCTTAAACAACAAATGCAAAGGGGTTTTTCGATCACTTATCGCTACTGGAGCTCCTACTGGCCTCCTGTAGGTCCGCACCAGCTCCGCCTGATGTCTGTGCATTGGAATTGGCATCTCTCCTCACTGGCTGCTCAACTCACTCCACCTAGTTTGGAAGCTCTCCTCTCTAAATTTAGAATCTCATAGGGTGCAAATGAGGATTGTGGTCCCCATGGGACCTATTTATAGTGCCCCACCCTTAGTTTTCTTCCCACCCCTTTCTGCTTTTCCTCCTACCAAGTCGCGCCCTTTTCTAGTCGAGCGTCAACGCAGTTCCTCTATCGCTTCCCTGTCTTCCCACTCGAGGGGGCATACGCTGGGGCAACTACCTACACTGGGGCATCAAAAAATTGTATTATATCTTCAACAATCATTTTCTTTGACGCAACGCTACACGCTGCATTGCATCAAAGAGGGGCAAAATGTAGACACTCTAAAATGACCAAGTCGTCACACTGCTCGCGTCTCGTCATTTCTTCCTAATCACCTGCATTTCCCACATTAATTAAATAATCTAATTATTTAATTAATTTCACCAAATTCTTCTAAATCACATACTTTCGACATTAATTAAATAAATTCTCTTTATTTAATTAATTCAATCAAATTCCTCTATTATTCTTCTACAATTAAATAATTTTAATTATTTAATTTAATCTTTATTCTCTTTCCAAAAATTAAGTCCACATTAATTAAATAAATCAATTATTTAATTAATTCATCACAATTCTATCTTATCTACAATTAAATAATTCTTAAATTATTTAATTAAATCAAAATTGTTCTTCCAAAATCATGCACAACAATTAAATAAATTTATTTATTTAATTTGCTTTCCAAATCTTCTAAATTAAATAATTCTAATTATTTAATTATTTCTTCCAAAATATCTTCTCTAAATTTAAATAAATCAATTATTTATTTAAGTTGCTTTTTCTTCTAATTTGAGTTATCTCTAATATAACTCAAGCTTTCTATATTTAATAAAGCAAAATATCTTCTAATTCTCATGCAAATCTCTTCTTCTTGTTTTAAATCACTTAACTGATTGTTTTATTCTTTTAATTGATTTATCTCTTCAGTTAACTCATTCTTCTATTCTTGATAACTCCTCTCATGCAAAAGAAAACAAGACACTTGTCTTCTTCTTATTCGTTGCTCGTTCCTCAACTGTTCTCCTCTGTTGATTCTTCTGAATTATTTGGATCGTTGATCGATCTCTGTTGAAACTATATAAACCCCCCTCATCTCCTTCATTACCCCTCTCTTCGATTGTATTCTCAGGCATACTTAACAGAGCTTGGAGCATACAAAACACATCGATTGAGCAACCTTACGATCTCTTAACATTGATCTTTGAGCACTCTTACGATATTTTGACATTGATCTCTTGAGCACACTACTTGCTTGTTGCAACTATGGTTTCGCAACTTCATTGAGCAATCCACATTCAATCCAAAGGAAACAATACAGATTTCGGTAAAAGTCTTTATTTCATTGATTATTTGTCATGGCTTTTATTTAAATTCATTTTCTTTATGTTATTGGGTTCTTTAGTTTTATTAGTTTAGATTTAATCAATTTTTTCTCATACACAAATTGATTATGAAGATAAAAGAGAACTAGTAAAATGATGAATATAGAAAATTGGAGGCATAATTAAATATTTCAAACACATAATAGAAAGGAGAAAACTAAGAGGAACATGATGCCAAACAGAGGAGCTCACTACTAGGGATGCTAGTGCATTGCACAAACATCTACGTGTCACACTATAATATAAAAAGTATAGAAAATTGAAAACATCAACTCTATTTCACTCTATCTCATTCAACTTGCACAATATGAGATAGAAACAAATTCTAGTAGCTTCTAGGTGATGAAGATAGGCTGAAAGTGAAAATATTTTTATCACTATACTCAAAAGAGATAAATTGAACAATAGAAATAAAAGATAAAGGAAGAAGGTTCACAAAATTAGCATGTGGATGCAATATTATTCTTTGAATCTAGAATCTAAAGGAAAATAAGGAAAGTTGGGGCTATTTGGAGGTTTTCCTTCATGTCAAACCCTTTTTTTGGTGTTTCTACCTCCACAAATAGTCAAGACTAATATTGTCAAAATCCTAGATTTATTGACTAATTATAATATTTGATTAATGCAATTAATTTGCAATTGAGAAATAATCAAGAAAGTTTATTATTGATTATCTTTGGATTTGATGATTATTAGAAAGGTTTTAATTCTAATTTTAAATTTGACTAACTATAATTTTGTGAGTGCAATAGGATCAACACTCTCTCTCAAGGTCATAGAGAGAGAATATCATCGAGGAGAGGATGTCTAGATAACTAGAAGCTGAATTGTATGAAGTGAATCAACACACACCACTTATATTATCATGTAGATAAATTGCATAAGTGTGTATGAGAAAATATTTGCATTTATTTTATGCAGATAGAATATTTATTTTTGAAATATAGACTTAATTAAATATTTTAGTCATAATAAATAAATGCATATTGCTTTAATAAAGCAATAAAGTCATTTTTAATTTTAGTAGAAAATTATCTTTTTGAAAATATTCTTTTAATGCCTCTTGCTTCATGGTAATTTCACATTTAACAGTTTCTCTTTAGAGGTAGTGGGAGTTTCATCTTTTTGGAATCATCATTATTATTTTTATTTTGTTTCTAATTTTGGCCACAAGAAAGAAGTGGCAGCTATAAGACATAATGGTAATTATTTTTTCCTTAAAGGGAATCTCGGAGTTTTAGCTTATTAATAGGGAGTCTTTCTCTCTTGTAGGGAAGAAGAAAAAATAATGATTTTGCTTTTTCATTTAAAAAATCTACAATTGCTTTTCTTCATGGGGTCATGAGAGAGGTGAAGGAGAATGAAGTAAAGGCTGAAAAAAGAAAAATAGAAAAGTAGTAAGATGGATTACTTTTATCACAATTGTTGCAGAGCAGGCGATGCCTAGATTTGGGGGTCTAGATGTTTTGGAGGTTTGACACAATGTGGTATTCTAGGTTTGGGTGTTTCATAGGTGATGATTAGAACTCTTGCTATGGGTTTTAATCATTTGCATTTTCAGGTAAGTTTCTATAATCTTTTTCTAAAAAGAAGAATAAATACTTAATTAAGAATAGGAGAGGAAAAACATAGGAGTGTGTTAGATTCTTCTATTTTTGTAATTATCTTTAAGTTGTTGGGTTTCTCTACAAATTTACTTGATTTGGTTTTAATTAAACAAATATTGGATTTACATTTTTGGGTTCTATAATTAAATGTATCTATCTGTGGTAATTAGGTTGAATCGAAATGATGAGATGGAAGTAGAGTTGTAAACACTCACCCAAATTACATATTTATTCTCTCTCATCTATGCAAGTCTAAGCATGCTCTCTGTGTGAGAGAGTGTTTATATTCTTGTATACAAGTTGTGTTCATAGGTGAGGTACTGCATTAATCTTGTTTGAGCTTACTAATGATATTGGTTATAGTTCTTCATCCTTTTTATATACATTCACTAGATATGTGATTGTTATGTCTCTATTTCTATAGAAATGTTGATGCATGTGTAGTCTATGTTTTCCTTATTTGTGATTTTTTTAATTTATATCCTCCTTTTGTTAGGCTTGTTGAATACCCTTTCCTTATTCCAAAGCACCTATTTAGCATAGACAGGGAGGACACTAGTAAATGTTGTGATTTATGGCTTAACACCCTCCAATTGTATTTTCTTACAAGTTTCTTAAACTTTCAATAAATCCATTTTGTGTGAATCTTGTAGTCATTGCAATTCTTGAACAACATTTCTTTGATTCATTCTATCAATAGATTGAGTGCCTTGTCTGTGCTTCAACATTTTGCTTGCATCTACTTGAAGGTTCTAAGCCATTTCATCCAATCCTTTTTGTGCATAACTTATGATCATTACTTTGCATGGGGCATTTTATCAATAGTTGATGCACATTGGCTGTGTTCCATGTGCCTTGGTTGTGCTCCATGTGCCTTGGTTGTGCTTCAACTAAGTCATGGATTTGTATTTACACCTGCCAACTACATTTTCTTTAGTTTCTAAATCTTTTCAACTAATCCATTTTGTGCATACCCTCTAGACATTGCATTTCCTGAGATGACATCTCTTTGAGGCAATCTATCAAATAGTTCACCTACCTTGTATATGCTTCCAATCTTGTACTCATGTCTATTAGGACACTGCAACTACAACATTTGATCAAAATATTTTCTTTTCTTATTTTTCTTGTTGGATGTCCCTACCTTGTTCCTATTTGGGCATAGGCAGGGAGGATGTTGGCAAGAGGTTAGACATACATATTAATACTAGATTAAATGACATGCATATAAATGCAATTTCATTGCATTATTATTGTATATGCCTAAAAATGACACGATTCAGTCTAAATAAATATTCTTCATATTTATTCCCTTCTAATTCCTCTATCAATAAATAAATAAACAAATTTATTTATTTGATTCATATTCCTCTAAATTAATTAAATATCAAAATATTTAATTACCTCTTCTAAAGTCAAAATTAAATAAAATCCTTTATTTAATTAAATTCTTCCAAACAATTAAATAATTCTTAATTATTTAATTAAATCAAAATCATTCTTCCAAATTTGAATAAATCAAATCAAATTTATTTAAATCCTCTCAATCTCTAAAAATAAAATATAATCAAATATTTTATTTATTCTCCCAAAATCATTCTAAATTTAATAATGCCAATTATTTAATTGTCTCTTCGAATAACATCTTCTCTAAATTTAAATAAATCAAATATTTATTTAAGTTGTCTATTTCTTCTAAATTGAGTTATCTCTAAATATAATTCAATCTTTGTGCACATGCAATTGAATATTCTAAATATTTAATTGACTAAAATATCTTCTCATCCTCATGCAATTTCTATTCTCTAGTTCGATTCTCTTAACTGATTGATCTATTCTTTTAATTGATTTAATCTCTTCAGTTAACTCATTCTTCTATTTTATTAATTCCTCTCATGCAAAATAGAGCAGGACACATGTCTTCTTCCTATTTGCACACGTTCCTCAAGGTTTCTATACCGTTGATCTTCTCATTCTTTCTATACCGTTGATCTCTTCTTTCTCAAGTCTATAAATTGAACCCTATTCTTCCATTTCATTCATCCAATCTTTAAGTATTTTTACTTTACAGGAATTACAACACGCCTTTGGCACCAATTCCTTCATTGCTTGCGATCACACTCATTACTACACAATACTATCATTGTTGAGAAGCTCATCTTCATGGTGATACTATCATAGCCATTCCCATTTGAACATCTTGGAATCATAGCAAGGAAGTGCACCTTCTGAGGGCCATATTCATAGACAAGATCATTTGTGATAGGTGATCAATGGAAGCTGAGAATTAAAGGAAGTTTGCTTTGTATTGTTTATTATTTGATTGAATCTCTTTTGTTCATTATTTCATTGAGTTTTGGGTATCATTGATATTTATATATTGATTGTTCATTTAGATCCAATTTTCCCTTAACATTTTTGGCACCTGCCGTGGGGCCTAGCCCCAAATTAACCCAAAAACTAAGTTTTTGTGTTTTAGAAAGCCGTACACAGGAGGAAATCATGCATCTAACACATCCTAACATGCATTTGATATCTCTTATGGTGTATATGTTCCTTCGATGCATACAGTCTCTAATCTGACGCATATACTGTCTGTTTCAGCACATACATCCTTTCGGCGCATACAGACTCTGTTCTAGCGCATTTACCCTCTGATACAGTGCATTTGTCAAATCGACGCATATACACTATTTTCCTATGCTTTTGACCTCTGTCTTAGCGCATATGTACTATGGCACTTCTGATCTCTATTTCTGTGCATTCAGTCTCTGAAGCTGTGCATCTTATTTAGGCAGTGATTTTTAGGGTTTCCTTGAAGTTTTGGTAACACTGACATCTCTTTTGTAGGAACTCTCTTGATTTGTTTTGAAGGCTAGGTACTGGTTTAGAATCATATAGTTGCACTTGTTAACTCACACTTTGATTTCTAATGGGAAAGTAAATGGATGCTCATGCAAATCTCACATAGTTTTAACTAGGAAGGCGATAATTGAATCATTGCTATCTTGCATATCATTGAATCATTACTATATTGTTATCTTTCAAAGTTAACAACTCATTGCTATCTAGATAAAATTGAACACATCATTGCTATCTGGATAAAACTGAACCATTGCTATCTCAATTATCACTTCAAAGTTAACAACTCGTGCTATCTGGATAAAATTGAACACATCATTGCTATCTGGGTAAAACTAAACCATGACTATCTCGATCATCACTTCAAAGTTAACAAATTTGTACTATCTGGGCCAAAATTGAACACATCATTGCTATCTTGTTATCACTTCAAAGTTAACAAATTTCTGTGATTGCCCAAGTAGATAGCTCATCTAGTTTTTCTCATTTTAACTAGGGGAAAAGAACCACTGTATTCTGTGTTTTTTGGGAATGATACCAGGCCTATGCTCTCCCCTATCTTGGGTGACCAAAATGCCAGACATATCATTTTCATATGTGTTTTTTCTTTTAGAGGGGCCTGCTCTTGGATACCGTTCATCCAAGTATGAATGACCCTAAGTAGTAATAGGCTAGACACCAAGCCCTTCCAAGCCACTATAAATAAATTATGTTTGGAGCGAAAGCTTCAAAGAATGAGTGCAGTTGTGTTATACCAATAGCCAACCTCCCCCAAAACCCTCCAAGGCATAACCCTTGCAGGATGGGAGACTCCATAACGGAGAGTAGTGTTGCTGCATGTATAACCACTCTAATGGTTGCCTTTATTACTCATCCTTTGTTTTAGTAGACCAAAAAGCCTTATAATCCAGTGCAGGGAAGGGCAATTATCACCTCCCGAAGATGCTTCACTAGAGATAGTGAGAATTTAGTTTTATACCATCCTTTGAAACCTAGGTTTGTACTTGCTTTCTTTTAGTCCAAAAAGAGTAAAAAAATCACAAAAAAATTAAAAAACCATAAAAAAATTCTTTGTGTTTGCTATGTCTTCTTGCCATAATTTTAGAAAATCAGATCAAAAAGACCTTCTTGCAACCAAAGTACCAAAAACATCAGAAAAATTTCCAAAAAATTGCTAAAAATACTGAGAAAACTAGAGTGGCACATTCGTCCTCTTCTGCTGCGCATTTGTGCCGACCTACGGTGCATCTATATTGACTTGCAGTGCTTTTACTACCTATTATGGCGCATCTACAATTTACCAGTGTGGCGCATCTATCCCGACTTCCTATGCATTTACCAGTTTTCGCGGCAGATCTATTCTGGCGCATGTGTGACAATGAGCACTTCCACAGTCTTTGAGAGAAAATTTTTGTCATTTCTGGGTACCCATTTTAGTCTAGTTTCAAGTTCCAAGATCAGATCTTACCTTGTAGTCACTTTTTCATCCAATCAATAACATACTCCCTCTTTCATTGGTCATCCCATTCACCTTCTATCAGGGCTTCCTAGTCCAAAGTCAAAATATCCCATATCAGGTCAGCATAGCCCCCTTTTTCATATCATTTTGGATTCAAGTAACCCTAGTAAGTCATAGAGCTTCGCTAGTGGTCTTGGTGCATGACTAGTCCCTACACAGTAAGATAGGTATCAAGTACCCTTACTAGTGGCTATCGTCTTGTATCGACCGTCTTACTTGGAATCATTGATCGAAAGAGTCCCTTGTCCAAATCTTGTTGTAAGTATCCTATTCTTAGCAGTCTCCACCAGTACCTTGCCAAAATCTCTAATTTCATCCTACCTCATCCCATGCCACCTTTCATGGTTCTTACTAGATCTCAATACAAAAAGCAACTTGAAATGGCCAGTTCATCCAACCACATTATCACCCCTCATGATAGTGATGAGGAAATATCTCATGAAGAGTATCAAGGAACCCTCCAAGATTGGAAATTCTAATGCCTACTAGAGAAAGTGCTCCATGAGGACCCTCACAAGTATTTTTATCATCTTTCAAATCTTGGAATTAAACTCCCCACCGATTTCAATCTAAGCACAATCCAAGAAAATGTAGAGGATAATCATGAAAAAGGAAAGAAAGACATAGACCCAAGCACTCCTATGGAAGAAATGAGGAAACAAATCGAGGGTCTAACACAACAAATGAAAGATCTCAAGGCGGGTACAAACACTAAAACCTACTCCTTGGAAGATATTGCACCATACCCCTTTGATAAAAGTTTGAACATTGCACCGTTTCCCTATCGATTCAAAATTCCTAAGTTTGACAAATACAAAGGGAAAGGGGACCCTAGAGATCACATTAGGGAATTCAATGCAGCATGCATGGAAGTAGCTCACAATGAGACCTACTTAATGAGACTATCTCTAGATAGTCAAGCCATGGAGTGGTTCTCATGGCTTCCACCGGGCATCAAAACTTTTGATGAGTTAGTCAACAAATTCATCATACACTTCTCGTACAATATTGAACATGAAGTCTCTATGCTTGATTTATGCAATACCAAGCAAAAGAGTGGTGAATCATTTGCCTCCTTCCTACAAAGATGGAGACAACTAGCAAGCGAATGCTCATATGATGTACTTGAGAAGCAATTAATGGAGATGTTTGTCCATAACCTCAACTCCAATCTTAGCTATCAAATACAAATTCAATGCCCTACTTCATTTTCAAAGGTCATTGAAATGGGATTGTTCATCAAAAAAGCTATGATCACCAAGGGGCAAATCAAGTTATACAAGGACACACCTACTTCCAACTACACGACTGACAAATCAAAGTTTTGGACTAAGAATAAAAATGTCGTCAACGATGGAGTAGTTGATGCCAAGGTGGTAGCTCCCAAACAATAGCCAATACTCACTCTCAAAGGAGAGACAAGCAATATTACACCCAATAAATCATTCTCTCGGGAGCCAAGACCATGGTTCAACTCAAATTCAAGGTGAAAGTTCACACCGCTGGGTGAGTCCCAAGAATCTGCATTAAGGAAGCTATTGGCCAACAATGAAATCTCTCTACCGCCAACAAGTGATTACGAACCTCAAATCAAACCTCACTATTGGAAAGACACTGACTATTGTGAGTATCATAGAGGAAGAGGACATACAACCAATAATTGTATCCATCTCAAACATGTTATTCAAGACATGCTTGATCAAAATCAAGGAGGTGCTCATCAACATACTTCTAATGAGACACGTGTGGCTTACAAAGATCCGCTTCTCAATCATGACAGGTCGTACAACAATAACAACAACAACGGCAACAATAACAATGGCAACAACAACAACAACCGTAACAGGCAAAATTAGAACAATGGGAATAGTAATGCCAACTACGCAAGTGTGCCATTCGACTATACCATCAATTGCCTATCAGAGCATGTCCCACAAATCAATGTGGTCACACCCAACCAATAATTAGAGCCCAACATAACTAATTGCAGTATCATTACCCGTAGCGGTAAGGTCACGTTGAATACCATTCCCCCAAGGTCATCACCTTCTTAGTTCAACTTCCATTAGTATAGTGTCATAGACCAACTACAAAAGCCTTCGGCCCACATTTCTATCTTAGAGTTGTTGCATCTATCTCCTTCCCACAAGGAGATTCTCGATAAATCCTTAGTGGAAACCACTGTCCCCACTAACTTGGCCCAAGAGAAGTTCAGGCCATGGTAGGTAATCTAACCTCCTCAAGTACCATATCATTTACCGAACAAGATGACCTCTCAGTGTCTCAACCTCATAACACCCCTCTACATATTGTCGCCTTCATCCACAAGCATTGCATCAAGAGGGTTCTCATTGATGCGGGAGCTGGTTTAAATATTTACACATTAAAGCTAGTCCTTACATTGGGGTTCTTTGAAAATGCAGTTGATCCAAAGAAGAAGATTACTATCAAAGCCCATGATGAAGAGGAGAGAACTACCAAAGGAATAGTGGTATTACCCATACAAGTGGGACCGGTGATAAAAGATGTTGTGTACCAAGTCCTAGATAGGGAGCTCGCCTATAATATTCTCCTAGGTAGACCATGGATTCATGTGATGAAAGCTGTCCCTTCTACCTATCACCAATGCATAAAATTCCCACATAATGGCAAGCAAGTAACCATCTAAGATGACCTTGACCCCTTTTAGCATTGCAACTCAGTCCTTTCAAAAATTGATTGCATCATACCAAACAACAGAGCATCCACATCCCCTATCCCATAGCATGTTTCTACCTCTGAAGCTTCCTCATCAAAGCCCAGAGAGCAGAAAATTACCATCAAAGAAATAGGAGTAGGGGAATCTCGCCAAGATGCCTTTATCTCCTAGATCCATTGGGTGACCGAAGCATTTTCCAAAGCCCTTTACTCCTCCTACACCTCCCACAACTCCCTTTGTAAAATGGGGGACCTTATAAGATGAAACGAAGGAAAGAAATATCCTACAATGGCTTTACACTGAAGAAGAAGAGAACATACAACAAGAACCACCTAAGCTCCCAACATAAATCTATAGGAGAGGTGAATCTATCCTACATAGAATGGGTTACGAAGGACGAGGCCCCATCAACCTAAGAAAAGAAGGAATTATAGAACCCATTCAACCTTCTTCATCCTCATTGGCTAGAACTACAAAAGGTCTAGGATACAAGGACAAGGGCAAAGCTAAAGCAAATGCTTGTCTTGTGGAAATGATCCATACACTTCAAGAGGACAGTGACACAGATTCCAATGAATATGAGTGGGATGAGCTGACAGGGCATTCCTATGATGACAAAGAGGTGGATACCATTCAAACTTATAGCCCCTACTATGAGGGACAAACGCTACCGAATAGGCCATTAGAGTGTGATTTGCTTATCCCTGAGAATACGACTTTCGACGAAGGTTTGAGTTCTATCGCGATAAACAACTTGGAGGAAAGTAGCATCTTGAACACTCTCCCTACCAATACTCCTAGCATATCCATTCAAACTATCAACCATTTAGATCTATCCTCCAACTCCCTCCCCCTTGTGCATCCTGAGCTTATTGACTGGGATCTACGAGGAACCTTGCAACTAGATATGTTCCAAAACGATGATGCCTATATTGACTACATGGAACTTAGGGACCACCTACCTAAGGGAGATCATAAAGATGGCTTCACTATTGAACTTAATACCATGTCTTGTTTCAGAGAGGGTGCCAAGCCTTCCAGTCACAAAAATATCAAAATAAAAACTGGATCTGATGGTGAAAACTGCTCTGCAGCAGTGTTAGATCCCAAAATAGTAAAAAGAAAGGATGCATCCGAAGGTGAAAACCCAACTGTGGCACCTGACGATGGAAGGCTTGACACTCTCCTTGATGACATGCACCAGGAGAAGTCTCAGATTGTTGTGGAACTGACATAACCTATTAACATTGGAATAGAGGAACAACTTAAGATCATTCACTTTACTAAGTCTCTAACCCCACCAGAGAAGACTAAGTTTGTACCATTCTTCAAGAGAAAGAAAGTCAATTTCACTTGGTCATACGCAGATATGCCAGGGTTAGATCCAGACTTGATTCTACATCATCTTCCATTAGATCCAGGGGTGAAACCAGTGAAACAGAAGCTTAGAAAGATGCATCCACACATTGCACTGCTTGTAAAAGAAGAACTCAAGAAACTACTGGATGTAGGATTTATCAGAGCTATAGACTATCCAGAATGGGTCTCCAACATAGTACCAATGGCTGAGTCAAACTATGCAATGATTTTAGAGATCTAAACAAAGCTTGCCGCAAGGATGATTTTCCATTGCCAAATATAGATATCATATTCAACTTAACGACATGGCATACCATGTTATCCCTCATGGATGGCTTCTTGGGATACAATCAGATCAAGATAGCACTAGAAGACTAGCATAAGACAACTTTTACTTGTCCATGGGGCACTTTCTGCTGGAATGTCATGCCATTTGGGCTAAAGAATGTAGCAGCCACATATCAACGTGCTATGACCACCATATTTCATGATATGATGCATGTCACAATGGAAGACTATGTCGATGATATCCTCACAAAGTAACTCACAAGAGAATCACACCTAGATGTGTTAGATAAAGTCTTTCAGAGATTAGAACAATTCAAAGTAAGGTTGAAGCCAAAGAAATGTGTGTTCAGAGTCACCTCAAGCAAGCTCTTAGGCTTTATTGTATCAGAAAATGGAATAGAGGTGGACCACACCAAAGTCAAGGCTATTATGGACATGCCACCACCCAAGACTCTTACTCAACTAAGATCTTTACAGGGCAAGCTACAAGCAATCCCTAGATTCATATCACAACTGGCAGACAAGTGTCAACCATTCAGTCATCTCCTTCACAAGAACATTCCATTTAGATGGGATGAGAAATGCGAAGAGGCATTCGACAAACTGAAAGAGTATCTTATGAGTCCACCCATTCTCATGCCTCCTATCTAAGGGAAACCATTGTTACTATACATATCTGCTACACCAATAGCTCTTGGGGCCCTTCTCGCACAACAAGATTATGAAAATAAAGAAAGAGCCATCTACTACATCAGCCGCACATTGGTGGGATATGAGTTGCAATACTCTCAGATAGAAAGATCATGTCTTGCAGTAGTTTTTGCTTCCCAAAAATTCCAACATTATATGCTAGCACATCCAGTCAAACTTATTGCACAAATAGATCCACTGAAATACCTGCTAAGCAAAGTAGCTTTTACAGGTTGCCTAGCCAAATGGGTAATGCTCCTAAGTGAATACGACATTGAGTATGTAGACAAAAAGGCTATCAAGGGACAAGTCATTGCTAATCAGTTAGCAGATACACCACTACAGGACACCACACCAATGCAATTTGAATTTCCAAACAAATCCTTATTCAATATATCAACACATTCTTGGAAACTTTACTTTGATGGGTTCTACACAAACCATGGATCGGGGGTAGGAATCTTGTTTGTAACTCCTCATGGTGACACCATACCGAAGTCTTACCATCTATTATTCCCATGCACCAACAACATAGTAGAATATGAAGCCTTGGTCATTGGCCTCAAGATGACAATAGAGTGGAAAATCAAAGAGCTACATGTCTATGGTGATTCTCAACTAGTAATCAATCAGGTCAATGATGATTACCAAACCAAAGATGAGAAGCTTGTCCCATACAAGCAGATGGTCGAGGACTTCAAGGAATACTTTGTAATCATCTCTTTTGAGAAGATACCTCAAATTGAAAACAAAGTAGTAGATGCCATGGCAACCATTGCCTCTCTTCTTGAAATCCCAGAGAATGAGTCACGGTATGAGTTCTTAGTGGAATTAATTCAGCAACCAGCTTATGATCTTCCTAAAACCCATTCCATATGCCTATTAGTTGGATCTGATTCACCTTGGTACGGTAAGGTTTACACTTACCTCAAGGACAACACCCTCCCACCTGACTTATCTTCAAACCAATGACGAACCTTCATACGCCAAACCTCTCGCTATATCATTATTGCCGACACCCTATACTGGCATGGTCTAGATGGTACTTTACTCTGTTGTTTAGAACGAGAAGAATCCCAAACCACCTTACAAGACATACACGAAGGCATCTACGGGACACACTCTAGCGGTCCTTCTTTAGCTAAGAAACTCATGTGTTTGGGTTATTACTGGTCGAACATGGAAACATATTCATATCAATTGTGAAGAAGTGCAAGCAATGCCAAATACATGGGAACCTGATACATGCACCAGCTCAAGAGTTGGGACCTTTAACAACACCTTGGCCCTTTTGCCAATGGGGACTTGACCTTGTGGGTAAAATCCATCCACCCTCATCCAACGGCCACAAATTCATAATAACCGCCACTGAATACTTTACCAAATGGATTGAAGCCCTCCCCCTTACCATCGTCATAGGTAAACAAATGTCCTCATTCATCTTGAATTACCTCATCTGCAGATACAGAATTCCCTCATCCATTATCACGGATAACAGAAGACCCTTCAAGAACCAAGATGTCCAAGAACTCTATGACCGATTCAAAATCCAACACCATTTCTCCACACCCTATTACCCCCATGGCAATGGCCAAGTAGAAGCATCCAACAAGACCATCTTGAAACTCCTCAAGAAGACAGTCAGTGATGCTGGCCATGATTGGCACATCCAACTCAATCCCGCTCTGTAGGCCTATAGAACCAGTATACGCACTCGCACAGCTTCTACCCCTTATGCCCTTGTCTATGGCTCATAAGCTATCCTCCCCACAGAGGTCGAATTACCATCTCTCAGGGCGTCGTTAAAAAGGTCTCATATTAGATGAAGAATATAGAGTTTCCAGATTGCAAGAACTAGAGTTGCTAGAGGAAAGGAGACAGAAAGACTTTGATCATCTCAAGGCATATCAACAAATGATGTCATGAAGCTATAACCATAGAGTTCGCCCAAGAGTCTTTAAGTTTGGAGATCTAGTACTTAAGGAGAACCCCCGCAATCAACAGGATCGGGAAAAGAAAGGCAAGTTCAAACCCAACTGGCTTGGGCCTTATATGATCGTAGCCACTTATGGATCGGGGGCATATTAGTTAGCAATGTCAGAGGGTGAACTGTTCAATGACCCAATCAACAGCATGCATCTTCACTGGTTCTATACCTAGGAGAATCCCAATGTAAGGGGGGCATAAAAATACAAAAAAATCAAAAAATCAAAAAAATACAAAAAAATAAAAAAATTAGAAAAATACAAAAAAATAAAAAAATAAAAAAAGTACAAAAAAAATCATCCTTTGGTGAAAACTTGGCAAATAGGTGCCTTGGATAGGTATCATGATGAAAACTTAGCAAACAGGCGTCATGCATACTTTCTAGCTTTCGTGCAAATAAAAGCAAGTGATGAAAACCTGGTAAACAGGCGTTACTTGGGATAAACTACTTCCTCCATCTTTGGGAAACCAATCACCTTGTGTCCATTCTTCCTTCACTCGTGTCCCATTTGATCCATATCTGTTCCATAAAAAAATCCTAACGATAACCTATCATGGCTTGATACTCTATCTCTTTGTTGCCTTGTCAACCAAGGTTTTATCCCATATCCTATCCATAGTGTTAGCCTAGTATAGTGTCTCTTGTTAGTATCCATGGTCCAAGTCACCATGAACTATGTTTCCTCTACATCATCACGTAGGCAAGGCCATATTTCTATGCGCCCCCGAGGCTCCACTGTCCCATTTGTCCCATGTTTAGTCCTTCTATCTATCTGAGTCCGCACCACTTTCTATCACCTAGGTCATAGGTTCGTTAGGGTTTACCCTGAACTACGTTGCCTCTGCATCGTCACGTAGGTAAGGCCATTTAACAATGAGCCCCTGAGGCACTAGGTCAGTCCCTTAGGGTCCATCTCACCAATAAAGATTGTGGAATCTTTCACCAAGCAAGCAAGCGCAAGCAAAACCCACTCTTTTCAGGAAAAAATCTTGACACAAGACCTTAACCTATCCCAAGCAAAGCAAACAAGAACCTAAAGCATTCTAAATGATTTTACCCAAATTATGGCAAGAAACAAACACATCTAAATACAAATATGTTTTGTGGATTAGAATCATGGTTAAAATACAAGAGTCTTGATTTTTTGCTATCATGCCTTTCTATGCTACTCAAGGATGCCAAAAGCTAGAGATGCTATGATGGGGGCATGATTATTTTCTTTGTTCATTGTTTGTGGATTAAACTTTAGTAATGTGACACCTTGTCTAAAGACATGATTGGCAAAAGATCATCGAGGACATCCAAGGTCTAACATGAAAGGGGGAGATCCTTGTCTATTGATACGCAAGAAATACTCAGGTCATCTCGGTTCAATTATACCTTGATGCTTGTATTAACTTGCCAAAGAAAAATCCATGTAAGTAATGCTTTGGTCATCTCGGTTCAATTACACCTAGATGCTTGTATTAACTTACAACATTTTCAGAAAAAGTACCAAAAAAATTGTCCAATGATGAAATAAGCACTTCAAAATACTTGCACCATCAAGATGTCAAAAGCAAAAGCATCCATTATACATCCATACATCCATATCCCATGCAATAAAAGATCCAAACAATGCAGAGTATCAATACAAAAATCAAAGCTTGTGAATCTTTCTATCAAGTCATTCTTTCAATCAATCTTCTATCTACCATTATGTTATTTCTGTGTCGATAGAGTACATTTGGACATCACAAAAACATAGCATATAGGTGCATATCATATCACATGAGATAGTCATTTACATGATTAAATCATTTACATACATAGTAAGTGCATCAGGTCATCCATAGACAATCATCACATAGTGTCATAGAAAAAATAAAAAATATAGATAAGTGCATCACATAAATTGCATAATCATATAGATGCCATTCGAATTTACACATTAGAGGCATATCAAGTAAAACATCTAAGTCTACATTAGGTCATAGAGCATCACATAGCATCATATGAAAATCTACATTAGATAAACATCACATAGCATCATCTAAAAATCTGCATTAGATAAACATGTGCATCACATCATACAATAGAAATGCATCATAACTCATAAATATAGTGAGCATCAAATAAACTGCATCATCATATAAATATCATAAATATGTCAAAATGTACAATATGAAGTGGTCCATCTTTGAGTCAATGTCGTATACAATAAATACATCCTAAGGATGGTGATACATGTCTCAAAATACAAAAATGGTACATATATATATTCGACTATCTGAGCCATCAAAAAGTGTGCGTAGGATCCAAAATCTACACAAGTGTCTACTATCCTTGCTGCTATGAACCACTGCTACTAGTAGTTTCTCCTGAATCCCCTCCTCCATTGGCCCCAGACTGCTGTGGGCCCATTACGGAAGCTCTTGACCTTGATCCACCTGCTCTCTGGGAGGCCATGGACTGGCTCGTATATCTAGGAGCCCTCTGACTAACCAACACAGCACCATGGTATAATCCTCGGTAATACTGTGTTTGAGCCTACGCTCTGGCAAGCTCACCCTGCACCTACGCTAACTGCCCCTGCACCTGTGCCAACTATGTCTATGCCTGCGCTAGCTATGTCTGTGCCTATTCTAGTTGTGCCTGTGCTTGATGCATCTGCCCAACCAAAAGCTACTAGTCACGTCTGTCCCAAGAGCTGACACTGTTGTATCCTGCTCTACTCAGATAACTCGTAGCTGCACCTCTGCCATATCCTGCTCTCTGGTGAGCCCTAAGATAACCTCTGCATCTATCTCTCGTCGGGCCTTAATAGTCCTAAGCTATGCTCGCAGTTGCCTAACCTATCCTCTCAGCATAGCTATATCCCTCTCCTAGACATCTGACTGTGCTGAACCCTGGGATGCCTATGCTTGTCCCTGCCCCTGTGGCTGGGGTGCCTGCTACTATGCCACCTGCTGAGGTGGCGACATCTATGCCTTCTGTACTTGCTGTGGAGCCTGCTGTGTGACCTGCGGTGGCACTACCTGCTGAGCATGGGAAGGTCCCTCCCCAGTTCTCCTCCTCTGTCTAGGTCTGTCTCTATCTCCACCACCTCCTCCTCCTCCTCCATCATTTATACCTCCTCCCCTCCTTCACCATCTCTGCCGCCTCCCCATCCTCCTCCTCTCCTCCTCCTCCTCCTCCTGCCAACCTGGCCCTCATCACCTGAATCTACCTCGTCTATACAAGGCACCAACTCTCTAAGCCCTGAGTATCTCAGAAATGGGTGGGCAGCGAACTACTCCTCAAAATCTTAGGTCATCCCAGCATTTGCAATCTCTCTCCTCATATCCCAGGCAACATAGGGTATTTGCCAAAACTCTGCCACTACCTCCTCGTAGGATGCCATCGGCCCCCATCTGAATCTCTTAGTGTGAGTCTGCGCAAATAGAGCCTACCCCTGTGGCATGCCCTGTCTCCTCCCAAACTATCTCTAAACTTGGCTGACAATCTATCTCTCTAAGATGAACCGTGTCTGGCCTATCAACCACCGCATCTAGTAATAGTATGGTAGCTCATCCACCTCATCCTCCTAGGGCTCATAGTCTAGATATGGCCACCAGACGACCACATCTACTCCATCCAAAGCATGCCTCCAATACTCGAGCTTCCCCAGCCTATGCTAGGAAATCACTCCTGCATAGCCATAGCTATACGACTCTCCTCTCTGTTTGTCAAAAACACAAATCAGTCCAGTGATCGCTATGTTCTCCCATAGCCAAAACTGCAATAGTGAGACACATGCAGATAAGCTCGCACCCCTATGGTATACCACCTAATGTGTGCCATGGTATAAGTGCGCTAGAACACAGACACCCCAAGCGTAACGGGTGCCCTCTATAACCATCTACTCCATGATCTGACCCCATCCAATGGGGAACCCATGCGATCTCCTATCAGGGCATACAACACCTCCGATCAGTCCTACAACTATCCCTGGGAAACAGTCGTAGTAGTCATGAATGTTCTGCCAAGAGATGACCTATCTGACCAGCTCAGGGTCATTGAATACTTGCCTGCACTCAGCAAGTCTTGCAACCCTCTGTGGATTGTACTCCACAACCTCTCCCTAAATAGGTAAGTGGAGAATCCTGTATACGTCCTCTAATGTAACTGTCATCTCTCCAGTAGGGAAGTGGAAGGTCCTGTCCTTGCTATGGAAGCTCTCCACTGCTACAGTTTGCAACCTGCGATTTGCTCGAACCTCAGGCACAAAGCAAACATAGTCCAAACCCATCACGCTGAGCACCTCTCAGTCCATCTCAGTCAGCATATGTCTCTACAACATCGGCATGGGAAACTGCTCCCTCGACTGAAGTGTATCTCGAATGTCCTCCTGCAAGCACGCAAAGCAAGGCGTCAACCTAAAGATGCAAGTACCATGCTCAACATATCTATAGAAACATATCAACTAACTTAACATATCAAGTTGATCAAAACAACACACTACATCTCTTGACTAGATTCCTACAATCTCAGAGATAGCTTATCAATTGACGTGTCAAACAGGATACCAATCGAGTCAATTTTGTTAAGTAAACTACCTATCTATATCATATGCGTCATAATAGATGGTACACGCACCATTTCTTGAAAAATGCACCATTTTTTGTCAAATGTGCCTGGTGCAGGTGTACCCCTTCAAAAGGACCAATATACACAAGAGGAAGGAGAAGAAGACTAACTTTAAGTTAACATTTCATGTTATCTATAGCATCTTCAAATGTAACATCCAATGTTAGCATTTCCTGTTTATAATGTAATGTTAGCATTTTCTGTATGAAGTTTCTGACAACTTGGATTAAGGGAAAGTTAATCAAGGTGTCTTAAGCACTAGAGTTTTGTTGTCCTATACTCTGCAGGTGTCATGTAACTAATTAGGAGTTTTTACCAATAGTTTTGAAAAATTCAAATCCCAGAAACAGAGGGGAATGTCAGTCCCTCACATTGGGAAAGATAAAAAGGGAAAAACCTTTTTGTAGCGAGGGGGATGATATATATGTTTGTCTTTTGAGAAAAGGAGGAGGGGAATGTAATTCAGAAGCATTAAGGAGGAATAGGAGTTTTGGAAATTGCTTTCTTTTTTAGAGTTTGAATGCTGTGTAGATACCCTGTATAGAAATTCATTCTGTGTAGAAATTGTATGTAAATTAATTTTGGGTCTCTGTGGTCGAATGAACTAGATAAATCCATTCCACTGGCAGATTTTTGGGGAAATCAGTGGAATGGATTTGTAAACTATCCCCCTCCATTTTTGTTTATTTGTTTGACTGTTAAGTATGGTGGGATAGAAGTTGCAGAATCCTTTCCTGAGAAGCTCGTCCTTAAGTATGTGTATTACTGCATTTGCAGAGTGAATATTTTGTGTGTATCCTTCAGTTGTGTCTGTATGAGCATTGTTGAACAGTTTAGATGTCAATTCAAGCCTGAAATGTATGTTTTGGAGACATCGGTGTGAGTTTCCAACTGTGCCTCCGACGGAGAAACCATCGGCGTAAGGATTGATATCGGCGTGCCGAAATTAGATTCATCCAACGGTGAAAGTCTCACTGATAGTAATCGTGGCCGAAGGCATCGGTGAGAGTCAGGGCATCGGCCAAGAGGAAGTGTGTTGGTCCAATGGTAGCAAGTCACACCGAC
This sequence comes from Cunninghamia lanceolata, assembly GCA_027924645.1. Classification (NCBI taxonomy): domain Eukaryota; kingdom Viridiplantae; phylum Streptophyta; class Pinopsida; order Cupressales; family Cupressaceae; genus Cunninghamia; species Cunninghamia lanceolata. Next base: position 7,282,513 of record BSBN01000578.1, on the reverse strand, counting down.
AACGGTTTGCATTCAAGTCATCGGCGTGAGCTGTAGGGAAGTCTGGCCGAAAGGGGTCGGCGTAGGAGTTTCGGCGGGACATGAGATATCGGCAGAAGGGAGAAAGGTGGCGCCGACGATAGGTGGTCTCGCCGATAGAGATAGGTCATCGGCGAGAAAGGAGGCATCGGCGGAAGAATTCAAAGCTAGAGCGACAGTAGGGAGTCTCACCGATCGGGGTGACGAACTAAGAAGTCTCACCGATGGAAGGCTCATCGGTGAGAGATGTGTTGTCGGGGGATGCGGGAAATGTGTTGCCGATGGCCGAAGTCTTACCGACAGCCACGTGTTAGACTCATCGGAGTAACAGAGTCTATCGGCCTGAGATATTTCTCGTCGCCCAATAGTTGGGGTGTTGCCGAAGGCAACCAATGTCAAACTTTTCATCGGCGTGAGGGAAGCTTCGGGGAGACTTCTGGTGGACCGGCCGATAGTTATTGTCTTGCCGATAGGCAAGAGTGGGTACACATCGGTGAGACAATTCCAAAGTCTTGCCAATATAGTTTCTTTTGGCTGTCTTGCGGGCTCCAAGAGGTTTTTGAACTGGTTCACACGCTTCAGCTGGGCATATGCTCTGCATCAGGTGGTATCAGAGCTAGAGGAAGCTCTGGGAAAGGTTAGTGTGAAAATTTCATTTCTGAAGTTATTTGTTCCATCTAGTAGTAGAAGGAGAAAGCAGAATGTTGGAAGGAGAAGCCTCGGACACTCTTCCAACAAAGATGTCCAATGCTGAATTGACAGCCTGGGTGAAGAAGCAAATAGCAGAAAGTAGAGCTGATAGAGCTCAGAATCAGGCAATGAAGGAAGAACTAGAGAAGCTGAGGGAAAGAGTGGAGAAAGGGGAAGAAAACTCTGGTGAACGAGAAGATGGGGATGAAGAGGAGACCCCAGAGCGAGAAGAGATAGAGGTTCCTGCAGACCAGAGACCCTTACTCAATGCCCTCAAGTCCATGGAAAGAAGGACCATGGATGTGAAAATAGACCTGCCTGTGTTTGCAGGAAAAATGGAACCTGATTCAGTAATGGAGTGGATAGACTGCTTGAATAATTTCTTTGAGACGGAAGAGATACCAGAACACCAACGAGTAAAGATGGCTCAGTCCAAAATGAAAGGAGCTGCACTGACTTGGTGGAATTTCACCCAAGATGACAGGGTGAAAGAGGGAAAGAGCAGAGTTACAACATGGAAGAGAATGATGGTATTGGTGAAAGAAGCCTATGTTCCATTGGATTACAATATCCAATTACATAAGAGAAAACATAATTTGAAGCAGAAGGAGCTAGATGTCAGTTCATACATAGAAGAATTCATGAAGTTGTGTGTAAAAACAAAGGTAAGGGAAGATGAGGAAGAGAAGGTAGCAAGATACCTCAATGGATTGAGACTTAACATCCAGGAAGAGTTAAATCTGCATAATCCAGATACAGTTCAAAAGTGCTATCAATTAGCACTCAAAGTGGAAGAAAAACTAAAGAGAAGGCATGAGCAGAATCATAGAGGTAGGGGAAGATAGCAGAGAGGAGGAAGAAGTCCTTTTAGAGGCAGAGGATTTGGATACCAGAGTGAATCCAACCAAGAGACCAGCAGAGGAGATAACAGTCAGAACCAAGGAGGAAGCTACAATCAAAGGGGAAACTTCAGGGGCAGAAGACCACCTTATAGAGGAAGATCTCAGGGCAGAGGACCTATCAGATGTTACAATTGCAATCAAGAAGGCCATATAGCCAGTAGATGTCCAGCAAAGGCAACAAGTTCAATAGGAGAAAAGAGGATCAATCTGATCCAAGAATCGGATTGTCAAAGTGTAGCAAGTTCAAGCACTATTCCAAGTGTGAATGCTCCTAGTAGTTATGGGTATCCTGAGAATGGAGAATCTTTGATGATTAGGAGAGCAATGACCACCATGAAAGTACCTAGAAAAGAGCCTCCACAAAGGAAGTCTCTCTTCAGAACTACTTGCAAGGCAGGAGGAAAGGTATGTAAAGTTTTGATTGACTCTGGATCTACTGAGAATTTTGTATCCATTGAGATGGTAGAAAAACTAAAGCTTAGGAGACTGCCACACCCTTGCCCTTATAAAATTTCATGGCTTACCCAAGGACAGCAAACAGTTGTAGAAGAACAAGCTTGGGTAGAATTTCAAATTGGCCCATATAGGGATAAGCTATTGTTTGACATTGCCAAGATGGATGCTTGCCATCTCCTGTTTGGAAGACCATGGCAGTATGATTTAAAAGCATACCATGATGGTGTTAGGAACACCTACTCAATTACCAAGAATGGTCAAGTGATAGAATTGATACCATTAATGGAGACAGAGGGGGAGACAAAAGGAAAAGAGGTTAAAGTGATGATGGTAGAAGGAAGACAATTCATGAAAGAGATAAGAGAAGAAGGAGCAGATACATATGGTAAACAAGGAACAGCAGAAAGAATAGCATATGCTCTAATTCCTTGCCTAATGGTAAACAAGGAACAACAGAAAGAAGTCAAGGGAGAAAAGAGACAAAAATCCATAGAACCAACTGTCCAAGAGCTATTGGACAAGTACAAAGGCATTAGTTCTGATGGGATGCCAAGTTCCTTACCACCTATAAGAGAAATCAGCCATTGTATAGATCTGATCCCAGGATCTACACTTCCCAACAAAGCAGCATATAAGCTCACTCCAGATCAGAATACAGAGGTAGCAAGACAAATTGAAGAGTTGTTGCAGACAGGCCTAATTGGCAAAAGTTTAAGGCCATGTGCGGTACCGGCTGTACTAGCACCAAAGAAGGAAGGCACTTGGAGACTTTGCACTGATTCAAGGGCTATCAACAAAATAACAATCAGGTACAGATTTCCAATCCCTAGAATAGAAGATTTACTTGATTGTTTAGGAGGAGCTAAATACTTCACCAAAATAGATTTAAAGAGTGGTTATCATCAGATTAGGATTAGACCTGGTGATGAGTGGAAAACAACATTCAAGACAAATGAGGGGTTATATGAGTGGAAGGTCATGCCTTTTTGTTTATCCAACGCTCCTAGTACCTTTATGAGATTGATGAATGAGGTCTTGAGAGAGTTCATAGGTAAATTTGTCATAGTATATCTAGATGACATCCTGATTTTCAGCACTACGAGGGAAGAACACCTCATCCATATAGACTTGGTTCTCAAAAGGTTACATGAAGAGCAGCTAATGATAAATTTAGCAAAATGTCTGTTTCTGCAAGAAGAAATCATTTACTTAGGATTTGCTATCTCACATAACAAACTGAGAATGGATCCAGAAAAGGTAAGTGCCATACTGTCTTGGCCAACACCCAAAACTGTGCATGATGTTAGAAGTTTTCATGGATTAGCAACCTTTTATAGGAAGTTTATAAAGGGATTTAGTCATATCTGTGCACCCATGCTTGATACTATAAAGGGGGGACAGAAGTGCAAGTTTACATGGACAAAGGAGGCAGATAATTCTTTTGAAATGTTGAAGAAGAAGATAGTAGAACAGCCAGTTCTTGCTTTTCCTGATTTCAGCAAGATTTTTCAAGTAGAATGTGATGCAAGTCATATTGCTATTGGAGCAGTACTCAGCCAAGAAGGTAGGCCAATTGCATTCTTCAGTGAAAAATTAAATGATGCCAAGAAGAGATACTCATCCTATGATTTGGAGATGTATGCTCTAGTCCAGTCACTTAAGAAATGGAGGCATTATTTGATGCCCAAAGAATTCATAGTGTTCACAGATAATCAGGCTCTCAGTTTCTTAAACAGTCAAGAGAAGCTGAATCATAGACACATGAAATGGGTGGAAACTTTACAAGCTTTCACTTTCACACTCAAGCACAAGAAAGGGGTTAAGAACAAAGTAGCAGATGCTTTGAGCCAGAGAGTTCTGACCATAAATCAGGTCCAATTGGAGAGTGTTGGGATTGATTCGTTGAAGACAATGTATGCAGATGATGAAGACTTTGGAGAGATCTATACGGTATGTACTTCTTTTGGAGACAAATATCATGTTGAGTTTTCTGAATTTCTGATCCAAGATGGATTACTTTTCAAAGGTGGACAACTGTGTATTCCCAGATGTTCTATGAGACTGAATATTATTCAGGAGAAACATTGTGGGGCTCTGTCAGGACATTTTGGTCTTGATAAAACTCTTGATCTTGTCAAAAGGCATTACTAGTGGCCTAAGTTACAGTCAGATGTGAGAAAATTTGTGGAAGCATATGTAATATGTCAGAAAGCCAAAGGAAGATCCACAAATGCAGGTTTGTATCAGCCATTACCCATTCCTTCTAGGCCATGGGAGAGCATAAGCATGGATTTTGTACTAGGTTTGCCTAGGACAAGGAAAGGATATGATAGTGTTTTTGTGGTAGTCGACAGATTCAGTAAAATGGCACATTTCTTGCCATGTAAAACCACTTGTGATGCTTCATATGTAGCTAATTTGTTTTTCAAGGAGATAGTGAGAATACATGGTTTACCATTGAACATAGTATCAGACAGAGATGTGATGTTTATTGGCCACTTCTGGAGAACTCTTTGGAAAAAGTTGGGAACTAATTTATCTTTCTCATCAGCCTACCATCCTCAAACAGATGGGCAGACTGAAGTTGTTAACCGTTCATTGGGTAACCTACTCAGGTGTTTAACCAGACAGCATGGAGAGAAATGGGATAATATCCTCCCACAAGCAGAATTTTCTTATAATGACACCATCAATAGGAGTACAGGGAAGTCACCTTTTCAGATAGTGTATGGAATTCATCCAAGGGGTATTCTGGAGCTGAGAGATCTACTTGTAGGAGAACCTATTAGTGCAGATGGTGAAGCTTTTGCTTCAACTATTAAAGAAGTACATGATCAGGTCAAGCATCAACTCCAACAGGCTACAACAAAGTACAAAACATATGCTGACCAGAAGAAAAGAGATTTACAGTTTGAAATTGGAGATTTGGTCTGGGTAAATCTGAAAAAGGAAAGGCTCCCCAAAGGTAAGTATACTAAGCTAATGTAGAGGAAGATTGGACCCTGTCAAATTTTAAAGAAGTGTGGACAGAATGCATATGACATCCAACTTCCTCTAGATCTTGGATTGTCACCAATTTTCAATATCTGTGATTTGACTCCATACAAACCAAGTGCAGATGTAGAACAGGCACCATTGCATGCAGCAGCTGATGACATTCCGAAGCATGATCCACCAAAGTTGCACCACATCTTAGACTCACGAGTGGTCAAGAAGACTAGAAACAAAGAATACTTGGAGTATTTGGTGGCCTGGCAAGGACAACCCGATTCAGAGGCAGTTTGGATGACTGCTGATCAGATTTCCAATCATGGTGCAGACCTACCAACCCTGATCTCAAAGGGGCTTGAGATCTCTTCTCCTGGGGAGTATGGTGTAGGTGCACCCCTTCAAAAGGACCAATATACACAAGAGGAAGGAGAAGAAGACTAACTTTAAGTTAACATTTCATGTTATCTATAGCATCTTCAAATGTAACATCCAATGTTAGCATTTCCTGTTTATAATGTAATGTTAGCATTTTTTGTATGAAGTTTCTGACAGCTTGGATTAAGGGAAAGTTAATCAAGGTGTCTTAAGCACTAGAGTTTTGCTGTCCTATACTCTGCAGGTGTCATGTAACTAATTAGGAGTTTTTACCAATAGTTTTGAAAAATTCAAATCCCAGAAACAGAGGGGAATGTCAGTCCCTCACATTGGGAAAGATAAAAAGGGAAAAACCTTTTTGTAGCGAGGGGGACGATATATATGTTTGTCTTTTGAGAAAAGGAGGAGGGGAATGTAATTCAGAAGCATTAAGGAGGAATAGGAGTTCTGGAAATTGCTTTCTTTTTTAGAGTTTGAATGCTGTGTAGATACCCTGTATAGAAATTCATTCTGTGTAGAAATTGTATGTAAATTAATTTTGGGTCTCTGTGGTCGAATGAACTAGATAAATCCATTCCACTGGCAGATTTTTGGGGAAATCAGTGGAATGGATTTGTAAACTATCCCCCTCCATTTTTGTTTATTTGTTTGACTGTTAAGTATGGTGGGATAGAAGTTGCAGAATCCTTTCCTGAGAAGCTTGTCCTTAAGTATGTGTATTACTGCATTTGCAGAGTGAATATTTTGTGTGTATCCTTCAGTTGTGTCTGTATGAGCATCGTTGAATAGTTTAGATGTCAATTCAAGCCTGAAATGTATGTTTTGGAGACATCGGCGTGAGTTTCCAACTGTGCCTCCGATGGAGAAACCATCGGCGTAAGGATTGATATCGGCGTGCCGAAATTAGATTCATCTGACGGTGAAAGTCTCACCGATAGTAATCATGGCCGAAGGCATCGGCGAGAGTCAGGGCATCGGCCAAGAGGAAGTGTGTTGGTCCGATGGTAGCAAGTCACACCGACAACGGTTTGCATTCAAGTCATCAGCGTGAGCTGTAGGGAAGTCTGGCCGAAAGGGGTTGGCGTAGGAGTTTCGGCGGGACATGAGATATCGGCAGAAGGGAGAAAGGTGGCGCCGATGATAGGTGGTCTCGCCGATAGAGATAGGTCATCAGCGAGAAAGGAGGCATCGGCGGAAGAATTCAAAGCTAGAGCGACAGTAGGGAGTCTCCCCGATCGGGGTGACGAACTAAGAAGTCTCACCGATGGAAGGCTCATCGGTGAGAGATGTGTTGTCGGGGGATGCGGGAAATGTGTTGCTGATGGCCCAAGTCTTACCGATAGCCACGTGTTAGACTCATCGGAGTAACGGAGTCTATCGGCCTAAGATATTTCTCGTCGCCCGATAGTCGGGGTGTTGCCGAAGGCAACCAATGTCGAACTTTTCATCGGCGTGAGGGAAGCTTCGGGGAGACTTCTGGTGGACCGGCCGATAGTTATTGTCTTGCCGATAGGCAAGAGTGGGTACACATCGGTGAGACAATTCCAAAGTCTTGCCGATATAGTTTCTTTTGGCTATCTTGCAGGCTCCAAGAGGTTTTTGAACTGGTTCACACGCTTCAGCTGGGCATATGCTCTGCATCAGTGCCACTTCTGATGCATGCGCCGCAAGAATTCATGCATGTGCCATCCTATACCGTAAATGCGCCACCCAGTTGCATGCGCTGCTTCATACTGTAAATGCACTGCAGAATTATGCATGCGCCGACTAAACTCATGTATGCACAACTTCATTCTATGTGGCGTTCTATATTCTAAATGCGCTAAAGTTTAACAGATGCATATTTTTGCATGCCAGATGCGCCAAACTACGATCCGACGCATTTGTCTATCCTATTTTTCTCCTAGCGTTTATTGCAATCAAAATTGACTCTAGGGAAATTTTTTTGAGATACATACCGAGGGTCCTGCCTCTGCTGGCCAGTCGAACTCGCTCAAAGCGATGCTCCTCGCATGGAATATCCATCCTACTGCTAACTGCTTTATGCTCTATGCTCTCCTAAGCTCTCAGAAGAAAATCAAACAAAGCCAAGTGTGCAAATGAATTATCTTGTGGACCTAGCTCCTATATATAGCATGCAAACCCTAAACTAGCTATGTGGTGACTATGACTACTTCCTGTACCTGTTTCTTCCAGTTTTCTTCCCATTTCCTAGAAATGCATCCTATTTTCTTCAAACCTAACTAAGTTTTCCCTTTGTCTTCGTGAGATTGTCCGTCTCACGCCTTCTACCTTTTTGTCGTCTAATCTCCCGAGGGGGCATCCTATTGTCATAACCTATACCAGGGGCAAACTGGGGCATGTATCATTATTCAACAATCGATTTCTTTGAAGCAACGCAGTAAACTGCATTGCATCAAAGAGGGGCAAAATGTATATGCCTAAAAATGACATGATTTAGTCTAAATAAATATTCTTAATATTTATTCCCTTCTAATTCCTCTATCAATAAATAAATAAACAAATTTATTTATTTGATTCATATTCCTCTAAATTAATTAAATATCAAAATATTTAATTACCTCTTCTAAAGTCAAAATTAAATAAAATCCTTTATTTAATTAAATTCTTCCAAACAATTAAATAATTCTTAATTATTTAATTAAATCAAAATCATTCTTCCAAATTTGAATAAATCAAATCAAATTTATTTAAATCCTCTCAATCTCTAAAAATAAAATATAATCAAATATTTTATTTATTCTCCCAAAATCATTCTAAATTAAATAATGCCAATTATTTAATTGTCTCTTCCAATAATATCTTCTCTAAATTTAAATAAATCAAATATTTATTTAAGTTGTCTATTTCTTCTAAATTGAGTTATCTCTAAATATAATTCAATCTTTGTGCACATGCAATTGAATATTCTAAATATTTAACTGACTAAAATATCTTCTCATCCTCATGCAATTTCTATTCTCTAGTTCTATTCTCTTAACTGATTGATCTATTCTTTTAATTGATTTAATCTCTTTAGTTAACTCATTCTTCTATTTTATTAATTCCTCTCATGCAAAATAGAGTAGGACACATGTCTTCTTCCTATTCGCGCACGTTCCTCAAGGTTTCTATACCGTTGATCTTCTCATTCTTTCTATATCGTTGATCTCTTCTTTCTCAAGTCTATAAATTGAACCCTATTCTTCCATTTCATTCATCCAAGCTTTAAGTATTGTTACTCTGTAGAAATTACAGCACGCCTTTGGCACCAATTCCTTCATTGCTTGCGATCACACTTGTTATTACACACTACTATCATTGTTGTGAAGCTCATCTTCATGGCGACACTATCATAGCTGTTCCCATTTGAACATCTTGGAATCATAGCAAGGAAGTGCACCTTCTGAGGGCCATATTCATAGACAAGATCATTTGTGATAGGTGATCAATGGAAGCTGAGAATTAAAGGAGGTTTGCTTTGTATTGCTCATTGTTTGATTGAATCTCTTTTGTTCATTATTTCATTGAGTTTTGGGTATCATTGATATTTATATATTGATTGTTCATTTAGATCCAATTTTCCCTTAACAATTACTATATTATACTGTTAGTTATGACCTTGTCTACTCTCACTCTCTTGTGTTGTTTACTTTTATCATTTAGTGAAAACATAAAGGTTGATATATTGTATTAGTGAAAAAGCATAAGGAAGATCATATAGAAAATATGTATTCAGATTCATCAAATTAATTTTTGATTTAATTTGCATAAATAAATTAGTTTTAGTTATTTAATTAGTAAGAACCTTTTTGGGATCAATAGTTTCAGTGTTTTGGCCATTTTTGAGCCTTATAAGAGTCTAAAAATCTGATATTTGCATTGTAAATCACACTAATTATTAAGTGCCACACATTGTACCTTTTATGGGGGTCATTTCAGAAACTGGTGAAAAGTGGGGGGTGTCTTGTGTCTCTTATTTTCACACTTCTCTTTTGTATAACAATCTATTTTATGCACTAATGGATATGTAACGTTAAAAATTGCATACCTTACAATTTCACACTACTTTTTCGCTCACTTTGGTGTCTACTATCCTAGTATGTTTCTATGATCATTTTGGCCCTACCTTAGCTTTTTTCCTAACCCACACATGTTGTGTTTGTGTTATGTTCTAGCGTTTATGCTTGTTTTTATCAAATTTAAATTTAGTGTCTTAATTCTTTCATTCTCCTAAGGTGTTATGTGAACTAATGTCACTCATATAGTAGTGCTTAGCATGGATGTCCACGTGATGCACTAGCATCTTGAGCCTATGTGGTACCAAGTGATCATTTCCTATGCATTACTTACCACCTCCTATGATGTGATATTTTGTGTAACACCTCTATTCTTCCAATTGGCTTTCTTTGACCTGCCTTTTCTATTTTTCCCTCTATGTCCATTTGAAATAATCTTTTGAATCTTATTTCTTTCTCTTGTAAACCTTAGTAAAATTTGTGAAGCTCTTGACATCTCTGTGACTACAAAAAACAATCTCAACTTTCTTGGAGCTTTTATTAGCTCTCTTATTTCATCCAAAAATTTTGTTTTGTTCACTCAAGCTTATATGACATTGTTAGTGGATTTTTCATTACCTTTGTGGGGTTTCTTGGAACCACTACATGTTGGGCTCTTCATCTCCAGTTGAGTTGTTTGCATCTTCTATCTTGTAAGGTGATTGAGTTCCATCTTGCCCTCATTTTCTATTTAGTGTAATCCATTTGCATGCTCATTGCATTTGTGTGGGTTACTCCATTTCATTTCTTCCTTCTAATAGCTCACTAGTTTGCTCTTATTTTTTAGTAGATTAGTTTCATATTACTTAATCTATTTGTCACTACTGCTATTCATTCTAAACACACTTAGAGGATAATAGCACACATTGTTGTGTATAGGTAAAATTGGGAATGAATAAGATCAAAACAATGATAACAACTCAATCCTATAACATCAAAAGATCCATCTAAACGATAACAATATCAATGAATATGTAATTTAAACAATCAAAAGCTATCATCTAGACTATATTGATCTCTTGGATTTATGTGGATTGCTCAATACGTTGCGTACCTATGGTTGCAACAAGAGGATGAAGATAAGTGCTCAAAGTGCTTAAAGATATGATATGTGCTCAATGATGCGATGGATTCTCAATGTTGCGATGAATGCTCAAGCGTTGTAGGAATGCCAAAGCGTAAATGGTCGAAGAGGATTGTTTTATGAAGTGAAGGGGGTATATATAGGTTCAGGGTTAGATCGATCAATGGTTAAGATAAATCAAGAGCTCATGATGAATGTGAACATGCCATGTGTCATACTTTAAAACTATTTTTATTGAATTAATTGCTTTCTGGCTAAAGATAGGATTTGATTTCATAAATTTAGAATGCTTTTTCCAATTTATGAGTTGATAAAAAACAATAAAGATTAAAGCCAATTAACTCAACTTTAGATTTGCTTTTTGAAGTTCTAAAAATAAGACTAATTGTGCACATAGAGGAAAATGATATTTTTGGAAGAATTGAAAGATAATTGAGAATTAAATAAATAAATTGATTTAATTGATTGTGCATGGAAGAATAAGAGAAAAATATTAAACATAGAGAATAAAGTAAACAAATAAATTCATTTAATTTATTTGCATGATGGAGGAATATAAATAAAATATTAATTTTATTTATTTTTAGAAGATAATAGTCAACTTAAATAAATTTGAATAATTTATTTAAATTTATAGGAATAATTATTAAATAATTAAAAATTATTTAATTGTGGATAAGAGGAATTAGGTGATGAATTAATTAAATAATTTATTTATTTAATTAATATAGATTTAAAATTTGAAAGAGGATAATGATTTAATTAAGTAATTAAAATTATTTAATTTAGAGGAATAAAGTGGATTTTGATGAAATTAATTAAAAAAATAGAATTTATTCAATTAATGTTGAATTTAGGAAAAATTGAGGAAATTGATGAATTTGATGAAATTAATTAAATAATTAGATTATTTAATTAACATTAAATACAAATGATTTAGGAAGAAATGATGTAATGCAATGGGTCATTTTTAGGTGTCTACATTTTGCCCCTCTTTGATACAATGCAATTTATAGCATTGTTTCAAAGAAAATAGTGATAAAAATATGATACAATCATGCCCCAGTGTAGCTGGCATAGGATGCCCCCTCGAGAGGAAAGATAGGGAAGCGCCAGAAGGATTGGGTTGACTCGTAACTAAAAGAAAAGGATAAGAAGACGGTAGAAACAACAGGCTAAGAAGAACAAGATTAGATAGATGGAGGCTGACATGATGCAGAAAAATAGCAGACATGAGGAAAAATAGGATAAGGGGTGGGAAGAACTAGGGTTGGGATGCTATAAACAGGGCCCAAGAGGTCCCTCACAACTCATTTGCACACCTAGAGTTCATTGAGATTAGAGCCATTTAGCCTCCTTGCTTAGTCTGAGAATTAAGTGCTTTAGAGTAATTCAGAGACCTGCAGACATACCGATTCTAGTACAGAGGCATTGGGCTGAGCACGTGTGGACCTACGAGAGACTTGTGAGAGCTCCAACAGTGGTAAGTAGTTGAAAACTTGCTTTATTGTGGCATTTAATAGGTCATTTATTAGGGTTTTCTAGTTTTTTGGCTAAAAGTGCCTTGATAAGATTGAAGCACATATGGCACAAGTTGAAGCACCTTTAGCATAATGATGCGCATATGCAATGCACTAACGTGCCTTTGGTGATAATGACTCACCTTTATCCGCTAGGGTAGATTCGAAGTGCACTTGGTCATTGTCGTAGTGCATATGGTTAAAACTAACGTGCATTTGGTATGCTTTAGGCGCACTTGGCTAGCAAGGAGGCACACTAGGTTTAGGATCAAAGCGTATTTTCAAAACAACAAAGTGCATGTGAAGAACGGCTAAGCGTACTTGGTAAAAATGAAGTTCACTTGGTTTAAGTTTGAAAGTGCATTTGCAAAATAGCAAAGTGCTTGTGAAGAACAACTAAGCGCACTTGGTAAAGTGCAGCGCTTTTGGTTTTGAATAGGTTTTGACCTAGTTTGACTTAGAAAAATAGGTTGACTAGGGTTGACTACCGTATACCTAGGGATTTAGCAATGTTTTATTTAGTAGTTAACTATGTTTGACTTTGGATTAGATTTAGAATTAAAATGTATTTGCAAGTGGTTTTACAAAGGATAACAAATGATCTTTGTGGATGTAAGTTGTCTTACCACCCTTGCAGTCTAGAGAGAGACATTTCGTAAGCGCAGCTAAGGTGATCCAGATAGATTAGGAGGATATATTTCTTGAGGTCATGGGATTATGGCATGTAGCCCATCTTACACTGATTAGGGCTAACCTTGCATTGATTACAGCTTTGGTTGAGAGGTGACACAATGAGACATCATCCTTCCACTTCCTGACAGGCGAGGCTACTGTTACACTAGAGGATGTATGGCGCATCCTTTGTATTCCTATTTATGGAGCCAAAGTAGATTACAATACCGAGTGAGGGGAGGATGGCATGAGAGAGGTGTTTGCTACTGATGATCTGGGTCTATAGGATCATGAGATCTAGTGATCACGAGTACCTGGACTTTGTGATAGGATCTGATGGATCATGGTGGCTTTGATTGGAGGATTCCTGGTGCCAGATAGACACTCCAAAGGATTATCAATTAGATGGGGCACTATGTTATCAGGGATTTTTACGCATGACATCACATATGCTTGGGGACCATGTGTTTTGGGGCAGCTTTACCATGATTTACATGACTGTGCATATAGATCAGGGGGAGCCTAGTAGCAAGGGTGACTCTGTTATAGGTATGGGCTTGGGAGCACATCCCAATGATCAAACCTATTTCCCAATGTCACTGAGATAGAGGTGAGCCTTTTGTTTACTTATACAATGATGTACTAACTCATAGGTGACTTAGAGCCATGAGCTACTGGAGGAGAGAGATTGATGAGATGGACATCTTTGTATGGCATCCCTAGAGAGATTGTGAGTCATGAGAGGATGATGCAGAGGAACTTGTCTACTGTAGATAGGTGAGATACCTCTTTGGTCACTGAGTGGACACTATAGAGAGATACCTGCCAGAGAAGCTGCTTCGGTAGTTTAGACTGCCACAGGGAGAGCCAGTGGGAGATGTTATACACATGCGGACTCGAAGAGAGGTTGGAGACTGGCGGCTAGAGATCGTGGGGGCCATAGCCTTGGTAGATTTACAAGGACTTGCCCTAGTGATGTGGGATTGGATCCTTGGAGAGGCAAATCTAGGGACACTACCAGTGTATGATGCATATTGGCAGACGCACAAACTAGTTAGTTTCACTGTTCCTGGGGTAGAGGGAGCAGTGGGGGAGTTTGCGGCACTAGGCCAGGAGGAGAGATCTCACCGGGAGGCCTAATAGAGTGTTCAGGTGCAGAGACCAGTAGGGGGAGATAGAGATGCACCAATGACAGATGTGGGGGTACCACACTAGGTGGTGCAACTTGCAGAGACTGAGCTAGAGTAGGCTTGCATACTTCTACAGGAGGAGACAATGAGGAGGGCTTGCATAGAGCTATGGATGGTGTGGATGAGGAGAGAGAGAGACGTTGCGTGCACTGAGGCAAGATAGGTTGAGGCTCAAGCCTAGATACATGCTCAAGAAGCAGCAGTAGCATAGGCAGTAGCAGCAGTGCCACCACCACCACCACCAATTGATGACGAGATGATTTCATGATTGACTATGGAGAGAGACATGGTGGTGCAGTTGAGATTAGAAGTTGAGGCCACCCTTCAGAGGTTGAGGAGAGAGAGAGACATGGCTCGACAGTCATTGGGCATCAATCAGATGACTTTGGTGGGAGAGCTTACCCAAGTACAAGGTGAGCTCTTTACAATAGGGAGGGTGGCTGAGTATTATCGAGGCCTATATTTTGGAGTAGTACCAGCTGGTCAAAGAGAGTCAAGCTTCAAGGAGAGGAGTAGATTTGGGGCTTCATCTTCACACAGATCAGGGAGATCAAGGTCTTCTATGATGAGACCACCAAGGGGGCCACCTGCAGGAGGACCTTCACCAAGTGCAGGTGGGGCACAGGGATCACAATAGGCAAGGAGTTCTACACATAGATCTGGAGAGTAGAGCATGATTGTATATATGTTATACTAGATGTATTTTGTACCATTTGTATTGATTATGTATTTTGATTACGATGCTTGGGAGCATTCGATGTATATTTTGAGGGCTCATGATAGCCATGATGTACTATAGCTCTATTTTTTATGTACATGATGAATATACAGACATTTGTATTTCTTTCGATGACCTTGATGATGATATATGATATATGCGATGATCTTTATTATGTATGATGATGTTTATGGATGTTAATGCTTATGATGATGTTTGATATCTATATGCTAAGGATGCATGTATGCTTATATTTGATAACTAATTATGATTTATGTTCATGGATGTGATGACATGTACTATGATTATGAATTCATGTGATGTTGTTTATGCTTATAGATATGTGGATGAGATGACATTTATAATATGATTATGGACTCATCTGATAATGTTTATGCTTATAGATGTATAAATGTGATGTCTAACACATGGTTTTGTAGGTATGCAAAAGACTTTGATGATGGATAGAAGAGATAAGATAGAATAGAAAATGATAGATTATTGATTGATCTTTGTATGAAAACTATATTGTGATTTTTGGATGTATGGATGGGTAAATGGATAACTTGTTGCAACAGTTATGCAAATGTTTATAAAGAACAATCCTAGATTTTAATATAGCACATGGATAGTTATACAACCAAGGTATATAAGACCAAGGTACTGAGATATCCAGTGCAAGGACGTTGACTCTGCAAAAAGATGGTTTTGAACTTAAATCTACTAGACATAATAGAACCTTGTTGGATATGTGAATGAGCCATAGTCTTTAACATACAATAATCTTAATACATAAATACAAAATACTATTAATATGTAAGATGCTAGGTTGTAACACACATGTGAATGAGCCATAGTCTTGAACATATAATAAACTTAATACATAAATGCAAAAGTATATTAATATGTAAGATGCTAGGTTGTAACACATGCACAAGATAAATATTAGCCATAGTAAGAAGATAAGAACATCCCACAAACACATCATACGAAAGCAATGCCCATGGACCAATCCATACTGCATCACAACATACCAAGATATAGATAAATCAAGGTAGCTTTGATTAATTAATAGAAAGGAACAAAAGATAAACCAAAAAGAAAACTAACTGACTGATAAAGTAAACATACAACCATCATATTATCTTGCCAAAGAATTTGCTCAGGGTAGATAGATAGATGAAGCCTTATTGGAGGAAAGATACATCTGCTACAGGTTGTTGGTCTAATCTAGGATAGATGGATTGATGTAGCAGATGTGGCAAGCAGATAAGATGGACAGTATATGGCCTTATGAGTAGTCTTTTTGCTTTCGATTTGGATAAGTACTTTATCTTTTAGAAGGATGAATAGTTCATTTTCTACTTGAGTTAGTCAAGTCTAGGTGGTAGGATGGGGAGTGATAATGGAAGACAAGAAAGGTGAAAGTGCTTAATGGATTCAGATGAAGAATGATGGATTGTATGTGCCTGAGTACTGGATACTTCCTTCGTATTCTAGACTGCCTACATACCCTATATCCACGGGATCAAGGCACATTACAATGAAAGATGATTATGATAATATGTAGTTCTCAGAAGTGTGATAAGATGGGTGAAATGTGATGAGAATGGTGAGGTGAAACAATGATATCTTATGTACCTGAGTACTGGATACTTCCTTCATATTCTAGATTGCCTACATACCCGTATCCATGGGATCAAGGTACATTACGATGAAAGATGATTATGATAATATGTAGTTTTGGGAAGTGTGATGAGATGGGTGAAATGTGATAAGAGATGTTTAGGGGAAATAATGTCAACTTATGTACCGAAGTACTAGATACTTCCTTCGTATTCTAGACTGCCTACATACCTGTATCTACAGGATCAAGGTACATTAAGATTTAGATGAGATAATTATAGGTAGTTCTAGGAGGATTTGATGATGTAGAATAAGATGAAGTGATGATTGATGATATGGTCATACATCGAATAAGGATCCATTCCTAGACCTAGGTTAAGGAAAAAGTTACCCCCATTCAGGTAGAGGTTTTATTATGGATGACGATGGATGAACTAACATATGGATAACTGACATAGGATGAACTAACTATGGATGAACTGACACTAGATGAACTAACTATGGATGATCTAACATAGGATGATGCTAAAGGATAACTGAAACTGACAATTTCCAAGCCATGATAGATGGGAAAGTGGAAAATGCAAAGTCAATGATGGATGGATGGAGATTTATTATGGATTGATATGGAATGAGATGGATGCACGACTAAATAGATTGTGGATGTTGACTCTACACGTAGTGCTTGTTTGCTAAGTTTTCACTATGGTACTTGTCTAAGGCACTTGTTTACCAGATTTTCACTAAAGGACGTATTTTTTTTGGATTTTTTTATTTTTTTTATTTTTTTTGGTTTTTTCTATTTTTTCAATTTTTTTGGATTTTTCTTTTTTTTATTATTTTTTTCTTTTTTTTTTGGATTTTTCTTTTTTTTTTTTGGATTTTTTGAGGATACTCTGAGGATCAAGAAAATAACTTCTTGAGATGAACACTGTTGAGTGGCTCATCTAGAGGGATACCTTCAAGTGTTGACCAAGCATAGGCTCCTGATCCATAGACTGCAGTGATAACATATGGTCCCAACCAATTAGGCTCAAACTTGCCTTTCTTGTCTATATCTGATTGGTTCCTCTAATTTTCTTTAAGGACAAGATCACCTACTTGGAACCTTCTCTCCTTGATCTTCTTATTATAGTTACGACGAAGGTGATTTTGATAGACAGGGAGATGGTTTAGTGCTGCGAGACACCTCTCATCAAGTAACTCAAGCTCAGCTAATCTGGAAATGTGATACTCCTCTTCATCAATCAGGTGATGCATAGATACTTTGAGAGATGGGATCTTGACCTCGATGCATAAAATGGCTTCAGTGCCATAGACTAAGGCAAAAGGTGTAGCACCAGTTGGTGTTCTGATGCTAGTGCGATAGGCCCATAAGGCGGGGTTGAGTTGCAAATGCCAATCATGACCAGCTTCATTGATCAATTTCTTTAGGATTTTGAGTATGGTTTTATTTTAAGCCTTGGCTTGGCCATTTGACTAAGGATAAGATGGAGTAGAAAAGCGATGTTGGATATTGTATTGTGTGCATAAGGCATAGACATCTTGATTCTTGAATGGTCTACCATTATTAGTGACAATGGATTGGGGAATACCATATTGGTAAATGAGATAATTTAGGATAAATTTGGTTATTTGCTTGTCGGTGATATAGGTCATTGGGATAGCTTCTACCCACATCGTAAAATAATCAGTGGCAGTAATCATAAACTTGTGGTCATTAGATGAAGATGTATGGATTTTACCCACGAGGTCAAGTCCCCACTATGAAAAAGGCCATGGAGTTGTCACAAGTTGTAGCTCATGTGCTGGTGCATGAATCAAATCTCCATGTTGTTGGCATTGTAGACACTTCTTAGCAAATTGAACTGCATCTTGCTCTATGGTTGGCCAATAATAACCTGTTCGAAGTATCTTCTTAGCTAGAGTTGGACAGGTGGAATGTGATCCACAAACACCTTCATGTATATCTCTTAAGGTAGAACTAGCTTCTTCTGAGTTAAGACGTCTAAGAAGGATAACATTAAGACTCCGGCGGTAAAGGGTGTAACCCAAAATAGTGAAACAAGAGGCTCGGTGGATGAAGGTTTTGCGTTGGGTTTTGGATAGTTCAAAGGGAAAGGTACCATTTCAGAGGTATTCATAGATATCTTCATACCAAGAGGAATGGGACCAACAAGTTTGTAGATGAATTCAATTGTAGGAACATCAACAATAGGTATCAACAGTTGCTCGATTAAGAATTCACATTTCTAAGTGTTGGCAGGCATATCCACAAGTGACCCAATGGTAGCCATAGAATTAGTAGCCTTATTATGTACCCTTAGAATTTGCTCAAAAGAGATACGAGAGAAGTGAGGCTTGTAAGAATCAACCAGTTACTTGTATGGTATCAACTTGTCATCCTTAGTTTGGTACTTATTAGTGACTTATCTAATAACTAGTTGAGAGTCCCCATAGACTTGGAATTCCTTGATATTCCATTCTACTGCTATACAGAGACATGTAAGAAGTGCTTCATATTCAATAATATTGTTGGTGCATGGGAATGCTAGCTGATATGATTTTGAATGTAGTCATTTTGCGGTGTGATAAATAAGATACCTGCCCCTGAACCATGTTGTGTGTAGAAGCCATCAAAGTACAAATTCCACTCCACTAAGGTATCTAGAGTGAATAGACCTTCATCAGGAAAGTCAGAGATCATAGGATTTACATCTATTATTGGAGCTTCAGCTAGTTGGTTTGAAATAACTTGTCCCTTGATATCTTTTTGATCAACATATTCTATGGTAAATTCGCTCAAGATCATGACCCATTTAGCTAGTCGGCCTATGATGGTTACTTTGGATAAAAGATACTTTAATAAATCAATATTAGACATAAGATTGGTTATTTGGTTTAACATGTAATGTCACAACTTTTGGGAAGCAAACACTATTACTAAACATGCCCTTTCCATAGGAGTGTAGTTGAGTTCATACCCAACCAAGTTGTGGCTAATATAATAGATAGCATGTTCTTTACCTAAATCATCATGTTGTGCAAGAAGAGAACCTAACACTGCAGATGTACTGGAGATATATAGGATCAAAGGTCTATCAGGTACTGGTGGTACCAAAACTAGAGGATTAGCTAGATATTCCTTTAGTTGATTGAATGCCTGTTGACACCTGTTATCCCACCGAAATGAGACATCCTTTCCAAGAAAGTGTTGGAATGGTTGACACTTATCTACTAGTTGTGAAATAAAGTGTCTGATAGATTGTAACTTCCCTTGAAGGCTCCTTAGTGCTTTTAGATTCTTAGGTGGAGGCATCTCTACAATAGCCTTAACTTTTACTGGATCCACTTTAATTCCCCTGTGAGATACAATGTACCCCAATAGTTTCCCTAAAGTGACACCAAAGACACATTTATTGGGATTTAATCATACCTAATACCTCTCTAGTCAATCGAAGATCTGCTCTAGAACCTGAATATGATTTATCTTAGAAGATTTTGCCAATATATCATCAACATAGTCTTAAATTATAGTGTGAAACAAGTCATGGAATATTATTGTCATAGCTCTTTGATAAGTAGCTCTTGCATTCTTGAGACCAACGGTATAACTACCCAATAGTAGGTACCCCAAGGACATGCAAAGGCTATTTTATGTTGATCTTCTTCTGCTATCCTGATATGATTGTAACCTGAGAATCCATCCATAAGAGAAAGCATCTCATGACCTATTGTCAAGTCCACTATGATATCTATATTTGGAAGTGGAAAATCATCCTTAGGACATGCTTTATTTAGGTCTCTAAAGTCTATGCATATGTGGATGCCCCCCATTCAGTTTAGAAATAGGTGCAAGATTTGAAACCCATTCTGTGTAATCAATTGGTCGGATGAATTTTGCATCTAGCAACTTTTCAAGCTCTATTTTGACTAGGAGTGCTATCTGTGGGTGCAACTTGCAAAGCTTTTGTTTTACAGGCTTAGCATTTGGAGAGATAGCTAGGCGATGAACCACAAGTGAAGGGTCCAATCCAAGCATGTTAGCATATGTCCACACAAAATTGATCGTCTGCTACAAGAAGAATTTGGTCAAATCCTTTGTCTCTTGTTCTGATAAGGAAGCTATTAGAAATGTGACCTTTGGATTCTAAATTGTGCTGAGGTTCATCTCTTGTGAGTCTTCTACTAAAAGAGTTGATTTCTCTTGATACTTAGTTGGTAGGGGAAGGTCAAATCCTCCATCCTCAGGCACCTCAGAGAGGTTTTCACCTTTGGATATGTTCTTTATTTTGACTATTTTATGATCAAGAGGTGCCATATTGTTGTTTTTACCTAAGGATCTATTTTTATTTTCTATTTTATGACTAGAGGATTTGGCATTCTCACCAAAATAAGAATCTTGATTTAACTCTATGATAAAACTAGCTTTGTGATCTCCAAGTGGAATACCGTCCCAGAGTCCCATAAATTCTTCTATAGCCTCATTATTCTGAAAGTTGTCTAGAACGGGGGCCTCTTGTTGGTCCAAATCAATGAGTTCAGGGTAAATGAGGGATAGATTATGGGTTTTCACATTTGAAGTGAAGGATATGGACCATATCATAAATATCGATGTTTCTTGGAATAAGTCTATGATGTATAGGGAAGGGTCATCGATGGTATCCTCTTTAGAGATCAAATCTATGAGAAAAGCTTTCGCTACCTCGTCGAGAATAAACTCAATGTACAAGGCTTGTGGTACCCCCTTACCGTATCCTAATCCTTTCTGGTTGTATTTCTTAGTCACAGTAATTGGTTCCATTTGACCTTGACCATGCTTTCCTAGGCCACCTTTGCCTTTATAGCCCATGTTTTTGACAATTCTAAGATCATTACCATATTTTTGACAGGTAGTGTGACCGGTACTTTCTATTTGTAGATCCAAGAGGAGATATCTTCAATGGTTTCTTCTTCTAACAAGCATCCAGGAGTAAACTGTGTCAAAGAAGCTGGTATTTTGAGATTTTTGGTAACTTTAGCAATGGAAGGTTTGCCGTAGGATTTTGGTGAGAGAGGCATCCTCCCCACACAACAAGATTTTGAGATATCATACTTGCCAAATCCTATGTCTTTGATATGGACTTTGATTTCTAGGAGGGGATTGGATGTATCTGCAAAGGCTTTATGTAAAGTATTTGGATCAATGTATAGTGGAGATATGGAGCTTCAATATTGTTGGGTATTTGGTTGATGTTGCGGTAGTGCCCTTGGATGGCACAAAAAAATTCAAATGGATTAGGATCTCCTGGGATGGTGATTTTAGTACCATTATATGGGAACTTTAGGGATTGATGGTATGTTGAAGGTACAACTTTCATGGTATGAATCCATGGGCATCCTAGGATAATATTATATGGTAGCTCAATGTCTAAGACTTGGCATCTGGATTCCAGTAAAACAGGGCCCACTTGAATAGGCAAATTTATTACACCATCTGTCTTGCGTTTGGCATCATCATATGCTTTGAAAATAATAGACTAATCTATATCTATATGATCCTTAGAGTATCCTAACTATTTCAACAGTTTGAGGGAACAAATGTTGAGACTAGCACCACCATCTATAAGTATGCATTTGATTTTACATTGGTGGATAAAGACTTCGATGTGGAGTGCATCATTGTGACATGGATCATGATTCAGTCTTTTTCAAGCACTTCTTTATGAGTAGGAGATGACTTTAGAAGGTCTAATATAGATATCTATGTGAGAGTCTTCCCTAGATGATCAACAAGATTATAATCAGAAGTGACAGTTGGTGTTGGCCCATGAAGGGTAACACAACCATGATGAGTTGTGACGGCACATTCAAGATTCTTTCCCTTAATGGTAAGGGTAGATATTTGACTTTCTTCAAAACAGCCCACAATGGAGTCATAAGAAGAAGAAGATTTGTTAACGCTCTTACATTTATCAAGATTTTGACCTTTACCATGTTGAGGGAATGGATCCTTGTATACATTGAGGTCTTTGTTTGATGTATGTTGAGGAGGTTCATCAAAGGTGACTTCACCTCTATCTATGAGGTTTTGGATCAAGTGTTTCAATTTCACGCAAGATGAGGTTCTGTGTCCTTTTGTTCTATGGAACTCACAATATTCATTATCTTTGTACCATGTTTGTTTGAAAGCTAGTTCATCATATGGACGTGCTTTGGGTAGCATGATGAGTCCATTTTGTATTAGTTTCTTGAGGACAGATTCAATAGGTTCACCCAAAGGACTGAACTGACATCTTTGAGGATAGTCTTGTTGTTGTTCGTGGTGTTATTGTTGTGGTTGTTGTTGTTGTTGTTGTTCTCTAGGATTAGATGGGGTTGTTGAAAAACAAGGTAGATAACTGAGAGGGGGGGTGAATCAGTCATCTCAAAATTTCCTTAATTTTTTTTTGTTATCTCAATATTCAGTGTTATATCAAAACATGAAAGCATATGTAATCATAAGAGAAGAAATAAAATCAACACACATAACACAAGGATTTTTACGTGGAAACCCTATTAAGGGAAAAACCACGGGGTGATTAACCCAAGATTGTATTCTTTATTAAAAGAATAAAGGAGTACAAAATGTCACTTGCCAATTAGGGCTCACTACCCAAGCACACTACTCACAAGAGGCACACTGCCTACAAGAGACTCACTATCTACAGAACTTACAAAAGATAATCAAGTGTTTGAACTGATGAGAAGCGTCTACAAATGCAAGAGTTTAGTTCCAGTTAGGCACAATATACTAATCTGATGCACTTCATTCTTCCTCTGTTTAATGTTGTTATTCAGTCACATACCAGACTTGAATTGTTGTTCTCACACTTATCCCTGCTTTTCTTCACACCTGATTTGTTTGCATCTTCAACACACATAATTACATGCTAGAATCCATCTAGTATATATATCCACATCAAGGATTTTCATCAACTTTCTAGTCGGCAACAAGAACACTCAATATATTTGCAAGTTATTGATCTGTCAGCTGAATCCATGCTTGATTTGTGATGCATATCAAAACATAGGCATGGAAGTCATAAATCATGTTGGCTAACAATGTGTAATATCACAAATTGCTTGATCAGGACCTTTTACACATCCGGATTGAAATTTAATACTCTGCCGGTCAGTTCTTCCTCTATCTACTCTGCCTGATTGGAACCCAACACTCAGATGCTCATATCTTTTTCTTGCTTTATCACCGAAGGCTAAATCTTTGGAATACATTAGTCATGATACCCCTCTTGACTTGTCCAAGTTTGCAACTTACTGAGTTACACCATCTGAGAGATCCTGACCTGATTGTCAGACCTTGTTACATACTCTGTTCTTGTTCACCAGACCAAAACAATCTTCAATCTGACTTTCGGTATAGGCATACTATGTACTGCGGATGTGTGGGATAGACTTTGTTGCCATCAGTGACAATGCTTATGAAGCCACACAATGTCTCTTGCCAATAGGGGTTTCTTTTGATAGATTGAGTGGTGTTTGGAGAGTTTGGACATGTTTGGAATCCATAATTCCATCATTGACAACATTTTTGTTTTTGGACCAAAATTTAGGTTTGTCATTTGATTGTTGTTAAGGAGGATTATCTTTGGTCTCCTTAAAGATTTTGACTACACCTTTTGTAATGAGGGCCTTTTACATATTAGTTCCTTTGTAAATGATCTCATCAAATGAGGTAGCACTTTGGATTTGGAGATGAAACCCAAGATCTGGATTAAGATTTTGTACAAAGATGCTAACAAGTTTCTTTTCAGGTATTTGAAATGGGAATTTGCTAGCCATATTTCACCATCTTTGTATGAAGGAGGTAAAGGTTTCACCATTTCACTATTTATTGTTACACAATTTTGTCATAGAAATCTCATGTTCATTATTGTAAGAGAAATGGGTAGCAAATTTTTTAGCCTGTTCGTTGAAAGTTTTAATACACGTGGGTAAGTGTGAGAACCATTCTATTGCTTGTCCTCTAAGACTATGAGGAAAGAGGTGCATAAGTTATGTGTCATTATGAGCAACCTCGAGGAAAGCAATGTAAAACTCTCTAAGATGGTATTTAGGATCGCCTTTTCCTTTGTACTTGTCAAATTTAGGTATGTCAAAGTTAGGTGGAAAAGGGATCATTGATAAAGATCGATCAAATGGATATGGACAAACCTCCTCCGACGAGAAGGTTTTCTTGATGTGACCAAATGAAAGATCATCCATTTGTCTTTGCATACCAACAAACTTAAGCTCAAGAGCCGATGGGGAAGTTGGTAAAGCCAAATTTTGTTAAGTTTGGAGTGGTTGTTGCTTCCCATAAGATGTATTGGAAGTCAATCCATAAGCAATAAGATTGTATGGGTCATATGAGGTTTGGAGGTTGTTTTGTGTAGGATCAATGAAGAAAGTTGGAGGTTGTTGATTTTGTGGGGATGCTAGATATGAATGTTGGTTTTGTAAATGTTGAATTGATATTGTTCTGGAGGGATGATGTGTGTGTTTGGATTTTGAGGTGGTTGAGATAGATTGGCATAAGTAGTGTTGGGATTTGAAGAATGTTGGGGTGGATTGACATGAGTAGCATTTATGGTTTATTAATGTCGTGGCAGATTGACAAGAGTAGTATTGATGTTTGAAGAATGATGGGGTGGAGTGACATGAGTAGTGTTAACATTTGAAGAATGTTGGGGTGGAGTGACATGAGTAGTGTTGACATTTGAAGAATGTTGGGGTGGAGTGACATGAGTAGTGTTGACATTTGAAGAATGTTGGGACGGTGTGATGTGATATTGTTGAGAGGTTGATTGGGTGATGGTTGGAGTGTTTGAACTTGTGACACTTGTGGCAGAGTGACATAAGCATACATAGGTGTATAGTTGGAAGGCAAAGATGACCATGATGGGGTAGCAAATGCAAGATTAGATATGGTCATATGAATTTGTGATGGGCATGGAGGATTTTGAGGATTGGTATGTATGGATGTGTCTAAGAAGGGGTTTGGTTGTTGAGCTTGTGTCATACCTACTCAGGAAATTAACAATTAAGTACAAATTAAACATAAATAATGTAAGAAAAATAATTAAACAGGAGAGAATTTTCCAAAATTTTGACTTTTAAACATCAAATTTAAAAAAAATAGTTTTATTCAAATTCTTGGAACTATAAAGTAAGATATAACATATATTATACAATTCTTCTCATTCAAAGAGAAATTCATAAGAACATCTTTTCGTAAGATGGGTTGCTCTTCCTTATCTTCTCTATCTTTCTTAGTCCACAAACCTATAACTGCACAACTAAATTCAAACATTAGTTCCACAGTGTTCATCATAAAACATATCAAATAAAAAATTACTAGCCTAAGGCCCTAAGGGCCTACCTAAAGTCTCGGGGGCTCATCCTTGATGGCCTTGCCTACGTAAGCGTAGCACAGAGACTTCGTAGTTTGGGACTATACTTTCTACCCCTTAAGTTTGTTGTCCAAAATAAAATATGCATTAGTCACAACATATGTCCATTTAACACACACATCCTCAAATTCACAAATTAAGAGGAAAATATGATCTGGTAGAATATTATCACCAGACAATCACCTAGGATATGCATATTATTATAATCCAACTATGTTACTTTAATTGAATAAACTACTACCTGGATTCTAAATCATTATCATAATTTAGGGTTCACTGCTAGAATCCAAGAACAATGGTAATGAATTCCATTAAAGTATTCCGTGCAAAAGATTTAACAATGTCTCTATTATTAAACTAACTAGATTAAAAGTGACTTTACTTACTACTCAACTCTAAACACATGCATAACCAATTTAAATAAAATCATAGAAGGAAACTAGAAGGACATTGTGTATGCATAAATAAACCCTCAAGTCTAGACAATAATCAATCTTTAATCATTAAGGATCACGTATATACAAGCTATAACCAAAATAGAAGTCTAAGAGACCCCTTTTTGTATCATATAGTCATAAAAGAAAATGTATAATTAAACCATAAGTAATTATCCTTCTAAACATTATACTAGCATATTAATCATTAAACTATATCATAGAACAAAATCATTATATTTCTAAAACCTAAGAAGTTCAATACAAAAAACCTCAACTTATAAGAGTATTAATATAACTTCTAGCAATGATACACCACACTACCTCTGCCCACATATAACTTTTAAAACATCTAAGACAGAGAAATGCTTACCCAAACAAAAATCTAATCCCAATTAAATATCCTAGATATAAATTATCCAAAAGGGAGATCATGTGAAACTTATACATTAAAGATATCGATTTAGCTCCATTGATGGTGGAATAGATCATGAAGTAATAACAACTTGCGCATTACCAAGAAAACTATTAACATTTTCTATCTAAGCATACTTAACCAAGACCATATAATATTCTAAGATGAGTCTTTTAATCTGAATGAAACATAATTAGATATCTTAATCTTTTGCTATTTCAATACCCTAGATATGAAACTATGGATATTATGAATATAAGAAGTCGTAGTAAGATAAATTTATACAACCTAAGTTGCAAATGAAATTAACTAATATGTTAAAATGATTTTAACTCAAGATATCATTACAAAGAGATATTAAAGCTATGATATTTCTCTCAAACACTACACTATATTTAAATTTTTAAGACAAGCATAACCCACAAGCTGACTAACTACTGAGAACCTATAATAGAATTTAATCCCTCATAAATTACATTTCCAAAAGGCAACGAAGGAACAAATCTCAAGTGCAAATCCAATATCAATATACAAAACAGATTTAAAGGAAGGATTTGGGCTTCAATGAAGACTCAAAAACTTACATGCATCTAGGCAATGGCGGATAGATCATTAGATAACCACTTTTCAAAATATCATATATTATATATTTCACATAAACTATCCAAGAGCTAGTGTTGACAAGAAAACTATAAATTTATTTTGCTACCTAAACTTGGTTATAAGGTAAATTGATCCATTAACATTATGCTACTAAGAAATCTCTTCATAGATATTAGTATCATTTCCTTAACTATATTGATATAAGTCCAAAGGAATGGATAACTCAGAATGGACTAAAAAATGAAATTAGATCTATGGGGTCTAAACTGTTATAAGTTACTAGCTTACTCTTCTATATTTCAAGGTTGTGATTACATTTTATTGTGCTTGTGACTCTAATTAGCTTATTCGCATTATGATAATGACTCTATTGATCTTATCCTTTTGACATTTTCAATATCATAACAATTGTAAGGATTTTCAAGCAATGCATACGGAACATAAAGCCAAATTCTACAACCTTCATTGTTGTACTAGACCAAAAAAATAGAAGAATTTCATCAAACGAAGACATATGATCCGGTTTGAGAGAAAGACTCGAGGAATTAAGCTTGCAAGAAGCACAGTGAAAGGACATTTATAAAGAACATTGAAAGGTGAATAAAGTATTCTAACTTGGTCAACACCAACCAAGATGGATTTAAGCATGGTAAACTTTACCACAAATTAACATTATAATCTTCTTCAAAAAAACTTAATCAAAACTCTCCAAAAATAATTCCTTCATAATTTAATAAAAAAATCTTATCAAAGATATATCGAATTCCTAAAAAAACCCTGACGTCTACCCAAATTTACTTCGGTTCAAAATAGAATGAGATCATGATCAAGCTGAGACATATTTAAGCATAAGATAATGCCTTCTTTAAACATGTGTAATCTTTAATGGTTTTCTAAATTGAGTAAGATCCAGAGGATTTCATAAATATTTCGTGTCTTCCTAGGGAATGAAAAGATGGCAGGTTTTGTAATATATATAGATTGTGCATCATTAGATTCCAGACACGATGAAAAGGGGCATCCATCAAAGCATAATGGAAGAGATGGTTGTTAGAAGAAATTGCAAACGCCATGGTAAACATACATAAGCATTGTGAAATCAGGACAATGCAATATCTAACTCCACCTAGATTGAATCATTTGTAGGAAATACCCAAAAATTGAATAAAGAAAGATCTTAAAACCTTTTATCAAAATCATTCAAAATCATTCAGCAAGAGAAAATTCTAAATCCTTGGCCATTACTAGCAAATGATGTGTATATACAAAGTACACGATTTGTTTTGACATTATGCCTCAAAAAAACAACATCTGATGATTGCAGGATATGCACAAAAGGGTTTGATAGTTCGGCTTTAGAAGTTTTTAAGCAAATGCGATTATCAAGAATATAAAACGCGATTCAGTTTCAATCGACCCATTGAACATTTACGTGGAAAATTGAATACATAAGGTGTTGAGTGGTATGGACACTGAGAGGGGGGGTGAATCAGTGTCTATTGTACCTTATCTTTTCTCAAAAATTAAACAAACATATGTTTCCAATATTTCAGTGATTAAAATATTCATAAACTGAATGCAATCATAAAACTAAAATGAGAATCATTCAAGTAAATACACATACCAAGAAATAAGACAATAACACAATTTTGTCCTAAGTGGAAACCGTCTGGGGCAGAAAACCACTCAAAAAATTGCCTCACTGGCTTATCAAAAAGAATCTCACTAACATTGCCTCACTGGCATATCAAAAAGAATCTCACTGATTACAGGCCTCACTTGCTTATAACATTGCCTCACTAGCTTACAACATTTAGAAGCATCAACTTCAAGGAGCACCAACCCCTAGATGGAACATGAACTTTTCTTAGACCAATCTTCCAATTCTTGGCCGGAAATGCTAAGGACCTTGGTAGAGAAGACCTAAAGGAAGCCATATCTGGAGCTAGTTCTAGTTTTTAGGCTTTTCAATGGCCAGGAGGAGCATATTCAGATGGAAGATGCAAGAGGTTGGGGTTGAAGCAAGTGGGATTGTTGGTCCTGTGGAATTGAATGGAGGTTAGCCATTTGGGGCCTCATAATGTGCTGCCCAGACTTGATGCGTTATAGGATATGGGGGTAGTTCTTTTGGTTTGATTTGGTGTTTCACTTTTTGATGCCTTTTGTTTGTCTATGGGTTTTAGTATGAGCCTGTGAGCTCATCTCTTTTATTTTTTCATTTTGGTTGGGTGATAATGTTTTCATCTGCTTAAGATCTGGATGGTCTTTATAGACTATATAGTCTCCTCTCTGTATACACCCTTATGTAATATTTTTGTTTAATACATGTCTGGATGCTCTGTCACTCTTTTTTCAAAAGAAAAAACTTCAAGGACCACCAACCCCTAACACAGCCTTGCAGGAGCACCCACTCTCTGCATACAGAAAGATAAATACAAATACAGAGGGTTATTCTATTTCTCTTTGTACCAGATTGATATAACATCAACAATGCATGTACACACTCTTGCATGTTCACCATTCATATTATATCAGGTTTTATGCAACATATTACAATCTGTCCAAGTCATTCTTTCTCTCTACAGATAGTTAGAGAGTCATAACTGTAAACTGAAACTGATTGGTAGTTCACAACTGATCAGAAAGTTATATCAAAGAATTGCTTCCTGAATCATACTATAATATTCAAAATCTTTCCTTGTTAAACAATACCTGAGTATAACTAAATAGGTAATCATAGTCAACAGATGTTTCAACTATTTATAACTGTTTGCACCATAATTTCAAATGCCCGAGAAAAGAATATATCTTGTGCCTTTATCATTACACATGTTATAAAAGAAAATGATCTCTTTGTCAGGTTTCCATCAAGATGTTACAGACCCACAAGAGAGCCTGAAAAACTCTTTGCCATTTCATCTTTTCAAACAATAAGTCCTTGAAATACTAACAAAAATGTTTCAAACCCCAGGCAGTCGGAAACCATTTTTATGTCCACAAAAAATAAAGACCCTTTAAAAGTTTCAATGCTGAAATCAACCAAAGAAACTTCAAAGACTTGTATGCATTTTAATTCAAAACAAAAATTGGAGATAAGGTACCTAATAGCTGACAGGAGAAAGTAAAAGAATACAAGAGTGCTTATGGTCAATAGAAATTACTCAAGTCCAACCAGCTTTATCACCTCAGAAGATACCGCAGACGACTTCCTTCAAAGATTCATGCAGCCACTTTCATGTTCTTTCATGATTACAGCAAACTGAAATGAAACCCTAAGAAAGCTTCATGTTCGAAGCTCAAACTTTGCATAATGAGTGCCAAAAACTTTCTTTTGCCTGATTTTAACTTATGCAACTAGTGTTACAAGTAAACCCTAGCAAGACCGGTGACTAATGAAGAAGAAACTCATTCAATTTGCCTTGTTAAATTTGCATTGACCTGTTCGGGAGGTAAACCACTAAAGCATATTGATGAGAAACAAGTTTGTGATATTTACAACATTGAATATGCCCACTAGGAGATCAAATAAAAACATATCGTGGTCAACACTTGAAACCAACATAACAAAAATTGCATGCCTTAGTCCTCAAAAAAAATATTACATGTATTTAATTGCCTTTACCACAATGCTCATGATATTAAACATTTGTGCCAAGAGAGAACAAGATTATAACATCTTGCCATATGAGCTCATCATCACCAAGAAAGAAAGAATACCATATCATTATGTAACCAAACTGAACATGATCAAAATATGCCAAATCACGTCAACATGAACAAGAGGACCAATGCCAATGAACCCACATGAGGTGCCAAACTAAACATGTACCAACCAACCATAGAATTGATTACAAGGTCAATATACCTGCTAACATAATGTCATAGTGCCAAAGACCAATCTGTCTATTAGGAAACCATCACAACTACATGAGCCATGAATGAGCCATATGTACCAAGTTGTGATTTGGTCATCAGGGAAAACAACTAAGGGTAGGTCAACATAAGGAAGATACATGAATTGATTGACAAAATGCCACAAAGAAACGTCTTCCTACCTTGAATACTTGATTACTATTTGAGATGGGCAACATTGATGTAAACTATACAACCTGTCAATTAGATACTTAGCTACAACATCTAGAGAAAACAAGCATATTTCACCATAATCTATTCATAAAGGTTTACTGAGAATTTTCTCAACAGATAAGCTCTAGCTGTAAATCGATTGATCTTTCTGCAAAAACCCAAGTTCAAATCCTTGAAAAGCATATTAATATGAAATATTAAATCAATATGATATCAAATTATTGTTGTGGTATACCTCCTTAAACCTACATTAATGAGTAATATGTTGCATCTAATTCGCCACAATGCCACATACCTCAATAGATGAGCTCAAATCAATTCTAGTTGCACAATCCTTCAAAGAGAAGGTTGTCATCAGTTGTATACCATCTATCTAACAAGCGAATCAAATGGGTAGGAAACATCTATAATTTCATCCAAATCTATTCATAGTCAACTTCTTGGTTTTGGAATCCTCTCATACAGACCTCTCAAACCCTCAGCTTCTTTCTCTGTGAGAGCTAACTGACCATTCCTTCCATAAGCCAACATGTTGATCTCTCTTCTTTGAGCCTCCCAAAAATCCCCTTTTTAAAAACAAACTTCCATCTTCTTTCTTGAAACGTTCAAGAAGACTCTTCCACTTCCATTTCTATCATTAGCTCCACTAAAATAAATATCAATTCCCATCTTTTGAATAAAATAAGGGTAAGTGCAGGAAGATGGGGGGCCAAAAAGGGGTCTTAAGTGGCCACTTTTTTTCTGAAATCAAGAAATACTAGCCTTGGATGAGAAATTGAGCATAGTTACACTCAAAATTTGGAGATGCAACCAAAACAATGTTTGTAATGCTTCGAGTCTACTTTCTAAACTACTATTTTTTTTTGAAAATGGCATAGATTAAGGGGTTCAAAAGAGGGAGCCACAGAAATTGGTGTTGTTTCTATCAAAAAAACATAACATAGCATGTTTTGTGGCTCCCTCAAAAGGTGAACTTTTTTTTGGTATTTTTAAAATCACTTCAGTGAGAAATTAGCTAATAGCATGTAGTTTATGCCCGATTTTTCTGATAATTGTTTGATGAATATTTGATTTTTTACTAATTTTCAAAGTGGACACATCCTAAAAATTAGAATTTTGGCCGTGCTACCCCTATAAAATTTGAAAACTAATCGAAAATCATTTTTTTCTTTTTTTAATATTTGTAGAATAGAGTCTAGTTTCTAAATATGTAATTTTTTTGAAATTTCAATGAATAGTTAATTTACAATGAAAAAAAGACCAAACAGTGGTTTTTGCCCAAAAACAGACACATAAATAAAAGAAATTAAAGATGAAAGGCTTAACATTGTTAAAATGTGAAAAAAATTACATCGTCAGATAGCTGAGAGAAAGCCTAACATTACCCAGGTGTTTGATTTGTTTGACCTTGAAACACGTGCAAATATGAGGGTTAGCATGAACGAAATTATCTAAAATCTTGAAGAATATGGAA
This sequence comes from Cunninghamia lanceolata, assembly GCA_027924645.1. Taxonomy (NCBI): domain Eukaryota; kingdom Viridiplantae; phylum Streptophyta; class Pinopsida; order Cupressales; family Cupressaceae; genus Cunninghamia; species Cunninghamia lanceolata. Next base: position 7,249,770 of record BSBN01000578.1, on the reverse strand, counting down.
AAACACGTCCGTTACTGTTCAAAAGGCACTCCAAGCCTTTGGGTTGGAAATCCAAAGCAAATCCCAAGCCCAAGGCTTGGGATTCCCAAAGCAAGACATAACGCGAGCGCGTTATAACGCGCTCGCGTTATTCTTTTCTTTGCATTTTTCCTTTTCCACAAAAGTTTGTGCTATTTTTCATGTTTTAAATAACGCGAGCGCATTATGTTCAACTTAAATTTTTTTATGTTTAAGGCTATTAATCATGTATGTATGTATGCCTATATGTATGTATGTATGTATGTATGTATGTATGTATGTATGTATGTATGCCTATATGTATGTATGTATCTATGTATGCCTATATGTATGTATGTATAGTGTCGACGGTAGAGGAGGGTAGAGATGGGAGTGAGCCAGATAGGGGAGGAGAGGGGTGGATAAGGATTGAGTGATTAAGGTTTAAGGTTAAGGGTTGAGCATTTAGGGATAGGATTTAGAGCTTAGGGATAAGGGATTAGAGTTTAGGACCTTGAGGGATTAGGGTTTAGGGTTGAGGCTTTAGGGATAGCATTTAGGGTTAAGGGTCAAGGGATTAGGGTTAAGGTAGAGTGTTGAGGGTAGAGGGATTAGGGATAGGGTTTAGGGTTGAAAGTTTAGGGTTGAGGGATTAGGGTTTAAGGTATAGTTTAGTAGTTCTTGTGGATAGAGCCAGTAAACAATGGGAGATTATTTGCCTATTTCATAACAATATACCTCCCCTAAGTGTGGGGTGGACAACAAGAAACATAGATGTACCCCAATGCAAAGCTTTTCTCATAATGATCATCCTTTTGATTTCAACTGTTAATTACTCACTGTGGATGTACCATACGCAAAGTTTTTCTCATAGTGTGTACACCTATTGGCATAATGAACCCCAGGTGGGCTAGAAAAACATGCCATATAACATTACTAACATTAAAAAAGTTCATAGCCATTTTTCTGACATATTCTTGCAACTCAAATATCTTTAAGAGAAGAGTGTCAAAAATGATGGGTTTAACAACCTAACATAAGGCAAAGTAGTTTTGTTGGGTTTAGGGATAGGGTTTAGGGTTTAGGGTTGAGGGATTAGGGTTTAGGGTTGAGGGATTATGGTTTAAGGTATAGTGTTGAGGGTTGAGGGTTTAGGGATAGGGTTTAGGGTTGAGGGATTAGGGTTTAGGGTTGACGGATTAGGGTTTAGGGTTGATGGATTAGGGTTTAATGTTGAGAGTTGAGGGTTGAGGGTTGAGGGTTTAGGGATAGGGTTGATGGTCAAGGGATTAGGGTTAAAGTAGAGTGTTGAGGGTAGAGGGATTAGGGATAGGGTTTAGGGTTGAAGGTTTAACGATTGTGGGTTGAGGCTTTAGGGCTGAGGGTTAAGGGATTGGGGTTTAAAATATAGTGTTGAGCGTTGAGGGTTTATGGATAGGTTTTAGGGTTTAATTTTTAAGGGTTAAGGGTTGAGGGATAGTGTTTAGGGTTTAGGGATAAGGGATTAGGGTTTAAGGTATAGTGTCAAGGGTTGAGGGTTTAGGAATAGGGATAGAGTTTAGGGTTTAGGGATGAGGGATTAGGGTTGAGGGTTGAGGTATTAGGGTTGAGGGTTGAGGGATTAGGGTTTAAGGTACAGTGTCAAGGGTTGAGGGTTTATTAATAGTGTTTAGGGTTGAGGGTTGATGGATTAGGGTTTAATGTATAGTGTTGAGGTTTGAGGGTTTAGGGTTGACAGATTAGGGTTTAGGGTTGACGGATTAGTGTTTAATGTCAAGGTTAGGGTTAGAGTGTCGAGGGTAGAGGGATTAGGGATATGGTTTAGGGTTGAAGGTTTAAGAATTGAGGGTTGAGGCTTTAGGGATGAGGGTTTAAGGCTTAAGATATAGTGTCAAGTGTTGAGGGTATAGGGATAGGGTTTAAGTTTTAAGGGTTAAGGGATAGGGATTAGGGTTTAAGGTATAGTGTTGAGGGTTGATGGTTTAGGGATAGGGTTTAGGTTTGAGGGATTAGGGTTTACGGTTGATGAATTAGGGTTTAATGTTTAGAGTTGAGGGTTGAGGGTTGAGGTTGAGGGATAGGGTTAATGGTCAAGGGATTAGGGTTAAATAAGAGTGTCAAGGGTAGAGGGATTAGGGTTTAAGGTATAGTATCGAGCTTGTTGAGGGTCTAGTAATAGGGATAGCGTTTACGGTTTAGGGATGAGGGATTAGAGTTGAGGGACGACGGATGACGGATTAGGGTTGAGGGTTGAGGGATTAGGGTTTAGGGACAAGGTTTAGGCTTAGGGTTTAAGGTATAGTGTTGAGGGTTTAAGGATAGGGTTTAGGGTTGAGGGATTATGGTTTAAGGTATAGTGTTGAGGGTTGAGGGTTTAGGGATAGGATTTAGGGTTGAGGGATTAGGGTTTAGGGTTGACAAATTAGGGTTTAATGTTGAGAGTTGAGGGTTGAGGGTTGAGGGTTTAGGGATAGGGTTGATGGTCAAGGGATTAGGGTTAAAGTAGAGTGTTGAGGGTAGAGGGATTAGGGATAGGGTTTAGGGTTGAAGGTTTAACGATTGAGGGTTGAGGCTTTACGACTAAGGGTTAAGGGATTGGGGTTTAAAATATAGTGTTGAGCGTCGAGGGTTTATGGATAGGTTTTAGGGTTTAATTTTTAAGGGTTAAGGGTTGAGGGATAGTGTTTAGGGTTTAGGGATAAGGGATTAGGGTTTAAGGTATAGTGTCGAGGGTTGAGGGTTTAGGAATAGGGATAGAGTTTAGGGTTTAGGGATGAGTGATGCAGAGGTGTCAGGTCTCCAATGGTAATCTAACAAGATCAAAAGATTCAAATAACTTGTGGCTTCAACCAATAAGGCTTCTCTAGTCTTCTCCTTGCCTTAAACTCCACCAAAGGGCTCAAATTTGGATTCCAACTTCTCAGATGAATTCTTGTACCTTCTAGGGTCTCAACCTACCCCAACTAACAAGATTCAATAGGTTTCATGCACCTTTCTGACTGGTTCTTGACAACTCCCCTTAACCAGGCCTAATCCTTGTAGCCCTGTGCAGCGACTAATTTGTACTTTTCTCCAAACTTTCCCAAAGCACTCCAAAAACTAATGACTGATCTGAGTACCCTCTATTGAGTTGTATAACATACTTCAAAATCATATACTGTTGTTTTGGACGAAATATGACTGTCCTAACAACCCGGCTGTCTTCCTGCGGGGCCTAATCCACCCACTTTACAAAGGAACTCTATCAAATACTTATCCCCCTCACTCCAAACCTAAAAAAAGTCTTAGGAAAGGATTAAAAATGAAGGATTTTCAAGGTTTCAACCAGTGGTTTGCTCATTTGCATGTTTAAATACAAAACCCCCCTTTCTAGGCCTCAAAACCTAGGGATTGCTAGATCTCCCACTTCCAATCACTTCCAGACCTCGTTCAAAGGTCTAACACCATGTCCTTGGCCATATTAACCCTCAGAAAACATAAAACCATCACCTTATTAAGGCCGATCTCCTGCTGCTACAACTGAGCCACCATTTCAATGCTCTTTCCACATGCAATCTCTGACTTTCAACGGTGATCACCTGCCCATTTGCACTCCTCCTGCTTTGTTAGTGTTAGAAATCATGTTATACATACAATCAAGGACCTATTCCATGAGTATCAGGCTCCTACATCCATGGGAAGGTCCTATGAGGCATTGAAACCTCTCAAAATGCACAGGACAGCCTGCTGTTCTTTGTAACAGTCAATACAAACAGCAATGAAACTACTTACAAAAACCTTCTCAGAGCATCAAATGAAGTCTAATATTGTTAACTGAGGTCCTAAGACATTTACCAACACTCAATAATCAAAAAGACCAATAGAAACAAGAAGGAGATACCAGATAAAACTGAATTTTATTGTGATTTGCAGCCTGCCGTACAACCCAATCTTCTAATATGACTCCACCGTACCACCAAATGCCTTTTATAGGCTTACATGACGTCTCTCTAACTTCTCCAACCAATTCCCAAAGGTTGGAGATGGTTAAACTTCCAAAACCATTCATTTTTTATTTTCCCACCAAATGCATTATTCAAAAATTTGAATATTAAACTTTGTTTTATGTGACTTTTACTCTACCAAATTATCATGGTTCATCATGGCTGATCTTATTAGGATCATTATTCCTTATTCCTGGCCTTAGACACTTATAATTGACTCTTATTTGACTCTAGAGGCACTATTGGCCCACTTACATTATTTTTTGGTCCTAGGGTCCTTACCAGGACCCTTAGGACATTTGATTATTACATCATTTTGCCCATTACAATATGCCATAATTGGTTCTAGGATGTTCCATTTGATTTGATTTGATCCATGGGCTTCTCCTTTGATCATTTGTGTCTTCTTACTCCAAAGTGTTCTCTTAGGTGCTCCTGCACCAATGAGGGATTAGGGTTGAGGGTTGAGGTATTAGGGTTGAGGGTTGAGGGATTAGGGTTTAAGGTATAGTGTCAAGGGTTGAGGGTTTATTAATAGTGTTTAGGGTTGAGGGTTGATGGATTAGGTTTTAGGGTTGATGGATTAGGGTTTAAGGTATAGTGTTTAGGGTTGAGGGTTTAGGGTTGACAGATTAGGGTTTAGGGTTGATGGATTAGTGTTTAATGTCAAGGTTAGGGTTAGAGTGTCGAGGGTAGAGGGATTAGGGATAGGGTTTAGGGTTGAAGGTTTAAGAATTGAGGGTTGAGGCTTTAGGGATGAGGGTTTAAGGCTTAAGATATAGTGTCAAGTGTTGAGGGTATAGGGATAGGGTTTGAGTTTTAAGGGTTAAGGGATAGGGATTAGGGTTTAAGGTATAGTGTTGAGGCTTGATGATTTAGGGATAGGGTTTAGGTTTGAGGGATTAGGGTTTAATGTTTAGAGTTGAGTGTTGAGGGTTGAGGGTTGACGGTTGAGGGTTGAGGTTGAGGGATAGGGTTAATGGTCAAGGGATTAGGGTTAAATAAGAGTGTCGAGGGTAGAGGGATTAGGGTTTAAGGTATAGTATCAAGCCTGTTGAGGGTCTAGGAATAGGGATAGCGTTTAGGGTTTAGGGATGAGGGATTAAAGTTGAGGGATGACGGATGACGGATTAGGGTTGAGGGTTGAGGGATTAGGGTTTAGGGACAAGGTTTAGGGTTTAGGTTGAGGGATTAGGGTTTAGGGACAAGGTTTAGGGTTTAGGTTGAGGGATTAGGGTTTAAGGTATAGTGTTGAGGGTTTAGGGATAGGGTTTAGGGTTGAGGGATTAGAGTGAAGGGTTGAGGGATTAGGATTTGATGTTGAGGGTTGAGGGTTTAGGGTTAGGGTTGAGAGTTGAGGGATCAGAGTTAAGGGTTGAGGGATTAGGGTTTGATGTCGAGGGTTGAGGGTTGAGGTTCGAGGGTCAAGGGTTTAGGGATAGGGTTGAGGTTCAAGGGATTAGGGTTAAAGTAGAGTGTGGAATGTGTAAGGATTAGGGATAGGGTTAGAGGGTTTAGGGATAAGGGATTAGGGTTTAAGGTATAGTATCGAGTTTGTTGAGGATTTAGGAATAGGGATAACATTTAGGGTTTAGGGATGAGGGATTAGAGTTGAGGGATTAGGGTTTAGGGATAAGGTTTAGGGTTGAGGGTTGAGGGATTAGGGTTTAAGGTATAGTGTTGAGGGTTGAGGGTTTAGGATTAGAGTTTAGGGTTGATGGATTAGCATTTAATGTCAAGGTTAGGGTTAGAGTGTCGAGGGTAGAGGGATTAGGGATAGGGTTTAGGGTTGAAGGTTTAAGGATTAAGGGTTGAGGATTTAGGGATGAGGGTTTAAGGCTTAAGATATAGTGTCAAGTGTTGAGGGTGTAGGGATAGGGTTTAAGTTTTAAGGGTTAAGGGTTGAGGGATAGGGATTAGGGTTTAAGGTATAGTGTTGAGGGTTGATGGTTTAGGGATAGGGTTTAGGTTTGAGGGATTAGGGTTTAGGGTTAATGAATTAGGGTTTAAGGTATAGTGTTGAGGGTTGATGGTTTAGGGATAGGGTTTAGGTTTGAGGGATTAGGGTTTACGGTTGATGAATTAGGGTTTAATGTTTAGAGTTGAGGGTTGAGGGTTGAGGGTTGAGGGATAGGGTTAATTGTCAAGGGATTAGGGTTAAATAAGAGTGTCAAGGGTAGAGGGATTAGGGTTTAAGGTATAGTATCGAGCCTGTTGAGGGTCTAGGAATAGGGATAGCGTTTAGGGTTTAGGGATGAGGGATTAGAGTTGAGGGATGACGGATTAGGTTTGAGGGTTGATGGATTAGGGTTTAGGGACAAGGTTTAGGGTTAGGGTTGAGGGATTAGGGTTTAAGGTATAGTGTTGAGGGTTTAGGGATAGGGTTTAGGGTTGAGGGATTAGAGTGAAGGGTTGAGGGATTAGGATTTGACGTTGAGGGTTGAGGGTTTAGTGTTTAGGGTTTAGGGTTAGGGTTGAGAGTTGAGGGATCAGAGTTAAGGGTTGAGGGATTAGGGTTTGATGTCGAGGGTTGAGGGTTGAGGTTTGAGGGTCAAAGGTTTAGGGATAGGGTTGAGGTTCAAGGGATTAGGGTTAAAGTAGAGTGTGGAGGGTGTAAGGTTTAGGGATAGGGTTGGAGGGTTTAGGGATAAGGGATTAGGGTTTAAGGTATAGTATTGAGTCTGTTGAGGGTTTAGGAATAGGGATAGCATTTAGGGTTTAGGGATGAGGGATTAGAGTTGAGGGATGATGGATTAGGGTTGAGGGTTGAGGGATTAGGGTTTAGGGATAAGGTTTAGGGTTGAGGGTTGAGGGATTAGGGTTTAAGGTATAGTGTTGAGGGTTGAGGGTTTATGATTAGAGTTTAGGGTTGATGGATTAGCATTTAATGTCAAGGTTATGGTTAGAGTGTCGAGGGTAGAGGGATTAGGGATAGGGTTTAGGGTTGAAGGTTTAAGGATTAAGGGTTGAGGCTTTAGGGATGAGGGTTTTAGGCTTAAGATATAGTGTCAAGTGTTGAGGGTGTAGGGATAGGGTTTAAGTTTTAAGGGTTAAGGGTTGAGGGATAGGGATTAGGGTTTAAGGTATAGTGTTGAGGGTTGATGGTTTAGTGATAGGGTTTAGGTTTGAGGGATTAGGGTTAAATAAGAGTGTCAAGGGTAGAGGGATTAGGGTTTAAGGTATAGTATTGAGCCTATTGAGGGTCTAGGAATAGGGATAGCATTTAGGGTTTAGGGATGAGGGATTAGAGTTGAGGGATGACGGATGACGGATTAGGGTTGAGGGTTGAGGGATTAGGGTTAGGGTTGAGGGATTAGGGTTTAAGGTATAGTGTTGAGGGTTTAGGGATAGGGTTTAGGGTTGAGGGATTAGAGTGAAGGGTTGAGGGATTAGGATTTGATGTTGAGGGTTGAGGGTTTAGTGTTTAGGGTTTAGGGTTAGGGTTGAGAGTTGAGGGATCAGAGTTAAGGGTTGAGGAATTAGGGTTTGATGTCAAGGGTTGAGGGTTGAGGTTTGAGGGTCAAGGGTTTAGGGATAGGGTTGAGGTTCAAGGGATTAGGGTTAAAGTAGAGTGTGGAGTGTGTAAGGATTAGGGATAGGGTTGGAGGGTTTAGGGATAAGGGATTAGGGTTTAAGGTATAGTATCGAGTCTGTTGAGGGTTTAGGAATAGGGATAGCATTTAGGGTTTAGGGATGAGGGATTAGAGTTGAGGGATGATGGATTAGGGTTGAGGGTTGAGGGATTAGGGTTTAAGGTTTAAGGGGGAGGTATATTGTTATGAAATAGGCAAATAATCTCCCATTATTTATTGGCTCTATCCACAAGAACTACTAAACTATACCTTAAACCCTAATCCCTCAACCCTAAACTTTCAACCCTAAACCCTATCCCTAATCTCTCTACCCTCAACACTCTACCTTAACCCTAATCCCTTGACCCTTAACCCTAAACGCTATCCCTAAAGCCTCAACCCTAAACCCTAATCCCTCAAGGTCCTAAACTCTAATCCCTTATCCCTAAACTCTAAATCCTATCCCTAAATGCTCAACCCTTAACCTTAAACCTTAATCACTCAATCCTTATCCACCCCTCTCCTCCCCTATCTGGCTCACTCCCATCTCTACCCTCCTCTACCCTCGACACTATACATACATACATATAAGCATACATAGATACATACATACATATAGGCATACATAGATACATACATACATATAGGCATACATACATACATACATACATACATATAGGCATACATACATACATGATTAATAGCCTTAAACATAAAAAAATTTAAGTTGAACATAACGCGCTCGCGTTATTTAAAACATGAAAAACAACACAAACTTTTGTGGAAAAGGAAAAATGCAAAGAAAAGAATAATGCGAGCGCGTTATAACGTGCTCTCATTATAACGTGCTCGCGTTATGGCTTGGTTTTGACGAGCCTAAGGCTCGTCATTACCAAGCCATAACGCGAGCGCGTTATAACGCGCTCACGTTTTGACCTAATTTTTTTTGAAATTAATTTGGCCACTTTTTGGCCCCCCATCTTCTTGCACTTACCCATAAAATACTCTTTATAAAATCTATAAAAGCATAAAATAACAATCCAAATAAGTAATTAATTATTTTCAATATCAGAATTAATAAATAAGTTTTCTAGATATGCCTTACAACTTGTTTTGCTAATTTGGCTTGTCTTGTTAGTTCGACTTGACAGTGGAGATTTTCTTGTTGAGCTTTATAGATTTCCATGGGAGTAAGGAGAGGTTCAATTGATGTCTCTCCCATGAGGTTTTGATAAAGAGGGTTTACATATTCTGCTATGAAATGATTAGATACCTCCTCTTATGAAGATGATTCGGGAATTGGTGTCGATATGGTAGACATGGTTTGGACGGGGTTTACTTGTGGCCTACCCATAGCATTAACATCATCTTGAAAGGGATCTTTTTCCTTAAGAGTAGATGTATCAAAGTCAAAAGGCAATTTGGCTCCTTTTTGAGCAAGCAAATGAAAATAGTGATCTTGATTAGAGCTTATGAGTTTATCAATAGCGGCCATGGTTTTAGGATCTTGCGTGATTTTATCTAGATCTTGGGACCCTTCTTCTTGAGAGGATTGACCTCCTAGAAAGTTTCTCTCTTCTTGAGAAGGGTTTTGACCAAACATGCCCATGTTAAAGTGAGATGAATCTATCAAAGAGGTATTACCCTCTTGAGGATTGTTTTGGCCAATGTTTTGACTTTCAAGTTGAGGATTATGAAATGGGATGTTTTGATGATCTTGTTAAGGGGTGTGAGGAAGATTTTATTGTGTGGTGTTTTGCTTAGCCTCCATGGCTTGACGATATTGTTGTCTAGTGGTAACCATAAGATTGCTCAAATGCACTAAAACAAAGATTGGGGGATAGATTTTGGACTGATTTGATTGAGTTGAGATTATTAGTTGATGGATTTGATATGGGTTTCTTGTGGAATATTATAGAACTAGATCAATAGCTGCTTTGGATAATTGATTACCTATCATGGAGGTAGATTAATGACCTCAAATGAAGGTGGATAGGGGTAATGGCGTAAAACCAACTCAAGAGAAGTTTAATCTTGAGGCTAATAAAAGACAAATAACGGATACTAATTTACCTCCAAAGGAAAAGAGAGACAAAGATTTCTAAAACCAAAGATAAATTAGGGGATGTTTGATGTGATCTTGATTCTATGGTGGAAGCTGAATTACAAAGCTCTACTAGTTGGGTAAAGATTTAGGCTTGTTTGGTGAAGGTGGATTGATACATAATAATCTCAAGAGGATAAATGGTTCAAAAAGTCCAAGTTTTGGGTATGATAATGGAAGAAATAGTCAGATGGTTGATGAAATAGGTCTAATAGTACTGTAGGATGCTAGCTAAGAAGTTTATTTGATCAAAAATTGAAGTTTACTATGTTCTGGGCTAAATGGATGATGGATCGTTTAACAGAGACAAAAGGTGCTTTATTGTGGTTCAAAGGAGCTTTATTGCATTTCTAGAGACACTGGACTATGTTTTAAAGGTGATTTACTGTAGTGCAAAGGCACTTCAAGATTGTGCAAAGATGCTTTACTATAGTGCAAAGGCACTTCAGGATTGTACAAAAGCGTTGTTTTGTTGACAGTGATGTTTCAAGGCAAGTTTTGATAGATTTTGGTGAAATTTCTTGGCAAGAGAACAAACATAGTAAACAAGATGGCTGAGGACAACAATAAGTGTATGTTCAAGGCTCATAAAAAGTCCAAATTTCTATAGGTATAACACAATAGAAGACAAATCAAGTACTTTTTATACCTAAGGAAAAAGCTTCACTGCGATAAAATCAGCTCACAACCTGGAATCTCCGTCGACTCAAGTGTTATCACACCTAATGTGGGTGTGTACACTATTTTGTCTTTGTGAGAGAGGACAGATAGGAACCTCCAGGATTGAAAGGATGATCCAATCACCCTTTTCCCGGAAAGCTACAAGTAGCTTATGCTAAGTCGGGGATTTCTGTCTCATCTCAAGGGAGCCTTATGGTGAGTAATCTTGGGGGCATCGTACCCTTGCACTAAAATTTATCACAATGTTCAGAGGTAGATTAGGTAGTCACTAGCTATGTGGTTTTTAGTTTCTTTGGGGGACCAACACCTTGCAAGCATCTGGCAACCCACTAAAAGCTTTAACCAACTTTACTAAGATTGTAATATACCTAACATAAATGCAAAATTTCTTTCAAATAGTGTTCGTACGCCTCTTTCCAAATTGGCACCGTATGGCAAAGGCTAATGTTGGTTAGGACTTGACTTTCACCTTGACCAATTTATATAGTGATCTAAAGGAAAAATTTGCTTACGGTTGTCCCTTTTGGATGAAACGCAATCTAAAAGCAGGCCCTTCTAAAGGATGACCAAAAAGTAAAAAAGAGATGGGTCTGGTTTTTTATCACCCAAGTTTTTACACAAGGGGAGAGCATACACCTATCACCTCAAAAGCATGGAAAACACTTGTTCATTTACCCTCTAGATTAAGGTAAGTGCAACTACACTAATCACACAAGATGCAATACAAGATGATTGTTAATTCCTTTAAGAAAATTGAAGTGTTTCTAAGACTTAGTATGAAAAGGATTTGATATCTTTGACAATCATCCCGCAAAAGTATGTTAGAAACCTTCTTTGATATGTGATAAGATGCTACACAAATTAGGTTAGAACATAGAAAATAATAGATAAAAATAAATGGTAAGATCAAGTGTTAGCATGTGTTTGAAATCATAGATTGAGGATGGGCCAATGAGTGGACTTAAAAATAAAAATCTTAAAATCTTTGAAATGATAATACCACTGTGTAGAGGATAGAAAAATGTCAACTTTCAAAAAAAAATAACCTGAATCAGAGTCCACTTGGGAAAGTTATGAAGATTGGAAGGTCTAAAAACTGTGACGAGACAGAGACAACAGTGAGTAAACGAGTTTTCTGAAAAAATAGATAATCTTGAAAAAAACTCAATGTCACCATGATGTAGAGTATGAAATTTTAGCCTATTTAAAAAAAAAACACTGAGAAACATGTCTATATGACCAAGATATTAGTTTTTGAAGTTGAGCCTCCAAAAACAAAATGCAGATGGAGAGGGGTCCAATTTTAGCCCTTTGTGATTGGCTCCTGATCATTAATGTGACCTGTTGCTAAGTCTGGAGGGGGCTTTAGTCAAAATAAATAAAATAAAAAAGCTTTTGACTTTTTAATTTTTTTATGTTTTAATGTGTATTTTTTGTTTTTTTAAAAAAGCTCATTGAATTTTTTCTTTTTAAAAAAAGAAATGAAAGACCAAGGTACCTAGGAATAGGACAAGGTACCTTTTTTTTTAATTTTTTAAACTATCAGCAAAGTACCTATGAAGCTCTTTTTTCAATTTTTGTTTTCCATTATTTTTTTTAATTTGTTTTTTTTTTTTTTTCTTTTTTTTTTTAATTTATTTTTATTTTTTAAAACTAGTTGTACCTGTTAGCACGGTAACTACGCATGCAAGTACATAGAAGCTCTTTTTTCAATTTTTGTTTTCCATTATTTTTTTTTAATTTATTTTTTTATTTTGCTTTTTTATTTTTTATTTTTTATTTATTCTTTAAAACATGTTGTACCTATGCAGGTAGGTACGTAGAAGCTCCTTTTTCAATTTTTGTTTTCTATTTTTTTTTTAATTTGTTTTTTTAAATTATTTTTTATTTCTTTTGCTTTTTTAAAACAATTTTTTAAAGATTTTTTAAAAAAAAATTTTAAAAAAAATTCTATACTTGCATAGTACCCCTGGGGCAAAAAAATTTGGCTAACTTTTACCTGCACTGAAATAGGCCAAATTATATGTTTTTATTCGCCTCTCGACCCTTCCGGACACAGTCGTGACCTCCATTTTTACTCAGTAAGCTTCCTTTAAAAAATCACCTTTGGATCTCTCATAAAAAAGAGTTAAAAACCTATGAAATCAAACTAAAAATTCCACACAATTGATATTAGATCAGGACCAAGGGGTCCCACCAGGTGTGTCAGAATGTGTATAGGTAAAATTGAGATTGAATAAGATCAAAACAATGATAACAACTCAATCCTATAACATCAAAAGATCCATCTAAACGATAACAATATCAATGAATATGCAATTTAAACAATCAAAAGCTATCACCCAGACTGTATTGATCTCTTGGATTTATGTGGATTGCTCAATACGTCGCATACCCATAGTTGCAACAAGCGAATGAAGATAAGTGCTCAAAGATACAATATGTGCTCAACGATGCGATAAATGCTCAAGTGTCATAGGAATATGCCAAAGCGTAAATGGTCGAAAAGGATTTTTTAATGAAGTGAAGGGGGTATAAATAGGTTCAGGGTTAGATCGATCAATGGTTGAGATAAATCAATGAAATTGATGGTTAAGATAAATCAAGAGATCATGATGAATGTGCACACACCATGTGTCATACTTTAAAGCTATTTTTATTAAATTAATTGCTTTTGGCTAAATATAGGATTTGATTTCATAAATTTAGAATGTTTTTTTCTAATTTATGAGTTGATGATAAAAACAATAAAGATTAAAGCCAATTAACTCAACTTTAGATTTATTTTTTGAAGTTTTAAAAATAAGATTGATTGTGCACATAGAGGAAAATGATATTTTGGGAAGAATTGAAAGATAATTGAGAATTAAATAAGTTTATTTATTTAATTGATTGTGCATGGAAGAAAAAGAGAAAAAAAATAAATATAGAGAATAAATTAAACAAATAAATTCATTTAATTTATTTTGCATGATGGAGGAATATAAATAAAATATTAATTTTATTTATTTTTAGAAGATAATAGTCAACTTAAATAAACTTTAATAATTTATTTAAATTTAGAGGAATAATTGATTAATTAAATAATTAAAAATTATTTAATTGTGGATAAGAGGAATTAGGTGATGAATTAATTAAATAATTTATTTATTTAATTAATATAGATTTGAAATTTGAAAGAGGATAATGATTTAATTAAATAATTAAAATTATTTAATTAAATAATTAAAATTATTTAATTTAGAGGAATAGAGTAGATTTTGATTAAATTAATTAAATAAATAGAATTTATTCAATTAATATTGAATTTAGGGAAAATAGAGGAAATTAATGAATTTGATGAAATTAATTAAATAATTAGATTATTTAATTAACGTTAAATGTAGATGATTTAGGAAGAAATGATGTATGCAAGTGATGTAGTGTAATGGGTCATTTTTAGGTGTCTACAATTGTAGTTCATTTTATTTTAATCTTGGCCATCTATGGAGGTATAAATACCAAAATAGGGATTTGACCTGATGGAAAACCCCCAAACAGCCCCATCCTTCTTTGTTTTCCTTGCAGATTCTAGATCCAAAGGAGAAGATTGCATCCACATGCTGGTTTTGTGAGCCTTCTTCCTTTATCTTTTATTTTTGTTATTCAGTTTATCTCTTTTGAGTATTAGTGATAAAAATCTTTTCAATTTCAACCTATCTTCATCACTTGGTAGTTGTTTATGTCTCATGTTGTGTAGGTTGAATGAGATAGAGTGAAACAAAGTTGAAGTTTTTAGTTTTTCATACTTTTTGGACTACAATGTGATGCACAAATGTCTGCATGATGTGCAAGAATCCTTGGTAGTGAGCTCCTCCATTTGACATCAGGTTCCTCTTATTTTTCTCCTTTCTATTCTATGTTTGAAACATTTAATTCTATCTCCAATTTTTTGTATTTGTCATTTTACCAATCCTCTTTTATCTTCAAAATCAATTAGCATAGTTTATTTTTCTATACATAATACTTTAAGGGTTTGGTGTTGTCATGGTCGGACAGTTCAAAGGATGAATTGTACAAACCATGCAGCTAGAGTAAACACAATGGAAACAACACAATCATAGAATACAACGAAAGATTCATATATTCAGAATATCAAAGAATTACAATGTTCATATGCCGGCAATATGCAGGCTACAATCAAAGGGTTCACAGGCCTGCTTTCTGGGTTACAACAAATATGTAAGATATGGCATTGAAGTGCCTTCTGAAAAGAAATTTGAACTCTAAATCACACTCTAAAACTAATGACTTCCTAATGCATCTAAGAGATGTATATATATCATCTTCAAGCTCAATTGATCCTTTGCGTCAACCACAAGAGGTTACAAACTCCAATGAAAGATGTAACATGTAGAAACATGTAGGTCGGCCTACAACATCTGGTAATGCTCCGCAATTGCATGAAACTTGGTGCGGACCTTAAGGAAGGTCTATCTAATCCACATGTGTCATGTATGATGTTTCATTAGGCTTTGCAAGTCACGAAAGTGCTCTGCAAACCTTCTCCTTCAGCTGATTGTCTGGATGTTTTGTTTTGTGAAAATTGATGATCTTTTGATAGTGATAAACTTTCTGGAAACAAATCAAAATCACTTGAAATCTAATTATGATGTAGATGACACTATGTAGAAGCTAAGTCCTACTCCATGAGCTCTGATATGATGATGTAGTAAAATGTGGTACAAAATGCTAAAACTACAAATGACTGAACTGAACTGAAATGAAAGAAAACAAAAGAATGCAAATATTTTTGGTTGATGCAAGATTACTCTGCAACCTGGAATGCTCCTACATTAGGGTTGTTGATGTTATTTTGTTGAAAAATAGTAGGCAATAGAAAAATAAAATAGTCTTGAGCATAGTTGTGAAAATTTCTTTTGACTAATACCTCTTAGTTGAATTTTAACTTTTCCTCTATATTTTGGTGAACCCAACATTTTGTAAAATCTAAAAACACTTATATTTTCACATTTAAAAATATTCTTCAACATTTAAAACAACAAACTCTTCATCACATTTGGTTGTGTGTTGTGAAGACAAACTCTGTTTATGAGCTTCACCATGTAATCCTCTCATTCTAATTACATTGTTCATAGAAGTTTGATGAACACTATAATGGGCCAATATTGTGCCCCTAACACTCCTGTTAGGTCAGCACTATATTTCTCACACTTCTCCTATGACACTATAATGACATCTCTTCCTAATTTATTGTCTTACTTGATTCCTCCAGTGACTATTTTTCATGATGCTGAAGTGACCTTTGACCATGAGATTGCATTAGGTAGTGTTTCTCAAAATTAGGTCTAGGAATTAGATTGACACTTGGCTAACTACCAAGATTCCCTGACTAATGAGAACCTACCTAGTGCTATTATTCCTCTAGTTGAATCCCTTCATTCAATGCTAACTAGTCACCCCCATGGTCTTGACTTCCTCTATGGCATTTCTCATATAAATGCATAGTGATGCACCTCTGTTAGCAAGCTACTATGAGGGTGCTCAAGACTCCCATTCCAACATTACTAGTAATCAAATTTCAATTTTGATGGCTACTTCTACACAAACATACATCTTCACATATGGTCACTAGTACTTCACAACAAGGGAATGCAGATGCTTCTTCATCTGGAATGGCCATTAACCCCATAAATCAATATGGGTTTGTTCCCCCTTCTCATCCCCTATAGTTTACTTTTCCTAGTGGCCACCTCGAAGCCTCCCAACACATGTCACTTCCTCTCACCTCTACCACCATCTTTACATTCATGCATACCATAGATCACATCATAAACCAATTCTTGTAGAATATTATCTCCCTACAGTAGCAACTCGCCACCATATCCACATCATCTACGCAACCTATCATTCCAACATATTGTAAATGTAGTCCTTTATCTCTCACCATCCTAGCTACTGCATTTCCCTAAGGCTTCAAGCACCTAGTTTGAAAAGTAATTTGGTAAAGGAGATCCAAACACATGTATCTACATTCATTGCCTTGACCATTTCATTTTTTAGGATCATTTGTTAGAAAAATTATTTCTATGATTGTTGAAAGACACCATACTTGACTAGTTTTGCTCATTACTTGACCATTCCATCTCTTCTTTCAAGCAACTTGTAAATTAATTTCTTTGACACTTCTAGGCTAACATTAGACCATAGGTTACTTTCACTTACCTCATCCATTTTTTATAGGGAGCACAAGAGAAAATCTCCAATTTTATTTGTAGATATCAATCTTTATTTTTGCAAATTCTTTATGCCTACTAGATTCAGATGTGCAACTGGTGTTTATTAGAAACCTACAACCTTTGATCTAAGATAAGATTTTGCCAATGAAATATCCTTCTTTTGCACATCTATGCATAGAAATTCATGATTACCAATAGTTTTTTAGCTAGTTCAAGGTCCCAACCTCATCGGCTTTTGTTGGACAATCTGGTACGTCTTCTTCTTTTAATAATTACACAAAAAACAATAACTTATTTAAAAAATAATGCTTCTATAATTATCAATAATGTAGTGGCTATAACACCTTCATAGGCTGCTCTAGCTCTCTCTTCTTCTAAACAAGAAGAAAATCAATAATTTACACCTTGGACCGAGTCCCTTTATTCTATAATGTAGCAACTCTTGAATAATAATTTAGTACAGTTGCCACCTATGCAACCCTTAGACACAAGAAAACCCTTGCCACCTTCTTATGACCTGAAGGCCTTTTGTCAATTCTAAAAATTCCTTGGTCATGACACTAAAAGATGTTTGTGTCTTAAACATATAGTACAAGACTACATTGATTATAATTTCATCTAGGTAGCTAGAGTGAATGATAAAGAAAACAAGTTCATTTCCCCTCCCAACAAAAACTTACAAAATTATACCAACCCATTGCCATGTCACTCTTCCAATTTCATTAATATTTCACCCGCCTCTACAGTGTTAGAAAATACTACTAATAAGTCTTCCCCTTCATTTGTTGAAACGATAGGAATCATGGATGTCTACCCTCATTCTTCTCAAGAGCAACCTGTTCTAAAACCTATCATTCCCTTTACCCACATCAATGCACCCATACATGTGTATGATGGCCCTCTGTAAATTGCCACCTAGGTTAATAGAAAACTCATTAGGGGTCTCCTTATTGATCTTGTGTACATGGTAAATGTCATTATAGAGGAGTTCTTGTACATTCATGAACTGTATAACTTGACAAGTATGAGAAATCAAAAGTCTACATACAGTCGCATGATGGATTGTCAAGACCCACCATGGGTTCACTTACCCTCTCAGTCTATGTCAAAACTAAGACCTTGGATGTCCCCTTCTCAGTGATTCCAGACTTAAACTATTTTCACCTAAATTTAGGCCATTTTTGGCTTTGCTTCTATGAGAGTGGTCCCTTCTATAGTCCATAAGTGCTTAAAATTCCCCCATTATGAAGTAGTGCACACAGTCCACCATAGTTGATTCTAGCCTCACCCCATGTATGGGAATTTCTCTTTGGACTACTTTTGGCCAGCCTCAACTAAGCCTCTATGACCTCATAATGATTTTTTTAAATTTTTATCACACCAAAAGTTCAAATCTAGTTGGATATGTAGTTTTCTAGTGGTGCTTCTCCCTCATCTCATATAGCTACTACTCCTTGGGTATCTCAACCTTCGATGGATTCTCCTATTATTTCTACTGCTCCATAAGTAGTTGAAGGAAAGAAACACATACTAAGTGTGCCTCTTTGTCCCCATGTAGCTAGCTAGTACTCAGAAGTTCCACTTCTAACCTCTTATTTGAGGCCTAGAGGTAAACAACTAGTACCTCCTAGACTGCCTCACATCCCTATAGTTTCTCAACCTCTAGTAGTTTCTGCTATTCCTCTTGCCTCTTCGATGGTGTGAGGAAAGCAACCCATGTTGTGGGACCCTCCCCCTCCTCCTGTCTTTTCCCAACCTTCGGTGGTGTTGAAAATTTTTCCTGAATCGGTAAAGGGTTTGCCAGTTCTAATGCACAGGCAGATTCAGCCAATAGATATGGGAGGTTATGTGAGCTGCCTCCCCTTCACTTCTGGTTCTGCCGCACCAAGGGGGGTATCCCTATAGCTAATGATGTAACTTGACTCGCCCAAATGGAAGAATGATTTAGCTTTACAAATACAGGCAGAATACTCTCACTTTTAGACCAAGATGTGTATGATACATCACAAGTTTGGCAACATTCTTGGACATATTTGTCTGGTTGTGGATGAGAGTATGAAGGGGTCCTAATCCTACTCCTACAAACTAACAGGTGGAAGTTATGAAAAGATGGATTTTAGATGTTGGGTTTGGACTTATGGGATTTTCTTAGACCCTTTGAACAGATAGATTCCCAGATCAGTGCCTTATCTGGGTAGCAGAGTCGCACCTATGAATGTAGATGTCTCCCTATGATAACATAACTTCATATGCAGAGGATTCACATAAAATATCACTACCTAACAGCAATACATCCAAGAAATGGTATTACCTATGATCATACTTAGCAGATCCTATGATGCAGTCCATTTTCCTTTGTATCTGATCAAAAGCCTATTTAACCACTCCTTGAGCAGATGCAAGAAATTAGACACACAGTACAACAAGCATATACTAAAAAACTTGGAAGCCCTTGACAACCTTGTTTGAAAGGAAAACAAGAAACATACAGGAGACAATCACAGACCATACACACATCAAGTGTTTTTCATTTAAATTCAATCTGCATAGAATGTCATCATACAAGAATTTATCATTTACAAACAAGAAGGACTGACACACCAGAGCAAGGACCAAATCTTCAACAAGAAATGCCTTTCAAAATGTGAACACCTTGTGTTCAGAGTCAGAGCAGAAAACCAAAAAAAAAACATCCCACCCCCGCCCCAACGAGTAACATAGTCTGCTATATACAGCAAGAAAGTGTACTCACATTAATTACATGGCACCCTTCAAAATTTGCCAGATACATTGCACCAAGAATGGTGCCCAAATCAATCAATGCAAAATGCATGGGAAGAGGAAGGAGCAGGTGAAATTGGGATGTGTGCAACTGCCTAAGGATTTTCCATTAAATTTGGGTGGTTGGCTAGTTAATTATTAGCCCATGCCTCTGCATTTCACCATTAATGCCTCAGCTACCCATGGGATGCAGCAATGGTTCGTGCTATGAATTTTCCCACTCGAACTGGTGTGGACACACAGAAAATCTTTCCTTCGTCAAGCATTCAAAATAAGGGCCGTCGATCTCCCTCCCATCGCTGAGATCCATAGCTCAAAATCCTGCAAAAAAGTCAGTAGCCAATGATAGCGTGCCACGTAGGCACTCCACACTTCTATCGCTAACTTTTCCCCTTTGTATTTTGCCTTTTCGCCCTTGTATATGCAAAAACATATGCATATACAATCGCTCTTTAAATCTTTGTATATGCAGGATGCATATACATGCAACTTTCTGGACATGTGGCAACCCCTGATTGGTTCCCTATCGCTAGGTATTTTCATTTCCATTGGCCATCAGAACAACCCTAGGAGCATCTGCCAATGTGTAGTCTCTCATCGATGAACCAACATGCTTTTTCCCTTTTGCATCTAAAAATGCATGTGGGATTGTATATACGTATAATCACCCTTCATACAAGGCGGACCCCAAAACATCATAGAACAAATTGAAATTGCTATCGGGCCCGGGCCTTGTACCTTTCCCTTGTATAATCACTTTGTATATACAAGGCGCATATTTCAAATTTTCATGAAGCATGTTGAAGTTGCTTTGAAATCCGGCTTGTATCTAACCTTTGTATCTTTGCAATGTATATCGGCACATACAAGTGCCCAATATACATGTCATGGACGCCAGTGGTTGATCTACCAATTTTGACTTTTCCTTCGGGTCCGAAATGTATGCCTTTGTTTTGTATATTGGCTTGTATGTTGCATATACAAATGCAACATACATGCAATCCACGGATTCCAACCATTATCAACCAGACTGCACATTCCTTCAGATTCTGGCTTGCATATTTAGAATGTATATTTGAATGAATGTTTGAATGTACAACCATAAATATACAAGCGGCGGGCCCCAGCTTTGTAACTTGTCTTGTATGTGCCTATTTGTATATCGCTGCCGATGCACATTCTACTTTGCATATCCATTGGCCCCACCAAATGTACATTGGCCCTTGTATCTTTTTCTTGTATATGCATTGGCCGATGCATCCTTTGCATTGTAGTAGATGTATATCGAGCCTTGTATATTCTTCCTTGCACCTTTACATGCAACCCGATATACAAACCGGGAATATTCCTAGGAATCTGTGAAAGATTCCCCCTTTGTATATGCATCTTTTCAAAGCCCGATATGCATACAACCCATTTTTTCAAAGGCCGAATGAGATCTTGCAAGCCTGCCCATGCACATTGGACCTGCATGTATATACAAAGGCACCTACACACAACTGATTTTTGTATTTTTTACAACTGCAGAGGCCAAAAGAATTAGAATTTTTTTGACTTTTGGGAAGGGGCTTGCATATACATATTTAAGTACCAACAGGTGGCTCCTTCAATTCCTCCTTCTATCCCTCAAAAAAGGGAAGAAAAGGAACCTATGTTGGAAAACCCCCTAGCTCCTTAAATAGAGGCCCTAGCTCACACTAGATGGAACCAGCTTGCAAGAGATCATAAGCATCATCAATGTGCTATAGCTTGAGAACATTCTATTGAAGCATAGTCTCTCAATGAGTGTCCCCCTCTCATGCAACTACCTCTTGATCTTTCTCTTCGCTCTAAGCCTCGGCCTCCCCCTTCCTAGCCTAAGTTGTTAGGGTTAGCCGGTAGAAGATATCAATTAAATGCAAATAAAGATTAAATAGAGGAATGAAAATACATAGAAATAATAACAGCAAGAGATAAGTTTTAACGTGGTTCACCTAAACTCGGGCTACATCCACCAACAGAGAGTCCAACATTATTATCTAGTAAATCAAACTGATTACAACCATCAATCCTTGCAATTCAATACTGCTGCAAAATGCTACAATACATCTACAAAAACCCTAACCCTTAGGTGATTTTATCAAACCTTATGTCAGTTACAAAAATAGGGTTTTTTATGTCAGCCAATAGAAAAATAACTCCTGATGCCTTAATAAAATAATAAAAAATTGTTGGAGGTTTCGAGGGCACTGCCCCTCGACCCCGCCCTATATCACGACAAGGAGCACGCCAGGGGTGCTACCCCTGGACCCCGTCTTGGGGGCGCTGCCCCTTGACCCCGTTAAATAATTTGGGGGAAACCATGCCGATAAAAGTGGGGTAAATTTAACCTCCAAGTCTTATTAGGCTCCATATAACAACATAAGTCTCTCCCATCCCCAACCCCCACCTCTCCTTAGTCAGACCTAGACAAATGGAACCCCAAAAGGGTTTAAGTAGTCTTGGCTCCCTCTACTAAGGATCCCATCATTCCTTCTATCCCATATATGCCACCCTTCTTGGAGCCTCTAGACCTCCCTAAGATTAGTTTCATCTCTAGCACTAATCTCACAACACTTGTTCCTTTCTAGTAGACCCACCATCAAATCTTTCCAGATGTCCTCTAGTCCACCACCATTAACATTGACATACCTTACCCACCACCCAAACAAAAACCAAAGCATTATCCTACACCGCCATTCATGTCATCATCTCCACCACCTCTAAGCCATTCTTCATTAGGTCTTCCTACTATGGAAGATGCTCCTCCACTTGTGACACTTAATGATTGCATCTCTACTGATAGCACTAATGAGCCACACCTGGTGCAATATTCTGATAGTGATTCAAAAGATTCCTCCCTAGCAGAGTGTATCTTTGAGTCCTTCATAGATATTCCCTCATTGTCCTTAATTTTTACACAATCATTAATAATAGCCTCTCTCATGCTCAAGAGGATCCTGCTTCTATAATTGACCCTTTTCATTTGTGTTTAGTAGAAAAGAGAGACCTAATCACTACTCAATTAGCTAGGTTAATCCTTCCAATTAAACATTGGAACACAAACCGAGCTTGGATACAGTTCTGAAAGAGAGCCAGGCTACAAGTGGTTATGTCCCTTTGTTGTAATTGAAAAGGTTGAGGTTAGGAGGCTAGATCTAGGGTTTCTATGATGAAATATGATAAAATAGAACTAACTAACCAATTGGGGTTGAAAACCTAGAAATTGGGACCTGAACTAAGCAGAGCAAGACTGTCGGAGGCCACTACCAAAAATATGACCCAGATCTAGAGGAATAGGGTGTTCAAGCATAGTTGTTCTGGGGTTTCAGGCTGCTAAAAGTTTGAGATACTTCCGACACCTGTACTTTCATCTTTCTGTTAGATCTTCTATCTTCAACTTGTACATATAAAAGAGGAAAACTGGTGGTGTTGTATAGAGACTTGCCTTAGTCAAACCTTCATGTATGTGTTCCCACTTCCATAACAACAAATATAAGTGTAATAGAGAGTGTGTGCCCTAGGTAGGTAGAGGCAAAATCTATGACAAAGAGTGTTGTAATCAAATAAATTGACAAGAGTTACCATGAGTATGAAACCCTAGGTGGATGTGTATCATAACATGGATTGTCCACAAGATGTTGATGAAGGAAGGAGGCTTCCTTGAATAACTACAACAATGGTTAATGCTTGCAATAGTAATTTACAAAAATAGAGATCTTGTAGATAGAGCAATATCATAGAGAGTTGTTAGCATTCAAAACCCTAGAGAAAGATTTTAGGGGGGTTTAATGATTATCAATACTTGTTTATATATGATTCACGATTACTTTCTGAGGACCCAATAGAGTCAAGGCCGACAAGGGGCATCGTATAAGTCATAAGGTTGACAATAAGGTATAAGTTGATGGGGATAAAGTGCTAGGACTCTAGCGCTAGGGCACCCCAGTCCTAGTGATTTGGGCCATCCAAAATCCAAGTGATAGAGGATTGAGTGTTGCATCTCAAAGAAGTACTAGAGATTGCATAATGTAAACAAGGATGAGCATTCAAGCCACAACAGGTGCTAAACCTAGTGTGAAATTGTAAGGGGTATACAATTTTTGACAGTACATTTAGCCCCCACTTTAGTGAGGGTATGATCTTACGCTCATACTCTCGCTAAAGTACGGAGAAGATAAAGATCTCTTTACCAAGATGTTGGAGCCATAGAATATCACTAAGTTGAGAGTTACACTAGCCCCCAAGCTTAGGATCCTATAATTCTATAATATCTAGATAAAGAGGTTATGAAAACACATAGCATAGATCATACATAAAGCACACAAAGCATACACTAGGTATTCATAGAAGGCATAAAGCATAGTCATGAAAAACACAAGGAAAGCACATGGAAAACACAAAGCAAACATGGAATATATGAAGCAAAAATGGAATACACAAAGAAAACATGGAATACACGAAGTAAACATGGAATACACATAAAGCATACATGAAAGCATACACATAAGCAAATTAAAAAAGGAAGCTTTGAGTCAACAAGGTAAAGAGACCTAGTCTATAAGGATGTCTCAATACTTTGTATCATCCTCAAAAGAAAACCAAGAATAGAGGAATTCTAAAAAGGAGATAGAAGGATTAAATGAGTTGATTGATTACTACAAGGAGAGATGACAAACAAGTAGATGGGGAGCAATCAAGTGAAGAGGAGTACATGACTCTTGTGCTAGCTTGCTCTATCACTAGGGGTCATGTAAATCAAGATAATCTCATGGAACATGGGCTAGCAAGTTGTATTATGCTAGGTGACCGTGGGTTAAGGTCATATAAAACACACAGGCTAGCAAGTTGCGATATGCTAGGTGGTTTATAGACTATGCAGATCACAATCTAGCAAGTTATGTTATGCTAGGTGACCATAAGTTTGGGTTGTATGAAGCACATAGGATAGCAATTTACGTTATGATAGGTGGCTCATAGACCATGTTGATCACATGCTAGCAAGTTGCATTATACTTCAAGGAGCATAAATAAACAATGCCTCAAGGAGCGTAGCATCTCAGGGAGCATAAAATAAACAACACCTTAGGGAACATATTGATAACCATTCCTTAGGGAGCACTATGAAAAACACCACCACCGGGGGCATATCAATAGGCTAAAACTCAAGAGAAATGAATGAACAAGGGTGCATTTGTGGATGCACAAGTGAATAGGGAATATATATTCCCCCCTTAAAATGTTTGCATGTGTAATATGAAAAGTTTTTAAGGTAAATAGGAGGGGAAAGTGTAAGAGGAGGAGAGATCCTTGAGGAAGAATGGTTACCATTTTAATAGTCTGTTATGTTGCCCCCTAGAGTATGGGTGAGAACAACCATGAAAGAGAACTTTATGAAATGAGGTTGCATCACCATGTGTAGCAATGAGCTAATTAACCAAGAGATAAATTGCCATATCAATGGTGAGGTTATTAATGAGGTCTACATCATGAGGAGAAGAAGAGAGATCTCCAAGGGTAGAGTGTGAATCATAAAGGATAAGTAAGGTCACCACCAATGGACATTAACAACTTCTTACCATAAAAAGGGGAGAAGTGTAACATCACAATTGAGGTAACTAATGTGAGCAATCGCATGATAACAAGGTTGTTGCGACACATTTTGATCAATATTGTTAATTTGAGTTAGTTATTTTGCATAGTCAAGAATGTAGCTAAAAGGTTGAGGTGAATTTGGAATAGGAGTGGAAGGTTGTTGCAGGCTATCAGGACAAAGATGCATGACAATTTTAGGTTTTGTAGGTTCTTATAGGAATCAAAAATGTAAATTGTGTTGATATGAAAGTTGATGTTATGTATTTCTATAGAAGCCAATGTGAGCTTTGATTCTTCATTTTCAGAAGTTTCATTGCTACAATGGAGATCATTTGAGTAAAGATTAGGTAATGTGATATTGAGAAAATTATCTATGATTGAATTATGAATGACATCTAAGGGAAAACATGCGACCAAAGGAGAAAGAAAAAAATTCTTCACATACTTCTTGATACTCAAGGAACGTGAACATGCAACTAAAGGAGGAAGAGGAGAGTCTTTCACAACCTTCATGATACCCAAGGAACTTGAACATGCAACTAAAGGAGGAAGAGAAGAAGTCTTCACAATCTTCGTGGTATCCAAGGAGCTTGAACATGAAACTGAAGGAGGAAGAGAAAAGGCCTTCACATTCTTTGTGATATCCAAGGAACTTGAACATGCAACCGAAGGAGGAAGAGAAAAGTCTTTGACAACCTTAATGATACCCTTGAGGAAATTGAACATGCAACCAAAGGAGGAAGAGAAGAAGCCTTCACAACCTTCATGATATCCAAGGAGCTTGAACATGCAACCAAAGGAGGAAGAGAAGAAGCCTTCACAACCTTCGTGATACCCAAGGAACTTGAGCATGCAACTGAAGGATGAAGAGGAGAAGCCTTCACAACCTTTGTGATATCCAAATAATCTTGAACATCCAACTGAAGGAGGAAGAGAAAATTCTTTCACAACCTTCATGATACCCAAGGATCTTGAATATGAAACCAAAGGAGGAAGAGAAAACTATTTCACAACCTTTGTGATACCCAAGAAACTTGAACATGCAACTGAAGGAGGAAGAGAAAAGTCTTTCATAACCTTCGTAATACCCAAGGAACTTGAATATGCAACCAAAGGAGGAATAGAAAAGTCTTTTACAACCTTTGTGATACCCAAGGAACTTGAACATGTGACCGAAGGAGGGAAAGAAGAAGGTCTAACTGTGTATATGGAAAATCGATCTATTCTAAACTAATAAAAACCAAAAATCCAATAACATAAAGAAAATGAATTTAAATAAAAGCCATGACAAATAATCAATGCAATAAAGACTTTTACCGAAATTTGTGTTGTTTCCTTTGGATTGAATGTAGAATTGCTCAATGAAATTGCAAAGCCATAGCTGCAACAAGCAAGTGTAGTGCTCAAGAGATCAATGTCAAATGATCGTAAGGTTGCTCAATCGACGCGTTGTGTATACTCAAAGCTCTGTTAAGTATGCCTGAAAATACAATCGAAGAGAGAGGGGTAATGAAGGAGATGAGGGGGGTTTATATAGATTTCACGAAAAATCGATCAACGGTCCAGATAATTCAGAAGAATCAACGGAGGAGATAAGTTGAGGAATGTGCAACGAATAAGAAGAAGACATGTGTCTTGCTTGCTTTTGCATGAGAGGAGTTATCAAGAATAGAAGAATGAGTTAACTGAAGAGATAAATCAATTAAAAGAATAAAGCAATCAGTTAAGTGATTTAAAACAAGAAGAAGAGATTTGCATGAGAAAAGAAGATATTTTGCTTTATTAAATATAGAAATATTTAATTGATGAGCAAAAAAGCTTGAGTTATTTTAGAGATAACTCAAATTAGAAGAAAAAGCAATTTAAATAAATAATTGATTTATTTAAATTTAGAGAAGATATTTTGGAAGAAACAATTAAATAATTAGAATTATTTAATTTAGAAGATTTTAAAAGCAAATTAAATAAATAAATTTATTTAATTGTTGTGCATGATTTTGGAAGAATAATTTTTGATTTAATTAAATAATTTAAGAATTATTTAATTTTAGATAAGAGGGAATTTGTTGAATTAATTAAATAATTGGATATATTTAATTAATGTAGATGTGAATTTTGGAAGGTGACAATGATTTAATTAAATAATTAAAAATTATTTAATTGTGGAAGAATATAGAGGAATTTGATTTAATTAATTAAATAATGAGGATTTATTTAATTAATGTCGCAATTTTATGATTTAGAAGAATTTGATGAAATTAATTAAATAATTAGATTATTTAATTAATGTTGAAATGCAGGTGATTAGGAAGAAATGATGAAATGCAAGTGATGCGACGACTTGGTCATTTTAGGGTGTCTACATTTTGCCCCTCTTTGATGCAATGCAGCATGTAGCGTTGCGTCAAAGAAAATCAATTGTTGAAGATGTGATACAATTTTTTGATGCCCCAGTGTAGGTAGTTGCCCTAGCGTAGCTTGCGTAGGGTGCCCCCTCGAGAGGAAAGATAGGGAAGCAACAGAAGAACTGTGTTGACACTCGACTAGAAGATTTGTTGGAGATAGGCGAGGTTGGGTTGGTGATAGATAGAAGAAAGTGGAGATAGAAGAGAACATGATAGAAAAGACTATTGATCGATTATTGTTGGAAAACTATATAAGGCCATGGATGAATGGATGGGTAGATGGATGAGCTTGTTGCAATGGTTTCACATTTGTTTATAAAGAGCAATCCTTATTTTTGATATAGCACGTGGATAGTTTGCCACCAAGGTATAAAAGACCAAGGTGCTGTAATATTTGAGTGCGTGGACGTTGACTCTGCAAGCAAACGGTTTGAACCTAGATCCCTTAGACATAATATAACCTTGTTCGAATATGCGAGTAAGCCATAGTCTTGAACATAAAATAAACTTCAACACATGTAAATGCAAGAAGAAATATTAATATGTAAGATGCTAGGTCGTAACACACACAAGATAAATAGAATGCTAAGAAAGATGCTAGAGATCATTCCTCAAACACGGCACACAGAAAGCAATGACTATGCCCCCAATCCGTACTGCATCGCAACATACCAAGATTATAGATAAATCAAGGTAGCCTTGAATAGGTAATGGAAAAGGAACAAAAGATAAACCAAAAAGCAAATTGACTGACTTATAAAGTAAACATACAGCCAACATATTCTCTTTCCAAAGAGGTTGCACAGGATAGATTGGATAGGAAAGATAACAACCTTATCGTAGGAACTCTGTGTCCGTTAAAGGGGGCTATCTACCTAAAAGACAATGTCTCGCTGCAGGAAATGCCACATGTCGCAGGAGACGCGTGCGTTGGTCTCGACAATGGAACACTTCATAGAAGACAAGCTTGTTGATCTAGGGCTTGGTTAAGCGGTACTTAGCTGATGTTGGCAATCGGTATGCAGGACAGTAGATGACTCTGGAAGAAAGCCGCTTTGCTTGAGGTTTGTTAAGGACTTTTGCTTTGAAAGGATGCGCTAGCTGGTTGCTTGAGTTAGTCAAGTTGAGGCGAATGGATTTTGACAAACGGAAGACTAGAAGGATGGAATGCTAATGGATTGGGACGGGTGGAGAATGATGGATCGTGTGTGCCTGAGTACTGGAAACATCCTTCGTATTCCAGACTGCCTACATACCCTGTGTCCATGGGATCAAGGCACACTTACGATGGAAGATGAACGTGATAAATATGTAGTTCTGGATAGAGTGATGAATGGGTCAAGGTGAAAGGAGGGGATCTTATGTACCTGAGTACTGGAAACGTCCTTCATATTCCAGACTGCCTACATACCCATATCCATGGGATCAAGGTACCGGAAGATTGAAAAGATGATATGTAGTTCTGGTTAGTGTGATGATGTAGAACAAGTGTTGAGAAGAGGTGATCTTATGTACCTGAGTACTGGAAACGTCCTTCGTATTCCAGACTGCCTACATACCCATGTCCATGGGATCAAGGTACCTTAAGATTGAGAAGAGATAATATGTAGTTCTGGTGAAGGTGATGATGTAGAACAAGTGTTGAGAAGATAACCGCCTTATCGTAGGAGTGAAGTGTCCGTTAAAGGGTGTTACCTGTGAAAATGAGACAAGATTGAAGTATGTGCTGCAAACCATGAACAAGGAACCAATCCTAGACCGACGCTAAGGAAAGAGTTGCCTCCATTCTGGTAGAGGAAACTGTAGGGGTGACCGCCGAAGAAGACACAGAAAGACTTGACCTAGGATCAGACAGTGTTAACTGTAGACACAGATCAAGACATGGGATGACGATGATGGACATTGACAAATTTCCAAGCTAGACTAGATAGGGAGATGGAAATGCAAACAAAGTCGATGGTTTTATTATGGATGGATGGATGAGGCGTGTAGTTGTGAACTGGACAAGGAGTGGACAAGACTCGATAGACGATGGATGCTGACTCTACGTATAGCGCCTGTTTGCCAGGTTTTCACTATGGTACTTATCCAAGGCGCCTGTTTGCCAGGTTTTCACCAGAGGATGGATTTTTTTGGATTTTTGTATTTTTGTATTTTTTGATTTTTTTGATTTTTTTGATTTTTTTGATTTTTTTGTGGGAATACTCTGAGGATCAGGCATAGAACTTCTTGAGACGGACACTGTTAAGTGGCTCATTTAGAGGAATGCCGTCAGGTGTAGCTAAAGTATAAGCTCCCAATCCATATGCTGCTGTGACAATGAAGGGACCTAACCAGTTAGGCTCAAACTTACCCTTCTTATCTCGATCTGCTTGATTTCTCTGATTCTCCTTAAGTACAAGATCACCAACTTGAAACCATCTTTCTTTGATCTTTTTGTTGTAATTACGTCGGAGGCGGTTTTGATAGACATGGAGATGATTAAGTGCGGCAAGGCACCTCTCATCTAGTAGTTCAAGCTCAGCTAATCTGGAAGTGCGATACTCATCTCCACTGATCAGGTCCTGCATGGATACTCTGAGGGATGGGATCTCGACCTCTATAGGTAGGATGGCTTCAGAGCCAAAGACCAAGGCATATGGTGTGGCACCAGTTGGTGTTCTGATACTAGTGCGGTAGGCCCATAGGGCAGGATTGAGTTGTAAGTGCCAATCACGACCAGCTTCATTGACTGTTTTCTTGAGGATTTTGAGAATGGTTTTATTGGAAGCCTTAGCTTGGCCATTACTCTGCGGATAGTAGGGAGTTGAAAAGCGATGTTGGATATTGTATTGTATGCATAAAGCACGGACATCTTGGTTCTTGAATGGTCTCCCATTATCAGTGACAATGGCTTGGGGAATACCATACCGGCATATGAGGTAGTTTAGAATAAACTTGGCTATTTGCTTACCGGTGATATAGGTCATAGGAATGGCTTCCACCCACTTCGTAAAATACTCAGTGGCGGTAATGATAAACTTGTGGCCATTTGAGGAGGAAGGGTGGATTTGTCCTACGAGATCGAGACCCCATTGAGAAAAAGGCCATGGAGTTGTCACAGGTTGTAATTCATGAGCTGGTGCGTGAATCAAATCTCCATGCTACTGACATTGTAGACACTTCTTAGCAAACTATGCAGCATCTTGCTCTATTGTAGGCCAGTAATAACCTGTTCTAAGTATCTTCTTAGCAAGATTAGGACCGGTAGAATGTGCACCGCAGACACCTTTGTGTATGTCTCGTAAGGTAGCTTCGGCTTCTTCCACGTTAAGACATCGTAAGAGGATACCATCGAGACTTCAGTGATATAGTGTATCACCCAGAATGATGTAACGAGAGGATCGACGGATAAAGGTTTTGCGTTGAGTGGATGATAGGTCAGGGGGAAAGGTTTTGTTCTTGAGGTATTCATAGATATCTTCGTACCATGGGGAATTGGGACCAACAAGTTCACAGATGATTTCAGTAATAGGGACATCGACGGCTGGTATCAACAATTGCTCGATCAAGAATTCACACTTCTGTGTATTAGCAGGCATATCAATCAGTGACCCTACAGAAGCCATAGAATCTGCAGCTTTGTTATGTTCTCTTGGAATTTGCTCAAATGTGATGCTAGAAAAGTGTGGTTTGTAGACATCCACCAGTTGCTTGTAGGGGACCAACTTTTCATCCTTTGTTTGGTATTCATCCGTGACTTGGCGGATGACTAGCTGTGAGTCTCCATATACTTGTAATTCTGTGATGTCCCATTGAACTGCTGTATTGAGACCTATAAGGAGTGCTTCATACTCGGCTATGTTGTTGGTGCAAGGGAATGCAAGCCGATATGACTTTGGAATGTAGTCATTCTGAGGTGTAACAAATAAGATTCCAGCTCCTGATCCATGCTGTGTGTAAGAGCCATCAAAATACAGCTTCCACATAATGGAGTTGGAAAGAGTGAAGAGATTTTCATCAGGAAAGTCTGCTACCATAGGGTGTGTATCCTTCATAGGTGCGTCTGCTAGTTGATCAGCAAGGGCTTGCCCTTTGATTGCTTTACGATCTGTGTACTCAATGTCGAACTCGCTAAGGATCATGACCCACTTAGCTAGTATGCCTATGAGAGCTGCTTTTGCTAATAGATATTTCAAGGGATCAATCTTGGCTATGAGATTTGTGTGTTGGTTCAACATGTAATGCCGCAACTTTTGGGAGGCGAAAACTACTGCTAGACAAGCCCTTTCCATTGGTGAATAATTGAGCTCATATCCCACCAAGGTTCTACTAATGTAATAAATTGCATGCTCCTTTCCTGTGTCATCATTCTGTGCTAGCAGGGCCCCTAGGGCCGAATTTGTAGTGGAGATGTACAATATCAAGGGTTTGTCCGCAACTGGTGGAACCAATACAGGAGGTGTAGCTAGATACTCCTTAAGTTGTTCAAATGCTGCTTGACACTTGTTGTCCCATCGAAATGAGACATCCTTTCGGAGCAAGTGTTGAAAGGGTTGACATTTATCTGCTAGCTGTGATATAAAATGCCTGATGGACTGTAACCTTCCTTGGAGGCTCCTTAATGCTTTTAGGTTCTTTGGTGGAGGCATCTCCACTATAGCCTTTACTTTTGCGGGATCTACTTCGATGCCTTTACGAGATACAATGTATCCTAATAGCTTCCTTGATGTGACACCGAATACACACTTCTTTGGATTGAGTCTTACTTGGTATTTTTCCAGCCTGTCAAAGATCTGTCCTAGGACCTGTATATGTTCTGCTCTAGAAGATTTAGCCAATATATCATCCACATAGTCCTCCATGATGTGATGAAAGAGATCGTGGAAGATCACTGTCATTGCTCTCTGATAGGTTGCTGCTGCATTCTTCAAACCAAACGGCATAACACACCAACAGTAATTGCCCCAAGGACATGTAAAGGTTATTTTGTGTTGATCCTCCTCAGCTATTCTAACCTGGTTGTAGCCTGAGAATCCATCCATAAGAGAAAGCATCTCGTGACCTGCTGTCAAGTCCACTATAATGTCAATGTTTGGTAGTGGAAAGTCATCTTTAGGACATGCCTTATTGAGATCTCTGAAATCATTACACATGCGGATGCGCCCATTAGGTTTAGACACAGGTACAATGTTTGAGACCCAATCTGAATAGTCAATAGGTCGTATGAACTTTGCGTCTAATAGCTTTTGTACTTCCACCTTCACTAAGAGAGCTATCTGTGGGTGCATTTTTCTCAATTTCTGCTTGACTGGTTTCACCTTGGGATCAACTGTGAGATAATGAACTACCAGCTTAGGGTCTAGCCCTGGCATATCTGCATAGGTCCATGCAAAGTTGATGGTTCGTTGCAAGAAGAAGTTGTTAAGATTTCTGTGCTCTGTATCAGATAATGATGCTGCTAGAAATGTTGTCTTTGGATTCTGTTCTGTACCTAGGTTGATCTCTGTAGAATCTTCCACTAGTAGAGCTGATTTCTCCTGGTACTTAGATGGTAAGGGAAGGTCAAATCCTCCATCCTCAGGTGCCACAGTTGGGTTTTCACCTTTGGATACGTCCTTTATTTTTACTATTTTATGATCAGGAGGTGCCATAGCGTGGTTTTCACCTAGAGATCTTTCTTTATTTGCACTTTTGCGACTGGAGGATTTGGCATTCTCACCAAAATAAGCCGTGGGCTCAAGTTCCATTACAAAACCTGCCTTGTGATCGCCAAGAGGGATACCTTCCCGAAGTCCCATGAACTCAGCTAGAGCTTCGTCATTCTGAAATACATCTATAACGGGGGCCCCTTGTTGGTCCCAATCGATAAGTTCAGGGTAGACAAGCGTGACATTCTGGGTGCTGGTGTTGGAAGTTAAGGATACGGAGGATAGTGTAAAAATGGAGGATTCTGCGAATAGATTGGTTATGTGGAGGGAAGAGTCATCGATGATATCCTTCGTAGACGTTGAATCAGTGGGAAAATTGTCAGCTACCTCGTCAAGGATATACTCGATGTCCGAGGCGCGTGGTACCTTCTTACCAAATCCTAATCCTTTCTTGTCTAGCTTCTTTGTTACCACAATGGGCTCCATAGTGCCTTGATTCTGTTTCCCAAGGCCACCTTTGCCTTTATAGCCCATGTTTTTCACTATCCTTAAGCCATTGCCATATTGCTTGACTGGTATCGTGACTGGTTCTTTCTCCTTGTAGAGCCAAGAAGAGATGTCCTCAATAGTTTCCTCTTCCAATAACCGTCCATGTTGGAATTGGGTTAGGAATGTTGGGGGAGGAATAGTTGCTTTTTTGGTAACTTTGGCAATGGGTGGTTTGCCATAAGATTTTGGAGATAAGGGCATCCGCCCTACACAACAAGATTCTGAGATATCATAAGTGCCAAACCCTATATCTCGGACACGAGCTGTGATTTTGGGGAGGGGTGTAGGCTCACTGGTAGAGGCTTGTGTGAGAGTTTCAGGATCAACATAGAGGGGATTCAAGGGCTTTGTCATTTTTAGGCACTTGGTTGCAATTCTTATAGCTTCCTTGCAAGACACGGCAAAATTCAAAAGGATTAGGATCTCCTGGGATGGTGATCTCCGTACCATTGTATGGGAACTTGAGGGACTGATGGTACGTGGAGGGAACAGCTTTCATTGCATGGATCCATGGGTGGCCCAAAATAATGTTGTAAGGCAGCTCAATATCAAGGACTTGACACCTGGTTTCAAGCATGACAGGGCCCAGTTGTATAGGCAAGTGAATAACACCTTCTGAATGGCGTTCTGCATCATCATACCCCTTGATTGTAATACTATGCTCAGTGTTGACATGATCCTCAGAGTATCCCAATTGCTTTAGTAACTTTAAAGAACAGATGTTGAGACCAGCACCACCATCTATGAGGATGCGTTTGATTTTGCGCTTATGGATGAGCACTTCAATATGGAGGGCATCATTGTGACAAGGATCATGGGAGGGAAGGTCTTTCTCAGAGAAGACCACATTGTAAGGCGAAGCAATATTACCCACTATAGCTTGGAAATCTGCGACTGCTATGTTGTTAGTAACGGAGGACTCTTGGAGGGCCTTTTCTAGCACTACTCTATGTGCAGGTGATGACCGTAGAAGGTCCAAAATAGAGATCTGTGCTGGTGTTCTCCCTAGATGTTTGACAAGATTATAATCAGACTGAACCGGAAGCCTAGGTGTAGGTGCACGAATGGTGACATGACCTCGACGAGTAGTAACAGCACAATCCGTAGATTTACCTTTAATGGTGAGGGTAGACACTCGACTCTCTTCAAAATGACCTACAATGGAATTGAAGGACGTGGAAGCGTGATTGATACCTTTACCTCTATCCTGAGGAGGAGGTGGACCATGATGAGGGAATGGTTCCTTGTACATATCGAGATCCTTGTTCGTGTGTTGCGGTGGTGATTCATTCTCAAAAGTGATTTGATTACCGTCGATGAGGTTTTGGATGAGGTGCTTAAGCTTCATGCAAGACGCAGTTCTATGACCTTTGCTCCTATGGAACTCACAATACTCATTGTCTCTGTAACGTGCAGTTTTGTAGACAGGTTCTCCATATGGGGGAGCATCAGGTAAGGTTATGAGCCCTTTCAGCAAAGCTTGCTGTAAGACCGATTCGATGGGCACTCCCAAAGGAGTAAATTGACGTCGCGGAGGGTAATCTTGTTGGGGCCGCTCTTGTTGTCGTTGTTGATTTTGATAAGGCTGCCTTTGTTGCTGCTATTGTTGAGGTGGAGCTTGACTTGGTTTGGAGAGTTGCAGCGGTGTTTGCAACGTTTGGACATGCTTAGCATCGGCCACTCCATCATTGACCACGTTTTTGTTCTTGTTCCAATATTTGGGTTTATCGTTCGATTATTGATGAGAAGAGCTATCTTTCGTCTCTTTAAAGATTTTGACCACACCTTTAGCAATGAGGGCCTTCTCTATGTTGATACCCTTGTATGTGATTTCATCGAAGGTTGTAGCACTAAGGATTTGCAAATGGAAACCTAACTCTTGGTTGAGGTTCTGCACAAAAATGCTAACAAGCTGTTTCTCTGGAATCTTGAAAGGGAATTTACTAGCCATTTGTCTCCATCGTTGGAGGAAAGAAATGAACGTTTCACCATTTTTCTGTTTATTGTTGCATAGGTCCATCATGGAAATCTCATGCTCTGCGTTGTAAGAAAAATGGGTGGCAAACTTCTCTGCTAGCTCGTTGAAAGACTTGATACCCGTCGGTAAGTGTGAGAACCATTCTATTGCTTGTCCTCCAAGACTGCGAGGAAAAAGATGCATAAGATATGTGTCATTGTGAGAGACCTCGAAGCAAGCAAGATAGAATTCCCTAAGATGGTCTTTTGGGTCACCTTTTCCTTTGTACTTATCGAACTTGGGAATAGTGAAATTTTGAGGAAAAGGGATCATTGGTAACGACCGATCAAAAGGATAAGGGCACACTTCCTCCAAGGAGAAGGTCTTTTTGGTGTGGCCAAACGTAAGATCAGATAGCTGTTGTTGCACCTCCGCAATCTTTAGTTCCATAGTCGTGGGAGGGGTTGGTAACATCTCCTGTTGTCCAAAAAGCGGTTGGTGTTGCCCATATGGAAGATTATAATGTGAGCCATACGCAGTGGTATTGTAAGGGTCGTAAGATTGATTGGGATTGTATGGATTGTATGATTGGTACAGATTGGGTTGGAATTGGAGGCCTTGATTAGGCAGAGGTGGGGGTGGCGCTAGGTAAGACTGTTGCCTTTGTGATGGTTGAAGAAAAGTATTGGGGGGAGGAAAGCTAAAGTGTGTTTGATTAGGTTGTGATGGTGGCACATAGCTTTGGGAAACCGGATGTTGGGAATGTTGAGAGTGGATAGGCAATGTATGAAAGAAGTTGAGCGTGGATGAACGTTGTGGAGGAGGAACATAGGTAGAAGTGATTTGCGACGGTGGGGGTTGATTGTAGATGAGAGTAGAAGAATGTTGTGGTGGAGGAACATAGGTAGAAGTGATTTGCGACGGTTGGGGTTGCTTGAGGATGAGAGTAGAAGAATGTTGTGGTTGGGGCTGCGTGACTCCAATTGGTTGAGAGACATGCAGGTGTGATGATATAGGAGGTGGCATTTGTTGAGACCCTTGTTGCATGGCTACATAAGTGTTCCCCAGATTGTAATTGGGTGGGAAACCTACGCGTGATGGGGTAACGAAGATTCCACTTGCGCTTAGGGTGGACACTTTAGGAGGTGGTTGCACATTCGACCGAGCTAAGGTGTCTTGCTTAGCTAACTCTGCTTGACGTTGGAGAGTTTCTTGTTGGTTTTGATAGATCTCCATAGGAGTCAAAAGTGGTGATATGGGCCTCTCTCCTGTTGGATTTTGAAAAAGGGGATTCCTATACTGCGAGCCTTGAGTAGGTAAGGGCGTAGTGACCGTGGACATGGTTTGCACCGCTTGTATGGTTTCTTGGGTGTTGTTGCTCTCCTTGAGAGTGGACACATCAAAATCTGGAGGTAACTTGGCACCTTGTTTTGCAAGCAAGTGAAAGAAATGATCCTGGTTCTCACTAAGGATTTTATCAAAGGCAGCTATAGCTCTAGGATCTTGTATAAATTCATCAAGATCTTGCCCATCTTCTTGAGAGGATTGACCTATTTCAAAGTGTCACTCTTCTTGAGATGGGGTTTGATCTACGATATAACCTTGTGGGACAAAATCTGGAGGCAAGCCTGTGGTATACTGCGGTGCATTTAGCAAAGGGGTTCTATCCTCATGAGGATTGCTTGGTTTATCTATGTGCGGCATGTTTGGAGAGCTGATTGGTTTTGCCGTGGGTGTACTAGGAGTCACTTTGGGAGTAATGTTGAGATGACCTGATTGTGGTGTGTGAGGGGGTGACTTGTGCTTCTTAGGGACAACTTGCCTAGACTTCATAGTTTGCTGTAGCCTAGTGGTGACCATGGGATACACTTAGGACACAATGTAATGCTGGGAATCTGTGAGATGCTTTGAAGAAACGGACAAACTCTGATGCACAAAGTACTGAACCAAAGGCGCTATACTGTTTGACCAGAGGCACAGGACTGTGCTACCAAAAGCGTGCTATTGTGGGCCAGAGGCGACAGACTGAGCTACCAATAGCGAGTTACTGCTATGTCAAAGGCGAGCTACAGTGACCAAAAGTGAGCTACTGTTATACCAAGGGCGCTGAAGTAGAGTTTTGCCAGAGGCGGGTTACTGCTGACCAAAGGCGATCTACTGTATTACCAAAGGTGAGCTGCTGTAATACCAGGGGCGCTGAAGTAGTGTCTGATGTTTGTAAAGGCAATTTTGACAGATTTATGGTTAGATTTTGTCTTTGGCAAGAGAAAACACAGCAAACAAGTGGTCAAAAAGCAAGGGACTGACACAACATATAGTGTATGTTCAAGGCTCCAAACAAGCCCAATGTTTCCACAGGTATAGAACAATTGCAATCAATAACAAGCACTTTTTTTATCCCTAGAGACAAGGTTTCATTGCAGTAGATCAGCTCACAGCTTAATACTCTGTCGATAAAAATATCATTCCATAAAGGTGTCAGATATTTAGTATCTTTGCGAGAGACGATAGGTAGGGATATCTCACCCTCCCCTTGGAAAGCTCAAGTAGGTCACAAGAGCTTTATGTCCAAGGGAATACTATCTCTTCTCAAGGGAGCCAATGGTGAGTATCTTAAGGGTTTAAATCGATTTCCCTTGCACTGATGATTACCGCAATGTTCGGAGGTAGGTCGGGTAGCCTCTATCTAAATTGGTTCTTAGTGACTTTGAGGGACCAACGCCTTACGAGCAATGCGACAAGCTACTAAAAGCTTTAACCAATCCTACCAAGAGTTTCAAACACTTCGCTCAATGTAAAAATCGTTTCCACAAAGGGCTAGTACACCTCTTTTCAGTTTGGCATCACAAGGTAAGGCTGACGTCGGTTAGGACTTGGCTTTCGCCTTATCCCTTTTATATAGCGGTTCAAAGGAAAACTCCGCTTAGGGTCGTCCCTTTTGGATGAAGCGCAATCCAAAAGCAGGCCCTTCTAAAGGAAGTACAAAAAATGTAAAATCAAGCACGTCAAACAATGGTTCAATTGTCCCGTTATAAGAAAAAATAAGGTGCAACTAATTTAGGCACACACACGGTTGTAGTTGTAAATTGTCCCTTATGAAATGAAGTGTTTGGCATTCATGTCCATTGTCCCTTAGAAAATTGAGGTGTTTGTCCATACATGTCCATTGTCCCTTAAGAAAATCAGTATGTTCCTAAGACTTAGATTTGCAAAAAAGATTTGTTCAATTACTCCTTTTAAGCATGCAATGTGTTTCTAAGACTTAGTAAGGTAAAACAAAAAGGGTCTTCAATGCTCGTCCTGCATAAACATGTTAAAAAAATACCTATTGGCTCTGTGTGAGTAATAAGAAGCTGCAGCAATTCCGTTAGTTCCACCAAAAATTCACAAGTTAGCAAAAATAAATCAATTTTGACCAAAAGCATGTTACTGTGTTACCAGACGCGATTCACTGTAAACAAAAAGTGCTTACAGACAGACCAGAAGCGTCAGAGAATATAGCCAGACGCGTTGCAGAATAACCAGAAGTGTGGTAGTATGATTCCAAAAGCACTGCGATAAATACCAAAAGCATGCAATGATAATAACAAAAGCGCTGTAAAAGATCCAGGAGCGCTTCACTGTATAACCGAGAGCGTGATACTATGTGGCCAAACGCGCTGTTCTGTCTCAGATACAGAAAATATTAGTTTTGTTAACAATAACCAGGTCAAAATAACTTTTCATGGTGGACCTATTATCTGAAGGATGATATCTGATAGATCTGGGTTGTGTAATCTGGAAAACTCAGAAAAATGGATCAGCCCAATAGATTAGCACAAAAAACAAGGATATTCCTAAATAAATCAGTTTAGGAGATATCAAAAATCAGGTTTGGAGGACAAATACAATAGCTTGTCTGACAAAACAACAGATCTGAAATGAGAAATAACTGCAAAACCCTGAATGAAGTCAAAAACCTAATTTTAACCAAAAGCGCCTAATAGCACCGCCAGTAGCGTTTCTCTGTACTACCGATAGCGCTTCTCTGTACTACCAGTAGCGCGGCCGTGCTACGAAGAGCACTGAACTGTTTCTGCAAAAGCGCTGTAAGATACTGCCAGAAGCGCTGTGAAGTGCCGTAAGCGTCGTGCCGTACTGTGTCTTCAAAAAAACAAATTTCTCAAAGAAACCAAGGGATTAGTGGGTCCCACTGGGCGTGCCAGAATGTGTATATGGAAAATCAATCTATTCTAAACTAATAAAAACCAAAAATCCAATAACATAAAGAAAATGAATTTAAATAAAAGCCATGACAAATAATCAATGCAATAAAGACTTTTACCGAAATTTGTGTTGTTTCCTTTGGATTGAATGTAGAATTGCTCAATGAAATTGCAAAGCCATAGCTGCAACAAGCAAGTGTAGTGCTCAAGAGATCAATGTCAAATGATCGTAAGGTTGCTCAATCGACACGTTGTGTATACTCAAAGCTCTGTTAAGTATGCCTGAAAATACAATCGAAGAGAGAGGGGTAATGAAGGAGATGAGGGGGGTTTATATAGATTTCACGGAAAATCGATCAACGGTCCAGATAACTCAGAAGAATCAATGGAGGAGATAAGTTGAGGAATGTGCAACGAATAAGAAGAAGACATGTGTCTTGCTTGCTTTTGCATGAGAGGAGTTATCAAGAATAGAAGAATGAGTTAACTGAAGAGATAAATCAATTAAAAGAATAAAGCAATCAGTTAAGTGATTTAAAACAAGAAGAAGAGATTTGCATGAGAAAAGAAGATATTTTGCTTTATTAAATATAGAAATATTTAATTGATGAGCAAAAAAGCTTGAGTTATTTTAGAGATAACTCAAATTAGAAGAAAAAGGAATTTAAATAAATAATTGATTTATTTAAATTTAGAGAAGATATTTTGGAAGAAACAATTAAATAATTAGAATTATTTAATTTAGAAGATTTTAAAAGCAAATTAAATAAATAAATTTATTTAATTGTTGTGCATGATTTTGGAAGAATAATTTTTGATTTAATTAAATAATTTAAGAATTATTTAATTTTAGATAAGAGGGAATTTGTTGAATTAATTAAATAATTGGATATATTTAATTAATGTAGATGTGAATTTTGGAAGGTGACAATGATTTAATTAAATAATTAAAAATTATTTAATTGTGGAAGAATATAGAGGAATTTGATTTAATTAATTAAATAATGAGGATTTATTTAATTAATGTCGCAATTTTATGATTTAGAAGAATTTGATGAAATTAATTAAATAATTAGATTATTTAATTAATGTTGAAATGCAGGTGATTAGGAAGAAATGACGAAATGTAAGTGATGCGATGACTTGGTCATTTTAGGGTGTCTACACTAACCTCCTTTGTGATACCCAAGAAGCTCAGACATGCCATCAAAGGAGGGAGATTATCAAGAATCAAGGAAGGTGTGGTAGAAGTGGAAGTGAAATCATCCAAATGAATAGAAGGTAGAGTAATGTCTTCAATTAATGTGAGGTGGGGCCCTTCATCCACTAATTCTTAATATTTTGGTGAGAGATCATTGGGAAGAAGGGGGGTTGAGGTGTATTGAGAAAAGTATTAATGATTTCATCCTCTTGCACCAAGATGTCCTCATTGTTAGGAGGAATCTTAGGAGAAGAATACAAAGGCATAGGAAATTCTTTGTTCTTAACATATTTAATTAATAGAACATCAAATTCACAAACTTTTCTAGTAAAGTTAGAAAGTGATGTAAGAAAAGAGGAAGACGTGTTTGTTTTGGAGAGTTTTGTTTATGTTTTTACTTTGAAAACACAAAAGAATGATAAATGTATGAATGTTCTTACTTTTTGACTTAAACAAAAATGAAAAGTATGATATGCTATAGAAACTTTTAATCATATTTAGCAACTAATTAATCATAGCAAAGATCTGAAATAAGATTGTAATCATGACCAATATGTGCATGACTAGCGGGGTTTACCAAAAAGATGAGGTTTTTGATAACCACAACAATGAAGGAGTATAAATGCAAGATGTGAAAATAGGAAATGTTTAATCACTTAAATACTAATCACATCTGATACAAAAAATCAAAAAATTGTAAATGTAAGATGTGTTGGATTCGCCAAAATGTGAAATTTTGGTAACCACAACAATGAAGATCTAAAAAATGCGTTGCTTTCTAAGTGAAGGAGAGCCAAGCTATAGTGGGTTATTCATAAGGAGAGCTAAGCTATAGTTGGATGATCTAATGGTGCTTGACCCATGAAGGCAGTACCTTTGTTCCATGTGTATGCATGTGTGTTGGCTTGCTTGTTATGTTTACCCTTTGAAAATGGTTGATATTTGTTTGTTAGTTTTACCTAGAGGACCCATGATGCCCTTATAGACATGTGGATACATGAAGAATGAAAATGTTTTCTTATTCTTCTATATGTTTCTACCTTATTCTATATGTTGTCTCATTAACTATTTTGGCATTTTGGGGGTAATACAAAGTGTTGGAAGATTTAGCTTCCTTCCATGTTAAACCAAAAAATT
The DNA here is from genome assembly GCA_027924645.1 of Cunninghamia lanceolata. NCBI lineage: Eukaryota > Viridiplantae > Streptophyta > Pinopsida > Cupressales > Cupressaceae > Cunninghamia > Cunninghamia lanceolata. The sequence goes on along the minus strand of BSBN01000578.1, from coordinate 7,207,716 downwards.
TATTTTCTTTTGATTTCATGTGACATTATTCCTTTGTACTCATAGTTCAATGTGCTTGGGGGATGATGACAATTCTATTTTTTGTCCCTTGATGATTCCCTCCTTTAAATTTATACTGATCCCAAAGCATGTAGATCCCTTTGCATTTTTGGTGATACTACTTGACTTTATGTGACATGTTTTTGTATTGCTTGATGTCATAACATGCTTACATAAGCCTTTGTGTATCATGCATGTATCATCACTTTGGTTGCCTCTCCTTGGGAGCACACTCTTCTTGAGGTAGCTTTCAAAACATATCCCTCTATATAAGTCACATAAATCTCTATTACCTTTTCCCCCTTTTTCTACCTTAAAATCAATTGCATACTATTCATTTATGCAATTATTTTAAGGTGGGGGCATACTTTTATGCTTTTTGCATTCACACATCACACTGATGGTACACTCTTTAAAGTGTTCTCTCCCTAAAACATTAGTAGCTTGGGGTCCTAAGAAGATGCACTTTCTTAGAGTGACCACACTTATCATGATTACCTAGCCATGCTATCCCATGTAATTCTTGATATTGCCTAACATGTGATCCAGCTAACAACACAATTCTAGGCAATTGTCCTTCATTTTTACTACTTTTAAGTACTCTTTGTGAGTCATCTAGAAATGTAGTTTGTTATTTCTTGTGACCCATAGGAGTTTGGTGTGGTTCCTATCTATTGTAGTGTGATATCCATAGAACCATACTTGCAACTCTTCTAGTAGCACAATGCTATAAATGCCTTTTGCACCATTTCTTTTTTCTTTCTTATGTGGTGTGTGTTTGATTGTTGAAGGTTTGTGTTGGATCTGCATTAGATTATATTATCTTCTAGCATTGGTGTTTAGGCAAATCATATTCAATTTGATCTTTCTCCATGTAGGTTATTTATATGTGTGTGTGTGTGCGTGCACGCATGTGTGCACGTGTGTGTGGTTCTCACATTGCCCTTTGTGTAGGTTTTTGTTGCCTAATACTATGGTTTTAAAAGTTTTCAACCTGGGGGCTTAATTCCTCTACTCGAAGAGTTCTCTAAAGCCTCTACAATATTATTTTTGGGTAACCTTTATTATGTTATTCTTTTTATGTACTTTAGCATATAATATCACCTAGGGTCATAATCTCCCTAAAATGGGGACAAAATGTAACACCAAAAATTGTATTCCCTCACAATTTCACACTTCATTTTCACTCACTTTGGTGTCCACTCTTGTAGTATGTTTCTAAGATCATTTTGGCCCTAGTTATCCTTTTCCCTAACCCATGCATGTTATGTTTGTGTTATGTTCTATCCTTTGTGCTTATTTTTTTCAAATTTGATTTTAGTGTCTTGACTCTTTCACTACTGTAAGTTGTTATGTGAAACTAGGAACTGATGTCACAAAAACACTAATGCTTAGTGTAACATCCACATGATGTGTTAGCATCCCAATCCTATGTGACACCAAGTGACCATTTGCTCAGTGTTACTTACCACTTCCTATAATGTGAGAGATTTTGCATAACACCCCTGCACTTTCAAATGGATTTTATTGACCTACATTTTCTATTTTTTCCTCTAAGTCCTTCATTTGAAACAATATTTTGAATCTTCTTGATTTCTCTTGTAATCCTTAGTAAAAAAATTGAGTCTCTTGACATCTCTATGACTACAAACAACACTCTATCAACATTCTTGAATATTTTTGTGGCTCTCTTATTGCATCCAAAAATCTTGTTTTGTGCACTCGAGCTTATGTGACATTGTTAGTGGATTTTTCTTTACCTTTGTGGGGTTTCTTGGAATCACTACATTGGGATCTTCATCTCCAACTAGGTAGTTTGCATCTTGTATCTTTTAAGGTGATTGAGTTCCATCTTGCCCTCATTTTCTATTCAGTGTAATTCATTTGTGTGCTCATTGCATTTGTGTGGGTTAATCCATTTCCTTTCTTCCTTTCAATAGCTCACTAGTTTGTTCTTGTTTTTTACTAGATTAGTTTCATATTACTTATTTAATCTATTTTTCACTATTGTTATTCATTCTAGACACACTTAAAGGATACTAGCACATATTGTATTTAATTTTATTTCTATAAAGACCAAATTCTTAATAACCAATAAAATAATGTGGAAAGGGAATAAATTTTTTTCCCAATAAATACAAATTCATAAGCACATAATTTCATCAAAATTATCTCACATCAAATGTATTCAATCAATGTATATTACAATAAGCTACACAACATAGCTTTGAAATACATTCAAGACTTAGTCCTTTAAAATCAATACTACCATATAGGCTCATTACAAGAGTATCACATAATACAACATCAAGAATCTTCAAACCTGGTGAGAAGAGAGAGAGTATCATCAAGGTGTTTTACTATCCAACCTTGAAGCAATAAGATTCCATGGAATTACTACCAAACTAGAGAAGCCAACCCTTCATGAAGGGTCTAGCAGACTAAAGTTGGCATGCATGAAGGAATCTAGTGCACCATGTGAATCAATTAGAATTCCTATATGCTCATGCAACATATTTCTAATGCATGTGTCCTTCGTTAAACATGTTATGAGAGAGAATATAAATCAAACTAAGTATTAAACTTATAGTTGAATCCATGTTATGGCCATAGCACCTTTTGTTTGTAGGTGATTACCTACAATTCTTTGATTTCCCATAAATGGCACCCATCCATACTCTCTTAGGTTCTACTTACAAAATTAACTAAAGTAGAGATAATAACATATAGTTGAATCATAGCTACATATTAAGGCTAACATAACAATCCATAAGGATAATCCACATCTAAAGATGCATCCATCAAATTCTGATATCAAGACAGAAATATAATTTTCTAGAAAACAAGTCACTAACTAAAAATTTCATAGTCTTCAAACAAATTTTTGACCAATTATTAAACCAAGAAAGGAAGTCCAATGATCAATCTACTAAGATGCAATTTCACAAATAAATTGACATCTCCACATTCATAGAATCAGTACTCAATACTATGTGAGACAGAATTATAAGGTTTATCTACCTCTTTTGTAAGGAAAATCACATAACAATCACATAGGAACTCACAAGGTTTCGGATAAGTTAGTTAGGAGAAATTTAGCGTACACAATCATTACAAATTGGTAGACAAATTGCCTCCTTCAAAACTATGCTTCGACTAAAGATGCAAACATATTATCATTAATAATAATGTACTAATTTTTAGACATTCTTAACAAGTCAAAACTACATCCAAAATAAGAAATAACACACTATCCATACCAATGATGAGCTCATTACTAACTCAATAATCAGATACAAGCATAATACTATACTTTTATCAATTTTCTTACACATGTAATAATAAATGAATGGAAAGGATAATTCGAACCATTATTGATCTATACCACTTAGATATATTATCAAACCACTAATCATTACCCATGTACATATAATAGTGAGAAGGATCAATTCACATCTAAAGTGATGGTTCTAACCATGTCCATATAACAACCTTCAAATATAACAAAATAACATAATACAACAAAAGGCATAATGCAACCCATTCAAAGTACACAGGGAATAGAACAAGCCTATCTTTGTCTCTACCATAATTCCCATCTTGGACATACCATGTTAATCATTATCAACAAAATTGGTTAAAGTGATGACTATGATCCTTACCACTTAAAAACTTACCAATCAAAAAATAAGGAATTTGATTATATAGTGTTATCAACATGAATGACTAATGGTTTGCCAATAATATATTTTTCATTATCAAGAAACGTTGATGAGCTAAAGAAACTAGCCAAGTGAGAACTTAATTATGAAGGATTATCAAACAAAAATACCAATGATATAGTTGGAACAATAACCCCAAGCCCAATCAATCATGATATAAAACATGGTATTATAAGGACTTTGAACAATATGTAAATTGTCCTAAGATGATTACTATAAAATTTGTTCATGCAAAACACAATAATTATAAGTCCTTAATATTCTATAAAACTAAATCCTTGGCAATAAATTTATCTAAACCTAAGGGTTTCTTTACTAACTTATAGAGTTAGGTAATGGTTTCAACCTTACAATATATTTCCAAAGAAGTTTTAGCATCATTCCCAAAACGTTATGGCAAGGAGTTCTTATCTCTAATCCTCTAAAAAAATTGAGAGCAAAGAAAAATTATACTAATCGGGAACTTATCTATATTTAAATGATAATTAACAAGATTGGAAATGCATAATACCAATGTGGAATAGATATTTTCCATTGCATTACTAGTTTGTAATTCTACTAAAATTGAAAGACATGAGAACATCAACATCACTAATAACACCCACATGTACTAGAGGAATTTAGAGTTTAACTAAAATAAGTGATCACTTTAAGAGTACTAATGTAGAGTATGTAGAAAATACACAATTTTAAAAAATAGGACCCAAAAAGGAGTTCATTTACACATGATACAACCCATGAAAGGTATCAAAATAGGAAATGCATAACAAAATATGAAAGAATGTTCAATTTCTAAAAAATAGAGCATAAAATTAGAAAACCAACTTCACCACTATTTAGAGCATAAAAGTTTACACCAAATTAAAAAAAATTGCAATGAAAAAGGAGAACAAGCCTTTTGAAGATTAGGTGCAAAATGAAAAATTGCAATGGTGAGGGGGAATTTTTTTCAAATGGATTGCTGATGTCACTACTAACTTTGGCCGAAAATACTCCAGCTTTGGTAGAACTACTTGATTTAGTTATAGCTAGATAAATTTCACTATTGCCAAATTTGGAGAAGGGCTAGATAAATTTGGCGAGTCTAGTTTGACAGACTACTAAAAGGGCTAGTAAATTTAGTGAAGCTACAAGTTAGTGGCGATGAGGCTATGCTGGACAATGGCAGTGTTGGATTGTTTCTTGAGTGCTGGTGGGAATGGCAGTAGGTAGGAAGTCATGCACATGGCAATGCTTGGATGCTACATCAGTGGTGCTCCAACCACTAGGTAGTGGGTACTATTAGCATTGTCATTATAGTACTATGGGTGCAACAAGCACGACACTCAGAAAATTTTTTCTTTTTTTTTACTTAAAAAAATTAGTACAGTCATACTATACAATGATTCATATAGCTTGGGGATGCAGATTTTTTTCTTAGAGACTTGACTCTAATTTTGATGATTTGACAGTGGATCTTTATGTTTTTCAAGCCTTTTTAGCATAATGATAGCATTGATTTGGGATGAAAGTGCTCTAATGATAGCTACCTTCTAGAACCACGCTTCAAACCCTTGCTTGCAACTTGGTCCTTTGATCTTAAATTTTAGTGAAATGAAAGCTAATCTTGACTTTCTCAAGCCTCTCAGATGTTATGGAATAGCTGAAAATGCCTCTAGGATTACCAAAAATCTATAACCACCCAAATTTCACAAGAACATATATGCAAACTAGAGTATTAATAGATGCTTATTTTTCTTTTAAACTATTCTAATTCTTCAAATCATCTAAGGATGCAAGAGAAGAGTGTACTAGGTTTTTTAGAAAAATATTAGCAATTATTAGCCTCAAATCCCTCAAATACTAGGACAATAAAACAAACTATACCATACAATGTGGCTTTGATACCATGCTAAATTCTATGAGAAGCGATAATCTGAACAATGATCTATTATTGGTTGTATATCACACACACTCCAATCAACAAATGATCAAAGATCAAAATAGAAGAATGGAGAGATTATCAAGAGACAAGACTATAAGAGAATTTAGACAATGTTCACATTACTCTCATTGACTAGAAGTGTTATGTGACTTTTTCTCCAAAATGGAAAAGAAAGCAATCATGGCTAACCCTTTAAATTTATAAGAGGATAAAGTTTATTTAACCCTTTATAACTAAAAGTGAGGTGAAAAAATAAAGGATATTAATCTCATTTGGTTAAAAAGGAGATTAATAAAGAGTTTTTATATAATCTCTTTTAAGTGGGAGGAATAAATGTATTTATTAAAATACGTATTAAAAGGAAACCTTTATGAATGGATGTGTTGGTTTGGAAACCACTCCTTAGAAGGTTATATAAGGAATTTATGTGAGACTTGGAAAGGGCATGGAGATCACTCAAGGAAGAAGAAGGTGGTTTTGGTGGGAAATGGGCATTAGGAGAAGGGGCACATGATATATGTCCAACTCGAGGTATGGGTACACCCAGGATTGTCTTTGCTAGGGATGATGCTTGTGAGGCATGTGTGTTGGTTATGAATAAGAAATGGTTCCTCCTAGAGTGTTCCATAGCTATGAGGGCCAAGACAATTGAAATATTCCTAGGGTGAGAGTAACCAATCCAAGTTCTTAGTGATTCAAATAAGTACTGAACTTATTGTTAATAAAATATATTAGAATTATTATATATGTGGATTTTGATGTTAATATGATTATATGGTTATGTAATCCAATTTTCTTTGTTAATGATTTACTTTAGAGTTCTTATTAAATTATCACATGGTGTAATTTACCTTTGTTATTTACACATCATTTAATATTCTACATTATCTTAACTCTAGTGTTAACTATCATTAATCTGTTGCTAATACTTAAATAACTATGGGAGAAAAGTAGTATTACAAGTAGAGGTGAGAGGTGAGTGTTGTATAAATAGAAAAATAGAGGCATATACATCTAAGAGATGTAATAACTCCAACTATACAAAATAGGTAGGAGTTTTACCTTCTTGGTAAATGTCAAACTACATGGTTGTACCTACTTAGATAAAGACAAACAAATGGTTATGAGAAGTGGCAAATAATTCGAAAAGAGGGTGTGAGAATTTACTACCCCAAAGTGGGTGAGAATGACACATGTAATTGATGGATTATGCCATGTGTTCTCATAATAACCATTCCTAAATGATCTAAGAAAGATTAATAATATGTGTAGGAAAAATAAATATCCCCTAGCATAAGGAAAATAAAAAACCTACACTAACAATCTAAATCTTATTGTATCTATAGAAAACATCCATGAGTGAGAATTTAATGATTTACTATAAGGTCAATGATGATATCAATGTTTGGAAGGGGAAAGTCATCCTTAGGACAAGCTTTGTCGAGGTCCCTAAAATCTATGCAAACTTAGATTCCCTTAGGCTTTTGGTTGACTAGAACTATGTTGGATATCCATTCAATATAGTCGATCAAGCATATGAAGCCAACCTCTAAAAGTTTATGTAATTCCTCTTTAACCAAAAGAGTGGTTTGTGGATGTAATTTGTGGAATTTTTACTTTATTGACTTGAAATTAGGATGGGCCACAAAGTGGTGAACCACCAAGGATGAGTTTAGTCCTAGCATGTTAGCTTAGGACCAAACAAAAATGTTATATTCCCTTTGTAGGATAGATGCGATGCTCTATTCTTCTACAGATGTGAGAGATGTGGCTATATATGTGATTTTTGGATTATCTTTTATTCCCAAGTTTATCTCTGTGTCTCTTCAATGAGGAGAGTAGAACACTCTTTCCATTGTGGAAGTGCATGGGTAGGTTTATTTCCTCATCCATTGATGCCTCAAAGAGGTTTTCATCAATAGACTCATCATTTTTATTTCTCTTTCTATGTCTAATAGTGCCTTAGAAAGGTTTTGACTAAGGGACTTTGATTTTTTAATTTTTTGTGACTAAGGAACTCTTCCTACTCGCCAAAATAAGTAGTGGTGCTAAGGTCAATTTCAAATCCTATTTTATGATCTTCTATTGGAATACCATTGTAAATCCTTAGGAATTTAATGATTTCCTCATTATTCTAAAACATGTCTAAAGACATGGGATCTTGTTGGTCCTGTTGCAAGTATGAGGTTAACTAGTGTTGTCATTGATGTTAACATACTCATATTGCATTGGTAAGAAGGTTTGGATGAGATGTGTGTTGAGGATATTGAGAAAAGTAGTCTCAATCAGGAACAGTGAAGAACAGTGATAAGAAGAAGGCAAATGTACTCAATAGGTTGAGAATTAGAGAATGCGGATTAAAGGGTTTGTAGATATGAGTCTTGAGATGATCCAGTTAAGATTTCAGAGGTCCACATGAAGATATGAAAAAGTTGTGATTGGTCAAGTAGAACTGGTTCCGGGAGATGCTCCGGAGGAACAGAGTGTCACAAAAAGGTCCGGTGAGATCCGGAGGTGCATTATCAGACTCTACGGATTGGAAGGAGTGTTTGGGATGTCCTTGTTATGTGTCATCTCAGTTTGTACAAAGTTTGGAGGTCCGGAAGAACCTTTTTTAGTTTGATAGTCGCGATAGACTGTGTTCTTGAAGTTTCGGATGAAGAGGAGAAGAGATTCCAGTGAGTAGAGGAAGTGCAGATGTACCTGGTTAATCAGGCAAGCTTGTGAAGGTTCTTGGATCATGTTGAGGTTATGTTGTTGGTCCGCATTGGTGGTAGAGCCCAGAATTGAAGATATTCTTCCGAATGAAGTTCTTGTTCAGACTAGCCGACCGGATGAGTTGTTCATCTTGCGAATGTTCTTGTGGTGGCCGACTGGATGTATTAATCATCTTGCGAATGTCCTTATGGTTGATTGCCAACTTAGATGATTGTTCCTAAGTAGATGTCTTGTATAAATAAAGGTTTGTGAGTTTATTTCAAAGTGTGTTGAGGAGCGGATGAGTGTGGTATAGCGAAAGAGCAAAGGGAAGAGCAGAAGTATCTTGGGCTTAAATGGAACTGATCCAGACATGGTAAAGATGTCAATCTCTAGTTCAAGTTTGTGATTCTTATCACTTTGTAGACAATGTGTCTCTTGTAGGTAGTGTGCCTCTTTGTGAGCAGTGTGCTCGGGCAGTGAGCCCTAATTGGCATGTGCCATTCATTTTTCTTATTCTTCTAATAGAGAATAATCCTTGGGTTAATCACCCCATGGTTTTTCCCTTAACCAGGTTTCCACGTCAAATTCTTGGTGTCCATTGTGTTGGTGTTTATCTGCTCCTGTGTTTATGCATTATGCTTTCATGAATGGTTAACTGATATGCTATTAACTAGCAAAGAAGTATCAAGTGTTTGAAGTAGAAGCAAGTTTCTATACAATTGATTCACCCCCCCTCTCAGTTGTGTGCCCTAGATCTAACAATTGGTATCAGAGCCAAGTTCCTCTAAAAGGAGCTTAACCGCTTGAAGAGATCCAGGATGTTGTCATATAAGAAGGATAGTCTGAAGTTCGATGGAACCAACTTCACTCTCTGGAAAGGTCACATGAAATGTCATTTGGAGTGTATGGGAAAAGCATACTTGACCATGGTCTCAAAACCATATGTTCCTCCACAGGGTGGTCTGACAACTCTGAATGAAATCACAGATGCTGAAAACAATCTACAGACCAGGGAAGCTCTTCTAAGCGCATTGAATGACTCAGATCTCTCAAATGTTATTGACCTACCAACTGTATATGAGATTTGGACTAAATTGGACCTTCTATATGAAGGAGATGAGTTTGTCAAGAGTGCAAGGTTGCAAAGTCTGAAAGGGAAATTTGAAAGATTGAAGATGAGAGATGATGAAAATATCACTACCTTTATGCCAAGAGTGAATGAGCTAGTGTGTGGAATCAGGAATGCTGGTGGAGTTCTAGATGAAAATGAAATTGTTTCCAAAATTCTTAGATCCCTTCTTGCTACCTACAAAATCAAGGTTGCTGCCATTGATGAATTCAGAGCCCATACAACTATCACAAGAGAGCAACTGGCTGGCAAACTGGCTGAATTTGAAATGACTGAGTTTGGAGATGATCCCCCCAAGACTGAATCTGCATTCAAAGCCAGTACCTATGTGAAAGGCAAACAAAGATTTGATCTGGGAGAGAACTCTTCAAGGAAGCTGTCATGGTATGATCAAGCAAGGAAAGACATGGAAGAGGAAGAAGTAGAAATAGGTCAACTTGAAGCCCTCATTGCAAAGAGACTGCCAAGAGGGTCTGGTAAGTATGAAGGAAAACTACCATTTAAGTGCTTCAACTACAATAAGATTGGTCATTTTGCTTCAAGATGTCCGGAAAGATCTACAAGGTCTAATACTAATAGACAAAGGTTTCAAAAGAACTGCTATTATGTTAATGAAGAAGATGACAATGAAGGAGTAACAGATGATGAATCAGAAATAGGAAGCGAATTTGGAAATGAATATCCTCTGAATTTGTCAATCACAAGGTTATAGAAAGAGCTTTGGCTGCCCAAGTTGAAGAAAAGGATGATTGGGTTATTGACAGTGGATGCTCTCACCACATGACAGGTGACAAGAACAAGTTCTTAGATTTAGAAAGGTATGAAGGAGGAATGGTAAAGTTTGGTGACAATTCTGCAGGTAGAATCAGAGGTAGGGAAACTATTTCTTTTGATGGAAAGAGCAAAATTGGTAATGTATTGTATGTTGAAGGATTGAAGCACAATCTTCTCAGTGTTGGATAGATAGTAGACAAAGGTTATGATCTCCGGTTCAAAAATGGAAGATGCAGGATCTTTGAAAGCTCCGGAACTGAGATTGCATTCGGTACTCAAACAAAAGGTAATATCTTCCATCTGGTTGGTTCAAATAAAAGTTGTCTATTTGTTCAAGTTGATTAGAGTTGGCTATAGCATAGAAGGATGTGTCATGTAAATTTTGATAACATCATCAAGATAAGCAATATTCAGGCTGTAAGAGATCTTCCAAAATTGGTAAAGCCTACAAATAGTTTGTGCAAAGAATGTCAGCTAGGCAAATAGAGCAGAGTCTCTTTCAAAAGCAAAGATCAGTCCTCTACGGGATTATTGGAATTAGTTCATACCGATCTATGTGGTCCGACAAGAATCAAAAGTATGCAAGGTGATAGATATTTCATGTTACCGATTGATGATCATTCCTGGATGATGTGGGTTACCTTTCTGAAAGAGAAATCAAAAGCCTTTGAGAAGTTCAAAATCTTCAAGGCTATGGTAGAGAATTAGACCGGATTGAAACTGAAGTGTCTAAGGTCTGATAGAGGTGGTGAATTCACATCTGGTGAATTCATAGACTTTTGTGAGAAGCATGGCATAAAGAGATAGTTGTCTACTCCTAGGACTCCACAATAGAATGGAGTAGTTGAGAGAAAGAACCAGACCATCCAGGAAGCTTCCAGGATAATGATGATGGAAGAAAATGTTCCTCAGATGTTTTGGAGAGAAGTTGTTAGCACTGCAGTTTAAACTCTTAACCGAGTTCAAATCAGGAACAATACCGGTAAGACTCCTTATGAACTTTGGTTTGGTATAACTCCTACTGTGAGATATTTCAGAGTATTTGGTAGCAAGTGTTACATCAAAAGAGATGAAGATCTAGGAAAGTTTGATGCTAGAAGTGATGAAGGAATTTTCTTGGGTTACTCCACTCAAAGCAAAGAATACCAGTGTTACAATAAGAGACTGAAAAAGATGATAGAAAGTACAAATGTGAAGGTTGATGAAGGAATTGAGAAGCCCTCAAGGTTTTATGAATATGATGAAGATGATTAGGATGGTGCTCTGATTCAAGGAACTCAATCCCTTCCTGAAAGTAGATTCAGACTGATCCGGTAAATCAGGAAGAAGAGGTTTGTCTGAATGAACCTGATCAAGAAATAGCAGTGCAAGAGACTCCCAAAGTTCCAAGGTATGTAACCTTAAATCACTCTAAAGATCAGATCATAGGTGACAAAAGCAAAGGGGTACAAACAAGGAGGAAAATTTCTCAAAATTTAGATGAATGTTGTTTAATTTCAAAGATTGAACCTAAGACAATAAATGAAGCATGCAATGATGAAAATTGGACAAAAGCAATGGAAGAAGAGTTGATGCAAATTGAGAAAAATCACACTTGGGATCTTGTTCCCAGACCTAGAAATAAGAATGTGATTGGAACCAAATGGGTCTTCCAGAACAAACTAAATGAGGTTGGTGAAGTTATCAGAAACAAAGCCAGATTGGTCTGCAAAGGCTACTCTCAAATAGAAGGAATTGATTTTGAAGAAACCTTTGCTCCGGTAGCAAGAATTGAAGCAGTCAGATTATTTCTTGCATATGCTGCCTTCAAAGACTTCAAGGTATATCAGATGGATGTCAAGTCTACCTTCCTAAATGGTGATTTGGAAGAAGAAGTATACATTGAACAACTGGATGGATTTCAATTGTCTGATAATGATGATATGGTCTGCAAGTTGAAGAAAGCATTGTATGGATTGAAGCAAGCCCCAAGAGCATGGTATGAAAGGTTGGATAAGCATCTTGTGCAGATTGGATTCAACAAAGGTACTACTGATAGTAACTTATATTTCAAAAGTGATCATGAAAACATTTTGATTGTTGAAGTGTTTGTGGATGATATCATTTTTGGAGGAAGAGATAGTATGTGCAAAACTTTTGCAAATCAGATGAAAAGTGAGTTTGAAATGTCTATGCTTGGTGAAATGAACTTCTTCTTGGGTCTGCAAATTACTCAAACAAAGCAAGGGATCTTCATTTCTTAGACCAAATATGTGAAAGAATTGTTGAGGAAATTCGGTATGGAAGATTCAAAGCCAATGAACACTCCTATGGCAACCAGATGTAAGTTGAGCAAAGATGATGACTCTCCAAAGGCAGATCAGACAAAGTATAGATCAATGATTGGTGGATTGTTGTATCTCACTTAGACTAGACCAGATATAATGTAGGTTGTTGGTCTTGTGGCAAGATTCCAAGCTGATCCTAGAGAATCTCATGTTATGGCAATCAAAAGAATTTTTAGGTACTTGAAAGGAATAGTTGAGTATGGTCTATGGTACCCTAGAGATCCAGATTTCTCTCTTCATGCATATACAGATGCAGATTGGGTAGGAGATGTGGATGACCGGAAGAGCACTAGTGGTGGAACATTCTTTTTGGGAAAGAGATTAGTTTCTTGGCTAAGCAAGAAACAAGAGGCAATATCTCTGTCTACAACTGAAGTAGAATATATTGCAGCAGTAAGTAGTTGCACTCAAATTTTATGGATGAAGCAGATGTTAAGAGACATGAAAGTAGAATATGAGGAGCCTATCACAATTTTCTATGATAATTCAAGTGCAATAAACATTTCTAAGAATCCGGTGTTGCATTCTAAGACCAAGCACATATCTATCAAGTTTCACTTTATGAGAGAACAAGTGAACAAGGATGAAGTCAGATTGGAGTATGTACCCTCCAAGGATCAGATTGCAGACATTTTTACTAAACCTCTTCCCAAGGACTCTTTTGAGTATCTCCGGGAGAAGTTAGGGGTCATGGCCCCTCCGGTGATGAACTAGGATGCACTGATGTGCATCAGTCCGGTGGATATCACAGTCATATCTTGTGACCCGGATTGATGATGGGGAGTTGCTACTAAGGGGGAGCAACTGGTATAATTCTGATATGTTACAAGTGCAAGTATGAGCCCTTTGCCATTGATGTCAAAGGGGGAGAGAGGACATGTGAAAAACAAGTGGTTGATGATCAAAGGGGGAGCAATAAAGGAAGAGAAGACATGTGAAGAGTTGTTGCTGATAGGGGGAGCTGTGACAGAAAAGAGAAGTTCTTGTCTTGATGGTTTTTCACACCATATGTTGCCATCAATGACAAAGGGGGAGATTGTTGCAAGTATGAGGTTAACTAGTGTTGTCATTGATGTCAACATACTCATATTGCATTGGTAAGAAGGTTTGGATGAGCTATGTGTTGAGGATATTGAGAAAAGTAGTCTCAATCAGGAACAGTGAAGAATAGTGATAAGAAGAAGGCAAATGTACTCAATAGGTTGAGAATTAGAGGATGTGGATTAAAGGGTTTGTAGATATGAGTCTTGAGATGATCCAGTTAAGATTTTAGAGGTCCACATGAAGATATGAAAAAGTTGTGATTGGTCAAGTAGAACCGGTTCCGGGAGATGCTCCGGAGGAACAGAGTGTCACACAAAGGTCCGGTGAGATCCGGAGGTGCATTATCAGACTCTGCGGATTGGAAGGAGTGTTTGGGATGTCCTTGTGATGTGTCATCTCAGTTTGTACAAAGTTTGGAGGTCCGGAAGAACCTTTTTCAGTTTGACAGTCGTGACAGACTGTGTTCTTGAAGTTCCGGATGAAGAGGAGAAGAGATTCCAGTGAGTAGAGGAAGTGTGGATGTACCTGGTTAATCAGGCAAGCTTGTGAAGGTTCTTGGATCATGTTGAGGTTATGTTGTCAGTCCGCATTAGTGGTAGAGCCCAGAATTGAAGATATTCTTCCGGATGAAGTTCTTGTTCAGACTAGCCGACCGGATGAGTTGTTCATCTTGCGAATGTTCTTGTGGTGGCCGACTGGATGTATTAATCATCTTGTGAATGTCCTTATGGTTGATTGCCAACTTAGATGATTGTTCCTAAGTTGATGTCTTGTATAAATAAAGGTTTGTGAGTTCATTTCAAAGTGTGTTGAGGAGCGGATGAGTGTGGTATAGCGAAAGAGCGAAGGGTAGAGCAGAAGTATCTCGGGCTTAAATGGAACTGATCCAGACATGGTAAAGATGTCAATCTCTAGTTCAAGTTTGTGATTCTTATCACTTTGTAGACAATGTGTCTCTTGTAGGCAGTGTGCCTCTTTGTGAGCAGCGTGCTTGGGCAGTGAGCCCGAATTGGCATGTGCCATTCATTTTTCTTATTCTTCTAACAGACAATAATCCTTAGGTTAATCACCCCATGGTATTTCCCTTAACTGGGCTTCCACGTCAAAATCTTGGTGTCCACTGTGTTGGTGTTTATCTACTCCTATGTTTATGCATTATTCTTTCATGAATGGTTAACTAATATGCTATTAACTAACAAAGAAGTATCAAGTGTTTGAAGTAGAAGCAAGTTTCTGTACAATTGATTCACCCCCCCTCTCAGTTGTGTGCCCTAGATCTAATAGGTCCCAATCAATGAGTTCAGGGTATTATAGGGGTAAGTTGATGGTGCATATGGAAGTTTTGTGAAAGAGGTTGGTGATATCAAGATATTTGAAGGAGGCAATGATGGTTTGTCCTATGGTGATTTCATTATCGTTAGATATTTCTTCGACACTCGCATAAGCTATACAAGGTTCATTAGTTTCTCACCAAGTGGCATGTATCCTAGCCCATGATGATTGACATATAGTTGTACCTGAATCATCTCAATAATTCCTTTCTCATGGAGGCCAAGGTCCATACCCTTATAATTCATATTCTCACACATATGTAGTGATTTAGGGTAATTGTGTTTCAAGTATCTAGGTGCAAACTCTACTTCATCTTTGTATAGCCAAGAGTTAGTGGAACCCTCTATTTGTTCTTCAACCAAGGATCCTACTGACATGAAGGTGGAGGGCCCATATTGTATGATTTTGGGTGTCTTTGGAGTTGGTTGCTATTGAGGATGACCATGGGATCATGGAGATAAACTTAATTTACCAACATGAAAGGTGTTATGTATCCCATACTTTCCACAACTAGTGTTGATGATATTGAACTTTGTGAGTTTGGGTAGATGACACAAAAGCAAGGGAGTTAGGATTGATGTAGGATGATGGTGCCTTAACCTTTTCACAAGTAGTGATTTTGGTACTAGGGTAGTGATTAGCTTTATGGTAGGAAGCCTCCATCACCTTATAGTATTCAAAAGGATGGGGATCAACGAGAATGGTAACCTCCATGTTGTTATGAAGGAATTTCAAGCATTATTGATAGATGGATGGAATCACTTGCATGGCATGGAGCCATGGGCAGCCGAGGAGGAGGTTATATGGGTGGTCAAGATTGATAATGTGACATGTAGTTTGTTGCATGATAGGATGCACATGGATGGAAAGGCAAATGGTTCCTTCAGATTCTCTTTATGTGTTATCATAGGTCTTGATGGTAATGATAGATAGTTCCAAATCAACTACAAAATATCTGAACTATTTAAAAAGACTTAAAGTACACAAATTCAACCTAGACCTATTATCCAAGAAGACACTTTTGAACATATGTTTGGTGATGAAAATTTTGATATGTAGAGCTCTATTATGGGATGGGTCGATGGGAGGCATATCATTGTGACTAAAAGTGAGTTGATAGGATGATTAAAGGTGGCCCACAAGGGCTTGGAATTGGTCAAGGCTAATATTGTGGGGGTCTCACAACTCTTATAAGGTGTGTTTCAATATTTGTCTATGAACAATCAAAGTTTTGAGTAGCTCCAAGATGGATATCTATGCTGGATTTTTCCCAAGAAGCTCTAAGAGGTAATATTGGGTGGCCTATATGGAGGATGAGCAAGCTCCTTTGATAGTGACCCTTCTATGCCTCATGGTGGTGATGCAAGCGAAGAATTTAATTTTGATGGTGGAAACTCATGCATAAACTTTTTTGATATGTCCTACAATAGAATCATATGATGTGGAGGCTTTGTTGGAATGGTGGTGTGGTTATTTTCAGAATGAGATTGATTTTATGTGGATGGTTGGGATTGGTCATGCTTGGGAAGGGATTTTGATAGATACCCAATTGTTTATTTGATGAGGTGGATGAGTTCCCTCTTCAAATTAAATTTCTCCATAGTCAATAAGATCCTAGATATAATTTTTGAGCTTCATGCATTTTCTTGTAGAGTAGCCTTTGATATGGTAGAATTTGTAATATTTGTTATCCTTGTACCACATGGGTTTGGGTTTATTGTCATTGAATGGTTTAGCTGTAGGAAATGTCACCATGTTTTCTTGGACCAATTTTTGAAACTTGACCTCCATGGGTTCCTCCAAGGAGGTGTATGTATGTTTTGGATTTTGGGCTTGCTTTGATTATCCTTAGGGAATGGAAATGTTATTGGGTTTTTGGATAGTTTGGACAATTTTGGTTTCTTGTGATTCTTGCATTATTTAGACATGAGTTAGTGACCCCGTTGCTAATGGTATTTTTGTTTTTCATCCAAATTTTAGGTTTATCATTCACTTGGTTGTTATCTTTAACTTTGTTATAAATCTTTACTTAACCTTTTGTGATGAGAGACTTTTCAATGGTTACCCACTTTTCAATTATTTCATCAACTGTAGAGACACAATGGACTTGAAGCTGGAATGCCATTTCTTGGTTAAGGTTTGTGATGAAATGTGAACAAGTTGTTTTTCAAGGATTGGCTAAGGGAAGTGACTTGCAAGACTCCTTAACCTTTGTAGGAAGGTAGTGAAGCTCTCTCTACTATGTTTATTTGCATTACATAGATCTATCATTGTAATCTCATGCTCAAAATTATAAGAGAAGTGTGCAACAAACTTTTCTGTTAGGTCAACAAATGTAGTGATAGAGCCTAGAGTTAGGTGCATGAACCACTCCAAGGCTTGACCTCCCAAACTCTGGGGGAAGAGTCTCAACAAGTACATGTTACTATATGAGACCTCCTAGCAAGCCATAAAGAATTTCTTGACATGGTCGTGGGGGTCTCCCTTTCCCTTATATTTGTCAAATTTAGGTATTTTAGAATATATGGGAAAGGGTATCATTATAATGGATCAATCAAATGGGTAGGGACAAAAATATTCAAATTTATATTGTTTATATTGATTTATGTTAGAATACATTGATATACTAAGAGGGGGTGAATTAGTATAAACCAAAACCTTTTACTGCCTTAAACAAAGGATAAAGAAAATTAAGTAGATCAAAGCACAACACATGAGCATACAACCATAACACTAGATTTATGTGGAAAACCCTCTAAGGGAAAAATGATGGTGAGCAAGCTGCTTGGATCTATTGTCCAAATCCAGCCACAAAAATAATGATAAAACTAATTACAACAAGTTTTAGGGCTACAACCCAAGGGAGGACATACTCCCTAAAATACAATGCAACAACACTTACAGAATGAGGCTACAACCTCTGAACATCACACTCAACAAATCTCATTGGTCAATTTCCTCTGCAACATCAACACACTTAACTTTGACTCAAACCTTCACTTCCTTTGCACAACTATCATTTCTATCTTCAACACATCTTCACATCCACACTCACTCACTTTCACACTCACTCACATAACCTCATACACTTCTCTCAATCATGCAATCCACAACAAACAAGTTATTTTATTTATACCTTCCACAAACAACAAAATCTTTCTCCTTCGTTGGCTAAGATGAAACATGTAGAATGAAATGTGCAACATACACACCAAGTCGACATCCAAATGATGTAGAAATCCAATGTGGTTCAAGCCAAGTGATAACTAGGATCTATTCTTAATTAACACATTCTTCAAAGCTGACATAGACTTTAAAACATCTAGCAGGATCATCAAAACACTTCAGGTCGGGTCAACAAACACTTTTCCTTCCACAAAATAACTCCAAACCAAAAGTAGTACTGGAGAGACCAATTCACATCATGCAGATCATTTCACAAGCAACATAAGACTTCCACAAACTTTCTCAAATAATCCTTCCTATGAAATATATGTTTTCTTTCTAGCACAAACAAACAGATACTAAACCTGGTATCACCCACAAACACTGAATAGATAGTCTTGAAATAGAACATTGAAAAACCAACTTGTGGTGCACTTTAGCACCTAAAACTTGAAATAAAAAAAGATATAGACTATCTAAACACATCCTACCAACATCAAAGCCAAAAGATGAAATGCGGTGGTATTGGCTTTCTCCTCCAAACAACCCTAATTAGGAATAAGATATGTCTTTGCAATGCTGAATCCAGAGGACCTTTGCAGTACACCTTATCATTTTAAACTTGGATATATCATTCTTTTCATCTATATCTAACTATTCTTCAAACCACAGCATCATAACTTCTAATGTGGAGAAATATGGAGCATTTCTCTGACCTCTCTGTCTGTATCAACATAGGAACACTATCTTCACTCTGTGATCTCTAGAATCTTCTGTGGTAACTTTCAAGCTCTAAAATCAAGAATATACAACCTTCACACTTGTGTCTATCTAATTTCCAAACCACAAGACCATACCTTCAAATGTGAAGGAATGCCGAGCATTCTCCTAGGCTTCTTCAGTGTAGCTTCTTGTGTCTTAGACTTCCTAAATCTTTCTATCAAAATTTAAGCAATGCTTTTCAATGAATACAACATTCACCATACTAGAATTCATTCACAACATCAACAACAACTCCTTCCAACAAAAAAAGAATCTTCATGTTAACCCATTGTTCTGCTCACAACTTTCACCTCTGCATGAACTTCAAAAGATAGGGTACAACTATGTACAAATGATATTGATCCAATCAATATATATAGTACATTGCATTCATCATCTTACCCTTTAATTTACAATTTCTCTAATCCATCTCTTTATTACTCCTTTGACTTCTTCTCTGATCACCTCAGCATATACTCATCACTTTGCTTCTCTGTCTCACAACATTCTACATTTGGCATCTTATCAACTGATCATCACTTCCACTTCCAGTATTCACACTGAACATCACATTGTTGACATCAATGGAAACACATATGCAACAATTTGTTGTCCCACTTTGTAACCCCTTGAGGGAATCTTTCATCTCTTGCCACGCTTGGTCAAAGGGGGTCCTAAGAGGTGGGTTACGGGGTTGGTATGGGATCGACCTAAAAGGTAGAGGTTGTTGAAAGGTGGAATGAATAGTATTTAGAGATGTGAAGGTTTGTTGATATGTTGGTTGATGGGATGTGAATGATGATAGTGTAGGTTGATAAGAGTTTGTTGGATAGGTCGATGCTGTTAGATTCCCAAAATCATCTACAGGAAAACTTTTACAAGAGAGAGTTGCAAGAAAATATTGCAAAAGCCAAATGCATGAATTAGTGCTTCACATTCCCCTTGCATTATTCAGATATAAATACAAAGGATATACACAACCACTGTCCAAGAATAGACAAAGTGGGGAAAGAAAGCATAAAGAAAGCATGTGACACATGTCACAATGCTTTCAAGAGAAAAGAAAGCCTATGATACATGTCATGAGGCTCAAAATAGAAAAAGAATCTCCCTAATTAACTTATGTAAAAGTGAAAATATGATTTTTCACCAACACCCCCCATAAGTGCAACTTAGGGAGATTACACAAGCTAAAAAGAAAGAAAGAAAGATGGGTCCTAGCAACAAAGCCATGTTAGGTACCCATGAACAACAAGGATCTCTCATAAGGTGGAGAAAAGGAGAAAAACCCAGTGGGAGAAAACTCCTCTCCAAAAGAGAGAAAAAACAAAAAAGAAAGTACAAGAACATGTGATGGAAGAACACTAAGATCCCCCATGGAATGAATCCATCACAAGAGTACAATCATGGGTACCCCCCATAAGAGAGAGCGAATAGAGAATATGAATCCCCTCCAAGAAGAAGCTCTAGAACCAATGAAGAGATCTTGAAGATAGAATCCAATCCACTGCCTGCAAACAACATTTCTCCCTTTCAGAAGAAACAAATCCACTGGTGAATGTAGAAGCCATTCCCACATCTTAGATGAATAGGGAATCCATATTGAAACATGTGCCTCTGAATGCAACTCAATTGACCTCATACTAGGAAAATATGTCTTCTCCAAAACATAAACTGTCTGCCCAATTAGAGAAGAATCAAGAGAGGATATGATCTAAACTACATCTGGAAACACAGAAGATGAAGGTCGTGATGCAAAGCCACTTGAGATAGCATCAACCAAGAGAGATAAACCCTCAAATGTGTCCTCCAAATCAGCAATGTGAGACTCCACAAATAGAGATGATATGTCTGCAAGATAGGAATCCTAATGAGGTGGATCTGAAAGACTGATATTGACCTACTGCAAAGAATCATTGGAAGCTAATGATGATGCAACATTGAACTCTGAAGTAGCAACAGGTGATGGAGATGATGTGATCTCAATAGGAGGAGAAGAGGGAGTAAGAGAGGTCTCTGTTTTTGAACATTCAAGACATGCCATTTACTCAAGCTCCTCTAAAGTATCATCATCATAAGGTATATTATCTACATCATCAAGTGGAATGAGGCAATCTGTTGTAGGATCATTTGGAAATGGTGAGACATGAGGGTCTCCATACAACTCCCAAATTTTTGTCCAAAGTGTGCGTAGGCTCTCATAGATGGGAAGATTACATGCAATATCATAATCAACAGTGGTACAAATTAAACCTACAACATGATCTTGCTTGTTACCCCAAACAGATTTCTTCATAGGTGTCTCTAGTTCAGGTATGAGCCCATAAAGATGAGGTAGAAGATGCAACCACCTAAGATGTGTTAGGATGCCTCTTTGCCAGGACTCATAATTGTCCTTAGTTAGATTGACCATAGAAGGATGAGTGGCAAAACCCATGATACCTCCTTAAAATGATAGAGATCAAAAAATGCAAATAGATTTATGCTGATAATAGAATCCTATCAAAGCAAACAGAACCTTTCCAAGAGGCAGCATGTCCAGGATATCTAACAGAAGCCATAAAATTGAAAAATTGAATAAAAGATACCTGGGGCTGAATCTGAAAAAATTACATAGATGGCTATGTAGAGCTTGCTGATACCTTTCCAACACCTATTCATTTTCAAAAAAAGGAGTTTCTGGGTGCAAGAATGGAGCTTGGAAGCCAAAAATGATGCTTTGACTTCAAACAGAAAAAATAGGTTTCAAACAGAAAAATCTAGAAAAAAGACCGACATTACTAGATAGTGCTTAGAACCAGCTTTCGAATTCTATTTTGTTTGCCAATTTTTGAGTCCGTATGCTCAAGTTATAGTCTCTGGAAGAAAACTACCTTTTTAGGCCTGCACATGAACGTGACACAAAATTGAGGTAGATTCAGAGATTGAGCGACACGGAAATTGAGGCAGATAGAAATCAAGTGGCACGAAAATTAAGGCAGATAGAAATCAAGTGGCACAGAAATCAAGGCAAATTCAAAAAATTTTGGCATGCAAATTGGGGCAGCTCGAAAATCAAAATAGGCTCAAAAAAATTTTGCACAGAAATCGAGGCAACTCGAAAATCAAAATAGGCTTGAAAAAAATTACACGGAAATTGAGGCGGCCGTACAGATTTTCCTGCACATAAAAAACCAAAACCCCAAAAAATGCCCAAAACTTTTTTTTTCAGCAAAATATAGAGTGCCTTATATGAAAATAGGGGTTTGACACCTTCTAAGCACAACCGTGAGGTCTGTTTTGCTCCATGATGCACAGATTATCTGCTCATAGCTAAAACCCTCTTCGATTTGATAAGAAATTGGTAGATCTGGAGCTCTGATACCATGTTAGATTCCCAAAATCATCTACAGGAAAACTTCTACAAGAGAGAGTTGCAAGAAAATATTGCAAAAGCCAAATGCATGAATTAGTGCTTCACATTCCCCTTACATTATTCAGATATAAATACAAAGGATATACACAACCACTGTCCAAGAATAGACAAAGTGGGGAAAGAAAGCATAAAGAAAGCATGTGACGCATGTCACAGTGCTTTCAAGAGAAAAGAAAGCCTATGATACATGTCATGAGGCTCAAAATAGAAAAAGAATCTCCCTAATTAACTTATGTAAAAGTGAAAATATGATTTTTCACCAACAGATGCATGTTGATAGGTTGATGTGGGTTGATATTGGTTTGATTGATATGGAATGTATGGCAATATCATGGATTATGTCGGAATAGTTTGTTGAGGAATGGAAATAGATGGAATTGATTTAATGAGACTTGAAATGGGTGGAAATGAGGATTGTGGTGGATTAGAAAGAGTGGGAATGTAATTAATATATGTTTTAGATGGGATTGTGATTCTTGGAGGGTGTGATGAAGGTTAATTTTGATGGGGTCGATGATGTGGATTAGAGGACACATAATTGTGAGGAGGTGGAGGGGGATGCATACTACCACCCACTTGTTGATCAATATGGTAGTTGGTGTTGTCTTGGATTGATTGTTTGAGTAGGTGGCCCCGTGAGTTTTCAAATGTAGGTGATGGTGGTGAGTCATGATAGACGCGGTTTTTGAGCTTGTTCATATCTAAGTAGTGGGGAACCTTGGATCCTACATCACAAAGGGACTCAAGGAAGTCACCCTTATGGTTTCCATGAAATTATCCATCCTTTCTTGGGTTTTTTCATCATTGAGAAAGTCTAGAATCAAGGTGAGTATGTAGGTCAATTAACAATACTTTTAGGTTCACTATATTCAAGTTACTTAATGAGACTTCTAGGTTCAATCACATTATTGGGATACCCATGAGGTGAAGAGGGCCCAACTTGTGAATTGTGTCTAAAACTAGATCTAAAAGGGTTCTTGTTGAGGGCCAAAATGTGTGCAAGCAAATGTGAAATACTAAAGCAAGATTCAAACTATTAAGCCTAAATCTATTCCACATACAAACAACATCAAGATAAAGCATAAAAGACTTACAAAAATAGATGAAAATAATAACAAAATCTCTCACCCACAAGCCCTTTGTTGCACCAACAAGGGTGGTTGTTCTCAAAGTGGAGTTGTGTTTGAGAGTGAGTATGTTAGGCGCTCAAAGTAGCAACATAACATTTCATTCAAGGATGTGATGAAAATGCCTTATAGCACGTTTGATTTATAGAGTTTGGATGAATAGGATCAATGATTAGGATTGATTTAGAAGATCAATCGATGGGGTTGATTGGGAGGATTAGATGCATGAGAATCCATCAAGTGGTACCTTGTGGTTGATGCATATGATGAGGGTTTAGATTAAGCAGATATGAAGGGCCAAGATTTTCTTGGAGAAAATGGAGGGTGAAGATCCAAAAAGTAGAATTTTGGAGCCATGTGCCTACATTGGTCCAAGTACAACCTTCAGCTATGTGAAGAGTTGACTTGTCTTATTCATGTTTTAGATTGTGCAAATGATTAATTAGTTGAATAATTATTTTTAGCCAACTAATGATTTGAGGGGAAATTTAGAGGAATTAAATAAATAGTTTACATTTATTTAATTCTTTGGGAATGTTAGAATGTGAATGTTTAAACTTAATTAAATAAATGTTGAATTTATTTAATTAAGATAGGGCATTAGAGGAATGATGAATTGACTTCTTAATTAAATAAATTGTCTTGATTTCTTTAATTATTTCTAGAAGAATAGTTAATTTATTAATTAAATGATTAATGTTGGTAGGGAAATTTGAATAATTAATTAAAGAAATAGAATTTATTTAATTAATTTTAGAGGAATAGTTTGTTAGGTGATGAGACTGATGATGATGAAAATGATTTGAGGTGATTTCAAGTGTCTTTAGTAACATCCCTCATTTCCATATCCTTTGTGAATCTATGATGTTCCAATTTTGTACTAAAATTAGATGAGTTACGTTGACTTATGTTGAGTGTAAAGTGTTCATTTAACATATTTTGTACATAAATTTGAGATTGCATTACATGATTAATTGATTGATAGTGATTATGTTATTATTGTTATTTCCTAACAATGCTACTAAGGTATTTGTGGCAAGATTATGTTGTGTGACAGGTATAATTGTTAAGGAAGATGAACTAGGTCCTAGTTTTGAAATGTTATGAAATAATCTAATTGTGTGGGCAATCAACTAATAAATTAAAATAAGATAAATAATTAATTAGAAATAAATTAATCACTCACTTGGTTAATTATTTGAGTGCAAAGAAGTAATTCTATTTATTTATTTATTTGATAGTTAATTCTTAAGGTTAATTAGAAAATTAAGTAAATAGTGTTATGGAGTAAAAAGTGTCTGCTTGCCTTTTTACCTCCTTGTTTAGCTCCTAGGTCCCATTTATTACATTATGCATTATAATTGATCATCCCAAAGAAAAATTGCCAGACACCCATGACAATTTGGGACCTTGGACCCTCACTAATCTTATCCTAGACTAACAAGGGGCCTTTGGACTTGGGTGCCAACTATCCAAGTCCTCTCTGATTGGTCAGGGTAAAGTAGTGGCATGTCAACTTGGGACCTTTCAAAAGGTTTCTCTTTATCGGCTCTTGTGGTTTAATTTGACAAATGTTAGTAGGAAAGCATATCTAAGTGAGTTTTTTAATTCATTTTGAAGTAAGAAAGAGATAGCCAACTTATGATCTTGGAGCAAAGAGCATTCAAAGCATTCATTATGTTTCTAGAGCATATTTGTGTTGTCATTGTGTATGTTGTTGCAAGTTTGAAGTCATTATTTATCTCCTTATGAGTTGAAGGATCTTCATTCTCCTAAGGGCTTCATCGCATAGGTGATATCATTATTGTTTGAATCATTCTATCATCATTTTGTTTAGCCTCTACCTTGCTAGGGTATGCTCTCTTCATCTATCAATGATGTTGGAAAGCTTGAATTCTATTCCGAGGTTTGACTAAGGCAAATCCCTAAACACCATAACCCCCCCAAACCCTCTCTTGTCGTCTTGTGTATAGGTTATAGGTGGAAGATTTAGGAAAGGTGAAGATACAGGAATACTGAGTAGGAATCAGGGTTTCAAGATCTGATAGAAGTTTAGGAATATTCCCCCAAAGAGACTTGGCCACCTGGTGCCCTAGTCTTTTGGGCCTTTTGACACTAGATCTGGCATCTGAGCATCATTTATAGGATATTTCTAGTTTACAACTCTGATAGACTCCAACTTTTAGGACGTGGGCGCCCCCTATTTTGTCCTCCAACACTTCAACTTATGAGACACAGGTTTCAGTATCTCTCTAATCATCTTTGTACATTTGGATTATGTGTTCTAGTCATTTTCTAGTTGCTATAAGTTGGTCATCCTAGAACTAGGGTTTAGTGCTTATTTGACCTAGTGTTTTATAAAAATACTTAGTTAAATCTGATCTTTCTATAGAAAACAAGAGTACAAGATTTGTACCTAAGTCTTCCTCCATTTGGTAGTGATTTGGTTCAGTCTTGTCCTTGAATGTTATTGTGAAAGAGGGTTTGATCTAGTGTGCATGCTACTCTTCTTCATTCTCCTTTTCATATGTAACATTTTGGTGAACATGTAGCTTTGAGAATTTGCATCTTACTAAGTGTTAAAATCATATCTTGCATTGATTCATAGCATACTTATCATTATTCATTTGAATATATTGAAAAAAGTGAAAAAATTAAGCATTCTAAGCTAGAAAAAGGCATGATTTTTACATCAGATTTTATTCATATTATAGTATACAATCATTTCATGATATTGTACCTTGCATTTTAAGATCTCATTTTCTAGGGTTTTGTTGAAAAAGTTGCATCTTTCCTAAAACCTAGTCAATTTCAAAAGCTAGGGTTTGTAGTCAAAATCTTATTTCAGATTTTGCTGCTATCATAAAAATTTCATTCAAATCTGATTTTTCAATGAAGTGTTGCATCATCTTCCATTCTTTCACTTCAAAAATCACAATTTTTTCTATTACACATTATGTATTGCAACATTAAGAACTTTAGTATCTTCCTCACACTTCTCTATGCAAAATCTTAAAATTATTTGCATTGCCTTTTTGTGCAACACTCTTCACATCATACTCACTTTGTTTGTAGTGAAATTAGTGTGTTTTTTATTTTCAAAAACTTGATTTCCTCAAACTAGTACCTTGGTGTGCAAAGGTCTCATAGATATGGCATCTAATCAAAACAAGGATGGTGTGGCTCCTCCTCAATCTAATAAGAAAAGGAAGGATCTCAAACCTGTCATCTCCTTCACACCACATGAAGTCATTATATGGAACATTGATGGTCCTCTCTACATCACAAAAAGAATAAATGGAAATCCTACAAGAGGAGTTCTTATTGATCCTAATTGCATATCAAATTTCATCACAAAAGAATTCATATACATGCATGATTTGGCACAAGACACTTACCTTCCAATAGATATAATGATCAAGGTACATAATGGTTACTTTCTTTCAGCAATTAGGAAGATAACACTTTGCATTGAGGTGGTGGAAAAAGCCCTAGAACAACCATTTGTCATCATTCCCACCTTGGACCTCTTTCATGTGAAGTTAGGACATCCTTGGCTAAAGTCCATGAAAGTGGTCCCTTCTACCATTCATAAGTGTTTAAAATTCCCTCACAAAGGTTGAGTGCATGTTGTTCATCATAGTGGATGGAAACCTTTATCCACTCATGGAAATTTCAACTTGGATTGCTTTTGGCTACAACCTATTGAACCAAATCAACCAAGAGAAGATCAATTTTTCCTAGCATATAAAAAATATAAGGTAAATCTAATAGCTCAACTATCACATAGAAAGCATGCTCCTAGACCCTCTCAACCCCTTGAGGCTACAATTCCTCCTACTAAACAAATAGAGAGTGAAAAGTAGCCTTAGATGAAGGAATCCCTTCAATCAAGAGGTAAATGAATTTTTGTTGAGGTTCCTCCTCCGTCATCCTTACAAGGATCAAGAGACAATCTTCAAGAGTGAAGCATTTCATCACAAAAGACCACTTTTGTGCTAGCTTACTCTTCATAAACATTCGTGAATGCAGAAATTCATGAACCCTTGGTGATAAACAAAGAAACTCCTTTAAGAAAATATCACTAACAAGACAAGAAGGAACCAAAATGCAAGAGAAAGAAGGAGAAAATGACAAGATTTAGCTCAACAAATGTCACCTCAAGAAGAAAACACCCCACTGACAGAAATTGAATCAAAAGAAGAGCTAAAGGAAGAAGAACTAAAAGAAGTTTCAATATAGGCTATAATACCTTACATACCACTTATCCCATATCAAGATTGGGAAGAAGATGATTTGATGAAAGATGACCGTTAGCCAGGTAAGTATTTCTCATTCATTTAGCCACAATTGATGTAGCATCTTTTCAAGTTACTCTCAAGAGTGGCCTTCTCCTATATATGTTGTGTTGTGTTACCCCATGTTAAATGTTTGTTTAGGTCTCCTTGAATGACCCTTGATAGTCTTGTAAGGTCAAGGATATAAGAAGACCGCCCCCATTGTGACACTTCCTCTATTTGTTTCTCTATTCTTCTATACTTCTCCTATTGCAAATTGTTGTGTGTGTTGCCTTGGGGGCATAGCATTGTGAAGGGTGATTTGGAGGCATCCTTCCATGTTGCAAACCTAAGTCACCTTTGTCTCCTCTCTCATTTTTGTGATTTCATTCTTTTGTCGTGCTTGTGGCTCTACTAGTTAGCGGATGACGATAACAAATATATACTAATATGGACCGTGTGTTCCTAAACAAGAATAAAAATGGACCTAGTCCATATATGAAGCTAAGGGTAATTTGTTATTGACACTTGACTAGTAGAATTACTCTTGTGTAGTGATGTGATAATATGTTGTGTTGTGAAGATTCTTGTAACAATCCTTTACAATACTCTAAATCTACTTCTAGGCACTTTGATATGTTTTGTGTCTCACCTTGTGCTACACTTGGTTTTGAGATACTTGAAGTATAACCTCACATCTATACTCGGTTCTGAATCCACAAGTATAGCCTTGGTTTGTTTATGTGGTATGTTACCTTATTTTTGTGCATGAATATTGTTAATGATTAGAATTTGATACTAACATGCGTGATTGTTGGGAACATTCAACGATCGTAAGCACATGTCATTTTGGGGTATGGGCTTTGTGAAAGCTCTTTTTCCCTTGCATGTTTTAACTTTACCATAAACATGATTGCTACCGACAAGTAGGATCAACCACTTTAATGTGGTGGCATATATTGTGGTAAATGCTTAGATCTCTTAGATATTATGATAAAGCATGTTTGTGTATGCTTTCTTTTCACCGTAAGGTGTCTCTATGATGTAGGTGGGATTGTGTACTTTGTTTTTTGTGTTGAGTATACCTCCTTTTCATTGTAAGGCATCTCTACGATGCAGGTGGGGTTGTATACTTTGTGCGCATGCTTCCTTTTCACCGTAAGGCATCTACGTAATGCAGGTGGGGTTGCATTTTGAAAGCCCTTTGTGGAAGGTGGGATTATGTCTTCCCTTGAGTGGTTGCATATTCTTTTGAAAGTCCTCTATGGAGGCAGGGTTGGATCTTGAGTTATTTAGCCTTAAGTGTGTCTTTGGCAGTTGTGGTAGTGTAGTTCAATTGTCAGGTGTGTTTGGTGTGTCTTAGATGGTGTAACATGTCTTCTCATATTACTCAGATTTACACACCAAATTTACTAGAAAGGTAAATGAACATAATCATCATAAGCATTTGTTTACCAACTTATAACATTTGTATAATTAAGTAAATAAATAGCATATCTTTTCTAAATCTTTTCAAACCTAAAAATTACAACATATTCAAAGATAACAGTTTAGTGAAATCTTTCACTAAACAATTACAATATTTTGCTCATGGAAATAAGAATAAGTTTACATAAATTTGATTGTCAAAGTCATAATAATAAATATATTGCATCTGGAATCTTGATATATGTCTTCATAAGTCTTGTCTTGTCATCTGCTTTGGAAGGAGAGCATTACTCAAGCACTTTTCCTCCAACCATAGATTGGTGGTCCCCTGCACACCTTCCTTCCTAGAAGTGGCCCTACCATTCATGAAGGGAATAGATATAAGGAACCAATAGGTTTTTGTCATCTGAGTTTCTAGTGTTGTGTCCTACATAATAAACACGGTCAGACAACTATAGACTCCTAACTGAGTATGACACTCCTGGATGGTTATGCAAATTTGGAGTACAATGAACCAACTAATGCATGCAGAGATGAATGCATTACTTTGGCTGAAGATTCAATATAAATAGACATTTCACAATGAACGTAGTTGAAAGTTCACACACTTATAACTCAACTTAGAAACTATCTCATCCTACAGTGAATTTAGTTTGAATAAATCTAGTCATGGGAGTGACTTAATTAAATTTGAGCCATAGTCCTCCTGACTTAGATTTCTAACCCTGATTTCTAGAGTACAATATCCAGGGATGGCTTAGATTGATGTCTCAATATTTTGAAAAGGCCTTTTGTTGCAACTGCAAATTGGAATATATGACTCCCTGTCACTCTATTCCTTGTTTCAAAGGTTTATATATTCTTGGTTTTGGTGTCTAGTATCGATATAAAGAAAAGCTTTGTCTATATGTTCATAAGTTTGTCCAAGGTACTTATCCTGGTTTAAGGATTTTCATCTAATCCTTATCAACAAATAATTATTTGTTTTAAGTTGACCACATACTTGTGAGAAGAATTGACTGTTTACTGTGTATGTCTGGGATACTCTTAGAAAACTACCTTTTCTAATCCCTTCCTACAAAAGACATTTAAACTCTTATCATATGCAAAAGAACATCTTGACATTCATCGTAAAACAATCTCTATTACATAAATTTCATTTAGAACACTTACCAATTCATGGCTAAGTAGATGTCATCGAGTGACATGGTTCTTATCGACCACATGTCCTTTCAAGTTTATCATAAAGTTGGTTGTATTCGTACTATAATGGGTACAAAAGATTCTATTAATTACAATAATATATATACATGATAATAATTATTCTTCTCTTGAAAGTTAACAATTATATATTGTAGTTATGGGACTCAAATGTCCATCTTAAAATCTGGGACTTGAGAGTCTAAGTCTCGACTCCCTTATCCTACCCAAGAATAATCTTGTTCATTGCTATGGTGGGTTTCCTTGAAAATGTTGGAAACAAGGCAGATAATTGAGAGGGGGGGTGAATCAATTATCTCAAATATCTTAACTTTCTTTTCTCCTTTAATAATTAGTGCAGCATCAAAACATATATGCATACATGATCATAAGAACAAAAATAAAATCATCACACATAACACAAGGATTTTTACATGGAAAACCCTGTTAAGGGAAAAACCATGGGGTGACTAACCCAAGATTGTATTCTCTGTTAAAAGATTAAGAAGTACAAAATGACACTTGCCAATTAGGGTTCACTGCTTGAGCACACTGCTCACAAGAGGCACACTGCCTACAAGAGACTCACTGTCTACAAAACTTACAGAAGGTAACCAGGTGTTTGAACTGATAAGAGGCATCTACAAATGCTAGAGTTTAGTTCCAGGTAGGCACAAAATACTAATCTGATGCACTTCATTCTTCCTCTGCTCTAGTGTTGCTGCTCTGTCACATACCGGACTTGTATTGCTGCTTCCACACTTATCTCTACCTTTCTTCACACTTTATATTATCATATCTATACACACACACCCCTTCATACTAAAATCCATCTGGTATATATATCCGCACCAAGGATTTCAACAACTTTCTAGTTGGCAACTGGAATACTCAAGATATTTACAAATTACTGATCTGTCGGCTGAATCCATGCTTGATATGTGATGTGTATCAAAATCATAGACATTGAAGTCATCAATCATGTCGGCCAATATTGTATGATCCCTCAAATAGCTTGATCAACATCAATTACTCATCCAGATTGAAGTTTGATACTCTGCCAGTCAGTTCTTCCTCAGTCTACTTTGCCTGTCTGGAACCCAACACTCAGATGCTCATGTCTTTTCCATGTTTTATCACCAGAGGCTCAATCTTTGGAATATAGTAGTCATGATACTCCTCTTGACTTGTCCAAGTCTGCAACTTGTTGAGTTACACCATCTAAGAGATCCGGACCTGATTGTCGAACCTTGCTGCATGCTCTGTTCTTGTTCATCGGACTAAAACAATCTTCAATCTGACTTCTGGTATAGGCATACTATGTGTTGCGAATGTGTGGGATAGACTTTGTTGCCATCAATGACAACACTCATGAAGCCACACAGTGTCTCTTGCCAACAATCTGCCCCTTTGGCATTGATGGCAACACTTAGTGAAAAATGACTAAGTGTTGCAGCAAACTCCCCTTTGGCTGATGCTCTATCTTATGCATTATTTTACCGGAGCTCCCCCTTAGCTGTATTCCACATTTTTCACTATTCCTCACTTCCCCTTTGACATCAATGGCAAAGGGCGAAATCTGTACACCAAAATTTGCAAAAATTAACCTATATATAGCCACATAAGTATGTATGTACATGTTATACTTACATACACTTGAGTATATCTGCAAAAGTGGCCTTCAACTATACATACTCTGTGGCCCAACTCTGCTTCATACTGTCCAAAATGGAGATGTGACCACTCAACAAAAATGCATATGCTTCTGCCCTTCTTAAGTCTGCTGGATCACTAGTCTGGTCTATGGTCTGAGCATCTGTTAAAGCCTCATGCATTTCCTCTAACTTAGGGATAATTATCCCTTTGAGTTCACTCATCCTGTTTATTATATTCTTCTTTTCTTTCTCCAGCCTCTTTATTTCATTTATAATGACAATAGCCTGGCATTCTTGACTTATTATGGACGTAGTGAGGGGATCAAAATTCTGAGATAAACTTGACAGTTTACCTTCTTGTTCTTTCACCTTCTTTTCAATATCTTCTATCACTTTAGACCAAGATAGATAAAATTTGTACATGTCCCCACCATCCTTAAGAGAATTTTCAAGGCTCTTTATCCCAATATCTAGGGTCTTATCATTAGCAATGAGTCCCTGTACTTCAGTGAATCTTTTTCCCAAAAATTCTTTCCGGACCTTTTCTTCTGCCAATTTCTCTAAAGAATCAAAATGAGTACTAACAGAGTTTACCAAAGATTTCAAGTTACCAGATGGAGAGGCCAAAGGATCCTTTTGAAAAGATGGCATGATCTTCTCCAGCATACTGGATGCAATCTCTAACAGCTCGCAGTCTTCCATGTGAGATTTTAGAATCTTTTATTTTGCTTTAGCTTGGGGAAAAGATGCTATTTTTATTGTTTGGACCAGAGAGAGGGAATCAAAATTTAGTGGTCCTTGGAATAGTTCTAGTTCATCTATCTCATCATCTCTTTGTTGAAGAAATTCTTCACTGCCTCTGCAGTGTCTCTTACCGGAGACTGAGTCTTCTTTTCTTTTGGAATCTCAGAACTATCATCAGAGATCTTCTCTATTTGTTCTTCTTCTCTTCCCTTTACCTCCTCTTCTTGACTCAATTTCTCCTCTTTTCTTCCTTCTCCTTCAGTTCCTAAATCTGGAGTGTCTGCAGTGGGATTCGGAGGAGAGATGTTGACTGCTTCATGAACTTCCTCTTCTGGAATAGAGGAATCCAAGTCCTTAGACTTCTCTTCATCTACCTCTTTTGACTCTTCTACATTTTTGTCAGTAGATTCTTCATTTGATGCATTTAATCCTTCAACATCCATGGTAGAAGGTTCTTCATCTATTTCCTCTATGATAGGAAGATTTCATCTTTTGAAGGCATTTTGGAGGATGTCTTCTGTTTCTCTTGCTACTTGATCAGTTTCTCCAAGCATAAGTTTTTTCATTCTTGCTTTGCTCCAAAATTCATCCTTACAGTCCTTAAAGATCATGGCCATTTGCTTTGGAGTAATGGAAGGATAGAGATGAATTGCAATCTATTCTCAGATCTCTAAGTCTTTTGCCTTGGCATTCTCTTTTCCAAGTTCAAGTACCTTCTCTAGACTTTTGGGAATTAATGAAATGATTTCAATGAATGCTTTATTATAAATATTCAGATACCTGACTGTAGCTTCTTCCAAGATCTTCTTGTCAGTATCACTATATTCATCATAGAATTTTGTGACTAGTTGCAAGTTTCCATCCACAGTGACCGCCTTGATGATATCATCAATGGAAAGAGTGGGCTTTTCAACAAATTCTTCTACCTCTTATTCTTTATTTTTACCAGCAGAGGATTCCCTGGATGTTTTCTTCTTCTTCTTCATTTTCTTAATTTCTTCATCAGATTATGTTTCTTCATCATCCTTGTGACTCGTGTAAGACCTTGTGGCTTTTGTTTTTGTTCTCTTTTCTCCCTTTCCGGATGTCTTGACTTCTAGTTTGGTGGATTTTAAGCTCTTAGGAGTGGCAGGTGTAGAGCTCTTTGAGGATCTAGTCCGGGAGGAGGCTTGTACTAGAACACTTCCTTTTTCTGCTTCTTGTTTCTCTTTCTCATCTCTTTCTATTTTCTCTTTGTTTGCATCAATTGCCTCTTTTGATATGCCATATCTTTTGGCAATTTCCTCTACTTCCCTTCTATCTTTCCTTTTTATCTCTAGTTGTCTCAGCTGAACATGTATCTTTACACTTAATTCTTGAAAGGTTCCAAACCTTTCTGCCTCAGGGTCCTTTGGCTAGCTGAACAAGTGTTGAATGTGTAGCTCCAAGATTTTCTCATCTACTTCATAACCCATTGGCATTATCCACATTGTTCTGGGCTCAACTGTCTCCATTAGGCATTGATCAATATCAACCATGAAGCACACTGTATCCTTGTATTTTTCAACTATGGATTGAGGAATTCTTTCTTTGGCCTGCATCATGCTCTAAAAGTTCTTGAAATAACCCCAAAGAGCTGTGTTTTGGGCTTGAGCATCACCAAGTCCATACATATAGTCTCTGATCTGTATGGCAACTGGTTTGTCATTTTTCCATACCCAACCACTTGATCTGGGTAGCTCATTCATATAGTAAAAGAACAAACATAGTATTAGACAACCATATTTGAAGGAATTCTTCTTATCCTTTTTGATCTTTTGCAAGTTTTCTAATAGTTGATTCAGGAGAAGGTCACATAGATCATAATCTGTATTTTCCCTTAACATCTAATATGCTATAAATATTGCAGTCCTAGACATAGAGTTCTCCCTACTAGAATGATAGATCTTATATCCAATTATCATTGAAGCAAACTTGACATCTAGATATGTGATGTCATCAATTGTCATTGCTCTTTTGTCAAACTTAGATCTGGTGACTTTAGTAACTATCTGGTTCTTGACAGACTTGAGTGCAGGTAACCCACCAGATGAGTGCAGTCCAGTTACTACCCTAATGGCATCTTTTGTTATCTTGAAGGGCTTCATTAACCACATGAAATTGTCATGTATTCTGCTAAGAACATACCGGACCTAATCATCTTCTGCAAAATAGGGAAAGTGGATGCAATGTCCAAAGTGCTTATCCTGGAGGGCCTTGTATTGAGGTTTGAGTTTAAAACCTTCATCTATTAACTGTTTGTGATAGATGTCCATCAACTTAGATTCTCCAAATTCCTCAATATTGGTGTGGATGTAAACCCTAACATCTTCTACATGCAGTACCCCATGCAGAATGCTAGAAAAAGTGCCTAATGGATCAACTTCTAGGGATTTATAGGGGTGTTTCTTGAATTTTGGGCACGGCCTATTAGTGATCTTAACAACCATTGGAGTAGCCATTTTGCAAAAGATTCAGAGAGAGATTTTTAGAATGGAAATACCTTATTACGCTTCAGGGTTCGAAAAAGAGCCGGAACAAATCGCTGGTTGAATTGGATTTTGCAGTTGATCTTTGAGAGCGTTGTACACTTTGATGTAGAACTCTTCTTTTCTTCTTCTTGAAAGCAAATGTGCAAATAATAAGTGAATAAACCCTTTTATCTCTGCACAAACCCTAATTTCCTTTTGCAAAAAATGCACAACTTAAGTCATTTTGTTGCCTTGTTCTGAGAGAGATCTTTTCGAATCACTGAGATGTACTTAGAATCATTTTCAGTGATAATTGACAATGTATCTTCTTTCCTCCAATCATGCCATGAATCCGCAGATCAAGATATTTCAATTTTGAATCATACTAGATCTGTCTATGAAGATCCTGCTTTACCGGATGGCTATCAAACCAAATCAATCTTGGATGATTAAATTCTTGCAAAACTCCATGCAGATCTTTCATATTTTTACCGAGGGTTAT
Source organism: Cunninghamia lanceolata (assembly GCA_027924645.1). NCBI lineage: Eukaryota > Viridiplantae > Streptophyta > Pinopsida > Cupressales > Cupressaceae > Cunninghamia > Cunninghamia lanceolata. The sequence continues at coordinate 7,171,961 of BSBN01000578.1, read as the reverse complement.
TTGGATATTTCTTTGAGAACCCTTTAATCCACAACATTCCATGTACCAAATTTAGGCACCAATTGACTAGCTAGGGGAATTTATTTTCTTTGTGACTCCCCCTGAGCCAGAGCTCATCTGTTTAGTTTCTGGAAGGAATATCAGCATCAAATTCTGGTGTACATCCATCCCCAACATTTTCTATACTCTTCTTTACCCAAATCTTGTTCATCTCCCTTTGAACTTCATTCACATTTACTTTGCCTTTTCCTTTATCTTGTTTTTTATTATGATGCACTGGACCCCTTTTATCTTGATTTTTACTTCTACAGAATTTGGCAATATGACCAGATCTATTGCAATTGTAACAAATAACATTTCTTTTCATATTTGAATGATATCCTCTTGATCTGCATTGATTAGCCATATGTCCCATTCTATTGCATGCAAAGCATCTACCATTGAATGAATTGTTTATTTGCATATTTCTGCATTCATGAGATTTGTGACCATACCTTTTGTAGTTGAAACATTGTCCAGAGAAGGATGGATTGGTTTGATTCATTCTCTTTCTGCATTGAGTTGCTTTATGACCGAAGTTGTTGCAATTGAAGCAATATCCATTGAAGGATGGATATCTTTGAGCATTTGGTTGCCTTACGGGAGGTCTTCTAGGCCTGTTTCTTTGATTTTTTGATCCAAAGTTCTTCCGACCGGATCTGAAACTTTCACCTTTCTCATATCCCAGACCACGCTTGTCATCTACCCCTTTTTGGATTTCAAGAAGAACTTCAAGTTGAGATGAGCTTATCTTGAATTTCTCTTTGTATTCATTTGTTGTTTGTAGATCTTGTTTAAGAGTGTCTATCTGATTCTCAAGTTGTTCTTCATTATCTCTAGCTTCTTCAAGATCAGATTCAAGATGCCTGATTATTCTGTCTATTTTGTGGTAGTCCTCTATCTTCTCTTTGAGGGTTTATTTTAGATTATCTTCAATTTTCCTTTTCTCTTCAATTTCTTGGGTGAATCTCATAACTCCTAATTCCATCTCATGCCTTACCATAATGACCTCTTTTGATAGCTTCTCACATAGCTTATTTTTCTCAACCAGATCTTCATTAGTATCATTGGCTTCATTCTAACTTGCTAATTTTTGAAGTAGTTCCTTTCTCTTTTTCACAGAGATACTCATTTTTTCTTTTAGCTTATTTATGAAATCATCAGCTTGTTTGAGTCTTTCTCTCAAGTTATTGACTTCAGAGTGGGACTGTTCAAGATCATCTAGGGCAGACTGAAGTTGTTCCTTCATACCATACATATCCATTGAGATTCCTAGATCTTCCTCAAGCTATTAGGCTTTGTTTAGAGGAACTTAGCTCTAATACCAATTGTTGGAAACAAGGAAGATAATTGAGAGGGGGTGAATCAGTTATCTCAAATATCTTAACTTTCTTTTCTCCTTTAATAATTAGTGTAGCATCAAAACATATAAGCATGCATGATCATAAGAACAGAAATAAAATCATCACACATAACGTAAGGATTTTTACGTGGAAAACCATGTTAAGGGAAAAACCACGGGGTGACTAACCCAAGATTGTATTCTCTGTTAAAAGAATAAGAAGTACAAAATGGCACTTGCCAATTAGGGCTCACTGCCCAAGCACACTACTCACAAGAGGCACATTGCCTACAAGAGACTCACTATCTACAAAACTTACAGAAGGTAACCAGGTGTTTGAACTGATGAGAGGCATCTACAAATGCTAGAGTTTAGTTTCGGTTAGGCACATAATACTGATCTGATGCACTTCATTCTTCCTCTGCTCTAGTGCTGCTGCTCTGTCACATACCGGACTTGTATTGTTGTTTCCACACTTATCTCTGCCTTTCTTCACACTTTATATTATCATATCTATACACACACACACCTTCATACTAAAATCCATCTGGTATATATATCCACACCAAGGATTTCAATAGCTTTCTAAATCCATGCTTGATATGTGATGCGTATCAAAATCATAGACATTGAAATCATCAATCATGTCGGCCAATATTGTATGATCCCTCAAATAGCTTGCTCAACATCAATTACACATCTGAATTGAAGTCTGATACTCTGTCGGTCAGTTCTTCCTCAGTCTACTCTGCCTGTCTAGAACCCAACACTTAGATGCTCATGTCTTTTCCATGCTTTATCACCGGAGGCTCAATCTCTGGAATATAGTAGTCATGATACTCCTCTTGACTTGTCCAAGTCCACAACTTGCTGAGTTACACCATCTAAGAGATCTGGACCTAATTGTCGGACCTTGTTGCATGCTTTGTTCTTGTTCACTGGACCAAAACAATCTTCAATTTGACTTCCGGTATAGGCATACTATGTGCTGCGGATGTGTGGAATAGACTTTGTTGCCATCAATGACAACACTTATGAAGCCACATAATGTCTCTTGCCAACAGAAATGAAATCAACATGTGGGTTTGAAACATACAGTTTGCAAACTTATCAACTTTGAAAAAGATAGTGTCATTTGAAGGGTTTACTTTAATTTGAAGTTGCCTATAATGTCATCCATATAAAAAAATCTACTTATTCAACCTAAGGCTCCCTCATACATCATTACTGACATTTTACTAAAGGTTAGATAGTAACTTTACTTTAAAAAAACATAGAATACATCGACTGTGAGGAATAATCTCATATTACTACTAAAAGATGACTATTGTCTCACAAAAGAATTTAAGATTTTGGAGGTATCAATGTACCCAGTTGATATTGAGGTTATCTTGTTTAATATAGTTATGAAATGACTATTGAAGTCTACTAGCTATCGTTTAATCGATAGCATGATAATACTTAACAACTTCGTGCCTTCGACTTGCTGTAGCCGCAAGGTAATTCTACATAGAATGCATGTATCATACTGAAATCAGCCTTCTATTGACATAATATAAACTCTTAGAAAGAATACATGTATTATACTATTATCGGCCTTCTTAAGCCATAAGATAAACTCTTAGAAAGAATACATGTATTATATTGTTATCTGCCTTCTTAAGTCGTAAGATAAACTCTTACAAATATTACCAACATTAACAACAAAAGACAAAACATTTCAAGCCATGCATATCCTCAACTATAACAAAGTGTACCTGTTCAATGATAAGACACAGTCCTTCCTCTAGCACTTGGAATTCCTCCCTATGTTTCTTTCTTGCCATCTCCTCTATTCGTTGTATGCTCTCAACATGATGTTCTAAAAAACAAAAAAACATTGTTCAAAAGAAAATTCTTATTGTTCTCTCCATGCTATGGGATAACTACCCACTTCCCTAAGAATCTTCCTCCAAAGAGAATGCAATGCTATAGATGTTCTAAAGTAAGAATAACTCTGAACAATAGGGGCTTATTCTCCACTCACTCCACATTACATGGAATACAGGGTATGTGCCACACTACGTAAACATAGTGGTTTGTACTCCAAAGAAATCTTATCACAAAAGATAAGTTTTATAACTTAATATACATGTTTTCTATAACAATATAGTGATACACTGATAAATAAATACAACATATCAACATAATGGTAGTAATACCATAAGTACACATGTGGGGGAAAATAATCATACAACCAAATTTGAGTATGGAGTTGATATTTGCTCCCCCTCACACCCTTGCACAAATGTTAATATAATTAAATCAATACTCACAAGAAATATATATATATATATATATATATATATATATATATATATATATATATATATATATATAAGAAAATTTTGACAAAGGAAAATGATTAAACTCTAAACATCAATAATGTTCCCTGAATAGTTCTCAACCAAATCAAATGAAGTTTGACGTTGGAAAACCTTTCCTTAACAAAAAATTGACAATGGTCAAGTTGAGATTGACTTAAACTAGGAGAGTTAACTATTACATACCCCATCTTGAGAAGGTTTACTAAATATACAACATGGAATTCGATTAGCAAAACCTGTCCCTTTCCAAACATCTATTCCCTTCTCTTTGATGATGCTCTCCTTCTTTTCTCAGAGGTCAAAATTTATTTCTTGGTTACATTCACAGTCACACAAACTATGATTAGTATATCATCATTAAATCCTTATACATCATAATTAAATAATCTCAATATCATTTGATCTCATTTCAAATTCTATGCATTAATCATAATTTATAAAATTAATGAATTATCCTGACATTTTCCTAAACATCAAATCATTAATCCATGATAACTTATCCACTAATTACATGAAAGTAAAAGTAAAGCATAGCTAAGGTTTTGGGGATGTAACATATCCCCCCCATAAGAATCATCATCCTGATGATCCAATGTATCCAAAGTTATAGCATGAAAAAGTTTTTGTTCATCATAGTAAAAACTTAAAATAGATGAGGAAATCATTGATAAATATCATGATAATTTTCCTAGGTGGCATTCTCTTCTGTATACTGGTCCCACTGGACCTTGCACAGAGTAACTTCTTTATTACGCAAGCATAGCTTACATATTTCAAGCACTTTGATGGGCTTGATCATTACCACCCCTAGGTCCTTAACCTATAAGGCATTCTAATAAAAATAGGAATATGATTATCTCTTGCAACATAGTTTTTAAAATAAGAAACCTAGAAAATATTATGCATCATGGTAAGAGCTGGTGGCAGAGCAATCCTGTATGCAACTGGGTTGACTTCCTTGAGAACTTTGAAGGGGCCCACATATCTAGGAGCTAGTTTGGATGACTTTCCAAACTTAATGGAACTCTTTTGTGGTTTGACTCTTAACATAACTTTCTCTCCTATTGATAAATGTCTTGGAATGCACTTAGCATTTGCATAGATTTTCTATCTATCATTCACCTCTGCTAACCTTTTCTTGATTAGATGGACTTGTTCTTCCATTTATGATAGCATTTATAGACCAAGGCTAATCCTATCTTCTAGCTTATCTCAGCTTATAGGAGTTTGACACTTTCTTCCATACAATGCTTCAAATGGGGCCATCTTGATAGCGGAATGATAGGAATTATTGTAAGTAAATTCCACAAGAGGAAGATAATCCTCCCATTTGTATTGTTGATCCATGCAATACATTCTCAATAGATCTTCCAACACTTGGTTCACTCTTTCTGTCTAGCCATCTATCTTGAGATGATAAGCTAAGATTATGTTTAATTGAGTTTTGAGTGAGGAAAATAAGGTTTTCCAAAACCTTGATGTCATGTGGGCACCCTATCTGAGATGATCTTCTCAGGAATGTCGTGTAACCTGAATACTTCTTGCACAAATTTACGGGCTATGACTGGTGCTCCATCTATCAAATTCCTCAGTATGAAATGTGCTACCTCAGTGAGTCTATCTACGACTACCAGAATAACATTATGCCTATTTCTATACATAGGAAGACCTTGTACAAAATCCATGCTAATGATTTGCCATTTTAATTCTAGAATCTCATGAGGATATAGAAGTCCTGCTAGGTGATGATGTTTTGATTTCACCCTCATGCATACTAGACATCCTGCTACAAACCTTACCGCATCCTTCTTCATTCCTTTCTAGAAATACAATGGTTTTACTTTGGCTAGCAGTTTCATCACCCCAGGATGTCTTGAATAGGGTGTGGAATGAACTTCCTTCCACAAGAACGTACATCCTTAACTCATTAAAGTTTAGAATGTACATCCTTCCTCTGAATCTTAATAGTCCATCTGGTCCAAAGTGGAATCCATCATACCTAGAATCATGATGATAGTCTAAGAGAGCTTGCTTAACCTACTCATACTATTCATCTCCCTTGGACTTTTGTAACACCTAATTCTTAAAATCAGAATGAACAGAGATCATTGATGAGATTTGTCTCTTTCGACTTAGGCCATCTACCACTTGATTTTCCTTACCCTAAATGTATTTGATCTCAAAATCATAATCAGATATTAAATCTAACCATCTTCTCTGACGAGCATTAATATGTGGTTGAATAAACAAATATTTAAGTCCTTGATGGTCTATCCTTAACTCAAATGGTTTCCCAAGCAAGTAATGCCACCACATTTGTAGTGCATGTACAACTGCTACCAACTCAAGATCATGAGGAGCATAATTCTGCTCATATGTCTTCAACTTTCTAGATTCATAAGAAATAACTTGCCCATCTTGCACAAGTACACCACCTAATCCTTCTCCTGAGGCATTAGTGATGACTACAAAATGACCCTCTAAATCAGGTACCTTTATAATTGGTGTCATAGTTAGCTTCTCTTTTATTTGATCAAATGCCTCATAGCATTTTTTTGACCAATCAAATCTTTTGCCTTTCCTTTGTAGATAAGTAATGGGATACGCAATTTTTAAAAAGTTAGCCAGAAAGTTTTTGTAATATCCTACTAGGCCCATAAAACTACAAACTTCATGCACATTTTTTAGTGCAGGCCACTCCAGAATGGCTTTGATCTTTGCTAAATCTACTGCAATTCCCTCAACTTAGATTACATGACCCAGGTATTATACTTCTTTTTGGAAGAAAGTACACTTTGAGAGCTTACCATAAAGTTTATGCTCTCTCAAATGTTGAAGAATGATCTGCAAATGTTGGAGATGTTCTTCCTTATTTTTGGAATAAATCAAAATATCATCTAGGAAAACAAGGACAAGCTTATCCAGACAATCTCTGAACATGTTATTCATTAAGCTCATGAATGTTGCAGGTGCATTCATTAGTCCAAAGGGTAGGATAGTGAATTCATAGTGTCCATACCTCATTCTAAAGGTTGTCTTATGGATATCTTCATCTTTAAGCCTTAATTGATGGTATCCTAATCGTAAATCAATCTTTGAAAACACAACTGCCCCATGCATTTGATCAAAAAGGTCATCAATACGAGGCAATGTATACTTATTCTTTATCTTTTCTTTGTTTAGTATATGATAGTCTATACATAGGTGCAGTGTGCCATCTTTCTTTTTAACACAAATCATTAGTGCTCCTGAGGATGAAACACTAGGTCTTATCAGTCCTTTTTGTAGCAATTCCTTTAGCTGAGCCTTTAGCTCCATCAACTCTATTGTAGTCATTCGATAAGGAGCTTTAGATATAGGTTTCGATCCCAAAATTATATCTATTGAAAGTCAAAAAGCTTATTTAGGAAGTAATCCAGGTAATTCATCCAGAAATACGTCCTCAAAATCTTGAAGAAATGGATACCTTTCCATATCTGATCTCTCTTGATCTAGAGATTCTTCTTCATTCACTCCTCAAATTTTCTGTGCTTCATAATACATTAAATCATCTTGAAAGATAGACTCTTTGTGATCATCTATTTTCTCCATTTTGATAGAAAAAATTTGACACCCTTTTCATTGGGCTCTCTTCAATTGTAATGTAGATATTTGCCTCATCTTGACCTCTCTAGCTGTACCTTGTAGAAAAACTCTATTCCCAAGGTCCTCTAGGCATTCTACTATTTTAGCAAAAAAATCCACCTTAGCCCTATGCCTCCATAACTAATTTATTCCAAGGATGACATCATATGATCCTAAGTGGGCTACATAAAGGTTTACTTCAGTCAAAAAGCTCGGGAGTTCAACCTTATCTTCGAACAAACACTGCTTTACCTGAGCCCTTGTCTAGTTAGCATATTCTATTGACCATGATTTTTCCATGTAACTAGCTCTTCTAGATATCTTATTTAAAACTTTTGGAGAAATAAAGACTTTAGTGGCACCAATATCTATTAAAATTGAAATTGGAATACCAAACAAAGTACCTGTGGTTTCAATTGGATTAATTTGGTACTCTACCTATCAGTTATCCAATGCTAAATGGATTCATTATTGGAAGGCTGCCTATTGCAAGGGTAAGAGATTTCCTCGTGGTCGAGTCCCTTGTGTCTTATTAGGACATTGATTAGCATAGTGGGCACCTCCACATGAAAAGCACCCTCCTGGGGGTCATCGCCTTTCAAAAGGCTTTCTTGAGTTATCCCTGTTCTTCTTAGAGTTATTGTTACCATTTTTCTTATCACCCCTGGAATCATTTTGATTGTTCCTGATTCCTTTATCACCTTTCCTTTTGAAGTTCTACTTGTTACCCTTTTTCTTGAATGATTGGGAGGATTGTGACCAATTGAACTTTTTACGATTCTTTTCTCGATATGCAGATATGGACTTTAACTTTTTCTCTTGTTTAATGCCTTTCTCATAAACTTTGTCCATAGTAGTGGGACCATGCACATCTACTGTTGAAACTAGGGCAGACAACTGAGAGGGGGGGTGAATTAGTTGTCACAAAAACTTTAATTCTTTGCTACAATTAAACTTCTTTATCACTAATTAACAGATGAATGATATAACCATGAAAGCATGAATCAACATCACATGAGAAGAAGTAATATCAACACACATAACACTAGGATTTTTAAGTGGAAACCTGGTTAAGGGAAAAACCACAGTGGGGGTTAACCCACAAGATTTATTCTCTATTAAAAGAATAGAAAAATGAGAAGGCACTTGTCTTTGGGTGCACTACCCAAAGCTCACTACTTAATGAGACTCATTGTCTACAAAATGTTTATATGATTAACATAGAAAGATTGAACTGAGAAACAACATCTACTTTATGCAAAGTTTAGTTCCATTGAAGCGCACAATACTGATGGGGAGGCCTATGGGTTTAGGAAACCTATCTTGACACAACAGTTCAAGACCTATATCATACCCCAAGTCTCCCTACCAATTCATGTGCTCATAGACATTTTCTATTCAAACTAAGTAATCTATTACAGAGGTGAAAGACCTATTTGTCTGTTGTTTCCATTACAGACTCTACTTCCTTGGTGTGAGGTATTATTTCTTATCCTCACTGCTTCCAAGATTCCCAATGTGCAAGACCTATAGCCTTCTTGAGCCCGTTATCAACCCTACTCTCTGGTCCAGGGTTCTGATTGCTTGGTGCTCAATTCTTTCTACTCTATTTTTTTTCACCCCTATCTTTTAGACTACAACTTGCTTACTAGCCGGGCTATAGCACAGCTCACCTAGCACAAGTTCACATGGCCTCTCTCTAGCATTTCATTCACTACAACAGAAAGAAAAAAAAAGAGACTCTATTTGATGCCCTTCCCATGACTGTACAAAGGATATGTGAGGACATCAAACGAGAGCCATTATGTACAAACAGAAACAAAACAAAAATATATAGGAAAGAAAATTAACTATTTTGTTTTAGGCCGAGTTATGCACTCACTCTACAGAATTTCAAAAGCAAATCAAATAGTCCAAGTTTTCTTTATTGTTATGAAAGTGCTTATTACATTTGCAGCATCTCAGGCTTCCAACCCCTTCACAAAAATGGATCTGGCCTTTTATAAATTTTACCCTTGTCTGTTATCAGACAGTTAGCGTTTCGTCCATTCGTATTGCTCCTTCGCATATATATTCGTTTGTATCATACAATACTGAAATATGTATTCACCTTATCATCGAAAAGATAATCTATTGTCTTATCGACATATACATTTGCTTTACCTTCGGTAAGACATTTGCTATCGGTGGTGCCTTCTTATTTCTAGCCGATACCCATCTTCTCCCCAATGAGTCTTCCCTTCACACTTGTCGGTGTGACTTTCAACATCGGCCAATGTTCAACTTCTCCTGCCGATATCCTTAGTCACTCCGATGAGCCTTGGTTCTATCCCGTTAGCCAGACTCTTTCCCATCAGCGACACCTTTAACTTCTCCACCGATGTCATATCTCACATCGATGTGCCTATCATTAACTAGCCATCGGTAAGACTTCTTACTTCGGCCTAACATTCTCTCCATCTCCTGATATGCATTTCACGCTAATATGCATTATCTTTTCTTATACTTTGGTGAGACCTACTTTGTCCTCCACCGATATATCTTTTTATCAGTGGGACACCGGCTATCAACATAACTTCATAAAGCTTCACCGATGAGCTCTCTCACTCTGATGGATCCACTTTGTATATGCATAAATTACTTGATATGCTATCAAATGAATCTATGCTTGCATCAGTCTCGTGCCTTCCTTATTTAAAAACAAAAGCATTACACCAAAAATGCGTTATATACATATGGGCTCACTCTAAGCCCCTTGGTTCTCCTGCACCATACTCCCCCTATGCGGAGAAGTCAAGTCACCTCTGGTGACAGCAAGGCAAAATCAATGCCCCGCTTCTTGAACTCAGATTCTGCAACCCAAGTAGCCTCTGCTTCAGGAAAATTGTTCCATTTGACTAGATGCTCCATGTACACCCCATGTCTGGTCTATTTCTGCACGCGAGAATCTAGAATTTTCTCAGCCTGTGGGTTGAGTGTGGGGGGCAAGGTTACATCACTCATTGTCTATGCAGCCTCTAAACTAGATCCTTCTAGCACTGGATGAGGACCTTTATAATGTACCAGGTCCTGAACATTGAACACTGGTGAGATTGCCAAGTCTGCTGGCAAATCAATCTTATAGGCATTTTTGCCATACTTGTTCAGAATTCTACAAGGACCAATCTGTCTCATCTACAGTTTAGTTGGTATTCCTTTCTGCAATTAGGCTTTGTTCAAATGAACCATGACTAAATCACCAACTTCAAATTGAACATCCTTCCTGTGTGCATCTACCCTATCCTTGATTTTCTGAGTATTCTCCATCAATGTCGTATGTACCTGTTCATGTATCTCCTTCATAGACTGTGCAAAATCCTCTACATGACCACTTCTATACTCCTTGTCTCCAAGATGTCAGAGTTCACATACACCTTGAGGGTGCATTCCATACACTATCTCAAATGGACTTTTGCCAATAGTCCTGTTCACACTATCATTATAGGCAAATTCTGCCTGATGAATGACTTGATCCCAACTCTGTCCATATTCATTTATCAGACACCTTAACAAGTTGCCCAACATTCTATTCACCACTTCTGTTTGGCCATCTGTCTGTGGATGATATGTTGATCCAAAAGACAGATTTGTTCCTAACCTCTACGATAAAGTTTTCCAGAAATGTCCCAAGAAACTTAGCATGTTTATCAGACACGATGCTTGCTAGTAGCCCATGAATCCTTATGACCTCTTTGAAAAAGAAATGAGCTATATGACTGGCATCATGAGTCACCTTACAGGGAATGAAATGACTCATCTTGCTGAATCTATCAACAACTACAAAAATACTATCAAAACCAGTCTTAGTCTTTGGTAGACCAACTACAAGATCCAAACTTACACAATCCCATGGTCTGGAAGGAATGGGTAATGGTTGATACAGTCCAGCATTTGAAGAAGTTCCCTTGGCCTTCTGACATATGATACACTACTCCACATACTTTCTGACATCTTTGTGCATCTTTGGCCAATAGTAGAACCTCTGGACTAACTCCAACATTTTATTCAGACCAAAATGTCCACTCAAACTGCCATTATGCTTCTCCTGTATGAGATTTTCTCTCATGGATCCTTTTGGTACACACAACTGTCCACCTTTGAACAGTAATCCCTACTGCAATGTGTAATCTACAAATTCACTATGAAAGTGATTTTCAAAATCTTGACAGACCTTGTATGCTTCAACAAAATCTTCATCCTCTTTGTAGAGAACTGTGAAATCTTCCATCCCTATGATTTTTAAATGCATCTCTTGTACTGTAAGCAACCTTCTGCTTAAAGCATCTGCTACCTTGTTGAGCTATCCCTTCTTATGCTTAATTGTGAATGTGTAAGACTGCAAGTACTCTGTCCACTTGATATACCTATGGCTCAACTTTTCTTGCGAGTTTAGAAAACTCAAAGCTTGATTGTCTATATACACAACAAATTCCTTAGGTAGGAGATAATGCCTCCATTTTCTAAGTGCTTGGACTAGAGAATAGAGCTCCAAGTCATATGAAGAGTATCGACTCTTTGCTTCATTTAGCCTCTTACTGAAAAAGGATACTGGTCTATTCTCTTGGTTGAGTACTGCCCCTACTGTAATATTGCTAGCATCACATTCTAAAGTGAATAACTTATCAAAACTAGGTAGCACTAACACTGGCTGTGTGGCTACTGCTTTCTTCAACATTTCAAAACTCTTAGTAGCTGCTTGTGTCCACTAAAATTTTGTTTTTATTCCACCTTTGATTGTATCCAGCATGGGTGCACAAATAGCACTAAAATTCTTTATGAACTTTCTATAAAACTGAGCTAAGCCATGAAAACTTCTCACCTCAGTTACTACTCTGGGAGTAGGCCAGTTCAATATGGCTTCTACCTTTGACTTGTCCATCTTCAATTTTCCTTTGGACAACACAAAACCAAGGTATACCAATTCCTGCTTCATAAATTCACATTTCTCCAAATTTATGGTTAGTTGTTCTTCACGTAACTTTTTCAAAATAGTATTTACATGTTCAAGATGCTCTTCTTTAGTTTGACTAAAAATCAAGATGTCATCTAGATAAACAACTACAAATTTACCTGTATAGTCCTTGAGGACTTCATTCATGAGCCTCATGAATGTGCTGGGAGCATTTGATAAACCAAATGGCATAACAAGCCATTCATACAGTCCTTCTGTGGTCTTGAAGGTTGTTTTCCATTCATCACCTTCCTTGATTCTGATCTGGTGATAACCACTTTTTCAGATCTATCTTGGTAAAGTATTTAGCCCCTCCTAAACAGTCCATAAGATCTTCAATTCTGGGAATTGGAAATTTGTACCTTATGGTGATCTTATTGATAGCTCTGGAGTCTATGCATAGTCTCCATGTCCCTCCTTTCTTTGGTACCAACACTGTAGGCATTACACAAGGACTTATGCTTTTCCTAATCAATCCTTGGTCAAGTAACTCTTGCACTTGTTTGGCTATTTCCTTATGTTGTTCTGGAGTCATCTTGTAAGGACCTTTGTTAGGCAAAGATGCTCCTGGAATCAGATCTATTTGATGGCTAATAGTTCTTTGTGGAGGTAGTGTTGCTGGTGTTCCGTCACTAATGATGTCCTTATACTGTTCCAGTATAGTCTGTACCTCTTTTGGGACCACTACCTTTTTGTCCTTTTGCTCCTCCTTAGGCTTTAGTATGATAGCATAACCAATACCATCCTCTTTAAGAGTGTTCACTCTTTTCCACTCACAATTAAGACATTAGGACTTTTTGTCTTATTTGTTTCTTCATCTTCCAATGATTGAATTTTATAGGTGACACCATCTTTTTGAAAAGAATATGCATTCTTCTCACCATCATGTATGGCCTTTCGGTCATACTGCCACGGTCTGCCCAACAAGAGATGACATGCATCCATGGGTAGGATATCACAGAGTACCTTGTCTTTATATCCACTTATACCAAACTCTACCCAAGTTTGCTCATTGACTATCACATGTTGACCTTTATTTAACTATGTGACTCTATATGGATTTGAATGAGGTATTCTTTGCAAATTTAGTTTTCTAACTACTTCATCTGATACTATGTTATCAGTAGACCCTAAGTCAATGATTACTTGACATACCTTGTTCATAATCTTGCATCTGATTCTGAATAAAGCTCTCCTTTGGCTTGGTTCAACTTTCACCGGTTCTTTGATCAAAGTTCTCCTTACCATGATGTTCTCTCCCACTTCTGAGGCTAGACTGACTTCAGGTGATTTGCTTCTTGAAGCTTCATCTTGTACATAATGATTTCTTTTATCAACTCCTTGAGAAGAAGGTGTGCCCTTATCAGGACACCTATATGCTGGATGGCCTAACTGACCACAATTGTAGCATTTCATAGTGGCAAAGTAGGATCCTCTACCTGATCCTCCTGATCTTCCTCTGTTAGATCCCCTTCCTCTGTAGTTTCCTCTACTACTAGTCTCCCCACTCTACTCTGTGAGTTTGAATTCTCCTTGGGGTCTTTGATTAGTGTTCCTACCACCATAATTTCCTCTTCCTCTGCTATCTCTACCTCTTCCTTTCGATCTGCTGTTTGACTCTTGCTTCTTCTTACTCTTCTCCTCTACCTTGAGTGCTAGCTGATAGAATTGATACACTATTGTGGGACTGAACAAGCTGATTTCCTCTTGAATACTCCACCTCAAACCATTGAGGTATCTTGTTGTTTTTACATTTTCATCTTCCATCACCTTAGACCTCAAGCATAGTTTTTGAAACTCCTTAGTGTATGCATTGACATCTAATTGTCTTTGTCTCAAATTTTGTTGTTTCTTGAACAAATGGACTTCATAATCTTCAGGCATGAATACTTCTTTGATTTTAGCCACCATACCCTTCCAAGTAGCTATAGGTCTCTTTCCTTCTTTTTCTCTTTCTGTTTGAACAAATTTCCACCATGCCAAGGTAGCTCCTCTAAGTCTTGATTTGGCCACCTTCACCTTTTGAGCTTCAGTCACTCCATCACATTCAAAGTGATTTTCTATACCTTCTATCCATTCCATAACCAAATCAGGTTCCATCTTTCCACTAAAAAGAGGAACTCCTTCCAATGTTTTACCACTCATGGCTTTTAAGGCCTTCAAGAAAGGTTCTTCTTCCATCTTAGGATCAGGTGTGGGCTTTTCATCTTCTATAGACACACCTTTTTCCTTACCTTTAGAATCTTTCATTTTCTGACTGACTTCTTCAGTCTTTATTATCATGGCACCTAGTTTACTTTCCATTTCTGCCAATCTTTCCTGTAGGAGCCTATTCTCCTCTTCTTGTTCATCAACTTTCTTTGCCAATTCTACATTAGTCACCATCTTTCTGGATGAACCTACAGACTCACTCAAACTTGGTGATGACATACAGCTTCCTCTATTCTAAACTAAGAATAGCCCAAATCTTTAACTTGCTCTGATACCAATTTGATGGGGAGGCCTATGGGTTTAGGAAACCTATCTTGACACAACAGTTCAAGACCTATATCATACCCCAAGTCTCCCTACCAATTCATGTGCTCATAGACATTTTCTTTTCAAACTAAGCAATCTATTACAGAGGTGAAGGACCTATTTGTCTGTTGTTTCCAATACAGACTCTACTTCCTTAGTGTGAGGTATTCTTCCTTATCCTCACTGCTTCCAAGATTCCCAATGTGCAAGGCCTATAGCCTTCTTGAGCCCATTATCAACCCTACTCTCTGGTCCAGGGTTCTAATTGCTTGGTGCTCAATTCTTTCTACTCTATTTTTTTTCACCCCTGTCTTTTAGACTGCAACTTGCTTACTAGTTGGGCTATAGCATAGCTCGCCTAGCACAAGTTCACATGGCCTGTCTTTAGCATTCCATTCACTACAATAGAAAGAAAAACAAAGAAAGAGACTCTGTTTGATGCCCTTCCCATGACTGTACAGAGGATATGCGAGGACATCAAACCAGAGCCATTATGTACAAATAGAAACAAAACAAAAATATATAGGAAAGAAAATTAACTATTTTGTTTTAGGCTGAGTTATGCACTCACTCTACAGAATTTCAAAAGCAAATCAAATAGTCCAAGTTTTCTTTATTGCTATGAAAGTGCTTATTACATTCGCAGCATCTCAGGCTTCCAACCCCTTCACAAAAATGGATTTGGCCTTTTATAAATTTTACCCTTGTCCGTTATCAGACAGTTAGGGTTTCATCCATTCGTATTGCTCCTTCGCATATATATTTGTTTCTATCATACAATACTGAAATATGTATTCACCTTATCATCGGCAAGATAATCTATTGTCTTATCGACATATACATTTGCTTTACCTTCGGTAAGACATTTGCTATCGGTGATGCCTTCTTATTTCTAGTTGATACCCATCTTCTCCCTGATGAGTCTTCCCTTCACACTTGTCGGTGTGACTTTCAACATCGGCCAACGTTCAACTTCTCCTGCCGATATCCTTAGTCACTCTGATGAGCCTTGGCTCTATTCCGTCGGCCAGACTCTTTCCCATCGATGACACCTTTAACTTCTCCACCAATGTCATATCTCACACCGATGTACCTATCATTAACTAGCCATCGGTAATACTTCTTACATCGGCCTAACATTCTCTCCATCTCCTAATATGCACCTCACGCCGATATGCATTATCTTTTGTTATACTTTGGTGAGTCTTACTTTGTCCTCCACCGATATATCTTTTTATCAGTGGGACACCGGCTATCAACATAACTTCATAAAGCTTCGCCAATGAGCTCTCTCACTCTGATGGATCCACTTTGTATATGCATAAATTACTTGATATGCTATCAAATGAATCTACGCTTGCATCAGTCCCGCGCCTTCCTTATTTAAAAACAAAAGCACTACACCAAAAATACGTTATATACATATGGGCTCACTCTAAGCCCCCTTGGTGCTCCTGCACCAAATACTTCTACTCTGCTCCCAAACACTTCTTTGCTATCTCCTCATCCTTTACTACTCTTCCTCTTCTCTGCTCTGCCTTTCTTCCTTTCTTAGGATCTTATCATTTTCGCACAAGGATAATTTTCCACAACTCAACCACACATATTTATATGCTTCATCAACCTTGGAATAGACATCAAGGTCAGAACTACAAACATATGACTTAATACGAATCACTATACTATTAGCCAAACATAGCTGGGACCCAAATCTTCCTTGAACAACATGCCACACTTCATAGAACCTCTCTTAGATCATCTGCAACATGTACAAAGGCATCCGGTCAACCAAGACTAGAAAGAATAGCAACACCCAAGGACAAATATTCAACCATGAGCTCAATCCTTAATGTGGACCACCAACACAGTAGGCACATGATCCAAAGACCACCACAAGCACAATGAAATCAATAGGAACAACTGCACCAGCTCACTTCACCAAAACACTTGCATCTTCATTCAAGAACTTAAGAATGCTCACTGTCATTACTATCACACTAGAAAGATTTCTCGCAGACCTCCAAACCATGAACCTCTTGAATTGAGGACACACATTGACATCCCAAACACACCTCTAGATCTGTAGATCATAATATTCCAATGCGGATCAATCCAGACCAATTTTTTGTCACTCTGTCACCTCTGAATAATTGCAAAACCTGGTTCTACTCAGATGGCCATAACTTCAAAAATTCTTCATGTAGATCCCTCAAACCTTAACTAGAGCAACTTCAGACAATCCTTTACAACACCCTTTGGTCCGCAGACTCTAATCTTCATCTCACTGGGAATACTGAGCAATCTACTTCACTGAACTCCACTATCTTCACTGTCTCTTACAGAGAGATATGTAACTCACTTGTTTCTTCCGGAGAAGCTAATTTTCTCAATATCCTCAGCATACAAGTCTTCTAGAATGGGATATAGTTGACACCAATGACAAAAAGGATATGTTGACATTAATGACAACACCGATTAGGCACATATTTGCAACAATCTCCCCCTTTGTCATTGATGACAACATATGATGTGAAAAATTGTTTCAACCATCAAGAAAAGAACTTCTCCCCCTTTCTCTTATCACACCTGCAACCATTTTCTTTACTACTCCCCCTTTCACTATCAACTTCTTACTTCCAAGTTTTTCACATGACTTCTCTCCCCCTTTGACATCAATGGAAAGGGCACATATTTGCAATCATCTCTCCCTCTTTTTGTTTCTTAATCCAGAATCAACATACTGACTACTCCTCCTGAGTAGCAACTCCTTAACACCAATTTGGATCACAAGATATGACTATGAATTCCACTAGACTGATGCACATTAGTGCACCATAGTTTTGAATAGGAGGGGTAATAACCCCTAGCATCACTCTGAGATACTCAAAAGTATCCTTAGGTAGAGGCTTAGTGAAGATATCTGCAATCTAATCTTTTGATGAAACAAACTCCAATCTGACTTCATTCTCATTTACATTCTCTCTCAAAAAGTGAAACTTGATGGATATGTGCTTTGTCTTTGAATGCAACACCAAATTCTTTGAAATGTTTATTGCACTTGAATTATCACAGAAGATTGTAATAGGTTCTTCAAACACAACTTTGATATCCTTCAAGATTTGCTTCATCCATAAAACTTGAGTACAATTACTTGTTGTTGCTATGTACTCTGCCTCTGCAGTAGATAGAGATATTGCCTCCTTTTTGCTCAACCAAGAAACCAATCTCTTTCCCAAGAAAAATGCACCTCCACGAGTACTCTTCCTATCATCCACATCTCTTGCCCAATCAGGATATGTATATGTATGAAGAGTGAAATCATCACCCTTAGGATACCATAAGCCATAGTTAGATGTTCCCTTTAGATATCTAAAAATCCTTTTGACTGCTACAACATGAGATTCTCTAGGATCAGCTTGAAATCTACCAACAAGGCCAACTACATTCATAATATCAGGTCTAGTATGAGTCAGATAAAGCAGTCTTCCAATCATTGATCTATACCTTTTCTTATCTACCTTAGGGGAATCATCATCTTTACTCAACTTGCATCTAGTTACCATAGGAGTACTCACTGGTTTTGAATCCTCCATTCCAAACCTTTTCAACAACTCTTTCACATAATTAGACTGAGATATGAAGATGCCTTTTTCTGACTGAATGATTTGCAGACGTAAGAAGAAATTTATTTCACCAAGCATGGACATCTCAAATTCACTTTGCATCTGATCAACAAATTTTTTACACATACTCTCATTTCCACCAAAGATGATGTCATTAACAAATATCTCAACAATCAGGATGTGTTCATGATCAATTTTGAAATAAAGATTACTATCAGCAGTGCCTTTGTTAAAGCCTAACTTTAGTAGATACTTATCTAATCTTGCATACCAAGTTCTTGGGGCTTGTTTAAGTCCATACAATGCTTTCTTCAATCTACAAACCTCATCTTCTTGATCAGACAACTGGAATCCTTCCGATTGCTCAATGTAGACTTCTTCCAACTCTCCATTCATGAATGCTGACTTGACATCCATCTGGTAGACTTTGAAATCTTTGTGAGCAGCAAAGGCAAGAAATAATCTGACTGCTTCAATTCTTTCCACTAGAGTAAAAGTTTCTTCAAAATCAATTCCCTCTACCTGAGAATATCCTTTGCACACCAATCTTGCTTTATTTCTCACAACTTCACCATCTTCATTCAATTTATTCCGGAAGACCCATTTAGTTCCAATTACATTTTTGTTTTTAGGTCTAGGAATAAGATCCCAAGTATGATTCTTTTCAATTTGCATTAATTCTTCTTCCATTGCTTTTACCCAACTTTCATCATTACAAGCTTCATTCACTGATTTTGGTTCAATCTTTGGAATCAGACAATACTCCTCTTGTTCTTTAGCAATTCTTCTTCTAGTTTGAACACATTTATTTTAATCTCCTATGATCTAATTTCAAAATGATTTAATCTTACATACCTAGGAGTTTTTAGATTTTCTTCAACTTCTGATTCTTGAACTTGTTCCTCGACATTTGCATTAACTTCTTGAGTCATTGGATTCTCTGGAGTAAATTAAACTTGCTTTCCTTCATTTGGAATTTCATTTTGATCATCTGATTCATATCCACAAAACCTTGAAGGTCTCTCCTTGCTTTCATCAACCTTGACATTAGCACTTTCAACAATTTTTTTCAATCTCTTGTTAAAGCACCAGTATGCCTTGCTTTGATTAGAATAACCCAAAAATATTCCTTCATCACATCTTGCATCAAACTTGCCTAGATCTTCATCTCTTTTGATATAGTATTTACTACCAAAAACTCTAAAATATTTCATAGAAGGAGCATTACCAAACCACAGTTCATAAGGTGTTTTACTATAATTACCTTTGTTCTATACTCAGTTAAGAGTGTAGACAGCAGTACTTACAACCTCTCTCCAATAGACATGTGGAACATTTGCTTCCATCATCATGGTTCTAGTAGCCTCTTGAATAGTCCAGTTCTTCCTTTCCACAACTCTATTCTATTGAGGAGTCCTAGGAGCAGACAACTTTCTTCTTATTCCATGCTTTTCACAAAATGCATTAAACTCACCTGAGGTAAACTCTCCACCTCTGTCATATCTCAGACACTTTATCTTCACACCAATCTCATTCTCCACCCTAGCCTTAAACACTTTGAATTTGTCAAGAGCCTCTGGTTTCTCTCTCAAGAAAGTGACCCACATCATCTAGGAGTGATCATCAATCAACAACATAAAGTATCTATCTCCTTGCAAACTCCTAACCCTAGCAGGACCACACAAATCAGTGTGCACAAGTTCCAACAATCCACTTGAAGATTGTTCTTTACTCTTGAATGTAGTCTACTCTTTTTGCCCAGCTGACATTCCTCACACATGCTATTAGCAAGTTTTACAAGCTTTGGAAGATCTCTTACAGCCTGAGTAGCACTTATCTTGACAATGTTGTCAAATTTTACATGACACATTCTCCTATGCCATAGCGAACTCTGATCAATCTGAGCAATCAAGCAACTTTTACCAGTACCATTTAAATGAAAGATGTTACCTCTAGTCAGTGTACCAGATGCAATCTTAGTTTCGGAGCTTTCCAAAATTATGCATTTACCATCCTTGAATCAGAGATCATATCCCTTGTCAACCAACTGTCCAACATTGAGAAGATTATGCTTCAACCCTTCTACATACAAAACATCATTAGTGTTATTCTTACCATCAAGAGAGATGGATCCTCTACCAAGGATTCTACCAGATGAATTGTCTCCAAACTTCACAATTCCACCTTCATACCTTTCCATACTTACAAACTTACTCTTATCACCTGTCATATGATGAGAGCATCCATTGTCAATTACCCATTCATCCTTTTCTTCAACTTGAGAAGCCAAGGCTCTTTCTACATTCACACAGCTAGCAAATTCAATAGGCACTAGATCTTCTTCTTTGATGGCAATGAACACCCATTCATTTCTTGAGGTACTTCCGTTATTAGATTCATCATCAGTAACTCCTTTAGCAGCTTCTTGGACATAGTAACATTTCTTCTAAATCCTAGGTCTGTTAGGGTTTGGCTTTGAAACCCTCTCCAGACATCTTGAGTCAAAATGACCAATTTTATTGCAAGCAAAAAATTTGAAAGGCAACTTTCCTTCATACTTACCAGATCCTCTTGGTAGTCTTTTGGCAAAAAGGGCTTCAAGTTCTTCAAGCTCCGATTCATCTTCTTCAAGATCCTTCCTTGCCTTCTCAAATTTGGTTAGTCTTCTTGAAGAGATTTCACCTGGATCAAATGTTTGCTTTCCAAAAACATTGGCTTTAAATGCAAATTCAAATTTAGGAAGAGAATCACCAAACTCACTCATTTCAAATGTTGAGAGCTTGCCAACCAACTGATCCCTTGTAACAGTTGTCATAGTCCTGATTTCCTCAATAGCAACAACTATATGCTTGTATGAATAGGTAAAAGGCTCTAAACACTTTGCGAACAGTCTCTAATTTTTCTAGTGTTCCACTAGCACACCTGATACTGCACACAAGTTCATTCACTTTCTACATGTACGAGGTGATGTTTTCATCTTCACTCATCCTCAAATTTTGTATCTACCCTTCAAGCTCTACAACTTAACACATTTGACATATTCATCACCTTCATATAGAGTTTCCAACTTCTTCTAGATTTCATGAGTAGTTTTCAATTCCAGGACATTTGTCATTTCTGTATCAGTCAGGGTAATCAACAAAGCTTCTTTAGCATGAATGTTATTTTTAACATCTTTGAGTTCATTTGGAGTTGAAGGACCTTTCTCCAGAGGCTTATACTCATCCTTTGTTATTAACCAATAAGCATCACCCATGCATTGCAAACGGCACTCCATGCGACTCTTCCAAAGAGAGTAATTTGTTCTATCAAATCTTAGACTATCCTTCTTGTAAGTGGACATCCTAGATCTCCTCAAGTGGTCAAGCTTCTTTTAGAGGAACCGACTCTGATACCAATTGTTGAAATTAGGGCAGACAACTGAGAGGGGGGTGAATCAGTTGTCACAAAAAATTTTATTCTTTGCTACAATTAAACTTCTTTACCACTAATTAATAGATGAATGATATAACCATGAAAGCATGAATCAACATCACATGAGCAGAAGAAAAATCAACACACATAACACCAGGATTTTTATGTGGAAACCCGGTTAAGAGAAAAACCACGGTGGGGGTTAACCCACAAGATTTATTCTCTGTTAAAAGAATAGAAAAATGGGAAGGCACTTGCCTTCAGGCGCACTGCCTAGAGCTCACTGCTCAAGGAGACTCACTATCTACAAAATGTTTATATGATTAACACAGAAAGATTGAACTGAGAAACAACATCTACTTTATGCAAAGTTTAGTTCCATTGAAGCACACAATACTTCTGCTCTACCCCCAAACACTTCTTCGCTATCTCCTCATCCTTTACTACTCTTCCTCTTCTCTACTCTGCCTTTCTTCCTTTCTTAGGATCTTATCATTTTCGCACAAGGATAATTTTCCACAACTCAACCACACATATTTATATACTTCATCAACCTTGGAATATACATCAAGGTTGGCACTACAAACATCTGACTTAATGTGAATCACTATACTGTCAGACAAACATAGCTAGAACCCAAATCTTCCTCGAACAACATGCCACACTTCATAGAACCTCTCTTAGATCATCCACAACATGCACAAAGGCATCTGGTCAGCCAAGACTAGAAAGAACAACACCCAAGGACAAATCTTCAACCACGAGCTTAATCCTCAATGTGGACCACCAACACAATAGGCACAGGATCCAGAGACCACCACAAGCACAATGAAATCAACAGGAACAACCACACCACATCACTTCACCAGAAACACTTGCATCTTCATCCGGGAACTTAAGAACTCTCACTGTCATGATTGTCACACTAGAAAGATTGCTTGTGGACCTCCAAACCATGAACCTCTTCAGTTTAGGATACATCCCAAACACACCTCTAGATCCGCAAATCATAATATTCCAATGTGGATCAATCCGGACCAATTTTCTTTCACTCTGTCACCTCTAAACAACTGTAAAACCTGGTTCTACTCAGATGGCCATAACTTCACAAATTCATCATGTGGATCCCTCAAAGCTTAATTGGAGCAACTTCAGACAATCCTTTACAACACTCTTTGGTCCGTAGACTCTGATCTTCATCTCTCTAGGAATACAGAGCAATTTACTTCACTAAACTGCACTGTCTTCACTTTCTCTTACAGAGAGATATGTAACTCACTTGTTTCTTCTGGAGAGGCTAATTTTCTCAATATTCTCAACATACAAGTCTTCTAGAATGGGATACAGTTGACACCAATGACAACAAGGATATGTTGACATCAATGACAAAATTGATTAGGCACATATTTGCAACATCTACCTCACCTCCAATTTGGGCAGTTAATCCCATGATGAACTTCCAAATATGAAACCTCTCATCTTGCTGGTATTGAGGAACATACTTAAGGATATGAGTAGACTTCTTCCAATACTCATTTACGGATGAGTCACCTTGTCTCAGGTTTTGGAAATCTATGAGCTTCTGGTCAAAATACAATTATGGCAACCATCTTTACCTAAAGAGTTCTACAAACATTTCCCAAGTTAGACTCAAAGAGATCAATTCCAACTCCATCTTCTTGTTCATCCACCAAGTGGATGCTTCACTAGCCAATTGATATGCTCCCCATACCACTTTGGTTATTTTTGAATAGTTCTTGATTTCAAAATATTTTTCCTTTTTTGTGAGCCATGCCTCCACAACATCTTTACTCATAGTTCCATAAAATTTAGGGGGTTTGACTGTGAAGGCACTCAAACCAACACAAAAGTAAAATGAAGTAAGTAATCCACTTAAATGCAACATCACAAGTAACAAAGTAAAATGATGTAATTAATCCGCTTAATTACAACTTCACAAGTAAAAGATAAATCCCATAAATATAATCAATAAAAGTAATTAAATCTTACAAAATTCACATGCTCAATCTAGGTGAAAGCACTATAAAATAATATACAAAGTCCTTTGGCATTCATGCCATATTACATCCAATTACAAGTTACAATAAACATGTACAATAAGAATAAATAAATCAACACATTCTCCAGTCGCCACGAACCAAATGGTCCTCCTGCAAGCCGAGAGATAGGAACATAGGTTAGGTGCTTGTCCACCCAACCATGAAACAATTACACTTCCTTGGATCCCTTCATGACATGAAGGAAACGTAGCCCTACATGAAATGTCTAGCTACCTAAAACAACTGGCAGGTGGGAACACCCGATGCAACCTGATATCTAATGTGCAATTCTAAATAATGAAATGCAGATTATCTCACAACAGGATGTGGCAGAAATATATATCAATAAATTTACTATACAAAATATTCATCTTTTTCAATGATAGCTTGTTTAGATCTAAATCTTTAAAACATAGTAACTAGTCAATTCCTGAAAAGAGGAAAACTCTGATAATCCACATTCAGCATCCTAGCCCAAAAGTAACCCAATAACATTCCTCGATAAAAAAATCTACTTTCTTTCCCCAAGAAACAAGTAAAATAAAATAATAGAATAAAACAATCAATTTTCTCTTATAGTCCATCTCTAAATCCCTTTCCCAAAACATTAATCATGGAAACACACTTTTCAAGGAATAATTCATCATTTGTCCATACAATTGCATCTACAAGGTTGTTTTATTTCCTAGCTCATATTTCATTTAAATTTTCATAATATATTAAGTTTTCTAAATCATTCAATTCAAGTATACCAATTCTCTTCAAGAAGTTTAAATAGACAAGGATATTTACATTTCAGAATTTACTCCATCACACTAACATATAAAGAAAAGATAATTTTAACATATGATCTAATCATTCAAATAATTAATAGGTTTTCTAAATAATTTTAAAACAACCTTATTGTTGCAGCTATGACAGTAAGTTGAGGAAACTCATAAACAGACTTACTGTCGCATTGGTGACAAGAATTGTAGAAAATCAAATAGGTTGCTGTCACACTTGCAACATGAACTGCAAAAAGGTCTGAATTCACAAGGAAGTTACTATCTATCTAGTGACAGTAATTAAGCAGTTCTGAAATAATGTAAAATTAATTAAACATAGCTACAACATAAACTTTATGAACTGCTAAGATTGGTGATGAGCTTAAAAAGGTGCAGATCTTAGACTACAATAAAAAAACAAGAATCATAATTTTAATTGGCCAAGGTAGGTTGGTCTGAGGAGATGACTGTTAGGGAAAGGATAACATAGGTAGCCCAAAATAGGCAACAGATGACAGGAACCACCGCTCATCCTATTGGTGACTACATAGAAAAAAACATAGGCTTGGGTCTGCTAATCAGGAGCCAAGGAATAGGTAGGCTGACGCCTAGGAAAAGAAGTTGATTCCACAAAACTCAGAAGGGGTCAATCACAGTAAATTGATGAAAGAAAAGTAAGCAAGAATAACCTCAACATCAGCTAAGAAAAATATAGATAGATGCCAACAACAATTACTGAGGATAAAGGTGACTGGCGACAGGAAGTAAGAATAGGTCGATCAAAGGATAAAATAGACTAGAAATGATAGTTTATCAGGCCAAATTAACCTATAGTTTAATTAGTTTTAATCCTCTATCTTTAATGTGAGGAAAAAATAGGAAAATACCAGGAATTGCTTGCCAAAGGGGAGTCTATTCTTTGTTTGTGGTCGTTGATCCAACTTTTCTCTTGTCATTGATTAGGACAGCAAGAAACATCCTTCTCTGTTGCAATTCATGGTTTTGTTGCTGTGAATAATGATATCCTCCTATCTCTATTGATCCTTAGTTTTTATTAAAATTTCCCCTCTTACTTTTGGCATTGGATATTTAGGTTTTGAAGACTGAAGTTTATTTTTAGTTTGCATGAAATTTGCCCTTTCAAAAACCTCCAAAAACAAATTAGAATAATCTTATTTTATTACTGTTGTTTGCATGACATAAAAGATATTCTTTTAATTCTTTTATTAGAATTCTAAATATAACAAGTGTTATTTAATATAATTTGTTTATTTTCAAATTACATAATCACTTTAATATCAAAACAAGAAGAATTTATTAATAATAAAATAATAATATATATAAATCTATTGTAATTAAATACAATTGTTTAATTCTATTTTAGATATTGTCTTCCAAACATCTGTATTTATATAAATAGGAAATGTTTATTAATAATTAATTATTTAATAAAACACCAATACATTAATTTAATAAAATACACCATTTCAAACATAATTATACTATTTTAAATATAAAACGAAAAGACTTTAATATTCATGACTAAATCAAGCATTCGAAAGGAACTTATTGTCACAATTAAAACATAATATTTTCTAAGTATCTAACCATCAATCACATTTATTATCCACACAATAATGCATATTAAACCATTCAAAATAATGCAATATGAGACTACGTGAGTGTGTGAGTGCATTAGGGTTAACCATCCTATTGTGCCTCACACACACGCCCCATTTCGCCAATAGGGACCCCCTCTTTCAAATTTTGGCTTAGAGAGTCAAGTTAGTTAAGCAGTTCCTTGGCACTTCACTGCATATCCCCCCAAGCAGTCCCATCTGATGACCAAGGTTGCCTTTCTCATAAAGTGGAGTGAATAATGTGATGCTAAGATTCCTAAGGGTCTAGGTTAAGTCACTATTACATTACCAACCAAGTCAAAAGTGCCCTTTGTGCTAAATCTATAGCCTACTGACCTAGGTGCTAACACTGCTCTCAACTGACCTTAGCGCTAGATATCTGCTCAATCGACTTAGCACCAAATTCCTTGTTCACAAACCTTTGCACTAAAATCTTTACTTACTGACCTCAATGCTAAAATTGAATCTAACTGACCAAAGCACCACAAACTAAGCTTACTGACTTAGCGCTGAAATCAGTGGACCCTGACTTTGCACTAAAAATCCTATCCTTTGACTGAGTTGGTAGTCTCCCAACTTCCTGCTAAGTCCAAGGATTTCAAAATCTGTGCAAAAGTTCTACAAAAGTAATGGCCAGACCTTGAGCCAAAAATCGTTGCTACTGACTAGGTCAGTTGACCCTGAAAGTTGTGCATATCTGAAGACATTCCAAAATAGTGCAAAATAAAAAAAGTAACTTCTACGAACTACGCGCCGATCTTGCAGAGAGTACAAAGGCATTAATGGAAGCTTGATTAGGGGATATAAATGTTTTAGGTCATTTTTTGAGCTCATTTTCATGAACAAATGGATCATTAAGGAGCTCTGCAAATTCTTTGTCAGACAAAGAATGATTTTGAGCCAAGCAGGACTTAGCCCAAGACACATTCAGTCATCACCATCTCAGCTACGTTCAAAAACCAAGTAGGTATTCACCCGTCCTGTTAAGTGTCCTATGTATTTCATTTGGTTAGGGTTTCAAATAAGATTAATGCATTGCTTATTTAATACATTCTAGGGTTTCTGTGTTCTGTACATAATGATTAGTAATCCAAAAATTAAAATAAGAAACTCTTGTTTGAAGCCCTAGGTTTGAAAAAAAAAGATGGTAGAATTAGTTTTCAAATTGCATTTTTTCCATGCTTGCAAAATCATTCAAGACAATCACCAAAATCCCCTTTAAGATCCTAATTTGGTTTCTGCCAGAAGTATAACCAACCGACCCTTGAAGTATCACTCAAATTCAAGTTAGTCGATAGATAAATTACTCCCCATAATTTAAAAAATCAAAACCCTTTGTGCTAAATTTGCCCCTATGGACTATGTGCTAAAATCACCCTCAACCGACTCAAAAGAGTGAAGTCAGTCAAAAACCCTAAAAAAAATTCCACCAAGGCCCAAACTTTGTTTAGTACTAAAACCTAGATCCTCTGACTTAGCATGGAAACACACCCTCACTGACTTCGATTAGCACAACCAAAATCCCCGCTAATTCACCAAACCTCAAAATCCTTGCCGATGGAAAAACCTTTGTCTTGCGCTAAACTTGCACTCCACTAACTTGCTTGGAAATGTCCCTCTACCAAATTTTAGTCAGTCACCCATCAAAATCGCTCAAGGTTGAATGAACCTCAAATCCATGCCAAATAACATAACAACCTTGCACCACAAAGCCTTCCCGCCAACTAGGCTGGACAACGTCAAAACCTGCACAAGGTCAGACCCCCTGAAAATCCGTGCTTTCTGTGAGACAGGTTTGAGACCTCCCAAAACCATGCAAAGAGCTTTATATGATGTTTTTCTTCAATCTTTTCAAGTTAGAATGATAAATTAAGGTAGAATGAATGCTCTAGAAGTGATTGTATCAAGATTTACATGTTTTCATTTAAAATTTCAAGCATTTATTGTATGGTTAGTGGATTTTAGATGCTCTTTTTACTTATGCCATGTAATGAGTAGTGTAAATCATTTAAGTCTGCAAGTTCCTTTTACTTCTGCATTCAAATTTCAAAGACGTGGTAGTAATTGCTTGTTATGAGAACCTTGACTTAGTTGTTAAGATAAACAAGTTAATGGTTTATCCAAAACTAGACTTAGGAATCAAAACCCCAGGGCAACCATGACTTATAAGTTCTAGTCATGCATGTTAAATGACTACAAGGGCTCAAAACATGAAGTACGAGTTTAAAGGCATTCCTCCTAAGTCCAGAATCACCTCTGGATGGAAAAATATAGGGGACACCGATCTAGGTCACATTGACTTAGATGACTTTAGAACTTGAATATTTGGACCCAATGCAACTCCAAGGGCCAAGAAGGTAAAAGATAGTGGGATCGCAGAGGCTGTTACCTTCCCTACTTCAGCTCAGTGTGTAGAATTGATAGTTTCTTGTATTGAGAGATATGATCCATTGACCAGAACCATACAAACTCCCAGTGGATAAGTACTAGCAGATTTAAGTACACCATCCATAACAGAGACCTTTGGTATCCCATGGTAACCGGTGTTAACCATACCAGATAAAATAGGTGCAGAGGCAACATTTAAGAAAGATTTGGATACATGCAAGAAGTATATTAATGATTATTGGATGAAGAGCAAAAGATATGCTATCATCAAACTCCCCCAAACCCTGTACAGAAGTGATTTCCATGACGAGATTGGAGACCTAGTAACCCTGCTAAGCAGAATATATGGATTGGCTACAACATCAACTTTTGAAGGATGGATGCTCATGATGATTGAAGAGATAATTAGTAAAGGAACTAAATTTAATTGGGCTCATATATTGAGTAATAACATGCATGAGGAATTTGTAAATTTTAGAGATAAGCAAATATTCAGGTGGACCTCCTATGTGGTGTATTCATTGGCCAAGAGGAATGAATATGTTGGGCTGTCCAAAATTGGAGAAGTTGGCAATGGTGAACACCAAGTCAAGGTATATAAATGCTATGATCAATTAGTGCTATCCCAATCCCTCATTCATTATAAGAGGGTAAATAATGCATTCACAATGTATATCACTAGACTGCTACAAGGTACTACAACCCTTAGGATATCTCCCAAGGCAATGAATGAAATTATGCAATATGGAAGGTGGCATATATAGTTTCAAAAGTTCACCTATTTAAGGATCCAAGGATTCATTGGTCTTCCATATAGGCTACCCCAGTACCTAACAGATAAGGTGGTGCTTCTAGAGTTGTCAAGACAACTGATCACTTGTGCAGAAAAAACTAAAACATCTCCACAGAACAAATGTCAAGTTTACAATCCTATTGGGTAGAGGTAATTATGCTTGTGTCTCTCTTGGAGTAGTTGAGCATTCTAATAAGAAGCTACAATTACTTAACCTCCATTTCTATATAAAGAGAGATCATTTTGACCCTCAAAGAATAATGGAGAAATATGTGAACAAAAAGCTATTTCACAAGATGCATCTAGAAGATTTTTGGGCTAACTGCATGGATGATTATGATGTGTTGAAAGGAGCTCACTCAAGGCTATCCCTTAGGTTCATAAGGAAATTTTATATAATAGAGGCCCTAGATCAATTGAATGATGATGATGATGTGGTGCAGAAAGGACCTTGGGAAGCCCAGTATCAACAACATGTCCCTCTACCCAATTGGGCCAATACAAAAGAAAGCTCTTTGGATATAGTAATGAAAGAACCAATAAGATTGAGTAAAGTATGGGTGAGAAATCAAGTTGCAGCATTGGAGAGACAAGGAGTGCAACTTACCTATACAACACTTGAATTTAAGGAGTCTAGAGATGAGGAAGACACACCCATAGAAGTGTCAGATGATGTAGAGAAACATCAAGAGCATTCAAAAAATTCTGATAGTGAGGAGCATATACCTTTGGCAGAGAAAGGGAAGGCAAAGAAAACTGTCCCAAAAGATAGAAAGAAAGATATGCCCCCTGCCACAAGGACAAGTGTAGATAAGAAGAAGGATATGCCAAGTGGGCCAGGAGAAGGGTCCAAAACTAAAAAGTGAAGGGTCAAGGTAGCTGGAATAACTATAGGAGCCCCTACTACTATAGCATCTGATAACACAAGCTCTCCAGTGACCTCTTCACCTCCTACTGCACTAACCACAAGTGCTGCCCCACTTTCTCCTACTGCTGCCAGCATTATTTAGCAAACTACCTCTACTTCTTCCCCACTTGTAGTCATGATTTCTATGGCCTCATCCTCTATTAAGATTGATTCAAGTAGCCCCACTCCTATCACTACCTCATCATTCCCTCCTATTTCTACCACATCCATGCCTTCCATTTCTTCTATCTCACTTTCTACCTCCTTCTCCCTGCCACCCATTTCTTCCATTCTCTCACCCTTTGTCTCTATGCCTCTTCCCCTATCACTTCACCAATTTTCATTTCCTCCACATTACCTACCTCTTCCATTCCACCTCCTTTGGGGTTTACTCCATTTTCCAATTTAACACATATTAATTTGTCTACATTTGCTACACATTCATTGGCTTCGGCCACTAGTTCTTTGGCCCCATCAAGTGTACAAGACTCCATCCCTTTGGCTATTCCTGCACTACCAGGAATTGAGAAGGTGTTGGAACAAATTGAATCCCAAGAGAAGGAGAAAGTAACAGAAGTGTCTGATGAACCTCCTCTTGCACCTTCTACAAAAGTTGAGATAATTGAAATACATGAAAGCCTAGCTAATGAAGAAACTACAAAAAAGGTTTTGTAGATTGCCTAGCAAGCAGTAGCATAAAATCTCTAGAACCTTGGGCATGATACAGATGAAGGAGAAGATGATAATTCATCAGGAAAGGAAGAAGAAATTTATGATGAATCACTTGACAAGGAAGATGCTAATGATAACACTCTTGAGGTTTCTTCCACTGCACCAAATTGACTCCAACAGAGATTAGAAGAAAAGGAACCTGAGGTGGAGATGATGCATTTGAACTTGGTTGCACTACTGGCTCAAGCAGAAAAGCCTAAGAAGCCAAAGAAGGCAAAAATATAGTTGTGGATATACAAGGATGAATCAGGCATAAGAATAGCAGAAGTTGTTGTCCCTCCTATTGATATTGACAAAACAATAGTGAGAGCTAAAGATTATATCATCTCTACTATAAACTTGGGTCCCAGATCAAGGAAGCAATGAATTGATGACTTCACAGGTTTAGTATTCTTGATAATGGAGCGGCTAAATAAAGATGAAATGACTAAGCAAGAGTTGAGGAAGCAAAATGAAGAGTTGCGAGCTTGCATAAGGTCATTATTGAGACCATTAGATTTAGAAGGGGAATAATTGGTCAAGTTCGATGACATCAAAACAAATTCTACTAAAATATAGGAATGGTTTAATAAAGTATAAAATGATGGTTGTGAAGTAATTGATTTTGCTGTCGGGATGCATAAGAACTTCTGAGCATTGAAAGGGGGATGGGATGAATTACACAAGGAATATTAGCCATATGAAGAATATTACTCTCATATGTTCCTGAGAGTGCAATCAATTAGGAAATTGCCTAACCAGGTTTTATTGGAAGAAAATATTCTTTCGGTAGAGAGGCTACACAAATCTATAGAGTGGTATCAACAGATGAAGTTGAAGAAGGAGATATTTGACAAAGTCAAAGAATTGTATGGGGAGGCAAATGAACAAGTACTTGCTGTAATTTATGAAATAAATGATATTTTCAGAGAATGTTTAGATCCCTATTTTGATGATCTTGCTCCACTGGATGCACAACACTGGAAGGACAAATTATACCAAGCTATTCATGAGGAGTCCACTTTGAATGTGTTTGGAAAGTTGGAGAAAGTCAGTGGTCTTCAAGATTCCTTTGTCACATTTCAAAAGGGAAGAAGGATAATGGAGGAAGTGTACACCCAATACTACCTGGGTTGGGAAAATCTCAAATTCAGAACAAATTATGTTAAAGATCTAGATCCCTCATATATAAATCTAGCATTGGCAGCTTGGGTAGCATACAACAACAAAAAGGCTAAAGAGAACAAAGTAGATTTGGAGGAAGATGTATAAAATGTTAAATAATTTGAAATAAAAAATGTAAATCTCATCACTTGTAAAAAATGCTATATTTAGAAGGTCATGTGATGCTATTTTTTCTCTATTATACTTTGAAAAATGACTTTTCTCTGTGTATAGTCAAATGGGTACTTAAATTATCCAAATTCAATGTATTTAGAGGTCAATTTTCTTCCTTTTCCTATAGGACAAATTGTAATCCAGGAATGCAAAGTGTTGTTATAAATTTATTTAATGCTGTTAAATCTGGGTCGTCAGTGTTGAGTTAATCTCCACCGTACATTCAAAAACTTAGTATGGCGCCTCTCCCATATAAAGGGCCATCATTCTCTCATTTGTAAGCTCTTGATACTGAATTGTTGATACTCTGTCGAATTTTTTTATTAATGTAAAGCAAGTTATTGCAGGATTCTCTAGGAATTTGTCTCTTGTATTGTCAATTTGGTTTCATGGTTCTCATCTTGATCTGCATTAGTTAAATCATGCTTTTGCAATGCTATTGATTTGTCAAGGTATTTGATGAACATCCAAGTCCATACTATTAGTTGCTTGCTGATTGTAAGTAGTTGTGCATAGTTAGCCTAGGCTATTAAACTAAGCTTAGTTCAATTGCATTACAATATTTAAATCATGCCAGCATTTGGGTATTTAATGAATGTATGTAATTTGAAAATCTAGAGAATCCATAGAAGATAGCACTGTTTTTTGCAGCACTATAGCAAAGTTTTAGCTTGGTAAAACAACAAAATTGTTTAAATCTGAATGTTTGTCTACTTGCAGCATTCTTTACTTTGTGAATGTCACTTAGGATCTCTCTAAACCCTACTTCCTTTTGCATTTTCTTAATTATCAATTTTTAGATTTAGAGTTCAGTAGCAATTTACATAGAGATATCAGCTGAAAAGTTGTAAGGGTTTGCATGTATTGCTATCTTAACCTGCTAAATATGTCATACTGCATGTAAGACCCCTTGTAGGAATAGCTAGAACATTCCAATAAGAAATTCCAAGCAAGCTAAGACCTAGCTGTATTATCCTTGGAGTAGTCTTGCCTAGGAAGGATACTTTTCAAGAGAGGTGTGATACCAGCAATCATATGCACGTTGTTGTGTGCTAAAAACACCATCAACAGAATTGGTGCTACAAGGAAGGCCACCAAGTTTAAATCCCCTCCATAAAATTAGCAAGTCTAGGGACTAGACAGAGACACACCAGGTCCAGCTCAGCTAGGGAACAACTACTATATTTAACAGAGTTTAGAAGAACTAGAAGGGATCAGGGAATACCCAGAGCACTAAGGGCTCAATCAGCTCCAAGAAACCTAGCTGCAGCCCCAATCAATCCTCTAGGCATGGCTTTCTTTGCTGGTAATAACCAGTACCCATTCCAATTCAATGATTATCATGACATGCCCAAGAACCCTGACAAGTTTTGCTCCAAGTTTCACATGAATGATCCATATAGGATTGCTGATGAGCACATTAAAATCTTTGAAGGCAATATGTTTATTTTACAAGTTTAGTATGAGGATGTGGTTTATAGACTATTTCCCTACTCGTTGTAAGATGAGGCCTACTACTGGTTTGCCAACCTCCCTGCAGCATCCATAACTTCATGGCAAGCTTTGAAGAATGTATTTTTAGATCACTTTAGGATGCCTACTACTCTAGGAGACCTTTATAGATCCTTTGTGGAGATTCATCAGGTTGAAGGTGAGTTGATAAGTTCCTTTAATAATTGGTTCCAAAAAGATTTTAGTCGTTTGCAAGCCCTGTATGCTATAGGTCAGGCCGCAGCCCTGCCAATCTACTATGCAGCCCTAGACAAGCTCACCTCCATGTTTGTAAGAAGGGATAATCCACCTCCTAACAACCTAGCCCAAGCATACATTGAGGCTGTCACAGTAAACACCGAGCTGGGACAAACAACAACAGGTCCGCTGAATCATATGGGTCCTGTAGCAATGCCTAATCAAGTACCCATGATCAACCAAGCTCTAGCTAACCATACCCCTATAATGAATCCAATTCTAGCCCCCACTGCAATGCAAGCCTTAGTGGTCCACCCAGGGAATCCCATAGCTGAATTATCTCCAGTCCAAATGTCCTTTCTTCAGTCTGCTAAAATAGCTAAGATGAGAGATGATAGAGATGACATCAGGGAGTTGGTGGAACAAATGAAGAAGCTCATTGCAGAGGTTGCTAACCTAATAAATTAGAACACTTATTTGCAACAAAGAAATTAGAATCAGAGTCAGTACGAGAACCAACATCAATATCAAAATTAGAATTTTTAGTGACCTAATCAGACCTAGAACACTAGGCCCAACAATGGAGTACCATCACCACTAGAGAATCAGAATGCTGATAACCATCCCCTTGGTTGGGTAATGTTAGCTGAAGCAATGTTGTCTTCATGGTGTAGATTGCACAATACAAATGCTCACTCTGAGTTAGACTGTTTAGAATTCCAAATAGCATCCAACATTTTTCAAATGGAAATCTAGAATGCAGAAGCACAAGAGAATCCTCCAACAGGATATGAACTCATCCCATCTCAGAGGTATGACACTACCCTCGTACTTGACAGTTATACATTTCCTTTGTAAGATGATAATCAACCTGAGGAAGAGGAGTACGAAGAAGTACATGCTTATCAAAAATATAATAAGACTCCATACAACTTGAGAGGTAGAAAGCACAAGGGTCCTTTCACCACTTCAATCCCTCTGAATAACTACCAAATCCCGCTTGACCCAAAGGCCTCTAACAATCCTGAGCCTCCTAAGGTGACACCTCAGTCAATGCATCAGGGAGCTATAGTTGAAAGTTCTTAAAGGTCTGAAGTAGCAAAGATGGGACAATATGTGGCAGATGAGTTCAAGAAGATGAAAGTTAGCTTGTCTATCTTTAAATTGCTGAAAGTGCCAAAAATTAGGACAACTTTCTTTCAAAACATGGGAGCAAGTGTTAAGATAGACACTTCCCAAAAGGAGATCCCACCAAAGGATAATATAGATAAAGGAAAATAAAGAGTCCATGTGATGGATGTTGAACATAAGGTCACATTATACAAGGACAAAAGAAAAAAGCCCTCTTTTTCTCTTAACACTCAGAATATTTGGGAAGAACCTTCACAACTGTTTAGTAGACATAGGAGCCTCTACCAACATGATGCCTTTTTTGGTCTATAAGGCACTAGATCTTACTCCAACAAAATTCTCCAAGAAAGTCATGCAGCTGGACAAGATTGAGGTAAATGTGATGGGTGAGTTGAACATAATACATATACAATTAGCTTCTGATCTGGGTGCAGTAATACATAGACATTCGAGTAGTTGATATCCCGGATCAGTATGGCATCCTGCTAAGTAGAGATTGGTCCAGGACTTTGAATGGTTACATGGTGATGGACTTTTCTCACATGTGGCTGCCATGGAAGGGATTGGCAAATCAGATTTGCATCGAAAGAGAGCCAAAATGAAGCACATGATCATAGAGTACAATTAGACCAACAAAATCTTGTTTGTAGAAGTTGATTTGGGAGTCTATCTTCTCCATGTTGATCAGGGAAAGGAGATACTCATGCTAAATTGCAGCAAATTTTCTGATCAGTCAGGCATAGAGTATCAAGAAACCACTAAAGCATATGTGCAGTCAGTCTCAGAGTCCTCCTCTAATGATGATGAGCCAGGCATATTCGAAGGATTTTGAGACTTTATAGCTAAATTCATGAGTGATCAAGTGGCTGTTGGAAAGCAAGTATAGATGGATGAATTGCTACTGCCAAGTTGGTGCCGTATTCAGGATGCATCTCATTCTGAGTTCACATGCTTGCTTTGCCAAGAGGTAGTAGAGCAAGTGCAGAAACATTTAAAGATCCCCATAGTTTCAAAGGAAGATCTGACTGTTACAAAGAAGGTGGATTCAGAACCTCAATTAACTGAAAAGAGACAAGCAAAACAAAATAACAGCAATGAGGAATTTCACCTCTGGACATTAAGATTTGATGGATCTAGGTGCAGACAAGGATTTGGGGTAGGGTTTGAACTGATTAGCCCCACAGGGAGTTCATACTTGGCAGCACACATGTTACAATTCCCTTGCACAAATAATGTGACAGAGTACGAAGCTTTGGTGCAGGGATTGCTGATGGCCCTCTAGAAAAAGGTTAGAGTTATTCAAGTGTTGGTGACTCATAATTGGTTGTCAAAAAGTGAGAAAGCAATACTATTGCAATGACAAGAGGTTAAACAGATATCGGAACAACATATGGGATTTGATCGAGTGTTTTGATGGCTTCAATATATAGTTGATCCCACGAAGACAAAATCATGTTGTCGATGCCTTAACATAGACTGCAAGTTCACTGGAACCAACATCTATGATAGGCTTGAAAAAGTTCACCATAGAGTTTATCTCCAGTCCCTTAGTACTAGACAACATCACAAATTTTTAGGTCTTTGAGGACGACAAGCACATAATCGACTTTGTCACTTCGTCAGATGTTTTTGCTGCCTAGATTATAGATGAAGAAGAGATGGAACCAATGAAAATGGACTTGGAAGGGGTTCTCAACTTGAAGACGAACACTATTCCTCAGGGAAAGGTAGAGTTGGAGCGATTGTTTGATTTAGACAAGCTTGGAATCTAGAAGAAAGAGGGAGGATCTCCTGGTGGACAGTGCAAGCCTTACAACTTGGGGACATTTGAAGAAGTCAAAAATTGTTTTTATTGGAAAATCTAGCACAGAGGAAGAGAGGGTAGGTACTATCCATATGTTAAGAGATTATCATGAAGTCATAGCATGGAGTTATGAAGATCTCAAGACTTATGATACTTCAATCATAACTCATACGATACCTCTCAAGCTAGGGGCAAAGCTGTTCAGGCAGAGGCAACAACTAGTGAACGCTTTGTTGGAGACTTTGATTTTCAAGGAAGTGCAAAAACTGTTGTCTACCAGAATTATATTTCCTATCAAACATTTAGCCTAGGTGATGAATTTGGTACTAGTACGAAAGAAAAATGGAGAAATTAGGCTCTGTGTCAACTTTAGAAATCTGAATAAGGCCTCGGAGAAAGATAATTACCCACTGCCATCTTTGGATGAAGTGTTGCAGATTTAATGGTTCTCAAATTTAGGTTACAACCAAGTGATGGTGGACTATGAAGACAGATTAAAGACGTCTTTCACATGCAAATGGGGAATTTATGCTTACCGCAAGATGCCTTTTGGTTCAATTAATGTTGGTGCTACGTTCCAACGTGCAATGGATATCACTTTCAAGGGACTAGTTGGGAAGTGCATCATCATATATATGGATGATCTTACTGTGTTTTTGAAGAAAAGAGAAGATCTTGTGGCAGACTTGAGAAAGATCATGCAGAGATGTAAAGATTATGGGATCTCACTCAATCCTAAAAAGTGTATCTTTGGAGTGATTGAAGGAAAATTGTTGGGGCATGTAATTTCTGAGCAAGGCATATTGATTGATCCTGATCAGGTCCAAGCAATCCTTAAGATACAGCCCCCAGCT
This sequence comes from Cunninghamia lanceolata, assembly GCA_027924645.1. Taxonomy (NCBI): domain Eukaryota; kingdom Viridiplantae; phylum Streptophyta; class Pinopsida; order Cupressales; family Cupressaceae; genus Cunninghamia; species Cunninghamia lanceolata. The sequence goes on along the minus strand of BSBN01000578.1, from coordinate 7,133,964 downwards.
AGAAAAAAGGAGCTGAAATCATATTTCAGTAAGATTAATTTTGTCCACAAATTTATTACTAGGTTTGTTGAAATTGTCTGTCCACTAACTACCATGTTGAAGCAAGATGCAAAGATAGAGTGGACTCGAGAAGCTAAGGTTGTGTTCGCAAAAGTCAAACAAGTAATAGATAACACCCCAGTATTGGTGAGTCTTAATTACACATTACCCTTCTGCATTTACTCTTTTGCCTTTGAATATACTTTGCAGCAATGTTGACGCAAAAAAGAGCTGTCGATGATGAAAGACCCATTGCTTTCATGAGCACTTCATTAAAAGATGCAAAACTAAGATATCCAAATGTGGAGAAGCAAGCATATGCCTTGGTTAGGGCAGTGAAAAAGTTTTGTCATTACATCTTGAGAAGCCAAGTGATTACAATAGTACTAGATGCAGCAGTCAAAACATTGTTAATACAGAGTGAGCTGGGTGAATGATGAGGAAAATGGGCCACCATTCTGCAAGAATTTGACATAGAAATACAACCCATGAAGTTGGTATGAGGACAGGCATTGACAAAAACAATGGTAGAAGTCGGTCTAAGCTTAGTCTCCCAGCAGTATATGTTAGAGGATATTTCTAAGGACGAGTGGTACAGAGACATTGTATTCTATCTCCTCAACCAGCATTGCCCACCTCAACTGAATTTAGTTCAGAGAAGAGAACACAGATTAAAAAGTAATAGCTATATGATCAAGGGATCAATTTTGTATAAGAAAAATCATGAAAGGATATATCTGAGGTGCTTGGATAAGACAGAGGTAGCACAAGTCTTGACAAGTTTTTATGAGAAGTTTAGAATGGGCCATGGGTCAGCTCATTCGACCGCCAATTAGATTCTTTGGGTAGGGTATTATTGGCCCACTTTGTTCAAAGATGCTCATTCACATGTAAGGACCTGTCACATATGCTAGATGACTGCAACAAGAGAATGAAACGTTGCTATGCCTCTGCAACCAGTCCTGGAGGTATGACCATTCGCACAGTGGGGGCTCGACTTTATTGGTATGATCAACCCACCTTCCTTTGCATGCCACAGGTATATTCTAACTGCTACTGATTACTGTACCCGATGGTCTGAAGCTATAGCATGCAAATAATGTACCACAGAAGTAGTAATTGAATTTGTTGAAAAATATATCATTACTAGGTTTTGCTATCCTTTCTCCTTGGTATGTGATAATAGCCTTGCCTTTTCTTCATTACATTTTTCTAATTGGGCATTTGACTATGGGATTATTCTAAAATTTTCATCTAACTACTATCCTCAAGGGAATGGGGTAGCTGAATCAACAAACACAAACTTGCTTGAGGTCATCAAGAAACTGCTAGACAAGAATCCCAGAAAGTGGCACACTCAGCTCAAGTATGCTTTATGGGCCAAAAGGATTAGACACAAGGCTGCATTGGGAACATCACCTTATCACTTAGTTTATGGTACTGAGCCTATCTTTTCCATCCACTTGAGGATTCTTGTGCTGCAATTCATGCAAGATTGCCTTAAACCAGATGACCAACTGTCATCTTGTTTAACCCAATTGCTCCACCTAGAAGAAAAATGCAATGCTGCTATAGAGAACTTTGCCAAACACCAATGTGTAGTAAAATGATGGTTTGATAAGAGGGCCAAAGTCAAGGCCTTTCATATTTCTGATTTAGTCTTGTATTGGGACAAAGCCCATGAGAAGAAAGGTGAACATGATAAGTTTGATAAGTTGTGGTTAGGTCCTTACCAGATCTATGAGATCCTTGGTGATAAAACGTATCGACTAAAGAGCCTTGTTGGTGAGGAGCTCACATTGCCTATCAATGGGCAATTCCTGAAGCACTACTTCAAGGATTAGGAGGCAGCTTTGCCTTCTGTTAGTGTACATAGTTAGGTTCCTTGTTTGCTTTGCTTAGGTTAGGTTGCTGTTAGATTAGTCTTTGCTTTCCTACTTTTTCTTTTTGTAGTTGTTAGGTGTTTGTTTTTGTTTAGTTTAGCTATCCTTTCCTACTTTGCTTTTCGCTTTTGCACTTGCTTTGTTGGGGTATCCTTGCTTCCTGAATGTGGTGGCAGTCATGTAGACCTACAAGTGGTCCTTTGTTGGGTAAGTAATTTGGAATATTTCTTTGAGAACCTAAAGTTTTAGCTTGGGTCCTACTATGGGTTCCACTGTTACACTAGGGAGTATGATGCTTGTTCATTGGAAATGAATCATTAGTCGGTGCACCTAAAGTATTTTCTAACCATATATCGTTTACACTCTTAAGTAATCCTGAGGTACCTAAGTAAGTCTTGGTGATCTTGCATTAAGTGAAAAATCTAAGGTCCACCTTTGCTGCCATCGGGAGCCCACACCAAGCTAACTGAGTTATCAACATAACTAGTGATGTCAAAGGCATGTGTTACAAGGGTAGTGGTACTACATTGTACTATGCCAAATCTAAGCTTAATGAAGTATTAAAAAATTTTAAAAGAAAAGAAATGCAAAATCACAATCACACACTATAACTCAATTAGATGGACAATCAAGTAAACTCTACCAAGGCTATGGACACCTGACTGGCAGTAGGGCTCTACTTGAGTGGAATTTTGAGACAAACCTACCAGGGCTATAGATGCTCGCTGGCAGTGAGGCAATGTACAGGTAGTTCATGAGGTGTGTACTAATCACATAGCTTAATGTAAAGGATTTGAGATAAGCTTAGTTTCTTAGGGATGGAAATTAATGCAATTGCACACACTCAAGTTTTCAAGATATGGATGGTTGCACTTGGTTATTGAGTTCTTCTTCTTTGATAACGTATCCTACCTTCTTATTTAACACGCAGGAAACACAGAAGTTCTGGGTTTGAAACTAAAATTTATCTTTGAAATACTCTGGAGTATTTTTCCAATAGAGTTGCCATTTGTTGTGCCTCACACACACGCCTCATTTCGCCAATAGGGACCCCCTCTTTCGAATTTTGGCTTAGAGAGTCAAGTTAGTTAAGCAGTTCTTGGGGTCTTCACTGCATATCCCCCCAAGCAGTCCCATCTGATGACGAAGGTTGCCTTTCTCATAAAGTGGAGCAAATAATGTGTTGCTAAGATTCCTAAGGGTCTAGGTCAAGTCACTATTACATTACCAACCAAGTCAAAAGTGCCCTTTGTGCTAAACCGATGGTCTACTAACCTAGGTGCTAAAACTGCTCTCAACTGACCTTAGCACTAGATATCCTCTCAACCGACTTAGTGCCAAATTCCTTGTTCGCAAAACTTTGCATTAAAATCCTTACTTACCGACCTTGGTGCTAAAATTAAATCTAACTGACCAAAGAACCACAAACTAAGCTTACCAACTTAGCGCTGAAATTAGTGGACCCTAACTTTGCACTAAAAATCCCATCCTCTGACTAAGTCGGTAGTCTCCCAATTTCCCACTAAGTCGAAGGATGTCAAAATTTGCGCAAAAGTGCTGCAAAAGTAATGGCCAGACCTTGTGTTGAAAACTACTTCTATCAACTAGGTCAGTCAACCCCGAAAGTCACGCATATTCGAAGACATTCCAAAACAATGCAAAATCAAAAAAGTAAATTCTGTGAGCTACGCGCCAATCTAGCAGAGAGTAGAAAGGCATTAATGGAAGCTTGATTAGGGGATATAAATGTTTTAGGCCATTTTTTGAGCTGATTTTCATGAACAAATGGATCATTGAGGACCTCTACAAATTCTTTGTCGGACGAAGAATGATTTTGAGCCGAGCAGGAATTAGCCCAAGACACATTCGATCATCACTATCTCAGCTGCGTTCAAAAACCAAGTAGGTATTCTCCTGTCCTGTTAAGTGTCCTATGTATTGCATTCAGTTAGGGTTTCAAATAAGATTAATGCATTTCTTGTTTAATACATTCTAGGGTTTCTATGTTTTGTACGTAATGATTAGTAATCCAACAATTAAAATAAGAAACCCTCATTTGAAGCCCTAGGTCTGAAATAGAAAGATGGTAGAATCAATTTTCAAAATGCATTTTTTCCATGCTTGCAAAATCATTCAAGAAAATCACCAAATCACCTTTAAGATCTTGATTCAGTTTGTGCTAGAAGTATAACCAGTCGACCATTGAAGTAACGCTTAAATTTGAGTCAGTCGGCAGATGAATTACTCCCCGTAATCAAAAAAATTGAAACCCTTTGTGCTAAATTTGCCCCCTATGGACTTTGAGCTAAAAGCACCCTCAACCGACTCCAAAGAGTGAAGTCAGTTAGAAACCCTGAAAAAAATTCTACCAAGGCCCAAACTTTGTTTAGTGCTAAAACCTAGATCCTCTAACTTAGCGCAGAAACACACCCTCATCAACTTTGATCAGACACAACCAAAATCCCCACTAAGTCACTGAACCTCGAAATCCCCGCTGATGGAAAAACCTTTGTCTTGCACTAAACTTCCAATCCACTGACCTGCGCGGAAATGCCCCTCTACCGACTTTTAGTCGGTCACCCATCAAAACCGTGCAAGGTTGGATGAACCTCAAACCTGTACCAAATAACATAACAACCTTGCACCACAAAGCCTTCTCGCTGACTCGGTTGGACAACCTCAAAACCAGTGCAAGGTCGGACCCCCCGAAAATCTATGCTTTCTATCAGACATGTCTGAGACCTCCCAAAACTGTGCAAAGTACTTTTTATGATGTTTTTCTTCAATCTTTTAAAGTTAGAATGATCAATTAAGGTAGAATGAATGTTGCAGAAGTGATTTTATCAAGATTTACATGTTTTCATTTAAAATTTCAAGAATTTATTGCATGGTTAGTGGATTTTAGATGCTCTTTTTACTTATGCCATGTAATGAGTAGTGTAAATCATTTAAGTCTACAAGTTCTTTTTACTTCTACATTCAAATTTCAAAGACTTGGTATTAATTGCTTGTTATGAGAACCTTGACTTAGTTGTTAAGATAAACAAGTTAATGGCTTATCCAAAACTAGACTTAAGAATCAAAACCCCAAGGCAACCATGACTTAGAAGGTCTAGTCATGCAGGTTAAATGACTGCAAGGGCTCAAAACATGAAGTACGAGTTTAAAGGCATTCCTCCTGAATCCAAAATCACCTCTGGATGGAAAAATATAGGGGACACTGATCTAGGTTGCATTGACTTAGATGACTTCAGAACCTGAATATTTGGACCCAATGCAACTCCACGGGCTAAGAAGGTAAAAGATAGTGGGATTGCAGAGGCTGTTACCTTCCCTACTTTAGCTCAATGTGCAGAATTGATAGTTGCTTATGTTGAGAGATATGATCCATTGACCAGAACCATACAAACTCCTAGTGGAGAAGTGTTAGCAGATTTGAGTAAACCATCCATAGCAGAGACCTTTGGTATCCCATGGTATCTAGTGTTAACCATACTAGATAAAATAGGTGTAGAGGCAACATTTAAGAAAGATTTGGATATATGCAAGAAGCATATTAATGATCATTGGATGAAGAGAAAAAGATCTGCTATCATCAAAATCCTTGAAACCCTATACATAAGTGATTTCCATGATGAGATTGGAGACCTAGTAACCTTGCTAAGCAGAATATATGGATTGGCTACAACATCAACATTTGAAGGATGGATGCTCATGATGATTGAAGAGATAATTAGTAAAGGAACTAAATTTCACTAGGCTCAGATATTTAGTAATAACATGCATGAGGCATTTGTAAATTTCAGAGATAAACAAATATTTAGGTGGACCTCCTATGTGGTGTATTCATTGGCTAGGAGGAATGAATATGTTGGGCTGTCCAAAATTGGAGAAGGTGGTAATGGTGAACTCCAAGTCAAGGTATATGAATGCTATGATCAATTGGTGATGTCTCAATCCCTCATTCATTATAAGAGGGTACATGATGCATTCACAATGTATATCACTAGACTTCTACAAGGTACCTAAGCTCTTAGGATATCTCTCATGGCAATGAATTAAATTATGCAATATGGAAGGTGGTATATATAGTTTCAAAAGTTTACCTATTTGAGGATTGGTCTTCCATATAGGCTACCCCAGTACTCGATAGATAAGGTGGTGCTTCTGGAGTTGTCAAGACAATTGATCACTTGTGCAGAAAAACTAAAACATCTCCACTGGAACAAATGTCAAGTTTCCAATCCTATTGGGTAGAGATAATTATGCTTGTGTCTCTCTTGGAGCAATTAAGCATTCTGATAAGGAGCTATAGTTACTTAACCTCCATTTCTATACAAAGAGAGATCATTTTGACCCTCAAAGAATAATGGAGAAATATGTGAGCAAAAAGCTATTTCACAAGATGCATCTGGAAGATTTTTAGGCTAACTGTGTGGATGATTATGATGTATTGAAAAGAACTCACTCAAGGCTATCCCTTGGGTTCATAAGGAAATTTCATATAATAGAGGCCCCAAATCAATTGAATGATGATGATGATGTGGTGTAGAAAGGACCTTGGGAAGCCCAATATCAACATGTCCCTCTACCCAATTGGGGCAATGCAGAAGAAAGCTCTTTGGATATAGTAATGAAAGAACCAATAATATTGAGTAATTTATGGGTGAGAAATTAGGTTACAACATTGGAGAGACAAGGAGTGCAACTTACCTATACAACACTTGAATCTGAGAAGGAGTCTGAAGATGAGAAAGACACACCTATAGAAGTATTAGATGATGTAGAGAAACCTCAAGATCCTTCAAAACATTCTAATAGTGAGGAGCATATACCTTTGGCAGAGAAAGGGAAGGGAAAGAAAACTATCCCAAAAGCTAGAAAGAAAGATATGCCCCCTGCCACAAGGACTAGGGCAGCTAAGAAGAAGGATATGCCAAGTGGGCCAGGAGAAGGGTCCAAAACTAAAAAGAGAAGGGTCAAGGCAGCTGGCATAACCATAGGATCCCCTAATACTATAGCATCTGATAATACAAGCACTCTGGTGACCTCTTCACCTCCTATTGCACTAACCACAAGTTTTGCCCCACTTTTTCCTACTTCTGCCACCATTATTCAACAAACTACCTATGCTTCTTCCCCACTAGCAGTCACAGTTTCTATGGCCTCATCCTCTATAATGATTGATTCAAGTAGCCCCATTGGCCCAACTCCTATCACTACCTCATCATTCTCTGCTATTTCTACCACATCCATGCCTTCCATTTCTTCTATCTCACTTTCTACCTCCTTCTCCCTGCCACCCATTTCTTCCATTCTCTCACCCTCTATCTCTATGCCCTCTTCCCCTGTCACTTCACCAATTGTCATTTCCTCCACATTACCTACCTCTTCCATTCCACCTCCTTTGGAGTTTACTCTATTTTCTAATTTAACACATTAATTTGTCTACGTTTGCTGCACATTCATTTGCTTCGGCCACTAGTTCTTTGGCCCCATCAAGTGTACAAGACTTCATCCCTTTAGTTGTTCCTACACTACAAGGAATTGAGGTGTTGGAACAAATTGAATCCCAAGAGAAGGAGAAAGTAACAAAAGTGTCTGATGAACCTCTTCTTGCACCTTCTACAGAAGTTGAGATAATTGAAATACATGAAAGCCCAGCTGATGAAGAAATTACAGAAAAGGTTTTATAGATTGCCTGTTGTAGAAAATCTCGAGAACCTTGGGTATGATACATATGAAGGGGAAGATAAGTCATCAGGAAAGGAAGAAGAAATTCATGATGAATCACTTGACAAGGAAGATGCTAATGATAACACTCTTGAGGTTTCTTCCACTGCACCAAATTGGCTCCAATAGAGACTCAAAGAAAAGGAACCTCAGGTAGAGATGATGCAATTGGACTTGGGTGCACTTCTGGCTCAAGTAGAAAAGCCTAAGAAGCCAAAGAAGGCAAAAATATAGTCACATATTTACAAGGATGCATCAAGCATAAGAATAGCAGAAGTTCTTTTCCTTCTTGCAGATATGGACAAAACAGTAGTGAGAGCTAAAAATTATATTTTCTCTACTGTAAACTTGGGTCCCAAATCAAGGAAGCAACAAATTGATGACTTCACAGGTTCAATATCCTTGATAATGGAGTAGCTAAATAAAGATGAAATTACTAAGCAAGAGTTGAGGAAGCAAAATGAAGAGTTGCGAGCCTGCATAAGGTCACTAGTGAGACCATTAGATTCAGAAAGGGAACCATCTACAACTTTAGCCCTGCCATCAAAGGAAGAATTGGCCAAGTTCAATGACATCAAAACAAATTCTATCAGAATGTAGGAATAGTTTAATAAAGTATAAAATGATGGTTGTGAAGCAATTAATTTTATTGTCGGGATGCATAAGAACTTCCAAGCATTGAAAGTGGGATGGGATGAATTACACAAGGAATATGAGCCATATGAAGAATATTACTCTCATATGTTCCTGAGAGTGCAAGCAATTAGGAAACTTCCTAACCAGGTTTTACTGGCATAAAATATTCTTTTGGCAGAGTGGCTACACAAATCTATAGAGTGGTATCAATAGATGAAGTTGAAGAAGGAGATCTTTGACAAAGTCAAAGAATTGTATGGGGAGGCAAATGGACAAGTACTTGCTGTAATTTATGAAATAAATGATATTTTTAGAGAATGTTTGGATCCTTGTTTCGATGATCTTGCTCCACTAGATGCACAACGCTGCAAGGACAAATTATACCAAGCTATTCATGAGGAGTCCACTTTGAATGTGGTTGGAAAGTTGGAGAAAGTCAACAATCTTCAAGCTTCCTTTGTCACATTTCAAAAGGGAAGAAGGATAATGGAGGATGTGTACACCCAATACTACCTGGGTTGGGAAAATCTCAAATTCAGAACAAATTATGTTAAAGATCTAGATCCCTCAGATATAAATCCAGCATTGGCAGCTTGGGTAGCATACAACAACAAAAAGACTAAAGAGAACAAAGTAGATTTGGAGGAAGATGTATAAAATGTTAAATAATTTGAAATAAAAAATGTAAATCTTGTCACTTGTAAAAAATGCTATATTTAGAAGGTCATGTGATGCTATTTTGTCTCTATTATACTTTAAAAAGTGACTTTTCTCTGTGTATAGTCAAATGGGTACTTAAATTGTCCAAATTCAATGTATTTAGAGGTCATTTTTTGTCCTTTTCCTACAGGACAAATTGTAATCCCGGAATGCAAAGTGCTATTATAAATGTATTTAATGTTGTTAAATTTGGGTTGTTGGTGTTGAGTTAGTCTCCACCATACATTCAAAAACTTAGTATGGTGCTTCTCCTATATAAAGGGCCATCGTTCTCTCATTTGTAAGACTATTGATGTTGAATTGTTGATACTCTGCCAAATTTATGATTAATGCAAGGCAAGTTACTACAGGATTCTCTTGGAATTTGTCTCTTGTATTGTCAATTTGGTTTCATGGTTCTCATCTTGATCTGTATTAGTTAAATCGTGCTTTTGCAATGCTATTGATTTGTCAAGGTATTTGATGAACATTCAAGTCCATACTATTAGTTGCTTGTTGATTGTAAGTAGCTTTGCATAGTTAGCCTGGGATGTTAAACCGTGCTTAGTTCAATTGCATTACAATAGTTAAATCACACCAGCATTTGGGTATTTAATGAATGTGATGCAGAGTGAAACGCAACGGAGGCAACCTAACAGGAAGGAGTAGCCAACAATACAAACAGCATGATAAAATTCTCTATCGGCTGAACATCATCATCATATTTCCTAAAGACAACAACAGCATCATCATATTTTAATAGCATCATCATATTTCAGATGATCGCAATTATCCTCCTGCCGACTACTGTTCATCTCCTCCGCCTGTCGCCTATCATCATCATCATCATGATATTCAACGGCGCAAACATCCTCCGGTTGCACTGTTCATCGGGTGCCAAATACAAGCGGCATCATCATGATATTCAATATCACCTTCGTCAGCAGGATATCCAAATATCCGGTTGCTCCCAATATCCTGATGACGTTCCACTTCAACAACTTGCCTTCGAAGCTCCACTGCCCGACGATACAAGCAACAGCATCATGATCTAACTTATCCGGTTCTCTTGAAACCTCCTGATGATGCTAATACAACTTCCTGCCTTCGCCGATACTTAACCACTTAGCGACAACAGGTTAAACTCGCATTGAGGGATATCTCAATATCCTGATGACGATGACGTCACTCAATATCCTGATGAACTCTTCAACACTTAGACAAAAAAAACTGAACTTTCACACCCGCATCTGCTAGCGATATGCGGATGATGAACTTCCTCCGAGAGATGATCCTGACTGCGATATATACACTGAGTATATATCCAACTCAAAACATCCTGATGCACTTGCAACATGCAAACTTCAACAGCTTCATGACCCGATCCTGATGGCGATGGATTCGCAGATGATGATGCGGCTCGTCCCGACTGGAAACGCACATGCAGACTCCTGTGTATCCTTCCACTGCATGAAAACACTCCGAACCGCTCTGTTACACAAATACAATATGACGACCGGGCCGGATCACCTTCAAACCAAAATCTAACAGTTTATCTTCTAGACCTAGCACATGAGGATGCTAGGCTGATTCACAGCATGCTCCTAACTGATCTCCTGAACAATGCAATGCATAAACAGAAAATACAAACTAAACTATGATACAGGACCATTCCACCGATTTGCAGGATCAACCGGTGGAAGGGTTGAAAGTGCCCATTAACTTGCAAACAGAAAGGAAATCAACACAGATACAACTGATCAACTCAAATACTGCAAAAGATGAGATCTTATTCAATTGAGATTCAAATGTCCTGCTTTTACAATTCTGCTTCACAATATCTGGACTGATCACCAGTACAGCATATCACCAGTACTACTCTCCTGAACATAACACCTATCAAACTCAATATGAACTATCAATATCAATCTCAATGTGTCTAAACCCTAACAGATCGAAGGTATATATAACAAATCCTTCGAGTACTACCAACTCACTTCCCAGCGGCTGGGAGCTTCCAAGCGGCTGGGAGAGAGGACAACTCAGATAACCTTATCCTGATCTCTAACTGCCTACACATACTCCTATGCTGAACTAATACATAGCATCGGTCCAATGGACCTTATTACATGATAAAGTCAAACATACTAAAAATAGACTATCCTGTCATCATGCTGATAATTATCCTATATCCTGATCATGTATGTCATCATGCGGACCTATATCCTGATCATGTCCGGGTGCTCCTGCACCATACTCCCCAAAAGAAGAAATCTCAAGTCCACTTGAGATGAGAGTATCAAGGTCGGCACCATGTTTCTGTATCTGTTCTGCAGTCATCCATACTGCTTCAGAGTTCGGCTGTCCCTTCCAAGAGATGAGGTACTCCAAGTACTTTTTGTTCCTGGTCTGTTTGACCACTCTAGTGTCCAAAATCTGCTGTATCTGTGGAGGATCATGTTGAGGAATGTCTTCAGCAACTGTATCCTGTAGGATGTCCTGATCTGCATCTGGATTAGCCTTGTATGGAGTTAAGTCACATACATTGAAGATAGGAGATAAACCAAGATCAGGTGGGAGTTGGATCTCATAAGCATTCTGTCCATGCTTTTGCAAAATTTGACATGGTCCAACTTTCTTTTGCATGAGCTTAGTATACTTCCCCTTAGGAAGCCTGTCTTTCTTCAAGTGAACCCAAACCAAATCTCCAACAGCAAATTGAACATCCTTCTTCTTCTTATCAGCATACTCCTTATACTTTAAGGTGGTTTGCTGGAGTTGGGTCTTAACCTGATCATGAACTTCCTTGATGGCTTCAGCAAAAGCTTCTCCATCTGCACTAACAGGATCTGCTGTAGGTAAATCTCTCAGCTCCAAAATTCCTTTGGGATGCATTCCATACACTACCTGAAAAGGCGATTTCCCTGTGCTCCTGTTGACAGTATCATTATATGAAAACTCAGCTTGAGACAGAATATTGTCCCACTTCTCTCCATGCTATTTTGTCAAGCATCTAAGTAGATTCCCCAAGGAACGGTTCACTACTTCAGTCTGCCCATCCGTTTGAGGATGATATGCAGAGGAAAAAGACAAATTGGTTCCCAGCTTCCTCCATAGGGTTCTCCAGAAGTGACCCACAAACTTCACATCTCTGTCTGAAACTATGCTCAAAGGCAACCCATGAATTCTGACAATCTCCCTGAAGAATAAGTCTGCAATATATGAGGCATCAGCAGTGGTTTTGCATGGCAAGAAATGTGCCATTTTACTGAATCTATCCACTACAACAAAGACACTGTCAAATCCTCTCCTGGTCCTTGGTAACCCCAAGACAAAATCCATACTGATACTTTCCCATGGTCTGGAGGGAATGGGTAAGGGCTGATATAACCCTGCATTAGTTGACCTGCCTTTAGCCTTCTGACATATCACACAGGTTTCTACAAATTTCCTGACATCTGACTGCAACTTAGGCCAGAAATAAAGCCTCCTGACCAGATCAAGAGTCTTGTCTAGACCAAAATGACCTGCCATGGCTCCACAATGTTTCTCCTTGATTATATTCAACCTCATGGAACACCTTGGGATACACAACTGTCCACCCTTGAACAACAATCCATCTTGGATCAGGAATTCAGAGAACTCAGCATGGTATTTCTCCCCAAAAGAAGTACAGACCTGATATACCTCTCCAAAATTAGCATCAGACTCATACATGGTCTTGAGTGAATCAATACCAACACTCTCTAGCTGAATCTGATTTACTGTGAGAACTCTCCTACTCAAAGCATCTGCAACTTTGTTTTTGACCCCTTTCTTATGCTTCAAGGTAAAAGTGAAAGCCTGCAAGGTTTCTACCCATTTCATATGTCTGTGGTTCAGCTTCTCCTGGCTGTTGATGAAACTCAAAGCCTGATTATCTGTGAAAACTATGAACTCCTTTGGCATCAGGTAATGCCTCCATTTCTTTAGGGACTGAACTAGAGCATACATTTCCAGATCATATGATGAATACCTTTTCTTAGCATCATTGAGCTTTTCACTGAAAAATGCAATTGGTCTACCCTCTTGACTGAGTACAGCTCCAATGGCCATGTGACTGGCATCACACTCTACCTGAAAGATCTTGTTAAAATCTAGAAGTGCAAGGACTGGCTGCTGTGCCACCTTCCTCTTCAATGCCTCAAAGGAATCATCTGCTCCTTGAGTCCAAACAAACCTGCACTTCTGTCCTCCTTTGATGGTATCCAGCATGGGTGCACAAATATGACTGAACCCTCTGATAAACTTTCTGTAGAAGGTTGCTAACCCATGGAAACTTCTGACTTCATTCATGGTCTGTGGAGTTGGCCAATTCAGTATGGCACTCACCTTCTCCTTATCCATCTGTAGCTTTCCTTGTGAAATGACAAAACCTAAATATGTGATCTCCTGTTTCATGAACAGACACTTGTCCAAGTTTATCATCAGCTTCTCTTCATGTAACCTCTTGAGAACCAGATCTATATGCCTGAGATGTTCTTCTCTGGTGTTACTGAAAATCAGAATGTCATCTAAATAGACTATGACAAACTTACCAATGAATTCCTTCAGAACCTCATTCATCAGCCTCATGAAAGTACTAGGGGCATTAGACAAACCAAAAGGCATAACCTTCCATTCATATAACCCTTCATTTGTTTTGAATGCTGTCTTCCACTCATCACCTGGTCTAATCCTGATCTGATGGTACCCACTTTTCAAATCTATTTTGGTAAAGTACTTAGCACTTCCCAAACAATCAAGTAAATCCTCAATTCTGGGGATTGGAAACCTATACCTGATTGTGATCTTGTTGATGGCTCTGGAATCTGTGCAAAGCCTCCAAGTGCCTTCCTTCTTTGGTGCTAGTACAGCTAGTACTGCACATGGGCTCAAACTCTTCCCAATTAGACCTGAATTCATCAATTCTTCAATCTGTCTGGCTACTTCTGCATTCTGTTCTGGGGTAAGCTTATAAGCTGCTTTATTTGGAAGTGTAGACCCTGGAATCAAGTCTATGCAATGACTGATATCTCTGACAGGTGGTAGGGATCTGGGCATTCCCTCTGAGATAACACCTTTATACTTATCCAATAACTCTTGGACAGCTGGGTCTATCAACCTTGGCTTCTTCTCTTTCTTGGCTTCTTGCTGTTGTTCTTTCTGCACACTCATACATGGGATCAGGGCATATGCAACTGCCCCTTCTGCTGCTACTTCTTTCATGAACTGTTTGCCTTCCATCAGCATGACCTTCACCTCTTTTCCTTTAGACTTCTCCTCTTTCTCCTTCAATGGGAATAACGTTATATCTATACCATCTTTAGTGATTTTATAGGTGTTTTTAACACCATCATGCTGTGCCTTCAGATCATACTGCCATGGTCTACCAAACAAAAGGTTGCAAGCATCCATCTTGGTGATATCAAACAACAATTTATCCTTATATCCACCAATCTGAAACTCTACCCAAGCCTGCTCTTCTACAGTTGTCTGCTGACCTTGAGTAAGCCATGAGACTTTGTATGGGGATGGGTGAGGCAATCTCTTAAGCTTCAGCTTTATCACCATTTCTTCAGACACAAAGTTCTCAGTAGAACCAGAATCAATCAAAACCTTACATGCCTTACCTCCTGCTTTGCAAGTGGTTCTGAAAAGAGACTTTCTCTGAGGGGCTTCTTTATCAGGTACCTTCATGGTAGTCACTGTTCTCCTCATCATCAGAGACTCTCCACTTTCTGGATATCCATAATTCTCAGGACCATTCACACTCTGGAAATCATTAGAGCTTGTCCTGCTTTGATTATCAGGTTCATTGACCAGATTTGTCCTCCTTTCTCCTGCTGAACTTGTGGCCTTGTCTGGACATCTGCTGGCTATATGGCCTTCTTTGTTACAGTTGTAGCATCTGATGGATCCTCTACCCTGGGATCTTCCTCTGTAAGGTCTTCTACCTCTGAAGTTTCCTTGCTGACTGAAATTCTCTCTCTGATTCTGACTATTGTTGCCCTTGCTATTGTCTTGACTGGATTCTCCTTGATATCCCTGTCCATGTCCTCTGCCTCTGAAAGGACTTCTTCCACCTCTTTGTTGTCTTCCTCTTCCTCTGTTGTTCTGATCTTGTTTTCTTTTTAACTTTTCTTCCACTTTCAATGCCAACTGAAAGCTTTTCTGCACTATATCTGGGTTATGCAGACTCAGATCTTCCTGAATATTAAACCTCAATCCATTAAGGTATCTGGCTACCTTTTCTTCTTCACTTTCTTTCACCTTTGTCTTCATACAGAGTTTCATGAACTCTTCTGTATATGAGCTGACATCTAGCTCCTTCTGCTTCAGGTTCTGCTTCCTCTTGTGTAACTGGATACTGTAATCCAATGGAATATAATCTTCCTTCACCAATTCCATCATCTTCTTCCATGTGGCAACTCTACGTTTTCCCTCCTGTACTCTATCATCCTGAACAAAATTCCACCATGTCAAGGCAGCTTCTTTCATCTTTGACTGTGCTATCTTCACTCTCTGCTGTTCTGGTATCTCCTCTGTCACAAAGAAATTGTTCAGACAGTCTATCCATTCCATTACTGAATCAGGGTCCATCTTACCTATAAACACTGGCAAATCCAGCTTCACATCCATGGTTCTCCTCTCCATGGCCTTAAGGGCGTTCAACAGTGGTCTCTGGTCTGCAGGAACGACCTCCTCACTCCAATTAGGGATATCTTCTTCTTCCCTATCATCTTCTCTACCAGAACCTACTTTGCTCCTCAACTTTGCTAACTCATCTTTCAACTCCTGATTCTGAGCCTTCACGGCCTTGCTTTCTGCAATCTATTTCTTCACCAGAACTGCCAACTCAGCGTTGGTCATCCTTGTTGGAAACTCAGATGTTCCTTCTTCGTCTGACATCCTGCTTATCTTTTCCAGAAGATCCTAACCTTTGCTCTGATACCAATATGATGCAGAGTGAAACGCAACGGAGGCAACCTAACAGGAAGGAGTAGCCAACAATACAAACAGCATGATAAAATTCTCTATCGGCTGAACATCATCATCATATTTCCTAAAGACAACAACAGCATCATCATATTTCAACAGCATCATCATATTTTGGATGATCGCAATTATCCTCCTGCCGACTACTGTTCATCTCCTCCGCCTGTCGCCTATCATCATCATCATCATGATATTCAACGGCGCAAACATCCTCCGGTTGCACTGTTCATCGGGTGCCAAATACAAGCGGCATCATCATGATATTCAATATCACCTTCGTCAGCAGGATATCCAAATATCCGGTTGCTCCCAATATCCTGATGACGTTCCACTTCAACAACTTGCCTTCGAAGCTCCACTGCCCGACGATACAAGCAACAGCATCATGATCTAACTTATCCGGTTCTCTCAAAACCTCCTGATGATGCTAATACAACTTCTTGCCTTCGCCGATACTTAACCACTTAGCGACAACAGGTTAAACTCGCATTGAGGGATATCTCAATATCCTGATGACGATGACGTCACTCAATATCCTGATGAACTCTTCAACACTTAGACAAAAAAAACTAAACTTTCACACCCGCATCTGCTAGCGATATGCGGATGATGAACTTCCTCCGAGAGATGATCCTGACTGCGATATATACACTGAGTATATATCCAACTCAAAACATCCTGATGCACTTGCAACATGCAAACTTCAATAGCTTCATGACCCGATCTTGATGGCGATGGATTCGCAGATGATGATGCGGCTCGTCCCGACTGGAAACGCACATGCAGACTCCTGTGTATCCTTCCACTGCATGAAAACACTCCGAACCGCTCTGTTACACAAATACAATATGACGACCGGGCCGGATCACCTTCAAACCAAAATCTAACAGTTTATCTTCTAGACCTAGCACATGAGGATGCTAGGCTGATTCACAGCATGCTCCTAACTGATCTCCTGAACAATGCAATGCATAAACAGAAAATACAAACTAAACTATGATACAGGACCATTCCACCGATTTGCAGGATCAACCGATGGAAGGGTTGAAAGTGCCCATTAACTTGCAAACAGAAAGGAAATCAACACAGATACAACTGATCAACTCAAATACTGCAAAAGATGAGATCTTATTCAATTGAGATTCAAATGTCCTGCTTTTACAATTCTGCTTCACAATATCTGGACTGATCACCAGTACAGCATATCACCAGTACTACTCTCCTGAACATAACACCTATCAAACTCAATATGAACTATCAATATCAATCTCAATGTGTCTAAACCCTAACAGATCGAAGGTATATATAACAAATCCTTCGAGTACTACCAACTCACTTCCCAGCGGCTGGGAGCTTCCAAGTGGCTGGGAGAGAGGACAACTCAGATAACCTTATCCCGATCTCTAACTGCCTACACATACTCCTATGCTGAACTAATACATAGCATCGGTCCAATGGACCTTATTACATGATAAAGTCAAACATACTAAAAATAGACTATCCTGTCATCATGCTGATAATTATCCTATATCCTAATCATGTATGTCATCATGCGGACCTATATCCTGATCATGTCTGGGTGCTCCTGCACCAGAATGTATTTAATCTAAAAATTTAGAGAATCTATAGAAGATAGCACTATTTTTTGCAGCACTGTAGCAAAGTTTTAGCTTGGTAAAACAGAAAATTAGTTTAAATCTGAATGTTTGTCTACTTGCAGTAGTCTTTACTTTGTGAATGTCACTTAGGATCTCTCTAAACCCTACTTCCTTTTGCATTTTCTTAATTATCAGTTCTTAGATTTAGATTTCAGCAACAATTTACATAGAGATATCAGCTGAAAAGTTGTAAGGGTTTGCATGTATTGCCGTCTTAACCTGTTAAATTTGTCATACTACATGTAAGACCCCTTGTAGGAACAGCTAGAACATTCCACTGATAAATTCCAAACACGCTAAGACCTAGCTGTATTATCCTTGGGGTAGTCTTACCTAGGGTAGGATACTTTTCAAGAGAGGTGTGATACCAACAATCATACTGAAATTGTTGTGTGCTAAAAACACCATCAACACGTCCCAAACAGTCATTGCCAAGTGGTTAGAACATCTCTACCTCAACCATGTTCTCATCTTCGATGAGTACCTACATTCATTCTCAGTCAACTCGATGTCAATAGGTTAGTGCCTCAAAACATAGCTGAAGAAAAACATTACAATCACATCAATAATATTTAATATTAAATCAACTTTCCAATTTACACAATATAACTTCATGATAATTACTTTCACACACGTGGAATTACTTAAAGTAAAATCAATCATAGTAAATGTTTACTAAGCTAGAATAATTATATAGTCCATAGAAACGAGACATGACTGTGACCTTCTTCATGTCCCTAGATAGTTTGAGGTCCAAATGGCTCCTCTTTTCCTCATCTTGTCTTGATTCTGAGTTATTCTCTCCACGCCCACTCTAGGTGGTGTGTTCATGATGACCCTTGTCTTCACCCTCATGGAAGGTTTCATGTTCAAGTCTAATCTGACCTCTGACCTCTTTCTCTAAATTTCCAATCCTTGCCCTTGTTTCATGGAGCATTGCAAGAATCTGGTCAAGTTTCACATCAAAGTTGCGAGAAAGGTTGCCATTCCTCTTGGCTACCCCCAAGACTAGTTCTAGTTTGAACCATGCTAAAATTCTACCTATCCTAAATTTTTCATGTTAAGCATTTAATTAGTTTTCCATACAATTGAATTCATTCATAAACATAAATCCATTCTCATTTATGCAATCTTAAACAAGAAAAAGAAATTTTTTGCCAAAATTCCAAAATTGTATTATAGTATCTATGGATCACATAATATCCATCATTTATTACAAACTTTGACATCTTGTGACTTCAGGTTGTTGTCAGAAAAGGGAATCTTCCCAAGTTCCTCCTCATCCTTGAGGTTTACCAAATCAGACTTGGAAGGTGGATCTACTCGCAGGTACTTATCCATAACTTCCTGACTAATGATAGGGGCATTAGGACCACATTCAAATGGTAAGTCCTTATGTACAGAGGGTTTAACTAGTTCTCCCTTAGTGATAGGAACAATAGCCTTAGCTATTTTGTTGTTCTTCTTCTTCTCCTACTTGATATGCCTAAGAGCATCAGTAAAGGTCTCAGAGGCAGTTAGCCATACACCTTTAATGTAACCAGTTTTACCTAGGCTTTTCATTTTTGAGGCGAGCACTACCTCATAGTCTTTAGGTAATGTCCATTTCTTGTTACCTTCATCCTTGGGATTAATCTTGTTCTTACCATTATGGCAAAAGAACATTCAAACATTAGTAACTATTAATTTCTAAGGAAGATTTTATGCAGTGAGCTCATAGCTCCACGTATTGAACCTGGTAGCTCTAATACCATATGTGAGATGTCTTCTCATATTACTCAGATTTGTTGCAAGTATGTGCCTAATCGGTGTTGTCATTGATTTCAGCATATCTGTGTTGTCATTGGTGTCAACTGTGCTCTTACTTTGTTGAGGATATTGAGAAAATTAGCCTCTCCAGTGATAACAATGTGTTGCAGTAGAAACAATACATTACATGCAGAACAACAGTCTGGAAGAATGCTCCACATTTCCTATAGAATAAATATCTTTACTTGTGGATTGGAATTTATTTAGAAGCCTATCTGAAGATGTCATATTCTAAGTTTGAGCCTCCGGTATGAAGAATTGAGTGAGTTATGTTCATCAGTGTGAAAACAACTTTTTATGTGTTTGGTGGTGATAGGGAGAAAGTGTTTTGCTCTGTATTCCTCCGCATTGAAGTATTTTGGTTTGCATTTCTGAAAGTAAGTCTGTGACAATGTTAAATGCCTTCAAGTGTAATGGTTCATGATTTGGTGGTCCGCAAGCTATCTTTTACTCATGACAGTGGCTGGTAGTGTTGTTCTTATGCTTCGGTTTGAAGAATCTTACTGATAGAGTTGTTAGAGATCGTGTGGTTGTTCCTGGTGATTACAATGTGCTTGTGGATGTCTCTTGATCATGCTCCTACATTCAGATTGGTCCGCAAGGTGTAATTCAGATCGTGCATGAAGCATGTTCTTGAGAATACTTGTGTTAACATTAGTCTTGGCCAACCTGGTTGAACTCATCATCTGTGGAGATGCATCAAAGATTGTGATAGCATGTTGTAGTGTGGAAGATTGTGTTTGAGTCCCAACTAAGGCATGGCATGATCCACATACATTCTTACATCTTTCCTTAGCTAAATTTGTATTAGGTCTAGACCTATTTTATGTATGTTTGTAATGCTAACCTTGGATATTGTTCCAATGGTTGGTGATTGTAATGCCGACCTTAATGATCATTCCAAGGTTGATGAAGTGTATAAATACTTGTAATTGAATCATGAAAATAAATCAATGTGCGAAGATATGAAGATAGAAGTGAAGTAAGGTAGTAGAGAAGAGCAGAGGTGTTTTGTACTTCAATGGAATTGAACCTTGGCATAGAGTAGATGTTGTTATCTTAGTTCAAACTTTTAGCAATGAGCCTTCCTTTGGCAGTGAGCCATCCATAGACAGTGAGCCTTTCTTTACAGTGAGCAATTTGGGCAGTTAACCCTGTAGGCAGTGAGCCTTTGTTTTTTGGTATTGATATAACTTATATATTTTTGTGGACTAACACCCACCATGGTTTTTCCCTTTTAGGGTTTTCCACGTAAAAATTTGGTGTCTCCTGTGTTGTTTATTGTTTTGTGTTAAGCTTCTCATTTGATGCTTTCATGGTTATATCTAAACATGAGTAATTGATAAGTTGATGATCATATTTGGTTAAAATTTTTAGGACAAATGATTCACCCCTCCTCTCAGTTGTCTAGTGTAGTTCAACAATTGGTATCAGAGTAGGTTCCTTTGAAGAAAGCCTAACAACTTGAGGAAGATCCAGGATGTCTTATAAGAAGGAAGCTCCGCATTTTGATGGAACAAATTATGCTCTTTGGAAGGTACGAATGAAAATCCATCTTCTTTGTCTTGGTTATAAAGTATGGAAAGCTGAAGAAGCAAAATATACCATGCCTCCAAATGGTTTGACAATTGAAGATGAAATCAAAGAATATGAGGTGGATGTCAAAGTAAAAGATGCTCTGCTAAGTTCCTTAAGTGACTTAGTGTTGACAAAAGTTGTGGACCTTGAAACTATAAATGATGCATGGGAGAAGATGAAAAATCTGTATGAAGGAGATGATTCTGTAAAAGAAGCCAAGCTACAAAATCTAAAAGTGAAATATGAGGGTTTGAATATGAATGAAGATGAAAACATAATATCCTTTATGCAAAGAGTTGATGAACTTATCACTGGAATAAAGGGTATGGGAGGAACTCTCGGTGATAAGGAAGTTGTGATGAAAATTCTTAGATCACTACCAAAGTCATATAGTCACAAGGTAGCTACAATTGAAGAATTCATGACTGTGAAAACTATTGACAAAGATCAGTTACTTGGAAAGCTTATAGCCTTTGAGATGAGAGAATTTGGTGATGCCCTGCTTAAAGTTGAATCAACTTTTAAAGTCAGTACTTTAGCAGAGATCTCCAGAGTTGAGAAATACAAGGTGGATGATGAATTTGATGAAATTGAAGCTAACTTTGTTGACAGGCTACAAAGAGGCTCCAGTAAGTTCAAAGGTAAATTAACTTTCAAATATTTCTCTTGTGGTGAAGTAGGTCATTATGCTTCCAGATGTCCTAAAAGAATTGAAAGAAATAAGAAGAAACATGAGAGCATACCTAGAGTTCCAAAGAAATGCTACTATGTTAGAGATTTTGATGATGAAGGGTGACTGATGATGAATTTGATGATGCTAATACTAGTGCAAACAAATCCCTGTTTATTGGTATTAAAGAAGATCTTGTGTCTACTAATTCTGCTAGTTGTGTGAAGAATTTAAAACCAGTAGAAGAAAGTGCTTTGGCTATTCAGGTTGAGAAAGATAAGGATGAATGGATTATTGATAGTGGATGCTCACATCACATGATCGGTAACAAAAGTAAGTTTGTAAGTTTGGAAAAATATGGAGGACTGGTTAGATTTGGAGATAATGCAGCTGGTAAGATTTGTAGAAAATGATCTATTTCATTTGATGGAAAGTATAATACTGACAATGTTCTATATGTGAATGGTTTGAAGCATAATCTTTTGAGTGTTGGTTAGATGTGTGACAAAGGATATGATAAGAGATTCAAAGATAATGGGTGCAAGATCATGGAAAGTTCCAGAATTGTGATTGCTACCAGTAAGAAAATAAAAGGTAATATCTATCAATTGAGAGGAACTAATGATTATTGTTTATTGGATCAGGTAGATGAAATTTGGTTATGGTATAGAAAGATGTGTCATATAAACTTTGATAATCTGGTAAAGATAAGTTTAGGTCAGATTCTGAGAGATCTAACAAAACTTGTAAAACCATTCAACACAATCTACAAGGAATGTTAGTTAGGGAAGTAGACAAGAACAAGCTTCAAGAACAAAGAGTAATTCTCTCCCAGTTTGCTAGATCTAGTGCATATAGATATCTATAGTCCTACAAGGGTGAGAAGCCTACAAGGTGACAGGTACTTCATGTTGCTTATAGATGATTATTCTAGAATGACTTGAGTTACTTTTCTAAGAGACAAATTAGAAGCCCTAGAGAAATTCAAATCTTTCAAGGCAATGGTTGAGAATGAAATAGATTTGAAGATCAAATGCTTGAGGTCTAATAGAGGAGGTGAGTTCACATCAAATGAATTCAACATTTTTTGTGAAGAGCATGGGATAAAGAGACAACTATCTACACCTAGAACTCCTCAACAGAATGGAGTTGTGGAAAGGAAAAATAGGACAATTCAAGAGGCTGCTAGGACTATGATGAGCTTCTCATAAAAATCTAGTTTCTCCTGTGTTGTTTATGCTTTTGTGTTTAGCTTCTCATTTGATGCTTTCATGGTTTTATCTGAATATGAGTAATTAATAAGTTGATGATCATATTTCGTTAAAATTTTTAGGACAACTAATTTACCCTTCCTCTCAGTTGTCTGGTGCAGTTCAACAATTGGTATCAAAGAAGGTTCCTCTAAAAAAATCCTAACAGCTTGAGGAAGATCTAGGATGTCTTATAAGAAGGAAGCTCCACATTTTGATGGAACAAATTATGCTCTTTGGAAGGTACAAATGAAAAGCCATCTTCTTTGTCTTGGTTATAAAGTATGGAAAGCTAAAGAAGCAAAATATACCATGCCTCCAAATGGTTTGACGATTGAAGATGAAATCAAAGAATATGAGGTGGATGTCAAAGCAAAGGATGCTCTACTAAGTTCCTTAAGTGACTTAGTGTTGACAAAAGTTGTCAACCTTGAAACTACAAATGAGCTATGGGAGAAGATGAAAAATCTATATGAAGGAGATGATTCTATAAAAGAAGCCAAGCTACAAAGTCTGAAAGTGAAATATGAGGGTTTGAAGATGAATGAAGATGAAAACATAATAGCCTTTATGCAAAGAGTGTATGAACTTGTCACTGGAATAAAGGGTATGGGAGGAACTCTTGGTGATAAGGAAGTTGTGATGAAAATTCTCAGATCACTACCAAAGTCATATAGTCACAAGGTAGCTACAATTGAAGAATTCATGACTGTGAAAACTATTGATAGAGATCAGTTACTTGGAAAGCTTACAGCCTTTGAGATGAGAGAATTTGGTGATACCCTACCTAAAGTTAAATCAGATTTTAAAGTCAGTACTTCAACAGAGATCTCCAGAGCTGCAAAATACAAGGTGGATGATGAAGCTAACTTTGTTGACAGGCTACAAATAGGCTCTTGTAAGTTCAAAGGTAAATTACCTTTCAAATGTTTCTCTTGTGATAAAGTAGGTCATTATGCTTCCAGATGTCCTAAAAGAATTGAAAGAAATAAAAAGAAACATGAGAGCAGGCCTAGAGTTCCAAAGAAATGCTACTATGTCAGAGATTTTGATGATGAAGGGGTGACTGATGATAAATTTGATGATGCTAATACTAGTGTAAAGGAATTCCTATTTATTTCTATTAAAGAAGATCTTGTGTCTACTAATTCTACTAGGTGTGTGAAGGATGAAAAACCAGTAGAAGAAAGTGCTTTGGCTGTTCAGGTTGAGAAAGATAAGGATGAATGGATTATTGATAGTGGATGCTCACATCACATGATCAGTGACAAAAGTAAGTTTGTAAGTTTGGAAAAATATGATGGAGGACTGGTTAGATTTGGAGATATTGCAGCTAGTAGGATTTTTGGAAAAGGATCTATTTCATTTGATGGAAAGCATAATACTGACGATGTTCTATATGTGAAGGGTTTGAAGCATAATCTTTTGAGTGTTGGTTATATGTGTGACAAATGATATGATATGAGATTCAAAGATAATGGGTGCAAGATCATGGAAAGTTCTGGAACTATGATTGCTACCGGTAAGAAAATAAAAGGTAATATCTATCAATTGAGAGGAACTAATGATTATTGTTTATTGGCTCAGGCAGATGAAAGTTGGTTATGGCATAGAAGGATGTGTCATATAAAGTTTGATAATCTAGTAAAGATAAGTTTAGGTCAGATTGTGAGAGATCTACCAAAACTTATAAAACCATTCAACACAATCTACAAGGAATGTTAGTTAGGGAAGCAAACAAGAACAAGCTTCAAGAAAAAAGAGCAATTCTCTCCCGGTTTGCTGGATCTAGTGCATACAGATCTCTGTAGTCCTACAAGGGTGAGAAGCCTACAAAGTGACAGGTACTTCATGTTGCTTATAGATGATTATTCTAGAATGACTTGAATTACTTTTCTGAGAGACAAATCAGAAGCCCTAGAGAAATTCAAATCTTTCAAGGCAATGGTTGAGAATGAAATAGATTTGAAGATCAAATGTTTGAGGTCTAATAGAGGAGGTGAGTTCACATCAAATGAATTCAATATTTTTTGTGAAGAGCATGGGATAAAGAGACATCTATCTGCACCTAGAACTCTTCAGTAGAATGGAGTTGTGGAAACGAAAAATAGGACAGTTCAAGAGGCTGCTAGGACTATGATGAGCTTCTCATAAAAATCTAGTGTCTCCTGTGTTGTTTATGCTTTTGTGTTGAGATTCTCATTTGATGCTTTCATGGTTATATCTGAATATGAGTAATTGATAAGTTGATGATCATATTTGGTTAAAAGTTTTAGGACAACTGATTTACCCCTCCTCTCAGTTGTCCAGTGCAATTCAACAATTGGTATCAGAGCAAGTTCCTCTGAAGAAAGCCTAACAGGTTGAGGAAGATCCAGGATGTCTTATAAGAAGGAAGCTCCACATTTTGATGGAACAAATTATGCTCTTTGGAAGGTACGAATGAAAATCCATCTTCTTTGTCTTGGTTATAAAGTATGGAAAGTTGAAGAAGAAAAATATACCATGCCTCCAAATGGTTAGAGGATTGAAGATGAAATCAAAGAATATGAGGTGGATGTCAAAGCAAAGGATGCTCTACTAAGTTCCTTAAGTGACTTAGTGTTGACAAAAGTTGTGGACCTTGAAACTACAAATGAGGTATGGGAGAAGATGATTTTGTAAAAAAAATGCCAAGCTACAAAGTCCGAAGGTGAAATATGAGGGTTTGAAGATGAATGAAGATGAAAAAATAACAACCTTTATGCAAAGAGTTGATGAACTTGTCACTGGAATAAAGGGTATGGGAGGAACTCTTGGTGATAAGGAAGTTGTGATGAAAATTCTCAGATCACTACCAAAGTCATATAGTCACAAGGTAGCTACAATTGAAGAATTCATGACTGTGAAAACTATTGACAGAGATCAGTTACTTGGAAAGCTTAGAGCCTTTGAGATGAGAGAATTTGGTGATGCCCTGCCTAAAGTTGAATCAACTTTTAAAGTTAGTACTTCAATAGAGATCTCCAGAGTTTAGAAATACAAGGTGGATGATGACTTTGATGAAATTGAAGATAACTTTGTTGACAGGCTACAAAGAGGCTCCGGTAAGTTGAAAGGTAAATTACCTTTCAAATGTTTCTCTTGTGATAAAGTAGGTCATTATGCTTCCAGATGTCCTAAAAGAATCAAATGAAATAAGAAGAAACATGAGAGCAGGCCTAGAGTTCCAAAGAAATACTACTATGTTAGTGATTTTGATGATGAAGGGGTGACTGATGATGAATTTGATGATGCTAATACTAGTGCAAACAAATGCCTGTTTATTGGTATTAAAGAAGATCTTGTGTCTACTAATTCTATTAGTTGTGTGAAGGATGAAAAACTAGTAGAAGAAAGTGCTTTGGCTATTCAGGTTGAGAAAGATAAGGATGAATGGATTATTGATAGTGGATGCTCACATCACATGATCGGTGACAAAAGTAAGTTTGTAAGTTTGGAAAAATATGATGGAGAACTAGTTAGATTTGGAGATAATGCAGATGGTAAGATTTGTGGAAACGGATCTATTTCATTTGATGGAAAGCATAATACTGACAATGTTCTATATGTGAACGGTTTGAAACATAATCTTTTGAGTGTTGGTTAGATGTGTGACAAAGGATATGATATGAGATTCAAAGATAATGGGTGCAAGATCATGGAAAGTTTTGAAATTGTGATTGCTACTAGTAAGAAAACAAAAGGTAATATCTATCAATTGAGAGGAACTAATGATTATTGTTTATTGGCTCAGGTAGATGAAAGTTGGTTATGGCATAGAAGGATGTGTCATATAAAGTTTGATAATCTGGTAAAGATAAGTTCATGTCAGATTGTGAGAGATCTACCAAAACTTGTAAAACCATTCAACACAATCTACAAGGAATGTCAGTTAGGGAAGTAGACAAGAACAAGCTTCAAGAACAAAGAGCAATTCTCTCCCAGTTTGCTAGATCTAGTGCATACAGATCTCTATAGTCCTACAAGGGTGAGAAGCCTACAAAGTGACAGGTACTTCATGTTGCTTATATATGATTATTCTAGAATGACTTGAGTTACTTTTCTAAGAGACAAATTAGAAGCCCTAGAGAAATTCAAATCTTTCAAGGCAATGGTTGAGAATAAAATAGATTTGAAGATCAAATGCTTGAGGTCTAATAGAGGAGGTGAGTTCACATCAAATGAATTCAACATTTTTTGTGAAGAGCATGGGATAAAGAGACAACTGTCTGTACCTAGAACTCCTCAACAGAATGGAGTTGTGGAAGGGAAAAATAGGACAATTTAAGAGGCTGCTAGGACTATGATGAAGGAAGTAGATCTTTCAGAAGTATTTTGGAAAGAGGCTATTCATACTTCTATTTACATCCGAAACAGAATTCAAGTGAAAGGTAATGGTACTCAAACTCCTTATGAATTATGGTATGAAAAAATTCCTACAGTAAAATACTTCAAAGTCTTTGGAAGCAAATGGTATATTAGGAGAGATGAAGATCTAGGAAAGTTTGATGCAAGATGTGATGAAGAAATCTTCCTTGGATACTCTACCATGAGTAAGGCTTACCGGTGCTACAAAAAAAGGCTCAAAAAGATTGTTTAGAGTGCAAATGTGAAGGTAGATGAAGGCAAGGAAAGAATATCAGACCTGAGTTGTTATGAACCAGATGAACCTGTGACTATAGTAATTGAAGAGAAGCTCTGAAAAGTGTTGTCAAGACTCCCAGGTATGTAAGGGTCAATCATTCTAAAGATCAGATTATAGGTGAAAAGAATAAAGGTGTGATAACAAGAAGAAGATCTATAGAGGGACAAGTCAACTACTATTTGATTTCAAATATTGAACCAAAAACTGTGAATGAATCATGCAATGATGAAAATTGGGTAAATGCAATTGAGGAAGAACTATTGCAGATAAAAAAGAATGAAACTTGGGAATTAGTTCCTAGACCTACTGACAAAAATGTTATTGGAACAAAATAGGTCTTTAGGAACAAGCTGAATGAAAATGGAGAAGTAAGGAATAAATCAATACTTGTATGCAAAGGATATTCTCAAATTGAAGGGATAGATTTTGAAGAAACTTTTTCCCCAGTAGCTCAGATTGAAGCAATCAGAATGTTTCTGGCACTTACAACTCACAAATATTTTAAGGTATATCAAATGGATGTGAAATCTGCCTTCCTGAATGGTGAATTAGAAGAGGAAGTATACATTGAGCAACCAGAGGGATTCCAATTGTCAAATCAAGGTGATATGGTATGCAAGTTGAAGAAAGCATTGTATGGACTCAAACAAGCTCCTAGACCCTAGTATGCAAGGTTAGATAGGTATTTATTGCATTGGGATTTAGTAAAGGCACTGCAGATAGCAATTTGTACTTTAAAATCAATGATGATCAGATCTTGATTGTTGAGGTCTTTGTTGATGACATATCTTTGGTGGAAAGGAAGGTATGTGCATAAGGTTTACTGGTGAGACGAAAAGTGAATTTGAAATGTCCATCTTTGGTGAAATGAATTTATTTTTGGGTCTACAAATTAATCAATTAGATAAAGGAATCTTCATATCTTAGTCTAAGTATGTGAAAGAGTTGTTGAAGAAGTTTGGGATGGAAGACTCTAAACCAGTATGTACCCCCATGGTGATTGGCTGCAAGTTGAGCAAAACTGATAAATCACCTAAGGCTGATAAGAAAAAATATAGATCCATTATTGGAGGATTGCTTTATCTAACTCAAACCAGACCTGATATTATGCATGCAGTCTATCTTGTTGCAAGGTTTCAAGCTGATCCAAGAGAATCACATGTGATGGCAGTCAAGAGAATCCTGAGGTATTTAAAAGGCACTCCAAATCATGGCTTATGGTATCCAAAGGACAATGACTTCACTCTCAGTGCTTATACATATGCAGATTGGGCCAAAGATGTTGATGATAGAAAGAGTACAAGTGGAGGTGCTTTCTTCTTGAGTAATAGATTGGTCTCATGGCTGAGCAAGAAACAAGATTCAATATCTTTGTCAACTACAGAAGTGGAGTATATTGCAGTAGCATGTTGTTGCACTCAAGTATTATGGATGAAGTAGACTCTGAAAGATATAAGAGTTGTGTATGAAGATCCAATTGCAATCTTTTGTGATAATACAAGTGCCATAAACATTTCAAATAATCTAGTGATGCACTCAAGAACAAAGCACATATCAATAAGGTATCACTTTTTGAGAGAGAAGGTGACATAGAATGAAGTAAAGTTAGAATATGTGTCCACAAAGGATCAGATTGCAGACATTTTCACTAAGCCTTTGCCTAAAGATACCTTTGAGTATCTCAGAGAAAAGCTAGGGGTCATTACCCCTCCTGTCCTAAACTAAGATGCATAGGAATGCATCAATCTAGTGGAGCTCAAAGTGTCATTCCTTGATCTGGATTGATGTTTTGAAGGCTACCTCTCAGGAGGAGTAGCTAAATGTTTCTAGTAAAGTAAATGGATTAGAGTAGTAGCATGCAAGTATGTGCCCTTTGCCATTGATGTCAAAGGGAGAGAGAAATCATGTGAAAAACTCAGGGGAGAAAAAATGCAGATGTGTAAAGAGAAAGGGTGAGAATTTTGTCTTGATGGTCTTTTCAATTTTTCACATCATATGTTGTTGTCAATGACAAAGGGGGAGATTGTTGCAAGTATGTGCCTAATCGGTATTGTTATTGATGTCAACATATCTATGTTGTCATTGGTGTCAACTATGCTTTTACTTTGTTGAGGATATTGAGAAAATTAGCCCCTCCAGTGATAACATTGTGTTGCAATAGAAACAGTGAATTACATGTAGAAGAATAGTCCAGAAGAATGCTCCGCATTTCCTATAGAATAAATATCTTTACCTACAGATTGGAAGTTATTTATAAGCCTGTTTGAAGATGTTATGTTCTAATTTTGAGCCTCTGGTATGAAGAATTGAGTGAGTTATGTTCACCTGTGTGAAAATAACTTTTTCTGTGTGTTTGGTGGTGACAGGGAGAAAGTGTTTTGCTCCGCATTCCTCTGCATTGAAGTATTTTGGTCTACGGTTCTGGAAGTAAGTCTGTGATGATGTTAAATGCCTTTAAGTGTAATGGTTCATGATTTGGTGGTCCGCAAGCTATCTTTTACTCATGACAGTGGCTAGCAGTGTTGTTCTTGTGCTCTGATTTGAAGAATCTTATTGATAGAGTTATTAGAGATCATGTGGTTGTTCCTGGTGATTACAATGTGCTTGTGGATGTCTCCTAATCATGCTCCTACATTCAAATTGGTCTGTAAGGTGTAATTTAGATCATGCATGAAGTGTGTTCTTGAGAATACTTGTGTTAACATTAGTCTTGGTCGACCTAGTTGAACTCATCATCTGTGGAGATGCATCAAAGATTGTGATAGTGTGTTGTAGCGTGGAAGATTGTGTTTGAGTCCCAGCTAAGGCGTAGAGTGATCCACATACATTCTTACATCTTTTCCTTAGCTAAATTTGTATTAGGTCCAGACCTATTTTATGTATGTTTGTAATGCTGACCTTGGAGATTGTTCCAAAGGTTGATGATTGTAATGCTGACCTTGATGATCATTCCAAGGTTAATGAAGTGTATAAATACTTGTAATTGAGTCATGAAAATAAATCAATGTGTGAAGATGCAAAGATAGAAGTGAAGTAAGGTAGCAGAGCAGAGCAGAGGTGTTTAGTGCTTCAATGGAACTGAACCTTGGCATAGAGTAGATGCTGTTATCTTAGTTCAAACTTTTGGTAGTGAGCCATCCATAGGCAATGAGCATTTCTTTGCAATGAGCAATTTGGGTAATGAGCCTTTATTTTTTAGTATTGATATAACTTATATATTTCTGTGGGCTAACACCCACTGTGGTTTTTCCCTTTTAGGGTTTTCCACATAAAAATTTGGTGTCTCCTGTGTTGTTTATACTTTTGTGTTGAGCTTCTCATTTGATGCTTTCATGGTTATATCTGAATATGAGTTGTGTATGAGAAAAATCGAGAGGTTGAATGATAAAATCACAAAGTAATGATAATAACAACTCAATTATCCATAACATAAAGAGATCGATCTAAGTAAAAATCTAATATCAATGAATAAATCAATTTAAAACAAGAAAGACTTCACCTAGATTGTTTAGTTCTCTTTATATGAATGTAGATTGCTCAATAATGTTGCTAAACCATGTTTGCAAAAAGTGGATGTATGTAATGTTTGTGCTCAAAAGATTGATGTGCCAATGATGTGATGTATGCTCAATTCGCTGTAAAAGATGCCTGAGAATAAATGATCAAAGAGATCATAAGACTGAATGATCAAAGAGGATTTGCTAAGGAGATGAGGGGGGTTTATATAGGCTTCAATCATGATCAATCAATAGTCCAGATAATTCAATGGAATCAACGGATGAGATAAATCTAGAATTCATGATGAATGTGCACCTGACATGTGTCACACAAAAAAATATTTTTGTTAAGATAATTGCTTTTTTGATAAAGATAGATTTAATTTCATAACTTAGAAATTTTTTTCTTCTAATTCATAAGTTGATGAAAACAAGATAAATTAAAGCCAATTAACTTAACTTTAGATTTGTCTTTTTTAGAGTTCTAAAAATAAGACTGATTGTGCACGAGTTACCATAATATTTTTAGAATATTTTTAGAAGAATTGGAAAGATAATTGAAATTAAATAAATAAATTTATTTAATTGTTTGTGCATGATTTTGAAGAATAGATAAGATATGAAGTTTATAAATAAAATACTTGATTTTATTTATTTTTAGAGGATTGAGATAATTTAAATAAATTTGCATGATTTATTTAAATTTGGAAGAACAATTTGATTTAATTAAATAATGTAGATTATTTAATTGTAGATAAGAGAGAATTTGTGATGAATTAATTAAATAATGGGATTTATTTAATTAATGTGGATTTGAAATTTGAAAAAGAATAATGATTTAATTAAATAATTAAAATTATTTAATTTTGAAAAAATAAAGAGGTATTTAATGAAATTAATTAAATAAAGAGGATTTATTTAATTAATGTTGAAAATATGTGATTTGGAAGAATTTGATGAAATTAATTAAATAATTAGATTATTTAATTAACGCTGAATGCAGGTGATTAGACAGATTTGATGAAAATGCAAATGATCTGAAGACTTGGTCATTTTGGGTGTCTACATGAGTAATTGATAAGTTGATGATCATATTTGGTTAAAAGTTTTAGGACAACTGATTCACCCCCCTCTCAGTTGTTTGATGCAGTTCAACAAGATTTACACACTGAATTTACTAGAAAGGTAAATGAACATAATCATCATAAGCATTTGTTTACCAACCTATAACATTTGCATAATCAAGTAAATAAATAGCATATCTTTTTCAAATATTTTCAAACCTGAAAATTACAACATATTCAAAGATAACATTTTAGTGAAATCTTTCACTAAACAATTACAATATTTTTCTCATGGCAATAAGAACAAGTTTACGTAAATTTGACTATCAAATTCATAATAATAAATATACTGCATCTGAAATCTTGATATTTATCTTCATAAGTCTTGGCTTGTCATCTGTGATGAGTCAATTATACGACTCAACAATTTCTATATATTTTCTATTCTAAAAGACTTTGATATAACTTTATGGCATATATCTATATATATATATATATATATATATATATATATATATATTTGTTTGTTGGTTGGATTATATATATGTTTAGTCCTTATTTCCTTTTGATGAAATCTCTTGGCTAAATTACTTGAATTATATTTTCAAATGCATATTTTATGAAATTGTGGTATAAGTTGTGTATGATTGCATAAGGATTACAACGGTGAACCTCCTAGTGGTCTATGGACCCCTCCGGAGCCCCCTTTCTTATGAAGAGCTTAAACCTCGGATAGCTCCAAATGCCACTACACACCAAGAGAGCCATCCTCCCCTTGAGTCGATGACTGCTAAAAACCAATCCTAGGACTACTTAAGGGTCTAGCAATGCAAATACAACCAACGCCTCGATAAAATCAGCTTGTTAAGATCAAAGTCCACATGCCACTTTATTTAAGTGACAACTGAAGTAGCTATCAATCAATGTCTGTGCCAACTGAAGTAATTGATTATTGAGAATATGTTTCTCAAACTCACTATTAAAACCCCATCTCAGTTGCCATCAAACTCAGACTTCCAACATTTTGCATTTAGGACTTTATAGTAGTACCGCAGGGTCCAGCTACGAGGGGTGCGGGCTGGCGGTGTTACCTGCCATCTAGTGATGATCTTCATCTGCTTATGCGGTAGTGCAGGGAAAGTCCTACCTTGTGATGGTGGTTGACTCTTTCCTATGGTAGTGCGGGCCATACCACAGCTTTGCAACAGCCCGTGTAGTGGCTTGCGATGGTGTGGTATAGATCGCACCATCCTACAAAGGTTAGTCTAAGATGATTGCGGTGGAGCGGTATTTGTATCAGGATGGCAATGTGAGTTCAGAGAGACATGGTTTCTTGTCCCTTCGATATTCCAATATGACTTTGACTGAGGAAGAAGGTAGCAATAGTTGAGTCGGTTAGTAACCATTTGTCTGGTATGGAAGTTGAAACAACAATGCTTGTGAAGTCTGTATTGTAATGCAGTAGTGCATTGAGTCAAAGGATAATCGAGAGTGAATTGTATTGTAATGCTATTAGATTCATTTTGTGAATCAACACCTAAAAGAGCATAGTTCTGTGACTTGTATGTAATTTACATTTTACTGTAATACAAGAGATCTCTTCTTTGGTGTGTGGGTTTTTTCCCGAGAGGGTTTTCCCATGTAAAATCTGGTGTTCATTCTTTATTGTCTATTTTGTTATTCTTGTTTGTGCAACTTAAATGAACTGTAATTGTAAAGTTTTGTAAATTTCTATATCTCTCTCCTGAAGATTAGTATTAGGAAGGTGTTTTCTACACTTTGCTTTCCTTTTAGTTGGTATCAAAGATTGGCCAACTTTGTTGTCCTTGTGGGTAAGACAGGTTTTTTTGTGTTGAACTTGTTCAGTGGGAGTTTTGCAGAGAAATCTAGTTTATAAATTTATTGCAGAGTTAAGATGACAAGCACATCTAGAAGAATAGAGATTGAGAAGTTCAATGGTGGAAATTTTGAGTTGTGGAAACTCAAAATGGAAGATTTACTCGTGGATCAAGAGTTATGGACTGTAGTGTCCTCTATCAAACCATCAACAACCTCGCAAGATGACTAGGATGTAATGGACTAGAAATACACAGAGTCTGATCAGACTGTGCTTGGCTGATTCATTTCTCTTGAATGTCCATGAAGAGAAGACAGTGAAACTTTTGTGGAAGAAGCTTGGTGACATTTATTAAGGGAAATCTCTGGTAAATAAGTTATTTCTGAGGAAGAAGTTGTATTCTTTGAAGATGGAGGAAGGAGTGTCTGTTACAAATCATTTGAATGTGTTTAACATGATTATTGCTCATGTGGGGTCTATTGGTGTGAAGATAGATGACAAGGATCATTGCATGCTCCTATTGTCTTCATTTCCTAACACATGGGATCACCTGGTAATGGCTATTAGGAGTACAACAACCACTTTCAAGATGGAAGATGTGGTTGCTTCATTGTTGTCAAAGGAAATGCGAAGGAAATCTTCTAACATGGACAAGGAGGCCCTTGCTATTCAAGGCAGATCAAAGGATAAAGGCAAGAAGAAAGGCAAGAAGTCTAAATCCAAGTCAGAGGGGAGATCAAATTCTCCTAGTAAAAAGTCCAATGTGAAATGTTAGAATTGTGGGCAGACTGGACACATCCAGAAAGATTGTAAAGAAGAGAAGAAGAAGAATAAGATGAACAATAATTCTTCTAATAATGAATCTTCTCATAGCGATGCAGATGCCTTCATAGCAGCCTTGGCAACTCAGGCATCAGATGATGTTTGACTGATTGATTTAGGCGCATCCTTTCACATGACCTCTCATAGAGATTGGTTCTCAAAGTATGAAAAGTATGTTGGTGGAAGGGTGTACCTGGGTGATCATTCTCACCTAGAAATTGTAGGTCGTGGAAGAGTCAGAATTTAGTTTCCTGATGGAAGAGTGAAGGGAATTAATGATATGATGCATATACCAGGTCTAGCTCAAAATTTACTTTCTGTAAGTAAGCTTAATGATGCTGGTGTACAAGTCTCTTTCTCAAATGGTATTTGTAGAATGAGTAGAGCTTCTATGGTGCTGGCTAAGGATGCATGAATTGGCACTTTGTATAAGCTGGATGCATGTGTAGTACAATGTAACAGTGCTTATGCAAAGTCAAGTAAATCTGATCATGTAGAGAAAGGAAGTGTTGTTCCTGAGGCTACAAACTCTTTGGAGATGAAGCTCCCAGTAGAAAATAAATGTTGTGGCATTAGAGGCTAGGCCACATTGGTGAAAAAGGCTTAAAAGTATTGAAAAATAAAAAACTGGTTGAAGGGCTTGGTGATTGTAATCTTGAGTTTGATTTTTATGAACATTACATATATGGAAAGCAACACTATGTTTCATTTTATTCTACTCCTCATAAATCTTCTGGAATTCTAGATTATATTCATGCCGATGTATTTGGTCCAATTAATGTTCCTTTGTTATCAAAATCTGTGTATTTTGTTTTGTTCATAGATGATTATTCAAGGACATTTTTTTATTTTATTAGAAGTAAAACTAAAGTTTTCAGTCAGTTTAAGGAATTTAAAACCTTGGTTGAAACTGGCAGGAAAATTAAGTGTTTGAGGACAGATAATGGTGGTGAGATCTGTTCAGCAAATTTTGATAAGTTTTGTAAGGATCATGGAATTAAAAGGCATTAAACAACTCCTTACACTCCACAGCAAAATGGAGTTGTAGAAAGGATGAATAGAATGTTGATGGAAAGGGCGAGAAGTATGCTGAGTAGTACTAGTCTGGAACAGAAGTTCTGGGCTGAGGCTGTAGCTACAACATGTTATCTAATTAACAGATCTCCCACTTCAGTGCTCATGGACAAGACACCTATGGAAGCATGGTTTGGAAAGAAGCCCTCATTGAGACATGTTAGTGTTTTTGGCTGTGAGGCATATGAATATGTGCTTAGTGAAAAAGATCTAAACTAGAGAACAAGGCTGTAAAATGTATCTTCATTGGTTATGGAATTGGTGTGAAAGGGTACAAGCTTTGGAACCCAGTTACAGAGAAGGTGTTGTATAGCAGAAGTGTGATCTTCCATGAGCTGAAACCTTCTACAGTTGATTTGTAGCCAGAGGTGAAAGAAGAAGAAAAGAATGAGGTAGTTGAAATTCCTCTTACTCCTGATAAGGATGAACTACATACTCCTGGTGGACCTGTTAGTGAGGAGAGCTCAAGTAGCTCTGAAATTTCTAAATAGGATGAAGAACCTCAGCCTTAGCTTGTGAGGAGGTCTACGCATGTGAAGCGGTAACCTAAAAGGTTTGGTTATTCTATGTTGGATTATAGTTGTGCCTATGCTTTGATTGATAACATTGATGAGCCTAGGACTATTAGAGAGGCTATGGGTATGTTTGATTCAGATTCCTGGTTGGAAACCATGAATGAGGAAATGGTGTCATTGAAGAAGAATGAAACGTGGGATCTGGTACCTTTGCCTGAAGGTCAAAAGCCTGTTGGATGTAATGGCAGTGTTGAGTAGCATAAATCAAGGTTGGTTGAGAAAGGATATTAACATGTGGAGGGGATTGAGTATGGAGAAATATATTCTCTTGTAGCTAAGTGACGTCTATCAGATTTCTATTGTCACTTGCCACAACATATGACTTAGAAATCGAGCAGATGGCTGTGAAGACAATGTTTCTTCATGGTGATTTGAAGGAAGAGATTTACATGTCCCAGCTAGAGCACTTCATTTAAAAAGGTAAGGAAAACCTAGTTTGCAAATTAAAGAAATCTCTGTATGGTTTGAAGCAACCACCTAGAATGTGGTACTAGAAATTTGATACCTATGTGTTGTCTTTGGGGTTTGTGAGATCAAAGTCTGATCATTGTGTTTACTTGAAATTTGAAAATGGCTGTCTTTGTATTATTGCCTTGTATGTGGATGATATGTTGCTCATTGGGAATAGTAAGGGTATGATTTCTAAATTAAAGTCTCAATTATCAGCATAGTTTGTAATGAAAGATCTAGGTTTAGCTAGGTATATTCTGGGGATGGAAATCAGAAGGGATAGGGGAAATAGAAAACTTTGGCTCAGGCAGAGAAAGTATATAAATTCTTTCCTAGAGAGGTTTAGTATGATTTATTGCAAGCAGTTAGTTGTTCTAGTGTTGCACGGAATGAAACTCTCTATTGAAGATTGTCCAAAATCTCCTACTGAGATGGAGGACATGACCAGGGTACCTTATGAAAGTGCAGTTGGTAGTTTAATGTATGCAATGGTCTGTACCAAGCTAGACATTGCCCAAGCAGTGGGAGAATTAGTTGGTTTATGGCTAATCCAGGAAGGCCGCATTGGGATGCTGTGAAGAGAGTTTTTAGGTATTTGAAGGGTACTTCTAAGAACGCCTTGTGTTATCATGGTCACTCTACTAGATCTCAAAGTTTAGTTAGCATTCATGGATATGTAGATTCTAATTGGGCAAGGGACATTGACAACAAAAGATCCATCAATGGATATGCATTCACGTTGTTTGGTGGTGTAGTTAGCTAGATGAGCAAGCGGCAAGCTGTAGTCGCTTTATCTACTACAAAGGCTGAGTACATGGCAGAAACTCATGCCTGTAAGGAAGCTATTTAGCTTAGAAGATTGTGTTCATATGTTAGTTTTGATGTAGGGCAGATTGTTATTTGTTGTGACAGTCAGAGTGCCATTTGTTTAGAGAAAAATCTAATTTTTCGTGCCAGGATGAAACTTATTGATGTGCAGTACCACTTTGTTCATGATATGGTGGAGGATAGAAAGGTCAGTCTGGAAAAAATTGATACTCTGGTGAATGTTGTTGATGCATTGATGAAGCTTCTGAGCATGGATAAGTTCAAATGGTATACCGATTCAATGGGCCTTGGGGCCTAGAATGTTCAATGAATTTAGGCATTGGAAGGGGTTTAATGAATTCTTCATCAAGTCGGAGAATGTTGAGACTATGTGTCTCAAACTCACTGTTAAAACCCTAGCTCAGTTGCCATCAAACTTAGACTTCAAATGTTTTGCATTTAGGACTTTATTACAGTACTGTAGGGTCCAGCCAAGAGGGGTGCGGGCTGGCGGTGTTACCCACCATTCCATGGTGATCTTCATTTGCTTATGCAATAGTGCGGGGGAAGTCCTACCCTGCCACCCCGTGACAGTGGTTGACTCTTGCCTACGGTAGTGCGGGCCATACCACAGCCCTATGATAGCCCATGAAGTGGCTTGTGATGGGCTTGTGGTGGTGTGGTATAGATCCCGCCATCCCACGAAGGTTAGTCTAAGATGATTGCGGGGGAGCGGTATTCATATTGGGGTGGCAGTGTGGATTCAGAGAGACATGGTTTCTTGTCCCTTTGATATTCCAATATGACTTTGACTGAGGAAGAAGGTAGCGACGGTTGAGTCGGTTAGTAATTGTTTGTTTGATATGGAAGTTGAAATGACAACACTTGTGAAGTTTGTAATGTAATGTAGTAGTGCATTGAGTCAAAGGATAATCGAGAGTGAATTGTAGTGTAATGTTGTCAGATTTATTTTGTTAATCGATACCTAAAAGAGCATAGCTTTGTGACTTGTATGTAATTTATGTTTTACTATAATACAAGAGATCTCTACTTTGGTGTGTGGGTTTTTTCCCAAGAGGGTTTTCCCACGTAAAATCTAGTGTTCATTCTTTATTGTCTATTTTGTTATTCTTGTTTGTGCATCTTAAATGAACTGTAGTTGCAATTTTTTGTAAATTTCTATATCTCTCTCCTAAAGATTAGTATTAGGAAGGTGTTTTCTGCACTTTTCTTTCATTTCACTAATTATCAGCACCACGCAATTCTAGGAAATCATTCATTCTGCCAATGATTAAGTTGATACAAATCTCTGATCTAAAGTAAATTACAGAGGAACTGCTGATGTAATAAATAAAGCAACTAGTTTAAATCCCAGTTTCCTATAGTTAGGATTATAGATAGTTATTCCTTTCAATAATGCTCAAGTGTATAAATAGGAGCTAGTTAGTCTCTCTTAGTTAGTTCTAGTTTTAGTCAGATTGTATTGCTTTTCATCTAGAGGAAAACTCCTTGTTTTCACTCATGTATGCATGCCCACTTTGGGGTTGTTTTGAATACAAATGAAGAGGAATTTCTTCTAAAGATAGTTTGAGTTCAAGAGGATCATCTACATATGGGAAAGAGGGCCTACTTCCCCAACTTGGAGGAGATCTCTCAGTTTTCCATTTCTATGTTGTTTTGTTGTGTCTTTCTGTTCATCGTTTTCATCTTTGCATGTTAATCTTATGTTGTGTTTTCCTTTTCTATACAACTATTTGGATAATGTCACCTGCAGGTTTGTATTTTAAATTTTGAAAATACTATAAAGAGATTTGTTATTTAGACAACATTGTTGCATTCAGAGTATTTCATTGTTGTAGTTTGACAATTGATGCAATTACCTTTGAGTTTCATTTCAAGACAATGAATAGTTTCTTTCAAGCACGTGTGTTTATTTCAAAGAAAGTAGATTAGTTTCTTTCAAAGCATGAGTGTTTCTTTCCAAGAAAATAGTGTAATTTCAATTTCAACATGTGTGTTTCTTTTAAAAGAAATTTAAAATAGTTTCTATTTCCTGCATGTGTGTTTATTCCAGCGAGCTAGGTAGACTGAACCTTACACAATACACCCAAAACCATCCGTTCACCAGATTTGGATTCCACTCCAACCCCCCATACCAAGAGTCTTATCATAGATTGCTCCAGACACCTCTGGATTGATAATTAAATGATGATGAATTAACAACCACTACAACAACCTCATCATTTTTGGCACCGTTGCTACGGAAATAATCTACAAATCATTGTAGGTTAAGGTGTTGATAAGACTTTTTGATCAAGTGCATTTCAAATCCATTAGTTTATGAGTAGGCCTAGGGATGCCTTAGGTTGATTCATAAAATGAACCATAGTTAGTACACCTCTAGAACCTAGTTTAGAAGAACTTCCAGACCATTTGATCAATCAAGGATCTCTTGTACCACCAAATTCTCCCATTTGCTCTGAAACACTTTTTATAATGGGTGATAATATCTTTGGAGGTGGTGAGCGTGATGAACCAACTAACAATAGAATGTTCTCTTATCCAATCTCCACAACTCTTGAAAGGAATGAACCTCCCATGAAAAACATATCTCCTACATTCCTACCAACTTTTTGAGGAAAAACTTCAAAAGACCTAGACCAATTCTTGTTTGAATTTAAAGTCTTCTACCAAACTTATGATTATGCCACGGATAATCAGAAATTAAATTTTTTTCCTTCCACTCTCAAAGAGTCAGCTCTGTGATGGCTCATGGGCCTAATAATGAATTCCATCACTACATGGGATCAAATGGAAACTGTCTTTCTTGATAAATATCAAGATTATTGTAGATTTAGGGATTAGAAAGATGAACTCTTCTGGATGAAAATAGATGGAAGATAAAAATTTGGAGGATTATGTGGATAGATTCTTACTTGTCCATAGGAGATGTGGTAACAACCTAGATGAATAACTTAGTAAAAATATTTTTCTAAGGGGAATTGATGATGAGATTAGAGAAGCCTTAAACCTAATGGGAAATGGAGATATTAGCAAACAAAGTTTTATAGAAATCATGGAGGTTAGTAGAAACTATTCGCACACTCGAGTAGGTAAAAGAATACTGAAGAAAGGAAAAGGTGGTACCAATGATGTCACACAAGTAATGGAAGAACTAGAGAATCTAAAAATTGACATCTTGTTTCATTTAAATACCACCCTAGATGGTATGCAAGCCAGTAAAAAGGACACTAAACCCTTGGCCATCTATTGTCCTCGTTGTAGGGAAAAACATCCGCTTAGGGAATGTTCGTTAAACCAAACTGAGTTATGTAGGATCTGTGAGAAAAACCATTCCACAAATGAGTGTAGTCTACTTCTTGAAATCAAAAATAGATTGAAAAAGGCACTAGCAGAAGAGGAAGAGTTAAATTTTATTGGCCAAAAATAATCAAACTATGGATTTAACCAGTTTCCAAGTCAATACGCTCCAAGAGGCCCATAAAATTGGGGAACTACCTCTTGGAATGGACCTTGGGGAGGTCCACTCCCTCTAATGCAGATGCCACCTCAGTGGGGACCATCATGGCCTCAGTCAGACTAGATGAATCAATCTTGGGCTACTCCCCAATGGCTAAATCAGCAACAATATCAACAACCGTGGCCACCTCAATATAACCAAGGAATGAGGTGATTTAGAAATCAACCTCAAGATTTACTTCCTAGACCCTCACAACCTACAAATGCAAATCTGAATGATTAGGTAAACCAACAATAGATGCCTGCTCAGCCAGTCCCAAATCCCAAAAACAATAGACCACAACAATAGGTGTATAACATTGATCCCAATACAACTACCCTGAATGTAGTGAAAATTAATGACATCCAACTTTGATCTCGAAACATTCCTATAAACACTCCTATTGAGGAAGTCACTGATGAGGAGGAAGTGATACCTAGCATTGAGGAACAACAAAAGGATAAGAAGACTAAAACAAAAAACTCAGAAGAAATTGTAAAGGAAGCCTCTGTTCCATTTCTAGAATGATTAAAATAGGCTCCTCCAAAATTTAGAGCAGGCTAGATTGCTCAGGATGACTCTTAGTTAATCAAGGAACTTAGGAAGATACATATTGAAGTTCCTCTGTTATAGGAAATAAAGGATATCCTTGAGATAAATCAGACCATCCATTGCATATGCTTGAAATTTCCAGGTAGAAAATGAAAATTACCAAACACTATTAAAGTAGAAGGGAAACTTGTTGATGTCCTGTCAGGTAAGTTGATTCCTCAAAAATATAGGGATCTTGGAAGTCTTGTTATCTTGGTGGAAATAAAAGGAATATCAATCTCAAATGTACTAATTGATTTAGGGGCTGCTATCAATGTGCTAACATTAGATACTACAGAAGGTTTGGCATTAACTCATATTCAACAAACCTCAACTATGTTACAACTAGTAGATCTATCCATCACTAAACTAGAGGGGATATCAAACAAGGAAGTAACATTCAGGATATCCAATAATATTTGGTAGACCATGGCTGGCTACCATAGCAGGCCTTATCGACTATGGGTCAGGAAATATGATTGTTTATAATGGGAAAAGACTGAAAGAACTCTCTATCTACCCTCCTGCTAAGCCATTCTTGTAGTATGAAAATAAACCATGGATAGACTATTTAATGGATTCAGTTGAGGAAGATGCCTCCTCATTAGCAATGATAACAATCGCAAAACATTTTGAAGAATGCAATGAAGAGTATAAAGAGTTAGAAGCAAACAATGAAATCTCCCTATATAGTGTTGCACAACAAGAGGTCTCCTGATGGCTCTAGAGAGATCCGAGAGGATCCTTAAGGGCATTTAACTATCCATATTCTGAAGAAATTGCTTCTCACCTGAATTACCAGTAAGCAAAAAACTTACATCAGATTGTGCCTCATTGTTGTCCATTAAATACTCTAATCAGTCCCTACAAAGACATTCATTCTATTCACTGTGATACAAAGCAAATAGTTGTTCGAGCCAATAGACAACTCTCCATAAGCAGTTGGTTAATAGAAATAGAGGAAATTTGATTGACAAAACTGATGTAAGATCATACCCAAGCATTTGCATGGGAATACAAAGATATGAGAGGAATCCACCCTAGAGTATGTACGTACCATATCTACAGTAAAGATATCTGTCCTATGAGACAACCACAAAGAAGGATTAATCCAGCTCTAAGAGAAATAGTGAAGGAGGAAATAGAAAAATTGTTACAGGTAGGATTCATCTATCCTATTTTTAATAGTCAGTGGGTATCACCATTAGTGATAGTACCAAAAAAAATGGCAAATGGCAAGTATGTATTGACTATAGAGAATTAAACAAAGCTACCAAGAAAGACTATTTCCCTCTTCCCTTTATCGACCAAGTGTTGGTTAATTTGGCTGGAAGTCGCTACTTCTCCTTTTTGGATGGATTCAATGGCTACAATCAAATCCAGGTAGCTCTAGAGGATCAAGACAAGACTACATTCACATGCCCATGGGCGACATTTGCCTATAGGGTTTTGCCATTTGGATAATGTAATGCACCAACCACATTTCAAAGAGTTTTGTTGGAAATCTTTGCTGATTTAGCCAACACATGTTTGAAAGTCTATATGGATGATTTCACAGTGCATGGAAAGACTTTTGATGAAGCTTTGGACAGTCTAAACAAAGTGCTTGAAAGGGGCAAGGAACATCAGTAGTCCTTAAATCATGAGAAGTGTCTACTTATGATGACAAAATGAATAGTCCTATGTCACCATATATCACAGGAAGTCATGAAAGTAGATCCCAAAAAGGTTGAAATTATAGTACAAATACCCCCTCCTCAAACTCAAATGGAAGTAAGGCGTTTCCTAGGACATGCTAGGTATTTTCAAAGGTTCATTGAAAACTTCAATCAGAAAGTTGTCCCTTTGTTTACCCTCCTAAAAAATGATTCTAAGTTTAATTGGACACCACAATGTTAGGAGTCATTCGAGGCTATCAAAAGTGCCCTCATGACAACACCAGTCATCAAGGGACCAAATTGGAGAGAACCATTCCATATTCACATGGATGCTTCTAACCAAGCCATTGGAGCAGTCTTAGGGCAGGCTAATGAATCTAGAGGTATGCACACAATATATTATGTTAGCAAAAATTTAAACCGTGCAGAGAAAAATTATACCACCACAGAAAAAAAAATAAAAATTTGGCAGTAGTTTATGCAATTAATAAGTTCTACCACTATATCACAGGTTATAAAGTCTTTATACACACTAATCATGTGGCTATTAGATATCTAATGAATAAAGTTGTGGTAGGAGGTAGAATTATTAGATGGTTGCTACTATTACAAGAATTTGACATAACCATTGTTGCTAAGCCTGGAAAAGATAATGTTGTCATTGATTTCCTATTAAGATTGAATATGCAAGAGAGCAATGAACCAATGGATGATGCATTTCCAGATGAACATCTTTTTGCCATTTCCATACAGTCTCCCTAGTTTGCAAATTTAGCTAGCTATTTGGTTTCAGGAAAATGCCCACCACATTTTAACCAGAAAGAAACTAGACGACTAATTCGAGATAGCTCCAAATACAAATGGGTAAATAATATTCTATTTAAAAATTGCCCTAA
The DNA here is from genome assembly GCA_027924645.1 of Cunninghamia lanceolata. Lineage (NCBI taxonomy): Eukaryota > Viridiplantae > Streptophyta > Pinopsida > Cupressales > Cupressaceae > Cunninghamia > Cunninghamia lanceolata. Next base: position 7,089,535 of record BSBN01000578.1, on the reverse strand, counting down.
CCATGTGTTGAGAAGATGTGTGTAGGAAACAAAAGTTTATGATATAATCCGAGCATGCCATGATGAACCTTCTGGAGGACACTTTTCAGCACTCTGAATTAGACACAAGATTTTGGGAGTTGGATATTTTTGGCCAACAATGACCAAGGATATCCAGTAGTATGTCAAGAAATGGGATTAATGCCAGTGAATGGGATGTCAAACTCCTACTGTAGAGATGCCGCCCCATTCTCATGTGGTCTTAGAACCATTTGAGAAATGGGGGATAGATTTTGTGGGACCGGTTGATCCACCATCTAGATGAAATCATTACATTATGGTCTGTACCGATTATGCCACCAAATGGGTCAAAGAAAAAGCTCTACCAGTAGCAAAAGAGGAGAAGGTTGTAGATTTTCTATACAAGCACATTTTGCAAAGGTTTGGAGCCCCAAGGATCCTTGTTTCTGATCAAGGACCACAATTCATGTCTGCTATGATCAAAACCATTATGGAGAGATATCAAATCAGTCACAAGAAGTCTTCTCCATATCACCCTCAGAGAAATGGTCAAGTGGAAGTGATGAATAGGGAACTGGAGAACATCCTCACAAAAACAATTTTAGGCAAAAGGATAGATTGGGCTGAGAGAATGACAGAAGATGTGTGGGCATATAACACAACCTAGAGAATCACTACTAATTTCACACCATATGAATTAGTTTATGGGAAGCAACTAGTGCTCCCTATTGAATATGAGGTGGAAACATTGAGAACAACACTTGAAGCTGGTAATGATCTAACTAAGGCACAGGAACACAGAATAATGCATCTGAATAGGTTAGAGGAAATAAGAATGGAAGCACTTCATCATACAGAGGTAATTCAACAACAAAGAAAAGAATGGCACAATAAGCATATCATCAACAAGCACTTCAAAAAAGGAGATTGGGCCCTATTGTATGACTCAAAGTATCAGGATCTCAAGGGAAAATTGCACACCAGATGATTAGGGCCCTATGAAATCAAGGAGACTTTCAGTAATGGTGTCATTCAACTATTTCCTATTGATAGGGACCAAAGAATTCTTCTGGTAAATGGTTATAGACTGAAGCTGTATCACAAACCATATTCCAAAGAAGAATTCTCTACAGAAATCCAATCTCGGATAGAACACTTCACCATGGAGGATCTTTCTTCTATGGGGATTATGCTCTAAAAGATCATTGTTGATTGATAAAAGTAGTAAGGGTTGAAAACCAGCAATGGCGGCCTTTCTTGTCAAAAAAATTAGGCAAAGTTGAAAACCAGAAATGGTAGCTTTGTCTAGAGGAGAGATTGAAAACTAGAAATAGCCATTTTTTCTTTGAAATTCCCATTTCCTTCAAATAAAATTTATTTTTGTAGTTTATGTGGGTCTTTGTATTAAGAAGTATCAAAGAGCTCCGGATAGCTACCGATAGCTCCAGATGGCTATTGATGGATCCAGATGAATACTAATGAAAATAGACATTACTATCAAAGTATTGTTGGGCGCCAAGTCATGTTTCATCACGAAAATAAATTTAGTAAAAGTTAAGATGAAATTATCTTAGGGCTAAGTACCTTACATAGGTATATTCTTTTCCTTAAAACTTGTATAATCATTTTAATATGTATGTATATGCCACGTGTCCCCCTAAATGACATCATGCATTCCTCCTTTTTCACACGCACCAAGACAGTTGCATGAATGATGGAAGTCAAACAGGTGGCAGTAGTAAGATTATTCTTAGATCTTGCATACTTTTTGATAAAGCACAGGTATTCAATCATGATGATAATGACATTCTCAATAAATGCCATAAAAAAAAATTCATATTTTGTTAAGAAAGTAACCATGATCACTAATCATGATCATAAAAGGAAATAAGTTCGCAATGAGTGGAGCAACGATTGCTTTTGATAGCTCCAGATTTGAAAAGAAAGGAATTTAAGGTGGTGGCTGAGAATGGCCACTTCACACACTACCACTCTATGCTGTAGATTCAAAGTATGCACCATTAGGGCTGAAAAGATGGATAAGATGACTTCTAACCTATCTATATTGCATGAATTTATTCTCTTGATTGAGCTGTGATCGACAACACAACTTCATATTGCCTTCTGCAAAAGAAAAACCAGACCTCTATTCTTGGCAACATTATACATTTTGCAAAGAGAAGAAACTTGCAAGCACGGGGAACAAATGGAAAGTCAAACTAGAAAATGTCATCTTTGATGAAGCAAGTTCACATATTTTCTAATAAACCAAATGGCTAGATTTCCTGCAGAAATTTGAAGGTTTTGAAGCTGAATTGGTTGAGGAATTCATCTCCAACTTCCACCACACCTTCTCTACCATCAAAGGCGTAAGAATTTAGATCAACCCTACTATCATAAATCAAATTTCTAGAATTCCTAAAGTAGGTGTTGATTTATTGCAAAGCAAGCCATCATATGAAGAATTGGTGTAGAATTTCCATTTTGCCCTAGAACCCTTGCCTAGATATATTGTTAGTAAAGGAGAAACAAAGGGAATTGAGAGGACTAGCCTTCCAGACCCATGGAAGATTATGGTCCTATGGATCATGAAGTTTTTCACTTGTGATGGACAATATGGTGTAGTGTTGGGGCCTGGGATGAGGTTGATAACCCACCTCAGGCATGGAGCCAACTGCCCTGAGTATTTGATAAATTTGTTAGCATTCTTGCATTCATGCCTTGTCAATATGATGACCATAAGAAATGAGGGTCAAATTAGCCACTATGGGTTAATTCACTTGATTATGAAACACAACTTCTTACAGCAGGAGGATGGGTAGCAAAAATGGGAAGACTTTCTTGAACTTCGGCCTCAGAAGAAGAAGAAGAAGCATTAGGCTTCTATGGTATTTGCCTCAGCTAAACCAGTCGCAGTCTCCTCCAGATCCCTAGAACTAAGATTCAGATGGCTCCGAAGGGGGGCAAGTGACAAAGTCAAGCAAGGGAAGTAGTAGGCTCCTCTACCCCTACTAGAATATGACACCCATATATGCTTGTCATTTCATCTGATGAGGAAGATAGGGAATTAGTAGGACCAGAACCTACAACCATTTCAGGACAACATTCTTCCCTTGGTGAACAACAACGTGAGGAAGCCTCTGTTGATAAGGAAACAAAGGAGGCTGAAGAAGAAGAAAATCCTAAGGAAACTGAGGAGGAAACATTGGGAAGTAACCATTGAAAAGGGAAAGAACCCCTAATGGAGAGCTCTAAGGACACCACTACAAAAGCAACTTGTCATGCTCTGGCTTTGTGAAAAGTAGAGTATGAATTAAAATAATGCAAAGCACAGTTGGAAGCCGTGGCTCAGCAATTGAGAGCCAAAGGTGAGGAGTTTGAGAAACAAAAGGAACAAGCTACCTTGGAGAAAGAGGAAAAAGAGAAAAAAATTTATGCTTTTCAGAAAGAGATAGAGAAGCACAAGGCTACCATAGCCCAAAAGGATATTCAAATTGTACAAATTTAGCAGCGGACTACACAACCAACTCCTACACCAACAACTCTGGATATCTATGGGCTGAATTTGTAGTTGACACATGAGAACAAAGAACTTAGAGGAGAGGTCAGAAGCTTCAGAGAGACCTCGAGACCCTCAAGGAAGAGAAGGTGCTAGTGGAGATAAATTTAGCCTTGGCCTATGAAATAAGGGAGACTCTATTGGCACAAAGGCCACCGTTAGGTGTGTATTCTCTATTTATTAGGGAGAAATGTTTATGTTGGAAATTGTTAAGAATTAGTTGCAACCTCCCCTTTGAATTTGAAAATGATAAAGAATTTGTAGAGTGTTACATGCAAAACCCCAAGGATCAGCAAAATCTCCTTTCTGAATTCTTTCAACATGGCCATTTGATGAGTCCTATTAACACTTCTATGTTGAATTTATATGTGGAAGAGCTCCAAATTTGGAGCTATCTATCTTTACTAAGAAATAACAAATTTTGGAAAGAATACAATGCAGCAACAACAACCATAGGGTTGCTAATGAGACATGAATGCCCTAAGCCCACTTAGTTCACCAACAATTTCAAAGCATAAGTTTTCAGGCGAGGCATCACAAACTTATATTGAAGGAATTTGAATTCTTTCATTACATATTTCTTTGATATAGAAGGGTATCTTCCAAGTGTAGCTATCACATGCTGTCTCTTCAGGTATGAAGACATGTCTGACAGTTTTAAGAGAAGGGAGCTTGTTTCACCAGCAAACATAAGATGGATGACTTCTAGGGTAAGGAAATTAATAACCCCGATTCAACAAAAATAGCAGAATTAGGTTGGGATGTGGTTTAGGCCACCTCTGATTCTCATGCTAGCACCTCGCCTCAGCCACCCTCCAGGGCAACCTATGAGGGAAGGTAAATTCAACAAATGGTACAACTAGCTATTAGAAAATGATGGGTTCACACCTAAGGGAAGACAACTTTTTCAATATAAAGATGAAGATTATAATTGCAGTGTAATCATTGAGGAGAAGAATGTGATTGATGAAGCAGACATGATACATCTTTCACCATGAGGACATGGCACAGTCTAAACTGGGGGGAGATGATGAGTCAAATATATGACTCAACAATTTCTATATATTTTATGTCCTAAGACTTTGATATAACTTTATGGCATATATATATTATGATTATATTTGTCTTTTGGTTTGATTATATATATGTTTAGTCCTTATTTCCTTTTGATGAAATCTCTTGGCTAAATTACTTGAATTATATTTTCAAATGCATGTCTTATGAAATTGTGGTATAAGTTGTGTATGATTACATAAGGATTATAGTGGTGAACCTCCCAGTGGTATCCGGACCCCTCCAGAGCCCCCTTTCTTATGAATAGATTAAACCTCAAACAACTCTAGATGCCACTACACACCAAGAGAGCCATCCTCCCCTTGAGTCAATGACTACTAAAAGTCAATCCTAGGGCTACTTAAGAGTCCAGCAATGTAAATACAACCAACACCCTGATAAAAGCATCTTGTTAAGATCTAAGTCCACATGTATCTTTATTTAAGTGACAATTGAAGTAGCTATCAATCTGATGTAGAGAAAGAGATTCACTTTACTCAAATGGAGGCATATTTCACAACAATGGGCTCAAATAAGCAACTTTCTCAAGGCAACTTCTAGTTTTCAGTCTCACAGACCCAAACAAGGGCACTCACCACCTTCAAACTCCTTAGGAACTCTATATCCCTCAAACAACTCATTATCAAGGCTTTCATGCATCAATCAATGACTATTTCTTCCCAAACTGGCTTTAATGCTAGTAGCCCTCCAAACAGGGACTTTTCAACATATCTTGCAAAAACCACTTCAAACCCACAAAATAAATAGCTTTTTAGATACCCATTAAGGCGTTCTTCAACATATCTAACTTCCACATATGACTATTTTGGAACATCAGCCTCTAAAATGGACTGTTACACTGGACACGGGCTCTAATTAGCCCTCCTAAATTGACTGTCAGGACTTTACTCTTAGGGTAGACACTAAAACCCAAAAATATTAACACTTTTGGATACACTTTTGGCTTGTATAAAACATATCTCAAAATGGGTTATGGGTCTTTTTAACATAAGGCTCAAATCTTGTTGTCTCAGTACATATTGGGTTAATTAGGCTTCTTGAGACTGTTCAACCTTAACAACTTTGGCATGCAACATCCAAGGGGTTCTCTCAAAATTTCAACATAGTTTTAATGGCATGAAAGACACTTCAATTGAACAACCTTTCAGGGATTTCATAGCCATTCAATGTAGAAGATCTCAAAATATGCTAATATTGTCTTGTCTATGACTGTTACAAGTCTGTCTTAACAGTACAGTGAACAAATGGACTCAAACATTTATAGTTTCATCAAACCCTAACTTAAAAAGGTTCAAAATACTCCTTGATATCATCCTTCAAACATTTACACCAAGTATGGTTACTAGTTTCAACAACCAAAACACAAAATCCTCATTTTGCTGCCCTTACCAGTCTGCAACACAGGAAAATGCAGTCAGGATAGACTTAGGGCATCATGATATCCATAGCAGACCTTCATCTTTTGGTACACAACTTTGACATATGAAATAAAATGCATAAATGAACCATTTCAACAATATTTAGATTTTTCCACTGTGCAAGATTAAAGAAACACAAATTTTGTTTTCCATTGTTACCCTAGTTGAGGGTTTTAAACTATTTTCCTAGAAACTACAATAACTTTTGATTTACTCCATCAAAAATAATGAAAAAAAACCATAATGACATAGACTCAGAGAACTTGCCAACCCAGGTGGTCTTAGATCCTCAACAAGTTCGTATAATCTGTATAGTACTGAAGAATAGAGAAATAGGCATGAAAAAACTGTGTTCTATATTAATTTCTTTCTCAAACTTCAATAGAACTTCATCCTCTCAATCTACACTCATCCTCCATGATGATACAAGCCTTATATAAACATTTCTAACAATTTTTAAGGTTTTGTAACTACCTTTTGAGTTCCATGACTGTTCAACTTCTACTAAAGACCAAAAACTTGACAAATTTGCAACTTTTCTTACAAAATATTTACAATTGCTTCACAAACTGACCCCACATGACTCAATACATTTCAAATGGTCTATTATGACCTTATTACATGATATTAGACTCAAAACACCTCTAACCTAACATAAGACCTTATTTACACAAGTTGACAAGAATTGACATGGTGCCCTTGCACCATACTCCTGAAGAAAGAGAAATTCAAGTCCCTCTTGAATTGAGGTTAACAATAGGTATCCACCTCTAAATGCTCCTCCTTGATGCCTTCTATGCTCTGTCCTATGTCTTCCTTAAAGTAGCTTCATGTAGTCTTCATCTTCACTTTGGGTTTCACCTTGTCCATACAAACTTGCTTTCTTTTTGCCTTGTCACTTTGCAGCTGATGTCTTTTGTCTTGATGGATTGCATGATCTACCTTAGGACCTTGTCCTCCTTTCATTTTGAACTTTGGTTTGTTCCTCCTCAAAATTGTATTTACAATAAGGAAGTGATAGTTGCTTTCCTTAGCCTTTTGCCTTTGCAATGTAACAATGATTTTTTCATCTTTAGTCTTCATGTCTTTTCTCAGGTTCTTTGTTCCAATTACCTCTATCTGATTAGGTCTACAAACCTTTGAAATGGAAAAGTATAACTGCCCTCTATCCTCTCTTGAAACCACAATACCATCATGCATCTTCAACACATCTTGAGTCTTCATAAGGAATTCATCCTTCCACTCTGCTATCATAGCATCCTCTTGTTTGGGAATGGTTGTAATATCCATATATTCTTCTTCATCTTCCTTTGCTTGTTCATTACCTTTTCCCATCAAAGGTTCTTTTGTCTTCACATCTGGTTCTAATGCTTTCATTTGTCTTCTCTTTTGCATCAGCCTTTGAATAGGCCATACAACCTTCTTCTTCATTGTCAAGTGCCAACTGACTGCTCTTTTGAGCAACTGCTCCACCTCATATTTCATCCTTTCTCTCATTTCTTTTAGTTGTTCCATAGCCTTCCTTAGTTCTTTTATTTCTTGGTCAAACTCCATTTGCCTCATCTTTTCCTCTTTTCTCTTCCTCTCTTTTTCTTCTTGCTTCTTCTTTTGTGAACCCCCAGCCTACAAGTACCTTCTAAACAAATCCATATTTCCTCAAGCAAGTCTCTCCTTTCTTCTTCTTGTCTTTGCCTCACCTAAGTCTCTTCTCTTCTTCTCTACCCAGTCTTTTGGAAATCAAGTTCTCTCTTCAACCTACACAAACACAAACACACAAACACCAAACTCTCTTGCTCAAACCTTATGAGCTTTGATACCACTATGGTGCCAAGTAGGGTAAGAAGGTTCTCAACTCTCCAAAGAAACCAATTTGCAAGTTTCAAGACTCTAAAATTATTGATATCTTTCAATGACCTCCCTTATGCCTTGTGGCCCTCCTATCTAGGTTTTTCCAACATATCTTTTGGAGAAGGCCTTGAACCCACACAATATTTACCTTTATAAGTACCCTTTATCCTCTACTTTAACATATCAAAAACTCAGATATGGTTGTTTTGTAACACCTCAACCAAAAATTGATTGTCCTCTATTTTCTAGGCCTAATTAGCCTTCTTTTCCAAAGCAAGTACTCTCTAAGTACTCTCCCAATATAGAAACTCAACTCCACTACTCTAGGTAGGTCTAAAATAGGTAGGCTTCACAACTTTTAGCCTGAGAAACACTCATTTATGCACCAAACTCCAAAACCCTTACTCTAGGCCTATTCTAGGCTTGTTTCAATGAGGGTTTATTGAAAATTCACACTCCATGCCTCTACCCTGCTAACCAAACCTTCAAACACTTCAAAAATTGTCTGCACATGCTTATTCCACTAATTCTTAGGTGATTCTAATAGATAAAAGGATGATTAGTACATACTAAGTGCCTTCAAACCCTCAAAACAAAGTTATAGACCCGTTTTCAGCAAAAGCTCCATAAAAATATCAAATATTTATAAAATTCAATCAAACCAAGTGCAAATTGATGATACCTCATGGCTTCATTGATTGCAATAGGTTTTAGATCATAAACCACTTGTACGGGGCCGTACAGTGGTCTACAATAGAGATTTTCTAGTAAAAACATAGAATTTGCTATAAAACATGGGTTTCTTATTGATTTTCTTCATTTACAATCCTTCCAACTACTTCCTGAAGGTTCTACAAGCATATTTAAACATGTTTCAACCAAACCCAATGGCTACAACTGACTTTTGAATGCTCATGACTATTGGGCTTCCACACTTTGCACTTTTTTGTATCTTTTCATGACAACAATTGACCACATTACAAAATATGAACTTAAATGACCCCTAGATGACTTCAACATTAAAAATGGTCTATAGTGACCTTATTTACTTGACAAAAGACTTAACACACCAAAATTTACCAAAAGACCTTATTTACAAACTTGCAAATTTGAACTCTCATGGTGCCCCTGCACCACAATCAGTGTCTATGCCAATTGAAGTAACTGACCATCAACACTACGCCATTCTAGGAAATCATTCATTCCACCAATGATTAAATTGATACAAATATTTGATCTGAAGTAAATCATAGAGGAACTGTTGATGTAATAAATAAAGCAACTGGTTTAAATCCCATTTTGCCACAGTTAGGATTACGGATAGTGCTCAAGTGTATAAATAGGAGCCAGTTAGTCTCTCTTAGATAGTTCCAATTTTAGTCAGATTGTATTGCTTTTTAGCTGGAGGAAAACTCTTTGTTTTCTCTTGTGTATGCATGCACATTTTGGGGTTGTTTTGAATGCAAATGAAGGGGAATTTCTTCTAAAGATATTTTGAGTTCAAGAGGATCATCTCTAGCTGGGAAAGTAGGGCCTGCCTCCCCAACTTGGAGGAGATCTCTCGGTATTTCATTTCTATGTTGTTTTGTTGTGTCTTTCTGTTCATCATTATCATCTTTGCATGTTAATCTTATGTTGTGTTTTCCTTTTTTGTACAATTGTTTAGATAATGTCACCTACAAGTTTATCTTTTAAATTCTAAAAATACTAAAAAGAGATTTGTTATCCAGACAACATTGTTGTATTCAAAGTATTTCATTACTGTAGTTTGACAATTGGTACAATTACCTTTGAGTTTCATTTTAGCACAATGAATAGTTTATTTCAAGAATGTGTGTTTCTTTAAAAGCAAGTAGATTAGTTTCTTTCAAAGCATGAGTGATTGTTTCTAAGAAAATAGCATAATTTCTATTTCAACATGTGTGTTTCTTTTAAAAGCAATTTAAAATAGTTTCTATTTCCCACATGTGTGTTTATTCCAGCAAGCTAGGTAGACTGAACCTTACACAATACACCCAAAACCATCCATTCACCAGATTCAGATTCCATTCTAACCCCCCACACTACGAGTCTTATCATAGATCACACCAAACACCTCTGGATTGATAATTAAATGATGATGAATTAACAACCACTACAACAACCTCATGAATCTACTTGGGAAGGAGAGCATCACTAGAGCACTTTTCCTCCAACCACAAATCGGTGGTCCCCCACACACCTTCCTTCTTGGAAGTGGCCCTACCCTTCACAAAGGGAATAGATATAAGGAACCAACATGTTTTTGTCATCTGAGTTTCTAGTGTCGTGTCCTACATAACCAACATGATCATACAACTATAGACTCCTTCTAACTGAGTATGACACTCCTAGATGGTTATGCAAATCTGGAGCACAGTGAACTGACTAATGCATGCAAAGATAGATGCATTACTTTAGCCAAAGATTCAATATAAATAGATGTTTTGCAATGAATGTAGTTGAAAGTTCACACACTTCTAACTCAACATAGAAACTATCTTACCCTACAGTGAATTTAGTTTGACTAAATCTAGTCATGAGGGTGACTTAATTAAATTTGAGCCATAGTCTTCCTGACTTAGATTTCTAACCCCAATTTTTGGAGTATAATGTCCAGGGATGGCTCAATTTGAGGTCTCAATCTTTTGAAAAAGCCTTTTGTTACAACTATAACTTGGAATCTATGACTCCCTATCACTCTATTCCTTGTTTCAAATGTTTATATATTCTTGGTTTTGGTGTCTAGTATCGACATAAAGAATAGCTTTGTCTATAACTTCATAAGTTTGTCCAAGGTTTTATATTGGATCAAGGATTTTCATCTAATCCTGATCAACAAATAATTATTTGTTTTGAGTTGACCACATACTTGTGAGAAGAATTATATGTTTACTATGCATGTTTGGGATGTTGATTGTCAGGAACACTAAGAGGGGGGGGGTGAATCAATGTTCTATAAACCTTTTCTTGCACTTTTACTTTTAACCATTTCAAAGGAATAATCAAATAGAAGAAAAATATATAAATGAACAACATCCACAAAAGCATGACACATAACACTAAGATTTTATGTGGAAAACCCAGAAAGAGAAAAACCATGGAGAAGATTAGCTCTCAAATATATATTGCAATCTTTACAAAAATAATGTTCAGGCTTGGTCACTCCACGGGCCTAGAACATGTTGGCTCATTGCCATGAAGTACAACTAGGTTTAGCAGGCTCACTGCCTCAACCCTAGACCTAGCAAGATTATAATAAGGGTTGTTAAACCCTGAGGGCTATTAAACCCTGTTGAAGGCTCATTGCCTTGATGACTAAATCTTGCTTCCAATCATATTACACATGAAAACTGAATACTGCTTAAGTATTTGCCACTAGGATAGTGGTAGTCATTTAATAGCTAAATTCTGAATCCCAAGTCTTCATTCTCAGTGATTTGAGTCACTACTCTGTTATTCGTATATTCGCATCACACCCATGCATTCTCTACTCTGTTATGCCTCTACTCTTCTCTGCTCTCCCTTTTGGACCTTTCTTATTATCTTCTCATCTTCGCTCAAGGACACCTTTTCCATGACTCAACTACAAGTATTTATACACTTCATCAACCTTGGAATGATCATCAAGGTTGGCATCACAATCATTAACCATTGGAACAATCTCTAAGGTCAGCATTACAAACATTTACAAAATAGGTCTTGACCTATTACAACATTATGCAAAGCAAATGAAATGTAGATCACACCATGCCTTAGATGGGACTCAAACATGATCTTCCATGCCACAACACGCTTCCACAATCTTCAAGGAATCTCTAGAGTTACTTGAAATAACCAAGTCGACCAAGACTGGTTACACGCTACATTATCTGGGAACAATCTTCAAAAAATGATATCAATTCCTTAATGCGGACCAATGTCAAGATAGGAACATGATCAGGAGGCATCCACAAGCACGTTATAATTACCAGGAGCAACCGCACAAACCTTTACCACTTTAACAATAGGATCTTCTTCACCGGAACACATGAACTTCACTGTCTTCGACTGTCATAAAAGAAAGATAGCTTACGGACCACCAAAACATGAACCACTGCAATTGTAGGAACTTATCATCATCCCAGACCTCCCTCTAGAACCGTAGAGAAAAATACTTTATTGCGGAGGAATGCGGAGCATAATACTTTCTCTCTGTCACCAGAGAATAATCAGAATGAGCAAGCTTTACTCTAGTGAATGTAACTTTCTCACAACTTCACACCAGAGGCTCAAACTCAGGATTTAGCATCTTCAGGCATCCCTTTAAACAACTTCCAATCCATAGACCCAGATCTATAAGCAGAAGGAAATGTGGAGCAATCTATCAGACTGTTCTTCAACATACAACTCACTGTCTATACTGCACTCCATTGTAACTCACTTGATTCTTTTAGAGAGGCCAATTTTCTCAATATCCTCAACACATAAGGCTTCTAAACAAGTAATAGAATATGACACATTTGACTCTAATGACAACAAAGATATGTTGACATCAATGACAACACCGATTAGGCACATACTTGCAACAATCTCCTCCTTTGTCATTGATGGCAATATATGATGTGAAAAATTGCAATAGCCACCAAGATACGATTCTCCCCCTTTCTCTTTACACATTTTCACTCCTTCCCTATGATTTTTTCACATGACTTCTCTCCCCCTTTGACATCAATGACAAATGGCACATACTTGCATCTTCTGCTCTGATCCAATCTCTCTTCTGAACTTTCTTCAACTGACTGCTCCCCCTTACTTGATGCTTTCCCTAACTGCAACTTTGGTTCTTCATGTGAAGTTCTCCCCTTGGTTTTCCAATTCTCACCTTAGGATCTTACTACTACTGCATTGTTTCCTCTGTCAGCAACACTACAATACTTACTGCTCTTTATCAGAAATTCATATCGGCATCATCTACCTGCTTCCCCTGAGAGGTAACTTCATAATCCTCTTGACTTCAACAACCATCTCTGATTACTACCTGCAATGCTACACCTTTTTCCTTTTATTGCTCTAGCTACTCCTCCTTAGGAGTACACATCAGACCGTATCTATCTCACATTAGAACCTTCACATGCTATCACTTCCGGAGTAACATATCTTGTCTTCTCAAAGCTTCAGACTTGACTCTGTCTGCAAGTTTTCTTCTACAGGCTTCCCTTATCATCAGTCTAGTTGAAACAATGTCTTCTTCAACCTAGCATTCAAGCAGGCAGTCTTCACATCTGATTTGAAGTCCTTATGTGCTACAAAGGCTAAAAACAACTTAATAGCCTCCATTTGTGCCACCAGAGAAACATTTTTGACTTGTGAGTACCTTTTACACATAACCTTGCCTTATTTCTCATGACTTCTCTATTCTCACTCAATTTAATCTCTGATCTATTCATCTGCAATTCCTTTTCTTTGCCAATGTACCTTTGCTCTTTTTACCCAAGAATTGGTCTTTAGTGTGGTACTTCTACACAATCTCTAGGGATCTCAGGAATTCTTTCTGGAACTTCTTCTTCTTTAACTTGACTGTCTTCTTGTTCAAGAGGTCCATTTGATTCATAGCTACTCAGATCTAATATTCTTTCTCTGACTTCATCAATCTTCACATTAGCACTCTCAATGATCTTTCCCAGACTCTTATTGTAGCACTTTTGACTTGAACTCTATTTTGAAATGTAGATGGTAATATGTATATCTTTTCTCTAGTATACATCTGGTAGGTTAGCTTTCTTCATCATTGATCTAGCAGCCTCTTGGATTGTCCTATACTTCCTTTCAACAACTTCATTCTATTGAGGAGTCCTAGTAGACAATTGCCTCTTTATCCCTTGTTCTTTACAGAAAATATTAAATTCATTTGATGCGAACTCACCTCCTCTATCAGACCTTAAGCATTAGATCCTTAGTTGTATCTCATTCCCAATCATTACCTTGGAAGCTCATCTAGTTCATAATCATTCAACTCTGAGTTCATCTACATATTTTAAAACCATTTCCAAAGAAAATTGCTCTGTACTGAAAACAATCCTAAACTTTTGTTACTCATTATTCTCAAGCCAATTATCAAGATCAGACAAACTTATGGATGTAGATGTAATCACTGATCAATAACCATATGCTAGAACTCTAGGGCATTATCTTCAATGGCGGATCTAAGAGGACTAGAATACCAGAGCTCTGTTACTTGATTTTATTGGTTAGATACTTAGCCAAAATTCATGACCTATCAGCTTGTCCCTTAAGTACATACTTGATGAATTCATCTATCACGTCATAGCTCCTAAGACAGATCATATGAGACTCTAGAATTCATATCCAACAATCATCATTGACCTCATAACATATATTTAGAACCTTAAGTTAAAATACTTAATAGCGGAAGAATGTGGAAAAAAATACTCAGATGCTTTAAACTATTTCAGGCTTAACCCTATTCATCTGTACTTAGACAATTCACCATGTGACTTTCGGAGGAAGTTAGAACTTGAACACTAGAAAATATGTTCACCAGATATTTATGAATAACATACCTGAACCACATATAATGATCTTCAACTACGGAAGCATACTAATCCAATCTTTGTTTCTTACTTTATATATTGCTCATACTTTAGTCATTTTGGGATTTCGAACCTAAATCCTTTTATGCCTTGATCTATAGAGTTCCTTTCAAGCAATCTACCATATAAATCTTCACATCATATCTTTGTGCCAAATCTCAACACTAACTATCTTGCTAGGGGATTTAAAATTTTCAATACAACTCCCCCTAAGCCAGAGTTCCCAGTTTACTTCCTGGAGGAAGTATCTACTCCAGAATCTAGTCTAGACTCATCTCTAACTTCATTTACTTCTTTCTTGACCTAGACCTTGTTCATCTCCTTCTTGACTTCTGTTGGATCAAACTTTTCCACTAATTTCTCCAATTCTTCTTGATTATCCTTCTTCATGTTCTTGCTTCTACAAAATCTTGCAATATGTCTAGGCTTGTTGCAATTAGAGCACATAGTATTTTTTTTACCACTATTCCTTTCATTCATCCTTGACCTACATAGGTTAGCCTTATGTTCAAATTGATTGCATATATAACAGTAGCCACTAAAGGATTCAATTGTCCTATTCTTGTCATAGTCATTTCTCACTTGACTTCTACACTCATTTGTCATGTGTCCCATTTTATAGCGTGCATTGCACCTAATAGGATTTTGAATCACTTTACTTCTACATACAGCAGCTTTATGACCAATTTATTGCAAGTAAAACATCTTCCTTTGAAGGATTGTTCATTTCTCACATTGTTGAAACTTTCTTGATCTGATTTCTACATTCACTTGCTCTATGACAATTGAAACACTGACTAGAGAATGATGGAACCTTTTGATTTATTCTGCTCCTACATTAAGTAGCCTTATGACTAAACTTATTACATGAATTACAATAACCATGAAAAGATGAGTACCTTTGAGCATTTGGTTGTCTGGCCAGAGGTCTTCTAGGTCTTCTTCTTTGATTTTTGAACTGGTATCCTTTGTTTTGCCTTGACTCAGTGCTTATTTGACTAGAGTTTGAACTTTCTCCTTTCTCAAATCGCAAATCTTTCTCGTCATCAGCTCTCTTCTGGCTAGTAATCATTTCATCAATCTTTGCACTGCTTATCTTAAATTTTTCTTCAAAGCTTTTGGCCATTTCCAAGTCTGTTTTTAGATTTGCAATTTCTTCTTCAAGTTTTGCATAATCTTCTAGTCTGTTCTTCACAATCAAATTCAAATCATCTTCTGCTCTTGTTTTTTCTATAACTTCTACTTCCAAATCATTTAGGGCTTCATTTGCTGATAACAATTGATCACTGACTTCTTTGTATTTGTCTTTGAATTTCTTGACTTGCTCTTTTAGCTTCAAGATGCATTCATTAGCTTGTTGCAAGTTTTCTTTCAGATCCCTAACTTCTACTTCAGAATATTCAAGATCCACAGGAGCTGCTTCTAGTTGGTTGTAGCTTCCAGAATTTCCATATCTTCTTGTTGCCATGGTCATACTATCCCAGATCTTCCTCAAGCTGCTAAACGTTTTCCAAGGAACTTAGCTTTGATACCAATTGTTGATTGTCAGGAACACTAAGAGGGGGGGTGAATCAGTGTTCTATAAACCTTTTCTTGCACTTTTACTTTTAACCATTTCAAAGGAATAATTAAATAGAAGCAAAATATACAAATGAACATCATCCATAAAAGCATGACACATAACACCAAGATTTTAAGTGGAAAACCCAAAAAGGGAAAAACCACAGAGAGGATTAGCTCTCAAAATATATTGCAATCTTTACAAAAATAATGTTCAGGCTTGGTCACTCCATGGGCCTAGAACATGCTAGCTCACTTCCATGAAGTACAACTAGGTTTAGCAGGCTCACTACCTTAGCCCTAGACCTAGCAAGATTACAATAAGGGTTGTTAAACCCTGAGGGCTATTAAACCCTATTGAAGGCTCACTGCCTTGATGATGAAAGCTTGCTTCCACTCATATTGCACATGAAAACTAAATATTGCTTAAGCATTTGCCACTATGCCAGGTGTGGTCATTTAATAACTGAATTATGAATCCCAAGTCTTTATTTTCACTGATTTGAGTCACTACTTTGTTATTCACATATTCGCATCACACCCACGCATTCTCTACTCTGTTCTGCCTCTACTCTACTCTACCTCTTCTTTGCTCTCCCTTTTGGACCTTTCTTATTATCTTCCCATCTTCTATCAAGGACACCTTTTCCATGACTCAACTGCAAGTATTTATACACTTCATCAACCTTGGAATGATCATCAAGGTCAGTATCACAATCAACAACCATTGGAACAATCTTCAAGGTTGGCATTACAAACATTTACAAAATAGGTCCTGACCTATTACAGCATTATGCAAAGGAAATGAAATATAGATCATGCCTTGCCTTAGCTAGGACTCAAACATGATCTTCCATGCCACAACATGCTTCCACAATCTTCAAGGAATCTTTGGAGTTACTAGAAATAGCCAAGTCGGCTAAGGCTGGTTACATGCTACATTATCTGGGAACAATCTTCAAAACATGATCTCAATTCCTTAACGCGGACCAATGTCAAGATAGGAACATGATCAAGAGGCATCCACAAGCACATTATAATCACCAGGAGCAATGACACAAACCTTAGCCACTTTAACAATAGGATCTTCTTCACCGGAACACATGAACTTCACTGTCTTCAACTGTCATAAAAGAAAGATAGCTTGTGGACCACCAAAACCTTAACCACCACAATTATAGGCACTTATCATCATCCTAGACTTCCCTCTAGAACCACAGAGAAAAATAATTTATTGCAGAGGAATGTGGAGCATAATACTTTCTCCCTGTCACTAGAGAATAATTAGAATGAGCAGGCTTTACTCTGGTGAATACAACTTTCTCACAACTTCACACTGGAGGCTCAAACTTAGGATTTAGCATCTTCAAACATCCCTTTGAACAAATTCCAATCCATGGACCCAGATTTGTAAGTAGAAGGAAATACGGAGTAATCTAACGGACTGTTTTTCAACATACAACTCACTATCTATACTGCACTCCACTGTAACTCATTTGATTCTTTTGGAGAGTCCAATTTTCTCAATATCCTCAACACATAAGGCTTCTAAACAATTAATAGAACATGACACAGTTGACACTAATGACAACAAAGATATGTTGACATCAATGACAACACTGATTAGGCACATACTTGCAACATAGGATACTCTTAGAAAACTACCGTTTCTAATCCCTTCATACAAAAAGACATTTAAACTCTTATCATATGCAAAAGAACATCTTGAGATTCATCACAAAACAATATCATAAATTTCATTTAGAACACTTACCAATTTATGGCTAAGTAGATGTCATCGAGTGACATGGTTCTTATCAACCACATGTCCTTTCAAGTTTATCATAAAGTTGGTCGTATTCATGCTATAATGGGCACAACAGATTCTATTAATTACAATAATATATATATACATGATAATCATTATTCTTCTCTTGAACTAACAATAATATATTGTGGTTATGGGACTCGAAAGTCCATCTTAAAATTTGGGGCTCGAGAGTCTAATTCTTAATCCCCTTATTCTGCCCAAGAACAATCTTGTTCACTACTACAGTGGGTTTCCTTGAAAAGAGATTAACACGTGGGTTTGAAACATACAGTTTGTAAACTTATCAACTTAGAAAAAGATAGTATCATTTGAAGGGTTTACTTCAATCTAAATCTACCTATAATTTCTTGTATCTAAAAAAAATTGCTTATTCAACCTAAGGCTCCCTTATATGTCATTACTAACATTTTACCAAAGGTTAGATAGTAACTTTATGTTAGACACACAAGAGTACTAAGAAGGGGGTGAATCAATATTTAGACAATTTTCAATTTCAACAACTTCAACTTCTTCAGAGTAGATTAAACCTTAAGCATCATAATATCAACATGAAAGAATAACACAATGCACATCAACACATAACACTAGATATACGTGGAAAACCCTAGAAGGGAAAAACCATGGTGATGATTAACTCACAATATATGAAGCTCAAATAATAACTTTATTTTAGGGGCTATAACCCAAGGAAGCTGCTACTCCCTAAGTAACTTTGATTTAGGGTCACTCCCAAGGAAGCTTATACTCCCTAATGACTTTGTTTTAGGGTCACTCCCAAGGAAGCTACTACTCCCTGAAATGAGAACACACTTACAAAATATTACAATATGATAGTCTTGCTACTGTCTTAAAACTGACATTGAAGCTTACACCTTTGATGATTACACTTCTACCTCTTCACACTTTCCTCTAATGATTTGATTAGTCAAGCACACTCTATACTTGATCATTGTCACAAATATGTCTTCAAAATGAATCAAGACATCATCAACAACTTTTGCTCTCTCCTTTAGTCACTCATCAACAATGCATTCATTCTGCCTTTTATCTGCTTGCGAGGATTTTAATCAAATTGTAATCACACTCTCCTCACTCAATTTTATTCACTATTTATACATGATATTACATTGATTACATAGCTTTTTGGCTAGATACAACATGAAAAATACATTTACAAGTCAGCCAAACAATACACAACATGAAACGTTTAGAAGATAGGTCCTAAGTAAAACCACACATTACACCAGTAGAAGATTCAAGCCTTGCAGACTCCAACACTTGCTTAAACAGGTCCAAAACATCCTTCATAGCTTTAAACATCAAGAAATTACATCCACACACTCCGCTCATATGGAAATAGGACAACTTTAAGAAAAACACATAAAGACTTGAAGTATAACAACCACATCAACTTGAAAACCTTATGCGGAACTGAAAACAAGAAAGATCTTCGTGAAACTTTTCTAGATGAGTCCACATGAGTCATAAAACATCCTCAAACACTTCTTTTCCACCACATATCAAAGAATTATGCCACACAACTTCAATCATTACATTGAGAACAATCTGTCATCTAGGACACACTACAACATACTGTCATTTGAAAAACTGAGCTGTGGACCACCAAAATCCTTGGAACTGCAAGGAAGCATGTAATACACATCTAGAAACATATCCTCAAAACCTCAATGGCAACCATTAATTTCCAGAGGAATACAGAGCAGTCCAATAGGCCTTCAACACTGCCTCACTCTGCCAGGACACATGTCGGTACTCTATCATGCATAACTTTCACAACGAAAGGGAAAATATACTGAATCTCTAGAATTATCATCTTCACTAGAATATTAACATACCTTTAGAACTGCATAGTTGAATCTACAAATGCAGAGGAATGCGGAGTATTCCTATTCAGTCTTCATCATCACATCATACTATCAGAGTATGAACCAGAACTCAGTCACTTATATCTTTCACAGTGGAGGAGCGGGTGATCTGAAACATTGAATTTAGCACTTTTACATCATACTGGGCTTAACTCTTGACCCACAAGACCATATCTTCAAAACTAGAGGAATGTGGAGCATTCCATTACCATGCTAGAAACACCTTCATAGAACCAACATTGTCTTCAAACTTGTCAATAGAAAAACATACATCCGATAATCAAAACATCATGAAACTTGGAACATACAAGATTTGACATTGTAGGAAGCTATGTTCCAATCTACAGAAGCACAATATCAATATAATGAGAATGCAGAGCAATCTCCTAGACAGTCTTCAAAGAGACGTCATCCTGAAACAAGAACTGTCACCAACTTCCAGAGGCCAAATCTTCTTTGTACCAACACATACAACTAAGGAATATTAGGATGGAACATTCAACATGCTTCATGCCACTAGCAACACATCTAATCCTCTTAGTGCTTCTAGTTCCCATCTCAATTTTGTACTAATTAAGGCACATCTCAATTCTGTACTAATCAAGGCATGACATCCAACCATGAACACCATCACACTTCTATGATAGTGTGGACATCAATGACAACCTCAATGATAGTCTTAACAATCTCCTCAACCTTGTGACAGTGTTGACATCAATGACAACAACCTTAGGCATCATATGTGCAACACTTTACCTAACAAAAACATAGAATATATCAACCGTAAGGAATAATCTCAATATTACTACTGAAAGTTGACTATTGTCTCACAAAAGAATTTAAGATTTTTGAGGTATCAAAATGCCTAGTTGATATTGAGGTTATCTTGTTTAATATCATTATAAAATGATTGTTAAAGTCTCCCAACTATCATTTAATTGATATCATGATAATACTTAACAACTTAGTGCCTTCAGCTTGTTGTAGCCGCAAGGCAACTCTACATAGAATGCATGTATCATACTAAAATCGACCTTCTGTAGTCATAAGATAAACTCTTAGAAAGAATATAGGTATTATACTGTTATCAGCCTTATTAATCTGTAAGATAAACTCTTAGAAAGAATATAGGTATTATACTGTTATCAGCCTTCTTAAGTCGTAAGATAAACTCTTACAAAGATTACCAACATTGACAACAAAAGACAAAACATTTCCAGCCATGCATATCCTCAGCTATAAAAAAATGTACCTATTCAATGATAAGACACAGTCCTTCCTCTACCACTTGGAATTCCTCCTTGTGTTTCTCTCTTGCCATCTCCTCTATTCCTTGTATGCTCTCGACGTGATGTTCTAAAAACACCATTTAAAAGAAAATTCCTATTGTTCTCTCCACCCTGCGGGATAACTACCCACTTCCCTAAGAATCTTCCTCCAAAGAGCATGCAATGCTACAAATGTTCTTCTTAAGAAAGAATAACTCTGAACAATAGTGGCTTATTCCCCACTCACTCCACATTATATGGAATATAGGATACGTGCCCCAATACGTAAACGTAGTGGTTTACACTCCAAAGAAATCTTATCACAAAAGATAAGTGTTTATAACTTAGTAAACATGTTTTCTATAACAATATAGTGATACACTGATAAATAAATATAACATATCAACATAATGGTAGTAATACCATAAGTACAGATGTGGGGAAAAATAATCATACAACCAAATACGAGTATGGGGTTGAGATTTGCTCCTCCCTCGCACGCTTGCACAGACGTTTGTATATATATATATATCTATATCAAAAAATTCCAACAAAGGAAAATGATTAAACTCTAAACATCAATAATGTTCCCTGAACATTTCTCAACCAAATCAAATGAAGTTTGACATCGAAAAACCTTTCCTTAATGACAAATCGACAATGGTCGAGTTGAGATTGACTTAAACAAGGAGAGTTAACTATTACATACCTCATCTTGAGAAGGTTCACTAAATATACAACATGGAATTCGATTGGAAAAACATATCCCTTTCCAAGCATCTATTTTCTTCTCTCTGATGATCCTCTTGTTCTTTTCTCAGAGGTGGAAATCTATTTCCTAGTTACACTCACAATCACACAAACTATGATTAGTGTATGATCAGTAAATAATCTCAATATCATTTGATCTCATGTCAAATTCTATGCATTATTCATAATTCATAAAATTAATGATTTGTCCTGACATTTTCCTAAACATCAAATCATTAATCTATGATAACTTATCCACTAATTACATGGAAGTAAAAGTAAAGAATAGTCAAATTTTTGGGGATGTAATAGATGGTGAAGCATAGCAATGAGCTCCTCCCCATCGCTAGTGTTTGTTGTGTATAAGACGTATAGTGTGTCGACGACATACTCTACGGCACTCATGTATTCCGTGTGTCTTCCTTGCATGTTTTGCATGTTTTAGTGGTGGCGGATAGTGATGAGCTCTCCCCAAGCCATGTGTCTTGCATGTTTTGTGGTGGTACGTAACAATGAACTCCCCCCACACTATGTGTTTTGTGTGCTTTTGATAGCAGTGCATAGCGATGATTTCCCCCCATCGCCTAGTTAGGATAATATAATTGTTTAATCATGTCTTCTCTTCGTGTATACCTTGTGTATTGCATGATTGCGTTCATGTCTTCTCCGTGTATTTTATGCCTTTCAATGTCTTCTCTATGTATTGCGTGCTTCCTTACTATATTCACCATGTTTTGCATGATTGTTAAGTGTTCTCTTATACTTGCCTGAGATTGGGGGCTAGAGATAGTCTTCCAAGCTTGGGTTTGTGCCTTTGGCTTTAGTGCTTGGTGCGTTTGATGTGCCTTGACCATACTTTAATGCATGTGCTAATCATAAGATCATACACGCATTAAAGTGGGGGCTAAATGTTATGGAGTAAAAAGTGTCTAGTTACCTTTTTACCTCCTTGTTTAGCTCCTAGGTCCCATTTATTACATTATGCATTATAATTGATCATCCCGAAGCAAATTGCCTAACACCCATGACAATTTGGAACCTTGGGCCCTCACTAATCTCATCCTAGACTAAAAATGGGCCTTTGGACTTGGGTGCCAACCACCCAAGTCCTCCCTGATTGGTCGAGGTAAATTAGTGGCATGTCAGCTTGGGACCTTTCAAAAGGTTTCTCTTTTGTCAACTCTTGTGGTTTAATTTGATGAATATTAGTGGGAAAGCATATATAAGTGAGTTTTTGAATTCATTTTGAAGTAATAAAGAGATAGCCAACTTATGATCTTGGAGCAAAGAGCATTCAAAGTATTCATTGTGTTTCTAGATCATATTTGTGTTGTCATTGTGTATGTTGTTGCAGGTTTGAAGTCATCATCTATCTCCTTATGAATTGAAGGATCTTCATTCTCCTATGGGCTTCATCACATAGGTGATATCATTATTGTTTGAATCATTCTATCATCATTTTGTTTAGCCTTTTCCCTACTAGCACATACTCTATTTATCTATCAATGGTGTTGGAAAGCTTGAATCCTATTTCAGAGTTCGATTGAGGCAAATCCCTAAACACCGTAACACCCAAACCCCCTCTTGTCATCTTGTGTGTAGGTTACAGGTGTAGGATTCAGGAAAGGTGAAGATACAGGAAGACTGAGTAGGAATCAAGGATTCAGGATTTGACAGAAGTTCAGGAATATTCCCCCAAAGAGACTTGGTTGCCTAGTGCCCTAGTATTTTGGGCCTTTTGACACTAGATCTGGCATCTGAGCATCATTTACAACATATCTCCAATTTACAGCTCTGACAGATTCCAACTTTCAGGACTTGGGCACCCCCTATTTCATCTGCCAACACATCAGCTTCTGAGACACAGGTTTTAGTATCTCTCTAATAATCTTTGTGCATTTGGATCCTAGGTTCCAGTAATTTTTTGTCTGTTATAAGTTGAGCATCCTATAACTAGGGTTTAGTGCTGATTTGACCTAGGTTTTGATAAAAAGGCTTAGTTAAATATGATCTTTCTATAGCAAACAAGAGTACAAGATCTGTAGCTAAGTCCACCTCCGTTTGGTAGTGATTTGGCTCGGTCTTGTCCTTGAATGTTATTGTGAAAGAGGGTTTGATATAGTGTTCATGATACTCTTCTTCATTCTCTTTTTCATATGCAACAAATAGATAAATAAACAAGATTATTTTAATTATTTATTTGATGCTTAGATTTTATTTTAAATTAATTATCTAGTCAGATAATTCTGATTTCTAGTATCATTTAGAAATAGAATTAATATGATTTTACATTTCAATTGGGTAAGTGCATGGAAATGGGGGTCAAAAGAGGCTATTTTTTTTCTTGAAATCAACTAAACCTAAACTTGGATGAGTAGTTTGATATGAATACACTCAAATTTTGAAGATATAATAAGAACAAGAATTGTAGTACTCTGAATCTAGTTTCTAAACTACTAAAGTTTTTAAAAAATGGTTAATATTAAGATGGTGAAATGTTGTGTGTACACAAAAGTCTTCCTATTTTTCTCACTAAAATATAACATAGTGTCCAGTGTGTGCCCCCCTATTTTTTGTTGCATTCAGTATTTAAAAAATGGTTGGTAGAAATATAGTAAAGAGCGAGTACTACAAGTTGTGTAATTTTTTCATATTTTTTTGTGATTTTTCAAATGGATGCATCTTAAAAGTTATATTTATGAGTCCCCACATCACATAACTTGCACAAAAATAATTAAAAATGAAAAAAATATTTTTAATGCATAAAGAATTAAGCATAGAACAATTCTATGTAATTTTTTAAAAATTTCGATTAGTGGGTCAAAATTTATAAAGAAAAATTAATACATATGTTATTGAGGAATATGAAGAGATTATTCAAAGAATATAAAAATAAATACCTTAACTTAGTCAATATATTAAAAAAATGGTTAGAAAGCTAAGAATTAGCTCATCATTTTGGTGGTGGTTTCATCAAATTTTTATTATAAAATGAATAAATCTAGTGATGATGAAGTATTAAAATGTTATTGACTATGAAAAATATGTTTCTAGGAGGTATCATAGAGGTCCAATCCTTAGTCTTGGTCACCCAAGCCTAGTCCAAGCCTTAAAAGGTGGGACCAAAATTTGAAAAAATATAAAACATGATCATGTTCTAAAACACAATCATGTTTTCTAATAAATGAAGAAAAAAAAATAGAGAGAGAGGGAGAGATACATAGATTGAGAGATAGAGAGGGGGAGAGGGACACTTGGAGAGATAGAGATAGAGAGATAGAGGGGGGAGAGTGAGGGAGAGATAGAGATAGAGAGGGGGAGAGGGAGATAGAGAGAGGGAGAGAGTGAAAGAGGGTGATATATAGATAGAAAGATATAAAGAGAAAGAGAGAGGGGAGGGGGGAGAGGAGGAGAGAGGGGGAGATTGAGAGATATAGATAGAGATAGGAGAGATAGAGAGAGATGGAGAGGGGGAGATTGAGAGATATAGATATAGAGGGAGAGATAGAGAGATAGAGAGAGATGGAGAGGAATGACAAGGGATGAAGGGAGAGATATAGAGAGGGAGCATAGAGAGATAGAGGGAGAGTAGATAGAGATATAGAGAGGGGGAGATAGAGAGATATAGATGGAGAGAGAGGGGTGGGAGAGAGAGAGGGAGGAGGTAGAGAGATATAGATAAAGAGAGGGAGATATAGAGAGATAGAGGGGGGAGAGCGAGAGGGAGGGAGGGAGTGAGGGAGGATAAAGAGATGGAGGGAGAGTAGATAGAGATATAGAGATAGGGAGGTAGAGAGGGAGAGATAGAGGTGGGGTTGAGATAGAGAGAGAGGGAGAGATATAGATATATAGAGGGAGATATAACGAGTGGAGAAAGGATGTAGATACAGAGAGGGAGAGATAGAGAGGTAGATATGGAGAGGGAGAGATAGAGAGAGGGAGCAAGATAGGAGGGGAGAGAGAGGGGGAGGAAGGGAGGAGGGGAGAGGAGTTTGGGGGGAGATAGAGACATGAAGATATAGAGAGGGAGAGATAAGAGAGAGAGGGGGAGAGGGGAGATATAGAGAGAGGGAGAGATGGAGAGATATAGGTAGGGAAGGAGGGAGAGATAGATAGAGATAAAGAGGGAGAGATCAAGATAGAAAGATATAGAGAGAGATAAAGAGATAAACCCTCTCTCTCTCTGCCTACATCTTCCTTAATATTGAAACTTGAGTTCCTTAAATGTGAACCCAAAACCTAAACATCGACAAATAATAATTAAAAATAAACCCTCTCACCCTCACTCTATCTATCTCTCCCTTTGTTTATCTATTTCTCTCTATCTCCCCCTCTCCCTCTTTCTATATCTCTATCCACTCTCCCTCTATCTCTCTATCACCTCTCTCTCTCTCTATCACCTCTCTCTCTCTCTATATATAGAGAGAGAAGAGGGGGATAGAGAGAGATATATCCCTCTCTATCTATATATCTTAATCTCCTCCCTCTCTATATCTATCTCTCCCTCTCTCTACCTACATCACTGAATCCCTCCCTCTATATCTCTATCTAATCTCTCGCTATCTCTCTTTACTCTCTCTCTCCCCCTTCTATCTCTCCCTCTCTATCTCCTCTCTCTATCTATATCTCTATATCTCTCCCCTTCTTCCTATCTTTCTATATCTTGTTGGCAAGAGACACTGCTCCGGCATGGACTTGTGTGTTGTCATTGATGGCAACAAAGATCAGAGATCCCTTCAGCATGACAAGAAGACATCTCTAGAAGGCCATATTGGAATTCAGGTCTGGTTGGCAGAAATGACTAAGTATGAGCAAGAAATAGAGTAAGAGATAGTAAGTGGATCAGTGTGCTTCCATAGGTGAAGACCTGAAAATGTGGCTTAGGTATAATGTTCACAATTGTTTGATGTTGTTATATTCCAGTGATCAAGTCCTGACTTCCTTCGGAAGTCACTTAGAAGAAATATCTAAGTCTGGATGAACAAAGGTGTAACAAAGACAATGAATGGGGCACAATATAATGGTCTGCATTCCTCTGTAAGTGCATATTTTAGTCTATTGTTATGAAGGTATGACAAGTGGTCAGAATAAACATTGGATATGATTTGTGAGGTCCCATTTGGTCCACAACATGAGTTGAGATGTGATAGAGGAACCTATCATATATGTTATAAAGAAATAAGCCAACGGGCTAATTAAACCATTATGCAGAGAAGAATTATGAGTTGGATGATAAAGGTAAGTGGTTGTATGATTAGAGCCAACACATATGAAGACATATGAATGTTTATTAAGATTTGCATTGACAATTTAACACAAGAACAAGTTGACAAGATATAACACTTGGTGTACATGCTTCATAGTTTGCTTGCTGACTTGATCATGAGAAAGATTTAGATGTAGATATAAATAGAGGATGGATTTTGGTATTTGAGTAGTAGAAGTGTGAATATATGTGTGATAATGTGAGCATGAGAATTGAAGAGCAAAGTTAGCAGATCAATAAGGATGAAGACTAAGGATACAATATTCAGTTATTAAATG
Organism: Cunninghamia lanceolata; assembly: GCA_027924645.1. Taxonomy (NCBI): domain Eukaryota; kingdom Viridiplantae; phylum Streptophyta; class Pinopsida; order Cupressales; family Cupressaceae; genus Cunninghamia; species Cunninghamia lanceolata. The sequence continues at coordinate 7,062,186 of BSBN01000578.1, read as the reverse complement.
ACTGCACCCTGGCATATTGACGGATGCTTTTGCAGTATTCATACTTACTATATGATTTCACTTGTGATGAATAGTGAGCAATCTCCATAAAGGCAGTGAGCTCGGCAGTGAGCCTCCATTAGGGTTTAACAACCCTTATTGTAATCTTTCTAGGTTTAGGATTGAGATAGTGAGCCTACTAGACCTAGTTGTACTTCATGGCAGTGAGCCAACATGTTCTAGGCCCATGGAGTGACCAAGCCTGAACATTAGTATTTGTAAAAGATTGCAATATATATATAGATATATATATATATATTGAGAGCTAATCCTCTCTGTGGTTTTTCCCTCTTTGGGTTTTCCACGTAAAAATCTTGGTGTTCATGTGTTATGTCTTTGTGGTTGCTATTCATTTGTTTAATCTATTTTCATATAATTAAATTTGGTAAATGGATAATAGAGTAAGTGTACAAATGGTTTTGTAGAACACTAATTCACCCCCCCTCTTAGTGTTCATTAGATTCAACAATTGGTATTAGAGCAAGGTTCCTTGGAAGAAGCCTAACAACTTGAGGAAGATCTGGGAAGGTTCACTCATGGCAGAACAAAGGCATCTCACTTATCCTGAAGCAAATCCTCCTGGCAGCGTTAAGATTGGTAATCAAGTATATGTTAACCATGAGTAATTTGAAGTAGCTCTAGAAGATCTTGACAAATCCAAAGTTGAAATCATGGGTTTAGAAGAAAGTATCAAAGAAGTTGATCTTTGCATTATGAAATTAAAAGAGAAAATCAATAAATCTCAGGATAGAAGGAAAGAATTATGTGAGCGACTAAAACAAGCAAGTGAATCTATAGAGAGTCTTCTCAAGGTGATTGAAGAAAAGACCAAGAGCGAGGAATATCTGAATCAAGTTGTGAAGGACAAGTCAGAGGAATGTGAAAAACTAAGAAAAAAAGTTCTGCTCTTGAAATTTGATCTAGAAGAAGCCAACAACTACAAAGAAAAATTCAAAATAAGCTTTGCAAAACTTGATGAGTTTCTATCCAGTCAAAAGTATCCAGATGATAAACAAGGGTTGGGATTTGAAAAGGGAGAAAGTTAAAATTTAGGGCAAGACAGATCTAAAGAAGGTAGAGGCAAAAACCATCCAGTAAGAAATCAAAGAAGAAAACCTAAAGGACCTCTGATCAGGCAACCAAATGCACAAAGGTACCCATCTTTCAATGGTCATTATTTCAAATGCAATAAGTATGGTCATAGGGCTACTCAATGTAGAAGTAGAATAAATCAAAATGCTCCATCTTTTTCTGGTCAATGTTTCAATTGCAAGAAGATCGGTCATAAAGCAAATGAATGTAGGAGTATGTCAAGAAATGTGTCAAACTATCCAAGGAATGGTCAATCCTTCAATGGCAAATGTTTTGCATGCAATAGATTTGGGAATATGGCTAACCAATGCAGATCAAGGCCAAATTCAAATGTCAAGAGAAATCAAAGTCAAAGAAATATTGTGTGCTTCAATTGCACCAAGTCTAGACACTTTGCTAGATTCTGTAGAACCAGAAATGTGAAAAGAAACTACAATACTAAATACAAGAAAATAGAGCAAAAGAGTGACAAAGGGAAGGAAAAGGTTGATCTGGTTGAAACCAAGAAAGAAATGAGCAAAATTTGGATCAAGAAAGATGTGATTGAAGTCAAGGATGAATCTGTACCATCATTTGGTGCAGATACTTCCTTCAGGAAGTAAATTGGGAGCTTTGCCTCAGGGGGAGCAGTGTTAAAAATCTAAATCCCCCAGCTAGAAAGTTGGTGTTAGAATCCAGCACAGAGATATGTGCTAGAATCTAACATGATAGATCCCCTGAAAGTAATTCTGGAAGAAAAAGTTCTAATGTAGAGCATTGCAAAGAAATCCTAATCGATTGTACTCTATAGTGAAGAGTTTAATAGCTTTTTGGAACAAGCATTAATGACGATTAGGTTAAGTCTTGCAGACGATAAAAGGGAACTAGTGTAGTCTCAAAATCACTTTGCATCCAAAGTTATCAAGTGTTCAAAGAGATTGAAGCAGAATTTGAGTAACAATAACCAAGATTTGAAGAACTTCGAAGTAATTCAGAGAAACAAGGTATTTCCGTTCAAACCCTATTTGTGAAATCTGTTAAAATTTTGAGATGGCGATGCCACAAGTTGTTGATATTACTAAGCGACCTCGACCAAAATTCAAGAAACACCCATTCAAATCAACTGAAGTCGATCAGATGGGTGTATTTTCAAATATTCCTCGTGGAGTCATGCATGCAGAGGATGTTAGGGCATATATTTATGTTACCCTAGAGGAATTTAGTGATAGCAGGTTTTCTGATCTCTACATAAAACACTTGAGTAATGAGAATCTCGATCTAAAGAATGAATATCAAGCATTGGAAGAGAAGAAATTTATTCAGTACTTGGACTTCCCAACATTTTTGGAGGATGAATGGGTCCGGTATTTGTTAAGCAGGATTCATGATGAATTCATGTGGCTTGAGAGACCTTTCAAGATTACAAAAGATGTTATAAGGGCAGTTACTGGTTTATGGTCTACTAGATTGGTACCACTATTGAAATCCATAAAGAATGATATACTAATGGCAACTATTGAAGATAAATTTGACAAGAGAGCTTTACCAATAAATGATATTGAGGATCATGTTGTGAGATTTGCCTCAATGGTGTTGGCATACAAAGTTTATTTTACCAACCGGGAAAACTCTATTTCAGGCATGGCCATATACACAACTTATCAAATGATTAAGGACAATGCTGACTATGACATCTGTGAATTGCTTCGACAACAAGTAATGGATAACCTGAAGAAGACATAGGAAGGTAAATACCCCTTCAAATTTGGCACACTGATCATGTGTTTATTCTTCTATTTTATGCAAGAGTTGCTTGGTATGAAGAACCTATTATGGACCAATGATAAACCTATTACAGTCCAAATTAGAAATTTGTTGAGTAGCATAGGCACTATTGATGCACATAATCTAGCCCTATGGGGTTATTTTAAAAACTTCAAAAGATCAATGCAAGCCAGGGAAAGAATCCTCAGAATAGTTGAAAAATACAAGGATACAATCTACTTTATTGTGACAAAAGATCAATGTTTGATAGAGGTTGTTGAGCCCAAAACAGTCTGGGTTATGCCTATGGGATTTGAGGTAGATGGAGTTGTGTTGGAAAGTTATGCTCAATATATGCTAAGTAAACCCATAGATCCCAATGAAGAAAGATTTGGGACCTATGAGGAACTGCATGCCAAAATTTTTGTCGAAGAAAGAAAACCTGAGATTTGTAAGAAAATAAAGAAAGTGGCAGAATAAATTACCCTGAAACATGGATTCACAAAAGAACAAGTGACCAAGACAAGAGAAAAAGAACAACTTGATAAGGAAGCAAAAGATAAGAGAAAAAGTGAAGCAAGAGACACTACAGAGGTAATAAAGGAGTTCTTGGAAAGAGAAGAACTAGTTCCAGATGAGCCTAAGTCAATCCAAGGTCTAATAAACCTACATACAATGTCTCCTGTTCAGATGCTCAAATTAGCTTCAGTTGCCCAAGCCAAAGCAAGAAAAGAGTTATTGAAGTCCCACATTGAGGACAATGAACTCATAAATGATGCATCCAGTATCTTGGATAAGATGGTGCCAACTTATTGGAAGGATACCTCTCTATCTGCTTCTTGTCAACTCAAGGGACTCATTCACTCTGTAAGTACACACTTTGAATCTCTTGAAAAATTTGCTGAAACAAAAGCTAGACAAGAGTTTAATGAGAAAAGGTTAGATGAGTTGACAAAGTTGATAGCCCATGATAAGGCTCAGCTAGATAATGGGATATAAAATATTCAAAATGATATTATAGATGTTGGTGATATGTATAAATTTTGTCTATCATGGCCAGAAGTTACAAAGAAGACAAAAGAAAAGATTAAAGAATTGGAAGAAAAACTGATGAATATCTCTAAGAATTTTGATTCGGTACATGAATCAACCAGCAACAAAGAAGCTCAAGTCTTCAACATCCACAATGAATTGAATGTTTTAATAAATCAAAAGTATCAAATAATGAGAAGAATGGGATAATTGAGAACACTGATCGTCCCAAACTAGATTCAATGACCAAGCTTGTAGCTGAAGCGCATCTTGCTGGACAAATGGCCACACCATCAAATTTACAAAAGGCAAAACTTTAGTCTTTCTACTCAGTGGACATATACAAATTTTGGATGGTTCTAAGAAGAGCTAGGATACTGAAATAGATCAACTAAATAATGTTTTTAGTGACATACTTCAGCATATGTAAAATAATGTAGAAGACTATACTTGTAAATATGCGGCAGAGTACATAAAATTTTGAAGTCCTGACAAGTTTTTGGTTCTGGGTCACACCCTTTTCCATTGATGTCAAAGGGGGAGAAGAAGATTAGTGAAAATGGATAAACATCCCAGGGGGAGTAGGAGAATGAAGTGTATATAGCAAGGGGGAGCAGTCAAGCATTTTTCACTAATCGTTGCCATCAATGCCAAAGGGGGAGATTGTTGGCAAGAGACACTACTCTAGCATGGACTTGTGTGTTTTCATTGATGGAAACAAATCTCAGAGATCCCTTCAACATGATAAGAAGACATATCTCTGGAAGGCCATATTGGAATTCAGGTCTGGTTGGCAACAATGACTAAGTATGAGCAAGAAATAGAGTAAGAGATAGTAAGTGGATCAGTGTGCTTTTGTAGATGACCTAAAAATGCAGCATAGGTATAATGCTCATTAATTTTTTGATGTTGTTATATTCCAGTGATCAAGTCCTGACTTCCTCCGGAAGTCACTTAGAAGAAATATCTAAGTCCAGATGAACAGAGTGTAACAAAGATAGTGAACGGGGCACAATATAATGGTTCGCATTCCTCCGCAAGTGCATATTTTAGTTTGCGGTTCCGAAGGTATGACAAGTGGTCAAAAATGAATAGTGGATATGATTTGTGAGGTTCCATTTGGTCTACAACATGAGTTGAGATGTGACAGAGGAACCTATCATATATGTTATTAAGAAACAAGCTGACAGGTTGATTAAATCATTATGCAGAGAAGAAACATGAGTGGGATGATAAATGTAAGTGGTTGTTTGATTAGAGCTGACACATATGAATACATATGCATGTTTATTTAGATCCACATTGATGATTTAACACAAGAACAAGCCGACAGGATATAACACTTGGTGTACACGCTTCACAATTTGCTTGCCAACCTGATCATGAGAAAGATTTAGATGCGGATATAAATAGAGGATGGATTTCAGTATTTGAGTAGTAGAAGTGTGAATATATGTGTGATAATGTGAGCATGAGAATTAAAGAGAAGATTAATAGATCAATAAGGATGAAGACTAAGGATATAGTATTTAGTTATTAAATGACTGCACCCTGGCATACTGATGGATGCTTTTGTAGTATTCATACTTACTATATGATTTCACTTGTGCTAAACAGTGAGTAATCTTCATCAAGGCAGTGGGCCTAGCAGTGAGCCTCCATTAGGGTTTAACAACCCTTATTGTAATCTTTCTAGGTTTAGTATTGAGATAGTGAGCCTGCTAGACCTAGTTGTACTTCATGGCAGTGAGCCAGCATGTTCTAGGCATGTGGAGTGACCAAGCCTGAACATCAATATTTGTAAAAGATTGCAATATATATATTGAGAGCTAATCCTCTCTGTGGTTTTTTCCTCTTTAGGTTTTCCATGTAAAAATTTTGGTGTTCATGTGTTATGTCTTTGTGGTTGTTGTTCATTTGTTTAATCTATTTTCATATAATTAAATTTAGTAAATGGATAATAGAGCAAGTGTACAAATGGTTTTGTAGAACACTGATTCACCCCCCCTCTCAGTGTTCATTGGATTCAACATATCTATGTATAAATATCTATCTATCCCTCACTCTCCCCATCTATCTCTCCATCTTACTATCTCTATCTCTCCTTGTCCCCCTCACCTTCTCTATATCTCTATCCTCCCTCTCTCTATCTATCCCTCTCCCTCTCTATCTCTCCCTCTAGCCCTCTTTCTCTCTATATCTCCCTCACTCTATCTATATCTCTTAATCTCCCTCCCACGTTTTATCTCTTCCTCTCTCCATTTATACCTCTCTATCTCCCTATCACTCCCCCTCTGTATATCTCTATCTACTCTCCCTCTATCCTCCCTCTCCCTCTCTCCCTTTCTATCTCTATCTTTGTATCTCTTTCTAGCCCTTTCTCTCTCCCCCTCTCTATCTCTACCTCTATATGTCTCTTCATCCCTAATCTTTCTTTGGCTATCTCTATCTATATCTCTTAATCTCCCCTCTCTATCTCTCCCTTTCTCTCCCTTTCTCTATCTATATCTCTCAATTCTCCCCTCTTCTCCCCTCTCTATATCTCCCTCTCCCTCTCTCTATCTCTATCTCTCTACATCTCCCTCACTCTCCCCTTCTATCTCTCTATCTCTCCCTCTCCCTCTCTATCTCTCCTTGTCCCTCTCCCCCTCTCTATCTCTCTATCTATTTATCTCTCCCTCTCTCTATTTTTTTTCCTTATTGAATATTGTTGGTAAATAGATTTGTCACCGTGAAATAACCTTTGAAATTGACCCGTTGCCCTTAGAGCGGTGACTAAATAGTCCCAACAGTTGGAGAAGCTATTATTGAATTATCAGCTTTCCTCTACGTTTGAGAGGGACAACTCCCTCGTATGATAGGGGTATTTGTAGATTTTTTTGTACTTTTATCCTGAAAGTATGAAAAGGAAGAAAAGCAAAATAACAAGAGAAATAGGCATGTAGAAACCCTCGTGGTAGACGTACGAAAACCAACAAGAGTTTCACAATCTTATTGAAAAGTATGAGGGGATTTCACCACAAAGACAGAAACCACTTTCCTAAACTCCATGATGAATTTCATGACATATGTGCAACAACGATGAAGAGGGATGGCAAATCTCAACATACGAAGAGATAATTTACCTTAACACTTTCAAATCAGGATACCAAGACATGATTGTGTTTCATCACCCCAATTGCATGCTTCAATGGATAACTTTGATTTACACAAATACATAGAAAAATCACCAATTTGACATACGAGAAAGTAGTAATCATAACTCAGAAATACATCAAGAACATATGAACTGAAATGCACTTCTTCATTATTCTTTCGAAATTATACAATTTTAAAGGCAAACTATACAATGTGTAAGACCAAAAATGTTCCAAGAAGTTTCATAAGTTCCCCCTGCAAAAGTTCTCTCTAAAGAGACCCCTCCTCTTCCCTCTTACATTTCAAATAGCCTCATATTTATAAGATTTTTCCCATAACCACCTAGTAACCACTTTGTAACTAACTTGTAACTACCTTTTTTGAAAAAAAACCTAATTTTGAACTTTTAATTACAATAAGTGAAACAAGTCACTTTTACAAAAAGGTAATTAAAACTTGCAACTTCCCACTTGTGGATTTTGCTAAGTTATTTCCATCTCTGTCTACTCCATTTTGATGATCAGATCTCACCGAATGTTGAAAACTTCTCTAGATACCTGAATCTTAGACTTCCTGTGTTCTTGCATATAAATCCTAGATGAAGAGAATAGTTGCATATTTTCCTGATCTGATACAATCAAAAAATGCTACCATCATCATCTCGCAAGCCAATTCCTCTGAATTTACATTGATTTTTGTCATTTGTAGCTTGTGATCTATCTCTTCCACAAAAAGAATGTAGTATTTTATGGCCTTTGATCCAACTTTTCTTAATTTGGTGCATGACTTATGCGAGTTGGTTTCCACAATCATATCTTGTTGATCCAGAAATATCCCTAACACACTTAGAATGAGCCCTTTCCAGTAGATCTAGTCCTTTGCCAATGACGCCCTTAACCATGGCAACATGTTGAATGCTATTCAACTTTGAGCGATAAGAATATGCCTGAAATGTACCCCACATTGTAGGAAACCTAACAATAATAGTTCATTCAACCAGCTTCTCTCATTCCTTATTATATCTGATAAGGTCTGCAATGGCTATGAGGGGTAGATTATGCTCCTTGGATAACTTTTATAATCTTGGTAAGCGCACCATTGAGCTATAATCATCAACTATTCCATAAAGGACTGCAATGATTCTCAACATTTCTAGTATTGTAACATCCACAAAATCTTCAATATGGCCAACACTCTTTAGTACTCCACCTTCTTTGTCATCAAATGAGAATATATGACTAGGCCTTCGAGGTTACTAAAGATGCTCACATAATAAGACATCCTTCATTCTCTGAGTCTTCATCATCCTCTTTCAAAATCTTGAAATGATTTAGTATTATTTAACCATCCGTTATCGATTTGTTTTGAAGACACATTAGATTCACTTCCATTATTATCTGTGATAATCTGATCTTTTATCTGCCTCCTTTAGAAACGGTTTGGTATCGTTATGGTAGAAGAAACAACAAGAAATCAAGAATGATCCGATCTTTGTATACCATTCAAGCTCATTTCCTTAAAGAATGGGCATCAATGTTAAAACCAGGTGACAACGATTTGCTAATGCTTTTCCCATTTTCCCTTGGAGTTTCCCTATGAAGGTGCATATTATGAAGCAATAAATTCTCTTTGGAATGTTGATCTCGAACTTTGAACAACATTCATTGTACTGAATCACCTTCTCTTGTTATCGTTTCACCCATGGTGAAGAGCATTGATTTGATCCGATCACAGATGTTCTCCAAAACCAGATCATCCATGTGTTGAAATAGGGGTACCTAGCGCACCAGATCTAAATAGAGGTGATATTTGATGTCTCGCCTGAGACCTTCAGACAAATTATGAATCATTGCACTTTCATCTACACCTCGCATTGCAGCCCATTTTTGTCTTTCATAGTGTCTCACTCGCTATCTCAAACGTTGAGGCAGTTGCCTGCGCTTCATCTACCATTCATCATTTCTCATTTTGAGCCACATGGATTGCTTTCTAGAAATTGCAACATGCAAAAACACCTTGATATTGCCAATAAGCATTTTGACTAGAAGCAATCCACTGGTTAAAACTATAATGTCAAAAATTGCCTCCAGCCATTTCTGTAGTGCTCTCCAAATTGCCAAATGTGATCAGTGTCACAAAACTCCAAAAGATTGGGAACAATATCTTTTCTATACGGTTTGTGTTTATAACTAGAGGAAACACCTACTTATAAGCCCCGTAGTTGAATCTGCCATTTTCTTTTATGTAGACTCCATGCACATCATTATTCACACTCCAAGCTAGTCTCTCTGGATTCCTGACTAGTGATGAACCATATAATATAGGATTGCCACAACCCAATATGCTATAATCACAGCCCTTGGTGACTTAACATAAGCACCAGTCATCGCATTTTCTCCAAGTTCAGTACACTTCCATCGAGCAGCAAGTATACACAATGCCATACTGTCTTCATTGCCTGAGACTCCAATTATCATTCTATGAGACCACGGGCCTTGCCTCTTTTCAATTTATAAAAGAAAGAGTAGTGAGTTCTATCTCTTTTTTATCTTTGCTCGCATTCCTATACAACATTTGGTCTGCATGGATGTATCACTTGGAGAGGGTGAACACTAGATTATGAAATGGACCTTTGTGACTGCATTATTATTGCAGGGTGCACGGGCCTGCAAGGCAACTAATATTGATATTGTAGGGCTAATTCAGCTTTTCCACAATATTATCCGGTTGTCCTTCTGCCTTGATGTTGTGAACTATTTTCTTGGTTTGCAGTCTTTTCTCTTAAGTAAGGTTTATCAACCCCATTGAATGGTGAAGTTGAAATCTGGCCATGATTTGACATTTTCAGCACTTGGGCAAAATCATTACGGTAGTCTATGCAACGGTCAATTCTCCAAGCTTGGGTCTTCTATCTAAAGGTTGTTCTAGAATATTTTCAAGGTTTTCAGCTATAGCTCTTCTTTTTGATGATGAAATTGTAGGTAGTTGCTAGCAACCCTCCTACAAAAATCTTCTTCGTTCTAACAACACCTCCTCCAAAGTTTTGGCCACCATTGTTGTTGTAGCTGTTAGCCCTGGCACTCTGTTGCTCTTCTCTAGGAACTTCTTTCTTTGCTTCCACAGTTCTGCCATCGATGGTGTGCTTGTCCTGAAGAACCCTGTCAAGAATAGAGGGGTCGGTGAAGATGACAAAGCCAAATCCTCTGGCATGGCCCGTCATGCGATCTTTCATTATCATAGTCTGCACAACCTTGCCATAGTGGGCAAAATACTCTGCCAGTCTTTCTTCGCTTGTCTCCCATGATATCCCGCCAATGAAGAGCTTGCCCTGATCGGAATCCATTTTGACTTGTTCAGAGAACCTGCAAACCCCACTCTATAAAAATAGCAACCTTGCCTAGTGTGGACGATTGAGATCTAACCTCTGATTCTCATCCACGGTTAATGTGGATTGCTGGGGGTCCATATCATGCTCCAAGGCGGGCTACGGGCTGGGAGGATGTCAGTAACTACCATGGAATCTAGTTTTAAATCCTCTAATTGCAGTCTCTTAGAGGTTTCTGAAGCTTTTTCAACCCATCCATTTTGTTCATATCTTGTGATCTTTGCATGCCATGAGACAACGTTTCTCTGACGCACACTATCAGACTGTTCTTATGTGTTGCCCATTTTGCAGAAATACATGTCTACCAGAGCATTTCAAACTATGATATCTGAGGAGATTGGCGAGGGTTTTAACTTCTAAGTAGTTATAATAACTACTTTTATTTGTAACCATATTTCTTTTCACAAGTTAGTCAAAACTGCAAGTTGCTTCCTTTTTTTTACCTTTTGGACAACTTCGCCAAAACTAAAAGTGCGCGCAAACTTAGCCAAACTTGAAAGTTAATGCAAACTTTTTGAGAAGTGAAAGTTGACATGAGGTTTGCACATGAACTTTCAATTTTTCCTAAGTAGGCCAAAAATAACTTATTTTTGAAAGCAAACTCTCCACTTAACCAAATTCACATGTGATATCTTTTCGACTTAGGCGAATTTGTAACTTGAGAACTGTGTAGGAGCGAGAAATGGCGAAAAGTACATAACTTTCAACTGGAAGGTCAGATTGTCATGAAATTTTGCCACATTGTCCATATTAACATTATAAATCTCTGTGCCAAACAATTTTTCTCTAGCCTTTACAAAAACCACAATTTTATTGTTTCCGTCAACCGCCCCTCGAAAAATTGAAAGTTTAAAATCTCTCAAACCATAAGACTTCTTGACCCAAAAAGTTGCCACATTAGGTGAAATGGAGTTACGAACACTGCTATAAAAATTATTTCTCACCATCTATCACAGATTTTTGATATTTAATTATTTTCGTAAAATGCCGCAAACTAGACAAGTGTGCCTGAGAAACTCAGTGAGATGATGAGTATCTCTACTCCAAAATGATGTTGTTTATGCAAAGTTTGATGTAGGGAAATAGATTGTGACATCTCAGAAATAGGTTATATTAATGACTCATGCAGGAAAAATGTAACACTAGTGTTTTACAATCGGAAGGTGACTCGGGTTCAAAGTATGGTTAGATTTGTCATTTTGACACAAAAAGTTTAAATTTGGAAGCGTTGAAAACGAGGCCAACAAATATAAAACATGATCACATTTTATAATGCAATCATGTTTAGGTTTGGTATTTACCAAGCCTAAACGTGATTGTGTTATGGCTATTTAAACATAACGTGATTGCATTATTGCCAAAATACTAATTTGACCACTTTTTATCCCCCAATTTGGTGCACTCACACAATTATTTAATTATTATAATTGAAATAGATTTTTATGTGCAAATCTTTACTTTATAATTGAAAACAAATAATTGTATTTTATTTCAATTTAGAAAAAATAAAAGAATAAAATATTTCTTATCTCTAGTTTTTATTTAGAGAACATATATTTAATAGGCAAGTTTATTTTAAGAATTTAGAAAATAATTAAATTACTTATATATTTATTTGTGAATTAGAAAATATAATTTCCTAATATTAGTTTTAAGTGAATTCTATTATTTGGACATAATTGGAAAAGATAATATTTTAATATTATTGTTTTTCAAAAAGAATGTGCATGAAGATGAGTAAAGATATTTTGATAATATTTTTCTTTTGTAAAGAATATAATATTATATTTTACTTTTTAGGTTTTAATTTAGGTTTTGAAAAAAATGAAGAAATACTAAAATGAAGAGAATTAGTTTTATTTTCATTCTTTTGGTTATCAATATTATTATGTAATTTAGAAAAAGAGGAAAACAAGTTCGAAGCTTGAGGATTCTTGGAAGTGCTTTTTATGTGAAGAATTACAGAATTGTTGTACTTAGTGAAGTTTTAAATCATTTACATTCATTTTTCAAATTGCTACAAGGTTGAGGTAGGATTCTTTTCATGAAATTCTTTAGAAAATATATTTTTTAGACTAATAATGAACATAGGTTGTTTGTGAAAGAGGTTGTGATATTTGATTGTTTGTGCAAAAAGAAAACAATGGATGATTTGTAGATCTATTATTCTAGGTGATCTATAATAATTAGTAAAAGATTTGGTGAATAGAATTATATTAATAATTATTAAAAAAACTAATAAGTAGATTTGATTTGTTGATAAACTTGATTTTAGTGTTGGAAGGGATGAAAATCATAGTTTCTTATGTAATAAGAAAGATATTAGAAAACTTGGGAAGCTGGTTTTCCTATGAATCATGTATGTTAATGATCTAAAGTTGTTATGAATGAGTCCATGGAATGATTGGGACAATACCTAATGACTGATTATTTAATTTAGACAATTAGATCATGTTGTGCTTGAAATTGATGATTCTAAATTGAAAACTAGTTTTGCTGAAAAATAACAATCGACCTTGGTTTGGTCACATTTCTTAAATGGTGATCTAGGTATTTCTAATTTAGAGATATAGTTTAAAACCAAGGGATAAACTTTACATACAAATTTTTTTAATTACATCTTGTATGTTTTTTAAATGATGAAAATAAATTGATTATTTTTTTTAAACTATCATGAGAATAACTAGTTGTTACATCTTCTATAATTTGTATTTTAAAAAATGGGTTTCTCTAAAACTTTTATGGAAGGTGAAAAATAAAGTTAGTTAATTCATAACAATAAATAGGTATGCCCAATGTTTATATTATTAGATATAAATGCATTAGTGACTATCTATTTGTGCTCCTATTTTTAGAATTATGTTTTTATTAGTGATTATATTAACATTGGAAAATTATATTGAAGAGAGTTATTTCAAAAATATTTTCTAGGTTTTGTATATCTCCATTTCCTCTTTCCAACATTTTAAAAAAGTTATAAAACATTATGTTTTGAGAAAGTTATGCCCTTTTTAGTAGGAAAACTTCTTTTGTGCAATTTAGATAGAAATTGCTAGCATGAAAGTCATGTTTGGTCTATGTGATCTCCCAACATCATTTGGTGAGTTTGTACTTCTTAGTGAGTATGTTAAAATTATTATGTGGATACTAGTTATGAGGGTGTGAGCATGAGTTGGAATGTATTTCCTATGTTACCCATATACCTAACTAGAGTGATCTTATATTTGAGAGTCTTTTAATGGATTTGTGTATGGCAATTTTGATGTCATGGTTGGAATGTTTGACTTCCATTGTTACTTTATTTGATTCTCCAACATAGTTTGGTTATTGGGATAGTGTTATTATGTTGTACAATGCTTTCTTGATTTTATGCACTTATGATGAGATTATCATGCTTATGCTCATGAAAATCCAACTTGGGTTGGTAATATATTATCTCCTTGGGTAGCTAATTATATCTATGTGGAGTCCTTCCTGTCATGGATAATTATAGTTATGTGACATCCTTTGTGTCATGGATGATTATATTTATGTGACACCCTTTGTGTCATGGCTAATTATATTTATATGTGACATCTATTGTGTCATGGTTTTACTTGTGAGAGTAAGAAGCTTGTCATATGAGTAAGAAATTTATGGGAGTTATTTCAAAGCTTCTCAACACCTAATTATCTTAAGGGATAGGATGGTTAATATCTTGACTTCCATTGGATGTGATAGGGTTAAAGGAGTAGGAGAGGTTGGATGTCCTCATCATGGGTGGATACATCCTGGCATCATCTTGTCTACTTTAGTCCCAACACATTAGACATCGTTCCCTTAAGAAAGTTGCCCAAAGAATCAAGATTTATATTTCTCACTATAGGCACCACATCATGTGAAGCTCTAGTTCTCTCGATGGTAGAAGGTCCATAGGTTGTTTATGAATTATTTTTCCATCCATCACTAGTAGCTAGTGGATCTCTAAGGATAAGACCTATGGCATGTTTATTAGCATGCATGTTGTTCTACCCTGAGGGGTTGGAGTAGGGTGATCTATGGTGGTATAGTTAACATTCTTGTCTTATGTGACATAGTTGTACTTGGGTACATTGCATAGTTGGGAGATGCCCTCTTAATGTGTTCTAGGGACCAAGTGTGTGTATCATGTTTGTGGAGTCTTTGTGTGCTTTATTTTATATGAGTGTCATTATTGTTGTGATCTTGTAATGTATGATGTGCTTGTATTCTATGTTTGTCCCATGTACTTGCTTTATGTGTGCTTCCTTTATTTGTGTTTATATTATATGTGTGGCTTGTGTATTTGATTTGTGAATGTTTGGATTGTATGATTGTTGTATGTTATTGCTTTCGTGTGTGTTTGTGTATTTGAATTGTTATTATGTGTATATTTGGATCCTTGTATTATGCTAAGGTTAGGATGCATGTAGTCTTACCTTGGGAATGTGTTCTTAGTAAGTCATGTAGCATCACATGAAGAGAGATTTCATAGTACATTGGAGCATGGGATCTTAGAGGATTATCTTGTAGAGTTGATCTTGGAGTTCTTTAGAGATTGTTCATGATGTACATTGTATATGACCACTAGTATATGTGCGGTTAGCTTCATGGCCTATTGTATTCTTTATCATTAATGAGGGTTGTAGTATTTGACCCCTTGTATATATTGGTTATGTAATGTTTTTATCTTCATTGTTGAATACTAGATATGTACTTGTGAGACTTTCATTATTGAGATGTACTTATTATTGTACTTTCTTATTATATTTAATGAGTGGGAGTTATATAAATTGATAGGATCTTATTAGATATCACTTGCATATTTTGCACATTGTTACATAATATTGTATTATGGAAGTTAATGAAAGTTGTTGAAAGTTTATCATGCACCCTTTTGTTAACATTATGTTGTTTGTTTTTGGTTAATACTTAAGAAATTTTGAGGCTAAATTTTGGAGGTCATTACAATTCTAATCTTGGGTTTGAAAAATGTCCTATAGTTGATTTGGGGTATGATTGCCTAATTTCATGATTTGGAATGTGTTTATCTGCCAATGTTACTTTACTTTAACTTCTCAACTCAATTCAAGTAGAGATCGTGTTGTTAATAAGTATAAATCTATATGGTTAAAAGGTGGATTGATGAGTTAAGAAAATGATGGGAATTCGATCCCAAGCTTCTCAACACTTGTTTTTCCTATTGATTAGGATGAAATGAATATATTGATTACCTTTGAAGTGTCTTGAGATTAGTTTGGGAGGAAATTTTGGATATTTTAGTCATGGATAATTACATCCTGGTATCATCTTCTTTGGTTCATGTCCAACACCTAGGAGGTCATAATCCCCTTAAGATAGGATGTCTTGATAATTTATCTTGCTCCTCATGATTTAATCTCATCACTTTACACACCCACCCATAGTTTTATAGTTGGTAGTAGGGTTGTAAGAACATGCTATAATTTACCCCTCACACCACTATGGATAGTAGATCTATGAAACTGAAGTCCTAGCATAATTATAGGAATGCATCCTTAAGGATACCAAGAGTGGTAGGTATGCTCATGACATATAGTTTTCCTTCTTTCTTATGTGAGGTAGTCAATATTTGGGTAAACTACATAGTTGGGAGATGAATCTTAGTGTGGTTGGGACATATCTAGTTTTGTGTTACTGTGGTATTTTGGTCAATAAATTTCTTTGATTATGTCTTGTGTTGTGTCCTTGGTGTTCTATGATTTTAGTCTTGATTTTGTTTGTCATTGTGAGTGTTTTGTATATCCTATTGATTGTGTATTGGATCTATTTGAGAGAAATTAAGGGGTTGTGCTAAGGTGTCAGGATATGTGTAGTATGGGATGCAGGTAGTATTCATTAGAGGCATTGCATATGGTCTTGAGTGTATAATGTTAGTTGATCTTAGTGTGGTTATATATATCCTATGATTTTATTGTATTGAATGTATGCCATTATTTGTTGCATGTATGTTATGTGTTATGTGTTTTGTGATTAGATGCTTTCTAATTGCTTGAATTGACTTGTTATAATGGATTAGTTTGATTTGGTATGATGCATTTAGATTATATTGATGTTGTGATCATGTGTTGCAATAATGGTTTGCCTTGGATGAGTTGTTGGAATATTGATTTTTATTGTATATCTATGCAAAGGTGGTGAAATAAACTATGCTCTTAACAACTTTGGACTATCCATTTGGGTACTTCAAGCTAAACTAATGGTTGGTGAGGAAAGGGGTTCCTCTAATGTGTGGGTTAAAATACGATCCCCATTGACACTAGAGCTTGGAGGGAGAAGATTATTGAGTTTGATCTAGAGATTTCATATGTATCTTATGCTTTTAGTAAGACCACTATTGTAAATGTGGCACGTTGGCTCATTAGCCTAATAGTAATGTTTATAATTATTGATGAGGGTTGTTGTACTTGACCCATTGTATTATGGAATATAGAATGATGTACTATTAATTAGTTGTTATGTCTTATGTACTTGAGGAATTTCTTATTAATGACATTCACTTATGAGTACTTGTATATTTTTGTGTTCCTTGTTATAGGATAGGTTTACAATTGTTAAAAGGGAAGAAATTTTTTTGTAGCTACTTTATAGGGTATGTGAAATTGTGGATTTGGTGGCATATTGTTCTAAGGTTGACAAAGGTAAAATGGTATCTATTGACAAGCTTATTCATTTTGGCGTGTGTGCAAGAAGTTGAGTCCACTTTTTGGCCAAAAAGTGGAAGTGTTTTCCCTGATTTTCAGAATTTGTCACATTTGACCTAAAAATTTGAAGCACTTAAAGGTGGAATCTTGGATAAAGTCACTAAATATGAAATGTAGTACTCGGAGTCTAGTTTCCAAATATGTAATTTTTTTCAATACCCAGATGATAGAAATTGATTTTGAATAGGCGTTTCTCAAAACCACTATTTAAAAGTCACTTTTTTTTTACTATACCATGTACGTGTACGTCATCCATATTTTGACCTAAATAATCATATTTTTAAAATCCTTGTGGGAAAATATTTGTAACTCACTGAAGCATGTTTTCGATATTTTTTTGTAATTTTTTATTGAATATTTTTTTTATTAATTTTTTATTGGCCATTTTTGGTCTTTTAAAAAATCATCGTGTACGTCACGCATAAGATGACCTAAACTTAACATTTTTTATTCTTTTTTTTAAATTGAAAAGAATTGCCTAAAGTACATTTTCATACAATTTTTTTTACAAAAAAATATTTTAATAAAAAATTATTAAAATACTAAAAAACCCTGATAATTCAAGTTTATGGACCTATTTCATCAGAAATTGATTAAAAAATAGAAAAAATAATCCAATTGTAAAAAACATTACATATTTAGAATCTACACTGTCTCATCTATAATGGGTTTTAATTTTGTCAAAATATTCTGCAAAATAGACCTTTAGATATATGCCCAAAGTCACTATTTTATTGTGACATTGACAGGACCTTCAAGTTGCAAGTCAAACTAGGTCCAGAGGTCAGGTTTGGGTCCCCAAAGCATTTCCTAAACTAGGTTACAAAGCAAAACCCGAGCTTAAAATTTAAATTTTAGTAAACGGGATCCCATTTCTTACTCTATCGGTGCAAAATAAAATGGGATCCCGTTCTACTAAATGGGATCCCATTTAGTATTTGTCTATTTTTTTTAATAACACTATGACTGTGACTGTCAGCCCTACAACTTGCTCTATAGTATGGCCAACAACGACATTTGCAGCATTCTCTACCATCTTTTTTCTTCTGTAGGTCCATCAACTTGGAATATTGTTTGAATTTTGATAGAAGCCATCATTGAGACACTGTTTGAGTGAAATTTTGTTGAATTGCTACTTGTTTGAAGGACTTGAACAAAGAAGGAAGGCTTTCAAGTTTTTGACATTCATTTGTACATACTTCATAAATTTTTTAATCATGGGATCACAAAGTTGTAATAAGAGGAAATATAGGAAGCTATTAACCCCTGAAGAAATTGAAGCAAAGAGAGAGGAGGCAAAAAGACAAAGAGATAGAAGAATAAAGATTTAATCAATGAATAATGCTGAAGTATCCAATTCCATAACTATTGAAGATAAAAACATTGAGGAGACCATGGATGTAGACGATGCAAATTTACAAGAGGTGAATGTGGAAACTAATATGATTATACAAACTACTCCTAGTATGTCTTCAAATCCCTCTATCAATGCTATGGAGAATGTTTCAATAGGCACAAATCTAGGTACTTCTTCAAATCCACCTTTGAATGAAATAGAAATGGTGTTGATAGGAGATATAAAACAAGCTGGATATAACAATGTTGAGATTGATAATATTCGTAGAGATCAAAATTTGAAACAAATTGTTGTTGAAAATGAAAATAAAAATCCTTTTGTTGAAAATGAAAATGAAAACCATTTTGTTGTTGAAGATGAAAATGAAAATCCTTTTGTTAAAAATGAAAATGAAAACCATTTTGTTGGTGAAAATGAAAACGAAAATCCTTTTGTTGAAAATGAAAATAAAAACCGTTTTGTTGTTGAAAATGAAAATCGTTTTGAAGTTGAAAATGAAAATGAAAATCCAGGATGTGATGTTGAAAATGAGAGTTTTTTTCAAAATTGAAATAGATGTTTTGGATAATCTTCCTGGTAAAATTTCTTGGAGACAAATACAAACACATGCCAATAGATTATACAAGAAATTTTTTTATCATAAAAAACTATAATTTCAATGTCAACTAATGATGCAATTAATGAGAATGTGGAAAATGAGAAACGTAATGAAAATGTTAGGCATTTTTGTTAAACCAAGAAGAAAAGATCAATCACTAAAACATGTTATGTCTACTATTGCTAGTGCCATTGAGTATATTGGAAATAATAGTCAATCCAAAGATAATAATGTAGCAAGACGAGCTATAACAACTGCTATAGTGAATAAAACAACTTTGAATAAAAGAATGGTAAGCAATATTAGTGGAATTCTAAAAATATATCCGAAAACATTGGTAAGAGTGGCAAAAAGAAGAGAAAGTATAGAAAATGATCCAATTAACCAATGTTGGAGTTTTAGTGGTTGACTCCTAAGATTTGACATGAAATTGAATGTTCAAATCAAATCTTTGATCAAAAAATATTGGCATGATAATACTAGGGTATCATCTAATGCTAGAGATGTTTTAAAATTAAGAGTGGGGTCCAAAGTTCACAATCCTCATCCAAAACACCTATTAGATACAATGCAAACTGAATTTTATAGAAAATTTTGTGATGAATTAGTGTTACCTGGTAATATTAAAATAAGTCAAAGATCTTTTGAAAATGCAAATCATGGTATGTAAAGATTAATAAGCAACAAATATCTTGTTGTTGTAAAATTCATGTTCAATTTTGTTATTATTATGATGTGTTTCGATATATATGTTGTACTTTACATAGTAACATGATTATATAGGAATGTGATATTAATATGCCACCTGAAGCAATAAAAGAGTTTATATCAAGTTTGTTCTGTGAAAGATCTAATGAAAAATCATTTTATTTAAGTTCATGTATTTCTAGACAATGCACTAGTTGTGGCAATCTTTCTTTGTTAAGAGTTTGTATGCATGAAAGTGTTGAAAATGATTTTGGACAACAATTAGTGGATGTTAAAAGATTTAAGAATGTTGAATATTCTTTAAAAGATAGAAAATTTGGAAAGTGTTGTGATTTAATTACATAAAAGGTTAGTGTGCATGCATTCATATCAGAATTTAAGAGAAAAATTGTACCAAAATATGTCAAGCACTCTCAACAAGCTCGATGGATTGATGGACAATTTCGTGAATGTAGAAACACATTTCCAGTTGGTACTATACTATCAGTGGTTGATTTTGTAGAAAACTCTACTTTATTTTCCCAAGAGGAAATTCAATCACAATATTACAATTCAGTGCAGGTTGCTATGTTTGTTCATATTGTTTATAGACATGCAGATGATAGCACAAAGAATGATAGAAAAGTTTTGAGGGAGTATCATTTCTATTTGAGTGACAACTGGTTACACTCATCAAAGTTTGTTCAATATTGTTTCAATATATTTTATACAAATTTAAGATAAAGAGGAATCCAGATGACTAAAAATCTTATATGGTCAGATAATTGTACGAGGCAGTTCAAGAATGCTCGAATGTTCTATTGGTTAAGTAGGGTTCACAAGGAGAATAATGTCCAAAATATGTGGAATTTTTTTGAAGCTGGACATGGTAAAGGAGAACATGATGGAGCTGGTGCATGTGTTAAAAGAATTCTTGCTAGACAACAATTAAAATTTGAGGATGCAGTAAAATTTAAAGATGCACGTTGGATTGTAGATTGGTGCAATACAAGATTATGTACACCTGGATCAAGCGAGTACTCTACAGTTCGTCGATTCTTTTGGTTAGTTGAAGAAGAAAACATTCTACCTAGACTTGATTGCCAAACAATCAGTGGATCTACTAAATGGCATTCATTTAGGAGTTCAAATGCAAGTACATGGACTATTTGGACAAGGAGCTTGCATGTTTTTGTTAGTTTTGTATTTCAGGAGATTGGGAAGCATGTGAGAATACAAAATGGGTTGAAGAGTGGAAGCAAAGACCATTGACACTTGCACAAGCACATGATCAAAGTGAAACAATAATTGACAATGATCAACTATTTGCATTAGACGATTATGACTGTGTTTCAGGCCTTGTACAAGAAGGTAATTTAATTCAAATTATTTCATTTTATTTCACTTCATTACTAATTTGTAGTATTTTTATTTATTTATATGTGTACATATGAATGCATGTATGTTGATTGGTCAAATTTTATGGACATGTGCAAGTTATTGAATCAAAATTTGTTTGCAAGACATGTGTATGCTGTTGTTGCACCAAAGAAGAATGAAGAGGAAACAGAATATCAGTTGGCTCGTTGTGTGGAGACTAAACATAAGTTAATAGCACCTTGAGAAGATGATGATGGCTTTCCTTATCCAACAGGTTTGATGATCCCCTTAAGACATCCCCTTAAGCAAATTTTTAGAATTTCTTTGATGATGGCTATTATTATCTAATAGGTCGGTGGTGGTTGTTGGCACTTGGCTACGGAAATACCTAATAAGGAAGAATGGTTTGCTTGCATTCGAAGATTATGAAACACATAAGAATATTATACACTACTCACATTTGGTGTTGGCAACAAATATAAAACTGGAGAGGTATTGTGGAAAACCTGCAAATAAAGAGCTATGGATAATTTCTATGGAAGACCATAAGACAATCATCGATGCGTTGGAAAAAAGAGAGGATGGAGATGGTACAATAGAATAAATAAATATAGGTAAATAGTTTTATATTATTCTTTTAAATACATGTTTTGATATTTCTTGTGCGTTATTAGTTGAAATTGATTTAAATTGTCCTTTTATATCCTTAGGCCATCATCACAAATTCATCACATACTTTGAAACAAAAACTTGAGAGGATGCAGATTAAACCTATATCTACACATGTGTGAGACACTTGTAAATATAGGTACAAATTGTGTATATCTAGATAGTTTTATATAAATTAAAATACATGTTTTGATGATATATTGATAAATTGCTTATATTATTTTTATATTAGGTGGCATGAAGACCTGCTACATTCCCCACAAGTTTTGGATTTTCTTGAGATGGCATAACCACATTTTGTAAACATTATTTTGAGTTGGCATATATGTACATACACAATTATATTATTACACATTTTGTACACAAATTTGTATACATGTGTATGTACACAATTATACTCTACACTTTTATATATCAAAATTGTTATTCTATATATTTTATTTGTTAAATGCGCATGTTTTTCTACTTTGAATTTACTTTAAATTTGATTTTATTATATTGTTAAATTTGGTTGCCTTGGGCAACTTCACCAAATTTTGAGAACTTAAGACGTCCCCTTAAGACATCGTATTAGGACCCCTTAAGACATCCAAAAAGTTAGCATCTTTGTAGGTTAATTAATGGTCAATTTGAAGTTGTTAATGGACCACAGTATCCTACACAGTTATGTTACTTCTATGCTTCAATGACCATATATCTCTCAATCCAACCATTACACTTTCATCTTCATTCTATCCTTAAAATTTCTTCTTTATTTGACATGCTTAATAATGAAGATGAACTAGTACTTAGCATTATAGATTAGGTTAGTAATTTTCAATACATGGATACAACTCCATGCCTTAATATTATCTCTTTGGAATTTGTAATTTCTCCCTTCTAGATTCTAGTTAATGGTTCATTGCATGGATGTTTTAGAGCTATTGAATGGGTTTGCATCAGTGAGGTCTGGAATCTTGCTTTATCTAAAACTATGGAAATGTATGGTGGATATGTAAAATTAGTTTGAATTTTTCCTTTTAGCTAGTCATGTGAGTTTTTGAATTTATTTATTTGTGAGTTCAAGACATGATTTAAGATTTGATTTATTTTATTATTGGAGATTAGAAGTTAATTAATCAAATAGTAAGATTATTCAATTAATTAGTGGGGAAGGTGTAGGAAATTAGTTTAATTAAATAAATATTCAATTTATTTAATTAATTTGATGATGGAAGGCATGTAAAAGGCTAATCCTAATTAATTAAATAAATATAACGTATCTAATTAAAGTATGCAAATGTGAGGTAGATTAAAGTATATAAATACCATGGATCTAAAAACATGTATACAAATGGCCTATCTATCAAAGTACATGAACTACTCAAAATACATCATAATATGAGTGAATCCTATCTCCTTGCTAAGTGACCCTCAAAGTGACAACTATTGTGCTAAGAATGATGAATGGATCCCTACAAAAATATACACATACATTAGAACATTAGCATTATAATAAAATTAGAACACATAGTTAATCTAATGTAACAATATACATAAATTATCACCTGATCACTACCATGATGTGAATCATGCATATATATGTCCTCTCTATGTTAGCAATAATATGAAATTAGCATATGTCACTACATCTAAGAGAGGGACTCAAAAATACATGGATATCACCTAATATACCTTCATCAAGTCTAATAATATACATCATATCTAGAATGATGTAATTGATTAGTATCGGTCCTCAATTGGTTTCCTTTGGTAAGAAATTTAACCACAATGTCACCAATAGACTTAAAACCTGGGGTAAATGTATGCATCCTTACACCAATAAAATATCTAGGTTGAGGAAAATATCATCCTCAATGATGATCATATGTGTCTCTATCACATATACCCTACCATCCACTTTTCCCACATGGCTTGGTAAATATACATTAAATTTATGTTGAGACCCAAGTGTACCTTGACATATAGATTTTGTTGTGATTCAAATTACACATTTGAGATTTGGTTTTTATTTGGATAATGATTGTGGGTAGCTACAAACCTAGGATATAACAATGGTTTCATATAGATTAAGAATAAATGATTGGTCTAGATGTTTAGTTAATATATTCCAAAGTTTCATTATATTGGTTGAATCTTTGGGTAGATCTATGATTTATGCTAGGGTTCAACATGATGTTGAGGGTGTTAGTATCACTCCTTGGTCTAGATCCTTTGACCCATCTACCCTACACTTCATGAGCCTTTCTAAAATCAAAGTGAGGCATCCCTTTAGGATATTAAGTGCTTTCCTAATGATATAGTGATGGAAATTAACACTCTCCAAGTTCACTCTTTCTTGTGGAAGGGTAATGCTTTCACAATAATACTTGATATATTTTAATTATAACATTGTAATAGGGAAAACTATACATACCTATGTCATTTTACCTTATGTTTTGGGTCTAGGGTTCAAACTCTTTTATGAATGAGAGCTCAAAAGGACTATAATTTATATAGTGTGATCAAGTCTTAAAAACATTCCTAAAAAAACATCATGATCACACATCTCAAGATTTTACTCCATTCCATAAATAGTTTATAAATTCCCTCTTTAGGTCAAACACACAAGTGTGGACCTAATCTCGATTAGGTCTATGACTGTGGATCTAAACAAAGGCATCTACAAGTGCTCTAGTGAAGGTTGTGAGATTGATTCCCAAGCCTAAGCAAATCTTATCTACACAAACTAAAAATAGAAAATTTAAAGATAAACTTAGTGAAAGCATGTCAAAGGAATTGGGTCTTGCTAAATTATATTATTGTGTTGTGCAATGATCAACTTTCAAGGCAAGTTGTATGCTAAGTATCACTTATCTCAATAGTTACTCATAAATTTGTTACCATTAAATGTCCTAGCATAGAATTGTAACATCAACCATTTGAAATTGATAGACATTTTATTTTCTAAGTGTGGTTCTCAAAGAAAGGGTCTTTTGGATTCATTCTTTGTCATCTTGATTAAAATGTAATATATTATCCTCATACTAGTTTTCCCATGTCATATAATGACTTATGCATATTAATTAGTTAAGGAATGTTTTGTCTAACAATAGGGGATCATCTAGGAAGATAATTTGTTTCATTTGAATAAACCTAACAAAAATGTTAAATTTTCCACTAGACCATGAAGTATAGGACTACTAATATGTCTAAGAATGCTATGCATGGCCTTTTATGAGTAGAGTACATTAGTTATCTTTATCATCTGATAAACCCTTTATGTATGATTATTATGATCCTAATAATATCAAACATTTTTTTTGTAAAAGTGATTTTGATAATATCAATCAATTGTATTTTTTCAAAGTTTTATCAATCCATGTACTAATATTAGTTGAAGATATTATATTTTTTTGTCAAATATGTAAAACTTTCGTAGACTATTCATTGGGACTCAACCCCAAACTTAACTCTTAGGGTGTTGGGCCTTGTACTCAACAAAAATTGATTTCTAATAGCTTTTTTTGTGAACCTAGTAACTTCACCAATAGACCAACTGACTCTTGACAAAAAAAATGTTATTATGAATCTCACTATTAAAATCACTTTTGAGTTATAGTGTTTTACCCTTGTTAATTTTAAATTTAGAGCTTGCTATTACCATTTTAGCACATTTTTAATACTAGTGGAATATATAAGTTCAAAGTCATGTTGTGCATTTTTATAAAGTACTTGCATGTTTAAAGTGTAAAACACATACAACAATGAAATAAAGTTTTGTATTCTAGAGACCATAAAATAGTGAAATGAAATAAAGTCTAGGTCCATGTTCAAAAAATATATGAAGTCCCATGTTCAAAATATAAAGTCCATGTTCAACAATATATATATATATATATATATATATATATATATATATATATATATATATATATATAAAGTCCATGACAAATAGTATATAACATAGTCCATGAAATAGTCAAATTATGTAGCCCATGAAATAACCTATCACATACTATCTCTATAATCAAGAGTCCTCTTCACACCATGTGAACTACTCAAATGACCTGAATCACTCTATAGAAGAGAAAGATTTAGATGAAATCAGATGTAAGATGATTAAAAATGATTTAATGACAATTTTTAAATTTATAATTTATCATAAAATTAAATTACCGTGTGAGGCTGGGAGGCATGCTCTAGTGCACCTGGACCTGTCTCTACATGCTCTGAATCAATCTATTTAATACAAGAGAAAGTTCAAGTTGAAATTAGATGTAAGACGATTTTAAAAATGATTTAATTCAATTTAATTTATAATTTATCACATTTAAATTATTATACCGTAAGAGGAACCTTGTTGTGCATCCCCTATTCCAGGACCTATCTCTACAGGCTTAGCTACATGACATGTCTCAAGCTATAAAAGAAAAAGAATTTTGAACACATGTCAACATATATATCTATCAAGAAATTTACTTTAAGTTCACAATGTATATTTTAATTGACTTTAAATATAATCTAAATTTTAATTATACCGTATCAGGTTGCCCATCTCCTCTGTCCTCCTACTCTGCATGTGTTGTGTGTTAATGAAATGTGTCACTGATAAGCTCCTACAAGGTCATTTATAACTTAGCACATGTGTGTACAAATTAGATTAAAACATATATATATATATATATATATATATATATATATATATAGACTTATGTACATATAGGTACTCAGTTTTTGTTTTAATCTATTTAAAAGACTTGTACATATATTATGCGTAGACATAGATATACGTTTTTGAACAACCTAAAATGCAGTCGACTCCTGATATAAACTTGGAT
The DNA here is from genome assembly GCA_027924645.1 of Cunninghamia lanceolata. Lineage (NCBI taxonomy): Eukaryota > Viridiplantae > Streptophyta > Pinopsida > Cupressales > Cupressaceae > Cunninghamia > Cunninghamia lanceolata. Next base: position 7,035,506 of record BSBN01000578.1, on the reverse strand, counting down.
TATCCAAGTGTGTTGCAATGCCCATCCTCATTGTTGTGTCAACCTGCATAGACATATATTTTTAATATATATTAAATAGTACATGCACATTTTTAGATATAGTGAAATCAAAATAGAAAAATCTAAGTATATATAGTTTTTTAAAACAATATACATACTGTAAAAGTGTTATGTGAGATGCCCAATGACGGAGGAGTGCTCAAGACACCCTCAGATGGAGGATTCAATGTGGAAGAACCCTGAACCAGTTCATAAATATTTAATGTACATGTTCAAGACTGAATTACAAATTAAAATCAATTAAATAAAATTATTTAAAATATAAATCATTCAAAATGTACCCCAAATGGGTGCCCAAGATGAACAAAAGTCGATGAAAAATTAAATCAATCAATGGTCCCTGTTGCCATCATCTACACCAAACAATTCGATTGTTAAAATATTACAATTTAATTGATCTATATGTTGATTAAAAACACATGCTTAAAATTGTTATAAATTCAACATGTGTGTAACCTATATATACCTATGTCAAATGATCAATGGGATGATCCTTAGAAAATAGATAATCAACAAATGATTCACCCATATTATCAGATGATGCATGTGTAGCTGAAGTGGGTGCAACTGCCTGATAAGGTCCATAACATAACTAATTGCAACTCGTACATGTATGAGGTATCGACACATGTGGAGTGGTACTAGGACCACTTCCATCATCAACTCCTCCATGGTCTCTAACCTGAGCTACCATCATAGAAGTCTGCTCATCTAGGCTACCTGAGAGTGCACTCAATGTGCCTAGTGTGGATACCACTGCACGATGATGGAAGGGTGAAGGAATGGTAGCAACAGGAGGGTCAATAAGAGGTTGAACAGGCACGGGTTGTTGGGGATCAACCTGTGCCCCCAACCTCTGTTGTGGCATGCCACCACCAATACCCTGGAATGATCTAAAATCAAAGTAGTTGGGTTTCTTATTCATAACAAAATCTGCATATAATTTTCTCAAAAAATATAAAGGAACCTCACAATTAGCATGAGGTGGATAATCAAACACCATCCACCATCTGTCCCAAAAATTGGTAGACATTCCTTCATGCGTACACCACTTGATTGATATTCTTTTCTTATTTGCAATAATAGGTTCATTTGTAATGGGATCTCTAAAATATTGTGCTAAATGACTTTTGTGATTTTAAGATCCAAAACATCCTTATAAGAGAGGCCATCAACATAAAATTGGTGCCTCTCCTCTCTCCATTTCCAGAATCCATCAAAGTCTGAGTCAATAGACCTCACAGAATCTACAATGTTTTGCATCAAAGCTACAAAATGTACCACGTGAGGTGGCATGAATTGTTCATTGCGAATGGAATTCAATTTTTCTTGTATAGAATCCACATTTTCATTAATTATGGCTCGCAAACAAGCCTGGTCAGTTCTAGGTGGGGGTGGAGGTGGGGCATCTAGAGGTGGGGCATTTGGAGCTAGGGGTGGGGGTGAGGGTGGTGCTTGATCATCTTGTGCATTGAAGAAGTCCTCAACATCAAAGTGAATATCATCCAGATTCATGATATATATAAAAACTATATAAACCTGCATATATACATATAAACATACAAACTTGAGTACAAATTTAAAATTAAATCAAGAATATATATATATATATATAATTTATAAATTTAAACTAGATAAATTATATGTATGTTTCAAGAAATTACACTTGAAATAAATTTAAATTAAACATACAGATACATGTGCATGTACAAATTTCAAAATGTAAGAGCTATTATAGTGAACTAGATGTAATTTTCAAATTGAAATCAAGGGATTTTCATTCGAGGCCTAAATTTTGATTCTTATAGTGAGGGAGACAAGAAAGATCAATTTAATACTATACAGACAATCATGTTAAAGGTTCAATCAAATGCTAGGACAGTCATGGGCATAAACTTGGGCATCTTTGTTTCAAGACTAGAGGTTTGTAAAAAAGGATTTGCATGCATATATAAATTATCAAGGTCACATGTTATGCTTATGAGATATCCTCTCAATCATTTTACATCACAACCCTCTCAATAGGACTGGACCCTATAATTGATTTTGTTATATATGACTATCATTATGGTGTTTGATCATAGGGTGTTTGGTATCAAGATTATATTTCAATATACAGGACTGTCATATCAAAAGATGCCTCTTAAGGACTCAGAGAGATCATTCTAGCCAAGCAATTGTATTGTCACAGTAGTTAGAGTACATAGTAGTAGGGCTATTAGGACTACCATAATGATTTTTTTCTCAAGGTTTGTTATCATATGTTAGGTCCACGGTTTTGATTTTGTTAATTTTTCTATGGAGTTGGCTATTGGTTTGATGTTAAGTACTCATTCTAGGAGATCCAACATTTCCTATGGCAAAGCTACAAATAGTTTGTAATGGTTTTGGATGAATTTCTCTAACTAAATATGACTAATAAGCTTGGTCAACAAACAATAGTCATGCTCACATTGGTTTGAGCATTGGATCAATCATGAATTCATAAATTGGATATGTGTTTGAGTATGTGAAAATTTGAGTGAATCCTTACTATTTGATAGAAAAGAGGAAATCATCTTGTATAATGTTGTTATGACGATTAAGGACTAAACATTAATTGTTTTTAAATTCCTAGATTGTTATATGGAAGGTCTTTAAGATAGCCTTAAACCAATAACAAACTTGTCATCAGGGACAATGAACTACAAAGGGACAATGAAATTGTTGTTAAGATGTAATACTCCTCTAGAGATTCAATTGCATTATCTAGATAATCAAATAGATATAACCATGTGGTAATGATTAAATCTTCCACTTTTAAGATAGATGATGAGGTAAGAAGGTTAGGATGCTTTGTTTAACTTGTGATTGTAGGGATGATCTAGCTAGAAAAAAGATATTAGTTGATGATGAACTAGCTTGATTTTGTTTCCTATTTCCTATTTGCAATTGTTGTTTTCTATTTAGTTGTTAGTCACTTGACTCTTATGTGTGTTATTTAGCTTCAGAGTAAGCCCATTTAATTAGTCTAAATAGTCTTAATTTGCACTATCTTAACACTAGATGATTGTCCCAAACCTTAAGAACAATTTAAAACTCTATTTTACTATCAATATATATCAATAAAGGGTGAATGTTCAAATGCATCTATGCTATTGAATGATGCCATAGAAACCAATGGACTATCATACCACCTAGGTAGAATCATAATGAACATCTGCAAGACTATAACTAGACTTGGAAAACTACCTTGAGGTGGATATCTTGTGCATGCCACATGATATGAAAACCTAAATTTGGTTTGATAATGGAGATAGGATTGACTACTAGTTGCCTAGGACTAATCTGAGTATGAAGATGAATATATTCTGATGATTTGTGATTTAAATTTAATGAAGAATTTGATGCTTTGTTTAACTTGTAATTGTAGGGATGATCTAGCTAGAAAAAAGATATTAGTTGATGGTGAACTAGCTTGATTTTGTTTCCTATTTCCTATTTGTAATTGTTGTTTTCTATTTAGTTGTTAGTCATGTGACTCTTATGTGTGTTATTTAGCTTCAGAATAAGCCCATTTAATTATTCTAAATAGTTTTAATTTGCACTATCTTAACACTAGATGATTGTCCTAAACCCTAAGAACAATTTAAAACTATATTTTACTATCAATATATATCAATGAAGGGTGAATGTTCAGATGCATCTATGCTATTGAATGATGTCATAGAAACCAATGGACTATCATACCACCTAGGTAGAATCATAATGAACATCTGCAAGACTATAACTAGACTTGGAAAACTACCTTGAGGTGGATATCTTGTGCATGCCACATGATCTGAAAACCTAAATTTGGTGAAGTTGCCTATGGCAACCAAATTTGATAATGGAGATCTAGGATTGACTACTAGTTGCCTACTTGACTAATCTGAGTATGAAGATGAATATATTCTGATGATTTGTGATTTAATTTTAACAAAGAATTTGATGCTTTGTTTTTAACTTGTGATTGTAGGGATTCAATCTAGCTAGAAAAAGATATTAGTCAAGATGGTTCTAGCTTGATTTTGTTTCCTATTTCCTATTTGCAAAATTATTGTTTTCTATTTAGTTGTTAGTCCCAACTCTTATGTGTGTTATTTAGCTTCAGACTAAGCCCATTTAATTAGTCTAAATAGTCTTAAAATTTGCACTATCTTAACACTATGATTGTCCCAAACCTTAAGAACAATTTAAAACTCTATTTTACTATCAATATATATCAATGAAGGGTGAGTGTTTAGATGCATCTATGCTATTGAATGATGTCATAGAAACCAATGGACTATCATACCACCTAGGTAGAATCATAATGAACATCTTCAAGACTATAACTAGACTAAGAAAACTACCTTGAGGTGGATATATTGTGCATGCCACATGATCTGAAAACCTAAATTTGGTGAAGTTGCCTATGGCAACCAAATTTGATAATGGAGATAGGATTGACTACTAGTTGCCTACTTGACTAATCTGAGTATGAAGATGAATATATTCTGATGGTTTGTGATTTAATTTTAACAAAGAATTTGATGCTTTGTTTTTAACTTGTGATTGTAGGGATTCAATCTAGCTAGAAAAAGATTTTAGTCAAGATGGTTCTAGCTTAATTTTGTTTCCTATTTCCTATTTGCAAAATTATTGTTTTCTATTTAGTTGTTAGTCCCAACACTTTCCTTAAGAAGTATATCAAATCTAATTATATGCACAAAATTTTGAAGTTAATTCAATGCATTTTCATCAAGAGTCAAGTATCAACAAATTCAAGAGTACATATGGATCTTAGTGTTGGAGATCACAACAAGTGTTATTACCCTAGAGGATCTTATGTAGTAGTCTACTTCTACATATACAAGTTTTTGTTAGGAGAAAATATCTTTTGCCAAATTTGTATAGAGTTGTCTATAGTGTGTTCCAGGGTAATCAAATGATGTAAGTCACAATTTAGAGGGTTGAGGGATAAGTTTGTGTTGAGTCTACAGGAGGTATTTTCTTATATAGACCTCTCCATAATCTAGGTGTCTCCATGTCTAACTCAAATGTTTCAAGGGATATTATATGGATTAATGATAACATTTTATAAATGGCTATGAGATCCACGATCATATCAATGTTTGGTAGAGAAAAGTTATCTTTAGGGTATCCTTTTTTGATGTCTCAAAAGTTAGTGCAAACATGAATTCCCTTGGTTTTCTTGCTAACTAAGATCACATTAGAGACCCGTTTAGGATAAGTAATAGTCTGAATGAACCCCACATCCAAGAGTTTCTACAATTCTTCTTTGACCAAGAGGGATACTTGGGGGTGCATTTTGCGTAGCTTTTATTGAATAGGTTTGGCATTGAGGTGAACCACAAGATGATGTGTGACTAAAGATGGAGTCTTGGCATATCACCATAAGACCACATGAAGAAATCAGCGTAATCTTTAAGGGTGATGGTTATGCCTTCTTTGATGTCAAGGTCTAGTGGAGCTGCTATCTTAGAGAGTTTAGGGTCCTCTTCTATTCACAGATTGATGTCTATAACATCCTCAACAAGGAGAGGGGAATCATCTTGTATTTGAGTGGTATCTAATGGAAGGTGAAGTTTGTCATTGAGGAGCTCTTGGGAAGTGTCCATTTTTATTGTATCATTTTAATCTATCACAAGTTTCTTCTTATATCTTGTTGCTATTCTACCTACTATGGTGCCTTAGGACTAAAGGGTTCTTCTTTCTCTCCAAAATAAGCATAGGTGTTAAGTATGCTGGAAAAGTCTTTCTTATGATTACCATGGGGATGTGGTCTTGACACTTCATAAGTTTCATGATGACTTCATCATTTTGGAAAACATCAAATCATAAAGGGTCGTGTTGGTCCCAATCGATAAGCTCAAGGTATTATAGGTCTAAGGAGATGGTGAGGATAGTGGTATCGTGAAAGAGGTTAGTGGTGGCAAGATCTTCGTAAGGATCATGAGTGGGGCCTACATCAATGTCATTAAGATCAGGGGAAGCATTACCAATGAGGTTAGGCCCGTATCACAATTAACATCATGATGTTCATCTCTAAAGCTACAAGTGTCTCTAAAGTTACATTTGTTGGCTTGATTTCATTCTTGATTAGTTGGTTGTCTCTAAAGGTTTGATTATGAAGGAAGTGATAAAGGTTTTATTATGGTTTGTTGTAATTTTTTTACATGAAAGTTACCTATTCAATAATGCCTTTAAAATACAATGACATACATTGATATAAGTAAATTTTATAAAAACCATATATATATATATATATATATATATATATATATATATATATATATATATCATCCCAATGCTATATAAATTTTAACAATTTATTCAAAATCTCTCCTTTCATATGATACAGTCATTTCAAAATTTCAATTGTATTTTACAGCTAAAATGTCTAAATACAGCTATTCAACACTCAAATTGAAATCAAATTTTGACAATTTGTTCAAAATCTCTCCTTTCATATGATACAGTATTTTCAAATTTTCAATTGTATTTTATAGCTAAAATGTCTAAATACAGCTATTCAATTCTCAAATTTAAACAAAATTTTGACAATTTGTTCAAATTCTATCCTTTTATATGATATAGTCTTTCAAAATTTCAATTGTATTTTACAACTAAAATGTCAAAATACAACTATTGAATTCATAAATAGAAACCCTAAATAACAGTCTACATTTTAAATTTTGATTGTATTTTACACCAAAAAAAGAAAGGAAAACTTCAAAAGATTCATTGGCAAATTGTAAAAGTGGAAAAATCCACTTACTTGATGTTTTGATGGTGAAAATTGTCTTCCTCAACTCGGGATCCCAATCTCAAATGTCGCCTGTCGCTGGAAAAAATCAGGTTGTAGCCATTTTTAAAAAAAATTAATACTTTCAAAAAATGGGATCCCATTTTTTGGTTCTAGGTTCAAGATCCCGCTAAGGAATGGGATCCCATTATGGATTTTAGGATCGGAATCCCAATCTAAAACGGGGTCCCATTTTGTAGAAACGGGATCCCATTTTTAGTTACCTGATTTTGGATTTTTTTGTAACTCTGAAACTTCCACCTTAAGTGGACACAACTTCTTGCATTTACCCTTTGTTGATCTAGATGGTGATGATTCTTTTTCAAATAATAGTGATGTGTTTCTCTTTGGTCCTTATCTAGTTGTCCCTATCATTCAATACCAAAAGAATGATGTTTCCAAAGCTGATGGGGGGTTATGTGTGGCATTATCTTCTAGTTATGATTTAAGTGGTTTTATTATATGGGCTCATGGTTTGATCTATTGGTGTCTCCTTATTTGTTTAACAAATGATGATATGGTTAGATGTTAATCAACTTTTTTTGTTGTCTCTTGTTAAAATTGGGTCTTTTTTGAGCTAAGGAGCTTATAATGTTATCTTTTTATTTGCTCCTTTTTTGTCAGTTTCTTAATGTTTTATATTTGTTGACTTTGCGACTTGGTGCTCAATTTAAGCTATATTAATAAACTTTATTTAATATAAAAACATATTTAATTTATTTTAGTGAAATCACACTTTTCAAAGAGGCATTACTTAAAATTTTACTAAAACATAAAAAATAGGGGTTATTCCACTTAGTCTTTTTTCAACAAAAAAACAACATTTCTTATAAAAGATTTATGAATGTAAAGGACACATGTATGGATGTGCCAATGCTTTTTAATTTTTTATAACAGATAGTTAATTTTTTTTTTAGTGTGACTTTTTTAGAACTTTAATAACCAATTTTCCATCAACCTAATTGATGAGTGGTAGGTAGCACTCATCAAAACACACCATTATGTTCCCTTTTTCTATTTCATACACCACCTTATCTGCTGATTGCACTATGAAAATTGTAAAACCTTGTTTAAATTGTGTTAATTAAAGATGAAATACTGAAGTTGTTGTGATGAAAAGACTCATGTTTTAGATTTGAACTGACAAAACTATGTAGAAATGTCTTCCTTTGATCACATGGGTCCATCTAGCAGGCAAGGAAAGGTTTTTGAAGACTCCAGAGATGTTCCTAACTATCTCCAGAGCTGAGCATAAGACACATTACAAAGAACTCTAATGTTTTGTAGAATGGTTGGAGGATCTCTCGAGCTGGATTATTAGGACAACAAGGGTTGTTGATCATGAGACCTTCAGAGTTGTGTCTTGATGAGCTATCTGGTGATCTCTGGAGTTGTTAACTGCACAGAGTCTTTAAAGCTGCACAGAATCTCCGGAGCTATTTTACTGCATAGAATCTCTGGAGCTACTACAGAGCTCTAGAGTTTTGCATGTGAAGTCTAGAGTTTTTTGAAAAAGACAGCCACAGTAGCTCATGGGAGACAAAGGACACTTGTCACTTGATTTTTTTTGCATGAGTTAGGGACTTATAGTAGTATGTTGTGTTGGCAAGAGACACTATATGGATTCATGGTTGTTTTCATTGATGGCAACAAAGGTCATCCCACATATCTGCAAGTCATGATATGTCTCTACCGGAAGTCAGATTAAAGATTGTTGTGGTCCGGTGAACAAGAACAGAGCATGTGGCAAGGTCCGACAGATTGGTCCGGATCTCTCAGAGGAAGTGTCTTGGTGCAGTGCGGATTTGGGGAAGTCAAGAGGACTATCTTGAGTGGTATATACCAAGGATTTAGCCTCCGGAGATGGACAAGGAAAAAGATATGAATAGTTAAGTACCGGATTCCTGAGAGACAGTGAAAACAGAGGAAGAACTGACTGGCAGAGTATCAGACTGCTTTCTGGATGTGTTACTGTTGATGACAGAGGCTGTGAAGGCATGAATCATGTTTGGCCGACATGATTAATGATATCTACAAGTATATGCTTGATCCGCATTGCTTGGTGAGGAAGGATTCAGCCGACAGAACAAAAGTTTGTAAGAAACTAGACTGTTCCGGATGCCGACTAGAAAGGTGATGAAATTACTTGTGCGGATATATATAGAGGATGGATTTAGTTGTGAAGGGTGTGGATGTGTGAGTGGATATGCGAACAAGTCAAGAACAGAGCAGAAGTAGCAGGAAAAGATCCGGTATATGAAAGGATAGCAGAATAAAGAACAGGGGAAAGATGAAGTGCAGCAGATCAGTGTACTGAGCCTAACCGGAACTGAACTCCAGCATATGCAGATGCTTCCAATCAGTTCAAGACTGTGATTCTTATCACTTTGTAGACAGTGTGTCTTCTTGTAGGCAGTGAGCCTCTTGTGAGCAGTGTGCTCGGGCAGTGAGCCCTAATTGGCAAGTGCCATTTTGTAATTTCCTATTCTTCTAACAGAGAATAATTTTTGGGTTAATCACCCTGTGGTTTTCTCCCTTAACAGGGTTTCCACGTCAAAAATACTGTGTCATGTGTTTCTTATTTCATGGTAATGTTTTTTTGTGTTTGATTCAATGCTGCATTAATTAATAAGGAAGTTCAGATAGAGAAATAATTAGGATAACTGATTCACCCCCCCTCTCAGTTATCAACAATTGGTATCAGAGCAAGGTTCCTCCCAAATAGAGCTTAACAGCTTGAGGAAGATCTGGGAATTCAAATGGATGCATATGGTTTAAGGGAGCAACTCAAGACTGCCCTTGAGGATCTTGAACAGTCAAATTCTGAAGTCAGTGAATTAAAAGAAAGACTCAAACAGGCTGATGAATTCATGAGGGAATTAAAAGACAAATTAAGTCTCTCTATGAAAAAGAGAAAGGAGCTGCTCCAACAGTTGGCAAGACAAAGTGAAGAAAGCAATACAAATAAAGAATTGACTGAGCAAACCAAGTTATGTGAAAAGTTATCAAAAGAAGTCATTATGCTAAGACATGAAATGGAATCAGGAACTATAAAGTTCACTCAAGAGATTGAAGAAAAAAGAAAGGCTGAAGACAATCTAAGACAATCTCTTAAGGAAAAATCAGAAGAATGCCACCAGATGGACAGGATTATCAGACATCTTGAATCTGATCTTGAAGATGCCAAAGATAATGAAGAAAAACTTGAGGATCAAATTACCTCTCTCAAAAGAGACCTTCAAACAGCAAATGAATATAAAGAGAAATTCAAGATAAGTTCTGCTCAACTTGAAGTTCTTCTTGGAAGTCAAAAGAGGACAGATGACAAGTATGGTTTGGGATATGAGAAAGGAGAAAGCTCCGGATCCGGTCAAAAGAATCTTGGATCAGAAAATCCAAGGAGCAGGCCTAGAAGACCTCCGGTAAGACAACCAAATGCTCAAAGATATCCATCCTTCAATGGATACTGCCACAGCTGCAACCACTTTGGTCACAAAGCTAATCAGTGCAGAAAGAGAATGAATCAGATTAATTCATCCTTCTCCGGACAGTGCTTCAACTGCAAAAGGTATGGACACAAATCCCATGAATGCAGAATTATGCAAGAAAACAAATCATTCAAAGGTAGATGCTTTACATGCAATAGAGTAGGTCATATGGCCAATCAATGCAGATCAAGGGGATATCAGTCAAATATGCAAAGAAATGTTATTTGCCAAATCTGCAATAGGTCCGGTCATAATGCTAAAGTCTGCAGAAACAAGAATCAGGACAAAAGAGGTCCGGTGTATAATCAGAATCAAGACAAGGGTAAACAAAAGATGAATGCGGATGAAGTTAGGAATTAGATGAGCAAGATTTGGGTGAAGAAAAGTTCAGAGAATGTAGAGGTTGGATCCGCACCAGACTCTGGTGCTGATATTTCTTCCGGAAATTAAAAAGTGAGCTCAGGCTCAGGGGGAGACTCAAAGAAAATTCTGTTCCCCCAGCCAAACAAGTGGTGCTGGATGTGGCACAAGATGCGGATTAAAGGGTTTGCAGATATGAGTCTTGAGATGCTTCAGTCAAGTTTTCAGAGGTCCGCATGGAATTATGAAGAATCTGTGATCGATCAAGTAAAGACCTGTTCAGGGAGACGCTCCGGTATGACAAAGGATTACAAAAAGGTCCGGAGAGATCCGGAAGTGGACGATCTTGTTCTGCGGATTGGACAGAGTGTTTGGGATGTTCTTGTAATGTGTTACCTTGATTTATTCATGATTTAAAGATCCGGATGATATTCAGTGATCAGGACTAATCCGGGATACTCCAAGCTGTCCAGACAGGGCAAACTGGAATAATGCAGGTGAAGCATTTATTGCAGACAGATATTAGGGTTTGCGGAGCAATATAAGGGATTTCTCAAAAGTCATTTGCTCATTCTACACTCAAGAAGAAGTGAAAAGTGGAGCTCTGCAACAAAATTCATCAAGCACACCAAGGATCTCCTGCCGAAGTCATTGCATAAGGAAATCAATCCAACTACTCCGTGCCAACCGAAGACGCATAAGGTATTCTTCGTTTTTCACTATCTCACTGTAAATCCTTGAAGAATGGCTACTCCAAATATAGTTAAGATCTCTGATAGACCTCGCCCCACATTCAAGAAACATCCTTACAAATCATTGGAGGTAGATCCACTAGGAGCCTTCTCTAGTGTCCCCCACGGAGTTTTACATACTGAAGACATTAGGGTTTACATACACGCAAGCATTGAGGAATTTGGGGAATTCAAATTAAGAGACCTCTATCACAAGCAACTGATAGACAATGCTTTTGAGCTTAAACCAGAGTATAAGGGTATCCAGAAGAAACAATTTGAGCAATTTATTCATTTCCCCAGCTTTGAAGAAGATGAATGGGTCCGGTATGTACTGAGCAGGATGCATGACAACTTTCTATGGCTGGATAGACCCTGCAAGATCACAAAAGAGGCAATTAGGGCAGTAACTGGTCTATACTCCTCCGGAGGGATACCTATCCTCAAATCTGTCAAGAACAACATTGTAACTGAGGCCACCGGATCAAAGTTTGATAAGAGGGCAATGACCATTGAAGATATTTCGGATCCGGATATCAAGTATGCATCCATGATAATAGGATACAAGATCTATCACTCCAGCAGGGAGAATTCTGTATCCGGAACTGCAATATACACAGCCTATGAAATGCTAAGAAAGAATGCAGAATATGATCTCTGTGAACTACTGCTAAGCCAATTAATGGAAAATATATAGAAAATCAAGAAGGACAAGAAGAACTCCTTTAAGTATGGTACTCTTATTGTATGTCTATTCTTCTACTTCATGAATGAGCTACCCGGATCAAGTGGATGGGTATGGCAGAGTGACAAACCTGTTACAGTCCAGATAAGAGACTATTTGCATGGACTTGGGGATGCAAAAGCAAGAAATACAGCTCTATGGGGATACTTCAAAAACTTTCAGAGCATGATGCAAGCAAGAGAGAGAATTCCCCAGTCTCTTGTTGAAAAATACAAAGACTCAGTGTGTTTCATGGTTGACACTGATCAGTGCCTAATGGAGGCAGTGGAGCCAAGGATTGTCTGGATCATGCCCATGGGGTATGAAGTGGATGAACAAATAGTGGAGCTGCATGTTCAACACATGCTAAGTCAGCCCAAAGATCCCAAGGCAGAAAGGTTTGGAACCTTTGAGGAGCTGAGTGTGAAAATACATGTAGAACTCAGGGAACCTGAGATTAAGAGAAAAGTGAGAAAAGAAGTAGAGCACATTGCTCAAGGCCTAGGCATCTCAAAAGAGGCACTTGATGCCAGCCGGGAAAAGAGGAGAAAGGCTGAGGAAGAAGAGAAAAGCAAAGAAAGTGCTCCGGTTGAAACTCCCACCCGGACCAGATCATCAAAGAGATCTGCACCTCCCTCAACCAAAAGCTCAAAACCGGAAGTCCAGGCATCCGGTAAAAGATCCAAGACAAAAGCCACAAGGGCTTATGAAAGCCAAAAGGATGAAGAGGAAACAGAGTCAGATGAGGGTGTAAAAGAAATAAAGAAGCAGAAGAAGAAAGGATCCGGTAAACCCTCCACAGGCCAAGACAAGGATGAAATGGCAGAGGTATCTGTTGAAAAGCCCTCTCTGTCTCTAGAGAATGTAATCAAGTCGGTCACGGTGGATGGAAACCTTCAACCAATGACTAAATCTTATGATAACTTCAGTGAGGCTGACCAAAAGACTCTGCAGGAAGCCACCATCAAATATCTGAACATATATAATAAGGCTTTCATTGAGATCATATCTCTTATTCCTAAAAGCCTTGAAAAGGAATTGGAAGTAAGAAAGAACAATGCTCATGCAAAAGATCTTGATGATCCGGGAGCAGATAGCTATTCAGCTATATCCTCAAATTGATCCCAAGACAATGAACATGATCTTCAAGGACTGCAAAGATGAGTTCAGAAGTAAAGCCAGGATGAATCAGCTCATGCTTGGTGAGACTGACAAAGTGGCACAAGAGACAGAAGAGATCCTCCGGAAGGCCTTCAAAAGGTTCAATCTTCCTGTTGTAGAGGACTTAGGTACAGAAACAGCTGCAGATCCAGAATCATCTGTCCCGGAAGAAGTGGGCCCTGAACAGACAACCATCTCTCCTCCGGTTTCCCCTACAGTCTCCGGATCCAAAGAAGAAGAGGAATTACAGGAGAAGGAAGCAGGGGTGAAAGACAAAGAGGTTGACAGTTCCAAGACTGCAGAAGAAAAGAAACATCTGTCTCCAGCAAGAGACACTGCACAAACTGTTCAACAATTTTTGAGCAAAGAAACTTTAGAGATTGATGAACCGGAGCTTCTAAAAGGCCCATTTGATTTTGACTCTCTCTCTCCGGTACAAACAATGAAGATAGCTTCATTTGCAAATGCCAAGGCAAATGAAAAACTCCTGAAGTCTCATATGGAAGACTGTGAGTTGATAGAGGCTGCTTCCGGAGTACTTGTAAAGATTATGCCATCAATCCAGATAGATCCGACAGCCTCCTCTTCCGGTAATCTAAAAACCTTAGTCAGCAGTGTTGATACACATTTTGATTCTCTAGAAAAATCAGCTGAAGAGAAGGTCCGGAAGGAATTTTTGGATAAGAGATTTTCTGAAATATTAGAATTAATCTCTAAGGATAGGAAGATTGTGAGCATTGGAATAAAGAGCTTAGAGAATGCTCTTAAGGATGGCGGAGACATCTACAAATTTTGTATATCCTGGTCAAAGGCAACAGCAGCAATTGACAAGAAAATAAAAGAGGAACAGGACAAGCTTCAAAGCTTATCTCAAAGTTTTGATCCTCTCTCTTCCTCTATAATAAATCAAGAATGTCAGACTATTGCAGTCTTGAATGAAATAAAGAATCTTGAGAAGGAGAGGAAGAACATCACCAACCGGATGGGAGAACTTAGAAGGATTATAATCCCTAAGTTGGAAACTATGCATGAGGCCATCAGTGATGCCCAGACCACCGCCCAAACAAAAGATCCGACAGATCTCAAGCGGGCAGAAGCTTTTGCATTTTTGTTGAGTGGTCACATTTCAATTTTGGACAGAATGAAGCTAAGTTGGGCTACTGAAATGATTCAACTGCAGACATCCTTTGCAGACATTCTTCAGTATATGTGAGTATGTAAATATGCGGCTATATATAGAAAATTTTTGAAAATTTTGGTGTGTGGACCCTACCCTTTGCCATTGATGTCAAAGGGGGAGTGAGGAGCAGTGAAAAATGAGGAATCCAACTAAGGGGGAGTTCCAGAAATTGTATATAAAGACAGAGCATCAGCAAAGGGGGAGCATAGTGTAAATACTTAGTCATTTTTCACTAAGTGTTGCCATCAATGCCAAAGGGGGAGATTGTTGGCAAGAGACACTATATGGATTCATGGTTGTTGTCATTGATGGCAACAAAGGTCATCCCACATATCCGCAAGTCATGATATGTCTCTACCGGAAGTCAGATTAAAGATTGTTGTGGTCCGGTGAACAAGAACAGAGCATGTGGCAAGGTCTGACAGATTGGTCCGGATCTCTCAGAGGAAGTGTCTTGGTGCAGTGCGGATTTGGGGAAGTCAAGAGGACTATCTTGAGTGGTATATACCAAGGATTTAGCCTCCGGAGATGGACAAGGAAAAAGATATGAATAGTTGAGTACCGGATTCCTGAGAGACAGTGAAAACAGAGGAAGAACTGACTGGCAGAGTATCAGACTGCTTTCCGGATGTGTTACTGTTGATGACAGAGGTTGTGAAGGCATGAATCATGTTTGGCCGACATGATTAATGATATCTACAAGTATATGCTTGATCCGCATTGCTTGGTGAGGAAGGATTCAGCCGACAGAACAAAAGTTTGTAAGAAACTAGACTGTTCCGGATGCCGACTAGAAAGGTGATGAAATTACTTGTGCGGATATATATAGAGGATGGATTTAGTTGTGAAGGGTGTGGATGTGTGAGTGGATATGCGAACAAGTCAAGAACAGAGCAGAAGTAGCAGGAAAAGATCCGGTATATGAAAGGATAGTAGAATAAAGAACAGGGGAAAGATGAAGTGCAGCAGATCAGTGTACTGAGCCTAACCGGAACTGAACTCCAGCATATGCAGATGCTTCCAATCAGTTCAAGACTGTGATTCTTATCACTTTGTAGACAGTGTGTCTTCTTGTAGGCAGTGAGCCTCTTGTGAGCAGTGTGCTCGGGCAGTGAGCCCTAATTGGCAAGTGCCATTTTGTAATTTCCTATTCTTCTAACAGAGAATAATTTTTGGGTTAATCACCCCGTGGTTTTCTCCCTTAACAGGGTTTCCACGTCAAAAATACTGTGTCATGTGTTTCTTATTTCATGGTAATGTTTTTTTGTGTTTGATTCAATGCTGCATTAATTAATAAGGAAGTTCAGATAGAGAAATAATTAGGATAACTGATTCACCCCCCCCTCTCAGTTATCAACATGTTGTTTTTAAAGTTGATTCCTTTTTATCAGGGCCTCTACGACATGTTTTATCAAAGTTAAAACTCTAGATTTAAGGACACCTCCAGTGTCACTTATGTCTCTTTAAGTTCTGCATGATTATATTTTGATATAGGTAGTTTCATGTGTTGTCTTTAGAATAAAGATCTTTTGTGTCTAAAGTAGAACTAGGAGCAAAATAATAAACTCTGGAGATATGATATCAAAAACATCTGATATATTATATGGAGGCAGTAGGATAAAAAGTCTCATATATTTTTCAGAAGCATATATACTTTTATTGTTACCCTGTTGAAGAATATTCTATTCTGGAAATATTGGATTAAAGGAAAATGGTTCTTCTATTTGTGTGCTCTAAAATTTTTATTAAGTCTTTAATTCTGGAGGTGTGGAGCAAGGGCCCACTCCCACTAACAGAAGGAAGGCTAGTATCACTATGAGTTTATTGCTTTCTTACATTATTGTAGATTCCTTGATTTAGTTTTCCTTCTTTCATAGAGATAAATTAGATTTTTGTTAATTATATTTTAATGTCTTTTCTAGTTCTTGTAATCAGTTAAATCATTTCAGCATTGTATTGTTCCAATTCCTAGATTAGATTTCTTTCACAAAAGTTAGTTAAAAGTATGAATTTGATTGAATAAGTAGGTTTCATTTCAGTAGGTAGTTTTAGGACTGTTAATTGCTAGTTTCTATTGCAGACTGCCATGGACACAACTCTAGATTTGACAAATAAACATGATTTAATGCCAAGGTACAACAACCCTTGTCAATAACTATGCCAAAAATCATGAAATTAAAAAAAAACATATGCATAGTAAAGCATAGATTAAGCCTAACTTTTGGATTTTTGAAAAAAATAACACAAACTAAAAGTTATGAGATTTTTAAATGTATATATCTATTAGGTATATAGAGGTAGTGTATGTAAAAATAATTAAGTAATAAAGATGTAATAAGGAATAATTTATATTTCTAGGATAATGAGAGTTTTCTCTACAAGCCCTAATTATTTTTCAAATTGGGTTAGCATTAGACTAATCAACTTCAAGGTTAAAGTAAAGGAAACCTTTTTGATAACACTTATCCTATGATTTACTAATTTTTGGTAGGTTTTGGACTACTAAGCCTAAACTCAAGATAATCCTAATCTTACATAATGGGAGGGAAACTTTTCTGAATAGGGAATAAATATCCCTTTTAAAGTAGATATCCATTTTTTACAAAGTAGGTGTCCCTTTCCAAAGAAGATATTTGTTTCTTAAAATGGATATCAATTTTGGTTTGGATTTCCAAACCAAATTTGGGTTATAAATCTCAGCTAGAACAAAATTTTCATAATTTTAGGTATCTCTAAGATGCATTTTTTACATTACTACTATTTGGCCCATCATTAGTTTGCACTCACCCTTCAACTAGATGTAAAACCTTCACATTTGAAAATGGTACATGAATCAACAAAACTATATTGGGAGCAACAAAGATAATTAACAATAAAATGAACAAACAGCGTTAAGGTTACATAACTAGGTTAGGGCCACGGAATCATATTTTTGGGTTTTTCATTACAAAAGATGTTGTAGATAATGACAACTAGATATAGGCTTAATGAATTCTCTCTAGGCCTTGCCTATACGTTATTTTCATCTCTAAGCACCAAGATGGGTCAGATGATTTAGGATTGCATCCAACAAATCTTAACTTGGAAAATATGCATCCCCTTCTTTCACAAAACATACAAAAGTATCTTAAAAAGGAAGAGAACACACACTAGAAACACAAACCATAGACTTAGGGACATTTGTAATGGTCCCATCTTTCCACCAAGGATACCCATCCACCAAAGCATTAATCAAGGAAATGATGGTAGAGGTAAAACCCTTAAATGTCAACTCCATAGATGTAACAAAATACTATATGTAATAGTTAATTGTAAATAGAGATTTGTCATTTTATTATTTTCAAGAGGTGTTCCATCTAATTATGGATTTTAGAAAGGGGGCAAGTGCACCAAGATGAGGGACAAAAAAGTGGCCAAAAAGTGATTTTTAATGAAATGCATCCAAGTCATGTAATGTGTATGTTTTATGGATAGTACATGTTATTTAAAACTTAAAACAAAGTTTTGCATAATGCATACATGTTTCTAATGCCATAATTCAAAATAAAATCCCACTCTTTAGGTTGGGATTTCCAAGCCTAAGGGTTGGAACTCCATTTTGGCTAACAAATCAGTGTTTTCAACATAAAATAGAATACTCAAACTTCATCCTCATTGACTATGTATTTTATGATGAAATTTCATGAAACTACCACCAAAATATCATGTTATTTTTTTATCTTTATAGTCATATAATTTTTTTAATTTTGAATAATATAAGGTATTTATTTTTATTTTCTTCTAACAATGTCTTCATATTCCTCAAATACATAGGCATTACTTTTTTTCATGATTTTGATCCATTTATCTGGTCTAAAAATATATATAAGATTGTTCTATGCTTTGTTCTATACATATTCAATTTTTATTTTTTATTTTATTATTTTGTGTCCAAGTTACATGATGTGCATACTCAATGATATTATTTTTAGGATGCTTCCACTTCAAAAAGACAAAAAAAATAATAGAAACATATAGAACTTGTAGTACTCACTCTTAGCTATATTTCCACCAATTAGTTTTGAAAAATAATTAATGTAGAAAAAAGGATAGAGGGGCACACACTAGATGTTATGTTATATTTAAAGGATAAAAACATGAACACTTTTGTGTGCACACAACATTTCACCCTATTAATCTTAACCATTTTAAAAAGCCTTAGTAGTTTAGAAACTAGATTTAGAGTACTATGGAATTCTTATTTTATCACATCTTCAGATTTTAGGTGTAAGCATCTCAAATTACTCATCAAAGTTCTAGTTTAGATAATTTTAAGAAAAAAGTGACCACTTTTCACCCCCCTTTTGTCCCTCATTTCCATGCACTTACCCAAGGAGCAAAACTTAGGAAATCAGGGGTGGGACATTGAATTTATAAGGGGTCTAGGAAAGGGGTATATTTCTTGTATGTTTGCATTCCTTGAACATGCTCAGGTTGTCCTCTAATATGGCAACTAGGTCATATGCAGACAAATTTGTTACTTACAAATATAGAATTTTGACTTCCATCATGAGGGTGCTTCTCATTCAAGATACCCCATGTGGGTAGATTTTTTGTTTCTTAACTTGGCTCTCAAACTATTCCTTAAAGAGATATCTAGTTAAGTGGGACATGTAATATGGTGCAACCATAATGTTGAAAACATTTTAATCTTGTCAATACAACCTAGAGCATGCATATAGGTTGACCTTACTCAACCTCTTCCAAATTCAATCCACCTTTTTGTCCCATGATTTTAAATCAATTGATTGGTTACTTACCTTAACAAACCAAATGTATTCTTTTATTATCAGAAAGAGGGCTGCCTAATACATGATTGTCATGGCTATAAACTTAGGCTCTCTCCATCTAACATTTTCATTGATAAGACTAGGAATACTACCTCTAAAATACCTTATTCCTCTCAAAGATGACATGACAAAGAAATTCAAAATACTTACCTTCCTAACAAACATTTAACTTGGTCCACCCCTAGAAGCCCTACAAGTTTGGCCTAAAATCCTATTGATCCTATGTTAATGGAATATAATCTCATCATCCATTCAATTTGACCTTTTATTAAAGACTCCTACCTTACTATTAGGGCCATGGACACCACTAACCCCTCTCAACCATCCCCCACCCCTATTATGATGTAATTCTTGAATATGGAAGGAGAATGATAAAAAAGAGGAAATAACTTAGCTTTGTACTTACCAAATATGACTCACCACTATTGTGTGTGAATCATTAATGGTAGGTATGCACACAATTCATGTTGATTAGATAGATGGTAGACTATTATTCTTCATGATGCAATAATAGGTGCAATGGTGGGGAATTAGATGAACCACCCTCTTCATGAGGAAGGAGTGCTCTATGGATAACAAGAATATTTGGTCAAGGTGTGGTGATGGTAGTATGGGTATTCTTTTTTGTGCATAAGGAATTAACTTCTTGGCAGAGTTCATTAAGGTTTTGTTAAATCAATTTGAAGAGAGCATCTAGACAATTAGTCTCTCATTTGAAGATTTCCTTTAAATGGCAAATCTCAATTGCTTGTAGTAAGTTGTTCTCATGTTGAATTCACTCTAAAGCTCAAGTTTGGTCTTCTACTTTAGTGGTTGTAGGAGGTGGTGAACTCTTCTTTAACTCTCTCAAGATAGATTCCACCCAATCCTCTCTCACACCTAGACACATAGGCCTAATACACCAATTGCGACTAAAAGGAACATGAATAGAGGGAAATTATCTAGCTACTTTGGTTTATTTTTATTGATCACGTGTTTGTTCATTAAGATATTTGGTTTGAATCTTTGATTGTTTGATTAGAAAGGTTTGATGTTTAAACTAAGTTTGGAGCTTGCACTTCGCTCAAATGAAAAGGTCCTAGCTTTTTTTTAATTTCATTTTTTGTTTTCCATTTTTTTATGTTTCTCAAATGTGTTTGAGTGCTTAAATAGATTGGATATAATTATGAAATATTTCTATAAAATAATATTTTTGGGTTTGTGTTTATGTATTTCCTTGCATGTAAAAAAAGGACTACTCTATACCAAGAAGATAAATCTAAATGCTAAAATAAGCACAATAAACTTATTTTCCCTTTTTTTATTAAGTGCATTTTGAATAGGAAGTACACAAGAAATAAACGAATCAATCAATGATAAATTCAATCTTTCCATTTTCAATACTTTCTAGTCAAATTAACATTTTTTTTTAAATCAGAATAAAGTATGAATGTTTAATTTTTCTATTAATTACAATGTTGACAAAGGGAAATCTTTGTTCTATTTATTGCTTACTAGTTGACTTTATTTAATTGTTTACCCATTGATTCAACTTGCTTCATTAGAAAGAAAACAATTGGTTTGATGATATTATTTAATTCTTTGAGCTGATTTGAAAAGAATAACAATGGTGTCTATAAAATAACTTTTGCAAGAATAAAACTAATTTAATCTATCAAATTAAAACTACTCTAGACCATAGATCTAAATTTTGGTGTAGAGACTCAAAGTGCAACAAAATTAGAGAAATGAAATAACTTTAAACTAAGATAATAGCAGTTAACCTAATCTACTAAAACAAACTAATGTAAAACAAAGTAAACAAAATTTCACACTTGAGACAAAGATCAATCAAATATAGAATGAATTGTTGATGAAAAATTAGTTCTTAGAGACCTAAATTCTTGGTATCCTTTCTCCTCTCAACTATAGACTCTCCCTCTAATGGAAGAAAGGTGGGAAAACCAAACAAATAGATTGAAGAAAAAGAAAAGTAAAGAGTGTTGTTATTTGTGACTCATATGGAAGCTAATAAATATTTTGGTCTTAAAGAGCCTAGAGGTTGTGTGTAGTTTGTAAAAGTGGGAATTATGATGCAATCCTTCAATAAAATCTAGCTATTCTATTATTCATAGCAATGGAGATAAGTAAAAGAAAAAGATTTTAAGAAGAGATCAACAAAAGACCCTTGCAAAATCTTTTTCCACTCTATTAATATCAAAAGATCCATAATTAGAGAGAAGAACTAGAGTTTAACTATGTTAAGCATGCTCATCCACAACTAGAACAAGAGTTCAAGATCCAAAAATGGTTCAAGAATAGACACATGCAATAAATTACATGGGCAAACATGACATGCATGTTCATCAATTTTACCAGTATTTTAATCACTATAGTGAGCATTTGTTCATTGAAGTGATTACATGATTACCTAGGTGAACTGATAAACATAGGGGTGAATGTGTTAATTAATAGCCAAAATACAATTTTTTGACAGATGATGAGGTGTAAATGCTTAGCACATGACTAATAAGCACAAAACAAAGGGCAGGAGAAGTCCTACATGGGTTAACTTTAAACTTCCAATAGGCTAGGATTGGTTAAGAGGGATTTTTATTCATGCCATGCAGGTCATGTGTTGGGCCTTTAGATCATCATTGGACTTGCCATGTATGCCTATCCATTTTTAGGCGCTTACAAGGTCTTCCTCTAGTAACACACTTGAACAACCAAAAATCCCCATGGTCACTTAGCCACATCCTCATCTAATAATTTATAAATTGCTTGATGGATTTCTCAATGACAACCAAAAAACTTTGTTTCTCATCATAGATCTCATTCTCTTGCTAGTGATACTTCAAATCTCACACAAGGCTTTGATTGTTAAATAGTTTCTCATTAATTAGTTCCTAACCCTTTATGTCAATGAGTATATTAACATCTCTCCCACCCAAAAAAGTGTAAATTTTTTACACGAAATGTGAGAGGTATGTCAATCCCTACTCACAAGTTTCATGTTGAGGAAAAAATCAATAAATTGAAACATGATGTTTTCTCTACATGAAATGAAGCTTAATGGTGTTAGGCTAGAATATGGTTAAAGAAATTTAGACTTCATTCAATGTAATCATAATGAGGGAATCATAGGAGTGGTTCTTGGTCTATTTCAATGGCCCTTACTAAATATGTGTTGTAGCATGGAGAGGACCCCTCTCACAATTGTCACTGGTTTTGCTTCTAATCCATAACTACTCATGGGTGCTTTGTTTTTCTTATAACCCCAATGAACCCAAAGAAATAGTTTTTCCCTAGCTATTGATGAGTGTTAACACATTTTCACTATTGAGTGGATTATAGGAAGTGAGTTTAACATGGTTGAAAAATGATACTAACCATATCTTGAACAACTCTTTGAGACTATCTCAATAAGTTTAATGCTTAAGTTATATTGCAAAAGTTCTCTAAGAATTTTTAACCTAATCATGGGAGGAATAGCATACATACTAATATCTAGTTTACATGACCCAACTATACAAATGAACTAGAAAGAAATTTTAGTCAAATTGGTAGGTTCTACAATTCTCACATCTCTCCATTGGTCCCTCTCTAAAAAGTCTATTTGTTCTTATTGACCCCTCTTAACACTCTTTCCAATCAACTACCCATTATCATTGATATTTGAATCACTCCTATTGAAGAGCCCCTAACAATCTCCCCTTCAAACTCAATATCTTTCACCTTCATAACTTGGATTATTAGCTCCCTTGTTTCTATTTGGAAATTATTTGTATTTAAATCTTGTGAAAATGAAGGTTGGCTAGGTTGGTGGAAATGAACCACCATTAGATGCACTTCCTTCCTCAAAGCCTATGAAAATTGAAATCCTGGAAACATATGAGAAAGGAAATAACTCTAAGAGGAAGAATTGAATAAGGTAGGGTTATGCTATTTTCTAATTCTATAGATGAGTCAATTCAACAAGTGGGGGTAGTCAACTGGAACAAAATCCAATAACTTAAAGCCTGTAGAAGTAAAGGAGATCAAATTTGTTCTAGGCTTAATTGGATTATAAATGGAGATAAAAGCTATAAACTCTAGTTTTCACATCTTTTGTATAAACATAAGAAGTGAAAAATCATCTATATCATTGAGGATAATGGAACTCTTCAAACTAACCCAAATGAGGTTATGGAAGCCTTATATTGAATTAATTTCACAATTCGTTCAAATACAACACATCTCAAGACACTTTCAAGAATTTCTTGAAGAGGTCATTGGCTATTACATCCCTACTAAAATTTATGGGGATGTTAGATATTACCTTGACCATAATTTAGCTATGAAGGAACTTGGCATATCCTTGCTTCCATGGCCTATAATAAACACCCTAGAATGATGGGCTTCTAGTTGTATTCTTCAAATCAACGTGGAATTTTATTAAAGTGAAGATTTCTATTAGACATGTGTACTTATCTAAGCCATACATGGAGGCTCCCTAGAACATTTTATCAATCAAGGCCTTAATTCTATCTCATGTTGGAGGCCCATTCCTATCCTAAACACCACCTACAAGACCATTACAAAGGCCTTATCTTAGCATATCAAGCACAATATGTAAGAGATTGTGTGAGACAAACAAGTTTCATTGGGGAATGACTTATACTATATGGGTGCAACAAACATATCAAAATTTCCTCCTTGTCAAGCTTGATTTTGACAAGCATATGATATATTTAGATATTCTTCCATTACCAAGATTCTTCCTTGACAGGGATTTTGCCCTACATTGGTTGTACAAATTCAAATGTTTTTTCTTAGAGGCTAATGGTCATCTTTCCATTAATGTAATTCTCACTAGAAGATTCTCTCTTCAACATTCTATTAGTTAGGACTATCCATTAGCTCCCTTTTTATGTGCTTATTGTTAATGCCTTATGATATCTTTTAGAAACATTCCACAAGATGAACCTTATTAAAGTTGTGTCTCTTCTCAAGGCAAATGGATGATTAATTCTCACTTTGTGGGTGACAGAATGCTCTTCATCAACAATAATGATGAAGATTATAGATTGTAGAGCTTCTAGAAAATAGTTGTGTAGCTTTTTTGCATCAATGTTTCGAATCACACTCCATGATCCATCATTAGGAAGAGAATGAAAATGAAGTAAAATTGCAGAGCAAGTTCCTTAAAAGAGAGAGAATGAATTGTGATGAAGTTAACAATACAGTTAAAGTTCTTGACTATTTTGCATAGTCTTAGGTTCAAAATTAGATATATGAATAAGATTAAATACTACATGAATAGCACCAACACATCCCTACCGAATGGTGTTGGTCAAACATGTTGAAATCATTGGATACCTTAGCATACCATTTGGTATTAGTATTTCTTTCATGGAAGTGTGGAAGTGGTTATGAATAAGCTCTAGCTAAAAATACAGTCTTGTTTTCTCTTGTGGATAGAGTATATGTGGCCAACAGAATTTCCTTACTTCACATGTATTACTCCTCTTGTTGGATACCTTTCAAATCTTACTATGGCCAACTTGCTGGAATCTTATCCATATATTCTTATGGATTAATTGAGATGGTAAGTGTGGCTTACTTTCCTCTTCTTGACTTCAATATACTCTTAGAAACCTAAGGATAAAGGAGGCCTTGGTTGACTTTGATCTCAAAGGTAACAAGCCATGGAAAATTCTTATTATATTATATGCTTATGCTAAAAGCCCTTGAGAAAGGATCAATAAGATTGAATGACTTTTATTTGTTGAATACTTTAACCTAAAGGCTTTAACTCCTCTCAACAACATTTGAAAATCTTGGTAAGGGGTCTCTAGATTGCTTCAATGGTACGACACCTCCCTCATACATGGTAATTGCTTTTCCACCTCTTCCATCTAGTGGAACCACCTTATTCAAGTGGATGATTTGCCCCTTTCTTTATGTGACAAAATCAAAGGGCACAAACAATTTGGTAAAAGAAAATTTCATAATGTTAACTAGCCATCTATGGGAATTCAACTCTTTCCAATGGAAGTACTCCCTTCAACTATAAATCGAGTTTACTTTAGTTGACAAGCACTAAATTCTTACTAACTTGAGATCTTCTCCTTTATCACCCCTTCCCTCATCAACAAATGTCTACCACTCAACCTTACAACTTTTTCAAAGATTAGAGCTGCTCAATTACTAACAAGCTTCTTGCCTTCCCACTTTACTTTATCTACCACATTATTCTCCCTATTTTCAACATGAATCACACCTTAATGCCAAGTGGAATTGTAGATTCTCTAACTCCAAGTGGTCAAAACTAAGTGTGATAGATTGATTGTCTAAAGATGATGCTTAATGCCTAACAACTTGATGAAGGGGGTAAATCACAAAACACAAAATAATAGATATTGATCATAGCAAATAGAACTTTCTTTTATTGAACTGGGCAACTCATTATATTACAAAAGCTCAATTACAATCAGAGGATGAATCCTCTATTGGCTGTAACACATTACAGCTTTCCCAACCTCCTGACTCTAGAATCTTCAGCCTTCTATAACCCCAAATCAACTAGGGTTTCTATTTTCCCACCTATTCTTGACTCTACATTGGCCCACTTAACTCTATTGCTGCCTAGGGTTCCCAAAATAGTCATAAATAGCACTTTTTGGCGGCCTCCAGCTAAATTTTGAAATTTGCAACTCCCTCCAAAAGTAGGTCAACTTTCGGGAAGCATAACTTTTGATCCGGGTGTCTGATTGACGAACCGTTTTAAGTGCCGAAAAGCTTGCGATGTGAACTATCATGCCGGAAATTCACAAATGGATTTTTGTCAACTTTTCGAGACATTATGAGAATTTTTAGTACCTCATATCTCGTTCCGTAAATTTTCAGGGGCTTTTCAGAAAATAAAAACTTTAATATATTTCAGCTCACAAATGATCTTTGCCTGATTCCTTTGCCAAAGGTCTTATATTTCCATTATGTAACTTTCTGGAAGTTTTTGCTTCATTACGTGCCCAAATGCAAACTTTCTAAAAATAGCAGGTACACTTTCCAAAATAGGCAGGGCACTATTTTTAGCAGTTTTGGAAAAACTGAAAGTCCTACATTATTATTTTAGATATTATGGAACCAAAAACACTAATTATGGGAAGAAATGAGAATAGCTACAATGGTTTTGAATTAACTTCTTTTTGGGTGATGCAAGATTGCCCTTACACCTCTGGATGCTCCTGCATCACAACTCCTACATTTCAAACTTCTTGTGGACAAACATAATTAATTTATCGCTATCAATCCAATCCAAACCCTTGTCCCAACTATAGAAAAAAGGAATCCATAAAGCACATCTTTTGGGAATGTAAAACTATCAAGAATAATTGGAAAGTTGTTCAAAATGAACTCCCTTCTATTCTTTCTCTATACTAAAAAGATACCTTTCTTGGTCTCAATACCCCTAATAATCTTATTTTTGAACCTCTTAGACAGATCATTATTAGTCATTTACAGAAATTAAGGTGCACTACTATTTATTTTAAAAATAGATTTTTTCAAGGAGTTGTTATGCAACAACTCTACTTAAAAATATACAATTTTTTCTAGCAATAGACTTTTTCAAGGAGTTGTGATGCAACAGCTCTACTTAAACATAAAGAGTTTATTCTAACAATAGATTTTTTCAAGGAGTTGTGATACAACAGCTCCACTTAAACATAAAGAGTTTATTCTAACAATAGATTTTTTCAAGGAGTTGTGATGCAACAGCTTTACTTAAACAGATACAGTTTATTCTAACAATAGATTTTTTCAAGAAGTTGTGATGCAACAGCTCTACTTAAACATGAAGAGTTTATTCTAACAATAGATTTTTTCAAGGAGTTGTGATGCAACAGCTCTACTTAAACACATACAATTTATTCTAACAATAGAGTTTTTCAAGGAATTGAGATACAACAGCTCTACTTAAACATACACAATTTGACAATTTTTAGAAATTTTGAAAGTTGTGATGCAACAGCTCTACTTAAAAATGAAGAGTTTATTCTAACATTAGATTTTTTCAAGGAGTTGTGATGCAACAGCTCTACTTAAACATGAAGAGTTTATTCTAATAATAGATTTTTTCAAGGAGTTGTGATGCAACAACTCTACTTAAACATGAAGAGTTTATTCTAACAATAGATTTTTTCAAGGAGTTGTGATGCAACAACTCTACTTAAACATGAAGAGTTTATTCTAACAATAGATTTTTTCAAGGAGTTGTGATGCAACAACTCTACTTAAACACATACAATTTATTCTAACAATAGAGTTTTTCAAGGAATTGATATACAACAGCTCTACTTAAACATACACAATTTAACAATTTTTAGAAATTTTGAAGTCGTATCTTCCTATCACTTTATATACACCTGAAAGTAATAAATAATCATTCTATTTGTAAAAGTAAAAAGTACATTTAACCATTAAACTAAGCCCAGCCCCATGCAACAGCTTTGCTCTAACATCCTCCTCCATATGGTCAATTTGTCCCACATTATGGATGATTCACTGAAAGTCAATACAGAGCTCAAGAAGCAAGGCAAGAACAGCCAGGTTCAAATTGCCAAGCCGGATCAAAATCAAAAGAACCTCAAAGAAGCTACAATCTCTTAATACTAATGTTGACCAACTCTCATTGATGGAGAGCAGCACATAAAGAGGAAGCAAAACTAAATCTCTTAATACTAATGTTGACCAACTCCCATTGATGGGAGAGCAGCACATAAAGAGGAAGCAAAACTGTATCTCTTAATACTAATGTATCTCTAAATACTAATGTTGACCAACTCTCATTGATGGGAGAGCAGCACATAAAGAGGAAGGAAAACTGAATCAGACAAATTTTCAATAAATCAAAATGGATGTTTACTCCACTATTCCAATTCCTTATATTGAGGAGGAGTTGTGATTTGTATGAAGTTATCGTTTAATTTGATCTCTGTGCATACAAATCTGTCATTAGCTTAATATACCTACTTCATTTAAAAACAATACAATTCCAATTCCACTTCCACTTACTCTACATGGCAATGAATATTTCATGTTGTCTATGTATAGTGAGAAAGGATTGTAGTCTACGGCATACCTCACAAATCATTGCTTGGTGGAAACTGGAAACTGGAAACGATTGCTTACTTGGTTGACGTTCGAAGATGCATAAGCCTGAAGCGAAACACGCAATCTTTTCTTTTTCATATATACAAACAAGAAATGGAAATGGAAATGGAAATAGAAATGAAATCCTTATATAGTCTACAGCGATCTGATTTTGGGTCTACAGGTGACTTATAACATATGAAACTACCTCATACTCCCAACATGTAGGAGGCACCTAACTGTGTTTGGAATATACATAAACCTGTAGCGAAACACGTAATCTTCTCTTCTCCATACATATAAACAAGAAATGGAAATGGAATCTTTTTATAGTCTACAAAGTGGGGCGATCTGATTTTGGATCTACAGGTGATTTATAACATATGAGACTACCTCATACTCTCAATATGCAGGAGACACCTAACTGTGCTTCGAATACAAGAGATACAAACCCTACCCCTGCAAGATTTGAACAGATAGCGTGCTTCGTTCCAGGCTATGGATTTCCAAGCGCCATGAGAATGAGAACATGAGAAATTGGATGAAAGAATGGTGTGGAGTTGTGAGGATAAGAAATAGAGGATTATCGAGTGCGTGATGAGTTGAAAGAGATGGGGCAACCGAAGCACTTGAGGTCTGGAGAAAATTAAGCGGACAGGAATATGCCTGGGTGTCCATATCTGATTTCTTCCCCCCACTCCCACTATCTGATTTGATTCCTCCTATGTTCAATCTTTTGACATTTCTCAACGCCCAGCCTCTTGTCCTTTGTCCTTTCCCCTGCTTTTCATTTTTTATTTAGTATTACTGCTGCCTAGTACAACAATAATGCACAACACCCAGTCTGTCGCACATGCAGTGGATCCAACATTTCTCTGTTTATTGGTGGGAGTGAGATAAGATGTCCCCACAGCATTGTCAGCTTCGATCCAATTGCCATGTTCGGAATGAAAAATATGTACTGCTATTGGTCCCTGCCTATTTTATTTCAGACTCTTTTTAATTTTGGAAAGATGTTGGGTGTCAGGCTTTTTGATGCTTTTAGGGTTTTGGCGTCCATTTCTTTTCACAATTGACAATTGTGAATTGTGAATGATGGTACCAATGAAATATCCCTAGTGTTTCTAGGGAGAGCACCAACTAATTCTCTTCAAACTCTAAAAATTATTCTTTACCCACAAGGTAAAAATTACTGTGAAAATTGCATGTGCATGTCCTTTTCCTATATGATTTGGGCCCACTCTATTGACATATTTTTAGTTGAGAGTGGGAACACAACTTAAGCAACATGTCTACATTTATTCTCAATGACGGGTCAATCTTGAATTTTACCCCTTTCATGCCTAAATCAGATTCTATAGTATTAAAAGTGATCTTAATCACTTTGACACTTGCCAAAATGATCCTTTTACTTTTAAAATTTAAATATTAATTTGGAATTGATTTAACCGGCCCTTTTGACCATTATGTGCCAACTCAAGGCATGAAATCATTTTATTTGTGACCTTTGATGTTATATTTGAAAGGCCAACCCTAATTTATTTTAGACGTCATGTTAGATTTTATCATTCCTAGGTCAATCTTGAATTTTACCCCTACCCCTTTCATCGCCTAAATCAGATCTACGGTATCAAAAGTGATCTTAATCACTTTGACACTTGCCAAAATGATCCTTTTACTTTTAAAATTTAAATATTAATTTGGAACTGATTTACCCTGCCCTTTTGACCATTATGTGCCAACTCAAGGCATGAAAGCATTTTATTTGTGATCCTTGGTGTTATATTTGAAAGGCTAACCCTAATTTATTTTAGACTTCATGTTAGATTTTATCATTCCTAGGTCAATCTTGAATTTTACCCCTACCCCTTTCATCGCCTAAATCAGATCTATAGTATCAAAAGTGATCTTAATCACTTTGACACTTGCCAAAATGATCCTTTTACTTTTAAAATTTAAATATTAATTTGAAACTGATTTAACCTGCCCTTTTGACCATTATGTGCCAACTCAAGGCATGAAAGCATTTTATTTGTGACCCTTGGTGTTATATTTGAAAGGCTAACCCTAATTTATTTTAGACGTCATGTTAGATTTTATCATTCCTAGGTCAATCTTGAATTTTACCCCTACCCCTTTCATCACCTAAATTAGATCTAGAGTATCAAAAGTCATCTTAATCACTTTGACACTTGGGAAAATGATCCTTTTACTTTTAAAATTTAAATATTAATTTGGAACTGATTTAACCCACCCTTTTGACCATTATGTGCCAACACAAGGCATGAAATCATTTTATTTGTGACCCTTGGTGTTATATTTGAAAGGCTAACCCTAATTTATTTTAGATGTCATGTTAGATTTGATCATTCCTAGAGCTATCATTGCTACTTGCACACATTACCAAGGGCAATAATTAGAGAATTTGCATTACACAAGAATCTAGGGCATCTTGTAGGTTTGAGTGTGTTGTTCTTGATCATTTACCTAGTTGTTGACTTGATATCTTTACATAATTTGACGCAAGTGAGTAATTATCCCTACCATGTGCAAACCATTAAGCACCATAACAAGTTTGTGTGGGTGTCTTTTTACCACCCTCCCTTTTTTTGTAAATATTATACTATTTCTATATTATTAATATAATGTTTAATAAGGAATATTCATTAAAAAAATTGAGCTGACCTAAAAGCAACAATCTAAAATTAGCAAAGACCACATCCATAGGTATAGATTGGATCCACATGTCATATCACATCTACAAGTGCAACATCGAATCAATAGTCACAAAAATGAACCAGGGTGATAGATAAAGAATTTAATAGTTCCAAGGCATTCATTTGATCATCACTAATATTTTGTGCCATTGATGAATTAGCATTTTTCAGACATAGATCTCACAATTACTTTCATTGTTTTATTCATTTTCTTAAGATGTATTCCCTTTTGGTGTTTGCATAATGTTTGTAAAACCTTAATTATGATAGAAAATAATAATTTAACTACAATTTATGTTGTGTTTTGTACCTTTTGCTAGTTTATGAGAAAAGTGTTTGGGAAATAATGTATGAAAAGTGTAGTCACATCTCTAATTGCTTAAAAATGTTTGTAGGAAAGAGACACACACTCCCTCCCTCTCCCTCACCCTCCCATTATTTAATGTGTTTGTGAAAAGGGGAAAGGAAATTATCTAGGTTTTATAAATGAGAACAAAGAAGATAGTGCCTAAACTTATTGAATCTATTTGAATGTTTAAGGAATTTTTATTCCTTAAAAATGTAATCATTCTTCATGTATTCTTTTACCTCTTATCTCATGCATCAATGAAAGGTTAACATAGGTAAATAATATCATGTTATTTAATTCATTGTGAAAGGAAAAGGCTAGATTAGTAAATGATTTCACATTATTTACCAAATGGTTAGTGTAGGTAAAGATGAATAAAGTATCTCTTCCCTTACTCCATGCTTTTGTTAAAAATGTAAGTAGGTGAATGGATTTACTTATCATGTGACCAAACTAGTTTAAGTTAGAATTACTTTCTTAAATGCTTAATTAGTTCTTAGTGTATTTATTTTAGGTAATGTTAGGGAAGGTTAGTCCTCCCACTTTTCATTTAGTATATTAGTGGAGTAGCTATTATGAGGATGCCACTGTATTGGTCATCACTCGCATTGATGTCATATCACCTCAAACTTTCCTTCTATCACGTGGGTGTGTCACATGGGGATGTGTGCCATTGGACCATTCTTCTTATTCTCTTACCTTCTTTTCCCTTGTGTGCTCTCACTAAAACATTTATTTATTTATTTTGCAAGTCATTAATATAAGAAGGCCTTGAACATGCAATAAAAACTTGTGTGTGCATGTTGTATGGTCATTCATGTGAAGGTTTTGGTAACAAAAAATGTTAGTTGCATTTTACTAAGTTTCATCTATGGTGGATTATGGGTATTACACAAACCTTCCATCTACCACTATGTTGTAGGAGATTCTCTAAATTAAAGTCCTATGGCTTGATCATATGAATGCATTTTGATCTACTTGATGGATAGGGTGCTCTAAGGGTGATAAATAGTTTTCTACCTTTCCTTGTTGCAAGTGTATTCAATGACAACTTGGTAGGAAATAAGTTCTAGTGTTGATTGAGATGCCCTTTAGGAGTTTGGTGTTGTTTAGAGTTGTCTTGTGATGTCTTGTGTAGTGTTAGTTTATGTTGTAAGGTCATGTGTGTATTCTTGTTGGGTGTTGTAAGAACTTGTGATGTATTCTAAGCTATATTGTAAAGAATTGTGAAGTGTTGATGGATTTTGTGTTGAGAATATAGGTTAGATATTACAATATAACACTTAACATAGTGATCAAATCTAATTTAATATGCTATTTAATAAATCAGTAACCAACAATATAAGAGCAACAATAAAGAATTATGACAGACATAAGTTCATACACAACATAAATAACACCAATAGATATGTGAGAAAACCCTTTTGGGTAAAAACCCCACCACTAAAGAGAGCACAAGCTTGTATAAATATCAAATGTAAGAATAAATAATACTTAGCTTCTTCGTTCAATAGATATATCCTTCTACCTATAACACAACCTTGCTTCAAATTTTGACATCAAACTACTATCGCATGCCATCATTTTATAGTTTAACTAGTTCTTCCTTCAAGTAGGTAAATGGATTTACTTATCATGTGGCCAAACTAGTTTAAGTTAGAATTACTTTCTTAAATTCTTAACTAGTTGTTAGTGTATTTATTTTATTTAATTTCAGGGAAGGAATAATCCTCCCTCTTTTCATTTAGTACCTTGGTGGAGTAGCTACCATGATGATGCCACTCCCTTGGGCATCACTTGCATTGATGTCATATCACCTCAAAGTTTCCTTCTAACTCATAGGGTGTGTCACATGGGGATGTGTGCCATTGGACCATTCTTCTTATTCTCTTACCTTATTTTCCCTTGTGTGTTCTCACTAAGACATTTTTGTTTCTTTTGCAACTCATTACTATAAGGAGGCCTTGAACATGCAACAAAAATTTGTGTGCGCATGTTGTATGGTCATTCATGTGAAGATTTTGGTAACAAAAATGTTAGTTGCATTTTACTAAGTTTCATCTATGGTGGATTATGGATATTACACAAACATTCCATATACCACTATGTTCTAGGAGATAAATTAAAGTCCTATGGATTGATCAATGCATTTTGATCTACTTGATGGATAAGGAACTCTAAGGGTGATAAATAGTTTTCTACCTTTCCTTCTTACAAGTGTATCGAATGAAAACTTGGTAGGAAATTTAAGTTCTAGTGTTGATTGAGATGCCTTTTAAGAGTTTGGTGTTGTTTAGAGTTGTCTTGTGTAGTGTTAGTTTGTGTTGTAAGGTCATGTTTATATTCTTGTTGAGTGTTGTAAGATCTTATGATGTATTCTAAGCTATATTTTAAAGCATTGTGAAGTGTTGAAGGATTTTGTGTTGAGAATATAGGTTAGACATTACAATATAACACTTAATGTAGTGATCAAATCTAATTTAAAATGCTATTATAAATTAGTAACCAACAATATAAGAGCAACAATAAAGAATTATGATAGGAATAAGATCATACATAACATAAAGAACACCAATATATGTGAGAACCCTTTTTAGTAAAATACCCACCACTAAAGAGAGCACAAGCTTATATAAATCTCAAATGTAAGAATACATAATACTTAGCTTCATCCTTTAATAGATATCTCCTTCTACCTATAACACAAACTTTCTTCAAATTGTGATATGAAACTACTATCGAATGACCTCATTTTATAGCAAAATAAGCAAGTGAAAAACCACTAGGATAGTTTAAACCAACCAAAAGAACCTACCAAGGAGATGTTTTGACATGTGTTTGTAAGTGCCCAAAATTGTACATGCCTACATGTGATAGTCCAATGATGATTTGGTAGTCCAATGTGGGATGAATTACATCTCCTCATGGCTTCTCCACCTTGATCGAGGTCCCATTTGCATCTTTAAGACCCTCCCTTATGTGTCTACCACCTTTATAGATGGTGCATTCACGGATGGAGGGTCCAGAGAATGAACTGTCCAACCATGCAACCTGAGTAAACACAATGGAAACAACACAATAATAGATTGTAATGAAAGATTATTTGATTTAATATCTCAAACAATTACAATGCTCATATTCTGGTAACATGTGGACAATTATATGGGCTCGTAGGCCTATCCTCTAGCAAAATACAGATTACATGAAAGATATAACTTTGAAGTGCCTTCCACAAATCCACAACTAAAACACTAAAAAATTTATATCATCTTGGATATGTTTCTAATACATCCAATGAATGCTTATATATAATCTCCTAGCTCAAAGAATGCTCTATGTCGGGATCAAGAGGTTTCAAACTCTAATGCATGAGGAAACATGTAGGTTAGCCTACAACATGTGGTAATGATTCGCAAATGGATGAAACATGTTGTGGTTCTCAATGAAGGTATATCTGGTCCCATATTGTATTGTGATATGTTCCATTTGGCTCTGCAAGTCATGGAAATGCTCTGCAAACCTTGTATGCTCATACTAAATATTGAATGCTATGTTCTATGAATTTTGATGATGTTCTAATAGCGATAACTCTTTGAAAACAATTCCAAACCTCATGAAATCTAGATATGATGTAGATGGCATAGTGTAGAGTCAAAATCCTGCTCTGCGAGGTGTGAAATGATGATGCAGTAAAATGCGGTGCAAAATGATGAAACTACAACTAAAATACAAGAAAAAAAGAATCAAAATATTTTTGGTTGATGCAAGATTACCTTTCAACCTAGGATGCTCCTGCATCAGACACCTAATTTTTTAAAAAAGTGAGTCCCTAACTTTGTTGGGGCTAGAGGAAAACCAAGGTAGTCTACCTTAGCCTGAGAAATCCATGATGAATCTTCCTCCAGTCTTCTTTTCCACTTAACTAGGTACTCTTTATACTACTTGCCTCTTGTATTGCATCCATGCTATCCAAAAGATTCTCTATTTGCTTTGGTTGTTGCTATGGTAACTGATCCTTCAATCCAACTTCAGTGCTATCACTTGATTCTCCCTCATTATACTGATATAAATCTGCAACATTGAATATAGGTGATATACCAAATGCTTCTGGTAACTCCACTTCATATGCATTTCCTCAATCAAACTTCCTAAGAATCCTACATGGTCCAAAAACTTCCTCATCTCCAACTTGTATGTCCCCACTAGAAATCTTTCCTTTTTGAGATATATCATGACTTCATCTCCAACAAAAAAATCCATGTCTCCTATTTTCATCTGCTTGTCCCTTATACTTGCTATTCATCTCCTCCAAATTCTTTTAGACCTAAGTGTGTACTATCTCCATGTAACTTGCAAATTTTTCTGCCTCTGCACTTCTCTTGTTATCCATACTGATGTCTCTTAGTTTTATAACTCCTCTAGTTTGTAATCCAGTCACAACTTCAAATGGTGTCTTCCCTGTACTTCAGCTCACTAAGTTATTGTATGCAACTCTACTTGCGGTAGAATTATATCCCAATTTCTTGTTTTATCTCCTACTAAGCATCTCAACAAGTTACCTAAACTCTTGTTTACCACTTCCATTTGTCCATCAGTCTATGGGTGAAATGTTGAACTAAACTTTAAGTCTATCTTTATCTTCTTCCACAATGTTCTCCAAAAATATCCTATAAATCTTGTATCCTTGTCTAAAATTATACTCTTTGGCAATCCATAAATCTCACAATCTCCTTGAAAAATAGGTCAGCAACATGTACAACATCATTTGTCTTCTTACAAGGAATGAAATGCGCCATCTTTGAAAATCTGTCCACTACTACAAATATAGAATCATGTCCCCTCTATGTTCTTGGTAATCCTAATATGAAATCCATGCTTATATCTTCCCAAGGTCTCTCCGGTACTATCAAAGGTTTGTACAATCCAATATTCTGACTACTTCCTTTTGCAACTTGACAAACTCTACGACTCTAAAAAAATTTCCTTACATCCTTATATATTTGAGGCCAAAAAAAAGTTCATTCACCAAGGCTACTATCTTATCAATACCAAAATGTCCTGCTAATCCACCACTATGCTTCTCCTTGATCAAATTCTCTCTCATTGAAACCCTAGGTATACACAACTGATTCCCTTTGAATATCATATCCTCTTGAATGAAATAATCTAACAATTTGCTTCTATCTACCACAACAAGTTCTCTACATGCTTTCCATGCTTCCTCAAAATCAAGATCATCCTCATACATATGCTTAAGTTCTTCAAAACCTAGTACTTCTACCCTCATCTCTATCAACAGGTTTCTTCTTCTACTCAATGCATCTACAACTTTGTTTGACTTTCCACTTGCATGCTTTAATACAAATGTGTAACTCTACATGAACTCTACCCATCTCATGTGTCTCTGATTCAACTTACCCTGATTGTTCAAATACCACAAAGCTTGATGGTTAGTATACAACACAAATTCTTTTGTCTCCACTTCTTCAAGGCTTGAATTATGGCATAGAACTCATGATCATAAACTAAATATCTCCACCTTGCATCATTCAACTTCTCACTTAAATATGCTACTAGTCTCCCTTCCTGATTTAACACTTCTATGATTACATTCCCACTAGCATCACAATCAACTTGAAATACTTTGTCAAAATCTGGTAATGCTAACACAATTTTCTTTGTCACCTTTTGATTCAACAATTTAAAAATCTTATGTGCTCCTGATGTCCACTTAAAATCCTTCTAGCTACCCCTCATTGTCTCTATCATTTGTGTGCATACAGTATTGAAATTTCTGATGAACTTCTGGTAAAAACTAGCTAGTCCATGAAATGATCTTACCTCTCCAATGTTCATAGGTGTTGGCCACTCAACAATTGCTCTGACTTTCTCTGGGTCCATCTTCAATCCTTCCATAGAAATCATGAATCCCAAATATACCAATTTTGTCTTCATGAAACTTCATTTCTTGATGTTAATCAATAATTTCTCTTCTATCAACCTCTAAAGTACTTGTCTAATATGTTGCAAATGTTCTTCTTTTGTTCTACTGAAAATCAAAATATCATCCAAGTAGACAATAAAAAACTTACCCAAGATTTTCTTCAAAACCTCATTCATCAATCACATGAAAGTACTTGGTGCATTAGTTAATCCAAAAGGCATGACTAACCACTCATACAATCCTTCATTTGTCTTAAATGTAGTCTTCCACTCATCTCTTTCTCTTATCCTAATCTAATGGTATCCACTCTTTAGGTCAATCTTTGTGAAGTATTTTTATCCACTCAAGCAATCCACGATCATCCATCCTTGGCAATGGAAATTTATACTAGACAATGATCTTATTGATTGCTCTTGAGTCTGTACACATCCTCCATTCTCCATCTTTCTTCGGTGCTAGTATTTCTGGTATCACACATGGGCTCAAACTTTCTCTGATCAATCATTTCCTCAACAACTCTTGTATTTGTCTATTCAACTCCACATTTTCTGCTGGTGTCATCCTATGTGCCTCTTTGTTTGGTGAAGTGGCTCTAGGCATTAGGTCCATATGATGATTAATACTTTGGATTGATGGAAATCCTTCTGGCACATTCTTCGATATGATATCTTGGTATTCTGTCAACAATTTAGTTATCTCCTCCAGTGGTGGTTCTTCTTCTTTTGCGGTGATGATTTTTGCACTTAGGGTACTATACTTTCTCAAAATCAATGCAAAACACATGTTCTCATGTCTCAATACATCCAAAAATTCCCTTCCATCCACTAGACATATTCTAGCATTGCCACATACTTCACTTCTAGGCTCTTCCTCCAAATGTATCAAGATATGTCTCTTCCCATTTGATGTTATAGTATAAGTATTCTTCATTCCATCATGTATTCCCTTTCCTTTCATACTGTCATCGTCTTCCCAACAATATATGACATACATCCATCAACATAATATCACACAATATCTCACCATTGTAAGATCCTATATGAAATTTCAGCAAACATTGTTCACTCACTAGTACCTTGTGTTCATCTTGAATTCATTCTATCTTGTAGGGTTTTAGATGTTTCAACCTCTCCAAATTTAGCTTCCTCGCCATCTCTTCTAAAACCAAATTGTCAGTACTACCACTATTAATGATAACCTTGCAACATTTACCTCCTAATTGTCACTTGTCTAGAACAAACTTTTCCTTTGGAGTGGCTCCTTAGTTGTTTCTGCTTCCAACTGATTCTTCCTCTGCATATGCTACTCTTGAACCATTCTCTATCCTTTTGCTAGTACTCCCTCGATGACATTCAAATGCTCAGTGTCCACCTCCACACTTGAAATAGGTTCCTTTGAATAATCTCTTGTCAAATTCTCTTTCATCTCTCCAATATCCTTCATTGCGGTAAGAATTATGACTTCCTCTATTACTGAGGTAGAAATTTTTGTCATCTCTCTAGTGGTATGAATTACCGTGTCTTTCTTCTTTCCGGTATGGGCTAGTCTTCTTGTTTTGCTCCGCATATAGTCTTCCTTCTCTAGAATGTGTTCTACCTCTCTGAAATTTGCCTCCTCTACCTCTCTATCTTTGCTCATGTCTCTTAGTCAACTTGTCTTCAAATTTTAATGCAAATTGATATGCTTCTTCCACTGTTGTCATCCTTACCAAAATTAGTTCTTCTTGAATGTTTATCCTCGGTCCATTTATGTACCGCACCACTTTCTCCTTGCTTGCTTCACTATGTTCAATCCTAATAATCATCTTGCGGAACTCTTTAGTGTACTCCTTCACCGTCTTCTCCTTTTGTCTTAGGTTTTGCAATCTCTTCAACAATTGCAACTTATAGTTAGTAGGTATGAACCGATTCTTCAATTTTGTCACCATCCTATCCCATTTTATGATTTTCTCTTTTCCTCTCCTTTTTCTATCCAATTGAACTTCTTTCCACCAAATAGCAGCATGTCCTTTCAACTTAGTTTTTGCAAATATCACTCTATTCGGATCTTCTATTTCCTCATACTCGAAGTATTCCTCCATGTCCTTTATCCAATCAATCAATTCCTCAAATTTTAAATTTCTGATATAGTTTAACGCTTCCATTCTAGGTCTCTTACCAATCTTAGAAATATCTTTCAACATCTTTACCTAATCTGATTCTTCTTCTTCTAGGGTTTCCTCATTTTGGTCAGCAGCTTGAAATTCATCATCATCCCTCTCATCCTCATGTCTAGGGTTTAGTCCTCTTCTTCTATCCTCTTCTACAACATCCAATATAACTTTCATTATTCTCATCATCTCTATCATTTCTTCCATTCGTTCGAAAACATTAGCCATAGCAGCCATCCTCCTTGGCAGTATCTCTTCCTTCGATCCAGTGCAACCACCTCAATTCAGCGATCTGATTGTACAAGGTTGCAATTGCCTCACAATTGTTGTTTTGTTGACAAACACAAGTAGACTACCTCAGGTTGACAATCTATTCACCTCAAGATCTTCTAGAATTCCTTCTTTCCCAAAGGATTCACAAACTTCACTCTGATACCACTTGGTGCAATCATGGATGGAGGGTCCAAAGAATGGATTGTCCAACCATGTAGCTTGAGTAAACACAACAGAAACAACACAAGAATAGATTGCAATGAAAGATTATTTGATTCAATATCTCATACAATTACAATGCTCATATATTGATAACATGCAGACAATTATGGGCTTCGCAGGCTTGTCCTTTGGTAAAATACAAATTACATGAAATATATAGCTTTAAGGTGCCTTCAACAAATCCACAACTAAAACACTAAAAACTTTATATCATGTTTGATATGTTTCGAATACATCAAATGAATTCTTATATATCATCTCCTAGCTCAAAGAATGCTTTGCAGCGGCATTAAGAGGTTTCAAACTCCAATGCATGAGGAAACATGTAGGTCACCCTACAACATGTGGTAATACTCCACAAATGGATGAAATGTGTTGTGATTCTCAATAAAGGTCTATCTAGTCCCATACTGTCTTGTTATATGTCCCATTACGCTTGTCATGTCATAGAAATGCTCTGCAAAACCTTGTATGCTCATACTGAGTGTTGAATGCTCTGTTCTGTGAATTCTGATGATGTTCTGATAGTTATAAGTCTCCAAAAATAATTCCAAACCTCATGAAATATGGATATGATGTAGATGTCATAGTGTAGAGTCTAAATCCTACTCCATGAGCTATGAAATGATGATGTGGTAAAACGTGGTGCAAAATGTTGAAATTGCAACTGACTGAAATGCAAGAAAAAAAAGAATCAAAATATTTTTGGTTGATGCAAGATTGCCTTTCAACCTAGGATGTTCTTGCATCAATAGACTACCTACTTAACTTATGCATTCTCTCCTTCCTTCAAAACTGATCTTCCATGCTTTCAGTTTTAGGGGTTCCTAAGAGACCTTATGGTTTCTTAGGCAACTTAGGTTAAGTTGTGGGGTCACCCAAGTGATCTACCTTGGTAAAATGAGTGACCCACCTTACTAAAAAGGAAAACCCTATCATGTTTGGTTAACATGTGAATCTTTTAGTTTTGATAGTTTCTCTTCTAGTTTGGCCTCTAATTGATAGTCTTGTTTTAAGTATTAATGACATGAATCACTCCTCCTAAGTAATGTTCTTCTCCCCTTGAGTGAGTTTCATCTCCCATTGATTGATTATTTCTTTTTCTATTTAAACACCCCATGCCTCATGCATCCAAGTGGTGAGTTTTTCCCACATTTGGTTGCCTCTATATGATTTTGCAAAGAAGATCTATATATTTTCCTCTCTGAGTAGGAATAGGATCCCACCTTCATAGATCTAAAATTCTCCAAGCTAAGACAAATCTGTTGTGCCAAATCAATTTTTTTGCTTCATTAAGGCATTTTGTGAGAGTCTAGAAAAATTGTCGTAAAAAAGTCAAAAGGTCAAAATTTCTAAAAATAGAAAGTTTCTAAAACTAGATGTCAAATTTAGGTTTTCTGGGTTTCTTGAGATACAGATGCTGGCAAAAGTTTCTAAAAATAGAATCTTTGATTCAAGAGTCCTGCTTGATTCTGATTGGCTGATATTGTTTCACAATCAGGGCGGTCTAGACGGAATCTGCAAAAGGTGAAGTTTTCTCTAGTGGGTCAATTCTACTTTCTCAAAAGGTGAAGCACGAACTCTGAGGTAATTAATGGAGGAAGTTCATCTGCTAGGGGTCAAATCCAAGATTACAGTGTTGTTTAGAGTGTGAAGAACTGTTGAGCAACCGACGACTGATGAAGAACAAAAAATGAAGCATGATGAATCCAAAAGACAAAGAAAATTTGAGAGAAGCCAAAATTTGGCTAAGTCTGGGTTTCCCAGGTGCCCTTGGAGGCTAGGGGCACCCAGTCTACCCAAAGATAGAATTTTTTTGGCATTTTTTAGAAAACGTTAAAAATGCCTTGTCAGCCTGCTTCTGGGTGGTTAAAATCAGTCAAATTTAGTTGAAAGGCCCAGAAAAGCTGGGATTTATCTCAGATATGCTCAGGCTATCTAGTCCACCCTTCATCCAGTGATAGTTATTCAACAAACCATGGGAATTGATGATAGAAAGTAATCACTGACACGCAAAATGAGGAAACTACAGAGGAAGCTAAAAATTATCAAAAAATTTGAAGGCATGAAAACCTAGGCACCTTTGGAGGCTAGGGGCACCCAACATCTCTAGAGTTAGATTATTTTTCAGTATTTTCCAAAAAATTGCAAATCTTCCGCCGTCAGCTCAGTTAGATTCACTAAAAATTAGTTTGGCCTAATTTTTTAGGCAGGCAGAAAGTATAATCAATTCAATTTTCATCAGGCTTGCCTGATTGCTAGACCATCAGTCTTAGTTTTGCTCTGGTAGGTGAGATTCAACATCCAACCAGTAGCCCACAGTCACCGAAATGTGCATGAAAAATGAAAAATGAGCAAAGTTTAAAAATATCAGAAAATGACTAAGGCATGAGATCATAGGTGCCCCTATCTAGTCTAGGTGTCTGGGTTCTCTAGAGATAGAAAATTTTGTGTCCCAATGATGTTTCCTTCCAGTCATTTCCCAATATTCATCCGGTGATAGTTTCCAGGAATCAAAATTGTAGTCAAACGTCGTCAGATCGTCAGTTCGAGGTTGGGGATCAAATCAGAATTGATAAAACTTTAAAATGCCATGATCAGTTAGCTTTTTCAATCAACTGTGATAGTTTTTCGTCTTGTTGAAATTAGAGGCAGGCCACGCCGGAGTCAGAACGAGTGCAAAAATTTCAAAATGAAGGAAAATTGGCTAACACTTTCGCAACTTCGCGTATTTGATGACATCATCAAAGAAGCAACTTTTTATCATCCTCACACGTGATCTATAGGCAACTATAAAATAGGAATTCAGCCTATGCAAGCATATCAACTTGGATTTTTGCTCAAAGAGTTGCTCTCTTCATGGATAAGCTTCAAGATTTGTGCTTTCATAAAGAAAGTTGTTTTTCTTTTTTTCACCTTAAGTTCTATAAAAACAAGCCTTTGGCCTCCTTTATACATTATTTTGTAGGTTGCATCCAGAGGAAGAAGAGCATTGTTTTCTTTTCATGAAGATTTTAGAACCCAAACAAAGTGCTTTTTTAGTGTTCTTCATGGTTTCGGGATTGGGAAGCATAGATGCACGCTTTTTCAAGGTCTATTTTCTAGGGCATCATTTTCCAGAAATAGAACCGAAGTTTTTTCAGTTTTCATCGAAATGGATTCATTTGGAATCACATCCTCTTGAAGATTGGAAAATTTTAGTTTTTTGGAAATCTACTTTTTTGCCGCTTTTTTCAGGAAATCTTCTAGTTTTTCAAAATTTGATGATCTGGGTTGCTTTAGAACGAGATTGTCTAAAAAACCCATGTGCCAGCTTTTTCTCTCAAGAGCTTCTTTTTAAAAGAAATTAGCAAACAATTTTTAGCCTTTTATGCAAAATATTTCCAAACATAGTCGTGTTCACAGGCATTCTTCAAGTTTTTTAGTATGCAATACTCTCCAATAGAAATCAAGCCTAAAACAACATTGATTCATGATTACCTGAGAATCATCGAGACAGATTTGCATAAGGTGCTTCCAATATTCAATTTGCATGCTTTAGAAGACGCAGGAAA
This sequence comes from Cunninghamia lanceolata, assembly GCA_027924645.1. NCBI lineage: Eukaryota > Viridiplantae > Streptophyta > Pinopsida > Cupressales > Cupressaceae > Cunninghamia > Cunninghamia lanceolata. The sequence goes on along the minus strand of BSBN01000578.1, from coordinate 6,991,819 downwards.
CATCGCCATCAAGAATCTGAGTCACTCCGGGTTACTTGCAGCAGCTTCATTCCCCATCACAGTAAAAAGAATTGAATTCATAATCGCTTGTACTAAGCATTACAATTTAGTTACAAGGAAAATCCAATTAGCAAATGGGCATGTACGCTGTAACCTCAGGTCTAATGACATTGATAAATGTTTTTCAATACCATCATGGAAAGAGAACTTCATCATTTCTATTGAAGAATGCAAGAAGGTGTGGCACAATGATAAGGAAAAATATCAAAAAAGAATTGCTCAAAAGTGGCTGAAAGAGAAGCAGAATGTTTTGCCAAAGAACATTGGATGTGGAGAGTTTAAGGAAGAATACACGATAATGATTACTCTGTTGAACCGGGTCATAGGTCAAGCAGAGGCCAATAAATTTCAGCCTTGGATGTTTTACATCATTTCCCAGATTGTTGATAGAACATAACACTATGACTGGTCAACACTAATCAGTGGTCGTCTCCACCATCAGGATAATTGATTTTCAAAGGTCCCATGAATTCCACATGATGTCATACCTCATATATCTAATGGTATTTCAAGGTCAGTTTAGGGGTTTGAATATTGTTGGAACTCTAGGCATTCAACATATATATCACCATTACCCACTATTAGAGTTCTTTGAGGCTGAATGACATTATAGGTAGCTAAATGAAGCATTCCTTATGCATGTGGTGCGAGATCTTGACAATGAGTTGCATATATGGTTTTCAGTTGATGCCAGATCAGCAATGGCAGAATGGGCTGATTGGTTTATTCAGTTCCCACTTTCTCCTACATCAGGGTATATGGCTTCTCAGGAGAGCCAATCATGCTACCAAGATATCCTATGGATGAGGTAACATTCATAGAGTTTCTGATGCTAGTCTATGAAGTTCACTCATTTTTGCGTAGCAGGTGCAAGGCAGCTTTCAGTTTTCCAATTGGGATGGGTATATACAGATGTAGATCTAGAATAGATGCCATAGTAATTGGTAGTAAATTGTCTTAGTATATTCTCAAGTCATTTGATATGGTGTTTTCATAGCACACCTTGGTCAAAATTGTGTACATGTGCATGTAGTCAAAGATTTATGGGCTAATTGTGCAGATGAATTTGAAGTGCGGAAACGTAGCTATAGCGGGTTTACTTTTCAGCAGTTGACTAATATCCTATCAGAGGATGTAGAGGGATTGTCAGATGATGATGGTGAAGTTCTACTTCCCATGTATTTCAGAGATCAGGTCGAGCAAAAGCCACTATCACAAGTTAATTGGTCTGCCAAAGAGAACACCTCAATTGAGGAAAGAACGAGTCGAGTTGTCAAGAACAGTAGGATATTCTTGAGTAATAAGAAGATGTAGAAAGTAGTCATTCTGGTTGCAGAGCTACCAGTTGTTCAATCATCTGTACCTTCCACTTCTAAACTAAAACCAAGCATTAAGGCTATGAGCGTTCTTCCAGAAGGAATGAAGATGGCCAAGTTGAAAAGGAAAAAGGTTGAGTCTCTAGTCCATATTCAGCAAGAACAGTCAGCAGTTGCATCAGAAGTTCTGGCTGAACCAGCACCACATGTTGAAACAATGCCTTCAGTTCATGTTTCTCCACCTCCATTGCCAAGGCCTTCTCCCATTCATATAGATTCAGAACCAGATTCACCATTTCATAACACTACAACACACATTACTTCATTAGACGTTGATGGAATTAGAATCGAGCCTCCCAAAGAAGTTGGCTCATCTTGGCTTAAGAACATCTTGGGTAGGAAGAGGAAAAATCCTTCATACCATTTGAAATTTATAGAACTTGATAGTGTCTACCAAGACATACCAGAGAAGAAACTTAAGAAGCAAGTTCACATGGAGAAGAATGTTGATGGAGATATTATTCTTGAAATTACAACACCTCCGAAAGATAAGAATGTCAATGAGATTGAGGTTGATGACTTCAAGGTTGTCAGAGCCAATCTTGGTATAAGTACCTGACACACAGATGTGAATCTTTTTGAGGTTGTAGCAGATAATCTGAAGGAGAGAGTGTTAAAGGATGGAGAAGATAAAGCATCCCTCAAGTATGAGAATAGGCAGTTGCTGCAATATATTTCCAATCTTCTTCATGGCACTTCACATGCCACCTTATTGCTTCCTTAGATTTTGGAATCACCGGCCAATCAACAGCAACTAAGTTAGTTGGTCATTTACGGGAGGCATAGAAGGATTGGGTGGAAGAGTTTGTAACTAAAGGTAGATATGTACTTTCACAGATCTATCAATTAAAGTACAATACTCATGATCTGCGTCAAGGCATTCAGGGGTTTGAGCAGAGTATAGCTGAGGACAAGCCAGTATTTGAGATCATAATCTCTGACTTGAAGATAGCATATGATTCTATTGATTCAACATAAAATAAAAAGAAGGTTTCTACTTGGAAAGCACAATATCTTTTCATAGTAAAAACCCATGAGAGGATATCCTCAAAGTTAGCGGAATGGAGGGAAAAGGTGGTAAGTGTTCTCAATTTCGTGAGGTCTTTTGTTTCTTAGATCCCATGCTCATATGAGAGAGAAGATGGTACCCTATATGATCTTAGTGAAGTATAGATGGAGTTCCAAACTCTCATCCACAACAGTTTTAATGGTGATCTTAGTGCTGACAAGATGAACCATTTTGCCGCTATGACAGTAAAATTTGATAAAGCTATGGATGAAGTTCATGAATTCCTACAGATGGTTGCAGATGGTGAAGAGATGTTAGAAAATCATAATATCATCTTGGAAAGTATCTGTGTTCCTGGAAAGAAAGCAGTTACTAGCTTTTTGGAGGATATTCTTTCCCAAAATATCAGTGGGTGATGTCACCAACGAGGCAGTGATGTAGATAAGGATGGAACTCAATAATTGGTAGTTAACTCGATGATTTTACAAGTTAAATCTATCATTTTCTTTCAAGCTTATCCATCCTTTAAATAGAAAAATCACTTTGTAATAGTTGGAGCTTTCTCTTCTTTAAATCAAATCGTTTTAAAGTAGGTGTTAGTTAGAATCTTTGTCAAGAATAGAAATAAAGCTTGCAAGTTGGCAAGTTGGTTAGCTAGGATGAAGGAGATTTTAGGCTTCCCTACTCCTTTGATTTGTGTATAAATTAGAGAAGCCTTGCCAATTGTTTAGTAACTATAATTGTGATAGCAAAATTTGTTGAGCCTATTCTAGCCTGCAAATTGTTATTCAAGTGCTTGTTCACTTTGTGCCATTTATAATCCAGTGTTTGATTGCATATTGTATGCCTATATTTCCTACAATACTGTTGTTCTAGAGTTGTAATAGCTTTTTGATATTGAGAAAGGAAATCTCACGCCTTCCATTGCTCTGATTCTCTGTCTCATGTTCATTTAGTTTATCATCATATGTGTTGCTTGCATATTCTTACTTTCATTTTACATCCTAAAAGTATAATGAGTCTTCGGGTGCAATCTGGGATAAGTTTATATGAGCTTTTGTGTTAACAAATCATTCTCTATTTATTTTTTATTCCTAATCTCTGAATTTACTTGGGTTGTCAAAAGTGTCATTTAATTTAGGCCTAGTTGTAGTTAGAAGTTAAGAGAAAAACCTCTGCTGCTGCGATAGAGTTTTATAACCTTGTGCTCATAGTTGAGAATTAAAAAAGATAGGCAATTTAGTGTATTTATCTTTAAAGCAATCATCAGCAAAGAGGGAACTTCCCCTCCTAATTTGAAGAGTAGTTTATTTGTGCATAGTTGTCCATTTCCAACTCACATTCTAGAGGTGAGAATTGAAACACCAAAAAAATCCAAGATTCATGACAACATCCTTCTAGGCTCTGAGCCTTCCCATATAGCATTGAAGCTTCAATAAGATCTTCTAAGCAATCTTCAATCTCACTATAGCATTTTATCCTCCCTTCCTTGCTTCCATCAAAAGGAGTACCCTAAAGCTAGAGAGGAGAACACAACACAAAAGTTGGATCCTTTTCGGACACAAGTGTTAGGAAATTACTAGGTTGATCAAACTATTTCCTACATGACCCTATGAGAGAAAATCATGTGGGAATATGCACAAAGATGGGGGACCAAAAAGTGGCCAAAAAACTTTTTTTTATTTCAAATAGGCTATAATTTTTTTATAGCATGATTGCATTATAATGATATCATGTTATGGCTTTGTAATGATGAGCCTAGGGCTTAGTCACTACCAAGACAAAATGCACTCACATTATAATGTGAGCATGTTTTAGGAAATATAAAAGAAAAAAAAGAACAACCATGGGCTCATTTTTTCCCACTACTTTCAAAACACAAGAGAGTTTTTCTACAAGTGTGTTTTGTGTTAGCTAAAGTAACTTCAACACCAACACCATGTCGCCACAATTTTTGTGAGCTCCATGAGGTCCAGAAGCTCAACGAGGTAAGATTTTAGTGTTTTTGGTGATTTGAATATGAAACATTTGTTTTGATTCTTTTTTTTTAATTTTGCAAATGAACCTCCCTAATTCCTCCAAACTTTGATTCACCGAACCAAGTGCATGATGAAATTCCTATTGAAGATGGAGCACAAACTAACCCTCTCCAAACTCCTCTATCAATTTTGTGACATCCTTGTGAGACACAAACCAAAATACTAAAGAAAATCAAGGAAAACAAAAAAAACTTGAAACATTAAAAAATACCAATGCAACTATTACACATTGGAGAGCCCATATGCCATCCTTGGAATCAATAATTTCTCATGTAGATTTTGTTATTGGAAAAAATTAACATGGTCAAATCATAGGGAGAATGCATGATAATTTTATTCTACAAATTATCATATAAACAAGTCAAAGATAAGAAAATATTGAAATCTAATTTATGTGAATTGTGTATTGATCCAAGAACCAATGAGCCAATGCATAGAAGTTATAAAAGATTCCCTATTCATTGGTGTTGACACCAAGGAATAGCAAATAATTTTTGGGATAGGTTTTCGATGGTTTTTGACCATCCCCATGCAACAATAATGAGATGCCCCAATATTTATTAAGTAAACTTTATTGTGAGTTCATTGTCAATGATATTCTAAATTATTTTGATATGTGTGATTTATAAGGTAGAGGCAAAGGATCTGCATAGTTTAGGGAGGGCACACATTGTGCCTAAGACCACCTAGTGAGACCCCTAGTGGTGCAGGAGCACCTACCTGACAGCTGGTCTTGATAAGGCAGTTAGTAGTTTAGGTCTTGTTTGTGTTTCCAAGAAGGTCTGTTAGACCAAATGCATGTAATAAGGTCATGCTGATCAGGATAAGATCATGCTGACCAGGCTTTTGCTATTTTTAGCTAGTTAGTTATAACAGCTGTCATGATGTATGTTCGGTGGGATCTCCCAGCCGCTTGGAGAGTTCCCAGCCGCTTGGAGTCGGGTCAGTAGTACTCGTAGGGAAAGTCTTTATAAGCATGAGATCGGTTGATGTTGGACGGACAGACAGATATCATCGATCGAGCTTGAGTGAGACTAAGAGAGAGATTGATCATATTGTATTGCATCTTTGAAATCAATTAAGTGATCCTGTTTGTGTTCTTGCTCTGGTTGCATTCCATTACTTGATTGATCTGCTGGTTTGAGAGGGTGTCATGGATTTCCTGATCCATTCCACCGGTTGACTCATCTGATCGGTGGAATGGTAATGTACAGTAGGTTAGATTGTAGTTTGTTTTCTGTTTACATGCAGGTGTGCAGAATCGCGATCGACAGATGCTGAGAAGCCTAGCATCCTCATGTGCTAGGTCAAGTTGATAAACTGGAGTTGGAAGATCACCCTGAGGTTGGATCGGGTCATCCCTGGTGGATCGGCGAAGGGAAATTTCGCTAAGTGAAGAAGTTCGTGAAGACGGCATCATCAGGATATCTTGGTGAATATCCTGCAGACAGTTCGGACATCATCATCCGGATAAGTGGAGAAGATCGGCATGATGTTGTCGATTGCATGAAGTGTGAGTTCGTCGAGGTGATCATCAGCAGGAGGAGCCGAGGAGTGTATCGGCATCAGGATCATCATATCGGGAGTGCCAAACATCCGCATATCGCGAGTAGATGCGGGAGAGAAAGTTCAGATTTTTGACTAAGTGTTGAGAAGGTCATCAGGATATTGGGTGACGTCATCGTCATCAGGATATGACGTCATCGTCATCAGGATATTGAGATATCCCCCTTATGCGAGTTTATCCTGCCGTCGTTAAGTGCTTGGGTATCGGCGGAAGTCCGTGGCAGGAAGTTGTGTTAACATCATCATCAGGAGGTTTCGAGGAGAGCCGGATAAAACCTTATCATGATGCTGTTGCTTGTATCGTCGGGTAGCGGAGCGTCGAAGGTAAGCTGCTGAAGGTGAACGTCATCAGGATATTTGGAGCAACCGGATGTTGAATATCCTGCTGACGAAGGTAGTGTCGAAGGTCATGATGATGACGATAGTGTCTCGAGCCCGATGAACAGTGGAACAGGAGGATGTGTGCGCCCGCTGAACATCATGATGATGATGTTAGAAGGAAAGCGGAGATGAACAGTAGTCGGTAGGCGGATGTTTGCGATTGTCCGAAATAGGATGATGTTGACTGTGTAACGCAGAACATGATGATGCTGTTGGTAGTTTTAGGGAATATGATGATGATGGCGAAGATGATGATGATGAGGTTGGTCTGCAGACATTCATGCTATATGCGAAGGTTATAGTGTGGATGCCTCTGCATCATAGTGGTATCAGAGCTCAGCAAAAGGTCTGGGCTGTTGTGTGTTGATTCTGTCACCGAAAGGGCAGAGGTAGAGATAGAGTTGAGTTGTGTGTTGATTGTGAGGTTGACAAAATGCCTCCTAAAGGTAGTGGTACTGCAAGGGAATTGCAGGAGATGAAGGAGAAACATGCTAGAGAGATGAGGAAGATGAAGGAGCTTGCTGAAGCACTTCAAGCCAGGCTGACAGCCCTGGAAAAGAACAAAAAGAGGGAAGTAGAAGACAGTGAGTCTGAAGAAGAGGCAGATACTGTTGAAGAGTATGAAGAGGTAGCTGAAGATCTGGATGCTGAAGACCAGAGATTGGCAAAACTGTTAAAGGCAGTACAGAGTGAAAAACCTAAGGTAAAGGTTGATGTTTCCAAGTATACTGGAAGCTTGAATGAAGATGAGTTGTTGGACTGGATTGCTGCACTGGATAATCACTTTGAATGTGAAGATGTTGCTGAGGATCAGAAAGTCAAGATTGCAAAGACCAAGTTAGGAGGTCATGCTTTGGTATGGTGGGATTATGTACAATCTGAGAGAAGGAAACAAGGGAAGTCAAAGATCACTTCTTGGGATAAGATGGTAGCAAGGATAAAGGGTAAATTCTTGCCAAGGGATTATGAAATCCAGATGTTTAAGAAGCTGCAATTTTTAAAACAGAAAGACAGGGATGTGAAAGCATATACTGAGGAATTTTATCTGTTGAGTATGAGATCTGGTCATCATGAGAATGAGGTAGAAAAGGTGGCTAGGTACTTGGCTGGTTTAAGGTTTAACATACAGGATGAGTTAGTGTTAGCTAACCCTAAGAATGTGGAGGATTGTTATCAAATGGCAATCAGGATTGAAGAAAAGATGAATAGAGGACATGAGAAGTCCATGAGAGGAAGAGGAAACAATAGGGGAAGAGGAACAGCCCCTGCACAAAAGCAAACCAATGAGGGTCAAGAAGACACTGGTAAAGGACAGGGACAGTCTGATTTCAGAGGTGGATGGAAAGGTAATAGAGGAAGATTTGGAGGTGGTAGAGGTTCTGCTACATTTTCAGGAAAGTGTTACACCTGTGGAGAGTTTGGTCATCCATCTTTCAAATGTCCAGAAAACAAAGGTTCATCATCCAGAAATGATAGAACAAGTGACAAGAGGGTACAACTGGTACAAGAAGAGAAAGAAGAAGAAAGTGCACAGAGTTCAAACAGAGGTCCTGAGAATTTTGGCTATCCAGAGAGTGGAGAATCATTGATGTTAAGGAAAACAAGTTTGCAGGCATCAAAGGATATGATGCAAAGAAGAGCTCTTTTCAAAACCACATGTAAGAGCAAAGGTAAGGTATGTAAAGTTGTCATTGATACTGGTTCAACAGACAACATGGTATCTCAGGAGATGGTGGATAAACTGAAGCTGGAAAGGATTCCACATCCACACCCTTACAAGGCATCTTGGGTGAGTGATAGGCAATCACTTTTTGTCTCTGAACAGGCATATGTGGATTTCTAGATTGGGCCATATCAGGATAGAATCTTGTGTGACATATTGCCTATGGAATGTTGTCACCTACTGCTGGGTAGACCATGGCAATTTGACAGAAGGGTACTGTATGATGGGTATGCTAATACCTACACCATCAAGAAGGATGGGAAGACTATTAAGTTGATGCCATTGCAGGCAAAAGCTGTAGTACAGAAGGCAGCTCAAATCATTTTAATGGGAAAGAAGGAGTATGTGCAGATGCCTAGAGGAGCAGGCATGAAGGCAGTTCAGGACACTGCAGGGAAAGGAGTTGTTACAGACAACAACATGAAGACAGTTTCAGTTGTGACTGACAGAGGTCAGCAGCAGGTTCAGAAACAGGGGTGCAACCAACCATCAGTTGAGAAGAATGACAAGGATGTTGTCATAGTTGGGACTATTGCTTGTCCTATGAAGATTGACAGGAAGATACAGTTGAACACCATAGAGGCAGTTCAGCCAGAGGTTCTGGTCAGACAATCTGACAAACACAGGGTATGTGAGAGAAAGGCCTACATCAACAGGCATGCAGATTTACTTGCCAGAAAACAAGTTACAGTTCAGAAGTCTTGGAGCAGCCAAGAGCCAGCAGAGGATAAAGCTGGAGCAGGTCAGACTATTGACAAAGCAAAGTGTAAAGGTGGAAGACTTCCACATACTAAACTCATGGGACATGAGTTCTTTTCTTTTGGGGAGTATGGTGCAGGAGCACCTACCTGACAGCTGGTCTTGATAAGGCAGTTAGTAGTTTAGGTCTTGTTTGTGTTTCCAAGAAGGTCTGTTAGACCAAATGCATGTAATAAGGTCATGCTGATCAGGATAAGATCATGCTGACCAGGCTTTTGCTATTTTTAGCTAGTTAGTTATAACAGCTGTCATGATGTATGTTCGGTGGGATCTCCCAGCCGCTTGGAGAGTTCCCAGCCGCTTGGAGTCGGGTCAGTAGTACTCGTAGGGAAAGTCTTTATAAGCATGAGATTGGTTGATGTTGGACGGACAGACAGATATCATCGATCGAGCTTGAGTGAGACTAAGAGAGAGATTGATCATATTGTATTGCATCTTTGAAATCAATTAAGTGATCCTGTTTGTGTTCTTGCTCTGGTTGCATTCCATTACTTGATTGATCTGCTGGTTTGAGAGGGTGTCATGGATTTCCTGATCCATTCCACCGGTTGACTCATTTGATCGGTGGAATGGTAATGTACAGTAGGTTAGATTGTAGTTTGTTTTCTGTTTACATGCAGGTGTGCAGGATCGCGATCGACAGATGCTGAGAAGCCTAGCATCCTCATGTGCTAGGTCAAGTTGATAAACTGGAGTTGGAAGATCACCCTGAGGTTGGATCGGGTCATCCCTGGTGGATCGGCGAAGGGAAATTTCGCTAAGTGAAGAAGTTCGTGAAGACGGCATCATCAGGATATCTTGGTGAATATCCTGCAGACAGTTCGGACATCGTCATCCGGATAAGTGGAGAAGATCGGCATGATGTTATCGATTGCATGAAGTGTGAGTTCGTCGGGGTGATCATCAGCAGGAGGAGCCAAGGAGTGTATCGGCATCAGGATCATCATATCGGGAGTGCCAAACATCCGCATATCGCGAGTAGATGCGGGAGAGAAAGTTCGGATTTTTGACTAAGTGTTGAGAAGGTCATCAGGATATTGGGTGACGTCATCGTCATCAGGATATGACGTCATCGTCATCAGGATATTGAGATATCCCCCTTATGCGAGTTTATCCTGCCGTCATTAAGTGCTTGGGTATCGGCGGAAGTCCGTGGCAGGAAGTTGTGTTAACATCATCATCAGGAGGTTTCGAGGAGAGCCGGATAAAACCTTATCATGATGCTGTTGCTTGTATCGTCGGGTAGCGGAGCGTCGAAGGTAAGCTGCTGAAGGTGAACGTCATCAGGATATTTGGAGCAACCGGATGTTGAATATCCTGCTGACGAAGGTAGTGTCGAAGGTCATGATGATGACGATAGTGTCTCGAGCCCGATGAACAGTGGAATAGGAGGATGTGTGCGCCCGCTGAACATCATGATGATGATGTTAGAAGGAAAGCGGAGATGAACAGTAGTCGGTAGGCGGATGTTTGCGATCGTCCAAAATAGGATGATGCTGACTGTGTAACGCAGAACATGATGATGCAGACCTTATTACAATATAGTAGGCCTCTTTTACAAGTTGATGAGGGTGAGCCTCATAAGCGTTGATGGTCACCACACATTCTCCATGTCTGTGGGGCTCTCTTTGTAATTATGGGCCTAAGGATATTGGTGATACACACATTAGAGAGGATGCTCCACATTTTCAAGAGTATGCTACATAGGGCTAGGACTAGGATACATCCATATTAGATAAAATGGTAATGATAGATGACTTTCTAGATAGGACCTTTGGCATTGACAGATAGGTAGTTTTTAATAAGGTTCTGCAATTTATTATATTTCCTTTTAAAATCCATACTTAACTATATTAATCTATTATTAAAGAAACTTAATGTATAGAATTGTATGTATTGTGAAATTCTAGGGTCAAAGTACTCAACTACATCTATCAATTGTCTAGTGCATGGTTATGTAGCCATGTTGAGTCTGCATGTATGTAATTTGTAACAAAATAGTAAATAAACTACATGTAATTTTTTTTCTCATATATCAATGGTAATCTTAAAATGATAATTTAATGATGAATAGGTGGATTTTGGACCTCCAACATCATGAGGAGTTGGTGGGAGTACCAAGTTTTACTAGGGTAAATTTCACCACTTTTAATCATTATGTATTTAAATAATGTTATATAGATTTGGTGAAATAATGTTATTCTATTTTTAGTTGATGACATCAATTTAGACTACTCTTGATATTCATGACACAATAGAGGTGGGCATTACTACAACTATTTTGTCTTAAATGCCTTTGACTGAGGTATGAGCCAGTAATGTAAATGTCATTATGTATTTCTTGTTTTATCTCACATCACTTAAAATGATATTGTTCTTTATTCTAATTTGCTTCTTCATGATTCTCACAAGAGGTCATAACTCTAGTTCATGCACCTATGGATGAAGAGAGGCAATGGATGATTGAGAAGGATTATCGGCTTGCAGTAAGTGATTGTTTATTTATGTCATTGTATATTTTATATTTTCTAAATTAATGTGGATATTGTTTAATTGTATTAATAGGTAGAGCTCTAAAAAATTATGAGAGGAGGTTCAGTTGGTAGATTATAGAGAAACAATCATTGATTGCTTCTCCATCTTCACAATAGAGAAAGGGTCGTCGAATGTTCCACAATGCTCCATAGAACTTTATATGTTATGACATTTTGTTGTATGCCTATATGGCCTTGTACACATACGTTTCTATTTTATTGATATATATCATTGTATGGCTATATGGCTTTGTTTATACATTCATCATATTCATGACATTATGTATATGACATTTTACATTATATATATATGATGATCAATAATGATTATAGATGTTATAATATTTATTATTTTTATATGATGCTGGGTATGTGCATGGAAATGGAGGACCAAAAGGGGGTCAAAAGTGGCCACTTTTTTTGAAATCAGTAAAAACTAGTCTTGGGTGAAAAATTAAAGATAGCCATGCTCAAAATTTAAAAATATGACAAGAACAAGATTCGTAGTGCCTAGAGTCTAGTTTCTAAACTACTATTTTTTTTTAAATGGTGGAGATTAAGAGGTTTAAGTATAGGGAGCACACAAAGTGCTCCTATTTTTGTCAAAAAAATATAACAATGTCTGGTGTGCTCCCCCTAAAAAGTTGAGTTTTTAAAATTATTTCACAAATTGCTCATGGTAAAAAATTAGCTAGCATTGCATAGTTTATGCCTGATTCTTCTACTAATGTTTTAATGAATATATGATTTTTTATGAATTTTTACAGTGAACACATCCTAAAAATGAAAATTTGAGCATGCTTCCCTCTAAATTTTTTGAAAACTAATTGAAAATCATTTTTTTTGAATTTGTATAGAATAGAGTCTAGAATCTAAAAATATAATTTGTTTCAAATTTGGATGAGCAGATAAAAATGACACCAAAAAATACTATACATAGGTTTTTGGAAAAAAATGAAGAGACTAGCAAAAGAAATTAAAGATAAAATGTAATGAAATAACTTGCATAAAAAGGAATGTAATAGGAAATATTCTGTAAATACTTGATAATAACTAAAAATAACAAGCCACATTGAGGGGCAAACCTCCAAATATCTCCAATGAGAACACAATTCACAATATGATGGTCACAAACTTACCACTAGCTCCTATATATACCTAATTAGGCCTTAGGTGCCACCCAAGATGACTTACATACTTAAATATAACCCCTAGGATGACCTACTAACCTATAATAGATTATAATAATGAGTATATATCATAATTAAGAGTTAAGGTAGCCACAAGTCGACTACTCATAACCCTATACACAATATAGTATTAAGGGCGTAGCATGCCCCCTTCTTCAGACAAGCATTGTCCTCAGCACTAATCAAATGTGGATGCTTTTGCACAAAATTCTCATTCTCCCATGTAGATTCTTCAACTGGAGAGTTCTTCCATTTTAGCAGATATTCTATGATTGCCCTAGTCCTCAACTTCTTGGTTCATTCTTGAAGAATTCTCACAGGATCCAAAACTATTTTTTGCTCCTCATCAAGCTTAGGTAACTCAGTTTGTGCTACAATTTTTTTCCCAATAACCTTCTTCAAGCATGAAACATGGAAAACTAGATGAATTTTTGTTAACATAGGGAGCTCCAATTTATATGCTACATTGCCAATCTTCTACAACACCTTATAAGGACAATAGTACTTGGGTGCAAGCTTGTTATCTTTCTGTTGTTGTTTTAGATACATTTGCTTAAATGGTTGTAATCACACAAAGACCCAATCTCCCACTTCAAAAGTCCTTTCACTGCAATGTTGGTCAGCTTATTGCTTTATTATGTTTTTTTCCATTGCCAAGTTCTCTCAAAGACTAGCCAATATCTCTTGTTGATGATGAATGTGTTCTTCAACTATGTGAACCTGTGGTTGTGCTCGCAATGAAGAGGTGATTGATGGTGGATGGTACCCATATAGTGCCAAAAATGGAGACATCTTGGAAGAAGTATGGAAGGAAGTGTTATACCACCATTATGCTAGTGGTATCCATTGCACCCATCTCTCTTGTTTATCTAAAGCAAAACAATAGAGATAGCCTTCCAAGCATTTGTTGACCACTTCTATCTGTCCATATGATTGGGGATGATATGATGAGCTATGAGAAAGTTGAGTGCCCAAGAATGAAAATAAGTCATTCCAAAAATTACTTGTAAATATAGGATCACAATCACTTACTATAACTTTTGGAGTCCCATATAGTTTTTGAATAATATTCATAAAGTCTATTGCTATAGTGCTTGCTGCCAATGGGTGTACCAAAGCACAAAAGTGTGCATATTTGGTGAGATGATCCACAACAACCACATGATGAAATTTTTTCCTTCAAATTTGGGAAAACCTGTGTTGAAATCCATAGATACCTCCTCCCACCTCTGACTTGGGATACACAAGGGTTGTAGAAGACCTGGAGTCTTAATTGTCTCCCCTTTGTGTTGTTGACATACCATGCATTCGGCTACAAATTTTTGAACATCCCCTTTCAACCCCTCCCAAAAGAAGTCTTGCTTGATTATATGATAATTTTTCAAGAATCTCGAGTGCCAACCTACTGAAGAAGCATGTAGTTCTTCCAACACCTTAAACTTAAGGGTTGAATTCTTTCAAAGGTATAACCTATCCTTGTACCATAAAATATTTCCTTTCCATGAAAATTTGTCAAACACACTTGAATCATGTTAGAGTTTCTCGATGAGAGTTTGAGTATCTATGTCCTTCTCCCACTCTTCTCTTGCCTCATTTACCCAGTCTTATAATATGGAAATGGCATACAAAAGTAACTCTCTGGGTTCATCTTGCCTTGATAGAGCATCAACGACAACATTCTCCTTTCCTTTCTTACATATTATCTCAAAGCCATATCCCAACATCTTTGTGACCCATTTTTGTTATTCTTCAGATGATAATCTCTATTCCAAGAAATATTTGAGACTATCATGATCTGTCTTGACCTTAAAGTGTCTTCCCATTAGATAAGGCCTCCATTGTTTGATTGCATGCAAGATAGAAAACATTTCCTTCTCATAAACTGTCTTAAACAAATTCTTACCTCTGAGTTGGCAACTCTCAAATTCTATGGGTCTTCCTTCTTGCATGAGTACTGCTCCTATGCCATGTCCTGAAGCATCACATTCGACAATGAAAGTTTTAGAAAAATCTAGGGTAGTTAGGACTAGAGTTGTGCACATGGCTTCCTTTAGTTGCTCAAATGCCCTTATCGCTGCTTCATTCCATTGGAAAGAATCTTTCTTTAAAAAAGTTGTGAGAGGAGATGCTATGCTACCATAATTGTTTACAAATCAATGATAATAACCTGTAAGCCCTAAGAAAACTCATAAGTTCTTAAGGGTCTTAAGAATTTTCCACTCTACAATTGCCTAGATCTTATGAGGGTCCACCTTGACTCCCTCATGTGACACATTGTGACCTAGGTACTCCACTTATTTGACACCAAAGATACACTTGGATGGTTTAGCATACAACTAATTCTGCTCCAAAATGTCCAACACTTGATTTGCATGCTGCAAGTGTTCCTCCCATGTTTTACTATATAGTAAGATGTCGTCAAAAAATACCAAAACAAATTTCCTCATAAATGGCCTGAAGATAGAGTTCATTAAACTTTGAAATGTTGATGGTGCATTTATGAGACTAAAAGGCATTACCAAAAATTCATAGTGGCTCTCATGGGTTCTAAAGGTTTTCTTATGTACATCCTTATCTCTAATTCTGATTTGATGATAACTTGAATGAAGATCAAGTTTTGTAAAATAAACAACACCATTAAGCTCATGTAACAAATCATCAATTACTATTGATTTAAGATAGACAACTGAGAGGGAGGGTGAATCAGTTGTCCCAAAACTTTCTTTTCTTTAAAAACTTAAATCCTTCTTGTAATTCAACAGCATAATAAATCAATCATGGAAGCACAATGTAATAATTCAAGAGCAGAAACACATTAACACATATGACACCAAGATTTTAACGTGGAAAACCTAGTTAAGGAAAAAACCATGGGGTGACTAACCCAAGATTGTATTCTCTGTTAAAAGAATAAGAAGAACAAAAATGGCACATGCCAATTAGGGCTCACTACCCGAGCACACTGCTCACAAGAGGCCCACTGCCTACAGGAGACACACTATCTATAGAATAATAAATATTACATACTTGAACTAGAGATTAGCATCTTCACCATGCTTGAGTCAGTTCCATTTAAGCTCAATACTCTAGCTCTGCCTTTTGCTCTTCTCCTCTCTACCACATTCTCATCTCAACCAGGATACCTTGAAATGACTTTACAAATCTTATTTATACAAGACATCAACTTTGGGATAATCATCAAAGTCGGCACAATATATATTTTATTTCATTATAGAGAAAATACACAAATGCAACTTGACTTATTATAAAATACTTCATGTGAATCGCCACATTGTCGGCCACACATATTTGGGACTTCAATCTTCTTTGAGGAACATGCCATGCTTCACAGAGCATCTCCAAGATCATCTGCAGGATGTGTAAAACATCTGGTTGGCCAAGATTAGGCAGAACACCATCACCCGAGAGTAAATCTTCAATTACGAGCTCAATCTTCAATGCGGACCACCAACACAAATTGCACACAATCTAGAGACCCCCACAAGCTTGCCTGAATCACCAAGAACATCCACACCACTTCTACTTATTGAAATCATTTGTATCTTCATCTAGAACCTCAAGAACACATTCTGTCATCACTGTCATATTAGAATAGATGCTTGCGGACCTCTAGACCATGAACCAATTGAGTTGTCAATTCAAATTGGCTTCCTAAACACTCCACCAAATCCGCAGAACATGATATTGTATTTTTGGATCTCACTGGACCTATTTATGTCACTCTGTCACCTTCGAACATATGCCAAAACTAGTTTTACTCATATAGCCATAACTTCTCCAAATCTTCATGCGGACCTCTCAAATCTTGACTAGATCTTCTTTAGACACATATTTACAAACCCTTTGATGTGCATTCTTTGATCTTCATCTTAGCTAGGATCTTCACTTCATAGAGCTTCATTGTCTTTGCTATTCTTCTCTGTTTCTGATAGGACTAATTTTCTTAATATCCTCAGCACACAGCTCATCCAATCCTTGACATCAATGCAACAGGAGTATGTTGACATCAATGACAACATCGGTTAGGCCCATACTTGCAACAATTACTAGAATAGGAAATTTATCTTTAATGGTGAACTTGTTAAGATCACTATAATTTGGACACATGCTCCAAGTTTCATCCTTCTTGCGCACCATTACCATAGGAGGTCCAAGTAAGCACTTTGTCTATGCCTGATAATGCTTTCCTCTAGCATCTCTTGAACTATCTTCTCAATCTCACTTTTTTGTGCATATGGATATCTATAGGGCCTGATGTTGGGTGGTTGGCTTCCTGGTACTAGTTGAATGGCATGATCATGATATCTCATAGGAGGCAATCCTTTTGGCATCCTCCCAAAAACTACTGAGTTCTTCTCTACAATTTCTTGTAGATCCAATGGTGTAGAAGCCTTTGAGTGATATGCTTATAATGAAAACAATTGAGCTACAAACCCTTCTACCCCTTCTTAAGAATCTTTTACATTTGGTAAGAACTTGCCATTTATAGAGACTTTGCATGCAATCCTCTTAGTTCTATTGTCCTTCCCTCTGATTGAAAGCGTGTGAATAGTTCTTGGAATTTCAGCTCAATTGTCCCCAAAGTAGTGAGCCACTGAACTCCCAAAATAATATCTGCCACACCCATTGAGATAGCATACATTACGCAATTAAGATGATAGCCTCCCATGGATAATTTAATGCTATGGCATTTACCTGAACAAATAACAATACCACCATCTGTAATCAAGACCTAAAATTTTGGAACTAGAAATATAAAAGAATTTAGATGAGTAGCTAACTTTTTTTTATGAAGTTATGTGTGCTACCTAAGTCTTTCAACATTGTTACTCTTTCTTTCTTTAAGAAATGCACCACCTTGAGAGTTTGTAGGTTGCTAAAACCTAAAAGTGCATGACAAGAAATGATTGGTTGAGTATCTCTTGACTCCTCATCTATCTCATTATCACCGTCTAATATTGGTTCCTCCTCTTCTTCCTCACTTGGCCCTTCAATATAGAACAATTTCTTTTTAGTGCATTTATGTCCTTTGCTATATTTGCCATCACAGTAAAAACATAATCCTTTTTCTCTCTTCTCTTCAATTTATTGTGGTGTCAATATAGTAGGCTGAGGAAGTGACTGTGTGGGAGTGCTTTTATCTCTTATGTTTACAAAACCTTTCTTTTTATTAACCATAAAATTTTCCTCTACTTGCCTTGCCAAAGGCATTGCTTGAGGGATAGAATTTGAATGGAACATGTGTACCTCATAGTTAATGTGATCCTTTAAGCCACCAATGAATAACTCCAAAAAACATTTTGTTGCCACATTTTCCACTCTTAAAGATAAAGTGTAGAATTCATGAATGTAATCCTTGACCATACCTATTTGATGTAATTTTGTAATCTGGCTAGAGTAGCTATCCATAATTTGATTATCACCATAATGTATAATGAGTTCTTCTTGGAAAACAAACCAAGTGACAACACATCCCTTTGCTTTCTTTTCTTCACATAGCCAACAATACCAAATTAATTGG
This sequence comes from Cunninghamia lanceolata, assembly GCA_027924645.1. Taxonomy (NCBI): domain Eukaryota; kingdom Viridiplantae; phylum Streptophyta; class Pinopsida; order Cupressales; family Cupressaceae; genus Cunninghamia; species Cunninghamia lanceolata. The sequence continues at coordinate 6,973,640 of BSBN01000578.1, read as the reverse complement.
TTAGGTTCCAAGTATAAGGAATCCATGGCCACCTTTTGTTGACATGGAAAATGGTTAATATCAAAGATTGCTCCAATTGATAGAGCTAATTGGTAGGATTTTGACCATCAAACTTTTGCATATCCAACTTTGTTATGAAATTCATAGCCATAAAATGAGTGGTGTGATGATCCATCTTGAGATCTTATTCAAACCCAAAAATACCCTTACCTTTAGGAGACTCATCTTCCTCCCAATCCTGGTGGTGTGATTCCTTATGTTTGGAAACTCTAGGATGTTTTCCATCCAAAAGTATCTCCATGATTTTCTCAATATCACTTGACTTAGCCAACCCTTTCATTTGTTCATCCATAATGGACAAGGTTTCACCATTCATCTTGTTGTTTTCTTTCTAAATGAGTTCAAGTATATATTCATTTTTTTCTAAATCACATCCTCATTTTCCGCATTGTCCTTGCCTAGAGTTTTTCTAGGTGTGGCAACATTCTTTTGCCTCTTGTTGAAGGATATGTCATGATAGGGAAGAATAATTTTAGAATAAATCACACAAAATAAGTCTAATAAATCTAAATTTTTTAATATAACTTACCAGGGCCTAGATCTCACTTCCCTGAAAAAATCTCCAAGAAATTCGTCAATGTGCAACCTAGAGAGCAAAATTGGTGGAAACCCTAATTTCACAATAAGTTCATCATATCTGATTCAAATTCACTCAAATCTAGCTTGGAGAAGCTTCAATATACCATTGAAACCCTCAAACAATCTTGAAAAGATTCACCAAAATGAGAGAGATATGTGCTTCCCAAATTGACTTCCAAAATAAAAAAAAAATCACCTTGTTTTTGCCTTCACGGTGCCAAGATCATGTCATGATACCACTTGTAATGAGATAACTTGCACAAAAAGGAATATAATAGGAAATATGCTATAAATACTTTATAATAACTAAAAATAACAAGCCACTTCAAGGGGTTAAAGCTCCAAATGTCTCCAATGAGAACACAATTTGCAATATGATGATCACAAACTTACCACTAGCTCCTATATATAGCTAATTAGGCCTTAGCTGCCACCCAGACTGACTTACATACTTAGATAGAACCCCTAGGCTGACCTAATAACCTATAATTGATTATAGTAATGATTATATATCATAATTAAGAGTTAAGGTAGCCATAAGCCAACTACTCATAACCCTCTACACACTATAGGATTAAGGGCGTAACATAAAAACCTTAATGTTTTCAGATTTTAGAAAAAAAATACATGGTTAGAAAGATGATAAAAAAATTGAATTCATCTTGATTTTTTTAGATTAACATTGAAAAACGTGCAAACCTAATGTAGAGCATGCTTGAGATTTAGTTGTTTTTCTATGATTTCTTGAAAACACATCTTTGGGCACCTTACATGTAAGCCCAACCCTTTGGCTTAGATATCCAAGATAAATCCAAGCCTAAGGGTGGGATTTCAAATCAAGTTTAAATGAAACATGTTCGCATTAGAAAAAAAAGGGTGTTTTCTTTGTTTTTAATAAAGAAATAATGTAAGTGCATTATAGCTCAGGATTTTCGAGCCATCTTGATCCATAACACTAGCGCATTATAATACGTTCATGTTATGTCATATTTTTATTCAAATTTATTTATGGCCACTTTTTGGTCCCCCATCTTGGTGCACATACCCTACTATCAGATTTTAGAGATAGATATAGAATAATATACCTTGAATCATGACTTGTGTTATGCTATATTGTAATGTCATATTATTATGAGCTTATTTGGGTGAGTGTGATTTGTCTTAACATAAGTATGTTTATTATTTTTGTTAAAAGTAAGAGTATTAACTTATATCCATGAAGTGCATGAACTTTCCTAAGAAGGGTTTAATTCTTCATAGGATAGATAATGTGTTATGTTTAAAATTTTTGATATTGCCTACATGCTCTTCAATGCTTCCATGAACCTCTCTCAAAAATGTACAAGTGTGTGGATCCATGTTTAATCTCTCTTAGCAAGGGGGGTGATACTTGAAAGCATCACAATGGTTGGGAGCTAACCATACCCCTATTAGCTTGGAGCTTGCACCTTCATGGAGATTGGACTTTTAGAAGAGATAGTTAATCTTTAATGTCTTTATTTTCATCTATGTTGAAAGTTGATTTAAATTTTGTAAAAGGAGATTGTTCCTTAACTACATTTAAATGTTGTCAAAAAGTATTAGTGCATGTATTCTATAAAATTATATATTTAGAATTTGTGAACTACTTCATGTTATTTAGTTTTGGAAGAAATGAATAAAATGATTTTAACTCATGAATGAGTGGTTGGGTAGACTCATTGTTCTTTGTGTTGGTTCCCAAAATAGTTGGTCTAAAACCATAGAGTATGTTTTTCACCTTCAAGGCTATGGGTGTCATCAAGAAAATGGAATAGAGGCTCATCAATAGGTTGAGGATGATTAAGGGCCAATTGACGAGAGTGGGTATTCTCTCCTACACTTTAGGCTTAGCTAGAACTAGGAAGGTATTCCTAGAGGTATCAAACAAAACACAAATAAATAATCATAGCAATACCCAACATACACTTGATCCCTATATTTATCGCTACACCAAGATAAATTAGCTACATAAACCCTCTAATTAAGCTAATTATTGCACCCTACAAATGCACAAACAAAGAATAACAACATGATATCCCTTAAGATGAATCCACTTAACTTCCCTTACACAATTTACAAGGTTCAAGCATGCAAGAACATGATTCACATATGATATGAATAGTTTTAAGTTTTTTAATATTAATCCTTGGTTGTAACACTAAATCATTAATAGAATGAGAAACCTAATCTACTTCTAAATCTACTCCTATAAATACTCAAGCTAGAGGTGTTTAGGGTAAAATTGGATTTGTTGATCTTTTGTGGTTTAGATGTTAAAATCCTACTTTCACCCTAACATTGAAGGATCTAGGGTCGAGTGGCGAGCACTATCATACCCTAGGTCACTTCCAAATGAGGGGAAGCTTGGATTAGGGAATTAATTATCAATTTTACCTTCTCCTATGCTCAATTGACCATTAAAACCCTAATTATGCAAATACGACAACAAATTAATGAATTACGGAAAAAGCTCTTGCAGACGGGAGTAAAGTACCAAATTACAGAATACCTATTTTTAGGGTTCCGAAGTGGAACAGTCAGGGACACTGGAGTGGGCACCCAAGTCTAAGGCACCTACTTTTTTAGGGAATCTGGACCTTCTTCAGACACTGATTAGCCCTGTAACTTCTATTTTCTAAAATCTATCTACAAAGGACACTGGAGTGAGTGCCCAAGTCCTAGAAGTACTCCTTTGTCTAACTTTTCTTTAGATCCTGAATCCCTAATGTCTGCCAAGCCTTCTTGCAACTGCACTTTTTTTGGATGCGACACCTATAACCTGTAATCGCAAGACTTGGTTTGGGGGTTGTGGTGTTTAGAGGTTTGCCTCAGTCAAACCCTAGAGGACACTTAAGTCTCTGAACATCGTTGTTAGATAAAGAGGGCATGTCCTTGTGAGGCAGAGGCCAAAAACTAAAGGAATCAATGATAAAAACACAATGATATGTCACCTTGTAGTGAAGCTCTCATGGAGGAAGATGCTCTTCATGCCATGAGGAGATTGATGCTCAAATCTACAAATATCAACACACAAAACATATAAGTCTGCTCTTGCAACACAATAGAAATCCTTGAATCACCTTGAGAACATAATAGCTTGCTAGTAATCTTCTAGTTGAAATCTAGTTTACAAATGAATGCCTACACATGCTTATATATGCATCTACAAGCACTCCTGCCAAGATATTTGAAATTCAAACTTACTATGTCGATAAAGGGACCTAATAACGGTCACTAACCGACACCCATAAATTGGGGCTGCCCTAAAATAGGGTAGGACTAGGGCGTGGGTGCCCAAGTCCTCCCCCCCTATTTTAGGTAGAGAACAACTCAAGGGGTCCTCCTAGGTCCTATTTGCCATGGGACTTAGGTCTCATTCCATCAGGATGCTAAAATATGAACTAAAATGTCCTAAATGCACTCTAAAGACCCGAGAGCTAAACCTTATGAGGGAAAAGCCCCCAAGGGGACATTTTCTGAAGTTACATTTAGCCCCCACTTTAATGTATGTATAAATGTGAGGCCAATACATGCATTAAAGTAAGGTCACAAACACAACAAACACGGAGAAGACATGCCAATCACATAGAAGATAGTAACAGGCACTCAAAACACGGAGAAGGCAGTTATAGTCACGTAGAACAAAGAGCAGATAGTTAATGCATGGAAGACACATTAATGCATGGCAGACAAAAATGATGTCTTTTTTTTCTTTTTCTCATATATATGAAATGCGAATGCAAGTACTAGAAAGTAAACAAACCTCCCAAAATACAGGAAGCACTACTTGAAGGCACTAGTCTCTACATATGGGGCAACACACACGCGATACACGCAAAATATCCCAAAATGCATGAAGCACTATTAAAAGGTGCTGGTCTATGCATATGGGGCAACAAACATGCCATACAAAACAAGCACACCAAAACACACACTTGAAGACATGGAGAAAACACGGCAGACAAGCGATGGAGTGTACCTATTTCTAGGTCCAACACCATCTCAAGCACATTACAGGCACACACCGATGATTGGGCTTCGCCACACCAATCGCTGAAGACATGCTTAAGGGTTGAGTTAGTCACAGAACCGCTCCCTGCCTCTGAAGAGGACTTTTGAAAATGACAAGATGATGCAATCTTATCTGAGAAATACACCATCCCCACCTCTGTAGAGGGATTAAAAAAAGGATATGCTTGATATCTCGCCTCCGCAGAGGGCTTACATGATTGATTGATTGATTGCAAACAAACTCAGGATGCACGATGCACTACTCTGGGGCACAAGTCTATGCATCTGAGGTCAAACACATTGCTAACATCTATAACAGACAACTTACCTTATATATGCCCCCACCTTAAGGTGGTTGATATCAGTTATCAATATCAAGCACGTTAAGGTAGGAAGAAAAAACACAAGGGAACACTAACTTTCGCAAAGCCCATGCCCCCCAAAGGTGACATGTACTTTATGATCACCAAATGTTCCACAAACACATCCCTGCAACATAATGATAAACAACAACATCAATGCATATGATTATCCACACAAAGAGCCAAGGTTATACATCGAATTTGGAGTTCAAGGATAACCAGGGGCTATATCACGAAGTTCTCTAAATAGAGTACCACCAAGGCTAGATTCAAAGGCAAACAAAGGTGCACGGAGCAGCAGTATTATTAAGGTTTGTAAATGTGATAGAAACATCATAAAATTCACTATGCAGAAAGCACAAGTGCTTCCACTAGCCAAGTGTCAGATAAGATATACAACCCCATCGTCATATTAGGAACTATAGTCCATTTTTTTATTGCTCTCGAAAGGGACACTAGGTCCTCATCAGTATAAATGTTTGTTGTCATCCGCCTGCTAGATGGAAACGCTAGAGGAAGGGAAATAATAAATAAGAGAGGAGAAACAAGTGTCTTAGGAACAATCACGTAGGAGGGTGCCCCCAAGTCACCAACCACAACGTTATGTCCCTAAGACACAACACACAACAATGAAATCAGAGAGAGACAATTTAGAAGAATGATGATACAAATAGAAGGCCACAACAAAGGCGGTCACCTGGTATCCCGAACCTTATGGGAGAATTCGAGGTCATCCCAAGAGGCCTAAACAACACATAACACATCATGGGGGAAGCACATCATGAGAGAAATAAAGGGTTAGAGATACTTACCTGGTAACACCATCGTTAAGTACCTGCATATCTAGGATATATGTTATGTTGTTTTGATCTTGTTGAATTGATATTAAGTGTAGGATGATGGGAGGATTTCTTTTCTTTAAGAGGATTATATCCAATGCCACTTGAGTAATGTGTTGAAGAAGATTCTATAGGTACTCTAATTCCTTGTTGATTTACACCACATCCCTTACCTACATAGTTGTTATGTTTGTACAAAATTTGAAATCCACGACCATATAGAGAATCCAATTCCTTAGAAGAAGGTGAGGCCTCGTAGGTATCATAATTTGTAGTATAAGTGAGGATATTGTTTTTATTTTCTACCAAGGGGATTTTTAAGTTTCTTAGGTGCTTCAAAAGATTTCTTAGGTGAGATAGATGCCACTTTTGATGTGTCAAGGCTATTAATTTTATGGATTAAAATCCAATGAACCCCAATCATCACCAACAAGTGCATTTGATGGTTGAGAGTCTTGCACAACATTATTCATGGCTAGAGACATTGATGAACCAACTAATAAAGTGTTTAAGCTCATATGATTGTAAACTAGTTGTTGTTTTCAATGTGTAGACAGTTATCTGGTTTAGGATTGGCATGAATAGTATGAAGTTTACCTTTGAATATAAATTTGATTGAATGATGCAAGGTGGAAGGAACTACCCCCAATGCATGATTCCAAGATCTACCAAGAATCATGTTGTAAGATAAAGAACAAGGCATGACATGAATCAGGGTAGGCACAAGCACAGGTCCTACTTATATAGGTAGAGTTATAGTGCCCACGGATTGTCATCCAACATTATCAAAGCCACGAATGCTAATGCCATTTGGTGTGATTTGTGATGTGTCAACATTGATTTTGTCTAGTACGTCAATGCTACAAACATCAAGAGCTGATCTAGTGTTAATCACAACTCGTTTTACCAATGTTCTATTTATTGTGACAAAGATGATAAGAGGATCATATTGGTTTTGAACTTCAATTGACAGTAATTCCTGTGGCTGAAAGAGAATATTTGTTTTTGTCACATGCATACTATCCTATACGGCTGCTACATCATTAGTCTTAGCAGTAGGTGGGACAATCACCTTTTGTAAAGCTTCTTGGAGCATTCCATGGTATGTAGGTGATGTTTGTATTAAATCCCAAAGAGAGATCTTAGCCTGAGTAGTGCGAAGCTGTTCGACAAGATCGTACTATTGACCATTTTTATGAGTAAGATGAGGTGGTGGAGGGAGCATAGGTTGAGAACATGGAAGAGAGACAGGCACATGCGGTGCTTGGTTACTTTGCTTATTATTACGGGTGTTGTATGTGTGAGCAATCACATTGTGGTGTGGTTGTTGTAACACATTTTGAATACCTTGAACCATAATCACCAGTTTTAAGCAAGAGGGTACACTAAGTGCCCCTAGGATAATTATTTTAGGAATATTGCTATGAAGTCTATTAAAGATTATTGAATTAACATTGTTTCCCTCTTGATTGCACCCAATATCCATCCCCAAAGGATTTAATGTGAGAGACCTTTTCTCATCCACTAATGCTACATCTTGGCCAGGGAGAGAAGTGGGATGAAAGGAAGGTACATCAGCATCATCATCATACTCTATGGCGGAAAAGGGCTTTTCACTCTCATCTTTATCATGAGTATTCCTAGAGATGAATTTGGTTAAATCTTCTAATATCAAAGGATATGCTCCTATGAGTAAAGTGAAGCTACTAAAATCACATGTATAACAAAGTAATTGCAACTCATGTAGAACATATAGAAGCATCAATACCACTAATATAAGCTATGTGTTCTAGAACATGAGGATTCTCATTAGTGAAATTAGTGAAATTTTCAAAATCTAGGATACACTCATGTAAAGATTTTAGAGATGAGTAACATGAAGATGCCATAATGAAATAAAAAATCATATTTTAACAATTTTCCAAGAGTATGCAAAAGACAAGTGTAAACTATATGCAAAAATGGTCTTAAAATGCTTGATTTTTTGTACTTTTTTAATGCAAATATATGAAAGTAAAGGTGCTGTAAGTAATTGATCAGGGGAAACAAATAATATGTATAATATAAATCCAAAATAGAAATAATATCCTTTATAACACACTTTTGATGCAAACCTAAGATGATGCTAAGTCAAAATATAGTGAAAATAAGTCAAAATAGGCACTTTTTTCACCAATATTCAATGCAAAAGAGCATAACAAAGGGTGTTGTGAGGAAAATGTTGATGGAAAATGAATAATATCAGAAATAACAGCCTCTTTGTGCTAAAATATCCAACACAACATGCTTTTAGCGCCAATTAAGGTAAAACCCTAGTGAAAATATAGCAAAATATGCAATTTTTCATAGTTTTTCAACTCCAAGACCTAGTAAAAGGGGTGTTGTAAGGAATTTTAGGAGGTAAAACAAATAATATCAATAATATAAGTCACCTCAATCCATAAAATTGATCACAACATGCTTGGAGTGCAAAGTAGGTCAAACCCTAGGGCTAAAATAGCTGAAATGTGTAGTTTTTCGCCAAATTTTCACTAGAAGAGCTCGTTAAAAGGGTGTTGTGAAGATTTTTATAAGGGGAAGAAAATGAGTACCCTGATAATATAAAATTAATGAAAAAATATCCTTCACAACACACCTATAGTGCAAGTTTGGAGAGTCGATAAGGCTGATTTTAGTGAAAGTTGTTTTTGAAGCCCTAAGTTTAAGATCTTGACACAATATGCTATGAGAATGTTTTGAAGTCTGATTTATGATTAAATTTTCTTACTCTCAGATCTGAAAATTATTTTCAAGCCTTAACATCCAAAATGCCCATGCAAATTTAATGAAAATGCATCAAAATTGCTAGTTTTTGTTGAAATTTTCTATGTAAAAAAATGCAAATATTTTAAATCTAAATGCAAATTCACACTAAAATGAAAGACTACAGCCAAATGAAAATTTGAATGAGCCTTTAAAATCAGTAGAAAAATTTGATAAAAAAATTTGCCTACAAACCCTAGATTTTGGAATTACTAGGTTATAAAAAATTGTCAAAATTTTCACAAAACCCTAGCAATTAAATGATGAAAATGCAATGTAAATTTATGATTTTTTGGATTTTTCTATAGTTTATATCATATTTGATGTAAAAATCATAAATTAGGAAAATTTAGGAAGAATTGATGCAATTTAGTAAGCCAAACAATGCAATTTTTTTGTATTTTTCCAATTTTCCATTTTTTTTGAAATTTTCTCAATGCAATAAATTAAAGTCTATATGAATAAATGAAATCATACCAAATCTATAGACAAATACTCATCAAGTTGCAATTTAAGCTCAAAGACACGGGTTCACCAAAATGTTTAGGGTAAAATTGGATTTGTTGATCTTTTGTTGTTTAGATGTTAAAATCCTCCTTTCACCCTAACATTGAAGGATCTAGGGTCGAGTGGTGAGCACTATCATACCCTAGGTCACTTGCAAATGAGGGGAATCTTGGATTAGGGAATTAATTATCATTTTTTGCTTCTCCTATGCTCAATTGACCATTAAAACCTTAATTATGCAAATACGACAACAAATTAATGAATTATGGAAAAAGCTCTTGCAGACGAGAGTAAAGTACCAAATTATAGAATACCTATTTTTAGGGTTTTGAAGCGGAATAGTCAAGGACACTAGAGCAGGCGCCCAAGTCCAAGGTACCTACTTTTTTAGGGAATCTGGACCTTCTTCAAACACTGATCAGCCCTGTAACTTCTATTTTCCAAAATCTATCTATGGAGGACACTGGAACAAGCATCTAGCTCCTGGAAGTGCTTCTTTATCCAAATTTTCTTTAGATCTTGAATCCTTGATCTCTTCCAAGCCTTCCTACAACTCCACTTTTTTTCGATGCAACACCTATAACCTGCAATCACAATACTTGGTTTGGGGATTGTGGTGTTTAGAGGTTTGCGTCAGTCAAACCCTAGAGGACACTTAAGTCTCTGAACACCATTGTCAAATAAAGATGACATGCCCTTGTGAGGCAGAGGCCAAAAACCAAAGGAATCAATGATAAAAACACAATGATATGTCACCTTGTAGTGAAGCTCTCATGGAGGAAGATGCTCTTCATGACATGAGGAGATTGATGCTCAAATCTACAAATATCAACACACAAAACATACAAGTCTGCTCTTGCAACACAATAGAAAGCCTTGAATCACCTTGAGAACATAATAGCTTGCTAGTAATCTTCTAGTTGAAATCTAGTTTACAAATGAATGCCTACACATGCTTATATATGCATCTACATGCACTCCCACCAAGATATTTGAAATTCAAACTTACCGTGTCGACAAAGGGACCTAATAACGGTCACTAATCGACACCCAGAAATTAGGGCTGCCCTAAAATAGGGCAGGACTAGGGTGTAGGTGCCCAAGTCCTCTCCCCCATTTTTAGGCAAGGTACAACTCAAGGGGTCCTCCTAGGTCCTATTTGCCATGGGACTTAGGTCTCATTCCATCGGGATGCTAAAATATGAAATAAAATGTCCTAAATGCACTCTAAAGACCCAGGAGCTAAACTTTATGAGGGAAAAGCCCCCAAGGGGACATTTTCTGACATTACAAGAGGATGATTTAAAGAGAGTGCTAGCCCTTCACCAATCTAGATCAGTGCCTACTCTATTAGGCAATAGAGTCACGAATAAAAAAGAGGAAGGAGATGCACCTAGTAAAACATCAATAGAACTAGATGTGCATTTACATACATATCAGTTATTACATCTTATACAATGGACATACTTAATAATCCTAAGAAGAACTGCAATAACCTATATACAACAAAGAAAATATCAACACAAAAAGCTTTGTGTTTCATTTAAGTGTTGTCACACATTTATCTAATCTCTGTTACATTCACACCAGTAAGTGTGGTAAAAAAAAACATATAACTATGACTATACATTCACTTGAGTTGTTACAAATAGCCATGGAGATATACCATTGCATAGATGTGCATTAAAATTTCTTCCTATGATATATCAGATGCATTCCCTCATTTTTAGGCTAGACTGGCTTTGCTTGATGCCCTAAAATCACATGAGGCACTTGTAGACCCAAATTGGCTTAGTGAACAACAACAAAAATATCTCTTTTCATGATTATGTTGATAACTAAGAGGGGGGTGAATCAGTTATCTTAATTACTTCAACTTTCTATTCTTCTTTCACAACTAGTGCAGCATCAAATCACATAAGCATGCATAACCATGAAAGCAAAAATAAAATCAATACACATAACACAATGATTTTGACATGGAAAACCCTATTAAGGGAAAAACCACAGGGTGACTAACCCAAGATTGTATTCTCTGTTAAAAGAATAGAAGTACAAAATGGCACTTGCCAATTAGGGCTCACTGCCTGAGCACACTACTCACAAGAGGCTCACTGCCTACAAGAGACTCACTATCTACAAGGTATAAAGAAAGTAACAAGGTGATTAAACTGATGAGAAGTATCCACATACGCTGAGGTTCAGTTCCAGTTAGGCTCAATACATTGATCTACTGCACTTCATTCTTCCTCTTCTTTGGTGCTGCTATTCTGTCACATACCAGACCTGTATTGCTGCTTCCACACTACTGTCTGCTTTTCTTCGCACACTACAACACTCAACACACACCTTTACATCAAAATCCTTTTGGTATATATATCTGCACCAAGGATTTCATTATCTTTCTAGTCGGCATCCGGAATACTCAATATTTTCCCAAACTCTAGTCTGTCGGCTGAATCCTTGCTTACTAAGTGATGCATATCAATAAGATACTTATAGAGGTCATCAATCATGTTGGCTAACCATGAATTATCCCTCAAGAAACTTGATCACCATCAATTTCTCATCCGGATTAAGGTCTGATGCTCTGCCGGTCAATTCTTCCTCAGTCTACTCTACCAAACAGGAACCCAACACTTAGGTGCTCATATCTCTTCACTCTTTCATCATCGGAGGCTCAATCTCTAGAATTTACCAGTCATGGTACTCCTCTTGACATCCCCAAGTCTGTACTTTTCTGAGATACTTCCTCTGAGAGATCCGGACCTAATTGTCAGACCTTGTTGCATGCTCTGTTCTTGGTCACCAGACCAAAATACTCTTCAATCTGACTTCTGTTATAGACATACCATGTCCTGCAGATGTGTGGGATGGACTTTGTATCCATCAATGACAACATTCATGAAGCCACATAGTGTCTCTTGCCACCATATTATATACATTTCATCTCTACTATTGCAGTTTGGGTAGGAATCATTTATCCCACCTACCTTTGTATCATCCCCAACCAATTCCATTCAATGCTCACCTACTTGCAAATTGTTTTCATTTTGTGTTGATGGTGTGTAGGCATTTCAAATAGATAAGCCTATGAAAAATGCATTAAGAACACGTTATATGCACCAAGAAATGCCTTGTTGGAGTTTTGGGGGCTTATTGAACTTTTTAAAACTTTTTGGCAATTTTGAAGGTTTGCGAACCTCTAAAATTGCCAAAAACCATTTCCATGCTCTTCTCATAATCCTCCCTTTTAGCGTTTCAGAACTTTGGCAAACCAACAAACCATTTCATCTTTTCGGCAAGCTCACAAACTTGCAAACTTGTTGAAAGCCACTTTCTTGTCTCTTTGTTTGTTCTTTCTTCTTCTTCTTTTCAATAATTTGACAAGTTTGTGAACTGGAGAACTTACCAAAATATTCTTATTTCTTATCTTCTTCATCATTTCACCCTTTTTGTCAGTGTTTCAAGACTTTTGCAAACTGATGAACTCTTTTGGCATTTCAACAAGTTTGTGAACTTATGAACTTGCCAAAACATTCTTCTTTCTTCCCTTTTTCGACAATTCAGTGAGTTCATGAACCTACGAACTCACTAAAACATTTGGACTCATATTTATTCTTCATTGACCTTCCCTTTTGTCACAATTTTGGGTAAACTAAGAACTTACGAACCTTTCAATAGGTTCACGAGTTTGTGAACCTATCGAAAAGTTGAAACTTTTCACTTCCTTGGCCAATTTGCCTTCTTTAATTTTTCAAAACAACCACAAACCTTTCAACAAGATTGCTAGTTCATAAACTTGCTAAAAAGATGAGACACAAGGCCTTTCAAGCTTATGGTAGGTTTGTGAAATCGTGAACCTACCAAAAGGATTCTTTACTTAGAGGATTTTTTGAAGGACTCCTGAGGGCTTGTTAACATGGGAAAACACATGAAGGATAAAGAGGGAAAAGCAAAACATTGAAAAGCACCTTGACTCAAAGGGGCCCATGGAAAATCTCTCTAATCAGATATAATTGATGGGCATAGCATGGGAAGGTAATAAAGGGGGCATAGGGCTTATGATTTTTCTATAAATTTAAAGCCAAAGCTCTAGTTAGAGACGTGTGCCTCTTGTAGGCACAACAATGATCTATCTATCTTTGGGATCATACCAAAAAAGGAAAAATGAAACAAGTTAAAACAAACCAACATATGTATAGGGCAACACACAATGTGGGTATATACAAGACAACACAACCAATAGCTTGAAAGCACATAGACACTGCAAGGTTGGTTGTGATTCAAAATTTTAACATAATGCAAGTTAGCCTTGCAAAATATGGATGGAACTACTTGCCTCTATCAAAGACAAGCTAAATAAAGGACCTAATCTCCCTCAAAATAAAACCATTTCTATCACTCAACTGCAATAAATAATGACTACCACCTACATGCACTATTCAATAGTCATTTCTTATGAAGTGAAGACCAACCCCACCACCAACATCACTATAAGGCAACCATAAGTAACATGTACATGAACTATACCACACATCATGCACATTCTCAATAGAAAAGAGTGAAGAACTAAAAATTAGGTCAAGATCAAAAGACATGGATGGAAGCAAGCATCCACCCACACATGCAAAATCATCATACATATTGACCTCCCCATGTGAATTAAAGGAAAAGGAGAACATCTCCAATTCACATGACAAATAAAAATGTACTTGAATGTAACTCTACTTAGCACAAGGAAGGAAATCATCTTGCATTCCCAATTAGAATGACTCAAGCTCAGATACACCATCAAGTTGGGCTGCAACTTGTTGAATTAGGCATACACATGCCTTGTTTCTCATTTATATCAATATCCCACATAAAGGACTCAACCTCTATTGCAGCACCAACACCTTCAAGAGTCAGTGAACACCCAAAAGAAAAGTGGAAAGATTCATATTCATTTACATCTCCACCAAACCCTTAAACATAACCTTCACATGTGTTGCTACAATTTTCAATCTCTAAATCATAAGTATGATTCAGGCTGCAATCTAAACTATCAGCACAACCATCAACACTATGAGATGCTTCATTTGAAGAACCTAGTTTTTTCTAATTGTCCCACTAGAGCTCATTATGGCAACTTGTTGTGTTATACATTCTACTACAAATTGACTGATGAGACACTTATTCTTCCTCATTCATTCTTGTATCATTTCTTTGTGGACTTATTAAAGCACAATCTACATGGGGAAGACAAAAAAACTTGCACCAAAGAAATAGGTTCTCAAATGCATCTACATGATCACCATCTCCACATTCATCAAGGGAAAGTTCTTTAGACTGAAAATGATTGCTTGTAATAATATCTATCTCAGATTGATTATCATTAAATCCAAGCACACCTTGGTCTTCTTCATGGAAATAAGAATTAATACTTAATTATCCTATAATGGGACAAAGGAGGGTAATATAAAAAAAAGAAACTAATGTCTTGCTCACTTTGAATGTTACTCACCTATGCACACTACTTATAATTAGTTTCATCAACTGATCCATATGATTGCTCATTTTTGCATTCACACCTTCCTCATTGTTCACTCAACCAAATATATCATTTTCAAACTGAAAGTCATCAAGTATCTCATCATTTTCATCTCTAACTGATGACCTACTAGCTAAAGGTAGGTGCATACACTATCATCATTATCTACACCATTGTCACATGATGCACCATCTTCAACTTATACCCTTCTGACTACACATTCATATTGATTTGATGTTGTATCCATTTGATTATTTGTATCCACATCATTTTTGTCCACATTAACCTATCCATTACTAGCATCACTTGCATTTATGAATAACAACCTCACAATGTAATCATTCTTTACCTTTTCCACATAGTCTAAGAATGAATAGGCATAATGCATGCTTGTTAGTTTCAAATCCTCCCATGCTAAACTTAGACTAGCCTCATAGGCTTCTAAAAACATATTGATGCAAGCAAGTGTGTTAGGTCAGGAAGCATTTAGAATCCTAGAAGGGACAACGAAAAACCTGTGATTGAAGTACATGCTAGACTCTCCATCTTATCTTCTAATAGTTACTAATTCATGAACAAGATCAGCAGGGTTAACATCTTGTGCAAATTCATCTTCAAATGTAGCCACAAGGTCGTTCCATGAAGTAAAGGACTACTCTAGAAATATTTCAATCGATTATTTTGCCTTTCCATGTAGAGATCTAACAAAAAATCTCATCCACATGTATTCATCTTCAAACTAAAATTCTTTAATGAATATTGAAAATTCATCAACATGTGTCTCCCCTTCCCAAATATCATACCCATCAAAGATAGGCATCTAATTGTAGACCTTGGTTGGCATGGTTTTCATTTTGTAATCAACCCAAGAAGGGTCTAGCTATTTATAAATTGTGTCCACAGGAATGACAGGGGATTGAGCAACTTGATTTTTTATGACAATAGGGTAAGCACGGGACTGCACCCTAGATTCAAGTATCCTAATACGATTTTCAATTTCTTTTTCCTACTACAACATAGATTCAAGCAGCTAGGTTTGTTTTTCAATTTCATATTGCTACTTAACGAATACATATTTCTTTTGTATGGATGCTTGAAGGTTAATGCATGGGTTCTCATTGGATGTAATGCTATTAGAATAACATGAAGATACATCACTAGAATAGTCATAAGCATCAATTCCAATATAGTTTCTAGGGTTTGAAACATAAGAAGATGCATATGAAAGAGCATCTCTAGAGTAATCATATCCATACCTAGAAGCCATGACTAGAAAATTCTACCATGCAGGGTAGAAAATTGACGTATTAGGAATTGTGTTTCTTTACTAAGAAAGAAATGATATGTCAAAGGTAGGAAGAAAACTATATACCTTTAACACTAGATGATGCACACTTGAAATGTGTTATTGAATCACCAATAACAAAGAGGTAGTAGCAACAACAATTTTTTTTTCTAACAACAAAGTCACCACCTCTTCCAAAGAGGAATACCTTGAAGCATAATTGATCTTCAAGGAAACAAAATGATTCTAGGTTCAACTTAGCAATAGATTCTTCAATTGATTTAATCCAACAATATCTTCCCTGACAATGGCACCAAGATTTTGGCATAAGTTGATGGGATGCCAAATTCAACACATAACAAAATGGAAACAATAGACTGCTGAAAATTTTGTTTAATGACTATGTTGTGAAAGTTTTTAGAATAATTTCTAGATTAACATATCCCCAACAATAATGCCAAAATGTTGGCTCCCAAAATAGTTAGTCCAAAACCCTAGAGTATGTTCTTCACCTTCTAGGCTAGGGGTGTCATCAATATGGTGGAACAAAGGCTCATCAATAGGTTGAGGATGATTAAGGGCCAACTAATGAGAGTGGGTATGCTCTACGCTTTGGGCTCAACTAGACTGAGGGTATTCCTAGAGGTATCAAATTAAACACAAATAAATAATCACAACCATACCCAATGTACACTTGACCCCTATATTTGTTTCTAGTCCAAGAGAAACCAGCTACATAAAACCTCTAATTAATCTGATTAATTCACCCTACAAAAGCACCAACAAATGATAACAACATGATATACCTTAAGATGAATCCACTTAACTTCCTTTACATAGTTTCTATGGTGTAGGCATGCAAGAACATGATTCACATATGATATAAGCAATTTTAAGTTGCTTCAAATTAATCCCTAATTGTAACACTCAATCATGAACAACATGAGAAACCTAACCTACTTCTAACTCTACTCCTATAACTACCCAATATAGAGGATGATTTAAAGAGAGTATCTACCTATCATCAATTTGGACTAGTGCCTACTCCAATGGGCAACAGAGTCACGAATAATAAAGAGGAAGGAGATGTACCTAGTAAAACATCAATAGAACAGGATGTGCATTTACATACATATCAAAGATTACATCTTCTACAATGGACATACTTAATAATCATGAGAAGAACTGTTGATAACCCATATGTAAAAAAGAAAAGATAAACACAAAAAGCTTTGTATTGCATTAAAATAATGTCACAGATTTATCTAATCTCTATTACATTTGCACTAGCAAGTGTGGTGAAAAACATACAGTTGCAACTATACATTCCCTTGAGTTGTTATAAACGACCATGGAG
The DNA here is from genome assembly GCA_027924645.1 of Cunninghamia lanceolata. Lineage (NCBI taxonomy): Eukaryota > Viridiplantae > Streptophyta > Pinopsida > Cupressales > Cupressaceae > Cunninghamia > Cunninghamia lanceolata. The sequence goes on along the minus strand of BSBN01000578.1, from coordinate 6,956,284 downwards.
ACATAACACTACATAGATGTGCATTACAATTTATTCCTATGTATCTCCCTCATTTGTAGGCTAGACTGGCTTTGCTTGATGCCCTAAAATTACCTGAGGCACTTGTAGACACCATAAAATGACCAAGTCATCGCACTACTTACTTTTTGTAAATCTATCAAATCACCTACATTTCAAACGTTAATTAAATAATCTAATTATTTAATAATTTCACACATTAATTAAATAATCTAATTATTTATTAATTTCACCAAATTCTTCTAAATCACATACTTGCGACATTAATTAAATAAATCCTCTTTATTTAATTAAGTAAATCAAATTCCTCTATTATTCTTCCATAAGTAAATAATTTTAATTATTTAATTAGATCATTGTCACCTTCCAAAATTCACATCCACATTAATTAAATATATCCCATTATTTAATTAATTCAACAAATTCCCTCTTATCTACAATTAAATAATTTTTAAATTATTTAATTAAATCAAAATCATTCTTTCAAAATCATGCACAACAATTAAATAAATTTATTTATTTAATTTGCTTTCAAATCTTCTAAATTAAATAATTCTAATTATTTAATTATTTCTTCCATAATATCTTCTCTAAATTTAAATAAATCAATTATTTATTTAAACTACTTTTTCTTCTAAATTTGAGTTATCTCTAAAATAACTCAAGCTTTCTTGCTCATACAATTAAATATTTCTAATATTTAATAAAGCAAAATATCTTCTAATTCTCATGCAAATCTCTTCTTCTTGTTTTAAATCACTTAACTAATCATTACATTCTGTTAATTGCTTTAACTCATTCTTCTATTCTTGATAACTCCTCTCATGCAAAAGAAAGTAAGACACTTGGCTTCTTCTTATTTGTTGCACGTTCCTCAACTCTTCTCCTCCATTGATTCTTCTGAATTATTTGGACCGTTGATCAATCTTCATTGAAACCTATATAAACCCCCTCATCTCCTTCATTGAGCCTCTCTCTTCGATCTTATTCTCGGGCATACTTAACAGTGCTTTGAGCATATAAACGCATCAATTGAGCAACCTCACGATCTCTTAACATTGATCTCTTGAGCACACTACTTGCTTGTTGCAGCTATGGTTTCGCAACTTCATTGAGCAATCTACAATTCTCCAAAGGGAACAATACAGATTTTGGTAAGAGCTTTCATTTTTCTTTATTTGATGATATTGGCTTTTACTTAGATTGGTTTGCTTTATGTGATTGGTTTTGGTTTTATTAGTTTGATTTAATCAATTTTTCCTTGTACACATTCTGGCACGCCTGGTGGGACCCACTAATCCCTCTTTTTCTTTGAGAAATTGATTTTTTTTTAAGTATAGTACGAAATAGCACATCTTGACACAGAAAAGCGCCTTTGGTAGAGCAGTACAATGCTTTCGGTGTATCCCGCAGCACCTTTGGTAGCACAGAATCGCGCTTTTGGTAATACAGTGAAGTGCACATGAAAAAATAGAAAAGTGCTTTTGGTATAGAAGTAAAGTGCTTTTGGTATAATAGAAAAGCGCTATTGGTATAACAGTAAAGCACTTTTGATTAGGATAACAGGCTTGCAAACTTCAAAACCCCATAACTTTCTCAAAACTTAACAAAATTCGATGATTTTTTTTTTTAAATTGCATAGAAAATCATAAGGAATCCATTGGTGATATTTAATCTCTTGTATCTCATCATTTTGTTACCAATTTTATGGATATCACTTTGGTTTTCTAGGGTTTCTCACTTATTGTTAGGGTTTTGACTTGATTTCTGACATCTTGTTCTTCCCTTTGGAACTAATATCACTTGGTGCAGCGTCTTATCACTTATCAACATTCTGGATCATCACCCAATCATTCAATCATCCTTTGATCTATCTTTTTTGATGAAATATTATTTTTTGTAGGCTTGTTATTACACTGTGCGTTTGGTAGTACAGTAACTTGCTTTTGGTAGCAAAGTAGCTCACTTTTGGTCAAAGTAGCTTGCTTTTGGTAGCACAGTTCCACGCTTCTGGTAGCACAGTTCCACGCTTCTAGTAGCACAGTGCATCACTTCTGGTTGCATAGTACCACGCTTCTGGTAATACAATAAGTCACTTCTGGTCTGCATTACATCACTTTTGGAAATATGGTGCAGCACTTTCGGTATAACAGTAACTCACTTTTGGTCAAATTGATTTGTTTTTGCTAACTTGTGAATTTTTGGTGGAACTAATTGACTTGTTGCAGCTTCTTATTACTCACACAGAGCAAATAGGTGTTTTTAACATGTTCATGCAGGATGAGTGTTGAAGAAATCTTGATTTATCTCACTAAGTCTTAGAAACACATTGCCTTCTTAAAGAATAATTGAACAAATCATTTCGGCAATTTAAGTCTTAGGAACATACTACTTTTCTTAAGGGACAATGGACATGTATGTGAAAACACCTCAATTTTCTAAAGGACAATGGACATGAATGCCAAACACTTCAATTTCATAAGGGACAATTGACAACTACAAATGTGTGTGTGCCTAAGTTAGTTGCACCTTATTTTTCTTATAACGGGACAATTGAACCTTTGTTTGACATGCTTGCTCTTACTTTTCAGTACTTCCTTTAGAAGGGCCTGCTTTTGGATTGCGCTTCATCCAAAAGGGATGACCCTAAGCAGAGTTTTCCTTTGAACCTCTATATAAGAGGGATAAGGTGAAAGCCAAGTCCTAACTGACGTCAGCCTTACCTTGTGGTGCCAAACTGAAAAGAGGTGTACTAGTTCTTTGTGGAAACAATTTTCACATTGAGCGAAGTGTTTGATACTCTTAGTAGGATTGGTTAAAGCTTTTAGTAGCTTATCGCATTGCTCGTAAGGCATTGGTCCCTCAAAGTTACTAAGAACTATTTTAGATAGTGACTACCCGACCTACCTCTGAACATTGCGGTAATCATCAGTGCAAGGGGAATCCATTTAAGCCCTTAAGACACTCACCATTGGCTCTCTTGAGAAGAGATAGTATTCCCTTGGCCATAAAGCTCTTGTGACCTACTTGAGCTTTCCAAGGGGAGGGTGAGATATCCCTACCTATCGTCTCTCGCAAAGATACAAAATATCTAACACCTTTATGGAATGATATTTTTATCGACGGAGTATTAAGCTGTGAGCTGATCTACTGCAATGAAACCTTGTCTCTAGGGATAAAAAGTGCTTGATTATTTTGTTTGCAACTATCTCATACCTGTGGAAACATTGGGCTTTTGGTGAGCCTCGAACATACACTATCTATTGTGTCAGTCCTATTTTTGGTTGCCAACTTTGTTTGCTGTGTTTTCTCTTGCCAAAACAACCAAATCCAATCAGAAATAGAAATTTTTTGCACCAGACACTACTTCAGCGCCTTTGGTATTACAGCAGCTCACCCTTGGTGGTACAGTAGCTCACTTTTGGTCTTCGTAGCTCACCTTTGGTATAGCAGTACCTCGCCTTTGGTAGCTCAGTCCGTCGCCTTTGGTATAATAGTAGCATGCTTTTGGTTGCACAGTCCTGTGCCCTTGGTCAAATAGTATAGCACCTTTGGTCCAATACATTGTGCATCAAAGTTTGTCTTTTTTTCAACACACCAAGCAGAATCCCAGCATTACCTTTTGTCCTAGTGTTTTCCATGGTAACCACTAGGCTCTAGCAAACTATGAGGTCCAAGCAAGTTGTCCCTAGGAAGCGCAAATCGCCTCCTCCCACACCGCAATCAGGTCATCTCAACATTACTCCCAAAGTTACTCCTAGAACACCCGCGGCAAAACCAACCAGCTCTCTGAACATGCCACACCTTGACCAACCAAGCAATTCTCAAGAAGGTAGGGTCCCTTTGGTAAGTACACCCCAATACACCACCGGTATGCTTCAGGATTTTGTTCCACAAGGTTATACTATTGATCAAATACCATCTCAGGAAGAAGGGGTCCCTTTGGTAAGCATTCCTAACTATACTATTGGCATGCCTCAGGATTTTGTGCCACAAGGCTATACTGCAGATCTAGCCCCATCTCAAGAAGAGCGACACTTTGAAATAGGTCAATCCTCTCAAGAAGATGCGCAAGATCTTGATGAATTTATACAAGATCCTCGAGCCGTGGCCGCCTTTGACAAAATCCTTAGTGAGAACCAAGATCATTTCTTTCGCTTGCTAGCAGAGCAAGGAGCCAAATTACCCAAAGGTTTTGATCTATCCATGCTTAGCGAGCCTAACAACAACCAAGAAACCATACAAGTGGTGCAAACCATGTCAACAGTGACCACGCCTTTGCCAGAACCAAGCTCGTACTATAAGAATCCCCTCTTTCAAAACCCAACAGGAAAGAGGACCATTTCATCGCTTCTGACTCCTATGGAGATCTACAAAAATCAACAAGAACCTATCCAACGACAAGTAGAGTTAGCTAGGCAATCCACCTTAGCTCGATCGAATATGCAACCACCTCCTAAAGTGTCCACACCAATCACAAGTGGAATCTTGGTTACCCCATCACGAATAGGTTTCCCACCAAATTACAATCTAGGGAACAACTATGTAGCCATGCAACAAGGGTCTCAACACATACCACCTCCATTTCATCAAACCTCCATGTCTCTCAACCAATTAGAGTCATGCAGCCCCCCCGACAAAATTCTTCTACTCTCATCCTCAATCAACCTCAAACATCACAAATCACGTCTACCTATGTCCCTCCTCCACTACGTTCATCAGCGCTAAATTTCTTCAACACATTGCCTATCCACCCTCAACATTCCCAACATCAAGTTTCCCAAAGCTTTGTGCCGCCATCGCAACCAAATCCAACTCACTTTAGCTTTCCTCCACCCAATTCTTTTCTTCAACCATCACAAAGCCAACATTCTTACCTAGTGCCACCCCCACCTCCTCCTCATCAAAGCATCCAATTCCAACCCAATCTCAACCCAACGTACAATGCATATGACCCCAACCAATCTTACGACCCTTATAACACCAATGTTCATGGCTTACACTACAATCTTCCATATGGGCATCAACAACCACTTCTTGGACAACAGGAGATGCTTCCAACTCCTCCCACAGTGATGGAGCTAAAAATTGTGGAAGTGCAACAACAGCTATCTGATCTTAAGTTTGGCCACACCAAGAAGACTTTCTCTTTAGAAGAAGTGTGTCCTTATCCTTTTGATCGGTCATTACCAATGATCCCTTTTCCTCAAAATTTCACTATTCCCAAGTTTGATAAATACAAAGGAAAAGGTGACACAAAAGACCATCTCAGGGAATTCTATCTTGCTTGCTTCGAGGTCTCACATAACGACACGTATCTTATGCATCTCTTTCCTCATAGTCTTGGAGGTTAAGCTATAGAATGGTTCTCACACTTACCTACGGGTATCAAGTCTTTCAATGAGCTAGCAGAGAAATTTGCCACCCATTTTTCTTACAACGCAGAGCATGAGATTTCTATGACTGATCTATGTAACAATAAATAGAAAAATGGTGAAACTTTCATTTCTTTCCTCCAACGATGGAGACAAATGGCTAGCAAATTCCCTTTCAAGATTCTAGAGAAACAGCTTGTTAGCATATTTGTACAAAATCTCAACCAAGAGTTAGGTTTCCATTTGCAAATTCTTAGTGCTACAACCTTTGACGACATCACATATAAGGGAATCAACATTGAAAAAGCCCTCATTGCTAAGGGTGTGGTTAAAATCTTCAAAGACTCGAAAGACAATGCTCCTCATCAACAATCAAACGATAAACCTAAGTTTTGGAATAAGAACAAAAATGTGGTCAACGATGGGGTGGTCGATTCTAAACATGTCCAAACATTGCAAACACTGCTGCAACTCTCCAAACCAAGTGAAACTCCACCTCAACAATAGCAACAACAGTGGCAACCGTACCAAAATCAACAACAACAACAACAGGAGTGACCTCAACAAGATTACCCCCCATGACACCAATTCACTCACTTGGGAGTGCCTATAGAGTCAGTCCTACAACAGATCTTACAGAAAGGACTCATCACCTTACCAGATGCTCCCCCATATGGTGAACCTATTTACCAAACTGCGCGGTATAGAGAAAACAAATACTGTGAATTCCATAGGAGCAAAGGGCATCAAACCGCATCATGCATGAAGCTCAAGCACCTAATCCAAAATCTCATCGAAGGCAACCAAATCACTTTTGAGAATGAACCACCAGCTCATCACACAAACAAGGACCTCAATATGTACAAGGAACCATTCCCTCATCATGGTCCTCCTCCTCCTCAGGATAGAGGTAAAGGTATCAATCATGCTTCCACTTCCTTTGATTCCATTGTAGGTCATTTTGAAGAGAGTCGAGTGTCTACCCTCACAATCAAAGGCAAATCTACGGATTGTGCTATTACAACTTGTCGTGGTCATGTCACCATTCGTGGTCCTACACCCAGTCTTCTAGCTCAATCTGATTATAATCTGGTCAAACATTTAGGGAAAATGCCAGCACAGATCTCTATTTTGGACCTTCTACGGTCATCACCTGCACATAGAGTAGTGCTAAAAAAAGCCCTCCAAGAGTCTTCTGTTCCTAACAACATAGCAGTCACGGATTTCCAAGCTATAGTAGGTAACATTGCTTCACCCTACAGTGTGGTCTTCTCTAAGAAAGATCTCCCATCCCATGATCCTTGTCACAATGATGCCCTTCATATTGAAGTTCTCATCCATAAGCGCAAAATCAAATGCATCCTCATAGATGGTGGTGCTGGTCTCAACATCTGTTCTTTAAAGTTACTTAAGCAATTGGGATACTCTGAGGATCATGTCAACTCTGATCAAAGTATTACAATCAAGGGATATGATGATGCAGAATGTCGTTCAGAAGGTGTTATCCACTTGCCCATACAACTAGGCCCCGTCATGCTTGAAACCAGGTGTCAAGTCCTTGATATTGAACTACCTTACAACATTATCCTAGGCCACCCATGGATCCATGCAATGAAAGCTGTTCCCTCCATGTATCATCAATCTCTAAAATTCCCATACATTGGTACGGAGATGACTATCCCAGAAGACCCCAATCATTTTGAATTCTGCTGTGTCTTGCAAGGTAGTTATAAGAATTGCAACCAGGTGCCTAACAATGAAAAAGCCCTTAAATCCCCACTATATGTTGATCCTGGAACTCTGACACAAGCCTCTACAAGTAACCCAAATCCTCTACCTGAGATCAAGGCTCACATCCATGATATAGGCTTTGGAGCTTATGATATCTCAAAATCTTGTTGTGTAGGGCAGATGCCTTTATCTCCAAAATCTTACGGCAAACCACCCATTGCCAAAGTAACCAAAAAAGCAGCTATTCCTCCCCCAGAATTCCTAACCCAATTCCAACAGGGATGGTTATTGGAAGAGGAAACTATTGAGGATATTTCTTCTTGGCTTTATAAGGAGAAAGAACCAGTCACAATACCAGTCAAGCAATACAGCAATGGCTTAAGAATAGTAAAAAACATGGGCTATAAAGGCAAAGGTGGCCTTGGGAAACAGAATCAAGGAACTATGGAACCCATTGTTGTGACAAAGAAACTAGACAAGAAGGGATTAGGATTTGGTAAGAAGGTACCACACGCCTTGGACATCGAGTATATCCTCGACGAGGTAGCTGACACTTTTCCTGCCGATTCGACATCTACAGAGGATATCATTGATGACTCTTCCCTCCACATGACCAACCTATTCATAGAATCCTCCATTTTTACACTATCCTCCGTATCCTTAACCTCCACCACCAGCACCCAGAACGTAACACTTGTCTACCCTGAACTTATCGATTGGGACCAACAAGGGTCCCTCATTATAGATGTATTTCAAAATGACGAAGCTTTAGCTAAGTTCATGGGACTTCGGAAAGGTATCCCCCTTGGCGATCATAAAGCAGGTTTTGTCATGGAACTTTAGCCAACAGCTTATTTTGGTGAGAATGCCAAATCCTCCAGTCGCAAAAGTAAAAATAAAGAAGGATCTCTAGGTGAAAACCACACTGTGGCACCTCTTGATCACAAAATAGTAAAAACAAAGGATGTATCCAAAGGTGAAAACCCAACTGTGGCACCTGAGGATGGAGGATTTGACCTTCCCCTACCATCTAAGTATCAAGAGAAGTCGGCTCTCCTAGTGGAAGATTCTACAGAGATAAACCTTGGCACAGAGCAAAATCCAAAGACCACATTCCTAGCAGCATCATTATCAGAAATAGAGCACAGGAATCTTAACGCATTCTTCCTACAAAGAACCATCAACTTTGTGTGGACCTATGCAGATATGCCAGGGCTGGACCCTAAGCTAGTAGTTCACTATCTCACTGTTGATCCAAAAGTCAAGCCAGTCAAGCAAAAGCTGAGAAAGATGCACCCACAGATAGCTCTCTTAGTAAAAGTGGAAATACAGAAGCTGTTAGATGCAAAGTTCATATGACCTATTAACTATTCAGACTTGGTATCAAACATTATACCTGTGTCTAAACCCAATGGGTGCATCCGCATGTGCAATGATTTTAGAGATCTTAACAAGGCATGTCCCAAAGATGATTTTCCACTACTGAACATTGACATTATAGTAGACTTGACAGTAGGTCATGAAATGCTTTCTCTCATGGATGGATTCTCAGGCTACAATCAGATAAGGATAGCAGAAGAAGATTAACATAAAACAACTTTTACTTGTCCATGGGGTAACTATTGTTGGTGTGTCATGCTATTTGGTCTGAAGAATGTAGGAGCAACCTATCAGAGAGCAATGACAGTGATATTCCACGACCTCTTTCATCATATCATGGAGGACTATGTTGATGACATACTAGCTAAATCTTCTAGGACAGATCACATACAAGTGCTAGGATAGATCTTCAACAGGCTCAAGAAATACCAAATAAGGCTCAATCCAAAGAAGTGTGTCTTCGGTGTAACATCAGGGAAGCTATTGGGATACATTGTATCTCGTAGAGGCATTGAAGTAGACCCCGCAAAAGTAAAGGCTATAGTGGAGATGCCTCCACCAAAGAACCTCAAAGCACTAAGGAGCCTTTAGGGAAGGTTGCAATCCATTAGGTGTTTCATCTCACAGCTAGTAGATAAATGTCAACCATTTCAACACTTACTTTGAAAGGATGTCTCATTTCGATGGGACAATAAGTGTCAAGCAGCATTTGATCAACTCAAAGAGTATCTAGCTACACCTCCTATATTGGTTCCATCAGTTACCGATAAACCTTTAATATTATACATCTCAACTACAACTTCAGCCCTAGGGGCCTTGCTAGCACAACATGATGAAACAGGAAAAGAGCATGCAATCTATTATATCAGCAGAACTTTGGTGGGATACAAACTCAATTATTCACCAATGGAAAGGGCTTGTTTAGCAGTAGTGTTCACTTCCCAAAAGCTGCAGCATTACATGTTGAACCAACACACAAATCTTATAGCCAAAATTGATCCCTTAAAGTATCTACTAGCAAAGGCAGCTCTTACAGGAAGACTAGCTAAATGGGTCATGATCCTTAGTGAGTTTGACATTGAGAATGTGGATCGTAAAGCAATCAAAGGACAAGCTCTGGTAGATCAACTAGCAGAAGCACCCATGACAGATACACACCCTATGGTAGTGGACTTTCCAGATGAGAATCTATTCACTCTTTCTAACTCAATAATGTGGAAGTTGTACTTTGACGGGTCCTACACACAGCATGGATCAGGGGCCGGCATCTTATTTGTCACACCTCAGAATGACTATATTCCAAAGTCATATCGGCTTGCATTCCCTTGCACCAACAACATTGCCGAGTATGAAGCACTCCTCATAGGTCTCAATATAGCAATCCAATGGGACATCATAGAATTACAAGTATATGGAGACTCACAACTAGTCATTCGCCAAGTCACAGATGAGTACCAAACAAAGGATGAAAAGTTGGTCCCCTACAAGCAACTAGTGGATGCATATAAACCACACTTTTCTAGCATTACATTTGAGCAAATTCCAAGAGAGCATAACAAAGCTACAGATTCTATGGCTTCTGTAGGGTCACTGATTGACATGCCTGCTAATACACAGAAATGCGAATTCTTGATTGAGCAATTGTTGATACCAGCCGTTGACGTTCCAGTTACTGAAATCATCTGTGAACTTGTTGGTCTCAATTCCCCATGGTATGAAGATATCTATGAATACCTTAAGCACAGTACCTTTCCCTCTGACCTATCATCCACCCAACGCAAAACCTTTATCCGTCAAACCTCCCATTACACCATTCTGGGTGATACATTATATCGCCGGAGTCTCTATGGTATCCTCTTACGATGTCTTAATACGGAAGAAGCTGAAGCTACCTTACGAGACATACACAAAGGTGTCTATGGCGCACATTCTACTGGTCCTAACCTCGCTAAGAAGATACTGAGAACAGGTTACTACTGGCCTACAATAGAGAAAGATGCTACACAGTTTGCTACGAAGTGTCTACAATGCCAGCAGCATGGAGATTTGATTCACGCACCTGCTCATGAATTACAACTTGTGACAACTCCTTGGCCTTTTTCTCAATGGGGTCTCGACCTCGTAGGACAAATCCACCCATCCTCATCCAATGGCCATAAGTTCATCATTACCGCCACTGAGTATTTTACGAAGTGGGTGGAAGCCATTCCCATGACCTATATCACCGGTAAGAAAATAGCCAAGTTTATCCTTGACTACCTCATATGGCGGTATGGTATTCCCCAAGCCATTGTCACTGATAATGGGAGACCATTCAAGAATCAAGATGTCTGTGCCTTGTGCACACAATACAATATCCAACATCACTTTTCAACTCCCTACTATCCGCATAGTAATGGCCAAGCTGAGGCTTCCAATAAAACCATTCTCAAAATCCTCAAGAAAACAGTCAATGAAGCTGGTCATGATTGGCACTTGCAACTCAATCCCACCCTATGGGCCTACCGCACTAGTATCAGAACACCAACTGGTGCCACACCCTATGCCTTGGTCTATGGCTCTAAAGCCATCCTACCTATAGAGGTCGAGATCCCATCCCTCAGAGTATCCATGCAGGACTTGATCGACGGAGAGGAGTATCGCACTTCCAGATTAGCTGAGCTTGAACTACTAGATGAAAGACGCCATGCCACACTTAACCATCTCCATGTCTATCAAAACAGCCTCAGGTGTAATTACAACAAAAAGATCAAAGAAAGATGGTTTCAAGTTGGTGATCTTGTACTTAAAGAGAATCAGAGAAATCAAGCAGATCGAGAAAAGAAGGGCAAGTTTGAGCCTAACTAGTTAGGCCCCTTTATTGTGACAGCAACATATGGATCAGGAGCTTATACTTTAGCTACACCTGACGGCATTCCTCTAGATGAGCCACTTAACAGTGTCCATCTCAAGAAGTTCTATGCCTGATCCTCAGAGTATTCCAAAAAAAAAAAACAAAAAAAAAATCCAAAAAATTTGTCCTTTGGTGAAAACCTGGCAAACAGGCGCCTTGGATAAGTACCATAGTGAAAACCTGGCAAACAGGTGCTATGTGTAGAGTCAGCACCCATCGTCTATCAAGTCTTGTCCTTTTCTCGTTGTCACAACGTACTTTCCATCCATCCATAATAAAACCATTGACCTTGTTTGCATTTCCATCTCCCTATCTAGTATAGCTTAGAAATTTGCCAATGTCCATCATCGTCACCCCACGTCTTGATCTGTGTCTACAGTTAACACTGTCTTGTCCTAAGTCAAAGCTTTCTGTGTCTTCTTCAGCAGTCACCCATATAGTTTCCTCTACCAGAATGGGGGCAACTCTTTCCTTAACTTAGGTCTAGGATTGGTTCCTTGTTCATGGTTCGCAACACACACTTCAATCTCTTTCTCATTGTTCACAGGTAACACCCTTTATCAGACACATCGTTCCTACGATAAGGCTGTTATCTTCTCAACACTTTTCCTACATCATCACACAACCAAAACTACATATTATCATCTTCTCAATCTTAAGGTACCTTGATTCCATGGATATGGGTATGTAGGTAGTCTAGAATACGCAAGAAGTATCCAGTACTCAGGTACATAAGATCCCCTCCTCTCCACCTTGATACATCTCATCACTCTATCCAGAACTACATATTTATCATTTTCATCTTTCCTCTCAATGTGCCTTGATCCTGTGGATACAGGGTATGTAGGCAGTTTGGAATACGAAGGAAGTATCTAGTACTTAGGCACATATGATTCATCATTCTCCACCCATCTCAACCCATTAACACTGTCATCTTTCTAGTCTTCCGTTTATCAAAATCCATTTTCCTCGACTTAACTAACTCAAGCAGCAAGCTAGTGCATCCTTTCAAAAGTAAAAGTTCTTTGCAAACCTGAAGCAAAGCAGCTTTCTTCCAGAGTCATCTACTGTCCTAACTGTTCTGATTGCCAACATCAGCTAAGTCCCGCTTAACCAAAGCACCAAATCAACAAGCTTGTCTTCTGCAAAGTGTTCCATTGTCAAGACCAACACACGCGTCTCCTGCAACATGTGGCATTTCCTGCAGCGAGACATTGTCTTTTTAGGTTGATGGCACCCTTTAACGGACACAGAGTTCCTATGATAAGGCTGTTATCTTTCCTATCCAATCTATCCTGAGCAACCTCTTTGGCAAGAGAATATGTTGGCTATATGTTTACTTTGTAAGTCAGTCAATTTGTTTTATGGTTTATCTTTTGTTCCTTTATCCATTACCTATTCAAAGCTACCTTGGTTTATCTATAATCTTGGTATGTTGCGATGCAATACGGATTGGGGGCATAGTCATTGCTTTTTGTGTGCTGTGTTTGAGGAATGATCTTTAGCATCTTTCTTAGCAGCATATTTATCTTGTGTGTGTTATAACCTAGCATCTTACATATTAATACTCTTCTTGCATTCACATGTATTGAAGTTTATTTTATGTTCAAGACTATGGCTCATTCACATGTTCCAACAAGGTTATATTATGTCGAAGGGATCTAAGTTCAAACCACTTGCTTGCAGAGTCAACATCCATGCACTCGGATATCATTGCACCTTGGTCTTTTATACTTGGTGGCAAACTATCCACGTGCTATATCAAAAATAAGGATTGCTCTTTATATACAATTATGAAACCAATGCAATAAGCTCATCCATTTACACCATCCATTTACCCATGGCCTTATATAGTTTTCCAGCAATGATCGATCAACAATCTTTTTCTCATGTTCTTTTCTATCTCCACTTTCTTCTATTCAACCTCGCCTATCTCCAACACAACTTCTAGTCGACCGTCAACCCAGTCCTTCTATCATTTTCCTGTCTTCCCACTCGAGGGGGCATATGCTGGGGCAACTACCTACACTGGGGCATCAATAAATTGTATCACATCTTCAACAATTAATTTCTTTGACGCAACGCTGTAAACTGCATTGCATCAAAGAGGGGCAAAATGTAGACACCCTAAAATGACCAAGTCGTCGCACTACTTGCTTTTGTAAATCTATCAAATCACCTACATTTCAAACGTTAATTAAATAATCTAATTATTTAATTAATTTCACACGTTAATTAAATAATCTAATTATTTAATTAATTTCACCAAATTCTTCTAAATCACATACTTGCGACATTAATTAAATAAATCCTCTTTATTTAATTAATTAAATCAAATTCCTCTATTATTCTTCCATAATTAAATAATTTTAATTATTTAATTAAATCATTGTCACCTTCCAAAATTTACATCCACATTAATTAAATATATCTCATTATTTAATTAATTCAACAAATTCCCTCTTATCTACAATTAAATAATTTTTAAATTATTTAATTAAATCAAAATCATTCTTTCAAAATCATGCACAACAATTAAATAAATTTATTTATTTAATTTGCTTTCAAATCTTCTAAATTAAATAATTCTAATTATTTAATTATTTCTTCCATAATATCTTCTCTAAATTTAAATAAATTGTAGACACCCTAAAATGACCACGTCATTGCACTACTTGCATTTCATCATCTGTCTAATCACCTGCATTTCACACATCAATTAAATAATCTAATTATTTAATTAATTTCACTAAATTCTTCTAAATCACAAAATTGCGACATTAATTAAATAAATTCTCTTTATTTATTTAATTAAATCAAATTCCTCTATTATTCTTTCACAATTAAATAATTTTAATTATTTAATTAGATCATTATCCTCTTTCCAAATATTAAATCCACATTAATTAGATAAATCTAATTATTTAATTAATTCAACAAATTCCCTCTTATCTACAATTAAATAATTCTTAAATTATTTAATTAAATCAAAATCATTCTTCCAAAATCGTGCACAACAATTAAATAAATTTATTTATTTAATTTGCTTTCAAATCTTCTAAATCAAATAATTCTAATTATTTAATTATTTCTTCCATAATATCCTCTCTAAATTTAAATAAATCAATTATTTATTTAAATTGTTCTTTCTTCTAAATTTGAGTTATCTCTAAAATAACTCAAGCTTTCTTGCTCATGCAATTAAATATTTCTAATATTTAATAAAATAAAATATCTTCTAGTTCTCATGCAAATCTCTTCTTCTTGTTTTAAATCACTTAACTGACTATTACATTCTGTTAATTGCTTTAACTCATTCTTCTATTCTTAATAACTCCTCTCATGCAAAAGAAAGCAAGACACTTGTCTTCTTCTTATTCGTTACACGTTCCTCAACTTATCTCCTCCGTTGATTCTTCTGAATTATCTGGACCGTTGATTGATCTTCATTGAAATCTATATAAACCCCCCTCATCTCCTTCATTAAGCCTCTCTCTCTTTGATCATATTCTCAGGCATACTTAACAGAACTTTGAGCATACAAAACGTGTCAATTGAGCAACCTTACGATCTTTTGACATTGATCTTTGAGCAACCTTACGATCTTTTGACATTGATCTCTTGAGCACACTATTTGCTTGTTGCAGCTATGGTTTCGCAACTTCATTGAGCAATCCACACTTCTCTAAAAGGGAACAATACAGGTTTTGGTAAGAGCTTTCATTTTGTCTTTGATTTTATGATAATGGCTTTTACTTAGATTGGTTTGCTTTATGTGATTGGTTTTTAGTTTTATTAGTTTAGATTTAATCGATTTTTCCTCATACACATTCTGGCACACCCGGTGGGACCCACTAATCCCTTTGTTTCTTTGAGAAATTGTTTTTTTTAAGTCACAGTACGGTACAGCGCAAAAGACATTACAAAGCGCTTCTTGCAGTATCTTTGAGCGCTCTTGGAGGCACATTACAGTGCCTTTGGGGGCACTGTGGTGCTTCTGGTAGTACATAGCGGCGCTTTCGGTCTCACAGAACGGCGCTTCCAGTAGCATCGTTTAGCGCTTTTGGCTAAATTAAGTTTTTGACTTCCTTTTCTATTTTTGCAGGGTTTTCTCATTGCATATCTTGTGGATTTGTCTGACAATCTATTGTATTTATCTTTCAAACCTACTTTTTGATACTTCCTAAGCTGTTTTATTTAGGGGTATCTTCGACATTTGTGTTAATCTATTGTGTTGATACATTTTCTGAGTTTTCTGGATTTCACGATTCAGATCTATCAGATATTATTGCTCAGAATAGTAGATCAACCATGAAATCCCATTTTGACCTGGTTATTTTGACAAAAGCTAAAAAAAATTGATCTGAGACCGTGTAGCGCATCTGGTATAATATTATCGCGCTCTCGGATACACAGTAAGGCGCTTCGGGATCTGTTTCAATGCTTTTGGTTGTATCCTGCAGTGCTTCCGATATACACGACATCGCTTTTGACATAACAGTATCGCGCTTCTGGATGCACAGTACAGCGCTTCTGGGTATTTTCAGCGCTTCTGGTAATATTCTCTGATGCTTCTGGTCTGTGTTACAGCACTTTTGGAAATACAGTAGGTCGCGTCTGGTAAGATAGTGCAGCGCTTTTGGTCAATTTGATTTGTCTTTTGCTAACTTGTGAATTTTTGGTGGAACTGACTGACTTGTTGCATCTTCTTATTACTCACACAGAGCAAATAATTGTTTTTAACATGTTCATGCAGGACGAGCATTGAAGACCTCTTGATTTATCTCACTAAGTCTTAGAAACACATTGCATGCTTAAAGGGATAAATGAACAAATCATTTTTCTTGCAATCTAGGTCTTAGGAACACACTGCTTTTCTTAAGGGACAATGGACATGTATGCACAAACACCTCAATTTTCTAAGGGACAATGGACATGAATGCCAAACACTTCATTTTCACAAGGGACAATTGACAACTACAAACGTGTGTGTGCCTAGTTTAGTTGCACCTTATTTTTCTTATAACGGGACAATTGAACCTTTGTTTAACGTGCTTGCTCTTACTTTTCTGTACTTCCTTTAGAAGGGCCTGCTTTTGGATTGCGCTTCATCCAAAAGGGACGACCCTAAGCGGAGTTTTCCTTTGAACCGCTATATAAGAGGGATAAGGTGAAAGCCAAGTCCTAACCGACGTCAGCCTTACCTTGTGGTGCCAAACTGAAAAGAGGTGTACTAGCTCTTTGTGGAAATGATTTTCACATTGAGCAAAGTGTTTGATACTCTTAGTAGGATTGGTTAAAGCTTTTAGTAGCTTGTCACATTGCTCGTAAGGTGTTGGTCCCTCAAAGTCACTAAGAACCATTCTAGATAGAGACTACCTGACCTACCTCCGAACATTGCGGTAATCATCAGTGCAAGGGGAATCGATTTAAGCCCTTAAGATACTCACCATTGGCTCCCTTGAGAAGAGATAGTATTCCCTCGAACATAAAGCTCTTGTGACCTACTTGAGCTTTCCAAGGGGAGGGTGAGATATCCCTACCTATCGTCTCTCGCAAAGATACTAAATATCTGACACCTTTATGGAATGATATTTTTATCGACGGAGTATTAAGCTGTGAGCTGATCTACTGCAATGAAACCTTGTCTCTAGGGATAAAAAGTGCTTGTTATTGATTGCAATTGTCTTATACCTGTGGAAACATTGGGCTTGTTTGGAGCCTCGAACATACACTATCTGTTGTGTCAGTCCCTTGTGTGTACCAACATTGTTTGCTATGTTTTCTCTTTCCAACAAATCCAATCAGAAACAGAAACAATCTGTCAAAATTTTGCCTTTTAGAAACATCAGACACTACTTCAGCGCCCCTGGTATTATAGCAGCTCACCTTTTGTAGCACAGTAGATCGCCTTTGGCATAGCAGTAACTCGCCTCTGGTAAAACTCTACTTCAGCGCCCTTGGTATAACAGTAGCTCGCTTTTGGTCACTGTAGCTCACCTTTGGCATAGCAGTAACTCACTTCTGGTAGCTCAGTCCATCGCCTTTGGCATCACAGTAGCATGCTTTTGGTTGCACAGTCCTGCGCCTTTGGTCAAACAGTATAGCACTTTTGGTCCAGTACTTTGTGCATCAGAGTTTGTCCGTTTCTCAAAGCATCTCACAGAAACCCAGCATTACCTTTCTTGTCCTAGTGTATTCCATGGTAACCACTAGGCTCCAGCAAACTATGAAGTCCAAGCAAGTTGTCCCTAAGAAGCGTAAGTCGCCTCCTCACACACCGCAATCGGGTCGTCTCAACATTACTCCCAAGGTTACTCCTAGTACACCCGCGGCAAAACCAATCAGCTCTCCGAACATGCCGCGCATTGACGGACCAAGCAATCCTCAAGAGGGTAGGGTCCCTTTGGTAAGAACACCTCAATATACCACTGGCTTGCCTCCAGATTTTGTGCCACAAGGATATACTATTGAGTAAAACCCACCTTAAGAGGGTAGGGTCCCTTTGATAAGTACACTGCAGTACACCACTGGCTTGCCTCAGGATTTTGTCCCTCAAGGTTATACTGTAGATTTAGTCCCATCTCAAGAAGAGTGACACTTTGAAATAGGTCAATCCTCTCAAGTAGATGGGCAAGATCTTGATGAAATCATACAAGAGCCTAGAGTTGTGGCCGCCTTTGACAAAATCCTTAGTGAGAACCAAGATCATTTCTTTCGCTTGCTTGCAGAGCAAGGCGCCAAGTTACCTCAAGATTTTGATTTATCCACTCTCAAGGAGAACAACAATGCCCAAGATACCATACAAGCGGTGCAAACCATGTCAACAGTGACTACGCCCTTACCTACACAAGGCTCGCAGTATAGGAATCCCCTTTTTCAAAATCCAACAGGGGAGAGACCCATATCACCGCTTTTGACACCAATGGAGATCTATAAAAACCAACAAGAAACTCTCCAACGTCAAGCAGAGTTAGCTAAGCAAACCACCTTAGCTCGATTGAATATGCAACCACCTCCTAAAATGTCCACACCAATCGCAAGTGGAATCTTGGTTACTCCATCATGCGTGGGTTTCCCACCAAATTACAATCCGGGGAACAATTATGTAGCCATGCAACAAGGGTCTCAACAAATGCCACCTCCTATATCATCACACCTTCATGTCTCTCAACCAATTAGAGTCATGCAACCCCAACCACAACATTCTTCTACTCTTGTCCTTAAGCAACCCCAACCACAACATTCTTCTACTCTCATCTTCAATCAACCCCAACCGTCGCAAATCACTTCTACCTATGTCCCTCCTCCACAATGTTCATCCTCGCTCAACTTCTTTCACACATTGCCTAGCCACTCTTAGCATTCCCAACATCAAGTTTCCCAAAGCTATGTGCCGACATGACAACCTAATCAAACGCACTTTAGCTTTCCTCCACCTAATTCTTTTCTTCAACCATCACAAAGCCAACATTCTTACCTAGCGCCACCTCCACCTCTTCCAAATCAAAGCCTCCAATTCCAACCCAATCTGAACCAAACATACAACCCGTATGATCCCAACCAATCTTACAACCCTTATAACACCAGCATGCATGGCTCACATTATAATCTTCCGTATGGGCAACACCAACCACTTTTTGGACAACAGGAGATGTTACCAACCCCTCCCATGACTATGGAGCTAAAGATCGTAGAAGTTCAACAGCAGCTATCTGATCTTACGTTTGGCCACACCAAAAAGACCTTCTCTTTAGAGGAAGTGTGTCCTTATCCTTTTGATCGGTCATTACCAACGATCCCTTTTCCTCAAAATTTCACTATTCCCAAGTTCGATAAATACAAAGGAAAAGGTGACCCAAAAGACCATCTTAGGGAATTCTATCTTGCTTGCTTCGAGGTCTCACATAACGACACATATCTTATGCGTCTCTTTCCTTGTAGTCTTGGAGGACAAGCAATAGAATGGTTCTCACACTTACCCACGGGTATCAAGTCTTTCAACGAGCTAGCAGAGAAGTTTGCCACCCACTTTTCTTACAACACAGAGCATGAGATTTCCATGACTGATCTATGCAACAACAAATAGAAAAATGGGGAAACTTTCATTTCTTTCCTTCAACAATAGAGACAAATGGCTAGCAAATTCCCTTTCCAGATTCTGGAGAAACAGCTTGTTAGCATATTTGTGCAGA
Source organism: Cunninghamia lanceolata (assembly GCA_027924645.1). NCBI lineage: Eukaryota > Viridiplantae > Streptophyta > Pinopsida > Cupressales > Cupressaceae > Cunninghamia > Cunninghamia lanceolata. The sequence continues at coordinate 6,936,692 of BSBN01000578.1, read as the reverse complement.
ACCTCAACCAAGAGTTAGGTTTCCATTTGCAAATTCTTAGTGCTATAACCTTTGATGAAATCACATACAAGGGAATCAATATTGAGAAGGCCCTCATTGCTAAGGGTGTTGTCAAAATCTTTAAAGAAACAAAAGATAGCGCTCCTCATCAACAATCGAACGATAAAACCAAATATTGGAACAAAAACAAAAATGTGGTCAACGATGGGGTGGTTGATACTAAACATGTCCAAACGTTGCAAACACTGCTGCAGCTCTCCAAACCAAGTCAAGCTCCACCTCAACAATAGCAGCAACAAAGGCAGCCTTATCAAAACCAACAGCAACGACAACAAGAGCGGCCCCAACAAGATTACCCTCCGCGACGTCAATTCACTCCCTTGGGAGTGCCCATCGAATCAGTCTTACAGCAAGCTTTGTAGAAAGGGCTCATCACTTTAGCTGATGCTCCCCCATATGGCGAGCCTGTTTACAAAACTGCACGTTATAGAGATAATGAATATTGTGAGTTCCATAGGAGGAAAGGGCACAGAACCACATCATGCATGAAGCTCAAGCACCTCATCCAAAACCTCATCGAAGGTAATCAAATCACTTTTGAGAATGAATCACCAGTTCAACACACGAACAAAGATCTCGACATGTACAAGGAACCATTCCCTCATCATGGTCCACCTCCTCCTCACGATAGAGGTAAAGGTATCAATCATGCTTCCACGTCCTTCGATTCCATTGTAGGTCGTTTTGAAGAGAGTCGAGTGTCTACCCTCACAATCAAAGGCAAATCTACGGATTGTGTTGTTACTACTCGTCGTGGTCATGTCACCATTCGTGGTCCTACACCTAGGCTTCCGGTTCAATCTAATTATAATCTTGTCGAACATCTAGGGAGAACACTAGCACAGATCTCTATTTTGGACCTTCTACGGTCATCACCTGCACATAGAGTGGTGCTAGAAAAAGCCCTCCAAGAGTCTTTTGTTCCTAACAACATAGCGGTCACGGATTTCCAAGCTATAGTAGGTAACATTGCTTTGCTCTACAATGTGGTCTTCTCTAAGAAAGATCTCCCATCCCATGATCCTTATCACAATGATGCCCTTCATATTGAAGTTCTCATCCATAAGCGCAAAATCAAATGCATCCTCATAGATGGTGGTGCTGGTCTCAACATCTGTTCTTTAAAGTTACTAAAGCAATTGGGATATTCTGAGGATCACGTCAACACTGATCATAGTATTACAATCAAGGGGTATGATGATGCAGAACGCCGTTCAGAAGGTGTTATTCACTTGCCTATACAACCGGGCCCTATCATGCTTGAAACCCAATGTCAAGTCCTTGATATTGAGCTACCTTACAACATTATCCTAGGCCGCCCATGGATCCATGCAATGAAAGCTGTTCCCTCCATGTACCATCAGTCTCTAAAGTTCCCATACAATGGTATGGAGATCACCATCCCAGGAGATCGTAATCCTTTTGAATTCTGTCGTGTCTTGCAAGGAAGCTATAAGAATTGCAACCAAGTGCCTATAAATGAAAAAGCCCTTGAATCCCCACTATATGTTGATCCTAAAACTCTGACGCAAGCCTCTACAAGTGAATCTACACCCCTCCCCAAAATCACAGCTCGCATCCAGGATATAGGCTTTGGCACTTATGATATCTCAAAATCTTGTTGTGTAGGGCGGATGCCTTTATCTCCAAAATCTTACGGCCAACCACCCATTGCCAAAGTAACCAAAAAAGCAGCTATTCCTCCCCCAACATTCCTAACCCAATTCCAACATGGACGGTTATTGGAAGAGGAAACTATTGAGGACATTTCTTCTTGGCTCTATAAGGAGAAAGAACCAATCATAATACCAGTCAAGCAATATGGCAATGGTTTAAGGATAGTAAAAAACATGGGCTATAAAGGCAAAGGTGGCCTTGGGAAATAGAATCAAGGAACTATGGAACCCATTGTTGTGACAAAGAAGCTAGACAAGAAAGGATTAGGATTTGGTAAGAAGGTACCACGCGCCTTGGACATCGAGTATATCCTCGACGAGGTCACTGACACTTTTCCTGCTAATTCGACGTCTACAAAGGATATCATCGATGACTCTTCCCTCCATATGACCAACCTCTTCGCAGAATCCTCCATTTTTATGCTATCCTCCATATCCTTAACTTCCACCACCAGCACCCAGAATGTCACACTTGTCTACCCTGAACTTATCAATTGGGACCAACAAGGGTCCCCCGTTATAGATGTATTTCAGAATGACGAAGCTTTAGCTAAGTTCATGGGACTTCGGGAAGGTATCCCTCTTGGCGATCATAAAGTAGGTTTTGTAATGGAACTAGAACCAACGACTTATTTTGGTGAGAATGCCAAATCCTCCAGTCACAAAAGTGAAAATAAAGAAGGATCTCTAGGTGAAAACCACACTGTGGCACCTCCTGATCACAAAATAGTAAAAACAAAGGATGTATCCAAAGGTGAAAACCCAACTGTGGCACCTGAGGATGGAGGATTTGACCTTCTCCTACCATCTAAGTATCAAGAGAAATCAACTCTCCTAGTGGAAGATTCTACAGAGATAAACCTTGGCACAGAACAAAATCCAAAGACCACATTCCTAGCAGCATCATTATCTAAAACAGAGCACAGAAATCTTAACAACTTCTTCTTGCAATGAACCATCAACTTTGCATGGACCTATGCTGATATGCCAGGGCTAGACCCTAAGCTAGTAGTTCATTATCTCACAGTTGATCCCAAGGTGAAACCAGTCAAGCCAAAGTTGAGAAAGATGCACCCACAAATCGCTCTCTTGGTAAACGTTGAAATACAGAAATTATTGGATGCAAAGTTTGTACGACCAATCGACTATTCAGATTGGGTCTCAAACATTGTACCTGTGTCTAAACCCAATGGGCTCATCCGCATGTGTAATGATTTCAGAGATCTCAACAAGGCATGTCCCAAAGATAACTTTCCACTACCAAACATTGACATTATAGTGGACTTGACAGCAGGTCACGAGATGCTTTCTCTCATGGACAGATTCTCTGGCTACAATCAAATAAGGATAGCTGAAGAAGATCAACATAAAACAACCTTTACTTGTCCTTGGGGCAATTATTGTTGGTGTGTCATGCCGTTTGGTCTGAAGAATGTAGGAGCAACCTATCAGAGAGCAATGACAGTGATCTTCCACGATCTCTTTCATCACATCATGGAAGACTATGTTGATGATATACTGGCTAAATCTTCTAGGGCGGATCACATATAGGTTCTAGGACAGATCTTCGATAGGCTTGAAAAATACCAAGTAAGACTCAATCCAAAGAAGTGTGTATTCGGTGTAACATCAAGAAAGCTGTTGGGATACATTGTATCTCGTAGAGGCATCGAAGTGGATCCAACAAAAGTAAAAGCTATAGTGGAGATGCCTCCACCCAAGAACCTTAAAGCACTAAGGAGCCTTCAGGAAAGGTTGTAGTCTATTCGGCGTTTCATATCACAGCTAGCAGATAAATGTAAACCCTTTCAACACTTGCTCCGAAAGGATGTCTCATTTCGATGGGACAACAAGTGTCAGGCAACATTTGATCAACTTAAAGAGTATCTAGCTACACCTCCTGTATTGGTTCCACCAGTTGCTGACAAACCTTTGATATTATACATCTCCACTACAAATTCGGCCCTAGGGGCCCTGCTAGCACAAAATGATGACATAGGAAAGGAGCATGCAATTTATTACATTAGTAGAACCTTGGTGGGATATGAGCTCAATTATTCACCGATGGAAAGGGCTTGTTTAGTAGTAGTGTTCACCTCCCAAAAGTTGCAGTATTACATGCTGAGCCAACACACAAATCTAATAGCTAAGATTGATCCCTTGAAATATCTACTAGCAAAAGAAGCTCTCACAGGCAGACTAGCTAAGTGGATCATGATCCTTAGTGAGTTTGACATTGAGTACACGGATCGTAAAGCAATCAAAGGACAAGCCCTCACGGATCAACTGGCAGAAGCACCTATGAAAGATACACATCCTATGGTAGCTGACTTTCCTGATGAAAATCTCTTCACTCTTGCTAACTCCATAATGTGGAAGCTGTACTTTGATGGTTCCTACACACAGCATGGATCAGGGGCTGGCATCTTGTTTGTCACACCTCAAAATGACTATATTCCTAAGTCATATCAGCTTGCATTCCCTTGCACCAACAACATAGCCGAGTATGAAGCACTCCTCATAGGTCTCAATACAGCAGTTCAATGGGACATCACAGAATTACAAGTATATGGAGACTCACAACTAGTCATTCGCCAAGTCACAGATGAATACCAAACAAAAGATTAAAAGTTGGTCCCCTACAAGCAACTAGTGGATGCCTACAAACCACATTTTTCTACCATCACATTTGAGCAAATTCCAAGAGAGCATAACAAAGCTGCAGATTCTATGGCTTCTGTAGGGTCACTGATTGACATGCCTGCAAATACACAGAAGTGTGAATTCTTAATCGAGCAATTATTGATACCAGCCGTCGATGTTCCCATTACTAAAATCATCTACGAACTTGTTGGTCACAATTCCCCATGGTATGAAGATATCTATGAATACCTCAAACACAAAACCTTTCCCCCTAACCTATCATCCACCCAACGCAAAACCTTTATCCGTCAATCCTCTTGTTACATCATTCTGGGTGATACACTATATCACCGGAGTCTCGATGGTATCCTCTTACGATGTCTTAACGCGGAAGAAGCCAAAGCTACCTTACGAGACATACACGAAGGTGTCTATGGCACACATTCTACCGGTCCTAATCTTGCTAAGAAGATACTCAGAATAGGTTATTACTGGCCTACAATAGAGCAAGATGCTACACAGTTTGCTAAGAAGTGTCTACAATGCCAGCAGCATGGAGATTTGATTCACGCACCAGCTCATGAATTACAACCTGTGACAACTCCATGGCCTTTTTCCCAATGGGGTCTCGACCTCGTAGGACAAATCCACCCTTCCTCCTCCAATGGCCACAAGTTTATCATTATCGCCACTGAGTATTTCATGAAGTGGGTGGAAGCCATTCCTATGACCTATATCACCAGTAAGCAAATAGCCAAGTTTATCCTAAACTACCTCATATGCCGGTATGGTATTCCCCAAGCCATTGTCACTGATAATGGGAGACCATTCAAGAACCAAGATGTCTGTGCCTTGTGCACACAATACAATATCGAACATCACTTTTCCACTCCCTACTATCCACAGAGTAACGGCCAAGCTGAGGCTTCCAATAAGACCATTCTCAAGATCCTCAAGAAAACAGTCAATGAAGCTAGTCATGATTGGCACTTGCAACTCAATCCCGCCCTATGGGCCTACCACACTAGTATCAGAACACCAACGAGTGCCACACCCTATGCCTTAGTCTTTGGCTCTGAAGCCATCCTACCTATAGAGGTTGAGATCCCATCCCTCAGAGTTTCCATGTAGGACCTGATCGGCGGAGACGAGTATCACACTTCCAGATTAGCTGAGCTTGAACTCTTAGATGAGAGGTGCCTTGCCGCACTTAATCATCTCCATGTCTACCAAAACCGCCTCCGGCAGTTTATAGTGTTGCGTCAAAGAAATTAATTGTTGAAGACATGATACAAATTTTTTTTTGTTGCCCCAGTGTAGGTAGTTGCCCCAGCATAGCTGGCGTAGGGTGCCCCCTTGAGAGGAAAGATAGGGAAGCGACAGAAGAACTGTGTTGACATGCGACTAGAAGATTTGTTGGAGATAGGCGAGGTTTGAATAGAAGAAAGTGGAGATAGAAAAGAACATAAGAGAAAGACTATTGATCGATCCCTGCTAGAAAACTATATAAGGCCATGGATGAATGGATGGGTAGATGGATGAGCTTGTTGCAATGGTTTCACAATTTATATATAAAGAGAAATCCTTATTTTTGATATAGCACGTGGATAATTCACCACCAAGGTATAAAAGACCAAGGTGCAGTAATATTCGAGTGCGTGGATGTTGACTCTGCAAGCAAGCAGTTTGAACTTAGATCCTTTAGACATAATATAACCTTGTTGGAACATGTGAGTGAACCATAGTCTTGAACATAAAATAACTTCAATACATGTAAATGCAAGAAGAATATTAATATATAAGATGCTAGGTCGTAACACACACAAGATAAATATAATGTTAAGAAAGATACTAAAGATTATTCCTCAAACACGGCACACAAAAGCAATGATTATGCCCCCAATCCGTACTGCATCGCAACATACCAAGATTATACATAAATCAAGGTAGTCTTGAATAGGTAATAGAAGAGGAACAATAGATAAACCATAATACAAATTGACTGACTTACAAAGTAAACATATAGCCAACATATTCTCTTGCCAAAGAGGTTGCTCAGGATAGATTGGATAGGAAAGACAACAGCCTTATCGTAGGAACTCTGTGTCCGTTAAAGGGTGCTATCTACCTAAAAAGACAATGTCTCGCTGCATGAAATACCACATGTCGCAGGAGACGCGTGTGTTGGTCTCGACAATGGAACACTGCGCAGAAGACAAGCTTGTTGATCTAGGGCTTTGGTTAACCGGTACTTAGCTGATGTTGGCAATCAGAATAGTTAGGACAGTAGATGACTCTGGAAGAAAGTTGCTTTGCTTCAGGTTTGTTTAAGGACTTTTTCTTTGAAAGGATGCGCTAGCTTGATGCTTGAGTTAGTCAAGTTGAGCTGAAATGGATTTTGATAATGGAAGACTGGAAGGATGAAGTGCCACTGGATTGAGATGGGTGGAGAATGATGGATCGTGTGTGCCTGAGTACTGGATACATCCTTCATATTCCAGACTGCCTACATACCCTGTATCCACGGGATCAAGGCACATTTATGATGGAAGATGAAAGTGATAAATATGTAGTTCTAGATAGAGTGATGAGTGGGTCAAGGTGAAAGGAGCTTAGGAAGAGGAAAAGATGAGATCTTATGTACCTAAGTACTGGACACATCCTTCGTATTCCAGACTACCTACATACCCATATCCATGGGATCAAGGTACCTTAAGATTGGGAAGAGGTAATATGTAGTTCTGGTTGATGTGATGATGTAGAAAAAAGTGTTGAGAAGATGACATCCTTATCGTAGCAGTGATGTGTCCGTTAAAGGGTGTTACCTGCAGAAAGGAGAAAGAGATTGAAGTATGCGTTGCGAACCATGAACAAGGAACCAATCCTAGACCTAAGTTAAGGAAAGAGTTGCCCCCATTCTGGTAGAGGAAACTGTATGGGTGACTGCCGAAGAAGACATCGAAAGCTTTGACTTAGGACAAGACAGTGTTAACTGTAGACACAGATCAAGATGTGGGATGACGACAAGGGACACTGACAAATTTTCAAGCTATACTAGATAGGGAGATGGAAATGCAAACAAGGTCAATGGTTTTATTATGGATGGATGGATGAAGCGTGTTGTTGCAAATTGGACAAGGAGTGGACATGACTCGATAGACGATGGATGTTGACTCTACACATAGCGCCTGTTTGCCAGGTTTTCACCAGAGGACAAATTTTTTTGGATTTTATTTTTTTTATTTTTTATTTTTATTTTTATTTTTATTTTTTATTTTTGGAATACTCTAAGGATCAGGCATAGAACTTCTTGAGATGGACACTGTTAAGTGGTTCATCTAGAGGAATGCCGTCAGGTGTAGCTAAAGTATAAGCTCCTGATCCATATGTTGCTGTGACAATGAAGGGACCTAACCAGTTAGGCTCAAACTTACCCTTCTTCTCTCGATCTGCTTGATTTCTCTGATTCTCTTTAAGTACAAGATCACCAACTTGAAACCGTCTTTCTTTGATCTTTTTGTTGTAATTACGTTAGAGGCGGTTTTGGTAGACATGGAGATGATTAAGTGCGGCAAGGCGCCTCTCATCCAGTAGTTCAAGCTCAGCTAATCTGGAAGTGCGATACTCCTCTCCATCGATCAGGTCCTGCATGGAAACTCTGAGGGATGGGATCTCGACCTCTATAGGTAGGATGGCTTCAGAGCCAAAGACTAAGGCATAGGGTGTGACACCCGTTGGTGTTCTAATACTAGTGCGGTAGGCCCATAGGGTGGGATTGAGTTGCAAGTGCCAATCACGACCAGCTTCATTGACTGTTTTCTTGAGGATCTTGAGAATGGTCTTATTGGAAGCCTCAGCTTGGCCGTTACTCTGTGGATAGTAGGGAGTGGAAAAGCGATGTTGGATATTGTATTGTGTGCACAAGGCATGGACATCTTGGTTCTTGAATGGTCTCCCATTATCAGTGACAATGGCTTGGGGAATACCATACCGGCATATGAGGTAGTTTAGGATAAACTTGGCTATTTGCTTACCGGTGATATAGGTCATAGGAATGGCTTCCACCCACTTCGTGAAATACTCAGTGGCGGTAATGATAAACTTGTGGCCATTGGAGGAGGAAGGGTGGATTTGTCCTACGAGGTCGAGACCCCATTGAGAAAAAGGCCATGGAGTTGTCACAAGTTGTAATTCATGAGCTGGTGCATGAATCAAATCTCCATGCTGCTGGCATTGTAGACACTTCTTAGCAAACTGTGCAGCATCTTGCTCTATTGTAGGCCAGTAATAACCTATCCTAAGTATCTTCTTAGCAAGATTAGGATCGGTAGAATGTGTGCCATAGACACCTTTGTGTATGTCTCATAAGGTAGCTTCGGCTTCTTCCACGTTAAGACATCGTAAGAGGATACCATCGAGACTCCGGTGATATAGTGTATCACCCAGAATGATGTAACGAGAGGATCGACGGATAAAGGTTTTGCGTTGGGTGGATGATAGGTTAGGGGGAAAGGTTTTGTGTTTGAGGTATTCATAGATATCTTCATACCATGGGGAATTGGAACCAACAAGTTCGCAGATGATTTCAGTAATGGGAACATCGATGGCTAGTATCAACAATTGCTTGATCAAGAATTCACACTTCTATGTATTTGGAGGCATGTCAATCAGTGACCCTACAGAAGCCATAGAATCCGCAGCTTTGTTATGCTCTCTTGGAATTTGCTCAAATGTGATGCTAGAAAAGTGTGGTTTGTAGGCATCCACTAGTTGCTTGTAGGGGACCAACTTTTCATCCTTTGTTTGGTATTCATCTGTGACTTGGTGAATGACTAGCTGTGAGTCTCCATATACTTGTAATTCTGTGATGTCCCATTGAACTCCTATATTGAGACCTATGAGGAGTGCTTCATACTCAGCTATGTTGTTGGTGCAAGGGAATGCAAGCCGATATGACTTAGGAATATAGTCATTTTGAGGTGTGACAAACAAGATGCCAGCCTCTGATCCATGCTGTGTGTAGGAACCATCAAAGTATAGCTTGCACATTATGGAGTTAGCAAGAGTGAAGAGATTTTCATCAGGAAAGTCTACTACCATAGGATGTGTATCTTTCATAGGTGCTTCTGCTAGTTGATCCGTGAGGGCTTATCCTTTGATTGCCTTATGATCCACATATTCAATGTCAAACTCACTAAGGATCATGACCCATTTAGCTAGTCTGCCTGTGAGAGCTGCTTTTGCTAGTAGATACTTCAAGGGATCAATTTTGGCTATCAGATTTGTGTGTTGGTTTAGCATGTAATGCCGCAACTTTTTGGAGGCGAACACTACTGCTAAACAAGCCCTTTCCATTGGTGAATAATTGAGCTCATATCCCACCAAGGTTCTACTAATGTAATAAATTGCATGCTCTTTTCCTGTTTCATCATTTTGTGCTAGAAGGGCCCCTAGGGCCGAATTTGTAGTGGAGATGTATAATATCAAAGGTTTGTCCGCAACTGGTGGAACCAATACAGGAGGTGTAGCTAGATACTCTTTAAGTTGATCAAATGCTGCCTGACACTTGTTGTCCCATCGAAATGAGACATCCTTTCGGAGCAAGTGTTGAAAGGGTTTACATTTATCTGCTAGCTGTGATATGAAATGCCGAATGGACTACAACCTTCCCTTAAGGCTCCTTAGTGCTTTAAGGTTCTTGGGTGGAGGCATCTCCACTATAGCTTTTACTTTTTCTGGATCCACTTCGATGCCTCTACGAGATACAATGTATCCCAACAGCTTTCCTGATGTTACACCAAATACACACTTCTTTGGATTGAGTCTTACTTGGTATTTTTCAAGCCTGTCAAAGATCTATCCTAGAACCTGTATGTGATCCACCCTAGAAGATTTAGCTAGTATATCATCAACATAGTCTTCCATGATGTGATGAAAGACATCGTGGAAGATCACTGTCATTGCTCTCTGATAGGTTGCTCCTGCATTTTTCTACTGTCCTGCATACCGATTGCCAACATCAGCTAAGTACCACTTAACCAAGCCCTAGATCAACACACTTGTCTTCTGTAAAGTGTTCCATGATCGAGACCAACACACGCATCTCCTGCGACATGTGGCATTTCCTACAGCGAGACATTATCTTTTTAGGTAGATAGCCCCCTTTAACGGACACCGAGCTCCTACGATAAGGCTGTTATCTTCCCTATCCAATCTATCCTGAGCAACCTCTTTGGCAAGAGAATATGTTGGCTATATGTTTACTTTGTAAGTTAGTCAATTTGTATTATGGTTTATCTTTTGTTCCTCTTCTATTACCTATTCAAGACTACCTTGATTTATGTATAATCTTGGTATGTTGCGATGCAGTACGGATTGGGGGCATAATCATTGCTTTTGTGTGCCGTGTTTGAGGAATAATCTTTAGTATCTTTCTTAACATTATATTTATCTTTTGTGTGTTACGACCTAGCATCTTATATATTAATATTCTTCTTGCATTTACATGTATTGAAGTTTATTTTATGTTCAAGACTATGGTTCACTCACATGTTCCAACAAGGTTATATTATGTCTAAAGGATCTAAGTTCAAACCGCTTGCTTGCAGAGTCAACATCCACGCACTCGAATATTACTGCACCTTGGTCTTTTATACCTTGGTGGCGAATTATCCACGTGCTATATAAAAAATAAGGATTGCTCTTTATATATAAACTGTGAAACCGTTGCAACAAGCTCATCCATCTACCCATCCATTCATCCATGGCCTTATATAGTTTTCTAGCAGGGATCGATCAATAGTCTTTCTCTTATGTTCTTTTCTATCTCCACTTTCTTCTATTCAAACCTCGCCTATCTCCAACAGATCTTCTAGTCGCGCGTCAACACAGTTCTTCTGTCGCTTCCCTATCTTTCCTCTCGAGGGGGCACCCTACGCTAGCTATGCTGGGGCAACTAGCTACATTGGGGCATCAAAAATTGTATTAGATCTTCAACAATCATTTTCTTTGACGCAACGTTATAGACTGCATTGCATCAAAGAGGGGCAAAATGTAGACACCCTAAAATGACCACATCGTTGCACTACTTGCATTTCGTCATCTGTCTAATCACCTGCATTTCACACATCAGTTAAATAATCTAATTATTTAATTAATTTCACCAAATTCTTCTAAATCACAAAATTGTGACATTAATTAAATAAATTCTATTTATTTAATTAATTAAATCAAATTCCTCTATTATTCTTTCACAATTAAATAATTTTAATTATTTAATTAGATCATTATCCTCTTTCCAAAAATCAAATCCACATTAATTAGATAAATCCAATTATTTAATTAATTCAACAAATTCCCTCTTATCTACAATTAAATAATTCTTAAATTATTTAATTAAATCAAAATCATTCTTCCAAAATCATGCACAACAATTAAATAAATTTATTTATTTAATTTGCTTTCAAATCTTCTAAATCAAATAATTCTAATTATTTAATTATTTCTTCCATAATATCCTCTCTAAATTTAAATAAATCAATTATTTATTTAAATTATTTTTTCTTTTAAATTTGAGTTATCTCTAAAATAACTCAAGCTTTCTTGCTCATGCAATTAAATATTTCTAATATTTAATAAAACAAAATTTCTTCTAGTTCTCATGCAAATCTCTTCTTCTTGTTTTAAATCACTTAACTGACTATTACATTCTATTAATTGCTTTAACTCATTCTTCTATTCTTGATAACTCCTCTCATGCAAAAGAAAGCAAGACACTTGTCTTCTTCTTATTCGTTGCACGTTCCTCAACTTATCTCCTCCGTTGATTCTTCTGAATTATCTAGACCGTTGATTGATCTTCATTGAAATCTATATAAACCCCCCTCATATCCTTCATTAAGCCTCTCTCTCTTCAATCATATTCTCAGGCATACTTAACAGAGCTTTGAGCATACAAAACACGTCGATTGAGCAACCTTACGATCTTTTGACATTGATCTTTGAGCAACCTTACAATCTTTTGACATTGATCTCTTGAGCACACTATTTGCTTGTTGCAGCTATGGTTTCGCAACTTCATTGAGCAATCCACACTTCTCTAAAAGGGAACAATACAGGTTTTGGTAAGAGCTTTCATTTTGTCTTTGATTTTATGATAATGGCTTTTACTTAGATTGGTTCACTTTATGTGATTGGTTTTTGGTTTTATTAGTTTAGATTTAATCGATTTTTCCTCATACACATAAATCAATTATTTATTTAAACTGCTTTTTCTTCTAAATTTGAGTTATCTCTAAAATAACTCAAGCTTTCTTGCTCATGCAATTAAATATTTCTAATATTTAATAAAGCAAAATATCTTCTAATTCTCATGCAAATATCTTCTTGTTTAAAATCACTTAACTGATCATTACATTCTGTTAATTGTTTTAACTCATTCTTCTATTCTTGATAACTCCTCTCATGCAAAAGAAAGCAAGACACTTGGCTTCTTCTTATTTGTTGCACGTTCCTCAACTGTTCTCCTCCATTGATTCTTCTAAATTATTTGGACTGTTGATCGATCTTCATTGAAACCTATATAAACCCCCCTCATCTCCTTCATTGAGCCTCTCTCTTCGATCTTATTCTTGGGCATACTTAACAGCGCTTTGAGCATATAAACGCATCGATTGAGCAACCTCACGATCTCTTAACATTGATCTCTTGAGCACACTACTTGCTTGTTGCAGCTATGGTTTCGCAACTTCATTGAGCAATCTACACTTCTCCAAAGGGAACAATACAAATTTTGGTAAGAGCTTTCATTTTTCTTTGATTTGATGATATTGGCTTTTACTTAGATTGGTTCACTTTATGTGATTGGTTTTGGTTTTATTAGTTTGATTTAATCAATTTTTCCTTGTACACAGCACTTACAGAGCCAAATTGGTTCAACAACCAACAACAATAATATCTCTTTTCATGAATATATACCATTTCATCTCTACTATTGTAGTTTGGGTGGGAATCATCTACCCCATCTACCTATGTATCATCCCCAACCATTCTATTCAATGCTCACCTACTTGGAAATTATTTTCATTTTGCATCGATGATGTGTAGACATTTCAAATAGGCTCTAATTCCACAAAAAATGCATTAAAAACACATTGTATGCACTAAGAATTACCTTTTCAAATTTTTGGGGGCTTATTGAACTTTAAAAACTTTCAACAATTTTGGAGGTTTGTGAACCTCTAAAATTGCCAAAAACCATTTCCATGCTCTTCTCTTAATCCTCCCTTTTGGTGTTTCAACACTTTGGTGAACCAGAAAACCATTTCATCTTTTTAGAAAGTTCATGAACTTGTGAACTTTTTGAAAGCCATTTTCTTGTCTCTTTTTTTCTTTGTTCTCTCTTTGTTTCTATTTTGGGACTTTTGTGAATTGACAAACTCTTTCAACGTTTAGGCAAGTTCGTGAACCTATGAACTTGTCAAAATATTCTTCTTTCTTCCCTTTTTTAGTGATTCATCAAGTTCTCTCTCTAAAACATTTGGACTCCTTTTTTTCTTTATTTGCCTTCCCCTTTGCATCCTTTCAAGAAAACTAATCACTTACAAACCTTTTTAGTAGGTTCACAAGTTCATGAACCTACTGAAAAGATGAAACTTTTTACTTCCTTGGCCAATTTTCTCTGTCATGCCTTCTTCTTTGATGTTTTGGCCCAACCATGAACCTTTCAGTAAGTTTTCAATTTGTAAATCTATTGAAAAGCCAAAACACAAGGCCTTTGGGATTTTGGTGGGTTCGTGAACTCGTGAACCTACTGAAAGGATTATTTACTTAGAGAACATTTTGAAGGACTCCTAAGGGCTTTTCAACATGGGCAAACACATGAAGGATAAAGAGGAAAAATCACAACATTGAACAAACACCTTGACCCAAAGGGGCCCATAAAAAATCTCTCTAATCAGATACAATTTATGGGCACAACATGGGAAAGTAATAAAGGGGGAATAGGGCCTAGTATTTTTCTACAAATTTAGGGCCAAAAAATATGGACACTAATAGTTTGAATGCATGAATAGGCCCCTAATGTATTGGAATAAAGAGTTATTAAATAAATAGTTTTTAAGCTCCTAGGGAAACCTTAAATTTATTATTAAACATTAAATATAAAGTTTCATTCCATTTTATAATAATGGGAATGTGTAGGAATGAACTATATGATATGTTGTTTCAATAAGAAAAATCATCCCTTATCATCTTGGTTGAAAAATTGTAGAAATTATAATTGTTGCATGCTTTTTCTCTATCTCAAAAAGATTGATTTACCAATAATAATTTTGAAGTGTTGAACACAAATTTATTGTAGAGAATGGTAACTTATGGAAGTGAAAATTGTCATTCACTACAATGAATGTAGAATTGAAATGAATTAGGTTTTATCCTTAAAGTTTTATCATGCTATAGATGTATTTGTACTACTCTCTTGATACCTAGATAGCTCTTGGATGATTTGAAATAAATCAAGGTTGATCCTTAAATATAAAACCCTAGGACATAAGTTAACATATTTTTGTGCTTCAGTTGACTCATAATGGCTAGTTCCAAAGGAAGGTGTTAAGGCGCATTTGGCAAGGTAGGTATATGCCTAAAATGTGTGGAGACCATTATTACATGGGTTGGAAACCCTAGGTGCTAGATTTGAGGACATAGGATGAGTAGTCAAAGTATTTAGACTCAAACCCAACCTATCAAATTTCCCATGAAAAGTAATGAAGAAAAAGACCTTTTTGCTCTTAGAGGTCATAAGAGACTCTCTTGGTCCAATGTAGCGTAGAAGGATTAGGAGACTTAGGGAATGAAATGAGACCTCCACTATCATTCATCCACCCACTCCAATGTGTTAGCACTATTAGTTTAGTCCCACAAGGTGCATATGAAAAAATATGGCTATTGGCATGTCCTTACACTGCATGTAATTGAGGTATTTTGCAAGAATGCATTCATTGTCAACATAGTCAAACAGTCTAGATTTGATAAAAATCAAGATAGTCTATTGTATATGGACCCTACATCCACATATAGGTGCAAATGAAATGTTTCTAGGTTCCACAAATTCTAAGAATAATTGCATCAAAGTTTAACAACATTTTGCTCTTAGGGATCTTAAGAGACTCTCTCAATCTAATGTAGTCAAAAAGGATTGGGAGACCTAGGGAATGAAATGAGGCCTCCACTAGCATTCACCCACCCACCTTGATGTGTTAGCACTATATTTTAGTCCCATGAGGTGAAGAAGAAAAATATGGCTATTGGCACCTTTACATTACTCTCAAATGAGGTATTTTGGAAGAATGCATTCATTGTCGACATGGTCAAACAATCTAGAGTTGATATAAATTGAGATAGTATATTGTAGCTAAACTCAACATCCACCTTTACATGTAAAGAAAATATTTCTAGGTGCCACAAATTCTAAGAATTATTGTATCAAAGTTTGACAACTTTTTGTTCTTAGGGATCTTAAGATATTCTCTTGGTCCAATGTAGCCCAAAAGGATTGGGAGACCTAGGGAATAAAATGATACCTCCACTAGAATTCACCTACCCACCCCAATATGTTGGAACTGTTAGTTCAGTCCCATGAGGCATGAAGAAAAATATGACTCTTGGCATCTTTACACTAAACACCACTCAGACATTTTGCAAGAATGCATCCGTTGTTGGCACGGCCAAATGGTTTTGAGTTGACAAAAACTAAGAGAGGTTATTATGGAGGGACCCAATATCTAGATATAGGTCCAAATGGATCATTCCTAGGTGCCATGGACCCTAACACCCACTCTATCAAAGTTTATCAGTTTTTTGCTCTTAAGTCTCTTAATAGATTTTCTAGAACTATGTAGCCCAAAAGGATTGGGACACTTGGGGAATTAAAAGGAGCCTCCTCTAGCATACACATGTTGACATAATTGATTTTGTCCCATAAGGTGAAGAGCATAAAATATGGCTCTTGGAAACATTATTCTGAATGCAAATGAGACATTTTCCAAGAATGCATCCATTGTTGGCATGGTCAAAAGTTTTGAGTTGATAAAAATTGAGAGAGTTTATTGTGGATAGACTTGACATCTATTTGTAGGTCCAAATAGATCATTCCTAGTCACCATGGACTCTAAGAACCACTCCGTAAAAGTTTGGCAATTTTTTGTTCTCATGTCTCTTAAGAAACTTTGCTAGAATCATGTAGGTCAGAAGGATTGGGACAGTTGAGAAATGAAAAAGGGTCTCTTCTAGAATACACACACCCACCTTGATATGTTGGTACAGTCAGTTTAGTCCCACAAGTTGAAGAACGTAAAATATGACTCTTGGCAACATTACGTTGAATGTAAATAAGGCATTTTGAAAGAATGCATCTATTGTTGGCATGGTCAAACATTTTTGAGTTAAAAAACTAAGATAAGTTATTTTGGAAGGACTTGATAACTAGTTATATGTCCAAACAGATCATTCCTAGGTGCCATGGACCCTGAGAACTTATTTGTCAAATTTTGACAATTTTTTTCTCTTACATCTTTTAAGAGAATTTGCTAGAATTGTGTAACTTGGAAGGATTGGGACACTTAGAGAATGAAATGGGGAATCTTATAGAATACACCCACCCACCGCAATATGTTGGTGTAGTTGGTTCAGTCTCACGAGGTGCAAAACATAAACTATGGCTCTTGGAAACATTATGTTAAATGCAAATGAGGTATTTTGCAAGAATGCATATGTTGTTGGCATCATCAAATGGTTTTGATTTGAAAAAAATTAAGATATTTTATTTTGGAGGGACCTAACATGCAATTTTAGGTCAAAATGGATCATTCCTAGGTGCCACAAACCTTGAGAACCACTCCACCAATGTTTAGAATTTTTTTGCTCTTAGGTCTCTTAAGAGACTTTGCCAGAACCGTGTAGCTCAAAAGGATTGAGAAACTTGGGGAATGAAATGGGGCCACCTCATCTATAATACACCCATCCACCTTTGTGTGCTAGCACAATCAGTTTGGTCCCATGAGGTGAAGAATTTAAAATATGTCTCTTGGCAACATTATGCTAAACACAAATGAGGCATTTGCAAGAATGCATATGTTGTTGGAATATTCAAATAGTTTTGAATTGATAAAAAATGTAAGAGGTTATTATGGAGGGACTCAAATTTAGATTTAGGTCCAAACATATCATTCCTAGGTGCCACAAACCCTAAGAACCTCTTTGTCAATGTTTGGAGGTTTTTTGCTCTTAGATCTCTTAAGAGACTAAGTTGCTTGAACTGTGTAGCTCAGAAGGATTGGGACACTTGAAAAATGAAACATGGCCTCCTCTATCATACACCCTCCCACCCTAACATCTTGGAATAGATAGTTTAGTCACATGAGGTGAAGAACATAAAATATGGTTCCTAGCAACATTATGTTGAACATAAATGAGGCATTTTGCAAGAATGCATCTATTGTTGGCATGGTCAAATAGTTTTGATTTAAGAAAAAATGAGAGAGGTTATTGTGAAGGGACCTAAAATATAATTGTAGGCCCAAATGGATCATTCCTAGGTGTCATGGACCACAAGAACTGCTCTGTCAAAGTTGGCAGTTTTTATTTTTATGTCTCTTAAAATACTTTGCTAGAACTGTGTATCCCAAAAAGATAAGGACACTTGGGGAATGAAATATGGCATCCTCTATCATACACCCACCCACCCCAGCATGTTGGTATAACCAGTTTCATCCCACAAGGTGAAGAACATAAAATATGAATCTTAGAATCTTTACACTAAACACCATTCAAGGCATAAGTCTACTACTAGTCAAGCATTTCTAGCCCTTGTAGAGTTATCTGAGTCACCCAAAAAAATGAGGTGCTTGAAATTTTATTTAGGCATAGGTCATACTTAGATATGAAAGCGCATATCATAAGACCTACCTTTTCATTTTTGTTGAACCTCTTCTTCTTTTTTTCTTCTTTTTCCTTCTTTTGGTTTTTCATTTTTTCTCTTGTCATCCTCATCTTGTAGACACTAAAGTTTGCCTCTTGGTTTGGGTCCACTACGGTAATCAAGCTCTCTTTTACAATATTTCATTTAATACTCCAATTATAGTCTCTTTTCTAGTTAGACTTCATGAATCTTTAAAATGTGTAGAGTGAGGGATGAAAAGGTATTCAAGATATATTTTCAAATCATTTATACCTTCATGAATGTATAAGGAAAAGACTTTTTGAAAAAGATTCTAGGAATCTCATTCTAATCATTTCCATGTCCTTTATGACTTTTTAAATCAACAAAAAATAAGATCCATGAATCAAATCAATGATGACGTGAAAATAAAGCTCAAGGGTTCACAAGACATGAAAGCTCAAGAAAACAAAAGAAACTAAAAAAACACAATAAAACAAAAGAAAAAAGAAAATAGAACCAAATCCAAAATTTTCTAATCTACTTACCTATCAAAATTGACTTGGAGGCTCAAAAGTTTGGGTAATGTATGCCACATGTCTTTCCTTTTTGACATGGTCAAGTAATAACTTGGTCATAGTGAAAGTTCTAAAGAGAGTGAATTTGTCCTTAAACTAAAAAAAGGGAAGATTTGACCACCTTGGGACATGGTCAAAATAATCCTTAGAAAGAACTAAAAGTCTAGGAAGATCCTCTCCCTCATGTTCAATCCATCTATAAGTTCTAATATTGAAATCTCCATAATTGAAAGATTAGGAAGGTTTTTTTATTGTTTATTCTAATGGGGCCATACAAAACCTCCTAATTAATCATACTATCAGGAACATAAAGATTCTCTCTTCCTAAGCCATTTTCAAAACTTTTTTTAATGGGAAAAGATTTAATATTTTCATGTTTAATTCCATTAAAGTATAAGAAACATGATGAATGATAAGTAAGGGAAGGTTTAGGAAATTTTTGTTTGTTTGTGTCATCCATTAGAGAGATGTGTATGTCACTACATACAATATACTCTTCAACTTGCAATCTTTTCTCCAAGTTGGTAAGTTCATTGGATACATGCACATCATGAAAAATAATTTTAGTCATTATTATGTTGAATAAATTTGACTCAACAAAACATTCTTTAAAACAATAATGTTTTTCATCTAAAACAATTTGATGAATTATAGAAGGCATAACCACTCCTTTCTTTTCAAAATCAACATAAAAAAATATCATCACCAAAATCCAGTCTTCTAATTGTATCTTTGAAATCCTTCCCTATCATAATGTTGACTTTGGAAGTGATATTTAATTTCTTAGAATCATCACTATGCTAAAAAAAAGTTGTCATAAGTATTTTAGTTTTCTAGGGAAGAATCATCATCACTAGATGTTCTTCTTTTTCTTTTGTTAGTGAGATTGGGAGTATCAAAACTATTATAGCCAGATAGAGTTGGATCAATTGGTTTTCCCATCCAATATATTTTTTATATCTCTTGTTCAATCCCTTTTGTTGAGATCATCCAACTCAAGAATTGCAATGTCAAAATTAAGACAAAGCAAGTCAACTTCCCAAATTTGTAATTTTGATGGATCTTTTTCCTTTGAATCTACTATTATATCTACATAAAATGAATTATTTTCAATTGACCTATTTGGATTTAAATATTATTGATATAAAGGAACCAACAATTCTATGACTCCATCTCCTTCACTCAAATATTTGGTTGTTTTGATGCCTTTGATTCGTATGTAATCACATCCTAGATTTTGCAGTAATTTCATTACTTTTGCAGTAATTTATTTAATTTATTTAATTTCTTCCAATATCATTAGAAAATTTGTCATCACATATTTTCAAATCATTGATCAAATTCTTTCCAATACATTCTTCCTCAAGTATATTAGCATCATTGGTTGTTAATTATTTAAAATCAAGTATTTTAGATCTTCCAAATTAAGGGAATCTTGATACTTGTAATTATCTTCTATTGTATTGGTTACAAAATAATCATTTACTTCTTCACTCATCGCATTAAAATCATGTCCTTGTATTTGACTCTCTAATTATGGATTTGTTGATTGCTCTTCTTCCTTAGATTTAGCATTAAATATTTCCTTAAGAGTCATAACCAATATTATAATAACCTTTGGGCATGTAATTTTACCATGCTCAGTTGTATTGTGTAAATGACATTCATCATGAAAGATTATTTGCTCAAAAGTACATGGAAACCCAAAATCTCACATATCTTGATTTAACTTTTCAATTTCTTTTAGAATGTACAATTCAAAGCTTAGCATAGCTTGATGGCATGGTTTAGTTGTATGTTAATGAATTGTAACATATTTAGTTGTTGGAATCTCTTCGTTTATAACTTGTGCAACATTATCTTTACATATCTTTTGTTGCATATACACTTGTTACTCCACTTTGTTGATTCGCCATGTTGTAGTCTTGCACTCTATCATTCATATTTTACATAGTGACAACTCAATTAGTTGTCTGAGTAAATTTCTTTATTAGAGTCATTACTAGAATCAGGTAGTTATGCTGCTTCCTTTAGCTTGTGGAATAAATTGAGAAAATTTTTGAGTTTGCAAATTATTCATTTCCATTGGTAATGTAAAATAATGTTGTTGGTTAGAATTTAGTGGTTGTTGAGTTCTCCATTAGCTCTTCTCTTGAAATAATAATGAACTACTCTAATTAATTTGACCCTAAGGTTTTTGGAATTTGATGTTACTTGTGGTTGTAAATACTAATTCAATTGGTCATTAAGAGATGTTATGTCTTGTTTCTTGATTGTTGGATTCTGATGAGTCATCATACTTGATTACAGAGCATTGCTTCTGAGATTAAAAATTATTCCACACATACTCAATTTATAAATCATTTGGTTTTGTTATAGGAAACCATAAGATAAATTTTATATTCCTTGCATGTGTGATCATATCTTAAATGGTCCAAATTTATAGCTCTCTGAAATACACCTTCAACTATTATCACTCCAGGAGTATCCCTTATTAATGCAACAAATGTAGGATTGAGTGCCCATAAATAATGTCTTAATAACTCAATTTGGTTGGGCCTATACATGATTTTGATTCTTCCCAAAGATTGATAAAATTATTTATTATATTGATCAATATGCTCACCTAATTATCTTCTTGTTGTTGCAAACTATATGAAGGCTTCTCTTGGATTTGTATTTTGGCCAAATTATCTCAAAATACATTCTCTAACTTTGTCCATGAATTGATTGAATTTAGTGGAAGACAAGAAAACAAGTAAGATGCTACATCACAAAAAGAGAAAAAATAGATGACAAGCAACAACTTCATGATTCATTTGACTCTTTGTTATCAAATCCCTGCATATTTTGATGCGATCATAAGAATTCTATCCAAGATTAATATAAAAAGTAAGAAAAAAGTTACATGTATTTGTAGGAGTCTATGAGAAACCTCCAAGCATATACACAAAATTTGCCATTAAAAACAATAACCCTAATTCTCATGAAAAACACATTGAAAAAATTGGAAAATAGACATTTATTTTATTAATTTTTTTAATAATTGTTTTTATATTTTTTTATTTTAAGAATGATATAAATTTCAATAATAAGGAAGAAAAATGAAACATTAGAAGCAAATTAAGTGAATAATCTAATATCTGAAGATGGACCTCCTTCTAGTGCCATTTCTATTGATGTGGTTTCTGACACACCAACTTGCCTACAAGCCTTGAAGCATATAGATTGGAGTGGCAAAGGTTCCCTACTTGGAAGGTGGCTATCCTCAAGAGTCTTTTGTACATAAATTAAGAGGTTTACGAAAATATCCTAGTTGAAGAGTGTTTTTTTCTAGTCCATTTGAGGGGCTATGGTGAGTATTAGAAATCATTCACAAGAAAAAGAGACTCACATAGTGAAATTAAACACTATTTTCTAGCACAAGACTTCAATTTCTTTCAAAACCATAAAATAAGATGAACAGTCATTTACATAACAAATTTCATTTCCTTTTGTGATTTGAAGTTTATCATTGCAATATTAAACTAACATCATGGATAATTAAATATAAAAGAGAAAGGGTTAGAAAAATAAAGGTGAGTCCAAACTTATCTTTTATCCTTCAATACATCATTTTGTAAATGGACAAAAATAAGTTTATAACCAATCTCTATTGGATCTTTTATCTACAATCCCAATGCAAGATGGTGTGAGCTCCAAAGGAAAATAGTGTGCATATTATTGTTGATTTAATTTGATGCATATATTAATGTTCATTCAACCATGCAAAACACCCCACAATCAACAAGGCATCAGTGGTTTAAACACATGTTGCTTTCATCAATGTTAAGTGATTTAAATGCATCGAAATAATGGAAAGAAGATAAATTCAGCATTCAAAAATAAGAATGTAAAAATCCACAAGGTGTTAATCAATTCTATATCTTGTATTCATAATAAGTTTGTGGATCTCCACCAAAATGAAATAAAAGAAAGCATAGAAATCAAAGAGGAGAGAACCCCAACATTAAAACCCTCCCAAGGGAACTCAAAAAGAAGAACATGCCTCCAAAAGAGGAACCCTTTACAATGAGCTTTCCACAAATATTTATACCTCACCTAAACACTTTGGAATATGAAGATTCATTCCCTTCAAAAGTCACATAAGGATAAAATATAAGAAATATGAAGTCATTTGACTATCCCTTCATATTTCAAAAATTACAATATTTTACTCAAAAGTATGGTATATTATACAATTTTCACATTGTAAATTAAACATTAATTTACCCTTGATGAAGATTTCCTCTGCTAATAGCCTTGGAATTTGCCAATTGTGATTTTTACCAATTCCATATTAGGACCATCGTAGTGCACAAATATGACATCTACTTGGATAAAATTCTCCAAAATGAGATCATAAACCTGCTTATAATTAACCATTTTCTTTTCAAACTCCTCACAAGTGACCCACATCCTAATCAACTTGGTAATGGAGGAAGAATCAAAATTTCCTCCACTAGGTGATTCCGCCTTCAACATTTCTTTAAATTGTTCTTTGCACTAATTTTAAATTGTTAGCAAAATCATTGATCCCATTTAAAGTATACTTTATGAGATCATAGGATGTACAAAATCTACTCTTGTACCCCTAAAGAATGACTTTTCTAAATCTATAAGACTGCTAAAATTTTATGTATAAATGCCTTTTTACCATGAATAACACCTCCATTAATCAAAACTTGAGAATCTATTGTAGCTATTTGTACAATATAGAGAAGTTGGGAATTAAAATCCTTCAATTTTCATCAATACTAATACCTTATGCATTCATCCACCATTATTTCAATTGTCTTGTGCCCCAATGTTAACAATTCATTACTCCAATTCCTTGTACCTATGATAATGATTTTTACTTCATTGGCTAGAGTCATCCCAAAACCTAAACATTTAGCTATAGAAGGTTATGAATATGTGGCCACTAGATCGTAAGTTCCCACCAAGTTTTCAATATAGGCAATTAACTGAGCAATTGTGTCCCTGAGCTCTTGCATGATGGCTTTATGCTTCTCCATTTTCTTGATCATCCATTCCATGGAAGATTTTGATATTTTCTTCCCTTGCTCTTGAGAAGGCTTAACCAATGAAATTTTAGTGACGGTGACATTATATGATTGCAATTGTGTCTCCACTATATTTTTTGACAAAGGTGTAACAATCTAGGTTTACCAAGATCCTTGTGTATCTACCATTATTGTGGACTGAACTCAACTTTATTTTGGGGGCATGGCTTGGAAATTAAGGATGATAATTCCTCTAATTCATCCACATGTTGTAATACCCTCTTTTTACTCTAAATTATTTGGTCAAACCATTGGGGAGTATTATCAACAGGAGTCTACTCTTTGGATACTACTTCCTCCTATGTCCCTTGGTTATCATTCTACACAACTTCTTTCTACAAAATCTCTTCTTGATGGCCCTATTCTAGAGAAATTGTTCTTGATTAACCTATTCCTCTTGTTGTTGTTGGCCTACCTGAGGTCATTCCTATTGATTCACCTATACTTGTTCATTTTCAATTTCTATCTCCCTTTCCTTTTCTTCTTGTTCAACCTCTTATTCCAAATTGTATTCAAAATCTTTCTCCATTACCTTCTCATGCTCAATTTACTACTCAATCCCCATTTCTACCCAAGTTGTTGTTCCATCTCAATATTTTGTTGACCTATGGGTTGTTGCACTTCACATTGTAGAACCTACCTCAAAGGAAGGTGATAAAGTGATGGGATGGAGTTTTGTCAGAAGAAGATGAATACAAGTCACTTCCATATACAAGAACATATTTGAGAATATTACATTGTCTTGTATGTGGTGTATTACTCTCTAGAGAGGAGATATCTATGGCCTCTTCTTACTGTTGAACCACTCGAGAAGAGATGGCTTATAAACTCACTGGTGGTTGAGGTGGTGGTGGAGCATCCTATAAAGCCACCTAAACTATGGGAACTTGGTGAGAGGGAGACTTGGATACCACGGAGGATGGTGCCTATGACTCATCTGGCATAATACTAAATACCTTCAACTCTACTGTGGACAACCCATGCTTAAATCACATCCTATTTTTCAAAATTTCCTTTATTCTCAAGTCCCCATTATTAATCACTTTTTTACCCTAGTCAATTCTTGGAAGGGGTTTTGAAGCAATTTTCTCTATATTTTATGTATTGTCTAAAATATTATCATCATCCTTGATTACATTGGGCACTACTGTTATGAGAAGAATTTTCACTTCAAGGGTGGTGAGTCTAGTGTAGTCCTTTCTTCTCACTTGACACTCATCATCACAATTAATCCAAAAGTCCTCCAATCTCATTTATATTGTAGATGTTCATCAATCCAGCAATGATTGACTTAGGATTGAAACATGGCCTAGCATAATATAACTTCAAATTCTATTGTGTCATATATTGTAGATGTTCATCAATCGAGTAGTCTAGGTTTTAATCCACTATTCTTGAGGTCATTTATCTTGTTTGATGTTTGAGCCTTAGGTTGTACCATCCTAGTATGAAATTCATGAAGGCCTATGTACCCTAGGTTAGTGTCAGTAATGTTTATCCACTCATTAACCCATTTTGATGATGGAATTACTCCCTTTTACTCATACTTCATCTTTGTAGGTGAGATCATGTCTAGTTATAAGTCTTGGAAATAATGTCCTTAAGTTAATTACTTGATTTTACAATTTTTACCAAGATCATAATTTTTAATCAATTAATCTAAAATGTATTAAAAAATGTTCAGTTATACCTAATTCACGGTTTTCCATGATTAAATTAACCAAAATTTAAATTTTTGGGAGTTAAAACCTTCAAAATGAGTGTTCTATTATTTTCATGCAACTCAGACTTCATGACCAAATTGTAAGTTGCAATTCAAGTTTCAAGCCTAACATGCCTTTGACAAGTGGCTAAAATTTGTAAATGTGGTGTGGTTGTCAATTGGAGTTTGTGTGCATTTTATAGTTGGTAGTTGGTTGTAAACTGCAAAATAAATGGGTTTCCAAACTACAATCACACGTCAAACTCTAATTGTAGTTTGCAAAAAAATGCAAATTACAAACAAACTATGAATTCGGATTAGGGTTCATAGGTGATATGTTTTGTGCAAGTTTTTTCAAACTACAAAAACTTTTGGCACTTCAATTTACAACTAGAGTTTGGGCCTCGAGTGCAATTTGTAAAATATTGCTAATTGTAAACTACAAAGTTTTTTGGGTTTTTTGAAATTAGGTTTTGGACTTTTCTTGCATTGTGTAGTAACTACAAAACAACTTGAAAGTGTGAAAACTTGCAAGATCTCACATTTTTTGAACGGATCTAAAAATGGATTTAACTAAGTTTGATTAGAATGCACAAGGTCCAGAATTGGGCAAAATAGATTTAAAAACTAAGGAGATTAATTTCTAAGTGTTTTTAAGAGATTGAAAATAAATTTTATTAAAGGCCCAAAAAGCTAGGGCATAGAAAATGCTAGGGCCAAAGGTCAAAGGAAATGTAGGGTTGAAAGGCTGAAGAAAATTTCAAACAAATTTCCATGAATGTAAGTAAAACTAGGAAATTAAATGAAACAAATTAAATAAAGGTAAATTTTCAATCATTAATTTCATATTTTTAATCCACATTGAAGTAGACATTTTTTAGAAAACCTAGCATTGTAAAACTTGAAAATAGAATCAAAATGCAAAAGAATTAAAAACATGTAGGTTTTATGTGAGAATGTGCCTTCAAATAGATTAGTAATCTAGACTAGGTGGATGAGGAAGTTGAAGAGCTGAAAGAGCTAGAGAATTGGATTTCATGCAAGGAATGTAAAAAGGTAGGTAGAATTAAATGGTTCATAGTTTTGATCAATCCTGCTAGTTATCAAGTTTCAGAGACCAAAGGTGGTTTCTAGAGATAGAAATCTAGACTTTCAGGGTTTTGAGACAAGTTGCAACTCCAAGTAATTTATAGACTTCAAGAAGTTGCAACAAGATGTAACTTATAAAAGGAATGTGTTTGAAAAGTTGAAAGGATTTACAAATTTAAACTATAGACTTAGGGATTATGAAAATTTAATTAAAAAATTAAAACCCCTTAAAAATAAAGTGACCTCGTTAGGACAAAATGACCCTTTTATGACAAAACAAACTTTAAAACTTGAAAGTTAAATATGATCAATATAAAAGTGAATTGAATTTTACTCAAGCTAGATAGAAAAGAACAATTTTAAAAGTTACAAAACAATGATCCCCAAATTTTAAAATTTTAGGGGAACATTGTAACCCTTAACAATAGGACTTACCAAAATTCAAAGGAGAGGGAGACCCAATTTCATATATCAAAGCATACACAATAGTTGTAAGAGAAATCCTCCCATAGGATGGAGTAGTAGCTAGGATATTTCCTAAGACACTTGAAGGAATAGCACTAGATTGGTACTATCACCTACTAGAGGCCTCCAAACATTCCTTCTAATAACTCATTGGTGAGATTATGACAATTTTAGATATGAACAAATTCATCAAGAAAGGCATTCAAGGTTTCTTAACTATGTATCAAGACACAAATGAATTAGTGGCACACTTTGTCATGCATTGGAGGCAAGTCCTCTATTCATCAACTAGTGCCCAAAATATGAATCATATAGAACTATGTGACCTATTTTCAAATGCTCTTAATAGGGATGCAAGGGAGGAGGTCTAAAAATTTCCTTATAGGTCTTATGAAGAGGCTTTGGAGAGTGTGTTGAGAATTAATCAAGCTACTTTCAATAGTGGGCAAAAAGTTTATGCTACAAATGGATGACTAATGACTTGTCAAGCAATTGAGAATTTTCAAGGGAACCCTTCTACTATCAAGATCTTGAAGAATAATCATAATAAAATGATAGGTGGGGTAAATGACATACCCACTATAAATAATAATGCTAATAGGGGCTATAACGATGAGTATGATAAAAGAGATTATTTCCCTCAAAATGTTAGCGTCATTACTTATCCTCAATATAACAACCATTATCAAAGGGATAATTAGCAACAAGGAAACTACCATTATTATGAAAATAGATACTAACCATACCATCATCTATATGATCATAATCAATTTTTTCATTACATAAAGAAAGAATACATAGCATCGAATTGTGCCAAGAATTTAGTAGATTATCTCAAGATTACCAGAAGACCAACGATGCTTGTTCATTGAAATGTTCCTCAACCCATAAGAGGTGATGGATAACAACAACATTGTATAACAAATGTTTGTTGCCCTGTAAAATGCAAATATGAAGATCTTTTAGGATCCTTTTCCTAACCATCATAATAATGAACCAAGTACTAAAATTATGACAACTTCGAGATCAACTAGCATACCAAATACTAATGAGCCAAATATGTTTGCTTAGCTATGACTAAAGGGAGAAACTAAGAGGCTAGGCTTGGTAGAAGTAATTCATGATGAAGTAGAAATAGAGACTATTGTGGAGCAAGAGATAGAATTCCATGGAAAATCCATCTCGATGGTTGATCCCATGCCATATCCTATGGGACCATATGACCTTGTAGAGGATCTCAAAAGGACTTACACAAAAATCTACTTCATTAACCTCCTTAGGAATTCACTATTGCATCGCATGGCCCTCTTAAACCAATTGGTTTGAAGTACCTTGATTGCATTACTCCACCCCAGAGGAGAAAATAAACCATGTCGATCTAGATATCGATCCACCAAATGTAGAATTACAAGATCCTGCTTTCTTCTTTGATCTGAAATAAATGCCTATGGAAGCCAAGTTAACCAAAAAGGGAGATCCAACCCTATATTTACAAGTTTGGATTTATGATACTTGTATCAAGAGGATGCTAATAGATGATGGGGAAGTTGTAAACATTTCACCATTCTCCCTTCTTGAAAGGATGTGATATGTACACACAAACATAATAGCTTGTTGAGATACCCTTCATGGAAATGGAAACTTGAAAGTAGCTACAATTGGTAAAATAACATTCTTGATCTCTCTAGAACCTAAAATGGTTCCAACAATATTCTATGTCATTGACAAGGACATGGACTACATTTTTTTATTAAGAAGACCATAGATTCATAGAATGAAGTCCATCCATTTAGCCTTATTCTAAAAGGATCACTTCCTACATCTTGGAAATATTTATGTCACAAAGGGAGGCCCTAAGCCATTTAGTATGCTAAAAGTGGATGCAATGAAGAAAATGATAGGTATCCTTATCAATTATGAATTTTCTACCAACAAGATTGCAATACCAAAACCTACTTCTCAAATCATGCATTTAAGAAAGGAGGATAATCAAGTTAAAACCACAACTGATGCACTAATCAAAATAGTATAAAAAGGAGAGTCATCAAAACAAGGATCAATCATTGCAAAGGAAACAATTGTGAAGATCATGGAATCACTAGAATAAGATAGCCCTATACAATTCCCATTAGATGTGTGTATCATCAACATGGTCCCAGAAGTAAATATGTTTGCTGATGCAAAGGAAGACAAAAAAATTCAACCAACTAGACTTGTCCAAATTCTTCTAGAAATAAATAAAACTTCTCCCATTTCGAGATGGCCCATCCCTATAAATCAAGTTCAATTAAGGATAATTGACATAATTGAGATAAACCTTAAAGCATTCACGAACACTAAATAATACCTATCTAAAGGATATACTCCATTCACACTACCTATGGAAACCTCATCAATTCGAAGAAATTATTATACACCTCTCACACCCCTAATGAGTCTTACAATCCTTGGACTCTACTAATATAGATGGACTCCAAAGATCACCTTTACACTAACTCAATTGACAACAAGTCCACAAATTTTCTTGAAATTTCTTCTAAAGATTTTAGAGGTCATAACTTGCATGACCTAGTATCACCTTTGACCTCCATACAATCAAATGACATATGGGAACCACCACAAGCCCAAATTGAAATGATTGAAAGATTTCCCAATGGGGATGAGGTGAGTGTTGGAGAATTCTAAAAAGAGAATAAATTGTGAATAACTATTGGTGTAGAAGACCATACCATTTTGGAACTACTAGAGAAGTATATAGGGTACTCCATGGATCTATGACAAGAACCAAATGGGAAAATGAGCATAATTCTTATCCCTCTAGAAGAACAAAGTGAGCCACAAACTCCCTTCAAATTGTTTCAATTTTTGCAAAGTATTCAAGAGTGTATCAAAGTTAAAGTTACATGTAAGATGAGTTTTACCTTACAAAGTTTTTGGCTAGTGATGGGGCCTTATAATAGATCCCATCCCACCAGCAAGAATATCAATCTTTAGCTCATCCCACATTAGCCAAACCTTTGAAAGTGAGTACAAGCATACCTGGAGGACAACAAATTACAACTGGACCATTCAAGATAGGAGAAATAGTACATGGGAAGTAAAGTACAAAGAACAAAAGGAAAAAAAATAAATGGAAATTCTAAGAAGATTGGAAAGGACCTTGTATAGTTAAAGAATATGTTGGAAATGATGCTTATCTCTTGTGCACCATGGAAGGAGAAGAATTCAATGAAATGGTTAATTCCTTTCATATAAAGAAATATTATATCTAAAAATTAAAAAAAAGTATAAAATCAAGAAAAATAAAAAATTCAAAGCATGTGTTTCATTTTGTCCATCCTTGCATTTGTTAGTGATTTGCTCTTATTCAATTTTCATCTTAGTAAGGATTCTTAAGGGTACCAAGTACAAGGCATCCCCATTAAGCCTTAGGGGTCCCCAAAATCATCATTATTCTTTTCCATTTACACACCCAACAATTTCAAATAAAGTTAAACTTTAAGCTTTATACTAATCCTATTCTTAAACACCATCTAGAAAAGCCTAAACAAAGTAGGACTTCAAACCTATAATACCTAATCAAAGCTAACAAGTAGACCTCCCCTAATTATCCTTACAAAAAGAGGGAAGAATTAGGAGTCAATTATTCTTTTAATGGTGCCTACCCCCTTATTTATTTGGCAAAAATGTTTGGGGATCAAAAATCTATAAAGAAATCAAAAAAGGAAAAGAAAGAAATTCATGATGTTGGTACTCTTAGGTGGAGAATAGACTAAGCTTGAATCTATGAGGGTGACAAAGAACAAAAGCACACCAGTTAGGCAAATCTAAGAGTCTATTGGTGTTCTAGGGCCATCTTTTGCTAAAGAGTCTTTCCTTTGCCCCAAGTCTAAGTTGTTGGCCATCTTTAAATATAAGTCTAATGGGTACACATAAATTTTGTTGCTTGTCTTTGTTGAAAACTAGTCTTAATGGTTAATCTAGATAAGGATCATTATTTATCCTTTTGTGAAGCTTAATTTAAACATTGTTCCATTATCTTCCCTATCCCCACTTGATTCCCTAATAAATCCTATCTCAAAAGTTGAGTAGGTAATCTGATACTTAGTCAACCTAAATCATCTAGGTTAAAAATCCTACTAAAGATCAATCACATTTTTTGTTCCATACACATATCATTAAAAACCAAGCAATAATTTATGTCATAATTCATGGCATCCATAATAGAAAAAAATAAACAAGTGTATTGCATTGCCATTCATATGTGTGTCAAATGCAACCATACATATTCACATTGCATACATCTCATTCATAATAAAAAGATCAATAAAAGCAACATGATCATAATACCATCATCCATAGTTTTAGAACATAAGTTATAAAACCAACCATATTCACAAGAGACAAAGAAAAGTACAAGATGTTGACTCAACTAAGTATACATCCCAACCAATCAAGTCACAATAATAAGTGCATAATAATGTCTAAGTACAAGTCACTCCACCAATGAAGTCTAAAGGAAAAAAGTGTACACTTAAATGCACAAATCTCCCAATGAAAGGGAGAAAGTATAAAAATTTACAATAAAAGATATGTCTCTTATAAAACCTCAAGGATGATTTCAATCTATGGAACCTCCAGGGCTCTTCCTCTATGGTCTCCTCTTGCTATCTATCACATGTGAAGGTCTAGGAATCCTCTAATCATTCCCATATGAGGGACATGTCTGTGAATACATGAATGTAACAGTCCCAACATCTAAACCTATGAAGTAGAGGTTTGTTTGTGGACCCAAAAGCTATCCATCTCTCAAAGAAAAATAACCTTTCTCTCAAGTGTAACAAATCTAGTCCTCTAAGATGTCATATCCTTGCTAGCTTGATAAGTAGGAGCAAGATCATCTATATGTCAACTTACTAGTGTGGGCATCCTATTTTTAACTAAAAGTGACTCTCTATCTTATCCACTGGTAGGAACCAAGATATCTAAAGAAGCATTTCTAAAAAGGTCCCTCTATCTATCAATAGTTCCTATGTCAAAGTGAAAATAAGGAAATTGTTAGTCGAATATTATAGCATAATCATTCTTAGATGAGAAAGTAGAGAAGAAAGGAGCTAAATAGCATAGTAATCATGAGGATCTCTAGGCTATCATGAGGAATTAGCTATCCTCATTTCCTCCTCTATCAACTCTACAAGTGGAACCACCTAATGTGCAAGTGCAACCTCCACTAGAGCCACCTCATTATCCTCTATAGCTAATTCATCTCCCTCTGATGCTATCTCATCTCTCTTCCTTAGGATCATAGTCCTCATCTTTCTCATCACCAATCTCCTCATCCTCTATAGCAACAAGTCTTTGACATTAACAAGCTCTCCACTTCCTTGAGCCTGACCCTTAAAATGGTAGTGTAATTAAAACTCTAGGAACAAGTGATACCCATGAAAGTGCTCCACATTGTGCATTAGTAGCCTCCTAAATAGACCTATAGCATGCAAGAACTAGGGGAAACACATTAGGGAAGTCATCTCCTAGCTATTGGATTACTCGTGCAATAGGGCGATTCTTAATCAAACCACTCCTATGTGTCAAGTGTCTAACCCCTGAGCAGTTCTAGAATCAAACTAATTTCTCTCCTTGCCATAACTCCTCCATCTCTCTATAGGGCTATGAGATAAAGTATGCATCTATCAAAGTAGTCATTGATTTAGTAGAAGTGTTAAAGTGACCAAACCAACCCCACCTCATAGCTCTTGGAAGTCTTGGGTTTGAAGGGGGGAAATCTCTCTAAAATGGTACAATATGCTCAAGAATCCATGACATAACTAATGAAGGGTGGATAAAATCAAGGGCCACTTGTCATGAGATGCATTACAAGTCTTGGTAACCAACACCAAAATTTCAATCTCCCAAGTGAAAACTATCCCTTTCTCAAGCTATTGAATGACTGGTTCCCAAGATCACCTAAGAATCAAGACCTTCTTGACTCCCAACAAACAAGTAGCAATTAGGCCAATCAGGACCTTCCATAAGGGTGGAATGGCAAGTCAAGGAATTGAAGTAAGCTAAATGTTGAGTCTATCTATAGGCAAAATCTCTCCCATCACAACTACCCAAGCTATTCTCTCTCACTCAAACTCCCTCTCATGCAATGCAAATTATTCCCCTTTGACATGAATCCTTAGGATGTGGTAAGCATCATAAAGAGTGATCTTCCACTCTCTATAAATAGATAGGAATACAAATTTATTTTAATTAGTGTCCCAATAAGTTAGGATGTTTCAACATATGTAGGATGAAGGGTAGAAAATAGGACTTCACAAGAGTAAGGAAAATGGAAATAAAGAGATATATTCAAATATCATAAGTTGGTCTAGCAATTCAAGAAGTGACAACTGTTGATAACTGAGAGGGGGGGGGTGAATCAGTTATCCTAATTTCCCTTATTGAACTTTCCTTTTAATTGATGCAGCATAAAATGAAACACAAAAACATTAACCATGAAATAAGAAACACATGACACAGTATTTTTGACGTGGAAACCCTGTTAAGGGAGAAAACCACGGGGTGATTAACCCAAAATTATTCTCTGTTAGAAGAATAGGAAATTACAAAAATGGCACTTGCCAATTAGGGCTCACTGCCCGAGCACACTGCTCACAAGAGGCCCACTGCCTACAAGAAGACACACTGTCTACAAAGTGATGAGAATCACAGTCTTGAACTGATTGGGAGCATCTGCATATGCTGGAGTTCAGTTCCGGTTAGGCTCAGTACACTGATCTGCTGCACTTCATCTTTCCTCTGTTCTTTATTCTGCTATCTTTCACATACCGGATTCTTTTTGCTACCTCTGCTCTTATCTGGACTTATTCGCATATATCTCCACATCAACACACCCTTCACAACTAAATCCATCCTCTATATATATATCCGCATAAGTAATTTCATCACTTTTCTAGTCGGCATCCGGAACAGTCTAGTTTCTTACAAGCTCTCATTCTGTCGGCTGAATCCTTCCTCACCAAGCAATGCGGATCAAGCATATACTTGTAGATATCATTAATCATGTCGGCCAAACATGATTCATGCCTTCACAACCTCTGTCATCAACAGTAACACATCCGGAAAGCAGTCTGATACTCTGCCAGTCAGTTCTTCCTCTGTTTTCACTGTCTCTCAGGAATCCGGTACTCAACCATTCATATCTTTTTCCTTGTCCATCACCGGAGGCTAAATCCTTGGAATATACCACTCAAGGTAGTCCTCTTGACTTCTCCAAATCCGCACTACACCAAGACACTTCCTCTGAGAGATCCGGACCACTCTGTCGGACCTTGCCACATGCTCTGTTCTTCTTCACCGGACCACAACATTCTTTATTCTGACTTCCGGTAGAGACACATCATGACTTGTGGATATGTGGGATGACCTTTGTTGCCATCAATGACAACAACCATGAATCCATATAGTGTCTCTTGCCAACAATCTCCCCCTTTGGCATTGATGGCAACACTTAGTGAAAAATGACTAAGTGTTTTCACTATGCTCCCCCTTTGCTGATGCTCTGTCTTTATATATAATTTCTGGAACTCCCCCTTAGTTGGATTCCTCATTTTTCACTGCTCCTCACTTCCCCTTTGACATCAATGGCAAAGGGTAGGATCCGCACACCAAAATTTTCAAAAATTTTCTATATATATAGCCGCATATTTACATACTCACATGTACTGAAGAATGTCTGCAAAGGATGTCTACAATTGGATCATTTCTGTAGCCCAACTTTGCTTCATTCTATCCAAAATTGAAATGTGACCACTTAACAAAAATGCAAAAGCTTCTGCCCGCTTGAGATCTGTCGGATCTTTTGTTTGGGCGGTGGTCTGAGCATCACTGATGGCCTCATGCATAGTTTCCAACTTAGGGATTATAATCCTTCTAAGTTCTCCCATCCGGTTAGTGATGTTCTTTCTTTCCTTCTCAAGATTCTTTATTTCATTCAAGACTGCAATAGTCTAACATTCTTGATTTATTATAGAGGAAGAGAGAGGATCAAAACTTTGAGATAAGCTTTGTAGCTTATCCTGTTCCTCTTTTATTTTCTTGTCAAATGCTGCTGTTGCCTTTGACCAGGATATACAAAATTTATAGATGTCACCGCCATCCTTAAGAGCATTCTCTAAGCTCTTTATTCCAATGCTTACAATCTTCCTATCTTTAGAGATTAATTCTAATATTTCTGAAAATCTCTTATCCAAAAATTCCTTCCGGACCTTTTCTTCAGCTGATTTTTCTAGAGAATCAAAATGTGTATCAATACTGCTGACTAAGGTTTTTAGATTACCGGAAGTGGAGGCTGTCAGATCTATCTGGATTGATGGCATGATCTTTACAAGTACTCCGGAAGCAGCCTCTATCAACTCACAGTCTTCCATATGAGACTTCAGGAGCTTTTCATTTGCCTTGGCATTTGCAAATGAAGCTATCTTCATTGTTTGTACCGGAGAGAGAGAGTCAAAATCAAATGGGCCTTTTAGAAGCTCCGGTTCATCAATCTCTAAAGTTTCTTTGCTCAAAAATTGTTGAACAGTTTGTGCAGTGTCTCTTGCCGGAGACAGATGTTTCTTTTCTTCTGCAGTCTTAGAACTGTCAACCTCTTTGTCTTTCACCACTGCTTCCTTCTCCTGTAATTGCTCTTCTTCTTTGGATCTGGAGACTGTAGGGGAAACCGGAGGAGAGATATTTGTCTGTTCAGGGCTCACTTCTTCCGGAACAGAAGATTCCAAATCAGCAGCTGTTTCTGCACCTAAATCCTCTATAACAGGAAGATTGAACCTTTTGAAGGCCTTCCGGAGGATCTCTTCTGTTTCTTGGGCCACTTTGTCAGTCTCACCAAGCATGAGTTGATTCATCCTAGCTTTGCTTCTGAACTCATCTTTGCAGTCCTTGAAGATAATGTTCATTGTCTTGGGATCAATTTGAGGATATAGCTGAATAGCTATCTGCTCCCGGATCTCAAGATCTTTAGCATGAGCATTATTCTTTCTTACTTCCAATTCCTTTTCTAGGCTTTTAGGAATAAGAGATATTATTTCAATGAAAGCCTTATTATATATGTTAAGATATTTTACTGTGGCCTCCTGCAGAGTCTTTTGGTCGGCCTCACTGAAGTCATCATAGGATTCAGTCATTGGTTGAAGGTTTCCATCCACCGTGACCGACTTGATTATGCTCTCTAGAGACAGAGTGGGCTTTTCAATAGTTACCTCTGCCGTTTCATCCTTGTCTTGGCCTGTGGAGGGCTTACCGGATCCTTTCTTCTTCTGTTTCTTTATTTCTCTTACTCCCTCATCTGATTCTATTTCCTCTTCATCATTTTGGCTTCCATAAGCCCTTGTGGCTTTTGTCTTGGATCTCTTACCGGATGCCTGAACTTCCGGTTTTGAACTTTTGGTTGTGGGAGGTGCAGATCTCTTTGATGATCTGGTCCGGGTGGGAGCTTCAACCGGAGCACTTTCTTTACTTTTCTCTTCTTCCTCAGCCTTCCTCCTCTTTTCCCGGCTGGCATCAAGTGCCTCTTTTGAGATGCCTAGGCCTTGAGCAATGTGCTCTACTTCTTTTCTCACCTTTCTTTTAATCTCAGGTTCCCTGAGTTCTACATGTATTTTTACACTCAGCTCCTCAAAGGTTCCAAACCTTTCTGCCTTAGGATCTTTAGGCTGACTTAGCATGTGTTGAACATGCAGCTCCACTATCTGTTCATCCACTTCATACCCCATGGGCATGATCCAGACAGTCCTTGGCTCCACTGCCTCCATTAGGCACTGATCAGTGTCAACCATAAAACACACTGAGTCTTTGTATTTTTCAACAAGAGACTGGGGAATTCTCTCTCTTGCTTGCATCATGCTCTGAAAGTTTTTGAAGTATCCCCATAGAGCTGTATTTCTCACTTTTGCATCCCCAAGTCCATGCAAGTAGTCTCTTATCTAGACTGCAACAGGTTTGTCATTCTGCCATACCCATCCACTTGTTCCGGGTAGCTCATTCATGAAGTAGAAGAATAGACATACAATAAGAGTACCATACTTAAAGGAATTCTTCTTATCCTTCTTGATTTTCTGTATGTTTTCCATTAATTGGCTTAGCAGTAGTTCGTAGAGATCATATTCTGCATTCTTTCTTAGCATTTCATAGGCAGTGTATACTGCAGTTCCGGATACAGAATTCTCCCTGCTGGAGTGATAGATCTTGTATCCTATTATCATTTATGCATATTTGATATCCGGATCCGAAATATCTTCAATGGTCATTGCCCTCTTATCAAATTTTGATCCGGTGGCCTCAGTTACAATGTTGTTCTTGACAGATTTGAGGATAGGTACCCCTCCGGAAGAGTATAGACCAGTTACTGCTCTAATTGCCTCTTTTGTGATCTTGCAGGGTCTATCTAGCCATAGAAAGTTGTCATGCATCCTGCTCAGTACATACCGGACCCATTCATCTTCTTCAAAGCAGGGGAAATGAATAAATTGCTCAAATTGTTTCTTCTGGATATCCTTATACTCTGGTTTAAGCTCAAAAGTATTGTCTATCAGTTGCTTGTGATAGAGGTCTCTTAATTTGAATTCCCCAAATTCCTCAATGCTAGCATGTATGTAAACCCTAATGTCTTCGGTATGTAAAACTCCGTGAGGAACACTAGAGAAGGCTCCTAGTGGATCTACCTCCAATGATTTGTAGGGATGTTTCTTGAATGAGGGGCGAGGTCTATCAGAGATCTTAACTATGTTTGGAGTAGCCATTCTTCAAAGATTTGCAGTGAGGTAATGAGAAACGGAGAATACCTTATGCGCCTTCGGTTTGCACGGAGTGGTTGGATTGATTTCTTTATGCAATAACTTCGGCAGGAGATCCTTGTGTGCTTGATGAACCTTGTTGCAGAGCTCCACTGTTCGCTTCTTCTCGAGTGCAGAATGAGCAAATGACCTTTGAGAAATCCCTTAAATTGCTCCGTGAATCCTAATATCTGTCTACAATAAATGCTTCACCTACATCATTCCGGTTTGCCTTGTCTGGATAGCTTGGAGTATCCCAGATTAGTCCTGATCTGTGGATATCATCCGGATCTTTCAATCATGAATAAATCGAGGTAACATATTACAAGATCATCCCAAACACTCTGTCCAATCCGCAGAACAAGATAGTGCATTTTCGGATCTTTCCGGACCTTTTTGTAATCCTTTATCATACCAGAGCATCTCCCTGAATAGGTCTTATTTGATCGATCACAGCTTCTTCATAACTCCATGCGGACCTCTGAAAACTTGACTGAAGTATCTCAAGACTCATATCTACAAACCCTTTGATCCGCATCTTGTGCCACATCCGGCACCACTTGTTTGGCTGGGGGAACAAGATTTTCTTTGAGTCTCCCCCTGAGCCTGAGCTCACTTTTTAATTTCTGGAAGAGATATCAGCACCAGAGTCTGGTGCGGATCCAACCTCTACATTCTCTGAACTTTTCTTCACCCAAATCTTGCTCATCTGATTCCTAACCTCATCCGCATTCATCTTTTGTTTACCCTTGTCTTGATTCTGATTATACACCGGACCTCTTTTGTCCTGATTCTTGTTTCTGCAGACTTTAGCATTATGACCGGACCTATTGCAGATTTGGCAAATAACATTTCTTTGCATATTTGACTGATATCCTCTTGATCTGCATTGATTAGCAATATGACCTACTCTATTGCATGTGAAGCATCTACCTTTGAATGATTTGTTTACTTGCATAATTCTGCATTCATGGGATTTGTGTCCATACCTTTTGCAGTTGAAGCACTGTCCGGAGAAGGATGAATTAATCTGATTCATTCTCATTCTGCACTGATTAGCTTTGTGACCAAAGTGGTTGCAGCTGTGGCAGTATCCATTGAAGGATGGATATCTTTGAGCATTTGGCTGTCTTACCGGAGGTCTTCTAGGCCTGCTCCTTGGATTTTCTGATCCGGATCCGGAGCTTTCTCCTTTCTCATATCCCAAACCATACTTGTCATCTGTCTTCTTTTGACTTCCAAGAAGAACTTCAAGTTGAGCAGAACTTATCTTGAATTTCTCTTTATATTCATTTGCTGTTTGAAGGTCTCTTTTGAGAGAGGCAATTTGATCCTCAAGTTTTCCTTCATTATCTTTGGCATCTTCAAGATCAGATTCAAGATGTCTGATAATCCTGTCCATCTGGTGGCATTCTTCTGATTTTTCTTTAAGAGATTGTCTTAGATTGTCTTCAGCCTTTCTTTTTTCTTCAATCTCTTGAGTAAACTTTATAGTTCCTGATTCCATTTCATGTCTTAACATAATGACTTCTTTTGATAACTTTTCACATAACTTGGTTTGCTCAGTCAATTCTTCATTTGTATTGCTTTCTTCACTTTGCCTTGCCAACTGTTGAAGCAGCTCCTTTCTCTTTTTCATAGAGAGACTTAATTTGTCTTTTAATTCTCTCATGAATTCATCAGCCTGTTTGAGTCTTTCCTTTAATTCACTGACTTCAGAATTTGACTGTTCAAGATCCTCAAGAGCAGTCTTGAGTTGCTCCCTTAAACCATATGCATCCATTTGAAATCCCAGATCTTCCTCAAGCTGTTAGGCTCTATTAGGAGGAACTTGGCTCTGATACCAATTGTTGATAACTGAGAGGGGGGGGGGTGAATCAGTTATCCTAATTTCCCTTATTGAACTTTCCTTTTAATTGATGCAGCATAAAATCAAACACAAAAACAATAACCATGAAATAAGAAACACATGACACAGTATTTTTGACGTGGAAACCCTGTTAAGGGAGAAAACCACGGGGTGATTAACCCAAAATTATTCTCTGTTAGAAGAATAGGAAATTACAAAAATGGCACTTGCCAATTAGGGCTCACTGCCCGAGCACACTGCTCACAAGAGGCCCACTGCCTACAAGAAGACACACTGTCTACAAAGTGATGAGAATCACAGTCTTGAACTGATTGGGAGCATCTGCATATGCTGGAGTTCAGTTCCGGTTAGGCTCAGTACACTGATCTTCTGCACTTCATCTTTCCTCTGTTCTTTATTCTGCTATCTTTCACATACCGGATTCTTTTTGCTACCTCTGCTCTTATCTAGACTTATTCGCATATATCTCCACATCAACACACCCTTCACAACTAAATCCATCCTCTATATATATATCCGCATAAGTAATTTCATCACTTTTCTAGTCGGCATCCGGAACAGTCTAGTTTCTTACAAGCTCTCATTCTGTCGGCTGAATCCTTCCTCACCAAGCAATGCGGATCAAGCATATACTTGTAGATATCATTAATCATGTCGGCCAAACATGATTCATGCCTTCACAACCTCTGTCATCAACAGTAACACATCCGGAAAGCAGTCTGATACTCTGCCAGTCAGTTCTTCCTCTGTTTTCACTGTCTCTCAGGAATCCAGTACTCAACCATTCATATCTTTTTCCTTGTCCATCACCGGAGGCTAAATCCTTGGAATATACCACTCAAGGTAGTCCTCTTGACTTCCCCAAATCCGCACTGCACCAAGACACTTCCTCTGAGAGATCCGGACCACTCTGTCGGACCTTGCCACATGCTCTGTTCTTCTTCACCGGACCACAACATTCTTTATTTTGACTTCCGGTAGAGACACATCATGACTTGCGGATATGTGGGATGACCTTTGTTGCCATCAATGACAACAACCATGAATCCATATAGTGTCTCTTGCCAACAACAACTACCCCCCAAAAAAGCACACCTATGGCTCAAAGTTTGAATATCCCATTCACATACCAGTGGTCCAAAATAATTCAATAATAATATCTACCTAAGGTTACCAATGTCTTGGTTCAATAGTGGTACCCAACACTATAGTGGGGGGGCTATAGATAGGCCTCATGTGAAATATAAAGATATCAAATGAATCATGCCAATCTATTAAAAACACAATTAACTAGTCCTTTAAATATGATGGAAAAGTTGAAGAAGACTACTACAAATGTATCTAAGTTGTAGGATATTTTTTCCATCCCTATACAATGGAGTTTTCTCTAGGAATGTTTGAAGACACATGAAGACTCAACCAAGCCAAAAGCTCAAGTTGGTGAGATTGGAAAGCGAGGTAAAGATTGGCCTAAAGTAATTTAAGATAATTAATCCATGGCCTTCCATAATGATATTATAAAGGTGAGTAAAAGTAATCCCATGCCATTTTATTTGACAATGATCATTGGTGAAAATCTTTTGCATAATTGTATGATTGACTTTAGGG
This sequence comes from Cunninghamia lanceolata, assembly GCA_027924645.1. NCBI lineage: Eukaryota > Viridiplantae > Streptophyta > Pinopsida > Cupressales > Cupressaceae > Cunninghamia > Cunninghamia lanceolata. The sequence goes on along the minus strand of BSBN01000578.1, from coordinate 6,895,125 downwards.
CAAGTATTATGGTCTTTCCTAAGAAGATAGTTGATGGCTTAGGTCTAGTTTATCAACCCATAGAGAAGGGTGTCATGTAGCTATATCGTTAGAGAGTCCAAACTATTGGGTTTATCAAAGATTTATCCCTTACCCTATATGCTCAAGTCCAAAAGTCATAGTACCTTAGGATGTTGTAGTCATTAATATTCCCCTTACTCTTGGTCTATGTTTATCAAGAAATTTCGTAACCAAAATAGGAGAAGATCTATCTTAATCCTATACATATCTAATCTTCAAGACAAAACATGGTTCTAAGATGAAAATTTTGTATGACCCCATTTCAAAATAATACATAACCCATGAAGTCCTAGTTAATTTTGAGCCTACTCATACCATGTTTTTTAGAGTAAAAATCAAATCTTAAGCTTATTCAAGGATAAGATCAATCTTATTATTTGATTGATAAACAAACTTTATGGGAAACTAAGAGTTTGGAGTAACTTAATTATGATTCCACTAGCCTAGGTACTTATGTGATATATGATGAAGACTAGCCCATTCCAAAAATTAGCACATAAGAAGAATCTATACACAAGGTAGAAAAAGCTTAGTCTAAACTATGGAAGCTCTTCTTTTATGGTGCTAGATTAAGTAATGGGTTAGGGGTAGGTTTGTGTTGTTGGCAAGAGACACTGCTATGTTGAATAATTGAGTGTTGTCATTAATGGAAACAAGGCAAAGAAGACATCACTGTGGAAGACCAACTTGGATAGGCAACAAAGCACAAAAGTATTCGAGTCTGGAAGGCCAGAATGACTACGTATGGACAATATTCAGAGTAAGGAATAGAAACTGAATCAGTATGCCTCCGCAAATGAAGACCGACAAATGTAGTTTAGGTATGATGACTCATAGCTACTTAATGATGATATATTCTAGTGTTTAGGTCATGACTTCCTCTGGAAGTCATTTGAAGAAAATGTCTAAGTCTGGAAGAATAGAAGTAAGACATGGACGATGTATAGTGCTAAGTAAAAGGGTGCGCATTTCTCTGCAAGTGCATATTTTGTTATGCAGTTTGGAGGTGTTGAAAACACTTGTATGAAGCATCCAAATCTAGAGTTGTAATATCTAAAGTCCACCAGAAAGATAGTTGCAAGCTACTAAGTATCGCTACAGTGTTTGATAGAGTTTGACTATGATAGAGTCTGAGTTCTGATGGTCAGCATTTTGCCACTAAAGAATATTTTTCTCTATGGTTTTGAAGGTATGATTGGTGATGTCTAAGGAGTCTTTGATATGATTTTGAGCAATCCCTATGGTCCACAATAAAAGATGTAGTCTGTCAGATGAACTAGAACAGTAGTAGTCTGAGTTTGAGGCTGACATGATAGTTTGATCTATGTGCGGTAAGTTCTATTGATTAGAACTTTTATCCTAAGTGGTTATGTAGTTGAGGCTGACATATGTGAATCCAATTCAAATGGTGTTTGAGTCTGCTTGGGGTTTTGGTGAATGGATTTGGCTGACAAGCTACAAGTTTATTGACTATACGCTTCATCTGAGTATGCTGACCTAATATGAAGATCTTAAGTGTCGCGGATATATATATATGGGATCAAATTTAGTGTTTGGTGTGTGTGATTTGAATGTGAAGAGTGTGAAGAAGTATTGTGTGAATGTGATTGATGCGAGTATCAGAATAGCAGAGCAGAGATAGAAGATCAGTGATAATGAAGACTCAAGATTCAATATTCAGTTGCTAAATGACTACACCTTAGCATATTGACGGATGCTATTGCAATATTCATATTTATTATATAATTTCACTTGTACTTGGTAGTGAGCATGGCTGTAAGAAACCAGTAGGGTTTAATAGCCCTCATTGTAATTTTTCTAGGTTTAGGGTTGTGGCAGTGAGCCTGCTAGACCTAGTTGTACTTCATGGCAGTGAGCCAGCATGTTCTAGACCCATGGAGTGACCAAGCCTAAACATCATCATTTGTAAAATATTGCAATATATATTGAGAGCTAATCCTCTCCATGGTTTTTCCCTTTCTTGGTTTTTCCACGTAAAAATCTGGTGTCCATGTGTCATGTTTATGTGGGTTGTATTTTTGTGGTTACTTTTCTTTCTAATTATTAAAGTTGGTATTTGGTTTAATTGTTTAAATTTCATAATACTGATTCACCCCCCCTCTCAGTACTCAATAATTAGTATCAGAGCAAGGTTCATTGGAAGAAGTCTAATAGCTTGAGGAAGATTTGGCGCAGTGTAATCATGGCAACAAGAAGATTTGGAAATTATGAAAGCAACAAGGAACTAGAAGTAACTATTATTGATCTTGAAAAATCCAAAGCAAAAATTAGGGATCTAAAAGCTAATATTCAAGAAGTTGATGAATGCATCCCAAAGATAAGAGAGCAAGTCAGGAAGTTCAAAGAGAAAAGCAAGGAGCTAAATGATCAATTAGATGAAGCACATGAGTTTATGAATGGATTGACACAGGAAGTTGAAAAGAAGGAAGAAGATGAAAAGCATCTGAATAAAGTTAAGAACAAACTAGAGGAATGTGAAAAATTGGGCAAAGAAGTGCTACTTCTAAAATTTGATCTAGATGCAGCCAAGAGCTATGAAGAAAAGTTTAAGCTAAGTTCTATAAATCTTGATGAGGTGATTGCTAGTCAAAGGAGTGCCGATGATAAGCAAGGTTTGGGATTTGAGAAAGGTGAAAGTTCAAAATCTAGTCAAACAAACACTGAGTAAAAGCAAAATAGAGGAAACCAGTTCAAAAATTAAAGAAGAAGACCTAAAAGATCTCTAGTTAGATAGCCAAATGCTCAAAGGTATCCATATTTCAATGGCCATTGTTTTAATTGCAATAAGTTTGGTCATAAAGATACTCAATGCAGGAGCAGAGTAAATCAGAATGTTCCATCATTCTCTGGTCAATGTTTCAATTGCAAGAAAATTGGTCACAAATCAAATGACTGTAGAAATCTGGTAAGAAATGGGTCTTACAATGCAAGGAATAGTCAATCATTCAATGGAAAGTGTTTTGCATGCAATAGATTTGGACATATGGCTAATCAATGCAGATCAAGGATGAATTCATTTAGAGGAAGCAATCAAGGACAAGGAAACATTGTGTGCTTCAACTGCAACAAATTTGGACATGTTGCAAGATTCTTTAGAAGCATAAATATAAAAAGAAACTACCATACTGAAAATAGGAAAACAGAGAAAAGGAATGATAAAGGAAAAGAAAATGTTGATCCGGTTGAAACCAAGAAAGAAATGGGCAAAAGTTGGATAAAGAAAGATGTGATCGAAGTCAAGGATGAATCTATACCATCTTCCAGTGCAAATACTTCCTTGAAGAAGTAAATTGGGAGCTCTGGCTCAAGGGGAGCAGTGTTGAAAATTCAAAAATGCCCAACCAGATAGTTAGTGTTAATATCTGGCATGAAGATATGATAAAATGAATCACATGACAAATCCTCTGAAGAAAGTTTCAGAAGAAAAGGACCAATTGTGAAGATTTGCAGAGTGATCTAAAGAGTATGTGGCTGTTAGGAAGGTGTTCAACAGCTTTTTGTAAGATGACATTAATGACACTCAGGTTTTGGTATGTGTTACCTATTAAGTCACCCTTATTCAATTTTTCGTGAAACTTCCCTAAGCAAGAGTTGATTTGCCATCTTCCCTTATTGGTCATATGTTTGTTTCCTAAGTTGGCTCTTGGTTCTTAAAGTTCACCCGCCTATCATCTTTTGTGTGTGAAATTACTAAAGAGTTGAACCTTTGAACTTGAACCCTTTACAAGGTTCAAGAGTTCAATACTCAATGCTTCGTAAGGAATCTTGTACACTCAGTCCCCTTATGTAATTCAATGTGTCCTTGAACCTTCCGGTTGAACCTCATAGTAGAGTTCAATGGTTCAATGGTTCAAAAGTTCAGTGACTATAGTCTCATTTCTTCCCAAAGCCTTCTCTAAGTCAAAATTAGCGGGAGATTTAGAGGAAAATATATATGAAACTTATTATGAAGTAGAAAGTTCTAATGTTCAAAAGGTTATGGATAATAATTACACATCAAGATCGTGTGTGAGAAATGCTTGCAATTAATGCATTTGTCAGAGTTCATGCCTTATAAAGCATTTTCAGCAAGTATTATTTCAGCTAATAATTATTCGACTTGGTTTAATGCCTTTATCAAGAAAGAATGAGCCAAATATAGCAAATAAACACACTGGGTGATGCAAAAGGAGAACAACGTAGGAGGTATATGATTTTTGTTGCCCAATTTCATAGTAATTTTAGATACATTGAAGGTGAGTTCTACTCTTCCTATAAGTTGTTTCCATTACTTTGTTGGAAAGAAGAATCATTTTGAGTTTCTGGCAATATTTAAGAACTTCAAAGCATTTTTCATTATATCCTCCAATCTGTAGCTATGAAATCTACTTGTCTTGGTTACGAGCATGGTCCTGGTCTCATCTGTTCTCTTCCTAAATTCGGGGATACCTCTCTAGTTCAATATGATTTAGAAGATTTTAGGGAGAGGGTTAAAAATCCTGTGCCAACTCCTATGATGGAGAAGATAGTGGAAAGTGGTTTGGTCAAAGCTGCAGCCTTTCCCATGGCTGTACAGTGCCCTGAATTAGTTCTGGAATCCATGAGTAGATATGACCCCCAAAATAGGTGTATCAGAACTACGGATGGCAATGTGTTACTACATATCAATAGACAAACCCTAATGTCTGTGATGAGAATTCCGCCCAAGGAACCATATTCTGATCTCAATATTACTTATTTCTATGGTCATTTTTCATTAAAGAAAGCAAACTACAGGAGCGTAATTGCAAGAAATTGGTTACTAAAATTCCAAAAGGGGGTTCAAGACTGCCCAAACCACTGACAAGAGATCACATGATTCAGGAGGTAAAGGATATTGTGGTGTTGCTACACAAGCTAAAGGGTAACTCCCAGGCATATTATTGGGAAGACTGGATGTATTTCTTCATCCAGGTGATCCTCCAAGGAGAACAGTATTTGGACTGGGTGGAAATCATAGCCAAATGTTTGCATCTGGGTCTGAGTAATTGTTTGGGGAATAAAGATTTTTATGTCTTCATACCTCTTCTATTGCTTGGTGTCTACAAGACAATGGATAGGGCTACCTCATGTACCCTTGATTGGAGATAGAAAAATCTATGATTATTATTCACAATTACAGATGCAAAATTTTTATGAGAACTATAGGAGAGTTAATGATGTTTTTACTGGAAGAATGACTCATGAATTGGCAAACAACATTAATAAGAGGATGTCCGATGAAGCTATGTAGCTGATCAGTATTTATGGTAGTTTCTTTATTCAATTTCCCAAATTTACTTATATCATAGTTGGGGGTTTTGACGGTGAACCTGTGAAGTTGCCCAAGTATGTTTTTGACCGCTTTGCATTGACAGAAGTTTGCAGATAGCTAGCCCATGTGGATAAGAAATTCCCAATGAAGGAATTTGGTATATCTTTTCCCAATGAACTTGGACACTATTCATGCCAGTCAATTTCTGACGCTTTGAATTTAGAAGTGGATCTTAAAAAATTCAATTTTTAGTACTATACTGCCAGATCCCAGTTCGACAGCAAAGGCTTTGCAGGGATAATTTGGATTTTGGAACAAGATTTTCACATATTCCTCAAATAGAGGACTATTGGGAGGATTGTTCAGATGAATTTGAGGTCAGAAAGAGGCTTTGGTGCAAGTTGTCCTTAGGGCAAATAGTTACCCTCAATTTAAATATGAATATTTCTGGAATAGTTGATAATGAGGAACAGGTGATTGATCCTCAATTTGAACAGATAAAACTATTACCTATTCCAGAAATTGATTGGGATAAATATGAAGAGGATTGTATTGAGGTTAAAACCCTCCCGGTGATAAGGAGAACTAAGAAATGGTTGAGGGAACATAGACTGGAGGAAGTTCAAAATAAAGGTTCCTAGCAATGTGCACCAATGGTTGAATCACCATCTCCAATAAGCTCTTCTAATCGGCTTATTGCTATCTGTGATGCAGGTACTCCCAAGACAAAAACTGGAAGGGGTCCTATCATCAAAGACTCCAAGAAAGCCCTTACAACTATTCTACCCCTTCGCGCTACTAGATCAAGAACTAAAAGCAGGAAGAAGAAGTAGATTTCTGAGAGAATAGTTGTGGACTTGAATTATGAAGAGGATTCGGGAGAAGCAACAGGTGATAAAGAATTTGATACACCAATGGTAGAGGAAATTAGTACAAATCAACAGGCAGAGTTTGCTTCAGATTCTACTGACCTGATGATGATTTCAAATGTGCCTTCTGATCAATTAAATCCTAGTAAAGAAGTTCTGGTCTTTGCACCCATATGGTTGGAAAGTTTAATCAGTGAAAAAAGAAAAATAGTTCCATTTTCATTGCCATTGGAGGACATGGTTAGCAAGTGTTTAGGAAAGACTCCCAAATCTAAAAAGCTGAAAACAACATCCAGGGTGGACATTGACCCTAACACAAGGAACTGGAGCACAGAAATAGCCCAACCGACAACTGATGAGGAAGTTCAAGATCCTACAGTTCAGGATTTCACAATTGTAAAAATAGATCTTGGGACTGTATCATGTGCCATGGATGTGCATCATCTTGAAGCATCCACCAAAAGGATAGTCAGCCGTACCTGGAAGGATGAGAAAGATAAAAGGGAGTTGAAATAGACCTTACGATCAATGGCAGAGTATATTGATGCCATTCACAATCCAAATCCACAACCTGTTTCCCAACTACCCCTGTCTTTTGACCCTAAATCTCCGGTCAATTAGAAAATGCTAGACCAAATACACAGGAACAAAATGGTAACTAAAGTGTTTGATGATTGGTTGGACAGCATTATCCAGAAGGGTACAAAGTACATTCATGAATTGAAGAATATATATGATCAAACCATGGCTACCATCAAAGATTTGAAAACATAGAATGCTTCATGGGTGAAAGAGGAAGGAAAATGGATGAATGTGATAAACCAAATTGATGAAGTTCAGAAATATGGGATAGCAAAGTTTTTATCAATGAAAAATCTAACTCTAAACGATGATATATTATATGTAAGCAAGAGAAATATCGAATGGAGGAATTTAGTATCCAGACAAGGACGGATTGAACTTAAAAAAATGATCAAATAAATAACTGAGCTCACTCAATCCTTACAACATGATTTACAATGTATTGATGTGAAATATATAAAGGATGATGGGGAGCTAGAAAAGGATTTCGATACTGTGATTCAATCCTTCAAAGAGAAAATCAGTTTCGTTAAAGAAAATGATAACTTATTAACTGAAGATTTCTCTCAGATTTCAAAGGTGGAATCACTTCTTCACCTCTGTGTTGATGCACTGTCAGAGCACACAGAGAAAGTGACAAAAATTTGAAGGGAGAAAGATATTTGGAAAGCAAGGGTTAAACACATTAGCATCCCCAATTTCTCAAAAATCCAAGAATTTGTTACCACATTTCAGGAGTGGAAGGCTCAACATGTCTCCCTAGCCGAACACAGCAAATCTTGAGATTCTAATCCATCACCCCAGTCATGATCTTACTTGTATAGTTTCTTTATTCAGTTATTTAGTTGAAGCTATTTTCAAAAACTTGGTCTTTAAATGAGTTTGTAAGAAACTAAATCCCGTATGGGTCAGAGTTTACTTTAACTCTGGGTTTGGTTTAAAAGAACAGTTAATTAGGGCAACTATATATATGTTTTTAATTGTTAAAATTGACATACATAATAGGAAGGAAAAGAGACAAGAAATTTTAGAGCTGAACTTTTGTTGTTTTACAACAACATATATGATGTTTGTCTGAAACATTTTTCATCCATGAATGAAAAGGAGAAACAATTACTGCGTACCTAGATATGTGTGTTTGAGTATTTGAAAATCACATTTTTTGTACGAAATCTTCTTTCATATGGTAATTGCTTTTTCATTGGATAACCCATCATATGTCTTTTATCATTCATTGGTTTAGCAATATATATGTTTATATATCTGATTATTATTGAAGATGGAATCTGTGTATTCTATTACCAAATGATGTTATAGAAAAGGATATTACATTCATAGAATGATGATGTATGGATGTTAGTTTGCCTTTAAGCACTTTCCGGTTAAAAGTGTATCTGAATAATTAAAATAGTTTGAATTCATTGAAGATTTTTAAAGGGAGTTGTACCTTAATTCAAAGAGGAATTATCCCTGATAATTCACTCATTTGTTGTTTAACTCATTTGTTCTTGAAAGAAAGGGGTATAGAGTCAGAATAAAACATTTTTAGATCAAGACAAATCTGTTAGCCAATAGTTTTTGGTGACTCTACTGGGGAATCGATCGAAGTTGTTTGTTGAAAGATTAGTCACCTTAATATGAAGCAACAATGGTGCTTCCACATGAAAACATAATTCCTGTTCTGCAGCCTAATCTTGGTTTTCAAGATGAGTAGGAAGATATAATTGGTCAGTTAAATACTCTTGCATGGCGCACTCATCGAAATACTGATGATTATAGGAGGGCCAGCCGAGTATTAGAAAAAGAAGAAGAATTGGCCGATAATTTGAGATTGTTGTTTCTTAGGCAAAGAAGGAGGCAAGTAGAAAACATAGCAAGAAATCAAGCCCCTGAAGTGCGAAGAGATCAAGAACAACATAGAAATTAATAGCTACTTATCCAGTCACAATATCATAAGTTGGATTCTAGAAGATACACAAGGTCTTTGAGAAGAGAGGGAGTTGAGGATCCTACTTTTCAAACATTGCAAAGCCTAAATTTTCCTTACATTCCTACCAGTATTAGAAGAGCTAGAAGCAAACCTCCTAGCCCTCCTAAACCTCTACATCCTCTGTCTGTCAAGCCTTAACTCTTTCTGGTACTATCATTCCCTCTGCTATAAGATTTCTACCAATGGCCCAACCTTGGGGAGTAGCTATAGGACCTCTAAATTTAGGGGCCAACCTGAATCCTCTGCCTAAAAATGCAAGGGAAAACTTGCCTAAATTTAATGGAGATGAAAGACAATCACTAGATGAGCATCTAAGTGCCTTTGCCGCAGCATGTGGTGTTTTAGGTGTACAACATCAAGATGTAGCCATAAGGTTTTTTGTGTAGACTCTGACTGACACTGCAGCTCAATGGTTCTATAATTTGACTGATTCTTCAATCATAAACTGGAATGATATGAAAATTGCATTCACAAACAGGTTCAAGAGTGCAGAAGATGAACATTCCCTTCTTGCTCAATTGACTCAGCTTAAGAAGGAGATACATGAACCTATGAGAGAATTTATAGCCAAATTCAATAGAATAGTGCACAAAATCCCAACTGCTAAAAGGCCAACTGTTGAGAATCAGAAGTGTTTCTTTATTAATTCTATGCCTCCTGATATTAGTTTTCATCTTAGAAGAGGTGTAGTTGCTGACTTAGCAGTTGCACAAACCTTGGTAGTTGGGTTAGAGGATGATCTTATCATGGCTAGAAAATGGAAGAAGGAAGTCCAAGTACCTAATGCTCATCCCTCATCCTCTATAGATCCTGTGGTTCAAAGGCTAGTCAATGATATGATCACTTTGAAAAGACAGATGCCTAAGGTTGGTACTTCAGTTCAACAACCATATCAAGATATCGGCAGGAGAAACTTTAATCAACAGAAAAATACTGGTAGGACATTGCCACTTATATCAGCACAACCAAGGTTAACTATTGAAGCTCATCCTGAAAGAGGGAATATGTGTGCCTTTCATTTGACTACTGATCATGACAGAAATTCTTATCTGGAGATGCTTAGATATGCTCAAACGGTTGCTACTCAAGATGTATTGGGGGAGATTACCGTAAAAGAAAGGAACTTTGAGGAACCTGGCAACTCTAAAATACACTTCCTAGAAAATAAATCAGATTCAGAAAGAGGAGGTGAAATATTGGTTACTCTTGAAGATCCTTCATGTGCTGTGCTTACCAGAAGTCAGAAGAATCTGAGATTTTCTAATACTCAAGAAGTGCCTGTTAAAGGTAAGGAACCTCTAATTAAAACCTCTGATGCTAATTTGAAGGCCAAAGAAATTAAATTGTTACATAGAAATGGTCGTGAAACTTCTTTTGATATTTTAGAATTTTGTAAATCTACAAAGATTCAAATATCCCCTACTGAATACCTCAAGTTGAAACCCAAAGAACTTGACAAATTGGTTAAATATGTCAAAGGTGGTGTTGGTTTTTTCCCAGACTGGATGCTTATTCCTAGATTTCCCTACAAGGTAGCCATCAGTGATCAACAGGATCTCTGGGCCAGGGGCCAACAGTGTAGGAGATAGACTCTGTATTTTATCTCCTCTTCTTCTTTAGGCTCTGCAAGACCTAGGGGGTATTCCCTACTCAACATCCATGAGGATATGCATACAAGGCTGGGATGCTGATAGAAAGCAGATAAGTCCTCCTATAAGTAGACCAAAACTGAAAGATAAGAGCAGAGGGGCTAGCTTTGGGCCTATTTGTAGTTGTAGACAGAGGACTGAGGATCCTAAAACTAATTCTAATGTCCTAAAGATTGTTTTAGATTTAGATTTTGATTTTAAGTTTGGATGCAAAGCTGGACATGGTTGTAACACAAACACAAAGCAAGATTGGTGCCTATCCAGGGCCTGGAGTCAGTAGACATACACCTGTGAATGATCAGCATGAACAGCTAAAACTGGATTTCAGGGGGATATATGTGATACCTGCCTTACAGATATCTCCCAATACAGAGTGTTAAGTTATCTCTACTTATGGCATCCCTACTGCAGTGTACCCTTCCCAATGTTCAACCTGAAAACAGTTTAATCTACCCCTTGAGCAGAAGTTAAAAGATCAGACATTCAACATAGGAATTCTATGTTCTAGAATCTCAAATATTACTTAAATATCCAGACTCAGAAGAAAGACACATGAAATACTGGAGACAGAATTGACAAAACACATGCTAAGATAGCATTTCTCATATAAGATTAATCATGAAATCAGTGGGTCCATGCCAAAACATACAACAAGAGATACATAGACTCACAGGTTTAGCTGTACAGAGCAACCAGATCAGCTTGTTTTGAATTACAGAGCCAAAAATCTTCAACTTTCAACAACCTTCAAATGAGCAACACAACCTGCTATATACAGCAAGGAAGGTTCCCAACATTAATTACATAGTTGACCAAAAAAAACCCGCCAGCTACACAGTATCAGAAAAATGGCGCTTAACGCATTGAATGCGGCAGGTAGAAGAGGGGACAGAAGATGATCTTGAGCCATGAGCCGCCAGCCGTGGATGTACAACTTCAGTCAGGTACTGGATCTGTCCACGCCATCGCCCATACCTCTGTAACAATCGCCATTAATGGCACACCAACCCGCGGCCTTGGGAAAACATCAAACAGTGCATCGCAACCGTTTCCTGCCAAAATACCTCATCGTGATATTTCAAAATATGTAGGATATCAATTATCCCACATGCACCCCGCGGTGACCTCTTTAACACTTTATATACTAGGTCATAAACATATATGATGTCGGTGCTTTTGCTCCTGACGACACTAGTATAAGACTTCATCATCATTATCCTTCAGATATCCTGTCGCTTGAAATATCACCCTGACGTCAGCATCATATCACAATATAACCTGCATGATAATCGCCTTCATCGGCACAACCTGATCCATCGGAGGAAGATCCTCCTGCTTAACCAATATCAAAAGTCTGGCCGATGAAAAATCCTGATGACGTCACCATCATATCCTGCTGACGTCATCAGCATATCTGCCTACTGCGCACCTCCTCATATCCAGATGACCTCATCATCATGTTTGCAAATATCGGGGGATCTCCACAAGATGATTAGTGTTAGAAATATGACCCCCCCGGACCTTGATGACGTCATCATCATATTGACATCAGGATGATATTCGGAAGATAACCGGATATTTGGAAATATCATCCTGATGCACAAATATCATGCTGCACTGTAGCTCCACTATAAGATCAGGGTGATAGATGAATATGCCAGATATTTGAAAAGATCACCCCCCACTAGATAATGCACGAAGCCGACAGGCGGATATCTCCCTTCGGAAATATCATGATGCAGACAGGCAGAAAAGCGGATATCACCCTGACGTAAGAATGACGTTAGCATCATCAGGATGATAAAACAACGAACATGAAGTGATACAACAACATCAGGATGATATTGACTAAGATCATCCTGACGTTCAAAATATGATGACCACGATGAATATCGGGTCACACTTAGAACTTTACAGCAACATCATCAGGATGATCTTAACAAAGATCACCCGATGTTAAAATATCACCCCGCGAAAGATCATGCAGGCAGAAAATATGATGACCCTCGCAAGCAACACGGCGATAACTGGAAATATGATGATGATGATGACGACCCTTAAAATATCATGATGATGATGATCTTCTCCCCTTAAGAAAATATGATGCCGCAGCTGAGAAATGCTGAGGAGGTCCAACACTTAGGAAAATGGGCAAGAAGATATAGGGTTCAAATGAAGAAACCCCCTAAACATGAAAAAACAACCTCCAGGTCAAAATGAGTAACAACACTAGCTCCGAATGGGGACGTGCAGGTGAAAACCTGCAGCGAGAACCAGATCTCCGGGCAGACCAGGCAAAAACCAAAAAGCACAAACTGTACAAGGCACTTACAATATATACATATTTTTTACAAATGTGCACAGCAACAAGTCATTTATGCAAAATAGAACTTAAGGAATTGGCCATGCACAGGCAATTCCAGAACTTCACCATCTAGGGCCTGGAGGAAATAAGAATCCTCCCCATGAGCACTGCAAATCTGATATGGGCCCATCCATAAGGGTTCAAATTTACCATGTTTACCCTTTTCTTGACCTTTTGCATTCCAAATGAGGACCAGATCATTGACTTGAAACTTCCTTTTTATAGCTCTCCTGTCAAACTGATATTTCACATCTTGTTGTCTCTTGAGATTAATCTGGTGGGCTTTCCTTCTGTTTTCATCCAGTGCAACCAGCTGGTCATGGAATCTTCAATCTCCTCATCATTTTCCTGGATGAATCTGTAAACTGGTAGGAGATTGTTTATGGGCAATCTGGCTGATGCACCATATACTAGCTCAAAGGGTGACATCCCAATAGCCCTTTTTACTGTCACTCTGTCAGCCCATATGGCTAACTTTAATTTTGAGTCCCAAGCTCTCTTATTCTCGTCCAATATCCTTTTGATAATTTTCATGATGCTCTTATTGCTTGATTCTGCTTGACCATTTCCTTGTGGGTGGTATGGTGATGCATATGATAGATTTATCCCATACCTGTTGCAAAAATCAACAAATTCACATGATCTAAAGCACATAGCATTATCAGTGACTATCTTGAATGGTACTCCAAACCTGATGATAATATTTTCCAGTATGAAATCTGTCACCACCTTACTTGTAGCTCTCTTAGTTGGAATGGCCTCAATCCATTTGGTAAAGTAATCAGTTGCCACCAAAATCCAACTGTGTCCCCCACTTGATTTGTTTGCAATTTCCCCTATGAAGTCAATTCCCCATTGCTGAAATGGAGCATCCACAGTTACAGTTCTGAGGGGTAAAGCACCATCATATTTCAGCTTTCCTGAAAATCTTTGGCAAGGGTCACACTTCCTCACTAACTTTTGTGCATCTGAAAAGAGAGTGGGCCACCAATATCCTGCTCTGAGAATTTTATGAGCTGTTGTTTGGGCAGTATAATGTCCACCACACAATCCTTTATGCATATCAATCAAAACATTGTTAGCCATATCCTCATCCACACATCTCAGCAGCACACCATCAGGGTTTTTCCAGTATAGCTCACCTTGAACAATAACATACCTAATTGCATGTAACTTTAAAGTCCTCTTTTGACTGTCACTGAAATGGGAAGGACAATTCAGATTTTGCAAGTAGTAGATAATATCCTTGTACCATTCAGATCCTGATACATTTACACTCTCATTTTGGACTGCATTAACTTGGCATGCTTCCAAGTTTGACTGTGCCATCATCTTGGCTAATCCTTGTCCTCTTACCAACTTGGTAATTTGTATGTCTATGTTAAACTCTTGCAGTTTGTTTATCCATCTGCACCTTCTTCTAGTCACCTCCTGCTGAGTGAATATGTCTTTGACTGCTGCATGGGGTACATATGCAATTATATGTGATCCTACCAGGTAAGGTCTGAAACTTTTGATGGCTCTGACTAGTGCATATGCTTGTTTTTCCATAATATCATATTTCAACTCAGAGGCCTGCAAGGACATACTGAAGAAAGCTATGGGCTGTTCAAAACCATCTTCGTTTTTCTGTAGCAAACATGCAGCAACAGTATGAAAGGAAGCAAATGAAAATACTTGGAATGGCCTAGAAAAATTAGGAGATTTAAGAACAGGGGCCATCTTGATTGCCTCTTTGATACTCTGAAATGATTCTATTGCTTCACTTTCCCAGTGGACAGTTGCATCCTTCTTCATCATCTTGGAAATGTTCCTCGTGGTTTCTGCAAAGTTGGGAACAAATCTCCTAACAAAATTTATCTGTCCAAAGAAGGACTGAACTCCTTTTATAGTTTTCGGCATTTGAATTCTGTCAATAGCAGCCACTCTCTCTGGATCTATCCTGACTCCATCCTTGGAAACAATATGTCCCAGGAGCTTTCCTTCAACTACCCCAAAGGCACACTTCTTTGGATTTAAATAAATACCATACTCTAGTGCTCTTATGAAAATCTGCTCCAGATGCAAACAATGCTGCTCTTCTTTCTTTGAGTAAGCAGTCAAGTCATCCTGATATACAGCCAGGATTGAATCAATCAACCCCGCAAAAGCAACATCCATTGCTCTTTGAAATGTAGCACCTGCATTGGTTAGTCCGAAGGGCATTCTAACATACACATAAGTTCCCCATGGAGTGGTAAAGGCGGTCTTATACTGTTCCAATTCCTTTACCTTCACCTGATTATAACCTGAAAATCCATCCATCATGGATAAGAGTTCACAACCAGTCACTCTCTGCAACATAGCTTCCATATTAGGCAGTGGATAGTTATCCTTTAAAGAGGATACATTCAAGTTCCTGAAGTCAACACAAAGCCTAATATCACCATTCTTTTTTCTGACTAGGACAAGGTTAGACACCCAAGTTGAATGCCTGATTGGCACAATTATTCCAGCTTCCCTAAGCCTTTTGAGTTCTTCTTGCATCTTTGGAGCTAAGGTAGGATTAATAGGTCTTTGCTTTTGTCTAAATGGCTTAGCTCCAGGCTTCAATGGGATCTCATGCTGGAATAAATCTTCCCTATAGGCTTTTAGGTCCTCATATGACCAAGCAAAAACATGTTTATACTTTTTCAGTAATGCAATCAGCATACTCCTAATGTGTGGTTTGAGCTGTTTACCAATGTATACCTTCTGAGGGGCTTGAGATGTCCCCAAATTTATCTCTTCTAAATCTTCCTTATTTGTGGGAGATATCCTTGTGACCAATTTATCTTTACTGTCAAAAGCTCTTTCCAAAGCTACCAACCCTCTAGGGATTTTATTAGTCTTCAACTGAATTATCTCCTTTCCCACAAGAGTTTCTTTTCCATCTATAGTTTCTACAAAAGCTTGGAAATCAATTTCTTGATTCTCATATTCATCTATGCAGTGCAAAAATTTTAACAAGTCCCTATCATCATTAAACACTTGCCAACTGCATATATTTTCTGGTACTGCAGGCCTAATTTTAACTTCTACATTTGTAACATCTGATAGAGTGATGTCATCTGGCCTTATTGCAACATTGGCTAAGAAATCAGCCATAACATTCTTTGACCTCTCTACCCAGCCTATTGAAAATGCATCAAATAGTTCAATGGTATCCCAAACAGCATGCTTGTATTGTTTCAATCTTTTGTTTTTTGAAGCATACTTATCTCTAATTTGGGATACAATCAGCTCAGAATCCCCAAATACTCTTAACATTTTGATTCCATGTTTGAGAGCAATATTTAGGCCTAAGAGTAAAGCCTCATATTCTGCAATGTTGTTTGTGCAATCAAACCTCAGCAAGAAAGAGAATTTGAGGAGCTTACCAGTTGGAGACAGGAAAACAACTCCAGCTCTAGAGCCTTCTTTTGCACAAGCTCCATCAAAAAACATGGTCCACAAACCTTGCTGATCCAATTCTTCAATGCAGACATTTTTCTTTTTATCTTCTGTATCATCTGAGACAACCTTGAAGTTATCACAGTCAGTGTTTACAAAGCATACATGTTCCTCTGCTTCTTGGTCTTCCACTGTCTCTGATGATCTTTGTTCTTTGATTAGCTTAACATCCCTGCCATTCATTGGAATCATGGCATATGACAGGTCCAGCTACATACTTCCACCAATTAGTGCTGCCCATCTTCTTGACAACAACATACCATACTGTGGCTTGATGTCAACCACTGTTATATTCATTTTATATCTCTTTTCAGGAAAAGCTACCAGTTTGAAATCTACATCCTTCATGATTCCAATAACTGGTACCTCTCTGGCATCCATAGCATAACATTTTCCACATGCCTTGTCAATTTTCAATCCAGCTTGTTGCATGATGGCCAAAGGCATGACATTTGTAGATGCTCCAGAGTCAAGCATACAATTTCTGATTATTTTTCCATTTATAACCAGGGAAACATAAAATGGTTCCACTTGTGAAGGACACTTTGTCATAGTCACTCCTAAATAGACTTCAGGAGCCTCATCTTCTTCATTACACATGACATGTTTCTCACCCTGGATCTAAACATTTTGTTTAACTTGAAAAGGTACCCCTGAAATTAGGGATATTGTCCTATTCTTAATTTCTTCCACTTTCATGAGTTCCATAAGTGGAACAGAGACTTTTACCTGGGAGAGGACTTGAGCTATATCAAATGGAGCATAATTTTGTATAACAGCTGTAGCTTGCTCCACAATCTTGTTTTTATCCTGAACTGATTTAGCTCTTACTTTCATAGTTCCCTGATCATCATTCTTGTCTTGGGAACCTTTACCTTGATCTTCAGCCTGAGGGATTCTATTTTCTGGTCCTTGGGATTCATGACCTGTTTTATGTCTGAAGTTCTGTTTATTATTAACCCACTGCCTTTTTTGTAATTCCATCCCCTTATTACCATGCACTGGCTGTCCTATAGTAACATCTTTTGGCTGATGTGGGCTGCTTACCTGATTTTTACCTCTGAGATTGTAGTTGCTCTTGACTTGAGCAACTGCTGCAGCTGTAAAGGCTCTAATTTCCTCATCAGAAGGTCGTTGTAAGTTACTCAGAAAATTGTGTGAGTTCTGAGCATAGGCATAGTTAACTTCATCATCTTCATCATATGGGAACTATTGGCAGCCCTGAGTTCCATCATTTGTACTCTCATCAGCATCATAAAGAGTGTATCCATTGCTTATGGACATCATATTTACATCATCATCTTGCACATAATGTGGCTCATTGCATTCATTACAAGATGTAATATTATCACACAAGGACTGAGCAATCATACACTGTAACTATGAATGTGGCATCTGGCAAATCATACACCATGGAGCATCATCAACAATATTTACAACTTTCTTTAGAGGATCAGGAGTTTCTTTGACATGTTGAGCTCTTTGATTTGTGTTGTTGCGCGGGAATATAGGTTTACCATCATGCCAATTGGTATTGTAAGGCATATCATGCAATGATGGCCTCTTTTCCTGCCTTTGATAGACTTGCCTATCAGGACCTATCCCTTTTTCACTTCTAGCTAATCTATAGCTTAGGTCCTTAACAACATTTGCCAATTTGTCTATCTTATCTTCAGGGGCAGATGTATTACCTTGAGTGTTCTGAGGCTTGTTTGGATTTTGCAGAATTTTCACATCATCCCTTCTGTTTGTCTTGTCCGATGCTTTCCTATTGTTTTCAATATTCACTGCAATTCTGAAAGCATCCCTGAGAGTAGCAGGACCTTTATCTCTTAATCCATATGTAGTTTTTGCATCAAAGGCATTGATATACAATATTATGCACATTGGTTCATTTGGCCTCATGTGATGTGGCAATTTGTTTAACACTTTAGTAAATCTTGCATTAAAATCTGCAACCTGCTTATTTGACCCTTTAGTGATACTGGTGAACTCATTTACAAAAAAGCTAGGGTCAGTTTTGTCACCATATTGCTGCTTGAACATCCTTTTAAAATCATCCCATGATGAAATACTCCGGTCAGGCAGATTCTTGTACCATTCTCTTGCCTCATCTATTAAGGATTGCATGAATGACTTCATGAAAACATCCTCATGTTCAACCTCAAAGTTATCCATGACATTTTGAAAGGCTTTTAGATGATCTTCTCCTGACACAGTGTTGTTTCCTAAAAATTTAGGCACTTGCAGCTTCATATGCTTATCAATGGGGTTAGGATACCCAGGAATACCATCAAATACTAGCTGTCTGAATCTATCTAGTTGCATTGGCTGTCTGTTTAACTGATTAACATTAATATTTCTGTTTGCATTCTGGTTTCTTACATTGTTCAGTGGTATCCTAGCATCATTCACATTTTGTCTCTCATCATTATGTTGATGTTGCACTTCATTTCTCTGTTGATGTCTCTGCACATTTGCATTCTCAAGGGTAGGAATTGAATTATTCTGGGCAGTCCTCAAAGCTTGCACTTTCTTCCGTAAGTCATCTCTGATTGATATTGCCTGCTGATATTCAAACTCGGCCCTCAAGCTCCTAATTTCATCAGCTAGTTCTTCCTCACTGGGCCTAGAGGAGGATGGTTTTACCATATTCTGATCATCATCTTCATCATCCCTCAGAGACTCGGCCTCTTCAAACCTTTCACTAGGGTCTAGAAATGGGCGTTCTTGGAACACCTCTGACCTCATTCTCATGTTACCACCCTGTTGCCTCTCATATGCACCCTGAATATCAGCTTCTGCATTTGAAAAGTAGGGCTCATGCTATCCTGATGGCCTAGGGTTATCTTGCACATCATCATTTTTTCTGGGGGAACCCTCATGACTAACTGAGACAGCTCCCTTTCTTCTGTACATCATTCTTCTTGTTACTGGTAACTCTTCAAATAAAGGATTTTGTTGGGATCTTCTCCCCTGCATATAAATTTTACTTTGACCGGTTGGGAGATTACTTCGGAGTCGCCACCTATTACTAGGAACTGTTTTCTTTTGAAAACCAGGGTTCTTTCAAAAATAACAATTTTCAAATCACCGTCCCCAGTGGAGTCGCCAATTTCTGTTGGTGACTCGGATGGGTCACAAGATATATTACTGGAGATGATTAGATAGTACTTTTTACTTCTCAGTCCCCAGCAGAGTCACCAATTTCTATTGGTTTTTTCCCAGACTGGATGCTTATTCCCAGATTTCCCTACAAGGTAGCCATCAGTGATCAACAGGATCTCTGGGCCAGGGGCCAACAGTGTAGGAGATAGACTCTGTGTTTTATCTCCTCTTCTTCTTCAGGCTCTGCAAGACCTAGGGGGGTATTCCCTACTCAACATCCATGAGGATATGCATACAAGGCTAGGATGCTGACAGAAAGCAGATAAGTCCTCCTGTAAGTAGACCAAAACTGAAAGATAAGAGCAAAGGGGCTAGCTTTGGGCCTATTTGCAGTTGTAGACAGAGGACTGAGGATCCTAAAACTAATTCTAATGTCCTAAAGATTGTTTTAGATTTAGATTTTGATTTTAAGTTTGGATGCAAAGCTGGACATGGTTGTAACACAAACACAAAGCAAGATTGGTGCCTATCCAGGGCCTGGAGTCAGTAGACATACACCTGTGAATGATCAGCATGAACAGCTAAAACTGGATTTCAGGGGGATATATGTGATACCTGCCTTACAGATATCTCCCAATACAGAGTGTTAAGTTATCTCTACTTATGGCATCCCTACTGCAGTGTACCCTTCCCAATGTTCAACCTGAAAACAGTTTAATCTACCCCTTGAGCAGAAGTTAAAAGATCAGACATTCAACATAGGAATTCTATGTTCTAGAATCTCAAATATTACTTAAATATCTAGACTCAGAAGAAAGACACATGCAATACTGGAGACAGAATTGACAAAACACATGCTAAGATAGCATTTCTCATATAAGATTAATCATGAAATCAGTGGGTCCATGCCAAAACATACAACAAGAGATACATAGACTCACAGGTTTAGCTGTACAGAGCAACCAAATCAGCTTGTTTTGAATTACAGAGCCAAAAATCTTCAACTTTCAACAACCTTCAAATGAGAAACACAACCTGCTATATACAGCAAGGAAGGTTCCCAACATTAATTACATAGTTGACCAAAAAAAACCTGCCAGATACATAGTATCAGAAAAATGGTACTCAACGCATTGAATGCGGTAGGTAGAAGAGGGGACAGAAGATGATCTTGAGCCATGAGCCGCCAGCTGTGGATGTACAACTTCAGTCGGGTACTGGATCCGTCCACGCCATCGCCCATACCTCTGCAACAATCGCCATTAATGGCGCACCAACCCGTGGCCTTGGGAAAACATCAAACAGTGCATCGCAACCATTTCCCGCCAAAATACCTCATCGTGATATTTCAAAATATGCAGGATATCAATTATCCCACATGCACCCCGCGGTGACCTCTTTAACACTTTATATACTAGGTCATGAGCATATATGATGTCGGTGCTTTTGCTCCTGACGACACTAGTATAAGACTTCATCATCATTATCCTTCAGATATCCTGTCGCTTGAAATATCACCCTGACGTCAGCATCATATCGCAATATAACCTGCATGATAATCGCCTTCATCGGCACAACCTGATCCATCGGAGGAAGATCCTCCTGCTTAACCAATATCAAAAGTCTGGCCGATAAAAAATCCTAATGACGTCACCGTCATATCCTGCTGACGTCATCAGCATATCTGCCTACTGCGCACCTCCTCATATCCAGATGATGTCATCATCATGTTTGCAAATATCGGGGGATCTCCACAAGATGATCAGTGTTAGAAATATGACCCCCCCGGACCTTGATGACGTCATCATCATATCGACATCAGGATGATATTCGGAAGATAACCGGATATTTGGAAATATCATCCTGATGCACAAATATCATGCTGCACTGTAGCTCCACTATAAGATCGGGGTGATAGATGAATATGCCAGATATTTGAAAAGATCACCCCCAACTAGATAATGTACGAAGCCGATAGGCGGATATCTCCCTTCGGAAATATCATGATGCAGACAGGCAGAAAAGCGGATATCACCCTGACGTAAGAATGACGTCAGCATCATCAGGATGATAAAACAACGAACATGAAGTGATACAACAACATCAGGATGATATTGACTAAGATCATCCTGACGTTCAAAATATGATGACCACGATGAATATTGGGTCACACTTAGAACTTTACAGCAACATCATCAGGATGATCTTAACAAAGATCACCCGATGTTAAAATATCACCCCGCGAAAGATCATGCGGGCAGAAAATATGATGACCCTCGCAAGCAACACGGCGATAACTGGAAATATGATGATGATGATGACGACCCTTAAAATATCATGATGATGATGATCTTCTCCCCTTAAGAAAATATGATACCGCAGCTGAGAAATGCTGAGGAGGTCCAACACTTAGGAAAATAGGCAAGAAGATATAGGGTTCAAATGAAGAAACCCCCTAAACATGAAAAAACAACCTCCAGGTCAAAATGAGTACCAACAGGTGGTCCTACACAAAGTGAACCTGAAAGTTAACTAAATGTTAATGCTGAGTCTCCCATTGCCCAATTATTTGCTTCTCCAATTGAGTCACCCATGCATACTCCTAAAATGACTCTCAATTCATCTAATGATACTTCTTATATGACTGATATGAAACCCAACCCATTTTTATGTCTCTTTATTCATAAATGGCCATAAACTCAGTAATTGTATCATAGATTTAGGTGCTTCTGATAATATTATGCCTCCTTCTATAGCCAAAGCCCTAGGCCTATCCCTTACAAAAACATTTGGTAGGTGTTACTCCATGGATGGCAAACAGATTTCTTTGCTCAGACAAATCAAAGATGCACGAGTTGCTCTTGCAGCCTATCCTGATAAAAGAGTGAAGTTGACTATTTTGGTAGTAGATATTCCTGCTAGTTATGGGATGTTGTTGAGCAGGACTTTTTGCAAAGATTTGGGTGGGCAAATTAAATTGGATTGGTCAGAAGATACAATTCTAGTGGGAAAGCAGAAAGTTAAGCTAGAACCTGAACCTAAATGCAAGTTTACTGTATACCCTTCTGATGATCCTAAGTCTCAGATTTTATTTGAAGAATGTGAATTTGGTAATTATTTTCTCTCTTCTGAGGACATGAAGGAAGAATCTGTCCCAAAGTCTATTCATTCGGATGATCTATGGACCATGGAATTTGATGGTAGTTGTGCTACCGCTGGTTCAGGAGCAGGGGTTGTTTTGGTCTCACCTGATGGTGAAAATTTTCCTTACTCTTTCAAGCTAGAATTTAAAAACACTAATAACACTGCAGAGTATGAGGCTCTATTGCTTGGGTTAAATGAAGCCAAAGGAAAGGGTGTAAAGATGCTTAAAGCAAAAGGAGATGCTAAATTAATTGTTAAACAGGTGAGAGGCATTTTTTTAGTTAAAAATGAAAGATTGAGGCATTACAGGAACAGAGTTTGGGATGAGATAGAATATTTTGATGCCTTCTCTATTAAGGCAATAGATCAGAACACACGGGTAGATACTCTAGCAGTATCAACTTCTCTTCTTCTCCCACATCCTGATTTCAAAATGGATTCATATAGAATAGAACTGGTCTACCGTCCTAATGTCCCAAATAATGCTAAAAATTGGCAAGTTTTTGAGAATGATAGGTAGATCAAAAAATTCTTGGAGAATGCTGAGATGTTCCTGGGAACTTACTTTGAAGGTTCTGAAGTAGAATGTAAAGAATTCAGTCCTGATCCAGGGATCATTTTAGAAGATGATGTAATTCAGTTGAAGGGAAACAAAATCCCCAAAGGGATGGTCTCTCTAGATCATTTGTTCACTCAACAAGATGAATATACCAAAGGCAAACTTGTTCAGAATACTGACAAATTGAGGGATAATGAGAAAATAAACATTGGGAGTGAAACTGATCCTAAATGGATTTCTATTGGTAGGTGTTGCTCACTAGAGGAGAAAAACAAATTGATTAATCTATTGATTAGGTATAAAGATGTCTTTGCTTGGTGATATGATGACCTAAAGGATTTTAGGCGTGGGCAGTTTCAGCATCATATTCCTTTGAAAACAAACGCAACCCCATTCAGGCAGAAGTTGAGAAACTATAACCCAAAGGTTGCTGAGGCCATCTTTAAGGAGATTGACAAAATGTTGAAGGCTAGGATTATTTATCTGATTCATCACTCCACCTAGGTGGCAAACATTGTCCCAATATGCAAAAAGAATGGAGAAATCAAAATTTGTGTTGATTTTAGGAATCTGAACCAAGCCAGCTTGAAAGATAATTATCCCTTACCTGTGATGGATCACATTTTACAGACAGTTGCTGGATTGGAAATGATGTCCATGTTAGATGGATTCTCAGGTTATAATAAAAAAAGTGTGGCTGCATCTGATCAACATAAAACTGCTTTCACTACACCCCGGGGAACTTTTGCCTATAACCGTATGCCCATTGGTTTGATTAATGTTGGTGCAACTTTTCAATAGGTGATGGATTCATCCTTTAGAGATCTAAAAGATAGAATTATTGTCATTTATCTTGATGATTTAACTATTTTCTCTAGAAAAAGAGAGGATCATCTGAAGGATCTAGAGATCATTTTGCAAAGGTGTCAGAGTCATGGCATATCTCTTAATCCTAAGAAGTCAATTTTCTGTGTAACAGAAGGTAAGTTGTTGGGACACTTAGTTTCAAAGGATGGAATCAAGATTGATCCGAAGAGGGTTAGAGCAATACAACAGCTAAGTCTTCCTTCTAATAGGACTGGAGTTAAGTCTTTCTTTAGCTAGATTAACTTCCTTAGAAGGTTCATTCTTGATTTTGCTGAGATTACAAAACATATTGTAGGGATGATAACTAAAAAATAGGCATTCAGATGGAATGAGGCTGCTAAGAAAACATTTGAAGATATTAAAGAAGCAAGTGCACAAACACTTACTTTGGTAAACCCTGATTTCTAGAAAGATTTTATTATTTATTGTTATGCTTCAGAAAATACCATGTCTGGTATCTTATTACAAAAAAATGAATTGAATGTAGAAGCCCCAATAGCCTTTATGAGTGTTCCTCTCAAGAAGCATGAACTTAAATATTCTTTAGTTGAGAAATAAGCTTTCACTGTAGTAAAGGCTGTCAAACAATTCAGATATTACATACTTCATTCCCATTCAGTTGTATTTGTTCCTAGTTCGGCTGTGAAAAGCATTCTGACTCAACAAGATGTTGGGATGAATAATAGAGCAACATGGGTTGCTAAAATTCAAGAATATGACTTGGAAGTTAGGCCAACCAAATTAGTTAGAGGTCAAGGTCTGTGCAAATTGATGCTAAAAGTAAGGAAGAAGAAGAAGAACTTCCCAATGTCCTGTTGGTAAGTTTACAAGATCCATGGTTCCTAAATGTGGCACACTATCTTACTATGGAGACTGTCCCAGTCACTTATCCCCGAAGGAGAAAAGAAATCTAAAGTTAAAAGCAGCGAAATATGTCATTTGGGGTGATGTCTTATATAAAAAGGGACTAGATGGAACCTTCATGAGATGTGTAGATAAAGAACAACAATACAAGTTGTTGGAAGTTTTTCATAATGAAGCTTGTGGTGGACATTTCTCTTCTTCTGTCACAGCATTCAAAATCCTTAGAAATTGTTATTATTGGCCAGGTATGTTCAAAGATGCATACAAGTGGGTAGCTAATTGTGAAAAATGCAAAATGTTTTTAGGAAGGCCACAACTTGCAGCATTGCCGGTAAGGCTTGTTGTTATTGAAGAACCTTTCAAACAATGGGGTTTGGACTTTATTGGGCCTCTTTCACCTCCTTCGAGTGCTGGATATACACACATTTTAACAGCAATGGATTATTTTATGAAATGGGTTGAAGCAGCCCCTGTGAAGAGAACGACTTCAGAAGTGGTATGTAATTTCCTCAAAGAAAATATACTGGTACGTTTTGGTGTTCCTTAGAAGTTTGTGGCAGATAACGCTACCAGTTTTTCTTCAATTGAACTTACTTCATTTTGCTATGAGCATAGTATCTCTCTTTCTCATTCATTAGATTACTACCCTCAAGGGAACGGACAAGCTGAGTCTAGTAATAAAAATCTGATAACCATCATGAGGAAATTAGTGAGTGATAACCCCAAAGATTGGTATAAAAGTTTGTATGAAGCACTCTGGGTTGACAGGATAACCCCAAAAAGGGCAATAGGAATGGCACCTTTTGAGATGGTTTATGGAATAGGAGCTTAGTTATCATTGCCTCTAGAATTATCTGCAGCCAAATTACAAAATGTAATTGAAGATCAATACTTTCAAGATTCCTTAGAGAAAAGAGTTATGTACTTAACCAGGATTGAGGAGGAAAGGAATGAATTGGTTGATCAAATTACTGCTCATCAAGCCAGGGTTAAAAAGATTTTTGATCAAAAAGCAAGACCCAAAAAATTCATGGAGGGAGACGAAGTGCTGCTGTGGGATAGGAGGAGAGAACCTAAAGGGGCACATAGCAAATTTTATTCACTCTAGAAAGGACCTTTCAAAATTCATCAGGTACTAGGTCCTAATTCTTTCAAATTGGAATATCTGGATGGAGTTGTTTTACCCCTATCCTATAATGGACAGGATCTTAAATTGTATCGACTATAAAACAGGTGTTCCTTGTTTTGTACATAGTCTTTCCTTTGTTGTCCTGTGCTGTCATTTTCCTTCTTCAATTTTGGTTTGCTTTGTTCCTTTTCTTTCATCCCTGTGTTTTAGTTTGTATGTAACCAGAGTTTCTGAGTTCTCTGCATTTTGTCATAAAATGTAGTCCCCAATCAGAGCCAATGTTACCTGTTAAGTCGCCCTTATTCAATTTTTCGTGAAACAACCCTAAGCAAGAGTCGATTTACCATCTTCCCTTATTGGTCATATGTTTGTTTCCTAAGTCAACTCTTTGTTCTTAAAGTTCACCCACCTATCATCTTTTGTGTGTGAAATTAATGAACAGTTGAACCTTTGAACTTGAACCCTTTTCAAGGTTCAAGAGTTCAATACTCAATGCTTCATAAGGAATCGTGTACACTTAGTCCCCTTGTGTAATTCAATGTGTCCTTGAACCTTATGTTTGAACCTCATAGCGAAGTTCAACGGTTCAATGGTTCAAAAGTTCAATGACTATAGTCTCATTTCTTCCCGAAGCCTTCTCTAAGTCAAAATTAGCGAGAGATTTAGAGGAAAATATATCCAAAAATTATTATGAAGTGGAAAGTTCTAACGTTCGAAAGGTTATGGATAATAATTACACATCGAGATCGTGCGTGAGAAATGCTTGCAATTAATGCATTTGTCAGAGTTCATGTCTTATCAAGCATTTTCAGCACGTATTATTTCAGCTAATAATTATTCGACCTGGTTTAATACCTTTATCAAGAAAGAACGAGCCAAATTTAGCAAATAAACACACTAGGTGATGCAAAAGGAGAACAGCGTGGGAGGTATATGATTTTTGTTGCCCAATTTCATAGTAATTTCAGATACATTGAAGGTGAGTTCTACTCTTCCTATAAGTTGTTTCCATTACTTTGGTGGAAAGAAGAATCATTTTGAGTTTCCAACAATATTTAAGAAGTTCAAATCATTTTTCATTATATCCTCCAATCTGTAGCTATGAAATCTGCTTGTCTTGGTTACGAGCACAGCCGTGGTCTCATCTATTCTCTTCCTGAATTTGGGGATACCTCTCTAGTTTAATATGATTTAGAAGATTTTAGGGAGAGGGTTAAAAATCCTGTGCCAACTCCTATGATGGAGAAGATAGTGGAAAGTGGTTTGGTCGAAGCTGCAGCCTTTCCCATGGCTATACAGTGCCCCGAATTAGTTCTGGAATGCATGAGTAGATATGACCCCCAAAATAGGTGTATCAGAATTGCAGATGGCAATGTGTTACTACATATCAATAGACAAACCCTAATGTCTGTGATGAGAATTCCGCCCAAGAAACCATATTCTGATCTCAGTATTACTTCTTTCTATGGTCATTTTTCATTGAAGAAAGCAAACTACAGGAGAGTAATTGCAAGAAATTGGTTACTGAAATTCCAAAAGGGGGGTTCAAGACTGCCCAGACCACTGACAAGAGATCACATGATTCAAGAGGTAAAGGATATTGTAGTGTTGCTACATAGGCTAAAGGGTAACTCCTAGGCATATTATTGGGAAGACTAGATGTATTTCTTCATCCAAGTGATCCTCCAAGGAGAACAGTATTTGGACTGGGTAGAAATCATAGCCAAATGTTTGCATCTAGGTCTGAGTAATTGTTTGGGGAGTAAGGATTTTTATATGTCTTCATACCTCTTCTATCTCCTGGTGTCTACAAGACAATGGATAGGGCTACCTCATGTACCCTTGATTGGAGACAACAAAATCTATGATTATTGTTCACAATTATATATGCAAAATTGTTATGAGAACTATAGGAGAGTTAATGATGTTTTTACTAGAAGAATGACTCATGAATTGGCAGACAACATTAATAAGAGGATGTTCGATGAAGCTATGTAGCTGATCAGTATTTATGGTAGTTTCTTTATTTAGTTTCCCAAATTTACTTATATCAGAGTTGGGGGTTTTGACAGTGAACCCATGAAGTTGCCCAAGTATGTTTTTGACCGCTTTGCATTGATAGAAGTCTACAGATAGCTAGCCCATGTGGATAAGAAATTCCCAATGAAGAAGGAATCTAGTATATCTTTTCCCATTGAACTTGGACACTATTCATACCAATCAATTTCTGATGCTTTGAATTTAGAAGTGGATCTTAAAAAATTCAATTTTTAGTACTATACTGCCAGATTCCAATACTATTCAATTTTGGAACAGGATTTTCACATATTCCTCAAATAGAGGACTATTGGGAGGATTGTTCAGATGAATTTGAGGTCAGAAAGAGGCTTTGGTGTAGGTTCTCCTTAGGGCAAATAGTTACCCTCAATTTAAATATGAATATTTCTGGAATAGTTGATCATGAGGAACAAGTGATTGATCCTCAATTTGAACAGATAAAACTATTACCTATTCCAGAAATTGATTGGGATAAAAATGAAGAGGATCAGATTGAGGTTAAAACCCTCCCAGTGATAAGGAGAACTGAGAAATGGTTGAGGAAATGTAGACTGGAGGAAGTTCAAAATAAAAGTTCCTAGCAATGTGCACCAATGGCTAAATCACCATCTCCAATAAGCTCTTCTAATCAACTTATTGCTATCTGTGATATAGGTACTCCCAAGCCAAAAACTGGAAGAGGTCCTATCATCAAAGAGTCCAAGAAAGCCCTTACAACTATTCTACTCCCTCATGCCACTAGATCAAGAACTAAAAGCATGAAGAAGAAGTAGATTTCTGAGAGAATAGTTGTGGACTTGAATTCTGAAGAGGATTCGGGAGAAGCAACAAATGATAAAGAATTT
The DNA here is from genome assembly GCA_027924645.1 of Cunninghamia lanceolata. Lineage (NCBI taxonomy): Eukaryota > Viridiplantae > Streptophyta > Pinopsida > Cupressales > Cupressaceae > Cunninghamia > Cunninghamia lanceolata. Next base: position 6,866,272 of record BSBN01000578.1, on the reverse strand, counting down.
GATACACCAATGGTAGAGGAAATTAGTACAAATCAACAGGTAGTGTGTATGAGGAAATTTGACTATGATAAACTAACAAAATCAAAAACCAATAACATAAAGAGAACGAATCTAAATAAAAGCCATGACTAATAAATCAATGAAATATGAAAGCTTTTAACGAGATTTGTATTGTTCCCTTTGGATGAATGTGTATTGCTTAATAGTGCTGTGAAACTATGGTTGCAATAGGCAAGTAAAGTGCTCAAAGATCAATGTTAAAAGGTTGTGAAGGTTGCTCAATCGATGCGATGTATGCTCAAAGCGCTGTTAAGTATGCCTGAGAATAAGTGATCGAAGAGGATTTATGAAGGAGATGAGGGGGGTTTATATAGGTTTCAACAAAGATCGATCAACGGTCAAGATAATTCACAAGAATCAACGGAGGAGATAAAACAAATAACCATGATGAATGTGCACACGACATGTGTCAATCCATAAGGATATTTTTATTAAGATATGATGAAAACAAGATTGATTGAATAGATAACTCAACTTGTAATTTTTCTTTTTTTAGAGTTCTAAAAATAAGACTGATTGTGCACATGAGTTAACAAGATATTTTAAGAGGAATTGGAAGATAACTGAAATTAAATAAATAAATTTATTTAATTGTTTGTGCATGATAGAGGAATAGATAAGACTATAAATAAAATATTTGATTTTATTTATTTTTAGAGGATTGAGATAAATAAATTTGCATGATTTATTTAAATTTAGAAGAATAATTGATTTAATTAAATAATGTAACATTATTTAATTGTAGATAAAAGAGAATTGTGATGAATTAATTAAACAATTAATTTAATTAATGTGGACTTGAATTTTGGAAAGAGGATAATGATTTAATTAAATAATTGAAATTATTTAATTGTGGAAGAATAAGGTTGATTTAATGAAAATTAATTAAATAAAGAAGATTTGTTTAATTAATGTTGAAAGTATGTGATTTAGAAGAAATAGATGAAATTAATTAAATAATTAGATTATTCAATTAATGTTGACATGTAGGTGATTCGACAGATTTGATGAAATACAAGTAGTGCGATGACTTGGTCATTTTAGGGTGTCTACATTTTGCCCCTCTTTGATGCAATGCAGTTTACAGCATTGCGTCAAAGAAATTGATTGTTGAAGACATGATACAATTTTGATGCCCCTGTGTGGGTAGTTGCCCCAGCATATGCCCCCTCGAGCAGAAAGATGGGGAAGCGACAGAAGGACTGGGTTGACGCTCAACTAGATGAGTGCGCGAGAAGTTTAGAAGGAAAAGCAGAATGGGGTGGGAAGAAAAAAAATGTGGGGGGAGACACTATAAATAGGTCCTAAGGGGACCACAATCCTCATTTACACCCTAAGAGCTTCTAAATTTAGAGACTAGAGTCTCCAAACTTAGGGTGAGAGAGTTGAGTGGAAGGAGCTGATAGCAGAGGAGAGATGTTGATTCCCGTGCACAGGCATCGGGTGGAGCTAGTGTGGACATATGGGAGGCCAGTAGGAGCTCCGGCAGCGGTAAGTGTCTGAAAACCTCATTTAAATTTGACATTTTAAGGTGGCTAGGGCTAGGTTTAGGGAGGTAGCTTAGGTTAGCCAAAAGCGCTAAAAGGTAGTTTAGCGCATCTGGTAGTCGTCTTAGGCACTTTTGGCATGCCGCAACGCGTCTGGTAGGGCAGTTCAGCACTTTTGGAAAAGACAAAGCACTTTTGGTTTTTGGGCACCGCACAACAACGTGATTGGTATAAAGCTGTAGTGCTCTTGGTGGAGCAGTGCAGTGCTATTGGTTCGGAAGGAAAGCGCGGTTGGTAGGGAGGAAGGAAAATCGCATCGCTTTTGGTAGCATAGAGCGGTGCGGTTGTAGGCATAGTGAAGCGCCCTTGTTGAAAACAAGTCGCATTTGGTGCAGAAAACAAAACACCTTTGTAGGATTAGTAAGGCGCGTGTGGTAACACAGTGTAGCGCTCTTGTGGAAATCAAGGCGCCTTTGGTTTGGATAGAAGAATGCGATAGGTAGGGTTGACCAAAGGGTTGACTACCCTAGTTTAGAAAAGGGGAGAGTTGGTCTGAGGGCTCACAGTATAGAATAGATGTAGGTAGGATTTGGGGGATATGGCATAAAAGAACTGACAAGTGGTTGCTTGGATGCAGAGGATTATGCCGTCATTGATGTCGCGAGAGCGACACCACCCTATAGCACATGAGGTAGTACAATTGATGTGGGAGGAGGACGCATTCCTAGAGCACGCAGGATTGTGGCATGTTGCGCACTTGACACACATTAGGGCAAATCTCGCCCTAGTGACAATAGTGGTTGAGAGATTCCATAGTGAGACAGGCTCGTTTCACTTTTCAACAGGGGAGGCAACAGTGACGCTAGAGGATGTGTATCGCATCCTCAGGATTCGGATTGATGGCGAGAGAGTGGACTTTGACCGGGCATGGGGTGAGGCAAGCTTGGTAGAGGTATTCTACACAGATGACCTGTAGATAGATGACGACGAGATTCAGTGGGCAGACGTCCCGAGACTCTGTGATAGGATCAGATGGATAGTTGCTTCACTGATTGGCGGCCTCTTGTGCCCAGATAGGTGATCCAGAGGACTATCTGTTGGATGGGGCATGCTGCTATCGGGGATGTTTACACATGGGAGATAGTACGCATGGGGGACCTGTGTGCTTGGATAGTTGTATCGTGATATGCATGACTGTGTTTACAGGAGAGGCTGGAGTCTCTCAGCAGGAGTTACTCTTCTACAAGTGTGGGTGTGGGAGCACATCCCAGTGATCAGACCCCTTACACAGCACTGCTGGGAGAGGGGGGAGCCATATGTGTTTCTATATGAGGGAGTCATCACACATAGGAGGCTTGGATCTATTAGCCATTGGAGGCGGTAGATCAATGAGATGGACCTATTTATTTAGAGGCCATGGTTACTATGCGAGGAGTGGGAGGACCAACATGAGTAGCTAATGTAAGGCAGACAAGTGTGGTACTTATTTGGGAGATGGACTGACACCATTAAGAGATACCTGCCAGAGCAGGTACTCAGATAGTTTGGACTGCCATAGGGGCTGCCAATTGGAGAGGTGACACATGCAAGGACTCGATGGGAGGCAGGGGACTGGGATGCAGAGATTCTAGTGGCTACAACTTTGGTAGAGGTACGGGGACTTGTCCCAGTGAGATGGGACTGGGATTCAGGATTGGCAGATCCAGGGACATTGCCAGAGTACGAGAGGTACTGGCAGACACACAAGCTAGTGTGATTGACTACACCAGGTGTGGCAGGGGCAGTGGGGGAGGTACTAGTCCCAGGTGCAGAGGCCAAGATGAGGTGATAGGCCAGAGAGGTGAGAAAGCAGGCAGTTGGGGAGGCCAGAGGCTAGTAGGCAGATGTGGAGATGGCTGAGGAGGGGGATCCGATTGTAGAGACTGACTTACAGTGGGCTGAGCGGCTACTACAAGAGGAGATAGCCTACAGGACACGGTTAGAGCTTCAGATGGTGAGGCTGCGGAGAGACAGGGATGCGGCGAGGGCAGAGGTGAGACATACCAAGGCCCTAGCACAAGTGTAGACACAGATAGAGGCTACGACACAGACAGCCCTAGTGCAGGCACAGTCATAGATGCAGGCACAGGTACAGGTAGTGATGCAGGCACAGGCATAAGCAACACCCGCACTGATAGGGGATAACGGGCAGTGAGCCCAGGCTATCAGGGAGAGAGATGTAGAGACATAGCTATGGCTAATAGTAGAGGCCACACTACAAAGAGTGAGGTAGGAGAGAGACGAGGTACATCGTGCACTAGGTGCCGATCAGAGGACTTTATATAGTGAGCTCGTTCGGGTGCAAGGAGAGCTAGTGTCAGCAGGCAGAGAGGTTGAGTATTACAGGGGTCTCTATGCAGGTGTGGTGCTAGCGGCTCAGCAAGCACCGAGCTATAGGGATAGGAGCAGATCCAGAGCATCTGGGTCCCATAGGACAGGGTAGTTATTCTCCTCAGTTAGAGGTCCATTCGTGCCACCAAGGGGAGGAGAACCAACAGGGGGATCTATACCAAGCACAAGTGGAGGACAGGGGCCACAACAGGAGGGCAGCTCTACCCACTAGAGCATGTACACTTGTATATTGTATCATTTTGGACTGATGCCTGTGTGCATCTTGATGTATATTTTGCGGGCTCTCGATAGCCTTGATGTACTATATTGATGTATATTTGGATGTATACATATGGACTATTGATGTAGACACATACATTTTGTATTTTGATGACCTTTACATGATATATATGATTGCATATTATGTGCACTGATGTTCATGCTTTTGTGTATGCAATCTATGATGACATGGATGTGATGATATGTATGTATGATTATGGATTTATGTGATGATGTATACTGCTTATATGATGCTTATATATGTATGATGTATGATGACACGATGCTGATAGATGTATGATGATATAGATGCCAGGACTTTGTGATGACATGATGTAGATGCTATGACTAGCGATATCTAACATGTGGGTTTTGCAGATATGCACCAGAGAGAAGAAAAGAGGAGATGGAAGATGGAGACTGTTGATTGATCATTGCAATGAAAATGATATAAGGGTTGTGTGAATGGATGATGAATGAGCTTGTTGCATTGGTTTCACATTTGTATATAAAGAGCAATCCTCATTTTTGATATAGCACGTGGATAGTTCGCCACCAAGGTATAAAAGACCAAGGTGCTGTGATATCCGAGTGTGTGGACATTGACTCTACAAGCAAGCAGTTTGATATTAGATCCCTTAGGCATAATATAACCTTGTTGGTACATGTGAATGAGCCATAGTCTTGAATATAAAATAAACTTCAATGCATGTAAATGCAAGAAGAGTATAAAATATGTAAGATTCTAGGACGTAACACACACAAGATAAATAAAATGCTAAGAAAGATACTAAAGATCATTCCTCAAACATGGCATACAAAAGCAATGACTATGCCCCCAATCCGTACTACATCATAACATACCAAGATTATAGATAAATCAAGGTAGCCTTGAATAGGTAATGGACAAAGGAACAAAAGATAAACCAAAAAGCAAATTGATTGACTTACAAAGTAAACATATAGCCAATATATTCTCTTGCCAAAGAGGTTGCTCATGATAGATTGGGTAGGAAAGATAACAGCCTTATCATAGGAGTGATGTGTTCATTAAAGGGGGCTATCTACCTAAAAAGACAATATCTTGTTCCAGGAGATGCTACATGTCGCAGGAGACGCGTGTGTTGGTCTCGACAATGGAACATTTTACAGAAGACAAGCTTGTGGATCTAGTACTATGGTTAAGCTAGACTTAGCTAATGTTGGCAATCAGAATAGTGGGACAGTAGATGACTCCGGAAGAAAGCTGCTTTGCTTTAGGTTTGCTAAGGACTTTTTCTTTGAAAGGATGCGCTAGCTTGATGCTTGAGTTAGTCAAGTCGAGGCGAATGGATTTTGATAAACGAAAGACTAGAAGGATGACACGTCAATGGATTGGGGTTGGTGAAGAATGATGAATCGTATGTGCCTGAGTACCGGATACATCCTTCGTATTCTAGACTGCCTACATACCCCGTATCCACGGGATCAAGGCACATTACGAGAAAAGATGAAAAATGATAATATATAGTTCTGGATAGAGTGATGAGATGGGTCAAGGTGCTTGAGCTTGGGTTGGGGAAATGATGAGATCTTATGTACCTGAGTATTGGATGCTTCCTTCATATTCCAAACTGCCTACATACCCATATCCATGGGGTCAAGGTACTTTAAGATGGAGAAGAGATTAACATGTAGTTCTGGTTGGTGTGATGATGAGGGAAAAGGTGTTGAGAAGATAACAACCTTATCGTATGAGCGATGTGTCCATTTAAAGGGTGTTATCTACGGAAAGGAGAAAAGACTGAAGTGTTTGTGAACCACGAACAAGGATCCATTCCTAGACCTAGGTTAAGGAAAGAGTTGCCCCCATTCTGGTAGAGGAATTTGCATAGGTGACTGATGAAACAGACATAGAAAGCTTGACCTAGGACAAGACAGTGATAACCATTGACATAGATCAAGATGTGGGATGACGATGATGGACACTGACAAATTTCCAAGCTATACTAGATAGGGAGATGGAAATGCAAACAAGGTCAATGGTTTTATTATGGATGGATGGATGAATCTTGTTGTGAAATGGACATGGAATGAACAGGACTCGATAGATGATGGATGCTGACTCTACACATAGCACCTGTTTGCCAGGTTTTCACTATGGTACTTATTCAAGGTGCCCGTTTGCCAGGTTTTCACTAGAGGATGGATTTTTTTATTTTTTTGTGTTTTTCATTTTTTTTTTGGAATATTTTGAGGATCAGGCATAGAACTTCTTGAGATGAACACTATTAAGTGGTTCATCTAGAGGAATGCCGTCAGGTGTAGCTAAAGTATAAGCTCCTAATTCATATACTTCTATCACAATAAAGGGACCTAACCAGTTAGGCTCAAACTTGCCCTTCTTTTCTCGATCTACTTGATTTCACTGATTCTCTTTGAGTACAAGATCACCAACTTGAAACTGTCTTTCTTTGATCTTTTTGTTGTAATTTCACTGGAGGCGGTTTTGATAGACATGAAGATGATTAAGCATGGCAAGGTGCCTTTCATCTAGTAGTTCTAACTCAGCTAATCTAGAAGTGCGATACTCCTCTTCGTCAATCAGGTCTTGCATGGATACTCTGAGGGATGGGATCTTGACCTCTATAGGTAGGATGGCTTCAGAGCCATAGACCAAGGCATAAGGTGTGGCACCAGTTGGTGTTTTGATACTAGTGCGCTAGGCCCATAGGGCGGGATTGAGTTGCAAGTGCCAATCACGACCAACTTCATTGACTGTTTTCTTGAGGATTTTGAGAATGGTTTTATTGGAAGCCTTAGCTTGGCCGTTACTCTGTGGATAGTAGGGAGTTGAAAAGAGATGTTGGATATTGTATTGTGTGCATAAGGCATGAACATCTTGGTTCTTCAATGGTCTCCCATTATCAGTGACAATGGCTTGGGGGATACCATACCGAAAAATGAGGTAGTTAAGGATAAACTTGGCTATTTGCTTACCGGTGATTAGATCATGAGAATGGCTTCAACCCACTTCATGAAATACTCAGTGGCAGTAATGATGAATTTATGGCCACTGGAAGAGGATGGGTGGATTTGTCCTACAAGGTCGAGACCCCATTGAGAAAAAGGCCATGGAGTTGTTACAAGTTGTAGTTCATGAGCTGGTGCATGAATTAAATCTCCATGCTGTTGGCATTGTAGACACTTCTTAGCAAATTGTAAAGCATCATGCTCTATTGTAGGCCAGTAGTAACCTGTTTTGAGTATCTTCTTAGCAAGATTAGGATCGGTAGAATGTGTGCCATAGACACCTTCGTGTATGTCTTGTAAGGTAGCTTCGGCTTCTTCCCCGTTAAGACATCGTAAGAGGATACCATCGAGACTGTGGCGATATAATGTATCACCTAGAATGGTGTAGCGAGAGGATCGATGGATAAAGGTTTTGCATTGGGTAGATGAAAGGTCAGAGGGAAAGGTATTGTTTTTAAGGTATTCATAGATATCTTCATACCATTAGGAATTGGGACCAACAAGTTCGCAGATGATTTCAGTAACTGGAGCATCGACGGCGGGTATCAACAATTGCTCGATCAAGAATTCACATTTCTGTGTATTAGCAGGCATGTCTATAAGTGACCCTACAGAAGCCATAGAATCTGCAGCTTTGTTATGCTCTCTTGGAATTTGTTCAAATGTGATGGAAGAAAAGTGTGGTTTGTAGGCATCCACTAGTTGCTTATAGGGGACCAACTTTTCATCTTTTGTTTGGTACTCATCTGTGACTTGTCGAATGACTAGTTGTGAGTCTCCATATACCTGTAGTTCTGTGATGTCCCATTGAATTGTTGTATTGAGACCTATGAAGAGTGCTTCATACTCAGCTATGTTGTTGGTGCAAGGGAATGCAAGACGATATGACTTTGGAATATAGTCATTTTGTGGTGTGATAAATAAGATACCAGCCCCTGATCCATGCTGTGTGTAGGAACCATCAAAGTACAACTTCCACATTATTGAGTTGGAAAGAGTGAAGAGATTCTCATCTGAAAAGTCTTCTACCATAGGGTGTGTATCTGTCATGGGTGCTTCTGCTAGCTGATCTGCTAGGGCTTGTCCCTTGATGGCTTTTCGATCCATATACTCAATGTCGAACTCACTAAGGATCATGACCCATTTAGCTAGTATGCCTGTAAGAGCTGCTTTTGCTAGTAGATATACTTCAAGGCATCAATTTTTGCTATAAGATTTGTGCGTTGATTTAGCATGTAATGCCGCAGCTTTTGGGAAGTGAACACTACTGCTAAACAAGCCCTTTCCATCGGTGAAAAATTGAGTTCATATCCCACCAAGGTTCAACTGATATAGTAGATTGCATGCTCTTTTCTGGATTCATCATGTTGTGCTAGCAAGGCCCCTAGGGCCGAAGTTGTAGTTGAGATGTATAATATCAAAGGTTTATCCACAACTGGTGGAACCAACACAGGAGGTGTAGCTAGGTACTCTTTGAGCTGATCAAATGCTGCTTGACACTTATCATCCCATCGGAATGAGACATCCTTATGGAGCAAGTGTTGAAATGGTTGACAATTATCTACTAGCTGTGAGATGAAATGCCTAATGGATTGCAACCTTCCCTGAAGGCTCCTTAATGCTTTGAGGTTCTTTGGTGGAGGCATCTCCACTATAGCCTTGACTTTTGCGGGGTCTACTTCAATGCTTCTACTAGATACAATGTATCCCAACAACTTTCCTGATGTTACACCAAAGACACACTTCTTTGGATTGAGGCGCACTTGGTATTTCTCAAGCCTATCAAAGATCTATCCTAGAACCTGTATGTGATCTGCCCTAGAAGATTTAGCTAGTATGTCATCCACATATTCCTCCATGATATGATGAAAGAGATCGTCGAATATCACTGTCTTTGCTCTTTGATAAGTTGCCCCAGCATTCTTTAGACCAAACGGCATGAAACACCAACAATAATTACCCCACGGACAAGTAAAAGTTATTTTATGTTGATCTTCCTCTGCTATCCTTATCTGATTGTAGCTGGAGAATCCATCCATGAGAGAAAGCATTTCATGACATGCTGTCAAGTCTACTATAATATCAATGTTTGGTAATGGAAAGTCATCTTTGGGACATGCTTTTTTAAGATCTCTAAAATCATTACAAATGCGGATGCGCCCATTGGGTTTAGACACAGGTACAATGTTTGAGACCCAATCTAAATAATCAATAGGTCAGATAAACTTTGCATCTAACAACTTTTGTATTTCCACTTTTACCAAGAGGGCTATTTTTGGGTGCATATTTCTCAGCTTTTGCTTGACTAGTTTCACTTTTGGATCGACTGTGAGATAATGAAATGCTAGCTTAGGGTCTAACCCTAACATATCAGCATAGGTCCATGCAAAGTTGATGGTTCTCTGTAAGAAGAATGTGTTAAGATTCCTATGCTCTATTTCTGATAATGATGCTGCTAGGAATGTGGTCTTTGGATTTTGCTTTGTGCCAAGGTTTATCTCTGTAGAATCTTCCACTAGGAGAGCTAATTTCTCTTGATACTTAGATAGTAGGGGAAGGTCAAATCCTCCATCCTCAGGTGCCACAATTAGGTTTTCACCGTTGGATACATCCTTTATTTTTACTATTTTGTGATCGGGAGGTGCCACAGTGTGGTTTTCACCTAGAGATCCTTCTTTATTTTTACTTTTGTGACTGGAGGATTTGGCATTCTCACGAAAATAAGTTGTTGGCTCTAGTTCCATTACAAAACCTGCTTTATGATTGCCAAGACGGATACCTTCCTGAAGTCCCATGAACTCAGCTATAGCTTTGTCATTCTGAAATACATCTATAACGGGGGACCCTTGTTGGTCCCAATTGATAAGTTCAAGGTAGACAAGTGTTACATTCTGGGTGTTTGTGGTGGAGGTTAAGGATATAGATGATAGCATAAAGATGGAGGATTTGGTGAATAGGTTAGTCATATGGAGGGAAAAGTCATCGATGGTATCCTCAGTAGACATCGAATCGGCAGGGAAAGTTTCGGCCACCTCGTCGAGGATATATTCGATGTCCAAGGTGTGTGATACCTTTCTACCAAATCCTAACCCCTTCTTGTCTAGTTTCTTTGCCACAATGATGGGTTCCATTGTTCCTTGATTTTGTTTCCCAAGACCACCTTTGCCTTTATAGCCCATGTTTTTTACTATCCTTAAGCCATTTCCATATTGCTTGACTGGTATTGTGACTGGTTCTTTCTCCTTATAGAGCCAAGAAGAAATGTCCTCAATAGTTTCCTCTTCCAATAATTTTCCCTATTGGAATTGGGTTAGAAATGATGGGGGAGGAATAGCTACTTTTTTAGTTGCTTTGGCAATGGTCGGTTGGCTGTAAGATTTAGGGGATAAAGGCATCCACCCTACACAATAAGATTTTGAGATATCATATGTTCCAAAGCCAATATCATGGATGTGAGCTTTGATTTTAGGAAGAGGATTAGGTTCACTTGTAAAGGCTTGTGTCAGAATTTCAAGATCGACATATAGTGGGGATTCAAGGGCTTTGTCATTTTGAGGCACTTGGTTGCAATTCTTATAACTGCCTTGTAAGACACAACAAAATTCAAAAGGATTGGGGTCTCTCTGGATAGTTATCTCTGTACCATTGAATGGGAACTTTAGAGACTGATGGTATGTGGAGGGGACAGTTTTCATTACATGGATCCATGGGCGGCCTAGGATAATGTTGTAAGGCAGCTCAATATCAAGGACTTGACACCTGGTTTCAAGCATGACAGGGCCCAGTTGTATAGGCAAATGAATAATACCTTCTGAACGGTGTTCAGCATCATCATATCCCTTGATTGTAATACTTTGATCAGTGTTGACATGATCCTCAGAGTATCCCAATTGCTTTAGTAATTTTAAACAATAGATGTTGAGACCAGCACCACCATCTATGAGTATACGTTTGATTTTGCACTTATGGATGAGAACCTCAATATGAAGGGCATCATTGTGACATGGATCATGAGAGGGGAGGTCCTTTTCAGAGAAGACCACATTGTAGGGCAAGGTGATGTTACCTACTATAGCTCAGAAATCCATGACCGCTATGGTGTTAGGAATCGAAGACTCTTGGAGGGCTTTTTCTAGCACCACTCTATGTGCAGGTGATGACCGTAGAAGGTCCAAGATAGAGATATGTGCTGGCACTTTCCCTAGATGTTCGACAAGATTATAATCAGATTGAGTTGGGAGACTAGGTGTAGGACCACGAATGGTGACACGACCACGACAAGTCGTAACAATGCAATCCATAGATTTGCCTTTGATTATGAGGGTAGATACTTGACTCTCTTCAAAACAACCCACAATGGAATCAAAGGAAGTGGAAGCATGATTGACACCTTTACCTTTATCCTGAGGAGGAGGTGGACCATGGTGAGGGAATGGTTCCTTGTACATGTGGAGGTCTTTATTCGTGTGTTGAGCTGGTGGATCATCTTCAAGAGAGATTTGGTTGCCTTCGATGAGATTTTGGATTAGGTGCTTGAGTTTCATGCACGATGCGGTTATGTGCCCTTTGCTCCTATGGAATTCATAGTATTCATTTTCTCTATATTGTGTAGTTTTGTAAATAGGTTCGCCATATGGGGGAGCATTGGGTAAAGTGACGAGGCCTTTGTGTAAAAGCTTTTGTAGGATAGATTCTATGGGCTCTCCCAAGGGAGTGAATTGACACCGTGGAGGGTAATCTTGTTGAGGTCACTCTTGTTGCCGTTGTTGTTGGTTTTGATATAGTTGCTGCTGTTGTTACTGTTGTTGAGGTTGACTTGGTTTAGAAAGCTGAAGTGGCATTTGCAATGTTTGGACATGTTTAGAATTGACCACCCCATCGTTGACCACGTTTTTGTTTTTGTTCCAATATTTGGGTTTATTGATCGTTTGGTGTTGAGGAGCATTGGCTTTAGTTTCTTTGAAGATTTTGACCACACCCTTAGCAATGAGGGCCTTTTCAATGTTGATTCCCTTGTAGGTAATTTCGTCGAAGGTTGTAGCACTAAGAATTTGCAAATGAAAACCTAACTCTTGGTTGAGGTTTTGCACAAATATGCTAACAATCTATTTTTTGGGTATCTTGAATGGGAATTTGCTAGCCATTTGCCTCCATCACTGAAGGAATGAAATGAAAGTTTCTCCATTTTTCTGTTTATTGTTGCATAGATCAGTCATGGAGATCTCATGATCTACGTTGTAGGAGAGATGGGTGGCAAATTTCTCTGCTAGCTCGTTAAAAGACTTGATTCCAGTGGGTAAGTGTGAGAACCATTCTATAGCTTGACCTCCAAGACTGTGAGGAAAGAGACACATAAGATATGTGTCATTATGTGAGACCTCAAAGCAAGCAAGATAGAATTCCCTAAGATGGTCTTTTGGGTCACCCTTTCCTTTGTATTTATCAAACTTGGGAATAGTGAAATTTTGAGGAAAAGGGATCATGGGTAACGACCGATCAAAAGGATAGGGACACACTTCCTCTAAAGAGGTCTTTTTGGTGTGGCCAAACGTAAGATCAGATAGTTGTTGTTGAACTTCCATGATTTTTAGCTCCATCATTGTGGGAGGGGTTGGAAACATCTCATGTTGTCCTAGAAGTGGTTGTTGTTGCCCATACGGAAGATTGTAGTGTAAGCCATGGGCACTAGTGCTATAAGGGTCATATGATTGGTTGGGGTCGTATGCATTGTATTGGGTTCAGATTGGGTTGAAATTGGATGCTTTGATTCGGAGGAGGTGGGGGTGGCGCTAGGTAAGAATGTTGGCTTTGTGATGGTTGGAGAAAAGAATGTGGGGTTGGAAAGCTAAAGTTCGTTGGATTAGATTGTGATTGCGGCACATAGCTTTGGGAGACTTGATGTTGGGAATGTTGAGGGTGGATAGGAAAGGTGTTGAAAAAGTTTAGCGCTGATGAACAAAGTGGAGGAGGGACATAGGTAGATGTGATTTGTGATGGTTGAGGTTGATTGAAGATGAGCATAGAAGAATGTTGTGGTTGGGATTGCATGACTCTAGTTGGCTGAGAGACATGAAGGTTTGATGATATGGGAGGTGGTATTTGTTGAGACCCTTGTTGCATGGCTACATAGTTGTTCCCCAGATTGTAATTTGGTGGGAAACCTATTCATGATGGGGTAACCAAAATTCCACTTGCGATTGGTGTGGACACTTTAGGAGTTTGTTGTATATTTGATTGAGCTATGGTGGCTTGTTTAGCTAGCTCTACTTGGCGTTGAAGAGTCTCCTGTTGGTATTTGTAGATTTCCATAGGAGTTAGAAGAAGTGATATGGCCCTCTTTCCTGTTGGGTTTTGATAAAGGGGATTCTTATATTGTGCAATCTCTTTCCCTTGTGAGCCTTGTTCGGGTAAAGGCATGGTCACTATTGACATGGTTTGGACCACCTGTATGGCGCTTAGGGTGGTCTTTGTCTCCTTGAGATTGGATAAATCAAAATCTTGAAGTAATTTGGCTCCTTGCTCTGCAAGCAAGTGAAATAAATGATCTTGGTTCTCACTAAGGATTTTGTCAAAGGTGGCCACGGCTCTAGGATCTTGTATGAATTCATCAATATCTTTCCCATCTTCTTGAGAGGATTGACCTATTTCAAAGTGTCGCTCTTCTTGAGATGGGGCTAGATCTGTAGTATAACCTTGTGGAACAAAATCTAGAGGCATGCCGGTGGTATGGTGAGGTGTACTTACCAAAGGGACCCTACCTTCCTGAGATGGGACTTGATCAATAGTATATCCTTGTGGCACAAAATTTGGAGGCATGCCGATGGTATAGTGAGGTGTACTTACCAAAGGGACCCTACCTTCTTGAGGAGTGTTAGGGTGGTCTAGCTGTAGCATGTTGGGAGAGTTGGTAGATCTTTCTGTGGGTGTCCTAGGAGTAACCTTGGGAGTAATGTTGAGATGGCCTGATTATGGTGTATGAGGAGGCGATTTGTGCTTCCTAGGGACAACTTGCTTGGACTTCATAGTTTGCTGGAGCCTAGTGGTTACCATGGGATACACTAGGACAAAAAGTAATGCTGGGACTCTATTTGTGTTTTGAGAAAGACAAACTCTTGATGCACAATTCATTGGACCAAAGGCGCTATACTGTTTGACCAGAGGCATAGGACTGTGCAACCAAAAGCGTGCTACTGTAATACCAAAGGTGATGGACTGAGCTACCAAAGGTGAGGTACTGCTATACCAAAGGTGAGTTACGGTGACCAAAAGTGAGCTACTGTACCACCAAGGGCGAGCTACTGTAATACCAAAGGCGCCGAAGTAGTGTCTGATGCTTAAAAATGCAAATTTTGATAGATTTGGTTTTGGTTCTGATTGGATTTTCTTTGGCAAGAGAAAACACAGAAAACCAAGTTGGTAAAAAGGGACTGACACAACAGATAGTGTATGTTCGAGGCTCACAAAAAAACCCAATTTTTCCACAGGTCAAATACAATTGCAAACAAATATCAAGCACTTTTTATCCCTAGAGACAAGGTTTCCTTGCAGTAGATTAGCTCACAGCTTAATACTCCGTCGATAAAAATATCATTCCATAAAGGTGTCGGATATTTTGTATCTTTGTGAGAGACGATAGGTAGGGATATCTCACCCTCCCCTTAGAAAGCTCAAGTAGGTCACAAGAGATTTATGGACAAAGGAATACCATCCTTTCTCAAGGGAACCAATGGTGAGTATCTTAAGGGCTTAAATCGATTCCCCTTTCACTGATGATTACCGCAATGTTCGGAGGTAGATTGGGTAGTCACTATCTAGAATGGTTCTTAGTAACTTTGAGGGACCAACGCCTTACGAGCAATGCGACAAGCTACTAAAATATTTAACAAATCCTACTAAGAGTATCAAACACTTCGCTCGATGTGAAAATTGTTTCCACAAAGAGCTAGTACACCTCTTTTCAGTTTGGCACCACGAGGTAAGGCTGGCATCAGTTAGGACTTGGCTTTCGCCTTATTTCTCTTATATAGTGGTTCAAAGGAAAACTCCACTTAGGGTCATCCCTTTTGGATGAAGCACAATCTAAAAGCAGGCCCTTCTAAAGGATTTACTGAAAATGTAAGAGCAAGCATGTCAAACAAAGGTTCAATTGTCCCATTATAAGAAAAATAAGGTGCAACTAAATTAGGCACACACACATTTGTAGTTGTCAATTGTCCCTTATGAAATTGAAGTGTTTGACATTCATGTCCATTGTCCCTTAGAAATTTGAGGTGTTTTCTCATGCATGTCCATTGTCCCTTAAAAAAAACAGTATGTTCCTAAGACTTAGATTGCCGAAATGATTTGTTCAATTTTATCCCTTAAGAAGGCAATATGTTTCTAAGACCTAATGCAATAAATCAAGTTTTCTTCAATGCTCATCTTGCATGAACATATTAGAAAAACCTTTTTTCTCTGTGTGAGTGATAAGAAGCTGCAACAAGTCAATTAGTTCCAAAAAAACTCATAAGTTAGCAAAAACAAAATAAATTGACCAAACGCGCTGTACTATCTTACCGAAAGTGACTTACTGTGAACCGAAAGCACTGCACTGTGCTACCAGATGCAATGTGTTGTAGACCAGAAGTGACTTACTGTGCCACCAGAAGCGCTAAACCAGACCCAGAAGCGCAGTACTATATAGCCAAAAGCACTGCACGAGACTCAAATCCAGAAAAAAGTTATATTTTATCACAATAACTAAGTCCATATATGATTTCATGGTAGATTTGACATTCTGAGATGTAATATCTGATAGATCTGTATCCTGAAACCAAAAAAAACTCAACAAGGTGTCGCGAATAGATAGGTTTAACTCAAATATTGAAAAATACCCCTAAATACGTTAGCTTAGGAAGTACAAGAGACAATTGGCAGACAAATAAATCAGCTTGTTAGTCAAATCAAAGATATGTATGTGAGTAAAACCCTACAAAAAAACACCAAACAAAGTCAGAAAAACCTATTTTTGCCGAAAGCGCTTAACAATACTACCAAAAGTGTCAGTTTGTCTTACCAAAAGTGCGTTACTATGCAAGCAAGAGCACCATAGTATCGCCCAAGGGTGTTGTACTGTGCCTCTAGAAGCACTTTAGGATACTGCCAAAAGTGATTTTCTGTGTCTTTTACATTGTTCCATACTGTAACTTAAAAAAAATCAATTTCTCAAAGAAAAGGAGGGATTAGTGGGTCCCACTAGGCGTGCCATAATGTGTATGAGGAAATTTGACTATGATAAACTAACAAAATCAAAAACCAATAACATAAAGAGAATGAATCTAAATAAAAGCCATGACTAATAAATCAATGAAACATGAAAGCTTTTACTGAGATTTGTATTGTTCCCTTTGGATGAATGTGTATTGCTCAATAGTGCTGCAAAACCATGGTTGCAACAAGCAAGTAAAGTGCTCAAAGATCAATGTCAAAAGATCGTGAAGGTTGCTCAATTGATGCGATGTATGCTCAAAGCATTGTTAAGTATGCTTGAGAATAAGTGATCGAAGAGGATTTATGAAGGAGATGAGGGGGGTTTATATAGGTTTCAACAAAGATCGATCAACGGTCCAAATAATTCAAAAGAATCAACGGAGGAGATAAAACAAATAACCATGATGAATGTACACACGACATGTGTCAATCCATAAGGATATTTTTATTAAGATATGATGAAAACAAGATTAATTGAATAGATAACTCAACTTGTAATTTTTCCTTTTTTAGAGTTCTAAAAATAAGACTGATTGTGCACATGAGTTAACAAGATATTTTAAGAGGAATTGGAAGATAACTGAAATTAAATAAATAAATTTATTTAATTGTTTGTGCATGATAGAGGAATAGATAAGATTATAAATAAAATATTTGATTTTATTTATTTTTAGAGGATTGAGATAATTTAAATAAATTTAGAAGAATAATTGATTGAATTAAATAATGTAACATTATTTAATTGTAGATAAAAGAGAATTGTGATGAATTAATTAAACAATTAATTTAATTAATGTGGACTTGAATTTTGGAAAGAGGATAATGATTTAATTAAATAATTGAAATTATTTAATTGTGGAAGAATAAGGTTGATTTAATGAAAATTAATTAAATAAAGAAGATTTGTTTAATTAATGTTGAAAGTATGTGATTTAGAAGAAATAGATGAAATTAATTAAATAATTAGATTATTCAATTAATGTTGACATGTAGGTGATTCGACAGATTTGATGAAATACAAGTAGTGTGACGACTTGGTCATTTTAGGGTGTCTATAGGTAGAGGTTGCTTTAGATTTTGTTGACCTGATGATGATTTCAAATGTTCCTTCTGATCAATTAAATCTTGGTAAAGAAGTTCCAGTCTTTGTACCCATGGTTGGAAAGTTCAATTAGTGATAAAAGAAAAATAGTTCCATTTTCATTGCCATGGGAGGACATGGTTAGCAAGTGTTTAGGAAAGACTCCCAAATCTAAGAAGCTGAAAACAACATCCAGGGTAGACATTGACCCTAACACAGGGAACTGGAGCACAGAAATAGCCTGGCTGACAACTAATGAGGAAGTTCAAGATCCTATAGTTCAGGATTTCACAATTGAAAAAATAGATCTTGGGACTGCATCATGTGTCGCGGATGTGCATCATCTTGAAGCATCCACCAAAAGGATAGTCAACCATACCTAGAAGGATGAGAAAGATAAAAGGGAGTTGAAATAGACCTTACGATCAATGGCAGAGTATATCGATGCCATTCACAATCCAAATCCACAACCTGTTTCCCAACTACCCCTGTCTTTTGACCCTAAATCTCTGGTCAATCAGAAAATGCTAGACCAAATACACAGGAACAAAATGGTAACTAAAGTGTTTGATGATTGGTTGGACGGTATTATCTAGAAGGGTACAGAGTGCATTCATGAATTGAAGAATATATATGATCAAACCATGCCTACCGTCGAAGATTTGAAAACATAGAATGCTTCATGGGTGAAAGAGGAAGGAAAATGGATGAATGTGATAAACCAAATTGATGAAGTTCAAAAATATGGGATAGCAAAGTTTTTATCAAAGAAAAATCTAACAAGTCTAAATGATGATATATTATATGTAAGCAAGAGAAATATCGAATGGAGGAATTCAATATCCAGACAAGGATGGATTGAACTTACAAAAATGATCAAAGAAATAATTGAGCTCACTCAATCCTTACAACATGATTTATAATGTATTGATGTGAAATAAATAAAGGATAACAGGGAGCCAGAAAAGGATATCGATACCATGATTCAATCCTTCAAAGAGAAAATTAGTTTCATTAAAGAAAATGATAACTTATTAACTGAAGATTTCTCTCAGATTTCAAAGGTGGAATCACTTCTTCACCTCTGTGTTTATGCACTGCCGGAGCACATGGAGAAAGTGGCAAAAATTTGGAGGGAGAAAGATGTTTGGAAAGCAAGGGTTAAACACATTGGCATCCCCAATTTCTCAAAAATCCAGGAATTTGTTACCACATTTCAGGAGTGGAAGGCTCAATGTGTCTCCCCAGCCAAACACAACAAATCTAGAGATTCTAATCCATCACCACAGTCATGATCTTACTTGCATAGTTTCTTTATTCAGTTATTTAGTTGAAGCTATTTTCAAAAACTTGGTCTTTAAATGAGTTTGTAAGAAACTAAATCCTGTATGGGTCAGAGTTTATTTTAACTCTGGGTTTGGTTTAAAAGAACAGTTAATTAGGGCAACTATATATATGTTTTTAATTGTTAAAACTGACATACAGAATAGGAAGGAAAAAGAGACAAGAAATTTTAGAGTTGAACTTTTGCTGTTTTACAACATATATGATGTTTGTTTGAAACATTTTTCATCTATGAATGAAAAGGAGAAATAATTACTGCATACTTAGATCTCTGTGTTTGAGTATTTGAAAATCGGGTTTTCTGTGCGAAATCTTCTCTCATATGGTAATTACTTTTTCATTGGATAACCCATCATATGTCTTTTATCATTCATTGGTTTAGCAATATATATGTTTATATATTTGATTATTATTGAAGATGGAATCTATGTATTCTATTACCAAATGATGTTATAGAAAAGGATATCGCATTCATAGCATGATGATGTATGGATGTTAGTTTGCCTTTAAGCACTTTCCGGTTAAAAGTGTATCTGAATAATTAAAATAGTTTGAATTCATTGAAGATTTTTAAAGGGAGTTGTACCTTAATTCAGAGAGGAATTATCCCTGATAATTCACTCATTTGTTGTTTAACTCATTTGTTCTTGAAAGAAAGGGGTATAGGGTCAGAATAAAACATTTTTAGATCAGGACAAATCTGTTAGCCAACAGTATGCGAAGGTTAAAAGGAGTTGTATTCGAAGGGAAAACCATTATGTATTCCATGCACACAAGTGACTAAGGTGAACCAAAGAAAAATTCAAAGAAACTATAGTGTTCTCCAAAGGATTTTAGATCAAGACCAAGGAAACCCTAATCTAGTGAAAGAGGTATTTACAACTTGAAACCCTACTGTGAAAATTAAATTGCTCTAGGAAAATGTTTACTCCTCACATAATCAAGATAGGAAAAATGCCTCACCCCAAGTTTAAGAAACAATTCTTCAAATCACTAGAAAATGATCCGCTAGGGGCATTCTCAATTACTCCACATGGGATCATGCATATGGAATATATTAGGGCATACATTCATACCAATCTAGAAGAATATGATCACATGAAGTTAGGAAAACTGTATTTGGATGAACTAACTACTGTGGACATTATACTAAAAGATGATTACAAAGTTCTAGGAGAAAAGAAACTTGACACCTGGTTAGATTTTCCTACAATTCTGACTGATGCATGGGTCAAGCTTATTCTAATCAAAATTCATGATGAATCGTTATGGCTTGATGAACCCTATTTGATAAATAAAGAAGGCATTAGAGATGTAACTGGTATGAGCTCCTCTAGAAGGGTTCCAGGCATAAAGAAAATGAAGAACAATGTGGTAATGCAACTAACAGGAACCAAACTTGATAAGAATGGCCTTACAGTGAATGATATCAAGGATCCAGTTGTCAGATTTGCTTCAATGATTGTTGGATACAAAGTATACTTCTCCAACAAAGAAAATTCTATGTCTACATCAGCTATATACACAACATATGACATGATCAAAAACAATACAGACTATGACCTTTGTGAATTGCTTCAGAGTGAACTAATGGAGAACTTGAAAAGAACAAAAGAAACCAATCATCCTTTCAAGTATGGAACATTGATTACATGCCTACTCTTTTACTTCCTGGGAGAACTACATGGTGTAGGAAATATTGTCTGGCTTGATCACATACTTGTAGCCGCTCAAATAAGAAATCACTTACAGAGTTTGGGTAATACAGATATACAAAATGAAATCATATGGAAATGTTTCAAAGGTTTTCAACAGAAAATGGTAAGAAGGTTCAGGGTACCTAAAAAAGTAGTGATAAAGTATGAAAAGAATATTGTATTCATGGTAGATAAAGACAAATGCTTCATGGAAGCTGTGAAACCAAGAACTGTATGGGTTCCTACACTAGGTTATGAAGTTGCAGAAGATGTCTTGACTAAACTAGCTGATGCACTACTAAGTAAACTTATGGATCCCAAAGAGGACAGATTTGGGACATTCTCATAATTATCTTCCAGAATGATGATGGAACCTAAGCAATTAGAGAAAACATCATATGAACAATTAAGTAAGGCAAAAATCATATCAGGAGAATCAAAGTCCATAAGTGCTCTGGTAGAATGGACATCAAGCACTCCTGAAAGGAAAGAAAAGAGATCTAAAGAGGAGAGACCAGCATCTAGTCCCCAAAAAAGGATAAGGACCTCATCCATTATAGAAGCCACATTTGAAGAAAAGAAGAGAAAGAAAGTTTCACTTTGTAAAGAAAAAGTGGCAAGAGATGGGTTGTAAATATTCATAATGATCTAAGCATTCTGATAAAGAAAAGGGAAGAAATCAAAGACAAGTTGTGCCAGCTAAGGGGTCTAATAAGTCCAAAAATTGATTCCATGACCAATCTGGCAAATGAAGCCTTGAAATCACAAGCATTAATTGATACATCATCAAATGTGTAGAAGGCAGAAAAGCTAGTCTTTTTGATAAACATCCACATCCACATTTTGGAGACTGCAAGGAATTGTTGGAATGGAGAGATAGCTTTGATAAAGACTATCTATAATGATATTCTACCTTCAACTGTAAAATAAGATACAAATGTGCATTTGTATATATGCGGCTAAGTATAGCAAAATTTTAAAGTTTTGACAATTTTTGACTCCAAAGCCTACACCTTTGCCATTGATGTCAAAGGGGGAGAAGAAGATCAGTGAAAAATAGGCAAACATCTCAAGGGGAGAGGAAGTATAGAGTGTATATAGAAAGGCAGAGTAGTCAAGGAAAGGCAGTCAAGCATTTTTCACTAAGTGTTGCCATCAATGACAAAGGGGGAGATTGTTGACAAGAGACACTGCTATGTTGAATAATTGAGTGTTGTCATTGATGGTAACAAGGCAAATAAGACATCACTCTAGAAGACCAAATTGGATTGGCAACAAAGCACAAAAGTATTCAAGTCTGGAAGGCCAATATGACTAAGTATGGACAGTATTCAAAGTAAGGAAGAGAAAGTGAACCAGTATGCCTCCACAGATGAAGATCGACAAATGTAGTTCATGTATGATGACTCATAGCTACTTAATGATGATACATTCTAGAGTTCAGGTCATGACTTCCTCCGGAAGTCATTTGAAGAAAATGTCTAAGTCTGGAAGAATAGAAGTAAGACAGTGACAGTGTACAATGCTAAGTAAAAGGGTCCGCATTTCTCCGCAAGTGCATATTTTGTTATGCAATTTTGAGGTGTTGAAAACACTTGTATGAAGCATCCAAATCTAGAGTTGTAAGATCTAAAGTCCACTAGAAAGATAGTTGCAAGCTGTTGAGTATCACTAGAGTGTTTGACAGAGTTTGACTGTGATAGAGTCTGAGTTCTAAGGGTCTGCATTTTGCCGCTAAAGAATATTTTTCTCTGCAGTTCTAAAGGTATGATTGGTGATGTCTGAGGAGTATTTTATATGATTTTGACCAAGCCCTATGATCCACAGCAAAAGATGGAGTCTATCAGATGAACTGGAGCAGTAGCAGTCTGAGTTTGAGGCCGACACGATAGTTTGATCTATGTGCAGTAAGTTATATTGATTAGAACTTTATCCTAAGTGGTTATGTAGTTGAGGCTGACATATGTGAATGCAATTCAAATGGTGTTTGAGTCCATTGGGAGTTTTGGTGAATGGATTTGGCCGACAAGCTACAAGTTTATTGACTATACGCTTCATCTGAGTATGCCAACCTAATATGAAGATCTTAAGTGTTGCGGATATATATATGGGATCAAATTCAATGTTTGGTGTGTGTGATGCGAATGCAAAGAGTGCGAAGAAGTATTGTGTGAATGTGATTGATGCGAGTATCAGAATAGCAAAGCAGAGATAGAAGATCAGTGATGATGAAGACTCAGGATTCAGTATTCAGTTACTAAATGACTGCACCTTGGCATACTAACAGATACTATTGCACTATTCATATTTCTTATATAATTTCACTTGTACTTGGTAGTGAGTCTAGTTGTAAGCAACCAATAAAGTTTAATAGCCCCCATTATAATATTTCTAGGTTTAGGGTTGTGGCAGTGAGCCTACTAGACCTAGTTGTACTTCATGGCAGTGAGCTAGCATGTTCTAGGCCCGTGGAGTGACCAAGCCTGAACATCATCATTTGTAAAAGATTTAAATATATATTGAGAGCTAATCCTCTCTGTGGTTTTTTCCTTTCTTGGGTTTTCCACATAAAAATCTGGTGCCCATGTGTCATGTTTATGTGGCTTGTATTTCTGTGGTTACTTTGCTTTTTGATTATTAAAGTTGGTATTTGGTTTAATTGTTTAAATTTTAGAATACTAATTCACCCCCCCCTCTCAGTATTCAACATGTGTTTAATCTCTTCAACTAGGAATACAACTCTCTATTTGTATAGACTTCAATTTAGTTGCACAAATAATGAGGCCAAGTATGAATCATTGGTTCATGGGCTCTATCTTGTCGAAAGAATTGGACTTAGGTAGATTCAAGTATTTTGTGACTCTAATTTGGTCATTAATCATGTAAGACTATTAGTGGTAGAAAATAATGTGTAAATGAGATCATACAAACATAGAGTATGGGATATTAATTAAGGATTTGAAGCAATCAATTTGTAGGTCATTTCTCAAGCCCAAAATTTAGAAGAAAATCTTCTAGCTATTATTGGCTCTCATTTTAACCCCATTAAAAACTTACTACACAACAAAGATCATGTGAAAATGAAAATATGGCCTCCAAAGTTGAATAATAGGGATCACTTGTAAGTTTTCAGGAGTGATGCACAAATAGATTTTTTTGTAGTAGTAGTCTAAGGAGTTTGTTGATTAGCCCCATCTAAAATTTGAAGAAGCCTCTAGAGAAAATATTCTCTGATTGAGGTATAACATGCTACTAAAAATTTTGATCACTCTAGAAATCTTTTTATACTAGATGATGTGAAGAGAGACAATATAAAGTTCACAGCTAAAAAAAGTGATTATGTTGAAGTAGAAATGGCTTCTGGGAGAAGAGTAAAATTTGGAAAAGTTTGCACATAAAAAGAGGTTAATCTTTTAATCTAAATATGAGTGAAGTATAATCATGTCATGGAATAGAACTATGAAGAGCTCAAATGCTATAAATCTATGTCATCCAACACATAATGAAGCTCTCTCTTGATGTGAAACCAATGAGCTAGAAGCAAAGACTAATTAATCCCAAGATAGAGCCTCTAATGAAGTAATAATCACAAAGTTGATTAAATCAAAAATCACATTTCCCATCAATTATTCTTCCTAGGTGTCCAATTTGGTCCCTACTAGAAAAAATAATGGAGAAATAAGACTATGTTAATTTCAAGGGCATAAAAAAAGACTCCCTTAAATAATACTACTTACTCCCTTCAATGGACTATAGTGTTGCAAATAGTTGTAGACTCCCAATGTTTCTTCCTACTAGATGGATTTTTAGGCTACAATTAAATCTAGGTCAAAGAGAAGGATAGTATAAAATGGCCTTCTAGTGGGGAACATTCACTTATAGTAATATGTCTTTTGAGCTATCTAATATTGGGGCACTTTACAAAGAGCAATGGGCATTGCCTTCAAGGAACTCATCAATGAGATCATTTTGATCTATTTAGGTGACCTTATTGTTTTCTTAAGGAAGAAATAAGATCACTTAATGCATATAGAGAAGGTTTTCCAAATGTCTCAAGAATTCATCATCTATTTAAATCTAAAAATATATATTTGGTGTACCTCAAGGTAAACTCCTAGGCCATGTGGTGTCAAAATAAGGAATTGCAATTGAACCTATAGAGTCCATTCTGTTGGTTCTCCAACCTACTTTCAATCCTTCTAAGGGGTTATGAATGCCTATTTTAAATT
Source organism: Cunninghamia lanceolata (assembly GCA_027924645.1). Classification (NCBI taxonomy): domain Eukaryota; kingdom Viridiplantae; phylum Streptophyta; class Pinopsida; order Cupressales; family Cupressaceae; genus Cunninghamia; species Cunninghamia lanceolata. Next base: position 6,841,464 of record BSBN01000578.1, on the reverse strand, counting down.
CACTTAGAGGATGGCCAATGAATAATAGATAGATAATCTCTCCTATAGTTTAGGCTCTGCTAACCTAGGTGGGTACACCTAAAATAGATATTTTAGAAAGAGCAAATGATTTGTTCATGCATGTATGACAAGGGTTCCAAAATGAATTCACAGTGTCAACCTTCCTTGTACCTTTAATGATTGGACATGAACACTACAACAATATACATAGTTTTTTGTATGGATGCAACAATAATTTTTTCGCCATAAGTATTAGAGATCTAAAACAATAAACTTGTGTGCAATGGATGATACCATAAACTACTAATATATAATACCAAATGTGTGATTTATTCATTATGAGTATGCAAGTGGATGAAGTGCTGAAGAGATTGGTGCCTACTCCTTGGGATCATAGAGTCTAAGATGGCTACAACATGATATTTTAACAAAATTCTATCTTTGGTGTTTAACAACAATATCATTGCCTTATTAAATTTGATTCTACTTAATAATCCTTCACAAACACTACATACCCCACTCTTTGCTTGAAGATATTTACCACCCTCCTTGAAGATAAACTAATCACACATGTGAATCCTATAGCAACTGTGCATGAAGAATTTTTTGTTTTCCTTGAAAATCTACTTCTTTCCAAGAACATGTAACATTATGAAGGAGACAATCAAATTTAAAAGCTATCACTCATATCTTTATTTCAGAGTAAATTCATTACAATATTCATGCCGCAATAAACTTAAACATCCATTACCCTTAGAAAAAGAATATTCTGAGTAATTATTACAATCAACTTTCTCTCCAAAAATCCCTCTTTTCCACTCTACCCTTTACAAAGAAAATTTTACATCTTTATATCAAACCTAAGAAAATAGGCACCCTAATTAGTCTAAACATATTTTTCCCACCTTTGAAAATATTTTAATTTTGGTTCCCTCCTTTTATTTTTCTTTTATGGGCATTTGAAATCCATCACCAAAAAAACCTGAAAAATAACACAACTTCCAATGGCCATAACTTTTGATTCGGATACCTGATTGAGCTCATTTTTTAAAACTAAAGAGCTTAGAGAGATCTATGGCCCTAAAATTTTATACATCTAATTTCCATGATTTTCGAAGCCTTATTCAATCATTGAAAGCCTCAAAATTTAAAATTAAGATTTTTTTAGGTTTTTTGAAAATTTGAAACTTTAATAACTTGATATCTGAACATGACTTTTGGTTGAAATTCACTCCGAATATTCATTTAGCAATTCTAGAGATTTGGGTAAAATTTTAGGTCCATACGTACTCAAATGAAAACTTACTAAAAACAAAGAGCTTACTATTTTTTAGCTATTTTGGTAATTTTGACTACTCCAAACTGTTCTAGGGGACCTTTTAAGCAATCTCAACCTAGTTCGAGTAAACTAAGACACCATAGGGGCCAAAAATTGGGATATCACTTTTTAGGAGGCAAATTGACTTTCTAGGCATTGGCATAAAATAGGAAAATGGACCAAGGCTCTAACACAATATATACTAGAAATTACTTTTCCAATAAAAAAGGAAGCATGGAAATCCTTTCTTGGCAAAATTAATTTTGTTGGGAGGTTCATTTCATACTTTACAATATTGTTAAGACCTTTAACTTTGGTGCCCAATAAAGACCAAGATTTTAAGTGAATTGTAGAAGGTAAAGAAACATTCAAATCAATCAAACAAGCCATAGTAGTGGTTCCTATGATAAGAAACCTAGATTTATCTAAGGATTTCATAATATATGCTTACAAAGGTGACCATAGCATAGTTGCAATCCTTACTCAAAAAAGGTGATGGATATCAAAAAGAGCAACTTATTACTTTTTCTCCAAAACTCTTAATGTCAATGAGGTCAAGTATAATTTTGTAGAAAAGAAAACATATGCATTGGTCAAAGGTCTCAAATAATAAGATAACAACACTTGTGGTCCACTCAAGCATCAGATAATATATCATGGGTGGCAAAATGAGAGAAAAATATGCTAATTAGATCACTAGAATTCTAAAATATGATATAGACATCAATCTAACCAAGTTAATTAGAGGCTAAGCATTATGTCAACACCTTGTAGAGGATCTAAATATTTTAAATTATTAGAACCAATAGCCTAAATTTTTCCTTACAAATCAAGTAGTTGATCCAACCTCATTGGTCAATGAAAGAGTTTGATTCATGGAATCTAGGTAATATCGAAGTGATCTATCTCCTAAGAGAAGGGCCTATTGACAACAAGGATTATTTTAGTCCTTTTTAAATGGGATCCCTTTTTAGGAGGAACTTTGATTAAGTGTTTCTTAGGTGTGTTACTAAAGATTAAGCACCTATACTACTATAAGAATTTCATCACAGGCTATTGGGTGAACACTTTTCTACCTAAACTACAAGCATCAAGATTATTAGGGCTAGGTACTATTGATAGACTATGTTCTCTAACTATTACAAATGGGTTATAAGATGCTAGTAGTACAAATTTTATACACGAAAGAAAAATGTCAGACTACCTCTCAAACCAATCACAATTGATCAACCATTTTCTTAATGGGTGTAGATTATATTGACATTATTAACCTAGTCTCTAGAGTAGGCCACAAGTGGGTCCTTACTATCTCAAACCACTTCACAGGGTTGACAAAGGTTGTACAACTGAAACAGGTAACCAAAATAACTATAATTTACTTTTGAGAAGGTATTATCACAAGATTTGGGATTCCAAGTATTAGTATGTTTGAAAAATGCTAAAGCTTTTGCAGGTGCCGAAATAATAAAGTTTGATTTAAAATATGGAATCTAATTGAAAAGCTCATCAAATTACTATCCTTAGGGTAATGGATTCGTAGATTCCACAAATTAGAATCTCCTCCAAATTATCAAGGCAATTGGTTTATTATCAAAGGGGATGGCATTTACAACTTATGAAGGCATTATGGGTAGACATGATTACATAAAAGAAAACAATTAGCATTTCCACTAATACTTTAGATTATGGAAAAGAGACCCCCTTGCCTATATTCATAGAGTTTCTTTCCTTACAATTGACCAAGCAACTAGAGATAGTAAAAAATGGAACCATAGAAATTAGATTATCATAATTATTAGAGATTGAAGAAGAAAGAAAAGATGTTAGTAATTTAATGTAGATTCACCAAGAAATCATCAAAAGTTGGTTTGATAAACATTCCATTGAATAAATTTTTTAAGTCGGTGATAAATTTCTTATATGGGATGAAGATAGAGAAAAGCCATGATGACACACTATCTTTGATTATCTTTGGAGTGGCCTATACACTATCTCTACTTGCAAATAGGAAAAATCCTTGAAGCTCACTACTGTGAATGGGTATGATTAAACTATCTTAATTAATGGGATATACCTAAAGCATCATGTATATATTGCAAGAGGCACCTTTGTAAATATGTACTATATGTTCCTATTATTTTGTTTTCCTTCTTTTTGAAGGACTTTAAATAATTGTTGATGTTCTTCAACCTTTTTGGTCTATTCTATGAAGTGGTGGCAAGGCATTTGGCTAAAAACCTATATGGTCTATATATGTTTAAGTCCTAAGTTATCTAGATTACTAAACCCTTCATATGGTTTGGATGAATCAAGAAATATTTTATTTCTCCAAGGTATCTCAAGGAGCCAATGAATTTTAAGCTTAGACATTCTTTGAAACTATTGATTTTCTTGGTAATCAATGACATGTAATCCCAAATGCATTGATGATTCTAGGGGAGTTGTGGCAACTATCTGATAATAACCATGGGTAGCCCTCAAATCTTACGCATTAGTTTTCAAGAAAATTTATCACATCAAAGGAGATGTTATTTTGAAAATGAGTAGTAATCATTTCAAAAGAATGATGGTGGCTAATTGTCACATCATAAGATTTTTGGTTATTTCCAATCTTGTTAGGATTAAATAGAAAAATCTTGTGAAAGGAATTAAATATTTCCAAAAAGAGTAGAAAGAATACGATAATGGAGATTTGAAATTTCAAGTGCATAGTGGTACCAACCCAAATCAAGAAAGAAATAATTTTCATTAATAAGGTGGTTGTGTTTCGTACCATCTCTCAACTATATATGAGTTTAAATATCTTAAAAGACTTATTATTTGATGTAGCCAACAACATACACTCAATAGAATTGTACCATTAATCATGTGTAAGAGCCAAAGATTCAAAATAACTAGAAATAAAAGTCTTCTATTCACCAACTCCGCTGCTACAATGAGAGAAAACTCTCTTATATCCAAGAAAAACAAAAAAAACCAAAAAATTACCTTTTTTGGCAAATTTTGACAATTGTCAGATTTCGCCATTTTAGGTAATTTCACATGCATATCTTTGAGAGTCCAGTTTTTTCCCAAAAACTTCCTAAAACTAAGGTAGGATGAATTGCCAACTAACATCCTAAATTTGAAACATGAGTTTCAAGTTATTAACAAAAACAACTTTAAAAAACTAGGAAAAAATACTAAATTGCCATTTTGAGGGCCAAGATGAAAGTTTCAAACCCCAAAAAAGTGCCAAAATGGGGACCAACCCACTAGGGTGGTTGGGAATCCACATGTCACCTCATAACACATCCACTTGTAAAATTTTAGCCCAAACAGACATTCAAGTCAAAAGTTATGACCTCCGGAAGTCCCTACATCATTCTCCTCTGGTTGAAAAGAACGTAGCTCCTGCAAGTGAGTGTCTTCGAACTACTGCCACTTGACTGGATCCAAACTCTACACTTCCCACTCTGTAATCCACGTGCTATCTATTGGTGGCAATGCTTCCCATTGTACTAAATACTTGTAATGCCCTTGCCAAGTGTAGATAGTTTTCTTATCAAGAACCTGTGCAATCTTTTCTTTCTTCTTATGGGGAATGTGGTGGTGCCATGTCACTTCTGGTTGACTATCTTCACCATCATCCTCACCATGGAATGCATATAAATTAGAAATATTAAACACAGGAGAAATATCTAGATCATTTGGTAAACTGACTTCATTTCCCTTTTTAAACCATGCAATGCAGTACGTATGAGGATGTTTTGCACAGTATAAATTCAATTTTTCTACCATTTCTTTAGAAACCATATTTTCACAACTACCTCCATCAACAATAACTTGACATACCTTGCCAGCCGAAGTGCATCTGGTTCTAAAGATATTGGTTCGAAGCCATGAACCATCAAATCTTTTAGCTTGTGTTTTCTCCTTCTTTGGAATCATGATTGCTCTTCTCATCATGAGACTTTCTCCCACATCTGGTGGAACCTCTAGTTCCGTCCCTTCCACTTCATGTTGTGTTTGAATCAGGTTCACCCTAGGTTGTCCTCCTTGATTTCTTTCTTGCATGTTATAATTTGAGCATTCAAATGCTCTATGACCTTCTTCTCCACATCTGAAACAAGTGAAAGGCCTTCTCTAGTTTTCCCATCCTCTACCGCTGCCATAGCCTCTACCTCTTTGAAATCCCCTTCCTCGTTCTTGATTCAGAGGATCTTGTCGAGTGTCTACTTATTTTTCCAATCCATGGGATGACTCTCCCCTGCCATAATTTAAACCTCCTTGAAATGGGGTTGATGTACCCCTTCTTCCTCCTCTATTCCTCTGATGGTATTGTCTATTTTGTTTTTCTTCAGCCTTTAGAGCCAATTGGTAAGCCTCTTCCATACCATTGAGTCGTGCATGCTTAATTCATCTTGAATAGAGAATTTCAGGCCATTCACATATCTAGCAGCCATCTATTCATTAGTTTCTTGATGCTCTACATGTATAGACAGTGTATAAAACTCATTTGTATAATCTTGCATAGAAGAGAGGTTCTGCTTTAAATCTTGAAACCTACGAAAAAGGGTTTGCGCATAATCTATGGGCAAAATTTTTTCTCTCAATTTCTTCTCCATTTTATTCCATGTCCTAATCTTATCCTTTCCTTTCCTTGTTCATTCCTTTTGAAGATGATCCCACCAAATCAGTGCATGACCCTTTAATTTGGTGCATGTGAATTTCACCTTCTTTTCCTCTATCATGGATTTCCATTCAAAAAATTTCTCATGTCATTCAACTAGTCTATCAACTCCTCTAGTTTAAGACTACCTACATAATTTGAAACATCAACCTTGACCCCTTCATTTTTCCCTTCTAAGGCTCTGAGCATCCTCTCTTCAAAACTCATGCCTTCTAATTCTTCTTCTTCATGTTTTGTATCTTGACCTGCACCTCCTCGACCTATCTCTTCATCAGATTCATCTTCTCCTCTAGCCAGTCTTTGGTTTTCCATTCATGTTGTAAGTTCTGCTACTTGCCTTTGTAGATTTTACATTTCTCTATGCATCTGGGCAAGACCGCCTCTTCCTCTTCCTCTCCCAGCCATCTTCTTGCTCTGATACCAGATGATGTAGCCAATAACATACACTCAATAGAATTATGCCATTAATAATGTGTGAGAGCCAAAGATTCAAAATAACTAAAAAAATAAAAGTCTTCTATTCACCAACTCCGCTGCCACAATGAGAGAAAACTCTCTTATATCCAAGAAAAACAAAAAAAAACCAAAAAAACCAAAAAATTACCTTTTTTGGCAGATTTTGACAATTGTCAAATTTTTCCATTTTAGGTAATTTCACATGCATATCTTTGAGAGTCCAGTTTTTTCCCAAAAACTTCCTAAAAATAAGGTAGGATGAATTGCCAACTAACATCCTAAATTTGAAACATGAGTTTCAAGTTATTAACAAAAACAACTTTTAAAAAACTAGGAAAAAACACTAAATTGTCATTTTGAGGGCCAAGATGAAGGTTTCAAGCCCTGAAAAAGTGCCAAAATGAGGACCAACCCACTATGGTCGGTTGGGAATCCACATGCCACCTCATAACGTATCCACTTGTAAAATTTCAGCCCAAACGGACATTCAAGTCAAAAGTTATGACCTCTGGAAGTCCCTGCATCATTATTTATTTGCCTAGTTCATGATCTCAAGAATTATCTTAATTTTAAAACTATGTGAACTACTTGCTATTAGCCTTTATGCTCAATTTTTGTCTTAGTTTGAAGGAAAGGAAAAGATCAAGAAAGATAGTGTTGTGAATTTAGTGCATGAAGATGTTGAAAAGAAAAGGAAAGGGATAAATTTAGCATGTCAAATTGCCACCAAAATACCAAATAACTAAATCTTATGCTTTGGTTTTCATTCTTGATATGTCTTCTAGGTCTCCCATTAATGTAAGAATAGTTAGAAAGGGTCCATGTGCAAATTATGGTTTAGTTTTTTATTATTTATACAATGTCTTCAATCTTGTAAAGCAAAATAAAAATCTTAGGGAGGGAGCCCATGCCCACATATTAGAAAAATTACAATTAGGAGAGAACCAAACCTTTTGAATTAGAATTTTGACCATAAAATTGGCCCAATACATGGTTCCCCAAGATAATTCTTGTCTTGAGTTAGTCCAAGCCTACGCTAATTGTTATGATCCTAAAAATGGAGTTATTGAAGGTACCACTATTAAGATAGTGGTAAGTGTAGATATGATCATAGAGATATTGTGACTCCTCATATTTAGGAGTATTTTCATTACATTCATAAGAATCTAAAAAATACTTGGGAAAAGTTAGGACTAATTAGATGGATTTGTTAAATAAGGAGATGAGGATTGACAAGAATAATATAGTCCTCCCCACCATGCCCATGGTACTCACCTCTTTCACTAGGGATGTTTAGGATGCTTGATCTATGCTTTCCTTAATTTTTGGCCTAAGATAATAATAATATTATGCATGAATTCTAGTTAGGTGCCCTCAGTAAGATGAAAACTATATCAAAAGATTAGTGTATACCTTGACTTTGTAGATGTCAATGCCAAGTCAATTCATGAGTAGCTTAGGCAATTCAATTCTTATAAGATTTTTAGGTTTTCTTCCTTTATTTTACATATTTTGTTATACTAGAGTGCCTAATAGTTCTAGTCTTCTTTTGGCACGTTGATATATGATGAATCTTTTTCTCCTCTAAGAGTGGTTCCCATTTTTTCATGGACATGTGTCTTTTCCAAATATTTGTATTTCTATTGACTCATAACTCTTTTCTTAGCCACCATAGTTATATACATTAATGGTGAACATCTCAATTGCCTTACAACAAGGAAAATAAATGTGTTTAATTATATAAAGGTACCATGTGATTAATTTTTTGGAGCTCATCATACTAAGAATCATCTTCATGGCTACAATATGGAGGTTTTTAGGCTTCAAAAATATGTATTAGATAGGATATCTACCATCAAACTCATATAGTAAATTAATGTCTTTTATGATAAATATGTGTCACACCCCATTTTTGGGTTATTTATTTGGAATATATTAATGTGTAGATTTAATATTTATTATTCCATTTTGTACTGCACTATAATAAGAAAAATGATACTTTGTTATCTTGATAGAATATTCATGATAAGGAAATTGATTTTATGTCGTTGATAATTACTCGAATTGTGATTATGATTTATTTTCCTAATAGACTAAGTACTATTTGGATGGATACAAGGTGGATGTAGGACAATTTTTTCCCACCCACACAATGAGGGAGAGTATCATCTTGGAGAGGATTATAGATGGCAACAAGTTGGTAGTTGAACCAAATTATTTGAGAACCCCAAACACACATATATGAGTTGGTAATAAAACTATACGTGATGCTTGATAAATACTTAGGAGCATTTTAGGTGTTGTCAAAGAGAGTCGTAATGGTTTAGTTTATTAGTTGATTTAATATTTTAAGAGTCAATTATTACTAATGTTATTATTTCAACAACATAATATAGTTATCATATATTTATGGTGTAGAGACTCATAAGCAGAGTATCATTATAGTTGATTCAATTATAAATATAATATTGGTTTATGAGCATGATCTTATTTCAAATTTATTACTAATAATGACAAGCCTATGATATTATTATTTTCCTATTTTATTCCCCTACATGTGGTAATCACTGTTGAATGGGAATATGGGGCCATTAAGGAGCATATACAGTGGTGCAGGCTAAAACTAGTTGATGGTAGTGGGAGAAATGAATGCAAGAGAGGTGGAATTGAAAGCAACCATTCATTTTTCTTTCTATAGCCATGACTTAGTCTACAATAGGGAAAATCATTTGCATGGTGTAGCATTATGTATAATCTCTATTTGTCTAAGAATTAGATGAGGTTGGTTTGGATAGTGCTACATTTCTCTAGAGGGGAAAATTAGGTTGGTGTGAAGATCAAATAGATCACAAGAGAATCTACAAGTGTTAACACCTCAGTAAATTTATCCATACCATGATATTATCATTAGATTATGTCTAATTAGATAATGGTTACATAGAAAACTATATCTATATTTTTGTAATGTCGATTTGGTTATCATACTAGTGCAATTTTATCCCTAGTTATATCGAGTCATTAAAATCTATACTTTCATATTACCTTATATAACACTATTAAGCCATAAAGCTATGAGCTCACCTTGTCTTAGGCCACAAGGATACAAAATTTTATTCATATATAATAATGTTAAGTTTACAATGAGCTATGGATAAAGGCCACAAGAGGCTCACAGTCGTATGTAATGTTTTATTGTTGCAAGTTGTGGCTTTGAGCCTGTGAAAGGACCATACAGTCCTTGATCACAGTTGTATTCATTTTTATCACTCTCATATTGTTATCAATCATGGTCATTTGATCTATACTCTATAGACATTAATGTTACCATTGTTTAAGACCTATCAATCCATTTGTGTAGCCATTGTGACCATTGCCTAATTTGTTTGAAGTATTACTAACTAGATATAAATCCAGTGCTCATGCATATTAGTTGCCACCACCATAGATGGAATCTAGATCCTTAGTTGGAGTTAATAACTTTGTTATCTATATATATAATTACTATTTTATATTAAAACATCCCTATTAGTAAGTTTAAAGACGTCGAGTTGGGTCAAACACTTTTGTTCCTATGTGAAGCTGAGTATGAATCCTTCTAATGTCCATGTTGTTTAGGAATGTCATCTTGGTATATAAAGGATCATATGAGGCCAACTGTTAATTTCAACATAATTCATTTGTATGTCTATGTGAGTTCAAATATGGGATAGTCCATAACCCAATATGGGAAGGTTGTAGACCTTGGTTAAGTCTAGTCTCACTGCTATGGTCTATGAATAGACTCCCTAAATAGCTCTTTTATTTTTCTTTTCCTTCTCATTTATAGTTAGTCAACCTCATGGTATAGAGGATCACTCAATTCGATAGTTTTCATAATGTACCTAGCTATGACCAGTAAAGGAAATAGTCTAGTAAATGCTCAAAGAATTATGGACAGTGATGAGCCCCATAATTATCCTTTTTAATCCTTGCTTTTCATGTTTTTAAGTACATTTCTATAGATACTTTTATCCTTCTCAGACCAATACTTTATATAATATTTGGATAAGCACTACATTAATTATATGATGCTCTAATGAATGTTGAATGGTTAAAATAGTTATTTTCATATGTAATGTGGTGTGAATAAGTGTGTGTACAATAATCTTTATGATTGGATATTTCTTTAGGACTAACTCTTTTCTGAAGCAACCAAGATTAATAACCTATATCCAAGCCACAAAGTTTCCGCTACGAAGTTGAAGAGTTCCTATACTCAAAGGGGTTGACTTCTGCAACAAAAGCGTGTAGTCTCTAACAAATATCCAGTAGTGACCTATTCTCTATGTACAAAGAAAGATAAGATGTAGGGGAAATCAAGTAGCAATATGCAACAAATGGTATAAATAATTATCCTCCAATTTAAGACATGTTGAGACTAGTTGACACCAGAATGACCACCTCCATGTTCCTTGGATGAATTTTGTCCTATCCCAATGTCCTGATTAGAACTCTCCTCTCCTCATTATTTTATTATTTTTCCTAGTTTCATTATGAACCTTTAGGAATAAAGAATCCTTCTTTGCATGAAGGGATGTGGATTAGTTAGTCATTATTTTCATTAATATAGGAACTGTAAGATGATATATATATGTTTTCACCAGATATCTAGATAAGAAGATTTTGCAGATGATTGTAGTATGTTCTGATTTCAGTCAATAAAATAGAGTATCATTTTAGATTGCTTATTGATTCTTGTTCTTAATCCATGGTGAAAAATCAAATGCATTGATTCAGTGAATTAATTCAATAGAAGGAAGGAAGTAGTAAACCCAAGTCAAGGCCCATTTGTAGAAGACTACCACCTGTTTATTTTAGTTTCATGTAATCAGATTTAGATATTGCATCTAGATTCATTTATTATGTTTCATCTATTATTTTGATGTAGTCAAGAACAATTACATAGCTTATTTTTTGAATTTATAAACTTGCATTCCTTTTCCAACATTTTAGTAATTTCCATTTCATAACTATACACAACTGAATATCAAGAATCCTCTAGCTGTGCATATAGTACATGCATCATGCCAAGTACCATGTCCCTGGGTTGATAGATTAAATGTAGCATGACTTTACTCACTGAGATGCTTGATTTATGATGAGTCCATCCATTGGGTTGCATGCATGCCTTAGTTGTATTAGGTTTAGTGAGCATTGATAGAGCTTGACATTTTTTGGCACTGTTGTTGAGGATAGTGTCAAAGCTAAAGAATCTTCTGGGTTTGAATCAGTTTATTTCTTTCTATTGGAAAGAGACACTACTATTCATGACAGGTGTTGTCATTAATGGCAACTAAGTCTATCTTACACATCCGCATTACATAATTTGTTCATACAGGAAATCAGAGTGAAGATTTATCTAAATCTAGGTAGTCAGAAACAGAGCATGTGACAGGGTCCAGTATCTTGGTCTGGATCTCTCTGGTGGTAAATCATAGTGTACTGTGGATCTAAGGGACTAATAAGGATTGTCAGGACTATCTAAATCTAGGAATTTAGCCTCCAGTGATGAATGATTCAAAAGTTATAAGCATCTGAGTATCGGGTTCCAGTTAATCAGTATAGTCAAAAGAAGAATAGGCCAACCTAGTATTTGATCTTGGTCTGGATGAAGAAAAATTGTTGGTTAAGAAATTTGTGATAACCAGTGGTATTGGTCAACATGATTGATGATTTAAGAACACAAGTTTTTGGTTCATGTTGTTGTTTGTGCATGGATTTAGCTGACATAGCAGAGTTCTTAATAAATGTTCTAAGTTTTCTTGAAGCTGACTACAGTTGATTGAATCTCTTGATGCGGATATATATAGTCAATGGATTCTAGTGTCTTGATGAGAGATTGTGATGTGATGATGGACTAAGTGTGAAAAAGGCAGAAAGAAGTGTGCAGGTGAAAATCTAAGCTCAGATTATGGCCAAAGAGTGAAATAGGGTAGAGTAAGGATGAAGTGTGTAAGATCAGTATTTTATGCTTAACTGGAACTGAATTTTTGCGTTGGTAGATGCTATTCATCAGTTAAAATATTCTGTAATCTTCTTGTAATCATCTCTATAGGCAGTGAGCCTCTTGGATCAGTGAGCTCTGGGTAGTGCACCATGAAGGCATGTGCCTTCCCCATTTGTAATACTTTTAATAGAGTATAATTTCTTGTGGGTTAACCCCCACCATGGTTTTTCCCTTAACCGGGTTTCCACGTAAAAATCATGGTGTTATGTGTGCTGATTATGCTTCTACTCATGTGTTGTTGATTTATGCTTCCATGGTTATATCATTAATTTGTTAATAAGTGACAAAGAAGATAAATTGTTGCAAGTGTTAAAGTTTTGAGACAACTGATTCACCCCCCCTCTCAGTTGTCTACCCTAATTTCAACACTTTCAACATCATTGTTACATTACAAATCTACAATAGTAGCAGATTTCAAACAAACAATATATCTTCACTAACATTATGCAAAAATATCAATCAAAAGCTTTGAACATTGCATGCGGTAGAGAAGAGATCTCCTAGGGAGATTTCTCCTAAATGAAGAGAACAACTCAGAAACAAGTGATGAAGTTAAGACATTTTTCACAATTGGAGACACTACAAACTTGGAGGAAATAGCCACTTGGTTTCATGATGCAATTGTTGATGAAGACATGGAGAACCCTACTAAACCAATCACTTTTAAATTTCCTATCATTGACTAGGAATGAGCAACCACAATGAAGAATATGTTGGATTAGGTCCAGACAACTAAGAGTGGGGGGGTGAATCAGTTGTTACTTATTTAACCCTTTTCTTTCTTTAATCAACTTATAAACAAATTAATGAAATAAATATTTCAGCATCACATAAGCAGAAACATAAATAGTACACTTAACACCAAGATTTTTACATGGAAACCCGGTTAAGGGAAAAACCATGGTGGGGGTTAACCCACAAAATTAATACTCTGTTAAAAGTATTTTACAAATGGGAATGCACATGCATTTGGGCTCACTGCCCCAAGCTCACTGCTCAAGATTGGAGGCTTACTGCCTATAGAAAAGTTTACAAGAGATTTATAGAGATTTTGAACTGATAAGATGCATCTACCAATGCTAGAGATCAGCTCCAGTTAAGTGCAAATACTGACTTTGTACACTTCATCTTTATTCTGCTCTTCTCTCTATTCTGCCTTCATCTGGATATTAGATTTCTGCTCCTTTTACACTTTCTTAATCCTCATAATACCTATCCCACAATATCCACAATCATCGACTATATATATCCTTATCATGAATTACAATCACTTTCCAATCGGCAACAATCAACAACACTTAGAACCTTTTAAGAATGTTCTGCTCTGTCGGCTAGATCCATACACCAGTATTGATGCGTATCAAAAATAACACATGTAGATCATCATACATGTCAGCCACTAACATTATATCTCATACATAGCTTAACAAAACACTTCTATTAGGTCTGCACAAGGATTTATCATAAATCTGCTTGTTCTTTACTGAACCGTCCTGTCATAACAAGACCTGATATTTAGATGCTCGTAACTTTTGATCCCTTTATCACTGGAAGCTAAAAACTTGGATTTAGATTGTCTTGGTCTCCCTCTACACTTCTTCAGATCTGCAACACATAAATATTAACTAGAGAGATCCGCTGACCAAAATACTAGACTCTACTATATGCTCTGTTTTAGGCTCCCAAACTTACATAGATTATCATTCTGACTTCTGGTATGATCAGATACTGCACTGTGGATGTGTGAAACAATCTCAGTTGCCATCAATGATAACACCTATCAATGCTAAGCAGTGTCTCTTGCCAACAATCTCCCCCTTTGGCATTGATGACAGCACTTAGTGAAAAATGACTAAGCGTCTTTATGCAACTCCCCCTTTGTTTGTACATTCATGCACTTTACTTATTCCTATGCTCCCCCTTTGCTGAATACTTCATTTTTTATTGCCCTTCACTCCCCCTTTGACATCAATGGCAAAGGGTGGGATTTGCAAATCAAAACTCTCCAAAAATTTTGTATACATTGTCGTATATGTATAAGTAACCATTAAGTTCCATTTACATGAACTTGAGGATGTCTGCAAAACTAGCTTTTATTTGCACAAGTTCAGAGGCCCAAGTACTCTTTATTCCATCCAAAATTGGAATGTGCCCATTTAACATAAATGAGTATGCTTTTGCCTTTGATCGATCTGATGGAACACTAGTCTGAACTGCAATCTAAGCTTCAGATAAGGCATTTTACATTGTCTCTAACTTAGGGGCAATTAATCCCTAAAGCTCACACATTCTTTTCATAATGTTGTTTTTCTCTTTGACAAGTTTCTTTATTTCCCCAGTCAAGTTAATTACTTGACATTCTTGACTTATGGGTGAAACTATTAAGGGATCAAAATTTTGAGAGATTTGACAAATTTTGTTCTTGCTCCTTTATCTTGTTCTCAATATCCTTATTAACTTTGGGCCATGATAGACAGAATTTGTACATATCACTTCCATCATTTAGAGCATTCTGAATAATCTTTATGCTAATACCAAGTATTCTTCTATCATTTCCTATCAAGTTCTTTATTTCACAAAATTTATTATCTAAGAATTATTTCTGAACTTTTACCTCCGCAGACTTCTCGAAGGACTCAAAATGTGAATTTATTGAACTAACAAGATTCTTTAGATGTCCAAAGGGGGAATCATTTTGATTCTTCTGATAGGTTGGCATTAATTTCTCCAAAACTCTGGTTGCAAGTCCCAGTAGCTCATTCTCCTCCATGTGGAACTTTAACATTTTCTCTCTAGCCTTTACTTGGGTGAATGATGCTATCTTCATCAGTTGAATTGGAGAGAGAACATCTAGATTGGCTAGACCTAGGAGTAGTTCTGGTTCATCAAGTTCAATCACTTCTTTTCCAAGAAGACCTTCTGTAGTGTCTCTTGCAGCCAATTCAGAATCAACCTTTTGATCTCCTAATTTCTTAGTCTCTACTTTAGGTGCTTCAACGTTTACACCATCTTCTTTTGTTTTATCTTTCCTATCTCTTTCTTCTTCTAACTCTGCTTTATCCTTTTCTATGTTCTCTGCAAAGGAACTTTTTCTTGTTTGTTTATTACTTGTTATTTGATCAGGAGGGATCTGTGAAATAGTAACATTATCCTCCTTCCTTGTTGTATTAGATGGATTGGGAGTATCTTCTACATCAAATATTTGATCCAACATTTCTATATCCTCCTAAATTTCTTGTTCTACTTCTGGAACAGAGGCTCCACCCAACTCAGATTGCTACTCAATAATATTCTCCTCTTCACCATCTGACACTTCTTTTGTGACTATGTGAACATTATACTTCTTTAATGCTTTCAAAATAATCTCTTGAGTTTCTTCAACTATTTCACTTGTTTCTCCAAGCATGAGCTTGTTCATTCTCCTTTTTCTTTTAAAATAATCTTTGACTTCCTTAAGTATCATATTTATTTGTTCAGGAGAAATTTGAGGACACAGATTTATCAGCTCATGTTCTCTAGTTTCTGCATCCTTACACTTGGCATTTTCTTTTCTCAATTCCAAGATATTTGCCAGACTTTGTGGTAACTTAGAAGTTATCTCAATTAGTGCCTTGTTGTAGATGTTGAGATATCTGACCATTGCTTCCTCCAACACCATTTTATCCATATCATTGTATTCATCATAGAATTCAATCATGGGTTTTAGATTACCATCCACAATGACTGATTTTATCACATCTTCTAGCAAGAGTGTGGGTTTCTCAACATACTTTTCATATTCTTCAGTCTTTTGCTTTTTGCTAGTCCTTTTTATTTCATAGGACTTTTCCTTGGTTAACTTTGCAGCTTTTGTTCCAATGCCTTTTGTTTCCTTGATTTCAATGTCAGAGTCTGTATCTACTTCATCTTCTCTTATGCTTCCATAGGTCCGGGAAGCTTTTGTTTTCTTCCTTTTCTCACGTTTTCCAGATGATTCTGCTTCCAGTTTTGCAGATTTGGAAGGAGCAGAGGCAGTAGTAGAACTTCTAGTAGTTCTTGAAGTGGAAGAAGGTTCCACCAGATCACTTGTTTGTCTCTTTTCTTGTTTTTCTTTCTCATCCTTTTCTGTTCTTTCTTTGAATTTCTTCACAGCTTCCTTTGTTAGGCCAAGATTTTCAGCTAGCTGCTCAACTTCTTTTCTTACTCTCCTATTTGTTTCAGGTTCTCTGAGCTTAGTATGCAACTTTAAACTCAGCTCCTCATAAGTTCCAAATCTTTCAACCATTGTGTCTTTGGGATTGCTTAGCATATGTTGAGCATACATATCCAAAATCCTTTCATCTACTTCATACCCCATGGGCATGATCCAAATAGTTATGGGCTCCACTACTTCCATTAAACACTTATCAATATCAACCATGAAGCATATTTCTTTTTTGTATTTGTCAACAATTGAATTGGGGATTCTTTCCCTTGAGTGCATCATATTCTGAAAATTTTTTAAGTAACCCCATATTGCCATTTTCTGAGCTTTGAAATCACTAATGTTGTGAAGATGATTTTTGATTTGAATGGCAACTAGCTCATCCTTAGTCCAGTGTACACCTTTTACCCCAAGTACCTCATTCATAAAGTAAAAGAATAGACATAAAATCAATATACCATACTTGAAGGTGTTCTTCTTATCCCTCTTGATCTTGTTTAGATTTTCAATCAATTGATTCTGTAATAGTTCACACAAGTCATAATCAACATTTTCTTTTAGCATCTTGTATGCAGCATAAATGGCTATTCCAAAAACATAATTTTCTCTTCTTGAGTGGTAAATCTTGTATCCAATCACCATGGAGGTGAATTTGACATCCGACTCTATAATATCATTTATGGTCATTGCTCTTTTGTCAAACTTAGCTCCGATAGCATCAGTAACTATCTGGTTTTTCATAGCTTTCAACATGGGCAATCCTCTAGTTGAGTTTAAACCAATTACATTTCTGATAGCATCCCTGGTAATCTTGAACAGTTTTAACAACAAAATGAATTCATCATGTATCTGACTTAAGATGTATCGGACCCTCTCATCCTCATCGAATGTCAGAAACCCCATAAACTGAACAAAGTGTTTATCTTGTAGAGCCTTATATTCAGGTTTAAGTTCTTTATTTTCATCCATGAGTTGTTTTTCAAACAAATCTACATACCTTGAATCTCCAAACTCATCTATATTTGCATGAATGTAAACCCTAATGTCTTCTACATGTAGCACCCCATACGAAACACTTGAAAAAGCACCTAATAGATCGACTTGAATTGATTTGTGAGGATGCTTCTTGAATTTGGGTCAAAGCCTTTTGGTAATGTCAATAACATGAGGGGTAGCCATTTCAATTAGATTTTAGATTCAAAGATTTACAAAGAGGTACCTTTTTCTTTCGCGGTGTTAGGGTTGATCACTTGCCAATTGAATTCGTTCTCTGCCACAGTCTCTAGACTTTGTAGCTCAAATTCTCTTCTTCTTGTTCACTTTGAAATCAAGGTGATTCAAATGAGTGATCAAGTGACCTTTTAAAGCTCCACATTACCTAATTTGCCTTTGCAATAAATGTGTTGCCCTAATTATATCCGGTTACATTGTTTTGATAGTTCCTTATATATCAACATCTTTTCTTCTAGAATTCCTTCCATAGGTTCAAGACCAATTTAGATTATTTTCTGTTAATGTGCTAGATTCAGGTACCCACTTACTGACTAGGGGAATTTGATGTTCTATGCAGCTCCCCCTAAGCCAGAGTTTTTAACTTAATTCCTGGAGGAATTGTCAGCACTAGATCCTAGTGCGCACTCATTATCATTGTTTACTGTATCTTTCTTTATCCAAATCTTGTTCATTTCACTATGTATCTCATCCACATCAATTTTCCTTTTGCCTTTATCTTGTTTTTGCTCATCTGGTTTTCTATTTATCAGACCTTTTCTTCCATTGTTTTTACTTCTGGAGAATCTTGCAATATGACCAGATTTATTACAGTTATAGCATACAACATTTCCTTTCTTATAAACCTGATTTTCTCTTGATCTACACTGATTAGCCATATGTCCAAACCCATTGCAAACAAAGTAGTAACCATTGAAAGAATTGCTAATTCTTCTATTATTGGAATTATTCATTGTCATACTTATGTATTCATTGGATCTATGACCATACCTGTTATATTTGAAGCATTAACCCGAGAAGGATAGACCATTTTGGTTTACTCTGCTTCTGCACTGAGTATCTCTATGACCAAATTTGTTGTAGTTGAAACAATTTCCATTAAATGATGGATATCTTTGAGAATTTGGCTATCATACTGGAGGCTTTCTAGATCTATTTCTTTCATTCCTAGGTTGAAAATTTCTTATTTCAGATCCAAAGCTTTCACCTTTCTCATACCTAAGATTATGCTTATCAACATCCTTTTTCTGCCCTTTAATGAGTGCTTCAAGTTTAGCTAAGCTTATCTTTAACTTCTCCTTATACTCATTTGCAATTTCTAGGTCATGTCTAAGTGTGATAATCTATCTCTCAAGTTCTCTTTCATTGTCTCTGCTTTCTTGTAGATTAGATTCTAGAAGGCTATCTATTGCATCCAATTTGTAGCATTCTTTAGAACTCTTTTTCAAATTTTGATTTAACTCTTCTTTAGCTTTCTTCTTATCTTCAATTTCCTTGGTTAGTCTCATCACTCCAGTTTCCATCTCATGTTTTAGAATAGTAACTTCTTTGGTTAACTTCTCACATTCCTTTGTCTTCTCATCTAGGGCCTTGTCTTCATAAGGTTTTCCCAGTTGAAGAGGTGGCTCCTTTCCTTTTGCATTGGATTTAATCAATTTTTCTTTTAAAACTTTAGTGAAGTCTTTAGCCTTTTTGAGGTTGTCTTGGAGCTCTTGAACTTCTGCCTTGGACTGCTCAAGATCATCTAGGGTGAGATTAAGTTGCCCTTGAAGGTCATATTTATCCATTATGTTATCTTCCCAAATCTTCCTTAAGCTGTTAAGCTTTTTCAAAGGAACTTAGCTCTGATACCAATTGTTAGATTAGGTCTAGACAACTGAGAGGGGGGGTGAATCAGTTGTTACTTATTTAGCCCTTTTCTTTCTTCAATCAACTTATAAACAAATTAAAGAAATAAATATTTCAGCATCACATAAGAAGAAACATAAATAGCACACTTGACACCAAGATTTTGACGTGGAAACCTGGTTAAGGGAAAAACCACGGTGGGGGTTAACCCACAAAATTAATACTCTGTTAAAAGTATTTTACAAATGGGAATGGACATGCATTCAGGCTCACTGCCCCGAGCTCACTGCTCAAGATTGGAGGCTCACTGCCTATAGAAAAGTTTACAACAGATTTATAGAGATTTTGAACTGATAAGATGCATCTTCCAATGCTAGAGATCAGCTCCAGTTAAGTGCAAATACTGACTTTATACACTTCATCTTTATTCTTCTCTTCTCTCTATTCTGCCTTCATCCAAATATTAGATTTCTTTCCTTTTACACTTTCTTAATTCTCACAATACCTATCCTACAATATCCACAATCATCGACTATATATATCCTTATCATGAATTGCAATCACTTGCCAGTCAGCAACAATCAACAACACTTAGAACCTTTTAAGAATGTTCTACTCTGTCGGCTAGATCCATACACCAGTATTGATGCATATCAAAAATAACACATGTAGATCATCATACATGTCGGCCACTAACATTATATCTCATACACAGCTTAACAAAACACTTCTATTAGGTCCGCAGAAGGATTTATCAAAAGTCTGCTTGTTCTTTACTGAACTGTCCTATCATAACAAGACCTGGTATTCAGATGCTCATAACTTTTGATCCCTTTATCACTGGAAGATAAAAACTTGGATTTAGATTGTCCTAGTGTCCCTCTACACTTCTTCAGATCTACAACACATAAAGATTAACTGTAGAGATCCACTGACCAAAATACTAGACTCTTCTATAGGCTCTGTTTCAGGCTCCCAGACTTAGATAGATTATCATTCTGACTTCTGGTATGATCAGATACTACACTATGGATGTGTGGAACAATCTTAGTTGCCATCAATGACAAGACCTATCAGTGCTAAGCAGTGTCTCTTTCCAACAGAATATCCCCCCTTCAGCCTTACCAAACTTTAATGGTCTAATTATGGAGGATCTGAACACATTTCTATTCAATTTTGGTGTCCTTTGTTGCATCTATGATTACACCATTGATGCACATAGATTGAAGCTCTTCCTAGCCACTCTCAAAGATGCTACTTTGAGATGGTTTATGGGATTGGGCAGGGATGCAGTGGCTAACTGGAGGACTATGAGGGAAAGTTCCTACAAAAGTACCAAGATTACTATAGGGGCAGAGACATGCGAGGTGATGAAATTTTAGAATGTCACAAAAGGAAGATGAACCCCTCAAATATTATGTAGAACAATTCATATTTTCCTACAAAAGTCTTAGCAAAATAGGCTTTCACCAAAGTCATTAAAGTTGGTGTTTCTTAGAAGAGTTTATAAGGAATGCATGGATGTCTTGGTCCTAATAGGGGAGGTGATGTCTCTCAACTATCATTTGATGATGTCTACAAAGCCTGCAAGAACTACTCAAGATCTACCATGAAGAAGACACGAGGCCTCAAAGCTCTGACAACCACAAAGATTGTTGTAGGCATCTTTCATGTAGAACTTAGTAACCTCCTAAAGGATATGAAGCAAGATACTATCAGTCACCTTACAACTCAACTAGACACCTTACATGTAAAGAAGAAGCAAGAAGATGCAGAAGCAACACTAGTAGAATATTTCTCACATTACAAGCAAAAGAAGACTAATTGCAAATGCAAAAAGTTGGCCAGCATTGTAGAAGAAAAGAGGGAGAAGTCAGAATTTTGAGTGTTGGAGGATGAAGGTAAAGTTTTTTTACTTGGCCCAATGTAAACCATGGTAGCAAAGACAAGGTATGCCTCAAGACCCTTTGTCTTATAATACATCATTTCCAGGTTCTTCTTCAAATTTTTCTAATTGGTATAATGTACCCTAGAACAACATGTCGCCTCAACCTTGGTCAAATATGTCTCCATCTAGCTGGACCCCATAGCAAGGAATGTGGCTCCAACAACCATATCACCCTTAAACACATAACCAACAGTGGCTAGAACCATAAAATGCATGGCCACAACAATGTCTTGGAAACCAACCTTGGAAAAAACCCAATACTAGTTACCTGCAACCACAACAACCTTTGCCTCAACAACTAGCCCTTATGCCAAACACTATTGCATCCACACCTACACCACCAAGAGCAACACAACTACCTACTCAACCTGCACCTAATCCTAACAATAATCATGTTCAACAAGCTTATGATAATGAAGCTATCCAATACTGAACCTATGTGGTCAAAGTCAGTGATGTTCAGTTACGATTAGGAAAAATGATCTCTAGACCAACATCTCCACTCATCATAAAACTCCCAAATGAGGAAAATTCTAGTGATGATAACCGACATTTTAATACTCTAAATGAGCAACCTACATTACTAGTAGGTATTGAAACTAAACAACCCCATTTCCTGAGAGATTAAGCATGCAAAAGAAATAACCTAGACCTGAATTTGATTTCCTTGATCAATTAAAGAATTTCTACATCAAGATTCCACTATTCCAAGCTATCAAAGATGTACCTATCTATACTAAAATTGTAAGAGAACTATGTTTGAAAAATCTAGACAGAAAATGTAAGGACCCACAAACTGTCCATGTAATTGGATAGCTTGTTGGCATCATGTTGGGAAATATAGTTATTCCAAAATATGCAAACCATGATAGCCCAATTGTAGATTTGCATATCAACAACACCCATATAAAAATACTTTGATTGACCTAGATGTTTATATTAATGTTATGACCAAATAAACCATGACAACTCTACAATTGTTGAACTTAAGGCCAACACCTACAGTACTACAATTGGCAGATAGATCAATAGTTAAACCTAAGGGACTCATTGAGGATTTGGTCATCACACTTGATTCTTGGGAATACCATGCTAATTTTATGGTCTTGTAGCTAAAGGCTAACTTGGGAGGATATCCGCTTATCTTAGGATGCCCGTGGTTAGCCACAACTAATGTTTTCATTGGCTGCAAGTTAGGTAACATGATAATCTCCAATAGAAATATTACAAAGAAATTGGTTTTGTACCCTCTGGCCCAACACTTTTCTGATTTGAACAAATGGTGTGGTCGGATCTGTACGCTCAAAATCATGACTCCATTTTCCTAGGGTTTTTGGGTCAAATTTTGGCACGCACATGGACCCTTTCCCTCCTTGCCATGGGGCGATCCGCCACGTCACTCTCGCTCACGTGGAAGTAGCTAGTCGAGAGGAGGCAAGACATGGCGGGGGTCTGGTTCATTGGAGAGCTAGACTTTGCGAAGGGGAGTTAGCAAGTTCTGTGACCTTTGTTGTTGTGCATTTTGTTGAATGTTTCGCTCAATTGATGTGGTAGTTGAGATAACCCTATGACCCGAAGGGTCACTAGTCTCTCTTCGTCTATTTGGATTCCTTGAATTCCACCTTTGTGTGGGCAAACGGTTGTTTTCATTGATGGCTTCTACTATTTCTATGTCTTTGAGAAATGCTTTGTGTATTCGTAATTGCCTAATTTCTTCAATCAACAAGAGAACAAATGGGTCCTCTTGTGGTGGAATGTGTGTCTGTTGTTGAGGTTGTGGATGCAACTCCTCGATCTCATCATGGATAGCCCTCATCCACTCTCCTCTTACTCTTAAACACATTTGTGAATCAGGATAGAGGGAATCGTATAATTGCTAACCAGATCTAGGGTTTTGTTTGACCTAGGATTTGACTTTCGTTCAACTGTGATTACCTCGTGATGGAATTAGGGTTTGCAATGTTGTCTATTTTAATAGATCTATATGAATACAAACTAAATGATAACATGCAAAGCATCTTTTTGGTCTTTTTTAATATATTTTGGAAAGGAAAATGCTTCTAATCTATGAAAGAAATATGTATACAATCCTATATGTCTTTTCAAATGCAAAGTTTAATCTATGTTTTTGTGGGTTTTTGGTGTTTTCAATGCAATCTAATTTAATGGAAAGGGAAAATGCTTTTTCTAACAAAGTAGATCTATGAATGTAAAAAACAATTAATCTAGCATGCAAGATCTAACCTATCAAGGAAAAAGCAAAAATGTTACTATTCCCAAGAGCAATGTGATTATCTAATTACTATCAAAGCAATGAAAGAACCTAAAAGAGATGAAGATTTGTTGACTCCACTACCCTCAGTATCCTTGTGTAGGCAACCTCGAATCCTTCTGTGGAAGTAGGTGATCCTCTTGACAACAAAATGACCTGAAGAAGCAAAAAGAAGATTTTGTGAAGCTTGTGCAAGATCGATGTGAGCTTTGAATTGAGCACAATGGCTAAGAATTGAGCAGCATAGTGTTGCTTGATTGAAACAAAGAAAGTAAAAGGCACTTACATCCTGTATGAGCATATGAATGCTAGGTTGGAGAGCAAACTTGGCAAGAGCTGGTGTACAAAGAATTTACCTCCCTTTGTGCTTAAGGGAGGGTGGTATTTATAGGTTTTAAGAAGGGATTAGATTGAAGAGTTAACTCATTTGATTGATGAGTTAATAAGAATAGATTGGGGAATTAACAAGGTTGATTGCCCAGTGAACTCAGCTGATTAGGGAGTGATGAAGCAATGATAGCTTATCACTGAAGAAGAAATAGAGGTGAGGGAATGCATGAGATTGATTAGAGAGTTAATTATAGATCAAATAGAGATAATTATGCATGTGTGGGTGCATGAAATAATTAACTATATATGAAGGATCAAAAATCATGCAAACAAAAAGAAAAATGGGCGAAAATAGAGCAAAAACAAGAGAGAAACTTGAGTTTTTTCACAGGTAAAAAGATGGCAGGTTCACCACCTTCATCAGACAGGGTCACCTAGGGAAATCATGGGTCACCCCAAGGGTGACCCTAGGTCACTCAGGGAGATCCAGGATGAAAAGTGCAGAGTGCAGAAATTTAGGCTGGTAGAAGGTATAGGGGAGGAAAAGGATGATTCTGCATCAACAAACAGGTCAGTCATGTGGAAGAATCCAAATCTCTACTTGCATCTTTAGGATTTCCAATGGGGATCTGGAAATAATAGGGGAGATTTGGACTGGTTGGTCTAAATCAAAAATAGAAAGCGGGAGATGGATCGGGGGACCTCTAGAAGGCTTCTATGAGGTGCACTAGATGAAATACAAAGGGGTGAGGTGAAAACTCACCTACAAGACAGTCACAAGGCTTAGGATCAAGGTCAAAAGATAGAAAATGCAAGTTGATAAGTGTCTCAACAAGTGTCGAAAAGCGTTGCAAACGGGGAAGAAGGAGAATCGACAAAGCCGAAATGACAAAAAACAAGAAGAGAGGACACATCATCAAGAGGCCTACTACCCAAAGGATTTATTTTCATGCTTAAATGTATGTGACAAGGATTTGAATCATCATAGGGGTCCTCGTGGAGGTAGTGCATGATTTTTGTGCTTACAGGATCTTGAAGACACTGATCAGTGCTCAATCCAAACACTTATGACCATAGAGAGAAGCCCTTTGATCTCTACTAAGAATGAGCATACTATAATTACAAACATAATACAGAACAATTATGGAGTAGATCCTCTGATAGATAACTGCTTGACCTATGTATCTTTCCCATTACATAACATTTTTCCTACAAAACACTTGTGAAACTATAACTCTTAAATTTGTCCATTCCGCCATTTAGTACCTCATAATTGCTACCTAAACACTTTATATCCCAATGTATCCTCTATATAATATTTAACAAAATAAGTTGGAATTTCTCTTGACAAAACGTTAAACATTAATAACCAATTGACCATGCAACAACAAAATGAGCTGACTTCTATGCTGCAGGCTCACAAGATAACTTTTATGTGGGATTACTATGACATGAAGGAGTTAGATACAAACCTTTGTACACACTGTATTTACATCAAGGATGCTTGTAAGCCGATTAGATAACCCTAATAGTGGATGAACCCTATAGTCAAAAATATTGTAAAAGAAGAACTCAAAAAATTGTTGGATGCAGGTTTCATATACCATATATCGGATAGCCAATGGGTCTATTTTTTTATTGTTCCAAAGAAAGGAGTAAAATGGTGTGTGTGTGTGTGTATAGACTACAGGGAACTTAACGCTACCACACGCAAGGATCATTTTCCTCTACCTTTTATTAACCAAGTTCTAGATTCACTAGCCAAGAATAAATACTTTTCCTTTCTAGATGGATTTAGTGGATACAATCAGATCTAGATTGCACCTGAGGACCAAGACAAAATTACATTTACATGTCCTTGGGGCACCTACACTTATGCAATCTTTCCCTTTGGTCTATGTAATGCCCCTGCTACTTTTCAAAGGGCAGTACTTAGCATTTTCTCTTATCTTACACATGATTGTTTGTAAGTCTACATGGATGACTTCAAAGCTCATGGTAACAGCTAAACTAAATCCTTAGTAAATATAGAAAAAGTCATGTAACAGTGTCAAGACCATAACCTCTCTCTTAGTAATGAGAAGTGTTATATGATGATGGAATAGTTTTAGGCCACTATGTCTCATAGGTAGGTATACAGATAGACCTAGCCAAAATTGAAGTTATTACTAATCTCCTATACATCAAAAGAAGAAAGATGTCAGAAGTTTCCTTGGACATGCAAGTTATTACAGATAGTTCTAAGGGATTTTAGCAAAATAGCTACCCCTTTGTTTGTCCTACTTACAAAGGATGTTGATTTTAATTGGACCCATGTATGCCAAGAAGCTTTCCAATCTTTAAAAAAGTCCTTGACAATCACACCTGTGTTAAGAGGATGAAATTGGACATTAGCCTTCCATATTCACACAAATGCATCTGATTATGCTATAAGAGCTATTTTAGATTAGAAGGAAGGTTCAGTGGAGTATGTTTTTTATTTTATCAGTAAGAACCTTCAAGCAGCAAAACTGAACTACACTGTCACTAACAAAGAACTCTTTTCTTTGATCTACACAATAAATAAATACAGGCATTATATAACCGACTATCCTATATTTGTCCACATTGATCATGAAACCATATGGTATCTCATGAACAAACCTATAGTTAGTGGAAGGTTAGTCATTTGGTTGTTGCTACTGCAAGAATTTGATTTAACATAATTGATAAACTAGGTAAAGCAAATGTGGTAGCAGACTTCCTTTCTAGACCTACCCTTGATGCTAAAGAACCTATTGTAGATGACTCATTTCCATATGAGCACTGCACAGATTCTTTGGTATGTAGATAGTACTAGTTATTGTTGAGAATAAGGAACACTGAGACGGGAGGGGTGAATCAGTGTTCTGCAAAACTTATTACTTTGTTCCTTTATTAATTTACCATATACATCCAAAAGAAAGAAGCATGAATATAAGAATAAAAACATCAAGATCACAACACATGAACACCAGGATTTTTACATGGAAACTTGGTTAAGGGAAAAACCACAGTGGGGGTTAACCCACAAGAATTTATACTCTATTAAAAGTATTACAAATGGGGAAGGCACATGCCTTTGAGGCACACTGCCCAGGGCTCACTGCTCAAGGAGGCTCATTACCTACAAAAATAATTACAAGAGTTCACTGGAATGATTGAACTGAAGAATAGCATCTAACAATACAAGATTACAGTTTCAGTTGAGCTTAATACATTGACTTTGCACACTTCATCCTTTTCTGCCCTGTTTCACTATTCTGCTATAATCAGAAGATTAGATCTCTGCTTCACACTTGATACTACCACCCTTCACACCTCTTACTTCATATTCGCACAACTACTACCTCAAATGCTTGAATCCATCGATCCTATATATCTACTTCATGAGATAACATCAACTGCAGTCAGCCTTGAGAAAACCTTAAGGTCTTTTTAAGAACACTGTTCTGTCAGCTAAATCCATGCCTAAATACCAATGCAGACCAAAACCTATACATTCAAGTCATCACACATGTTGGCCAATACCACTGGATCTCACAAATTACTTAACCAACAACTTTTCCTAATCCGTACAATGATCAAACACTAAGTTGGTATGTTCTTCACTGGACTAAATTGATTAACCAAAACCCGATACTTAGATGCATGTAACTTTCAATCCCTTCATCACTGGAGGCTAGAAATTTGGATTTAGATAGCTCTAACATCCCTTATCATTCCCTCAGATCTGCAGCACAACATGATTACCGGTGGAGAAGTGCGGACCAAAATGCTAAACCCTATCATATGCCCTGTTCATGTCTATCCAAACTTAGACAAATCTGTAATTTGACTTCTGGTATGATCAAATGATGTAATGTGGATGTGTAAGATAGATTCAGTTTCCATCAATGACAACACCCGACATGCCTAGCAGTGTCTCTTTCCAACAATATCCCCCTTTGGCATTGATGGCAACACTTAGTGAAAAATGACTAAGTGTTAGAACAGCTCCCCCTTACTTTATACACTTGTGATTTCTAATGCTCCCCCTTATATTAATTATTCATTTTCACTACTTTTCCTCTCCCCCTTTGACATCAATGGTAAAGGCTGGGATCCACATACCAAAATTAATGCAAAAATTTGATGTACAAGGGTTAAAACTCTACATACTTCCGCATATGAACATACAGTACTTAGGCTTTGTTAAATATCAGCAAAAAGTCATCACCAAAAATATTTTTCAACTTTGTCACTTTATTGTCCCAGTTCTTTTTGATACTGCCCAAGATAGATATGTGTCCACTGAACAAAAATGCCAGTGATTCTACCTTTTGAAGGTCAATAGGATCAATAGTAGCAGTTGCTACTTGGGACTCTGCCAATATATCATACATAGTTTCTAACTTAGGGGAGATCAATCCTCGGAGCTCATCCAATCTACCCAAAATTTTGGCCTTTTCCTTCTCCAAATCACTCAATTCATTTCGCAGATTCACTACTTGGCATTCTTTGGTAATTACAAACTCAGTTAAAGGACTATATGACTGAGAAATATTAGACAGTTTGGACTCTATGTCCTTAATCTTTTTCTCAATAACTTCAATAGCTTTAGATCTATTTAGACAACACTTATAGATCTCTGTACCTTTAGATAGGGTATTTTGAATACTCTTTACACTGATATCAAGCTTAGATCTATCATAGCTAATTATTTTCTTTATTTCAGCAAACCTCTTCTCATTAAATTCATTTTTGACTTTAACTTATGTTGACTTCTCTAAGGTTTCAAAATGAGAACTTACAAAAGTTTATCAAGATTTTCAACTAACTGGAGGGAGATGCTGAAGAATCCTTCTAAAATGTGGGCATGATTTTCTCCAAAATCCCAGATGCAAAGCCAAGCAGCTCACTATCTTCTAAATGGGACTTCAAAATATCCTCTCTAGCCGTAGCTTGTGCAATATAGGCCAATTTTATCTTCTGCACCGGTGATAAAGTATCAAAATTGATTGGTCCTTGTATTATGTCCTAATCTTCTACAATCTATTTATCTCTTTCCAAAATTTCTTTCACTGCATCTATAGTGTCTCTTGCCCAAAATGATGTTTCAAACTTGTGCTCTTCAGGGCCTCCATCTTCTCCCTTTTCAAAGTCAACCATAATGTTTTGCTCATCACTTTCATTCCTTTTCTCTGCTTCTGCCTTCTTTGCACCATCATCAGAGGCATCCTTGTTTTTATTTATCTTAGAAATACTTTCTACATTCTCTTCTGGAGGATTTTGTCCTTTTCTCTGCTTCTGCCTTCTCTGCACCATCATCAGAGGCATCCTTGTTTTTATTTATCTCAGAAATACTGTCTACATTCTCTTCTGGAGGATTTTGTGTATCCTCAATAGCAATGCTATCATTAAATTTATCAAATTCCTCAATATCTAGTATGGAGGAATCAACTTCAATAATAGTTTCTTCTTCAACAATGGGAAGATTATGCTTTTTCAATGCATTCAGAAGAATCTCTTGAGTATATCCAACTACCTTATCAATCTCTCCCAGCATGAGCATATTCATTCTGATCTTACTCCCGAAGTCCTCTTTCACTTCTTTGAATATCAAGTTCTTTTGATTCGGAGTAATTTGAGGACACAATTTTATTAACACATGCTCCCGGAGCTCAAAATCTTTAGCTTTTGCATTCTCTTTTCTTAATTCTAGAATTTTTGCAAGGCTTTCCAGAATTTTAGAAGTTATTTCAAATAGAGTCTTATTGTAGATATTCAAATATTTGATTATTGCTTCCTCTAAGACTCTCTTATCAGCATCACTGTAATGATCATAAAATTCAGTCATTGGCTTCAAGTTTCCATTTGCAGTGATTGACTTAATGATGTCATCCACTGAGAGAGTGGGCTTCTCAACATAGGCCTCTGTCTTATGCCTTTTACTTGACTTTATGCTTTTGAAGGGCTTCTCCTTAGACACTTTAGTAGCTTTGGTGCCTGAGGCCTTCAACTCCTTAACCTCATCATCTGAGTCAATTTATTCTTCATCTACTTTCTCCAAACTAACATATGTTCTTTTTTCCCTTTACCTTTGTCCTTTTTCCTTCCTTACCGGTAGGTTTTTCTGCAGCAAGAGAAGATGACACATGGGAGGTTGAACTAGAACTCCTGGTAGACCTTGCTTTAGGAGTGGATTCCACCGGAACACTTCTATGTTCTCTGTCCTATTTCTCCTTCTCATCTTTTTTTATCCTTTCCCTATTTTTTCTAATAGCTTCCTTGGTAAGACCTAGGTTCTCATCCAACTACTCAACTACTTTCCTTACTTTCCTTTTGATTTCAGGAACCTTGAATTCAAGATGTAGTTTTAGTGAAATTTCTTTATATGTTCCAAATCTCTCCTCAACTAGATCCCTAGGCTGGCTCAACAGATGTTGTGCATAAAGTTCTAGTACCTTTCCATCCACTTCATACCCCATGGGCATGATCCACACAGTTCTTGGTTCAACTGCTTCCATTAAACATTGATCTATATCTACCATAAAACATATTGTATCCTTGTATTTTTCAACCACAGATGTAGGGATTCTTTCCCTTAATTGCATCATGTTTTGAAAATTCTTGAAAAATCCCCAAAGAGCAGTCCTTTGGGTATTGGAATCACCAATATTGTTCAAGTGCTCTCTTATTTGAATGGAAACGGTCTTATCACTGGTCCAACATATGTTTTTTTTTGTCGGGTAACTCATTCATGAAATAGAAGAACAAACATAATACCAATTTACCATACTTAAAAGTATTCTTCTTGTCCTTTTTGATTTTGTTCAAGTTTTCCATTAGTTGGTTCTGTAGCAACTCACACAAGTCATAGTCAGCATTCTCTCTCAACATCTAATAAGCTACATAGCTAGATGTATCAGATACAGAATTCTCCCTGCTGGAATGATATATCTTGTATCCAATCACCATCGATGCAAATTTGACATCTAGATCAGTGATGTCATTTATTATCATTGCCTTTTTGTCAAACCTTGAACTGGTAGCATCAGTTACAGTTTGATTCTTTACTGACTTCAACATTGGCAATCCACCGGATGAGTTTATCCCTATCACGGCCTTGATGGCATCCTTGGTGACCTTGAAAGGTTTCATTAATCACATAAACTCATCATGCATCTGACTCAGCACATACCAGACCCACTCATCTTCATCGAAGGATGGAAACCCTATAATCTGAATGAAATTTTTATCTTGCAGTGCCTTATACTCAGGTTTAAGGCCATGAATTTCATACCTTAGATGATTCTTGAACAAATCTACTAACTTAAAGTCCCCAAATTCATCTATGCCAGCATCAATATAGGCCCTAATGTCTTCAACATGTAACACACCATACGAAACACTTGAAAAGGCACCTAATGGATCGACCTCTACTAATTTGTGTGGATGCTTCTTAAACTTTGGCCTAGGTCGCTCAGTGATATTCACAACTAGAGGTGTAGCCATTTCAAAAGTTTACAAGTTCAAAGCTTCGCAGAAAAATATCTTTTACTCTATGAGATTAGGGTTGGCTAATGAAATCACCTGTCACACTTCGAATCTTTGAAATCTTAGCTCAAGCACTCTTCTTCTTGTTTTCTTCAAATGCAAAGTGATTCAAATGTTGAACAAATGACCTTTTTATGCTCCACAAAACCTAATTCACCATTATAATAAATTCTTTGCCCTAGTACATCAAGTTACATTTTTTTTGCATACAATCAATCTTTAATTGCTCTGCAATCAATCACATTAGCTTCTTTTCTTCTAGAATTTGCTTCAACAGATCTGCAATAGGCTTCTTTATCTTCATTCATCATGCCAGATTCAGGCACCCACTTATTGGCAAGGGGATTAGATTTTTAATGCAGCTCCCCCTGAGCCAGAGCTCCTGACTCAATTCTTGAAGGAATTATCAGCACCAGATTCTAGTGCGGACCTATTCCCATCATTCATTTCATCTTTCTTTACCCATGTTCTGTTCATTTCATTTTGGACCTCATTCACATCAACTTTACCCTTGCCTTTATCTTGTCTCTGCATGTTTTGGTTTCTGTTTTCCGGACCTTTTCTATCATTATTCCTGCTTCTGTAGAATATTGCAATATGACCAGATCTATTGCAATTAAAGCACACAACATTTCTTCGCTTATTTACTTGATTTCCTCTTGGTCTACATTGATTAGCCATGTGTCCAAATGCATTGCATGCAAAACAGTAGCCATTGAAGGAATTGACATTTCTTCTATTGTTAGAGTAGTTTATCATCATACTTTTGCAATCATTTGATCTATGACCACACCTTTTACAATTGAAGCATTGACCGGAGAAGGATGGACCACTTTGATTCACTCTACTTCTGCATTGAGTAGCTCTATGACCAAATTTATTGCAATTGAAACAATTGCCATTAAAAGATGGATACCTTTGAGCATTAGGTTGTCTTACTGGAGGTCTTTTAGGATTCCTTCTTTGATTTCTTGCATCAGGATTTCTTTGACCAGATCTAGAGCTTTCACCTTTCTCAAATCCTATACCATGCTTATCATCTACCTTCTTTTGACTGTCAAGCAACACCTCAAGTTTAGCTGAGCTTATCTTGAATTTCTCTTTATATTCATTTGCAACTTCTAGGTCATGTTTGAGAATGACAATTTGCCTTTCACATTCTTCCTCATTGTCCCTGCTTTCATGTAGATCAGACTCTATATGGCCAATTATTTTGTCCAATCTGTAGCATTCTTTTGTTCTTTCTTTTAGAGATTGATTCAATTTTTCTTCAGTCTTCTTCTTTTCTACAATTTCCTTGGTTAGCCTCATCACCCCAGATTCCATCTCATGTTTTAGGACAACAACTTCTTTAGCTAACTTCTCACATTCTTTTGTCTTCTCTTTCAGGGCCTCATCCATGTCATTGTCTTCATTCTAATTTGCTAGTTGAAGAAGTAGCTCTTTCCTCTTTTCATTAGATTTGCTCAATTTTTCTTTTAAGGTCTCAATGAAATCTTCAGCATCTTTAAGGTTCTCTTGCAGTGCTTTGACTTCTGCTTTGGACTGATCAAGATCTTCTAATGCAAGTTTAAGTTGTCCATGGATGCCATTAGAATACTTGAATGAACTCATTGAAAACACCTTCCTAGATG
The DNA here is from genome assembly GCA_027924645.1 of Cunninghamia lanceolata. NCBI lineage: Eukaryota > Viridiplantae > Streptophyta > Pinopsida > Cupressales > Cupressaceae > Cunninghamia > Cunninghamia lanceolata. The sequence continues at coordinate 6,808,189 of BSBN01000578.1, read as the reverse complement.
TTCCTCGAGCTGTTAAACTTCTTCTAAGGAACCTTTCTCTGATACCAATTGTTGAGAATAAGGAAGACTAAGAGGAGGGGTGAATCAGTGTTTTGTAAAACTTATTACTTTGTTCCTTTATTAGTTTACCACATACATCCAAAAGAAAGAAGCATGAATACAAGAATAGAAATAGCAAGATCACAACACATGAATACCAAGATTTTTATGTGGAAACCCGGTTAAGGGAAAAACCATGGTGGGGATTAACCCACAAGAATTTATACTCTATTAAAAGTATTACAAATGGGGAAGGCACATGCCTTTGGGGCACACTACCCAGGGCTCACTACTCAAGGAGACTCACTACCTACAAAAATAATTACAAGAGTTCACTGGAATGATTGAACTGAAGAATAGCACCTAACAATGCAAGATTATAGTTCTGATTGAGCTCAATACACTAACTTTGCACACTTCATCATTTTCTACCCTGTTTCACTGTTCTGCCATAATCAAAAGATCAAATCTCTGCTTTGCACTTGATACTGCCACCCTTCACACCTCTTACTTCATATTTGCACAACTACTACATCAAATGCTTGAATCCATCGATCATATATATCTACTTCATGAGATAACATCAATTGTAGTTAGCCTTGAGAAAAACTTAAGGTCTTTTTAAGAACATTGTTCTGTCGGCTGAATCCATGCCCAAATACCAATGTGGACCAAAACTTATACATTCAAGTCAGCACACATGTTAGCCAATACCACTGGATCTCACAAATTACTTAACCGACAACTTTTCCTAATCCACACAATGATCAAATGCTAATTTGGTCTATTCTTCACTAGACTGAACTAATTAACCAGAACCCGTTACTCAGATGCATGTAACTTTCAATCCCTTCATCACCGGAGGCTAAAAATTTAGATTTAGGTAGCCCTAATATCTCTTATCATTCCCTCAGATTCATAGCACAACATGATTACCGATGGAGAAGTGCGGACCAAAATGTTGAACCTTGTCATATGCCCTATTCCTGTCTATCCGGACTTAGACAAATCTACAATCTGACTTCCGATATGATCAAATGATGTAATGCGGATGTGTAAGATAGATTTAGTTGCCATCAATGACAACACTTGACATTCCTAGTAGTGTCTCTTGCCAACAATTAATTGGTTTCAGGTAGAACTCCACCTCATTTCTCACCTAGAAAAACATTCCAATTGATAGAGAAGAGTCTTCCATACTCTTGGGATGTTGGATATCTATTTTATACTAGCCTTGATAACATAATGCACAAATGTATTTGAGTGGATGAGGTCTATGATATTCTAAAAGCCTACCATGATGAACTCTATGGTGGACATTTTTTAGCAAGGAGGATACTATTCAAGATATTAAACACTAGTATTATTGGCCAACATTGCATAAGGATGCAGTTGTATATACCATAAGATGTGACCATTGTCAAAGAATGGGTAGACCAACTAGGATTGATGAAATGCCTTTGTAGCCACAACTAGTACAAGAATCTTTTGACAAATGGGGCCTAGACTTTATAGGCCCTATTGGATCCAAGGTCCAACAACAAAGAATACATATTGATCTGGATTGACTACTTGACCAAATGGGTGGAAGTCAAGGCTCTTCGACATGCTAGAGATGAAAAGGTAGCACAGTTTCTCTATGAAGAAATCTTCACCAGATATGGAGTACCAAAAGAGATTTTTACTGACCAAGGGCCACAATTCACCTCTGAGTTAATTGTTGCCCTTGTTAAGGAATATGCACTACAACACAAGAAATCTACTTCTTATCATCCTCAGTCTAATGTCTAGGTGGAAGTTACCAATAGGGAAATAGAAGTAATTTTGACCAAAACTATAGCTCTACACAGAAGGGATTGGGCTAACCACCTTCTTGAAGCAGTTTGGGCTTACAAGAGAACATGGAAAATAACAACCGGGTTTACACCCTGAATTGGTATATGGTAAGACAACAATCCTCCCCATTGAATTTGAACATAAAACATTGAGAACAACATTGGAGTTGGGTATAGATCTTTCTAAAGCACAACAAAAAATGATAACTTAGCTAAATGCCTTGGATGAGCTACGAAAGGAAGTTCTTCATTGCAGAGGTCGTGCAAAAGCAGAGCATAAGATGTCATGATCGATTTATCAAAACTAGATAATTCCAAGAAGGTGATTGTGTGTTGTTATATGATTCAAAGTACAAAGATCATAAAGGTAAACTACATAAATGATGGTTAGGACCCTATGAGATAACTGAGGTATTTTCGAATGGAGCAGTCAAGCTGGTAACCATTGACCTTGTTAGATTTTCATTAATGGTCAATGTGCATTGCCTAAAACTTTAAAAGAAACCACTCAAAAGGGATCAATTTCTTCAATATGTCTCAAATGACAAAGGAATGGGATCATTAATACCAGATGACATGATAGAAGATGAGCCTTCTAGCTCATACCCTATCATCAATCAGGTATACTATTTTTATGCTTCAAATAAATTAAAAGAAAAACAATAGCAAAACCTCTTTTAGGAAATGTTAGTTCTCTAATAATGCTGCCACACACTTCCATACTTTAGTCTCCACCAGTATTTATGTTCCTACAAAAACTTTTTGAGGGACCTATAGCATGCATTCCTACAGTACCTCTTCGAGGAACCTCTAGCTTGCATTCCTGCAACAACTTTCTGAGGGACTTGTAACATGCGTTCCTACAACAACTTTCTAAGGGACATGTAACATGTGTTCTTGCAATATCTGTCATGGACTTCCTACAACATTATCGATCTTGTAGCCCCACCTTTTCACTGTGCACCTACAACAACTCTCACCACTTATTGTACTTGTCATATCATTCATTTGTCACCTCCGTCAATCAATTGTCATAATGATTAGCCAGTTCACACTAGCCGCCACTTCATCCATTGTCACTAGTCATAATAAACCATCATTATTGACACATGCAAGACTTTTGTAAATCCTTTTTTCCCACTTTGCATTCAATTCAATAATTATTGTATTTCATGTAATGTTTATGATTGCATTTTTAGTTAATGATGTGCTTGTTTATTTATTATTACGCTTGCCCTGTCATAATTACCCTTAATTTTCATTACTGTCCTCATGGCTCATGAGGACATGTGCCATACATAGTTCAGGGGGTAATAGTCTAATCAATCTATTTATCATCTCACTAATAACTCACCAACATAACCACCAAATCACTTGTCCTTGCAAGCATTAAATGCATGTACACATGCAACATGATGTGAACTAAATATTCAAATAATGTCTACATATGCTATAGGAATTAAATGAAAACTACAACTGTCTGTGTTCATGCGAGTTGCTAAATTACCTAAGAACTATCTGTATTTTATTTGGAATTTGTGAGAAAATTGTTTAAATTTAAAGAATTGTCCCAGCAATTGACCAAATTTGGAAAACAAACATACAAGGATGGGAGGTGATTTGATAAGGAGAGAACCTACAATCCACACCAACCTACTAAATAATAATGAGCCACTTCCCATGTTCTAGCAGGCTAGATGGATGAATTATTTTCAAAGGTTGGAAGGGTATAGTGATGAGATTGCAACCGAGTTTGTGAGAACTTGGAATAATGGAGAGACACTAGTAAAGGGATTGAGGATAAATGCCTTAGAGGAAGCCATAGTTGAAGTTATAGGATTCCCAATGGGAGGGGAGAATTTTTCGAAGAAGGGGAATGTAGTGGCGGCTAGAAACAAATTTACTAAAGCTGGTGAACAATTTTAAGTCTCTTCACAAGGAACCAGACGTCTCTCACTACCACCATGATGGGCACAGGTGGCTACCCATATCATCAAATATTTGGCATGTGAAGGTAGGCAATCCTATCTCTACATAGTGCATTTTAAATTGTTAAGTCATTTGCAATATTAGAGGCTTGTAAATGTCTCCAATTTTTTAGCTCATTATTAAAGGAAATGGTAAATGAATACCAAAAGGGTACAACATCTACATTATCACACCATTTTCTTATCTAGTTGTTGGTAAAAAATGGTTTAGATAAGCAGTATCTTAATGCATCCTAGGAGATAATTTTGGGGCTTTGTCATGTGAGGGAAATGCCAGATGTAGGGCCACATGGCCATAGGCTCAGAGAAAGGAGGATCCATGTACCACAAATAGAAAATATATAGGAAGAAAGAGCATAGGGTATGGGGGAAGAACATGCAACATCATTCGTTGAACATGCAACACCTTCTTGCATGCATGCAACCTCTCCTGAAGGTCCTGCAATGTCAACCTCTAACCTTGCAACATCCTTGGAGAGTCTTGCAACACCTACACATGAGCCTGTACAAGCACCTATGCATATGACACTCTATCCCATCCTTAGAATTTATTGACCTGAATACCTATCAGGGGATGATTCCTATAGAAATAGAAACAAAGGATGAGGATGACCTACAAGTTGCTCTAAATAAAATAATCTTGTTGATTAAGCAATTAGAGGAACAATTAAAAACCAACCAACAACTAGAAGAGAAACTGAAGGCTAAGGAGCATAATAGTGGTGAACTGGATAGGTTAGCTCAAATGGTAGTGGAATAATTGGATAAGGAAACAGATGTGGCTAAGGAACAAGTATTTCTTATTACTCAAACCATAAAATAGGGCATTCCTTCCACCTTAGCTAGCCCTTCTAAGCACCATGCATCAAAACAGATAGTTGGACACCCTTTATAATACTTGTGGAGGAGAGATGAAGAGATAAGAAAGTTGAGAAAATGGAAGGTGGAAAAGGAGGGCATGATGAAGAAGTTTAATGAGAAGATAAGTGAAATATGAGGAAATTAGTAAATTAAAATAGAGAATGGTACAAATGGTAGAGTTAACAAGCCAAATTATGCAATGTAGGCCACATGCTAGGGTTTATACATTATTTTTGAAGGAAAGGTTTCTATTTTTTTAGTTTATGCAAGTTTTTAGTGATCTACCACTTCAAGTTGATACAAATAAGAAATTATTTTGTATTTTTAGAATATCTTCAATTGAACTTAGAAATCAGCTATGTGAATTTTATATACATGACATGGTTGTTCCTTATGATCTATCTTGGAACCCAATCCCTTTTGTGTGGGATGTACATAGTAGGGAACTTATTTCCTTCATAAGGAATGAACATAACAAGGGGATGCAGATGAAGGACTACATGGAAATAGAAAAATTTGTCCTTAATGATCAGAAGAGTAGTGGGAATCCCAATGAGGTTGTGGAGGAATGGATTGAATTGTAAGAGAAACAAGTTGTGGCAAGAAAACTTCTTCAAAACTAGGAGATAGTTTACATAAAATATCAAGAAATTATGAGGGAAATAGGGAAGGAAGCCATTGAGTCTAGTAAAGCAAGATGGCAAGAGCTAACACCAAAATTAAGAAGGAAGGAGCCACATTCCCTATACAAATTTTATGTAGCTATTAGCAGAGGTCACAAGTAAATTAATATGGCTAGAGAAAACAGATTGATATGGCTACCAATTACCTTCCAACCACCTATTCTCTAGTTTCTGCTTCCCTATTGGAGTGGTAGGAGAATATATCAAGCAGTAGATGAGAACACTAGGTGGAAGTGTTTTGAAGGACAAAAAGCATTATTTTTGAGTGAAGGGGAAGGGCATGTGAATCCCTATGATTATAGAAATATTACTCTCATGTTTAATTCTAGGCCTTAGTTGCTTGAGGACAGGCAACACCTTTAGTTGGAGGGTAGTGATGAGCCCCATAATTATCCTTTTTAATCCTTATTTTTCTTGTTTTTAAGTACCTTTCTATGGACACTTTTATCCTTCTCAGACCAAGACTTTATATAATATTTGGATAAGCATTACATTAATTATATGATGCTTTAATGAATGTTTCATGGTTAAAATAGTTATTTTCATATGTAATGTGGTGTGAATAAGTGTGTTTACAATAATCTTTATGATTGGAGATTTCTTTGGGACTAACTCCTTTCTGTGGAAACCAAGATTACTAACTTGCAGCCAAGCCACGGAGTTCCTACAGCTGAGCTGCAGAGTTCCTATAGCCAAAGGGGTTAACTCCTAAAACAAAAGCGTGTAGTCACTGACAACTATCCAGTGGTGACCTATTCTATCTGTATAGACAAAGATAAGATGCAAGGGACATCAAGGAACACTATGAAACAAATGGAAAAAATACTTATCTTCTAATTGAATACATGTGGAGACTAGTTGACATTTACAATGACTACCTCCATGTTTCTTGGATGAAGTTTGTTTTGTCCCAATGTCCTAATTAGAAATCTCCTCTCTGAATTGTTTTATCTTTTGTTTCCTAGTTTCATTATGACCCTTTAGGAATAAAGAATCCTTCCTTACATGAAGGGAAGTGGATTAGTTAGCTTTTATTTTCATTAATGTATGAACTGTAAGATGATATATATATGTTTTCACTAGATATCTAGATAAGAAGATTTTACAGATGATTGTAGTATGTTCTGATTTCAGTCAATAAAATAGAGTATCATTTCAAATTGCTTATTTATTCTCATTCTTAATCCATGGTGAAGAAATGAACACATTGATTCATTGAATTATTTTAGTAGAAGGAAGGAAGTAGTCAACCCAATTCATGGCCCACTTGTGGAAGACTACCACCTATTTGTTTTAATTTCATGTAAATAGATTTAGATTTTGCATCTAGAGTTATTGATTCTATTTCATCTAGTATTTTGTTGTAGCCAGGAACAGTTACATAGCTTATTTTATGAATTTAAAAACTTGCATTCCTTTTCCAACATTTCAATAATTTTCATTTCATAGTTATACACAATTGAATATCCAGAATCCTCTAGTCTATAGACATCATTCCAAGTACCATGTCTTTGCGTTTATAGATTAAATGTAGCTTGACTTTACTCATTGAGCTACTTGATTTAGGATAGTCCATCCATTGGGTTGCATGCATGCCTTAGTTGCATTAGGTTTAGTGAGCATTGATAGAGCTTGACATATAGGTTGCATGTGATTATTTATAAGTCAATAATATTTCATTGGTCCTTAAGGGTTATGAGGAACCCAATAATAGCATGTATTTTCATATAAAATACATATGCCCAATTTAGCATTTATTTGGAAGTATACAATGTATTATAATTACTGTTGATGTTATTATGTGGGTATAGTCCCACAATTATAAACTAAATTTATTCTTGTGTTATTGTATTCCTCTCAAGGGTAGAGGTATACTAGGAGAATGGAAATCATGGTCATCATTATTGTATTTATTAAACCATCTCAAGGTAAGAGTATACCGAGAGAATGGAAATAGTTATTCATATGCCCACATTATTGCATTCATTAAATAGTCTAAAGGGTAGGGCATACTACGAGATATAAAAATAATAGTTATTGTGTCATTGTCCATCTTATCAAATTTTATAAGACAAGACCATCTTAGGCTAAGGAATATAGGGAGATTGGAACTCAATGGTTATATACCAATCTAAGACCATATTTTATATAAAAAGGCTAGAGTAGGGCCATCTCAGGCTAGGGAATACTAGGAGATTGGTGTCTAAAGGATTATATATTCATTTTAGCCAATACTTGCAATTTTCTAGTCATTAGTCGTCGTGGAGAGTTAAGCAAGAGATAGTAATGCTTGAATGGATGACCCACATTTATGTGACTTAATATTGAATGCTTTGGCCAAAATAATGTAATAGTTGTAAGCATTGTTAGTTCACTATATTCGTAGACTCATGATAGTCAGAAATCATGGTAGCTAGAGGTTATCTAGGGACTGTCTAATTGACTACAAATGACGAGTATTCATATTTGCACTTAGTTCTCAGATTTGGTTTTTCTATAGACATCCCCATCTATCACCCTCATTGATGGTTCGAGCCTCTTTTAGTAGGAAGATGTGCAAGGGACCGCCAAGTTTGTGGTTGGAGGTAAAGTGCTTGGATGATTCTCTTCCTCGTATAGCAGAACAACCAGTTTCTTACACTCAGATGGGATGATTATGATTGAAGGTCAACCAAATTTGTAATGAAAAGTCAAACATGTATATTTGATGTACTCAGGTGGATTAGAAGGATAGTTGTCCTAATCCGAGATTGTATCTTATTATTCTTTTATTTGTAAACTTGTATCATGGAAATCTATGTAATGATGACATCTTTATTTGAAATGTGGAATCTATTTATGTTTTTAAAAATTAAATTCAAATTGTGGCATTTATGTGTTATTTAATTTCTAGATTTTTTATTACTTTGTTATTGTTTAGTTAGGTGTCTTGTTACATGTGGTATCAAATCTTAGGTTCAAACACTAGGGCCTATGAGCCTTCTATGACTAAACAAAAAAATTGAAACCAAGTAAACATAGGCTAATTCAAAGTGCTTTTTTTATCTGAGTATAGAGTTGGGAGGATCTAGATCAAGGAAGTGATCTAGAAAGAAGAGAATGTGTCAAACCCAATCAAGGGGAAAGTACACCCAACCACCTATCAAGGAAGAGGAGATATGGTTATCTGACACTAAGACATTAAAATTATCTATGGGTTGTATAAATGTGAACAAAAAGAAACAAGTTAAACCCGAGGTCAAGATTAAGCCTAAACCAAATAAACCATCAGTGGTGCATGACATGCCTTTTAGTTGTGTTTGTTATACTCCCATTGTAAGCAAGGAGGTATTAAAGGAGTGCCTTCATGTACATCCTACCTCTAGAAGTGTGGAAGTAAACTCAGAGGATGAAGATCCTGAGTGTGAAATGTCTGAATAGTATTCTAGAAAATTGTAACCAAGAAACCTTATTATAAATAAGGATGTGTAATATCCATTTTCTATCAATAAAACTTTGATCTTTCTTTTGAGAATTTGTGTGATGGCTCTTTTTCTTGAACATCAAACTTAATAAGTGGGTTACTTGAGCTAATGCATAATAACTTTCTTGTACTAGGTGAATATGGTACAAACTAGGATGAATATGGGGAGTGGCCCTAAAAATTCAAACCAAGATGTAAATCATCCTATAGCTAAACTAGACCAAATTATTGCGACCCTAAATAATACTAGGGAAAGAATAGTTTATTTGGAACATTAGGTTAGAGGACCTAGAGATCAAGAAGATGAAGTAAATCAAGAGAAAAAACCCTAGAGTCAATGAAAGACAAGATGAACCTCCACCCAACCAAGAGAAAATTGAAAGATATGAGGAAGTAAGAGACTATCTAGCAAATGAGTTGGCACAGGGTATAAAAAGTTCAACCCACCTAAATTTGATGGCACAATTGTGGGAGACAAAGTAGAAGCTTTGCTTAGTGAAATGGAAAGATATTTGGAGACCTAAATTATTTTAAGATACAAAAAGATGTTTAGAGAGTGTATCAGCCCTTAGGAGAAGCCTCTACTTGGTGGGATAATGAGAAAGTATAAATGGGAATTGATTCCACCAATTTAACTTAGGATTAGTTTGTGATCTTGTTTAGGCAAAGATGGTTGCCCAAACTGTACTTTGATTAGAAATTACCTAATGTTCAAAAAGGTAAGGAGATATGATAGTAACTAAATATTGGGAGTTCACACCTGATGCAGAGGCATCCACACTATAACCTTGACATACAGCATGGATGTCCGCAACCCTTCATCATCATCATATTTTTTTTTGCTAACACTGTCAGCATCATCATATTTTCTCTTGCCGACCGATATCCTCCTGCAGACAAACCTTCGCTCTTTCACCTGTCAACAGCATCATCATATCTGACTATCGGCAGCATCATCACATTTGGCAAGCGCAAACATCCTCCTGATGTTCACTGTTCATCTTACCGCCAACCTCTTTCTTCATCATCAAGATGTTCAACATCATGTTCATCAGCAGGATATAGAACATCCGGTTCCTCCCATATATCCTGATGATGACAACCTCATGCACCCTTCCTTCAATGCTTACATCACCCCGATATCCTGATGACGATTATCCTGATGACGATGACGTCACATGCAGTTCCTTCAATATCCTGCTGTCGGCCAAACTTAACATTATCGGCCCGCAAAGGAATTGTCAACCCGATCTTCTACCTTATGCCGATACGCTCCTCCTCGGCAACACCTGATGATGATCACCCCACAACACATTCACTTAATGCAAACTACTGCATCATGCTCATCTTCACTTACTCGGATGACGCCCGAAGTACCTGCAGGATATACGCAGAAATATCCTGATGATGCCGTTGTGATGAATTTCCAACCTTAGCGAATTTTGATCCGCCGAACCTCTTGGGATGACCCGATCTACTTTCAGGGTGATCTTCCAAACTCTAACAACCAGCACGACCTAGCACATACCCATGCTAGGGTTCTCAACACCTTTCGACTGTGATCCTGCACACCTGCATGCAAACAAACACAAAATGCAACCTAAATCCTAACCTACTGTACATGGCCATTCCACCGATTCGACGAATCAACCGGTGGAATGGATCAGCGAATCCATGTAACCACCAAAACAGCAAATCGACTACACAATGGAGATCAAACAGAGAATTGACACAAACAGGATCTTCTTTATTGATTTCAAAAGATGCAATTACAATACTCAGTCTCCCCCTCTGCCTCACTCTGTGCAACCTAGCTCGATGATCTAAAACCAACCGATCCTCATGCATAAATAGGATCTCTTGCGAGTACTACTGACCCGACTCCAAGTGGCTGGGAGCTTCCAAGCAGCTGGGAGGATCCAACCAAACACACAGCATAACAGCTGTCCTAACAAACTATCTAAAAATAGCAAAGTATGGTCAACATGACCTTATTACATGCATTGGTCTTATCAGACCTTCTTGGAAACATTAACAAGACTCAAAACAAACTAACTGCCTCATGGAGGCCAGCTGTCAGGTAGGTGCTCCTGCACCATACTCCCCAACAGAAAAGAACTCATGTCCCATGAGTTTAGTTGTGGAAGTCCTCCACCTTTACACTTTGTCATGTCAGTGTTCTGACCTGTTCCAGCTTTGTCCTCTACTGTCTCTTGGCTGCTCCAAGACTTCTGAACTGTAACTTGCTTTCTTACAAGTAAATCCTCATGCCTGTCAATGTAGGCCCTTCTCTCACATACCTTGTGTTTGTCAGGTTGTCTGACCAGAACCTCTGTCTGAACTGCCTCTTGAACTTCTGCAATGTTCAACTCTGTCTTCCTTTCAACTCTTATAGGACAAACAATAGTCCCAACTATGACAACATCCTTGTCATTCCTCTCAACTGGTTGCTATTTGCAAACCTATTTCTGCACCTGCTGCTAACCTCTGTCAGTCACAACTAAAACTTTCTTCAACCTGTTGTCCTTAACAACTCCTTTCCCTGCAGTGTCCTCAACTACCTTTATGCCTGCTCCTAGAGGCATCTTCACATACTCCTTCTTTCCCACTAAAATGATTTTGGCTGCCCCCTGTGCTGCAGCATCTTCCTGCAATGGCATCAACATAATAGTTTTCCCATCTTTCTTGATGGTGTAGGTATTAGCATACCCATCATACAGTACCCTCCTATCAAATTGCCATGGTCTACCCAACAGTAGGTGACAACATTCCATGGGCAAAATGTCACGCAAAACTCTATCATGATATGCTCCAATCTGAAAATCCACATATGCCTGTTCATAGACAAAAAGTGATTGACTATCACTCACCCAAGATGCTTTGTAAGGGTGATGGTGTGGAATCCTTTCCAAATTCAGTTTATCCACCATTTCCTGAGATACCATGTTGTCTGTTGAACCAGTATCAATGACAACCTTACATACTTTACCTTTGCTCTTGCATGTGGTCTTGAAAAGAGCTCTTCTTTGCATCATATCCTTTGATGCCTGCAAACTAATTCTCCTTAGCATCAATGCTTCTCCCTCTTCAGGATATGCATAATTTTTAGGAACTCTATCTCCTTGATAAGTGTTTGAACTCTGCACACTTTGCTCTACTTTCTCTTCTTGCACAAGTTGTACTCTCTTGTCATTAGTTCTATCATTTCTGGATGATGAACCTTTGCTTTCTGGACATTTGAAAAATGGATGACCAAACTCACCACAGGTGTAACATTTTCCTGAAAATGTAGTAGAACCTCTACCACCTCCAAATCTGCCTTTATTACCTTTCCATCCACCTCTAAAATCAAACTGTCCCTGTCCTTTACCAGTGTCTTCTTGACCCTCATTGGGTTGCCTTGTTGTAGGGGCTAATCCTCTTCCCCTCATATTGCTGCCTCTTCCTCTCATGGACTTATCTTGTCCTCTATTCATCTTTTCTTCAATCCTGATTGCCATTTGGTAACAATCCTCCACACTCTTAGGGTTAGCTAAAACTAACTCATCCTGTATGTTCAATCTCAAACCAGCCAAGTACCTAGCCACCTTTTCTACCTCATTCTCATGATGACCAGATCTCATACTCAATTTATAAAACTCCTCAGTATATGCCTTCACATCCATTTCCTTCTACCTTAAAAATTGCAGCTTCTTAAACATCTGAATCTCATAATCCCTGGGCAAGAATTTACCTTTGATCCTTGCTACCATTTTATCCCATGAAGTGATCTTTGACTTCCCTTGTTTCCTTCTCTCAGATTGTACATAATCCCACCATACCAAAGCATGACCTCCTAACTTGGTCTTTGCAATCTTTACCTTCTGATCCTCAGCAACATCTTCACATTCAAAGTGATTATCAAGTGCAGCAATCCAATCCAGTAACTCATCTTCATTCAAACTTCCATTATACTTGCAAACATCAACCTTTACCTTAGGTTTATCACTCTGCACTGCCTTTAACAGTTTTACAAATCTCTGGTCCTCAGCATCCAGATCTTCAGCTACCTCTTCATACTCTTCAACAGTATCTTCATCTTCTTCAGACTCACTGTCTTCCACTTCCCTCTTTTTGTTCTTTTCCAGGGCTATAAGCCTGGCTTGAAGTGCTTCAGCAAGCTCCTTCATCTTCCTCATCTCTCTGGCATGTTTTTCCTTCATCTCCTGCAATTCCCTTGCAGTACCACTACCTTTCGGAGGCATTTTGTCAACCTCTCACTCCTCTACCTCTGTTCTTTCGGTGACAGAATCAACTCTACCTCTGCCCTTTCGGTGACAGAATCAACACACAATAGCCCAGACCTTTTGCTGAGCTCTGATACCACTATGATGCAAAGGCATCCACACTATAACCTTGACATACATCATGGATGTCCGCAACCCTTCATCATCATCATATTTTTTTTTGCTAACACTATCAGCATCATCATATTTTCTCTCGCCGACCGATATCCTCCTGCAGACAAACCTTCGCTCTTTCGCCTGTCAGCAGCATCATCATATCCGACTATCGGCAGCATCATCACATTCGGCAAGCGTAAACATCCTCCTGATGTTCACTGTTCATCTTACCGCCAACCTCTTTCTTCATCATCATGATGTTCAACATCATGTTCATCAGCAGGATATAGAACATCCGGTTCCTCCCATATATCCTGATGATGACAACCTCATGCACCCTTCCTTCGATGCTTACGTCACCCTGATATCCTGATGATGATTATCCTGATGACGATGACGTCACATGCAGTTCCTTCAATATCCTACTGTCGGTCAAACTTAACATTATCGGCCCGCGAAGGAATTGTCAACCCGATCTTCTACCTTATGCCGATACGCTCCTCCTCGGCAACACCTAATGATGATCACCCCACAACACATTCACTTAATGCAAACTACTGCATCATGCTCATCTTCACTTACTCGGATGATGCTTGAAGTACCTGCAGGATATATGCAGAAATATCCTGATGATGCCGTTGTGACGAATTTCCAACCTTAGCGAATTTCGATCCGCTGAACCTCCTGGGATGACCCGATCTACTTTCAGGGTGATCTTCCAAACTCTAACAACCAGCACGACCTAGCACATACCCATGCTAGGGTTCTCAACACCTTTCGACTGCGATCCTGCACACCTGCATGCAAACAAACACAAAATGCAACCTAAATCCTAACCTACTGTACATGGCCATTCCACCGATTCGACGAATCAACCGGTGGAATGGATCAGCGAATCCATGTAACCACCAAAACAGCAAATCGACTACACAATGGAGATCAAACAGAGAATTGACACAAACAGGATCTTCTTTATTGATTTCAAAAGATGCAATTACAATACTCAGTCTCCCCCTCTGCCTCACTCTGTGCAACCTAGCTCGATGATCTAAAACCAACCGATCCTCATGCATAAATAGGATCTCTTGCGAGTACTACTGACCCGACTCCAAGCGGCTGGGAGCTTCCAAGCGGCTGGGAGGATCCAACCGAACACACAGCATAACAGCTGTCCTAACAAACTATCTAAAAATAGCAAAGTATGGTCAACATGACCTTATTACATGCATTGGTCTTATCAGACCTTCTTGGAAACATTAACAAGACTCAAAACAAACTAACTGCCTCATGGAGGCCAGCTGTCAGGTAGGTGCTCCTGCACCAACACCCAAATCCTCAAGTATGTTCCTCATTGTCAATGAGATAAGCAATTCTAACTATAGAAATACATCATGGGATTGAAACCCCAAATTGGAGGAGAAGTAGATGTTCATGGACCCTCATCCATGGATCAGGTATTTTAAAAGGCCATGAGAATAAAACATTAATTCCATTGCTACATCAAGGGACAAGTAACACAAGAGGTTTAGAAGCTCAAAATCATCAACATTCAAAAAGAAGAAGTTAGACAAAAACTAGAATTCCAAATAGAAGTTGAATGGTGCAAAAAATAACAATGATTTAGGATTTAAGGGACAGAATAATGAATCTAAGGGAAGGAACAAAAATAGGGAGGAAAAAAGGTTTGACAAGAGAGGACTTCCCATAGGATGTTTCTCTTGTGGAGGTGATTATTATGCCAATAACTTCCTAAGTAAGAATCAAGGAAATAACTTTAGAAATCCTCTCTCATTGCAACAAATAGATTTTCAGCAAACAATTCATGTAGTAGTTGATAATTACCAAGATAAGTTCTATATTTCTCTAATTGAAACCTCAGCTACACTTTTTGGTTGTCCCATTTTTATGTTGATTAATACTGGAGCTACTGGGTGTTTTGTGGCACCTAGATTTGTTAATAAGATTCCTAGGAGAGCAAGATTTATGACTAGTTCACGGTCCATGCAATATGTAAATCAATCTAAGGCAGGACTAGAGTAATGCATGTTTGAACTTGAGTTAAAACTTCCCACCTTTTCCACTAAATTGAACCTTTATGTGGTACCCTTAGGTTCTTATGATGTTATCCTAGGGATGAATTGGCTCTATTGCCATAGAGAAAGAGTAGATTGTTTTGTAAAAATGGTTGAATGTCTAGATGACTTGGGAAACCATGTTCAAATCAAGGAGTTAATAGGGAAGTCAAGATGAGGTAGATTTTATCTACTCAACTCAAGGGAGCTAGAAGGAAGGGGTTTGAAATGTATGCCATTAGTGTGGATGAGTTAGAAGAAATCAATGAACCTAGGTGCCAATATTATCCTTTTCTTCAAGAGTTTTAGGATTTTTTTAAGAGCTATGTGGACTATCTCCTAGAAGGGAATTTGATTTTTCAATCAACATAATTCCAGGATAGGAGCCTTAGTCCAAGGCTCCATATATAATGACCACACCAAAGCTCGTGGAGCTAAAGGCTCAATTTTAGGAACTACTTTTTAAAGGATTGATCTGACCTATTGTGTCTCCTTGTAGTGCACCAATTTTTTTGTCAAAAAGAAGGATGGAACCTTCCACCTATGTATAGATTATTAGATGCGTAATAAGGCAGTGATAAAAAAATAGATACACCTTGCTACATGTTGATGACCTCTTTGATCAAATGCATGGTGCAACTATTTTCTCCAAGATTTACTTGAGAGCAAGGTATCATTAATTGAGAATAAATGAGGAAGATATTCCTAAGACTACCTTTAGGAAAAGGTATGGTTATTATGAGTTCATAGTATTACCTTTCGAATTAATGAATGCACCATGAACTTTGATGAGTCTGATGAATAGTGTTTTTAGAGACTTCCTAGATAAGTTTGTGCTTGAATTTCTGGATGATATATTGATATATTCAAGAAATGAGGAATATAATTTACATCATCTGAGGCTAGCAATACAAAAACTAAGAGAACATAAGTTGTATGGAAAATTATCCAAATGTACATTCTTTTAGAAGGAGGTTCAATATTTAGGTCATGTTATCTCTACCAAAGGGATCTTTGTTGATCTGACAAAGATAAGAGCAATTGTGGAATGACCTACACCAAAAAATGTTCATGAAGCATGAAGTTTCATGGGCTTGGCAGGCTACTATAAGAAGTTTGTGTTGTACTTTTCAACAATAGTCAATCCCATTACGTCACTTCAAAGAAAAGGCCAATCATTTATATGGTCAAATAAGTGTGAGGAATATTTTCAATTCCTAATGGAGAGATTAACTTTAGCTCCAATTCCCAAAGTGCTCAATCTTGAGGGTCATTTTATGGTTATCATAGATGCGTCAGGAGCAAGGTTGGTAGTGTACTTATGCATAATAGTCAAGTTGTGGCCTATGAGTCTAGAAAACTCTACCCAAATAATTTAACAAGATATTACTCACACAATCTAGAACTTGCAATAATTATGCATGTGTTACAAGTTTGGAGGCATTACTTTCTAGGCAATTTGTTTGAATTAAAAATAGAGAATTTGGGACTCAATTATATTTTCAATCAACCTAATTTGGAAGCACACCAAAGGCATTGGTTAGATTTCTTATCAGATTATAATTTAACATCAATTATATCAAGGAAAAGGAAAATTGAGTGGCTAATTCTCTTAACCAGACATGGCATATTACTGCAATGGCTACTATTCAAACAACCTTTCAAGAATAGGTTCTAAAACATTCTCAAGGAGATGAATTTTATGATCAAGTTAAGAAAACCCTCTCTAAAATTCTATAAGACTGTTGGTATGATGGGTATCAGTTCAAGCCCAATGAGTTATTGATGTACTAAAACCAAATTTATTTTCCTAAATAGTGAGGTTTGAGGATATTTGTTATAAGAGAGACTCACTGTGCACCTTACTTAGGTCACCTAGTGGTGGAGTGCACCTAGGATGTTCATTAGGTCAAATTCTTAAAATTTTGGTTGTTGAAGACTAAATAGAGTTATAGAATAATGTATTGAAGCCTTCTAAAGGCATGGTCATCTAGTGGGGGACCTAGAATAGGCAATTTCTTTAGTGGAGTCTATTGTTTCCTATAATCTAGGACAGTCTATTTTAGTTTTTTGTCAGGACAAGCTTTTAATACATTTTTATTTTGGCTTTCCTATGATTTGGGAACATTGTAATAGTGGAATTCATGGTAAACATATAGGGGGGACCTCTCACATGTCAAGGATGGTAATTTGACGAAGTTTGAATGGAGAAAAAAAGAAAATGTTGTTGACTGCCCTGTATTTCTGAGTTTTTCTGTATTATCTGTTGTTCCAACATTTTGGTTGAGGCCGTACAGTACCTTCAAGGAGAAAAATGTCTGAAAATAGTTGAAGAATGGTTTGATCTTTCATTTGAACTAGTTTCAAAGGATTTTGATTTGCTTAGAAGGATTTATTCATTGTTTTTGCATTGGGAGGTCTCAAACCCTTGTCTTGAGGGTTTTAGTGAGGTTTTTGTTTTCCTGACCCATCCTGCTATGTTAGAACCCTAAAAATGGGTGGGATGAATTTAGGATGGTGTGTTTTCTAATGGGTTTTGTATGTAGGAGCAGGGGATAAGCACAAGTTGAAGTTTGGGAGCCATTGAGCCTATTTGCATCATGAGTTTGACAAATTAGCTTTGGTGGAGTGAAGATTTGGTCATAGAATGAGTTAGAATGTCCTAAGACCCCTAAAACCTATGAAATTAGTCTATTTACATCCCCTTGGAAACCTTAGAATAGGAGTTAGAAGTTTGGGATTGAGTTTGTGAGCACTTTGTGTGTAAAACTGCCCTAATTAGGCCTAGTAGGAAACTGGTACAGTCAAGATTAGAAGTTTGTGTTCCAAAGGACCCCATAGTGCATGTTTGATATGTTAAAGAAATTGATAATGGGTAGTCAAAAAACCATTAACAGTCCTGTTTGGAGATCAGTATCAAAAGATATTGCTTGACAGTCCTTTTTAGCAGGCTACAAGGAAGTGGGTTAGTGTGTGAAGGAAGGGGTACAAGAAGGTACCTCCAAAGCAGTGTGGTGGTTTTGTGAGCTTGGGACAGTCAACCATAGATGGTTTAGGGTCCTTAGAAGGTTTGGGAAGGAGCATAGGTATATAAACCCAAAGATGGTGTTGTTGTGTAGTGTTGAAACCATGGAAAAAAAGAGGACAATCATGTCCAATTTGAAGTCAAATGGAGCAGCTAGGTCTACATGGGCCTAAGAGTCTTGTTTACCCTACCATCCCCTGCATCCTCTTTCCCCTTGAGTAGTTTGGTTTGACCCTTAGTGGTGTTTGTGGTGTAAGCTCTACATCAAATTGGTATCAGAGCACAGTTAGTAGATAGGTTGTGATTGTGAAGTGTTAAGTTGAAGAGGCAGTTTGTCAAGATGCCTCCAAGAGTGAGAAACATGGCTCAAGAGATGAATGAGTTGAAGGAGAAACATGCTAGAGAGTTGAGGGAGCTGAAGGAAAGAATGGCTACCCTAGAACAAAATCAAAGAAGAGGAGTGGCTCTAGGTGATGAGAATGAGTCTAAGGAAGAAGAGGAAGCTGAGTATGAAGATGTGGAAGAAGAGTTAGACCCTGAGGATTAGAGGATGGAAAATTTGCTGAGGGCAGTAAAAGAAGACAAGAACAAGATAAAGATAGATGTGCCAAAGTATGGAGGAAGCCTTAATGATGAAGCGTTGTTAGACTGGATTGCAGCATTAGACAACCACTTCGAGTGTGAAGAAGTTCCTGAGGAGCAAAAAGTGAAGATTGCAAAGACCAAGCTGACAGGTCATGCTTTGTTATGGTGGGATTATTAGAAAACAGAGAGGAGAAAGCAAGGAAAGGCAAAGATTGTTTCATGGTTCAAGATGGGAGCTAAGATCAAAGGTAAGTTCTTGCCTAAAGATTATGAAGTTCAAATGTTTAAAAAGCTTCAAGGTTTAAGGCAAAAGGAATTAGATGTTAAGTCATACATTGAAGAGTTTTATAAGCTAAGTATAAGGTCTGGTCACAATGAAAGTGAAGTACAAAAGGTTGCTAGGTATATTGGTGGTTTGAGGTTTAACATGCAAGATGAACTAGTGTTGGCAAATCCAAGGAATGTTGAAGAATGTTATCAGATGGCAGTAAGAGTGGAAGAGAACCTAAAGAGAAGACAAGACAAGACAGCTAAAGGTAGAGGCAGCACCTCTGGAGGCAGAGAATCCTTTCAAAACACAAAGCAAGTCAATGAGAGTTAAGAAGAGATGAGCAAGGTTTGTACAAGGACAAAGTGTAGATTTAAGAGGCAGAGGTTCTAGAGGCAGATGTGGTGGTGGAAGGAGTGCAAACACCTTTATAGGTAAGTGTTACAATTGCTAAGAGTTTGGGCACACAGCATACAAGTGTCCTAAGAAGCAAAATTTTACAAGTGATGGTGAAAGGAAGAATGAGAGGAGGACTCAATTAGTCCAAGAAGAAGAATGCGGTGGTTCTACTCCCACTAGTTGTGTTGGTGAGGTAGGAGAAATGTTGATGCTAAGAGAAAGAGCACTATTGAAGACCTCTAAGGAGAAGGAGCTAATTCAGAGTAAAGTACTATTTAGGACAACTTGCAAGTGTAAAGACAAGGTATGTAAAGTGATAGTGGATTCAGGGTGTACTGACAATATGGTGTCTAGTGAAATGGTAGACAAACTAAAATTGCAAAGAGTACACCTAGGGACACACCTTACAAAGTCTCTTGGGTAAGTGATAATCAGTCCATTTTGGTAACTGAACAAGCATTAGTAGAGTTCAAGATTGGAGCATATGAGGATAGGATACTTTGTGACATTTTACCCACGGATTGTTGTCATATGATACTTGGAAGACCCTGGCAGTTTGATAGGTCTATAATTTATAATGGAAAGGCTAACACCTACACCATTAGGAAGGATGAGAAGACATTTGTGCTGATGCCAATACAGGAAGAAGTCAAGGAGCAGTCAAGGACATCAACGATGATAATGTTTGAAAAGAAGGAGCCAGTGAGGTTTGAAGAGAGTGAAACCAAGGAGTATACAGCCTTTTCAAGGCATAAAATTATTGAGATAGCAGAAGACAAGAGTGAAAATGATTTGCAGATAGTTGTGAAGAAGAATGTCTTCATGTGGAAGAGGGAGGTGAATAAAAATGTGTCTTGGTCTAAGATAGAGAAGTGTATGAGTGAGAAGCTTGAACTGCATGAAGTGATTATGGTTGGGATAGTCAAGTATCCTACAAAGAGGCAGTTGGATAATGTGAGGATAGAGATTTCTAAAGGTAATAGGACAGAGAACAAGCTGATGATAGGTCTGACAAAGGTTGCAAATGGTGATGGTACAGTTGGTAATGAAAAGAATGAAGAAAAAAAGAGCATGGGGCAGAGGACTATGCAAGAGATGAAAGATAAAGTGATGACAGTTGATAGATGGTTGAAAATAGAGGTAAAGGAGAGTGAGGTAGCAGAGTTTGGTGATAAGAAAGCTGACAGAGTACTCGATGATAGAGTGAAGCAAACTTCAAGGAAAGACAAGAGAAAAGATAAAAAGGATAGTAAGAATCAAGAATAAAATGAACTTGTTGAAGACAAACATGGAGGATAGAGACAAGCAATGGAGGACAAATTACAACAAACTTTCCAAAGGACTTGGAACAATTATAAGTTAGGGTGTATGGTGCAGTGTACCTAGGATGTTCATTAAGTCAAATTCTTGAAATTTTGATTGTTGAAGACTAAATAGAGTTATAGAATAATGTATTGAAGCCTTCTAAAGGCATGGTCATGTAGTGGGGGGCCTAGAATAGGCAATTTCTTTAGTGGAGTCTATTGTTTCCTATAATCTAGGATAGTCTATTTTAGTTTTCTGTCAGGACAGGCTTTTAATGCCTTCTTATTTTGGTTTTCCCACGATTTGGGAATATTGTAATAGTGGAATTCATGGTAAACATATAGGGGGGACCTCTCACATGTCAAGGATGGTAATTTGATGAAGTTTGAATGGAGAAAAAAAAACAAATGTTGTTGATTGCCCTATATTTCTTAGTTTTTCTGTATTATCTGTTGTTCCAACATTTTGGTTGAGGTCGTACAGTACCTTCAAGGAGAAAAATGTCTAAAAACATTTGAAGAATGGTTTGACCTTTCATTTGAACTAGTTTTGGAGGATTTTCATTTTCTTAGAAGGATTTATTCATTGTTTTTGTGCTGGGAGGTCTCAAACCCTTGTCTTGAGGGTTTTGGTGAGGTTTTTGTATTCCTGACCCATCTTGCTATGTTAGAACCCCAAAAATGAGTGGGATGAGTTTAGGATGATGTGTTTTCTAATTGGTTTTGTATGCAAGAGTAGGGGATAAGCACAAGTTGAAGTTTGGGAGTCATTGAGCCTATTTGCATCATGAGTTTAACAAATTAGCTTTGGTGGAGTGAGGATTTGGTCATAGAATGAGTTAGAATGTCCTAAGACCCCTAAAACCTATGAAATTAGTCTATTTCATCCCCTTGGACACCTTATAATAGGAGTTAGAAGTTTGGGATTGAGTTTGTGAGCACTTTGTGTGTAAAACTGCCCTAATTAGGCCTAGTAGGAAACGTGTACAGTCAAGATTAGAGGTTTGTGTTCCAAAGGACCCCATAGTGCATGTTTGATATGTTAAAGAACTTGATAATGGGTACTCAAAAGGCCATTAACATTCTTGTTTGGAGGTCAGTATCAAAAGATATTGCTTGACAGTCCTTTTTAGAGGGCTATAAGGAAGTGGGTCAGTGTGTGAAGGAAGGGGTACAAGGAGGTACCTCCAGAGCAATGTGGTGATTTTGTGAGCTTGGGATAGTCAACCATAGATGTTCTAGGGTCCCTAGAAGGTTTGGGAAGGAGCATAGGTATATAAACCCAAAGATGGTGTTGTTGTGTAGTGTTGAAACCATGGAAAAAGAGAGGACAGTCATGTCTAGTTTAAAGTCAAATGGAGCAGCTAGGTCCACATGGGCCTAAGAGTCTTGTTTACCCTACCATCCCCTACATCCTCTTTCCCCTTGAGTAGTTTGGTTTGACCCTTAGTGGTGTTTGTGGTGTAAGCTCTGCATCACCTAGGAATAACTAAGTTAATAGCTAAACTAAAACCACTATATTTCTAGAAGATGCTTAAAAAGGATGTGGCCAATTTTGTGGCTAGGTGTTTAGAGTGTCAATGGGTTAAGGCTGAGCACATACATCCTACAAGATTATTCTATCCCTATAATGTTCTAGAGTGGAAATGGTAAGTAATTAGTATGGATTTTATCCAAGGACTTCCAATGTCTAGAAATTGCCATGGTATGATTTTGGTAATGTAGGCAAGCTCACTAAGATTGCTCACTTTATTACTAGAAACTTGATAGATGATGCACTAGTCCTCATAAGAAGATTTTTTCAAGAGATCTTTAGACTCCATGGAGTTTTGAAAAAGATTATCTTAGGTAGAGATGTGCAAATGACTTTGAGGTTATGGAAAACCTTATTTTTAGTGTAGGGAATTCAATTGGACTTTAGTTCAACTTATCACCCAGAGATCGATGGTCAAACTGAAAGGGTGAACTAATTATTGGAGGATTTACTACGAATGTAATGCATGGACCAACAATATAAGTAGGAGTACCTACCATTAGTTGAGTTTTCTTATAATAATTCTTATCACTTTACTTTGAAAATGGCTCCATTTGAAGAATTGTATGGTAGAAAATACAGAACACTCATCAATTGGGATAGATTGGAAGATAGAGTGTGCATTGGATTGGAGATGTTAGCAAAAACAGAAGAGCAAGTTAGATTGATAAGGAAGAAATTGTTCGAAGCTAATGATAGGCAGAAAAATTATGCAAACCTTAAGTGGGCTGCAAGACAATTTGTCATGAGAGATAAAGTTCTTCTTAGAGTCAAACCACATAAGAGTTTAATTAAATTTGGTAAATCAACTAATTGGGCACCCAAATATGTGGATCCTTTTGAAGTACTAGAAGTCATTAACCTAGTTGCATATAGATTAGCATTGTCACCTACTCTTGCCCAATTGCATAATATTTTATAAATTTTTTTCATGTCCTTGATTGGAACTCCTTACAGGTTCTGGACCCAGGAGTGGCTATGGTAGCACCTCTCAGAGTGCTTGAGGTTTCCAAGATCCATTTTTATAACAGAGAAGTGACTCAATGCAAAGTCCAATGGGACCAATATTCAAAGGATAGTACCACATGGGAAGACTATGAGGAGTTTTATAAGACTCGTCCTCATTTTTTTTTCATAATGAATTTAGACATTTTACTATTTCAAAATAGACTTTTTATCAAATTGATTGAGCCATTGTGACGATGACTTTTTCTAGTGGGGAAGGATGTCACACCCAATTTTTGGGTTATTTATTTGGAACATATTAATGTGCGGATTTAATATTTATTATTTCATTTTGTACTACACTATAATGAGACAAATGATACTTTGTTATCTTGATAGAATATTCATGATATGGAAATTAATTTTATGTTGTTGATATTTACTCAATGTGATTATGATTTATTTTCCTAATGGACTAACTACTATCTGGATGCATATGAGGTGGATGCAAGATAACCATTGCCCCACCCACATGATGAGGGAGAGTGTCATTCAGGACAAGATGATAGATGGTGACAAGTTGATAGTTGAACCATATTAATCAAGAACCACACACACACCTACACGAGTTGGTAATACGACTGTATGTGATGCTTGATAAACACCTAGGAGCATTTTAGATGTCGAAGAGAGTTGTAATGGTTTGTTTTATTAGTCAATTTAATATTTAAGAGTCAATTATTGTTAATGTTATTATTTCAATAGCATAATATAGTTATGATATATTTATGGTGTAGATGCTCTTAAGCATAGTATCATTATAGTTGATTCGACTATAAATATAGTATTGTTTTATGAGCATGATCTTACTTCAAATTTATTATTGATAATGAAAAGCCTATGAAATTAGTATTTTCCTATTTTAATCCCCTGCATGTGGTCATCACTTCCGAATGGTAATATGGGGCCATTAAGGTGCATATACTATGGTGGAGGCTAAAAATAACTAATAGTAGTGGGGGAATTAAATGTATGAGAGGTGGCATTAAAAATAGCCATTCATTTTTCTTTCTCTGGCCACAACTTAATTTACAACAAGGAGACTCATTTACATGGTTTAGCATTTTGTATAATCCCTATTTGGTCTAAGAATTTAGAGGAAGTCAATTTAGATAGTGTTGCATTGTACTCTAGAGGGGAAAACTAGGTTGGTGTGAAGACTAACTAGATTGCAAGAGAATATATAGGTATGAACACCTTAGCTGATTTGTCCATACCATGATATTGTTAGTAGGTTGTGTCTAATTAGATAATGGTTACATAGTAGACTGTATCTATATTTTTTCATATGTTGATTTAGTTATCATATTGGTGCAATCTTATCCTTGGTTATATCGAATCATTAATATTTATACTTTGGTAGTACCTTGTATATGGCTACTAAGTTGTGGAGCCATGAGCTCACTGTGTCTTAGGTTGTAATTCTATAGAATGTTATTCATATATAAATTATGTTAAGGTTACAATAATCTATGACTAAAGGCTGTGAGAGGCTCATAGTCATATTTAATGTTTTGTTATTGCAAGATGTGGCTTTGAGGCTGTAGAAGAACCATGCAATCCTCATCTACAACCACATTCATTGTTATTACTCTCATATTGTTATCAATCATGGTCATTCAATCTTCTCTTTGAAGATGTTAATGTTACCATTATTTAAGACCTATCGACCCATTTGGGTGGTTGTTGTAACTATTGCCTAGTTTGTTTGAAGTATTACTAATTGGATATAAATCTTGTGCTCATGCATATAGATTGCCACCAACATAGATGGAATCTAGATTCTCAAATGGAGTTGATACCTCTATTAGCTATATCGATAATTATTGTGTTATATTAAAATGTCCCTGTTAGTAAGTTTAGAGACCTTGAGTTGGGTCGAACACTTTTGTTCCCTTGTGAAGTCAAGTATGAATCCTCCTTATGTATGTGTTGTTTAGGAATGCTACCTTGGCATATAAAGGATTGTGTGAGGCCAAGTGTTAAGCCAAACTTAAGTTGTTTGTATGTCTATGTTACTGGAGAGGTGTTCAAGCATTTTAATAGTTGTGTGATTTCAAGTATGGGAAAGTCCATAACCCAATATGGGAAGGCCACAAGCCTTGGTTAAGTCTAGTCTCATTGCTATGGTCTATGAATAGCTTCCTTAAATAACTCTTTTATTTTATTATCCTTCTCATTTATGGTTAGTCAACCTCATGGTACAGAGGATCACTCAATTTGATAGCTGCATAATGCTACCTAGCTATGGTAAAGGAAATAGTCTAGTAAATACTCTAAGAATTATGGACAAGTTGCATGTGATTACTTATAAATTGAGAATATTGCATTGTTCCTTAAGGGTTATGAGGAACCCAATAATAGCATGCATTTTTATATAAATTACATATGGCCAAGTTAGCATTTATTTGCAAGTATATGATGTATTATCATTAGTACTGATGTTATTGTTGGAATAGATAATCATTGATGTCAAAGCAAGGAGTCATGTAATTAAGAAGCAATATTTAGTAAATAAGAAGGCAGTGTTGAAATGTTTGATGTTTACTACTACAAATAAATAAAGTATTATGTTGGCTGACCCCATAAGAAAGCTTGAAGTCAAAGTATAATTTAATGCATTATGTGGCTGATTTCTCAAGCAATTCATCACATTCTTATTAAAGGTTGACTCCCTCATGCCTTAGCGCTAAGAATGAAATTCAAATTTAATTAAATTATACTTGCAAAGTGGCTGACTCCCTCATAAGTTAGTTCCAATAATTGGATTGGAAATGTGTGTGGCCAACTCCCCAAATGAAGGTCATCTCACTCCTTAGAGGCACATAAAATCCAAGTTTAATATTTATAAATTGTGGCCGACCCTTCTCAAGGTGCAGCACCAAAATTTGAAGAGTTGCAACCTTATAAGATGTCTTTTGGAAATGAAACAAAACAACTATTAGCATGAGTCACCCCTCTCAAGAATATTATAAAAGGTGATTGCAAAGGATGATTGAAGTGTGAGTGAAGAGAATATCATTTATATCTGATTTTGAGCAAACCTAGGGAAATATTGATGAAGAGAGTTTTAGATCTATTTTGAAACATACAAGTAGCCCATGAATGAAAGCAAAGTGCAGGTATATTTTAGGAATGTGTGAAGATTAAAGGTAGATTTTGAAGGAATATCTTGAGATATTTATGATCAGATTTGTGAGAGAAGACAGTGCATGATTTGAATCATATTGGTGAAGGAAGGACACTACAAGAGTTGTGATTAGATTCATGAGGGAAGAAGTTTCTACATAGTTTTTGATATCACTCATTAAAGGATTTGAAGGTTGGTGCCTATCAAATAAGAGATTGGTGCATCTTGCTGAGTTGGTGCTCAGTTGTGGGGATTGGTGTCTCTAGTGGGTTAGTGCCTACAAAACAAGACTTGTAAAAGAAGTAGGTTGGTTCCTACAAAGAAGATCAATATATAAACAATATTTTACTGTGGTTTTCTCCTACAAGGGTTTCCACATAAACTATGTGTTCCTTCTGTATTCATAATTGCTAGATCTTGCATGTGTGTTATTGTTATGAATAGTGTTTTTAGACTGTGTGCTTATCAATTGATATGACTGTGTGCTCATCAATTGGTATCAAAGTGGGTTCCTTCATGAATAGCCTAAAAGCTAGAACGTAGATCTTGAAATCACACATGGTCGGTCAAGAAGGATATGGTTTTTCCTCAAACAGAGCACCACTATTTGATGGGACAAACTATGCCTTTTGGAGTGTAAGGATCATGGAAACTTTTTAAATGCTTTAGGGTTTGATATTTAGCAATCTGTTGAGAATGGTTATACTATTCCATCAACTCCACCTATGGATCAAGACAGAAAGAGGGAAAGTGAAAATAAGGCCAAAGCTAATAATGTTATTTTATGCGGTTTGTTTGAATTAGAGGTTGTAAAAGTAATATGTTGCAAATCTGCCAAGGAGATGTGGGATAAGCTAAATAATATTTATGAGGGAGATGATAAAGTGAAGAATGCAAATCTTCAAACCCATAGGGGACAATTTGAAGGCCTCAAAATAAAAGAAGAAAACATAGCTTCTTATTTGCTTTTAGTTGATGACATAGTGAACCCTGTAAGAGGTCTTGGAGAAACAATTGAAGAGGTTGTGATCATGCAAAACGTATTAAGATCTTTACCGCTAAGATTTGATCCCTAGGTTTTAGAAATTTAAGAAATGAAAGATTTGGATAAACTGACAAAGGATGAGTTGCATGGGATTCTTACTACATATGAAATGAGAACCATGGATCTTCCAAAAGGGAGGTAACCTTCAAAGCATCAAGGAAAGGAAAAAATAAAGATCATGAACCAAATGATAGTTCAAATAATGAAATGGATCAAGAAGGCCATTTCATGAGGAAGCTAAAGAAAGGATGTGGTAAGTACCAAGGTAAGTTACCATTTAAATGTTTTAATTTTAGTAGAATAGGTCATTTTGCTTCTAGGTGTCCGCAGGGAAAAAATGAAAGCAGTGATGATGAGGAGGACTATAACATGAAGAAAGGAAGAGGATTTCAATAATATAGGAAGGGTCAACAAGAGAATAAGAAGTTTTGGAGGTACAAGAAGAGCCTTTACTCTAAGGAATATAACAACTCATTGGAAGAAAGCGATGAAGAATTTTTCAAGAGTGATAGAGAAGGAATACTCTTTGTGGCAATGGAAGCAAAGAGTGATGAAGATAACTAAAAAGAAGAAGGGAAGGATTCAAGAGATAAGAAGAACAAAGATAATGAAGAAGTGGATCTTGAGGAGGAACTCCATTTTGCCTATGATGAGATCAAAAGGATTCAAAGAAGAAACTCAAGACTAAAATCGAAGATTCAAGAAGATGATGAATCCAAGGCCAAAGCATCTCAAGCCCTTGAAGAAGTAGAAAGGATGACCATAGATCTAAAGGTTTAAATCAAGGAAGCTAAAATAATAGAGGAGGAAGTGAGAGGCCATTTGAAGAAAAGGAAGAAATTTGTGAGAAATTAGAATCTAAGATTGTCTCTCTAAGAAAGTAGTTAGAGAAAACAAACAGGGAATTGAAGAATGAAAAGAGTTTGGAAATGTTAGATAAATTCATCATCTCTCAAAAGTCTATAGTTGATAAGAGTGGTATTAGATATGAAGAAGGTCAAAGTTCTAAAATAGTTCAATCTTCTAAGGAATCAAATTAAGAAAAGTCGAAGACCTATTCAAGTGTTCTTTAAATCTCTATCAAAAATGAAATTAGCAAAAAGAAGGAAAACCTGAAGCAAAGCATGCATCCAAAAACTAAGAATGGAACATTTAGGAAACCTCATCCACAAAGACAGTCTCACATGACCATGTTTTATCAGTCTTTCTTTGGCTATTGCTTCTTATGCAATCAATTTGGTCATAAACAGTAGATTGTAGAATGCATGCAAGAAACAACTTTAGGCATAAAGAAATGAATCATGGAGCATAAAACAATTTTACATGGAATAAGAATAGGAGTCATGGGTTCACAAACATGAATTTCAACTCATTTCTCCACTTATGGATCACAATAGCATATGCTATAAGTGCAACAATTTTGGACATATAGAAAAATTTTGTAGATGCAGCTTTGTAGAGCCTCCTAAGAAAAATAAGGAGGAAGATTAAAAGACTAAGGAAAAAGAAGAAAATTCAAATATGTGGAGAAAGAAGAAGGAAGAAGAAAAGAAAGAAAAGTCTATGCTAGTTCAAACAACCCTGTTCGCACGAGATGAAGGAGATCAATGGTACATAGACAACAATTGCTCGTGACATATGCTAGGTGACAAAAGAAAATTTCTCGCTCTGACAAGGTGTATGGAGGAATGATGAGGTTTGGAGATAATGCATCAGAAAAGATATCAGGAAAAGGCACTCTCAATCTAGACAACAGTAGAACAAGAATTGAGAATGTATTATATGTTGAAGGTTTGAAACACAATCTTCTAAGTGAGTCAAATATGTGACCAAGGGAACACCCTCACATTTCATGCAGAAGGATGTGAAATAAGCAAAGCAGGGAAACATGTTGCAGAAGCCAGTAGAACAAGCAACAATCTCTACATTCTTAGTGAAATTAGAGGTGAAAAGTGTTATATGGGCCAAGAAGATGAAATTTGGTTATGGCACATGAGATTGGGGCAATTAAATTTTGACAACCTTGTTAAGATCAACCATAAGGAAGCAGTGAGAGACATGCCAAAGATCTCAAAGCCTTCAAACATTATTTGTAAGCAATGTCAAATTGGGAAGAAAACTAGAGTGAGCTTCAAATTGAAGGAATATTCTACACTAAAGCCTTTCGAGCTCATACATATGGATCTTTGTGGGCCAACCAAAATAAAAATAATGCAAGGAGAAAGATATTTAATGTTGTTAATTGATGATTATTCTAGAATGACTTGGGTTACTTTTTTAAAAGAAAAATTTGAAGCCCTAAACAAGTTTAAGGCATGCATAGCCTTAGTTGAGAATGAGATAGGCTTGAAGATTAAATATCTTAGATCAGATAAAGGAGGAGAATTCATCTCAAATGAATTTGAAGATTTTTGTGAAAAGTATGGCATAAGAATACATTATTCGGCTACAAGAACTCCACAAAAAATGGAGTGGTGGAAATAAAAAACATAATAGTCCAAGGGATGGCTAGCACCATGTTAAATGAGTCCAAAGTACCTAACACATTTTGGAGGGATGCAATTCATATAGTAGTTTATATTGTAAACCATGGACAAATCAAAGTAAACAACAATAAGACATCATATGAGTTATGGAAAGGAAGGCCTACAATTGTGAAGCATTTCAAAGTTTTTGTGAGTCCATGCTATATAAGGAGAGATGAAGATTTAGGAAAGTTTAATTTTAGGGCAGATGAAGGAATATTTCTTGGTTAGTCTTCAAGGAGTAAAGCCTACAGGTGCTACAATAAGAGGTTGCACAAGATTGTTGAGAGTACAGATGTGAAAGTTGATGAGGAAAGAAATTACTATGATAAGACACAAGAAGTTGATCATCAAAATAAAGACAATTGAAAAGATGAGGAAGTAGAGGAAGAATATGAGAATAAGGTGGTTGAGAAAAGAAGCACAAAGACACCATCAAGAATACCATCTAAGACACCATCTAAATTTTTTCAAAGAAATCATCCAGAAGACTTGTGTAATGTTCAAAATCTGGAATGCATGTAAGAATGAAAGAAATACATAAAACAATACAAATTACCTTCCAAGAACACAAAAAAACCACACTGATGGAGCGTATCGAAGTTGCACCCAAACCTTAAGTGGATTGCTCTTTGCCTTCTAGTATGTGGATTTCTCTATTCGTCAGCATATGCTTGTGATCTCCCAATACAAATGATAATAATGACAGTGTAAGTTTACTTAGATGAGAGATGATTAGAAATGGAGAATGAGGTTCAATTTATAGGCTTATTGAAATGTGGATCAACGGTAGAGGAAGATCAGAAAGAGCAATTCTTAAGAATGGTTGAGAGGATGTGCATGAATGGGAGAGGGACAAGTGTCCTTGTCATCTCATGAATTATGGAGGCTAACAAACTTGATTGATGAGTTGACTAGATTGATTCATTAACTGGGTTGATTGATCTATTAACAAAATTGATTGATTTGTTAACTGATATGATTGATTTGTTAACAAAATTGATTGATTAGTCAACTCAATTGATTGATCTATTAACTGATTTGACCAGAGGAAATTATGGTGGGTGAGGATAATTGGGAAATTAAATAAATAAATTATTTAATTTCATGAGCACATGTGATAAATAAATAAAATATTAAATTTTATTCATTTGGAGGGAAATAGAATATTTAAATAAATAATTTGGATTTATTTATAAAAGTGGAGAGAAATTTGATTATTTAAATAAATAATTTTGATTTTATTTATTTAAAGTGGAGGGAAGATGATATTAATTAAATAATATAGAGGAATATGATGATATTTGATGAATTAATTAAATTAGTGTGAAATGATGAAAATTAGGTGATTAGATGGGAAATGATGTAAATGTGGTGTGATGAGGTGAATAATGCATTGGTAAATTTTAGGTGTCTACATTTTGCCCCTCTTTGATATAGCATCCTATCAAGTGGCGTCGTGTCAAAGAATTGAAGAAAAATGCCCTAATCGGTGGTAGGAACGAAGAAAAATGATTGGAATAGAGAAGGGATACTAGGTGTCCCCTCAAGAATTTTTTTAGAAATAAATAAATAATTTTGAAAAAAATTACAACAAAGTGGGAAGGAGACTAAGACAGTGGAAAAGAAGGAAAATAGAAGAAAAACGGGAAAAGGGGTTAACACAGGGGATATGGGAGGGTTGGGTAGGTTCTACACGGGAAAATAGGGATTGGGGGGCCTACAAATAGTGGTAGGGTGGCCATTCCAAGTCATTTGTACACCTAAGATTCAAAACCCATTAGAGAGAAGGAGAGATGGGCATGGCCAACCGCATTGCAATTCCACATCATAGACACTGCGGTGAGTGCATGAGATAGTTCCAATGACCAGATGATGTGGGTAGACCGGTAAGTGACCTATCTTGGGACTTTGGGGTAGTTAGGAGGGCATTAATGGCATTTAATGCTATTTAAAAGTTAGAAAAAACATAGGCACACTTTTAGAAAAGTGCACCTGTGTCAAGAATTTGAATGCCTGTGTTATAAAATGGTACGCATTTGTTAAATGCGTGCTTGTGGCAAGAAAGCATGCCCACACTCGCGAGCGGCGTTCCTACATTGTAAAATGACACACCTATGTAGAAAGAGGTTGAAAATGTGTGCTTTTGTAGGAAAGCAGTGAGCTTTCATGCAGAAGTGCACTCAAGTTAAAAAGAAGTGCGCCCATGCTCAAATGAGTGCTTAGGGTAGGAAAAAGCATGCTTTTGCCGTAAGACAAAAGTGACTAAGTAGAATAGGGAAAACTAGTGATTTTTCTAGAAGAAAGCTAACTTAATGAAGTGTGTTGATGGACAGGAGTGACCAGCAGCTATTGGATCCTACATGCAGAGACTGAAGATGATGGTACTCTACACAGAGTTCACAGACATAGACAGAGAGTTATTAGATGCGATCAGGATGTTGCATATAGGCAAATTTTTAGAGATCCAAGCCCATACAATGATGTTGACAATGCTGATAGAGCAATGGCCCAATGAGAGGAGCACTTTCCTTCTCCCAACTAGGGAGATGACGATGAGACTAGAGGACGTATGGCGTATCCTGCGGATACCCATTCACAGGTCATTTGTGATATATGACCTACATACAGGTACACAGACACTTGAGTGAGTGTTTGCAAATGAGGACCTACCTATTGAGGAGACTCAATTAGATTTGACATAGGTGGAGGATGATCTCCCACTACTATTATTCATTGTGGGATTGATCGAGTAAGTGTTGATGCCAGGGAGGAGATCAAGATAGTTCTTGATTGGATGGGGGATGTTTTGGAGAGGGTGATGGAGAGGGAGTTTTTTGCATGGGGTCCATGTGTATTGGCCCACTTATACAAAGATCTGCATAGCTATGTCTATAGTAGGAGTTAGTACATTAGATGCGAGGTATCCTTGTTACATATATGGGCTTGGCAACACATTACGCTATTGAGGCCGATGTGTAATAGGGTGAGGACTACGGACCATCCATATTACTGGATGTATGCAGGGGTCCTCCACTACAGATGGGTTGAAGATATGGCACATTGGAGAAGAGTTGTGGACGACATTGATATAGTGGTATGGAGACCATGGAGAGATTGTGAGGCATGAGATGACAATGCGAGACAACTTGCCTATGTCAAATAGACACGATACATCCTAGGTTGGACAAACCTTATTATTGAGAGGTATATACCAGATAGAGTGTGGTAGTAGTTTGGGGAGAAACAAATAGCTCCAGTGCTTGAGGCCATCTTTCCCCAGGTGGTTAGAGATATAGGAGTATGGGTGCATTGCTAGACTGATAGGCAGTGTTGGTAGAGTTCCAAGTACTGCAACCTATACCCTAGGTAACTCTGGTAGCATTTATGGATGATGTAGGGACCAGCCTTGATTTTGATGCCTGGTGCACCACTCATAGGCCCATTAGGTTGAAGATGCTTGGAACACAGGCAAGATAGGTGGCAGAGCCTCCCGTTGGGAGATGGATCAGACAATGAGTGGAGGGAAGGCATGTACCCATCCTGCTAGATGCAAGTACAAGAGGAGATGGAGGGTAACTACAGGTAGAGGCAGTGGTAGATGTAGGGGGAGAGGTAGAGGTATCTATCCCAAGAGATGAGGAATATTTTGACACAGTACAAGCCTCTTGGGATAGTTTGCAGCTGGAGGTGGAGTGACTACAAGGAGTAATTGCTGGTTTCACTATGGAGAGAGACAATGCACTCCTCTAGATACAGACCCTATAGGGACAGATACAAACACTACAGACATAGTTGCAGACACTATAGGTGCAGGTAGGAGATGGAAATGGTCAGGTTTAGCAGGCCATAGCAAAGAGAGATGCAACCAAAGCTGCCACTACGCAGTTACAACAACAGTTAGACGCATCATAAGGGGTGATAGCTAGCAATAGTATGTCAGAGATGTGGGGGACATGATGGTGATACAAGACAAGTTGGCATAGGCTGGGCAGAGGGCAAAGTACTACCACACTTTGTATGAGAGTGCAATTCTTGCACATCAAAGGGTGCCTAGCTTCAGTAGGCAGAGTAGGTCAAGGGCTTCTAGATTAGTGAGGTTAGGGCCTTCTATGATGGGTCCTCCTAGAGTGGGTACAAGACAGATGCCACCAATTCCAGGGCAACCTTTATGGGCATAGGGACCTCGCCAGCCTCCTTCTCTAGGACCTAGCTCACAGCTGACTCCTTCAGAGGGAGGAAGTTCCACATGAGACACTTGTTTTATTATGACGTGATATTGATGTATATTTTTGTATTTTGATGCCCACAGACTGATGATGTATTTATGTATATAAACACTGTACTATGGACATTTTTTGTATGATATATGTAGACACCCAAAAATGACCATGTCTTCGCATCACTTGCATCCCATCAATTCTATCTAATCACTTACATTTCAACATTAATTAAATAATCTAATTATTTAATTAATTTCATCAAAATCAACTTTATTCTTCCAAAATTAAATAATTTCAATTATTTAATTAAAACATTATCTTCTCTCAAAATTCAAATCCACATCAATTGAATAAATTATTTATTTAATTAATTTATCACTTATATCCTCGTATCTATAATTAAATAATTTCTAAATTATTTAATTAAATCAATTATTCTTCCAAATTTAATTAAATTATTCAAATTTATTTAAATTGAATATCTCTTCTAAAAATAAAATAAAATCTATTATTTTATTTATCCTTCATCATGCAAAAAAATTAAATCAATTTATTTGTTTAATTTATTTAAATCTTCAAATCTATTATGTCTTCTATCATGCACAAACAATTAAATAATTTTATTTATTTATTTTGCTTTTTTATCTTCCAATTCTTCTAAAAATAAATCTTATTCATCATGCACACAAAATTAAATAATTTATTATTTCATTTTAATCAAATCATGCAAAAAACAAATTAGAAGTTGAGTTAACTGACTTGATCATTATTGTTTTATCACCAACTCATAAATTAGAAAAAAGCATTTCTATTTTTATGAAATCTATCTTTCTCATGTTTGTTCCATGTCTTTTAGCCAAATCAATCAATTAACTCAAACAAAAATATCTTTTTGTGTGTGTCAGGTGCACATTCATCATGAATTCTAGATTTATCTCATCTATTGATTCCATTGAATTATCTAGACCATTGATTGATCATGTCTTGAAATCTATATAAACCCCTCTCATCTCTATAACAAATCCTCTTCGATCATTTATTCTTAGGCATCCATACAGTGCATTGAGCATACATCGCATCGTTGAGCACCCTTGAGCACCTTGAGCACAAACCCAATCTACATCCTCTTGTTGCAAACATAGTTTCGCAATTTGAAGAGAAATCCACATTCGACCAAGATAACAATACAATCTAGGTGAAAGCTTTCATTATTTTTGTGTTATTGATTATTTGGTTGTTTGCTTAGATCGTTATCTCTATGTTATAGGATTGAATTGTTGATTATTTCATTGTTTTGATTATCATTCGATCTCGATAAAATACCTATACACATTCGTTCCCCACAATGACAACAGTATCCTTCTCCATTTCAATCATCCAACACAATTCAGAACTACATATCATCTTCTCAATCTTAAGGTATCTTGATCCCATGGATATGGGTATGTAGGCAATCTGGCATAAGAAGGAAGTATCCAGTACTTAGGTACATAAGATATCACCATCTCCCCACACTTCATCTTATCAAATCATCACACAACCAGAACTACATATCATCTCATCTTAATCTTAAGGTACCTTGATCCCATGGATATGGGTATGTAGGCAGTCTGGGATATGAAGGAAGTTTCCAATACTCAAGTACATAAGATATCATCATTTCACCTACCCAAGATCAAACACCTTGACCACTCATCACTCTACCTAGAACTACATATTATCATATTCATCTTTCATCATAGTGTGTCTTGATCCCGTAGATACATGGTATGTAAGTAGTCTGGAATACGAAGGAAGTTTCTAGTACTCAAGCACATATGATTCATCATTCTTCACGCATCTCAATCCATCAACACTTCCATCTTTCTTATCTTCCATTTATCAAAATCCATCCATTCACCTCAACTTGACTAACTCAAGCAGTAAAACAACAAAAACTACACATCATTTCAAAGCAAAAATCCTGAAACAACCTGAAGAAAAAACACCTACTTGTAGAGCCATATGCTGTCCTACATATAAATTGCCAATATCTGCTACATCAACCAACTTATCCTATCAACAGATCAACACCCTTTAACATATAAATCATTCCTACAATAAGGTTGTTATCTTATCCTATCAACAGATCAACACCCTTTAAAGGATATATCGTTCCGACAATAAGGCTGTTATCTAACCAATCTACCCAACCAATCTAATCACCCAATCCAATCTATCCTAAGTAACCTCTTTGGCAAGAGAATATTTTGGTTGTATGTTTACTTTATAAGTTAGTCAATTTGCTTTTTGGTTTATCTTTTTTGTCCCATTCCCATTACCTATTCAAGACTACCTTGATTTATCTATATCTTGGTATGTTGCGATGTAGTATGGATTGGGGCCATAGTCATTGCTTTTGTGTGCTGTGTTTGAGGAATGATCTTTTATCTTCCTTAGTATCATATTTATCTTATGCATGTGTTACAACCTAGCATCTTACATATTGATATACTTTTTGCATTTATGTATTAAAGTTTATTATATGTTCAAGACTATGGCTCATTCACATGTGTGTGTTACAACCTAGCATCTTAAATATTAATATTCTTCTTGCATTTATGTATTGAAGTTTATTTTATGTTCAAAACTATGGCTCATTCACATATCTGACAAGGTTATATTATGTCTAAGGGATCTAAGTTCAAACCGCTTGCTTGCAGAGTCAATATCCTTGCATTTGATACATCATCACCTTGGTCTTCTATACCCTGGTGCATAACATCCACATGCTATATCAAAAATAAGGATTGCTCTTTATAAAAATTTGTGAAACCGTTGCAACAAGTTTATCCATTTACCCATCCATTTATCCACATCATCTTATAGTGTTTCAAGAAAAGATCGATCAATTGTCTTTCTATCATGTTCTATTCTATCTCCACTTTCTATCTATCCAACCTCATCTTTCTCCAACACAATCTTCTAGTTGAGCATCACCCCAATTCTTTTGTTGCTTCCCTATCTTTCCTCTTGAGGAGGCATCCTATGCCAGCTACACAGGGGCGACTAGCTACATTGGGGCATCAAAAATTGTATCATGTCTTCAACAATCATTTTCTTTGAAGCAACACCATAAACTGCATCAAAGAGGAGAAAAATGTAGACACCCAAAAATAACCATGTCTTCGCATCACTTGCATCCCATCAGTTCTGTCTAAACACATGCATTTCAACATTAATTAAATAATCTAATTATTTAATTAATTTCATCAAAATCATCAAATTCTTCCAAATCTCCTAAATTCAACATTAATTAAATAAATCCTCTTTATTTAATCAATTTCATCAAAATCAACTTTATTCTTCCAAAATTAAATAATTTTAATTATTTAATTAAAACATTATCTTCTCTCAAAATTCAAATCCACATCAATTGAATGAATTAATTATTTAATTAATTTATCGCGTATATCCTCTTATCTACAATTAAATAATTTCTAAATTATTTAATTAAATTAATTATTCTTCCAAATTTAAATAAATCATTCAAATTTATTTAAATTGAATATCTCTTCTAAAAATAGAATAAAATCAATTATTTTATTTATCCTTCATCATGCAAAATAAATTAAATCAATTTATTTGTTTAATTTATTTAAATCTTCAAATCTATTCTATGTCTTCTATCATGCACAAACAATTAAATAAATTTATTTATTTAATTTTCTTTTTTATCTTCCAATTCTTCTAAAAATAAATCTTATTCATAATGCACACAAAATTAAACAATTTATTATTTAATTTTAATCAAATCATGTAAAAAGCAAATTATAAGTTGAGTTAATTGACTTGATCATTATTGTTTTTATCACCAACTCATAAATTAGAAAAAAGCATTTCTATTTTTATGAAATCTATCTTTCTCATGTCTGTTCCATGTCTTTTAGCCAAATCAATCAGTTAACTCAAACAAAAATATCTTTTTGTGTGACACATGTCAGGTGCGCATTCATCATGAATTCTAGATTTATCTCATTCATTGATTCCATTGAATTATCTAGACAGTTGATCGTTCATGTCTTGAAATCTATATAAAGCCCCCTCATCTCCATAACAAATCCTCTTCGATCATTTATTCTTAGGCATCCATATAGCGCATTGAGCATACATCACATCGTTGAGCACCCTTGAGCACTTTAAGAACAAACACAATCTACATCCGCTTGTTACAAACATGGTTTCACAATTTGAAGAGCAATCCACATTCGACCAAGATAACAATACAATCTAGGTGAAAGCTTTCATTGTTTTTGCATTATTCATTGATTATTTGGTTGTTTTCTTAGATCGTTATCTTGATGTTATAGGATTGAATTATTAATTATTTCATTGTTTTGATTATCATTTGATCTCGATAAAATCCCTATACACAATATATATGATGATGGTGACATGGCGATGGTTTATATATGATTGTGTTACGATGTTTTGTTTTATTGATGATGTCATGATGATGATGCTAGTTTATGTTTATACCATGTTATGATGATGATGTTTAGAATGTTATGGTGCATTATGTTATATGTAATGTGAAATAGATTAGAATAGATGAGTATTTATGAATTTATGATGTATGATGTCTTAATGATGTTAATGAAATGGATAACAAATGGAACAAATGATTAAGTTAAATGGATTACAAATGATGATAGAAATAGATAAGAAATGGATTATAATGATAACACATGATTAAGTGATAATGGATATATGATACCAAATGATAACAAATGATTAACAATTGATAATAATTGATGACACAAATGATAACAAATGATAATGATGATAAGAAATGATAACAAAGGATAATTGAGAAACGATCACAAATGATAAGGAATGATATCAAATGATAATCAAAAGATAACAAATGATAACAATAGATAACAAATGATAACACAAATGACAACCAAATGATGACAAAATGATAATGATGAGAAGAAATTTATAATCGAACGAGAACACAAATGATAATCAATTGATGACAAATGATAATCGAATGATGACAAATGACAAATGATAAGAAGAAAGTTAATCATAGATAGATGAATGATGTAGATTAAGATGAAATGATTGGAAAAGAACTTTAGGACAGATAAAGGAATGATGGATTTATTTAGAGTAGTTATTATGACATATATATAGAGAAATCCTTTATTTTGATATAGCATATGGATGTTATGCACCAAGGTATAAGAACCAAGATGACGATGTATCCAATGCATAAGAGATTTGACTCTGCAAACAAACGGTTTAATTTATTTCTACTAGACATAATAGAACCTTGTTAGATATGTGAATGGAAAATAGTCTTAACACATGTAAGGTCTTTATAGAACCTCAGATGCAAAAGGTATTGATATACAAGATGCTAATCCCAACTCACATAGGATACATATTAGTCCTGATAGGATAATAAAATCATCCCATAAACACATCATACAAAAGCAATGACTATGCCCTAATCCATACTACATCGTGGCATACCAAGATATAGAAAGATCAAGGTAGTTTTGAATAAGTATTAGAAAGGGACAAAAGATAAATCAAAAAGAAAATGACCAACTGATAAAATAGATACATAGCCATCATGTTCTCTTGCTAAAGAGGGTGCTCCAAATAGATTTGGACCTTATCGTAGGAAAGATGTATCTATTAAAGGCTTTTGGATCTAGGATAGATGGATGTACCAAATGTAGCAAGTGGTATGAGTTGGTGTATTGTCTTAGGAGTAGCCATTTTATT
Source organism: Cunninghamia lanceolata (assembly GCA_027924645.1). Lineage (NCBI taxonomy): Eukaryota > Viridiplantae > Streptophyta > Pinopsida > Cupressales > Cupressaceae > Cunninghamia > Cunninghamia lanceolata. The sequence goes on along the minus strand of BSBN01000578.1, from coordinate 6,768,042 downwards.
TTTGACTTGATAAGTATTTGAGATTTCAAAAGATGCATAGTTTACATTCTGCTTGAGTTAGTCAAGTCTAGGTGGTAAGTTCAAATAGGATGGATTGTAGTAGATGGATGGAGTGAAAATTTTGGATTTATTATGGGTTGAGATGGATGATGGGTGTATCGTATGTGCCTGAGTATTGGATACTTCCTTCATATTCTAGACTACCTACATATCCTGTATCCACGAGATCAAGGCCCACGTTACGATGATGATGATGATGATATGTAGTTCTAGTTGGTGAGTGATGAAAGTGCTAATGTATGAGTGATGATAGTGCTAATGGATGAGATTATGATAGTGTTGATGGATAAGTGATGATAGTGCTGATGGATGAGATGATGATAGTCTTGATGGATGAGTAATGCAGGATGAGATATGTTTACAGAGATTGAGTGAAAGTGTGACAACTTCCCTTGAGTCAAAATAAGGATCCATTCCTAGACCTAGGTTAAGGAAACATACCCCCATTCATGTAAAGGGTTTATTATAGAGAAATAGACTAACCATGGATGGGACTAATAATGGATGAAAAATGGATGAATAATGGATGAACAACGGATGAACTTACTATGGATGGGACTAAGAGATAACACTTGACATTGACAATTTCCAAGCCATGATAGATGGATATGTGGAAATGCAAAGGTCAACAATTTTTATTACGGATGGATAGGGCTTTATTATGAAAATGAGATAGATGGATGGAACAACCTAATACATGGTGGATGTTGACTCTTACACATAGCATCCGTTTGTCAGGTTTTCATTATGGTACTTATCCATGGCGCCTGTTTACTAGGTTTTCACTAGAGGATGGAATTTTTTTGTATTTTTTAATATTTTTGCAATTTTTTCACTTTTTTGATATTTTTCTGCTAGGATATTCTGAGGATAGAGCATAGAACTTCTTAATATGAACATTGTTGATGGGTTCATATGTTGGCAAGAGACACTGTGTGGCTTCATTAGTGTTGTCATTGATGGCAACAAAGTCCATCCCACACATCCACAGGACATGGTGTGTCTTTACCAAAAGTCAGATTGAAGAAGTGTTGTGGTCCGGTAAGCAAGAACAGAGCAGACAGCAAGGTCTGACAGTCAAGTCCGAATCTCTCAGAGGAAGTATCTCAGTAAAGTGCAGATTTGGGGAAGTCAAGAGGAGCACCTTGACTGATATATTCTAAGGACTTAGCCTCCGGTGATAGAAGAGTAAACATATATGAGCACTTGAGTGTTGGGTTCTTGATTGGCAGAGTAGACAGAGGAAGACCTAACTGGCAGAGCATCAGACCTAAATCCGGATGTGATATTGATGGTGATTAAGTTTCCTAAGGTATCATTCATGATTGACCGACATAATTGATGACTTCTATAAGCATCTCTTTGATCTGCATTACTTGGTATGCAAAGATTCAATCGATAGATCAGAGTTTGGGAAAATATTGAGTATTCCAGATGCCAACTAGAAAGTGGATGAAATCTTTGGTGTGGATATATATACCAGATGGATTTAGATATGAATGTGTGTTGTGAGTGGTGTTGTGCAAAGAATAACAGAAGAGTAGTGTGAAGGTAGTAAGACAGGTCCGGAATGTAATAGGACAACAGCACCTAAGGAGAGTAAGAATGAAGTGCAGCAGATCAGTATATTGGTCTTAACCAGAACTGAACTTTAGCATGTGTGGATGCTTCTCATCAGTTCAAGTATTTTGTTACCTTCTTTTCTTGTAGACAGTGAGCCTCTTGTGAGCAGTGTGCTCGGGCAGTAAGCCCTAATTGGCAAGTGCCATTTTGTACTATTCTATTCTTCTAATAGAGAATATAATCTTGGGTTAATCACCCTGTGGTTTTTCCCTTAACTGGGTTTTCCACGTCAAAATCATTGTCATGTGTACTAATGTTATTTCTACTTTCATGGTAATGCTTGCTTGTATGATTTGATTCTACACTAATTGTTAAAGAAGGACTGAAAGATAAAATAATTAAGATAACTGATTCACCCCCCTCTCAGTTATCAATAATTGGTATCAGAGCCAAGTTCCTCCAAACAGAGCCTAACAACTTGAGGAAGATCTAGGAATCTCAATGGATATGTATGGTATGAGGGAACAACTTCAGTCTGCCCTAGATGATCTTGAGCAATCTAACTCCGAAGTCAATGAATTGAAGGAAAGTCTCAAACAGGTTGATGATTTCATAATGGAACTAAAAGAGAAACTAAGTATCTCTATGAAAAAGAGAAAGGATCTACTTCAGCAATTGGCAAGTCAAGGTGAAACCAATGATACAAATGAAGACCTGAAAGAAAAAACCAAGCTATGTGAAAAATTGTCAAAAGAGGTCATTATGGTAAGACATGAAATGGAATCAGGAGTTATGAAATTCACCCAAGAAATTGAAGAGAAAATAAAAACTTAAGATGATCTAAGACAATCTCTCAAGGAGAAGTCAGAAGACTGCCACAAAATGGATAGAATAATCAGGCATCTAGAATCTGATCTTAAAGAAGCTAGAGATAATGAAGAACAACTTGAGAATCAGATTGACACTCTTAAAAGGGATATTCAAACAGCAAATGAATACAAAGAGAAATTCAAGATAAGCTCTGCTCAACTTGAAGTTCTTCTTCAAAGCCAAAAGAGGGTGGATGACAAGCAAGGCTTGGGGTATGAAAAAGGTGAAAGCTCCGGATCCGGTCAGAAGAACTCTAGATCAGAAAACCCAAGAAACACGCCTAGAAGACCTTCGGTAAGGCAACCAAATGCTCAAAGATATCCATCTTTCAATGGATACTGCCACAACTGCAATAACTTTGGTCATAAAGCAAATCAGTGTAGAAGAAGAATGAATCAGACTAATACATCCTTCTCCGGATAGTGCTTCAATTGCAAAAGGTATGGTCACAAATCCCATGAGTGTAGAAACATGCAAATGAACAATTCATTCAATGGTAGATGCTTTGCATGCAATAGAATGGGACATATGGCTAATCAGTCTAGATCAAGAGGATATCAGTCAAATATGCAAAGAAATGTTGTTTGCTACAATTGCAATAGATCCAGTCATATTGCCAAATTCTGTAGAAGTAAGAATCAAGACAAAAGGGGTCCGGAACAGCATAATCATAACCAAGACAAAGGAAAAGGAAAAGTGAACGCGGATGAAATTCAAAAGGAGATGAATAAGATTTGGGTGAAGAGAAGCACAGATAATGTTGGGGATGGATCTGCACCAGAATTTGGTGCTGATAATCCTTCTAGAAATTGAATAGATGAGCTCTGGCTCAAGGGGAGTCACTAAGAAAAACCAATTCCCCCTGCCAGTCAATTGGTGCCTGAAATTGGCACATGAGAAGTTGCAGATAAAAGGGTTCTTAGAGAAACATCTAAAGTAGGTTTGGTAAAGGTATGAAAGATCCGCAAGAAGATTTGAAGAGTCTAATCCACCAAGATTGATCTGGTTCAACAGTCATCTAGTAAAAATAGGATTCTCACAGTTAGATCCGGCTTGATTCAAAAATTGTGATTTCTTGATCTACAGATAGATCAAATGATTAGGGAAAGGAAGATAGATTGTCACTATTCACCAAGAATAACTCTAAGTGTATCTCAGTGATCTGGAAAAGATCTGTCTCAAAATAAGAAGAACAAGGCAACCAGAATGACTTAAGTTGCGCATTTATTGCAGTGTGAAATTAGGGATTTCCCAGAAATAAAAGGGTTCATTCGTTCGTCATTTGCACATTTGCATTCAAGAAGAAAAGAAAAGGAGCTCTGCAACAAATTGTTTCAAATTCTCAAGATCCACCATTGAAGTCGACTCATCCAGCAAATTAATCTGGCTCATTTAGCGAACCCTAGAAATGCAAAAGGTATTTTCTGTTGCTGAATATCTCTCTGTAAATATTTGAAGATGGGTACTCCAAATGTTGTAAAGATTTCTGATAGGCCTCACCCTAAATTTAAGAAACATCCCTACCAATCTTTAGAAGTGGATCCCTTAGGTGCATTTTCTAGCACTCCGCATGGGGTTTTACATGTTGAAGACATTAGGGCATATATTCATGCAAACATTGAGGAATTCAGAGACTCCAAACTAATGGATATTTACCATAAGGAACTGATAGATGACTCATTTGATCTCAAACCCCAATACAAGGTCATCAGGGATAAACATTTCAGTCAGTGCATTCATTTCCCCTGCTTTATTGAAGATGAATGGGTCCGGTATGTGTTAAACAGAATACATGACAACTTCATGTGGTTGAATAGGCCATTTAAGATCACTAAGGATGCCATTAGGGCAGTTACTAGATTGCACTCATCTGGTGGGATACCTGCTCTCAAATCTGTCAAGAATCAGACAGTGAGTGAGGCTACCAGATCAAGGTTTGACAAGAGAGCGATGACAATAGAAGATATCACTGATCTGGATATCAATTTTGCCTCCATGATCATCGGTTATAAGATATATCACTCTAGCAGGGAAAGTTCAGTACCTGGAATTGCAATTTACACTGCTTATGAAATGTTAAGAAAGGATGTTGATTATGACCTTTGTGAGCTCCTTCTAAACCAACTTTTAGAGAACCTACAGAAGATAAAGAAGGATAAGAAGAATTCCTTCAAATATGGTGGCCTGATACTCTGTCTATTCTTCTACTACATGAATGAGCTACCCAGATCTAATGGGTGGATATGGCAAAATGGCAGACCAGTAGCAATTCAAATCAGAGACTATCTACATGGAATTGGTGATGCCAATGCTCAGAATACAGCACTCTGGGGGTACTTTAAGAACTTTTAGAACATGATGCAAGCCAGAGAGAGAATTCCCCAATCCCTAGTTGAAAAGTATAAGGATACAATATGCTTTATGGTAGAAACTGATCAATGCCTAATGGAGGCAGTGGAGCCAAGGGTAGTCTAGATCATGCCAATGGGGTATGAAGTAGATGAGAAAATAGTAGAGCTACATGTTCAACACATGCTGAGTCAACCCAAGGATCCTAAGGCAAAAAGGTTTGGAACCTTTGAAGAGCTGAGTGTGAAGATTCATGTGGAGTTAAGGCAACTGGAGATGAAGAGAAAAGTGAGAAAAGAAGTAGAGAATGTTGCCAAAAGGTATGGCATCTCAAAAGAGGCACATGATGCAAATAGGGACAAGATGGAAAGGGCAGAAAAATAAAAGGAAAAGGCAGAAAAAGAAAGTGCTCTGGTAGAAGCCTCCTCCTGGACTAGATCCTCTAAGAGCTTTGCATCTGCCACTGCTAAAAGCTCAAAGCCATCAAAACTAGAAGCAAAATCATTCGGTAAAGGTGAAAAGAGAACAAAGACAAAGGCAACAAGGTCTTACATCAGTCAGAAAGATGATAAAGAGATCAAGAAGATGAAGAAGAAGAAGAAAGTATCTAGTGAAACCAAGGAGGTAGAGGCAGAAGAGTTTGTTGAAAGGCCCACTCTGTCATTAGATGATGTAGTTAAAGCAGTTATTGTGGATGGAAACTTGCAACCAATAACAGAATTCTATGATGCATATAATGATGCAGATAGAAAGATCTTGGAGGAAGCCACAGTTAAGTACTTGAACATATACAATAAAGCATTTATTGAAATAATTTCTCTAATTCCTAAAAGTTTAGAGAAGGAACTTGAAATGAGAAAAGAAAATGCCAAGGCTAAGGACTTAGAGATTAGATAACAGATAGCTATTCAACTCTATCCATCAATTACTCTGAAACAAATGGATATGATTTTCAAAGATTGCAAGGATGAGTTTCGGAGTAAGGCTAGAATGAATCAGCTCATGCTTGGAGAAACTGATAAAGTGGCAAAAGAAACAGAAGAAATCCTCTGGAAAGCCTATAAAAGATTCAATATTCCTATTGTAGAGGATTTAGGTGATGATCCCTCGGGAATGGATAACAAAGAAGAATCTACTAAGACTGTAGTAGAAGAGGTAAAGGAGACAGGTAAAGAGAAAGATAAGGACTTAGAATCCTCTACTCTGGAAGAGGAAGTCAATGAACAAGCAAACATCTCTCATTCGGTTTCCCCTGCCGACTCCATATCTAAAGAAGAAGAAAGAGTAGAAGAGAAGATCAGTCAAGAAGCAGAGGAGAAGGAAAAAGAAGATGACAGTAGTAAGGGTACAGAAGGAGAGAAAACTCCAATAGAAAAGACCACAGATGATAGTGGTAAGGCTGCAAAAGGGGACAAAACCCTGTCACCGACAAGAGACATAGTAGAAGCAGTCGAAGAATTCTTAACCAAGGAGATGATGGAATTTGATGAATCGAAACTTCTTCAAGGACCGTTCAATTTTGACTCCCTCTCCCCGGTTCAAACCATGAAGCTAGCATCCTTTACTTCAGCAAAGGCAAAAGAAAAACTTCTGAAGTCTCACATGGAAGATTGCAAGCTCATAGAAACTGCATCCAATGTTTTGGAGAAGATCATGCCATCTTTTCAGAAGGATCCCTTAGCCTCTTCATCCGATAATCTCAAATCTCTAGTTAATAGTGTTAGCACACATTTTGATTCCTTAGAGAAGTCAACAGAAGATAAAGTTTAGAAGGAGTTTTTGGTAAAAAGATTATCAGAGGTACAAGGGTTAATATCAAATGATAGGAGAGTTATGGATATTGGAATAAAGAACCTAGAAAATGCTTTCAAAGATGGGGGAGATATATATAAATTTTGTTTATCCTGGCCTAAAGTGACCAAGGACATTGAGAAGAAAGTAAAAGAGCAAGAGGATAAACTGTTAAGTTTATCTCAAAGTTTTGATCCTATATCCTCCTCCATAGTAAATCAAGAGTGTCAGACTATTGCAGTCATAAATGAAATAAAGACACTTGAGAAGGAGAAGAAAAATAGAATAAATAGGTTGAATGAACTTACAGGGATCATTATCCCCAAGTTAGAGGCCATGCGTGAAGCCCTAACTGATGCTCAGGCCACAGCCCAGACCAGTGATCCGACAGATCTCAAGAAGGCAGAAGCTTTTGCATTCCTATTGAGTGGTCACATCTCAATTTTGGACAGGATGAAGCTGAGTTGGGAAACATAACTTGTACAATTGAAAAACACTTTTGCAGATATACTAAAGTATATGTAAAGTATAACCGGATAATATACTTATGTGATTAAGTATAGATTGAGTTTTGCAAATTTTGGTGTGCGGACCCCACCCTTTGCCATTGATGTCAAAGGGGGAGTGAGGAGCAGTGAAAAATGAGGAATCCAGCTAAGGGGGAGCTCCAAAAAATGTTCATAAGAACAGAGCATTAGCCAAGGGGGAGTATAGTGTGACACTTAGTCATTTTTCACTAAGTGTTGCCATCAATGCCAAAGGGGGAGATTGTTGGCAAGAGACACTGTGTGGCTTCATTAGTGTTGTCATTGATGGCAACAAAGTCCATCCCACACATCCGCATGACATGGTGTGTCTTTACCGGAAGTCAGATTGAAGAAGTGTTGTGGTCTGATATCAAGAATAGAGTAGACAACAAGGTCTGATAGTTAGGTCCGGATCTCTCAGAGGAAGTATCTCAGTAAAGTGTGGATTTGGGCAAGTCAAGAGGAGTACCTTGACTGATATATTCCAAGGACTTAGCCTCCGGTGATAGAAGAGTGAACAAATATGAGCACTTGAGTGTTGGGTTCCTGATTGGCAGAGTAGACTGAGGAAGACCTAACCGGCAGAGCATCAGACCTAAATCTGGATGTGATATTGATGGTGATTAAGTTTCCTAAGGTATCATTCATGATTGGCCGACATAATTGATGACTTCTATAAGAATCTCTTTGATCCACATTACTTGGTATGCAAAGATTCAGCTGACAGATCAGAGTTTGGGAAAATATTGAGTTTGGATGCCGACTAGAAAGTGGATGAAATCTTTGGTGTGGATATATATACCAAATGGATTTAGATATGAATGTGTGTTGTGAGTGGTGTTGTGTGAAGAATAGCAGAAGAGTAGTGTGAAGGCAGTAAGACAGGTCCGGAATGTAACACGACAGCAGCACCTAAGGAGAGTAAGAATGAAGTGCAGCAGATCAGTATATTGGGCTTAACTAGAACTGAACTTTAGCATGTGTGGATGCTTCTCATCAGTTCAAGTATTTTGTTACCTTCTTTTCTTGTAGACAGTGAGTCTCTTGTAGGTAGTGAGCCTCTTGTGAGCAATGTGCTCAGGCAGTGAGCCCTAATTGGCAAGTGTCATTTTGTACTATTCTATTCTTCTAACAGAGAATACAATCTTGGGTTAATCACCCTGTGGTTTTTCCCTTAACTGGGTTTTCCATGTAAAAATCATTGTGTCATGTGTACTAATGTTATTTCTGCTTTCATGGTAATGCTTGCTTGTATGATTTGATTCTACACTAATTGTTAAAGAAGGACTGAAAGTCAAAATAATTAAGATAACTAATTCACCCCCCCTCTCAGTTATCAACATCATCGAGAGGAATTCCTTCAGGTGTTGCTAGTGTATATGCCCCTGATCCATAGACTACTATGATGACAAAAGGTCCCAATCAGTTAGGTTCAAATTTTCCCTTTTTATCTTTATCTTTTTGGTTGCTCTGATTTTCTTTTAAAATGAGATCACCTACTTGGAACTGCCTTTCCTTGATTTTCTTGCTGTAACTACAACGAAGGTGGTTTTGGTAGACCTAAAGATGATTCAATTTTGTGAGGTATCTTTCATCTAGTAATTCCAATTCATGCAATCTGGAAACTCTATACTCCTCTCCATCAATAAGATGTTGTATGGAGACACAGAGAGATGGGATCTCGCCCTCAATAGGAAAAATAGCATAGACTAAAGCATATGGTGTGGCACCAGTTAGGCTTCTAATGCTTGTGCAATATACCCATAAGGCAGGATTAAGTTGTAGATGCCAATCACAACCAGCTTCATTGACTGTCTTTTTGAGGATTTTTAGGATAGTTTTGTTTGAAGCCTCAACCTGGTCATTGCTTTGTGGATAATATCAAGTGGAAAAGCGATGTTGGATATGGTATTGAGTGCACAAGGCACGGACATCTTGGTTTTTGAAAGGTTTTCCATTATCGGTTACTATAGCCATAGGGATACCATACCAGCAAATGACATAGTTGTTTGCCAATAATGTAAGTCATGGGGATAGCTTCCACCCACTTCGCGAAGTACTCAGTGGCGGTGATAATGAACTTGTGGCCATTGGAATATGAGGGATGAATTTTTCCTATGAGGTTGAGTCCCCATTGTGAAAATGGCCAAGGAGTAGTAACTGGTTGTAGCTGATGATTAGGTTCATGAATTAGATCTCCATGTTACTGACACTGTAGGCATCTTTTGATGAACTGATGAACAACTTATTCCACTGTGGGCCAATAATATCCAGTTCACAACAAATTCTTTGTTAAGTTAGGACCGGTGGAATGTGCTCCATAGATACCTTCGTGTATGTCTCTTAAAGCGATGTCGACTTCATCCAAGTTTAAACATCTAAGGAGGATATCATCAAGACTTTGTCGGTATAATGAATTTCCAAGGATAGTGAAGCAAGAGGCACATCTGTTGAATGTCTTCTTTTAGGTGGACGTAAGGTTAGGTGGAAGGGTGTTATTGTGAAGGTAGTTGTAAATGTCTTGGTACCATGGTGAGTTGGGAGCAACAAGTTCGTAGATAATCTCAGTGGGTGGAACATCAACATCTGGTATCCGAAGTTGCTCAACCAAGAACTCATAGTGTTGTATGTTTTCTAGCATATCCAAGAGGGATCCAATAGTTGCCATTGCATTAGTAGCCTTGTTATTTACTCTAGGAATCTGATCAAATGATAGACTACAAAAGTGTTGTTTGTAGTTGTCAACCATCTTTTTATAGGGCATCAACTTGTCATCTTTAGTTTGATATTCATCGGTGACCTAGCAAATGACTAGTTGAGAGTCTCCATAACCCTATAGTTGTTTGATATTCCATTGAATTGTCATTCAGAGCCCTATGAGTAATGCTTCATATTCAGCTATATTGTTGGTGCAGGGAAAAGCAAGCTGATATGACTTAGGGATGCAATCACCTTGTGGGGTGATAAAGAGAATTCCTGCTCTAGAAACATGCTAAGTGTAGGACCCATCAAAATACAGTTTCCATTCGACTGATGTAGAGAGATTGAAGATCTCTTCATCCAGAAAATCAGAAAGCATGGGGTGTGTATCTGTTATTGGAGCCTCTGCTAGTTGATCTACAATAACTTGTCCTTTTATAGCCTTTTAATCAACATACTCAATATCGAACTCACTTAAGATCATTACCCATTTTGCTAGTCGTCATGTAAGAGCTGCTTTGGAAAGAAGGTACTTCAAAGGATCTATCTTGGATATGAGATTTGTTTGTTGGTTCAACATATAGTGTCCCACTGGGCATGCCAAAATATAATGGTCAAAATCTTGAATGCAAGTAAGAATGAAAGCAATACATAAAACAATACAAATTACCTTCCAAGCACACAAACCAACCACATTGATGGAGCGTACCATAGTTCCATCCAAACCTCAAGTGGATTGCTCTTTGCCTTCTATTATGTGGATTGCTCTATTCATCAGCATATGCTTGTGATCTCCCAATAAGAATGATAATAATGATAGCGTAAGTTTACTTAGATGAGAGATGATCAGAAATGGAGAATAAGGTTTAATTTATAGACTTGTTGAAATGTGGATCAATGGTGGAGGAAGATCAAAAAGATCAATGGCTAAGAATATGTGTGCGAATGGGAGAGGGACAAGTGTGCTTGCCCTCTCATGAATTATGGAGGCTAACAGACTTGATTGAGGAGTTGAATGGATTGATTGATTAGTTAACTGGGTTGATTGATCTATTAACAAAATTGATTGATTTGTTAACTGATATGATTGATTTGTTAACAAAATTGATTGATTAGTCAACTTAATTGATTGATCTATTAATTGATTTGACCAAAGGAAATTATGGTGGGTGAGGATAATTGGGAAATTAAATAAATAAATTATTTAATCTCATGAGCACATGTGATAAATAAATAAAATATTAAATTTTATACATTTGGAAGGAAATAGAATATTTAAATAAATAATTTGGATTTAATTATAAAAGTGGAGATAAATTTGGTTATTTAAATAAATAATTTTGATTTTATTTATTTACAGTGGAGGGAAGATGATTTAAATAAATAATTTGGATTATTTAATTAATATAGAGGAATATAACGATATTTGATGAATTAATTGAATTAGTGTGAAATGACAGAAATTAGGTGATTAGATGGGAAATGATGCGAATGTGGTGTGATGAGTTGAATAATACATTGGTGAATTTTAGGTGTCTACAACTTGATTCTAGGTGACAAAGATGGTGAAATTAAAACAAGAAGGAGAATGGAAAATATTGAAAATGAAAATATATCCTTGCTCTCCAAAATAGAACCTAAGAACTTCAAAGAAGCAAGTGAAGATAAACATTGGATAGAGGCCATGGAAGAGGAACTAAATCAAATAGAAAAGAATGAAACTTGGGAACTTGTCCCAAGTCTTAAAGACAATAATGTGATTTGCACTAAGTGGGTCTTTAAAAACAAGTTGAATGAAGATGACCAAGTTGTGAGGAACAAAGCAAGGTTAGTATGCAAAGGTTATGCTCAAGTAGAAGGTATTGACTTTGAAGAAACTTTTGCACCTACTGCTAGGATGGAAGCTATTAGAATGTTCTTAGCATTTGCTAGTTTCAAAAATTTTAAGGTTTATTAAATGGATGTTAAGTTTTCCTTTCTTTTAATGGTAATCTAGATGAGGAGGTATACATTGAACAACCAGAAGGGTTGTTATTATCAGAAATAGGAACTATGTGTGTAGATTAAAGAAAGCCCTTTATGGATTAAAACAAGCCCCCAGGGCATGGTATGCAAGACTTGATAAGTATCTACAACAACAAGGATTCAAGAAAGGGATTGTTGATAACAATCTTTATATAAAGATTGTGGTGATGACTAGTTTATAGTCTGGTATATGTATGTGATATTATATTTGGTGCAAGTAGTGAGAATATGTGTCAAGGGTTTTCCATGGAGATACAAAAAGAATTTGAGATGTCTATGCTTGGTGATTTGTCATTCTTTCTTGGACTACATATTTCTCAATCAGATAAAGGAATATTTATCTCACAAACCAAGTGTGTCAAGGAAATGTTGAAGAAATTCATAATGGAGGATTATAATCATGTGAGTACTCCCATGGTAACAAGATGTAAGTTAAACAAAGATGATGAATCACCTTAAGCAAATTAGACTCTCTATAGGTCAATGATTGGAAGCTTGTTATATGTGACAGTTTCAAGGCCTGACATTATGTAGGCAGTTGGAATGGTGGCAAGGTTTTAGGCTACACCAAAGGAAACTCATGTACTAGAAGTCAAAAGGATAATAAAATATCTAAAGGGTACATTGGATTTTAGTTTATGGTATCCCAGTGGTGAAGATTTCACCCTAGCAAAATATACATATGTGGATTAGGCAGGTAGTGTTGATGATCGGAAAAGTACAAGTGGAGGAGCATTCTTTCTTGGTAACAATCTTGTATCTTGGCTAAGTAAGAAACAAGCTTCAATCTCTCTTTCCACAGTAGAAGATGAATATCTAGCAGTAATATCTTGTTGCACTCAGGTTTTATGGATGAGGCAAACATTGAAAGATATCAAGGTAGAATATGATCATTCAATATCTATATTTTGTGATAATACAAATCCAATCATGCACTCTAGAATGAAGCTTATTCCCATCAAGTATCATTTCTTAATAGAGTAGGTGGTAGATAAGCAAGTGAAGTTGGAGTATATTGCTACACAAGAATAGATTGTAGACATTTTTACCAATCCACTTTTGAAAGAGACTTTTGAGTACCTAAGGCAAAAATTGGGAGTAACATCACTCTCATCTAGTCATTGAGAAGAAACATCAATTTAGGGGGAGTTAACCATAGCATTATCTTTTAGCTCCATGGAAGATATGATTTAGAGATAGATGAAAGTTTCTTTCCCATTGATGTCAAAGGGGGAGAATTAGAGACAGGGGGAGTATTACAAACAAGGGGAGCACGAGAAAGGGGGAGCAGTGAGAAAGAGTAGCTAGTTGTATTCAAGTATTATTTCTCTTTAGGTTTCCATCAATGACAAAGGGGGATATTATTGGAATAGGTTGTCATTGATGCCAAAGCAAGTAGTCATGTAATTAAGCAACAATATTTAGTAAATAAGAAGGACGCTTGTAGAAGACAGTTTATAGAAGGTAGTTTGTAGAAGGCAGTGTTGAAATGTTTGATGTTTACTACTACAAATAAATAAAGTATTATGTTGGTTGACCCCATAATGAAGCTTGAAGTCAAAGTATAATTTAATGCATTATGTGGCTAACTTCCCAAGTAATTCATCACATTCTTATTGAAAGCCGACTCCCTCATGCCTTGGCACCAAGAATAAAATTCAAATTTAATTAAATTATACTTGCAAAGTTGCCGACTCCCTCATAAGGTAGTGCCAACAATTGGATTGGAAATGTATGTGGCTGAATCCCCAAATGAAGGTCAACTCACCCCTTGGAGGCACATGAAATCCAAGTTTAATATTTATAAAGTGTGGTCGACCGTTCTTAAGATGCAGCGCCAAAATTTGAAGAGTTGCAACTTTATAAGAAGATGTCTTTTGGAAATGAAACAATACAACTATTAGCATGAGTTGCCCCTCTCAAGCATAGTATAAAATGTGACTACAAAGGTTGATTGAAGTGTGAGTGAAGAGAATATGATTTATATCTGATTTTGAGTAGACCTAGGGTTGTATTGATGAAGAGTGTTTTAGACCTATTTTGAAGCATACAAGCAGCCTATGAATGAAAGAAAAGTGCAAATATATTTGAAGAATATGTGTGAAGATTAAGGGTGGATTTTGAAGAAATATTTTGAGATATTTGTGATCAAATTTGTGAGAGAAGATAGTGCATGATTTGAATCAGATTTGTGAAGGAAGGACACTACAAGAGTTGTGATTAGATTCATGAGGGAAGAAGTTTCTACATAGTTTTTGATATCACTCATTGAAGGATTTGAAGGTTGGTACCTATCATAGAAGAGATTGGTGTCTCTTGTTGAGTTGGTGCTTAGTTGTGGGGATTGGTGTCTCCATTGGGTTGGTGCCTACAAATTTTGTAAGTGGGGATTGGTGTCTCCAGTGAATTGGTGCCTACAAAAGAAGACTTGTAAAATAAGTAGGTCGGTGCCTACAAACAAGATCAATATATAAGCAATATTTTTTTGTCATTTTCTCCCATAAGGGTTGCTACGCCCTTAATCCTATAGTGTGTATAGGGTTATGAATAGTCGGCTTGTGGCTATCTTAACTCTTAATTAAGTCATATTATCATTAGTTTATTGTTATTTAGTTGTTTAGGTCGGCCTAGGTGATATCCTAGGCATAAATAGGTATATACAGGAGGTAGTGAGTCTTATTTCATCATATTCAGTATTGTGTTCTCATTGAAGACTATTGGAGGTATCCCCCTCGAAGTGGTTTTGGAGGTTGCCCCCTCAAAGTGGCATATTATTATCAAGTATTTGCAGCATATTTACTATTACATTCAGATATTGTGCAAGTTGTTTCATTACAAGTGGTATCAGAGCATGATCTTGGCACCGTAGAGGCAAAATTTTTTCTCATCATTGGAGGCGATTTTGGGAAGAGCATAACTTTCAGATTTTAGCGAATTTTTTAAAGATTTTTAAAGGGTTTTTGAAGACAATATTAAAGAAGATATAGTCCAGATTTCAGAGGAATTGGAGCAAAAATAAGCAAGTTATTGCAAAATTAGGGTTTGCAACAAATTCACTCTCAAGGCAATAAATTTGCTAATTTCTTGGAATTTTTTCTGGGTAAGTGGTATCTTGGCCTTAGTAAGTTACAGTAAAAATTTCAGAGAATTTGCATTTCATTTGTGTGATTTATTTCAAAATTATTATTTCCAATCATGACGGGTCCTTCAACAAGGGGCAAAAAGAATGTTACCACACCGGGAAAAACTCCAGGCAAGGAGGAGGTGGAAAATGAGGATGTTGATCAAAAAGAATATGAAAATATACTTGAACTTATTCATAAAGAAAATAGCAAGATGAAAGGTGAAATCTTGTCCATTATGGGTGAACAAATGAAAGGGTTGGCAAAGTCATGTGATATTGAGAAAATTCTATAGATACTTTCAAAACATAAGCAGTCACAACACCACGATGTGGAGGAAGAGGATTCTACAAAAGGGAAGGGTGTTTTTGGGTTTGAATCAAATCTCAAGATGGATCATCACACCAATCATTTTATGGCAAGGAATTTCACACCAAAGTTGGATATGCGAAAGTTTGATGGTCAAGATCCTACCAATTGGCTTTGTCAAATGGAGCAATTCTTTGATATCCACCATGTTCCATGTCAACAAAAGGTAGCCATGGCTTCCTTATACTTGGAACCTGATCAATTCATTTGGTACCGTTGGCTATGTGAAGAAAAGAAAGCAAAAGGATGCATTGTCATTTGGTCGGTTTTCCAAGAAGAACTCATTACTCATTATGGTGAAAATCTTATGGATAGCTACTTTAGCCAAATTACCAAATTAAGGCAAACAGGTATGGTCAAGGATTACATTCATCAATTTCATACTTTATCTTTAAGAGTGGAAAATGTGTCTACAGAAAATTTGTTGGAGCTATTCATTGGTGGCTTAAAGGATCACATTAAATATGAGGTATGTATGTTCCGTCCAAATTCCATCTCAGAGGCAATGATTATGGCAAGGCAAGTAGAGGAAAAATTTATGGTTAATAAAAGGCAAGGTTTTATAAACATAAGAGATAAAAGCACTCCTACACAGTCACTTCCACAACCTACTAGGCTAACACCACAACAAATTGAAGAGAAGAGAGCAAAAGGATTATGTTTTAATTGTGATAGCAAATATAGTAGAGGGCACAAATGCACTGAAAAGAAATTGTTCTATATTGAAGGGCCAAGTGAGGAAGAAGAAGAGGTACCAATAGTAGAGAGTGACAATGAGATTGAGGAGGAGTCAAGAGATACTCAACCAATCATTTCTTGCCATGCACTTTCCGGTTTTAGTACCCCACAAACTCTCAAGGTAGTGGGTTTCTTAAAGAAAGAAAAAGTAACAGTGTTGATAGACTCCGGTAGCACTCATAACTTCATCAACAAAAAGTTGGCCACTTGTTTAAATTGTTTTATATATCCAGCTCCAGAATTTCAGGTCTTGATTGCAGATGGTGGTACTGTTAGTTGTTCAGGAAAATGCCATAGCATTAAATTATCCATGGGAGATTATCATCTTAATTGTCCAATGTATGCTATCTCAATGGGTGCGGCAGATATTGTTTTGGGAGTACAGTGGCTTACCACTTTGGGAACAATTGAATTGAACTTCCAAGAACTATTCATGCGCTTTCAATCAGAGGGAAGAACCATAGAATTACGAGGGATGCGTGCAAAGTCACCACAGATAGTAAGCTCTTACCAAATGCAAAAGATGTTGAAGAAGGGGGTAGATGGGATGGTAGCCCAATTATTTTCATTAGAAGCATATCACTCAAAGGCTTCTACACCATTGGATCTACAAGCAATTATAGATAAGCACTCTATAGTTTTTGGGGAGATGCCAAAAGGATTGCCTCCTAAGAGAGATCATGATCATGCCATTCAACTAGTACCAGGGAGCCAACCACCCAACATCAGGCCCTACAGATATCCATATGCTCAAAAAAGTGAGATTGAGAAGATAGTTCAAGAGATGCTAGAAGCAGGCATTATCAGGCATAGTCAAAGTGCTTACTCATCTCCTGTGGTAATGGTGCGTAAGAAGGATGAAACGTGGAGGATGTGTCCAGATTACAGGGAGCTTAACAAGTTCACCATAAAAGATAAGTTTCCTATTCCAGTAATTGATGATTTGTTAGATGAGCTTAATGGTGCTATTTATTTTACAAAACTTGATCTCCGTTCTGGTTATCATCAAATTAGAATTAGAGATGAGGATGTACATAAGACAGCTTTTAGAACCCATGAGGGCCACTATGAATTTTTGGTAATGCCTTTTGGTCTCACTAATGCACTGTCGACATTTCAAAGTTTAATGAACTCTATCTTCAGGCCATTTTTGAGGAAATTTGTTTTGGTATTTTTTGATGACATCTTAATATATAGTAAAACATGGGAGGAACACTTGCAACATGTAAATCAAGTGTTGGATATTTTGAAGCAGAATCAGTTGTATGCTAAACCATCCAAGTGTATCTTTGGTGTCAAAGAAGTGGAGTACCTTGGTCACATTGTGTCACATGAGGGAGTCAAGGTGGACCCTCATAAGATCCAAGCAATTGTAGAGTGGAAAATTCCAAAGACCCTTAAGAACTTACGAGGTTTTTTAGGGCTTACAGGGTATTATCGCCGATTTGTAAAGAATTATGGTAGCATAGCATCTCCTCTCACATCCTTGTTAAAGAAGGATGCTTTCCAATGGAATGAAGTGGCGACAAGGGCATTTGAGAAACTAAAGGAAGCCATGTGTACAACTCCAGTCCTAGCTACCCCAGATTTTTCTAAAACATTTGTTGTTGAATGTGATGCTTCAGGACATGGAATAGGAGCAGTACTTATGCAAGAAGGAAAACCCATAGCATTTGAAAGTCGCCAACTCAAAGGTAAGAATTTGTTGAAGCCAGTTTATGAGAAAGAAATGTTGGCTATCTTGCATGCAGTCAAACAATGGAGACCTTATCTAATGGGATGACACTTTAAGGTCAAGATAGATCATGATAGTCTCAAATATTTCTTACAACAGAGGTTATCATCTGAAGAACAACAAAAATGGGTCACAAAGATGTTGGGATATGACTTTGAGATCATATATAAGAAAGGCAAGGAGAATGTTGTGGCTGATGCTCTATCAAGGCGTGATGAACCCACAGAGTCATTTTTATTTGCCATTTCCATGTTACAAGTAGACTGGGTAAATGAGGCAAGAGAAGAGTGGGAGAAGGACATAGATACTCTAAGGCTCATTGAGAAACTCCAACAGGAATCAAGTGTGTCTGACAAATTTTCATGGAAAGGAAATATTTTATGGTACAAGGAGAGGTTATACCTTTGCAAGAATTCAACTCTTAAGCTTAAGGTGTTGGAAGAACTACATGCTTCTCCAATAGGTGGGCACTCAGGATTCCTCAAAACTTATCATAGAATCAAGCAAGATTTCTTTTGGGAAGGGCTGAAAGGGGATGTTCAAAAATTTGTAGCTGAATGCATGGTATGTCAACAACATAAAGGGGAGACAGTTAAGACTCCGGGTCTTCTACAACCCTTATGTATCCCAAGTCAAAGGTGGGAAGAGGTATCTATGGATTTCATCACAGGTTTGCCTAGATCTGAAGGAAAAAATGTCCTCATGGTTGTTGTGGATCGTCTCACCAAATATGGTCACTTTTGTGCTTTGGCACAACCATTGGCAGCAAGCATTGTAGCAATAGCTTTTATGAATACTATTCAGAAACTGCATGGGACTCCGAAAGTTATAGTCAGTGATCGTGACCCTATATTTACAAGTAATTTTTGGACTGACTTGTTTTCATGCTTGGGCACTCAGCTTGCTCGTAGTTCATCATATCACCCCCAGTCAGATGGACAGACAGAAGTGGTCAACAAATGCTTGGAAGGCTATCTCCGTTGTTTTGCTTCAGATAAACAAGAGAGATGGGTGCAATGGCTACCACTAGCAGAATGGTGGTACAACACTTCTTTCCATACTTCTTCCAAGATGTCTCCATTTTTAGCACTATATGGTTACCACCCACCATCAATCATCTCTTCATTGCGGGTACACCCAAAGCTTCACACAGTTGAAGAACACATCCATCATCAGCAAGAGGTATTGGCTAGTCTTCGAGAGAACTTGGCAATGGCACAAAACAGAATGAAGCAACAAGTTGATCAACACCGTAGTGAAAGAACTTTTGAAGTGGGAGATTGGGTCTTTGTGCGACTACAACCATACAAGCAAATGTCTCTAAAACAACAACATAAAGCTAACAAGCTGGCACCCAAGTACTATGGTCCTTATAAGGTGTTGCAAAAGATTGGCAATGTAGCATATAAATTGGAGCTGCCCATATCAACAAAAATTCATCCAGTTTTTCATGTTTCCTGCTTGAAGAAGGTTATTGGGAATAAAGTGGTAGCACAGACTAAGTTACCTGAGCTTGATGAAGAGGGAAGAATAGTTGTGGATCCTGAGAGAATTATTCAAACACGCACCAAGAAGCTGAGGACAAGGGAAATCATAGAATATCTAATTAAATGGAAAAATTCTCCAGTTGAGGAAGCTACATGGGAGAATGAGGAATTCATGCAAAAGCATCCACATTTGGTCAGCATTGAGGACAATGCTTCTTTGAAGAGGGGGGGCATGCTACGCCCTTAATCCTATAGTGTGTATAGGGTTATGAATAGTCGGCTTGTGGCTATCTTAACTCTTAATTAAGTCATATTATCATTAGTTTATTGTTATTTAGTTGTTTAGGTCGGCCTAGGTGATATCCTAGGCATAAATAGGTATATATAGGAGGTAGTGAGTCTTATTTCATCATATTCAGTATTGTGTTCTCATTGAAGACTATTGGAGGTATCCCCCTCGAAGTGGTTTTGGAGGTTGCCCCCTCGAAGTGGAATATTATTATCAAGTATTTGCAGCATATTTACTATTACATTCAGATATTGTGCAAGTTGTTTCATTACAAGGGTTAAATCATGTGTTCCTTCTGTGTTCATAATTGCTAGATCTTGCATGTGTGTTATTGTTGTGGTTAATTAAGTTTTGAAAAGTAAAAGTTTGTGTTATACTGATTCACCCCCCTCTTAGGATAACCGTGTGCTCATCAGTTATTATGTGGGTATAGTCCCATAGTTATAAACTAAAGTTATTCTTGCATTGTATTCCTCTCAAGGGTAGTGGTATACCAAGAGAATGGAAATCATATTTATCATTATTTTATTTATTAAACCATCTCAGGGTAAGAGTATACCAAGAGAATGGAAACATAGTTATTCCTATGCTCACATTATTGCATTCATTAAACCATCACAAGGGTAGATCATACTAGGAGATATGAAAATAATAGATATTGTGTCATTGTTCATCTTATCAAACTTTGGAAGACAAGACCATCTCAAGGTAAGGAATACTGGGAAATTGGAAGTCAATGGTTATATACTAATCTAAGACCATATTTTATAGAAAGAGGCTAGTAGGACCATCTCATTGTAGGGAATACTAGGATATTGGTGTCTAAAGGATAATATATTCATTTTAGCCTATACTTGCATTTTTTTTAGACATTAGTTATCATGGAGAATCAAGCAAGAGATAATAGTGCATGAACAGATGATCCACATATATGCTACTAAATATTGAACACTTTACCCAAAGTGATGTACTAGTTGTAAGCATCGTCAGTTTACTATATCCATACATTCATGTTAGTTAGAAATCATGGTAGCTAGAGGGTATCTAGGGACTAGTTTATTGGCTACATGTGATAAGTATTCACCTTTGCATTTAATTCTCATATTTGGTTCCGTTGTAGACATCCCCATCTATCACCCTCATCAAAGGGTCAAACCTCTTCTAGTAGGAAGATGTGTGGGGGACTACCAAGTCTATGGTTGGAGGTAAATAACTTGAATGATGTTCTCCCTCCTACAACTGAACAACCATGTTTCTCGCACTTAGATAGGATGATTATGACTAAAGGTCAACAAAATTTGTAATGAAAAGTTAAACATGTATATTTTATATACTCAGGTGAATTAGAAGGATAGTTGTCCTAATCTGAGATTGTATCTTATTATTCTTTAAATTATAAACTTGTATCATGGAAATATATGTAATGATGTACAATGATGACATCTTTATTTGAAATGTGGAATATATTTATGTTTTGAGAAAGGAAATTCAAATTGTGGAATTTATGTGTTATTTAATTTCCATACTTTTCATTATTTGTTATTGTTTTAATTAGCTGGTTCATTACAATATGAGGTGTGCATAAAAGGAAATCCAATCCCTTGCTAATGCTTAAGATAACAAACTTGGAGTTAGATATAATAGAATATTTCTAGTCATATGACTTAGCAAGTTTCATGGTATATTGGAGCAAAAGGTCAAGTCAAAGGAGCAATTTATTAATGAAAGTTGACCTAAAATTAAAAGCAAAAGACACCCCATGGGTGGTATTTATAGCATATATATGAAGATATTTGTGCTTCCTTTAAAACCCTTCCCACCATGAGAAGATTCTATGTGAAAACAAAGATCTATGACTCAATAAAAATAGTAGGAATTGGAATGAGGAAAGCTATGGAGAATAAAAAATAGAAAGATGTTAAGATCAATGCTTTTTAGAATTATTCTAAAGAGATTGTAGAACTAGAGCATCATTTTGAGGATGTGGCCACAAATGAGAGATACGAGAAGCTATGGGATGATGGATATGACTCATTGGCTTCTATTGATGATGTAAGCAATATCAAGGCCACATGTCCTTCTTGTTGGAAATATGTGTTGTCATTGATGTCAACATAGTATATAGAAATGTATAGATAGACTTGTACAAAGGAAGAGTTAGCATGGTCAAGGCAAATCAGTCAGGGAAAAGAGAAAATAGTCTAAGTATGGTAAGGTGATCAGCTTTGTGTTTGAGCATGATGCGGAGGTAAACACTCATGTACTTGCATTTTTTTTGTATCTACACATATATACCTTATCAATTGGGAGTATCACACTTAACGATAAGGAGCAGAGATCTGACTAAGGCATTCATAGTGTATATCCTATGGCAGAGTCACCTTATTTTAGTCTACATTTCTATGCAGAGAAATATCTGATCATGCAGTTCTAAGGAAAGGCTAATAGATGTATAAGGTATGCTATTATGAAGTATCAACTGGTCTGGTGGTCCGCAAAGATAGCACTCAAGTGACAAAGGCAATACAATCTGATCTAGAACATGAATACACAAGTTTGAGTTTTACAGAGGATGACATATATACAACTCAATCATACAAGCTTGTACAGAGGTCTTACATGGTTCAAAGTATCTCAAAGTTGATCCACATGCAGATAAATTGCTTTTTCTAGTACCACATCAAGTAGTTAAGTATGTAAGTGAAGATTTGAGTATTACTATTCTCTGAACTCTTGGTTACCTTTGTCAAACCTTTGTATTCCTCCAGAATCATTAGATAAAGATGTGTGGATCTAATAAGAAAAATATAATGATGTTTAAGTTCATTCCCAAAAGGTTTCATGTCTTGTATTGCACTACAATGCCATATCCTAAGTTCTCAAGTATTACATGTGGTTTAGAATGCTTTGTTCCTTACAATTAGTCAATTTTTCTGTTTTGTGGATGTATAGATTGATATGATACTTCTTTAGTAAGGTGTATGAATTATGTTGAGATCATGTTTGATTGAATTCTTGGTCCATATAGCATTTTTGGCTTCTCCCCGGTAGTATGAAGACAGACAATTAGCAGTCCTGTGCAGTTTGAGCCAACTGGTTAAGTATTTGATATGTGCGGAGGATCTTGATTAGTTTCCTTAACTCTAGAAGGTATGGAAAGATATGTTTTGATCCCCTTCATGAATTCCTAAGGTCCACAACAAGTTTCTCCTATCATACTATATGTATTGATGTTGACCTGTGAAGAGTTACACCTTTCATCCAAATGTTGATTATGATGTTGAACTAGTCAGTGTTTTGAAGTGTTGTAGAGGATATTTATAGAAGATCAAGTTCATTTGTGAGACATAGATGGGAGTGGGAAGATAAGAAGAGCAAAATGCAAGACATGAAGTGTGCAAAATCAGTTTGAAGGCATGTGTTGAACAGAAATAGAAGACTGCAATACCAACATAAATTAGATGTTCTCTTTGCAATAGTCCATGTAGTTACTATCTTTGTAAAATCCTATTGCAGTGAGAAGAGTACTTAGGGAGTAGTAGCTTGCTTGGGCTATATTTCCGCATAAAAATACTATTGTTATGTGTGTTGCATGATTTTCTTTCGGTTCTCTAGGTTATTCAGTTTTATGGGTGAATAACTGGTTAAATTTTAGTGTATGCTGATTCACCCCCCCTCTGAGCACCTCATTGTGTTCAACACTTCTAGACCCATAGAAAATGAAGAAACAACTTCTAAATAATCCAATAATAGAAATTCAATCTAAGAGATCTCCTCAGCTCAAGCATCCTCTGGTAAGGAACCATGGCTTGTGTTTCTCTATTCCTAGTAGGTTTAACTATCCTAAGTTCTACCCCCACCACTCATCAACCTTAGACATTTGTGAGTATTGTGGTCAAATTGTTTCAAATGCACCAAGTCACCCAAAAAACATTCTAGAGGGAAATGGAGATATTATATAAGTAGGTGAGTATATCTACACCTTCCACTCTTACATATCCATAACTAGAAATATCATCACCTCTATAGGCTATAGGGTAGATAGGAGGGCAAATATTCTCACCATTACAAGCATCAAGATCTACTAGAACAACACAAGGAAGTCCCATGGAGTGCAAGAAATGATATATATTGATTAGTGGTGTTGGTTTAGATACCTCTAATATTAATTAAGTGTTTCCATGCAACATTATATTCAAAAGAAATCTCCCAATATCTTTAGCATCTTAGGTAAGTGTCTCTCTACCTATTCCTTCTCACCTCCTGTACGCATTTCCCAGTTTGCATCTTAGTAGATCTAGTCTACCCTTACACCCACTATTTCAATTACTCTTGTTCCTCCATTAACATTATCTCATACCATGCTTAGGATGGGTTCCATATAGTCTAGTACTTTATTACACATATCATCAACTCTAATTACATAAAACAAACTATGTTCTTTGGGCCCTATTATTTTTGAAGTGTTTTAGCCATCCCTAGCCCTAGACACTTATCCATCTACTACTATGATGGCATCCTCAACTTCTACTTTTCTATTTGCACCCCAAGATACTCAAAGTGTCATGTTCCCTATGTCACCTTTGACCTTGGTAAGCTCGGGCATTCCCACCTCCCCATTATTCACATAATCAATTTTCCCCTCACAACATATTACAATGGTGGTTGTTCAATCTTCCAATGCCTTCTTTGTCTCCTCTATTTCCTAAACTTTTGGTTTCCTTGCATCTCCTTAGTATTCCCTATTTGGGACATAACAAATATAAGTAGTAACACCCAATCTCCCATTTTTCCATTCTAGAATGATGATTTAACTCACTAGCTACCAGAGAAATCTTGGAAACTATGCAACAACTGGTGACATATCCATACATGTGGTTCCCTCTAAAATTCCTTTTGTAAGTGGATACATAAGTTCTCCAACTTAGTTGCACCAACAAATACAAATGGGAAGGCAGACCTATGAGGCCAAGGTGGGGAAAAAGAAGAGGAAAGAAGAATTGAAGCCAACACAAAAGAGAATGAGCTTGGAATATGATCTAGCATAACTATAAATTATGATTGCACATATGATCCTAATAGTTAGCATTCCACAAGGCTAGATGAAGCCTAAGGATTACTAGGTCCATGCAATTGTATGAAACTAAAAGAATCCTAGGTTGAGGATAGAGTAGAACTCATGAAGTAAATATAGAAGATTGTCACTAATGAATTCATCAAGGTTAGATGGAGGCTTAATAAAAAGGAAGTTGATCTCATGAACACCAAACCCACACTCTAATAGGTGCAAGCTTTGGTAAGTTCACTCAACTAACAACTTTTAGATGTAAACAAAGAGCTCTAGTCAAAGGTCTCTAGTGAGGAAGTTCAAGCAAAGAGAACAATGGCTCAAATTTTATAGGTAGAATTGGGTAAACTCATGCTTACTATACGATGCTACAGGTAGAGGCTTGAGAAAATAGAGGATATTGAGAAAGGGAGAGTTATTGAAGCCACCACCTTGCACAAAAAGGTTAGCAAGGTGATGGATGCCAAGAAAAAGTTAAAGCTACAAGATGTAAAATTAAAGGATAAGTTACATGAGCTCCTTGTTAGAACACTCTGATATACTGAGAGGGGGGTGAATTAGTATATGTCACAATTCAATCCAATTCAACTTTATTAAAAAAATATTTCTTACTACCTTAAATAGATTATGAATCAAACTATGTAATTCAAAACACAATCACACAACCACACAACCATAACACTAGATTTACATGGAAAACCCTAGAAGGGAAAAAGCACTGTGAGAAAGCTACTTGGATCTGCTATCTAAATCCAGCCTCACAAATAAAATAGGTTTACAACAAGTTTTATGGGCTACAACCCAAAGGGAGTTACAACTCCCTGAAACATAATTTTATGGGCTTCAACCCAAAGGAAGCTACAACTCCCTAAAGTGCTACAACACTTACAAGAAGGGGCTACAACCTCTGTACAAAATAGTTGACAAATTCTACTAGTTCAATCAACTCTGTAGCATCATCTCCTTTGCAACAGATAAATGAATTCAATCCTTTTCCTTGAACAACTCTACTATCTTCAACACACTTCTGCAACACAACACAATACAACCTCTATTATGAAACATGCATTACAGTTACCAAATTTCCTTCTCACCTTCTGAATCACTTATCTCCTTCACACACACACACACACACACTCACTCCTCACACTCACACATACTAAAATATCCATCCTTACACACTCTTACACTCTCATCCACTTTGAAACAAACTTGATCTTTGATTTATATGCTCCGCAAGTCTTCAAAACTTCACCTTTGTCACCCTCAAATGACACTTGTTGCATGAAACGTGCAACAACCTTGTTTGTCAACTCCCAAGTCATCAACGATAATGTAGGAGTGAAATTCCATTATGTGGTTCAAACCAAGTGATAATCAGGACCTATTTTAACTTAGCACACATCTCCACATTGGCGCACACTTCCAAACACATGGTGCAATCCCCTAAACATTCCAAGTAAGCTCAGCAAACACTTATCCTTCCATGCATTAGCTCCAGACCTAAAGCGGTATCGAAGAAACAAAATAAAATTATGTAGACCACATAAAAATAATTATATGACTTGCAAAAACATTCTCAAACATTCCTTTCTCTGATTTATGCTTCTTCCTACTGGTGCAAACAAACTTTGATGCCAGTATCCTTAAAATACTCTAATTTCATAGTCTTGATGTAGTGTTGAACACCCAAGGTACTGAGAGGGGGGGGTGAATCAGTACATTATTAAACCTCTTACTTATTAAACTAGTAATCCATTTACTGCATGCAATAACAAAGCAAATTAAACATAGAAGAAACAACCACAATCCATCACACATGAACACCTAGATTTTTATGTGGAAAACCCAAAACTGGGAAAAACCACGATGAGTGTTAGCTCACAATATATTATGTAGGAACAATACTGAATTACAATAGAGGCTCACTGCCTAAAAGAAGTGATCACTACAAGAAGGCTCACTACCTAGAGAAAGAAAGAAAGAAGAAGGGTGCCTCACTGCCAATTTGAACTGCTCTGATTGCATCTACAAATGCATGGTTATAGTTCCAATGAAACTCAGAAATA
The DNA here is from genome assembly GCA_027924645.1 of Cunninghamia lanceolata. Lineage (NCBI taxonomy): Eukaryota > Viridiplantae > Streptophyta > Pinopsida > Cupressales > Cupressaceae > Cunninghamia > Cunninghamia lanceolata. The sequence goes on along the minus strand of BSBN01000578.1, from coordinate 6,741,280 downwards.
CTATCTCAAAACTCTTCATCTTTGACTGCCTTATTTTGTTGTTCCTCTTCTACATCAAACAAGATCTCTCTTCTTTTGCTCTTGTCACTCTTATAATTCTTCACACATCGAATCAACAATCACATTCGCACACTCAACTCACCAAACACTGAATTTGATCACACACACACACACACACACACACACACACACACACACACACACACACACACACACACACACACACACACACACACACACACACACACACACACACACACACACACACATATCCGCAACAATCAAAATCTTCATATTAGGTCGGCCTAATAAAGTGTAGCGTGTAGTCATGCCTTATGTACTCTGTCCGTCAAATTCATTCTCCAAAATCTATAGCAGACCCAAACAATATTTGAAATACCTTCACATATGTCAACCTTAACTATTTCATCACTTAGAATTAAGTTCTACACAATAGAACTTACCTCATACAATTTGTACTTATCATGTCAACCTTAAACACAGACAGTCACTAGTTCACTTCATCTGTTAGACAACAACTTTTACTGTGGACCATAGGACTTGCTTAAATCCATGTTAGAGACTCTCTACATATCATAGATCATACGTCCAGAACCACAAAGTAGAATATTCTTTTGCGGTAGAATGTAGACCACAAGAACACATGCTCTGTCACAGTCAAGTTCTATTAGACCAAGTAGTGATACTTAGGCATTCATAACTGACTCTTTAGTGGAACTCATAACTTGAAAATCTAGATATATATACTTCATACATGTGTTTACAACACATCAAAACCACAAAACAAGATATGCAACAATGGAGGAATGTGGACCAATTCAGTTGAGTGTTCTGTTCTGATTTCCTCTATTCTTTGTACTGTCGAACTTAGACTTTTTGAAGATAGGATTCCAGTACTCATCAAGAATTGAAATCTTGGAAAAATGATCATTTGAGAACTATGAACAACATACCTGAACTCCATGGTATGATCTTCTACTGCGGACCAATACCAGTCCAAACATTGTCTCCTTGTCGCTACTTCAGTATACTGCCAACACTTAGCCAAAATGGCTAAGTCTTCTTTTTTGGACCAAAAACACTGTTCCAATCTTGTTCCTTTGCTTTTTGCCATCAATGACAACATCTTCAAATATCATGTACAAACACTCTTCATCATATTATCAATGTCCATTTCTTTATGATGTTTGCCAGGTTGCCAACATGTAGAATATTGAAAATCATACTTGCGGTACTCCAAAACACTTGAAACTTAGAATGAGAAAACATACACATAATTTGAACTTATCTTCCAAACAGTAAATCCAAATGTCATAGTGTGGTGAAATGCAATGGCTTTTACTTTCTCTCTCTGATAGTCTTAAACAAGAACATGATTTAACCTTACTCTGCTGACTCTAGAGAACCTCTATGGTACAATGTATCATTTGAAACTTGAATATATCATACCTCTCATTTGTATCTAACTGTCCTCCAAGACACAAGAACATATCTTCAACTATGGTAGAATGTAGAGTATTCTCCCAAGCTTCTACAGTACAAATCCTTGGGCCTTTGACATTTTGAAACCTTATACAGTTTCTTTCATATCTTATGCAATGCATTTCATCAAGAGACAATGAATGAAAAATTCACAACACCATAGAAAACAATCACAACTTCTTCGTTTCAACATACACTTCAACCTCTTTTCACCTATCCATGAACTTCAAAAGATAAGGTACAACTGTGTACAGATGATACTAATCCAAAAGAATGCTCATGACTTTCATCACAATATCCTTCACCTCACAACTTCTTTGATCATCAATCCTTTGTCTACTTCTCTGGTCATCACTCTTTTGTTTTCTTCTCTGATCATCACTCTGCTTTCTACCTCACCACACTTCTGATCACTTACTCTACTGACATCATGGATCACCATTCTGTTGACATTAATGACAACATATGCAACAATCTCCCCCTTTGGCATTGATGGCAACACTAACCTGATATGCAAATTTTCTCCCCCTTTGACATCAAGGGCAAAGGGCTAGTGGTCTTACTCTGTACCAGCAAAAACATACAAGTTCCTCCTATCTGTATAATCCTTGTCATCCTCCTTAGTCTCTTTCTACCTGCTCCCCCTGAGAGGTAGCCACCATAAATCTAGGGATAATAAATATGTCTTGAATTGCTCCCCTTGGAAAGATGCATCATTTGTGCATCTAGTTAGAAGAAGGAGGGGCAACAACCTCTAACTTCTATCCGAGATATTCAAATGTGTCCTTAGAAAGTGCCTTTGTAAAGATGTATGCAACCTATTCCTTTGTAGGTACAAATTCTAATTTTACCTCTTGATTTGCAACCTTTTCTCTCAAAAAGTGATACTTGATGGATATGTGCTTGGTTCTAGAATGCATCACTGGATTCTTTGAAATATTGACAGCACTTGTATTGTCACATAGGATAGGAATGGGCTTATCATACAATACCTTAATATCCTTCAAAGTTTGCTTCATCCACAATACTTGAGTGCAGCAAGATACTGTAGCTATATACTTTGCTTCTATTATTGACAAGTAAACTAAATCCTGCTTCTTACCAAACCATGAGACCAATCTGTCTCCCAAAAAAAAGCTCCACCAATAGTACTTCTCCTATCATCAACACTGCCAGCCCAATCTGCATTAGTGTATGCACTTAGGGAAAAGTTATCACCCTTTTGATACTATAATCCATAATCTGGAGTGCTCTTTAAACATCTAAAAATCCTTTTGATTGCCTTCACATGTGTTTCTCTTGGATCAGCTTGAAACCTTGCAACCAAGCAAACAACTTGCATAATGTCAAGCCTTGATGCTATTAAGTACAGTAGGCCCCCAATCATAGATCTATATAGAGTTTGATCATCCTGGGGTGACTCATCATCTTTACTCAAATGACAACTTGTTACCATAGGAGTACTCACTAGTTTGTAGTCTTCCATACCAAACTTTTTCAACATCTCCTTGACATACTTTGCTTGAGAGATAAATATACCATTATTTGATTGAGAGATTTGGAGTCCAAGAAAGAATGATAGTTCACCTATCATAGACATCTCAAATTCCTTCTGCATATCTTCTAAAAATTCTTACACATTTCATCATTGCCACCAAAGACTATATCATCAACATATACTACTACTATTAGAATTTATTCACCCTCAGTTTTGTTATAAATATTTCTATCTGGGGTACCTTTCTTGAATCATTGCTGGAGTAAGTACTTGTCCAACCTTGCATACCAAGCCCTAGGGGCTTGTTTGAGACCATACAAAACCTTCTTAAGTCTACATACCATGTTCAAGTCTTCTGATAGTTGAAATCCATCAGACTTCTCTATGTAAACTTCTTCTTCTAAGTGACCATTCAAGAAAGTTGATTTGACATCCCTTTGATATACCTTGAAGTCCTTGTGAACTTCAAATGCAAGAAACATCCTGATTGGTTCCATTCTTGCCACTAGAGAAAATATCTCCTCAAAGTCAATTCCTTCCACCTTTGAATAACCTTTGTAGACCAACCTTGCTTTGTTTCTAACCACTTCTCCATCTTCATTCAGTTTATTTCTAAACACCCATTTTGTCCCTATCACATTTTTGTCCGTAGGTCTTGGCACCAATTCCCAAGTCTAATTTTTCTCTATCTAATTTAGTTCTTCTTCTATTTCTTGGATCCATCCTTCATCCCTGCTAGCATCAGAAAATGTTCTAGGTTATATCTTAGACAACAAAGAGAAGTTTACTTGTTCATTTGCCCTTGCAAATCTTCTTCTAGTTTGCACTCCTTCATTCTTGTCTCCAATTATTTGATCTTCTAAGTGGTTCTTCTGAACATACTTGGCAGGAGTCTTGGTGGCCTTCTCTTGTGTTTCTTCCTTTTCTTCAACTTCTTCTTCTATGCAGGTAGATTCATCTGAACAACAGTCTTCTTGCTCATATGTAATTGGATGTGACTCTTCATCAACCCTAACATTTGCACTCTCAATTATCTTCCTCAATCTTTTATTGTAGCACTTGTAAGCTTTGCTTCTGGTTGAATATCCAAGTTCCTTCATCAGATCTTGATTCAAATTTTCCCAAACCTTCTTCATCTCTTTTGATGTAGCATTTGCTTCCAAAGACTCTGAAATACTTGACAGACACTGGTCTTCCATTCCATAGCTTATATGGTGTCTTGGTGCTACTCACGCTTAGTTGTCCTCTATTAAGAATATAGACAGTAGTATGGACTGCTTCTTTCCAATATATTAGGCAACTTAGCTTCACTCAACATTGTTCTTGTCATCTCCTAGATAGTTCTATTCTTCCTTTCCACTACATTTTGTCGAGGAGTTCTTGTAGTAGATAGGTGCCTTTTTATTCCATGTTCTTCACAATATTCCTCATACTCATTTGATGTGAACTCTCCACCTCTATCAGATCTTAAACACTTGATTCTAGAATTCATGTCATTTTCAACCATGGACTTGAAAATCTTCAACCCGACACTTAAGGCTTCTAATTTTTCTTTTAAGAATGTAACCCATGTCATCCTAGAGTAATCATCAATAAGCAACATAAAATACCTCTCACCTTGGAGACTCTTTGTCCTGGTGGGACCATACAAGTTAGTATGAATCAATTCTAATGGCCTTGTAGATGAATACTCTTTAGTCTTGAATTATCCTTCTTGCTTCCCAATCTAAGATTCTTTACACAAGGTGCTTGCAGGCTTGATAATCTTGGCATATCTATTACTGCTTGTATAGAGTTGATCTTCACAAGATTGTCAAAGTTGATGTGTCCCATCCTCTTGTGCCACAACTAGCATTCACTTGGTTGTCCTATAAGACAACTGCTTCGATTAACACCCTTAAAATTGTACAAGTTGTTTTCTATCCTATAACCTTCTGCCATCAATTTACCAAAATTTGCTCTTCTAATTTCACATCCTTATTCATGAAATATGAAGTTGTATCCTTTGCTGCACATCTAACTTACACTGATAAGATTATGTTTACAACCTTCTACATATAGAATATCTTTTGTTTTATATTTTCCATCAATACTTATGGTTCCCTTTCCACAAATCTTCACAAATGAATTGTCTCCAAACCTGACTGATCTACCATTCCACTTAACAAGATTGATGAATTTGCTCTTATCACCTATCATGTGGCTTGAACATCCACTGTCTATTACCTAGAGATTTGTTTTCCCTTGAGCATGAAATGTTGTTTAGACAATCATTGAATTTTCAACCTCTTTGTTTGTTTCCTATCTTTTGGAAGTGTCATTGACCTTGTCTTGCTCAGTAATATCTACCATCTGAGTTTCTGATTTTGCTAATCCACTTCTGGAATATCTTGCTATATGTCCAACATTGTTGCAAATATGACATATCACATTGACATCCACTAGTGAAGCAAGAGAATTCCCACTTACAAAATTCCTTCTATTCATTCCAAACTTGCAATCCACAGCCTTATGACCATATTTATTGCAAATAAAGTAGGAACCAAAGAATACATGATTGAACCTATTTATGAAGATATGTCTTGCATACCTTTTCCTTGAGACATGACTAGAATGAGATCTGATTCTTCAAGGTCATCTAGATTTCTAGACTTTGCTTTCTCCAATTCTTTTTTGAGTGAAAGGATTTCTTTCTCAAGTTTTATGCATTCATTTGTTTTAGCTTCAATTAGATCTTTTTGTTCTTTGTTCTCCTTCCTTGCACATTCCAAGTCTTTAAGAGAAAAAATAAGTTCACCTTCAAAATCTACTTCACATTCTTCTTCATCTACAGTCTTGTCAGAATCATCAGAGATCACCATAGCCATGAATAGGGATTCTCCTCTTTCATCATCTGATGAGTAGTGATCTACTTCTTCTTGTTAGGGATTGCATGCAGAAGATATCAATTAAATGCAAATAAATATTAAATAGATGAATGAAAATACACAGAAATAATAACAGTGAGAAACAAATTTTAACGTGGTTCACCCAAACTCGAGCTACATCCACTAACATTGAGTCCAATATTATTATCTAGTAAATCAAACCGATTACAACTAGTAATCCTTGCAACTCAATACCACTGCAAAATGCTACAATACATCAACAGAAACCCTAACCCTTAGCTACTTTTATCAAGCCTTATGTCAGTTACAAAAATAGGGTTTTTTTATGGCTGCCCCTTGACCCCATCTTGGGGGTGGTGCCCCCAAATCCCTATAAAGGGCACTATCCCTTGACCTCATTAAATAATTTGGGGGGAAACTGCACCAATAAAAGGGGTAAATTTAACCTTTGAGTTTGATTAGGCTCCATATAACAACAATCTCCCACTTGGAGACTGATCAGACTCCACACCATATCATTTCCCACTTGGAGACTAATCATAACACCACTGACCCTGTAGCTCCCACTGGAAATAAGCACCCTGGACTCTGCTGCTCTGATTTTATTATTTTTCAATCTTGAAGACCAACCGAAGCTAAAGAGGAGCTCAACTTCTCCCTTGTTACTACCTTTGTAAACATATCCGTTGGATTTTCATCTGTATGGATCTTTTCCAGCCATAACTGTCCATCATCCAACATCGACCGGATGAAGTGATACCTTAGCTATATGTGTTTGGTCTTTGAATGCAAGGTAGAATTCTTTGCAAGATGTATGGTACTCTGATTGTCTGTAAACAAAAAACTATTAGCCTATTATTTGCCCAATTCTTCCATGAAAGATTGTAGCCATATCATCTCCTTGCTTGCCTTTGTTGTAGCTATATACTCTACCTCCATGGTGGATAAAGCAACCACCTTTTGCAACCGTGACATCCAACTCATTGTTGTCCCAACTACAGTAAAGACATAACCTATAGTACTCTGCCTAGTATTAATATCCCCTGCCAAATCTGAGTCTACATAACTTGCTAAATCAGTATTAGAGCCCCCAAAACATAAATATTTATTGGATGTACCTCTCAAAAATCTAAGAATCCATTTTACCACATTCCAATGCTCCAATCTGGGATTACACATATACCTGCTTACGACTCCTACAATATGTGCAATATCTGGTCTCATGCATACCATGGCATACATTAAACTTCCTACAGCTGAAGCATATGGTACCTTGGACATTTTTTCTTCCTTCTCTTATGTCTTAGGATGCATCTCCTTAGTCAATTTCAAATGACTAAACAAAGGTGTGTTGACAGCTTTTGCATTCTCCATATGGAATCTCTGCAACACCTTTTCAACATAATCAGCCTGAGATAGAGTCAATTTTCTGTTCTTCCTATCTCTATAAATTTTCATACCAAGGATTTATTTTGTTGCCCCCAAATCCTTCATAGCAAATGATTGTTCTAACTATTATTTTTACTCTCTTATGTGATCCATGTTAGACCCTGCTACAAGCATGCATCAACATATAAACATAAAATAATGTAGCTATCATTATCCAACCTCTTAAAATAAACACAATGGTTAGAATTACACTGGTTATAGCCTTGCTTAACCATAAAACTATCACATTTCAAATACCATTGCCAAGGTGCTTGTTTCAAGCCATACAAACTCTTCTTCAATCTACACACCAGTTTCTCCTTACCGTTGACCTCAAATCCTTGGGGTTGTTCCATATATATCTCCTCCTCCAAATCACCATGGAGAAAGGCAGTTTTCACATCTAGCTGTTCCAAATGCAAATCTTCAGCAGCCACAATACATAAAATAGTATGAATAGAAGTCATCTTAACAACCAGAGAAAAATCTCATCAAAATCAATACCTTTTTTATGTGCAAATCCTTTTACAACTAACCGGGCATTAAATCTTTTCTTACCTCCATCTTCCTCTTTCAACCTATAAACCCATTTGTTTGGTAAAGCCCTTTTACCTGCAGGCAACTTACATAATTCCCAAGTCTGATTTTTCAGCAAGGAGTCCATTTCTTCTTTTATTGCAAGCTCCCACTAAACCTTTGTATCCACCTGCATAGATTCATCATACCCTTCTGGTTCACCAACATCTGTTAACAAAATAGAATACAAAGAGGGAGAAAACCTTTCAAGAGGTTTACTTAGCCTTCTTGACCATCTAACATTCACTAGAGTTTGTGGTATTTCTTGTTGTTGTTGTGGAGCATGAGGAACCACTTGAACATCACTATCTAGAGTATCATCCAACACCACATAATAATTTTCTTTCTTCTCATGTTGTTGCAACTAATCTTTGTACAACACCTTCTCATTGAATACAACATTCCTGCTTCTCACAATTTTCTGATTTTCAAAATCCCAAAGCCTATAACCAAATTCATCAATGCCATATCCAACGAAGGTACATTTTTTTAATTTTTCATCTAGCTTGGTTCTATTTTTAGAATCTACATGTGCAAATGCTTCACATTTGAAGGTTTTGAGAAAAGAATGACTCACCTTCTTACCTGTCTATGTTTCCTCTGGAATACCATAGCCCAAAGGAACTGAAGGACCTCTATTATTTAAATATATAGTGGTATTGACAACCTCTGCCCACATGTTTAAAGGCAACCCAACATGTAATCTCATGGTCTTTGCATGCTCCATTATTGGCCTATTCATGCGTTCAGTCACTCCATTTTCCTGTGGAGTCCCTAGAACTATTTTCTGCCTATGAATTCCATTAAAGGAACAATAATCCTCAAATTCTTTGTTGCAATTCTCACCACCATTATCAGATCTAAGACATTTTAATCTTTTACCCGTCTCATTCTCAACCAAGCTTCTCCATTTCTTAAATGTTTCAAATACATTAGATTTCTGCCTAAGGAAATAAATCCAAACCTTCCTAATTGCATCATCTATGAATGTAACATAATACCAAGAGCCACCGAGAGAAGATACCTGAGCTGGTCCCCATACATCTATATGCACAAGCTCCAACTTTTCATCTTTCTTTTGCTTCCCATCCTTGAGAAAATTGACTCTCTTTTGTTTCCCATACACACAACTTTCATAGAAATCCATATTAATACATTTTAGACCTAGTAAAACTTTCTTAGAATGAAGTATCTTCATACCTTTTTCACTCATATGCCCAAGTCTGTTATGCCACAGTGTTGTCTCAGAACCTGCAGCAACTGTTTCAGTCTCTTCCTGTGAACCTACAGCAACTGTTCTTGAACTTGTTTGTTTTTCTCTACAACAGCTAATGTAGAAGGAACCGTATGACCTATACAAAGATATAAGGTCCCTACTTTCACACCTTTTTCTACTATTAAGACACCTCTTGAAACCTTCAAATTTTTATCAGTAAATGTTACAATGCAACCTTCATCAACTAGCTGCCCCACTGAAATTAAATTCCTACTCAGCCTTGGAACGCGCCTTGCCTCTTGTAGTAGCCAATGATTCCCATTCTGCAACTTAATCTTGATTCTTCCCTTTCCAACAATTTGACAATGTTCGTTATCTCCCAAATAAACCAACCCAAAATCCCCTTGGACATAATCAAGAAAATAACTTCTATGGGGCGTAGCATGAAATGAGGCCCCTAAATTTAAAACCCATGAATCATTAGCATTATCTAGGGAAAGAATCAAAACATCATCTTTAGATTTATTACTTACCACATTTGTCTCCTTATTGCCTTCTTGTTTGTCTCCTTCTTTATTCTTCTGAGACTAGAAATCTTTCTTCAGATGACCTAGTTTCCCATAGTACCAGCAATCCTTCTATCCTCTAGATTGGGACCTTTTGTCCTTTGATTTTCCTCGTGACTTCCCATGACCTCCAGAACGTTTTCCTCTCTCCTTTGATCTGCCCCTGCTTTCTGCATTCAAAACACTACCTGATGTGGACCCTCCTGAGCCTTTTCGTCGCATTTCCTCACTAAGGATAACACCAACAACATCATCAAATTTCAAAGTATTTGAACCAGAGACTGAGTTACTTACAACCATTACCAAGCTATTCCAACTTTCTGGCAAAGAACATAATATCAAGAGAGCCCTCACCTCTTCATCAAAACTTACTTTTATAGAAGTTAACTGACTGATAATTGTATTAAACTCATTTAAATGATCTATCATAGATCCATCTTCAATCATTTTCAAATTAAATAAATGCTTCATGAGAAATACCTTATTTGAGTCTGAGAGTTTTTCATTCAATTTAGCCAAAGCTTTCATAGACCATATGTTGTCTTCGCTTCTGTTATATTGAACGCCACAGATGGTGCCAGGCACAAATGAATGGTTTCCAGTGCCTTTCTATCGAGAAGATTCTAATCCTCATTAGTCATTGTTGCTAGTTTCTTGGCTATTTCTTCCAACAGCCTCCACAAATCCTTCTAATAGAGATAATCCTCCATCTACATCTTCCATAACTGATAGTTCTACCCATTGAATTTATCTACCTTCAATTTATCCTCGTCCACCATTACTCCCACTCAACCATGAGACCTTCCCTTAGATGATAATCAAACACAACCCGCTCTGATACCACTTGTTAGGGATTGCATGCAGAAGATATCAATTAAATGCAAATAAAGATTAAATAGAGGAATGAAAATACATAGAAATAATAACAGCAAGAGACAAGTTTTAATGTGGTTCACCCAAATTCAGGCTACATCCACCAACAGAGAGTCCAATATTATTATCCAGTAAATCAAATTGATTACAACTAGCAATCCTTGCAACTCAATACCACTGCAAAATACTACAATACATCAATAGAAACCCTAACCCTTAGCCACTTTTATCAAGCCTTATGTCGGTTACAAAAATAGGGTTTTTTATGGCTGCCCCTTGACCCCATCTTGAAGGCACTGCCCCCAAACCTCCACAAGGGGTGATGCCCCTTGACCCTGTTAAATAATTTGGGGGGAAACCGTGCTGATAAAAGTGGGGTAAATTTAACTTCTGAGTCTAATTAGGCTCCATATAACAACACTTCTGAGGAGTTGTAGTCTTCCTTGGAAAGGAGGTTCCTCTTGAAGTTGTTCCTTTTGAAACCTTTGCTACTATTTTCATTTTATCCAAAAGGATGAAGCATAATGAACAAATCTTCCACATTTAAAACATTTGAAAGGTAACTTACCTTTATACTTGCCTGAACCCTTCTTCAGGTTTCTCAAAAAGTTTGCTTCTTCTTCCTCAAACTCACTGTGTAGACCAGATGTTCCTTCTCTCTTTATAGCTTTGAATTCAGCTTCTCTTTTGGATGTACCATGGACTTCATTTCTCATCTCATAGGTAGTGAGGGACTCAAGCAGCTCTTCCATGGTAAGTTTCTTTAGATCTTTGGCTTCTTCAATAGCAAAAACTTTTGAATCAAACCTGTGAGGGAGAGTTCTTAGGACATTCTTTACAACCACTGAATCAAACACATCTTCACCTAACCCTCTAATTCCATTGATTGCTTCATCCACTCAGAGAAAATAGCTAGCAACATTTTCCTCTTCTTTCATCCTTAGATTCTCAAACATTGTTTTTAAGATTGTAATTTTGCTTGATTTACACTATCATTTCCTTCATAGAGATTTTTGAGTTTATCCCATATCTCCTTGGTTGTCTTGCACTACACTACCTTGACAAACTTTGAATTGCTTAGACCACTTAAGATGACATTTTTTTACTTTAGCATTGTTTTCATGAGCCTTCTTTGCATTTGAATATGTAATAGGATGAGCAGGTTCAGTATAAGCATCCATTGCAACTCTCCAAATATCATATCCTAGAGAGGTAAGATAGGCTTCCATCCTTACACTCCAGAAGGCATAGTTACTTCCACAAATATCAGTGCTTTGTTAGAAGAAGACTCTTTCTGAGCCATGTGTTCTACTCCAAGATCTACCTTCAGATGTTAGGATGCACCAATGAACTCATCTCTAATACCAATTGTTAGAACAATCTGATACACTGAGAGGGGGGTGAATTAGTATATGTCACAATTCAATCCAATTCAACTTTATCAACAATATTTCTTACTACCTTAAAAAAATTATGAATCAAACTATGTAATTCAAAACACAATCACACAACCACACAACCATAACAATAGATTTACATGGAAAACCCTAGAAGGGAAAAACAATGGTGAGCAAGCTACTTGGATCTACTATCCAAATCTAGCCTCACAAATAAAAATAGGTTTACAACAAGTTTTATAGGCTACAACCCAAAGGAAGTTACAAATCCCTAAAGTGCTACAACACTTACAATAAGAGGCTGCAAACTCTATACAAAACAATTGACAAATTATGTTGGTTCAATCAACTCTGCAACATCATCTCCTTTGACACTGACAAATGACTTCAATCCCTCTGCTCGAACAACTCTGCTATCTTCAACACACTTCTGCAACACAACACAACACAACACAACCTCTGTTATGAATCATGCATTGCAATTACTAGATTTTCTTCTCACCTTCCGGATCACTTATCTCCTTCACACACACACACACTTACTCACTCTACACACTCGCACATACTCAAATATCCATCCTCACACACTCTTACACTCTCATCCACTTTACAACAAACTTGATCTTTCATTTATATGCTCCACAAGTCTTCAAAACTTTACCTTTTTTGGCCTCAAATGAAACATGCAGCATGAAATGTGTAATGACCTTGTTTGTCGACTCCCAAGTCATCAACGGTAATGTAGGAATCAAATTTCATTATGTTGTTCAAGCCAAGTGATAATCAAGACCTATTTTCCCTTAGCACACATCTTGTTACATCCCCTTTTTTGGATTTAGTTTTACTATTTACTTTTACTTGTTTCATGGATAGAATAGACATGTGAATATGTTTAAGTTCATGGGAAACAATGTTATGATTAGAAATAATTTTATGGAATCATGATTATATATCTCTTAAATATGATTAATTCGATGAAACGAATTAAAAAGTCTTTTACAACATGGACAAGAGAAATGTTATGATTATATTATGCTTTGACAGGGATACCGGTACGTTGACCACAATTTGTATGTGAGAATGTTTTGACAAGAACAGGTGGATCAGACTCTCCGTGAAGCAAGGGGAGAGAAAGTATCTTTGGGGAAGGGGAGTATAGAATCTAGATCACCAAAGGGTATTTGCCATTGAGAACGGATATCAGACACTGAAACCTACCATCTTGAGGTAAGCTTTGATTTTGGTTAAGTCAAGTAATCGATGAAGTTGTTATGAGTTTTAAGAGTAAGTCACTCTTTGTTACATCATTATGGAAGAACAACATTGTTTGTCCAAACGTCATTGTCACGATGAGTAAGATTGATCGACAATTACCTCATAATATCATGAGTTCATGTCACCAATTATGGACGACAGGTATAAATGTCAGGAATGTGTCGTATGTTATGTCTTGTTAAGTTTACTCGACGTAAAATGTCGACAGTGGCTTGTCGATCATACGCTTTGTCATTGTGATCACGTATTTGTTCCAAATCGTTGTTGTCGTAACATCCGATGTGCATGCAATGTAAACATAGTAAATCTGACAAGGATAACATCGTGAAATAGGTTTCAACAACATTTTAAGTTTATATGAGCATCGAGTGTCTTACCATCATTTTAATCATAAAGAAATGGTATAAATAAAATATGTGTTTATGTCTTTAAGTGCTACCATTTATGTCTTTAAGTGCCACCGTGAGCAAATAGCTCTATTGTGATAAATAAAGTGTTGTCATTGATTGGGCACTAACTTATTAGACCATGTTTTAAACTGTTAATCCTTAATCTTTTCAATCTTCAAAGATGGCCAAAAAAATCTACAGTAAAAAACAAGTCATTTCATGATAACCATACTTACCTCAGCCGTAAGTGGAATGGCATAAAGCCATCAACTGTCCTGCCACCTCGCATATTAATCCATCATTCAAACTTAAGCCATGATAGCATGTTAATGGAATCAATGCCATCAATAGTGGATCATCGTGGAGGCAATTGATGATGATGATGTTCCAAGCTTATCTCATAGCAACCATGGTAGTTAGGGTTGATAAAAATGGTTATCAATTCTTTCACCACCTTAAAAAGAGCATTCAAAAGTCTTGAAATGGTAACCTGAATTAGTTATCAAAAAAAACACAGTGACAAAGTGGTGCAAGAGCACCAAGGGCTTGGAGCCCATGTACATACTTTCACATTTTTGGTGTAATGTTTTTGATTTTCAAATAGGAAGGAGCGAGAACATGCATTTGGTTCAATAGAGTGGTGACCGACAGTGGCGGTGAGAAGAATCGGCAGTAAGGAGTCAACCAATGAATGTGTGAAGTCATCGGCATGAGAGAGCTCATCGGTGAAGCCTTAAGAAGTTATGTCGATAGCTGGTGTCCCTGTTGGTTTTTGCTTCTGAATCAGCATTAGAATTTGCCAGTTCTAATGCACGGGCAGATTCAGCCAACTGAATACAGGAGGTTGCGTGAGCTCCTCCCCTTCACTTCTGGTTCTGCCGCACCAAGGGGGGTGTCCCTATTTGATAAAAGTATAACCTTGACTAGCTCAATGACAGAAGGATTTAACTTGACGGCAACAGGCAGAATACTCTCATGTATGGACCAAGATTTGTGTAACAAATCACAAGGTTGGCAACATTCTTGGACATAATGTCTGGTTAGGTATGAGAGCATGCAGAGGTTCCTAATCCTAATCCTACAACTAACAGGTGGAAGTGATGAGATGGGTTGAAATGGTGTTTGGAGTGATGGGACTTTCCTAGACCCATTGAACAGACAAATTCCCAAACCAGTGCCTTATCTGGGCAGCAGAGTCATATCTAAGACTATAAATGTCTCCCCATGACAACATAAATTCATATCCAGAGGACCTGAGAATAATGCTACTGCCTGACAGCATCATGTCCAAGAAAGAGTATCATTAATGATCATGCTTAACAGATCCTATGATGCAATCTATTTCCCTTTGTATCTGATCAAAAGCCTATTTAACCACTCCTTGAGCAGATGCAATAAATCAGACACACAGTATGCATACACTGAAAAACTTGGAAGTCCTTGACAACCTTGTTTGAAAGGAAAACAAATGACATACAGGAGACAATCAGAAACAATACACACACAGGTGTTTTTCATTTAAAATCAATCTGCATAGAAGGTCATCACAGAGAAAATCATCATTTACAATCCAAGATAGATTAGTACACCAGACTAAGGACCGAGTCTGTAGCAAAAAATGCCTTTCAAAATGTGAACACCTTATGTTCAGAGTCAGAGCCGAAAGCCTAAAAAACCTCCAACCTCTAAAAAATACCACAGCCAAAACCATTTATACGGAACTGTGTACATTTAGCAATTAATTACATGGCCAGAAGTCAAAAATTTGCCAGATACATCCATCAGAGGGAATGGCACTCAGAAGCCATCAATGCAGCAGAGAAGGGAGGCCTCGGGCCTTGTGCCGCCATCAGGAAGTCTTCACTCAAAAATCGGGCAACCTGATCATGTGTACCATCACCCATACCCCCGCTACAGTCGCCATTGATGGCTCAACCACCCGCGGCCTACCTGGAAACTGTCACTGCGTTCATATGGAAGTTTCCCGCCAAAATGCGTTTACCACAGGTTCAAAAAAATGCAGGAAGAATAGTCCCACATGCATGCTGCCGAGACCACTTCATCATTTTAAAAACACGGCCGCATGTATAACAAATGTCAAGCGCTTTTGCTGCGCTCGACGCATAAGCCTTTGTCCAAAGCCTATCGCCAAGACCTGAGCCATCGGCACACTCCCAAATCCTCTTGCCGACATCAATAGTCTCTCCGATGCCTATCGCAATTCCCTGTCGGCCAGACTACTACCATCGGACTAGCCACAAAAACCTCTCGCCGATCTCAATCGTCTCACCGACGACACCTCCGCAAGCCTCTGACTTCCACATCGGCGGACCCTCCAACTGCTAGCCCGATATGCCATCTTACTCCGATGGCATTCCCCATCAGGCAAACTCCTTACATTGGCGGCCCAAAAATTTGCTTCGCCGATAGCCAAACACACGCCGATGGACATCCATCCGCCAGACCAAAACAATTGAAGCACTCAAGAAATCTTTCGCCGATGAAGCCAATCACTCCGATAAGACCAAAAACATAAAGCTTTGAACCATTGAACCAGTTCAAGCGGGTGGTTCAAAGGAGAGGTTCAACCGAGAAGTTCAAAGACACAGTCGGAGCGCTTCAAAATGAACTTTCACGAAAAAGCCAAGTACCAAAAACATAAAGCCTTGAACCATTGAACCCCGAACCAAAAAAAAAAGGTTCAAGCGAGAGGTTCAACGATGCAATATTTGCGCAAGGCAAATGCATAATGCGACCCGTTAGAAGAAAATTGAACCCTGAACCGCTGAACCACTGAACTTAGAGAAAAAAGGGTTCATGTTCAAACCGAAATGTCGAAGACACAAAAACAAACCCATGCCGATGGAGAAAAGACGAAGACCCCTCCTCAAGAAATGAGATGCAGATGTTGAAAAACACTGAAGGGGAGCCAAAACTTAGAACCTTTTGGATATTTTGGGATGGTGCCTGCCTGAAAATTGCTAAATTAACTGATAGTGAATTCAGGCACCAACAGTGGCTCTGATTGGGGATGTGCAGGTGCGAGACTGCAGTGAGAACCCCAGATCTCTGGGATGCAGACCAGTGCCTTATCCATTGGGCATAAAGTCATGAAGTTACCATGATCTGCATCACCAATCAAACTTGATGGCCTAAGGCCACCAAGAAAAGGAAAACCAACATTTCCCCTTGTCAAACACCTTGTTCTCATCTGCATACACTGGGTCAAGCCTGAGAGTACTGCCATGATCTGACCACAAACAAACCTGGTCATCTGCACATTCAACCTTCTGATTTATTTTGTCACTGTCAACCCTATGCAAACAACCCTCAGCATCAGGCAGCAAATGGATGCAGAATGTATCAAGTAATGATACTCAAATGGAATATAACACATGTTATCATTTGTATCAGCATTATGCATTGCAAAATGATCTCCTAGCTGGACTGAAAATTGAAAGCACTCGAAGTCCACCACACAACTAGGAAAAACAGAGCTCTCTTTATACGCTGGCCTCTCAAAAGAAAAGCTTTCAAATTCACAATTGTGCACATCATGCACACAACCAATAGAAGCACCAAACTAGAAAAGATCAGGCTCTGGCATCTCTTTCAAATCAGGCACATTTTTACAGTCACTTACATGATGTATGTTGTTTCCTCTTTCATCAGGATGAGAAACAGAATCCAAGTCAAAAACAATGTTTAGATCCTCACCATACTCAGACAGATCCTCATCATCACATGTGTCATAAATGGGTGACCCAGGTGCACCAGTTTCATCATAGTATGCCATTGGTTCATGGGCAGCAGAGCACGCATTTTCATCACCAATGGATTCACTCTGTGAAGGAGTATCAGCCTATGTGTCATAAGCAAAACAACCATCAAATGAAAAACAATCATGCTCTCCACTAGCACTTATTTCAATTTCTGACTGCTCTTCATGATCTCCATGTGTTTGAAAGGTAGGCAATGGGTCACACATGGGACTGTTTTTCTGTTTGCTTATACCTTCTCTGTCTTGAGTACAATACTCACAATTGTCTCCACAGGTCCATTCCAAAAGTTGCTCATTACTGTCCACAACCTCGTTATTGTTTTCATGGTCATATGCCTCATCATTGCAATGGGAATCCTCACTAGTCCTTTCACTGGCATCCTCAACTGGTGAACAATCCAGTTGAGCAGTATTGTTAGCATTATGTTCAAATACAGCAGTCTCAACCTCTATGCTTTCATTTTCATTTTTATCTGCACATGATGCCTTAATTATTTGGTCATTTGCAGCTTCACAACTATTTTTCACACCAAAGCCTGTGGACAGGGGTTTCAACAAGTGCTCATTTTTTATTTTTTCTATATTTTCTACAAACTTGTATGCCATCTGCATACTTGTCACCTTGAAATCCCTCAGTAATGCACTAGAGCCCTCCTCAAAAGCCTCAAAGAATATGCCTACACAGGTTGAAATATCAAGTCTGAAGACTTCTGGGATCTGTGAAAAGGTTACTGCAAACCTATGACTGAAATCAACACATGGCTCTTCATCTTGTTTTCTGATTCACATCAATTCTGCAACAAGATCAGTCGGTTCTTTTGCAAATTCTTCCTTGAAATAGTCAGCAAGCTCATCCCAATAGGCAAAGGATCTTTTTGAAAAGCTCAAAATACCAGTCTTTTGCTTTTCAATCAAAGGACCTAACAAAAAACCTCATCCACGTATCCTCATCTCTGAATGAATGCTTTCCCATGAACTCATGAAAATTTTGGATATGTGCATTCCCATCACATACACTGTGACCACTAAATCTGGGCATCTGACAGTATATCCTAGCAGGCATAGTTTCTACTTTATAGTCAACCCATGACAAATCTAATTGGTCATACAAAGGATCAAAAGGGGTGGCAGAAGGTTTAGCTTTCTGACTGGCAGACACAACAGGGTTATTGTTTTTTAATTGGGCCTGCTCAGCCTCTAAGAATATCAACCTATTTCTTATCTCTTCTATTCTTTTATCCAACATTTCACCGCTGAGTATGGGATAATTCATACTTGGATTCATAAAAATCTTACTCTTAGACATCCTTTGTCTGCCTAAGACCTAAGGCTTCCCCTGGCATCTAACTTATGTAGTAAAATAGCAAATATAAAGGGGAAGGAACAAGGTACCTTTTCTCATACAAATGCTGAAGTCTGAACAGCACATTTTTGTCACAACACATATCAACTTTTCATGTGCATTTAGATCTTTTGCAGAGTCGCCACCTCTCCAGAGAGGACAAAATTTACAGCAGCTGAAAGCTCAACACATATTTTTCTGAGTTCATACCACCAGCAGAGCATCATCATTCACATGAAAGACTCCCCAGCAGAGTTGCCATTTTGTTGGTGACTCGGATGGGTCACAAGATATAACACTTTTTCATCAACTTTCTCCCCAGCAGAGTCGCCATTTTTGTTGGTTTTTGCTTCTGAATCAGCATTAGGGTTTGCCAGTTCTAATGCACAGGCAGATTCAGCCAACTGAATACAGGAGGTTGTGTGAGCTCCTCCCCTTCACTTCTGGTTCTGCCACACCAAGGGGGTGTCCCTATTTGATAAAAGTATAACCTTGACTAGCTCAATGACAGAAAGATTTAACTTGACGGCAACAGGCAGAATACTCTCATGTATGGACCAAGATTTGTGTAACAAATCACAAGGTTGGCAACATTCTTGGACATAATGTCTGGTTAGGTATGAGAGCATGCAGAGGTTCCCAATCCTAATCCTACAACTAATAGGTGGAAGTGATGAGATGGGTTGAAATGGTGTTTGGAGTGATGGGACTTTCCTAGACCCATTAAACAGACAAATTCCCAAACCAGTGCCTTATCTGGGCAGCAGAGTCATATCTAAGACTGTAAATGTCTCCCCATGACAACATAAATTCATATCTAGAGGACCTGAGAATAATGCTACTGTCTGACAGCAACATGTCCAAGAAAGAGTATCATTAATGATCATGCTTAACAGATCCTATGATGCAATCTATTTCCCTTTGTATCTGATCAAAAGCCTATTTAACCACTCCTTGAGCAGACGCAATAAATTAGACACACAGTATGCATACACTGAAAAACTTGGAAGTCCTTGACAACCTTGTTTGAAAGGAAAACAAATGACATACAGGAGACAATCAGAAACAATACACACACAGGTGTTTTTCATTTAAAATCAATCTGCATAGAAGGTCATCACAGAGAAAATCATCATTTACAATCCAAGATAGATTAGTACACCAGACTAAGGACCGAGTCTGTAGCAAAAAATGCCTTTCAAAATGTAAACACCTTATGTTCAGAGTCAGAGCCAAAAGCCCAAAAAACCTCCAACCTCTAAAAAGTAACACAGCCAAAACCATTTATACAGAACCGTGTACATTCAACAATTAATTACATGCCCAGAAGTCAAAAATTCGCCAGATACATCCATCAGAGGGAATGGCACTCAGAAGCCATCAATGCAGCAGACAAGGGAGGCCTCGAGCCTTGCGCCGCCATCAGGAAGTCTTCACTCAAAAATCGGGCAACCTGATCATGTGTACCATCGCCCATACCCCCGCTACAGTCGCCATTGATGGCTCAACCACCCGTGGCCTACCTGGAAACTGTCGCTGCGTTCAAATGGAAGTTTCCCGCCAAAACACGTTTACCATAGGTTCAAAAAAATGCAGGAAGAATAGTCCCACATGCATGCTGCCGAGACCACTTCATCATTTTAAAAACACGGCTGCATGTATAACAAATGTCGAGTGCTTTTGCCGCGCTCGATGCATAAGCCTTTGTCCAAAGCCTATCACCAAGACCCGAGCCATCGGCACACTCCCAAATCCTCCTGCCGACATCAATAGTCTCTTCGATGCTTATCGCAATTCCCTGTCGGCCAGACTACTACCATCGGACTAGCCACAAAAACCTCTCACCGATCTCAATCATCTCACAGACGACACCTCCACAAGCCTCTGACTTCCACATCGGCAGACCCTCCAACTGCTAGCCCGATATGCAATCTTACTCCGATGGCATTCCCCATCGAGCAAACTCCTTACATCGGCGGCCCAAAAATTTGCTTCGCCGATAGCCAAACACACGCCGATGGACATCCATCCGTCAGACCAAAACAATCGGAGCACTCAAGAAATCTTTCGCCGATGAAGCCAATCACTCCAATAAGACCAAAAACATAAAGCTTTGAACCATTGAACTGGTTCAAGTGGGTGGTTTAAAGGAGAGGTTTAACCGAGAAGTTCAAAGACACAGTCGGAGCGCTTCAAAATGAACTTTTGCCAAAAAGCCAAGTACCAAAAACATAAAGCCTTGAACCGTTGAACCCCAAACCAAAACAAAAAGGTTCAAGCGGGAGGTTCAACGATGCAATATTTATGCAAGGCAAATGCATAATGCGACCCGTTAGAAGAAAATTGAACCATTAACTGCTGAACCACTTAACTTAGAGAAAAAAGGGTTCAAGTTCAAACCGAAATGTCGAAGACACAAAAACGAACCCATGCCGATGGAGAAAAGACGAAGACCCCTCCTCAAGAAATGAGATGCAGATGCCGAAAAACACTGAAGGGGTGCCAAAACTTAGAACCTTTTGGATATTTTGGGATGGTGCCTGCCTGAAAATTGCTAAATTAACTGGCAGTGAATTCAGGCACCAACAGTCCCACCGATAAAAAAAAAAGTATATCGGTGGAGGACAAAGTAGGTCTCAGCGACGTATAAGACAAAGATAATGCATGTCGGCATGAGATGCATATCAGGAGGCAGAGAGAATGTTAGGCCAATGTAAGAAGTCTTACCAATGGTAGGCACATCGGTGTGAGATATGCCATCGGTTGAGAAGTTAAAGGTGTCGCTGATGGGTAAGAGTCTGGCCAACGAAATAGATCCAAAGGTCATCGGGGTGACTGAGGATATCGGTGAGCGAAGAGAAAGGTTTCACCGATAACGAAGGTCACACCAACAAGCACGAAGGGAAGAGTCTCCATCGGAGAGAAGATAGATATTGGTGACATCGACCAACCTTATACTATCGGCCAATAAAGATTTAGACTCGCCGATAGAGGGTGGTCTTGCCAATGGTAAAGAAATCAAATATTTCAATATTGTATTGAAAACAAAGAAAAGCATGTCGACTGGGGAAGTATGATTGGTGAGAAAAGAACCTGTTTCACCAATGATAACCGAACAGACAAAAAACTCTAACTGTCTGATAACAGAAAAGGATGAATAGTATAAGAACTGGTTTTTGGCTTTGTAAATCAGTTGGAGGAATTAGAAGAAAATAGAACATACATTGAATGTAAAAGAAAGAACTCTCAGAATAAGAACATTGACAGTTTGAATCTAATTGTGCATTGTCTGTAGAATTCTTGCATAACTCAATTTAAAGTAGAGTAGTTAGTTTATTTCTATTCTTTTGTTTCTATTTGTACAAAATATCTCTGTATTGATGTCCCTGCATTTTTCATGTACAGTCATGGAGGGCCATCAAGCAAAGATCTTCTTTCTTTTGTTTCTGTTTGTGTTAGTGGTTGGAATGCCAATGAGAGACATTAGGAACTTGTCCTAGGCGAGTTGTGCTATAGCCCGGCTAGGTATGCAAGTTGCAGTCTAAAAAAAGGTAGGGGTGAAAAATAGAGTGGGAGGAATTGAGCACCAAGAAATCAAAACCCTGGTTTAGAGAGGAGGGTTGATAACTGGCTCAAGAAGGCTATAAGCCTTGGGAATTGAGAATCTTGGAAGCAGTGGGGACAAAGAAGAATACCTCACACCAAGAAAGTAGTGTCTATATTGGGAACAATAGACAAATAGGTCTTCACCTCTGTAATAGGCTGTTTGGGTTGAATTAGGCATTTTGGGGTACAAAATGTCTGTGAGCACTTGAATTGGTAGGGAGACTTGGGGTATGACGTAGGTCTTGAAGTGTTGTGTCAAGATAGGTTTGCTAAACCCATAGGCCTCCCCATCACAAAGAAGACAACGAGAGTGAGGAGCTGGAGATAGTGAAGGGGATCAGGGAGGAGCTGTAGTGAATAGCCTTCAAACAGTTCTGAGTCTTACCTGGGGAAATAACAATGGTGGATTAAAGAAAAAGAAGAAGATGTGAGATTAAATCTATCAGAATTGATCCAATCTAGGTTCTTTTCTTATTTTAAAGTTTTTTGTTAGTTTATGATCTATGTATTAGCATCCTAATCTGCGATAAACCTCTGAGGACGTCTTTGTTAATATCTTTCCATGGTTAGGGCCGATACTATGTTTATGTCAGGCTAATACCACATTTATGAAAGGACAATATTATATTTATGTCTAGTAGAGGTTACATTTAGGTAAAGCCAACATCCTTGTATCTTATGAGGTCATTTTATTCTACTATGAGGGTGACAATAGTATGTTATCAGGCCAATACGTTTACGTCTATTTAAAGGCTAAAAGATCGTTGTCTAGGATTTTTATGTAGTATAGAGATCTAGAGTAAGCCGAAAGGCTATTAGACCTTAGTATGACCTATATACTTATAGTAAATGAGAATAGGCCAAAAGGCTAGGTCAATTGGTGAGAATTACAAACAATAATGTTTAATATTTCTATCAAGGTAAAGGAATGTTGAACTTTGTTTAGGCTTAGACTCTTGTTATACTCGGGTCTCTATTTAAGGCTGAGGTAATGCCAAGATAAGGAAGTGTATGATGGAGTACCCAGAATGTTTAAACAGTTCAATAAATACTTTATATATTTATGCCCATGAAATTTGTATTGGGATCTTTTGGATTATCTGTTTCCAAATATTAGAGTCATTATGAATAAGTAGACAAAGATAGATATAAGAATATCTCTTGAAGATTTTTATGTCTAGTTATTTTGTTTGCTTCTAAATATACTATGATAGTCTTTCACTTATTTAGAGGTATCTTTAAGATAATGGTATTTTTTTTGGGGAAAAATACAAGTTAGGAGTGAGAGGACTCAAGAAAACTTAATGGTCATAATAGTCTTATTTGGTTGTAGCCTCAACCCTTTCTAAGAGAAAGAGTGAAAAAGATGAGGATGTTTATATTATTCATAGTGTACTCATACTCCTTGAAGTAACTAGGATTAGTATAATGCCTAAGAGGTTTAGAGAAAACTGGAGTGCACTATACACATGTTGTTTATCGTATTATTGTTCATGGATTCTATTTTATTAATGGGAAACTAAAGAAAATGGAATTAGATCCTTTAGTCAATGATAAGACTATGATAGTTCCAATCTCGCTAGTTTTCTCAACAAACTTTTGGTAAGATGATATCGTTATGACATGGAAGTAAGGAGGATGCAGCTTGGATAAAGATTGCTTTGTGTGAAATAGAATTTCCTCTTGACAATTTATAATACATATTCAGGTAAATAGGTGAACCAAGAATATGGACACCTAGGTAGCCTTTAATAGAATCTTTTAATTATGTTATGTTATCTCAAGTGAGAGAGTAAACTAAGAAGTGCAAGGATATTGACCTCATAGTTTTGTTCAATAAGAACTTATTCTAGTACTAAGTGCACAGAAGACAAAGTAGCCCAAGGATGGGTATCACTGAAGTGAAATTGTTCCAAGTTGGGCATGATGGGAGATTCGTAACACAACTCCTTATGATTATTGGACTATAGATGGTTCATACAAGTTTATTGTCATGTTTTGAAGAATGAATACACTTACGAGTCTATAACCTGCCATAATAGAAAGTCAGTAGACTTAAGTAGAGCAGAAGTTTGAAAGTATTTTGTTATCTTTATGATTCAAACCTATTTGGATTGATAAAATGATCTTGGTGAAAAGACTAATTTCAAAAAAATGAATGTATCCATCAAGGTATTATATGGACGAGGTCATACCTCCTATACAATGCTTATTCATATTGTATTAATTATGAAATTGAACAATCCCAAGTGGTCTAGGAAAGATTGGAGGTATTTGTTCTCATGTTCTGTTATACTTAAGCTATTACCTTTGGAAAACAAAGATGTTTTATATTTCCATGTTTAGGGTTAGAGGAGTTAAAAACCCTAGAATCATAACCTAAAAGATTTAGGAAATCTATAACTCTTATGTCTGATACGACTAGTTTATATTTCCTAGTCAGCAATGTAAGGTCAAGAAAACCATACAATAAGACTAGAAGAGTCTTTATAATACCTTATCAATTTAAGTAATTCTATGATAATGTCGAAACTCGTGTTAATGCATCAAGATGTTTGATATTTGAATCAAAGAACAAAATGACAGAAAGTCCTAAACCCTAGAAGTTGCAAGTATGCAATGAGGGACTCTTTAAAAGGTTAGATATGCTTGAATCTTATTACTGTAAATATATCCTAGATTAAGGGTTGTTCTAAGCCAGATTGACTGGAATGGATTTACGGTATAGACAAGTTTGTGTCTAGAGTTACTAAATGAAGGGGTAAGTACCCTAGCTATGATTATTTAACCTTACTTGTCAAAAGAGATAACTGCCTTGACTATGATGCTTAACTTGGGTAAGGTAACCATTTAGATGTAATGAATCGACTTAAACCCCCCTTTAAGTGTCGATAATCTTGGATCTTAGGTATTGCAAGGTTACAATGGGAACCCTTGTAAGAAAAGTTAATCTTTAAGGTTTATAGAACCTTGACAATATTTGAAAACCTATTGAAGACAGAAAGACAGATTTAGAAATAATAAAACTATAGATATAAACATAGTTCACCGAGGTGACGTAACCTATTGGGATGATCATACTTAGCTAGAGTGTATCTAGGGTTGTATGATCAATAGTGTTACGTAGGATACACCCCCAATACTTTGATGGCAAATACCATGGGTCATCCTAGGTCTATACTCTTCGTGCAGGGTAGGGCCACTTCTAGTTAGGAAGGTGTGTGGGAGATCGTTGGTTTATGGATGGAGGTAAAGCTCTCTAAAGATGCTTTCTCTCTCATCAACCAGAGGGTAGCCGAGGCTTGTGACATGGAGGACGACAATCGAGTTGCAGTGATCTCTTAGTGAGTTTTATTTTGTAAATTTTTCCTTATGAATAATATATATAAATATCATATTGTTGATTCATTGAAAATGAATGGACCCTTTGTAATTAAATAAGTTGTATAAACTTCAATGTTTGAAAAAGTAAAAAAAAATTTATCAACCTTTTACCTCTTCGAATTTTACTTCATGGTAATTACTTGATTTTAGAGTTATTGAAATTATGGATATTACACATCTCCATGCTTGTGCACACTTCCAAACACATGACGCAATCCCATAAACATTCCAAGTTGGCTCAGCAAACACTTATCCTTCCATGCATTAGCTCCAAACCTAAAGCGATACGGGAGAAACAAAATAACATCATAAGGACCACACAAAAAGCATTATATGACTTGCAAAAACATTCTCAAACATTCCTTTTTCTGATTTATGCTTCTTCTTGCTGGCGCAAACAAACAGACTTTGATGCCAGTATCCTTAACATACTCTGATTTCGTAGTCTTGATGTAGAACATTGAAAATCATACTTGTGGTATTCCACAACACCTGAAACTTGGAATGAGAAAACATACATATAATCTAAACTTATCTTCCAAACAACAAAGCCAAATGTTATAGTGTAGTGAAATGCAGTGGCTTTTACATTCTCCCTTTGACAGTCTTAAATAGCAACATGATTTAACCTTACTCTGTTGACTCTAGAGAACCTCTGCGACACAATGTATCATTTGAAACTTGAATATATCATACCTCTTATCTATATCTAATTGTCCTCCAAGCCACACGATTATATTTTCAACTATGGTAGAATGCAGAGTATTCTTCTGAGCTTCTACAGTACAAATCCTTGTGTCTTTGACAATTTGAAACCTCATACAATTTCTTTCATATCTTATGCAATGCATTTCATCAAGAGACAATGATTGAGACATTCACAACACCACAGACAAAAATCACAACTTCTTCATGTCAACATAACCTTTAACCTCTTTTTACTTATCCATGAACTTCAGAAGATAAGGTATAATTGTGTACAGATTATACGGATCCAACATCATGCTTATGACTTTCATCACAATATCCTTCACCTCACAAGGTCGTTGATCATCACTCCTTTGTTCGCTTCTCTGGTCATCACTCTCTTGTCTACTTCTCTGATCATCACTCTACTTTCTACCTCACAACACTTCTGATCACTTACTCTACTGACATCACTAATCACCATTCTGTTGACATCAATGACAACATATGCAACACTCTTATAAAAGCTAAAAAAGATGAAGACTTTAGTTGAAAGCCTACAAAATCAAATTGAAAGTAATAAGAAGATAATTCATCATAAGAGAAGCAAATTAAGCAACTAAAAGAGGATATATAAAAGGTTGAGAAGATTGCAAGCTATATGCTTCTTATCTAGGAACATTATGCTTCCTATTGGACAAGGATCTCAAAAATGGTTGTGGAAATAAGTTTTGCACCAAAATTTATTGACTCTACACAAGTTCTCAATGTGGAAGTTGTTGGTGTTTTTATATCTACTCAGTATTCTTAATCAATTCTAAGAATCTTGCTCATTGAAGAATTTACTAGTTACCTTCAGGGATATGTTAGGTACTTGAGGTTGTAATGACAAACTTCTATGGTTAAAAAGGTTAAATGAACAAGATCAATTATGAGAGAAGGCTTCTCTCTCCTACACTTTGAAATTTGCAATGCTTAGGAGCATGTTCCTTTAAAATCCCATGGATATTATGTTAAATTTAGCTCAAGATTCTTCAAATGAATAAGCTATGACAAATATTTATCAATTTTGATCAATTATTTTAAAACCATTTGCTAATTTGACTAAGCCTTTAAGATATAGAGGTAAATCCAATCTATTTGTCACCAATTCATGTTGTGTTAGTCATTAACAACTAGTAAGAGGATCTTTATGATGTAGAAAAGGTGCATACATAGTTTTATGAGTAGAAGAATAAGAATTCAAAGCAAAGCATATCATTCTTCTATGCTATTATGTATAATGTGAATGAATAAACAAGATAAAGTATACTTCATGCAGATTTTCATTTTAAAGGTGAAATATGTGATTGGAAACATGTAGATTGGTGCTTGTTCTTGTGCACAGAGTCAAGATCAAACAATCTAAAGAAAATAATTTAAGATCCTATAGTTCCTAAATGATTTAATATATTATATCTTGTCTTGCAAGACTTGAACCATCAAATGTCATTCCATCCTCTGTAGAACAAATCATTCTTAATGATCCTTTATTTATATTGAATACCCCATATATTGTGTGAAAAGTTTTATAAACATTCAATTAAATGCATACAATCAATAATAGTAACATATACAACAAATGTGTATCTAGAAATCATACATTTCTTAAAGTAAATAATAAAATAATGGAGACAATTTGAACACATAAATGAAATATAGTCTTATATTGATTTTTTAGAAGAAGGAATACATAAATTATTACAATATTGTAACAACTCCTTAAAAGTGGCTAGAAATATTTTCTTCCTTTTAAACAAATATTACATTCATATGTAAACCATGCAAATATATCAATGAAGAATCAACATGATGAATATTAAATTGAATCAATTAAGTACAATAAATATATATCAATATAATCAATATATGATGGGTCAAGTACTACAACCCTCCAATATGATATACAATGATTACATTAAGCTATCGACTGATTGCCACAAACACAAGTGGTCTTAGTATAAAGTATAATAAACAATATAAATATCTTCTATCGAAATCTGTAAGACAATCCCTCCAAGTTTCTGTTGCCGATTGGGAAAGGCATTAAACCCACCATTAGAGGAAATCCCTTTCCTCCCCAACCATTAGTGTAATTCATTGGCAACACTAGTGATTATCATGATTAATTCATTCCTTTAACATACATATGAAACCATAGATCAAACCACTTAATCACATCAAACCAAAATCACAACACGTACTCACAACAACATACACATGCCAAGCAATCATTCCAAACCTAGCAAGATCACACAACACTTCTCAACACATCATTTTGAACATCAAACACACACATGAATGTAAATGCCCCAAGCAAGATATAACATGACAACAACATCAGTACTCACAAAACCATATCACAAGCGACACTCCCATTGCACCCATCCTAAAGTCCCATACCAAAATAAGATGTCAACTCCCAACAATAGTGTACCACTATACCAAAACCTTACATGAATAAGAAAGCCCGACCATAGCAATACAATAAAGCATACCACCCATTGATGGAAAATGGTGTACACTATAAATTAGGCCATATGACTTCATTGGAAATCTTCTAACTCTAGTGATTGGAGGGGAACAATAAAATGTGTAACACACAACTTATGAAGCCCCCATCCAACAAAAACACTAGAGCCTATGTATGTGATGCAAGTCTACAGCGAGAAGAGGAAACTCCAATCCCTTTTCCAATTTCAATATGTTTATGCAAGGGCTTGGTTTTGGAATAATTTATATCATGATTATAGTAAGTTTGCAAAGACAGCTACATCAAATGCATCATGTATGCATGTGCGTTTGCGAGGAAAGTGCATTGATAGGCATGTCGTGCAATAATGATAATCTATACCTTATGTAATTATTAAGAGTTGTGCAATTTATCACGCCTCTGTTAAATGAATTCCGTGTGGTCAATCATATATCTACTTGTATCCTATGTAAAACTGGCATTATATGAATGAGATCAATAAATACTATATGTTTGATTGGGAAAGAATTTTGAGATATTTTGCATGATCCTTTGTATTCAAGAGCACAACATGATATGATTGTCTATTTTTTTTGAGTTGTCATTACAGTCTTGTTAGTGGGATGGCACCTGCACAGTCCTATCTTTCTAGTTCTAAGGCACCACACAAGCAATAACAGAGACGTTGATCTAGCTAATTATCTAAAAACAAATGTTTTCTTCTTATTATCATATCTATTTTTATCAACTTTTTAATATTCCACTGAGGTGGGCATTACAGATAAATTGACTTTATTTTGTTCTGCCTCATTTTTACAATGTGGAAACGATCTATTTGCTTGCAGATTTGATTGTTGATCTGTAGATTCGATACCTGTCTGCAGATTCAATTTGGATATGTTTGATCTTCTAAAACTGTTTCAATGTCTTTGATTAGTTTGAAGATGTTTCATAAAATTATGGAATGTTTAATATGTTCTTATCTAGGTCAATAATGATGATATGTTTTTGTAATGATGATGCAATGTGTAATTGAGCTCTCTACTATTCTCCCATGATTTAAAATGAAATAGGGTTCGTCTTTTTATACAATACCTTAGTATGCATGTTTAAATATTTCATATTAAAGTTGGTAAATAACAACAAATTCAAAAGGGGGTTGATTTGAACCTAAGATTAAATTCAAATTTGTAAGTTTGAAGGTTAAATCTACATTGTCAATCTGAAATAGGTTCAAATCTACACTTAATGATTTGCTCTAAAATAAGAGATGAAATATTAAAAATTGAGTTTGGATTCTTAAGACATGTAAAATCAAGTTTAATCAAGACTTAAATCAATTGCTAACTTTAGATAGGATATACCACTTAAAAACTAACCATTACATTTGTGTCACAAAGTCAAAGTTCATTCAAAACAAAGGGTAAAAGTGTTGGTATGCATTTTTTATTTTTTATTTTTGTTGGAGGTTTTTATATTAAACCCACAAAATCGTTTTAGCTACCGGATCTAGGAGCACGAGCCTTAGGCTGAAACCTCTTTGGTTGAGAGCCAAGGATTATGGGGTATCCATTCTACCAAATTCGCGGGCACGATCCCAACCTCATCCCTTTATGGTGTCGAGGCCTTGAACTCAGCAAGACTTGATCTCTTAAGAACTCATTTAGAACCGTTCAACTTCACTAGTAGACCAAGAACCCATTAACATTGGTATGCATTTTTACCCTAAAGACTTGAAAAGAAACTAAATTTTAAAATAAAAAATAAACTAATTAAACTTGTGGTGGAAGCTCAAGTTGATTAAAAAGAAGAGGACTCAGTCATTCCTGTAATCACCTACAAACTTCGATCACTAGTTCAATACGAACCAGTTCGATCTATAAACATATTCCTATCGGTTCAAGATCAGTCTGCATATTTTTTTTAAAGGTATGTGTCAATTGATGACTTTATCTTCGCAGAAGTGGGTTACCGGCCGTAAGGTGTCAATCACGATGTTAGCTAATTTTTATCATAGGTGGGTTTTTCTTGATCTTGCTTCCAATTATTCAGTTACCTAAATCTTAATAAATCATCACACAATTTTAGCGAAAAATGATATTACATCTTTGATCCATTACAGTGAATATGAACGTGTTAAAATGGATAACAATTCAGAGACAAATTCATAGCGCGTGTACATTCCACTCCAGCACTTATGCGAATGCGTGTGGGTGTGCTTGTCTATTGCAGAGGTGTAGCAACATAAAACAAGTAACTCAGATCCACCCTCACATTGGTACCAAACTAGTGAGCATGTATGTGCTCTACGGAACTCTCCAAAATGCACACCAACTGTTTGACGAAATACCCCAACCAAATATGGATGTTTGGTCATGGAATGCCATGATTAGACGATATGCGAGGAGCAGACGAGGGCAGGAAGCCATTGCTGTTTATCATGAAATGCGAATGCAAGTTATTCCCAACAAGCTGACTTTTGTGTTTGTTCTCGAGGCGTGTGATCTGCAAGAGGGAAAGCGCGTCCATTCTCACATCCTCAGCTATGGTTTGCAGTGGGATGTTTTCGTGGCTACTGCTCTTGTGGGCATGTATGCCAAATGTGGCGCTATTGAGATTGCACGCCAGGTGTTTGACAGAATTCCTCTAAGAGAAAGAGATGTAATAGCGTGGAATGCTATGATTGCAGCATACGGAAAGAATGGGGACGTGGATGAGATGTTGAGTTTTGCTAGGCGCATACCTAATCCAACCTCTGTTACCATCATCACTTTACTTTCTGCATTTGTGGGTGCAGGTTCTCTGAAACAGGGCAGGCTTATTCATGGGTATGTTATTAGAGTTGGTTTGCATACAGAGGTGTCTGTCATGAATGCTCTCATAGACATGTACGCTAAATTAGGCTGCATACAGAGTGCTGTCCAGGTGTTTGACAAACTATCTGAGAAAGAAAAAGATGTGGTGTCGTGGAGCTCGATGATTGCCGGATTTGCCCAAATTGGGCAGCCTAGAGAGGCCTTGAATCTTTTCTTCCGGATGGAGCAAACAGCTATACAACCCAACTATGTCACTATACTCAATATTCTCCCAGCTTGTGCTGCTTTGGGAGCACTGCAACGTATCCATTCTTACATTAGAAAACATGGATTCAAATTAGATGATGATTCTCTTGGTAGTGCACTTGTAGCTATGTATGCCAAGTGTGGGAGAATAGATCTTGCTTGGAAAGTTTTTGATACATTATTGAAAAGAAACCCAGTAACTTGGAATGCCATGATTGCAGGATACACACAGAATGGGTTTGTCGAGGAGCCTTTAGTTCTTTTCCGTCAAATGCAGCTGGCTGGTGTGAAACCGGATGGAGTCACCATGCTTGGTATACTCCCAGCATGTGCTCTACAACAAGGTAAGTGTATCCAGGGCTACTCAATCAAAAGAGGACTTGTTTTACTTACTTCTGTGTGTAATGCTGTCATAGACATGTATGTAAAATGCGGTTGTATAGAGAGTGCCCGCCAAGTGTTTGACAGAATGTCTAAAAGAGATCTAGTATCATGGAACACTGTTATTGCTGGATATGCTCAGAATGGAGACTTGAATGGATTATTGGCCCTATTTCATAGATTGTCACCAGCAGGCATGATGCCAAATGTTGTTACTCTTGTGAGTATTCTCCCAGTATGTGGAGATCTAAAAGCTCTACTAGAGGGTAAGGGTATTCACTCTTACATCATTAAAAAGGGATTTGATGTAGATATGCGTGTCATGACAGCCCTTGTAGCTATGTATGCAAAATGTGGGGATACAGAGACTGCTCACCAGTTATTTGACAAGATGTCTAGAAGAGATGTGGTGTCATGGAATGCACTAATGTCCGGTTATGTCCAAAATGGACCTCCTGGTGAGGCTTTGACACTCTTTCATCAACTTCAAGTGTCAAACATGAAACCGGACTCGGCCACTGTGGCAACTGTGCTCTCAGCGTGTGCTCACTTAGGAGCTCTACAATATGGCCAGTGGATCCATGCCTACATAATACGGAGTGGACTTGAGTTGGATGTTTCTGTGGGAACTGCTATCATAGACATGTATGGCAAATGTGGGAATGTGGAGTTTTCATTTAAATTGTTTGAAAAAATGTGCAATAGAGATGCAGCCTCATGGAATGCAATGATTGCAGCCTACGGGATGAATGGTCATGGGGAGAATGCCCTTGCTCTCTTTTCGGAGATGCAACAGGTAGGCCCAATGCCTAACCACATTACCTTTATTTGTGTTTTGTCTGCATGCACTCACTCTGGCCTAGTGAATGAGGGCTGGCAATACTTTGATTGCATGAGCCGAAACTATTGTATCACTCCCAGGATTGAGCATTACGCATGCATGGTGGATCTTCTTGGCCGTGTTGGGCTTCTTAACGAGGCACACAAGTTCATCATAAACATGCCTTTACAACCTAGTGTTAGTGTGTGGGGTGCCTTGCTCTTTGCCTGCAGAATTCACTGCAATATGGAGCTTGGTGAACATGTGGCAAAGCTACTCCTTGAGTTAGATTCTCAGAATTCTGGAGCTTATTTACTGCTCTCAAGTATGTATGCCACAACTAGAAGATGGAATGATGCAACCAAGTTGAGAACAATGATAAAAGAGAGAGGGTTGGTGAAGAGTCCTGGATGCAGCTGGATTGCAATTAAGGGCGGGGTACATTTATTCTTAGCGGGAGACAAATCACATCAACATCAAGAAGAAATCTATGCAATGTTGGAGAATCTAGCCTGTAGATGAAGGAAGCTCCATTTGTGCCTCACAATAATTGTTTTGAGTGCAAAGCTTCTGGGAAAAGCTGTGTATGTTTAATTTGCATTAACATTTTGGATCATATTCCATGATCCATCATCAAGATGAAAAATAACTGTTTGGCATGATGTGGATGAGAGACAAAGGATTATAGTGAAACTCTAGCCATGGCACGTGGGGTTCTAAACAAATTCCCCTCCAAGGACTTCATGATTATCATGAATCTCCATGGGTCAACAGTGCCACTCATTTTCATGATATTTTTAAAATGTCATTAATTGTAAGTGATGCAACTCATTTTCATCACTCCAAAGATGGGTTGTGTGCTTGTAGGGATTGCTACTGGTAGCTGAAATGAGAATAAATATAGAGAACACTATGCAATACCGATTCCTTGAATATTAGTTGCCCTGTATTAGTGGCAGGGAGTGAAAAGCCATTTCCTCTCTGATACATCTGTTGTAGCAATAAGCTTCTGCGACCAAGTCAGAAATCTTGGATGGTGTTGTCTTCATTTTTAAATTAGACAATTTTTGAACTTTTCATGTCTGTCAATCAACGTGCCATCAGCTCAAATCCTTGTATGTCACAGTAGTCTTTGGAGTCACCTGCAAAGTTCCTCTATTACCTCAGCTCAGCCCAATTGAGAACACCAATATCACCATCATCAAGTTTCATTAGCAAAAGTCTCAATTGTTTCATGACATCAAAATGTTTGTGATCATAGTTGCAAGTAGTTGACTCATTTCCCCTCAAAGGGTGGAAGTGTCAGGTTCATTATTTTCTCTCATAAAGAACATGTGAAATTAGTTATAAAAGTGAAAATTAACACACATATATATCAGCCACAGATGGGTGACATTAAATCTGATAGACATTATCGTTATGATATGAAAACATTTCAGGTCAGAAGAAATAATTTCTGGATCCTTCCAGCTGTTTGTGAACTACTCAAGGATTTCATCCCAACACTTTCACATGAAGCAGATGGTCGATAGGTATCGATTCGACATTATATACTAGTTCTATAACTCGCATCAGCATCCGACACACATTGCACTACCTAAGCAAATTCAAGTAATGATCAATGTTGATATTTCTAAGTGTTGTCGGCTTCAAACCAAATATATTTGAAAGGAAGATGGTACATTCACTTGGTTTCAAAACCCATATTAGAGTCCAACACTGCATGTGATGACTGAGAGAAGAGTTTCTAATCCGAACATGCAAGAGGACATCGGCCACTTGATTAATTTTCAGAACCCGTATTGATACCTGATGAGATTCTTAATGTTCATTATATACAAGGAGTTGGCAGACAACCTTGGTTTCAGAGCTATCATTCACCACCGATAAAAGCTAAGTAATTACGTTGGCAAAGTAAGAATCGTGGTGATATTCTCTCTTATCAATAAGTGTTGATTTCAAATAAATGAAAGTTGGCATAATCATCCAACAAATTGATGTTTAAAGAATTGAGTCAATAAATATGACCATCTAAAGCATAGACAAGAACAAGAATAAAGGGGCGCAGTCTCTATTCATTAAATGCCATGACTCATAGAATTACTTCAAGTATAGAAGGTTTCAAAACTTCTAATTAAAGTCGATAAAGATAATGCAAATAAAATGCCAATGGCTTGCAAGTTTCCACAATGACTTGAAAAGCCAATGATCAAAGCTTTTTAAAGGAGAGAAAATAAATGTTTTGAACGACTAATTTGGAACTGATAAACACTTATAAAGAACACGAGTCATTATTTGAAATTATTAACTAGTTGTGAATAGTAATCTAAATGTTGGTGGAGAATCATTGGTTTCGTGAATGTATTATCACATGCTACTGTGTCGCCAACTTTTGCTACTCCATACGTCGATAAAACTGCCAGAAACTACGTGGATGAGCTTTGAACTTTGGTGGTGGGAAATCGTTGTAACTAACAAAATTAACTGATGCATGAACAAAGAAACGTTAGAGTTTGAAACACTTGATTGATGATAAATCTCGATTAGATATTGCAATTTGAGTTGTTTTGATAAATACCTCTACAAAGGTGGAAGGATAACCAAGGCGCGTGAACTGTTTGATCAATTGCCTCACAAGAAAATGGTCACATGGGACACCATCATCACAGGTTATTTGCAAATTGGATTTGTTGAAAAGGCTTAGAAAATCTTTAAGCAAATGCAATCGGCATGTGTAATGCTCAATTCCATGACTCCTACCAACATCTTCCTTGCATGTGCCAAAAAGGGAGCATTGGAATAGTGTATGGAAATCCATTAAAGCACAACAGAGGTGGCATTTTTGTCAAATTTTATATTTGGAAAGGCTCTAGTAGTATGCATTGCATGTAAATCGTGGAATCATTGACAAGACACTAAACTGTTTCATACAAGGTTTCATCAATGGTCAAGCCAACAAGATATTTTTGCAATCAATGGCACTAGCACAAACAACAATGTGCCATCTTTCAAGAATGACATTGGTGAACAAGGCACTAGGAATGTTAAGTCTGATTCTAATGATCGTGTTGCTCCTTTAACCCGTCCAATTGGAGACATTCATGATTATGGCACAAAGAGGAATATGGGTATTATTGAGAATACTCTGGGGTATTTCACAAAGGCGCACAATGTGATAGTTGTGGGATGAACACTATAATTAGTCCATGATACAAGTCTATAGTAAAAGATGACTATGATCTATGCCATGCCTGCTTCTGTGAAGGTGGCAATGAAGATGAGTACACAAGAATTGATCATGCCTTATACAAGCCTCTCTGCTATTCAAGAGAACATTATA
Source organism: Cunninghamia lanceolata (assembly GCA_027924645.1). Taxonomy (NCBI): domain Eukaryota; kingdom Viridiplantae; phylum Streptophyta; class Pinopsida; order Cupressales; family Cupressaceae; genus Cunninghamia; species Cunninghamia lanceolata. The sequence goes on along the minus strand of BSBN01000578.1, from coordinate 6,704,756 downwards.
TTCATGGAAGAAGTCCCTTTCATAAGTTGCCTTGTTCACTACCTTTTAACTGCACTATGCCTTATTCTTGTCCAAGGACACCCTTTACCACAAGGTAGTTCCAAATGGTGCCAAATATATGTTGTATAAACATATCCACTTTGAAATGTTTTACATCAATGACCGATTCATGGAAAACAAATGCTCACACAGATTTAGGTTTCACAGTTGACATTACCGAGGACAAGGAAGTTAAAGTTGATTTCATGTACCCATTCTTCTTCTAACTAGAATTCTTGTGCTATTGTTCTCATGTGGCTTATCAAGAACAATTTCAAATATTCTCATGACAAGGTGTCTATAGATAATCAAGAGGAGACATGTTGAAAGTACATCCATGGAGGTGTCTTCAGATATCCTCAACAAAAGTCCCTATTTTGCATTGTTCTTGGATATAGGACTCATATTTTTGCTCTTGTCATCTTCACCTTCATGCTTGCATTAGCCACAATACTAGGGTTACCAATAGTAAAGATGGATTTTCAATTGCAATTACAAAGATACTTCTTGAACCTATTTCAGATGATCAAGATACTAAGGCCTTCTATGAAAGCTTACCAAATCTTAGGGCCATTGTTCCTGTAGTGTTGCTTGGAGAAAACAAATTCTCTTGCATCCTTCCAAAAAGACCAAGGACATGATCTTTTTCCTTAGATGATTGTAGTTCTCAATTACCTTTTGAAAAAGTGACTTAAGTCACTCATTATAATTTGAAGTTAGCAAATGAACCTTATTTTTGGAAAAGTTATGTAAAACATAACCAAATAAGGTTTATTATTTTTAACTATTATTTTTCAAGTAGTTATAAAGTAGTTACGAGGTAGTCACCAAAGGGAAGCCTATATATACAAGGCTATTTTGTATTTCATAGGGGGGAACTTTTGGCTCTCGCATTTTGGATAGAAGGGTTTTTTGAGTTGTGTAACTGAAAGCACTAAAAAGACGCATGGGCCTACATGGTAATCCTATGATGAGCTATGATCCTAAACACGTACATGTAAGCGTGTATATATGACCTCTCAGCATGTGTTGTTCTTGATGACACATGGATTGGACTCTCTTTTCGCTTTCCTCCCTTGCTTTCCCCTTGCTAACTTGTGCAATGTTGTCCTTTCTTCATTCATCATTTGTCGATTATTTGTTTTCTTCACTTTCTAGCCCTGTTGCAAGACCTACAAGTGTTGTCTCCTAGTGATCTTACCTCTTGTTGACATTTTTCATCATTTCCTGGCCTTTAGAGACCTCAAACTGACATACTGATTACATCCCCAACCCTAGTTTTAGTGCACATTTCATCTTGACCTGGTCGGTGGACCCCTTTTATTTTTGGATCCCCCCAGGGATCGCACTGGTAATGTGGGCAACCCACCCTTCTAGCATCAGTTTGACAAAAGAAAGTTGACAGATACCTTCTCCAACCTCCCAGGATCATTCTCCATGACTTTGTTTTCACCCAAACCCCCATCTGACCCTAGTCGCCCCTAGGTGACTAGTGGTTGCCACCTTGGTAAAAGGGGGGATCACGTCATTTTTGAGCGCTAGTTCCTCTTCAATTTGGAGCTCGAAATTAGCTTCGTTTTGACCCAAATTTGCTCCAAATCAAGCCTTGATTGTTTCTCACCTTCCCTAGCTAATCATCAATTTTCTTGACTGATTCAAGACTCCCAATCACTCCTTTCTAACTCACTAATCAATTCTTTTCTTCTCTCAATCAATCTTGTGATAACTCTATTTCTTCTTCTGTGAAATCTTATCAAGGCTTGTTCACTGCCCAATCAACCCAGTCCTCTAATCAATCAAGGGAGTTAACTCCCCAATCAATTTTTGTTAACTCTTCAATCAAAGGAGTTAATTCTTCAATCAATTTCCCCCTCTTGTGTGTTATTCCAACCTATAAATACCCCTCATCTCTTCATTATTTCTCAAGTTGGAGAATGCTCTTCAAATCTTCACAAATTTTTTCAAGCTTCTTCATAGACCTTTGAGCCTCTTTCTTCATATCTTTCTTTAGCATTTCAAAACTTCCAAGCTTTCTTTTCATTAGTTTCATTGTTGCAAAGCTTCAAAGCATTTCCATAGGAGGCAAATTCATTGTTGCAATCCTATTTTGCTTAGTTTTTTTTCTTTCCCTTAGCATTTTCATGCTCACATAGGGATTATGAGCCTTTGCTTTTTGTTATTTTGCCAAAGCTTTTTAAAAAGCTTCATATAGCATTGTTATGCTAGCCATTTTGCAAGCTCGAGTGCTTCTATCCAAGCTTTCATAGTTTCCATCCAAGTTTTTTCAAGCTCTTGTTCGAATTGTTTGTTGTCAAATCCCTGTCGCCGAGAGGAGTACCTCGATGTTGCAGAGGAAGGGAAGGTTGCTATAAGAATCTCTAAGGATACGACTGGTTCACGCGTCTTCAATTTCAAGTTCCTTCATGCTTTTTGTAGTAATTAGATAACCAAATCTTGCTCTTGGGAATAGTAATTTAATTATTACAATTTCCTTGATAGGTTAGTTAGTTTGATTTTATATGTTTATTTTCAAGTAATTGCATTGTTAGATTAGCTTTTCAATTTTGTAATTTCATTTATTAGATTAATTGGAAAAGACCTTTGAAAACACAAAAACATAGATCAATTGCATTAGGTAAAATCATCATTAATGTATTCATATTTTATTTCCTAGATTAATTAAGTCGTGAACTTTCATTTCTAAAAATAGAAAAGAACAAAAACATAGCTTGCATACATTTAGTTGCATTCATTCAAAAACATAAAAAATACCAAAAACAATAGAAACCTAGAAAAAACAAATCAAAACAAGTGTAAATTCCCTCAATCCCATCACGAGGTCAATCAATTCAAACAAAGCAAAGCAAACATTAGGTCATCACCCTAAGTCAACTTAAATAAACTTGTGGTAAACTCTAGCCAACTCTCTATGTTCAGGACTACGGATGGGCCCTGGACTTAGAGGTGACTAGGCGAGGGCAATCCTAGAGGAGACCAAAGAGATACACCCTAGGCCTCAACACGTGCTATTGACAATTCAAGAACAAGAACATAGGCTTAGGCTGATTGAACAAAGACATCAAATCCAACAACTCCTTCAAACAAGAGAGGAAAGATTTCGATGCATTAGACTCCTAATTGATTATAATTGTTAGCAAGAGAAACTGGCTTGGTACAGTTTGGAGATCTATACCCCAATCCTTCTTGTGTAGTCTTATTTGTACCCCAAAAGACACAATATTAGAACAAGTCTGATTAGTGAGAGAATGAACAATTCTATGTCACAAATATAAGAAGATAATCATACTCACACCTACACTACATAATTTATTTGCTAATTTAACCATCTTGTATATAGCTATAGATGTATATTCAGAATATCAACTAGGCAGATCTAGCATCTGCTCCGGTCATATCTTTATAATTACTACTTATTCATATTCTATCTCATAGGTTTATATACATGTATCCTTCGAAGTGTCATGACTTTTCATCTTTGTCTCATGCCTTTTTTGGAAGTGAAGTCTTCCTCTAGTTTCTTCTGGTGCCTTTGTTCTGGTGTGTTCCAGTATCTCGTCTGTTGACATCATCCCCCCTTTTAAAATGATGTCTTGTCCTCAAGACATCAAACTTAGTTTGGTAGTATGTTGAGATAGGCATAATTTCTTTTGGAGATTTATTTTAGGGCTCCCCTCCAAACTTTTATTTTCATGATTTGCATATCAGGCATGTGGCATTATTGTGTTCTTTGCAGGTTGTGTCATATTCCTTGTAAGTAGTAAATATTACGAAATCAATGGGTTCGTTCATTCTGTCTTTGTCATTTTTGTGCAGGGGTTATGGTGGGTTCCGTTCATTTATTTTTATTCTTTGAATCTTATCTTGATTAGTTGTTTGGTAAGTTACTGCCTTGAGTTTGATCTTATAGAATTATTTATCAGTGGTGTGTGAGCTACATGCATTCTTCCATAGATCTATAATTCTTTACCACACTTTTCACAAAAAAACCATCCAGTTATATTAATTCGTACTTTTTTCTATTACAAAATTGTCCTCTTTTTAGTGTAGGGTTCCAGTACTTTTCTTCCTTTACACGATATATGAAAAAAAAACTTCTAACATTCTTTAAAACATCGTCACAATTCATCAGTCCAATACAATGACATCCTCCGCTCACACTAGGTTACGAAATCTCTGTAGCCATTCCACTCCAAAGATGGGTTCAAGGTTGGAGTATTTCTTCAAGAATGCACATCCCCTAGCTGCTTTGACCCAATGCTCTTGAATGGTCATTATAGAGAAATTGGCGAGAAAAGGCAGTAGTAACAGATTGTTGTCTCCATTGCGGCATTGATTGTAGTCTCTGGGTCAAGGAATCCCCACACCGAGTGTCGCCATCTCCACCGCTTCTTCCAGTCCCTCCAAATAGTCTGCTTTGACCATTGCCTTGGTTAGCTGAATCACCATGTCCCTGTTCTCCCCGAGATCAAGTAGGGATGCCACAAAGCGTGAAGATATGCCAGTGTTTACTCGGTAGCGGTCAACTTGTTGCAAGAAATCCTTCCCCAATAACCATTTGATTGCTGTAATGACTAAATGGTGTTTAGTGTCAAAGAGTCTTTTTATTCTTCTATAATTTCCCCCAGGAATGACATTTGGCATTTTTGAGAAACCAGCCTTATCATAGTATCCATTTCTGGTTAAGCTCAGCAATTACCAAACTTGTGTTTTTTCTTCTTCTTTGTGTTTCCTTTTAAGGCCAAGTCTGTGCATTAAGAAAGTACGAGATCATGATTATCCTTGTCATGTCGAATCTCTTTTTCATCTCTTTTTGATTTCTTATTAATTTCTTTGATCTATCCCGTTGATATGAACTTTATCTTGTTTGTATAAAGAGGTGGATCTGTCAGTTCGTTATTGCCTTCTTGTCTTTTCATCGATTAAATGTCTTGTTTGGCAAGCCTAGTGATACTTAATGAATTCGTCAGCTACCAGAGTGGTAATTGTGTGTTCTTATTTCCTTGTTATTATTAGTTCCTAATCTTTCAATATTTACTCTATGTACAATGGAATTTGAGATATTAGTTTTGTGTGACTATCTTGTCAAGTAATTTTTGAGGCATGCCGCATTCACATGTCCTGTCAATAGTGTATTATCCTGTCAATAGTGTATTATCCATTTGTCTAAGTTTGATTGCACCTGATTCAGTGATTTGGTGAATATAGTATGGTTCTAGCCACCGGACCTTTAGCTTCCCTGGTTTTTTAAATTTGTTGTCATATAGTAACACCAAGTCTCTTATCTTAAATTTTTTAAGGTGAAGATTTCTATCATGCCAAGCCTTTTGTCTTTGCCTTTTGACTTGTTGGTTATACTGGGCCATTTGTCAGAATTCTTCTAACTTTTCCAGTTCTTCCACTCATGTTCGTAGTGATTCTTCTTCGTCCAACCGGAGTGCTAGGGTTGTGCGTATGTTGGGGATTAGAAAGTTCATTAGAATTGTTGCATCCATCCCATACACTAGTTGGAATGGTGTGAATTTATTGGTTCTTTTGTAAGAAATCCGGTGTGCCCATAATACTACCGGTAGTTTTATATCCCAATCCATCTGGTGGCTATTGCATAATTTTGTCAATGTCTATCCAATTATTTTATTAAGGGCTTTGCTGGCTCCGTTTGCTTGTGGATGATATGGAGAACTTTTATTGTGTGTAATCATGAAGTTCTGTAGTAGTAGTTCTGTTATCATATTGTTTACAAAATGTTTCCCTTGATCGGTTACTATGCTTACTAGATGTCCATACCGGGTAATAATATTTTCATATAAGAATTTGGCAATGGTTCTGGTGGTATAATCTTTGGTGGGTTCTACCTCTGCCCATTTGATGGCATGCTCCCATACATATGCTATGATACCACTTGATGGAATGCTTTGCCACACACACATTCTCTTATGCCCCTCTTTAACTAGACTTCGTAACATTCAATTAATACATGGTGACCCATTCCTGCACTCACATCTATTAAGATATTTTCAACTACACACTCTACAGACTTCCTAGCTCAACAATGACAGAAACATGAACAAGAAATAATAGACTAAACAACTAATCTTCAGTTTACAGGAACAATGACAATCAATAAGTCTTAATAGACTAACACATTCGATAGGCAGGATTTCATTCAACAATAGAACACAAGAAACCACTAGACATGAATAATATTTCAATTCAGATTGATATGCATTCATTCATCATAATCTACATTTAATATAGTTTTAGGATCTATTCGTTACATTCCTTTTACCTATGTTCCTCTACCATCTTCTTACACCCTCTCTATCCTCCTTTGTCGCCTCTACTTCCTTTATTCAGCTTTCCTTTCTCTGTCGTATTTCCTTATCTTCCTCTTGAGTCAATCGTAACCTTCTCTAATCCATTGACCTCATTCTACTTGTCAACTCTGCACTCTCAATACTCACATCCATCATACGTTATTCTTCCCAGCATACCCGATAGGGGTAAGTGCAAAAAGATGGGGGGCCAAAAAGTGGCTAAATTAATTTCAAAAAAAATTAAGTCATAACGCGTTCGCGTTATGGCTTGGTAATGACGAGCCTAAGGCTCATGAAAACCAAGCCATAACGCGAGCGCGTTATAACGCACTCGCGTTATGACTTGCTATAAATAAAAAAAGGTTTCTAATCTCATTTCATTTCTTTCTTCTCCTCTATGCCCGCGGCCTACAAACCCTAGAAAGCGCGCTTGTGTTTTGCAAAACTCCATTCAACACAAAAACCTTATCGATTCGTCGCCAAAATGCCGCCACGACGTCGAGCACGCCAAAGGAGTGAGTTATATTTATTTTTTTGTTTGAATTTGTTTCTAAATAGGTAGGTTTTAGTTGATTTTTGATGTATATTTTGTTAATTGTCAGGAAATGTTAATGCACCTCCTCCTCCTCCTCCTCCTCAAAATCTACAAAATCCTGAGGAGGAAATACCTACAGAACAACAACCTCCTCCATCCATTCCTCGACATGCCCCTGGAACACAAGAAAATATAATGGGGCAAATTGAAAACAACAAAAAAGAAATTGAAGATATAATTGCAAGGTTGAAAGATCCTTCCACTTCAACCTTGCATAGGTCCACGCTTGCTGAATCTCTTGAATCTATGTTATCAAATGTAGATTCAATTAGCAAGCAAATAACTAGTTGGACGGATAAGAGGAGAGAGTTTAGAGATTATTATGCAGACAAGCTGTCATACCAAGATGTGAAAAAATTATAAATCACAAAATTAGACTTGTGTTCCATTTTCACAAACCCACAAACAAATCAACCTCTACTCATTACATGTAAGAGGTTCCCTATCCATTGGTGCAACAACCAAGCGATAAGGGACAATTTTGGGTAGAGGTGGTGGATGGTTTTTGATCATCCTCCATGCAATAATAATGAGGTCCCGCAATACTTTTTGAGGAAACTCTACTACGAGTTTGTCCTCAATAAAGTGTCAAACTATTTTGATATGCGGTACTTCTAGGGTAGAGGTGGGGGGTCAGCACAAGATAGACCAGGGGCATGTCTTGACCCACAACGGGTAGTGAGATGAGTAATCAGCAGACCAGCCCACAAGCATGTTTCTATCCCTTCCATTGTGAAGGAGAGTGTTGAGGTCGATACACTTCAGTCCATTAATGCCTTGACCCAAAGCATCATAGAGCATGCTAGTCCTGCAACACAGAGTGGGTTTGGAGATAATGCGAGGAGCAGGGTCCCACCCGATACTTGTCAGACTTGCGGGTCAGCCTGTGGTTATGACCCCATGGATAGTCAGGACGCAGGTGCACAGGCTACATCTACAACTGAGCAGATGGTGATAACAGATACCATCCTGAGTGAGACTTTCGGCCTTGATACTCAAGTAAATATTAGCAAGTTTATTGAATTTAATTTATTAAATTTCATTTTTGAAATGCAAGATTAACTAATTTAAATTGATGATTTTAATAAAATTTTAGGGTCATAGCGTCGATGCAGTTTTCAATGGTTCTCCACTAGCATTTTACACTAGATCATCTACTGTCGAGGTATGTAACTAGTAAACAATTATAAATATTACATGTGAATAGCATCGTTATATGAATGGTATTCTAATATCTGATTTTGGATGTTGAATAGGTTAATACTGTAGATTTCACGGCAACACCTGCTAGTGGTGGTGGACTTCAAAGCTTTACGGAGGTAATAAAATAAATAGTTTAATGAATAAATTGTACTTACTAGATTTTTGTATGTGACTTGTGTGCTTTATTGTGTGTACTTCCATGTTTAGATGAACGTGTGTGTATGTTAGGAGCTATGATTTGCATCACTATTATAATTTTCGTAATTGAATAATGTTGTTTTATTTTCAAATGATGCAAGCTGCGGAGACACCTCCCCATGTTCATAGGGCAATGGAGCAGGGTGTGGCCTCTGCGATTCATAGCTCCATGGCATTGACAGGGGTATGAGGCAGATTAGTAAATTTCAATTTACATTCATTGTTATAGTTGTCTATTTTTGAAAAATCAAAAGATTATTGATTTGAAGTATGAAAACACTTCTTTTTTGTCGAAGCACGTGCAGAATTAGTAAGAAAACAAAGCATGTGGGCCTGGATCATGGGGGTCAACACTTTTTTACCGTTTCAATAGCAAGACAAAACGTGAGCGCATTATAACGCGCTCACGTTTTGTCTTGCTATAGATTGATCACATCCTTTGCATTGATCACATCTCTTTCCAAACCTTCCCCTTCAGACTTGAATGACCACAAGGTTTTTGATGGAGAACTTTTCCTGTTTCCTGCAAGAGTTTGCCAGATGCTCTGCCATATGATAGGCATAACAATGAAGGGGCAAGCCCTCATAATCAAGTTCTTGATAGAAAATGCCCATCGAGGAAGAAAGACAGATCTTCTTTGGAAGCAGAAGTTCTAGTTTGTGACAAATCCTTATCCAAGCATAAATAGCAGGGGTTCTGTCAAGCGATTTCAAATCCACTTCCACAAAGTCTCCTGAAGACTTCCTGATTGATTCCAAAACATCCACACCCCAAAACTGGAGAGGCAATCAATTAAATCGAACCCATAAATCTACATTTGATGAAAGAAACCCTCAACACTATACCTTAAACCCTAATCCCTCAACCCTAAACCTTATCCCTAAACCCTAATCCCTCAACCCTCAACTCTAATCCATCATCCCTCAACTCTAATCCCTCATCCCTAAACCCTAAATGCTATCCCTATTCCTAAACCACTCTGATCAAACTTCATACTATACCTTAAACCCTAATCCCTGTACCCTCAACACTCTTATTTAACCCTAATCCCTTGACCATTAACCCTATCCCTCAACCTCAACCCTCAAGCCTAAACCCTTAGCCCTCAACTCTCAACATTAAACCCTAATTCATCAACCCTAAACCCTAATCCCTCAAACATAAACCCTATCCCTAAACCATCAGCCCTCAACACTATACCTTAAACCCTAATCCCTATCCCTCAGCCCTTAACCCTTAAAACTTAAACCCTATCCCTACACCCTCAACACTTGACACTATATCTTAAGCCTTAAACCCTCATCCCTAAAGCCTCAACCCTCAATCCTTAAACCTTCAACCCTAAACCCTATCCCTAATCCCTCTACCCTCGACACTCTAACCCTAACCTTGACATTAAATGCTAATCCGTCAACCCTAAACCCTAATCCGTCAACCCTAAACCCTATCCCTAAACCCTCAACCCTCAACACTATACCTTAAACCCTAATCCCTCAACCCTCAACCCTAATCCATCATCCCTCAACTCTAATCCCTCATCCCTAAACCCTAAATGCTATCCCTATTCCTAAACCCTCAACAGACTCGATACTATACCTTAAATCCTAATCCCTTATCCCTAAACCCTCTAACCCTATCCCTAATCCGTATACCCTCCACACTCTACTTTAACCCTAATCCCTCGACCCTCAACCCTATCCCTAACCCCTTGACCCTCGAACCTCAACCCTTAACCCTCAACGTCAAACCCTAATACCTCTACCCTTAACTCTGATCCCTTGACCCTCAACCCTATCCCTAAACCCTAAACCCTAAACCCTCAACCCTCAACGTCAAATCCTAATCCCTCAACCCTTCACTCTAATCCCTCAACCCTAAACCCTATCCCTAAACTCTCAACACTATACCTTAAACCCTAATCCCTCAGCCCTCAACCCTAAACCTTATCCCTAAACCCTAATCCCTCAACCCTCAACCCTAATTCGTCATCCCTCAACTCTAATCCCTCATCCCTAAACCCTAAATGCCATCCCTATTCCTAAACCCTCAACAACCTTGATAATATACCTTAAACCCTAATCCCTTATCCCTAAACCCTCCAACCCTATCCCTAATCCTTATACCCTCCACACTCTACTTTAACCCTAATCTCTCGACCCTCAATCCTATCCCTAAACCCTTGACCATCAAACCTCAACCCTCAACCCTCAACGTCAAACCCTTATCCCTCAACCCTTAACTATAATCCCTCGACCCTCAACCCTATCCCTAAACCCTAAACCCTCAACGTCAAATCCTAATCCCTCAACCCTAAACCCTATCCCTAAACTCTCAACACTATACCTTAAACCCTAATCCCTCCCTAATCCCTCAACCCTCAACCCTCAACCTTATCCCTAAACCCTAATCCCTCAACCCTCAACCCTAATCCGTGTTCCCTCAACTCTAATCCCTCATCCCTAAACCCTAAATGCTATCCCTATTCCTAAACCCTCAACAAACTCGATACTATACCTTAAACCCTAATCTCTTATCCCTAAACCCTCCAACCCTATCCCTAATCCTTATACCCTCCACACTCTACTTTAACCCTAATCCCTTGACCCTCAACCCTATCCCTAAACCCTTGACCCTTGAACCTCAACCCTCAACCCTCAACGTCAAACCCTAATCCCTCAACCCTTAACTCTGATCCCTCGACCCTCAACCCTATCCCTAAACCCTAAACCCTAAACCCTCAACCCTCAACGTCAAATCCTAATCCCTCAACCCTTCACTCTAATCCCTCAACCCTAAACCCTATCCCTAAACTCTCAACACTATACCTTAAACCCTAATTCCTCAGCCCTCAGCCCTAAACCTTATCCCTAAACCCTAATCCCTCAACCCTCAACCCTAATCCGTCATCCCTCAACTCTAATCCGTCATCCCTAAACCCTAAATGCTATCCCTATTCCTAAACCCTCAACAGACTTGATACTATACCTTAAACCCTAATCCCTTATCCCTAAACCCTCCAACCCTATCCCTAATCCTTATACCCTCCACACTCTACTTTAACCCTAATCCCTTGACCCTCAACCCTATCCCTAAACCCTTGACCCTTGAACCTCAACCTTCAACCCTCAACATCAAACCCTAATCCCTCAACCCTTAACTCTAATCCCTCGAGCCTCAACCCTATCTCTAAACCCTAAACCCTAAACCCTCAACATCAAATCCTAATCCCTCAACCCTTCACTCTAATCCCTCAACCCTAAACCTGATCCCTAAACCCTCAACACTATACCTTAAACCCTAATCCCTCAACCCTCAACCCTAAACCTTATCCCTAAACCCCAATCCCTCAACCCTCAACCCTAATCCATCATCCCTCAACTCTAATCCCTCATTCCTAAACCCTAAATGCTATCCCTATTCCTAAACCCTCAACAGACTCAATACTATACTTTAAACCCTAATCCCTTATCCCTAAACCCTCCAACCCTATCCCTAATCCTTATACCCTCCACACTCTACTTTAACCCTAATCCCTCGACCCTTAACCCTATCCCTAAACCCTTGACCCTCGAACCTCAACCCTCAACCCTCAATGTCAAACCCTAATCCCTCAACCCTTAACTCTGATCCCTCGACCCTCAACCCTATCCCTAAACCCTAAACCCTAAACCCTCAACCCTCAACGTCAAATCCTAATCCCTCAACCCTTCACTCTAATCCCTCATCCCTAAACCCTAATCCCTCAACTCTAATCCCTCATCCCTAAACCCTAAATGCTGTCCCTATTCCTAGACCCTCAACGGGCTCGATACTATACCTTAAACCCTAATCCCTCTACCCTCGACACTCTTATTTAACCCTAATCCCTTGACTATTAACCCTATCCCTCAACCCTCAACCCTCAACTCTCAACATTAAACCCTAATTCATCAACCCTAAACCCTAATCCCTCAAACCTAAACCCTATCCCTAAACCATCAACCCTCAACACTATACTTTAAACCCTAATCCCTATCCCTCAACCCTTAACCCTTAAAACTTAAACCCTATCCCTACACCCTCAACACTTGACACTATATCTTAAGCCTTAAACCCTCATCCCTAAAGCCTCAACCCTCAATCCTTAAACCTTCAACCCTAAACCCTATCCCTAATCCCTCTACCCTCGACACTTTAACCCTAACCTCGACATTAAATGCCAATCCATCAACCCTAAACCCTAATCCGTCAACCCTAAACCCTATCCCTAAACCCTCAACCCTCAACATTATACTTTAAACCCTAATCCCTCAACCCTCAACCCTAAACCTTATCCGTAAACCCTAATCCCTCAACCCTCAACCCTAATCCATCATCCCTCAACTCTAATCCCTTATCCCTAAACCCTAAATGCTATCCCTATTCCTAAACCCTCAACAGACTCGATACTGTACCTTAAACCCTAATCCCTTATCCCTAAACCCTCCAACCCTATCCCTAATCCTTACACCCTCCACACTCTAATTTAACCCTAATCCCTTGACCCTCAACCCTATCCCTAAACCCTTGACCCTCGAACCTCAACCCTCAACATCAAACCCTAATCCCTCAACCCTTAACTCTGATCCCTCGACCCTCAACCCTATCCCTAAACCCTAAACCCTAAACCCTCAACCCTCAACATTAAATCCTAATCCCTCAACCCTTCACTCTAATCCCTCAACCCTAAACCCTATCCCTAAACCCTCAACACTATACCTTAAACCCTAATCCCTCAACCCTAACCCTAAACCTTATCCCTAAACCCTAATCCCTCAACCCTAATCTCTCATCTGTCATCCCTCAACTCTAATCCCTCATCCCTAAACCCTAAACTCTATCCCTATTCCTAGACCCTCAACGGGCTCGATACTATACCTTAAACCCTAATCCCTCGACCCTCAACCTTATCTCGAAACCCTTAACCCTCAAACCTTAATGGACTCAACCCTCAACATCAAACCCTAATCCCTCAACCCTTAACTCTTACCCCTCAACCCATAACCCTTAAAACTTGAACCCTAAAACCTATCCCTACACACTCGACACTCGACACTATATCTTAAACCCTAATCCCTTAACCCTCATCCCTAAAGCCTCAACCCTAAATCATTAAACCTTCAACCCTAAACCCTATCCCTAATCCCTCTACCCTCGACACTCTACCTTAAACCTAATCCCTTGACTCTTAACCCTAAACGCTATCCCTAAAGCCTCAACCCTAAACCCTAAACCCTAATCCCTAATCCCTCTACCCTCAACACTCTACCTTAAACTTAATCCCTCGACCCTTAACCCTAAATGCTATCCCTAAAGCCTCAACCCTAAACCCTAATCCCTCAAGGTTCTAAACTCTAATCCCTTATACCTAAACTCTAAATCCTATCCCTAAACGCTCAACCCTCAACCTTAAACCTTAATCACTCAATCCTTATCCACCCCTCTCCTCCCCTATCTGGCTCACTCCCATCTCTACCCTCCTTTGCCCTCGACACTATACATACATACATATAGGCATACATAGATACATACATACATACATACATACATATTGGCATACATAGATGCATACATACATACATACATATAGGCATACATACATACATATAGGCATACATAGATACATAGATACATACATACATGATTAATAGCCTTGAACATAAAAAAACTTAAGGGGAACATAACGCGCTCGCGTTATTTCAAACATGACAAACAATAGACTTGTTGAAAAGGAAAAATGCAAAGCAAAACATAACGCGAGTGCGTTATGTCTTGCTTTGGGAATCCCAAGCCTTGGGCTTGGGATTTGCTTTGGATTTCCAACCCAAAGGCTTGAAGTGCCTTTTGAACAATCACAGACGTGTTTTTCCAAATTCTTCAAGATTTCACATAATTTCATTCGTGCTAACCCTCAGATTTGCACATGTTTCAACGTCAAACAAATCGAACATCTTAGCTATTTAACGATGTGATTTTTTTCACATTTTAAGAATGTTAAACCTTTCATCTTTAATTTCTTTTGTTTGTGTGTCTATTTTTGGGCAAAAACCACTGTTTGGTCTTTTTTTCATTGTAAATTAATTATTCATTGAAATTTCAAAAAAATTACATATTTAGAAACTAGACTCCATTCTACAAATATTAAAAAAAAAATGATTTTCAATTAGTTTCAAAATTTATAGGGGTAGCACGGCCAAAATTCTATTTTTTAGGATGTGTCCACTTTAAAAATTAGTAAAAAATCAAATATTCATCAAAAAATTATCAGAAAAATCGGGCATAAACTACATGCTATTAGCTAATTTCTCATCGAAGCAATTTTAAAAATACCAAAAAAAAGTTGACCTTTTGAGGGAGCCACAAAACATGTTATGTTATGTTTTTTTGACAAAAACAAGACCAATTTCTATGGCTCCCTCTTTTGAACCCTTTAATCTATGCCATTTTAAAAAAAAATAGTAGTTTAGAAAGTAGACTCAGAGCACTACGAACATTGTTTTGGTTGCATCTCCAAATTTTGAGTGTAACTATGCTCAATTTCTCATTCAAGGCCAGTATTTCCTGATTTCAGAAAAAAAGTGGCCACTTAAGACCCCTCTTTGGCCCCCCATCTTCTTGCACTTACCCATAGGCTTGGCATTTCAATGCAACATCTTCTTCATTTAACCTTCATGGCCTCTAATCCCTGTCGTGCCCCTATTCTTTGCTTTATCGATCAATTCCCTTGATTGACCTATCTCCTCTATTTGGCCTCTCACCTGACTGGCTTCCTTTGTTTGACCTCTGCTCTTCGGCCTTTTCTTCAATCTGCAACTTTCATTTCGGCCTCTCAGCCGACTGGTCTCCTTTGATCAGCCTCTCCTCCTGCTCTGTATGCATTTGACCTCCTCTATATAAAACATCGACTCTTCATCTTCTAACATTTTTGGCTTGTTCTTTCTTGCCCCTTGCCATAACAGCTGCTTTTATTCTATTCGGCCAATTACTTGGCCCTGCCAACTCAACCTTCTCCAATCTTCGGCAATCAACCTGATATCTTTACCAACTGACAGCCTTTTCTTGCTTGGCCTTATTCTTATTCACCCGATCTCCCTCTTTCTTGAACGGCCCTCGATACTTTGGCCTTCTTCATCCTCTTCCAGCCAACCACCATCATTCCTGCCACTTGCCCCTTTTTCCTCTGTTAGCATCTCCCTTAAACTGCCTGCAACCGTAACTGCTCTTCAACCGTTACTATCTTCCCTCGTCATTCATAACTGGTGGCTTGAAAACTACTAACTTCTTCCGACTTGCTCGACTTTATCTATACCTGACCGTTAACCATCCATCTTTCCTCAATTGGTTTATACCTTAGAACTAAAGGTAACTACAATATATTATCTTCTTTCTGTCACTACAGTGATAGTAACTACTTCCACCTATCCCAAAAGAACAAAGACAACAAATTTGTGTGATGCCCTTGCATCACCATTTAGTCAGATACTCTACTCTAGTGATGATAAATCAGGCTTTGGAGCATTTTGTTGGTGGATCGATGGGTCCAATGAAATCTATTGCCCATTTTTCAAAGGGATTTTGTGGCATCACTGGTAGTAGAGGCATCTCATCCCAGTTATTAGGTTTACCTATTCTTTGACATATATTAGATTTTCTTACATGTTCCTTAGCATCATTATATAGAGTTGGCCACCATAGGCCAGCTAGTTTAATTCTCCTTATTGTAGCTTCTCTGGAATTACGTCATTCGGCAATTCCACTATGTACCTCTTGCAGGATAGCTTTCCTTTCATGATTATACACCACTCTTCTTAAAATACCATCAGTCCCTTTATGGTGTAATTGTCCTTCTATCAATGTATAGTGTCACTCTGCGTATCAGTGCTTGTTTTTCTTTTTGTGTAAGATTTTCCAGACATTCCCCAGTTGATAATAAGATTGCAACGCTTTCCAATTCTTCTAGTACTGCTATTATCCAGAATAAATGTGTTCCAAGTAGTTCTTCCCCATATATATACGGTTCATCCCTTGTTTCAAGTCTTGATAGATAGTTTGGGCCTTGGTTGTTTTTCCTAGGTTTCACCATTATCTTGAAATCAATTTTTGGAACAATAGTAACCATCTTGATATCCGACCATGATTTGCGGGTTTTTTTAGTAAATATTTTAGAGGTTCATGGCCTGTGAAAAAGATGAATGGGGTGGATAGTAGGTAGTGCTGGTATTTTTGTAATGCGTAGACCATTGCCAATGCCTCTCTTTCGGTGGTAGTGTAGTTTTTCTCAACTGTTGATAGCTTCCTACTGGCAAACGCTATTGGATGATCCTTGTTTCCTTTTGGTTGAGTTAAGACTACCCCTATGGCTATCCCAAAAGCATCCACATGCACATGGAATAGATTATTCCAATCCAGGAAGATACTATAGGTGCTTCTGCAATTTTATGTTTTAGTATATCGAAAGCCTGTTTGGCCTCTGTTGTCCATTCAATGTTTCGTCCCACCTTTTTCTTCAATAGCTCTTCTAAGGGGGTTGTTATTCCAGTGTATCCTTTGATAAATTTCTTGTGATATCTAGTATACCCTAAAAATGTCTTGACTTCTAGAGCATTTCTTGGCAGTGGTAAGTTTTGAATCAAGGCTATCTTCATAGGGTCCACCATTAATCCTTCTTTACATATGATATGTCCCAACAGAGTTCCATAAGGTACTACAAATGTGCACTTTTTTAGGTTTAATGAAATTAGCATGCTTCTGCATCGGTCTAGCATCATCCGGAGGACTTGAATGTGATCCTTTATTAACCCATAATCCATCCAATCATCTAAATATACTTCAATGAAATCATGGATGAAATATTGAAATGTACTAACCATTATCTAGCTAAATATTGCTGGTGCATTCTTCAACCCAAACATCATAACCGTATACATATATGATCCCCATTTGGTTACGAAAGTGGATTTAGGTTGATCTTCTTTGCGGATTTTTACCTAATAGTAGCCTAAGTACCCATTTGTCAATGAATAAATTTCTCTTCCAGCTATTGGTTCCAGTATTTCTTCTGTAAATAGGGTAGGGAATGGATCATGTAGGCATGCTTTATTTAGTTCCCTAAAGTCAATGCACACCCAGATTTCTCTTGTTTTCTTGTTCTGGATCACCATAGGACTTATCCATTCTGTGTCTTCTATCAGTTTGATGATCCCTGTGTTGAAATAAGGGCAGACAACTGAGAGGGGGGGTGAATCAGTTGTCACAAAAACTTTATCTTTTGCTGCATCTAATCTTCTTTCACACTTATTAATAGATTAATGATATAACCATGAAAGCATAAATCAACAACACATGAGTAGAAACATAATCAACACACATAACAACATGATTTTTACGTGGAAACCTAGTTAAGGGAAAAACCATAGTGGGGGTTAACCCACAAGATTTATTCTCTGTTAAAAGAATAGAAAATGGGAAGGCACTTGCCTTTGGGTGCACTACCCAGAGCTCACTACTCAAAAGAGGCTCACTGCCTATAAGAACATTTACAATGTTAACATAGAAAGATTGAACTGAGAAACAACATCTTATGGGAAGGCACTTGCCTTTGGGTGCACTGCCTAGAGCTCACTGTTGAAAAGAGGCTCACTGCCTACAAGAACATTTACAATGTTAACATAGAAAGATGGAACTAAGAAACAACATCTTCTTCATGCAAATTTCAGTTCCATTGAAGTGTACAATACTTCTGCTCTACCCCCAAACACTTCTTCGCTATCTCCTCATCCTTTACTGCTCTTCCTCTTCTTTGCTCTGCCTTTCTTCCGTTCTTAGGATCTTATCATTTTTGTACAAGGATGACTTTCCACGACTCAACCAAACATATTTATATGCTTCATTAACCTTCGAATAAACATCAAGGTCGGCACTACAAACATCTGACTTAATGCGAATCACTATACTATCAGCCAAACATAGCTGGGACCCAAATCTTCCTCGAACAACACGCTACACTTCATAGAATCTCTCTTAGATCATCTGCAACATGCACAAAGCATCCGGTCGGCCAAGACTAGAAAGAATAGCAACACCCAAGGACAAATCTTCAACCACGAGCTCAATCCTCAATGCGGATCACCAACACAATAGGCACATGATCCAGAGACCACCACAAGCACAATGAAATCAACAAGAACAATCGCACCACCTCACTTCACCAGAAGCACTTGCATCTCCATCCAGGAACTTAAGAACTCTGACTATTATGACTGTCACACTAGAAAGATTTCTTGCGGACCTCCAAACCACTAACCTCTTGAGTTGACGATACACACCGACATCCCAAACACACCTGTAGATCCGCAAATCATAATATTCCAATGCGGATCAATCCGGACCAATTTTTTGTCACTCTATCACCTCTAAACAACTGCAAAACTTGGTTCTACTCAGATGGCCATAACTTCACAAATTCTTCATGTGGATCCCTCAAATCTTAACTGGAACAACTTCAGACAATCCTTTACAACACCCTTTGGTGCACAGACTCTGATCTTCATCTCACTGGGAATATGGGGCAATCTACTTCACTGAACTGCATTGTCTTCATTGTCTCTTATAGAGATGTAACTCACTTGTTTCTTCTGAAGAGGATAATTTTTTCAATATCTTCAACATACAAGTCTTCTAGAATGGAATACAATTAGCACCAATGACAACACCAATTAGGCACATATTTGCAACAATCTCCCCCTTTGTCATTGATGGCAACATATGATGTGAAAAACTATTTCAACCATCAAGACAAGAACTTCTCCCCCTTTCTCTTATCGCACCTGCAACCATTTTCTTTAATGCTCTCCCTTTCACCATCAACTGCTTACTTCCAAGTTTTTCACATGACTTCTCTCCCCCTTCGACATCAATGGCAAAGGGCACATATTTGCAATCATCTCTTCCTCTTTTTGTTTCTTAATCCAGAATCAGCATATGGACTACTCCCCTTGAGTAGCAACTCCTTAACACCAATCTAGATCACAAGATATGACTGTGAATTCTACCAGACTGATGCACATTAGTGCACCTTAGTTCTGAACAAGAGGGGTAATAACCCCTAGCATCACTCTGAGATACTCAAAAGTGTCGAAATAAGAGCAAACAACTGAGAGGGGGGGGTGAATTAGTTGTCTCAAAAACTTTTATCACTTGCAGCAATTTACCTTCTTTATCACTTATTAACAAATTAATGATATAAGCATGAAAGCATAAATCAACAACACATGAGTAGAAACATAATCAACACACATAACACTAGGATTTTTACGTGGAAACCTGGTTAAGGGAAAAACCACGGTGGGGGTTAATCCATAAGAAATTATACTCTGTTAAATGTATTACAAATGGGGAAGGCACATGCCTTTAGGGCACACTACCCAGAGCTCACTGCTCCAAGAGGCTCACTGCCTACAAAGATGATTTACAAGAAGATTATAGATTGTTTGAACTGATGAATATCATCTACCAATGCAGAAGTTTAGTTCCGGTTAAGCACAAAATACTGATCTTACACACTTCATCCTTATTCTACCCTATTTCACTCTTAGGCCATAATCCAAGCTTAGATTTTTATTTTTGCACTTCTTTATGCCTTTTTCACACTTACTCCATCACCACTTCACACACACTTCAAAACACTTGAATCCATTGGCTATATATATCTGTATCAAGAAATTCAATCAACTGTAGTCAGCTTCAAGAAAACATAGAACATTTGTTAAGAACTCTACTCTGTCGGCTGAATCAATGCACAATCAACAATGTAGACCAGAAACCTATGTTCTCAAATCATCAATCATGTCAGCTAATACCACTGGTTATCACAAATTACTTAACCAACAACTTTTCTTCATCTGGACCAAGATCAAATACTAGGTTGACCTGTTCTTCTTCTGACTGTAGTGACTAACTGGAACCCGATACTCAGATGCTTATAACTTTTGAATCCTTCATCACCGGAGGCTAAATTCCTATATTTAGATAGTCCTGACAATCCTTATTACTCCCTCAGATCCGCAGCATACTGTGATTTACCATCGGAGAGATCCAGACACAGATACTAGACCCTATCGCATGCTTTGTTTCTGACTACCCAGACTTGGACAAATCTTCACTCTGACTTTCGATATGAACAAATTATGTAATGCGAATATGTAAGATGGACTTAGTTTCCATCAATGACAACATCTGTCATGCATAGCAGTGTCTCTAGCCAACAAAAAATGTCCTTAGGAAGAGGCTTAGTGAAGATATCTACAATTTGATCTTTTGATGAAACAAATTCCAATCTAACTTCATTCTCATTTACCTTCTCTCTCAAAAAGTGAAACTTGATAGATATGTGATTTGTCTTTGAATGCAACACCGGATTCTTTGAAATATTTATTGCACTTGAATTATCACAGAAGATTGTAACAGGTTCTTCAAACAAAACTCTGATATCCTTCAACATTTGCTTCATCCACAAAACTTGAGTACAATTACTTGCTGCCGCTATGTACTCTACCTCTATAGTAGACAGAGATATTGCCTCCTACTTTTTGCTCAACCAAGAAACCAATCTCTTTCCCAAGAAAAATGCACCTCCACTAGTACTCTTCCTGTCATCCACATCTCCTGCCCAATCACCATCTGTATATGCATGATGAGTGAAATCATCACCCTTAGGATACCATAAGCCATAGTCATGTTCCCTTCAGATATATGAAAATTCTTTTGACTGCTACAACATGAGATTCTCTAGGATTAGCTTGAAATCTAGCAACAAGGCCAACTGCATTCATAATATCAGGTCTGGTATGATTCAGATAAAGCAGTCCTCCAATCATTGATCTATACCTTTTCTGATCTACCTTAGGGGAATCATCATTTTTACTCAACTTACATCTGGTTACCATAGGAGTACTTACTAGTTTTGAATCCTCCATTCCAAAATTTTTCAACAATGCTTTCACATACTTAGACTGACATATGAAGATGCCTTTTTCTAACTGAATGATTTGCAGACCTAAGAAGAAATTTATTTCACCAAGCATGGACATCTCAAATTCACTTTGCATCTGATCAGCAAATTTTTTACACATAATCTTTCACATACTTAGACTAACATATGAAGATGCCTTTTTCTGACTGAATGATTTGCAGACCTAAGAAGAAATTTATTTCACCAAGCATGGACATCTCAAATTCACTTTGCATCTGATCAGCAAATTTTTTACACATACTCTCATTTCCACCAAAGGTGATGTCATCAACAAATACCTCAACAATCAAGATGTGTTCATGATCAATTTTGAAATAAAGATTATTGTCAGCAATGCCTTTGTTAAAGCCTAACTTTAGCAGATGCTTATCTAATCTTGCATACCAGGCTCTTGGGGCTTGTTCAAGTCCATACAACGCTTTCTTTAATCTGTAGACCTTATCCTCTTGATCAGACAACTAGAATCCTTCTGGTTGCTCAATGTAGACTTCTTCTTCCAACTCTCCATTCAGGAATGCTGACTTGACATCCATCTGGTAGACTTTGAAATTTTTGTAAGCAACAAAGGCAAGAAATAATCTAACTGCTTCAATTCTTGCCACCGGAGCAAAAGTGTCTTCAAAATCAATTCCCTCTACCTGAGAGTAACCTTTGCACACCAATCTTTCTTTGTTTCTCACAACTTCACCATCTTCATTCAATTTATTCTGGAAGACCCATTTAGTTCCAATTATATTTTTGTTTTCAGGTCTAGGATCAAGATCCCAAGTATGATTCTTTTCAGTTTGTATTAATTTTTCTTCCATTTCTTTTACCCAACTTTCATCATTACAAGCTTCATTCACTGATTTTGGTTTAATCTTTGAAATCAGACAATACTCCTCTTGTTCTTCAACAATTCTTCTTCTAGGTTGAACACCATTATTTTTATCTCCTATGATCTGATTTTCAAAATGATTCAATCTTACATAGCTGGGAGTTTTGAGATTTTCTTCAACTTCTAATTCTTGAACTTCTTCCTCAACATTTGCATTAGCTTCTTGAGTCACTGGATTCTCTGGAGTAAATTGAACTTGCTTTCCTTCATTTAGACTTTCATTTTGATCATCTGATTCATATCCACAAAACCTTGAAGGTCTCTCCTTGCTTTAATCAACCTTAACATTAGCACTTTCAACAATCTTTTTCAATCTCTTGTTAAAGCACCGGTATGCCTTGCTTTGATTAGAATAACCCAAAAATATCTCTTCATCACATCTTGCATCAAACTTGCCTAGATCTTCATCTATTTTGATATAGCATTTACTACCAAAAACTCTGAAATATTTCATAGAAGGAGCATTACCAAACCATAGTTCATAAGGTATTTTACCAGAATTATCTTTGATCTGCACTCGGTTAAGAGTGTAGACAACAGTACTTACAGCATCTCTCCAATAGACAAGTGGAATATTTGCTTACATCATCATGGTTCTAGCAGCCTCTTGAATAGTCTGGTTCTTCCTTTCCACAACTCCATTCTGTTGAGGAGTCCTAGGAGCAGACAACTGTCTTCTTATTCCATGCTTTTCACAAAATGCATTAAACTCACCAGAGATAAACTCTCCACCTCTATCAGATCTCAAACACTTTATATTCACACCAATCTCATTCTCCCCCCTAGCCTTAAACACTTTGAATTTGTTAAGAGCCTCTGATTTCTCTCTCCAGAAAGTGACCCACATCATCCAGGAGTGATCATCAATTAGCAACATAAAGTATTTGTCTCCTTGCAAACTCCTAACCCTAGCAAGACAACACAAATCAGTGTGCACAAGTTCCAACAATCCACTTAAAGATTGCTCTTTACTCTTGAATGTAGCTCTGTTCTGTTTGCCCAATTGGCATTTCTTACAAATGCTATTGGTAGGTTTCAAAAACTTTGGAAGATCTCTTTCAACCTGAGTAGCACTTATCTTGACAATGTTGTCAAAGTTTACATGACACATTCTCCTATGCCATAGCCAACTCTAATCAATCTGAGCAATCAAACAACTTTTACCAGTACCACTTAAATGAAAGATATTACCTCTAGTCTATGCACCAGATGCAATTTCAATTCCAGAGCTTTCCAAAACCATCCTTGAATTGGAGGTCATACCCTTTGTCAACCAACTGTCCAACACTGAGAAGATTATGCTTCAACCCTTCTACATACAAAACATCATTAGTGTTGTGCTTACCATCAAAAGAGATGCATCCTCTGCCACGGATTCTACCAGCTAAATTGTCTCCAAACTTCACAATTCCACCTTCATACTTTTCCATACTTACAAACTTACTCTTAACACCTATCATTTGATGAGAGCATCCACTGTCAATCACCCATTCATCCTTTTCTTCAACCTGAGCAGCCAAGGCTCTTTCCACATTCACACAGCTAGCAGATTCAATAGGCACCGAATCTTCTTCTTTGATGACAATGAACACCCCTTCATTTCCTAAGGTACTTCCCTTATCAGATTCATCATCAGTGACTCCTTCAGCAGCTTCTTGGACATAGTAGCATTTCTTCTGAACCCTAGGTCTGTTAGGGTTTGGCTTTGAAACCCTCTCTAGACATCTTGAGGCAAAATGACCAATCTTATTGCAAGTAAAACATTTGAAAGGCAACTTTCCTTCATACTTACCGGATCCTCTTGGTAATCTTTTGGCAATAAGGGTTTCAATTTCTTCAAGCTCTGTTTCATCTTCTTCAAGTTCCTTCTTTGTTTTTTCATATCTGGTTAGTCTTCTTGAAGAGCTTTCACCTAGATCAAATCTTTGCTTCCTAGAAACACTAGCCTTAAAAGCAGATTTTGATTTAGGAAGGGAATCACCAAACTCACTCATTTCAAATGTTGAAAGCTTGCCAACCAACTGATCCCTTGTAACAGTTGTCACAGTCCTGATCTCCTCAATAGCAACAACTCTATGCTTGTATGAAGTAGGTAAGAATCTGAGCACCTTGCTAACAATCTCTAATTCTTCCAATTTTCCACCTGCACACCTGATACTGCACAGAATTTCATTCACCTTCTGCATGTAGGAAGTGATGTTTTCATCTTCACACATCCTCAAACTTTCGTATCTACCTTTCAGGCTCTACAACTTAGCACATTTGACATATTCATCACCTTCATATAGAGTTTCCAACTTCTTCTAGATTTCATGAACAATTTTCAATTCCAGACATTTGTCATTTCTGTATCAGTCAGGGCACTTAACAATGCTTCTTTAGCCTGAATATTGTTTTCAGCATCTTTGAGTTCATTTGGAGTTGAAGGACCTTTCTCCGGAGGCTTATACTCATCCTTTGTTATTAACCGATAAGCATCACCCATGCATTGCAAGTGACACTCCATGCAACTCTTCCAAAGAGAGTAATTTGTTCCATCAAATCTCAAACTATCCTTCTTGTAAGTCGATATCCTGGATCTCCTCAAGCAGTCAAGCTTCTTTTAGAGGAACCTACTCTGATACCAATTGTTGAAAGAATGGCAGACAATTGAGAGGGGGGAGGGGTGAATCAGTTGTCATAAAAACTTTATCTTTTGCTGCATCTATTCTTCTTTCACACTTATTAACATATTAATGATATAACCATGAAAGCATAATTCAACAACACATGAGCAGAAACATAATCAACACACATAACACTAGGATTTTTACGTGGAAACCGGTTAAGGGAAAAACCACGGTGGGGGTTAACACACAAGATTTATTCTCTGTTAAAAGAATAGAAAATGGGAAGGCACTTGCCTTCGGGCACACTGCCTAGAGCTCACTGCTCAAAAGAGGCTCACTGCCTATAAGAACATTTACAATGTTAACACAAAAAGATTGAACTGAGAAACAATATCTTCTTCATGCAAAGTTTAGTTCCATTGAAGCGCACAATACTTCTTCTCTGCCCCCAAACACTTCTTCGCTATCTCCTCATCCTTTACTACTCTTCCTTTCTTAGGATCTTATCATTTTCGCACAAGGATGAATTTCCACGACTCAACCACACATATTTATATGCTTCATCAACCTTGGAATAAACATCAAGGTCGGCACTACAAACATCTGACTTAATGTGAATCACTATACTATTGACCAAACATAACTGGGACCCAAATCTTCCTTGAACAACATGCCACACTTCATAGAATCTCTCTTAGGTCATCCGCAACATGCACAAAGCATCCGGTCGGCCAAGACTAGAAAGAACAACAACATCCAAGGACAAATCTTCAACCACGAGCTCAATCCTCAATGCAGACCACCAACATAGTAGGCACACAATCCAAAGACCACCACAAGCACAATGAAATCAACAAGAACAATTGCACCATCTCACTTCACCAGAAACACTTGCATCTTCATCCGAGAACTTAAGAACTCTCACTGTCATGACTATCACACTAGAAAGATTGCTTGCAGACCTCCAAACCACAAACCTCTTGAGTTAAGGATACACATCGACATCCCAAATACACCTCTAGATCCGTAAATCATAATATTCCAATGCAGATCAATCCGGACCAATTTTCTGTCACTCTGTCACCTCTGAACTACTGTAAAATCCGGTTCTACTCAGATGGCCATAACTTCACAAATTCTTCATGCGGATCCCTCAAATCTTAACTGGAACAACTTCAAACAATCCTTTACAACACTCTTTGGTCCACAGACTTTGATCTTCATCTCACTGGGAATGTGGAGTAATCTACTTCACTGAACTGCACTATCTTCACTGTCTCTTACAGAGAGATATGTAACTCACTTGTTTCTTCTAGAGAGGCTAATTTTCTCAATATCTTCAACATACAAGTCTTCTAGAATGGGATACAGTTGAAACCAATGACAACAAGGATATGTTGACATCAATGACAACACCGATTAGGCACATATTTGTAACACACTGTGGCCAACATTTTGTCTATTTTTGTTTTCACTTTCTTTTTCATGTTTGGGTTTAATTTGTATGGCCTTTTCCAGATTGGTTTGGTACCTTCCTTCAATTATATTTTCATTATGCCTACTTCTTTAATTCCTTTCATTTCTATAATACTTCAGGGAAATAAGTCTTGGAACTCTGTTAGAGTTTCAATTGTTTGTGCTACTACTTTCTCCTCCCAGTAATGTCGTATCTTTGCTAACTTGGGATCACCCTCGGATGCAATGTTGGATTCTTTGATTTTGAGAGGTTCATTATAGTATTTTTCTTTCGGTTCCTTAATCCCTTCTATTTGTCTTTCTCCTTGGCTAATCTTGATTTTTGGTATTGGTTCTTCTTCCTCATCTTGTGTTTTGTAGCAGTGCTTCTTTAATCCAGAATCCTCCCATTCCATTCAATCCTTAAATATATATACATCATCTTCCTCTGGTGGTATGGAATAGGACTTTGCTACTGATATTTCTTGTTCTTTAATGGGGCTAAAAATGATTTGTTTTATTCTTCCTAATGCAATTTGTATTTGTAGATTCTTACTGAAGAATGAGAAAGTTTGGATGAAATCCTTAGTTAATTCTTCCCATGTACTAGTTTCTGCTCACTTTTCTTGATCTATGTACCAAGTTCTGGCTACCGGACATAAGGTCCAGTATAATAATTAGATATACAACTGGTCATCATATTCATAATTCTCCTCCCAATAGTATTGGCATATCTCCAAGTGTTTCTTAGGTGGGATATCACCTTCATAAGGGGGAATGTCTTCATATTCTCCTACTTCTGGTATGAATCTTTCTAAAATCAAAGTTTTGAATGTTTCCCACTTTCTTATAGTTTGTTTATGGGTATTATACCAACATGTTGTAGTGCAAGTAAGGATATGCAATATTCTGGCCATTCTATCTACTTCATCCGGAAGTATTTGCTTAATTTGATTTAGATATTGTTGTAACTCCCCTATTCTGAAATATTTTGGAAGTTTGGTTTGGGGGTTTTGAGAAAGTAGACTGACTATTCCACGGTCTTTTATGGTGTTCTTCCCTGCTATTCCTGTTGGGCCACACATGTCTTGTCCTACACTGTTTTGTTCTTGTTTTTGTTGGCAAGAGACACTGTGTGGCTTCATAAGTGTTGTCATTGATGGCAACAAAGTCTATCCCACACATCCACAGTACATAGTATGCCTATACCGGAAGTCAGATTGAAGATTGTTTTGGTCCGGTGAATAAGAATAGAGTATGTATCAAGGTCTGACAATCAGGTCTGGATCTCTCAGATGGTGTAATTCAACAATTTGCAGACTTGGACAAGTCAAGAGGGGTATCATGACTACTATATTCCAGAGATTTAGCCCCCAGTGATAAATCATGAAAAATATATGAGCATTTGAGTGTTGGGTTCCAGTCAAACAGAGTAGACAAAGAAAGAACTGACCGGTAGAGTATCAGACTTCAATCCGGATGAGTAAAAGGTGTTGATTAAGCAACTTGTTGGATTATACATTATTTTTCAACATGATTAATGTTGCCTATGTTTTTGATACGCATCACAAATCAAGCATGGATTCAGCTGACAGATCAGTAACTTGTAAATATCTTGAGTGTTCTTGTTGCCGACTAGAAAGTTGATGAAATCCTTGATGTGGATATATATACCAGATGGATTCCAGTATGTATGAGTGAGGCGTGAACAAGTGATGAAATAAAGTGTGAAGAAAAGCAGGGATAAGTGTGAAAGCATCAATTCAAATCTGGTATGTAACAGAGCAACAACATTAAAACAAAGGAAGAATGAAGTGCATCAGATTAGTGTATTGTGCCTAACTGAAACTAAACTCTTGCATTTGTAGATGCTTCTCATCAATTCAAACACCTGATTACCTTCTATAATTTTTGTAGATAGTGAGTCTCTTGTAGGCAGTGTGCCTCTTGTGAGCAGTGTGCTCGGGCAGTGAGCCCTAATTGGCAAGTGCCATTTTGTAATCCTTTATTCTTTTAACAGACAATACAATCTTGGGTTGGTCACCCCATGGTTTTTCCCTTAACAGGGTTTCCATGTAAAAATCCTTGTGTTATGTGTGTTGACTTTATTTATGTTCTTATGATTACATATGCTTTTATGTTTTGATGCAACACTATTTATTAAAGATAACAAAAGAAAAGAAAGTTAAGGAAATTTGAGATAACTAATTCACCCCCCCTCTCAGTTATCTACCTTGTTTCCAACAGTTTTGTTTTCTTAATCATGAAGATCCTCTGGGAGCCACAAAGTCTCCAGGAGTACAATTCTTGGTTGTTTTGTATCCAAGCTTCCAGCACTACCTCGTTGTTTGTACTATCATTAGTACTTTCTATATCCAGTTCCCCTTTTGAGTTGGGTTCTTCCAAAATTTCTTCTTCCGGTATAATGATAGTATTAATTGTTCGGTCCTTATCTTCATAATCCTCTAGATTAACTTCTTCCACATAGGCTTCTCCCACCTTCCTCCCTAGGGGTATATGAACCATCCTTTTATTATTGGCAAATGAAATATTTTCCTTTTTGGCATCAATGATCCCTTTAGAGTCCACAAACCATCTTAGTCCTAGGAGGGCATCAAATGAATCAAAGGTTTCTTTCAAAGTTACTACCTCAAAGTCAACTAATTGTCTTACTCCTTTCACATTTACCTCCACATTTTTCCATGTTCCCAGAGTCTTCATTTTTGGTACCATCTACTAGACTAATGCTATAAGGAGTTGGTTCTAGTGGGGGTTTTCCCATCTGCTCCCACATTCTTTTGGGAATCAGATTGACATCCGATCCTAAGTCAATCATAACCTTGGAGATTTTCTTTTGTAAGATCCATAGTTCAATCATGATTGGTCTTAACTTCCAATGCCTCCCTACTGTCCTTACTTGAGGTAAGGTTATTTTATTCTAGTATTTACTAAGTTGGATTAGTTTGGTGACAAGATCTTGTTTACCTACCACTCTTGCAAACTGTTTAAGGATTCTTACCTCTTGTTCTGTAAAGTAGCTTTGTTCTAGTCTCTCCCTTTCATCTTCTTGTTCCAGAACCCACTTGGTTTGTTTGACATCTCATCATGTTGTTCCTTGGTAGGATAAAATTCATCCTCTTTGAAACTAGTCTCCTCTTTTAAGGTCTCTCGGGTTGGTTTCTCCGTATCTGTGCCCTTCCGGGTTACAACTGCAGCCTTACTCCAGATCTTAGTTGTTGGGTCGGTATGGTAATCACTTCTGGTAATATCTTCTTCTATTATATATCTGTCATTTTTCCTAGTTTTTCGGTACTGTTTCCTTCCTTCTTCTAACTTGTTGGATGTCTTCTGGAGGATCCTAGCCCCTCTTGTGGTTCTGGAATCAGTCTATTTGTCTTTCTGGTTATGTGCACTATAGTACTGTTAGGCTTTTTCACAATTAAATGCCTCATGGTCCTCTTCACCACAAAATCCACATTGTGTCTTATTTTCACCCCAATATTCTATGGTGAAGTGTCCCGGGTTCCCACAATTAAAGCAAGTTGCATCCGCCCACCTACCTCTCCCTCTTCCATGACCTCTTCCTCCTCGAAAGGGTCCATTATCATTGTAGCTTCCTAGTCCCTGAATAGCATTGACACTTCTTTGCCATGATGGGGCTTGGTATCTATGATCCGATGCATACAATAGTCTCTTTGCCAAGCCTTATATATATGCCATCTCTCGGTCATGATCCAGTTCTTCATTTATTTAGAACTTACTGGATGGGCATTCCGAAGTTTCATGTCTATCCCATTCTTCACATATCCCACAATAAATTGAATTTGGTTTTTTTAGGGTGTGGAGGTCCACCCTTAAGGCATTTGCTCTCTTTTCTCCTACTTCCATTGGACACTCGTTTTGGAGGTGGCCTTCTCTACCACAATAGGAGCACCAAATACTAGGCCTTTGTGGGCCAATCTCCCTTTTCATCAGTTCTTGTCTCAACCATAGTTGGTCCATTTCTAGTTGCAATTTCTCCATTTTTCTATTTTCCTTTTCTCTTTTTTTTTTCTCTAGGATTGTCCCTCTATCTGGCATGCTAGCGCAACTAGGTCTAAATATGAATTGAAACTTCTACCATCTAAAGTCATCCTCAACTCTGGGACTATGGCTGATAGGAACCATTCTCTCTTTTGTTTATCCTTTAGTGGTTCATCTAATTGCCTAACCACTTCCTTAAATCTTTTATCAAATTCTAAAATAGACTCATTGTCTCTCTGAGATAACTCCCTTATTTTTCTTACTCCCTCTATTGGAAGCTCTGGACTATCAAAATTTTCTAGGAATGTTGCTTTTACCTCATCCCAAGTTTTATTGTTCTAGGGGTATGTCTTTTGGTACCACTTTAGTGGTTCTTCCCTTAGTGAGACAATAAAGTCAAATAATCTTATACTTTATCTTTGCTCATTTCAGCTCTGCCAGATAGTTTGTAACAAAAAAATGTGTTCTGCAACATTGTTGGTGTCTCTTTCGAAGACTGGCATTTTATTTGATGTGGCCATATCTTCTTCGTCTAATGATTTTTTTTCTAGACTTGTAGTATTGGTACCTTCGTCTCTGGATATATGACTACTCATTGCTCCATCATTTTCACTTCTTCCTCCAATGGTCTCCCACTTGATTGAATGATCGCTATTTAAAATATCTTGATTGACTGTATACATTGTCCAAAATTCCCTTTTCTTGCTTCCTTCTATCTCTTCGTCAATTCCTATATATAATATGACTGGCTCAAGGGGTTCCTTATATATTGGTTTGATCTTAATTGTGTCTCTTTATTACTAATGATGTTTAGTTTATTTAACAATTCCTCAGGGTTTGGTTCTGGTGGTTCCTCCTTCTATTCATTTGCAGTACTATTAGCTTCTGGTTTTCATCCTCCTTTTTTCTTATTTTCAACTGCACCCACATCAATGCACTCAGTACCACCCTTCTTGGTGTGCTCCCCTCATTTCTTTAAGATTTCCTCTGCCATTCTTCCCACTTGTTCCTTTTCTTTTCTTTCTCTCTCTCTCTTTGTTGGTATCTTTCCTCCCTTTCATGAGTTTGCTTTCATCTCCTTTCCTCCATATTCATTTCTATTCCTAATTGAATGATTTCTAATATCTATCTTCCTACTTTGGATCCCCTTATCCTCATCTATGCATTTCTTCTGTATTTCTTATCTTCCTATAACATCTTTTTTAAAAAGAATTTTCTGAACAATCACATCTTTACAAGGACCTTCGAGCTCCTCCCCCTTTTTCATTCGTCATCCCCTAGTGGCCTACCCCCTCTCACAGAGGTGGCTCTAGGCTCTAACAAAGGCTTTGTTCTTTTGTTCTCTCCTATCTTCAAGACTTCTAATTTCTTTTACTGTTCTTTCCAGGGTCCCGACAATGGAACCAATGTTAGCAAGAGAAACTAGGCTTGGTATAGTCTAGAGATTTGTATCCCGATCCTTCTTGTCTAGTCTTATTTATACCCTTGAAGACATAGTATTAGAACGAGTTTGATCAGCAAGAGAATGAATAATTCTAAATCACATATATTAGAAGATAATCATACACATACATTACAAAATTTATTTGCTAATTTAAGCATATTATACATATTTATAGATGTATATTCAGAATATCAACTAGGTAGTTCTAGCATATGCTCTGGTCATATATTTATAATTACTACTTATTCATATTCTATCTCATAGGTTTATATACATGTATCCTTTGAAGTGTCATGACTTTTCCTATTTGTCTTATGCCTTTTTCGAAAGTGAAGTCTTCCTCTAGTTTCTTCCGATGCCTCTGTTCCAGTGTGTTTCGATATCTATTCCAATATCTCTTTCGGTATCTCTTCTGCTAAAAAAAATAGACAACCAAATAGACAAAATCTCAAAAATCCAAACAGGAGATCTGTGACTAGTGACCCTTCGGATCATATCATTATCTCCACAACTACGGTCATCAAAAATAGCTTAGCAAACAATCCCCAAGAAAGGCCCTATGACCAATCGACCATTCTCCATGAAGTCTAGCTCTCAAGCGAGGAGGACCACCCTTGTGTCTCACCTTCTCTCACCTAGCTTCTACCACAAGAGCAAGTGACATGGAGGTTTGTCCATGGCAAGGAGAAGGGTCTGTGTACTTCATCAAGGCTGACTCAACCACCCCAGGCTATCAAATCATGTTTTGAAGTGTACATATTTTGGTAAACCTGACATGAACAACAAAAAACTTTTGATAGATTCATTTTGTGTTTCTATTGCTTCAACAAATCCTTTTGAGATGGATTCTTTCACATTTTTGCACATTTCACGATGTTTCATGCAAAAAGTCCAAGGGAATGTCCCTTCGAGTAAAATTACAAATCCAAAAGGGATCCAAAAAAATCCCCACAACTTTGACCAAATCAAAACATGACCAATGAGCATTCAATCTGAGATCCATCAAGATGATCAACCCATAATAAGCCATAGAAAAATGGCCATCAAAATGGAGAATAAAGTGTGGTGTCAAGAAAAGAACTTACAAGAAGATGAGGAGGTACAAAAATCACTCCTTGTAGTAGATCAAGATAAAAAAGTCCACATGTGAAGTGTCATTAAAAAGAACAAATAGGGTCACTCAAACCCGAAAGAAAAACAATTCACCACAAGGTGACAAAACTCAAAGGAATGGATAAAGCCTCATTGTTAGTGTTAGGAAAAGTGTCTCAACCTTGCAACCTCGAAAGGTTACTATTCTCCTAGTTTTGGTCCTTCTGAATACCATTTATCTTGGAGAATGGTCTGGAACTTTCAAAGTTTCCAAACGAGCTAAAAATAGTGAGACTTACTATTTTTAGTAAGTCCTTTGATTGAGCTTAGATTGACCTGAAATTCTTCCAAGAAGGTGTAGAATAGCTAAATGAACATCTGAGGTGAGTTTCATCTCAAGATCATATTAGGATTGTGAGATATTAAAGTTTTTATTTTTTGAAACTGCCAGAAAAAATCTTTGAACTCAATTACCAGAATTGAAACTTCTCTAAACATCTCAAAAATTATCATAACTAGTGTAGCTAGTTATAGGATGATAGATCTCTTCACGAGCTTTCTAACGCATTAAACGGTTCATCAATCGGACACCCAGATCAAAAGTTATGGCCTTCGAAAGTTAGACCTTCTATTTTGGGAAATGTAAAAATGTGTTGAACACATAAAAGAGTTGTAAAGAGGAGAGTTACACGTGTTGATGTGTGGTTTGGCACATCACAAGGCATCTTTGATTGGAGATAATTTGGGTGCCACTTTATGGGTGGTTTTGGCTCATGGTTTTGTAATTACCGGTAATGGTTTACTGGATTGCATCTCCTATATATCAGGAGCTTGAGATGGAGGTTGTGTGTAAGAATCTTATAGATGTCCAATTACCTCCTGGATCTCTGGTTGGATATACTCTTGTAAAAGCTTTCTTTGCAAGTATATTGTAATCTTCATGATTCCTTAATAATATATTGGGTGGCTTTGGAGTGTGGGGTTTTTAACCTAAAAGGGTTTTCCCCACGTATATCTTGTGTTGTGAGTTTTGTGTTTGCATTTGGAAGTTATTATTTTTTTGTTAATGTGCATCTTAATCTGTAACTATAAAAGTAAAAAATTGCATAAGTTTTTCCTCAGTAGATCAGTGTAGGAAGCATTTCCACATACCTTGCTTCCTTTCAGTTGGTATCAGAGCCTAATCACCTTTGGTTCTAGTTGTTGGGTAGAGGGTTTTTTGAGTTAACCTTCATTTGAGTGGGAGCTTGTGCAGAGGATTTTGAAATCTTTGTTGCAAGTAAGAGATGGTGAGCACATCTAGGAGGTTTGAGATAGAGAAGTTTAATGGCAATAATTTCAAGTTGTGGAAACTCAAAATGGAGGACATGTTTGTAGATCAAGATTTATGGGAAGTTGTATCTGGTATAAAACCAACAACAATGTCTCAAGAAGATTGGGATCTTAAAGATTGAAAAGCTAAGGGTTTGATAAGACTCTGTTTGGCTGATTCAGTGCTCCTGAATATC
Source organism: Cunninghamia lanceolata (assembly GCA_027924645.1). Lineage (NCBI taxonomy): Eukaryota > Viridiplantae > Streptophyta > Pinopsida > Cupressales > Cupressaceae > Cunninghamia > Cunninghamia lanceolata. The sequence continues at coordinate 6,670,329 of BSBN01000578.1, read as the reverse complement.
CATGAAGAGAAGACTGCAAAGGAACTTTGGAAGAAGCTTGGAGATGTTTACTAGGCTAAATCCCTAGTGAACAAGTTATTCCTGCAAAAGAAATTGTATTCTCTGAGGATGGAAGATGGAGGATCTATCATTGATCACCTAAATACATTCAATATGCTTGTTGCCCAGTTGACTTATGTTAGTGTGAAGATGGAGGAGGATTGGTGTATGACATTACTATGTTCCATACTAGATTCATGGGACCACCTTGTTATGGCCATTGGGAGTACCACTACTACCTTCAAGATGGATGAAATGGTCTCTTCATTGTTGTTTGAAGAGATACAGAGAAAGTCTTTCGAATCAGCTAAGGAGGCTCTTGTGGTTCATGGTAGATCTAAAGAGAAGGGAAGGAAAAAGGATAAGAAGAAGGAAGAAAAGGATGATCCAAATCTCGTGGGAGATCTAAGCCTCCCAGAAAGTCCAAGGCTCTATGTTGGAACTGTGGCACACCTGGTCACTTCCGCAAGGAGTGCAAGGAGGAGAAAAAGAAAAAGAAGAAGAATTATGATTTGGATTTCGACAAGTCCTCTCAGGATGAACGAGAAGCATTTGTCGTTGCCTTGGCAACACATGCATCTGAGGATGTGTGGCATATTGACTCTGGTGCATCTTTTCACATGACATCGCATCGGGGCTAGTTTTCAAAGTATGAAGAATACGATGGTGGATAGGTGTACTTGGGTGAGATTCTCACCTGAATATTGTTGGCCATGGAAGAGTCTTGATTTGATTCCCTGATGGATGAGTAAAGGGAATCAATGGTGTTCTGCATATCCCTGGTTTGACACAGAACCTTCTTTCTTTAAGTAAATTGAATGATGTGGGTGTGCAGGTTGTTTTCTCGAATGGAGGATGCAAGATGACTAGAAGATCTATGGTGTTAGCTAAAGGTGTTTAGATTGGCACTCTATTTTAGCTTGATGCATGCACAGTTCAATACAATAATGCCTCTATTTCGAAGAAGAGAGATTCAAAGTCTTCATCCTCACCATTAGAACTAGTAGCGAAGAAGACTGTGTGGTCGTGCTTTCTGGGTACCTAAGGGTGCTCATTCTATGGAGATGAAACTTCCAGCTAAGAAGACAATGTTATGGTACCAAAGGCTTGGTCACATTGGTGAAAAGGGTTTGAGGACCCTGAAGAATAAAAATCTTGTTGAGGGTATGAATGATTATAACCTTGAGTTCAATTTCTGTGAACATTGCATTTATGGAAAACAAAACTGTGTTCAATTTTATTCTAGTTCTCACAAATCTTCTAAGGTGTTGGACTTAATTCATTCTGATGTGTTTGGTCTTGTTAATGTTCCTTCAATTTCAAAATCTGTTTACTTTACTTCATTCATTGATGATTAGCATAGAAGGACATGGGTGTATTTCCTTATAAGTAAATTTGAAGTCTTTAATAGATTCAAAGAGTTTAAAGCTCTTATATAGAATCAAAAGGATAGAAAGATTAAGTGTTTGAGGACTAACAAGGGTAGTGAGTTCTGTTTAGTAGATTTCAACAAGTTCTGTAAAGAATGGGGGATTGAGAGGCACAAGACAACTCCGTATACCCCTTAGCAAAATGGAGTTACAGAGAGGATGAATAAAACGTTGATGGAGAGGGCAAGGAGTATGCTAAGTGGAGTTGGTCTTGAATAAAAGTTCTGGGATGAAGTTGTTGCTACCACTTGTTACCTGGTTAATAGGTCTCCTACGTCAGTGCTTGTTGATAAGACACCTATGGAGGCATGGTCTGGTAAAAAGCCTTCATTAAGACACATTCAAGTATTTAGTTGTGAGACATATGCACATGTACCTAAGGAGAAGAGGTCTAAGTTGGAGAACAAGGATGTAAAATGTATCTTCATCGATTATGGCATCATTGTGAAAGGCTACAAGCTTTGGGATCCAGTAGCTGAGAGAGTTTTGTATAGCAAAAGCATGATCCTCAGAGAGCTCAATCCTTCTTCTGTTGACTTGTAGCCAAAGAAAGAAGAGAAGAAAGATGATGTGGTTCAGCTTCCTTCCACTCATGAGAAAGTTAAACCAAAAACACCTATTGGATCTGATAATGAGGAGAGCTCTAGTAGCTCTAAAAGTTTAGAAGAAGATGAAGAACCTCAACCTCAACCTTTGAGGAGGTCCACGCGGATAAGGTAGCAACTTGATAGGTTTGGTTATTCATTGCATGATTCCAGTTATATTTTTGCTTTGATTTCTAACACTGATGAGCCTAGCACTGTGAAAGAGGCTATGGGTATGAAAGATGCATGTTCTTAGAAGGAGACCATGAAAGAGATGGCTTCTTTGGAAAATAATAATACTTGGGACTTGGCACCTTTGCCTAAAGGACGAAAACCTATAAGATACAAATGGGTGTTCAAAAAGAAATTCGGTGTAGATGGCAGTGTTGAGAAATATAAGGCTAGATTGGTTGCGAAGGGGTATTCTCAGGTGGAGGGAATTGACTATGGTGAGATTTTCTCTCCCATTGCAAAGCTGACATCTATTTGGTTCCTGTGATCTCTTGCAGCAGCATATGATCTAGAAGTGGAACAGATGGATGTGAAGACAAAATTCCTTCATGGTGACCTGGAGGAGGAAATCTATATGTCATAGCCAGAGCACTACATGATGAAAGATAAAGAAAATCTAGTTTGCAAGTTGAAAAAGTCTTTGTATGGTTTGAAACAATCTCCTAGGATGTGGTACCAGAACTTTGATGTCTTTGTGTTGAGTATTAGATTTTAGAGATCAAAATAAGATCATTGTGTTTACTACAATTTTGACAATGATCACATTCTCATTATTGCATTGTATGTCGACGATATGTTACTCATTGGGAATGGTAAAAGTTTGATTTCTGATTTGAAGTCTCAGTTGTCAACAAGTTTGAGATGAAAAATCTAGGGGCAGCTTGGTATGTTCCGGGAATGGAAATCAGAAGAGATAGAGCAAACAGAAAACTTTGGTTAGGCCAGAGTAAGTATGTTAAAACTATGTTGGAGAGACTCAGCATGATGGATTGTAGACCTTTGACTATTCCTGTTACAATGGGGACAAAGTTATTTGTTAAAGATTGTCCAAAGTCTTTTTCTAAGACAGAGGATATGATTGGAGTTCCTTATGCTAGTGCAGTTGGCAGTTTGATGTATGCGATGGTCTACACGAGACCAAACATTGCCCAAGCAGTGGGAGTCCTCAATCGATTTATGGCTAATTCTGGATGGGTACGTTGGGATGCAGTGAAGAGAGTGTTCAGATATTTGTGGGGTACTTTTGAGTATTCCTTATGTTATCATGGTTATCCTACAGAACCTCGGCATTCACTTTGTATTCATGGATTTATGGATTCAGATTGGGCAGGTGACATTGATAGTAGGAGATCCACCAGTGCTTATGTGTTCACTATGTTTGGTGGTGTTATTAGTTGTATGAGTAAGCATCAACCTATAGTCACTTTGTCCACTACTGAAGCTGAGTACATGGCAGCAACTCATGCTTGTAAAGAAGCCATTTGGCTTAAGAGATTGTGTTCTGATGTTGGGTTTGATGCAGGGAAGATTACTATTTGTTGTGATAGTCAGAGTGCCATATGTTTGGAAAAGAATCCTACTTTCCATGCAAGGACTAAGCATATTGATGTCCAGTACCATTTTTTTCATGACATGGTAAAGGATGGGAAGGTAAACTTAGAAAAAGTTGAAACTTTGATGAATGTTGCAGATTCCTTCACAAAACTTCTGAGCACAAAGAAGTTCAGATGGTGTTCAGAGTCTATGGGCCTCACGACCCCTAGCAATTAAATCATGGTGTTGATACTCCCTTTTCTCTTGCAAGGTGTTTGACAAGTGGGAGAATGTTAGGAAAAGTGTCTCAACCTTGCAACCTCGAAAGGTTACTATTCTTCCCAGTTTTGGTCTTTTTGAATACCATTTATCTTAAATAATGGTCTGGAACTTTTAAAATTTCCAAAAGTTTCCAAATGAGCTAAAAATAGTGAGACTTAATATTTTTAGTAAGTCCTTTGATTGACCTCAGATTAACCTGAAATTCTTCCCAGAAGGTGTGGAACAACTAAGTGAACATCTCGGGTGAGTTTCATCTCAAGATCATATCAGGATTGCGAGATATTAAAGTTTCTATTTTTTGAAACTACCAGAAAAAGTCTTTGAACTAAATTACTAAAATCAAAACTTCTCTAAACATCACAAAAATTGTGGTAACTGGCATAACAGGTTATAGAATGATAGATCTCTTCACGAGCTTTCTGACACATTAAACGGTTCGTCAATCAGACACCTAGATCAAAAGTTATGTCCTTCGAAAGTTGGACCTTTTGTTTTGGGAAATGTAAAAACATGTTGGACACATAAAAGAGTTGTAAAGGGGAGATTTACACATGTTGGTGTGTGGTTTGGCACATCACAAGACATCTTTGATTGGAGATAATTTGGGCACCACTTTATGGGTGGTTTTGGCTCATGGTTTTGTAATTACCGATAACTGTTTACTGTATTGCATCTCCTATATATCAGGAGCTTGAGATGGAGGTTGTAAGAATCTTATAGATGTCAAATTACCTCCTAGATCTTTGGTTGGATATACTCTTGTAAAAGCTTTCTCTACAAGTATATTGTAATCTTCGTGATTCCTGAATAATATATTGGGTGGCTTTGGAGTGTGGAGTTTTTGACCTGAAAGGGTTTTCCCCATGTATGTCTTGTATTGTGAGTTTTGTGTTTGCATTTGGAAGTTGTTATTATTTTTTTGTTAATGTGCATCTTAATTTATAACTGTAAAAGTAAAAATTTGCATAAGTCTTCTCTTAGTAGATCAGTGTAGGAAGCGTTTCCGCATACCTTGCTTCCTTTTAGATAGATCTTATAGCAACCTTGGTCCAACAAATCAAGACCCTTAAGGCTAAGAGTGTCAAAAATATTGTCAAAACAAAATTAGGAAAAAACCTAGGGCATAGGGAAATCATTTCATTGACGATATCGAATCAAACCAGGGGGCAACACAAAATTCTCCTCATATAAACTTCTATTCTCATGACACACATAATGAAACATTCATGCCTCCCTTGCCCTCATCATCCAACATGACAAGTCTCAATCAAATAGATGGGATTCCTATGATGCAAAATCAACCACAAATAATCCCACCTCATTTTCAAAGCATAAACATGACACCATCTAGTTATCCAACCTTTTTAGGATATCAACAAGCTAGCATACCCTTTCAACAAGCACAACAAGCTTCACCTAAAGGGCTAATGTTTGGAGGAATAATACCCTCTACACATAACCCCCTCTTAGTAACACACCTTGAATACTTAAAGGAGCCTCTTGACTACAACATTTGTCAAGTCATATTACCACACCCTCTCCCTAAGCTTCCAAAATTTAAAGGAGAGGGTGATCCCAACTCTCATAACAAGGCTTACATCTTAATAGTGCAAGAACTCCTTCCTTGGAATGAGGTGGTACAAATTTTTTTTCCAAAGACTTTAGATTGGTACTATCGACTTCCAGAAGCATAAATCCATTCTTTTAGGCAACTCATCAATCAATTTGTGGCTACCTTCGATATAAACAAACTGGTCAAGATAGGAATACAAGAATTTTTAACAATCAAACAAGAAGCCAACGAATTGATTGCACATTTATTAGATGATGTAGGAAAGTTCTATATTCTTCAACTAGCGCACCAAACATGGATCATAAGGAAATTTGTGATCTCTTCTTACACGCTCTCAACAATGGCATACAAGGAGTTCAAAAACTCCCTTACAAATCATATGAAGAAGCACTCAAAAGTGCCCTTAGAATTGACCAAGCTTCTATTGATAGTGGAAGAAGGAAGTATGATGTCAATGGAAGGTTGATAAACCATGATAGAAATAACAAATCCTCAATGAACAATCATAACATAGATGGATCAACAAACACTTCAACATCTAGAAACAACAATAATTGTGACTACGACAGTAATACAAATTTGGGGAACCAAAATGTCAACAACTATCCCCTAAGAATCAACAAGCAATCGTACAACAATCATCATAAACAACAAGATCACAATCATGATAAATATTGCTCATTTCACAAGAGAAGGGGGCATGAGATCAAGTCATGTCAGGGGTACCATAGCTTCATATAAAACCTCTCAAAATGTCAATAAAAAGCATTCATGAATACATTCTCATAACATGAAGAACTTAGTCCCAAAATCCATCAAAACACCTTTGATCAAAAAACACCTTAGGCCTTGTGGGATTAGATAAAGATCAAAAAATTTGTGTCACCCAAAGACCAAAATGACTAGATGACACCTCCAACAATTCAAAATTTTATCACATATTAGAACTTCTCAAAAGTTCTCCTATGCACAAGAACTCTCTCCTCAAAGCCTTAGATGTAGGCCATCTAGTTCAAAACACTCCAAGTGAAAAGTGTTCTTCTTCAACATTTGATTTTGAAAAGTTTCCCTCAGACAATGACATAACTAAACAAGGTGATCTTTCCCTCCATCTGATAGTCCAAGACTATTTAATTAAATGTGTAATGATTGATGATGGATATGCAATCAACATATATAGTCTCTTTCTCTATTGTTCAAAGAATGGGTTATGACAATACTCAAATCATATAAGAAACTTCCATCCTTAGAATTCATGATAGCCCAAACATTCGAACCATGAGTAAGGTGAATCTTCAAGTCAAATTGGGTCCCAAAACCCTCCCAATTGAATTTCATGTCATAAACAAAGAAACCACATACAACATGATCCTAGGAAGGCCTTGGATCCATACGATGAGGGCCATTCCCTCCACACTATTTCAAAAAATACACTTCTTGCATATGGGACAAACCTATGTCATCAAAGGAGATCATGATCCTTTCAACCTTTATAGAGTTGAACAAGTCAAAAAGAAGGCAAAGACCATGGAAATCACTAGTGACCCAAAAATGAACACTTTTGTAAAAGGAGAGACATTTAAACAAATTGCAAACATAGCCAAGGCCTCAAAATGTATAGGAAAGGGGGTAACAAGAGAATTCCCCTTTGATCCCCACTCAACAAAATCTTATGTTCCTTTCAACTTAGTGGCCATTCCAATCGAGCCAGGCATAAACATTCATATGATAGAAATCATGGCTAAAGAAGAAGAACCAAAACCTACACAAAAACTAGGAGAGTCAACACCAACTCCAGTTGCCCCTCAAGATTTCAAAACAAATATGGGAGCTCAACAAGAACAAAAAATGATAAAGCTAGGGGGTAAATCATCAAACAATGAAACATGTGAATACACAAAACTCATCAATAAATACAAAGACATTTTTACACCAAGTATTTGAGTGTCTTTGCAAAGACTTTCAAGTGAAATAGGACATGCCCATACATAGTTAAGGAAGACATCAGAAACAACACTACCTCTTGTGAATTATGGAAGGAGAAGAGTTCAAGACCTCAAAACGTTGTAAAAACCTACAAATCCAAAAACAAATAATTCAAAAATCCATAAAAAACATAAAATCATAAAAGATCAAAATTTCGCATTCTTGATTCTATTTCATCATGCATTTTGGGAGTGTCATGTTCTTGTTCATTTTTTGTCCTAGTAAGGGGTCTAAGGTTACTTAGGTATAGGTTGACCCTTTAAGCCTTTGAGATCCAATTATAATTCATGTTAATCACTTATCACTATTAGCCTACTACATTTTCCCAATGATTCTGATCAAAGCCTAGCTCTTAACTCTACATTGATCACGCTCTTAATGATTCATTTTGTTAAGTCTAAGTGAAGTTAGCATTCAAACCCATAGTGTTCAAAGGAAGCTTGCAAGTAGAGCTTCCCCATTCTTCCATAATAGAAAAGAAGTCTGACTAGACTGTGAAAACTTTTGGTGGTGCTCAAACCCTTATCTTTCCTAGCCAAAAACACCAGGAAGATCATGTAATGTCTCATTTTTGGTGCATAGACCTTTTGTGCATGTTATGCTTGTTCCTAGTCTTCGAAAGGCTATTTAGTGTGTTCGGAAGAACTCCAACATTCTTGGAATGGTTGTGGCTTAGTATGGAAAAGTAGTTGTTCATGGTTTTTAGTTTGGTTAGTCATTTGGAGTTCACATATGCTTTCAAAATTCAATTCCGACCTCTTTGGTGCTCTGTAACTTTCTTGGAGAAACATACTATTTTTAGACAGTCACCTGACAGCCTCCAATTTTCATCCCAAGTCCTCTACTACACTTTAATTTGGTTACAGTTGTTTGATTAGTGCATTTATATGCTTTCCATAGCTTGGGGCTATTTTCGGTAGTTTAATTAATATTTCACTAGAGTCACCTAAGGTTTGGAGTTAGTATTAGCAACTTAGTGTAATATTATTTATAAGGTGGATATAAATGTTTTTATTGAACTCATGGAGATCTAAGTTGAAGTTTTAATTGTGGTGCTCACTTGGGAGTTGTAAGATTGAGTTCATATAGTTGCCTTGGTTTTATTTCATATTATAAAGTTGGCAACTTATATTATTTTAAAAGTAAGTTTATTAAGTTTGAGCATTGGAAAAAAAACATTTTATTTCCCAAAGTGAGCCCTCACTTTGGTGGAAATAAATGCTCATTAAAATCCCTTAAGACCTTATATTATATTTTATTCTTCTTGGGCATGTACAGGAAAAAATTATATAAGGAAGAATTGAACACTCATGGAGTTTCTTATGTAATATGATTATGAAATTTATTCTTCTGTGAACCAGAGCTATTGAGCTTGATTCATCTAGGGTTGTTTAACCCATCAATTTTGTTGGTTTCAGTAGTGATACATCTGCCCAAGCCAGTGGGAGTGATTTTCATCTAGAGGATCCTATGTGCAAACATGGAGCTATTTGATTTTGATGTTTTTTTATGTTGTTTGGAGTTGTGTGGTTTCAATATATTTTTGGTGTGAATATTTGAGTGTTTATTCAGATTTCTAGTGTTTGTTCATGAAAATTCTTGTCATACCATTTTTTCCCTACTGTAGTTGTACCATGTTAGATATCTGTACCAAAGGAAATTTGATTTATGCCAAAGGTTGAAAATGGAGTACATGGAATTATTTTTTGTCTTGTTGTGAGCAGATAAAGACAAACATTGTTGAATGAGTACCTTCAACACTTTATTGTTTTCTAAACAAGATGTTGTACACATCCTTGGTTGTCGTACCTTCCCAAAGATATGTGAGTCCCTAAAAAATAAATCACACTTTATGAGCCTCTCTCTTCATAAGATATTGGTGCCTATGGGTGAGGAAGAATTCCCAACAATTTTGGAGGTGAAATGATGAGTTTCAAAAGGAGTGTGAACCGAAACATGGGTGCCGGTCTGTCATACCAGTATAGGGTACAAATCTGATTTTTACTACTAGGTTACATTTTTTGTGTTTACAATTTGATATTGATATTTTGGTGTGTGTTGGTGAGTTGTTCACTGATGGATTCAACTATGGGGTGTTGGTGGGTGTTCTAAGTGAGTTACAATGCATTTCTAGAATTTTGATTTCTTTATCAGACTTTTGATTTTCTGATTACTAAGTGTTTTCCAATGGTGAAGTGATAGTATTGAAGAGCCTTCATTCCTATACAACCACCGAGCACCATGGGCAAGCTTCTGAGTGTTGTTTGGGATGATTTCTATACACATAAAGTCTAATTTTATTGTCACAACAAAGGTAGACTGGTAAGAAAAAAAGAATTAATGATTGCATCATGCCTTGATCATTTGCATTCTCTTTTAGTTTCAATATGATGAATTTAACACTAGACGGTTCACTGCTAGTCTCCTAGTTTGCAAATTCACCACCCATTTTGGCATGAACAAGATGGCATATCAACCCGTTGGGTTTGAGTCAAGCTTAGAAATTCTACCAGTGGCTCTCACACATTCACACATTCACACTGAACAAGTGGATGTTTGTAATTGATGCACAAGTATAATCTTTGTTTGTATCTGAGACACTTTATGCTCTCACCTTACCCTCTCTGAGATCTGGGTGATCAAAAGGTGTATCAGAGTTGTTTGTGCAATCAATTTCAGTTGGTATATTTTGAAAAAACTAGAGTGGTTATTACAATGGTATTAGAGTTGGTCTCCTACCAACTTGTGTGATTTACTAACCATGCATGTAACAAACTAGTGACAAAGAAAAGAGATATCAGTAGAGAGAAGAGAAAAAGTTGAAATCAGCTTGTAGGACAGAAAGTTCTATGCAAGAAATTCCTATCATGGTAGAAAAATACAAGGATACTTGTCCATCTTGTAGTCTGAGTGAGAGAATTGAGGAGAAGTTTGATCATATGTTTGATATGATGACAAGATGAAAAAGATGGATCAGAATTTATTTCATGTTCCAAGACCTAATACTGATGCCAATAGCTCCCAGAGCAATGGCTCTAGATATGACAATGAAGGGGTATCCCGAACACCTATAGGATTAGCCGCCAAATCTCTTCAAACATTTTCCAATAGAAGGGAAGAAGCACCCTCGTGCAAGAAGAGAAAACTATATTCACTAATGAGGTGATGATTTGCTTTGATGAATATAGCATGCTTCCCGATCAAGTCCACATGATCTTGACCTTTAAGCAATTTATGAACCAAAAGAAGAAGAACGGAGGGAAGCAAGGCACCAAAGGCAACGAGGACTATCAACAAGCTTTGAGAAAAGTTTCTTTAGAACACTTTGATGGAAGTGGAAAATGTTCAGTGAGATCCTAGGTCCAGAAGCTTGATAATTGCATTACCTTGAAGCCTATGATGAAGGAAGTAGCTTTAAACCTTGCCACTTTACATTTGGATGGAGCAGCCCATGAATGGTGGTACCATAGATTGGTGACATAAGTTCACAATATTATCACCACCTATGATGAGTTCACCAATAGACTCATCGAGAGGTTTGACAAACAAGACCCAGAACAAAGTTTCAAGGACCTTACAAAACTAAAGAAAACCAACACCATTGATACCTATATCACTGAGTTCCAAAGACTGGTGTTATGGTTTTGGATATCTCAGAAAGAATATTCATCTTCCTATTTGTGGAAGATCTTTCAAAGCCAATCATAGGTTGGGTTAAATCTATTGGCTCACAAACTTTGAAAGGAATCTAGGCATGCGGAAATCACCTCCTAAACTAATCTAATGAGGGGAGAGGTATGCAAATTCATTTTAACCTTTACAATTGTAGAAATATGAAACTTATATCAAAGATATTACAGTAGCAAACACAAAACAAGTATGTAGACAAAAAGAAGTAGACACAAGATGTATCGTGGGGAAAACCTCTTCAGGTGAAAAACCCCACACTCTAAAATCTGCACAATGTATTATCTGAAACAGTTACAGTTTACAATAGACATGTAATGCAAGTTCTTCCAAGAGTCTTCAAATGTAGAATCTAGAGTTATTCCGGTAGCATAACAGTACCTGTAAAAACACTATGCAAGTACAACTCCAAACTATGCAATATATAGAGATTACAAGGCAAGTATTGGAAGCATCTTGGGATTGGCGTCCACCTTGACCACATGGCCATTATCCTGCATCAAAGGACACTTGTCCATGCTGCAACTACATCCCTTACATCTATCATACATGGCAAATTTGACTTTCCCAACATAGGAACGCTCCATGCTAAAAATAGACTATGATAGATGCTCTTACGCATCTTGCAGTTGTCATAGATTTTCCCAACATAAGAACCTTAAATGTTGTAAGAGAATTTGTCATACAATGCTAATATAGCATATTCCTCTTACAACATGTCATAGTTCAACTTGGGTGCCCAAAGATGCCTTTCCCTCATGCAAAGATCCTCACTGACACTTGTCACCACTTGTCATAGGAATCTCCAAACTTCGCTCTTACACGTCATAGATTCTGTCATATGGAATATTGTCTTCCACACACCACAAGATGCCAACACATGGCATATTAGTGCCACCTCAAATGGGATGCCCAAATCCATGTAGGTTTGACTTGACCATTCAAGTCACATTCCAAGTAAGATGACATGTCACCGTGCCACCTCAACTATGTGACCAAATTAAATTTGCAAGTAATTACAACATTAGGCAATAAATAAATATACAAATAAATAAACAATGCTAGGAAATTGCAAAGGTTAAGACACCTTATTTCCCAAAAAATTTACAAGAGGCCATCAAGAAAGCAAGAGGCATGGAGTTTTTGGCTCCAAAGACTAAGATTGTGGCCAAACCATCTCCCTTCAATAAAGATAAAGAACCATTCTCAAAAATTCCCAAATAGCAAAAGCCACCCATGGAAAGAATGAGTGATGAAGTTAAAAATGAGCTCAAAAGGAAAAAAATATGTTTAATAAGCAAAGAGACATGGGCTCCAGGTCATAAGTTCTATGAGAAGGGACAAGCATGCCATTTGGAGGTGTATGTTGTTGATTCTGAATCAAAAAAATCAAATCAGCAAGCTAAAGTTGAGGATTTTGATGAAGTTCCAGAAGGGCCTAAAAATAAGAAAGTTGGTGATGGTATCTTTGCCCAACTTTCATGCCATCTAAAGAATGATCCCTTTAGGATTTGTGGTATACTATGTGGGTGGTGAACTGTTGCTTTCATTTATACTGGTGCTACTCACAACTTCATTGATGAAGGAGTTGTAACATGAAGAGGCTTTCAGACAAAGGAGTTTGAGGGATTCAATGTTATGGTTACAGATGGGTTTACACTCTAATGCACAAGAAGGATTCCAAATTTGAGTCTCCATTTGGGAAACTATGAGGTTAAGGAAGTTTTTCATGTAGTAAGTATTGGTGATTTTGATATGTCCTTGGCATTCAGTGGCTTAAGTCATTGGGAGATAATTATTTGAACCTTCAAACTAGGGAACTCAAGTTTCAAAATGATGGAAAAATAGTGGTTTTGAGGGGAATGTCAAATGATACATCATGTGTTCCCACTACAAAAAGAATGTACGAGAGAAAAGAATACCTTACAATTGTGCAAGCCTTGCCAAATAAGCAAAGTCAAGATTTTAGTTGTAAATGGTCTAAGAAGCTTCTAAAAGGAGATGTGGAGCTGGCTGGAAAAATTAGTACAACAACAAAAAATGCAAGTTTAGAATTTGTTTTGCATAGAGACTTGGTAAGTCAAGGGTCTAATCATGGTTTTCAAACATTTGATAATCTACTCTATGAAATGGGTGTTGACTTGATCTATGATAATTTTCTTTTTGAGTGAAATTGGGAGACATCAATTGTTCCTAGATCCTTGAATATTAACGTTGACATGTCTAAGTTGGAAGAAGAGGACGATGAAGTTGTCTCAAATTTCTATTGGAAGCAAGAGGATGAATTCAAAGAGCATGCAATGTTTGATGTTGGTTACAAAAATCCTAGTGCCTTGGAGGTTCTATTTGTTGAAAGCACTTCGATTGGAAGTGTGAAAGGTATTCTTATTGGGAAAGATGTCTTTGGTTTCACTAGAAGGTCATTAGATGAAGCCCACATGAATAGTAGAGTTGCACAGCACAAGCATGGTGGAATGTTGCCTCATTCCATCAAATTCCTGATAGAGGTCACCAAAAAAGTATGTTGGAAGGTTATAGTGACCAAAGAGATGTTCCTTGGCGGAAGAAATTTCAAATTTTTAGTTTTAACTCCACTAATTTATGACAGATCAGCCACCTCATACTTTTGTTTGCACTTATTCATGAAGGCTGGCAAGGTATTTCAGTTAGGAGATGGAGGAACTTCCAATTGGAAGATGTTAAGGAGTCTTTTCCAGCATCTCCTCAGTTCAGTTTGAGCATTTGAATACTCCACTTTCATGTTGATTCTTGGAGATTTCTTTAGTGCAGCTATTGTTCCTTGTCTAGGGAGTTAAAATTAGATCGTTCAACGCTAATTTCAATCATGAACAACAATGAGTAGGTGTCTTTTCAGCATAGATTTTTTTAGTGGCGAATCTTCGCCAATTGGCGAATAGTTTAGCCTACAACGGGGACTAAATCGCCCCAAAGCGTTATTATTTTAAACTAATAAGTTGAATTATTTTGCCATGTAAATGACGCATTATTAAATATGATTCACCAATAGTTTATAATATAATTATAGATCTTAATCATATTCGCCAGTAATATTATATTCCCGCCATTAATTTTGGGACAATATTCGCCTTTACTAATAAATTATTATGTAGTTTTGGGGTTATTTTTGCTTTCAATATGGCTTTGGTTTATTACCATTGATTATGAATTTGATCTCATGGATCTTATTTAATTATGGGGGCCATAAGCACATGCCTTTTAAAAGGCTTGGTGAGGCCCAGAATTTCTTTCCGACTTAACTAAAATGAAAGTCATAATCGTAGTGCCCCTCCATTTTCACTTTCACTTTGGCTGTGTCAGGTATGTTTGACATTTGGTTATTTGGTTTGGATTGTTCATTTGATGCTATTGGTTAATCATGGCATTAAAATAATATTAGTAGTCATTAAAACATTTTTGATAATTAAATAAATAGAAATGCCTTTATGCAAATTTAGTGCTGAAAATTTAAAAGAGTAAACCCAAATTTATAAATTATTATTTTAGGCCCATATATTATTTATAGCACTATAGTTTATTAGCTATATTAATTTGTTACATTTTCTAGAGGTTATTTTATATTATTGGTGAGTGAAACCTTATTTTATATAAGGAAACCTAATAAAATATAATGTTATTAAATATTACTTTAGGATACCTAATTATAATTGCTTGAGGACCAGCAATCTTGAGTGGGGAGGGTTGTCATGTCCCTATAATGATTTATAATTGAATTGTTTATTTAAATAATAAGTTAGCCTTATATAAACTAAATATATAATATATTTATTTAAAATATATTATTAAAATGTATTATTTAATAAATAATATTATTAATTTAATATAATTTAAATATTATAAAATATATGAAATATATATATTTATATTTTAATTAACTAGATATATTATAAATATAAATATTTTAATATAATATTTATGTGAGTAATTAATAAGATATATTATTATATATAAAAATAAATATTATGAAAAGTCTTATCTATTAAAGTTAGAAAGTAAAGTAATTTGGAATAAGACAAAGTAATACGGTTAAACAAAAGGTTAAATTCAAAATAAAATCATATAAAAATAAAAGTATAATAAAACAAACATTATCCCACCATATTATATGCTTAGAAATAAAATAAAATAAAAGAGCTCCCGTACTTAATAACAAAAGTATTTATTTATACTATATATATTATATAAATAATGTACTTTAAAAAGATTAAGGGGAGGTCGAAGGAAGATATTTATAAGTGCAGCACATTAATAAATAATATATTATAAATATATCTAATAATATAAATACAAATATTATTATTATTATTATCTTATATTGTAATATAAATATAAATAATATATCATTTATTATAATGATATAATATAAATACAAATAAGGTAAATAAATAATAATAAACATCTTTTAACCTATCCTCTTATGATAAGGGAGTTACGTATGGTTAGAACTAGTTTTACCACAAAAGGGAATTAATATAAAGTAATAAAAATAATAAGAGACATACCTCTTCGAACATATCCCTTGAAAGGGAAATAAATAAAGGTTGTGAGATAGAAGGAAATGATCATCGAAAGAATGAAGTAATAAAAAGAAATAAATAAATAGCTGTGAATTCAATAAAGGTAATAAAGAAGGAACATCATTTGAATTCATCAAAGACAGCAAGAAAATATCACAAGGAAGACACGAGGGCAGCCAAGGAAAAGGATCATGGGGAGAAAATATAAAAAGAGTATGGGATAAATACATATATTTAGATCTGCATTTTATAACAGCAATGCAATAAAGACTATATTCCTATAGCACAGGTAAGGAATCCCAGGTAAAGCGGGTAAGTAAGTATTTATATTTACTTATTCAATTTATGATTTGTAAGAATTTATAATTACTTGTTCAATTTATGACTTGTAAAATATAAATGATAAGATTATTAAGTAGGAACTAATTATATGTGTTTATGTATGAAAATGAAATTAAATGATGAAATATATGTGTACATGTATGATTTTAACAATAGGCATTATGACATGATATGTCATGATAGAGTCATATGAACTTTGGAAATGATTAGAAGCTTATTGATTAAGTAAATAGAATACATGATGAATAATAATGCAAATTATCATAGCCTAAGATAATAAGGTATGGATTAAATGACGTATGAGAGATAACAAGTATGTATATGTATAGATGAAGGTTAATTAAGGCCTTAGGGTAAAACCTAGGGAGAAGGCTCTAGGATAAAACCTAAAGATTAATGAAGGCTTTAGGGTAAAACCTAAAGATTAATAAAGGCATGAATTCCTAAGGGTAGATACGAGACTTCCTAATTAACCCCTAACACAAAGAAGGTGGGGTAGATAGTTATGGTAGGTATTGATCATTCCATGGGAATGGGCCTTGATTGACGAATCAAGGGTATTACTATGGACCTTCGATTTAAGTACCGAAGGAATGGGCCTTAGTTGACGAACTAAGGAATTATAGGCCTTAGTTGACGAACTAAGGAATTATGGGCATTGGTTGAAAAAAAACTAAGGAATAATATTAATGGATTCATAGGATTGAGATGACATCACCTACCTAACGAATCTTCTCTCACAAGGTGGAAGGTGAGGTTAATAAGAGTCCTAATGATTATCTCACCCGAGGAGAATCATGATGTATGGAAAAATGAATTTATGAAATGGCAAATAGTATATGGTTATGTTTATGATTATCATCAAGATTAAAAGGAAATGAAAAATGGAATACTAATGTTCTCTTTTGGTAAGTTGAAATTGTTTGCAAGGGTGTGAAAATTTTGGCTTGCTAGAAGGGGACATTACATTTGGTATCAGAGCCAAGTTTCAGCACTGGGACCTCTGGATTAATGTTGTTGCCCATGTTTATCTATAGTAGTACTTTTTATGCAAGTGGTAGGAAACTCCTGAGTAGGATACTATGCTTGATCTATACACCTAGATTGATGTATTGGATAGATGATCATGAGATTGAGATTTAGCATCATGTGATACGCAAAAAAGTAGAGTGGAAGGAAACTGGTATAGGGAAGTGGATAACAGGTAATGTTATGATTTTGCAAATAGGAATCATATTGGTAGTAATGGAATTGTGTATATAAAAGTAATCTTCCCATGTAAAAGTGTGAAACCAATAACTGTGCATTGGTTCAGTGTTGTGAATACCCTGTACTTGCTTTGTGTGCGCTTGAGATGGTGATACTGGGTACCCATCCATGGGGAAATGTGTATTTTAGGTGTGGAATCAACCATACCATTATGTGTGTTTGTATGTTTGTTACCCGATTGAGGGCCAACCCTTGCGTGGTTGAAAATATATATATATATAAGAGTAGCCAAAAGTTAGATTCATAGATTCTCTTCTTTTGGTTCACTAGTCCCTCAATCTGTGAAGGGGTAGTAGTAGCCACAAAGTTCCTTGGGTAGAGTGTACAACGTACGCTTATGACGGTGCAGAGCGGTCCCTCGCTCAACCGAACCTGAGGAAACGTACTCACTACTTTCCCTTATGATGGATCAGGGTACTTGATTCATATGTGTTAGCCTAATCCCCACAGTTTTTGAGCATCTGGATGGTATTTCTTAGAGGATCATTTATCTTGTCTTCACGAAAGGTATGATATGCCACATGAGTTGTTAGTTGGGGGCTAGGGTCTAGGACCTGCAAGGATAACCCAACTGGAACTATGTGATGACATGAGTCATCATTTGGGGGCCAGGGTCTAGGACCTGCATGGATAACCCAAGTGAGACCATGTGCCCCATGTATATTTGAGGTCCAGCATGTGGAGGGAGATTTGTTACCCATGTTGAGACAGATTCCGTATCTGTACATGTTCCAACATGATGCAATAGGTACGATGCCACACCCCACTAATGTTCTGACATAGTGTTGGTGATGATGCCGTGTTGCTGATGGTAGTGAGCTGGGCTCAAGGACACGATGCCACGTGCATAGCCACGTGAAGGTGCACTATGAAATTGTGTCATAGCCTACTTGTGTGATGAGCGTAATGGGGCCTCGCACACTTGTAGAGGGATACCCATGTTTGCTTTCGACAGTGTTGGGTCGGTTAGCATATGGGTAGGTCCTAGCCATGTATACCTCTGGCTACGGTGAGTACCTGCGTGTGCCTTTTCCACAAGGTATCGCTATGCGGGGTGTGTTCTGCACATGCCTACTTCCGCGAAGCCACAAACACAATGCCATGCAGCATACGGCTAGTACGTGCCTTCTCCAGCTGGCGTATGACCATGCCGCACTGAGATGCGATGCGGGATGTGGCTGAGGTGCACGTCCCATGTGAGCAGCCAAGGAGTGTGTGGGTGATGCAGAGTGGCACAAGGGAAGTAACAAAGTTTTACTCTCTTCTTTGCCCACTTACCCACTTCACCTAGTCTTCAATTAAAGCCACATACAAGGGCATATGAAGGATTGGTGGTCTAGGCTATTGTCCAACCTCCACGACTTCTTTCACACCTCAAGGCAGGTCTACAAACACCTTTTTGACAGTTGGTTTGGTTCCCAACTTCACACAACCCTCTAACCTTGACTAGGCCTAGTGAGGCTACTAGCCCTCTTCTACTAGTTTTCTTCACACCAAATGACAAAATCCCAAAGGACTAGGCAAACAAATGATGGAATTGAACACCCTTCAGGGGACCCTAACAAACCTCCAACTCTCCAATCCCAACTCTACTCTAGCAGTTCAAAACCCCCACTAGGTCTCTAGGCCTAATTGATCACTTTAGGCCTGGGTTACAAAGCAAAGGGTTCAAATTGGGTTCATAGGTCAGAGGCAAGAGTTTGGAATGTCTCTACTAGGTCCCTACAACACAAAACCACCATTCTTTCATTCACCTTGTCTAGATTCTGTCACCTACAACAGCAAATAGCATAAAACAGGCCAAATACATGGTAATATTTGACCTAGGGCATCAAATTAAAAATAGAAAACTACATTTTCAAACAAAAAGATTTTGGAATCTTATAGTACATACCCCTAGCCTACATTTCACCAATTTTTGTGAATTTTCAACGGTGGGAATGCATTCTAGGGCCGGATTTCTATGGTTGCCCTAGAAAATAGGGTTTCTAGACCTGTTTTGAAAGAAAAATCTATAACTTTTGATCCTGACCACTTCAGGACCTCAAACCAGTTGCATTGGAACCCTGACTCCAAGAAATTTTAGAAAAAGTACATTTGCACCTCTATAAAATCTGTACAATCCATACATAGCAAGAAAAATAGTGAAAAACAGTCAGTTTTCTTGGTTTTTGTGCCCAAATTCTGTACAAAAACTTTCTCCTCCGTACTGGAGCAAGATGTCCTCCATATCAACCTATCCAAGTTAGTTTACAACTTCTCCAAATAGTTTTAATAACCAAAATGAAGTTGCAACCGGTCAATGTGTCATTGACACCATTGACAACACTTGACACTATGGAGTTTTTTCATTTTCCAAAGGATGGCGATTTGTTTTTCTTGTCCAATGGAATCAAAACATCCTCCATACTCCCAAAACATGCTAAAACACACAAACAATAAAAAAAAAACTCAAAAACCAATCCTTAGACCTTCTAGGCCTAAGTGGCATAACAAGGATCCAAGTGGACTAAGCATGATTGAGGTTTATATGGTCACCTCAATCATCTTGACCACACAAAAAGGACCATATACTCATGGCTAAAGCCTTATTACAATCAAAACCAGAACTTTCAAAAAAAATGCAAACAAAGTGACTTTAGGAACCAAGGTGCTCCTAGGTGCCCTGCACCAGCGGGCCACTTGGTTAGTCCATGCCACATAACGACGCGATGTAGGGTGTAGCTGAGGAGTACACCTTGAGCCATGTGGATGGCGTGCTCACTCCGCACCACATGAGGGCTACTGCTATAGCCTAACGTTGTTCCATCCTTCCTCATTTGGTGGCTAGTATAGTCACGCAGTGTTGTACAGTGCAATTTTGAAGATTGTGGACTTTCTTTATAGTTGTTGATGATTTTCTATTGATTGTGAAGGCTGACACTTTGTTTATATTTAATTGTGATGGTTTAGCCACACCTTGTGATCTTATTTGCATGTAGCCATCATGGTTACATTTGATTTAGTGTTGAAATTGCGCGCATTTCTTTCTTTATTGTTGAAATTGAATTTTTATTTGATCTTTCTTTATGACATTGGTGGCTAAACTAGTTTTTCCTTATTGTTTTCGATGTCGGCCATGTGTCGTATTGTGATTCCTCTCCAAGGACATATGAGGCGTACTTGATGAGTGTATACGAGGAAGCAGACGTAGGGAACCTTGAGGATGGGGGTATGTGAGGTTGTTACACAGCTAGGATCCACTACCTACCTATGTGTGATGACTATCTCTTGGAGGCTAACTACCTTATACAACAAGAGATAGGTCATTGTGGTCTTGTTTGGATGGTCTCACCATGTGTGTGTGGCCTAACACCATCAAGCCACTACGTGTGAGGTATAGATTATGTGAGATGGATTTTGGCTCTTGGCTCATGGATTATGTATCATGGATTAGTATGTTGTTTCCGGTATCCAGATGAACCCTTGTGTAGCCTTGTGATGTGAATCCCGAGGTAATGTTAATTTGTGTGTATGTGAAGAATATATGGTAAATCATGAAAATGGATTTATGAAATGATAAAGTGTGTTTCCATGCTTCAAAAGGTGAAAGAAATTCATGACCTTGTTGAAAATGCTATGAGATTTAGTGAAAAAGGTGTGTTTTAGGTGTATGAATATGTTGATATTTTGTGAAAATGTAGCATTCTGACCTATGGTTTGCTTAACAGTAGATTGGTAGAGAAATTACAATGGTGGTGTATTTGAAATAGAATGCTTCATATGTTTATGATATGATAATTTTTACAAGTTAGGAATAAAAAGGTGCAATGTTTTCCTTGTTATGAAGAAACTGGTTGGGTGTCAATGCTAACTTGTAAGGATTGGGAGTGGTTTATGCATTATGAAACCACTTTTGAAATTGCAAGCTTTGATTGTGTAGATTATTTTTGAAATAGAGTATATAAGTTTATATTTTAGTGTGTATTATTGTATGAAATGAATCAGCTTTAATGTTGTTACTAACTTGTAATGTTTCCACCTTAGCTGCGACTTCCAGGAGTAAGTCGAGTTTTAGGGGGCGAGGATGTAGTGCCCCTCCATTTTCACTTTGGTTGTGTCAGGTATGTTTGACATTTGGTTATTTGGTTTGGATTGTTCATTTGATGCTATTGGTTAATCATGGCATTAAAATAATATTAGTAGTCATTATAACATTTTTGATAATTAAATAAATAGAAATGCCTTTATGCAAATTTAGTGCTGAAAATTTAAAAGGGTAAACCCAAATTTATAAATTATTATTTTAGGCCCCTATATTATTTATAGCACTATAGTTTATTAGCTATATTAATTTGTTACATTTTCTAGAGGTTATTTTATATTATTGGTGAGTGAAACCTTATTTTACATAAGGAAACCTAATAAAATATAATGTTATTAAATATTACTTTAGGATACCTAATTATAATTGCTTGAGGACAAGCAATCTTGAGTGGGGAGGGTTGTCATGTCCCTATAATGATTTATAATTGAATTGTTTATTTAAATAATAAGTTAGCCTTATATAAACTAAATATATAATATATTTATTTAAAATATATTATTAATATGTATTATTTAATAAATAATATTATTAATTTAATATATTTTAAATATTATAAAATATATGAAATATATATATTTATATTTTAATTAACTAGATATATTATAAATATAAATATTTTAATATAATATTTATGTGAGTAATTAATAAGATATATTATTATATATAAAAATAAATATTATGAAGAGTCTTATCTATTAAAGTTAGAAAGTAAAGTAATTTGGAATAAGACAAAGTAATACGGTTAAACAAAAGGTTAAATTCAAAATAAAATCATATAAAAATAAAAGTATAATAAGACAAACATTATCCCACCATATTATATGCTTAGAAATAAAATAAAATAAAAGAGCTCTCGTACTTAATAACAAAAGTATTTATTTATACTATATATATTATATAAATAATGTACTTTAAAAAGATTAAGGGGAGGTCGAAGGAAGATATTTATAAGTGCAGCACATTAATAAATAATATATTATAAATATATCTAATAAAATAAATACAAATATTATTATTATTATTATCTTATATTGTAATATAAATATAAATAATATATCATTTATTATAATAATATAATATAAATACAAATAAGGTAAATAAATAATAATAAACATCTTTTAACCTATCCTCTTATGACAAGGGAGTTACGTATGGTTAGAACTAGTTTTACCACAAAAGGGAATTAATATAAAATAATAAAAATAATAAGAGACATACCTCTTCGAACATATCCCTTGAAAGGGAAATAAATAAAGGTTGTGAGATAGAAGGAAATGATCATCGAAAGAATGAAGTAATAAAAAGAAATAAATAAATAGATGTGAATTCAATAAAGGTAATAAAGAAGGAACATCATTTGAATTCATCAAAGACACAGCAAGAAAATATCACAAGGAAGACACGAGGGCAGCCAAGGAAAAGGATCATGGGGAGAAAATATAAAAAGAGTATGGGATAAATACATATATTTAGATCTGCATTTTATAATAGCAATGCAATAAAGACTATATTACTGCAGCATAGGTAAGGAATCCCAGGTAAAGCAGGTAAGTAAGTATTTATATTTACTTATTCAATTTATGATTTGTAAGAATTTATAATTACTTGTTCAATTTATGACTTGTAAAAATATAAATGATAAGATTATTAAGTAGGAACTAATTATATGTGTTTATGTATGAAAATGAAATTAAATGATGAAATATATGTGTACATGTATGATTTTAACAATAGGCATTATGACATGATATGTCATGATAGAGTCATATGAACTTTGGAAATGATTAGAAGATTATTGATTAAGTAAATAGAATACATGATGAATAATAATGCAAATTATCATAGCCTAAGATAATAAGGTATGGATTAAATGACGTATGAGAGATAACAAGTATGTATATGTATAGATGAAGGTTAATTAAGGCCTTAGGGTAAAACCTAGGGAGAAGGCTCTAGGATAAAACCTAAAGATTAATGAAGGCTTTAGGGTAAAACCTAAAGATTAATAAAGGCATGAATTCCTAAGGGTAGATACGAGACTTCCTAATTAACCCCTAACACTAAGAAGGTGGGGTAGATAGTTATGGTAGGTATTGATCATTCCATGGGAATGGGCCTTGATTGACGAATCAAGGATATTATGGCCTTGATTGATGAATCAAGGGTATTACTATGGACCTTCGATTTAAGTACCGAAGGAATGGGCCTTAGATGATGAACTAAGGAATTATAGGCCTTAGTTGATGAACTAAGGAATTATGGGCATTGGTTGAAAAAAAACTAAGGAATAATATTAATGGACCCATAGGATTGAGATGACATCACCTACTTAATGAATCTTCTCTCACAAGGTGGAAGGTGAGGTTAATAAGAGTCCTAAGGGTTATCTCACCCGAGGAGAATCATGATGTATGGAAAAATGAATTTATGAAATGGCAAATAGTATATGGTTATGTTTATGATTATCATCAAGATTAAAAGGAAATGAAAAATGGAATACTAATGTTCTCTTTTGGTAAGTTGAAATTGTTTGCAAGGGTGCAAAAATTTTGGCTTGCTAGAAGGGGACATTACAATAATAAACCCTAAGCTAAGGTACCAGGCACAAAGCCATCTTATCAGTGGAAAGAAAAATCCAATCACAGTAGTAGATCACCAATAGCGGATAGGTAGCGTAGCGTACAGCATCCCTTCTAGTTGCAGATTCATTGTCAACAGTTGATCCAGAGCCTGTTTATAATGTTAGTGATCGTAGATACCTAAGTTGAATTCTAGGCATAGTTCCAAATCCAATACCAATTTGTTGATCCAGATCTCACAAAGGCCCCTATACCAGTTTTAGATTGAAATTAAATTTATGATAGAAAAAAATCTTAGTTTTATGAAAATAAAGAGAAAAAAAATAGAGAACAAAATTAAATAAATTAATTTTTTTTTTAACATTTTGGTTATGACCTGTTGGCCCTAATCCCTCTTATCATCATATTTAAAACAAAAAAAATATGTTTTAACTTTTTTTTAAAAAGAAACATCTATGTTTTTTTATCTCTTGAAATTTTTAAGAGAGAAACATGTATTCTTTATTTTACATTCTTTAAAAGAATTAAAATGCTTCTCTTTATTTTTTTTTTAAATACTTTTAAAAATAAAAATAAAATCCCTGCAATCAACAAAATTAATTATATATATATATATATATTCTTTGGATATAATACTATAAAATCTATAAACATAAATTGTATGACAAATATAAAAAATCCTATATGATAAGATAATCTTTATTGCCAATAAAACCATTTGTATTCAAATCATTTATGTAGATCTAGTACAAAATAATTTTTTCTAAAAAAATAAATAATTTCTCCTCCATCTGGAATCATGCATGGCCATGCAAATAATATGAAACTTTTAAATCTCCCCCCTCAAATTTTACCTGCAACGTGAAATAATGCCAACATTAGTTCAAATAAATAAATCATTTAAAAATAATGTTAATAGTTTGTAAATAAATAAAATCAATAACAGAGATAAACAAAAGAAACAGAGAAGCCCATCAAAATGGAGGGGGTGAGAAATAGGTTTCTCAGATTCACATTTAAAAAATTATTCTATAGAAAAAATGAAAGCATTTAAAAATCATTCTATAGCAAAACAATTAGGAAAAAATGAAAGGATTAGGTAGAAAGAAAAGTATTTGTGCAATTGTTTTAGCAAGTTTTAAATATAATAGAAGTTGCATATTTAGCTCCTAAAATGTAGCTAACTTGAGTTTTTAATGGAGTACTTGCTTTATTATTGTTTTAAGCTTTTAAATTGTGCTTTATTCATTTTTTATATTTTATTAGTGCATGTAATCATGATAGTATTTGACTAAGATTTATAAATAGATAACTATTTATTCTTATTCTTTATATTTATTTTTTTTATTTTATTATTCCATGCAATTTTAAATATTTATTATTGTTGGAGTAAATAGTTTTTACCATTTACCCACTTAAATTTACTTAGGCTTGCATTATAGTTTAATAGTGCATTTAATCAATTAGGGTAGTTGTGTTTCCCGTATCGAGAAGTTTCATACCTATCACCAAATTTTCACGCTTTAAAAAGCCTGTACAATATGTAAATTATGTATCTCAATTTATTCACTCTTGTTTGGTGAAATGGCCTTGTGTTGCCTCTCTCATTTTCTATGAAGGTTATTTTCTGTAGATAGTGCTCCTAGGAGGTGGATGACACCAACATGGTATCAAAGCCACCCAATCTACAACTCCTTCCTTGAGAGTTTTCGTTGGAGATTGTTGAGATCATTTGATTGCTGGAGATTATTTGGCATTTGAAATTTGCTAAATTTCAAAATTGCCTCATTCTCCCTTTTCCTAATTGTT
This sequence comes from Cunninghamia lanceolata, assembly GCA_027924645.1. Taxonomy (NCBI): domain Eukaryota; kingdom Viridiplantae; phylum Streptophyta; class Pinopsida; order Cupressales; family Cupressaceae; genus Cunninghamia; species Cunninghamia lanceolata. Next base: position 6,644,561 of record BSBN01000578.1, on the reverse strand, counting down.
TCAAATACCTCTTGCTAGCAGCAAATTCCAATTTATCCCGGAGGCATGAGATTTGTGTGATTCTTTTGCCTTGGAGAGGCATTGGAACTGATTAGCTGTGGAAGCCACATTTTCTTCATCCAGGCTGATTCATTTTGTGGTTGAGGCACTGCAAGCATTTAAGGAGGCCGCAATTTCTTAATTTTCCTGTCGAGCATTCTTTCTTCCTACCGCGATTTGCAGTTTGGAGGCAACGTTTGATTTTTAGGCATTTCAAATTCTCTATTGGAGGCCTTTTTTTGTTGAACCAATCTACATCAGAAGTGGCATTTGGATTTAACCACTGTGAGGAAGGCATCTCTGTGAAAGGAATGTTTGTAGGAGTGTTGGGCATTTTTTTAAAGCAGATATATATTTATTTTCAAACTTTAATAGTTTGCAAAGTTTGAATCAAAAATTTATCTAGGGTTTCAAACTTGTTGTACAACATCTTATTTGTTTGACCGATTGCCTTCACCCCCATGCTCAAATCTATAGAGTTTGGCGTTACTGGAGTAATAGCCAAAGGGATATTTGCACTTAGGTGTGAAAGGCATGGATTTATCTCAGAGAGCTTGGCATGTATGAAAAAGAGTCAATTCATTTCAACGAGTTTGGAGTGCTATTTGGGATTTTTTTATTCCACATTTGCCCTGCGATCTTCAAACCAGAGATCTTGGTGTCCCAAACCATATTTTCAGTATAGCAGAAGCTTGGAGAGGCCACTGATTTGCAATCTGAATATACATCTGAGAACTAAAGTTTTCCATAAAGTAAATGCCAAATATTTGCTTAGGATTTTGATTTGTGCGTTGGAGGAAGTGGGCCCATGAAGCCTTCTTTGGGCATGGCTGGGACATTTATCCCACATTGATCACACAGCTGGCTTGTTTGCACTTTTTATATGTTAACACATGCTTTATTCATATGAAGTGCTTGTGAAATAGTTGTGAGGTTTGTGGATTTGTGCCTTGTGCAAGGCTCATGGGCAGTATGGTTTGCATGCTTGGCTTGGTGATCCAGATTTGAGAGATTGGTCGATTGGCACAACTGCCTTCAGTTTTATTACAACACATCCGTTGCGTATTTTTTGCTCACTTACAAAAGGTGGTCACATGGATGACCTAGAGCTTAATCTGGCTCCCTCATTGTTGCATTGATCCCCCATAGGCAATTTTTCTTCCATAGAGCATATCTTTGGCATCCAGAGTTTGTTTTTAGCATTTCGCATATCAACAGAAAGCTGACTTCACCAAGCTCGTAGTGATATAGGTAAATCTGCCTAATTTTGCTGATTTGAAGGCTTCATTTGCAGTATTTGGGAGTTTCTCATTTTGTTGTTGAAGGTTAATGTCTTTGTAATTTTGGAGATTTGTCATAGTTCATTATGGGGTTTTTAGTTCATCATGCTGTGATTATGTTGAAAAGGGGAAATTATAAACAATGGAGAGATGGTATGATAAAACATCTTAGATGGCTTCATTTGTTGCCACATTTGTATAATCTAGTTCCTCTTTCTTGTACTGATAGTAAGAAATTTGCATGGAATTGCAAAAGGGATGATGTCCTAGGAGTTATTGCAATGCATATTGATGATGCCACTTTGAATGCTATTGATCATTTTGAGTGTCCTCATATTCTTTGGACTAAAATTTGGGAAATACATGGAGATCTTGATACTCAGTTATTCCCAGATGATCATGTTTCAGATTGTCTTTTGCCTCTTCATTTTTCATATAGGATACCCTATGATCATGCTACTATGCAGGAGTTTGAAGTTTTGGAATACTTTGAATCTTCAAATGAGGATGATGAGGGTTCTTCAAATGCCCCTTCTTCTCCATTAGGGACAGTTGATATACCTTCACCTTAAGTGATTGATTATGCAGAGTCATTGATTGAGGCTCCTATCATTCCTGTTCATAAGGACCATTCATTTTGTGTTGATGTTTCATTGAGAACATCCAGTGATTCGTCACAACCAGTATCTCATTATCTTCCTAATTGAGATTTGTATTTGTTGGACATTAGTTCCTTGTTCGAACAATCTCATCTTTCTGACTTGGAAGACATATTTGAGGGTATATCCCTCCTCTTTGATGATAGTTATTGCACAACTATTGTCACTCCATCCTTGTCTTTGGAGAATGTTCAAGATCAATTTCTAGTGATGCCTTGTTTGTCACCTTCTATTGTGATTGGGCATGTTCTTGATTGGTTTGTGGCATCATTTTCCAAGGTCTTGGCGACACATGAGAAGATTTTACAGACATCATCATACATTTTCATCCTTCTTTCTTTAAATTCCTATCTGGAGTGGGAAGCATACCTGTATTTGTACTTGGTTTTGTTTCTTCCAAAAGGGAGACAAGTTGTTTGTCAACATTGGATCATGTTCAGTCTTCAGGCACTTACCATTTTTGCAGGTGATTACACATTGTGGGGGGGCTACATAGTCTCTCTCTTTTCCTCTTATGGGGGGGCCATTGATTATATATACATGATGTATGTAGTACTTGGGGGGATGTGATTGAGTCCTCCATCCATGCATCATGTTTGTTTTCTTTTCTCTTTTGGAGAGGGTTTTTTTCCCACAAGGTTTTTCTCCTTTTCTCTAGTTGTGAGAGATTTCTTTTTTGCATTGTAAATGGATACCTAACATGGTTGTGTAGCTAGGACCCATATTGCATCTTGATTTTGCATAATAATTCTCCCTAAGTTGTACTTAAGGGGGGGTGTTGGAGTAAATGGTTTTTACCATTTACCTAGTTAAGTTTACTTAGGCTTGCATTATAGTTTAATAGTGCATTTAATCAATTAGAGTAGTTGTGTTTCCCGTATCAGGAAGTTTCATACCTGTCACCTAATTTTCACAGCTTTAAAAAGCCTGTACAATATGTAAATTATGTATCTCAATTTATTCACTCTTGTTTGGTGAAATGGCTTTACGTTGCCTCTCTCATTTTTTGTGAAGGTTATTTTCTGTAGATGGTGCTCCTGGGAGGTGGATGACACCAACAATTATTTTCAAATATGAAGGGACTTATATTTTATTCCCTTAATTCTTTTAAGGGTTAGTGTAATGAATTTTTTTATTATTTTTCTAGAATTAGTTTATCATTTTAAATTGCCTTAGAGAGATGGGTTAAATATAGAGTTTATTTATAATTAATCAATTAAGTTAGAATTTTAAATATTTAAATTTTTATGGTTAGACCCAGTCCTTGACCTCCACAAGGGCCACTGTCCCTTGATCTCACAGGTGGCTACCACCCTAAGGCCCTTGCTTCAACATTACAAAAAACAAAAATATATATAGGGGGACTGCACCAATCAACTATGCAAATTTTTAAAGGAAAGATTCACCATTCTAATTAATTTCTTTAGTGATTATTCTCTAGGATTCACCATTGTAATTATTTTTTTACTAATTATTCATTAGGATTCACTAAGATTTTTTAGCAATTTCTAAAATGTGCATAAATTCACCAGGAAATTTTTTTTTTTTGAAAAAAAAAATTCACCAGGAAAAATATAGCACTCAGCTAGGATTCGCTAGGATTTTATATGTTTTTTTAGGAGGGGTTCCTTAAAATTATCCATGCTTTTCAAACCTTCAAAACCTTGAGAGTTCATCTAATAAAGGTTTGTGATTTAAACTATGGTAGTTTACCTTGGGAGATCATTTTGGACAGCGAACTTCTACATGCTTGGGTCATCATTCAGGGACTCTTGGAGGAGGAACAATGACAATTACAATTGTGATACAACATGGCACATGGTATTTGGGGGTTCATAAACCTCCTAGACTAATTTGGGATCCTGGAGTCACATTATTTAGGATGGTTCTATTAGTTATAGTTTGCAAATTTCTTGAGGGCAAGCAATTATTGGGAGGGAGGACTGTAATGTCTCCTTTTTGGCACATAGACCTTTTGTGCACATTATGTTTGTTCCCACTCTTCTGGAGGCTATTTAGCATGTTCGGTAGAACTCCAACGTTCTTGGAATGTCCATGGCTCAGTTTGGAAGAGTAGTTGTTCGTGGGTTTTAGTTTGGCTAGTTATTTGGAGTTCACGGATGCTTTCAGAATTCAATTCTGACTTCTTGGGTGCTCTCCAACGTTCTTGGAGAAACATGCTATTTTTAGACAGTCACTCGACAGCCTCCAATTTTTATCCCAAGTCTTCTACTACACTTGGTTTGGTTATAGTTGTTTGATTAGTGCATTTATATGCTTTCCATAGCTAGGGGCTATTTTCTGGCAGTTTAATTAATATTTCACTAGGGTCACCTAAGGTTTGGAATTAGTATTTGCAACTTAGTATAATATTAAGTATAAGGTGGATATAAATGTTTTTATTGAGCACATGGAGATATAAGTTGAAGTTTTAATTGTGACGCTCACTTGGGAGTTATAAGATTGATTTCGTATAGTTGCCTTGGTTTTATTTCATATTACAAAGTTGGCAACTTATATTATTTTAAAAGTAAGTTTATTAAGTGTGAGCATTGGGAAAAAAATTATTTTATTTCCCAAAGTGAGCGCTCACTTTGGTCAAAATAAATGCTCATTAAAATCCCATAAGACCTTATATTATATTTTATTCTTCTTGGGCATGCGCGAGAAAAATTATATAAGGAAGAATTGAATGCTGAAAGAGTTTCTTATGCAATCTGATTATGAAATTTGTTCTTCTGTAAACCAGAGTTGTTGAGCTTGATTCATCCAGGGTTGTTTAACCCATCAATTTTGTTGGTTTCAGTAGTGAGACATCTGCCCTAACTAGCTGGAAGTGATTTTCATCCAGGGGATCACCTGTGTGCAAAAATGGAGATATTTGATTTTGATGTTTTTAATGTTGTTTGGAGTTGTGTAGTTTCGGTATATTTTTGGTGTGAAGATTTGAGTGTTTATTCATATTTCTAGTGTTTGTTCATGAAAATTCCTATCGTACCATTTTTCCCCTATTGTAGCCATACCATGTTGGGTATTTGTACCAAGGGAAGTTTGATTTATGCCAAAGGTTGAAATGGGAGTACATGGGATTGTTTTTTGTCTTGTTGTGAGCAAATAAAGACAAACATTATTGAATGAGCAACTTCAACACTTTATTGATTTCCAGGCAAACTACCATACACATCCTTGGTTGTCATACCTTCCCAAAGGTATGTGGGTCCCTAAAAAATAAATTGGTCACTTTATGAGCTTCTCTCTTCATCATATATTGACGCCCATGTGTGAGGAAGAATTCCCAACAGTTTTGGAGGTGAAATGATGAGTTTCAAAAGGAGTGTGAACCCAAACATGGGTGCTAGTTTGTCATACCAGTATAGGGTACAAATCTAATTTTTACTCGTAGGTTACATTTTTTGTTTTTACAGTTTGATATTGATATTTTGGTGTGTGTTGGTGAGTTTTTCACTGATGGATTCAGCTATGGGATGTTGGTGGGTTCTCCGGGTAGTTATAGTGCATTTCCAAAATTTTGATTTCTTTATCATACCTATGATTTTTTGATTGCTAAGTGTTTTCCAGTGGTGAAGTGATAGTATTGAAGAGCCTTCATTCTTATATAGCCACTAACCACCATGGGAAAGCTTCTGAGTGTTGTTTTGGATGATTTCTATACACACAAAGTCTAATTTTATTGTCACAGCAGAGGTAGACTAAGAAACATAATTAATTAATTATTGCAGCATGTCTTGATTATTTGTATTCTATTTTAGTTTCAATATGATGAATGTAACACTTGATGGTTCACCGCCTATTTTGGCATGAACAAGTTGGCATATCAACCCATTGGGTTTGAGTCAAGCTTAGAAATTTAGCCAGTGGCTCTCACACATTCCCACTAAACAAGTGGATGCCCATTGAATAAGTGGATGCCCACTAAACAAGTGGATGTTTGTATTTGATGCACTAGTATAATTGTTGTTTGTATATGAGACCACCATATGCTCTCATCTTGCCCTGTCTGGGGTCTGGGTGATCAAAAGGTGTATCAGAGTTATTTGTGCAATCAATTTCAGTTGGTATATTTTAAAAAACTAGGGTGGTTATTATAGATCATAACTCTGTAGGAAGCAATCTAAAATATTAGTGAATAAAAAATGAGTAATAAAAAACATAAGAGTAATGAGAAAAGTAAGAATAGAGAGACCAAAGCTGTTGAATATCCAAAGTACTCAGAAAGTTCAAAAGAATTCATTTCCATAAAAGTCAAAACATAAAAAAAAATGAGAAAAATCAAGTGAGGCATTGCAAAAATAGAAAAAAAGAGAAAAAACATTAAAAAAAGATTTAAAAAAAGAGTGATATAAAGAAGATTGTTGAATGTCAGTACCCTTGGGTGGAGGTAAATATAAGCTCGAAGCTTCAAGGGTGACATTCTATTAGAAAAATAAAAGAGAAAGGTACAATGCACACACACACACAAACTGAGCAAAGCCAACAGTCTAATAGTCTTTAGGACCATCTTCTATCTTGGGACCCTTATTTTTCCCCCATTTCCTTTAACCCAAGTCTATCTTGCTTGCCATCTATGATCTAAGTCTAGCAAATGCCAATAAAATCTGTTCTTGTCCAAGTTGAAAACTTGTTAAATTGTCTTATCTAAATAAGAATTAGTGTCCAGCCTCTAGAAAAACTCAAAATTTAGAAGTATTCCATCTCCTCTTCACTCCCACTTGAGTCCCTAATCCCACCCCAAAGATCAATAAGTCTCATTATACCAAGTTAAATTGCAATCCCCTAGGTCAAAAATCCTACTTAACAGCAATCCATTGTTTGTTCCACCTACATACATGTTATCATAGAAAATAAAAAGAAATAATGTCATAACATCATAGCCTTCATAACACCTAGAACATAGTACTTTGCATTTCATATTTATGTATCACTTCCAAACACATTGCATGTCATTCATATCAGAAAAAAATAAAAACAAATGGAATCATCCATATCTGGTCATCTTAGGTATGCATTCTCATAAGAAAAATAAAATCTCTAGCCAACCATATGCACAAGAGGGAAAGTGAAGTACAAGATGTCAACTAAATCTATGTATAGATCTCATCCAATCAAGTTTTGTAACAATGTGTGAAACAAAGTCTGAACATAAGTCAATCCTCCAAATGGAGTCAAAAAAGAAAAAATGTGCACTCAAGTGTGCAAGTCTCCCCATGCAAGAGGGAAAGGGTATAAATCTCTTCAATAAACATAGGTTTCTCAAAGACCTCAAGGAACATCAAGTTAGACCTTCACAAAAACTAAGAAAATTGTAAAACCTCAAAAATCTCTAAAAATTGAATATGTTCTTCAAATTTTGCAATAAAGCAGAATCTATTCTTATCCTCTCTAGCTTACCATGTCTTTTATTTCCATAGTACTTTTGCACTCTCATTTTGTGTGCTTGCATCTTTACAAGTCCCCTACTAAAGAAAAGCGACTTAGGTATACTTACGATGCCATCGACGGTACATTTACCATTTCAAATTCAATATTTATTATCAAAATGTTTTATATATCGAACTGATGCTTCTCATTGCAGGTACAATTGTGGGAAATTGACAATAGGTAAAGGATTAGCTCAGGAATGGTACCTATCTTTCATATAGACTACCATCCCTAAGGGAGCAAATATGTAAGCACTAAAAGGACACATGGGCCTACATGGTGATCCTATGATGAGCTCTAATCCTAAATATGTACATGTAAGCATGTACATATGACCTCTTAGCATGCGTTCTTCTTTGTGACATGTGGATTGGACTCTCTTTTTTTCTTTCCTCCCTTGTTTTCCCCTTGTTAACTTGTGCAATGTTGTCCTTTCTTCATTCATCCTTTGTCAATTCTTTATTTTCTTTGCTTTCTAACCTTGTTGCAAACCTACGAGTGTCATCTCCTAGGGATCCTACATCTTGTTGACCTTTTTCATTATTTTTTGGCCTTTAGAGACCTCAAATTGACATATTGATTACATCCCCAACACCAGATTTAGTGCACCTTTCATCTTGACCTGGTCACCCCCTTTTATTTTTGGATCCCCTGAGGATCGCACTGGTAATGTGGGTGACCCACCCTTCCGACATCAATTTGACAGAACAAATTTGACAGATGCCTTCTCTAGTCTCCTAGGATCATTCTCCATGACTTTGTTTTCACTCAGACCCCCATCTAACCCTGGTTGCCCCCTAGGCGACCACCTTGGTAAAAGAGGGGATCACTTCATTTTTGAGCTCGAGTTCCCCTTCAGTTTGGAGCTCAAATTTCGCTTTATTTTGACTCAAATTTGCTCCAAATCAAGCCCTAATTGTGTGAGTCACCTTCTCTAACTAATCATCAACTTTCCTTGACTAATTGAAGACTCCTAATCACTCCTTTGTAACTCACAATTCAATTCTTCTCTTCTCTCAATCAATCTCGTGCTAACTCCATTTCTTCTTTTGTGAAATCTTATCAAGGCTTGTTCACTGTCCAATCAACCCAATCCTCTAATAAATCAAGAGAGTTAACTTCCCAATCAATTTTTGTTAACTCTTCAATTAAATGAGTTAATTCTTCAATAAATTTCCTCCTCTTGTGTGTCATTCCAACCTATAAATACCCCTCATCTCTTCATTATCTCTCAAGTTGGAGAATGCTCTTCTCATCTTCACAAGCTTTTTCAAGCTTCTCTGCAAGCCTTTTATCCTCTTTCTTCATTTCTTTCTTTAGTATTTCAAACCTTCCAAGCTTTCTTTTCATTAGTTTCATTGTTGCAAAGCTTCAAAGCATTTCCATAGGAGGCAAATTCATTGTTGCAATCCCATTTTTCTTAGTTTTTGCTCTCCCTTGGCATTTTCATGCTCACACATAACTTATGAGACTTTTGTTTTTTACTATTTTGCCCAAGCTTTTCAAAAATATTCATACAACGTTGTTATGCTAGCCATTTTGTAAGCTCGAGTGCTTCTACCCAAGCTTTCATAGATTCCATCCAAGCTTTTTCGATCTCTTGTTCGAATTGTTTGTCATCCAATCCTTGTCACCAAGAGGAGTACCCCACTACTACAAAGGAAGGGAAGGCTACTATATGGATCTCTGAGGATACGTCAGGCTCATGCACCATCAATTTCAAGTTCCTTCATTTTTTTTGTAGTAATTAGATAACCAAGTCTTGCTCTTGGGAATAGTAATTTAATTATTGCAATTTCCTTGATAGGCTAGTTAGTTTTCTTTAATTAGTTTGTTTTCAAGTAATTGCATTGTTAGATTAGCTTTTCAAATTTGTACTTTCATTTATTAAATTAATTGGAAAAGACATTTGAAAACACAAAAACATAGATCAATTGCATTAGGTAACATCATTGTTAATTGCATTCATATCTGATTTCCTAGATTAATTAATTCACTTTTGTTGGGAATTAAGGTGTCTCAACCTTTGCAAGTTCCTAGCATTATTATTTGCCTACATTTGTAATTATTCATGTATATTTATTATGTCACTTTGTGGGAGTTGGCATGGTGATGTGTCATCCTACATGGAAGGTGGCTAGATGACATTTGTCCTCATATAAGGAAGTAGGCACCATATTTTGTGGTAGGAATATTTTTCCATGTGTTGGCATCTCTCTTGTGTTATGATGGTTTATGACGTGTAAGAGTATGATAGATTCTATGACATTGTAAGAGCCAAAATAGAGATTCTTATGACAAGTATGACAAGTGTCACTAAGCATCTTTGCATGGGAAAGTGGGCGCCCAAGTTTGGGATATGACAGGTTGTAAGAGAATCATTTATTAATAGTTAGTTATGACATATTCTCTTACAATTGTAAGTGTTGTCATATAAGACAGATTTTATGACGATGTAAGAGCATGTGTCATATCTATTTTGGGCAAATTTGGGGCACCCAAGTATGGAGGGTTGTAAGAGGTGTAAGGTAGTATTGTATAAGTGTCACATAAGTCAAACATGTGTTGGAAAAGTGTGCCACATGGATTTGGACACCCATCTCTTGTTGCTTTCTCTAGAATCTTCCTTCATGCTTATATCTCTTTTTAAATAAGGTGCTTGTGGGCATAGTTTGTATGGTTCATTTGTAGGTGCGGTTATGCTACTAGAATTACTCCAGATTATTGACATTTGTGAACCCTTGTGAGAGCTTAGCTCTGGAAGTGTATTGTAACCTTTATTTATTACTGAATAATACATTCAATTGTGCTTTTGAATGTGGGGTTTTTTACCTGAAAGGGTTTCCCCACGTATATCTTGTGTTGTGAGCATTTGTACTTGTTTTTGATGTTGTTGTATCTTCATTGTTATGTGTATCTCATTTTTGTAATTGTTAAAAGATAAAAATTTGCATATCTCTCCTAATTAGATCAGGGTAGGAAGTTGTTTCCATGCATGTACATTGCTTCCTTTTAGTTGGTATCAGAGCCCGATCACCTTTGGTTCTAGTTGTTGGGTAGAGGGTTTTTTGAGCTAATCTTTGTTTGAGTGGGAGCTTGTGCAAAGGATTTTGAGATCTTTTTTGTAGGAAAGAGATGACGAGCACATCTAGGAGGATAGAGGTTGAAAAGTTTAATAGAGGAAACTTTGAGTTGTGGAAACTCAAAATGGAAGACATGTTGGTTGACAGAGCTCTATGGGATGTAGTGTAGTGGGAAAAGGCCTCAATCTTAGTGGGGAGCATAGGTAGTGCAACCTTGTGATAGAAAATCTCATTGAGAAACAAATCTATAGCATTGTGTGGTTTTCCTTATCTTAGTAGAGAGCTAGAGGAGTGTTGGCCTCATTCTCAACCTACCAGATTTTAAACTTTTGCATCAAAGTTACTATGTTGAGTCATCCTTAGTCAGTAATTCCTTTTTGATTCTCCCAAAGTGTCAAGTTTCTTTCTAGTTTGAAGGAGAAATTGTTCACCTTTTTCAATTGTAATCCAGGAAGCAGTTCTGTTACGTGGAAAAATTAGAAAAATAATTAAAATTGAAGATTTCAAGTAGCTGAGAGGAAATCCTCTTAAAGGGGTGTTGTTATGTCCACTTTGCAAAATGTGGCAAAGTTTCAGAGCCGTATGCTTCACGGTTTGTGAGATATTAAAAGTTAAATTTTTCTGCGCATGGATTACAGAAACAATTAAAGAGGCAATTCTATTGAAGTTCAAGAGGAATCCCTTTATCTACGGTCTTATATCACCTTTATGGAGAACTTGCCAAAAATTCATAAAGATTTGACACTCCAGTCAAAATTTGTGCAAGTTTTATCAGTTTTCGTACTTGCACGGTTGATTAAAAGCCATAGAACAAGTGTATGGAAGGTGCAAAACTATTTAATAGTCTGCCTCAAAGATTTGTTATGATCTTCATCACCACTGATTCCTCATACAAAGTAGAGCTTTGATTGCATCTTTGCAAAGACCATTTTATCATTTGGACAAACAAACTTCCCTTTGGTCTTCTCCAACAAATCTATGTAGAAAGACTCAAAAAGATTTGCCATGAACAAATAATATGCCATAGATGTTGAAGCAGCTACATTATATAAGGGATACTTTTAGAGTTTGGTGTTAATGCTGAAATCAAATTACACAAAGCCTCTGATATCGAGAGCCTCAATTGATGATTGCAGAATCTATACAAAATGGTTTGTTGAAAGTCTATAGAAACTTATCAACAAGTGCAAATAGTGGGTGTAAATCCAAATACCACAGCCTTCGCTTAAGACGCAGTACGTGAACTGTTTGACAAAATGCTTCAAATAAATGTGTTCTCATGAACCGCCATGACTGAAGGATACACACAAAATGGATTTGTTGAAAAGACTTTAAAACTTTTTAGCAAATGCAATTTTCAAGCCTAAAGCCAAATTCTACAATCTCTGTTGGCGTCCTCCCAACCCCTTGCCAAACCGTGAGCTCAAATGAAGGATTTGTTAGAAATTACAGTTGGAATTGCTTGTAATACATGCATGTAAAATATCAAAGCATAGACAACGCACTTGAACTATCTAATGGTGTGCCTCAAAGAAAGAGGGCTTGTGAACTGCAATGGTTGTAGAATATGCATAATGCAAGCATATTGAAGAGGCCCTTCTAAAGTGATACATTTGGTGGCTGTAAGGCCAAACCCCTTCACTTGTTAACCCATGCATGTATGATATAAAAGCATAGCACTGATACAGGTGGGAACATCCATCAAATGCATAATGGAATGTGACCTTTATTAAAAGTTCAACGTTGTAATTGCAACTTCCCTGGCATTTGTATGCATGGTGTTAGAAACTTTGTTATAACGCCTCAAAGGGATGTCACTTCACACAATGCAATGGTTACAACATATGCACAAAATGGATTGGCTGAAGATGCTTTAGGAAGTTTTAAAGGAAGACATTTGGTAGGTGTAAAGCTGAATTCCACAGCTTTCATATTCTTCATTTTTGTACACGACCAAATGGGATCTTTGAAAAATGGAATACTATCTGATGTTCTATTTGTTATCACCTTGGTAGACATGTAAACAGATTGTGGAAGAATGGACAATGTTTGTTAATTACTTGACAAAATGCCTTGAAGAAAATGTGGTCTTAGGGAATGCAATGAGTGCAAGCATCTTACAAAATTAGTTTTGTAGTAGAATGACATTAATGATCATGGTGGTCGTTGGCTAAGTTTCTTTCTAGATTCTTGCACACCATTGGTTTCTATAAATTTTACATGTATTAGCAGTGATGTAAACTTCGAAGCATCTGAGAGATTAATAGCAAGATGTACTTCACTTAAGGGTTTAAAATTGAACCGCTTGATGCCATTGGAGCTACTTCATCAGCTTCTGATTGAAGCCCTGCATCTAGTGGATTTAGGTACATGTGCATACCTCCAAGAACCATAGAATGAACAATATGCTAAACTTAAATACGCCTTTGAGAATTGCAAGCGGGATTCAAAGCTTATCAAGATTTTGGGAGGTTGCACATGTCTATCTACCTTCATTCTACTCACTCTGTTCGAATTTGAGTTATGCAACCATTCTAAGTGTGGAAATTATTAATGTTATTGGCCATTGCCACAAACTGTAACACTCATGGGTATTATACAGAAGACAAAAGATTTGAATTGGTTGCCTCAACATGCAAGGGTTTGGAGGAATTGCACATAGATATGATGAACATTGCATAAAATTTTCAAGGAGATATTTTGATGAAACCTTATCAATCTACTTCCAATGCCAACAAGGATACATTTTTAGTCATGTACATTGCATTATCATCCACCAAAGCCTAAATAGAAGAAGGATTGTTTTCGTTCTTATCTGATATTAGGTTGCAAATGATCTGATAGACGTGCATGCGAAGTTGGATAAATTAGCTTGGGAGATGATGACAATAGTTGTAATCAAAGCAGGAAAATGTGCAACATTTTTTAGTTTTCATAGGTTCATATTTTGTATATGCAAACACAAGAGTCTAAGATTCAAGTATTTGGAGGAGTTGTCAAGATCTGTCAATGTTTGATTGCTTGAATGGAGAAGACAGAGAAGTGGTGTAACTTAGTGAAATCCACAACCCAAAATTTGCAAGTTTTATTTACCTTTTTGTAAAAGTGACTTTTGTCACTTATTGTAATTCACAAGTTAGAAGATGAACTTTATTTCCAAAAATTGGTGTAAAATATAACCAAAAATAAGGTTCATTATATTTTTGTATTTCAAAAAGGTAGTTATTAGGTAGTTGTGAGGTAGTTGAAAAGTGGTTACTAGGTGGTTATGGGAAAAAGCCTATAAATACAAGGCTATTTCATATGTAAAGGGGGGAACTCTTTTGAGAGAACTCTTAAAAAAAGGGGAAACTCTGAGAAAATTTCGGAGATATTTTGAAAAGATTTTATGTTTACACTATGTACAAAAAGGATTTTGGAATTGTATAATTTCAAAGATAATGAAGAATGCAGTTTAGTTCGTGCACTCTAAATTTGTTCTTATGTTATTATTACTAATTTCTCGTATGTTGAATTGGTAATCCTTTTATGCACATGTGTAATACATTGATTATCTGTGTGATTGATGTAACGAAACACACCCATCTCCTAGTATCTTGTTTTGGATGAGCTTGTATGACCTATCTCTTCTTATGTTGAGGTTTATTGTACTCCTTTCATCATCATTGCACGTTTCAACCTATTTGGTAATAACACCTTTTGTAATCATTATTAGTTGTGGAATCTCAATTGGTTTTTGTATGTCTACTATTGGGGTTTATGTTATTCATCTTTTCCTAGTTTTGTGTTTTCTCCTTTATGTACTTTCAGGTTAAAAGTACACAAAAATACCAAAAAACCCAATCATACGAGGGAGCTGCCCCTCTCAAACGTAGAGGAAAGCTGATAATTCAATAACAGCTTCTCCAACTGTTGGGACAATTTAGTCACCACTCTAAGGGCAACGGGTCAATTTCAAAGGTTATTTCGCGGTGACAAATCTGTTTACCAACAAGGAGTTACCCATCTATAGACACAGTCCTAGATTATAGGACCTTGTTTTTCTTATGGTTGGGTGGGCCATTTAACTACATCTTGTCCTCGCATGTAGTGGCAATTGGAGGATAGAGTGATGTTGTCTTAGAGGAGTTAGATTGCATAGTAGTTGGTTTTCTCCTAGCTTGTACACCTTTGGAGACTTGTTTTGTTGGGTGGAGACCTAGATTTAGTGATGGTCTAGAGGGTTGACCTTTTGAGATCTTTTATGTTTGTGAAGGATTATGTACCATGTGTATCTTATCCTTGTCTTTTTAGGCTTCCAAGAGTAATCCTAAATCTAGTGGGGGATGATGTAATGCCCACTAGTGTGTATGCCTTGTGTGCTTTTTGGTTTATATGATATATGCTATGCTAAGTAATTATTAGTGTATTGTGTGATTCATGTGTTATGAGCCATTGCACTGAACTTTCCAATGAGGCCTCTTGTACCATCAAGGTGTTCTAATGGTGTATTCTAATTTTTTTGTCAAAATGTTTTGTATGACCATTGGTGTGTTCCTGATAAAGTTTTGTATTGCCATTACATTTATGACTATGCATTATGGGATACATATATTGTGCCTTTGTATGTTAGATAATTATAGTGTTTCAGCTTCATTATTTTCACTATATTTGATATAGTTGTGATTATCATATTTTTCAGTATTATTAAGTATTATTGATTATACATCTTGTTTCTTGGATCATGTTGGTTGTAGATGATTTATATAGTTAGATGTGATGACTTGATATCGTATTATGATTTATATCATGTTAGGTGGATTATGTTGCTTCAACTATTATATGTGGAGCAGGTACTCCTGATGTTTGACTTGAGTGTGTAGGTATAGGGTTACTCCCCAACGGTGGTTATATTAAAGATGGTTGTCTTTGGGTAAAATATGTGTGTCAGCCTCTATCTCACTTGGTTTGAGTGTGAGAAGAGCCTTGTGAATTTCTGTGTAAACATGGATTTGAATTGGTTCCAATCTAGAGTCTACATGTTGTGGAAATCTATAAAGTGCGTATGAGTCCTTTACGTGTTTATTTAATCTTTTTTGCATTGAATTTAAATTTATTTTGAAATGTGTGTTTTTCATGTTTGTGGAATATTTAATGCTTGCAAAAAAAAGGATAATATTTATGCCTTGTGAAAAGATCTATGACATTATTTTCTTTTAAAGTGAATTTCATTACCCTTTTTGGAAGTAAAGTATTTTGTGCAAGAAAATAGAAATTGCGTTATAGTTGGAAAATATTATTAATATATTTGAATGCATTATCTTTATTTAAATATGTGTAAAGGTAAATTGCTAAGTGGTTGAAAGAAAATGCAAATGTTTTATTTAAAATATCTTTCTTTCAAAAAGGCATTTTTAGAACATCTAGCTCTAATGTGAAAAGGAGGGAAAATGCAAAAGAGATTTAGGGAATTATGAAAAAGAAAAGGGAAGGCTTGTTTCTTTTTCTTTTTCTTTTTTTCAATGTGTTTGGTAAACTTTTTAACATGACCAGCGATGATGGTGCGACACGCCCTCCGGCTCCACACGAATGTTTTTGCCCGAAGCAATGAACCGATGAGGCCACAACACGAGGGACCTCATCCCCTAGCAAGAACACTTCAAACCCGTGAGCTCATTGGCCCAGCGAAGGCGTAAATCTTGCAAACTCATTGGCCCAGCAGGGGTTTGAACTCTGGTGGCCGCCACTACAACCGAGCGACTTCACCACCGAACCACACCATCATCGGCAAGGAAGGCTTGTTTCTAACTCACTTATTCTTTTGGCCTTTTTTTGGACAAAACCCTCTCTCTACCTCCATTAAAAAATAATCTTTTAAAATAGGTGGTGTTGAATCTTGGATTGCCTAGAGTGGATTTGGCTTGAGCTCAATGATTGCTTGGGAGAGAAAAGGAATTGCTTGAAGTGTGTGTTCACGAAAAGAGCCTTTCCATTTTTTTGAACTTGAGAATTAAGGTTTTTTTCTTAATTAAGGATTGCATTTAAAATGAAATCTCTTCCTTTTTCCATGCCCATATTAGGTCGATGCATATGGCATCATACTATAGTAATGTTTTAGATTTCAATTTGTAGTTTTAAATTTGTATTTTAAATTTTTGAAAATTTTGTGTCCAAGTTATGGGAATTTTTTCTAAAATCCATGTTTCTCAATATTTGAAAATATTGATTGCAAAAGAGTGTTGAGTATTTTTGAAGCAAAAGGGCACTCTTGAAATTTGGAAATTTATTGTAATTTAAAAGTTAGAAAATTAAGGTTGCATCCCAACTCAATGAATGGAGAATTTGGGGATATTTTATGGTTTTAGAAAATTTAAAAATATAGGAAAAATGCATTTTAGACCTTAAATAAATGTTTTATTTTGTGGAAATATTAGTCTCTTTCATGAATTGAATTTTTGCATCTTTTGGCATTATGTCATGGAAATTTTTGCATTGATTTCTATGCCACACCCAAATTGTAAATTTGAAGTGATGAACTTGTAGGATTGAGGTATAGAATAGGAAAGGAGTGGCTCTCACTACTTACCACAATACGCAAAGATCAAAGGAAAAAGCATGTGGAGATTTTTAAATTAAGTGATAATATATTCTCATTGTGTAATTAAAATATGATTAATTAAGATGTCACGCCATGATTGAATGCCTTGTATGGGTTTGGTCTCAGTTGTGAAGGACATGTCACAACTCTTGGAAGTTGTTAAATGTCATTGAGTATACCCCAAATAGTTGTTGTGCTACTATGATGACACTCCTTATCATATAGATCTAGGATCCTCATCATTTCCCATCATCAAATTTGGTATCTGACATCATTTTCATATGCTTATGTGTCTTGTTGTATTCTTGTACTCTCATGTGGATGAGTTGTATCATGTTTGATAAGTGTGTGTGTGTGTGTGTGTGTGTGTGTGTGTGTGTGTGTGTGTTGCAATATCTCCCTTGTATTGCTTGAGTGTGATTTGTACCTAATTCATCCATCTCATAGGATAGTGGGGTGGGCTTAAGGGTTCCACATGGTTAGGTGGCACTAAACCACCATGGGGATAGGTGAACTTGAAGGATGCTCATTGGAGAGCATGATGGACTCTTATAGTATTATGCATTTGTATCTCTCTTCTTGTTGTAATATTACACTCATTGTAAATTAGATACATGAGACCTTTGAAATGAGTGCATAGATATACTTTATTGTATTATCTTATGCAAGTCATGATCCATCCATGTTTGGGATGAGTCCTTGTAATTGTAATAATTTATTGATGTTGTTAATATTTCCACACCTTGTCTTGTGAGGATGTTGGTATGATTGTTCTATTGAGATCATTATGTTTTGTTAAAACTATATAATGTTGTATTTATGTTTTTGTAATGCCTTAGTGTTGGATTGCATTCCACCCATATAGGTGGTGATGGTCATACCTTTGTTTTTGGCATGTATTGACATTGATGTCAAATGTGCATAGCATTTAATAACACTTTTGTCATATTTTGTAATAGATTTTGTTTCTCTCGTGTTTTAGGAGCAAGAGTTACCTTTCACCTTGTTCCTTAGGAATTGTACCCTTTTGGAGGTCCTTGTGTAGCCAAGTTGGAGTCCATGATCCCTTAAAATTTGGCCCAAACCATTCTTAAATAGCACAAAAATTGAGGAAGTTATGTGTTAGTGTGAAAAGTGTATTACTTAACTAATTGTTATTCTACCTAGTTGGTCATATTCACACTATATTTAAGTTCACTTAGAGAGACTTTTATTTTCTTTTCTTACCTCATGTGTACTCTACATGTGTCATCACACTTGTCCCAAGTGTGCCCACATGTGTCACACCTTTGGAGGGGTAGTTAAGCTTTCAATCCTACCTTCTCACCTCCTCACCCTTGCCTTTATATGCAAGGGCTTCTATGTACTTTTAACACACTTTTTGTATTATAGTGTTGTTATCTTGCATATTCATTTGTGGAAGGTTGTGATATTGTAAGTTAATCTTGGCTATTCCAACATGGTATCAAAGCCATCTTGCAAATCTCTTCACAAATTGCCTTGAATTTACAAGATCCTTCTCTTGTTTAGGGGGTGTTGGGAACTTACTTTCATATGGTGCATCCTAGAGTAAAAATGACCTCATAGTTGTAGTTGGAAGGCCAAAAAACCTATATTTTCATATAAGGCATTATAGGGTTTGGTGAGTGAAAATTTTAGAGTTTTTTGGAGGGCATCCAAATTGGAGGTTGTACACAAATCTATACTACATGTATGGATCTATACAGTTGTATAGTGTACAAATGTTGTACAACTATTGTGTCCACTGTTGTGTAGCTCATCCTTCATTTTAGGTTATAATCCATTGGTCTCTATTTTTCCCAACAGTTAGATCTTTTACCCGGTTGCTTTTTATTTTACCCAACAAATTTATTTTACAAGCCTAGTGTTGACGTCATCGTTGCATCAACATTAACACCCATGGGGGTCAGGTATTTACCTAATGGATAAATCTTTTGTTTGGCATGTGTTACTAGTAGAATTTTGGCAAATAAATGACTAAGTGACTAAAACTTTTAGTCACAACAACTAAAAATGACTAAATTCTACTAATTTTTTGCAACAGCTATAAATGAGTAAATAAATGACTAATTTGTTTGCTGACTAAAAAATTTAGTCACAGAAATAAAATGACTAAATAGTTAGTCACCCAAATACAAATTAGTCAAATTTTTAAAAAGAACTTTTTGGGAAATTATTGGCAGGATGTATTGCCGGGATTCACTATTCACATTCATTCCAACATTTTTTGCTATCTGCATTGCCATCATACCATGTTCTGCATCTTCCTTTTGTTTGCACTCAAATCTCCAGCTCCTTACTGAATATCACCATCACCATCACACTCTTCACTTGCAGACACTCTAACATGCTCTTCATGCTTGGAATATCTCTGACCCTTCAGAGCTGCTTGTGGTGGATTCACCGAAAAATAAAAGGTTAGAAATGTAGAGATGAAAGTACTTTTCCAGAGCTACTTCACACTGAGGCATTTTGAGTTATAGCAACTACTTGCATGGGTGATAAAGAGGAGAGGACCTCGAGACTTCTGAAAAGGCGGGCAAGGAATTTAAAGTTTGTTGCAACAAATTGGAAGTCGGCGAGGCCCTCTGTATCGAAGTCAGATTTGGAGACACCCTCTGCAGTGAATTCAGAGGTAATTCAAAAGCCTCATTACATTTATAAACACAAAATCTATAGCTTTGTGATTGGCAACTTACAGTAGTTACAATCTACTTTTCTTAATAATGTTCTTTTACAATCTTGCCACTATTCTGCTTCATAATGTGTTCTAGCTAAATATAATAAAATTTGGGTGTCGGTGCCAAAATAGAATTTCCTCAAACAATTTTGATGCATTTGCACTACAAGCGCAAACTGTCCTTGTGCAAAGTAAACATGTGCTAGATTTACCCACACATCAGGCATCTGAACAAAGATGTTTCCTACTGCAGCTTCTTGTACCTGTGTAAAAATGTCCTTTGTAATATCAAATTGACCCCTTTCAGCTAGTACAATGCCTGTCCCATTTGCAACATAAACATTTCCTTGTCTTTGTGCCAACACTTTACAATAGAGTTCTCTATCATTCTCAAGATATTGTGCCTCCACCTTTGGATCCCTCCTCTCATTGCAAAAAGCTACAAAATAATTCCAATTTCCAAGTGAAATGTCAAGATAAGAATTTCTTACATCTGATTCACTTTGTGCAGCTTTAATTGTTTATTTTTCTTTAAGCCAGTCATCTATTTCCAGTTCCATTTTTCCAAGCATAGATAAAGCATTTGATGAGTTTGTATACACCTTAAGTGCATCCCTAATCAATTCTAGGCTTAGTTGGATCTCATTCCGAGCCTAAGCCATGGTTGCAAGACGTAGATATGCATCCACATAATCAGGAAACTTGAACAATATTAGCTTGTATAAAAGATTTTCTTTTTTAGTATCATGTAGCTATTCAAACAACCTAGCAAGATTAAATAGTGTTGTGACTTTATCCCATGGTAGCTCAAGTGAAACACCACCTTCTTCTAGTCGATGGAAGAATTCTGTATCCTTAAAGAGCACAGGAAAAATTGTATAATTGGCCTTGGGGCTTTTATTTATGAATTCAACCCAAGTGCCATTTCCTAATGCCTCCATAAAAGTTTGTTGAGCCAACTCTAGTTCATCACGTTCAAAATGAAGAACCCCAATGTTGTTTAATAATTGAATGGGTACTTCTTCTCTGCTCTTCTTTAAAAGAGACTTTGTTGTCTTAAGAGAATCTAAGGTTGCACTGGGGTCTGATAATATTAATAACTCACCCATCTTGATAAATGCATGGGCATCATGTGGATCTATGTGATTTGACTTTCTTAAAATTTCCAAAGCCTTCTCTACCTACCCTTGCTATGCATTTATATGGCCTACATCTTTTAAGCTCTCACAGTTCTTAGGGTGGACCTCCAGAACCTTTTCAAATTTTGAGAGAGATCTCTTAGGATCTCCCAGCTTCAATTGAACCTATGTACAAAATCATGTGGCCTCTGGATTTCCTTGACTGATGCCATGTATTAGCGGCTAGTGGTGTCATAATCACCTTTACTATGATAAGATCATGCAAGATTATAATATGAATGAGATTTCATGAGAGGGTGGTCAGTTGAAACAAGAGCTATCTCAGTCAACTGTTCCACAAGAAAATGTTGCCCTATGAAGAAAAAATGGTTTGCTAAATGATTCAATGCCATTGTACAATACAGGTATAATTCAAAGGCTTTATGCATCTTTTCCATTCCTTCATGAACACTACCTTTTTCACTAACTGTGAGAATCCTACAAGTAAAAAATGCACAAAACTGACCACATAGATTTATGTAGAGGCAGAACATGATGCAGAGGAAGGACTCACACACAATAACCTTGACACATCCCAAACAAAGTTTCAATACACTTGATGCAAATTTGCACCCTTGTTCATTCTTGACAATCTGCTCCTAAGCCTAAAACATGGAAGCAGCACCCTAGTGACACTCAATCATTGAAGACAACATGGAATATGGGCAACTTGGTTTATTCAGACCTAAATTACAACATCTTCTAGGGGTTTGCAAATGTACATGACCTAACCAAGTGATTAACACAATGATTTATGCAATTTAGGTCTTGCTACCACTAGGTGCATTCAAGGTGATGACTCCAATGTTGAAATTAAGGAACATTGAGAGGGGGGGTGAATCAGTGTTCTGCAAAAATTTATCATTATGTTCCTTTATTAATTTACCACATACATTCAAGAGAAAGAAGCATGAACTTAAGAACAGCAACAACAAGATCATCACACATGAACACTAGGATTTTTATGTGGAAACCTGGTTAAGGGAAAAACCATGATGGGGGTTAACCCACAAGATTTTATACTCTGTAAAAGTATTACAAATGGGAAGGCACATGCCTTTAGGCACACTACCCAAAGCTTATTGCTCAAAGGAGCCTCATTGTCGACAAGATCAATTACAAAGAGTTCGTTGAAATACTTGAACTAAAGAATAGCATCTAACAATGCAAGATTACAGTTTTGGTTAAGCTCAATATACTAACTTCACACACTTCATCTATCACTGTCCTGTTTCACTATTCTACCATGATCCGAAGCTTAGATCTCTTTGCTTCACATTTGATACTACCACACTTTGCACTTGTCACATCATATTCGCACATCCATACCTCAAAATGATCAAACCCATCCGTCATATATATCTGCAACATGAAATTTCATCAACTACAGTCGGCCTCAAGAAAACATAGAAACTTTTTCACGATCATTGTTCTGTCGGCTAAATCCATGCACAAACATAAATACGGACCAAAACTTATGTATTCAAGTCACCACACATGTCGGCCAATACCACTGGATCTCATAAATTACTCAACCAACCACTTCTCTTAATCCGCACAAGGATCAAACACCAAGTCAGCCTTTTCTTCAAAAGGATCAAGGTAGCAGCAAAACTTCTTGTTCTTCTTTGTTGGCTAGGGGAGGCTTCTAGAGAACAGGGTTGTTCATTGTCTGGCTTTTCTTCTTCAAATTACTCAGCTCTCTTCCTGGCTTCTCTCACAGCTTCTTTGGTTATTCCAATACTTTTTGTATACATTTCAACTTGCCTTTGGACCTTTTTCTTAGTTTTAGGTCTTTGAAGCTCAACATGCAGTTTCAAATTAAGTTCACCATATGTACCGAATCTCTCAACTGAGGTGTCTTTTGGTTTTCTCAGAAGGTGTTGAGCATACATTTCCTATATTTGTTCATCAACTTCATACCCCATGGGCATGATCCATACAATCCTTGGTTCAACTGCTTCCATCAAGCATTGATCTATTTCCACCATGAAACAAATTGTATCCTTGTACTTTTCCACCACAGACTTAGGGATTATTTCCCTTGATTGCATCATATTCTAGAAATTCTTGAAATATCCCCAAAGATCAGTCCTTTGGGCATTGAAGTCACCAATATTATGCAAGTGCTCTCTTATTTGTATGGCAATAGGCTTGTCACTGGTCCAATATAGGCTTTTCATCCCAAGCAACTCATTCAAGAAATAAAAGAACAAGCACAAGACCAACGTACCATACTTGAATGTATTCTTCTTATCCTTCTTGATCTTGTTTAGATTCTCCATTAGCTGGTTTTGCAGCAGCTCACACAAGTCATAGTCAGCATTTTCTTTTAACATCTGATAAGCAGCATAAATGGCTATACCGGACACTGAGTTTTCCTTGTTGGAGTGGTATATCTTATACCCAATCACCATAGATGCAAATTTGACATCTAGATCAGTTATATCATTTATTGTCATTGCCCTCTTTTCAAACTTTGAGGCTTTAGTTACAGTCTGATTCTTTACTAATTTTAGCATCAACAGTCCACCGGATGAGTTCAATCCTATTAGTCTTGATGGCATCCTTAGTGATCTTAAAGGGTTTCATCAACCACATAAATTTAACATGTATCCAACTCAGTACATACCGGACCCACTCATCCTCATCGAAGGATGGGAACCCAATAACCTAAATGAAATGTTTGTCTTCTAGGACCTTATACTTAGGTTTAAGATCATAAATCTCATCCCTCAGGTGATTTTTAAACAAATCCAGTAATTTCAAATCTCCAAACTCATATATGCTAGCATGAATGTAAGCCCTACTATCTTCTACGTACAACACACCATGCAGAACATCAAAAAGGGTACCTAACCGATCGACCTCTACATATTTGTGTGGATGCTTTTTGAATTTAGGTCAGGGCCTTTTGGTGATGTCATCAATCAACACAGTAGCCATATCCAGAGATTGCAAATTTAGAAAGATTTACAGAGAATACCTTATTTTGCCAATTAGGGTTTTCACTCGGATATCTTCTTCACACTTCAGTCTCTTGGAAATCTTTGCACAGAGCTCGCCTTCCTTCTTTCTTCTTGGATGCAAAGTGATTCTGAAGTCACTTGAGTTTCTTTCTAACCTCCGCACACCTACTTTTTGATGTAATAAATGCTTTTGCCCTAACTCTTCCAGATACCCTATTTCTTGATACAATTTCTCATAGATTGCTCCGCAAGTTGCCACATCAACCTCTTTTCTTCTAGAAATTCTTTCAGATGATCTACAATAGGCCATTCTATCTTCTCTCATCATGCCAGATTTAGGCACCCACTTACTGGTAGGGGGAATTAGATTTTCAATGCAGCTCCCCCTGAGCTAGAGCTCCTATTTCAATTCCTGGAGGAATTACCAGTACTAGATTCCAGTACAGATCCATCACCATCATTCATTACACCTTTCTTCACCCATGTTTTGTTCATTTCATTCTGGATCTCATTCACATCTACTTTGCCCTTGCCTTTATATTGTCTCTACACATTCTAGTTTTTGTTTACTGGACCTTTTCTATCATCATTTATGCTTCTGCAGAATCTTGCAATATAGCCAGATCTGTTGCAATTAAAGAACGCAACATTTCTTTTCTCATTTACTTGATTTCCTCTTGATCTACACTAATTAGCCATGTGTCCAAATCTATTGCATGCAAAACATTTGTCACTTAAAGAATAGACATTTCCTCTGTTGTTGGAGTTATTCATCAACATACTTCTACATTCATTGGATCTATGACCATACCTTTTACAATTGAAGCATTGACTGGAGAAGGATGGACCACTTTGATTCACTCTACTTCTGCACTGAGTAGCTCTATGACCAAATTTATTGCAATTGAAACAATTTCCATTGAAGGATGGATACCTTTGAGCATTAGGTTGTCTAATTGGAGGTCTTCTAGGTCTGTTTCTCTAATTCCTTGATTTAAAATTAATTTGACTGGATCCAAAGCTTTCACCTTTCTCATATCTTAGACCATGATTATCATCTGCCTTCTTCTGACTATCAAGCAGCACCTCAAGTTTAGTTGAGATTATCTTAAACTTCTCTTTGTATTCATTTGCAGCTTCTAGGTCATGTTTGAGATTGACAATTTGCCTTTCAAGTTGATCCTCATTATACCTAGTTTCTTGTAGATCAGACTCTAGATGTCTAATTATTCTATCCAATCTACAACATTCTTCTGTTCTTTCTTTCAAAGACTGATTCAGGTTTTCTTCAATCTTCTTCCTTTCCTCGATTTCCTTGGTTAACCTCATCACCCTAGATTCCATCTCATGTTTTAGGACAACTTCTTTTGCCAAATTCTCACATTCCTTTGTCTTCTCCTTCAGAGCCTCATCCATGCTATTGTCTTCCTTTTGATTTTCTAATTG
This sequence comes from Cunninghamia lanceolata, assembly GCA_027924645.1. NCBI lineage: Eukaryota > Viridiplantae > Streptophyta > Pinopsida > Cupressales > Cupressaceae > Cunninghamia > Cunninghamia lanceolata. The sequence goes on along the minus strand of BSBN01000578.1, from coordinate 6,619,190 downwards.
CTAAAGTAGCTCCTTCCTCTTTTCCATAGATATGCTCAGTTGCCCTTTTAAAGTTTGAATGAAATCCTCAGCATCTTTAAGGTTCTCTTGCAGTTCTTTGACTTCTGCTCTGGACTGATCAAGATCTTCTAAAGCAACTTGAAGTTGTTTGTTGATGCCATCAGAATACCTAAATGAACCCATTAAAACACCTTCCCAGATCTTCCTCAAGCTGTTAAACTTCTTCCAAGGAATCTTTCTCTGATACCGATTGTTGAAATTAAGGAGCACTAAGAGGGGGGGTGAATCAGTGTTCTGCAAAAACTTATTATTATGTTCCTTTATTAATATACCACATACATTTAAGAGAAAGAAGCATGAACTTAAGAACATCAACAACAAGATCATCACACGTGAACACTAACATTTTTATGTGGAAACCCGGTTAAGGAAAAAACTATGGTGGGGGTTAACCCACAAGATTTTATACTCTGTTAAAAGTATTACAAATGGGAAGGCACATGCCTTCGGGCACACTGGCCAAAGCTCACTGCTCAAAGGAGGCTCACTGCCTACAAGATCAATTACAAAGAGTTCACTGAAATATTTGAATTGAAGAATAGCATCTAATAATGCAAGATTATAGTTCCGGTTAAGCTCAATATACTAACTTCACACACTTCATCTCTCACTGCCCTATTTCACTATTCTTCCATGATCTGAAGCTTACATATCTTTGCTTTGCATTTGATACTACCACACTTCACACCTATCACATCATATTCACACATCCATACCTCAAAATGCTCGAACCCATCGATCATATATATCTACAACATGAAATTTCATCAACTACAGTCGGCCTCAAGAAAACTTGGAAAATTTTTCAAGATCACTATTTTGTCGACTGAATCCATGTACAAACATCAATGCAGACCAAAACTTATGTATTCAAGTCACCACACATGTCAGCCAATACCATTGGATCTCATAAATTACTCAACCAACCACTTCTCTTAATCCGTACAAGGATCAAACACCAAGTCAACCTATTCTTCACCAGATTGAACTGTCTAACCAAAACTCGATACTCAGATGCTTGTAACTTTCAATCCCTTCATCACCGGAGGCTAAAACTTTGGATTTAGGTAGCCCTAAAATCTCTTAACATTCCCTCAGATCTATACCACAATATGATTACCTGTGGAGAAATATAGACCAAAATGCTAAACCCTATCATATGCTCTGTTCTTGTCTATCTAGACTTAGACAAATCTACAATATGACTTCCGATATGATCAAATGATACAATGTGGATGTGTAAGATATATTCAATTGCCATCAATACAACACCTGACATGCCTAGCAGTGTCTCTTGCCAACATCCAAACGAAGGTAAGAACACTTCTCATATGAATTCCCAGGCTTGTACAGGCCCTAACAACATGCCACTATGATTCTTCACCCCTCCATTGACATACAGTGCATAGATTATTCAAAGAAACAAAGAACCTAGGGTTTTATGATTGTCCTCTTGCAGGGATGTGGATAGGTGTGGGACAAAGCTTTCCACCAATTTTCAAGATTTTTGGATGGTGGAAACTCTTCCCATGATCAAATTTTGCTCCCTAGAAACCCTAGGTAGGGTTTGGACCTGCACTCACCAAAAATGCAATATCTCACACAAAACTTGATGAAATTTTACTAAACCAAATGCATTCGAAAGCTAGATTTTTGTTGCTAATAGATTTTTGTTGCTATGTTTAGAACATTATAGATGGATCAACGTCAAAGGTTGACTACGTATCAATACCATGCATTTGATGAGAGAGTAGCCAATGAGAGGGACATGGACAAATATCTATGTCCATGTAAAGATTGTCATGGTGGAAAGGTGAGGAAAAGAAACTTGATTCTTCGACCTATGATAAGATATGGGCATAGTGGTAGAAGCCCTTGGGATTACAATTATTATGAAGATATGATAGAATTGCAGAGTGTGAGAGATGAAGAGGCAACAAACATAGATGAAGTAGCACCAAACATAGCTAAAGAGGTAGCAATGTTAGACAAAGGGTTTGAACTTGATAGAATGTTGAATGAGGGTCTAGACAATGATTGGACCAAGTTGATGGAGGATGCTTTAAAGCCTATGTATGTTAATTGCAAGTTAAGTTGTTTGACAACAATCCTTCAAATTCTTAACTTGCAAGTGGTGCATGGTTGGAAAATGAGAGTGTAGATTAGTTATTGGCATTATTAAGTTTGTTGTTACCACCTAACTCTACATTGTCAACAAAACAAAGTCAATGTAAAAAGCAAATCACTAAACTAGGATTAGAGTGTGAAAACATCCACACATGTGTCAATGATTGTGTATTGTTTCACAATAATCTTGCAAGTGAGAGTGAATGTCCAAAATGTCATGAAGTGAGGTATAGAAAAGGTTTGAAATTAGTTGTGGTTCCTAGAAAGGTTCTTCACCACTTTCCAATAATCCCACGATTACTTCGAATGTATAGGTGCAGAGACATTGCTGAACTTATGCAATGGCATGTCCAAAATAAGAGCATTGATGGAAAACAACATGTGCCTGATTCTAAGACGTGGATGGAATTTGATAACATATGGCCTGATTTTTCTCAAGATCCTCGTAATATAAGGTTGGGTTTGGCTCTAGATGGGGTGAACCCAATCTCAGATCAAAGTACTAAATGTATACGCCTAAAAATGACACGACTCAGTCTAAATAAATATTCTTAGTATTTATTCCATTCTAATTCCTCTATCAATAAATAAATAAACAAATTTATTTATTCAATTCATATTCCTCTAAGTTAATTAAATATCAAAATATTTAATTACCTCTTCTAAAGTCAAAATTAAATAAAATCCTTTATTTAATTTAATTCTTCCAAATTCTTCCAAACAATTAAATAATTCTTAATTATTTAATTTAAGTCAAATTCATTGCTCCAAATTTAAATAAATCAATCAAATTTATTTAAATTCTCTCAATCTCTAAAAATAAAATCAAATCAAATATTTTATTTATTCTTCCAAATCATGCACAAACAATTAAATAAATTTATTTATTTAATTTGCTTTCTTATCTTCTAAATTCTCAAAATATCTTCCAAATCTTTTAAAAATAAATCTTCTTCATGCGCACAAAATTAAATAATTTATTATTTAATTTCTCTCAAATCATGCAAAAGCAAATCACAAGTTGAGTTAATTGACTCAATCAACCTTGTTTTTATCAATATCTCTTAAATTAGGAAAAAAAATTCTAATTTAAGAAAATAATTCTTATCTTTATAAAAGAAAGAAGTTAACTCAAACAAAATAGCTTTTGTGTGACACTTGTCTTCTTTCTATTCGTGCACATCCTCTCAATTGTTCTATATAGTTGATCTTCTCATTCTTTCTATACTTGATCCTCTCTCTCGTGAGTCTATAAATTGAACCCAATTCCTTCATTTTATTCATCCAAGCTTTTGGTATCGTTACTCTGCAAGAATTACAGTGCGCCTTTGGCACCCAAGTCATTCCATTTTCTTGCAATCAACTTGTTACCATATCACTACCATTGTTGTGAAGCTCATCTTCATTACAAAGCATTATCACAACCATTCTCCATTGACAATCTTGGAATAGCAAGGAAGTGCACTCTCTGAGGGCCTTATTCATACATGCAAGATTGATTGAGATAGGCAACCAACGGAAGCTATGAAGTATTGAGGTTTGCAAAGGTTTTATCTTTGTTTGTTTGATCATGATTATTTCCCTTTTCGTTGAGTGTTGGGTATTATTGATATTGATATATTGATTATTCATGTTTACTCCAATTTTCCCTTAACATTTTTGGTGCCCACCATGGGGCCTTGCCCTTATTTAATCCAAAAATTGAGTTTTTTTGTGCGAAGGTTCCGTACACAAAGAGATTTGGCACATCTGAGCAATTCTATCACGCATCTTATCTCTGTTCTGGCGCATCTACCCTTTCAGTGCATCTGACCTCTAAAGCTGCATATTTGACCTCTGTTCCAGTGCATATGATATTCATGCACATATAATCTCTGTTTCAGCACATACAACCTCTGTTTCTACGCTTTTAAAATTTTTGCGCTTCTGAACTTTGTTTCTACGCATTCAAGCTCTGAAGCTACGTATCTATTCTGAATAGTGGTTTTTAGGGTATTTCTTGTGGTTTTTGCTAACGCTAACACTTTTTGCAGGAATATTCTCTCATCTACTTATAGGATTAGGGGTTGGTTTAGTCATTCTAGTTGCATTAATAACACATCATCTTTTTAAAGGGAAATCAAATGTTCATGCAAAATCACATCTAGATCTAACTAGGAAAGGAGTAACTTGAATCTAGTCCCAATGCAAGGAGGATAAAATTGAACCACTGATATCTTATTCTCAAAGTTAACAACTTGCGTGTGTGCCCAAGTAGCTAGCTCATATAGTCTTTTTCATTTTAATTAGGGGAAAAGAACTAGTGTCTTTTGTGTTTTTGGGAATGATACTAGGCCTATGCTCTCCCCTATCTTGGGTGACCAAAATGCCAGACATATCATTTTCGCATGTGTTAAACCTTTAGAGGTCTACCCTTGGATATCCTTCCATCCTTGGGGAATGACCTTAAGTGGTAACAAGATAAAGCCAAGCTCTGCCAAGCTACTATAAATAAATTGTGTTTGGAGTGAAAGCTTCAATCAATAAGTGAATTTGTGTTATATCGATAGCCAACCTCCCCCAAAACCCTCCAAGGCACAACCCTTGCAGGTTGGGAGAATCCATAATGGAGAGTAGTGCTACCGTATGTATAACCACTCAATTAGTCATCCTTGTTTTAGTAGCCGAAAAACACTCTATTTGTTGGCCCAGAAGGTGGGACCTTTGAAGCCGCCCTGATTCTTTTGGTTCTTAGTAGAGATAATAGAGACAATCCTAAGGTTCGGTGGGGGTACGAGCCTTGGGAAACTCATATCTTGGTATGCGTGAGAAGTGTGTGCCATGGAAAGGAGCCGGTGCTACCAAGATCTTGAAGCTATCCACTTTGAATATGCATAGCTAGGGGATTTGACAAATATTGCCTTTATTGGCCTAGGTTTGTACTTGTTTGAGTCAAAAAGAGTCCAAAAAAATTACAAAAAAATTAAAAACTATGAAAACATTCTTTGTGTTTGCTGTGTCTTCTTGCCATAATTAGAAAATCATATAAAAAAGACCATCTTGTAACCAAGAAACCAAAAACACTAAAAAACATGCCAAAAATTTGCAAAAATACTCAAGAAAACCATAACTATGCATTTGTCCTGCAAAACTGCGCATTTATCTCGACATGTTGCACATACATTCTAACTTATTGTGCATTTATCACCTATTACTGTGCATTTGAAATTTACCAGAACTATCCTTTCATCCTGACTTGTTGCGCATTTACCATCTATTTCAGCGCATCTATTCCTGCGCATCCCTAACAGTGAGTATCTCCACATCTTTTGAGAAAAAAATGTTAACCTTTCTAGATACCCATTTTAGCCTTGTTCCAGTTTCTAAATTTAGTTTTACTGTGCAGTCACCTTTTTCCATCCGTTTCCATAGTGTCACCCTCTCTTTCATCAGTTGTCTCATCCACCTTTCACCATGTCTTTCCAAAACAAAGTCAAGAGTTCCATATCAGATTAGTGCAAGACCTTTTTCAGATCATTTCAGATTTAAGTAACCCTAGTAGGTCACAGAACTTTGCTAGTGGTCTTGGCACGAGACTAGTCTCTACACAGTAAACAAGTACTGGATATCCTTACTTCTGGCTATCATCTTGTGTCGACCATCTTACTTGGAATCATTGATCAAAAGAGTCCCTTATTCAAATCTTGTCACAAGTATCCTCTTCTCAACAATCTCCACCAACACCTTACCAAAATCTCTAGTTTCATCCCACCTCTTCCCACGTCACCTCGCATGGTTTTAACTAGATCTCAATACCAAAAACAACTTGAAATGGCTGGGACATCCAACCGCATTTTCACCCCTCATGATAGTGATGAGGAAATCTCTCATGAAGAGTACCAAGGAACCCTCCAAGATCAGAAATTTCAACGCTTTCTAGAAAAAGTGCTCCACGAGGACCCTCACAAGTACTTTATTCATCTTGCAAATCTAGGACTTAAACTCCCCGCTGACTTCGATCTCAACAAACTGAAAGAGACCATAGAGGAAACTCATGAAAACCACACTAGTGAGGACAAAGGAAAGAAAGTTGTAGACCCAAACACACCTATGGAAGAAATGAGGAAACAAATTGAGGGCCTAACGCAACAAATGATGGATCTCAAAACAAGAACAAATAGTAAAACTTACTCCTTGGAAGACATTGCACTATATCCCTTTGACAAAAGTTTGAACATGGTGACCTTCCCCTTTCGATTTAAAGTTCCTAAGTTTGACAAGTACAAAGGAAAAGGAGACCCAAGAGATCACATTAGGGAATTTAACGCCACATGCATGGAAGTAGCTCACAAAGAAACTTTCCTAATCAGACTCTTCCCTAGATCACTAGGTAGTCAAGCCATGGAGTGGTTCTCATGACTTCCACCGGGCATCAAAAATTTTGATGAGTTAGTAAACAAGTTCGTCACACACTTCTCATATAACATTGAACACGAAGTCTCCATGCTTGACCTATGCAATACAAAGAAAAAAGGTGGTGAATCCTTCACCTCTTTCTTACAAAGGTGGAGACAACTCGTGAGAAAATGCTCATATGATGTACCTAAGAAGCAATTGATAGAGATGTTTGTTCACAACCTTAACCCCGATCTAAGCTACCAAATCCAAATTCAATGCCCTACCTCATTTTCAAAAGTCATTGAGATGGGGCTATTTATTGAGAAAGCTATGATTGCTAAGGGGAAAATAAAGTTGTACAAGGACACCCCTAACTCTAACTACACCACGGACAAGTCAAAATTTTGGAAAAAGAATAAAAATGTCATCAATGATGGAGTAGTTGATGCCAAAGCGGTGGCTCCCAAATAGCAACCAATCTTCACTCTCAAAGGAGAAGCAAACATTGCTACACCAAACAAAACCTTCTCTCACAAGCCAAAACCATGGTTCAACTCCAACCCTAGGCAAAAATTCACACCACTAGGAGAGTCCCAAGAGTTTGCGTTAAGAAAGCTATTGGCCAACAATGAGATCACTCTTCCACCAACTAGCAACTATGAACCTCAAATAAAACCTCACTATTGGAAAGATACTGATTTCTATGAATATCATAGAGGAAGAGGCCACCCGACCAACAACTGTATCTATCTCAAACACGTCATCCAAGACATACTTGACCAAAATTAGGTAGGTACTCAACAACATACTCTAATGAGACACATGTGGCATACAAGGATCCACTCCTCAATCACGATAGGTCATACAACAACAATAACAATCACAACAAGCAGAATCAAAACAACAGAAACAACAATGCTAACTATGCAAGTGTACCATTCGATTATACCGTCAACTGCATATCGGAGCACATCCCACAAGTCAATGTGGTCACATTCAACCAACAATCAGGACCCAACAAAACTGATTGCAGCATCATCACCCACAGTGGTAAGGTCATGTTAAACACGCTTCCTCCAATGTCATCACCTTCTCCGTCTAACCCCCATACGTACAGTGTCATAGACCAACTTTAGAAAACTCCTTCCCACATATCTATCTTACAGTTGTTGCATATGTCTCCCTCCCATAAGGAAACTCTCGACAAAGCCCTAGTGGAAACAACTATACCCACGAGCCTGACCCAAGAGAAGTTTCAAGCCATGGTAGGAAATCTAACCTCCTCTAGCACTATCTCATTTACTGAACAGGATGACCTTTCAGTGTCTCAGCCTCATAACACACCCTTGCATATCATCGCCTTCATTCATAAACACAGTATCAAAGGGGTTCTCATTGATGGAGGAGCCGGGTTAAATATTTGCACACTCAAGCTAGTCCTTGCATTGGGGTTCTCTAAAAATGTAGTGGATCTGAGGAAAAAGATTACCATTAAGGCCTATGATGAAGAGGAAAGAACTACTAAAGGAACAGTGGTGTTACCAATATAAGTTGGACCAGTGATAAAGGATTTTATTTGCCAAGTCCTAGACAGGGAGCTAGCCTATAATATCCTCCTAGGTAGACCTTGAATTCATGCCATGAAGGTTGTGCCTTCTACCTATCACCAATGCATCAAATTTCCTCATAATGGCAGGCAGATCACCATTCAAGGTGATCTAGACCCTTTTCAGGATTGCAACACTATCCACTCAAAGCCTGATTGCATCATCCCCAACAATAGAGCTTCTACATCCCCCATCTCATAGCATGATTCTACCTTCGAAGCTTCCTCATCTAAGCCCAAAGAGTAGAAAATCACAATCAAAGAAACTAGAGTAGGGGAATATTCCATCGAGCACAGCCTCAACCTAGCCAAAATACCTCTATCTCCAAGATCCTTTGGGCGACCTACACCTTTTCCAAAGCCATCTACTCCTTCCAAGCCTCCCACAGCTCCCTTTGTAAAATGGGGGACCCTATCAGATGAAACAAAGGAAAGAGACATCTTGCAATGGCTCTATACAGAGGAAGATAACACACAACAAGAACCACCTAAGCTCCTAATGGAAATCTATGGGAGTGGTGAGTCTATCCTACACAGAATGGGTTATGAAGGACAAGGTCCCATTGGCCTAAGAAAAGAAGGAATAATAGAACCCATCCAACCCTCTTCATCCTCACTAGCAAGAACTACAAAAGGGTTAGGATACAAGGATAAAGGCAAAGCTAAGGCCAATGCTTGTTTTGTGGAGCAGATCCATGCCCTATAAGATGACAGTGACACAAACTCTAACAAATATGAGTGGGAGGAACTCACAGAGCACTCCTATGAGGACAAAGAAGTTGACACCATTCAAACTTATAGCCCATACTGTGAGGGACAAATGCTAACGCATAGACCATTAGAGTCTGATTTGCCAACTCCTGAGAGTGTGACTTTCGAGGAAGGTCAGAGTTCCATCACAATAAATAATCTAGAGGAAAGTAACATCTCAGATCCTATCCCTACCAATCAAAATCCTAACTGTATATCCATTCAAACCATAACACCCAATGAATCAGATCTATCTTCCGATCCCCTCCCCTTTGTGCATCCTGAGCTTATCGACTAGGATTTATGAGGAACCCCGCAACTAGACATGTTCCAAAATAACGATGCCTATATTGACTTCATGGAACTTAGGGACCACCTACCTACAGGAGATTATAAAGTTGGCTACGCTATTGAACTCAACACTGTGGCTTATTTTAGAGAGGGTGCCAAGCCTTCCAGTCACAAAAACATAAAAATAAAAACTGGATCTGATGGTGAAAATTGCTCTGCGGCAGTATCAGATCCCAAAATAGTAAAAAGAAAAGACGCATCCGATGGTGAAAACCCAACCATGGCACCTGACAATGGAAGGCTTGACACTCTCCCCACCAACATGTATTAGGAGAAGTCTCAGATTGTTGTGGAACCTACAGAACCTATCAATATTGGAATAGAGGAACAACCTAAGATCATTCACTTTGCAAAGTCTCTAACTCCACCAGAAAAGACTAAGTTTGTACCATTCTTCAAGAAAAAGCAAGTCAACTTTTCTTGGTCATACACAGATATGTTCAGCTTAGATTTAGATCCAGATTTGATTCTACATCATCTTCCACTAGATCCATGGGTCAAACTAGTCCAATAGAAGCTCAGGAAGATGCATCCCCGCATTGCATTATTAGTAAAAGAGGAACTCAAGAAACTACTAGATGTAGGGTTCATCAGGGCAATTGACTATCCAGAGTGGGTATCTAACATAGTGCCAGTATCCAAACCTGATGGTAGAGTCAAATTGTGCAATGATTTCAAAGATCTAAACAAAGCTTGCCACAAGGATGACTTTTCGTTGTCTAATATTGATATCATAATTGACTTGATAGCAGGACATACCATGCTTTCTCTTATGGATGGCTTCTCAGGATATAATCAAATCAGGATAGCACTAGAAGACCAACATAAGACATCTTTCACTTGTCCATGCGGCACCTTCTGCTAGAATGTCATGCCATTCGAGTTAAAGAATGCAGGGGAAACATATCAATGTGCTATGACCACTATCTTCCATGATATGATGCACGTCACAATGGACGACTATGTAGATGACATCCTTGCAAAATCACTCATAAGAGAATCGCACCTAGATGTACTAGAGAAGGTCTTTCAGAGACTGGAACACTTCAAAGTCAGGTTGAACCCGAAGAAATGTGTGTTTGGAGTCGCCTCAAGCAAGCTCTTAGGCTTCATTGTATCAGCAAATGGGATCAAAGTGGATCCTACCAAAGTCAAGGCTATCATGGAAATGCCACCGCCAAACAATATCACTCAACTACAATCTCTACAGGGCAAGTTAGAAGCTATCCGTCAGTTCATATCACAATTGGCAGACAAGTGCCAACCTTTTAGTCATCTCTTACATAAAAAAATTCCATTTAGGTGGGATGAGAAGTGCGAAGAAGCATTTGGAAAACTAAAGGAATATCTTATGAACCCACCTATCTAGATGCCTCCTATCCAAGGAAAGCCTCTATTACTTTACATATCTACTACACCAATAGCTCTTAGAGCCCTCTTAGCACAACAAGATTACGAAGGCAAAGAAAGAGCTATCTACCACATCAGTTGCACATTGGTGGGCTATGAACTGCAATACTCTCAAATAGAAAGATCATGTCTTACTATGGTTTTTGCTTCCCAAAAACTATGACATTACATGCTAGCACATTCAGTCAAGCTTATTGTAAAGATAGATCCACTGAAATACCTATTAAGCAAAGCAGCTCTAACAGGTCACCTAGCCAAGTGGGTAATGCTATTAAGTGAATATGACATTGAGTATGTAGACAGAAAGGCTATCAAAGGACAAATCATTACTGATCAGTTAGCAGAAGCACCATTACAGGAAACCACACTAATGACATTTGACTTTCCAGATGAATCCTTATTCAATATCACAACACACTCATGGAAGCTCTACTTTGATGGATCCTATACAAACCATGGATCAGGGGCACGAATCTTATTTGTTACTCCTCATGGCGACACCATACCTAAGTCATATTGTCTGCTATTCCCATGCATGAAAAACATAGCAAAGTATGAGGCCTTGGTCATTGGTCTCAAAATGGCAGCAGAATGGAAAATAAAGGAGCTACATGTCTATGGTGACTCCCAGCTAGTAATCAATCAAGTCAATGATGACTATCAGACCAAAGATGACAAGCTAATCCCATACAAGCGCATGGTTGATGACTTTAAAGAGTACTTTGTGATCATCTCCTTTGAGTAGATACCTTGCATTGAAAACAAAGCAGCAGATGCCATGGCAACCATTGCCTCACTCCTCACAATCCTAGAGAATGAGTCACGGTATGAGTTCTTGGTGGAGTCAGTTATGCAACTAGCTTATGATCTTCCTGAAACACACTCCATATGCCTATTAGTCGGATCTGATTCACCTTGGTACGGTAAGATTTACACTTACCTCAAGGATAATACCCTACTGCCTGACTTATCTTCTAACCAACGTTGAACCTTCATTCACCAAACCTCTCGTTATACCATTATCGCTGACACCTTATATCGTCGAGGTCTGGATGGTACTTTACTCTGATGTTTAGAATGGGAAGAATCTCAAACCGCCTTACAAGATGTACACGAAGGAATTTACAAAACACACTCTAGCGGTGCTTCTTTAGCTAAGAAACTCATGCGTTTAGGTTATTATTGGCCGACCATGGAAACAAATTCATATCAGTTTGTGAAGAAGTGCAAGCAATGCTAGATACATGGAAACCTGATACATGCACTAGCTCAAGAGCTATGACCTTTAACGACACCTTGGCCCTTTTGTCAGTGGGGACTCGACCTTATGGGCAAAATTCACCCTCCATCATCCAATGGCCACAAGTTCATAATAATAGCCACTGAATATTTACCAAGTGGATTGAAGCCGTTCCACTCACAAATGTCACAGACAAATAGATCGCCTCATTCATCCTCAACTACCTCATCTACAGATACGAAATTCCCTCATCCATTGTCACGAATAACGAAAGACCTTTTAAGAACTAGGATGTCCAAGAGCTTTGTGACATATTCAAAATCCAACACCGTTTCTCCACCTCCTATTACCCCCAAGGCAATGGCCAAGCAAAGGCATCCAACAAAACAATCTTGAAACTCCCCAAGAAGACAATCAACAATGTCAGTTGTGATTGGCACATACAATTGAATCCCGCTCTGTGGGCCTATCGAACCAGTATACGCACTCCAATAGGTGCTACCCATACACCCTTGTCTATGGATCGGAAGCCATTTTGCCCATCGAGGTCGAGTTACCATCTCTAAGGGTGTCGTTAAAAGGTCTCATAACTGATGAAGAGTACAGAGTTTTCAGATTGCAAGAGCTAGAGTTGCTAGAGGAAAAGAGACAGAACACCTTCAATCATCTTAAAGCATATCAACAAATGATGTCATGAAGCTACAACCATAGAGTCCATTCAAGAATCTTCAAAGTTGGAGATCTAGTACTTAAGGAAAATCCCCGCAATCAACAAGATCAGGAAAAGAAAGGTAAGTTTGAGCCCAACTGGCTTGGCCCCTATGTCATTGTTGCTGCTTATGGATCGGAGGCATATTAGTTAGCAACATCAGAGGGTGAGTTGTTTGATGACCCAATCAACAGTATGCATCTTCACCAGTTCTATACCTAAGAGAACCCCAATGTAAGGGGAGCATAAAATACAAAAAAATCAAAGAAATCAGAAAAATACAAAATAATCAAAAAATAAGAAAAATACAAAAAGATCAAAAATTAAAAAAAACAACAAAAAAATCATCCTTTGGTGAAAACCTGGCAAACAGGCACCTTGGATAGGTACCATGATGAAAACCTATCAAACAGGCATCATGTGTACTTTCATCTTTTGTGTAAATAAAAGCAAGTGGTGAAAACCTGGTAAACAGGCATTACTTGTGATAAACCACTTCCTCCATCTCTGGGAAACCAATTCCCTTGTGTCGATTCTTCCCTCCGCCATTTCTCATTCGATCCATATCTGTTCCATAATAAAACACCTTGTGTAACCTAATGATAACATATCATGGCTTAATACTCTATCTTTTTTTGTCACCTTATCAAGTGGGGGTGCCAAAGTACCATATCCATAGTTTCAACATGTCTTAGCATCTGTCATTAGTTTCAAAGGGTCAACCCCCGAACCACGTTGCCTCTGCGTCGTCATGTAGGCAAGGCCATTTTTCAATGCACCTCCGAGGCTCCACTTCCCCGTCCATCCCATATCTGGTCCTTCTATCTATCTGAGTCCCCACCACTTTCTATTGCCTAGGTCTTAGGTCTGTTAGGGTTCACCTTGAACTATGTTGCCTCTGTGTCGTCATGTAGGCAAGGCCATTTAGCAATGATCCCCCAAGGCACTAGGTCAGTTCCTTAGGGTCTGTTTTTACTAGGCAAGCATGCGAGCACAAGCAAAATCCACTTTTAAACAAAAATCTAAATGTTTTGTGTTTGTGATCAAGTTAACTTATAGAGTCTTGATTTTTTTTATCATGTCTTTCTATGCTACTCAAGGATGCCAAAAGCTAGAGATGCTATGGTGGGGGCATGATTGTTTTCTTTGTCTATTATTTGTGGATTAATCTTTAGTAATGTGAAGCCTTGTCTAAAGACATGATCAACAAAAGATTATCGAGGACTTCAAAGGTCTAACATGAAAGGGGGCAATCCTTGTTTGTTGATATGCAAGAAATACTCAGGTCATCTCGATTCAATTATACCTCGATGCTTATATTAACTTGCTAAATCAAAATCCATGTAAGCAATACTCAGGTCATCTCGCTTCAATTATACCTAGATGCTTGTATTAATTTACAACATTCAGAAAAAGTACTAAAAAAATTGCCCAATGATGAAATAAACACTTCAAAATACTTCCAATATCCAAATGTCAAAAAAACCATTCTCATCCAAGAACATCCATGCCATATCCCATGCAAATAAAGATCCAAAAATGCAAAGTAACAATGTTTCCAAGTAAAAGCTTTTGAGTCAGTCTTCTATCTATCATTGTGTCATTTTTGTGTCGATTGAGTACATTATGGACATAACAAAAACATAGCATAGTTTGCATATCATATCATATCATATAGTCATTAACATGATTAAATTAGTTACATACATCCTACGTGCATTAGATCATCCATATCCATTTGCATCATACATAAACATACTATCCATAGAAAAAAAAATCAAAAACATAGGCAAAGACATGTAGAGCATCACATAAAATGCATCATCATATAGATCACATAACACATTTTTGCATATTAGAACATCAAAGTAAGCATCTAGGTCTACATTAGATGACATCACATAGCATCATATAACTATTTAACTATGCATTAGATAAACATCACATAGACATAATAAAAGTATGCATCACATGTGTACCATCATAAAATAGAAATGCATCCATGACACATAACATAAACAACTGCATATCGACCATCAATAGCCACATCTTCATATAAACTATAAAATAAACATGTCCAAATGTACAATATATCAAATCCCACCATGACCATCTCTGAGTCAAGTCATATAAAGAGTATACATCACAAAGATAATGGTACATGTCTTAGTATAAAATAATACAAGTCGTATATACCTGTCAGGCTATCTAAGCCATCAAAAATGTGTACATGAGCCAAAATTGGTACAAGTATAATGGCTAACCCTGCTGCCGTGGAGCACTACTCCCTGCACTATCCTCTACTCTGTTGGCCCCAGACTGACGTGGGCCCATCACTGACCCTCTTAACTGTGAACCCCCTGCCCTCTGAGAAGCCACAGACTAGCTCCTAAAGTTGGGTGCCCTCTGATCCGCTAGCACAGCCCTGTGGTAAAGACCCCTGTAATACTAAGTCTGGGCCTGCACCCTAGATAGCTCCACCTGTACCTACACAAGCTGAGCCTATGCTTGTTGCACCTATGTCACCAAAAATATTGTAGCCCCATCTGTGCCCAAGGCTGCCACAGTCGAGTCTCTCTCTAATCTAATAGCCCGCACTCTCGCCAAGGTTGTATCCCACTCTACAATGAGCCCTGATATCACACATGTGTCTACCTCTCTCCATGACTCAGCCATCCTGAGTTGTGCCTGGAGTTGTCTAATCTGACCCTACAGTGTTGCAATGGCCTGTTGCTGTAAGTCAGGCTGGGGAGCCTGAGGAACCTATGCATGTCCCTGCACCTACTGATGGGACACTTGCTACTGAGCCACTTGCTATGGTGGTGGCATCTAAACCTATTGTGCAACCTGTGGCTGCACTACCTGCTGCTACTAGGAGGGTCCCTCCGCAACTCTCCTCCTTTACCTCTGTCAGCCTTTATCTCCACCACCTCTGTAACCTCCATCATCTCCCTCTCCCTGTCCTCCTCTACCCCTCCTCTATCTCCTCCTCCTCCTACCAGCCCCATCCTCATCATCTGAATCCTTCTTGTCTATGCGAGGAACCAACTCTCTGGGCCCTGAGTACCTTAGAAAAGGATGTGCTGCGAACCTCTTCTCATAATTTGGATTCATCCCTGCATCTACCACCTCCCTCCTCATAGGCCAAGAAACATAAGGAGTCTGTCGGAACTCTGCTAGTGCCTCCTCATAAGAAGCAATTAGGCCACATCTAAACCTCTCTGCATGTGTCCTCGCAAGAAGGGCCTGTCCTTGGGGCATGCCTTGTCTCCTGCCAAACTATCTCTGCACCCTTGTAACAATTTGTCTCTCTAGAATGAACTTAGTCCTGCTAATAAGCCACTTAGTCTAAAAATAGTACGGAAGCTCGTCATCCTTATCATCCCAGTGCTCACACTCTAGGGAGGGGCAGCAGATAACTCTATCCACATTATCTAGCATGTGCCTTCAGTACTCAAGCTTTCCCAGCTTGTGCTGGGAAATCACTCCTACATATCCATAACTATAGGGCTCGCCCCTCTGCCTTGAAAAGACGCATATTGGCTGAGTGATTGTAATATGCTCCCAGAGCTAAAACTGTAAAAGAGAAACACTTGTTGACAAGCTGGCACCCCTATGGTATACCATTTGATGCATATCCTGGTATAGGTGCACCAAAACACAGACACCCCATGCAAATCAGGTGCCCTCTATAGTCATCCTCTCCATAACCCGACCCCAACCAATCGGGAACCCATGCAACCTCCTATCAGGGTAGACAACACCCCCAATCATCCCTGCCACTATCCCTAGGAAGTAGTCATAGTAGTCGTGAATATGCTTCCAAGAGATAAATTGATAATCTAGCTCTGAGTCATTGAAAACTCACCTGCACTCCACAAGTCCTGCATCTCGCTAAGGATCGTACTCTACCAGCTCACCCTAAATCGGCAAGTGCAAAATCCTATAGACATCCTCCAGAGTAATCACCATCTCACTAGTTGGAAAATGAAAAGTGCCATCCTCGCTATTGGGCCCTCTCAACAAACCTTGAATAAAAGGGTTCTTTATTTTGCTCAAGTGTACGTAGAAATTGACTTGAATAACCCATTTCCGTGGAAATAAGTATTGGGACAACTTATTGGACCCAACAACTGGATTATGAGGCATTACCTTTTCATTACCGGTTATGTCATGAATATGGCCACCTGCAGCAGAAGTGCCCCAACGCCGCTTCAGCTGCTGGTATGGCTAATGCTTCTCATTAGTCTACCTCAAAGGTGGACAAAGGTAAGACCCCCATGTAGGGGGTGGAGGCGGATAAGGATGGTTTTGTGCCTATTAAGCCTTGTAAGAGGAATAGAGGACAAAAGAGGACCCTTAAAGATAGGTAGGAAGAGGAAACCCTCAACAAGTTTGAAGCGTTAGACAACTTGGTTCAAGAGGAAGGTGTTCCATTTAAAATGCAAGTTGTTAATAGTACTATTGTTGAGAAGTGCTTGGTGGATCAGCTAAATACTTTCTCTAGCTAGGCCTCAGCAGGGGGTCAATTAGCTTAGATGGACACAGATCTCCCTTCCTCAGGACCTGAGCTTGGGGGAATTGGCTTATTGACAAACACTATTATGGTTCCTGATCCCCCTGGTTCTGGGATCATCATTGACAAGGTTGTTGGGGACTTTGGTAAAGGCAATTCTCCTTCTCCTATTTTGGTCCTCCAGTAAAAACCCCCCAAAAATGGGGCTCCTGAGAAGCCTCTAAAAGTAGGTAGGAAGAAGGATCAAGAAAGGTAAAGATGATTGGAGAGATGTTGGTAGAGTCTGGCTTAGTGAGGACTATTGATTCTCACTTTTCCCTACCCCAGCAATGATTATGATATCTTGGAATGTTAGGGGTATGAATATCATCCCTAGACAAAAGGTTATTTATGAGTTGATTCGTGTTCACTCATGATTTGGTTTTCCTTTAGGAGACTAAGTTGTTTGTTGAAAGTATTCTGAATTTGGCTCCTAAGATCTGGGGTAGAGGTTGCTATCAATGTGTGGGGATGTAGAGAATCTCAAGGGGACTTACTTGTTTATGGGATCAACACAAAGTTTTTCCTCTCTAGTGGCTTTCTGGCAGGTGCTCTATTTCTCTTGTTGCTTCTAGTCTGCAGTCTAGTGAGAGAATTCTTCTTTCTAATATTTATGCTCCTATGGATCTCCCTGGTAAGGCTCATTTGTGGTATCATATTAGATACTTGCATTCTTTGGAGCCCTTTCTCCCTTGGATTCTTGCAAGTGATTTTAATGTTGTCTCGTCTCTAGAAGAGAAAAGGGGTGGGATTACCCATCTAGATCCTTCCTCAGATCTCTTGAGGGATAATGTGGGTTGTATTAGTTTGGTGGATATCAAACCCCTGAATGGGTTATTTACCTATAGCAATAGGAGGACTAGTGATGATGCTATTTTTGAAAGGTTAGACAGGTTTTTGGTGTCTAGTTTTTTGGTTGGTGTCAAATGGATGACTAGCTCTAAGATTTTGGATTGGTGGGCCTCAGATCACTGGCCAATCAAATTCTCTGCTTGCCTATCTAGATTCTCTAAAAACCAGTCCTTTAAATTTTAGCTTATGTGGCTTCATGATGAGTCTCTTCATGATTTGATCCAAGGATGGTGGAGGGCTGGGAAGCCTACTTTTGGCACTGTTATGTACTCCTTTGGTAAAAGACTCTAATATGTCAAATATATGCTGAAACGATGAAATCAACACCATTTCGGTAATGTTTTCCAGGCTAAAAGGGTTGCACAAGAGCACTTGGACACCATTACTCGACAAATCCAAGATAGGGGCTATCTGAGGAGTTGAGTATGTTGGAAGTTATAGCTATGAAGGAGGTGAAGGAATGGGAGCTTCATGAGGAATTTTTCTGGAAGCAAAAATCTCGCATTGATTGACTTCAGGAAGGGGACATGAATACTTCTTTCTTTCACAATTCGGTTAAGGATAGAGTGCAAGGAAATATCATTTTGTCTCTTAAGTCCCCAAATGGTGAGCCTCTTCTTTCCTCTGGTGAGATTTTGAAAGAGTCCATTTGTTTCTTCTTTGCTCTCTTCTTTGGTGATTCCCCTCCTGCTAGTGAGGAAGAAGCTAAAATTTTGGCTTGCATTCCTCCCTTGGTGACTAGTGAAATGAATGACTCCCTTCTCAAGCTGATCTCTTTGCTAGAGTTGAAGAATATTGTGTTTCATATGAGGAAAGGTAGTGCTCCTAGTCCTGATGGGTTCTCGATTGAGTTCTTTCAAGAGTTTTGGGAGGTTATAAAGCTTGATCTTCTTGAGGTTGTTTAGGAATCACAAAAGAATAAGCAAATGCTAAGAGCCTTGAATGCCACCTTCTTGGTTCTCATCCCTAAGAAAGAGTGGGCTAATTCTTTGGATCTCTTCAAGCCTATTGCCCTTTGTAATGTGGTGTACAAAATAATCACCAAGATGATTGCTAAATGTCTAAAGCCATGGTTAGATAGATTAGTTTCTGAGGAACAGGGTGGATTTGTGTTTGGTAGGTAGATTCTGGACGGTGTGGTTATTGCAATTGAGACTGTTCACTCTATGGCTTCCTCCAAGGAGAAGGCTATGTTCATTAAGCTGGATATGGCCAAAGCTTATGACCATG
The DNA here is from genome assembly GCA_027924645.1 of Cunninghamia lanceolata. Lineage (NCBI taxonomy): Eukaryota > Viridiplantae > Streptophyta > Pinopsida > Cupressales > Cupressaceae > Cunninghamia > Cunninghamia lanceolata. The sequence goes on along the minus strand of BSBN01000578.1, from coordinate 6,599,923 downwards.
TCAAATGGGATTTTCTAACCCATATTTTGAGAGATTTTGGGTTCGATAGTGCCTAGATTGAATGGGTTATGAGTTGTGTCACGTCTACCTCCTTTTCTATGCTCATCAATGGAGAACTTTATGAACTCTTTGGGGCTTCCAAGGGCCTTCAACAAGGGGATCCTTTATCCCCATATTTATTTCTTTTGATGGCTGAAGGGCTTGGGATACTTTTGAAATCTCGTGTAGAGATTGGTCTTGTTCAGGGTTAGCGATGGGACAATAAAATTCCCCCAATCCCATCTTTAGTTTGTGGATGATACAATGTTAATGGGTCTCACCAGAGTGGATGAAGTGGTCAATCTAAGGAAGGCCTTGGACTATTATTTGGCTGTCTTTGGGAAAAACATCAATGAAGGCAAGTCTTTTATTTATTTCTTTAATACTCCTAACCTTATTCAATAGAGAATTGCGGGTATCCTCAAGTTTCAGATTGGCTCGCTTTCTTTTGTCTACCTTAGCATTCCTCTAGCTATTCACACATCACCTCGTGTGTTCTGGTAGGATGTTATTGAGAAGTTTCAAAAAAAGGTAAGTCATTGGACTTGCAAGTGGCTTTCTACTGCAGGAAGAGTGACTCTTTTGAAGTTTGTGGTTTAGGTTCTCTTGTTGTATAGGTGCTTTGTGTTATCTATCCTTGTTAGCTTTGTTAAAGACTTTGAGAGTCTTTGCTGGTAGTTTCTATGGTCTAGTAATCTACTTTCAAGGAAGTGGAGTTTGGTCAAGTGGGATGTTGTGTGTCAGCTAAAGCAGGAGGGTGGTCTTGGGTTGCATCAAGCTGATTTGAATGGGCAAGCTTTGGCAGCTAAACTTTATTAGAGATGGTGTTCTCAACAACAACAGACTTGGGCTAAGATCCTCACCTCAAAATACCTTGGGGATGTGGATTGCATGGATGTGCCTAGATACAACCTAATGGGTAAGGGATCTATGGTTTGGAATACCGTCAATAGGGGAGCAAAGTTTATTAAACAAGGATTGTTTTAGATTTGTAACAAGGGTTCAGAAGCTCTCTTCTGGTTTGATTCCTGGGATGGGCATCCTCTTATTATGTCTACACACCCTCACTTGCAGGACCTATGTAGGTATTCTTTTGAAGTTGGTTAGACTTATGTGATGGATTTTAAATCCCTTGAGGTTCTGGGTCGGGCTACAGTGTACAAGTGGAAGGACCCACATGAGTGGTCACCTGGGGGATCAGTGGAGGACCATCAAGAGCTGGCTAGCATATTGGCTGGTAGGGTTTGTAACTCTCTATTGGAGAGGGATGTTTTGGCTTGAGGAGGTGACCAGAAAGGAAAATTCACTATTGCCTCTGTTATCAGGTTTTGGATGAGCAGATGTTTGGGTGCACGGGGGTCCCCTGGTGGAAGTAGATCTGGAATAAATTCTCTTGGCCCAAGTGTAATTTCTTTTCTTGGTTGGTGATTTATAATAGATGCTTGACTTGGGAGAATCTTTGGAAGTAGGGCTTTTAGGGCCCCTCTGTGTGTGTAATGTGCTCTAATAGTGATGAAAACATTTCTCATCTCTTCTTCCAATGCTCTTTTGTTAGGGTGATTTGGTATTTCTGGTGGGAAGTCTGGAGGCAATTGTGTAGGCATGACTCATCTTTAAAGGACTTCTAGAGTAGGTTGGGGAATTCTCCAGCCAAGACTTCCTTCCTCCACACTGCTTGGACAATTGGTCCCAACTTCATCATTTGGCATATTTGGCTAGAGCGTAATCACATGATTTTCCTAGATAAGAAAGTTTAGGTGCGGCAGGTTTGGATGAGGATCTTGGGAGGTCTTCAAGAGACTTTGGTGGCTAGGTGTGATCTCTCGGCCCCTGTGGACCTTGGAGATATGGGAATTGTTTAGAGTCTAGGGCTTTCTATTTGCACCAAGGGGGGATTAGGTTTGATTTGGGTCGAGGTACTAGAGGGAAGGCTATGAGAGATGGTCATTGGAGACCTCCACCTTTGGAGGTTTTTAAGATCAATACTAATGGTTCCTCTAGAGGCAATCTAGGGCACACTAGTGTCAGAGGCATTGGTAGGGACTATTCAGGAGTGGTTGTGTTCTTCTTCTCAGAGTATCGTGGCCAACACACTAACAATTTCATGGAGGTGTTGGCTATTGCTTTGAAAAGGGCTTGTGCCCTTGGATGGAGAAGGATAATTTGTGAGTCAAATTCTCAGATTGTGGTAGATTTGTTGAATAAGCAGTAGTTGGAGGATGTAAATTGGTAGCTAGCTGGGGTGGTTAGACAAATTATCTCTCTGGGTAAGGTCCTGGATTCTATCACCTTCTACCATATCCCTAGGGAGTGGAATAAGGTGGCTAATGGTTTGGCTAAGTGGGCTTCTAAATGGATGGGAAATTGGAAAGTGGATGACTAGATCTATCTCTCTAAGGGCCTTGCTTGGGAGCTTGAGGACTTGGTTATGGAAGACATGAGATGTGTTTTGGGGGTTGCTTGATGTCTTTATTGCTGGCTTATGACCCTTGACAGGGGGATTGTAATTTCTGGCTTTGTACTTGCTTTCTTGAATCAATAAATTTTTTACCCTCTTTTAAAAAAAAAAGGTTTTGAATCTGCGTTAAGAGTAAGATAACCTGCATTGAATCCTATATATATACACACATTGTACATGTTATGTATTAAGGGGGAAAGTACATGTACCCTAAACCTTTATTTTATCTAATCTTTTAAATTGAAAGGGGGTGATGAGTGGTTAATTACCGATACTTTCTTCCTGAAAATAACCTTATGAAGGACTATTCCAAGATGGAAAAGATAAATAAAAAAAAATATTATATATGTGTGTATAAAAAAATATATTATATGTGTAATATTAAGTAAATAATCTCTTTAATTTCATCTTGTAAAGCCATAATGTGGCTAATAACTAAGGATGTGTTAAGTGAATAAGTAACTATGGGTTTTGTCTTTTAAGGAAAACAACTTAGTAGGTAATTTCCTTTGTTTAAATTGGCATTCTTTTAAGAATAAAATATAATTTTTTTTCTTGGGCACATGCAGCTCATAAACAGACTTTAATTTATCGAAATAAATTATTAAAAGAGGAGGAAATGAACTTTGATTAAAATGTATAATCTTTTTGCCACCATTGGCCTTCCATGCTTAACATCTGGCAGACTTCTTTTGTGCATGCCTAAACCATAATATGGGAAAAATTATAAACAATACTTGGCACCATTTTATGAAGCAAAAATGACATCTATAACATAGGGAAGAGTGGTAAAGAGTTCTTTAAAAAGAGGGAAAAAAATATCAGAAGGGAATGATGAATGGGAGAGGAGAAGAAGATAGGACAGAGGAAAAGTGTTTGGCTTTCATTGAACTGAGCAAGGTATGTGATCTTAATTGGACCTTGGCTAAATTATTCCCTTTAGTACATCAGTTTTTCTGCTATGCATACATAGATTTGTTTGTGTATTAATGGAATAAATTAAGGAAATATAAATGCAATTGATATATATATATATATATATATATATATATATATATATATATATATATATATATATATATATATATAAATTTAGGACTTTGCTAGAATTTTAAACCTGTGAGCAATACCTTATAGCTGCCAGTTGTATTGGCTTAAAGTTCTAAAGAATTTTAAACAAAAAATTCATATCAAACATATCTTGTAATCATGGCTTTCAATGAGATCACATTTCTTGAAGGCATTTTGTGGAACAATTCACGTGCCTTGTCTATGCTTCCATGTTTTTACTGCATGTCTACCAGGGCACTACAATTTCAACATTTGACAAAAAATTCCCTTCTGTTATGCTTTGATGCATGTCCATACCCTATTCTAAAACTCCCATTTTGGTGTAGGCAAGGAGGATGTTGGTAAAGGCTATGGAATTTGGTTTTACATTTGCCAGTTGCATTTTCTTGAAAGATTTTTAAAATCCCTTTTAACGTATCCATTTTGTGCATATCCTGCAATCATTAGTAAACTGGAATTATATCTCCGAGGCAATCTGTCAAACAGTTCATGTGCCTTGTTAAGGTGCTTATCCTTTGTTGTTAATGAGATTCTATCAAAAATCCTTTTGTGCATATCCTGCAAATTATAGTTTGAGCCAAAAATATAGGGAACACAGTGAGGAAAAATTGCTTGCATCGATGCCTCCATGTAGCCCTAAGCTGTATTCCAATAAAAAATAAAAGAATATTTTGGTTTTATAAAAGGGTTTGTCAATATTTGTTTTACCATCTTCCAGTCTACCGTAAAGGTTAGTATGGAAATCTTTGATAATTTCTAATCTGAGACACTAGGTAAACTAAAGGTAATTCAGTTAAGTTGAATAAATTATATGCATTATATAGTAAACTTTCCAAATCATAAGATGAGGAAATAATATGTTTTAAATTGATTAAGATTTTATTAAATTGTTTGAATATTTAATTATGGCTCAAATAAAAGGATTGATAACTTTAATTTTCCTTAAGTCAATATATGGAGACATATTCCTTTGATCTAATGAAACCATGATAATATTGGGAATTATGACAATAAATTTTGAAGCCATAAACTAAGTAAGGAAAATATAAGCATACATTTAGAGATTTGAGAAAAACTTTTGTTGGGTATTCCTTAGGTGTGGTTGATTCCTAACTTACTTCAAACTAATGCTTTGTTTTTAAGAGTTATCAATTGAACTATAAGGACAAGATTTTCCATTGAGTTAAGTTGGAGGAGAAGATTGGCCATTGAGTTAAGTTGGATTTGAACTTATAAGGTAATTGTATAATCTCGTAATCTAGCATGTATAATTTCCTCTTTTATGTTCCTTGCTTATGGCCTAATAGGTTGTTATTCATTTAATTTAGAATTTTGAGAATAAACCCATATTAGGATATCTTTCAAATGGACGATATTAGTAAACAAGACTTGAACAATTTATTATGGGAAATAAATAGATTGCCATACCAATTATAATGAGATGGCAACTATAGGTTATGATAGTGCTTCTTCATTGATCCTTGGAAGTAAGTCTAAAATATTCATAAGTCATGATTAGGTCTCAATTAGTATAGCATAATATAGATGATGGATACCAATGTTTAAGTCAATAATAGATAATAGATAATTATAACTTTGTACTTTAAAACTTAAGAGTTTATGTTTTTTTTATTAAACCATCTATTTTTTTGAAGGTTTATTTTGGTACATAGCATCCAATATAGACTCGTATTATAAATTACGTGCATTATTTTGTTACTATTGATAATATTCAATTAATTATCTAAATGATCATGTTGATGATAGAACGTCTATTTCATGCCCTTGATAATCATTGACTACATGATAATACGTTTGTTTTCGAGCCTCTTAATGTGAACATTGTCATATTAAATATAATTTGTTGATGGTTATGATATTGTGAATTATTACCCCTAGTTTAAGGGTGAGCTTATATGTGTTAGCTAGGTGATAATCTAGTCCAAACTTTGTCGTGGTGAGATGGCGAGACATTATTTCCACCATAATACCTAGTATTAAATGGAATCAATGAACTATGTTGTCATTTGGATTAACCTCCTTGATGGATTAATTAGTAAACACTATTACCCTATAACTACATTATTTTAAATTTAACTTAAGGACTTGATGATAGTTATGGACTTCTTTGTTGGAAACATTTATTCATATGGTTGAATGTCGAGATATATGGTAAAATGATAGGACATTATTGAGATATAGTGATTAATTGCCATTACATACATATTATAATTTTATAGATCTTTTAAGATTTAAATGTGTGAAGATCTAGTGTACATAGTACATTTATCTATTACTTGAAAGAAAAGTAAGAATGAAGAGTTGTTTTTCAAACTATGAAGCCTTTGCGCTTTCACGTAGGTAAGGCCATCCAAGATGAGCCCCGAGGCATAGGTCTGGCCCCTAGAAAAGGTCCTCATTTGTGCTTATAAATTTTAAGATCCTTGGTGGAAGATAAAACTGCTAGATTAATTTACTCATGTAAAGTAAGATGTGAGTTAGTTATCTAGCATTGTTATATTAGAGAGTATGATTTATTCTTATCTTATCAGATTACAAGTGTATTCATTTATAAAATATGATATTATAACATCACTATTCAGGTATGCATTATATAACTATTGATATCAAAGTGTATCACTTGTAAGGAGTCAATAAAATAAATTTTACTTCTTGATTCCTTATGATTGGTGGTCATGTGTTGATGTAAAGCATGATCTAATGAGTGCACTATTTGTCATTTATATCTTTAATTATTAGGTTTGGTGTATTATATGGGGTGTTGTTACAAGACTTATGCATTTTATTGTTGGATTCTTGCTTTTACTATGCCCACACTAGGTGGTTGCATATGATTTCTATTTTATAGTTTGTGGTTTAAGCAATAATCTTAGAGTAATTTATTGTGTATTTAATTTAGTTGTATGTATTTATTTTTGGAAATTTCAATTTAGCGTTGTTACTATGGAAAAATTTATTCAAAATCTATGTGATATGAAAAGTGCATTGTTGTGCATCATATGCTCATGAGGGTATTATTATCTTTAGAAAATTTTAATTTTTGAAAGTTGAAGAAATTTGAAGCTTCCATTAATGATGAATGTGATTTTGCTTAATGCTTGAAGTGGTGAATTGTAAATTTTGAGCCATGTGAAACAATTCTATTTTATGGGACAAAATGCCTTATGTTGGAAAAGTGATTTCCTACTTTTTTATTTAGGTGTCATGTTTTTGGCCTTATTTTCTATGCCATAATCTTTCGGGTCATTTTGAGCATTTTTTGTTCTAGGATTGAATGTTAGGGCTAGGAGTAAAGTGAACCCTATTCATCATTTGAAACTAGGCTATGCCCATGTGAAGAACATGTATGGGGATGAAATTTAATAAGATAAAAAGAATTGGGAATCACACATTAAACATTAATCTAATCAAGATATCAGTATTTACTTGTACCTAACACCTTGAGACTATTCATGCAAGACAGTGAAAGACATCATACCAATCTATTTGGGGGTTGGATGATTATTATTAAGGAGCCCCATTAAGATGGTTCCATAATTCTCAATAGCCATGTAGATTTGAAAACTATCATGATGACACTCTATATCTTATGTCTAGTAGTTGTTGATGTGGTTTTTGACACACCAACTACCTACAAGTCATGAAACCTATAGGGTGGAATGACAAAGGTTCCCCTTCTTAAAAAGTGGCTAGCCTTAAGAGTCTTCGTGAAATGAATTTGAGGTGTTGCCAAAATCCCTTAGTTGGAGAGTGCTTTGGTTGGTTTGTTCAAGGGGCTCCATGAAGAAATGAAGAATTATTCAACTAAAATAGAGGTTTAATTAGTGAAATCTATCACTAATTATCCATGAAAACATTCTATCTTATTGCAAATTGAAATAATGATATTTAGTTTCAATTTTGTTAGACTTCCTAAGAACGATCTTTAACAGAAAAAATTATTTGACAAATGATTTAAAACTTCAAAAAAACAATTTGCCCATAAAAAATCAGCATTTTAAGACATGAAATTTAAAAATATATGCATTAAAACTTGTTTCCTTTAGAAGAACTAAATTCTGATTTTTGGAGGCAGTGATGAACACAATTAAAATATGCAACATTCAACCACTAGGAAGTTAGAAAATTGACACAAATTTCTACCTTATATGAATGAAATTCATCATAAAAATCTAATCTACCACAAGTTAAAAGAAATGAAAAAAAGGAAGGGGAAAAGATAAATAAAATAAAACCCAAATTTCCATTCATTCCTCCTTCGTGTCATTCTAGAAATGGATAATTTTGACATGAAAACTGATCTTCTATTGGTCTCATCATCTGTAATCCCAACAAGAGTTAACACAATCTTTGAAGGGTAAACTTATGCATGAATGATGACGATTTGTAGCATGCACCAACATGTTTAGTGGCCACAAAACACTTCACAATCAATGAGGCATCAATGGTTTGAATCATGTGTCAAACTCATCTACATTAGGTGAACTAAATGCGAAGGATTAATGGAAAGAAATACAGCTTTGGTGGTTAGAAAACACCATTTAAGGAACAAAAGAGACAAGAAAATAAAAGTGAAAATGATAAACTTTATTACATTAGATTGTTCCAATTCCCAATGGGTTTTTCAAAACTTTTTAACAAACAATCTTTTAAAGGCACTTTGTGGATGAGAATACCAAATCCACTCCCACCAAAAATAGATATTACATAATAAATTATCATTTTCACCACATTGTCCCATTTTTGGTGCAAGAAATAATACTCCTTTAGCTTACATTTATGACTAGGTAGTGGTAGACTTTATTTGGGCATTTTGAATTAATTTAGTAAACAATTCATACACTTTGCTGGGTTTCTATTTTTGCATGGAATTACTTTTAGCCCCTCCATAATTTTGCAAAAGAAATAGTCTTGTAGCACTTTTTCATTGTAATTTTGCATTTCTACAATTTTAGTCATCTTTGTACCTTCATTTGTAATTTTCAAACAACTCTTCCATTATCATCAATTTTTGCAAACTCTTCACCCTTTAGACTAGGCCCAATCCTTTGGTTTATGAATAAGTGATGTATCACTATTAACCCTTATCTACAAGTTTGCATTTCATCAGTTTTGTCAATCCCTTTAAAACTACATTTGTACATTCAATTCCCCTTTGAACAAATTACACCTATGAATTGCCCTAACACTTCGAAAAACACAAGGAAAAAGATCCATATTTAATATTTTGCATGCTTGAAATGATTAGCTATAATTGCAACTCCCTTATTTTGCTTGAGTTAATCTCCTCCCCTTTGGAAATAGACTGCTTACAATTCATCCTATGCATTTGTTTCAAAGCAAATTATATCCTTAATTTTGATTGCAAAAAGAATAGTTGCAAGTTGTTTACCCAAAATTCAAGTATTTTCTTTCCTTACAATAGTGAAACAAATACCTCTTCAACTAATTCTTGATTTAAAATAAATTCCACACTTGCTTTGAAAATAATTTTTATTCTTCTTCTATAAATTCATCCTCTTCTCATTTTTTTGTTTTTAACTTCTTGGTGATCTTTGTTCTTCTTTTACACTAATTCTCTATCACACCTTTGTTGCATTCCACCTTTTTCTCAAACATTTAAAACAATCTTCATTTTCAAACTGCATTTCTACATTTGCATAGGCCTCATTCTTTCTCTACAATTTTATCACTTGACAATCTTTACGAGCTCTCTGAATGCATCCATATTTCTGTTTGGATGTGAAGTCTGACTATTCATTTCATCTTCCCTGCTTTGTCTCTTCATCTTCCTTGAATACTATTGTATATATATGAGGGAAAGTATGCGGCTGCGATCAATAATAAAAATAATGCCCTACTTTCCCATGGATGTAGCCACATTGCGAACCACGTTATACTCTTGTCTATGTGTGTCATTTTATATGCTCTTTGTTTTTCTTATTTCTTAACAATTGGTATCAGAAATGGAAAGATCCAGGGAGAGCAGGTTGAATAGAGGGTTTGCAAGAAAAGAAGTCATTGTCCAAGAATGTAGCCAGATCATAGAAATTGTGTAAAGACAAAGGTTTTTTGCAGGGTATTAGAGAGGGAGATATAGGAAGGCTGTGACTATTTGAGAAGCCACATAGGGCATGCCAGCTGTTTGACAGAATGTTAATGGGAATTATGGAAGCAGAGGCTGATTTTCACGCCTAGCAAAGGCTAGTGAACTATTTAACAAAATGACAAAATGGAATATGCCAGGCAAAAGAGGATTGCTCAATTGAATTGCTTGACATATTGTCAAATCAAATTGCAAGCATATGGGCCACGTAGTTGGTTGTAGAAGAAGACTTTAAAAGGAACATTAGAGTTGTAGGTTGAATTGTTGGGTCTAGAAAACACATATTTTGGCTTCAAGATGGAAGAGCCTAGAGACAGAGAATTTTGTGGTTGTTTAAGTGTGTTTCATCATTTGCTCAACTTTAATCTGCCTAGAAAATTTATTTCTCCACAATATGTTTGTCAAATATTAGAATCTTATGATGTGCTAAGTGATCCATAGAAGAGGGCGATCTATGATCAGTATGGAGAGGAGGGATTGAAGGGGCAAGTACTGCCTCCTTCCTCAAGATTTGCCAATGGAGGAGGAGGAGGGCTGAATGTTTTTAGGTTCAATCCCAAAAGTGCAGATGACATATTTGCATAGTTTTTTGGTGGAAGTTCATTTGGCATGGTGAGCGAGGGTTTTTTGGAGGGCCTAGAGCTTCACCCTTTTCTGATAGCATAGTTGGAGGATTTACACTTGACAAAAGCATTTTCAGGACTTCCTTCAATGACACCACCCAGGCTGCTCCTCGTAAGGCTCCTCCTGTTGAGAACAAGCTACCTTGCACTCTCAAAGAGATTTATAATGGCTCTACTAGAAATATGAAGATGGGTAATCCCACAATAATGGGTCCCAAACTTGGGACAAAAAAATATTGGGAGGGAGGGAGACAAAATTTATCAAGTACCTTCGTTTGAAGGTTTTTCTTCAAACGAAGGTACCTGTGAATGAAGATCGCTGCATAATAATCTTTGTTTGAAGAAATATCTTCGAACGAAGATTCTCGATTATTAAAAAAAATTAAATTAATACCTTCGAATGAAGAGGATCTTCATTTGAAGGTATTATTTTAATATATTTTTATTTGCTATATGAGCTAACAAAACAAAGTTGTCAGCTCATTTTAGAGAAAGCGAAAGAAAGTGAGACCATTTGGAGATGGGTGAGACCTACACCTGTGAATGACACCCATGGACGGTGTTGGGAAAGCGATATTCAAACGAAGATTTCTGCATTTTGAGGTAAGCACATTGCAGTCCACCACCATAAGAATGGTGATGAACTACAAGTTCTATGAACTTAAACCTTATTTAAACTTGGTTTGAAACCATAATTCCATGCCCTAATTTGTTGTGTCATGCATTTCAATATACTCTAATTTCCTGCACTATAGGAATATATATGGCACACATTGATACACTCTAATTTGCTGTGTATATAGGAATATATATCATGTAAACTGATATACCCTAATTTGTTGTGTACCTGATTATGATTTGATATATATAGATTCAATGATATACATAAGTTGTCAAAATTTATATATATCATTGAATGTATATATATCATTCAACATGATATATATATATATATTACATGATATATATATATATATCACATGATATATATACATTCAATGATATACATAAGTTGTCAAAAGTTTTATATATCATTAAATGTATATATATTATTCAACATGATATACATACATTCAATGATATACATGAGTTGTCAATATATATATAGAAGCACTATAGTTATTTAAAAATAATGGGTACATTAATTTTTATGTCAAACTCATATCAATGATATACATACATTCAATGATATACATGATGATATATAATGATATATATATACATGATGATATATCATCATGTATATATATCATTATATATATATATACATCTTTATAGAAGGACTATAGTTATTTAAAAATAATGGGTACATTAATTTTTATGTGAAACTCATTTTCAAATTTTGATGTTGATGTCAAATTTTGAATGTTGTACGCCAAAGGGTGTATGGGAAACCATATCCTGATTTTTGTATGATATTGAACCAGAATTTGTGGATTCAAAGTACTTTTCAGTTTCAAGTAGAAAAAGTGGCTATGTGCATAACCTTCCTATTGATAATTGGTTTCAAATTTTACCTTTACTAGGTCCATGACAATTGAAGAGGCATTTCCTGAAATGCAAAAGTATTGGCCATCATGGGATAACAAAACTAAGCTTAATTGCATAAACTTAGTGGCAACAAGTGTTCCATTATGTGATAGACTTAGGGCTATGGTCAAGCGTTCTAATGGAAACCTCCCCAAGGAAGATCATGATATCTAGTAATTTTACAATGTAAAAAGTGGAACTTGGTATGGGTTGGTCTAGATTAGCTAACTTCGCTAGAGCCTCATGAAATGGAGCTTGTGTTAGGATTTGATGTGGGCCACACATGTGGTGCTTCTACTAGGATAGAGTGCATACGATCCCTTGGAAATGCTTTTCAAGTAGAAATGGTAGGATACCATCTTTCTATTTTGAAGCCTATTTATCCAAAGGGGATCAACGTCTTTTCTCTAAATTATCTGTCCAATTGAGGGTGTAGAAGTTGCTTTGTATCAAACTTGGGTATACCACTCAATTATGTTGTATTTACAAAAATTTGCAAAATTTTTTGCAGATACAACATAATTGAGTGGTATATCCTAGTTTGATGCAAAGCAACTTCTACACCCCCAATTCTAGAGAATAGAGAAAGGACATTGATCCCCTTTAGATAAATAGGCTTCAAAATAGAAAGATGGTATCCTATCATTTCTACTTGAAAAGCATTTCCAAGGAATCGAATGCACTCTGTCTTGGTAGAAGTGTCATGTGTGTGGACCACATCAAATCCTAACACAAGATCCATTTCATGAGGCTCTAGCGGATCTAGTTGATTTGGACCAACCCTGTTATGTCCTAAAATGTCCTCCTAGGACTTTTACCTCCTAGTTTAGCTCCTCGGTCCCCTTAATTTCATAATGCATGTGTAAAACTGATCCTCAAGCAAAATCCCCTGAAACCCATGTCAAATGGGGCTTAGGGGTCCAATCTATAGCTTAATTAGAACTCAAAAAGGACCCTTGGACTTAGGTGCCCATGCCCTAGTCTAGGCCTATTTTGTTAGGACCTAAATTTTGGATGTCGACTTATGACCATTAAAATGGTTTCCTTTGTTAGCCTCTTCAATTTGAATAATGAAAGTTTAGTGAGAATGCATATATAAACATGTTTAGGACTTCATTTTAACTAGAGATGGATAATGTGAACTTGTTATATTAAGGTAAGAGATTATAAAGCATTCATTGTGTTGCAAAGCATACTTGTGTTGTTATTGTGTTTGTTTGTTACAGATTTGGCTTCATCAATCCCTTTCCTCATGGCATGAAAGATCTTAATTCTCCCATGAGGGCTTCACCTCCAAGGTGATATCTATTTGTGTTTCAATCAATTTATCTTATCATTTGATTTTGCCTCTATCCACCAAGGATACACACTCTATCTAATAATTGTGTTAGAAGTCTTGAATGCCATTCTGGGGCTTGACTGAGGCAAGCTCTTAAACACCACAACCACTAAACCCCTCTCTTGTGATTGTAGGTTATAGGTGTGGGATCTTGTGAAGTGGAGTTGTAGAGAAACTGAGCAGAAGATAGAGATTCAAGATCTGAAAAGAAAGTATAGAAAACCTAACCTATTGGACTAGGGTGCCTGCCCTAGTTTCCTCTTGACTATCAGTATTGGAAACTCTAAAGCAGGTTGTAGTCCTAATCACCTCTCTTCTAGATCTATAGAAAAAGTGACATGTTAGACTAGGGGGCCCACCCCAGTGTCCATGAAGTTTCTTCCTTTGAAAATCTAAATCCTAGTAGAACGGGCTTGGGAAGTAGTCATAGTCACCACACAGCCAGTTAGGGTTCACTTGCTATATATAGGAGCTGGGTCCACAATCTTAGTCATTTGCACACTTGGCTTTAGTTGGTTTGTCCTTGAGAGCTTAGGAGAGCACAAGAGCATAGAGCAATCAGCATTGAGATGGATATTCCACGCGAGGAGCATCGCTTTGAGTGAGTTCGTTGATTCAATCGGCTAGCTGAGGCAGGACCCCCGGTATGTAGCTCGAAAAACTTCACCTAGGGTCATTTATTAGCGCAATAAATGCTAGGGAAATTTTGCTTAGATAGATGCGTAGGACTACAGTTCGGCGCATATGCCATGTGGAATTGCGCATATGAACTTTTGCGGTACACTTAAGATATGAAACAACACATGCATGAGTGCTGCGCATACATGATATGAGTCGGCGCATGCATTAAGATCTTGCGCATGCATGCTGTCTTCCGACACATGTATTTAGGCTACACATATACGAGGTATAGCTGCGCATTTAAGAAATGTTACGACGCATCTGCCAAAAGTGGTGCATTTACTATGAAATTGCGCATTTACCTTCTGGTTCGGCGGATGTGTTTCAGGTAGTTAGTTAAGGCTTAATTAAACTAGGGTTTGACAAAACTATAAATTTAATCTATCTTTCCATATCATTCCTAAGTGACATCAACCTATAGCTAAGTCCTCTCCATCTATAGTGACTTGGCTTGATTGTTGTCCTTTGAATGTTATTGTGAAAGGAGGGTTCGATTGAATCTACCTTAACTACACTTCAACCCATCCCCTTTTTCCACATAACATTTTGGTGAACCCATGTTTTTATTGAACTTTCATCTTGCTGAGTTTTGTAACCAATCTTTACATTCATTTCATATCATATTCATCATATTATATTAAAAAATCTTGCATTCATTTGAAAAATTTGAAAAAAATAAGCATTCTAGGATTGCATTAAGGCATAGCTTGCACTATTCTCCTTGCATATCATTGAAAACATATGCAATGATTAGGATCTCAGAATAAATTATAGAAAACCTAACCTACTAGACTAGGGCACCCACCTCAGTGTCCTGATTGTCAGTACCAAAAACTCTAAAGCAGGTTGTAGTCCTAATCATCTCACTATTCCAGAACTATAGAAAAAGTGACCTGTTGGACTAGGGTGCCCGCCGTAGTGTCCCTGGAGTTTTTTCCTTTAGAAATATGAATCCTGGTTTGTTTCTAATCTATATTTAGTGCCTTCCCATGCGATCATTTGTCGTATCTTGTTTGTTTGTATCCAGAATCATATAATTAGGGTTTAAGGCTTAATTGAACTAGGGTTTGACAAAACTATCAATTTAATCTATCTTTCCATAACATTCCTAAGTGACATCAAACTATAGTTGAGTCCTCTCCATCTGTAGTGACTTGGCTTGATTTTTGTCCTTTGAATGTTATTGTGAAAGGAGGGTTTGATTGAATCTACCTTAACTACACTTCAACTCACCCCCTTTTTCCACATACCATTTTGGTGAACCCATGTTTTTACTAAATGTTCTTCTTGTTGAGCATTGTAATTAGTCTTTACATTCATTTCATATCATTTTCATCAAATTACATTAAAAAATATTGCATTCATTTGAAAAAATTGAAGAAAATAAGTATTCTAGGCTTGCATTAAGGCATAGATTGCACTATTCTCCTTGCATATCAAATGTTGAAAACATTTAAATTTCTGATATTTACATCAGATCTGAGATAAATTACAGCATTTAGTCATTTCATGATCATTTTCCTTGCATTCACACATCTTATTTGCTAGGGTTTTGCTTGAAATTTTGCATTTTTCATATAACCTAGTAATTTCAAAAGCTAGGGTTTGTAGCTAAAATCTTATTTAAGATTTTACTACTCATTTAAACACTCTTTCAAATATGATTTTGGACTGTAGTGTTTCATCATTGTGTGTTATTGCACTTAGATTTCAAATTTTGCATTTACACATTGTGTTTTTCAACAAAAATAAACACATTCATCCATTCTTCCTTAATTTTGATTGTGCATTGAGCATTGTAGGACTTTGGCAATCTTTTTGCATCAGATCTAAGATATTTTACACATTATACCTGATTATATTCCATTCATTCATCCTTTTGAATAGTTTCATAGCTTAATTTCACTATTAGGATTTTAATAATCCTTGCATTTTAGTACATGCGACTAATTTTCCACCTAGTGTTTCAAGATTGGCGTGTTGTGACAAATATTTATGCATTATTGGACTGATAAAAAGGATTTTAGGTTGCTGTACCTTACCATCCTCTTTGTTTCATAACATCTTTGGCATATTTACATTTTAAAAAAGTGAAAAATCAAGCATTTTGGGTTCATAAACATACATAGTTTTGCATTGTTTCAATGCATTTGTCATAAATATCTTTCATTATAGATCTTGCTCATTTTCAAGCATATTTTCATTGGTCATCTAAAATTTTTGTATCATTTCATACTTTTTCTTGAAAATTTGCATGTTTTTAATTTCACAATGTGTATTTCAACATTAAAGGTTTTACAGACTTCCTTCGCATTTCTTTGAGAAAACTTTTCAATCATTCATATTGCCTTGTTGTGTAGCACTATTTAAATCACACTTACTTTGTTTGTAGTGAAATTAGAGTCCGCTTGAGTTTCAAAAACCCAATTTCCTCAAACTGGTGTACATCGAGATATCATACTTTCATCATGGATACTTCTTGTTATTCATCTTTGGAAGCTTTGTTTGCATACATCATAGACCTTGATAATTTTTCTAAATTTACTCACGAATATCTTGAAGTCTTAAAACAAATTGCATATATCTATGATGTTGATATTTATATGTGTTCCACATATGAAATCCTTTGTTATATATCTGATTTTGATAGTTTCACAAATCTCATGGGAACATATCCTCCGATATTAGATGATCTCACTAAATTCATAGATAATAATAAATATGTTGCATTGTTTAGTAGTGATGAATTCAATATGTTAGATGAAGCCCTAGATGACTTTGTCTCTATTGGACATTCCACTACGCCTCCTGTTGCTAATAAATGTGATGGTAACTTAGTTTTACCTTATGATCTCTCTCCCAAAGTTGTTCCCACTTATGAGGACACTTTTGTGCAAGAGGATGAATTCATTGACACATCCCTTAACATCACACCACCATCTCTTCATTCCAATACTCTCCCTGGCCAAGATGAAGCATTAGTGAATGAAGAACCCACTCTAACAAAGAACATTCTATGGATAAATAATGAGCATTCATCTAACAATATTAAAAACTCTATCCCTACCATAGTGCATGAAGTATCTATGGATCACCCTATCGATCTTCCTCCTTTAGTTGAATATTCAAGTACCTTGGATATTACTAAGGAAATGAAGACCCTTGATCTTCCTCCTTTAGTTCACTGTTCAAGTACCTTGGATATCACTAAGGAAGGGAAGATTCTTGATCTCCTCCCTTTGGTTGAATACCTAAGTCCCTTGGATATCACTAAGGATGCGAAGGCCATGGATAGTCCTCCTCTGGTTGCATGTCCAAACCCTTTGGACATCACTAAAGATACAATCACAAACAATTATTCTCACAACTTACCTGAACCCTTTATTCCTATGCTCTCTCTTCAAAAGATGCAACACTAGTGGATGAGAAAAGGTCTCTCACATTAAATCCTTTACATATGGATGTCAAGGTCACTCAAAACAAATCACTTCTTCTACCTCCTAAGGGGATAGTGAATAGGTGTACTAATGCTACTACAATATCAATGTAATTTCAAGACTAAATATGATATATCCTCTGATGACAAACATGGATTGTCTTCCTAGACATATCCCATTGAAATAGGTAAGTATTTCTCCCTCATTTACCCACACTCGACGTAGTACCTATTCCAGTTGCTCTCAAGGGTGGCCTCCTCCTAGATATATATGTTTTTAGCATTGTGTTGTGTTCCCCCATGTTGTATTATGTGTTGTTTAGGTCTCCTTGAATGACCCTTGATTCTCTTGTAAGGTCAAGGATACTGAGAGACTGCCTCTATTGTGACCATTCTTCTATTTGTTTCATCATTCATCTATATTCCTTCTCCTCTATTTTATTGTTGCATGTCATGCCTTAGGGGCATAGCATTGCAGAGGGTGTTTTGGGGGCATCCTCCTACGTGGTGTTCCTAAGGAACTTGTTCTCCTCTCTCACTTTTATTGTTTACCTTCTTTAGTGATTCTACCTGGTTGGCGGATGACGAAAATAAATGAATACTGATACGGATGTGTGTCCCTTCAACGAGTAAGCAAAAATGGACCTAGTCCATAAATGAAGATGGGGTTGATATATATATCTGACAATTGACTAGTAGGATCACTTCATGTGATGCATTATGTTGTCTTATCTCTTCTAACAAACCTTTGCAATACAACTGCTCCATGCACTTTGGATTGTTTTGTATCTCACCTTATCATTACACTCGGTCTTGAGATACCTGCAGTATAAGCGCAATGGCTATCCTCAGATCTGAACCCGTCAACGTAGCCTTGGTTTCTTGCATTGGATCTCATACATGTACAAATTTCATAATATGATATGGTTGTTATCTTGTTGTATTATCTTAGCATATCTTGTCAATGTGTTTGTGGGAACATTCGGTGATCATGGCACAAGTCACCTCTAGGGGCATGGGATTTGCAAAAGCTCTTGTTCCCTTGTGTGTTTTCTCTCTACCTTAATGTGCTTGATATTGGTAAGTGACATCAACCACATTAAGGTGGGGACATATATAATGGTATCTGTCTGATTATCTTTTGGCACTAACAAAGCATGTTTGTAAGACCTCTCTGTGAGGCGGGATGTTGTATCTCTTGAGCTAGTGCACATCCTTATTTAAATTGCAAGCAAGAAAGCCCTCTCCATGAGGTGGGATTATGTATCTCTTGAGATAGTACATATCCTTTTATACAAAGCCCTTCTACTAAAGGTGGGATAGTGTATCTCTTGAGCTAGTGCACATACTTTTATACAAAGTCCTCATGGGAGGCGAGGTTGGATTTTGAGCTATCCTCCCTTAAGTGTGTCTTTGGTAGTTACTGTAGTATAAGATCAACCGTCAAATGTGTCTGCAACGTGTTTTAGATGGTGGGACTTAGAAATAAGCTCCTTCTATTGCTCATGTTTGTCATGTATAAGACATATCATATGTCTGTGACATGCTATATGGTGCTTGTGTATTCCATGTGTCTTCCCCTTTGTGTGGTTTCTAGGGTGTAGTGATGAGCTCCCCCCACACTCATGTTTTGTTTGGTGTGTCTTCCCCCTTGTGTGGTTTCAAGGGCGTAGCAATGAGATCCCCCCACACTCAAGTTTTGTTTGGTGTGTTTTCCCCTCGTGTAGTATCAAGGGCATAGCGATGAGCTCCCCCCTACATTTTTGGTTTTGTATTGTGTGTTTTTGGAAGTTTCAAGGGCGTAGCGATGAGCTCCCCCTACCCCTTAGTTAGGATTTTATTTCATATATGAAAAAGTTATATTAGTGTATTCATTGTGTTTTGCGTGACTGCTCTCATGTCTTCATCATATATTATGTGCTTCCTACTGTCTTCTCCGCATTTTGCATGCTTCTCATTGTATTCATTGTGTCTTGTGTGTCTTTAATGTGTCTTCTAGTGCTTACTTGATACTTGGGGCTAGAAATAGTTCCTCAATCTTTGTGTATGCCTTAGCTTCATGTGCTTGGCGTGTTTGATGTGTTTTCAACTGTACTTTAATGCATGTATGGGTCATAAGATCATACATACATTAAAGTGGGGGCTAGATGTTATGTCGTAAAATGTCCCCTAGGACTTTTACCTCCTAGTTTAGCTCCTAGGTCCCCTTAATTTCATAATGCATGTGTAAAACTTATCCCAGAGAAAAATCCCCTAAAACCCATGTCAAATGGGGCTTAGGGGTCCACCCTAAAGCATAATCAGGACTCAAAAAGGACCCCTAGATTGGGCACCCACATCCTAGTCCAAGCCTATTTTGTCAGGACCTAAATTTTGGATGTCAGCTTATGACCATTAAAATGGTTTCCTTTGTCGGCTTCTTTAATTTGAATTATGAAATCTTAGAAGGAATGCATATATAAACATGTTTAGGACTTCATTTTAACTAGAGATGGATAATGCAAACTCGTGATATTGAGCTAAGAGATTCTAAAGCATTCATTGTGTTGTAGAGTAGACTTATGTTGTTATTGTGTTTGTTTGTTGCAGATTTGGCTTCATCAATCCATCTCATCATGGCATGAAAGATCTTCATTCTCCCATGAGGGCTTCACCTCTAAGGTGATATCTATTTGTGTTTCAATCAATTCATCTTATCATTTGATTTTTCCTCTATCCACCAAGGACACACACTCTATCTAACAATGGTGTTGGAAGGCTTGAATGCCATTCTAGGGCTTGATCAAGGCAAGCTCCTAAACACCACAACCTCCAAACCCCTCTCTTGTGATTGCAGGTTACAAGTGTGAGATCTTTCGAAGTGGAGTTGCAAAGAAGCTGAGAAAAAGATAGAGATTCATGATCTGAGAAGAAACTATAGAAAACCTAACCTACTTGACTAGGGCACCTACCCTAGTGTCCTTCTGACTGTCAGTACCAGAAACTCTGAAGCAGGTTGAGTCCTAATCACCTCACTATTCTAGATTGACATAAAAAGTGACTTGTTGGACTAGGACGCCCGCCCCAGTGTCCTCAAAGTTTTTACCTTCAGAAATCTGAATCCTAGTATGTTTCTAATCTATATTTAGTGCGTTCTTGTTTGATCATTTGTCATATCTTGTTTGTTTGTATCTTGAATCATATAATTAGGGTTTAAGTCTTAATTGAACTAGGGTTTGACAAAACTATCAATTATATCTATCTTTCCATATCATTCCTAAGTGACATCAACCTATAGCTGAGTCCTCTTCATCTATAGTGACTTGGCTCAATTTTTTTCCTTTGAATGTTATTATGAAAGGAGGGTTTGATTTAATCTACCTTAACTACACTTCAACTCATCCCCTTTTTCCACATAACAAAGCCATCTCAAGTTCCACTTTTTACAATGTAAAATTCCTAGATATCTCGATCTTCCTTGGGGAGGTTTTCATTAGAATGCTTGACCATATCCCTAAGTCTATCACATAATGGAGCACTTTCTACCACTGTGTTTATGCAGTTAATCTTAGTTCTGTTATCTCATGATGGTCAATACTTTTGTGTTATAGAAAATGCCTCTTCAATTGTCATGGACCCCGTAAAGGTAAAATTTGAAAATGGTTATCAATAGGAAGGTTATGCACATAGCCATATTTTATACTTGAAACTAAAAAGTACTTTAAATCAACAAGTTCTGGTTCAATATCATACAACATTCAAAATTTGATATCATACCCTTGTGCACCTGTTGCTACATGTCAGATTATTACAGGGGCTTCCACCTATTATCAGATTGAAACCTCAAATTGAATTAATCATTGAATCATCAAGTCTTTCTTCTATTAGATTCTACACAACTTCCACCTCAATTAGTTTGCCCTTTTGATGTATTTTTTCCCATAAGCCTATTTTCTTTGCAAATCTCTACAGATACAACATAATTGAGTGGTATACCCAAATGATGCAAAGCAACTTCTGCTCCCCAAACTCTAGAGAATAGAGAAAGGGCATCGATCCCCTTTGGATAAATAGGCTTCAAAATAGAAAGATGGTATCCTATTGTTTCTATTTGAAAAACATTTCCAAGGGATCGTATGTGCTCTGTTCTGGTAGAAGTGCCACATGTGTAGTCCACATCAAATCCTAACACAAGCTCCATTTCATGAGGCTCCAGCAAAGCCAACTGATCTGGACCAACCCATACCAAGTTCCACTTTTTACATTGTAAAATTACTAGATATCTTGATCTTCCTTGGGGAGGTTTCCATTAGAATTCTTGACCATAGCCCTAAGTCTATCACATAATGGAACACTTGTTGCCACTGTGTTTATGTAGTTAAGCTTAGTTCTATTATCTCATGATGGCCAATACTTTTGTGTTTTAGGAAATGCCTCTTTAATTGTCATGGACCTGGTAAAGGTAAAATTTGAAAATGGTTATCAATAGGAAGGTTATGCACATAGCCATGTTTTCTACTTGAAACTGAAAAGCACTTTGAATCCACAAATTTTGGTTCAATATCATACAAAAATTGGGATATGGTTTCCCATACACCCTTTGGCATACAACATTCAAAATTTGACATCAACATTAAACTGGATCTTAGTGGTCCACATGACTAGAAAAGTGCAAATTATTTAGCTTAAGAAGTGGGTATGAAGCTACAAAATTAGTAGAAAATGTAGAAGGAATATCCTAATTCATAGCAAGATCTAGATCTATTAAAAATATTAGAGAGGATGTGGATCAACTTTGATTTATAAACCTGATTAACTCGTATGGTAGGTACACCATTCACCTTGAATGGACCTGTAATGAGAAGAAGCCTTGATTCAAGCTATTTGAGGAAAACTACGCACCCAATAATGTCATTTAATCCTCTAATAATAACATCTAATGTGACCAATTTTGACATATCCTCTCTACATGTGCACTATGTAGAGATAAATGCTCATTAATAACCATAATGCTAAGTAAATCATGAGATTCAAATGAAATCTTAGAAGCATCCTTTTAAACATGACCTATCAATTGTATGCATAGGTCTATAGGATCAATTTCTGAATCTAGTATTTAAGTTTTATAATTCCTTCCTCTTAATATCTTTATATACCTCAAATGCATGCATTAATTCTCAAAAAGAAATTTTTGCTAGATATTCTTAAGTTGATCAATAATATCATACTCTTTAAATGCATTGGTTGTAAGTGTAGCTGTAGGATTAATAGTAGGATTATTATAAGGCAAAATCAGATGATTAGATGTACTCTTTTGTCCTCTAGCAATTTATTTATAAGTATGTACATTTAATTTTGTGAACTACTTGTATAAAATGGAAGGTCTTAAGATGGTCGAGGACCCTAAGATTATAATTACACATGAAATACATGAGAAAATGAACTAGTTATCATCTTTGATTATATTGGGTTTACACTATTTAACTCCATGAATGATGGGAAAGATAATATAACATGATATAATAGGACCTCCATAGATCAAACTTTTTATTGTTAGGAAAAAAACCTAATAGGCTAATGGAAGTTATATGGGACTACAACCATAGTGTGAATCCATGATCTCTACCTGAGAGTAGAAATGATAAATCTAAAATGACATAATAGAGAGCCTTAGATTATTTTTTCTAATTTAATTCAAAGAAATGCTAGAGTACAGTTGTATGATTTTTGGAACATGCACATAAGTTTCAAAAAAGAGTTAGTCCTCTGTCAATACATAGATGGATTCATGTCCCAAAATTAACGTAATTTCCCATACCCCCCAAACTAGAATTTCTCAAATTTGATGGTATTGATCCTACCAATTAGATATATTTAAGGTTAGATAGACCAATATTTCAAATACATAGTAAATATAAAGTTCCCCATGATCAAAATCTCTTTAGTGCTTCTTTCAAAGTAGAAAATGAAGTTGAATTCAATGGTTAGATATAAAACTCAAGATTCCTTTCTCACATGGGAAATTTTTTGTACTTGGAAGTCCTTAGCTAAAATTCTCTATATAAATGCTCACATGTGTTTGATTCAATGCAATGTATTAACATTCATACTTGAGCTCTTTGGATAAATCTAGTTAAGTGTACATTTAATCTATTCATGATTAATTGAAATCCTAAAAATTATCATGTTAATTTATGTTCAATCATCATGTTTTAGAGCTAATTCATTTACTAGTTTAAATGTTGATTTACATGTTTCAATTTGTATATGTAATTTTTTTAATTATTCTAAATCAACATTAGGTAAAGTTCATTTTTCTTGGGTCATGTGTTTTAATTATGAAAGTTTATTTGTTTTAACATCATACCTCTAGTTTCATTTTAGGTTTTAAATTTTTATCTTCATGTTAGTTTTAGGTTAAAGAAGATTTATTTAAGTTCTAAAATTGTGTATCATGAATTTTTTTTAGATTTAGGAAACTTGGACATGCAATATTATTTTAGACCTATGTACATGCACACTTGTTCATTAAACTTAAAGAACTTAATTAATTTTTGTACACAGTGTGTGCACTGATATGGATATGCTTTGGACACATACTGATTCTAAGATTCAGAGATTGAGGCAGATTCTAGATGACCCTTCTACCACTGGGGTGTATAGAAGTAATTATAGTATGATTTTATAGAGTTTGGTCACTATTAAACAATCATTAGGAGGTCTCCATGCTTTTTTTGGGGAGACATTCATAGCTATCCTTGCCCAGATGAGGGATTGAGTATTAGGCAATGTTCCTTTGAGCACAATCTAGAGCAGAGTGCCAAAGGAAACAATCAAAAATCAATGTTTTCCCCAGTACTCCACCAGATCTTAGGTCAGGGCATATCAGGTGACTAGGTGCATATGCCCTAGGATGGTACCTTTGATATATCCATGATTTCTTGTTGCTCATGGTCATTATCCAAACAACGAACATATTCCATTATAATTTGCACAACAGTTATATATTGAGGTCCATTTAGGCCTCAACGTTAACTATTTGGATTTACTAGGTCATTTGGGGCAAGGTCATGGTGAGGTTTGTGATAGGGATGCTTATTTCCATGTAGATATGCATCCCATAGATTACATGATCTTGGTTGGGCAGAGGATGCTTGTCGTCTCTCTAGCCATTACCCCTATTGCCGATGAGGTTGTCATTGCTTCCCAATGGGATGCAATTGATAGTATTGTTGATATTGCAGTAGAGGCTCAATACATATCTACAAATCATGTGGGTTGATACCTGATGCGACAACCTGATGGCACAAGATCAGAAGATCTCATGCACAATGACATGACACCCAATAACACAGACACATAACTCAGAATCTTTAAAGATTGACTAATTAGACATAGATCAAAACCCAATTTGTAGAAATCCTATACAAACCCATGTGCATAAATGACAGGAACTTCAATTACTTCATTCACAATATGTACTAATGTGATAGGAGGTTTCAATTATTCTACACAGTCCCAAATCAACAAATAAAAGACATCAAGAATGATGATACAAAATTATGAAATAGACTTCACTAGATATTTTCTTATTATCAAAAACATGCAATTACTGACCATACTATCAGCCTACACAACCAATCATACATTATGCAAAAAACACATCAAAATATCTATTGTCACTTGACTCTTTCAACATAATCAACCTCCTTGTTAACACCTTTGACTTCTTTGCTTTGTCTTGTATTCTCATCAGCCTCTCATGAGCCGTCAACCCTATCTGCCTCATTCCTTTCACTCTCTCTCTAATCGGCCCATATTTCTTCCTTTTGGCCGCTCTCTCTCTTTCCTCTCCTTAGCTCCATCATCCTCTATTTCTCATTAGTATTATTTTAGGCCTACGACCTCTTCTTGAAATTTGACCTCTTTGGTTCCTTAATCACTGCACTCCCTTCTCAACATCATCAACCGGCTCTTTATACTCGGCCTCCACCATTTATTCCTACAAGTGCATGAAACCGTCGCCACCATTATTTAAGGTTGAAGAAAGAAATGAAGTATTTAGACCGTCATTGCTGCTAGCATGATTGACCACGACCTGCACTTAGAGGTTTGCCACAGAATAAAATATAACTGTCGCTGCTAAGGATAAACAACCCATGATGCCAGTGATATGCAGAGATATATTGATTGCAGAGAGAATGGCCCAAGCACGCCATGGAGAACTTCATGCAATGAAGCATGCTTATAGAAGAGATAATGTAGATTCTTTGTTTTCTATTTCTAAATATAGTCGACCACCTTAAAGGAAATAAAGCATTCTCCAGCTGGTTCCCTTCTTCACTATGCATGATTGGAGGCTTTTAATTTATTTCTAATTGGAGATAACTCCCAGCCATGTCCTCCCATAATATAATAGATAATTAAAATTCTCAGAAATGGTCGTTAGAAATAATTAAAACTTAGCCAGCAAGTTTGGCATCAGGAGCTACAGAAAAGCAAAGGGACCAGAACATACAAACTGCAAGCGACAAGAGCTTCATAAAGAATTGAGTTTTTACAAAGATAATAAGGAGAGTCAGCACCCAAAAAGCTAAAAAAAGAACAGAATCAACCAAAAGATGAAATGCCAAAATTTTAGGGCAAGATGCCCCTGCATGAGACTCCCCCATTGAAAAGGATTCATGAGCTCCTGCTCATGAGTTCTGTAACCTCTTCTTCTATTTCTTCCAATTTGTCTTATGCTTGCTATTACTCTTCCTAAGTTTCTTCAACTGTAACTATTTTCTGTCGACCTTCTTCTCATAGATATGTCTGCTGATTTCTTTAAACTGCCATGACTCTGTCTCATCTCCACAGTTATCAATTTCAAACAATACTTCATCTTCTGGTTTTTTCACTACTGCCTCAAAGATACCTTCACCATTTTTCTTTTCTGCCATAATCTTCTTCACCAAGCCTGCACTCTCTTCTTCAAAATATTTCTTCAAGCTAAACATTGTCTCTAATCGCATACGCTCTTTTGTAATTGCAGATTTCTTCTCCTCTCCATTATTATTGTCATCTATAAAAATGAAACACAAATAAGATTTTCTCCATCCTTAGACTTTAACTTCCATTGATCACCTTCTTTCTTTAGATCCATTAGCCAACCAAAGTGTGAACTTTTCAAATTTTGACTTAACTCTGTTTCAGACTCCCTTTCATTGTCTTCATGTCCTGCAAACACTATAGAGTTAGGAAAATAACAATTCACCAAAGCATTCGTCCCGCCTAAGATCTCTTGCAAATTCTCATATAGCTTTCTTTTCTCCACATGCTCTGTCTTCCCTAAATCTGCATTCATCATTCTATGTGTTCTCTTATCCTTCCTCCTATTGTAAACCACAATATCACTCTTTCTTCTACTCATGTATGCACAAGAAACAAATACATTATAGAAGCATATCTTTCTTTTTCACTTAGCTCCTGCTGTCTTGACATTTCCTTTCCTTCAACATATCTACAAAACTTAGGCTCCATCTCACCCATACTCAACCATTCAACATCATCTATTATGAACCATATCTTCTTATCCCTTTGTCCATCATCAACAAAATCATTCTTCCCTATCACCCCATACATGTTACAACTCACAATATTCTTGTTAAAACATGTTTCTACTCCATATTTCCTTCTAGACTTCTCATTATACAAACCATCAACAAAATGAAAAACAATACATTTTACCTCTCCTTGTAGTTCTGTTGCCATCTGCCACCTTGCATTCTTGATTATTTCAACAAACTTCTCCATCATACTCCTTGTATTTTCATCAAAACTTACTTTAACTGTTGTCCCCTTATCCATATTTTTAGTTTGTAAGGCTTCAACATTTGCATCCTCAGCTGCATTGTCTGCTTGTCCTTTACTTCTCTCATCTATCTTCTCCCACACTTTTATATCATATTCGTACATTTTATTTAAAGCCTCAAAATTATCTTTATCAAAATTAAGCAACTGACCCTTTACCTTGCTCAAACTATGTTTCTTTTCCTCTAAGGCTACTGCATGCCCTTGATCTTTATTCTCTTTTTCATCTTTCACTTTTAATCCTTTTTCTAGGGCTGGTTCTTCTCTTCATGACTCCATCGCTTGCACATTCTCTCCTTATCACCATCTTCTCCTATTGTTGTCCCATGTTTCACTACTTGATTCTTCACCTTTCTGAATGATTGCCTTGCTGCCTCTGCTCTTGGCTTATCTCCTTGTCTTCTCTGTTTCTCTATCAAGTCTTCCACCCTTGATGCCATTTTTCTGTCACAAAAGTTAATACAAACCACTCCTCTTTGTTGTACATCAACAATTGATTTCTTTTGCCAAGATGGGATTATATACCCATGATCTACTAATTTACCCTTTTCCTTTTGAACTTGCACATCTACATTCCCATTACCACTTGTACAATCAAAATGAACTTTTACCTTGTCATTGGTCTGCTGCCCCAATTTGCAAATATTCTTGGTTGCATGTCTTGCCAACTCCTTCTCTTCATAGGCTTTCTTCTTTTCTTGATTAGCCCTCTTTCCTCCTTTAGGTACTACTGCTACAAACTATCTTTTATTATCTATTGCTGCAATCTAGCTTCTTTTGCTCTTATCTCCAGCTCCATTGATGGGCTGTCTTCTTGCCCTTTCTTTCTTTGCATCCAAAGGCTTGTCCTTAGTCTTCTTCACACCTGTATTCACTACTTCAAACAATTCGTCAGAAAATAAATCAAGAGACCAAGATGTCTCCTCCTGTGCCTTTGTTTTGGACACCTTCTTCTTTTCTTTTTCTGGTGCTCCTTGCTGCACCTCCTCTTTTATCTTGTTCTTACTTTTATTCAAGTCCTCCGCAATGAGAACTTTCTTCTTCTCTCCTTGTCTACTTTCTGCAGTCACAATCTTATCAGGATAATAAATCTTTTCCAAGATTTCCATTCTTCCTGAGATCTCTTCCAATCCCTCTCAATATTTCTAACTTTCTACTTCATCCCAATATCTTTCCCAAAATGGGATTATGATGGGTCTTTTCACACAAATGCCCATCCTCTCACTGTTAGAATTCCACAATCACTATACCAATCTTCAAGTGCAAACTGTCTCTCCTTCGGCGATTTGTTCACACAACCACTCTTTCCTCAACTATCCTCTACCCAACAAGACCTGGAAGATGTATCTCTGTGAACCCTCTCTACTCACTCTCTCTTCATGGAGGAAGTTATACACCTTCTACCTAGTTTATCTCTGCTGGGGGATAGTAGTTACAAGCCTTTTTTCATGCTTGCAACAACAAACAACTCCTTTTCAACTTTCTCAACTTTCTCATATCTCATACTTCAGCACACTTTCCTATGGCAGGGATCTTTTTCCTCGATTAATCAAACATTTCTTTGCAACTCTCTACTTCTTTTTCTAGACCTTTACTATGCTTTGATACCAAACTGATGGCACACGATTAGAAGATCTCATGCATAATGACACGACACCCAATAACATAGACACATAACTCAAAATCTTTAAAGATTGACTAATTAGACACAGATCAAAACCCAACTTGCAGAAATCCTATACAAACCCATGTGCAAAAATGACAGGAACTTCAATTACTTCATTCACAATATGTAATAACATGACAAGAGGTTTCAATTCTTCTACACGGTCCCAAATCATCAAATAAAAGATAGCAAGAATGATGATACAAAATTATGAAATAGACTTCACTAGATATTTTCTTATTATCAAAAACATGCAATTATAGACCATACGATTGGCCTACACAGTTGGTCATACATTATGTAGAAAACACATCAAAATCTCTATTGTCACTTGACTCTTTCAACATAATCAACCTCCTTGTTAACGCCTTCAACTTCTTTGCTTTGTCCTGTATTCTCATTGGCCTCTCATGAGCCGTCGACCCTATCTGCCTCCTTCCTTTCGTTCTCTCTCTAATTGGCCCATATTTATTCCTTTTGGCCGCTCTCTCTTTCCTCTCCTCAGCTCCATCATCCTCTATTTCTCATCAGTATTATTTCAGGCCTGCAACCTCTTCTTGAAATTTGACCTCTTTGTTTCCTTAATCACCACACTCCCTTCTCGGCATTGTTGGCTAACTCTTTATACTCGGCCTCCACCATTTATTGCTACGAGTGCATGAAATCGTTGCCACTATTGTTTAAGGCTGAAGAAAGAAATGAAGTATTTAGACTGTCACTGCTGCCAGCATGATTGACCATGACCTGCACTTAGAGGTCTGCCGCAGAATAAAATATAACTGTTACTACTAAGGATAAACAACCCACGATGCCAGTGATATGCAAAGATATATTGATTGCAGAGAGAAACGACCAAGCATGCCATGGAGAACTTCATGTAATGAAGCACACTTGCAGAAGAGATAATGTATATTCTTTGTTTGCTATTTCTAAATATAGTCAACCACCTCAAAGGAAATAAAGCATTCGCCAGCTGGTTCCCTTCTTCACTATGCATGATTGGAGGCTTTTAATGGCTTTCTAATTGGAGATAACTCCTAGCCATGTCCTCCCATAATATAACATATAATTAAAATTCTCAGAAATGGTTAGCGTCAGGAGCTACAGAATAGCAATGGGACCGAAACATACAAACTGCAAGCGACAAGAGCTTCACAAAGAAGTAAGTTTTTACAAAGATAATAAGGAGAGTCACCACCCAAAAAGCTAAAAAAAGAACAAAAACAACCAAAAGATAAAATGCCAAAATTTTAGGGCAAGATGCCCCTACATCACAACCATGCACGTCAGCTATTGATTTAGATGCATATGTTGTGGCAGGTATCCCATCTCTAGATGATATAGATCACATTGCAAGGGATGCCCAGATTTTGAGGGATACCAGTTATAGATTTTTCAACAAATTGATGATGGCGTATTGTGTGATCTCATCATAGTTGGGGATCCTGTTAGAGATGTTGCTTCATTTGTGGCTCAATCTTGATATTTTGATATGGATCCTACAGTTAGATCATATGGAGGGGCACATGAGCCACCTACCTGCTGCCATTCTACCGATTTGTCACAGGTGCATCCATAGGCTGATGATTATGCTAGTCCAAGGGCCCAGTCATCTGCAACTACTCCAGGTGCTCAGTCATCCACAGTTGCTCTAGGTTCTCAAACACTTGTAGCTACTCCAGGTGCTCAAACATCTACTAATACGCTTGAGTAGGATGTGAGAGGTGATGCAGGAGCATCACAGGTTGTAGAGAAATCTTGCATCAACCAAAAAAATATTTGCTTTCTTTTCTTTTCTTTCATTTCAGTAGTTTGTAGTTGAACATTTTATACCGCATTTTATCGCATCTTCATATTAGAGCTCACAGAGTAGGATTTAGCTTCTATGTCATGTCAACTACATCATACAAAGATTTTAGGATATTTGGAGTTGTTTGTGAAAAGTTATCGCTATCAAAAAATCAATAGGTTTCACAGAACATAATATTCAACATTCAGTTTGATCATACGAGGTTTGCGGAGCACTTCTGTGACTTGTGGAGCCAAATGAAACATATCACAAGGCAAATAAGGATCAGATAGACCTTCCTTAAGGTTTACACCATGTTTCATCCATTTGCGAAGCAACACCATGAGTTGTAGGCCGACCTACATGTTATCTACACATTTCATTTCATTGGAGTTTCTAACCTCTTGAGCCTGACACGGAGGATTCTATGAGCTTCAAGATGATATATATACATCTCTTAGATGCATTAGGAAGTTAGTTAGAGATTTACATGATATCATAAGATAGATAATTGAGTTCTTTCTGGAAGGCACTTCAATGCCATGTCTTTCAATTCTGTTGTAACTCAGAAATCAGGCATGTGAGCCCTTTGATTGTAGCCCATATGTTTCTGGCATATAAGCATTGTGATTATATGATATATTGAGCATTTGAATCTTCCATTGCATTCTATTATTCTGTTGTTTCCATTGTGTTTACTCTTGTTGCATGGTTTGGATAGTCCCCTCTTAGGACCCTCCATCCATTACTGCACCAAGTGTTATAAGAGAAAAGTTGTGAATCTCGTGGAAGTGAAGGCATTCCAGAAGATCTTGTGGTGAATAGATCAGTAACCTAGGGTAGTCTACTTGTGTTTGTCAACATAGTGCTGATTGTGAGGTAGTTTCTACCTTATAGTCATATCACCGAATTGAGGCAGCTACATTGCATCCTAGGAAGAGATGCCGCCAAGGAGGATGTCTGCTATGGCCAATGTTGTTGGAAGAATGGAAGAGATGATAGAGATAATGAGGACTTGTGAAAGTTATATTGGATGCTATAGAAGAATATAGAAGAAGAGGACTAAACCCTAGATATGAAGATGAAAGGTATGATGATGAATTTCAAGCTGCTGACCAAAATGAAGAAGCTCTAGAAGAAGAAGAATCTGATAAGGTAAAGATGTTGAAGGCTGTTTCTAAGATGGGTAAGAGACCTAGAATGGAAGTATCAAACTAAACCAAAAATTTGAATCCTAAGGAATTGATTGACTGGATAAATGACTTGGAGGAATCCTTTAAGTATGAAGAAATAGAAGATCCAGAGAAAGTAAGCTTTGTAAAAACTAAGTTGAAAGAACCTGCTGCTATTTGGTGGAAAGAAGTTCAATTGGATAGAAATAGGAGAGGAAAAGAGAAGATTATAAAATGGGATAGGATTGTGTTAAAGTTGAAGAATTAGCTCATACCTACTGACTATGAGTTGGAATTGTTGAAGAGATTACAAAACCTAAGGCAAAAGGATAAATCTATGAAAGAGTACACTAAAGAATTTCATAAGATGATCATAAGGATTGGACATAGTGAATAAAGCAAGGAGAAAGTGACCAGTTACATAAATAGATTGAGAATGAATATTCAAGAAGAACTAAGTTTGATGAGGATGACAACAATAGAAGAAGCATATCAATTTGCATTGAAAGTTGAAGACAAGTTGAATAAGGGGCATGAACAAAGATAGAGAGGTAGAGGAGACAAATTTAAAAGAGGTAGAACACATTCTAGAGGAGAAAGACCTTATGTGGTGCAAAACAAGGAGATTATCCCATACTGAAAGGAAGAAAAGGACAATAATTCATACTACAAAAGGGAGAGACGACAAATATTTCTACTGCAACAATAGAGGAAGTCATAATTCTTAACAGAATGAAGGATACCAGAGAGATGAAAGAGGATTTGACAAAAGACCATTTAGAGGAACTTGTTTTAAGTGTGGAGGAGAACAACATAGAGAATTTGAATGTCATCTAGGAAGTACTAGCAAGAGGATAGAGAATAGTACAAGAGCAGCATATGCAGAGGAAGAAACATTTGGATCACCTAGTTCAGTGGGAAAACCAAAGAAAGGAGAGTCATTGGTTATGAGGAGAGCATTATTTCAAGCAGAGACAACTAAGGAACCACAACAAAGGAAAAGTTTGTTCCGAACAAGATGCAAATCATGAGGTAAATGTTGTAAAGTGATCATTGATAGTGGTAGTAAAGATAATTTGGTTTCAGAGGAGATGGTGACTAAGCTAAATTTGAAGAGATTGAAACATTTGAAGCCCTACAAGATAGCATGGATTCAAGATGAACACAAGGTACTGGTGAGTGAACAATGAATGGTGAAATCTCATATAGGATCTTATGTTGATGAGGTATTGTGTGATATTATGTCGATGGATGTATGTCATATATTGTTGGGGAGACCATGGTAGTATGATAGAAAGGCAATACATGACGGGAGAAAGAATACTTATACTATAACATCAAATAGGAAGATACATATCTTGATAGCTTTGGAAGATGAACCTAAGAGTGAGG
Organism: Cunninghamia lanceolata; assembly: GCA_027924645.1. Classification (NCBI taxonomy): domain Eukaryota; kingdom Viridiplantae; phylum Streptophyta; class Pinopsida; order Cupressales; family Cupressaceae; genus Cunninghamia; species Cunninghamia lanceolata. The sequence continues at coordinate 6,566,769 of BSBN01000578.1, read as the reverse complement.
TATGTGGGAATACTAGAATCTGTTTATCAGATGGAAGGAGATTTTTGGATGGATTGAGACACGAGAATATGTGTTTTTGCTTTGATTCTAAAGAAGTACAGAACCCTAAGTGCAGAAATTGCTACCACAAAAGAAGAAGAACCACCACTAGAGGAAATAACTGAATTATTAACAGAGTACCAAGGTATCATATTAGATAATGTGCTTGAAGGATTGCCACCAATTAGGAGTATTAGTCATCATATGGACCTTATACCAAGAGCAATTTTGCTTAATAAAGCAACACACTAGATGACACCAACAGAAAATGTGGAGTTGAATAGACAAATATAGAAGTTATTGAGGAAAGGATTGATCAAAGAAAGTTTAAGCCCATGTGTGGTACCTATAGTACTAGCACCTAAGAAAGATGGAGAATGGAGGATGTGTACAAACTCTAGAGAAATCAACAAGATCATAGTTAAGTATAGATTTCCATTGCCAAGGATGGATGACATCATGGGTTGTTTGTGTGGAGCAAAGTATTTCACAGAGATAGACTTGAAGAATGGATACCATCAGATCAGGATCAGAGAAGGAGATGAGTGGAAGATTGCATTTAAGACAAATGAGATATTGTATGAGTGGTTAGTGACGCCTTTTGGATTAATTAATGCGCCAAGTATTTTCATGAGATTGATGAATGAGGTTTTGAAGAAATTCTTGGGTAAGTTTGTTATTGTATACTTGGATGATATTTTGATTTTTAGTAATACAAAAGAAGAACATTTGTGGCATATTAGACAATTATTGCATAGGTTAAGAGAAGAGAAGTTGATAAACATCAAGAAATGTAGTTTCATGAAGGAATAATTGGTATATTTGGGATTGTGATTTCTATGGAATGATTGAAGATGGACCCTGACAAAGTTAGAGCAATTATTGAGTGGCCAACACCTGTGAACATTGGAGAGGTAAGATCATTTCATGGATTAGAAAGTTTCTATCAAAAGTTAATCATAAATTATAGTATAGTATGCACACCAATGACAAAGACAATGAGAGGTGACAGAAAGGATTTCAAGTGGACATCAGGAGAAAATACAAGTTTTGAGTTGTTGAAGTCGAAGGTGACATAGCAGCCAGTGTTAGCATTACTGGATTTTAAACAAAGTATTTCAAGTTGATTGTGATGCTAGTGGAAGTGCAATAGGAGCAGTGTTAAGTCAAGAAGGGAGACCAGTAGCATAATTCAATGAGAAGTTGAATGATGCAAGGAGAAGGCATTCAGTGTATGATCAAGAGTTCTATGCCATAATTTGAAGAAGTGGAGACATTACTTATTTCCAAAGGAATTTGTATTGTACACTGATCATCAAGCTTTGTAGTATTTGAACAGTCAAAGAAAGTTAAATCAGAGACATATGAGATGGGTAGAGTTCATGTAGAGTTACACCTTTGTATTGAAGCATAGGAGTGAGAAGTCAAATAAAGTTGTAGATGCATTGAGCAGAAGAAGGAATTTTCTGACAAAGATGAGAGTGGAAGTACTAGGATTTGAAGAACTTAAGCACATATATGAAGAGGATCTTGATTTTGCAGAAGAATGGAAAGCATGTAAGGAACCTATTGTGACAAATAGAAATAAGTGGTTGGACTATTTCATTCAGGAGGATATGTTTTTCAAGGGAAATTAGTTGTGTATATCTAGGAGTTCAATGAGAGATAATTTGATCAAGGAAAAACATAGTGGTGGATTAGCTGGACATTTTGGGATTGACAAGACAATAGCTTTGGTAAGTGAACATTACTTTTAGCCCTTGATATATAAGGATGTAAGGAAATTTGTTTAGAGTTGCAGAATTTTTCAAATTGCAAAAGGAAGTAGTCAGAATACTAGATTGTACAAATATTTGACAATACTAGAGAGACCCTGGGAAGATATAAGCATGGTTTCATATTAGGTTTGCCAAGAACACAGAGGGGATATGATTCTATATTTGTAGTAGTGGACTGATTTTTGAAGATGGCACATTTCATTCCTTGTAAGAAGACAAATGATGTTGTACATGTTGCTGATCTATTTTTCAAGGAGATTGTGAGATTGCATGGATTACCAAAGAGTATAGTTTCATATAGGGATACAAGATTCATTGGATATTTTTGGAGGACATTATGGAAGAAGATGAAGATAGATCTAAAGTTTAGTTTAGCATTTCACCTATAGACATATGGACAAACAAAAGTGGTAAATAGGAGTTTGGGTAACTTATTGAGATGTTTAGTAGGAGACAAAGTAGGAAATTGGGATCTAATTCTACCACAAGTAGAGTTTGCATACAATAATTCTGTGAATAGAATTACAAGGAAGACACCATTTGAAGTTGTGACTAGAGTACAACCTAGAGGAGTTGCAGAGTTGAGAGACATTAGTATGGAGAGTAAGAGGAGTGTAGAGGTCAGAAGAATTTGTAGGATACATGGGGACACTACATAACCAGGTCAAGAAGCATTTGGAAGAGATGAATAGTAAGTATAAGGAGCAAGCAGATGAGAAGAGGAGACATAAGGAATTTTTAGTTGGAGATGAAGTTATGGTATATCTAAGAAATGAGTGATTTCAGTGGGAACATATAACAAACTAAAGATGAAGAAGTTTGGACCATGTAATATTCTTAAGAAGTTTGATCCAGGGAATGCATATGAAGTGGAGTTACCGGAGACATTTGGTATATCACCTATATTTAACATTGCAGACCTATACCAGTATCATGAGGGGGAATCAAGTGAAAGTCTTGAAGATGGATTGAATGATCAGTTACCACAGCAACAATCAGAGCAAATAGAGAACATCTTGGATAATAGAGTTGGATGTAGTACCAGAGGCAAGTAGTACAAAAAGTATTTAGTTAAGTGGAAAGGAATACCAGAAGAAGATTCATCATGGATTTCTTAGACTGAGGTAAACTGCCTTGGTTTTCCTCTAGCCCCAGAAAAGTGAGGGACTCACTTTTTCAACAACCCTTGGTGTCTAATGCAAGAGCATCTTAGGTTGCAGAGCAATCTTGCATCAACCAAAAAATATTTGCTTTCTTTTCTTTTCTTTCATTTCAGTTACAGTTTAGTGATTTGTAGTTCAACATTTTATACCACATTTTACAACATATTCATATTAGAGCTCATGGAGCATGATTTATCTTCTATGTCATGTCAGCTACATCATATTAAGATTTCAGGAAATTTGGAGTTGTTTGTGAAAAGTTATCACTATCAGAAAATCACTAGCTTTCATAGAACAAATTATTCAACATTCATTTTGATCATACAAGGTTTACGGAGCACTTCCATGACTTGTGGATCCAAATGAAACATATCAAAAGGCAAATAAGGATCAGATAGACCTTTCTAGAGGTTCACACCATGTTTCATCTATTTGTGAAGCAACACCATGAGTTGTAGGCCGACCTACATGTTATCTACATATTTCATCTCATTGGAGTTTGTAACCTCTTGATGTCGACGCGGAGGTTTCTATGAGTTTGAAGATGATATATATACATCTCTTAGATGCATTAGGAAGCCAGTTAGAGATTTACATGATATCATAAGATAGATAATTGAATTCTTTTTGGAAGGCACTTCAATGCCATATCTTTCAATTCTATTGTAACCTAGAAAGTAGGCCTGTGAGCCCTTTGATTATAGCCTACATGTTGCCGAGATATAAGAATTATGATTATCTGATATATTAAACATTCGAATCTTCCATTGCATTATGTTATTGTGTTGTTTCCATTGTGTTTACTCTTGTTGCATGGTTTGGATAGTCCCTTCTTAGGACCCTCCATCCATGATTGCATCAAGAGGTCTAGGTTTTGTGGAGATGCTCTCTTCAGGGTAGATGCCATCTCACTTGCATAGTCGACTACACACATCATTGATAGACCTAGTCCAGGGTAGGACTGTAGAGGAGATGGCATATTATATTATTGTAGAAGGTGGCATTGAGGATGCAACTTTGGCAACTTAGGTATATATATGTACATATAAATTTTAAGTTTTTTAAGTTTTAAATTTAAATACATGTAGTATGTAACTTCATTGGAACCATATACAACATAGTTTTATAAATTAAATATAACTCGAAATTAATTTTCTTTTTTATGTATTCATGCATATGTGTGTAGGTGGAGGTAGCACATGTGACTCCTAGTTTGAGGGGTATGCACACATTTAGATTCACCTAACCATGTCAGTGGATAGGTAAACTTTAATTTTCGTCTAAGTTAAAATGTATACATGTGTACACATGTTCACTTGTTCATTTGTGTGTTATATATAAATTTAATATAAATTTTAATTAATTAAACAACTTTGTATATGTATATATATGTAGGGCTTAGCACATTTATCAAATGCTCAGGATTCACGCTTAGATGGTCACTTGATTAGGAGCCGACATGATGACCTAGAGACTAGATGACCTGCATAGTTTATATGCACATGCACATTTATTACATTTTATGTTTATTACATGGACATTTTATGTTTCTTACATGGACATTTTATGTTTTTGTTCACTTATATTTCATAGATATACTCTAGACACATGATTATATATTGATTGCAGACATTTGAGGTAATGTTTATGTTTTATATCTATTGATGTATGTGCACATGTGTACACATTTATACATGTTTGATATATATATATAGGGATTAATAACAATAAAGGCCTCGGTGCTACCTTCTCCACTTAACTCGCTCGATCGGTGAACCACACTATTCAGATAGGTCCTTGCCAAGTTATATACAGTAGGGAATAATAACAATAAAGGCCGCTACAATAATAACAATAAAGGCCTTTTCCACTTAACTCGTATTTTGAGTCAAAGGTGGCCGGACCTAACATCATAGATGACATTTGTGTTTATGATAAGTCTTATGTTTCAGAGATGTATATTTGTGTTTATGACTTCTTATGTTTCAGGGACATAATTTATGTTTGTACATGTTTCCATGTTTATGAAATTTTAAACAAAATGAAACAATCGATTTAACTAACTTTAGATATATATGTACATGAAATTTATAACTAAATATATATGTGCAACTTACACGAAATTTGGTTATATATATGATTTGGTTAAATAGATATATATGATTTGGTTAAATTTGGTCAATTGAATCTAAAAATTGGCATATCATAATATAAATAGAATCATTAATCAAATTTCTATAAATGCATTATAAGAGAATATGTATTGATCATCACAAGCATATTGCATCCTTTCCTACACCATCATTGATCTTGGTTCATTAGATCATTGAGTAAATTCAAATATAAATATTTTACTTGAGATGCATCCAAACATGTTGTAAAGCTCTACCACAAGTTCTAATATAAAATTGAACAAGAATCAATAACATAACACTTGCCATATAATTTGTCACTTGTCATTTGTATGCATCCAACCAAATTGTAAATTTCTCTACCACTTGATCATTCTAATATAAAATCACTAATTGATTTATAACATATAACATCAAAGATTTAATATATAATTTAAATTAAACTCATTAAATTCAAATATAAAGATTTTACTTGAGATGCATCTAAACATGTTGTAAAGCTCTACCACAAGTTCTAATATAAAATTGAACTAGAATCAATACCATAAAACTTGTCATATAATTTATCACTACAACATAAACTAAACTCATTAAATTCAAATATAAGGATTTTACTTTCAAGATGCATCCAAATATGTTGTAAAGCTCTACCACAAGTTCTAATATAAAATTGAACTAGAATCAATAAAATAACACTTGCCATATAATTTATCACTTGTCATTTGTATGCATCCAACCAAATTGTAATTTTCTCTATGGTACTTGATCATTCTAATTTATAAAATCACTAATCAATTTATAACATATAACATCATAGATTTAATATATAATTTAAATAGAAATAGAATATGATTTTACACATGTTTAAAGAGGCATCCATAAAACCATCACAATCATCATGTATGTATGTATTTTAACTAAATTATGAACACTAAGGCTCATATTATCATCATGTAATGAGAGAGATGTAGGTAATTTAATTTAGATCACAATTTCATTTGTACATGTATCTAGTAGCTTAGGTAAATATATATAGATCATCCATGTGTACATTTCAATGAAACAAGAAAAATCACATATCTTGTACCCAAATGTTATAGAGTTTTGCTTGAACTTTAAGTAAAATAAATTCATTCCCAGACACAAGTCTCGCTCATTCATGCACCACATCCATTGGTTTAGCTTGCTCTTCAATAACCTCTAGTATTATTTGATGATCATCTTTATCTAGTCTCCACTTATGATGTCCATGTACACGTGGAACTTGATGAAGAGATAGGCTAGTAGCAATTACTAGGTGGCTATACTAATACACCTTGTTTTCAAGATGGTAATCAGTAAAATGAATCCCATTTTGAACAATTTTAACTTGTTTGAGATATGTCCCTTGCATTACAACTGAACCTATGGGAAACAACATTCCATCACTTGTTTATGGTTTTATTAACTTCATCCTCTCCTCTATGCAACATAATAAATAATAACTAACACCTTTTATGTTTCCAGCCTCTGCTATGACTGCTAAAACATCTCCTGTACACATATATATACAATGTTCAATTTAAAAGAAATTAGAACCAATCTTTCATTGTAGAAAAATATTAATATTAAACAAATTACAATTAAATTTCAAGTCTAAAGATTAACAAATATTATAATTTATCAATCTAAAGTCACAAACTTTTCAAGAATTTATATATATGCACACGTACCTTTTTTAATCAATCTTGAAATGTGGTCATAATCAATTGAAATCAAAGGAATGTCTTCAAATCTTTCCTCTTCATCTTCATTGTATGTTTCAGTAACAACTAGTGGCACCTGGTTCCATTCACTGACATATCCACGTTCTTAGTTGTAATTATCATAATTTCCCAGAATGCAGTCACAACAAAAACAAGAGTAATCCCTAGTCCACAATATCCATGGGTGCCTATATGTACTCATGAAACAATGTAAAGATCTTGTTTTCTCTACCCTCTTGCATCCATGCATTGTTCTTCTATCCACACCTACAAATTATATATAATTTTCAAAATAAAATAAATATAGAGTTCTTAAACTTAAATTTTTAAAAACAAGTGAAAATTTTTTCTAACAGTAAATTACATACCTGATATCTCCCAAAAAAATCTATTAGGACATGGGTTCCTCCCTAAAGATGTGCCGACATCACATGCAAAGTGTTTCTTACACCATTCAATAACATCATGTGCATAATTTATACGATCTTCCTCATAATTCATTTGATGTTTTCTTAGAGCACGTTTGATGCAAGCTCCTGTGCCATCATGTTCACCCTTTCCATACCCACTCTCAAAGAAACTCCAAACATGTGGTATATTATCTTGTTGATGATATCTACATAGTGCATAAAATGGCCTTGATGATTTGAATTGTGACAAACACCCATCAAACCATACAAATTGTTTTTCAATCTTCACACCTCTTCTTTCCAAATCTTAAAAAAAATCTTAAAATAGTGTTGGAAAAAAAGTGTGTCATGCCCTTTATCATCACTAATATAAAAGTGATATTCTTTCTTAATGACTCATTTTTCATATGTATTGTCAACACCATCCAAATCCAACTATGCATGTTGATAACACACATGCACCATAATAGTATCGTGTTTGAATCTCCTTTTGATGGGTAAAAGAGTAATTCTATGCGAAGTCAACTATTGATAAAACTGTTCCAAGTGGGAAAGTATCTCTTAACAACTAAAATTATTTTGCCTGCCACTTAGCATAAAATGCATGATATATGTATGGTTGTATCAATTTACAAAAAAATTCCATAAATGTTCCAATAGGTACCTCCTCTTCTACATAATCTAACCTTGTGGGTTCTTTCCCAATCTTTGTTTCAAACTTTATGTACTTGTAACTCTTGCAATTTACCATCTTCATCATGTCACCATCTTCATTTCTCAAAGGAATTTTAGCCATATTTCCACCTGTTTCACAAAGTCCTTTTATGCATTTCATTGGACCATTTTTATCATCATTAGATTTATCACATAAGATGGATGCTATGAATTGACTTACCCATTTAGGAGGTGAATTTTGAGAACCATCACTTTCTTCTTTGATCTTTCGAAACACTTCATAGTAAAGATCAAATTCAATATGATAATGACAACAAGAAGTTTTAAAAACCTTGTTTCCCTTCACATGATGTGGCCTTAACATTTGAAACATTGTTTGTCCAATATTTACATGAGGATTTTCATCATAAAACATCACATACATATCATGTTTTGTTATGTCTAACCAATGTTTTGTATGTAGTTCAAAATTGTCTCTAAGCATGATCCTATGTTTTAGAACATCTCTTTTATTTGATGAGGGATGAGTATGTTCATGCCAAAACTTGAGATCAAGTATCTAATACCATCTTGAATCTTGTCCAAACGAGGATCCCTACACATCAATGCCCAATTGCCTTCTACAGTAGAATCATTCAAAACCTTTCTCCTTTTCACATATCTTGTTAGTGTCTTTCTACTTAAGACAATTTCACTTGAAAGTGAAGAGAGTTGATGCTTTCTTGACATTTGTGGACTTACAATAGATGTCAACATCACTCTTCTTGAAATGCTCTTATCCGCTGATCAAGATTGTTTCCCAATGAAACCCAAACCTTTTTTAACATTTTCAACAATATCTTTTTCTAGGCGTCTTTTCCTCTCTTTTGTGAAATCTACACCCATAAATTGTAATGGCTCTTTTAGGTCATCATGAAGAAGCAATGTTAATAATAGTTGGGCTTGACCATGTTAGGGTTGGCCGGCATAAGATATCAATTAAATGCAAATAAAGATTAAACAAAGGAATGAAAAATGCACAGAAATAATAACAACAAGAGACAAGTTTTAATGTGGTTCATCCAAACCTGAGCTACATCCACCAACAGAGAGTCCAATATTATTATCCAGTAAATTAAATCGATTACAACCAGCAAATCCTTGCAACTTAATACTGCTGCAAAATGCTACAATACATCAACAGAAACCCTAACCCTTAGCTGCTTTTATCAAGCCTTGTGTTGGTTACAAAATAGGGTTTTTTTATGTCAACCAACAAAAAATAACTCTCGACGCCTTTATAAAATAATAAAAAACTGTTCGAGGTTTCAGGGGCACTATCCCTCGACCCTGCCCTGTATCGTGATAGGGAGCGCGCCAAGGGTGCTGCCCTTGGACCTCGCAAGGGGCACTGCCCATTGACCCCATCTTGGGGGTGCTGCCCCCAAACCACCACAAGGGGTGCTGCCCCTTGACCCCGTTAAATAATTTGGGGGGGAAATCGCGCTGATAAAAGTAGGGAAGATCTAACCTCTGAGTCTGATTAGGCTCCATATAACAACAGACCAATTGTATTATGATTTTTGAAATAAGCCTCAATTATTTCCTTTGAAGTTCTTGTCAATGCCCTCTTAGTATTTTGACTAGGTTGTTCAACACAAAATATCAATTTCTCTATATCCATTTCAAGCAAATGATCTATATTTTTGTAAGAAATTTTTCTCTTCACCTCTTTAATTAGATTCATACTATGAATATCGGTAAAAGGAAGCGATCTTGACCCCTATCCAACATCAAAGTGTGTATGGGCCTCCTCTCTAACATCAGTTGTTATTACTTGGGTCTCCTCCTTGACATCAACTATGTGTGCCTCAGCCTCCTCTGCTCTAGTAACTAAATTAAGCTAGATCTCTACTCTAGTTTCTGTATGTTAAGCCCCTACACATATCATATAAAAGAGAAGATTTTAGAATATATAAAATTAGATTATTAAACTACATGGATAAAGCATGAAGCTGATTATGAATTCATAATGAGAAAGTGTTAGGGATGTAGTATTCATCCTTACAATTTTCTCCAACTTTGAATTACAATTAAACTACTGATCAAGTGCATGCATGCCAAAGTATTTTTGTACAAGAAGAGAAAATGAACATGTAAATGGAAATAACATCTAGAATGATATGTTCATATGGATGGTCATGTGCACAAGTTCCATCTAAAGTTAACTTTTCATGTCCTATTTATGTTACAATGAAAAAATTCTAGGAGTATCATCTAATAAAAATCTTAAATTAGCTCATTAACAACTACTTGATAATTTTTCAAATTATAATTTATATGTCTAGGTCAAGTAAACTTATAGGTACATATTCAATTACTAGATCATTTAACCTAGAAAGAGATTCAATGTAATAAAGATTTAAGTGTGTACCTACAAAATTATAGATCAATATATAATATAGTAGTAGCTCAGAGGAGATAATATTACATGCTGCATTAATGTTAATTACATGTCCTATGAATAAATAATCAATCTTAGAACCATGGTGAATGTGGTGCAAAATTTCTTGCGGGCTACAATAATCATATGCATGTATATAAAATATTAGTTCAATATATTATATATATGCATATACATATAAAATATTAGTTTAATATTATTATATATATGCATGTATATATAAAATATTAGTTTAATATTATTATATATATATATGTAGATTTAAAACTCAATAATATTTAAGGGAAAAATAAGGTTTAGGGTTTAGGAGTCTAGGGTATATAAGAAACTCTCACAAATCTTTAATTTGTAATTATAATTTATTTGTAATTATAATATTTAAGGAACTTAGGGGTTAGGGTTTAGGGTTTAATACTTAGGCAAGTTAGGACTAGGGATATTTCAAGGATAGTCAAATTACACATGTCTCCATTGGGGCATGATACTATATATGACCTAGGGTTTATCATAGATTCACTTGGCAAGTAAGGTATAAAAATATAGTAGAAAGGAATTTGATTAGTTAATTTAGTGGAAGAAAATCTAGCCGAAACATCTAATTATATATTTAGCTCAATAATATTTGGGGTTTAGGATTTAGGGTTTCTAGGGTAAATAAGGTTTAGGGTTTAGTAAGTAGACAAGAAAGGGAACATAGTGGTTTTAGTAGAGGATTTAAGAATGGTAATGGAATCCGCAACATTTAAATAAATAAATATATTTAAAACATACTTGAATTGAAAAAATTACTTCAATTGAAAACAATTTGATCTTATTGGAAAAAAATTCATAATTTATATAAATCATACATACCTTCTCTTTGAGCATAATATCTTTGCATCCTTTCTTCATGCAATTTTTGTTCCCTTTCTGTTGAATGATATCATGCAATCTTATTTTGCCTTGTCCTTTTATTTCCCATCTTCATCAAGGATTTGCAAAATATGATCTTGATAATTTCGTTGCCAATTCCACGTTCCAAATTTGTAAAGAAATAGAAAAAAATTGACCTTTCAAATAGACCTAGCAAATTTTCCTTTATTTTTTGATATTAACATCGTGAAATGACCTTGCATATATACATGTAATTCAAATAGCTACAATTTGTTAAATGTCGGCTAAAATTAGCCTTTGTTTGAAGGTCAGTTGATAAAAATCCATGGGCATAATTTTATTCAGTGACCTTCGTTCGAATGTATTTAAATATTATTTTCTAGCTGGGTTTTTTGGAATGTACCTTCATTTGCAGGTACCAGCGAATGAAGGTAAAATCTTCATTCACAGGTACCTTTGTTCAAAGGTCCTTCAAACAAAGGTGCTTACCTAGACACTTTTTGTGTTTGCTTCAAAACTTCCTCAGAAAATCCAATTTTAAGCCTTGGGTTGGACCTTCAAATGTAATTAACTTGACAAGGTAATTTGCAAGATCGTATTCCTCAAAATGAGCTTTCCAACAAGTATAATTTTGTTATATTTTCATTTTATTGTGTATTTAATTTTTAATTTTTACTGAACATAGGTTTTTCATTGAACATCAAGTTCTTCATTACACACAGGTGGAAAAATAGTGAAACATTGAAAAAAATTTCAAAAAATACCTTTGTATTAGGTATTGATGTCCTTGTTTCACCAAAAAAATAATGAATTTCGACATATACACAACAAGTTATGCTTGACGACGTACACCTATGTCCAAATTATAGTTACCCTAATTTAAAAAATTAATTAAAAAATTATGAAAAAATAACCATGCACTAGATATTAATGTTAAAAACCTATATTTAAAAAAATAGAATTTTATCCTTCATAGAAAAAAGTTATACTTGATGACATGAACATTACTTTCTCAAAATGTTGTTTACTATTAAAAACTAGTCATTAAAGGAGACGTTGAAAGATCCACGATTTATTTCAAAAATAAAATAAAAATATATTTAGAATCTACACACAAATCACCACAAATTACTAATTTGCATCATCTTCAAATTCTTAATGGTTTAGCTGCTATAGGTCTTAGAAAGTGAATATTTAGTTAAAAATGTTGATATCAATGTCCATCTTGGCCAAAATGTGGGACTCATTATTGTGGGATTACCTAGATCTCGAGGAATATTGCCAATGCTAGTGGTAAACTTTGCCCGTCGAGGGAATTTTGACTGTTAGCAAGATATAGAGCATAAAGGAAAGTTGATCGGAGGAGACTACACACCATGCAGAGGCCAAAGCTGATAGAAGACACATCCCTAGATATAATAGATATAGTATATATATAGATAGGAGATAGTAGAATAAAAGTGAGTATGATAGGAGAATAGAAGTATATTCTAATGTAAACAATGACATAGAAGTCATGTATGTAATTGGTGAGGCAGAGACTTAGACCTACTAGAGGATGGATAAATGATGTGTACATTTGATTGCTGTTAATCTATATATGGAGATCTACCGGTACCAGGTAACACTGTGTGTTATCTTATTTTGATGTATATGTGATGCTCTATTTGGTTATTCATTATGTTTTGCGATCAATCTCTAGCTACCTTATCAGGTTATAAATTGACTACACAGACTTGACTGAGGATTGGATCTCTGGACTGGTATCTCCTCTACCTTTCATGCTAACATTTGGTTCTATTGCTGAGACCCTAAAAGAAGGTAGTTAAAGATTGAAAGGACAAACCATTTGAAGAAGTAGCCTAGAGTTTCGAAAAAGAGAAAAGGTGAGGTTGGTAGGAAAAAATTTTTAAATTGCATAGGAATTCAAATCTCCTTAAGTTTCTACCTCTATGAGATGGGGTAGACACTTAAGGGGATGTCAAGTGGGAAGGGGGTAGGGTCTACAAGGACCTTTCAAATGATGTGACTCTTCAAATAAGGATTCCATGGGATATAAGAGGACTAATGGAACACCAAATCCAGCAAACCCATGGTGAAAGGGGAGCAATGGAAGAAAAAGAAGATCAACAAAGAAATCAGGACCGAAATAGAGATAAGAAGAAAAGAAAAATTGAAGAAAACTCATGAAAGACAAGAATGTTACCACAAAAGAATGGAAATTAAAAGGAAGCTAGGTGTGCGGAAATCACTTCCTACACTAATCTAATGAGGGAAGGAGAGTGCACATTCAATTTAATCCTTACAGTTACAGATTATGTTAACCCACTAACAGAGATATTGCAGCAAACACATACACAAGAATATGAGATAGAAGAAGAGAGACACAAGATATACGTGGGGAAAACCCTTACAGGTCAAAAACCCCACACTCCAAAACATAGTTCAAATGTATTCCGTAAACAAAGAAGGTTACAATACAATCACAAAGCCAATGCTCTTGCAAGAGTCTTCAACACTCGCATCTGGAGATGTTTTAGTAGCATAACAGTACCTGTCAAACCTGTAGTAGTTCTTCTCTCCAAAGCACTTGTTTATAAAGAGAATACAAGGCAAAAATGGCTCCACATTGAGATGAGCATCCAACATGGCCTCATGGCCTCATGGCCCAAAACCCACGCCTATGGACACTTGTCCAACACTGTAGGATGCTCCTAACACTTGTCAAGTCACCCCATCCTAAGGAGGTTGCCTATTTCCAAAATGGGCTATGACAGATGCTCTTACGACTCTTACAACCGTCATAGATTATCTCCGAGGGTGTTCGCTCCCATGATCCATATAGTTGGGCTCGACTGTAGTATCCCATCATTTCATTTATTGAATGCGCAGCCACCACCCACATATAGATAGGGGGATAGGGGGAGGCCAACTATCCAACATCTATATATGCTATGCTCTGCATATAGGCCAACAGTTCTGGTTTAGATAGAGGCTGTCATATATAGGATATAAATAGCATATTCTCTTACAACATGTCATAGTCCACCTTGGGGCACCCAAAGATGCTTCTTGACACATGTCCATACTTGTCATAACATTGTCATAGGAATCTGTCATGACCGTTTTGGTCAATATTCCCTTACACACATTCCAAGATGCCGACACATGGAAAAATATTCCTACCACTAAGTGGGACACCTATCTCCTCATATGAGGACAAATTTATATGTGGTCATATGCCATGTAGGATGACACATCACCGTGCCAACTCCCACAAGATGACAACATAGGATTTGCATCCTAATTATACAATAGGCAATAAATAAATAAATACATTGAATTAATACAAGGAATTACCAAGGTTGAGGCACCTTAATTCCCAACATTCTCCCACTTGAACACCTTGTAAGAGCCAATAGAATTAATAGGATTTAACTACTATAGGCTGAGAGGCCCATAGACTCTAAACACCATCTGAACTTCTCTGTGCCCACTGGTTTCATCAATGCATCTGCAACATTCTTCAAAGTATCTACTTTCTCCAAATTTACCTTCCCATCCTCTACCATGTCTCACACGAAGTGAAACTGTACATCAATATGCTTTATTCTGGCATGGAAAGTTAGATTCTTCGCAAGGTAAATCGCACTCTGACTATCACAACAAATCGTAATCTGTCCTACATCAACACCAATATCTGAACACAATCTCTTAAGCCAAATGGCTTCCTTGCAAGCATGATTTACTGCCATGTACTCAACTTCTATCATGGACAAAGCAACCACAGGTTGTCACTTACTCATCCAACTAATCGCACCACCAAACATAGTGAACACATAGGCACTGGTGGATCTCCTGCTGTTAATGTCACCTGCCCAATCAGAATCGACAAATCCATGAATACAAATTGAATGCAGAGGTCTTGTAGCATTGCCATGATAGAAAATGGAATACTCTAAAGCACCCCTCAAATATCTAAACACTCACTTGACTGCATCCTAATGTACTCATCCAGGATTAGCCATAAATCGACTAAGGACTCCCACTACTTGGGCAATGTCTGGTCTTGTGCAGACCATACTAGCATAAGGTACTCTGCTCATGTCCTCCACCTCACTAAAAGATTTTGGACAATCATTAACAGACAACTTTGTCCCCAATGAAACAAGAACACACAATGGTCTACAATCTTCCATGCTAAACCTATCCAACACGGTCTTCACATACTTACTCTGGCTTAACCAAAGTTTTCTGTTAGCTTTATCTCTTCTAATTTCCATTCCCAAAATGTACCTGGCTGCCCCAAGATTTTTCATCTCAAACTGTACTGACAATTGAGACTTCAAATCATAAATCATATTCTTACTGTAGACACCCTAAAATGACCAAGTTGTCACATCACTTGCATTTCGTCATTTCTTCCTAATCACTTGCATTCCGTTATCTGTCTAAATCACCTGCATTACAAATGTTAATTAAATAATCTAATTATTTAATTAATTTCACCAAATTCTTCTAAATCTCCTAAATTCAACATTAATTAAATAAATTCTCGTTATTTAATTAATTAAATTAAATTCCTCTATTATTCTTCCACAATTAAATAATTTTAATTATTTAATTAAATCATTATCCTCTTTCCAAAATTCACATCTACATTAATTAAATAAATCCAATTATTTAATTAATTCAACAAATTCCCTCTTATCTAAAATTAAATAATTCTTAATTATTTAATTAAATCAGAAATATGTTCTTCCAAAAATCATGCACAACAATTAAATAAATTTATTTATTTAATTTGCTTTTCAAATCTTCTAAATTAAATAATTCTAATTATTTAATTATTTCTTCCAAAATATCTTCTCTAAATTTAAATAAATCAATTATTTATTTAAATTGTTTTTTCTTCTAATTTGAGTTATCTCTAAAATAACTTAAGTTTTCTTGCTCATCAATTAAATATTTCTATATTTAATAAAGCAAAATATCTTCTATTCTCATGCAAATCCCTTCTTCTTGTTTTAAATCACTTAACTGATTGCTTTATTCTTTTAATTGATTTATCTCTTCAGTTAACTTATTCTTCTATTCTTGATAACTCCTCTCATGCAAAAGAAAGCAAGACACATGTCTTCTTCTCATTCGTTGCACATTCCTCAACTTATCTCCTCCGTTGATTCTTCTGAATTATCTGGACCGTTGATCGATTTTCCTTGAAATCTATATAAACCCCCCTCATCTCCTTCATTGAGTCTCTCTCTTCGATCGTATTCTCAGGCATACTTAACAGAGCTTTGAGCATACACAACGCGTCGATTGAGCACACTTAACGATCTTTTGACATTGATCTCTTGAGCACTACTTGCTTGTTGCGGCCATGGCTTTGCAACTACATTGAGCAATCCACATATCTCCAAAAGCGAACAATACAGGTTTTGGTAAGAGCTTTCATTTGTCTTTGATTTGTGATTTATGGCTTTTACTTAGATTCGTTTCTTTTATGTTATTGGGTTCTTTGGTTTTATTTAGTTTAGATTCAATCCATTTTTCCATATACACATTCTGGCACGCCCGGTGGGACCCACTAATCCCTTGGTTTCTTTGAGAAATTTGTTTTTTTTGAAGACATAGTACGGCACGGCGCTTACGGCACTTCACAGCGCTTCTGGCAGCATATTACAGCGCTTTTGCAGGAACAGTTCAGCGCCCTTGGCAGAACGGCCGCGCTTCTGGTAGCATAGAGAAGCGCTATCGGCAGCACAGAGAAGCGCTACTGGCCGTCTTATTAGGCGCTTTTGGTTAAAATTAGGTTTTTTGACTTCATTCAGGTTTTACAGTGATTTCTCATTTCAGATCTGTCGTTTTGTCAGACAAGCTGTTATATTTGTCTTTCAGAACCTGATTTTTTGATATCTCCTAAGCTGATTTATTTAGGAATATCCTTGTTTCTGGTGCTAATCTATTGGTCTGATCCATTTTTTTGAGTTTCCAGATTACACAACCCAGATCTATCAGATATCATCCTTCAAATAATAGGTCCACCATGAAAAGTTATTTTGACCTGGTTATTGTTAACAAAACTAATATTTTTTGTATCTGAGACAGAACAGCGCGTTTGGCCACATAGTACCGCGCTCCCGGTTACACAGTAAAGCGCTCCTGGATATATTACAGCGCTTTTGCTATTATCGTTACATGCTTTTGGTATTTATCGCAGCGCTTTTGGAACGACAGTGAAGCGCTTCTGGTTATTGTTCAACGCTACTGGCTATATCCTCTGACGCTTCTGGTCTGCATTACAGCGCTCCTGGAACACAGTAGGTCACTTCTGGTAATGTTGTTCAGCGCTTTTGGTCAAAGTTGATTTATTTTTGCTAACTTGTGAATTTTTGGGGGAACTAACGGAATTGCTGCAGCTTCTTATTACTCACACAGAGCCAATAGGTGTTTTTAACATATTTATGCAGGACGAGCATTGAAGACCCTTTTGTTTTACCTTACTAAGTCTTAGAAACACATTGCATGCTTAAAAGGAGTAATTGAACAAATCTTGTTTGCAAATCTAAGTCTTAGGAACATACTGATTTTCTTAAGGGACAATGGACATGTATGGACAAAACACCTCAATTTTCTAAGGGACAATGGACATGAATGCCAAACACTTCATTTCATAAGGGACAATTGACAACTACAATCGTGTGTGTGCATAGCTTAGTTGCACCTTATTTTTCTTATAACGGGACAATTGAACCATTGTTTGACGTGCTTGATTTTACATTTTTTGTACTTCCTTTAGAAGGGACTGCTTTTGGATTGCGATTCATCCAAAAGGGACGACCCTAAGCGGAGTTTTCCTTTGAACCGCTATATAAGAGGGATAAGGCGAAAGCCAAGTCCTAACCGACGTCAGCCTTACCTTGTGGTGCCAAACTGAAAAGAGGTGTACTAGCTCTTTGTGGAAACGATTTTCACATTGAGCGAAGTGTTTGAAACTCTTAGTAGGATTGGTTAAAGCTTTTAGTAGCTTGTCACATTGCTCATAAGGCGTTGGTCCCTCAAAGTCACTAAGAACCATTTTTAGATAGAGACTACCTGACCTACCTCCGAACATTGCGGTAATCATCAGTGCAAGGGAAATCGATTTAAACCCTTAAGATACTCACCATTGGCTCCCTTGAGAAGAGATAGTATTCCCTCGGACATAAAGCTCTTGTGACCTACTTGAGCTTTCCAAGGGGAGGGTGAGATATCCCTACCTATCGTCTCTCGCAAAGATACTAAATATCCGACACCTTTATGGAATGATATTTTTATCGACGGAGTATTAAGCTGTGAGCTGATCTACTGCAATGAAACCTTGTCTCTAGGGATAAAAAGTGCTTGTTATTGATTGCAACTATCTTAGACCTGTGGAAACATTGGGCTTGTTTGGAGCCTTGAACATACACTATCTGTTGTGTCAGTCCTTGTGCCTTTTTTGACCACTTGTTTGTTGTGTTTTCTCTTGCCAAACCAATCCAATCAGAAACAGAAAAATCTTGCCTTTGAAAAACATCAGACACTACTTCAGCGCCCCTGGTATTACAGCAGCTCACCTTTGGTAATACAGTAGATCGCCTTTGGTCAGCAGTAACCCGCCTCTGGCAAAACTCTACTTCAGCGCCCTCGGTATAACAGTAGCTCGCTTTTGGTCACTGTAGCTTGCCTTTGGCATAGTAGTAACTCGCTATTGGTAGCTCAGTCTGTCGCCTCTGGCCCACAATAGCATGCTTTTGGTAGCACAGTCCTGTGCCTCTGGTCAAACAGTATAGCGCCTTTGGTCCAGTACTTTGTGCATCAGAGTTTGTCCGTTTCTTCAAAGCATCTCACAGATTCCCAGCATTACATTTTGCCCAGGCATACCCCATGGTCACCACTAGGCTACAGCAAGCTATGAAGTCTAGGCAAGTTGTCCCTAAGAAGCACAAGTCACCCCCTCGCACACCACAATCAAGTCATCTCAACATTACTCCCAGGGTGACTCCTAATACACCCGCGGCAAAACCAATCATCTCTCCAAACATGCCGCACATAGAGGAACCAAGCAATCCTCATGAGGATAGAACCCCTTTGCTAAATGCACCGCAGTATACCACAGGCTTGCCTCCGGATTTTGTCCCACAAGGTTATATCGTAGATCAACCCCCATCTCAAGAAGAGCGACACTTTGGGCAAGATCTTGATGAATTTATACAAGATCCTAGAGCTATAGCTGCCTTTGATAAAATTCTTAGTGAGAACCAGGATCATTTCTTTCGCTTGCTTGCAAAGCAAGGTGCCAAGTTACCTCAAGATTTTGATGTGTCCACTCTCAAGGAGAGCACCAACACCCAAGAAGCCATACAAGTGGTGCAAACCATGTCCACGGTAACTACGCCCTTACCTACTCAAGGTTCACAGTATAGGAATCCCCTTTTTCAAAATCCAACAGGGGAGAGGCCCATATCACCATTGTTGACTCCTATGGAGATCTATCAAAACCAACAAGAAACTCTCCAACGTCAAGCAGAGTTAGCTAAGCAAGCCACCTTAGCTCGGTCGAATGTGCAACCACCTCCTAAAGTGTCCACCCCAAGCGCAAGTGGAATCTTGGTTACCCCATCACGCGTAGGTTTCCCACCCAATTACAATCCGGGGAACACGTATGTAGCCATGCAACAAGGGTCTCAACATATGCCACCTCCTATATCATCACACCTGCATGTCTCCCAACCAATTGGAGTCATGCAGCCCCAACCACAACATTCTTCTACTCTCATCCTCAAGCAACCCCAACCGTCGCAAATCACTTCTACCTATGTTCCTCCACCACAACATTCTTCTACTCTCATCTTCAATCAACCACCACCATCGCAAATCACTTCTACCTATGTCCCTCCTCCACAACGTTCATCCATGCTCAACTTCTTTCATACATTACCTAGCCACTCGCAACATTCCCAACATCAGGTTTCCCAAAGCTATGTGCCACCTTCACAACCTAATCAAATGCACTTTAGCTTTCCTCCCCCCAATACGTTTCTTCAACCATCGCAGAGCCAACATTCTTACCTAGCGCCACCTCCACCTCTGCCTAATCAAAACCCCCAATTCCAACCCAATCTGAACCAATCATACAATCCATACAATCCCAATCAATCTTACGACCCTTACAATACCAGTACGCATGGCTCACACTATAATCTTCCATACGGGCAACACCAACCGCTTTTTGGACAACAGGAGACGTTACCAACCCCTCCCACGACTATGGAACTAAAGATTGTGGAGGTGCAACAACAGCTATCTAATCTTACGTTTGGCCACACCAAAAAGACCTTCTCTTTAGAGGAAGTGTGTCCTTATCCTTTTGATCGGTCGTTACCAATGATCCCTTTTCCTCAAAATTTCACTATTCCCAAGTTCGATAAATACAAAGGACAAGGTGACCCAAAAGACCATCTTAGGGAATTCTATCTTGCTTGCTTCGAGGTCTCTCACAACGACACATATCTTATGCGTCTTTTTCCTCGCAGTCTTGGAGGTCAAGCAATAGAATGGTTCTCACACTTACCTACAGGTATCAAGTCTTTCAACGAGCTAGCAGAAAAGTTTGCCACCCATTTTTCTTACAACGCAGAGCATGAGATTTCCATGACGGACCTATGCAACAATAAACAGAAAAATGGTGAAACTTTCATTTCTTTCCTCCAACGATGGAGACAAATGGCTAGTAAATTCCCTTTCAAGATTCCAGAGAAACAGCTTGTTAGCATATTTGTGCAGAACCTCAACCAAGAGTTAGGTTTCCATTTGCAAATTCTTAGTGCTACAACCTTCGATGAAATCACATACAAGGGTATCAACATAAAGAAGGCCCTCATTGCTAAGGGTGTGGTTAAAATCTTTAAGGAGACGAAAGACAGTACTTCTCATCAACAGTCGAACGATAAACCCAAGTATTGGAACAAGAACAAAAACGTGGTCAATGATGGAGTGGTCGATGCTAAGCATGTCCAAACGTTGCAAACACCGCTGCAACTCTCCAAACCAAGTCAAGCTCCACCTCAACAACAGCAGCAACAAAGGCAGCCTTATCCCAACCAACAGCAAAGACAACAAGAGCGGCCTAAACAAGATTACCCTCCGCGACGTCAATTTACTCCTTTGGGAGTGCCCATCGAATCGGTCTTACAGCAAGCTTTGCAGAAAAGGCTCATAACCTTACCTGATGCTCCTCCTTATGGAGAACCTATTTACAAAATTGCACGTTACAGAGACAATGAGTATTGTGAGTTCCATAGGAGCAAAGGTCATCGAACTGCATCTTGCATGAAGCTTAAGCACCTCATCCAAAACCTCATCGACGGTAATCAAATCACCTTTGAGAATGAATCACTAGCGCAACACACGAACAAGGATCTCGATATGTACAAGGAACCATTCCCTCATCATGGTCCACCTCCTCCTCAGGATAGAGGTAAAGGTATCAATCACGCGTCCACATCTTTCGATTCCATTGTAGGTCGTTTTGAAGAGAGTCGAGTGTCTACCCTCACCATTAAAGGCAAATCTACGGATTGTGATGTTACTACTCGTCGAGGTCATGTCACCATTTGTGCACCTACACCTAGGCTTCCGGTTCAGTCTGATTATAATCTTGTCAAACATCTAGGGAGAACACCAGCACAGATCTCTATTTTGGACCTTCTACGGTCATCACCTGCACATAGAGTAGTGCTAGAAAAAGCCCTCCAAGAGTCCTCCGTTCCTAACAACATAGCAGTCACAGATTTCCAAGCTATAGTGGGTAATATTGCTTCGCCTTACAATGTGGTCTTCTCGGAGAAAGACCTTCCCTCCCATGATCCTTGTCACAACGATGCCCTCCATATTGAAGTGCTCATCCATAAGTGCAAAATCAAACGCATCCTCATAGATGGTGGTGCTGGTCTCAACATATGTTCTTTAAGGTTACTAAAGCAATTGGGATACTCTGAGGATCACGTCAACACTGATCATAGTATTACAATCAAGGGGTATGATGATGCAGAACGCCGTTCAGAGGGTGTTATTCACTTGCCTATACAACTGGGCCCTGTCATGCTTGAAACCAGGTGTCAAGTTCTTGATATTGAGCTGCCTTACAACATTATCCTAGGCCGCCCATGGATCCATGCAATGAAAGTTGTTCCCTCCACGTACCATCAGTCCCTAAAGTTCCCATACAATGGTACGGAGATCACTATCCCAGGAGATCCTAATCCTTTTGAATTTTGCCGTGTCTTGCAAGGAAGCTATAAGAATTGCAACCAAGTGCCTAAAAATGACAAAGCCCTTGAATCCCCTCTCTATGTTGACCCTGAAACTCTCACGCAAGCCTCTACAAGTGAACCTACACCCCTCCCCAAAATCACAGCTCGCTTTTGGGATATAGGCTTTGGCACTTATGATATCTCAGAATCTTGTTGTGTAGGGCGGATGCCTTTATCTCCAAAATCTTACGGCAAACCACCCATTGCTAAAGTTACCAAAAAAGCAGCTATTCCGCCCCCAACATTCCTAACCCAATTCCAACATGGACGGTTATTGGAAGAGGAAACTATTGAGGACATCTCCTCTTGGCTCTACAAGGAGAAAGAACCAGTCACGATACCAGTCAAGCAATATGGCAATGGCTTAAGGATAGTGAAAAACATGGGCTATAAAGGCAAAGGTGGCCTTGGGAAACAGAATCAAGGCACTATGGAGCCCATTGTGGTAACAAAGAAGCTAGACAAGAAAGGATTAGGATTTGGTAAGAAGGTACCACGCGCCTCGGACATCGAGTATATCCTCGACGAGGTAGCTGACAAGTTTCCCGCTGATTCGACATCTACAGAGGATATCACCGATGACTTTTCCCTCCACATGACCAATCTATTCGCAGAATCCTCCATTTTTACACTATCCTCCGTATCCTTAACTTCCACCACCAGCACCCAGAATGTCACGCTTGTCTACCCTGAACTTATCGATTGGGACCAACAAGGGGCCCCCATTATAGATGTATTTCAGAATGACGAAGCTTTAGCTGAGTTCATGGGACTTCGGGAAGGTATCCCTCTTGGCGATCACAAGGCAGGTTTTGTAATGGAACTTGAGCCCACGGCTTATTTTGGTGAGAATGCCAAATCCTCTAGTCGCAAAAGCGCACATAAAGAAAGATCTCTAGGTGAAAACCACACTGTGGCACCTCCCGACCATAAAATAGTAAAAATAAAGGACGTATCCAAAGGTGAAAACCCAACTGTGGCACCTGAGGATGGAGGATTTGACCTTCCCTTACCTTCTAAGTATCAAGAGAAATCAGCTCTACTAGTGGAAGATTCTACAGAGATCAACCTAGGTACAGAACAGAATCCAAAGACAACATTCCTAGCGGCATCATTATCTGACACAGAGCACAGAAATCTTAACAGCTTCTTCTTACAACGAACCATCAACTTTGCATGGACCTATGCAGATATGCCAGGGCTAGACCCTAAGCTGGTAGTTCATTATCTCACAGTTGATCCCAAGGTGAAACCAGTGAAACAGAAGTTGAGAAAAATGCACCCACAGATAGCTCTCTTGGTGAAAGTGGAAGTACAAAAGCTATTAGACGCAAAGTTCATACGACCTATCGACTA
The DNA here is from genome assembly GCA_027924645.1 of Cunninghamia lanceolata. Taxonomy (NCBI): domain Eukaryota; kingdom Viridiplantae; phylum Streptophyta; class Pinopsida; order Cupressales; family Cupressaceae; genus Cunninghamia; species Cunninghamia lanceolata. Next base: position 6,542,816 of record BSBN01000578.1, on the reverse strand, counting down.
TTCAGATTGGGTCTCAAACATTGTACCTGTGTCTAAACCTAATGGGCGCATCCGCATGTGTAATGATTTCAGAGATCTCAATAAGGCATGTCCTAAAGATGACTTTCCACTACCAAACATTGACATTATAGTGGACTTGACAGCAGGTCACGAGATGCTTTCTCTCATGGACAGATTCTCGGGTTATAATCAGATAAGGATAGCTGAAGAAGACCAACATAAAACAACCTTTACTTGTCCTTGGGGCAATTATTGTTGGTGTGTCATGCCGTTTGGTCTGAAGAATGCAGGAGCAACCTATCAGAGAGCAATGACAGTGATCTTCCACGATCTCTTTCATCACATTATGGAAGACTATGTTGATGATATATTGGCTAAATCTTCTAGAGCGGATCACATACAGGTCCTAGGACAGATCTTTGATAGGCTGGAAAAATACCAAGTAAGACTTAATCCTAAGAAGTGTGTCTTCGGTGTCACATCAGGGAAGCTGTTGGGATACATAGTATCTCGTAGGGGCATCGAAGTAGATCCAGCAAAAGTAAAGGCTATAGTGGAGATGCCTCCACCAAAGAACCTTAAAGCATTAAGGAGCCTCCAAGGAAGGTTACAGTCCATCAGGCGTTTCATATCACAGCTAGCAGATAAATGTCAACCCTTTCAGCACTTGCTCCGAAAGGATGTTTCATTTCGATGGGACAACAAGTGTCAGGCAGCGTTTGATCAACTTAAGGAGTATCTAGCTACACCTCCTGTATTGGTTCCACCAGTTGCGGACAAACCCTTGATATTGTACATCTCCACTACAAATTCAGCCCTAGGGGCCCTGCTAGCACAAAATGATGACTCAGGCAGAGAGCACGCAATTTACTATATCAGTAGAACCTTGGTGGGATATGAGCTCAATTATTCACCCATGGAAAGGGCTTGTCTAGCAGTAGTGTTTGCCTCCCAAAAGTTGCGGCATTACATGTTGAACCAACACACAAATCTGATAGCCAAGATTGATCCCTTGAAATATCTATTAGCAAAAGCAGCTCTCACAGGCAGACTGGCTAAATGGGTTATGATCCTTAGTGAGTTCGACATTGAGTACACAGATCGTAAAGCAATCAAAGGACAAGCCCTCGCAGATCAACTAGCAGAAGCACCTATGAAAGATACACATCCTATGGTAGCAGACTTTCCTGATGAGAATCTCTTCACTCTTTCCAACTCCATAATGTGGAAATTGTACTTTGACGGTTCTTACACACAGCATGGATCAGGAGCCGGCATCTTATTTGTTACACCTCAGAATGACTACATTCCAAAGTCATATCGGCTCGCATTCCCTTGCACCAACAACATAGCCGAGTATGAAGCACTCCTCATAGGTCTCAACACAGCAGTTCAATGGGACATCACAGAATTACAAGTATATGGAGACTCACAGCTAGTCATCCGCCAAGTCACAGATGAATACCAAACAAAGGATGAAAAGTTGGTCCCCTACAAACAACTAGTGGATGCCTACAAACCACATTTTTCTAGCATCACATTTGAGCAAATTCCAAGAGAGCATAATAAAGCTGTAGATTCTATGGCTTCTGTAGGGTCACTGATTGACATGCCTGCAAATACATAGAAGTGTGAATTCTTGATCGAACAATTGTTGATACCAACCGTCGATGTTCCTGTTACTGAAATCATCTACGAACTTGTTGGTCCCAATTCCCCATGGTACGAAGATATCTATGAATACCTCAAGAACAATACCTTTCCCCCTGACCTATCATCCACTCAACGCAAAACCTTTATCCGTTGATCCTCTCGTTACATCATTCTGGGTGATACACTATATCGCCGGAGTCTCGATGGTATCCTCTTACGATGTCTTAACGCGGAAGAAGCCGAAGCTACCTTACGAGACATACACGAAGGTGTCTGTGGCGCACATTCTACCGGTCCTAATCTTGCTAAGAAGATACTCAGAACAGGTTATTACTGGCCTACAATAGAGCAAGATGCCGCACAGTTTGCTAAGAAGTGTCTACAATGTCAGCAGCATGGAGATTTGATTCATGCACCAGCTCATGAGTTACAACATGTGACAACTCCATGGCCTTTTTCTCAATGGGGTCTCGACCTCGTAGGACAAATCCACCCTTCCTCCTCCAATGGCCACAAGTTTATCATTACCGCCACTGAGTATTTCACGAAGTGGGTGGAAGCCATTCCTATGACCTATATCACCGATAAGCAAATAGCCAAGTTTATCCTAAACTACCTCATATGCCAGTATGGTATTCCCCAAGCCATTGTCACCGATAATGGGAGACCATTCAAGAACCAAGATGTCTGTGCCTTATGCATACAGTACAATATCCAACATCGCTTTTCAACTCCCTACTATCCGCAGAGTAACGGCCAAGCTGAGGCTTCCAATAAAACCATTCTCAAAATCCTCAAGAAAACAGTCAATGAAGCTGGTCGTGATTGGCACTTGCAACTCAATCCCGCCTTATGGGCCTACCGCACTAGTATCAGAACACCCACTGGTGCCACACTATATGCCTTGGTCTTTGGCTCTAAAGCCATCTTACCTATAGAGGTCGAGATCCCATCCCTCAGAGTATCCATGCAGGACCTGATCGGCGGAGATGAGTATCGCACTTCCAGATTAGCTGAGCTTGAACTACTAGATGAGAGGCGTCTTGCCGCACTTAATCATCTCCATGTCTATCAAAACCGCCTCCGGCGTAATTACAACAAAAAGATCAAAGAAAGACGGTTTCAAGTTGGTGATCTTGTACTTAAGGAGAATTAGAGAAATCAAGCAGATCGAGAGAAGAAGGGCAAGTTTGAGCCTAACTGGTTAGGTCCCTTCATTGTCACAGCAGCATATGGATCGGGAGCTTATACTTTAGCTACACCTGACGGCATTCCTCTAAATGAGCCACTTAACAGTGTCCATCTCAAGAAGTTCTATGCCTGATCCTCAGAGTATTCCCACAAAAAATCAAAAAAGTCAAAAAAATCAAAAAAAAAAAATCAAAAATCAAAAATCAAAAAAATCAAAAATACAAAAATACAAAAAAGCATTCATCCTCTGGTGAAAACCTGGCAAACAGGCGCCTTGGATAAGTACCATAGTGAAAACCTGGCAAACAGGCGCTATGCGTAGAGTCAGCATCCATCGTCTATCGAGTCTTGTCCACTCCTTGTCTAGTTCGCAACCTGATTCATCCATCCATCCATAATAAAACCATCAACTTTGTTTGCATTTCCATCTCCCTACCTAGTATAGCTTAGAAATTTGTCAGTGTCCCGCATCGTCATCCCACGTCTTGATCTGTGTCTACAGTTAACACTGTCTTGTCCTAGGTCAAGTCTTTTGGTGTCTTCTTCGGCGGTCACCCCTACAGTTTCCTCTACCAGAATGGGGGCAACTCTTTCCTTAGCGTCAGTCTAGGATTGGTTCCTTGTTCGTGGTTCGCAGCGCATACTTCAATCTTGTCTCATTTCCACAGGTAACACCCTTTAACGGACACTTCGCTCCTACGATAAGGCTGTTATCTTCTCCACACTTGTTCTACATCATCACACTAACCAGAACTACATATCCTCTCTTCTCAATCTTAAGGTACCTTGATCCCATGGATATGGGTATGTAGGCAGTCTGGAATATGAAGGAAGTATCCAGTACTCAGGTACATAAGATCCCCTCCTTTCACCTTGACCCATTCATCACTCTATCCAGAACTACATATTTATCACATTCACCTTCCATCGTAAGTGTGCCTTGATCCCGTGGATACACAGTATGTAGGCAGTCTGGAATACGAAGGATGTATCCAGTACTCATGCACACACGATCCATCATTCTCCACCCGTCTCAATCCATTAGCATTCCATCCTTCTAGTCTTCCGTTTGTCAAAATCCATTCGCCTCAACTTGACTAACTCAAGCAACCAGCTAGCGCATCCTTTCAAAGCAAAAGTCCTTAACCAACTTGAAGCAAACAGGCCTACTACCAGAGTCATCTACTGTCCTGCATACCGATTGCCAACATCAGCTAAGTACCGCTTAACCAAGCCCTAGATCCACAGGCTTGTCTTCTGCGAAGTGTTCCATTGTCGAGACCAACACACGCGTCTCCTACAACATGTGGCATTTCCTGCAAGTGAGACATTGTCTTCTTAGGTAGATAGCCCCCTTTAACGGACACAGAGTTCCTACGATAAGGCTGTTATCTTTCCTATCCAATCTATCCTAAGCAACCTCTTTGGCAAGAGAAAATGTTGGCTGTATGTTTACTTTGTAAGTCAGTCAATTTGTGTTATGGTTTATCTTTTGTTCCCTATTCCTATACCTATTCAAAGCTACCTTGATTTATCTATAATCTTGGTATGTTGCGATGCAGTACGGATTGGGGGCATAGTCATTGCTTTTTGTGTGCCGTGTTTGAGGAATGATCTTTAGTATCTTTCTTAGCATTCTATTTATCTTGTGTGTGTTAGGACCTAGCATCTTACATATTAATAATTCTTCTTGCATTTACATGTATGGAAGTTTCTTTTATGTTCAAGACTATGGCTTATTCGCATGTTCCAACAAGGTTATATTATGTCTAACGGAGCTCTAAGTTCAAACCGCTTGCTTGCAGAGTCAACGTCCACGCACTCGGATATTACTGCACCTTGGTCTTTTTATACCTTGGTGGCGAACTATCCACGTGCTATATCAAACTAAGGATTGCTCTTTATATACAAATGTGAAGCCATTGCAACAAGCTCATTCATCCATTCCCACACCCTTTATATCGTTTTCATTGCAGTAATTGATCAACAGTCTGCGTCCTCCATCTCCTCCTGTTCTCTTCTCTGGTGCATATCTGCAAAACCCACATGTCAGATATCACTAGTCATCACATCTATAAGCATCATATAAGCAACATATGTCGTCACATGAATCCATAATCCTACATACATATCATCACATCCATGACATCAGATAATGCATACACAAAAGCATGAACAGCAGTGAATCGAACAGATCATCATATATATATATCATGTAATGGTCATCATAATACCAAGTGTCTGTGTCTACATCAATAATACAAAATATGTATACATCCAAATATACATCAATATAGTACATCAAGGCTATCAAGAGCCCTCAAAATATACATCAGAATGCACGCAGGCATCTGTCCAAAATAATACAATATGATACAATATACATGAGTATGCCCTAGTGAGTAGAGCTACCCTCCTGCTGTGGCCCCTGGCCTCCCCCTGTGCTCGGTGGAGGTCCCCCTGGTGGTCCTCCTCCTCCCCCTGGCAGCAAAAGTGGCCCTCTGACCGAGGACGCTGACTGCCCTGTCCTCCGCGATCCGGATGCCCCAGATCTACTCCTGTCTCTGTAGCTCGGTGCCTGCTGAGCTGCTGGCACCGCACCCACATACAGGCCCCTGTAGTACTCTGCCTCCCGGCCAGCTGATACCAGCTCACCCTGCACTCGGACGAGCTCACTGTATAGCGTCCTCTGGTCTGCACCTAGTGCACGGCGTGCCTCCTCTCTCTCCCGCCTCACTCTAAAGAGTGTAGCCTCTGCTATCAGCCATAGCTGTACCTCGGCATCTCTCTCTCGTCTGGCCTATGCTACTGCCTCGGTGTCAGCTGCTGGTGCGGCCGGTGGCTGCATCTGTGCCTGTGCCTGTGCATGCACCTGGGCCTGTAGCTGTCTGTAGGCCTGCACCTGTGCATGTAACTGTGCCTGTACCTATGCCAGGGCTGTCTGTGCGGCTGTGGCTGCCTGTGTCTGTGCCTGGGCTGTGGCCTCTGCCTGTCTCGCCTCTGCCCGCGCTATATCCCTGTCTCTCCTCAGTCTAACCATCCGGAGCTCTAGTCGAGTCCTCCGGGCTATCTCCTCCTGCAGCAGTCGCTCGGCCCTCTACAGATCAGTCTCTACGACTGGGCCCAACGCCTCTGCCATCTCAACATCCTCCTGCTGGCCGCCTGCCTGCTGTCCGCCCGCCTGCTATACACCTGCCTGCTGTCCGGCTGCCCTGGCCTGCCACCTCATCCTGGCCTCTCCGCCAAGTACTAACACCTCTCCCACTGCCCCTACTACACCTGGTGTAGTCAATCTCGTCGGCCTGTGAGTCTGCCAGTACTGGTCATAGTCTGGCAGTGTCCCTGGGTCTGCTAGCCCAGAGTCCCAATCCCATCTCACGGGGATAAGTCCCCGCACCTCTGCTAATGCTGTCGCCACCGGGATCACTGCGTCCCAGTCTCCTGTCTCTCTCCGCGTCCTGGCATGTGTGGCCTCCCCCACTGGTAGCCCCTGTGGTAGTCCAAACTGTCTCAGTACCCGCTCTGGAAGATATCTCTCTATCATATCTGTCCGTCTACCGAACAGATAGCGAGCCTGTCTGCAGTACATGAGTTGCTCGTGCTCATCCGGCCACTCCTCACATAGTAGCCACGGCCTCCAGATAAATATGTCCATCTCATCGATCTGTCGCCGCCAGTAGCTGACCGATCCCATCCTCCTGTGTGTCATCACCCCATCATACAGAAACGCATACGGCTCCCCTCGGTCTCGGTGGCGCTGTGCCATGGGCCGGATAACTGGAATGTGCTCCCACGCCCACACCTGTAACAAGGTCACCCCTGCTGAGAGGCTCCTACCTCTCCTGTATACGCAATAATGCATATCATGGTATAACTGTCCTAGGACACAGGGTCCCCACGCATACTGTCGGCCATGTGTAAACATCCCGGATAACACTATCCCCCAACCAACTGATAAGCCTCTGGATCTCCTATCTGGGCACAGGAAGCCGCCAATCAATGATGCCACTATCCAGCGGATCCTATCGTAGAGTCTCGGGACGTCTGCCCATCGGATCTCCCCATCGTCTATCCATAGGTTGTCTGTGCAGAAGACCTCCTCCAAGCCCGCCTCGCCCCGTGCCGGGTCGAAGTCCACTATCTCTCCATCAATCCGAATCCGCAGGATGCGATATACATCCTCCAGTGTCACTGTAGCCTCCCCTGTCGGGAAGTGAAATGACGAGGTCTCGCTGTGATACCTCTCCACGACCGCTGTCACTAGGGTGAGATTCGCCCTAATGTGTGTGAGGTGTGCTACATGCCATAGCCCTGCATGCTCTAAGAACGCATCCTCCTCCCAGGTCAACTGAACAACCTCGTGCGCAATCGCGTGGTGTCGCTCCCGCGACATCAACGGTGGCAAAATCCTCTGCATCCATAAACATATCACTTGTCAGTTTCATAACCAAATCCCTCAAAACCTATCTACCCATTGGCTATGCTATACCCCACCCCTGCCATCCCTTTTCCCTCTTGTCGGCTAGGCTAGGCGTCTCTCTTCTATGTCTCCCCCTTTCTATTAAACCCTAACTTTCCTTCTATCCACACCAAACGCGCTTTGGTTTACAAACGCGCTATCCCTCCCTGCCAACCGCGCACTACTGTTTCGCCATCCGCGCCACATTTTTTCTACCCAAAGCGCCCTGTTTACCAACCGCGCCCTACTATCTCGCCATCCGCGCTTTTCTGTACTACCATACGCGAGGCATTTTTTTTACTCCCCGCCAGTCGCGCTAAACTACCCGTCCAACTGCGCTCTCCTCCTCTACCATAAGCGCTGCAGAATTTTGCAACCGCGCTGCGACGCTGACAAACCTAACCAACAGCGACTTGTTTTTGCCAGTCGCGCTATAGCCGCTGACCAAACACGCTGCGGCTCGCCAAATGCGCACCAGCCGACTACCACCCGCGCTGCACAATCCTATAGCGCTTTTGGCTAAAATGCTGACCCCCCCAAACCTAGCCCTAATCTACCCCTAATCGACAAATTAAAAGGGGGTTTTCGATCACTTACCGCTGCCGGAGCTCCTGCTGGCCTCCCATAGGTCCGCACCAGCTCCGCCTGATGTCTGTGCACAGGAATCGGCATCTCTCTCCACTGGCTGCTCAACTCTCTCTCCACTAAGTTTAGAAACTCTTGTCTCTAAATTTAGAATCTCAATGGGTGCAAATGAGGATTGTGGTCCCCATGGGACCTATTTATAGTGTCCCCACCCTTCCGTTTTTCTTCCCCCCCCTGTTTCTGCTTTTTCTTCCTACTGGTCGCGCACCTTTCTAGTCGAGCGTCAACACCTTTCCTCTGTCGCCTCCCTGTCTTCCCGCTCGAGGGGGCATATGCTGGGGCAACTCGATACAGTGGGGCATAAAAATTGTATTACATCTTCAACAATCATTTTCTTTGACGCAACGCTACATGCTGCATTGCATCAAAGAGGGGCAAAATGTAGACACCCTAAAATGACCAAGTTGTCGCATCACTTGCATTTCGTCATTTCTTCCTAATCACTTGCATTCCGTTATCTGTCTAAATCACCTGCATTACAAATGTTAATTAAATAATCTAATTATTTAATTAATTTCACCAAATTCTTCTAAATCTCCTAAATTCAACATTAATTAAATAAATTCTCGTTATTTAATTAATTAAATTAAATTCCTCTATTATTCTTCCACAATTAAATAATTTTAATTATTTAATTAAATCATTATCCTCTTTCCAAAATTCACATCTACATTAATTAAATAAATCCAATTATTTAATTAATTCAACAAATTCCCTCTTATCTAAAATTAAATAATTCTTAATTATTTAATTAAATCAGAAATATGTTCTTCCAAAAATCATGCACAACAATTAAATAAATTTATTTATTTAATTTGCTTTTCAAATCTTCTAAATTAAATAATTCTAATTATTTAATTATTTCTTCCAAAATATCTTCTCTAAATTTAAATAAATCAATTATTTATTTAAATTGCTTTTTCTTCTAATTTGAGTTATCTCTAAAATAACTTAAGCTTTCTTGCTCATCAATTAAATATTTCTATATTTAATAAAGCAAAATATCTTCTATTCTCATGCAAATCCCTTCTTCTTGTTTTAAATCACTTAACTGATTGCTTTACTCTTTTAATTGATTTATCTCTTCAGTTAACTTATTCTTCTATTCTTGATAACTCCTCTCATGCAAAAGAAAGCAAGACACATGTCTTCTTCTCATTCGTTGCACATTCCTCAACTTATCTCCTCCGTTGATTCTTCTGAATTATCTGGACCGTTGATCGATTTTCCTTGAAATCTATATAAACCCCCCTCATCTCCTTCATTGAGTCTCTCTCTTCGATCGTATTCTCAGGCATACTTAACAGAGCTTTGAGCATACACAACGCGTCGATTGAGCACACTTAACGATCTTTTGACATTGATCTCTTGAGCACTACTTGCTTGTTGCGGCCATGGCTTTGCAACTACATTGAGCAATCCACATATCTCCAAAAGGGAACAATACAGGTTTTGGTAAGAGCTTTCATTTGTCTTTGATTTGTGATTTATGGCTTTTACTTAGATTTGTTTCTTTTATGTTATTGGGTTCTTTGGTTTTATTTAGTTTAGATTCAATCCATTTTTCCATATACACACTTACCATTCCCAATCAACAACATATCGTCAACATACAATGCAATAATGAGAATGCAATCATTGTCAAATTTGTAATACACACAATGATCTAATTTCGATCTGAGATATCTAGTCGACAACACAAAGGCATCAAACTTCAAGTACCAAATCCTAGGAGACTGCTTCAAACCATACAAAGACTTCTTTAACTTGTAAACCAAATTTTCTTTACCTTTCTCTATGTAGTGCTCTGGCTGTGACATGTAAATCTCTTCCTCCAAATCACCATGAAGGAAAGCTATCTACACATCCATCTATTATACTTCTAAGTCATAAGAAGCTACAAGAGATAACAGAAATAGAATGGATGTTAGCTTTGCAACGGGAGAGAAAATTTCACCATAATCAATTCCCTCCACTTGTGAATACCCCTTTGCAACCAATCTAGCCTTGTACTTTTCAACACTGCCATCTGCACCAAATTTCTTCTTGAACACCCATTTGCATCCAATGGGTTTCCGTCCATCAAGCAAAGGCACCAAGTCCCATGTTTTATTCTTTTCCAAAGAAGCCATCTCATCTTCCATGGCCTCCTTCCAGGAACCTACATCTTTCATGCCCATAGGCTCTTTCACAGTTCTAGGCCCATCAATGTTAGTAAGTAAAGCAAACGCGCAAGTAGTATCAATTAATGAATAACCAAACCTATAATGTTGCTTTCTTGTTTGTGTAGACCTCCTTAATGGCTGAGGTTGAGGTTCTATTTCTTCTTCTGAGCTTTTAGAGCTGCTAGAGCTCTCCTCATCATCAGGTCTCACAGGGTTTGTCTGTTCAGTCTTCTCAAGGGTAGAAGGAAATTGAACCGCATCCTCTTTCTTTTCTATCTGTTCTGGCTGTAGAAAAATAAAAGAAGGTGTTAGCTCTCTAAAGATAACACTTCTACTATACAACACTTTTTTAGCCACAGGATCCTAAAGCTTGTATCCTTTCACACTGACACCATAGCCAATGAAAATACATTTAACAGCCTTGTTCTCCAATTTAGACCGTTTCTCCCTAGGCACATGTGCATATGCTTCATAACCAAAAACACGAAGATGCCTAACTGAAGGATTCTTACCAGACCACACCTCCATGGTTGTCTTACCAACAAGAGCTGATGTAGGAGATCTGTTTACCAGATAGCAAGCAGTGGCAATAGCTTCAGCCCAAAACTTTTGTTCAAGGCTTTCTCCACTAAGTATACTCCTAGCCTTCTCCATCAGTGTCCTGTTCATCCTATTTGCAACTCTATTTTGTTGTGGGGTGTATGGAGTTATCTTATGTCTTTCAATCCCTTACTCTTTACAAAACTTATCAAAGTTTGTCAAACAAAACTCACCACCATTGTCAGTTCTCAAACACTTAATCTTTTTACTAGTCTGATTTTCAGCAAAGGCTTTAAACTCCTTAAACTGACTAAAGACTTCAGTCTTGCTTCTGATAAAATAACCCATGTCCTTCTACTATAATCATCTATGAAAGATACAAAATATATAGATTTGGAAATTGAAGGAACATTAATAGGACCAAACACATCAGAATGAATAAGATCAAATACACCAAAAGACTTGTGAGAACTAGAGTAAAACTAAACATGATTTTGTTTTCCATATACGCAAGTCAAACTCAAGATTACAATCGTTTAACCCCTCAACGAGGTTTTTATTTTTTAGGGTTCACAGACCCTTCTCATCAATGTGGCCATATCTCAAATGCCATAACATAGTCTTTTCAGTAGGAAGTTTAACTTCCAAAGCATGTGCACTACCATTACAAAGAGTTACAACAAATTTCTTTACTGCTTGTTCAGATGGTGGGGATGAAGTGACTGCAGCTCTTTTCTTCAATTTAGAAGAACTATTGCACTATAAAGTGCATGCCTCCAGCTAAAACAAAGTAACTCTCTAAGTACCCTTCACAAGCACCATAGATCCTCTAGTCATGCTGCATCCATCCTTCGAAAAGACAACCTACATACCTACATCATTCAACATACTTACAGAAAGCAGGTTCCATGCTAGGTCTGGGATGTGCATAACCCTAGCGATCCACTTCACTCATCCATCAGGGAATCAGATTGAGACTCTTCTATGACCAACAATCTTCAGATGAGAATCGTCACCCAGGTACACTCTTCCACCATCGAACTCTTCATATTTCATAAACCAGTCTCGATGCAAGGTCATGTGGAATAATGCACTAGAATCAATCGACCACACATCATCAGATGCATGGGTGGCTAGGGCTATAATGAAGGCATCACCATCATCTAGTGACTTGTTAGAATCTGAATCAGGACCATTCTTCTTCTTTTTCTTCTCCTCTTTGCATTCCTTTAAAAAATGCCCAGTTTTCCCACAGTTCCAACAAAGAACCTTGGACTTTCTAGGACATTTGGATCTCCCACAGGATTTGGATCTGCCCTTTTCACCTTTCTTGTCCTTCTTCTTCCCTTTCTCTTTGGGTCTTCCACGTACTACAAGAGCCTCTTTGGCTACCTTAGAAGACTTTCTTTATATCTCTTAAGATAACAGCGAAGACACCACATCTTCCATCTTGAAGGTGGTAGTGGTGCTTCTGATAGCCATGACAAGATGATCCCATGAATCTGGCAAAGAACAAAGCAGGGTCATACACCGATCCTCCTCCTCCATTTTCACACCCATAGATGTCAACTATGTAACAATCATGTTGAAAGCATTCATATGGTCCGCAACAGATCCTCTGTCTTCCATCTTCAGAGCAAACAACTTCTTTTTTAGAAAGAGATTGTTGACCAAGGACTTGGCCTGATAAACATCTCCCAGCTTCTTCCAAAGCTCTTTCGTGCTCTTCTCCTCATGGACATTTAACATGACAGAGTCAGCTAAACAAAGTCTTATGAGACCCTTAGCCTTCCGATCTCTGAGTTCCCAATTAGCTTGTGACATTGCTATAGGTTTTACACTAGTTACAGTTTCCCATAGGTCATGATCAACAAGTAGGTCTTCCATCTTGAGTTTCCACAACTCAAAATTAGTGCCATTAAATTTCTCCACCTCTAATATTCCGGATGTGGTTTCCATCTCCTTGCTACAACAAGATATAGAATGCTCTGCACAACACTCCCACTCAACCTAATATTAGCTCAAAAAACCCCTACCTAGCAGTTAGAACCAAAACTGGCCAGGCTTTGATACCAACTGAAAGGAAGCTAGGTGTGCAGAAATCACTTCCTACACTAATCTAATGAGGGAAGGAGAGTACACATTCAATTTAATCCTTACAGTTACAGATTATGTTAACCCACTAATAGAGATATTGTAACAAACACATACACAAGAATGTGAGATAGAAGAAGAGAGACACAAGATATAAGTGGGGAAAACCCTTATGGGTGAAAAAGTCCACTCCAAAACACAACTCAAATGTATTATGTAAATAAAGAAGGTTACAATACAATCATAGAGCCAATGCTCTTGCAAGAGTCTTCAACACTCGTATTTGGAGATGTTTCGGCAGCATAACAGTACCTATCAAACCTGTAGTACTTCTCCTCTCCAAGGCACCTATTTATAAAGAGAATACAAGGCAAAAATAGCTCCACATTGAGATGGGCATCCAACATGGCCTCATGGCCCAAAACCCACGTCTATGGACACTTGTCCAACACTGTAGGATGATCCTGACACTTGGCAAGTCACCCTATCCCAAGGAGGTTGCCTATTTCCAAAATGGGCTATGACAGATGCTCCTATGACTCTTTCAACTGTCATAGAATCTGTCATAGTTGTCATAACTTACAGCTATAAGAGAATCTATCATACATAGGCTATAAATAGCATATTCTCTTACAACATGTCATAGTCCACCTTGGGGCACCCAAAGATGCCTTTTTCAAAGATGCTTCTCGACACATGTCCATACCTGTCATAGGATCTTCTATTTCTGACTCTTACATGTCATAACTTTGTCATAGGAATCTCTCATGACCGTTTTGATCAATATTCCCTTACACACATTCCAAGATGCCGAAACATGGAAAAATATTCCTACCATTAAGTGGGATGCCTATCTCCTCATGTGAGGACAAATTTACATGTGGTCATATGCCATGTAGGATAACACATCATCGTGCCAACTCCCACAAGATGACAACATAGGATTTGCATCCTAATTATACAATAGGCAATAAATAAATAAATACAATGAATTAATACAAGGAATTACCAAGGTTGAGACACCTTAATTCCCAACAGAAATGGCACAAGAAATGGAAGAAGGATAATAGAAGGTGTGGAAGAAAAGACAGAAGAGTTTGCAGAGCATGCCACTGAGGGTGCTGTCAGAAGGAAGAAAGAAAACAAGTGTATCATGAAGGATGTAATTGAGTGCACCAAAGAGGGTGCTGCCGAAGAAAGGAGGGTGGATGGAGAAGACATAGAGGGTGTTACAAAGAATGTGGATGAGCGCACCACTGTGGGTGCTACCAGAGAAGAAGGCAGAAGGGAAAGAGAATAAATAGGTGAATTAGGGTTTATGCCACAGACTGCCAAAATATGAGTTAACACCAGAGATTTTGAAGATGGATGAGGAATATATAGAAGAGCTAATTTGTTGAAGAATAAAGGAGATAAGAGGAGGAGAAGATGCAGTAAACATAGAAAGGAGTTTTGAAGGTTTTGGAAGGTTATTTGAATCATCATTGGATGCTAACATGATGCCATTCAAAAATAAAAGAGAATCTCCTAATTTGAAGAGACACAACCCCTAGACCATGAGTCACCCCGAGTGCCATATAATGCAAGAGAATTTTAGTGGAAAAGGAAGGTATTGAAGCAAACAAAGAAGTAGAGAGAATAGCAAATATCCAGAGCAGTTTTACAAAAGTATTAGGGGAGAAGTACTTTGATATCTTACTACAAAGAGATAAGGGAAGAGAAGGAAAACAAATTGAGAGAAGATAGCCTAATTTGAGAAGTAGACTAGAGGAAACCTATCGTAAAGTTCTGGAGACTTGGAGGAAAACAATCATGGATATGCCTATCAAGTTACCTATATTTGAGAAGGATACTATTGAAGAAGCTAAACACATTTTTTTATTAGAGTCAATTATTAGGAACTACTGAAGAAGCTATATTTGACTTCATAGGAACCTTGACAAGTGTTCTTGTGGTGAAATTTGACCTAAATACTTAGGTATTATGTCATACTTTACTCCTTCTAGTAAATATTTTGCCATGATGAATATTTTGAATGATTTCCACCAATTGATTATGTCTTTATGTGTGTTCCACCAATTTGCAACATTACATACTAATGTGTGTTGTTTCAACTATAATCTTATCTCTTCATCTAAAAAAATTGTCTCCATTTCTACTAGATATTTATGTAGGTCCTGCACTCCTAAAAACCTAGGCAACTTGATATGTGAAATTCCTTTCAAAATATGACTTACTCGGTGAGATCATTGATCCATATCTTCCTTATCCTCCATAAGTATGTCGCATGTAATCTCTGGTGAGTTCTAATGAAGTGCAGAGGATTGTGGTATGTCTTCTTCATACGTCCTGATCATGAATATACTCCAATAACCAAGCATTTTCCTTATTTTTAGTTTCGATTCTTCTCTCATCCAAGCTTCTAAAACCTACTCACTATATGTACTATAATGATCATCCTCTATCTCTACTCCTCCCTTAGAATTAGGCTCTTTTGTTATCTCCTCTGCATCCAACCTTGTAATAGTATAGAGATTTTTTGCATCCTTGTCATTGTCTTCATTATGATTAATTTCTTCTATATATGCTTCCTCAATTGATGATCCCAAAGGGATATTGACAACTTTGTTCTCATTGGAAAATGTTAACTCTTCTTTCTAGGAGTCTATGACATCATTTACATTTACAAACCATCTCAAGCCCAAAAGAGCATTGTAAGCTTCTCCTTGATCCTTCATGGCTACCACAATGAAATCTAAGACATGTTTGATCCCCATTAGATTAACTTCCGCTTGTTTCCATGTTCCCATTGTTTGCATGTTAGATCCATCTGCCAAGATTATATTGTAATTTGTTGACAGCTTAGGTCTTCCTAACTATTCCCACAGCTTCTTTGTTATCATGTTGACATATGCTCCCAAATCTGTCATGGCATTCTGGACTTTCCTATGGTTAATATGAACATCCACCATCAGTGGTTTTGTCTTCCAGTCTCTATCTATCCTTCCCATCCTCTGGAGTTGACTCTTTTGACTTTGTTCCTTATTACAATATTTAGAGAATTGCTTCAATTTTTCAATGAGTCTATATTGTTGTATCAATTGGGCTAACTATTTGAGAGCATCCACTTCTCCTTCAATGAAAACTGCTTGTATTGTTTTCCCTTTTCTTGTTCCTTTCTTATTGTTTGTTTATCCTCCTTCACCACTTCTTCATGTTGTTTCTTAGTAGGAACAAATTCTTCATCCTCTTCACTTTCTTCCTCTTCAATCTCAATGATATAATTGTCTTCCAGTATTTGTTCCTTGTCTTGTCAGTATTGTAGCTTTCTCCTTCCTTTTCCTTCTCTTTTTTCTGATATGTCTTTGGTAGTAATTTTCTTCTTCTATAGATTTAGTTGAAGATATGGACCTATCTCTTCTTTGTTGTTCTTCCGGAAGGTTTTTGCTTCTTGATCTTTTGGTGTTCTTATGATCGTTGCTCCTTTTTTATTATTTAGGTTCTTAGCTCATCACACTTAGATTTTGGTTATGCATTTTGAAAGTATTATTGTTCTCTCATAAGAGAATAAATCCTACTTTGTGCTATTACAAAATGAACATTGTGTTTTCCTTTCGGCTCAACATTCATTAGCAAAGTGTCCTAACTTACCATAGTTGAAACATGTTGCATCCTCCCTCCTCCTTTGACTTCTTCCATGGCCTTTGCCTCCTCTGTAGCCTCCAAACCATTCTTTGTCATCATTATTATAACTATTTCCAAATGATGGACCGCTAGAATTTGAATTTTGTATTGCATTGACATTCCTTTGATTTCTCCAACTTGGCTACTTTTAGTCATGATCATATGAGTTTCTTTCTTTCATCTATGTCATGTTACTACTCTCTGTAAAGTTTGTAGTGTTTCCACCATACCATGCTTCATCTTCTTCATTAGCAAAGTCTCTTTTCCTCTGTAAGTTTTCTGAAGGGTAATCAGTGTTTCATGGTCATCCCATTCTCCACATAATCCACAATATACTGAATTAACTATTTTTGTTTTTGCCTTGGTGTCTTCTTTCATTGTTGCAGCTTGTCTTTCATCTTTCATCCTAGGGCATTCATTTCTCAAGTGGCCTTCTCTTGTATAGTATGAACACCAGATATTAGGTCTTTGCTTTTGTGTATTTTCTTCTTGCTTATCCAATATCTCCTACCTCAGCTTCAACTGCTCCAATTCCAACTGAACAACTTTTCTAATTCTAGGTTTTCCTTTAGCTTATCTTCTCTATGCCAGGATTAAGACTCTATCCGGCAAGCTAGTGTCACTACTTCTACATATGTCTCAAAGATCCTTCCATCTAGAGTTGATCTCATTTTAGAGCTTATTCCAAAAATAAACCATTCTATCTTTTTCTTCTTAGCCAAGGGTTCCTCCAATCTCCTAGTTGTCTCCTTGAATATTTTATCAAAGTCTTTTATTGATTATTTCTCCAATTACATCATATCTCTCATCTTGCTTACCCCTTTTGTTAGAACATCCAGAACTCCAAAATTCTCCAAAAATGCCTTCTTGATCTCATCCCAATCCTTGTCACTGTTCGGGCATGTCTTCTTATACCACTTCAATGCTTCATTCAACAAGGTTCCTATGAAGGAAAACACAATGTTCATTTTGTAATAGCACAAAGTAGGATTTATTCTCTTGTGAGAGAACAACAATACTTTCAAAATGCACAACCAAAATCTAAGTGTGATGAGCTAAAGAACCTAAATAATAAAAAAGGAGCAACGATCATAAGAAGAACACCAAAAGATCAAGAAGCAAAAACCTTTCGGAAGAACAACAAAGAAGAGATAGGTCCATATCTTCAACTAAATCTATAGAAGAAGAAAATTACTACCAGAGACATATCAGAAAAAAGAGAAGGAAAAGGAAGGAGAAAGCTACAATACTGACAAGACAAGGAACAAATACTGGAAGATAATTATATCATTGAGATTGAAGAGGAAGAAAGTGAAGAGGATGAAGAATTTGTTCCTACTAAGAAACAACATGAAGAAGTGGTGAAGGAGGATAAACAAACAATAAGAAAGGAACAAGAAAAGGGAAAACAATACAAGCAGTTTTCATTGAAGGAGAAGTGGATGCTCTCAAATAGTTAGCCCAATTGATACAACAATATAGACTCATTGAAAAACTGAAGTAATTCTCTAAATATTGTAATAAGGAACAAAGTCAAAAGAGTCAACTCCAGAGGATGGGAAGGATAGATAGAGACTGGAAGACAAAACCACTGATGGTGGATGTTCATATTAACCATAGGAAAGTCCAGAATGCCATGATAGATTTGGGAGCATATGTCAACATGATAACAAAGAAGCTGTGGGAATAGTTAGGAAGACCTAAGCTGTCAACAAATTACAATATAATCTTGGCAGATGGATCTAACATGCAAACAATGGGAACATGGAAACAAGCGGAAGTTAATCTAATGGGGATCAAACATGTCTTAGATTTCATTGTGGTAGCCATGAAGGATCAAGGAGAAGCTTACAATGCTCTTTTGGGCTTGAGATGGTTTGTAAATGTAAATGATGTCATAGACTCCTAGAAAGAAGAGTTAACATTTTCCAATGAGAACAAAGTTGTCAATATCCCTTTGGGATCATCAATTGAGGAAGCATATATAGAAGAAATTAATCATAATGAAGACAATGACAAGGATGCAAAAAATCTCTATACTATTACAAGGTTGGATGCAGAGGAGATAACAAAAGAGCCTAATTCTAAGGGAGGAGTAGAGATAGAGGATGATCATTATAGTACATATAGTGAGTAGGTTTTAGAAGCTTGGATGAGAGAAGAATCGAAACTAAAAATAAGGAAAATGCTTGGTTATTGGAGTATATTCATGATCAGGACGTATGAAGAAGACATACCACAATCCTCTGCACTTCATTAGAACTCACCAGAGATTACATGCGACATACTTATGGAGGATAAGGAAGATATGGATCAATGATCTCACCGAGTAAGTCATATTTTGAAAGGAATTTCACATATCAAGTTGCCTAGGTTTTTAGGAGTGCAGGACCTACATAAATATCTAGCAGAAATGGAGACAATTTTTTTAGATGAAGAGATAAGATTATAGTTGAAACAACACACATTAGTATGTAATGTTGCAAATTGGTGGAACACACATAAAGACAATCAATTGGTGGAAATCATTCAAAATATTCATCATGGCAAAATATTTACTAGAAGGAGTAAAGTATGACATAATACCTAAGTATTTAGGTCAAATTTCACCACAAGAACACTTGTCCATGTGCATAATGGTATAGAAAGGTAGAAATGAATATAATGAGGTACTGTATACCCACTTATTTTATTGAACACTAGCACCAATTGCACATACATGGTATATAAATCAAGAATAAAGGAAAGAAACTAGATATTGGGAAGAATTGCAAAAAGAATTCATTCCTACTTTCTCATTCTCTGATCTAGACAAAAACATACACACAAAACTCATCAGAATCTAGGAGATCACCTTTCAACAAGATGCAGAAGAAGAAGAAGAAGCCAAACCAAAACAGAGCTCATTATTGGCAAAAACAGAAGGCATTTGGAAAGTCATAGAATGGATGAATAAAGAATCATATCTAGAGAAACACAAATGCGACAAAACATCACAATAGGAAGAAGAAGAGGATAAAGAACTTGAAATAAAAATAGAACAAGGTGAAAGAGAGTTGGTGGAATCAACAAGCATCAAGGAAAAGTACTACAACAAGCCTATCCAGCTAACGGAAGAAAACATTGCCAAAGAAGGAGATCCTAAGCTAGCCAAGATAGGAGACTATTGGGATGAGAAGGAAGTGGCACAAGTAGTAGAAATTTTGTCTGAGTATGAGGATTCGTTCCCTAGAAAGTTCACATAGATGAAGGGAGTCAAAGAGGAAACCATAATAATGAAAATTCAACTGAAAGAAGGCTACAAACCAATCAAGAAAAGGCCATACAGGATGATCCAAACATGAAGAAAAAAGTCAAAATAGAACTTGACAAGATACTAGAAGTAGGGATCATAAAGCTAGTGGAGGAAGCGGAGTGGATCAGTCCAATGGTAGTACAAAATAAGAAATCAAGATCCATAGAGACTATAGAGAATTAAATAAGGCTTGTATTTATGATCCTTTCCCTACACTATTTACAAAAGAAAATCCTGGAGTCAATTATCGGCAGGGAAATCTATTCTTTCATTGATGGATTCTCCGGATATCACTAGGTAAAAATTAGAGAGGAAGATCAACCCAAAACAACATTTGCATCTAAACTAGGATCTTTTATGTATATTGTTATGCCATTTGGATTGAAAAATACACCTGTAGTATTCAGTAGAATCATGGTTAATGCATTCAAGGAGTTTATACATGATTTTCTGGAAGTTTATTTGGATGATTGGATTGTATTTGGACTGGTAAAAGATCACACACAAATATTAAGATTGATGTTGAATAAGTGTAGGAGCTTGCAAATTTCCCTAAACTTGAAGAAATACACTTTTGTGGCACCATTTACAACACTATTGGGTCATATAATATGTAAATAAGGACTAATGATTGATCCCCTAAAAGTTGACATTATTCAAAACTTACCACCACTGAAAACCACATCTAATGTCAAAAAATTCCAAGGGTATACTAGTTACCACCAGAAATTCATTAAGGGATATGCAGCCATCTCTTCACCTATAGAAGAACTATTAAGAAAAAACAAGGCAAAAGTATTACCTGGAATGAGCAGCACCAAAAGGCATTTGACACCCTGAAGGAAAAGATAGAAGAAGCACCAATACTCATATTTCTAGACTAGGAAAACACATTCCATATTCATGTGGATGCATTAGGAATTGCAATAGGAGCAGTGCTAACCCAACCAAGAGGTTCTAAGGATCACCCTATAGCATTTACAAGCAGGAAATTGCCAAAAGCATAGAAAAACTATACCACAACTGAAATAGAAGCCCTAGCAATGGTATATGCACTACAGAAGTTCAGACATTACCTCTTGTCAATATCTTTTGTATTCTATACTGATCATGAACCTTTGAAATACTTACTCAAAAAACCAATAATTCAAGGAAGAATTTACCGATGGCTACTTTTGTTTTAAGAGTTTGAACTCTCAATTATAGTGAAACCAGGAAAGCACAATCAAGGATCTGACTACTTGTCCAGAAATGAGATAGGGGAAGGTTCAAAGGTACATGAAGAAAAACTACCTGGCACAAATCTTTTCAAAGTAACTACAGTATTAGAAGAACTGGAAGACAGCATACCTATTGGCTACAGTGAAATTCCCAATAGAAATGCCATCACAAGAGAAACAAAACCTAATACAGAAATCTTTTCCATACACATTAATTGAAGGAGAGCTACATATCCGAGGGAAAGATGATATCATCAGAAGGGTAGTATATGAACATGAAAGAGAAGAAATCCTAAGGGAAGCACATGAAGTGATAGATAGAGGACATAATACCAGAGACATGACAATAAGGAAAATCAAACTAGTTAGGTTATGGTGGCCTACACTTTTCAAAGATGCAAAGAGATATGTGAAGAGTTGTGATGTATGTCAACAAATAGGAAGACCTACTGCAAGAGATGAAATGCCACTGAGACCAATTTCAACACAATTACCTTTTCAGAAATGGGCCATTGGCTTCATTGGACCTATAGATCCATCAACAAAGTAGTCTAAAGCTAGATCATCATTGCTAGAGTATAATACCTAACTAAGTGGGTTGAATCACAACCAACAAAAGACTTCACAACAAAAACTACTACCAAATTCATTTATGAAAGCATAATTACTAGGTTTGGTTGTCCATTGAGCATAACTAGTGATCAAGGTAAACATTTTGTAAACAAGATGACTTCAGAGCTATTGGACAATTTCATGATAACACACAAGAGTTCACCATATCATCCACAAGCAAATGGAGCAAGTGAAGCCCTGAATAAGATCATTCGACTAGCATTGACAAAGATGTGCAATGAGAACAAAATAGATTGGGATCTAAAATACCTGTTGTACTATGGGCATATAGGACAACCTTCAAAAGAACCACTAAGTTCACTCCCTATGAATTGGTCTATGGAATAAATGCTACAATACTAGTACACTTCATATTGCCAAATTTCCAAACAACAAGGAGTCTCAAATTGGGTGAAGAAGACTCTCTCATGTAGAGGATTGAAGAATTGGAGAAATTGGATGAGGACAGACTGATGGCAGCATATAATATGAACTTGGAAAGGAACAGACAGAAGGTCTGGCATGATAGAAATTTGAGGAACAAGACTTTCAAGGAAGGTGACTTAGTACTCCTATATGAAAACAAGTTTAATAAGGAAGGAAAATTAAAGATAAGGTGGCTAGGACCATACTACATTGAAGAATTTGCAGATTCTGGAACAGTCAGTCTAAAGAATATGGAGGGCAAACTATCAGCTGGACATGTCAATGGTGCTAGACGCAAGAAATATTTTCAACTAGAGCAAGGCATGTCTTGAGGACAAGACATAATTTTGTGGGGGGGATGATGTTAGCAGGATATAGAGCATAAAGGAAAGCTGATTGGAGGAGACTACACACCATGCGGAGGCCAGAGTCGACAGAAGACACATCCCTAGATATTATATATATATATAGGAGATAGTAGAATAAAAGTATGATAGGAGAATAGGAGTATATTCTGATGTAAACAATGACATATAAGTCATGTATGTAATTGGTGAGGCAGAGACTTAGACCTGTCGGAGGATGGATCAATGATGTGTACATTTGATTGCTGTTAATCTATATATGGAGATCTGTCGGTATCGGGTAACTTTATGTGTTATCTTATTTTGATGTATATGTGATGCTCTCTTTGGCTATTCTCTATGTTTTGTTGTTAATCTCTACCTACCTGACTGAGGTATAAACTGACTACAAAGACTTGATTGAGGATTGGATCTCCGGATTGGTATCTCCTCTACATTTCTTGCTAACATTGACCGTTGAGGTTATGCCTGGGTTGAAATAAATGGGAAACAATACTCTCCTAGTCAGATTGGTGCCTATCTTGACAAAGATGAAGGAAACTGTAGAGGGTTATCTTCGAAGGACTATTTCCTGTGTAGTTATCATAGTGCCTTCTTATTTCAATGATGCTTAATGTCAAGCAACCAAGGATGCTGGTAAAATTGTAGGGCTAGAAGTTAAAAGAATCATCAATGAGCCAACTGTAGTTGCCCTTTCATAAGGCATGAATGAGGAGGGTTTGGTTGCTTTTTTTGAATCTCAATGGAGGTACCTTTGATGTTTCTATCTTGGAAATCTTTAGTGGTCTATTTGAGGTCAAGTCCACAAATGGTGAAACATTTTTTAGGTGGTGAGGATTTTTTGACAATACCTTGTTGTAGTTTTTAGTTAACGAGTTCAAGAAATCAGAAAAAATTATCCTGTCTAGGGATAAGTTAGCATTGTAAAGGCTATGTGAAGCTACAGAGAAAGATAAAGTCTAGCTATCATCCTCTTTTCAAATAGAGATTAATCTACCTTTTATCACAATAGATGCATCTGGTGCTAAGCATTTGAACATCACGATGACTTGATCAAAATTTGAAACATTAGTGAATAACTTGATTGAGGGAACTAGAAGTCCCTGTGAAAAATGCCTAAAAGATGTAGAGGTTTCAGCTTCGGAGGTGAATGAAGTGCTTCTTTTTGGGGGCATGACCCGTGTGCCAAAGGTTCAAGAGGTTGTTGAGATTTTTGGTAAGACACCAAGCAAGGGTGTTAATCCAGATGAAGTTGTGGCAATGGATGCTTCCATACAAGGTGGTATTCTTCGTGGTGATATGAAAGACCTGCTTTTGCTAGATGCGACTCCCTTGTCACTTGGATTAGAAACACTTGGTGGTGTTTTCACTTGGCTTATAAATAGAAATACAACAATTCCAACTAAGAAAAGTCAGATATTCTCAACTGCAACACATGGTCAAATGCAGGCTAGAGTGAGAGTATTTTAGGGGGAATGGGAAATGGCTGTAGACAATAAGCTTCTAGGTCCTAGAGGTTCACCCCAAATAGAGGTTACCTTTGACATTGATGCAAGTGGTATTGTCATTATTTATTCCAAGGATAAGTCTGCGGGTATGGAGTAAATCCAGCTATAAGTTATAGCAGAGTAGGCAATTATGACTATGGAGTTGGTCATTATTTTTGTAGGTTTCCCATTCAAAATCTAGGGTTTGCAAGTATGCTTTGTGCATGGTTTGAGGAGCTTTTTTGCATCCTTCTCAGCATGGAGTTGTTGGTATCATTTCTACAACATTTGCTTATGGGTTCCTTTGACTACAGTTACTCAAACTATAGATTGGCAGATCAGGTTCAAGGAGGATCTGGTGTTTGAGTCTGTAAGTCTACAGATTATCCTCTTTGATATCTCAGTTTGTGTGTTTTTGAGATCTCTGAGTTATGCAGTTGTGTGGATTAGCTACCCATTGGTTGCAGTGGGATGACTCGGGTGTGGGCTATTTACATCCACGAGATCAATTTAGTGTTGATATAGATTTTTGGTATATTTTTTCTTTAAGATGATAGGATGGATGATTAGAGTATCTAGTTAGTCAGATATTGCGACTTGTTGCATGCTTATCATGATACCATGGATAGCTCGGTATCACATTTCAGTGGGAGCTCTTGGTAGTAAGAATTTTGTTTCCAAGATATGGTTATATTCAAGTGATTGGAGATGATGGTCCTTATTTATAGGATGTTTGTTATTGTTCCATGGTGGACTCTTGATTCTAGATTAGAGTGTTCGCATGATAATGGTTCTCTTGATATAGGGTATGCTCTTTGGAGCATGTGGTCTTCCTTTGTGGAGATGTTAGATCATGGTGTCATGATGTGTTCCTAGGTTATGAAGATGTGCAGTAGGAGCTTTGACAGTGGTCTTGTTAGTGCTCTTGGTATTGAGTACTTTGGTCATTTGCTTGGAGAGCTTCATGTTAGTGTAATGTTGTTTTTGGAGCTTAGCATGGATTTATCATGGAGGTGCTTATGAATACTTGGAGACTTGGGTGAGGTTGGAGTTCTCTTGGGATTAGAGAACATTTGTTGAGACGGTTACACCTTGGAGGTTTCAACAAGAAGACCAAGGAGCCTACACCTGGATATGGACGTGAGTTCATTATGGACCTAGAGGAGATTGTTCTTGGAGAGAGTCATTGTGACTTGGTGTATCCTAGAGGAGCATTCTCATTCCCCACTCTTGGTCTACTCAGTGGGTTATCTTCAAATAGGTATTGCCCATCCTATTTTTTAGATGCATTTCTCTTTATGCTTTATCTTTTCATGGTTGTGGACATTGAGCTATGGTTATTGGTTTTTGGAGGGTTCATTTGAGGGATGTTGGTATGGTTATCTCCTTGTGCATATGAGTTTGGAGTTTAGGAGATGTAATTGGGCTTATTCCTAGTTTTGGAATAGATTTTTTGAGTTTGATCTTCCTTGTTTAGAGAAGCTTACATTCATGTTGGTTTAATCTTTGAGAGTGAATAGTTAGGTGTTGTTAAGGTTTTTCATTTTAGGGAGGTAAACGAGATCATACTTGGCATAAATTAGCACTTTAGTGTTGGTAGAAGGATATGATATTGTTTGCAACTTCTCTTTATGGTATTATGTTTCTTCCTAGAGTTTCTTATTCATCTAGTATGATCACTACTTTGTGGTCATCTACTGTTGTTGTACTTTATTATTTTTAACATCAATATGTGGTCTTTTAATACATATCATTTGAGATGTGGAGGACTTGGGAGAAGTCAAGTGAGATCAAATGTGAGAGAATTGAGTAGAAAAATGTTTGTGCAAGTAAGATTTTTTTTTTGCAGTAGGTTGGTTGTATTTTGTAGATCATTATGGTTGTTCTTGGTATTACATGATTTAATTATTTTCCATATTTTTTATGTAAGTGCTAATTGGTAGACTTGAGTTTTTTTGATTGACATTGGTTATGCAACATAAGTTATAGGATGTATGTGTGTTTTTCATTGGATTGCAGTATCAAGGGTCTTCAAATTTTTTGCACATCAATGGCTTTGGTGTGTTTGTTATCCTGCAAGATGGTAATTTTTTGAGTAGGACAGTGGATTATATAGGGATAAGAGCTACAGTATGGGCTGGATATGTTGTTGGCATGAGTTTATTGATGTTGTATGGTTAGTTGGATGTGATTAGCAACCAGTTGTGGTTGCTATTCCAACTATGGTGATTGATTCTTGTCTGCTACGCATGCCTATTTATTACCATTGGATTTGGTGATTGTGTTTGGATATTGGTTGATGTTAGAAATGAAATAAACACTACTTCAATCAAAATCTGATTCAAAGAAATTTCTACAATCTTTTAAGTGTGTATTATTGATGGAGATTGTAACAAGAAATGAAACTATGCTTCACAGAAATGAAAAATTAGAAATCTAAACATAAGACATAATGTTTAATGTGGAGAAAACCCTTTTAGGTAAAAAACTCCCCACATGAAAGAGGCCTAATGTTTGTATTAATTTGAAAATGATTTACAATACAACAAAACCACCAATCTCTCCTTTAGTCTTCAATCTGACAACATTTTGGCAGCACCTGAGTACCTAAAATCTATATTACAACGACAAAATACATGGAAAATACTTATAGAAATATTTTCCACTCCATTCTAGGCATTCACCTTCTCTCTCCTAAGATTCTCCAACCTGTAAACATTAATTACCATCTTACAAGCATCTTACACTTGTCTAAAAACATCCATGCAAGGTTGGGTGCCCAAGACTAAATCTGGCCTCTTACAACTCATTAGTATCTGTCATATGTGTCATAGTGTCATAGAATCTTATGAGAACTTGCAGCTGCCATAGATTCTTTACATGCACCCACCAAACATTATGATGTGCTTCATATATGCTAAAAATAGTAGATTCTCCCAAGGTGGCACCTATACTCATTTACTTTGAGTTTCTACATTTTCCAATAGTAATTGTCACTCTGTAACTACCGCCGGTAACTCTAGAATTACCACTATTAGTGAAACTATTACATCTCCTCATGGGTAATTACAAATTACAAATAATAAATGGAATAAATACATTATTGGGATTTACAGGGTTAATGTCACCTTATCCCAACATTCTCCCACTTGACATTATACATTGTAAATAAACCCATAGGAAATCAAATGAAATAATCAAGCAGTAGAAACAAGTCCCATGGCCTCTCTGCACCACACTAACTTCTCTGTGCTCACAGGCTTGGTCAATGAATCTACAACATTATCCTAGGTGTCTATCTTCTTCAGCTCAATTTGTCCATTTGCTACCAACTCTCGAACAAAGTGATACTGAACATCAACATGCTTAGTTTGAGCATGATACATAGGATTCTTTATCAAACAGATAGCACTCTGGCTATCACAACCAATCTGAATGATCCTGCAATCAAATCCAATACCTGTACACAATCTCCTCAACCAAATTGCCTCCTTAGAGACATGAGTAGCAGCCATATACTCTTCTTCTATGGTGGACAAAGAAATTGTGGGCTACCTCTTACTCATCCAACTCAGTGCTCCTCCAAACAGAGTAAATACATAGCCACCAGTGGACCTTCAACTATCCAAGTCACCCGCCCAATCTGCATCAATAAAACCCTGTATGTCCAAAGATTTGTCAGCACTATTAGTACTAGAATAAACCAAACAATAATCAAGAGTACCTACAAGATACTTAAACACCTTCTTCGCATAATTCCAATGTTGTCTACCAGGGTTAGACATAAATCTGCTCAAGACTCCCACTGCTTGGGCAATATCTGGCCTAGTGCAAATTGTTGCATACATCAAACTCCCTACAACACTAGCATATGGCACATTAGACATATCCTCAAGATCATCCTCAGTCTTTGGACACATATCTAATGAAAGCTTAGTACCAATAGGTAAAGGAACTCTAACTGGGTTGCAGTCCTACATACTAAACCTGTACAAAATAGTATTCACATACTTTGTGACAACCAAAGCTTTCTGTTACCTCTATCCCTTCTGATCTCCATTCCTAGAATATACTTGGCAGCTCCAAGATCCTTCATATCAAATGGACCTGAAAGTTGTACATTAAGCTCACTGATCATACCCTTAGTATTGCTAAAAAATAACATATCATCAACATACAATGCAATAACCAGTATAGAATCACTAACACAATAAATGTAAACACAGTGATTCTCCTCGCTTCTAACAAAACCCAATTACAAAAAAAATGAATCAAACTTTTGATACCACATTTTGGGGGACTATTTTAAACTATAGAGAGACCTCTTCAACCTGCAAACCCAATGTTCTTTTCCTTTTACCTCAAAACTTGTAGGTTGTTGCATATATATTTATTCCTCAAGATCTCCATGTAAGAATGCAGTCTTAACATCCATTTGCTCAATTTCCCAATCATAAGCTACATCATGGATAAGAGAAATCTAATAGAGGTTAATTTAGCAATAGGAGGGAAAACTTCACTAAAATCAACTCCCTCTCTCTGGGAGTAGCCCTTGGCTACCAGTCTAGCCTTGTACTTCTCCAATGACCCATCTACTCCAAACTTCTTCTTGAAGACCCACTTACAACCTATGGCCTTTCTTCCTTTGGGCAAATGAACAACATCCCAGGTGTTACAAAAGTCTAAAGCCATCATCTCCTCATGCATGGCTAATTGCCAAGACTCACCATCGTCTATAGAAATAGCTTCCCTGTAGGATCTAGGATCATCGTTAGTACTGAATAAAGCATATACACAATGGAAATATGGTGGGATATACCTATCAACTGGATTATATTGTCTTGTTGATCTCCTCAAGGGTGGAGTAAGAGACTCTTCTTGTTCTTCTGCATGATCATCTGCACCAACTTCTTCTGTAACAATAGACTCATCTTCATCAGAACTACTCAAATCTTCTTCTTCTTCTTCACCCCCCAATCCATCATTCTGTTCTTCTTGAGGTGCATCTTGCTACTCTAAATCAAAGTGCACCTTATTTACCTTTTCTTCTTTTTCTTTTGGCTGCTCAGGTTCAAAAATAGCTCTAAGTTCCCTAAAAATAACATCTCTAGAAAATATAATCTTTTGGGTTAGTGGATTCCAAAGCTTATAACCTTTGACATTATCACCATATCCAATGAATGTACACTTTTCAACCTTTGGATCCAACTTAGATCACTTTTCCTTAGGGACATGAACAAAAGTCTCAACCAAAAACCCTTAAATGTGAAACAAAAGGTTTCTTACCTGTCCACACTTCATAAGGTGTTGAATCAAGAGGCTTACAAGGAGATCTGTTTATCAAGTAGCAAGTAGTACACACAGCCTCTGCCCAAAAAAAATTATCTAATTGTGTATCACTAAGCATACTTCTGGCTCTTTCCATAATTGTTCAGGTCATCTTTTCTGTAACACCATTCTATTGTGGTGTATACGGAGTTGTTTTTGTCTGATTATACTTGTATGCTTGCAAAACTCATCAAATTCCTTAGAGCAATATCCCCCTTCATTGCCAGATCTTAATATTTTTATCTTTAAACTTGATTGGTTCTCTACTAAGACTTTGAATTCCTTAAACTTAGTGAAAATTTTAGATTTATGTTTCATAAAATAAATCCATATAAATCTGGATACATCATCAATGAAGGTTACAAAATAACAAGATTTTTCCATAGAATCATTATCCAGAGGTCCAAACACATCCGTATGAATAATTTCTAATTTCTCTTTTTCTCTATTGCTTCTTGAAGGAAATGATTTTCTTTTTTGTTTACCAAACACACAATGGTCACAAAAATCAAAGTGTTCATCAGAATAAGAGAAACCGTCCAACAATTCTTTATTTTTAATAGTTTTTAGTACATTATTACTTGTGTGGCCCAATTTGCGGTTCCACAACATACAAGTGTTTTCAAAAGCCTCAGAAACATAAGAGGCATTACAAACTGTAGTGGCTTCAAGCTTAAACAAGTTCTCGAATCTCTTCCCTTTTGCTACCACCAAGTTCCCTCTCACTAATCTATACCCATGCTTGTCAAATGTCACATGCATTTCTAAATCATTCAACTTTGAAACTGAAATCAGATTTCTAGCTAATCTAGGAACATGCAAAACATGAGGGAGGGATTTAATCCTCCCATCACTTAAACACAACAATACCTTTCCTTTCCTAACAATTGGATATGAAGAGTTGTCACCAAGGTAGATATTACCTCCATCGTATTCTTCATATGTGGAGAACCATTCCTTATGCGGGGTCATATGAAATGAGCATCCTAAGTCAACCAACCAGTGATCATTAGAAACAACATTACATGTAGAAATTAAAACATCTTCACCTACATTCGAGGACTTATTTGAAGCACTCTCCCACTGTTTCTTGGGGTTTTTGTACTCCTTCTTTACATGTCCCCTTTTATCGTAGTTCCAACACTTAACTCTATTCTTTTTACCAAGAGTCTTAGACTGGCCCTTAGACTTGTCCTTAGCCCCTTTCTAATCTCCTTTAGGTCCCCTTTCCTTAGACCTTCCCCTGATACTGAGAGCATCACCTAAACTATCCAAACTCTTCTTCCTCAATTCCCGTGCTAGTAAAACTGCAACAAGAGCATCCAACTTCGGATCTGTGAGGTTAGTAGTGATAGCCAAAATGATATTTTCCCATGATTTAGGTAAAGAACAAAGAAGCAAGATACATTTATCTCCCTCATCAACTTCAACATCTACTAAAGCAAGTTGACTCATCAACAAATTAACAGAATTTAAATGCTCTGCAACTGACTCACCCTCTTTCATTTTCAAAGAAAAAAAATTCCTTTTTAAATAGAGTTTATTTACCATACTCTTGGCTTGGTAGATCTCACTCAACCGATTCCACAATTTATGTGTGGTCTCTTCCTTTGTGACATTCAGCAACATAGAATTTGAAAGACACAAACGGATGGTTCCCCGTGCCTTCTTATCTAGTTTTGCCCACTCATCTGGAGAGACATCATTGGGTTTCTTCTCTTTTTGGATAGCCAACCACTGGTTTCTTTCTTCCAACAAATCTTCCATTTTTCAGCTTCCACAACTCATACCCCATTCCGTTGAACTTCTCAATGTCCAATCGAGAGGTTAATGCAACGGTGGATCCAGCCATAATATCAACATAAGATCTGCAAAACAAACACAACCAAATCTCCCACTACAGCTACAACTTCCACACTACCACCCAAGAGTCAAAGCTGGCCAGGCTTTGATACCAAATGTTAGAAATGAAAGCAACACTACTTCAATGGAAACCTGATTCAAATAAATTTCTACAATCTTTTAAGTGTGTATTATTGATGGAGATTATAACAAGAAATGAAACTATGCTTCACAGAAATGCAAAATTAGAAATCTAAACATAAGACATAATGTTTAACATGGAGAAAACCCTTTCGGGTAAAAAACTCCACACAAGAAAGAGGCCCAATGTTTGTATAATCTAAAAATGATTTACAATACAACATCACCACCAATCTCTCCTTCAGTCTTCAATCTGATAGCATTTCGGCAGCACTTGAGTACCTAAAATATGTATTGCAACAACAAAATACATGGCAAATACTTATAGAAATGTTTTTCACTCCATTCTAGGTGTTCACCTTCTCTCTGTTAGATTTAGGACAGACAACTGAGAGGGGGGGCTGAATCAGTTGTCTAAAACTTTCATGCAATTAATCACTTAAATCCTTTTCTTAATTCAGCATTACAATAATTAATCAATCATGAGACTTAATGCAACAATTCAAGAGTAGAAACAAATTCACACATATAACACCAAGATTTTTGATGTGGAGAACCTGGTTAAGGGAAAAACCACGGGATGATTAACCCAAGATTGTATTCTCTATTAGAAGAATAGAAAGAACAAAATGGCACATGCTAATTAGGGCTCACTGCTTGAGCACATTGCTCACAAGAGGCTCACTGCCTATAGGAGACACATTGTCTACAAAACAATAAGTATCACATACTTGAACTAGAGAATAGCATCTTTACCATGCTTGAGTCAGTTCCATTTAAGCTAAATACTTATGCTCTGCCTTTCGCTCTCCTCCTCGCTATCACACTCTCATCTCCACAAGACACTCCTTGAAATGACTTTACAATTCCTCATTTATACAAGACATCGACTTAGGAAAGATCATCTAAGTCGGCAAACATTACAGAGAATATGCACAAATGCAACATGAATAATTACAAAAGACTTCATGCAAATCAACACACTGTTGGCCATACAGAACTGAGACTTCAATCTTCTTCTAGGAACACATCAATCCTCACATAACATCCTCAAGATCATCCGCAGGAGGTGTAACTCATCCGGTCGGCCAAACTTATGAAAAACACCATCATCCAGAAGTAATTCTTCAAATGCGAGCTTAAGCTTCAATGTGGATCACCAACATGAACTGTACACGATCCAAAGACTCCCACAAGCTTGCCTGAATCACCAAGAACATCTGCATTACCTCTACTTACTGGAAACACTCTCTCCTTCATCCAAAACCTTAAGAACACAGTCTGTCATCACTGTCGTAATGGAATAGATTCTTGCGGACCTCCAGACCACAATCCAATTGAGTTGTCACTCCACAAAGACTTCCTAAGCATTCCACTAAATCTACAGAAAAGGATAATGCATTTTTGGATCTCACCAGACCTATTTGTATCGCTATGTCACCTCTGAACACCTGCCGGAACTGGTTTTACTTAAGTAGCCATAACTTCTTTAGATCTTCATGCGGACCTCTGAAATCCTTATTGGATCATCTCAAGACACATATCTGCAAACCCTTTGAAGTGCATCCTCTGATCCTCATCTTATCTTGGATCTTTACTTCACTAACTTTACTGTTCTTCTCTGTTCCTGATAATACTAATTTTCTCAGTATCCTCAGCATCCAACTCATCCAAACCTTATCATTAATGCAATACGAGTATGTTGACATCAATGACAACACCGGTTAGGCCCATACTTGCAACAATCTCCCCCTTTGTCATTGATGGCAACATATGATGTGAAAAACTATTTTGATCATCAAGACAAGAGCTTTTTCTTACTGACACAACTCTCCCTATCAACAACAACCATTCACATGTCTTCTCTTCTTTTACTACTCCCCTTTGATCAACAACCACTTGTTTTTCACATGTCTTCTCTTCCCCTTTGACATCAATGGAAAAGGGCACATACTCGCAACTCCACCACTTCAAAATCATACTAGTTGCTCTTCCTGAGTAGCAGCTCCCCAACATCAATCTAGACCACAAGATATGACTTTGATATCCACCAGACTGATGCACAACAGTGCACCTTAGTTCACCACCGGAGGGGTAATAACCCCTAACTTCTCCCTGAGAAAATCAAGAGAGTCCTTAGGTAGAGGTTTTGTAAAGATATCTGCAAACTGATCCTTGGAGGGCACAAACTCCAATCTAACTTCATTCTGTTAGATCTAGGGCACACAACTGAGAGGGGGGTGAATCAGTTGTACAAAAAATTGCTTCTACTTCAAACACTTGATTCTTCTTTGTTAGTTAATAGCATATCAATTAACCATCCATAAAAGCATAATGCATAAACATAAGAGCAGATAAACATCAACACATTGGACACCAAGATTTTGATGTGGAAAACCTGGTTAAGGGAAAAACCATGGGGTGATTAACCCAAGGATTATTCTTTGTTAGAAGAATAAGAAAAATGAATGGCACATGCCAATTAGGGCTCACTGCCCGAGCACACTGCTCACAAAGAGGCACACTGCCTACAAGAGACACACTATCTACAAAGTGATAAGAATCACAAACTTGAACTGGAGATTGACATCTTTACCATGTCTGGATCAATTCCATTTAAGCCCGAGATACTTTTGCCCTTCGCTCTTTCGCTATTCCACTCTCATCCGCTTCACAACACATTTGAAATAAACTCACAAACCTTTATTTATACAAGACATCAACTTAGGAACAATCATCTAAGTCGGCAATCAACCATAAGGACATCCGCAAGATGATTAATGCATCCGGTCGGCCATCACAAGAACATTCGCAAGATGAACAACTCATCCGGTCGGCTAGTCTGAGCAAGAACTTCATCCGGAAGAATATCTTCAATTCCAGGCTCTACCATCAATACGAACTGACAACATAACCTCAACATGATCCAAGAACCTTCACAAGCTTGCCTGATTAACCAGGTACATCCGCACTTCCTCTACTCACTAGAATCTCTTCTCCTCTTCATCCAGAACTTCACGAACACAGTTTGTCGCCACTGTCATACTGAAGAAGGTGCTTTCGGACCTCCAAACTTTGTACAAACTAAGATGACACATCACGAGGACATCCCAAACACTCTTTCCAATCCGCAGAGTCTGATAATGCTCCTCTGGATCTCACCGGACCTTTTTGTAACACTCTATCACTCTGGAATAGCTCCCAGAACCGGTTCTACTTGACCATTCACAACTTTTTCATATCTTCATGCGGACCTCTAAAATCTTAACTAGATCATCTCAAGACTCATATCTACAAACCCTTTAATCCGTATCCTTTGATTCTCAACCTATTGAGTACATTTGCCTTCTTCCTATCACTATTCTTCACTGTTCCTGATTGAGACTACTTTTCTTAATATCCTCAACACACAGCTCATCCAAACCTTCTTACCAATGCAATATGAGTATGTTGACATCAATGACAACACTAGTTTACCTCATACTTGCAACAATCTCCCCCTTTGTCATTGATGGCAACATATAGTGTGAAAAACCATCAAGACAAGAACTTCTCTTTTCTGTCATAGCTCCCCCTATCAACAACAACTCTTCACATGTCTTCTCTTCCTTTACTGCTCCCCCTTTGATCATCAACCACTTCTTTTTCACATGTCTTCTCTCCCCCTTTGACATCAATGGCAAAGGGCTCATATTTGCACTTGTAACATATCAGAATCATACCAGCTGCTCCCCGTTAGTAGCAGCTCCCCATCATCAATCTGGATCACAAGATGTGACTGTGATATCCACCAGACTGATGCACATCAGTGCATCCTAGTTCATCATCGGAGGGGCCATGACTCCTAACTTCTCCCGGAGATACTCAAAAGAGTCCTTGGGGAGAGGTTTAGTAAAAATATCTGCAATCTGATCCTTGGAGGGTACATACTCCAATCTGACTTCATCCTTGTTCACTTGTTCTCTCAAAAAGTGAAACTTGATAGATATGTGCTTGGTCTTAGAATGCAATACTGGATTCTTAGAAATATTAATTGCACTTGAATTATCACAGAAAATTGTGATAGGCTCCTCATATTCAACTTTAATGTCTCTTAGCATCTGCTTCATCCATAAGATTTGAGTGCAACTACCTGCTGCTGCAATGTATTCTGCTTTAGTTGTAGATAGAGATATTGCATCTTATTTCTTGCTTAGCCAAGAAATCAATCTCTTTCCCAAAAAGAATGTTCCACCACTAGTGCTCTTCTGGTCATCCACATCTCCTACCCAATCTGCATCTGTATATGCATGAAGAGAGAAATCTGGATCTCTAGGATACCATAGACCATACTCAACTATTCCTTTCAAGTACCTAAAAATTCTTTTGATTGCCATAACATGAGAATCTCTAGGATCAGCTTGAAATCTTGCCACAAGACCAACAACCTGCATTATATCTGGTCTAGTCTGAGTGAGATACAACAGTCCACCAATCATTGATCTATACTTTGTCTGATCTGCCTTTGGAGAGTCATCATCTTTGCTCAACTTACATCCAGTTGCCATAGGAGTGTTCATTGGCTTTGAATCTTCCATACCAAATTTCCTCAACAATTCTTTCACATATTTGGTCTGAGAAATGAAGATCCCTTTCTTTGTTTAAGTAATTTGTAGACCCAAGAAGAAATTCATTTCACCAAGCATAAACATTTCAAACTC
The DNA here is from genome assembly GCA_027924645.1 of Cunninghamia lanceolata. Lineage (NCBI taxonomy): Eukaryota > Viridiplantae > Streptophyta > Pinopsida > Cupressales > Cupressaceae > Cunninghamia > Cunninghamia lanceolata. Next base: position 6,506,969 of record BSBN01000578.1, on the reverse strand, counting down.
ACTTTTCATCTGATTTGCAAAAGTTTTGCACATACTATCTCTTCCTCCAAAAATGATATCATCCACAAACACTTCAACAATCAAAATGTTTTCATGATCAATTTTGAAATATAAGTTACTATCAGCAGTACCTTTGTTGAATCCAATTTGCACAAGATGCTTATCCAACCTTTCATACCATGCTCTTGGGGCTTGCTTCAATCCATACAATGCTTTCTTCAACTTGCATACCATATCATCATTATCAGACAATTGAAATCCATCCGGTTGTTCAATGTATACTTCTTCTTCCAAATCACCATTTAGGAAGGCAGACTTGACATCCATCTGATATACCTTGAAGTCTTTGAAGGCAGCATATGTAAGAAATAATCTAACTGCTTCAATTCTTGCTACCGGAGCAAATGTTTCTTCAAAATCAATTCCTTCTATTTGAGAGTAGCCTTTGCAGACCAATCTGGCTTTATTTCTGATAACTTCACCAACCTCATTTAGTTTGTTCTGGAAGACCCATTTGGTTCCAATCACATTCTTGTTTCTAGGTCTGGGAACAAGATCCCAAGTGTGATTTTTCTCAATTTGCATTAACTCTTCTTCCATTGCTTTTGTCTATTTTTCATCATTGCATGCTTCATTTATTGTCTTAGGTTCAATCTTTGAAATCAAACAACATTCATCTGAATTTTGAGCAATTTTCCTCCTTGTTTGCACCCCTTTGCTTTTGCCACCTATGATATGATCTTCAGAGTGATTTAAAGTTACATACCTTAGAACTTTGGGAGTCTCTTGCACTGCTGTTTCTTGATCAGGTTCATTCAGACAAACCTCTTCTTCCTGATTTACAGGATCAGTCTGAATCTGACTTTCAGGAAAGGATTGAGTTCCTTGAATCAGAGCACCATCTTGATCATCTTCATCATATTCATAAAACCTTGAGGGCTTCTCAATTCCTTCATCAACCTTCACATTTGTACTTTCTATCATCTTTTTCAGTCTCTTATTGTAACACCAATATGCTTTGCTTTGAGTTGAGTAACCCAAGAAAATTCCTTCATCACTTCTAGCATCAAACTTTCCTAGATCTTCATCTTTTTTGATGTAACACTTGCTACCAAATACTTTGAAATATCTCACAGTAGGAGTTATACCAAACCAAAGTTCATAAGGAGTCTTACCGGTATTGTTTCTGATTTGAACTCGGTTAAGAGTGTAGACTGTAGTGCTAAGAGCTTCTCTCCAAAACATTTGAGGAACATTTTCTTCCATCATCATTGTCCTGGAAGCTTCCTGGATGGTCCAGTTTTTTCTCTCAACTACTCCATTCTGCTATGGAGTCCTAGAAGCAGACAACTGTCTCTTTATGCCATGCTTTTCACAAAAGTCTATGAATTCACCGGATGTGAATTCACCACCTCTATCAGACCTTAGACACTTTAGTTTCAATCCGGTTTGATTCTCTACCATAGCTTTGAAGATTTTGAACTTCTCAAGGGCTTCTGATTTCTCTTTTAGGAAGGTAACCCACATCATCTGGGAATGGTCATCAATTAGGAACATGAAATATCTACCACCTTACATACTCTTGATTCTTGTCGGACCATAGAGATCAGTATGTACTAATTCCAACAATCCGGTAGTGGACTGATCCTTGCTTTTGAAAGAGACTCTGCTCTGTTTACCTAGCTGACATTCTTTGCACAAACTATTTGTAGGTTTCACCAATTTTGGAAGATCTCTTACAGCCTGAATATTGCTTATCTTGATGATGTTATCAAAATTTACATGACACATCCTTTTATGCCATAGCCAACTCTGATCAACTTGAACAAACAGACAACTTTTATTTGAACCAACCAGATGGAAGATATTACCTTTAGTTTGAGTACCGGATGCAATCTCAGTTTCAGAGCTTGTAAAGATTTTGCATCTTCCATTCTTGAACCAGAGATCATAGCCTTTATCCACTAACTGACCAACACTGAGAAGATTGTGCTTCAATCCTTCAACATATAGTACATTACCGATTTTGCTCTTTCCATCAAAAGAAATAGTTCCCCTACCTCTGATTCTGCCAACAGAATTGTCACCAAACTTTACCATTCCTCCTTCATACTTTTCCAAATCTAAGAACTTGTTCTTATCACCAGTCATATGGTGAGAGCATCCACTGTCAATAACCCAATCATCCTTTTCTTCAATTTGGGCAGCCAAAGCTCTTTCTATAACCTTATGATTGACAGATTCAGAGGATATTGAATCTTCTTCCTTGATGGCAATAAACACCCATTCATTTCCTGATTTGCTTCCTATTTCTGATTCATCATCTATTACTCCTTCATTGTCATCTTCTTCATGAACATAATAGCAGTTCTTTTGAAACCTTTGTCTGTTGGTATTAGACCTTGCAGATCTTTCCGGACATCTTGAAGCAAAATGACCAATCTTATTGCAGTTGAAGCACTTAAAGGGTAGATTTCCTTCATACTTACGGGATCCTCTTGGTAGTCTTTTTGCAATGAGGGCTTCAAGTTGAGCTGTTTCTGCTTCTTCCTCTTCCATATCTTTCCTTGCTTGTTCATACCGTGACAGCTTCCTTGAAGAGTTCTCTCCCGGATCAAATCTTTGTTTGCCTTTCACATAGGCACTGGCTTTGAATGTAGATTCAGTCTTGGGGGGATCATCTCCAAACTCAGTCATTTCAAATGCAACCAGTTTGCCAGCCAGTTGCTCTCTTGTGACAGTTGTATGGGCTCTGAATTCATCAATGGAAGCAACCTTGATTTTGTAGGTAGCAGGAAGGGATCTGAGAATTTTGCAAACAATTTCATTTTCATCCAAAACTCCACCAGCATTCCTGATTCCACACACTAGCTCATTCACTCTTGGCATAAAGGTAGTGATATTTTCATTATCTCTCATCTTCAATCTTTCAAATTTTCCTTTCAGACTTTGCAACCTTGCACTCTTGACAAACTCATCTCCTTCATATAGAAGTTCCAGTTTAGTCCAGATCTCATATGCAGTTGGTAGGTCAATAACATTTGAGAGATCTGAGTCATTCAATGCACTTAGAAGAGCTTCCTTGGTCCGCAAATTATTTTTAGCATCTGTGATTTCATTCAGAGTTGTCGGACCACCCTGTGGAGGTACATATGGTTTTGAGACCATGGCCAAGTATGCTTTTCCCATACACTCCAAGTGACATTTCATGCGACCTTTCCAGAGAGTGAAGTTGGTTCCATCAAACTTCAGACTATCCTTCTTGTATGACGACATCCTGGATCTCCTCAAGCGGTTAAGCTCCTTTAAGAGGAACTTGGCTCTGATACCAATTGTTAGATCTAGGGCACACAACTAAGAGGGGGGTGAATCAGTTGTACAAAAACTTGCTTCTACTTCAAACACTTGATTCTTCTTTGTTAGTTAATAACATATTAATGTTGGATCTAGGGCATACAACTGAGAGGGGGGGGGGTGAATCAGTTGTATAAAACTTCTTCCTCTTTTAAGCACTTGATTCTTTGTTGTTAGTTAGCAGCATATCAAATAATCATCCATGGAAGCATAATACATAAACACAAGAGCAGATAAGCATCAACACATTGAACACCAAGATTTTGACGTGGAAAACCCGGTTAAGGGAAAAACCACGGGGTGATTAACCCAAGAATTATTCTCTGTTAGAAGAATAAAGAAAAATGAATGGCACATGCCAATAAGGGCTCACTGCCCGAGCACACTGCTCACAAAGAGGCCCACTGCCTACAAGGAGACACACTGTCTACAAAGTGATAAAAATCACAGTCTTGAACTGGAGAATGACATCTCTACCATGTCCGGATCAGTTCCAATTAAGCCCAAAAATCTCTGCTCTGCCTTTCGCACGTTTCTTCGCTATGCCACTCTGATCCACCACCACACTTTGAAATGAACTCACAAACCGTTATTTATACAAGACATCGACTTAGGAACAAACATCTAAGTCGGCAAACAACCATAGGAGTATCCGCAAGATGAATAACACATCCGGTCGGCCATCACAAGAACATTCGCAGGATGAACAACTCATCCGATCGGCTAAACAGAGCAGGAACTTCATCCGGAAGAATAACTTCAATTACGGGCTCTACCATCAATGCGGACCAACAACACAACCTAAGCATGATCCAAGAACCTTCACAAGCCTGTCTGAATGTCCGGATACATCCGCACTTCTTCTACTTACTGGGATCTCTTGTCTTCCTCATCCGGAACTTCAAGAACATAGTCTGTTGCCACTGTCATAATGCAAGAGGTACTTCCGGACCTCCAAATCATACACAAATCAGGATGACACATCACAAGGACATCCCAAACACTCCGTCCAATCTGCAGATTAGGATAATACAATTCCAGACCTCACCGGACCTTTTTGTGATCCTCTGTCACCTCTGGATACTTACCGGAACCGGTTCTATACCGACAGCCACAACTCCTTCAGATCTTCATGCGGACCTCTGAAATCTTAACTGTAGCATCTCAAGACTCATATCTACTAACCCTTTAATCCGCATCCTCCGGTTCTCATCCTATACAGTACATTTACCTTCTTCTCATCACTGTTCTTCACTGTTCCTGACTGAGGCTAATTTTCTCAATATCCTCAGCACACAGCTCATCAAATCCTTCTTGTCAATGCAATATGAGTATGTTGACATCAATGACAACACTGGCTCACCTCATACTTGCAACAATCTCCCCCTTTGTCATTGATGGCAACATATGATGTGAAAAACCATTAAGACAAGAACTTCAACTTTTCATATGTCTTCTCTTCCTTTACTACTCCCCCTTTGATCATCAACCACTTGTTTTTCACATGTCTTCTCTCCCCCTTTGACATCAATGGCAAAGGGCTCATACTTGCAATTCTCATACATCAGAATCATACCAGCTGCTCCCCCTTAGTTGCAGCTCCCCATTAGTCCGGATCACAAGATATGACTGTGATAGCCACCGGACTGATGCACATTAGTGCATCTTAGTTTATCACCGGAGGGGCCATGACCCCTAACTTCTCCTGGAGATATTCAAAAGAGTCTTTGGGAAGAGGTTTTGTAAAGATATCTGCAATCTGATCCTTGGAGGGAACATACTCCAATCTGACTTCTTCCTTGTTTACTTGTTCTCTCAAAAAGTGAAATTTAATAGATATGTGCTTAGTCTTAGAATGCAATACCGGATTCTTGGAGATATTAATTGCACTTGAATTATCACAGAAAATTGTGATAGGCTTCTCATATTCAACTTTGATGTCTCTTAGCATCTGCTTCATCCATAAGATTTGAGTGCAACTACCTGCTACTGCAATGTATTCTGCTTCAGTTGTAGACAGAGATATTGCATCTTGTTTCTTGCTTAGCCAAGAAACCAATCTCTTCCCCAAAAAGAATGCTCCACCACTAGTGCTCTTCCGGTCATCCACATCTCCTGCCCAATCTGCATCTGTGTAAGCATGAAGAGAGAAGTCCGGATCTCTAGGGTACCATAGACCATACTCAACTGTTCCTTTCAAGTACCTAAAAATTCTTTTGATTGCCATAACATGAGACTCTCTGGGATCAGCCTGGAATCTTGCCACAAGACCAACAGCCTGCATTATATCTGGTCTAGTTTGGGTGAGATACAACAATCCACCAATCATTGATCTATACTTTGTCTGATCTGCCTTTGGAGAATCATCATCTTTGCTTAACTTACATCCGGTTGCCATAGGAGTGTTCATAGGCTTTGAGTCTTCCATACCAAATTTCTTTAACAATTCTTTCACATATTTGGTCTGAGAAATGAAGATCCCTTCTTTTGTTTGAGTAATTTGCAGACCCAAGAAGAAATTCATTTCACCAAGCATAGACATTTCAAACTCACTTTTCATCTGATTTGCAAAAGTTTTGCACATACTATCTCTTCCTCCAAAAATGATATCATCCACAAACACTTCAACAATCAAAATGTTTTCATGATCAATTTTGAAATATAAGTTACTGTCAGCAGTACCTTTGTTGAATCCAATCTGCACAAGATGCTTATCCAACCTTTCATACCATGCTCTTGGGGCTTGCTTCAATCCATACAAAGCTTTCTTCAACTTGCAGACCATATCATCATTATCAGACAATTGAAATCCATCCGGTTGTTCAATGTAGACTTCTTCTTCCAGATCACCATTTAGGAAGGCAGACTTGACATCCATCTGATATACCTTGAAGTCTTTGAAGGCAGCAAAAGCAAGAAGTAATCTGACTGCTTCAATTCTTGCCACCGGAGCAAAAGTCTCTTCAAAGTCAATTCCTTCTATCTGAGAGTAGCCTTTGCAGACCAATCTAGCTTTGTTTCTGATTACTTCACCAGCTTCATTTAGTTTGTTCCGGAAGACCCACTTGGTTCCAATTACATTCCTGTCTCTAGGTCTGGGAACAAGATCCCAAGTATGATTTTTCTCAATTTGCATCAATTCATCTTCCATTGCTTTGGTCCAGTTTCCATCATTGCAGGCTTCATTTATTGTTTTAGGTTCAATTTTTGAAATCAGACAGCATTCATCCTGATTTTGAGCAATATTCCTTCTAGTTTGTACACCTTTGCTTCTGTCACCTATGATCTGATCTTCAGAGTGGTTCAGTCTTACATACCTTGGAATTTTGGGAGTATCCTGCACTGCTGCTTCTTGATCAGGCTCATTCAGACCTATCTCTTCTTCTTGATTTACCGGATCAGGCTGACTCTGTCTCACCAGAGAGGATTGAGGTCCTTGAACACTGTCTTGGTCATCTTCATCAATCTCATAAAATCTTGAAGGCTTCTCAATTCCTTCATCAACCTTTACATTGGTGCTTTCTATCATCTTCCTCAATCTCTTATTGTAACACCGGTATGCTTTGCTTTGAGTGGAGTAACCCAAGAAATTTCCTTCATCACTTCTAGCATCAAACTTTCCTAGATCTTCATCTCTTTTAATATAACACTTGCTACCAAATACTCTGAAATATTTCACAGTAGGAGTGATGCCAAACCAGAGTTCATAGGGGGTCTTACCGGTGTTGTTTCTGATTTGAACTCGATTGAGAGTGTAGACTGCGGTGCTGATAGCTTCTTTCCAAAACATTTGAGGAACATTTGCTTCCAACATCATTGTCCTAGCAACTTCCTGGATGGTCCGGTTCTTTCTCTCAACTACTCCATTCTGCTGTGGAGTCTTAGGAGCAGACAACTGTCTCCTTATACCCTGTTTCTCACAAAAGTCAATGAATTCACCAGATGTAAATTCACCACCTCTATCAGACCTTAGACACTTTAGTTTCAATCCGGTTTGATTCTCCACCATAGCTTTGAAGATTTTGAACTTCTCAAAAGCTTCTGATTTTTCTTTTAGAAAGGTAACCCACATCATCCGGGAATGATCATCAATTAACAACATGAAATATCTATCACCCTGCAGACTCTTGATTCTTGTCGGACCACATAGATCAGTATGTACTAATTCCAATAATCCGGTAGAAGACTGATCTTTGCTTTTGAAAGAGACTCTGCTTTGTTTACCTAACTGACATTCTTTACACACACTATTTGTAGGTTTCATCAATTTTGGAAGATCTCTCACAGCCTGAGTATTGCTTATCTTGATGATGTTATCAAAATTTACATGACACATTCTTCTATGCCATAACCAACTCTGATCAATTTGGACAAACAAACAACTTTTATTTGAACCAACCAGATGAAAGATATTACCTTTTGTCTGAGTACCGGATGCAATTTCAGTTCCGGAGCTTGTAAAGATTCTGCATTTTCCATTCTTGAACCGGAGATCATAGCCTTTATCCACTAACTGACCAACACTGAGAAGATTGTGCTTCAATCCTTCAACATACAGTACATTTCCTGTTTTGCTCTTACCATCAAAGGAAATAGTTCCCCTACCTCTGATTCTGCCAGCAGAATTGTCACCAAACTTTACCATTCCTCCTTCATATCTTTCCAAATCTAAGAACTTATTCTTGTCACCAGTCATATGGTGAGAACATCCACTGTCAATAACCCAATCATCCTTTTCTTCCACTTGAGCAGCCAAGGCTTTTTCAATAACTTTGTGATTGACAGATTCAGAGAGTATTGAATCTTCTTCCTTGATGGCTATAAACACCCACTCATTTCCGGATTTGCTTCCTAGTTCTGATTCATCATCTGTTACTCCTTCATTGTCAGTTTCTTCATGAACATAATAGCAATTCTTTTGAAACCTTTGTCTGTGAGTATTAGATCTTGCAGATCTCTCCGGACATCTTGAGGCAAAATGACCAATCTTATTGCAGTTGAAACACTTAAAGGGTAGTTTTCCTTCATACTTACCGGATCCTCTTGGCAGTCTCTTTGCAATGAGGGCTTCAAGTTGAGCTGTTTCTGCTTCTTCTTCTTCCATGTCTCTTCTTGCTTGATCATACCATGACATTTTCCTTGATGAGTTTTCACCTGGATCAAATCTCTGTTTGCCTTTCACATAGGCATTGGCTTTGAAAGCAGATTCAGTCTTGGGAGGATCATCTCCGAACTCGGTCATTTCAAATGCAGCTAGTTTGCCAGCCAGTTGTTCTCTTGTGACAGTTGTGTGGGCTCTGAATTCATCAATGGCAGCAACTTTGATTTTGTAGGCAGCAGGAAGGGATCTTAGGATTTTGCAGACAATCTCATTTTCATCTAAAGTTCCACCAGCATTTCTGATTCCACATACCAGCTCATTTACTCTTGGCATAAAGGTAGTGATGTTTTCATCATCTCTCATTTTCAATCTTTCAAATTTCCCTTTCAGACTTTGCAACCTTGCACTTTTGACAAACTCATCTCCTTCATACAGAAGTTCCAGTTTAGTTAGGATCTCATATGCAGTTGGTAGGTCAATGACATTCGAGAGATCTGAGTCATTCAATGCGCTTAGAAGAGCTTCCTTGGTCCGCAGATTATTTTCAGCTTCTGTGATTTCATTCAGAGTTGTCGGACCACCTTGTGGAGGTACATATGGTTTTGAAATCATAGCCAAGTATGCTTTTCCCATACATTCCAAGTGACACTTCATGCGACCTTTCCAGAGAGTGAAGTTGGTTCCATCGAACTTCGGACTATCCTTCTTGTATGACGACATCCTGGATCTCCTCAAGCGGTTAAGCTCCTATCAGAGGAACTTAGCTCTGATACCAATTGTTGGATCTAGGGCATACAACTGAGAGGGGGGGGGTGAATCAGTTGTATAAAACTTCTTCCTCTTTTAAGCACTTGATTCTTTGTTGTTAGTTAGCAGCATATCAAATAATCATCCATGGAAGCATAATACATAAACACAAGAGCAGATAAGCATCAACACATTGAACACCAAGATTTTGACGTGGAAAACCCGGTTAAGGGAAAAACCACGGGGTGATTAACCCAAGAATTATTCTCTGTTAGAAGAATAAAGAAAAATGAATGGCACATGCCAATAAGGGCTCACTGCCCGAGCACACTGCTCACAAAGAGGCCCACTGCCTACAAGGAGACACACTGTCTACAAAGTGATAAAAATCACAGTCTTGAACTGGAGAATGACATCTCTACCATGTCTGGATCAGTTCCAATTAAGCCCAAAAATCTCTGCTCTGCCTTTCGCACGTTTCTTCGCTATGCCACTCTGATCCACCACCACACTTTGAAATGAACTCACAAACCGTTATTTATACAAGACATCGACTTAGGAACAAACATCTAAGTCGGCAAACAACCATAGGAGTATCCGCAAGATGAATAACACATCCGGTCGGCCATCACAAGAACATTCGCAGGATGAACAACTCATCCGGTCGGCTAAACAGAGCAGGAACTTCATCCGGAAGAATAACTTCAATTCCGGGCTCTACCATCAATGCGGACCAACAACACAACCTAAGCATGATCCAAGAACCTTCACAAGCCTGTCTGAATGTCCGGATACATCCGCACTTCTTCTACTTACTGGGATCTCTTGTCTTCCTCATCCGGAACTTCAAGAACACAGTCTGTTGCCACTGTCATAATGCAAGAGGTACTTCCGGACCTCCAAATCATACACAAATCAGGATGACACATCACAAGGACATCCCAAACACTCCGTCCAATCCGCAGATTAGGATAATACAATTCCGGACCTCACCGGACCTTTTTGTGATCCTCTGTCACCTCTGGATACTTGCCGGAACCGGTTCTATACCGACAGCCACAACTCCTTCAGATCTTCATGCAGACCTCTGAAATCTTAACTGTAGCATCTCAAGACTCATATCTACTAACCCTTTGATCCGCATCCTCCGGTTCTCATCCTATACAGTACATTTACCTTCTTCTCATCACTGTTCTTCACTGTTCCTGATTGAGGCTAATTTTCTCAATATCCTCAGCACACAGCTCATCAAATCCTTCTTGTCAATGCAATATGAGTATGTTGACATCAATGACAACACTGGTTCACCTCATACTTGCAACAATTAATTAACCATCCATGAAAGCATAATGCATAAACACAAGAGCAGATAAACATCAACACATTGGACACCAAAATTTTGATGTAGAAAACCTGGTTAAGGGAAAAACCACAGGGTGATTAACCCAAGGATTATTCTCTATTAGAAGAATAAGAAAAATGAATGGCACATGCCAATTAGGGCTCACCGCCTGAGCACACTGCTCACAAAGAGGCACACTACCTACAAGAGACACACTATTTACAAAGTGATAAGAATCACAAACTTGAACTAGAGATTGACATCTTTACCATGTCTGGATCAGTTCCATTTAAGGCCGAGATACTTCTGCTCTACCCTTCGCTCTTTCACTATTCCACTCTCATCCGCTTCACAACACATTTGAAATGAACTCACAAACCTTTATTTATACAAGACATCAACTTAGGAACAATCATCTAAGTTGGCAATCAACCATAAGGACATCCGCAAGATGATTAATGCATCCGGTCGGCCATCACAAGAACATTTGCAAGATAAACAACTCATCCAGTTGGCTAGTCTAAGCAAGAACTTCATCTGGAAGAATATCTTCAATTCTGGGCTCTACCATCAATGTGGACCGACAACATAACCTCAACATGATCCAAGAACCTTCACAAGCTTGCCTGATTAACCAGGTACATCCGCACTTCCTCTACTCACTGGAATCTCTTCTCCTCTTCATTTGAAACTTCACGAACATAGTCTGTCACCACTGTCATACTGAAGAAGGTGCTTCCAGACCTCCAAACTTTGTACAAACTGAGATGACACATCACAAGGACATCCCAAACACTCCTTCCAATCCGTAGAGTCTGACAATGCTCTTTTGGATCTCACCGGACCTTTTTGTAACACTCTGTCACTCCGGAACAGCTCCCGGAACCGGTTCTACTTGACCGATCACAACTTTTTCATATCTTCATGCGGACCTCTGAAATCTTAACTGGATCATCTCAAGACTCATATCTACAAACCCTTTAATCCGCATCCTCTGATTCTCAACCTATTGAGTACATTTGTGTTCTTCTTATCACTGTTCTTCACTGTTCCTGATTGAGACTACTTTTCTTAATATCCTCAACACACAGCTCATCCAAACCTTCTTACCAATGCAATATGAGTATGTTGACATCAATGACAACACTGGTTAACCTCATACTTGCAACACATTCTTGTTCACTTGTTCTCTCAAAAAGTGAAACTTGATTGATATATGTTTAGTCTTGGAATGCAACACCAGATTCTTTGAGATGTTAATTGCACTAGAGTTATCATAGAAGATTGTGATAGGTTCCTCATACTCCACTCTGATGTCTCTTAGCATCTGCTTCATCCAAAAAACTTGAGTGCAACTACCTGCTGCTGCAATATATTCTGCTTCAGCTGTGGACAGAGATATTGACTCTTGTTTCTTGCTTAGCCAAGAAACCAATCTCTTCCCTAAAAAGAATGCTCCACCACTAGTACTCTTTCAGTCATCCACATCTCCTGCCCAATCCGCATCTGTATATGCATGAAGAGAGAAATCATGATCTCTAGGATACCACAGACCATACTCAACTGTCCCTTTTAGATATCTAAAAATCCTCTTGATTGCCATGACATGAGATTCTCTAGGATCAGCTTAGAATCTAGCAACAAGACCAACAACTTGCATAATGTCTGGTCTAGTTTGAGTAAGATACAACAGTCCTCCAATCATTGACCTATACTTTTTCTGATCAGACTTAGGTGAGTCATCATCTTTGCTTAATTTGCATCCAGTTGTCATGGGAGTATTCATTGGCTTTGAGTCCTCCATCCCAAATTTCTTCAACAATTCTTTCACATATTTGGTCTGAGAAATGAAGATTCCTTTCTTTGTTTGAGTGATTTGCAAACCCAAGAAGAAATTCATTTCCCCAAGCATGGACATTTCAAATTCACTTTTCATTTGATTTGCAAAAGTTTTGCACATACTATCTCTTCCTCCAAAAATGATATCATCAACAAACACTTCAACTATCAAGATGTTTTCATGATCAATTTTGAAATACAAATTACTGTCAGCAGCACCTTTTTTGAAACCAATCTTCAAAAGATGCTTATCCAATCTCTCATACCAGGTTCTTGGGGCTTGCTTGAGTCCATACAGAGCTTTCTTCAACTTGCAGACCATATCACCATGATCAGATAATTGAAATCCATCCGGTTGCTCAATCTATACTTCTTCCAAGTCACCATTGAAGAAGGCAGACTTGACATCCATCTAATATACTTTGAAATCCTTGAAGGCAGCAAAAGAAAGAAATAACTAGATTGCTTCAATTCTTGCCACCAGAGCAAAAGTTTCTTCAAAGTCAACCCCTTCTATTTGAGAGTAACCCTTGCAGACCATTCTGGCTTTATTTCTGATCACTTCACCAACTTCATTCAATTTGTTCCGGAAGTCCCATTTGGTTCCAATCACATTCTTATTTCTAGGTCTAGGAACAAGATCCCAAGTGTGATTTTTCTTAATTTGTATCAGCTCTTCCTCCATTGCTTTAGTCTAGTTTTCATCATTGCAAGCTTCATTCACAGTCTTAGGTTCAATCTTTGAAATTAGACAATACTCTTCTGAATCTTGAGCAATCCTTCTTCTTGTTTGTACACCTTTGCTTTTATCACCTATGATCTAATCTTTAGAGTGGTTCAGTCTTGCATACCTGGGAACTTTGGGAGTTTCTTGCACTTCTAATTCTTGAACAGGTTCTATCATACTTATCTCTTCTTCCTGATTTACCGGATTAGTTTGAATCTGAATCTCAAAAGGGGCTTGGACTCTTTGGATTAAAACATTATTCTAATCATCTTCATCATATTCATAAAACCTTGAGGGTTTTTCAATTCCTTCATCAACCTTCACATTTGTACTTTCTATAATCTTCCTTAGTCTCTTGTTATAACATCAGTATGCTTTGCTTTGAGTAGAGTAACCCAAGAAAATTCCTTCATCACTTCTAGCATTAAATTCACCTAAATCTTCATCTCTCTTAATGTAACATTTTCTACCAAAGACTCTGAAATACCTCACAGTAGGAGTGATGCCAAACCAAAGTTCATAAGGAGTCTTACCAGTATTGCTTCTGATTTGTACCTGATTGAGAGTATAGATTGCAGTGCTTACAGCTTCTCTCCAAAAGATCTGAGGAACATTTGCTTCCATCATCATGGTTCGGGATGCTTCCTAGATGGTCTGGTTCTTTCTCTCCACTACTCCATTCTACTGTGGAGTCCTAGGAGCAGATAACTACCTTTTTATTCCATGTTTCTCACAAAAATCTATGAACTCACCAGATGTGAATTCTCCACCTCTATCAGACCTCAAACATTTCAATTTTAATCTGGTTTCATTCTCTACCATAGCCATGAATATTTTGAATTTCTCAAGAGATTTTGATGTCTCCTTCAGAAAAGTTACCCACATCATCTGGGAGTAGTCATCAATCAATAGCATGAAGTATCTATCACCTTGCACACTTCTGATTCTTACTAGACCACATAAATCAGTATGAACTAAATCTAATAATCCAGTAGAAGACTTTCCTTGCTTTTGAATGAGACTCTGCTTTGTTTCCCCAACTGACATTCTTTACACAAACTATTTTTAGGTTTCACCAATTTTGGATGATCTCTTATAGCCTGAGTATTGCTTATCTTGATGATATTATCAAAATTCACATGACACATCCTCCTATGCCATAACCAACTCTGATCAATTTGCACAAATAGACAACTTTTTACCAATACCAACTAAATGGAAGATATTACCTTTTGTTTGAGTACCAGATGCAATCTCTATTCCAGAGCTTTCAAAGATCTTGCATTTTCCATTCTTGAAACGAAGATCATAGCCTTTGTCAACCAACTGTCCAACACTGAGAAGATTGTGCTTCAATCCTTCAACATACAGTACATTACCAGTTTTGTTCTTTCCATCAAAAGTAATAATTCATCTACCTCTGATTCTACCAGTAGAATTATCACCAAATTTTACCACTCCTCCTTCATACCTTTCCAAATCTATGAACTTATTTTTGTCACCAGTCATATGGTGGGAACATCCACTGTCAATGACCTAATCATCCTTTTCTTCAAGTTGGGCAGCCAGAGCTCTTTCCACAACTTTATGATTGACAGATTCAGAGGGCATTGGATCTTCTTCCTTGATGGCAATAAACACTCATTCACTTCTAGATTTGTTTCCTATCTCTAATTCATCATCTGTTACTCCTTCATCATCATCATCTTCATGAATATAGTAGCATTTCTTTTGGAACCTTGATCTATTAGGATTTGGCCTTGAAAATCTTTCTAGACACCTTGAGGCAAAATGACCAATCTTGTTGCAGTTAAAACACTTAAAAGGCAATTTCCCTTCATACTTACCGGATCCTCTTGGTAGTCTTTTTGCAATGAGGGCTTCAAGTTGAGCAGTTTCTGCTTCTTCTTCTTCTAGGTCTTTTCTTGCTTTTTCATACCATGATAGATTCCTTGAAGAGTTCTCTCCCGGATCAAACCTTTGTTTTCCTTTTACAGAAGCACTAGATTTGAATGCAGATTTAGTCTTGGGGGGAACATCTCCAAACTCAGTCAGTTTAAATGCAACCAATTTACCAACCAATTGATCTCTTGTGACACTTGAATGGGCTCTGAATTCTTCAATGGTAGCAACCTTGATTTTATAAGAAGCAAGAAGGGACCTGAGAACTTTCCCAACAATCTCATCTTCATCCAAGAATCCATCAGCACATCTAATGCCACAAACAAGTTCATTTACTCTTGGCATAAAAGTAGTGATATTTTCATCTTCTCTCATCTTCAAATTTTCAAATTTTCCTTTTAGACTCTGTAGTTTGGCACATTTAACATACTTGTCTCCTTCATGCAGAAGTTCCAATTTTTCCCAAATCTCAAAAGTAGTTTGTAGGTCAACAACATTTGACAGCTCTGAATCAGATAGGGCACTTAGAAGAGCTTCTTTAGTCCGTAGATTATTTTCAACATCTGTGATTTCAGTTGCAGTTTTTGGCCCATTCTGTGGAGGAGTATACTTCATTGTAGCCATGGTCTAGTACTACATTCCCATACATTGCAAGTGACATTGCATGCGACTTTTCCAAAGATTAAAATTGGTTCCATCAAACTTCAGACTATCCTTCTTGTAGGATGACATCCTGGATCTCCTCGAGTGGTTAAGCTCTTTTAGAGGAACTTGGCTCTAATACCAATTGTTAGATTCAGGACAGACAACTGAGAGGGGGGTTTGAATTAGTTGTCTAAAACTTTCATGCAATTAATCACTTAAATCCTTTTCTTAATTTAGCATGACAATAATTAATCAATCATGAAACTTAATGTAGCAATTTAAGAGCAGAAACAAATTCACACATATGACACCAAGATTTTTGACGTGGAAAACCCGGTTAAGGGAAAAACCATGGGGTGATTAACCCAAGATTGTATTCTCTGTTAGAAGAATAGAAAGAACAAAATGGCACATGCCAATTAGGGCTCACTGCCTGAGCACACTAATCACAAGAGGCTCACTGCCTATAGGAGACACATTGTCTACAAAACAATAAGTATCACATACTTGAACTAGAGAATAGCATATTTACCATGCTTGAGTCAATTCCATTTAAGCCCAATACTTTTGCTCTGCCTTTCGCTCTCCTCGCTATCACACTCTCATCTCCACAAGACACTCCTTGAAATGACTTTACAATTCCTCATTTATACAAGACATCGACTTAGGAAGATCATCTAAGTCGGCAAACATTACAGAGCAAATCTAAGTCGGCAAACATTACAGAGCAAATACACAAATGCAACATGACTAATTACAAAAGACTTCACGCAGATCAACACACTGTTGGCCATATAGAACTGAGACTTCAATCTTCTTCTAGGAACATGCCAATCCTCACATAACATTTTCAAGATCATCTGCAGGAGGTGTAACTCATGCGGTCGGCCAGACTTATGAAAAACACCATCATCCGGAAGTAATTCTTCAAATGCAAGATTAAGCTTCAATGCGGATCACCAACACGAACTGGACACGATTTAAAGACTCCCACAAGCTTGCCTGAATCACCAAGAACATCTGCATTACCTCTGCTTACTGGAAACACTCTCTCCTTCATCTGGAACCTCAAGAACACAGTTTGTCATCACTGTCATAATGGAATAGATGCTTATAGACCTCCAGACCACAATCCAATTGAGTTGTCACTCCACAAAGACTTCCTAAGCACTCCACTAAATCCGTAGAAAAGGATAATGCATTTCCAGATCTCATTGGACCTATCTGTATCACTCTGTCACCTCTGAACACCTACCGGAATTGATTTTACTTAAGTAGCCATAACTTCTTCATATCTCCATGCGGACCTCTGAAATCTTTACTGGATCATCTCAAGACACATATCTGCAAACCCTTTGAAGCGTATCCTCTGATCTTCATCTTATCTTGGATCTTTACTTCACTGACTTTACTGTTCTTATCTGTTCCTGATAAGACTAATTTTCTCAGTATCCTTAGCATCCAGCTCATCCAAACCTTATCATTAATGCAACAAGAGTATGTTGACATCAATGACAACACCGGTTAGGCCCATACTTGCAACACTCTCTTCTAAGATTTTCAAACCTATAAACATTAATTACCATCTTACAAGCATCTTAGACTTGTTCAAAAATAACCATGCAAGGTTGGGTGCCCAAGACTAAATCTAACCTCTTACAACATCTTATGACATGTCATAACCATCATAGATTCCACCAAAGAGTATCTTTCCAAGATAGTAACCTTGGGCTAAACATAGCAACTTACAACTCATTAATATTCGTCATATGCGTCATAGTGTCATATAATCGTATGACAACTTGCAGTTATCATATATTTTTTAAATGCACCCACCAAACATTATGACGTGCGTCATACATGCTAAAAATAGAAGATTCTCCCAAGGTATCACCTATACTCATTTACTTTAAGTTTTTACATTTGCCAACAGTAAATGTCACTCTGTAACTATCGTCGATAACTTCAGAATTACCACTAAGAGTGAAACTATTACATCTCCTCATGGGTAATTACAAATTACAAATAATAAATGGAATAAATACAATATTGGGATTTAGAAGGTTAATGTCACCTTATCCCAACAGTTGTGTAACATCCCTTCTCATATTACTTGAATAAACTCAAGAATTTTCAAGGAAGTAAATAAAGATGGTAAACATGAGAGTTTTTAAAAAAAAAAAAAAAATAACATTTGCATAATCACAAGAAATAGAGTACAACTATCTAAATAATTTCAGCCTTGAAAACATAACATTATCAAAGCTAGAATCATAGAGAAATCCTTTCACTTTTCATTTACAATGAATAAATTGCACTTGGCATAAAAAATAGTTTTACCTCATAAATTTATTGTCATAAGCCATATCATGGAGTACACTGTATATGGAAAGTTGATATCTATCTTCACGAGCCTCAACGACTCTTCTACTTCAGAGGGAGAGTATCATCCAAGTGCTTTACCTCCAACCACAGACCGGCGGTCCCTGACACACCTTCCTTCCTGGAAGTGGCCCTACCCTTCACGAAGGGTATAGATATAAGGAATCGTTAGGTTATTTGCCATCGGAGTCCTAATGTTGTGTTCTACATAGCTCAATCAACCATACAACTCTAGACCCCTTCTAGTTGAGTATGATCTTACTGATTAGTCATGCCATCTAGACACACATCCCTGACTTGACTTAGAGACTATCCCACCCTACAGTTTGACTTTCATCATTTAGTAACTCTAGACACAAACTTGTATGTACTGTAAACTTATTCTAGTCAATTTGACTTAGAAATAATCCTCAATCTAGGATATACATGCAATATATATATATATATATATATATATATATATATATATATATATATATATATTGCATTCTAACTTTTTAGAGATTCTCTCTTTGCATACTTGCAATTTCTAGGGTCTATGACCTTCTGTCACTCTTCTCTCTGACTCAAATATCAAACATCTTAGATGCGTTATAACAAGTTTTGACTCTAACATAGAATCACTTAAATTTGATAAAGTACTACGAAGACTCTTCCTGTCTTGTTCTCTGGTTTTCTTGACCTTTCACTATCAATCAATATATATATATATATATATAATTTGACATAAGCGTTATACGTTTCCTAAAACCTTCGGGTCTTAATATACTAGGGTTTAACTTCTTTAGCCCAAAACATGGAGATATCAAACATCCTTGTTTTCCAAAGACAATAATATAACAAATCATGAGAATAATTACTTCTAGTCTTCCTTAGACCACTTGGCATTGTTTGACCACACATTTCACTTATCATGTATAAACATAGTGTGCAAGGTATAACTTCATCCATACAACACCTTAATGGATACTTACACTTTTTGAAACTAGTCTTTTAACTAAGTTCAATAAATCATCCAAATAGGTTTGAGTCATAAAGATAACAAAATAATTTCAAACTTTTGGTTTCCTTAAGTCTACTGACTTTCTATTATGACAATTTACAAACTTGTATGTATATTCATCCTACAAAAACATGTCAATAAACTTATATCAATAATCTTAAGTACAACAATCATGAGGAGTTGAGATCCTAATCTCCCAACATACCCAACTTTGAATAGATCATATCGGGAATACCCCACACTGGGTTAATCTTGTCCTTTGTGAAGAAGGCACTTGAAACAAGTTTCTAATGAACATAAACTATGATAACTATATCTTTCCATTTCCTAATCTACTCTCTTTCTTGACATAATATAACAAAAGCAATATATGCTAATCAAAGGCTATCTAGGTTTCCACATTCTTGGAACACCTACTTCTCTAGATTTACAATCCACCATAGCAAGAAGAATGGTATTTCTCATAAGAAAAAAAAAATCTTTGTCGTCATCTAGTCATTTCAAAATCATAAGACCATTAGCTCTCCAAGCCTCAACTTAGAGAATTAGTGATCATGAGCTTCTAAAATAGGATTACATTATGTATTCACCAAGGTCTTTATCATAGACCAAGGGATCGATTCCCATAACTAGTTCTTACTATTTTCTTAGAATCTAAGTACAAAATATAGTATTTGAAAAGAAAATAAAGTACCTTATGGTTTTCTCAA
The DNA here is from genome assembly GCA_027924645.1 of Cunninghamia lanceolata. Lineage (NCBI taxonomy): Eukaryota > Viridiplantae > Streptophyta > Pinopsida > Cupressales > Cupressaceae > Cunninghamia > Cunninghamia lanceolata. The sequence continues at coordinate 6,487,217 of BSBN01000578.1, read as the reverse complement.
TCTCTTAAGCAGTGTACAAATCCTTATTACTCAATGAATATGAATACACTATTAATAATATAGTCATTCTTGACTAAAGTCAGACTAATAACTCAAATAGTTTTGAGGCTAGATAATCTCCAATACAATACCCTCAATCTTCTAAGTTCTTGAGTTCACTGTTCTTCATATTAGAGAAGTTTACTAACTTATGCAAGGTATCCTTTCTTATCTTCTCTATTATAGCAAGATATTCTAGGCTAAAACCTACTTGGCCTTTCTCTACCAGAGTTTATAACACAGTAGATATTAACTAAGTAAAATCAGACCTAACTGGTCATATAACAAGGTATAAAGATTGTGAAGGTTTTAACTTGCACCTTATATTCACCTAATAGTAAGCTTTAATCAATTGACCTCATAAGGTACCGAGGGAAACAAACTTATCGAGATTTACTAAAGAATAGAACACGCTATCTGAAACTCTAATACAACAAAACATAAAGTTTTAAACTTGATGATATCAAGTTTAAATAGTAATAACCGATCTTGTATAACGATAGCAACTGCTATATATAAGCTAGAATCTGTATTGTATACAAAATAATAACAAATGCTATATTCTAAGAATTAAAGGATAAATTCTTTGCTATAACTTTCTTACCACTAAAAAGCCATCGACCTCGTCTACCTATGTAAGCTTTATATGCTCGCTCAAATCCTTTCTCTTCTACTCAGTTAACTGTGGTCTTTCTCTTTGAACGAAAGATATGTAGCACTCACTATTTGGAGCAACCGCCATGACTAGTCGCTGAGATCAACCATAAAAATGGGTATATTCCATAAATGAATCTCCTTTAGAATATACATATGCCTCTCTAAGTCCTACGGACTTGCATCCTTAAGAGGTTCAAGGAATATGCTGCTGATAACAACCGAAGAGTTTAGGACTTGCCCACAGGAAAATCCCCCCCTGAGCATTGTGTTGTTTACATATAAAAGCTTGTGTTATCTTCATGATCGGCTTCCTATATTTTGTGTTTACTATGATGCAAAATGTCCTTGTATGGAGTGATCCTCCTTGTCGACTTAAGCCTTAAGTATCTTCCTAGCTGCACTCTCAAGTTGTGAATCTCTATCAATAACTTGAATGCCAATGTCCGTTGCTATAGTTTATGTTCTGTTCTATATTGTCCCTCCCTTCCAAGCATACCATCTGAAGATAATATCTCCCCTAAAAGAAAACCAATTGTTTGTTACAAAAAATAACTCCCATAAAGCCACCGAAACATAGGCAGAATCCTTGCCTAAACTCCTGCTACGTTAGCATGCACTTAGTGTCTTAACCGAACTCTCCTTATACTCAGTCCTACATTTTCCTCCATTATTTTTCTTACCTCCTTCTTGGTTCTAACAACAACCTGTTACAAAACTATGTGAACCCCCTCCTTTTTCTACGGTATAGAATAGCAAAATTTCTATTTAGTCTTTCCAAACCTTATCACCATGGGGTCTTTGCCATAATTTTGCCTATTTTCATGCTTTTCTCACATGCAGACCTTTTGGGGTAGTTGGTCATAATGACCACTCTCACATTATCCTTCTTAATTTCCCATACCATGGAGATTAGAAATAAATGCCCACGTTGCTATATGATGGTCTTCATAAAGTGCCTTCGTCCAATATAAAAGAGAAACTTCCTCGTCATAAAGACAAACTCAATAAGGGGTTTAAACAACAAATCCTATATTTAGATATATCTATATCAACATAATATCATTAAAAAAATGACAATTTATGTTATTTTCAATACATAGTGAATCATGAGAATGGGGTCGAGTATCTCCCCCCTCTCAGATTGTTTGACGACAAAAATAAATAAATTGACTTAAAGAAATCCCTACCATAATTTACTAAAGAAGAGGTAGTTTTAGTTACCAATACAAACTAAATTTATATCATAAGAGAAGGATGCGACTAATGACCATATCTTGTTGCTAGTTACAAACTAACCAAACTTGGTTTTTCGACAAAACCTGAGTCTAAAGGAACCTATCAACTAATCGACGTCTGTCGATTCGAAACCAAACTTAAACTAGTTAGGTCAATGCAACTTACCATTCTCATTGACAGTTCACTATTTTGCACCAACACAAGACTTAAGATGGTGACAAACTGTTCTTTTCCTTATATCTATTCCCTTCTCCCCAATGATGCTCTCCTTCCCTTTCTCGGAGGGGCAAAAACTTGTTCCCTAAATGCAACTTGCAATCACCAACTCGAGATTAGTGTATCAATAATCATTTCATAATCCTTATGAAAGTATCACATCTTGACAACTTTTAAACACGTCATTTATAGTCAAATAAACATAACTTATGAAAACATTGATTTTCCAGACATTTTTACTAAACATCAAATCATTGAATTATGCGTAATCATCTACTAATTACTTCAAAAGTAAAAAGTAAAACAGAGTCAAAGTTAGGGATGTAACAAGTTGATGCAAGGTTCTTGCTTTTATGAGACAACAGGTCATGGAAAGCAGACTTCAAGTGGGAGATTGTTCATATGTGAAGTCGCAACATGGATTGGACTTCAAGTGGGAGATTGTTTGGATGTGAAGTCCAACTGGTCATTTCATCTTCCCTGCTTTGTCTCTTCGTCTTCCTTGAAGACTATTGTATATATATGAGGGAAAAAACTTTGTGTATGCGTCTGCGATCGATAATAAAAATAATGCCTTACTTTCCCGTGGATGTAACCACATTGACGAACCACATTAAACTCTTGTCTATGTGGCTATTTGTATGCTCTTTGTTTGTCTTATTTCTTAATAATTTCAACCTCTCACTATATCAAATCCCCTACATAAACTTGCAAAACTATCAACAACAAGAATCTTCTGATTTGCTTAATTAAAACTCCACATTGATTGAAAGATTATTAGCTAGAACTTTTGATTTCTAGATAATTCATGCCGTTCCCCTACATAAACTAGAAAAACTATCAGCAACAAGAATCTTCTGATTTGCTTAATTAAAACTCCACATTGATTGAAAGATTATTAGCTAGAACTTTTGCTTTTATAATGTTGTCATATCATGCAAATCATTATCCCTATATTCTATTGTAAAAGGATCTGAAACTTCCATGATCATGCTAGATAATTCATGCCCTTGCAAGTATATCTCCGTTGCCATGCTTCTTGTTTCATTCTGTAACATCACGGTGCTTGGTAGATTCATATTTATGAGGAAGTCTCAGCATGTGATCTAATTCCCTATCTCTTTCTTGCTTCACCATAATGACCCAAAGGCCTATGGTCACAATCAATCTATGAGTCTTTTCCCAAGAAAATGCTTATGCAAAGCCAAGCTAGGATTCCTCTCATCCCTTCGAGATACATGAAATGGTGTCAATCTTGAAAAAATCAGAGCATGTGGCACATGTTCTAGGCCCGAAGAATTGGGTAGATTCTTTAAATAAATCTTGATGGTCCTTGAATAATGAAGCCACCAATCACATGGCCTAGTCTTTGGCGTTAGTCATTTTACCAAATATTTCAAGTGCTTTATCTATATTCTATTTGATAATATTCTATTAAATGTGCCACGTTCCCTACCTATGCCTCCTTTTCTTTAGGCCACAATCTGAAAAGGCGCCTGCATTATTGCAAAGAGAACGTAATTCCTTCATAAGTTCATTTATAGCAGTGTATATTCTTCCTTCACCACGTGACTCTTTGGCAGTACCTTGACCTTGAGTGATTATCACAGTCGGTTGCTAGAAAGCTCCTCAAGACTCAATAAACAATGTCCTCATTTGTTTGAATCATGCAATCATTACGTTCTATGAAAGGACACCATCGTTGAGGGATTTCAGGAAACAATTACCATGCCTTACCTCTGTTTATATCACCAAAAGTTTGAAATCATCATTCAAAATCAATATTTTTGGTTGCGGCCTATCTTATTCTCTCAGCATTCCATTAAACAGTTTACATGCTTTGTCTACATTGTTGAATATTCTTGCACAACATAATGTCATGACTTGTTTGGTGGAGACTTCTTTTCTGGGAATTCATTTTTAAACTCCCTTTGTAAATGCCTTATGTCCCTAGCACTTGACTTCTTTGTATTTTAGGGTTCGAACCTTGAATGCAATTTGCATTTTATTATAAATCTACCAATTAGAAATCTAAAAATTTGAACTTTTTAAACCTTGTGTCTTCTTTTGAAATGGTGCTAGACCCAATTTGGTATCTTGTTCAATAGATATTTCTTTGATGTAGAGGCAATATGAATACACTTTTAAACACTAGAACCTGTTGATTAGGTACCAAGCACAAAGGACACACTTGCACTTACAAAGGACACACTTGCACTTCTAACCCTACTACTAAAGTAGATGGATCATGAAGAGATCCTTGAGACTTAGTTTCCATTTGTCTTGTTGTAAGCACAAATTTGGGTTCTTATCAGACCCAATCTATGCATTGGGCAAATCATGATCCTTGGTGAAATTATGCCAAACAACTGATGTGCTTTCTCAATGCATTCCACCTTCTCCTTTATTTGTAGTTTATTTGACATTAGTTCACATACAATTGGCACGACTCCATACTCTTATCTTAGTTATTGTGTGACCTGCAATGTCTTTGCCTTTTGTTTGAAAACCTTGAGACTTTATCTTTATTGCACTTTGGGGTCCAACCTCAAAATATAATTGCATTTCACGATTTGGACCTTGAATGCAAATATGCATTTGGTTATTTTCCCTTTTGACCTCAAAAAGCCATTTCTACAAAATAAACAAGGAGATATTAAAATATAAAAACTTTCCTTTGTTATCTCCTAATCATATTAAAATGATTTAGATTGATTTGCATTTAAAAGAAAGATATATCATCAATAACTAATTACAAATTAATCCATTTGAAGTTTAAATTTAAATATGAGCTTTGAAACTTGATTTAAACTTTAAATACTACAAATTGACCACTTTTTAAATCCATGCTTCGCTAAGTTTAAATAATTTTGAGCAAAATAAAAAATATTTTAATATTTAATCACATTGAAACAAAATTTGATTTAGACAAAAAATAATTTAAAATACCTCAACCGTTCTAAATATCAATCTTAAATGTACACACAGATCCAAATTTATACTTATAATTACACCGCAAAATGCCACCATTCAACTTATGACACCACACATTTGCAAATGTAACTCATTGCGATAATGTGACAATGATGCAAAGAAATGATAATTATAATGTGTTAAAATGTAATACACCAATCATGTGTAATACAATGAATTGTGACTTATGAAATGCAACAAATGTAGTAAAGTGTGGCCAAACAACGAGTGTGATAATGTGCAAATGGAAGTGACCCACAACAAAATATGATTGTGAAAAAGAGAAAATGCAATCTACGACATCAGTAATAGAAATGCGACAAATACAATCAAGTGCAATTAAGAAAAATTCACCAAGCAAAGCATGAACACCTAAACAATCAATCACATGCAACTGGGAGGAGTGCCAAGAATGAAATGCAACTCAATAAAATCGAAAAGAAGGGTTTTCATTTTTTAAATTAGGGGTGTGTTGTAAACCAAAACAATAGTAGTCTTCTCCTATTATTCATTAGGTTTTTGGTACCTAATATGTATTTGTGATTCTCTTTGTATGAGTGTTGTTAGGATGTCACACTCATTTCATGCTATTGGTGGTTGTTACTACTCTCTTTTGTGTTATTGATTGTGATTCTTTTCACATGAGTGTTGTTGAAGCATCACATTCATTTCATGACATTAGTGGTTGTTACCAAGTTCTCTTGTGTGTTATTGGTTATGATTCTCTTAGTATGAGTGTTGTCAGAGCATCACACTCATTACATGTTATTGGTTGTGATGCAATAATCATTGTATGCCATTATAGATTTTGATTGCATTGTGTATGATTGTTGGTGTGGTGTGATGCCTTGATCTTGTATCATCCCAGTATTATGTTATGCGTGTATGAATGATTGCCCAATCGACTTTCTCTTAGTATAAAGGGGTGGGCCTTAGGGTGCCACATGGTTGGGTGGTGTTGATCATTGTTGGGGCTAGCTAGATCTATGGCTATGATGGGAGAGCATGTAGAGTTAATTATATGATTATAATTTTGTTAGGCCTTCATTGTATCATTTATGTGAAATTTATAATTGAATTTTGTCACTCATTAGCTCAATTTGTATTGGATTCATGAATGAATTTTACATCGTGAACTATCCACATTTGGGATGAAGGTTTCATATTGCATTCTTTCAATTATTGTCATATGCTATGTTTGGATATTGTATATTGAAATGGAATCTTATGATGTGCTCATCTTGATTATGATGTGTAGTACCACAATCTTTTGCTCAAGATATTAACTATTAAAACCATACAAACAAGATTTTCATTATATAAAAGTGACATTAAATAGGACACACTACTCTCATATGTGCCCAAGCTATCATAACATGTAATGAGACACTTGGCATGCACAACAATGCACAATGAAAGGTGGCACAAGAGGAAGACTAAAAGTACCATGGGACAAAACACCATGGTTGACATGGAAAACTAGACATGGAAGAGAGCCAAGATTTCTAAGGTCACTGAAACCCCTACAACATCCCTACTAGACTACCCCTCTAATATCTTGGAGTAATGGGAAGCATAAGGTCAAAACTGCTAGAAGTTTAGACTTCAAGGAAGGACTTGCATAGGGTCAAACTTCCCTTTTAGCCTTGTAACTTGGATTTATAGGAAATACTTGTCATTTAGGTTTATTTCTTGAGTTGCAACTCACACTAAACACTACCACCTCACACTTCAACATCAAGCTGCAATTTGCAACTTGCAACACTTTCTTAAGTTTTGACTTCCAGCTTGCAATTGCATTATGCATCCATTCAAGCTTCAAAGTCCATTTTGTATATCACATGCAAAGTGTCTAACTCTGGACTCTAAACCTAGAGCAACCTTAGGTTTTAGAACCATTTGTAATTTTTGACCCTAGAGCAACCTTAGGTTTCAGAAACCATTTGTAGTTTCCATATCTAAAAAATGTAAAGGAACTATGGTTCTTGGGATTAGAGAAACTTCAAATTTTGGAAACCATTTTAAAATGAAAAGGAACTCCAAACCCCAGACCTCTAGCAACCTCAAACTTAAAAAAATGATTGCAACTCAAGTAGTATACAATGTATTATGGGACTCTAAACTCTAGAATTCCTACACTTTAGATTTTAGAAGCCAATTACAACTTGTAGTTTAGATTGGTAAACTTGGTTTGCATGCAATTCAAACTATCTAAGATGACTTGCAAAATAGAGTGTTGAAAAATAGCCAAGGAATAAAAATAGCAAGGTTCATTTTTATTGCTCAACAAGGCATAATGTTGTAGCAACCAAGATCAACTTAAAAAATCACAACCTTCCATAAACAAATATGCAAGATATTACTATCATACAAAAAAAGTGTGTTAAAATTACATAGAAGCATTTGCATATAAAGGAAAGTGTGAGGAGGTGATAAGGTAGGATTGAAAGATTGACTACCCCTCCAAAGGTGTGACACATGTGGGAACACTTGGAATAAGTGTGAGGAAACATGTAGAGTCCAGATGAGACGGGACAATAAAATAAAGGTCTCTCTAAATGAGCTTAAGTGTAGTGTGAATAGGAGCAACTAGGTAGGATAACAACTAGTTAGATAATAACACTTTTCACGCTAACACCCCCTTAAGTGGTACTTAGGGAGAAAGAAAAAAATACAAAGATGCATGGATGGGTCCTGGCAACAAGGCTTGATGAGGTACCCATGAACAAAAGACCTCTCACAAATGGAGAAAAGGAGAAAACCCCCTGGGAAAAAAACTCCTCTCCAAAAGAGAGAAAATGAGGACAAATAAACCTCCTTAAGGATGTCCCTAAAAGATAGGAACATGAAGAACTCCTAAAGCATGGAGAAGTTGTAAACTCTTTTGAAGAAGAACCAGTTTCTATTGGAATCAAAGAACCCTCCAATGAATGTATATCAGGATAAGTGAGGCACAAAACACTACATGAATGATCTCAACTACACTACTCAACCATATATGCATAGATGATAACAAGGAAAAATCTATGTAGTCAAAAAATATAGATGGTATGATGATCAAAGAGATAAAAAACACTACATGAGTGACCCCATCAACACTACTATATGTGCATGTGGTGCTCTATAAAGATACTACAATGTCACAAATATTGATTAACTAGAAAAGGTAGAAGGTCACCTCCATAAACAAGAATGTAAGAGTGTCTATATGGTATTAGTTCCATGTCATTAAAATGCATGGGTAACTAGCTACTACATTTTCCTAGCATATAGAAACAAAAATTGGATACATAGCTCACTCTACAATGAAACCAAAGAAGCATTAGTTTAACCATATGATACTACCCATAATGCTAACAAGGGAGAGGTATAGACAAATCAACTAAAATGTGGCACAAAGGTGTGCAATGGGATGTAGATGCAGCATCATGTCCAATATGATGTACATGCAACTAAAAAGGGTCTGCAACTAGCAAGGCACACACACATGAGGCTAAAATATCTTGAATTCTTCATTGTCATGGAGGGACACTCATTGGACAAAGTTGTGATGGCAAAGAACATGACACATACAAAACCCCATGGCATGCTATAAAATAGTGCAAGTACAAGACTGACACAATATGATGCACAATAATCCCCCCAAATAACAAAATTAGGTTTGGCACTTTATTTTAGTGTATTTACAAGCAAATGTGTTGTTGTAGAGTTCTGACAATTGTTTAAAAATAGGATTATTTTAGTTTTTGTCATGAGGTGATTACAAGATGACATAGTTCAAACATGCCTTACAACCCTCAAAAAAGACAAAAAATAAAAATTAAAGCCCCCCAAAATAAATAATGTTGTAAAGATGCCCCTAGGAAAAATTAACAAGATTTGAGTATAATTTGTGCAAGTTGGAAGCCCAAATTGACCATTTACAACACACAACAATTTTATAAATTTCTAGGAAAATAGGCATTCCAAGGGAAAAAAAAATACATATACCATTAGATTCCTTGCATTTTTTTGATAATTTTAAAAAAGTTTGCAAATTTTTGATAACATGTGAAAAAGTCACGCCTCATCGAAAAAAGGGCAAAAAAGAGTGAAAATGAACATTTTGAGGCAAAAACAAAAAAATATAGAAATATTGGTAGAAATTAGTTCCATCACTATGAAGTTCTCAGAAAGAGATTTTTAATGCCTATAAGAAGTAAAAAATTTGACTTCATACACCCAAGTTATGGTGAAAAGAAAGAATGTCATCTAGCAGCATTGCATAGGCCTTGGTGGTTGTGTGGTGGCTGTAGAGTGGCACTGCTCCCTTAGATGGAGTGGTGATGGTGCCAGGTAGTGGATGGGCAATAGAATCACCCAGTGGCGGGCTAGTGGTGGATTCATGACAATAGTCTTAGACTATGTGTCAATGCAATAGTGTGGACTTTGATGGAGGTGATAGTGCTGACAAGTGGTGGTGGTAGCTAGACCATCACTTGCTAGGCTAGTTGGAACCTAGGGCTAAGTCCCCCACATGACCATGCACTAAAATAACACCTAAACCCTACGTGTAGAAACATTGATGGCTGTGTAATACTTGATGAGTAGATCCAACACACACTAGTACAAAAAGAGCAATATATTACTAAAAAAGTACCAAAAACTACTTATAAATGACCAAACATGGTCACGTGACCATTAGTAGTTTATTGCCAGTCATTTATAACATGACCAAATTGATGACTCAGCCATTTTTAGTCATTTATTGGTTGTTTTGATTGATCTATTTGGCAGTAATTTTAGTCGTTGATTGCTGTAATCTGGTCACTTATTTAGTCATTTATTTTTCACTGGTATATTTAGTCATTAATTTAGTCATTGATTGTTGTTAACTAGTCACTTATTTAGTCATTTTTATTCACTGATTTCTATCCATTAGTAGTGTACTTAGTCATTAATTTTAATCATCATTTTGATCAATTTGGTAGTATATTTAGTCATTTTTATTCATTGATTTAACATTGGTCATATATTTAGTCATATTTATTTACTGTTCACTAATTTATTTCAATTGGTAGTATATTTAGTCATATTTATTCACTGTTCACTGATTTCCGTCAATTGGTAGTATATTTATTCATATTTATTCATTGTTAATGATTTCTGTCAATTGGTACTAGATTTAGTCAATTTAATTATTAATTGACGTCAATTAGAAGTATATTTAGTCATTTTAATTGACTGATATTTGAGGATTTAAACATAAAACACAGAAATACACATCATAATCATCAATTAATTGCATACAATATAAAGACAGCCATTGAGAAGGCAAAATCACTGAACTTTATTAAAAGAAAGGCGTTCTTATAGCTTGCACAAGTCTAAAATATTTATCTTGCTTGAAAAATGCATAGAAACAAAATATTACAATGTTTATTTTCAGTCACAAGACCAAAAATCTGATCGAGTTACAATGCATAGAAATGACAAGAAAGAATTAACTTCTCCAAGTTTACAATGCTTTGCCAAAAAGTGAACTGTCAGTAACTAATTCTCAACTAGCCTAACTACTGCCACAGGTCATCTAATCCACCCCATTAGTCTAGTACTTGTCCTTCTTGATTGCAACCAAAGGAAATACATTGTCATATGTAGTTAGGTCTATGATAGGATATTCATAATGTGAAAAATGGATTAGATCAGGGTTCCTTAATGAAACATCACTATATTCTTGTGTCTTGTACTGTCATCAACACTACTTATGGGACATGTTTTTATTGAGTTTGAAGATATCAGGTCCTCTTAGGGCATGGAATTAGATTTTTCCTTCATTAATACATCTTCAAAAGCCTCTTTTTGAGTCTAAACCGTTCAGTTACCTTGCCTCTATTACATTGGACACTTGGTAGGTAGTCATATATATTTAGTGTCCTTGGTCTTCACTACTCATTATGGTGATTGAACTATGCATACTTACTTTCTAGATGATTGCCCTACAACTTTCATATACTTGCCTTTTAATTAATGCTAACACTACAGCCCTCCGATCCTTTGTTCATGCCACTGAAACCATGTTTACTGTGCCTGTATCCCTGGGAACCATTGACAATTGCCACTCACCATGAACATCTTACCTCTATACACTCATTATCTCTTTGTTATAGAACAATCACCCATAAGTACACAGAATTTAGACTTTCACTTGTAGATTGTCATAGGTCTATGAAACTGTCATATTCTTGCAACTATACTACCATGTAGAATATATGCCTTGTAATAATAGTATTATTAGTGGCTATCCTTTTTTCTATTTAAGACTTCTATAAATTTGTCTACTAGTTGCTTCCAAAGTCTTGATGAAATGCTAACATTGTCACCTTTTGACTGTAATCTTCCTCATTGATCTTTGTCCATTGTCAACTACCCTTCCTTTCTCAAAAACTAAAACACCACCCTTGATCACAGCAACTTAAGACTCATCTCACTTTGTCTATGGTATGAACTGTGTACTTTATATCTTGCTCACTGTCATTTATGCTCCTTGAGTCTTCATGATGACATCTCATATATGAATCTCTCTCCTTTATGAAGCTCTCTTGTTTATGCTCCTTGAGTCTTCATGTCTGTCTTCATGACTGAGTGTTGATCATGTCCCATATATGAAGTCTCTCCTTCAATGTAGCCAATAATAACCCTAGAATCTTTTCATAAAGGCATATAAGGCAGTGATGTTGAATGTTTAGGGAGGAAAAGCAACATAAAATCAAGTCCAAAAAACCCATAAGACTTAAATATGTGTCTTTGCTTTGAAAAATGTGTTACAAAGTGTGTTTCTCAATGTTGTGACTGAGAAAACTGAGTTACAATGGCTTTTTTTGCTTATATAGCTCCAAAACAGACAAAAAACACTATGATCCTTGAAAAACACATTCAAACTATTGCATAAAGTAGTGGGCCAAGCTATCTAATAGCTAGTACATGATAAACATCAATTATGTCATTTTTTTCAAATATTTTAGTGGCCACCGTGTGAAGGTCCCTTCTTTCTCTTTCAGATGGACATCTCGATCTATTTTGTCTTCATAAGCAAGGGGTATGTTACTTGTGACCTTTAAAATATTTACATTTGCATCTCCTATTCCTTTCAATTTGACTCCATGTACAATAGATAGTGACTGAATCGACCCAATGCCCATAGACGTAGCACCATCACTAGGATCCAACACCCAAACTTTATCCCCTTCTTAGAGTTTATCAATATTAAATGTCTACAAAAACAAAAAAAAATACACATTATATTGAGATACAAAACACACATTATATTGTTTTTGACAGCTGTATGTAATGTCTTATGTCTTGGAACAAATCGATTTTTGTATGTGCTTTTTTTGATTCTGTTGAATAACAAAGAAGTAACTTTTTACTTTGAAAAAAAAAAAAACTAACCCATTGCGAGGTACAAACAAATGGAGGGAAAGACTACAATAGTGCTAGACTGTACGAGTACTTTAGAAAGAGACATGGATTGGCAATGAAGTCCCCCCAATTGAGGACCATGACATCCACGAACACAATGCACTAATGCATAGTCAAAATCTATGTATGCACTCTATTACAACTAAGCTCTAAGCTTCCATATGTAAGTTATATGTTCTCCCTTATTTCCATATTCTATGGATACTAGCTAATTACACTTCACTACTATTCTAATCGGCTTCTATCAAATAGGTAATGATTACCCTTATTTACATAATATAACAACCATTACTTACTTGAATAGTGCTTACTTGCATGTGGTTTCATAGCACTCACCTCGAGTTCAGTATGACTACTACTATGACTATCATGTGCATGCTCATCAAGTTCATCATCATAATTATCACTATCAACATTGACATGAAGTTGTACAGTTTTGTAGAGAGCTCTATTGACATGGCCTTATTCTTTTTGTTCTGCTTTCATATAATTGCTCTGCATGTGGTTTAATCATCATGCAAAAATTAATATAAGTCAAGTAAAGAATGCCAAAGCTATAAATTTTTGTCCAAAAGAACATTCTAAGCATGAAGAATTAATGACAAAACATTGGGACATATTAACTTACAACTTAAAGAATGCAAAAGCTATAATTTTTTGTCCAAAAGAACATTTCAAGCATGAAGAATGACAAAACATTGAGACAGATAACTGACAACTATTATATTACCTCAACTTTAGTATAACTATGACAACTATGCTACACATTCTTGTCCAGTTCATCATAATCATCACTATCAATATTAGCAGCTCTGTTGACATCATGAAGGCATTTTTGCTTTCCTGCTACTTTGAAAAAATTGCTCTACATGTGGTTTAACCATCATGCAAAAAAATATACAAAGCATTCAATAGTCAAGCAAAGAATGCAAGCTATAAATTTGTCCAAAAGAACATTTTCTGGATCACTCCACTAATAAAGAAACTGGGTTGGATTCTCCTACGCTCAAATTTCAATAATCTACATATTAAGAGGCATTTGTATACAAAATTGCCAAACAAGAAGAAATGAGATCAATAGAGCCTCTTACCTCATTTGAATCTGTGGATTTATGCTCATTCCATGCAGAAACTATAGGGTTAACAGAGGCAACCAACTGCGAAACTTGCTGACTGAGACTGTATATGCAATTCAATACATGTTGGTACCCTTCATTTGAGTTGACATGATCTAGAGAGGCTGATCCTACTAGGCATGTAATAGATGGTTGTGAAATCTCTGTTGATGAACTAGATTTTCACTTCATCCTACTCTTAGATTTACTAGGATCTAGTGTTGCCATATAATTGACTATATCTTCTATACCTGCTTCTCTATTACTGTTTTCCACCTAAAATACAATGTCAATTTCAACATATAGTCAGTTCAATAAAAAATCAAAATAAATAACACAATGTAAATTGAACCACAAAGCCATACACTTCAAATTTGTCCATTTTGGCCTGCAACCCGCCTTGGCCAAATGTATATCTATCTCTCACATTATCTCTTTCTCTCTTGCCTTTGTTATCTTTGCCAAATATTCTTCGAAATGCATAGTTTCTTTCAATGGCTTCCACTGTTTGGGACATAGAGTGGAGTCTAACCTCTCTTTTCCCTCCATGATTATTTTTTTGCAATTGTACCTAAAATTGTTCATCAAAATTCTCATCTTTTGCTTGTAATATTTTCTAGAGATTTGTCCACCAGTAGTCTCAAAAGCATTTTCCATTTTTTGTATAACATTTTCCACAGTTCATGGATCTTGCTCTGCAAAACTTGATTTCCAAATATCCAAATAGGCCCTACACCTTACACCCAACTCGGAGGCCCACTTTGCAGTATTTGGCTCAATGGGCTCACCATCTCTCGATACCTCAAGTAAGAATGGCTTCTTGCCTTCTAATTTTCTTAGTTTTACATTCCTATCTGTAGATCTGTACAAATCTTGACTCAATCATTGTCTTTTGACAAAAGCATCCACATCTTCTATTAAACCACTACCAGTAAATCTAGCTGATCCACTAGTTCCATCAAAAGTTCTAGATGCAACAGGTGCACTCTGAGGCACAATAGATGCAAGTGGTCTCTCTCCATGACTTTCATTAACCAGAACTTCATACTCCTTGACCACATCAGGTGTGGCATCAATATGTAGATCATGAGTACCAGTCTCTAGATTTCACTTCAAACACATCCTTTAATCTTGAATAAATCATTTATAGACCTGTTGTTCCTTTAATGCTCTGGTGTTTTTCAATAATCTCTCTTAGGCTTTGTTCTAAGAGATCATCACAATGTTGCACATCACCATGTGCTATATCAGGCTGCACATCAGCATATGTTATATCAGGCTAGACATGATCATCATTGCAACTATTGTTTTCACCAACTACATTTGTTGAATCACAAAAGCGGTGGCTTCTACAAGATGGCGGCACTGTATCTTTTCTTTCCTTTTATTTTTTTGCTACATTTTCTTTGCACTCTTTTTGTTGCCTATAAAACAACAAATAATATCATATTATGTCTTATATACATAAAGCTCTTGCCTATAAAATTTCATTAAACACTATTAAACAAATAATATACTACTTAGTGGATTTACAACTTGCCTGTTTGTCAAACCAAGTCTCAATAAATATTCATTATTCTTGGCCACTTTTTCTCTACAAAGGCGCTCATAATCTGTTAGTGAAGTTTCAACATTATGATCAGTATCATCTAATTTGTGCCTTACAGCCCTTCTCTTCATTTCTTGAAGTCCAAATAAAAAATAATGTATAAATCAACAACTTGAATTAGTAAAACTTTATTGAGTTCATAAGTTGATAACTGTTGACTTTCCAATCTGCTGATAACTACAAATGAAAACTTAAAATAGAATTCAGTTTACAGATTAAAAAGAATTTGTAGTCAAAAACCAAGAAGATGTTTACAATTACAGGTATCAGACAAATTTTCCATGAAGGAAAAACATAGTCTAGTTCATCATGAGGTGTGTTAGAACCATTCAAAATTTTACATAGTCCCATTTTGTTTCATACATTTTCCTTCCATAAATCCATAATTAGGGATTCATATTCCTTTTAGAATTGTTCCAGGAGTCATTTATGAGCATCTCATATCAGGTCTATGTGAAAGAAATTTATATATTTCACCATTGATGTGTTTTTGTCTCTTACCACAGCACTGCAGTACATGCAAACAACCTTGGCAAGAGTGCGGGAATTAGAGGATGTGAATACACAGTTACCGCTTCCCTGCAACATGTAGAAAATTCAGTTGTGGTATAAACTCAAGCGGCACATAATATGTTACTGTGCGCCCACGACAGGTAAGGAGATGACCGGTGACAATGCGGTAGGAAGGAGTCATGATTAAGTGTTCACCACACGCCCATGATGGTTTCAAGTCGAGTATGTGGTGTTGCGGTATAAGGAGTTCAAGTAACCGGTAATGCTACATATTGCAGCATTGTGATGCTAAAAACTTTGACTGACGGTAATGTGGTAAACAACGAATGGGAGACCAAAGGCTCCTACGGCCCTGTGACAGTCAGGCCAAAGCTTGGCGGTGGTATGATAAAAGACATAAGGGATAACATGTATCCCACCATCCCACGGTGGTGTACAAAAAGGCTTGTGGGGTGGTGGTAAGTGGTGAAGATGAATGTAACAGTCCAAGAGGTCCCACGATTGCCCTAAGTTGGTCTTGCGGTGATGCAATAAGGAATTAAATGTCAAAATGACTTCAGTGCTACCCCACAATGGTTATCATTGATGTCTGTGGGATTCTAGTTTTTGAGGAAAGGACTGTAAGTCTTGAAATACTTGCCCAGCCATTGGATTTGATTAAATCAACGGTCTGTGTTTGAAAAGAATTGAATGCTGAGATTTGTTGTTTTTGTGGCACGAACTAGGTTAATGGCGAAATGACCAGCTTCATGGCATGATAAAACTTGGGATTTATTTGTATTTCTTCATTCCAGTGAATTTAGTGTTGATTGAAGAAGGCAAATTCAAGCTTTGTGTGCTCTCCTCAGGCATTTTCCAACTGGGTAAGTCTGCCCTATCACTCTTTTGCATAAAAGTTGGTGTTTGGTTTGTACTATGTTTTCAACTAGTTTGGTAAAGCAAGTAAAATATCAAAACCCTAGTTCATAGAGGCACTAAAATATGGCACCTAAAAATTCTGAGTCTATGAGTAAGAGCATTGATCCCCCATGCTCCCAAGAAATGATCCCTTCAACAATCATTGTTGGACATCCAGCCAAATTCAGTTGACAAGGGGTCTAAGAAATTGTTCAAGGATGTTGCGGAAGGATGTTAGGATCCTGCAATCCCTATGTTTGGATGGAACCTTTTTTGGTATTTTTATGGAAAGAAAGATGGATAGGGACCAGTTGGAAACCCATGGAATTTGGATTTGGCAAAGGTTGTGGTGCCAAATGTATTTGTTGATATGGATTTGATTAGAACATTGGCACAACACTATCACTTAGCCACCAAAACAGTTAGACTACCAAATGGGTCACCATTAGTGGCTGTGGACAGGAATGCAATCATAGACTACTTCATGTTGAGCAAGCAAACCCTCACACAAGTAGATCTGCAGAAGAGTGAGCAGGAGTACAATAGTTTGAGAAAAACACACAGAAGGGATGAGGTGCTCATGCACATGAGGAAAGGGGCAAATAATAGAAGAATTGAAATCCCATCCACTACAATTGAACCTTTCTCTGTTGAAGATTTTGCTATCTATTTAAAAGAACATATTTTTCTTTGTGTCAGCTCTTAGGTATTGATGCCCAAGGTAGAATGTTTGTCAACTTAATGATGATGGCCATGAGAATTCAAACTCCAGAAGCTAATGTTGAATATGATCTTGCAACATTCATTGAAAAGAAATTGCATGATGGATTTTTGAAAATAAGAGAAATCAAAAAGCCCATAGATTTCAAATACTACTCTTTGTTATGTCATTTGATTTTGTATCAAAATAGAAGGAAGTGGCCCAACAGAATGGATCTGAGCATGATTGATGAAAATGGACAAAGATTGCCAACATAGTGTTGGTGTTATAAATGGGATAGCCATTGCAAGAATTGTGACTATGTTGTGTTTCGTGATGATTTCTCAATTAGAATAATGAATTCTCTTGCCTAGATTGACAAAAGAGATCAGGGAAATGTTGAGGCCTCTTGCCCATAGGCCAGAATAGGGTCATAGTCATAACTATGCTGATTGGTTTTTCTTGCCAGTTCATACTATAATCAGGGTATATGGGTGTACTCAGCCACCCCATGTATTGCCCAAATTTGTGCTAGACAGAATTGCATTCCTTGAATTCATGTGGCAAATGATGTTGATGGAGAAGGATGTAATGAAGAAACAAAATAAATGCACATTTCTTCCTGATTCCACAGTGTTTGGTGATTGGTCCATTGGTTTTGATACTTTAGAGGATTTGCAAGCCTATTTGAAGGCTAAATATTCTTTGAAACCAGGTGTAGAGAGGGTTTGTGATCCAGAGGACCATATGAACTTTGTTAGACAAACCATCCTCACAAGAATAGGAATATCCCATCAAATCAACTTTGATGAGGATGTGATCAGAAATCTTGTCACCTTTCAAGAAGTGTATAATAGGGTAAGAAAATGGAAGATTTTGAAAAGAATTGAGGATGATAGGAGAAAACAAAATCCTAATTTTGTTGCATTCTTTGTTGAAGAGAGGGACCCTTTGAGAAGAATAGATTTGATAATTGGCAATTTTGAAAGAATATATAGCAAGTTTGAGAAGCAGCCTTCAAAGGCTACCAAGCTTAGTGTCAAAAGACCACCAGGAGTTGTGATTCAAGAGCTTGCACTAGATGCAATGTCACTATAGCATCCAGGTCATGTCCCTAATTCACCACCTGCCAAAAGGCAAAGGATTGAGGATGTTTCTCCATTGGTTCCATATGAATTGAGCGAAGGATGGGGTGACACTGATGAAGTGGCTAGTATTCTGAGAAATATGGGAGATAAAGGAGAAATAGATCAGCCACCTATTGGCCAAGAAATAGAAGCACACAAACCAGAGGCCAGAATGGTTGAACAAGCACAAGGGGAGCCTGAATTAGAAGAAGATGAAAGCATTGTGGCTTCTATGAGATTAATGGGGGATGATGATTTAATTAATTCTCTTGAATTCAAATATATTTGGCTTAAAATGAAGATGAAAGAATTTCAAGAACAAGTGGAAATAAATAAAATGGGTGCTAATGAATCTCAACATGACCAAATTGTTTCACAAACTTCCAAGAATATGAAAATAGATGAAATAAGTGTTAGCCCTGATGAGGCTAGACAAATGGTATTAAGGAGAAACATGCTGATCATTCCCAGGATTGAGTTGAAGAAAATATTTTTGTTAGACTAAGTCAGGAATCAAGATGACCCCATGCTAGTTTTTGAATTTGACTATGAGGAAGGTGTCACTAGTTGTGGTTACAATCCAAAAATAGAGAATTTGGCAATATGGGCAACACAAAAGAAAATTAGCAAACCAAGATTACTTGATGTGGTCAAAGAAATAAGGGGAACAACTATGGTCAAGACATTCCAGGACACTTCAACAACTAAAGTAGCTACCCTCACTATGCATACTGCAATGTTCACATGAGCTGCTGTTGTAAAGCTAGAGCAAATATTGTTTGATTATGAGAGAACTTAGATGGAGATGAATGGTGAGGTAAATAGATTGTATCTTGAAAATGTAAACCTAAAAAAATAACTGAAGGGTGAGAGTTCTTCTTAGATTCAAGTCATTGTGCCAATTCAAACACTTGTGCCACAAGAGACCAGTGATACTATAGTGACTACTAAACAATTCAATGTTTTGAAATTGAAGTTGGAAAAATAAATTGAGGAATTGAAAAGCCAAAACGAGAAAACAAAGAATGAGGCAAAATTGAAAAATGTTGAAGTGTTTGAGAAAATTTTGGAATATAGAGTGAAAATGGTTGTTGACAAGTTGAGAGATGTGCATGAATACTATTCTTCCTTGTCTCAGGCCATGGAATGGTTGAAAGTAATTTTTTTTGTTTTAGATCCCTTGTATCAAAGATGGCAGTCAACACATCACACACTGATCACTCTGTGTAAAGTTCTACAATGGAATCAAGATGCTCCTACAGCTATAAAGCCAACAGAGAAAATGGTCAAGATGATATTGGATGAGTATCAGTATGTGAATGGTGAGAATCAAAGAATGCGAGCAAAGATTGATTCTTTTGCCACTTTCAAACACTAGTTCATTCCATCAATCCTAACAGAGAATGAAAAGATCAAGGATTTTGATGCGTGGAAGGATGAATTTGGTCATACAGTTTCTAAGGTCATGGAATTTTTGAAAAAGGATGAAGATATCAATATTCTAAGCTTCAACATCATTCTGGACAGAGTAATTGCTTTGGATGCTAGATATACAAAGTTTGTAATTGATGTCAAAGCATTGCTGGACAAAAGGTGGAAGGATCACCAGGCCCACTTGCTCTAAATTCAAGATTATAAGTGGCCTAGTGATTTTACTATGTTTGAATGGCAGGAGAAGTATCTTCAAGCTGATGAATAGACAGACTGTACGTGCAGGGGAGCAACAAGCATCATGGCCTCATGACTACACAATATACCAATGGGAGCAAGAGTATTTGGCTCCTCCAAAAGAATAGGGCCTTGAAGATGTTGCAGTGGAAGAACTGAGCCTTCAAAAACTCTATCATGGAGAGGGGGAATTTTCCAGATCAGGATGATCACAGGTCTCCTATGTTGATTAATGGACTACAAGTGTATTGCAAGTGTTGCGGGCTTCCAATCAATATTGTCTACTTTCTCTGTTTTCTCTTAATTATGTTTTAAGCAAAATTAATGTTTAGTTTATATAAAGAGGCATGAATTTTGAAAAGATGCCATATTTTGTAACGGTTTGAAGCTTTTTGCTTCTCTTATAAAAGAGAAACCAAGACTGAATTTTGATATCATCATCATAGGCATTTATAGAAACATATATGATGAGACTTCTATTATATTGTAATATCTATTTGAAGCAATCAATGGAGAAGAAGATTTAATCTGGTGCTCAAATTTTGGTTAAGATATCTAAGAGATCATTTCTTTGTTTCTAATGAGGAGGCTTAGTTCACCTAATGTTAAGATATCTATATGTATTATTAAATCACAGATGTTCATCATTGTTTCCTTCACACAAGAATATTCAATGCATGTGGAGACTAGAATCTTTATTACAAACTAAATCTATCATGTGGGACATACAAGAAAAATCTAGCATCTAGAAAACACATAGGACATATAAGAAATTATATTCTAACTAGACAAAATTAATTTCAACCAAAGTAAGAAAACTAAGAAGAATGATTGAACCTAACTTTAAATGTACTTCAAATCAGTAGTGAACATCTCAGGTTTAATTGTATACAATGTACTAGAAGAATAATGATGATTACATTCAAAAATGCATCAGTAAAACAATAGTGAATAAGCATACCTATACTCAGATCTTTATTACATTCAATAATAAATTACACCATACATATAACCAAAGTTTAGGTGACAAGCTAACCTCTTAAGGTGATAGGCTAGTTAAGGTGACACAACATCATCATAATCATTTGCATTGCCAACAAGATCAGAATCTTAATTGCTTGTGTCTACATCTGCTTGATTTTATTCCTCATCCTCATCTGTGACATGCTGCTCATTCTCTTTCCCAATCTCGACATTGGTAATCAAAATCTCTTCTTCAAACACTCCATCATCATCTTCATCCACTTCTTTGAATGTTTCTTGTAAATTAACATATTGCCCACCAAGCATTATATCGACAACTTTCATGAATTTTTATTTGGAACGAGACTTTGTTTGAATGACATATGATCATTCTAGGCTTCTTACATCATCAATTAGAAATGATTGGTTAATTTGAAGAGGGGAAACATACGACTCATCCATCTCTGATAAAAATTGCCCTGTAATTGTGTGTACAAATCCATACTCATCAAATTGTACTGTGGATGGTCAGATCCACTTACATTTTAATAAGATAGGACTATTTTCACCAAAATCCACTTGAATAATTTCTTGGATGAATCCAACATAAAATTTCTTCTCAATTTCATGAAGAAATTTAGCACTAACAACACAATCACAATTTGTCTTTCCTTTGTCTTTTTCTTCCACTCTTAAATGACTACCATAGGCCCACATTCCACTAAAACACATAGCCCATACATGTGGAGATTGTGAAAGCTCACTTTCCCTCGTTGTTACATCTTGACCTTCTTCTTTTACATGACTAATTGCATTAGCAATTCATTCTTCAAATTTTGGAAAAGAATCACCTCCAATCAAATCATGACGTCTACACTTTTGTGGTCGATGTTGCATCCAGGTTTGATTCTCTTCTTCATATTTTATACATAGAATATTAATGTACAAATAGTAAGATTAATAATATAAATGTGTAAATGCAATTGAGTAAATAAATTATTGTGTAATTTTTTTTTACCTATGCCACTTATCGAACGAAGTTGTGTTTTGAAGAATATAGGCATGTATCACACTTCTTTCTTGATGTGATAGCTTGGAGCAACATCCATTGCCTTCTAATACTTCACTTGCAACTCTTTCATCTTCGTCATCATCCCATACACATCGATTGACATTTTTAAAATCCTTCATATATTCTGTGCAAAATCCCATGGCCTCTTACATTGAATATCCCTCAGACATGCTGCCTTCTGGTTTTGGCCTAGTATGAACAATTTTTTTCAAAACCTTCATATATCATTCTATAGGATACATCCGTCTTATTATTACTGGGCCACAATGCTCTAGTTCATATTCTAGATGTATCAAAAGGTGCATATAAATGTTAAAGATTGTTGGTGGAAATTCCCATTCCAATAGACAAAGGACTTCAACAACCTCCTCCCTCAAACTATCAAAGTTTGAAGGATCTAATATATGTAAACTCATTCTCTTTAATATTAGGCCCAACCTTATAATTGCCAATCTTGGCCCCTTTGCCAAACTTGATATATTTACCACAATAGGTAAAATATTCTCAATTATGACATAATAGTCATGGGTCTTGAGGCCTCTTAAGCCATTAATGTCAGTTTGGCTTCTAATACTACTACTTACATATCTAGTGGGAAAGCGAGTTTGAGACAACAACTATAAGAATTGTACATGTTGTTCCTTTGTCCAAACATAAGGAGCACTAGGTTTTCTATATTTTTCATCAGTACATTTTTCAACCCAAAGATTTCGACGAATCTTTAGTTGTCGAAAGTCTTCATGTGATGAAACAATATCCAAAGCACCAAAAAGAGTTTCTATAATAGCATAGGCTATATTTTTCTCAGTATGCATAAAACCAACAGGATGCCTAATGGCTATATCCTTAAAGTATGGCAACTTATAGAATATGCACAACCTTTTTACACCACTTTCACTACATGGATCATATCTACTACCAGCAATCCCATCATTTTCAATAAAGGACATTCTTTTTTGTCCATTCTCAACAATGTAATCACTTGTTATTAGCAATGGTGCTTCATGATTCTCTTCTTGACCATTGAAACATGTTTTTTGTCGATGATATGGATGATCCATTTTAAGGTAAGCATGATGTCCACAATAAATACACTTACACAAACTTCTTGAGTGCCTCACAAAATCCTTAAAGTTGCAAGTAGGACATCCATGGTATCCATGAACACTGAGACCAAACAATGTGCCATATGCAGGAAGATCATGAATCGTAAACAATAAGGAAGCTCTTAAAGTGAATTTGATTGAATGACCATCCCTTAAAGATTGAATTGCTTCAATTCCTTTCCACAATTCCATTAGCTCATCATATAATGGCTCTAGATAAGCATTGATTGCATCTGAAGTTAAACTTTTCTTTCTTGATATAATCAATGATAGCATTAAGAAAAATGGTTTAGTTGCTAACCATGGAGGCAAGTTATAATTTATTAAAAACACTTGCCAAGTTGAGCATTTAGTGTTAAGGGAAAATTAGAGTAAACACGAATAATCAATATATCAATATCAATAATACCCAAAACTCAACAAATATGGAAATAATCAAGATCAAACAAACAAAGATAAAATCTTTGTAAATCTCAATACTTCATAGCTTCCATTGGTTGCCTATTTCAATTGATCTTGCCTGTATGAATAAGGCCCTCAGAGAGTGCACTTCCTTGCTATTCCAAGATTGTCAATGGAGAATGGCCATGATAGTGCTTTGTAATGAAGATGAGCTTCACAACAATGGTAGTGATATGGTAACAAGTTGATCGCAAGCAAATGGAATGACTTGGGTGCCAAAGGTGTGCTGTAATTCCTACATAGTAACGATACTAAAAGTTTGGATGAATGCAATGCAGGAATTGGGTTCAATTTATAGACTCACGAGAGATAGGATCAACGGTATAGAATGGTTGGGAGGATGTGCATGAATAGAAAGAAGACAAGTGTCACACAAGCTATTTTGTTTGAGTTAACTGCTTTCTTTTATAAAGATAAGAATTGATTTCATAAATTAGAATGTTTTTTTCCTAATTTAAGAGATATTGATAAAAAAAAGGTTGATTGAGTCAATTAACTCAACTTGTGATTTGTTTTTGCATGATTTGAGAGAAATTAAATAATAAATTATTTAATTTTGTGCGCATGAAGAAGAAGATTTATTTTTAGAAGATTTGGAAGATATTTCAAGAATTTAGAAGATAAGAAAGCAAATTAAATAAATAAATTTATTTAATTGTTTGTGCATGATTTGGAAGAATAAATAAAATATTTTATTTTATTTTATTTTTAGAGATTGAGAGAATTTAAATAAATTTGATTAATTTATTTAAATTTGGAGGAATGAATTTGA
The DNA here is from genome assembly GCA_027924645.1 of Cunninghamia lanceolata. NCBI lineage: Eukaryota > Viridiplantae > Streptophyta > Pinopsida > Cupressales > Cupressaceae > Cunninghamia > Cunninghamia lanceolata. The sequence continues at coordinate 6,462,631 of BSBN01000578.1, read as the reverse complement.
CTTAAATTAAATAATTAAGAATTATTTAATTGTTTGGAAGAATTTGGAAGAATTAAATTAAATAAAGGATTTTATTTAATTTTGACTTTAGAGGAATATGAATCAAATAAATAAATTTGTTTATTTATTTATTGATAGAGGAATTAGAATGAAATAAATGTTAAGAATATTTATTTAGACCGAGATGTGTCATTTTTAGGCATATACATTTTGCCCCTCTTCAATGTAATGCAGTTTACAGCGTTGCTTCAAAGAATAAGAATTCTGATAACAATACATGCCCCAATTTGCCCCTGGTATAGGTTACGATGATAGGATGCCCCCTCGGGAGATTGGATGGGAAGAAGGGCAGAATAATATATTATTTTGCTAGCATTCCAGGGGCAAGCAAGGGAGACGTACCCAAATCAGAATCCAAGAAGGGAGCTCCTCAGTGGAGTTGAAACCCACATGTCAAGGTTTAATGAATAGGCCCACCTGGTTGTAGAAGTACGGCCCACCTTCAAAAGCCCAATTTCTATTAGCAATACAAGAAAAGTCCACCATGAAGAAATTGTTGGCTGCCAACATAATATCAAAATCCTCGTCAGGGTTCCAGGTCTTACAAACCCATGAATCATGAAAGGGGAGCAAAGCCCACATCCCGATGAACTTGCAAATCAACACATGCTTGTTGTAGTACTCCACGTCTTCCACCACAGAGTCTGGTTGTATCACAAGCTTCGGTCATTCCTGTGATCTCTCCAAACACCCATTTACTTTGTGTACCTAGACACCACCATTCCTTGTCAAACCCTCATCAGGGTTACCCAAATTTGCAAAGCTTTGACTTCCTCCAAGAAGAGAAGAACTAGATTAGACTTGTCCACCGATGCATGTAGCTCCATTAGAAAGAAAGAAAAACCCCCGTTTCGATAACGAGATCACTAGGGGCAACGAAAAAAACACTAAGCAGCTCCATAGAAAAAGAAAAACTCAAAAGAAAAAAGAATCAAACCCCCACGTAAACATGCAAGCACCCCCCACCAGAAATATGTGCCTCCATATACCGCCCCACACACATACAGGTGCAACCGATCAGAAAAAGAAGAAGAAATCGCATCCTATTACAGTCCGCGAGCTTCCAAACCCCCGTAGCTCCCCTTACTCATCATCCTATCTATCCAAACAATAGATGACTAACGTCCAAATTCAAAACCTTTAGAAACCTTAAGCAAGTTGATATTTTTCATTCCAAAAGAAATCTTGTTTATCATTTGTGTGGATTACATAACTTGATAAAATAGGTTCACTTAAAAGAATTTTCTCCTTATAGTCATCATGCTAGACTAATTAAAATGGGATGTGACAAGTTTAAATAGAGAAATACCTTTGTTTTACCAAGTAAACTCTCAAGGAAAATTGGATAAGATATTCCTTGCACACACACAAGAACATTTACAACCTTTACCAAGATCCAATCTCACTTTTAGAAATCCTCAAGAAACCATAAGAAAATTCTTTGCAAGAAGCATGAACTCATAGAAAAATGGAGAGGAAAAGAGAGAAAAATGCATCAATGTTTGGAAAAACCCTTCACTTTTCCCTTTTCCTTTTTCAACCAAAAATCCATAAACCCCAAAATCATATTCTTTTCCTTTTCACATCATAACAAGCTATTTACAAATGGTTATTTTTTAATCTTAGATATTTTTTATTAAAGGTAAAGAGAGGTTTTGAAAGGGCTCCTTCCCTTTTATAAGAGAGAAAAAATAGTGAAACAACAACAAAGCATTAGCAAAACCGCCTTTAGAGGAGAAGGCCAAAAACTAGGCAATAATGCCTAACAAAAGTAGCATAAAAATAGTTGTGGGATAGCAAGAAAACAAACAATGAATAAATTACAATTGGTTTAGGGACATTGTGACCTCCCATTCCTCTTTTAGGAAATTTAGTTGTTTTCAAACAAAGTCTATGACTTCCACCGCCTAAGTCATCATCTCCTTGGTCCTTTGACCCTAGATCCTAGCACTATAGTTGGCCTTCCTTGAAGAAGATTGAGATCTAAAAAACTCCTAGAGCATCTTTAAATTATTATCACTATTGTGTATTGTGTATAGGTAAAATCAAGATTATAAAAGATCAAACAATGAATAACAAATAACTCAATCCTATAACCTTCAAAAGATCGATCTAAATGATAACCAAATTAATGAATATGCAAATCAAAACAATAGAAAGCTATCACCTAGACTGTATTGATCTCTTGGTTCTTTGTGGATTGCTCAATTGATTGTGTACCCATGGTTGCAACAAGTGGACGTAGATGAATGATATTAGTGCTCAAAGATTTGATGTGCTCAATGATGTGGTATAATGCTCAAAGTGCTTAAGAATGGCTAAAGATTAAATGATCGATGAGGATTTGTTATGCAATGAAGGGGGTATTTATAGATTTCAAGAAATATCGATCAACGGTTGATATAAATCAATGAAATGGACGATTGAGATAAATCAAGAGCTCATGATGAACATGCACACAACATGTGTCATGAAGAAAAAGCTATTTTGTTGAGTTAATTGCTTGCTTTGATAAAGATAGGATTTGATTTCATAAAATTAGAATGTTTTTTTTCTATTTTATGAGTTGGTGATAAAAATAATAATATTTAAAGCCAATTAACCCAACTTTAGATTTGGTTTTCTTGAAGTTATAAAAATAAGACCGATTGTGCACATAGAAGAATGATATTTTTAGAAGAATTGGAAGACAATTGAGAATTAAATAAATAAATTTATTTAATTTATTGTGCATGGTTGAAGAAAATATAAGATATGAGGATTTAAATAAATTAAACAAATAAATTCATTTAATTCATTTTGCATGATAGAGGAATATAAATAAAATATTAATTTAACTTATTTTTAGAAGATAAAGTCAACTTAAATAAACTTGAATAATTTATTTAAATTTAGAAGAATGATTAGATAATTAAATAATTAAAATTATTTAATTGTGGATGAGAGGAAATTGAGTGATGTGTTGGAGTATAGGACCACTGAGAGGGGGGTGAATCAGTGGTCTACAAGGCAATCAAAACTTTAACAAAACCTTTTCACTTATTGACAAATTTCTTCTTAATGTAGAGGACCAATGACTTTTTCTTCATTCAGACAAGTATGTCACTTAGACAAGCATATTTGATATGAAAGAGATTAATCAAACACAATGTGATATCAAGTACATCAAACTAATCACACTTAATGTGACACAAGACAAGAACAAAGGTGACAGTTGTTTTGAGTGGAAAACCCCTAGAAGGATAAAAAACCACTAGGAGAAAGTATCTATTATTAGGCTTCACTAGCCAAATTCTCACTGAATACAAGTGCCTCACTGGATAAATTGTCTCACTGACAAAATAGGCTCTCACTGAGCAGATGATCTCACTAATCACAATAGGCTCTCACTGAGAAAATCAATATGCCTCACTGGAAACCAAAATATGCCTCACTGGCTACACAATATGTCACTTCAAAATAAATTAGAAAAACTCAAAGGGTTACTCTGTTTCCAGTCAATTCATTGCTTTATTTCTGCACCACAAAAAAAAACTTCATTTCCCTTATTCACACTTATCACAACATTGTTTCATATTGTCCAATCCTCAATTAGAGTATACTTCTAATCAAAGTAAAACATACTCCTCAATCCAAGGCAACTTACATTGACATATACACAATCAGATTACTGCTATGCAAGTTTACACAATGTTCTTTTGTCCAATTAGACCTCGACTCTTCTGTAGACAATACTATGATGTATATCACCAGCTCAAATGTTTAGTCTCTCTGTAATGATCACAAACCTCTGTCCTTATTTTTCTACACCATCATAGATTTTGTCTTCAAAATCTCTATCCAATTGATAGAATATAGTCTTCATGAAAACCAATACATAATGCCTTCAAAAGATTCCCAACACTAATACTATTCCACACCAAAAATCATCTCAGACACCTCTCCAAACTAACCTTTAATACTTCATTCTATATAAATAACCATACATTCATACACATATTTGGCATCATTCAATCTTCTTTTAAATTGCACGAAGAACCGAGAGCTCTTTTAGTTTGAAACTACTAAAAACAAGATCACAAGAAATAGTTATGAAAATGACTCATAAACTGTCATACATAGTGCCCCCATCAATTTTTACCCTTGGAGATGGGTCATTACTATTTGAAATGAATTTAAAACTACACCATTGATTATTATGTTCATGCCCTATCAAGTTTTAAATCTTAATCTTAGATTTTATTTATGGTGCTCGAGCAAGGTTGAGTGATCGGAAGTTCTAATCGCCTTAGGTAAACAGGCCAGTATCCAAATGATGGAGAAGACTTTAGTTTATAACATAAGTTATATCTGACCTACTCTCCCAGTCAACAACCAAATATAACACAAAAGGCATATGGTTGTAATATGTCTTAAAAGACACGAAGAAACATTTATATCGTTTTAAACCTTTCAAACCCTAACTCCTCCATGACCTACCCTTATTGGCATGTAGCATGAATATACTCTGTATTTAAACCATTCCACTACTGTTATAATGTATCTGAGGGACCTCTGAAAGTCATGTTTTGAAGATATCATCAAAATATCAACAACATTGCATCACTTAGATCATAACATTATCATCAACATATTACTTCAAAATGAAAGCATAGCATGCTCTCAATCCAATCCATGACAACACCATGACATGATTAAATAAGTTTAACAACAAACACTATATCAAGAAGAACACACAGGCTTGTGCCATATCAAGAACATATAAGCTTGTGAACACCTGAAAGAAAACTACAATCTTGTGAAAATCTTTGACATCATGTTGTAGTACTTTGACATCCTCCTGTCACTATACCTTAACATCCTCCATGAATGATTTCGTTTGATCAAACTCACACTCAACACATCATTCAATAACATGAAACAAGCTGATATAAGAACATGAACCTTCTTTGCAAACACAACTACTAAACATGATGAACTATTACATCTTGAAACATGGTGATCCTAATTGAAGGCATGGTCAACTCACAACTCACTCAACTCTATCAATACTGGTGCAGGAGCACCTACCTAACAGCTGGCCTCCATGAGGTAGTTTGTTTTAGGTCTGGTTAATGTTTCCAAGAAGGTCTAATAAGACCAATGCATGTAATAAGGTCATGTTGACCATACTTTACTATTTTTAGCTAGTTTGTTAGGACAGCTGTTATGCTGTAGGTCCGGTTGGATCTCCCAGCCGCCTGGAGAGATTTCCCAGCCGCTTGGAGTCGGGTCAGTAGTACTCGCAGGAGATCCTATTTATGTATTAGGATCGGTTGATTTTAGACATTGCATTGAAGAGGAGAGACTGAGAGGAGAGACTGAGTATTGTATTGCATCTTTTGAAATCAATAAAGATCCTGTTTGTGTTCATTTTCTGTTTGATCTCCATTGTGTAATCGATTTGTTGTTTTGGTGGTTTCATGGATTCGCTGATCCATTCCACCGGTTGATTCGTCGAATCGGTGGAATGGCTATGTACAGTAGTTTAGGAAGTAGTTTGCTTTTTCTGTTTGTTCATGTGCATGTTTGCAGGATCGTCGTCGAGAGGTGTTGAGAACCCTAGCATGGGTATGTGCTAGGTCATGCTGGTAGTTAGAGTCTGGAAGATCACCCTGAAAGCATATCGGGTCACCTCAGGAGGCTCGGCGGATCGAAATTCGCTAAGGTTGGAAAATCCATCGCAATGGCATCATCAGGATATTTCTGTGTATATCCTGCAGTTACTTCGGGCGTCATCCGAGTAAGTGGAGATGAGCATGATGCAGTCGATTGCATAAAGGTGAATGTGCATCGGGGTGATCATCATCAGGTGTTGCCGAGGAGGAGCGTATCGGCATAAGGTAGAAGATCGGGTTGATAAAACCATCGCGGGCCGATAATGTTAAGTTTGGCCGACAGCAGGATATTGAAGGAACTACATGTGACGTCATCGTCATCAGGATAATCATCATCAGGATATGGGGCAGCAGGATATTGAAGGAGCTGCATGTGACATCATCGTCATCAGGATATCGGGGTGACATAAGCATCGAAGGAAGGGTGCATGAGGTTGTCGTCATCAGGATATATGGGAGGAACCAGATGTTCTATATCTTGCTGATGAACATGATGTTGAACATCATGATGATGAAGAAAGAGGTTGGCGGTAAGATGAACAGTGAACGTCAGGAGGATGTTTGCGCTTGTCGAATATGATGATGCTGCCGATAGCCGAATATGATGATGCTGCTGACAGGCGAAAGGTTGAAGGTTTGTCTGCAGGAGGATATCAGTCGGCAAGAGAAAATATGATGATGCTGACAATGTTAGCAAGAAATATGATGATGATGATGGGTTGTAGACATACATGCTGTATGTCAAGGTTTTAGTGTGGATGCCTCTGCATCATAGTGGTATCAGAGCTCAGCAAAAGGTCTGGGCTGTTGTGTGTTGATTCTGTCACCGAAAGGACAGAGGTAGAGGAGTGAGAGGTTGACAAAATGCCTCCAAAAGGTAGTGGTACTGCAAGGGAATTGCAGGAGATGAAGGAAAAACATGCCAGAGAGATGAGGAAGATGAAGGAGCTTGCTGAAGCACTTCAAGCCAGGCTTGTAGCCCTAGAAAAGAACAAAAAGAGGGAAGTGGAAGACAGTGAGTCTGAAGAAGATGAAGATACTGTTGAAGAGTATGAAGAGGTAGCTGAAGATCTGGATGCTACAGACCAGAGATTTGCAAAACTGTTAAAGGCAGTGCAGAGTGATAAACCTAAGGTAAAGGTTGATGTTTCCAAGTATAATGGAAGTTTGAATGAAGATGAGTTACTGGATTGGATTGCTGCACTTGATAATCACTTTGAATGTGAAGATGTTGCTGAGGATCAGAAGGTAAAGATTGCAAAGACCAAGTTAGGAGGTCATGCTTTGGTATGGTGGGATTATGTACAATCCGAGAGAAGGAAACAAGGGAAGTCAAAGATCACTTCATGGGATAAAATGGTAGCAAGGATCAAAGGTAAATTCTTGCCTAAGGATTATGAGATTCAGATGTTTAAGAAGCTGCAATTTTTAAGGCAGAAGGAAATAGATGTGAAGGCATATACTGAGGAGTTTTATAAGTTGAGTATGAGATCTGGTCATCATGAGAATGAGGTAGAAAAGGTGGCTAGGTACTTGGCTGGTTTGAGATTGAACATACAGGATGAGTTAGTTTTAGCTAACCCTAAGAGTGTGGAGGATTGTTACCAAATGGCAATCAGGATTGAAGAAAAGATGAATAGAGGACAAGATAAGTCCATGAGAGGAAGAGGAAACAATATGAGGGGAAGAGGAGCAGCCCCTACAACAAGGCAAACCAATGAGGGTCAAGAAGACACTGGTAAAGGACAGGGACAGTTTGATTTCAGAGGTGGATGGAAAGGTAATAGAGGCAGATTTGGAGGTGGTAGAAGTTCTACTACATTTTTAGGAAAGTGTTACACCTGTGGTGAGTTTGGTCATCCATTTTTCAAATGTCCAGAAAACAAAGGTTCATCATCCAGAAATGATAGAACAAATGACAAGAGAGTACAACTTGTGCAAGAAGAGAAAGTAGAGCAAAGTGTGCAGAGTTCAAACACTTATCAAGGAGATTATGGATATCCTGAGGAGGGAGAAGCATTGATGCTTAGGAGAATTAGTTTGCAGGCATCAAAGGATATGATGCAAAGAAGAGCTCTTTTCAAGACCACATGCAAGAGCAAAGGTAAGGTATGTAAGGTTGTCATTGATACTGGTTCAATAGACAACATGGTATCTCAGGAAATGGTGGATAAACTGCATTTGGAAAGGATTCCACATCAAAACCCTTACAAGGCATCTTGGGTGAGTGATAGTCAATCACTTTTTGTCTATGAACAGGCATATGTGGATTTTCAGATTGGAGCATATCATGATAGTGTTTTGTGTGACATTTTGCCCATGGAATGTTGTCACCTACTGTGGGGTAGACCATGGCAATTTGATAGGAGGGTACTGTATGATGGGTATGCTAATACCTACACCATCAAGAAAGATGGGAAAACTATTATGTTGATGCCATTACAGGAAGCAGCTACAGCACAGGGGGCAGCCCAAATCATTTTAGTGGGAAAGAAGGAGTTTGTGCATAAGCCTATAGGAGCAGGCATAAAGGCAGTTGAGGACACTGCAGGGAAAGGAGTTGTTAAGGACAACAGGTTGAAGAAAGCTTCAGTTTTGACTGACAGAGGTCAGCAGCAGGTTTAGAAACAGGTTTGCAAACAGCAACCAGTTGAGAGGAATGACAAGGATGTTGTCATAGTTGGGACTATTGTTTGTCCTATAAAGGTTGAAAGGAAGACAGAGTTGAACATTGCAGAAGTTCAAGAGGCAGTTCAGACAGAGGTTCTGGTCAGACAACCTGACAAACACAAGGTATGTGAGAGAAGGCCCTACATTGACAGGCATGAGGATTTACTTGCAAGAAAGCAAGTTACAGTTTAGAAGTCTTGGAGCAGCCAAGAGCCAGCAGAGGATAAAGCTGGAACAGGTCAGAACACTGACATGACAAAGTGTAAAGGTGGAGGACTTCCACAACCTAACTCATGGGACATGAGTTCTTTTCTGTTGGGGAGTATGGTGCAGGAGCACCTACCTGACAGCTGGCCTCCATGAGGCAGTTAGTTTGTTTTAGGTCTGGTTAATGTTTCCAAGAAGGTCTGATAAGACCAATGCATGTAATAAGGTCATGTTGACCATACTTTACTATTTTTAGCTAGTTTGTTAGGACAGCTGTTATGCTGTAGGTCCGGTTGGATCTCCCAGCCGCCTGGAGAGATTTCCCAACTGCTTGGAGTCGGGTCAGTAGTACTCGCAGGAGATCCTATTTATGTATTAGGATCGGTTGATTTTAGACATTGCATTGAAGAGGAGAGACAGAGAGGAGAGATTGAGTATTGTATTGCATCTTTTGAAATCAATAAAGATCCTGTTTGTGTTCATTTTCTGTTTGATCTCCATTGTGTAATCGATTTGCTGTTTTGGTGGTTTCATGGATTCGCTGATCCATTCCACCGGTTGATTCATCGAATCGGTGGAATGGCTATGTACAGTAGTTTAGGAAGTAGTTTGCTTTTTCTGTTTGTTCATGTGCATGTTTGCAGGATCGTCGTCGAGAGGTGTTGAGAACCCTAGCATGGGTATGTGCTAGGTCGTGCTGGTAGTTAGAGTCTGGAAGATCACCCTGAAAGCAGATCGGGTCACCTCAGGAGGTTCGGCGGATCAAAATTCGCTAAGGTTGGAAAATCCATCGCAACGGCATCATCAGGATATTTCTGTGTATATCCTGCAGTTACTTCGGGCGTCATCCGAGTAAGTGGAGATGAGCATGATGCAGTCGATTGCATAAAGGTGAATGTGCATCGGGGTGATCATCATCAGGTGTTGCCGAGGAGGAGCGTATCGGCATAAGGTAGAAGATCGGGTTGACAAAACCATCGCGGGCCGATAATGTTAAGTTTGGCCGACAGCAGGATATTGAAGGAACTGCATGTGACGTCATCGTCATCAGGATAATCGTCATCAGGATATGGGGCAGCAGGATATTGAAGGAGCTGCATGTGACGTCATCGTCATCAGGATAATCATCATCAGGATATCAGGGTGACGTAAGCATCGAAGGAAGGGTGCATGAGGTTGTCGTCATCAGGATATATGGGAGGAACCGGATGTTCTATATCCTGCTGATGAACATGATGTTGAACATCATGATGATGAAGAAAGAGGTTGGCGGTAAGATGAACAGTGAACGTCAGGAGGATGTTTGCGCTTGTCGAATATGATGATGCTGCCGATAGCCGAATATGATGATGCTGCTGACAGGCGAAAGGTCGAAGGTTTGTCTGCAGGAGGATATCGGTCGGCAAGAGAAAATATGATGATGCTGACAATGTTAGCAAGAAATATGATGATGATGATGGGTTGTAGACATACATGCTGTATGTCAAGGTTTTAGTGTGGATGCCTCTGCATCAAATACCTTCTATTGATGATGTGCATCTCAAATCAACTCAATCCAACTTTGACATCAATGAAAACATGACAACATGATGAATTAATTAGATATTTAGAAATGAAATAATTTGGAGGAATTAAGAGGAAATTTAATGAAATTAATTAAATAAAGAGGATTTATTCAATTATTGTTGGAATCAGGTGATTTAGAGGAAATTGATGAATTTTAATTAAATAATCAGATTATTTAATTAACGTTGAATGCAGGTGATTTAGGAAGAAATGATGTATGCAAATGATGTAATGCAAAGGTCATTTTTGGGTGTCTACATGTATAGTGGTTCTACTAATATCCGCAACCCTTTTTGAGTTGGTTTTGATATTATGAACATCTTTCTCCAACAAACTTATTTTTTCTTCTTCATTGGACTTCTTTTCCTTAAGCCTACAAATCTCCTCCTTAGCCTCCCAATTTTTTGTAATTGAGCTTATCTTCATCTAATGGAATCAAAATGTCTCCACCAAGTTTCTTCACCAAGAGTGAAGTCTTAATGTTCATTCTATTTATTTCTAGGAAGAACCACTTTAATATATTATGATGTACTAAAATTTCCTCCTCCATGCCACCAATTTTGTTGGCCAACAGATCGACAATGAACACTACCTTGCTAATGGATGAGGTAAGAGGGCAAGAGATGTAAACCACACATGAGGAAGGACTAGGGAAAAGACCCTCAACCTCAGGAAACTTCAAACCTACAAAAAATCCTCCTCCACCACAACCTTCCCCTTAAACTTACTTATGCTCTTAGTCTTTGCCACATCCAAAACACTCTCCAGCTCGACCCCCATATCACACTCAAGACTACTAGATGTAGGAGAAGAATCCTATGGAATAGGGGAGGGAATCTATTTGTTCTCAGGGTGTAGGGTATCTGTGTACATGTAAAAGTGAAAATGAAAGAACAAGATAAACTAAATTAACCTACTCTATTCACAACTACAAACAACCTCAAGATAAGACCTAAGAAATATAACATAAAAGGATGAGAACATAAAAGGATGAGAACATATAAGAATTCTAACCCAAATCCTCATTGTTGCACCAAGATTAGTGGTTATTTCCAAGGATTGATTATGATGAGAAAGTGGTATATTAGTTCTCAACTCAGCAACATAACATTGCATTCAAACTTGCTATGAAAATGTCTTGTGGAGGGTGTTATTTAGAAAAATTTTGGAGAGTAGATGGAGGGTTATAATTTCCATGAGAGATCAAGGGCTTAGATTTTTTGAGAGGATGGAAGGCATGAGAAACCTCCAAGTGTCACCATGTGAATGGTGGTCAAAGGGAGCTCCAAGATTTAAGGGGAATCAAGGATGGAGATTTGTCTTGGATAAAGTGCATATGAGAGATCAAAAAATAGATTTTTAGAGGGATGTGAAGATCTTGCCTATTCCCAAAGTACCTAAAATGTACAAATCAAGGCCATACCTAGGTTCAAGAACCCTCCTGAATAATTACAAACTACCATCAAGACATACCATTAAATGCATAATGTTCATTTAAAACCCATCGTATGCTTTAAAAAATGCATTTCATCCCCTTCTAGACTAGACATTCATCATTTGATGTCATAGAAAACTACTTGAAATACTTACAGGCTTGAATTGGCTTAATGACCAGTATATGTTTCATCTTACATTCAGTCTTGTTATTCTAGTGGGATTACAAGAGTGGTCAATAAATTTTTAGGTTGCCCATGTCTGTTGCATCATCTTCACATTGTCATGCACTTGGAACCATACCCCTTGGATTAGTAACCATATGTCTTTGTACCAAAACCATTTCTCTATGGGGTCCACAAGTACCTAGAGGAGTATGGGAGTCTTCATCTACTTGATCACTTCAATTTAAGGCCATTAATGGTGTCCTGGGTCATGCAGGGAGGTAGGTAGGATTTTTTGTTTGAATGATGAAGTCTTGAGACATTACATGCCAAAGGGTGCAAAAGGTAAAAAACACTCTAAAACTCTAAAAGGTAGGCTAGTAGGGAAAGTCTAAATATCCAACATTTTAGTGTAAATTGTAGGAGTTTGGGGAAAAGGCATGTTAGGATGACAGGATGAGAAACACTAAAATTTTGAGATTTGAGGAAATGGGAAGATGGACTTAGATGGAAATGGGGGATGGGGAAATGGAAGGAAAGGCATGCCATGAAGGAAAAACTACAAAAGGGTATGTCAACAAGGAAAAGTATGAACCTCTGACATTTTAGTGTAAATTGTAGGAGTTCAGGGAAAAGGCACACCGAGATGATAGGAAGAAAAACTTCAAAATTCCAAAATTTGAGGAAATGGGAAAATGGACTTAGATGGAAATAGGGGATGGAGAAAGGGAAGGAAAGGAATTCCATAAATGAAAAACTCCAAAAAGGTATGTTATCAAGGCAAAGTCTAAACCTCTAAATTTTTAATGTAAATTGTAGGAGTTTGGGGAAAAGGCATGTCAGGATGACAAGATGAGAAACTTTAAAACTCTAAAATTTGACCCAATCCTTAAAATTTAATGGAAGACCCCCACACTTAGAAATTTTAGATTTTTTAGACATGGAAATGCATGATGAAGACATGGGTGAAGCAAAGGACCATCACAACACAAATTTTTACCAAGGTATAACCCATTGAGGATCTCTTGGATTGGTTATCAATGATGGGTAAATACCTCCAAGACAACAAAGGGGGCACAAGACTTGAAAATTTTTGCATTTGTTAAACTAGGTGCCAACAAGCAAAACAATGGATGATATTCATGAAATACATGGAATCTCATCTACCACTTTGGAAGCATGATGAAAGATTTGAAACTCGTGAAGTACAAGAATCCCTTGAATAATGCATCATACCTAAACAACCATTTCTCATCATAAAATTTGGAAGCCTCTTGAATCATGCCAACATTTCCAGGCACAGCATCAATCATATCTTCTTGCTCATAAGATGAAGGAATTTCTGCCAATATTGGTTGTGAATCCAATTTATAGACAACAATTTCAATAGGATAATCTATGATAAACAAAGTTTCATCTCTCTATGTTGTTATGAGTTCAAAAAAATTTGGATTGGATGATGGAAAAAATAATAAGAAAATGAAAATCATCCATAAGACTATCCTCTTTTGTGGTTGGTGAAGAAGCAAGAGAAATTCCTCTATCACAAAGAAATCCACTATCTAAAATGTTAGGACAACAACTTAGATTGGAGATTTCATGGGACTATCCATTCTCTTCAATATTATTCAACTAATCAATGTTTACCCTTTGCTTTTTCAATTCTTCAAGTTGACTTCGTATAGTCTCATTAATCCATGAAAACTCTGCACTTCCTATTATATCATCTTTACAAATAATGTTTCTACCATTCTCATTAATATCATCATCATGCATAGAGTGATTTTCAATGTTGTGATCTAATTTGTGTAAACTTTAAGGTGAAGAGACTTCTACTAGCTTAGGATGTAAAACTACCTCATGTGTATTTTCCTCAAAGGTCATAGGATCATTTTCCAAAAAATAGATTTCATATTTCTTTGATGCAACTAAATCAAGAACTTCATTTCCTAATGTTTGTGAAGAAGAAGAAAAATATGAGTCCATATCTTTAATTTCATCAAAAAGGCATTCCTCTTCTATGATCAGTGTCAGACAAGAAAAGACATCTTCTCCACAAAGAAAAACATCATTTGAATTGTTAAGACACCAACTTGGGATGAAAACATCATAAGACTCCTCTTGCATCATTTTTTCTTCATCATTCTCTTCAAGTTCAAGCTACATGCATATTAGAAGAACATTTGGTGGCTCATCTTCATGCTCTTTGTTTTCGATCTAATTTTGAATTTCTTCTACAACCCTATTACAAACTGAATATTCTTCAATGGCTTTAAAATCAAGTGTTTCCACTTTGGGAGAAGAAGAAGGCACATGGAAATATTTATTGATACATTCTTTTACATCAATCTCATCATTGAAAGTTTCCTCATAGGCTATAATTGTTTAAGTAGAACATACTGTCACATTTTCTGACTGAATGCAATGATGAGTAACATTCTCCAATGAGATTGAAAAAGTACCATTTTATTGATATTCCAAAAAGATTTATTTTTCATCATCATGATCCTCACCGTGTAGATGATATGCTTCAAAATGATCTATTATTTCCATCTCTATCACTTTTTTAGCGTCTTCATCTTCTTTTAACACTTGAGAATTGATAGATATAAATTTGGATTCACCTTCTTCAATGTAAGATTATCTATCTCCACTACAGAACAATATAGATGCACCTCCTTGAATTTTCTCATCTTCTAAAAAGTTGGGAGTATAGAAGGATGCAATTCTTTAGAATCAAGTTGCATGTGACCATAGAAGCTTCTCAAAACCTGCACTTGCTTAGGGTCATCAAGAATCTAATTTTCTTGAGAAGTAGGTATAAGAGAAGAATTTTTTTCCTCATCATCATCACTATCATTGTTAATAATTGATTTAGGCATCTATAGATTACAACAATAAATTTATTGATACCAATCCATTATTCCAAGTTCAACCTTTTTTTATTGAACTAGTACAAAATGATGGATATGTGATTGGTGAGTTTTTTTACTTCTCATTATTATTCTTGCAATTCATTCCTACACTACTCCATTTATCATTCACAAATCTTGTCGGCCTCCAGTTGGAGGTTGTTAAAACAACTCACATGCCTGCCAAGATAGAAATGTAGTTATCAAAGAAACAAGATATTTCTCACCAAATCTCTTCTAACTAATATGAAGAAATGATGCAAAGATTCTAGAATAATACCCAATACAAGATTAATAATTAAGAGGTCATACAACTTTGGTAATTTGAAAACTCTAATGACTACTACAAATGGTGATGCTTGTGAAGTGGCAGGCATAGCTATTTGACTAGAACACCAAGAGAATTCTCATGGACCCCTATAATAACATCACCCTCAAGTTATATTGCTACCAACTAAGAAGAAACATGTTTTTCTTAAAAAAGATTAAAATTTTGAATCATCATTTCTTTATTTATTTTCATATCCTTGGAGGAACAATAGCCTACATTAAGTGAACTTGGGAAGACACCAATACCACAAGGTGATTGAGACAATAACGAATGAGACACAACCTTTATACTTGTGGTGATAGGATGGCCTCACATGTGATTTGACTATTAAAGTAGATGATATGTGATAACTCAAAAAAGGGAAAGTTTAAAATTGGTCGAGGTCAGAATCATAGGAAACACATCCAAGTAGATGATGACAAATGAATTGAATAAGTTATGAAGGACATTGTTCATCAAGTGCATGAATGTTGTAGGAGCATTGGTGAGACCAAAATGCATAACCGTCCATTCATAGAGCCAACCCTTGTTATGTCTTAAATGTAGTTTTATAAATGTCATGTTTGATAATACTAGAACTTGGTGATATCCTAATTTGAAATCAATTTTGATAAAATAGCATGCTCCATGGAATTGATCTAGGAGTTCATTGATGCATATGAGGGGTACCTATTATTCACCAAGATCTTGTCGAGTGCCTAATAATCACTACAAAGTCACCATGTACCATCCTTTTAGGTGCAAGCATGATTAGACTACCACAAGGGAATAAACTTGGCTTGATCTTTCCTTGATTGACCAATTCTTGAACTTGATATCATATTTCATCATTCTCCTAAACTAATTTGTGGTATAGAGAGCTATTTGAAAGAGGAGATTTAAAAATCAAGTCAATTTTTGTAACAACCTCCCAAAAGTGGCTAGAAAAATTTTCTTTCAATTACATAAATATTACATCAATATGCCAAACCATCGAATTAATATAAGAACATCATGGTGAATATTAATTACCATTCATCAAGTACAATAATAACTATCATCAAGTAGAACTCAATAATCAATTATACAATGGGTCAAGAACTACAACCCCTAAAAATAGCATATAAAGATTACAATAGGCCCTTAAGCAAATTGCCACATATACAAAGTGTTCATAACAATGTACATCATAAATATATCGAAAGGACTCCAAGCTCAACTCCTCAAGTTAGTCCCTCCATGCTTCTAAGTGTGAGATCCCTTGTCTTTAAAATGAATTAAGTGTATCTCTCCTCTCTAAGGGCTTTCAGGAGGAAGCTTAATTCTAAGGGGGGAAGATGTGAGACCCAACCCCTTGTACCTATTATGTGAATACTTTAGCATTGACATGTGTGCATGACTATGATATCATGTTTAGATATCATACTATTTCTTTATGTTGATATTAGTATGAGTAGATTTATGTGACTATGTTCACTGCAACAAAACCCTGTGATTAGCTCCCTTTTTTGCTCCCTTTTTTGCCTCCACCCACTATTTTAATCTATTTTTCTCCAATTTTTTGAAAAAGTCGACGCTATTTATCGGGATGGCACTATTTTTGGCATTTTTTGCGTCGATCAGAACAAGTAGGCGCTAAAGTAGGCACAAATTAGTACCCAGATTAGCACCTAATTTAATGCCTAATTTAGTACCTACTTTAGAACACGCCTAATTTAGCACCTAATTGTTCTGATCTAGTAGGGATTAAGGGTTAAGGGATTAGGGGTTAGGGTTTAAGAAATTAAGGGTCATGTTGGATCAAAATTTCAAACCTTAAAATTTTGTCATTTCCTGCCATAATTCCTAATAAGTTATTTCACTCAAACCTGAAAATACCACTGTTCCATCATTAACCCTAAAATTCCTTACCTCTATCATAAAATATTTGATCAAAATTATTACGCTTTAAAGGTTATAAACAATATCGGTGAGATAATACTACATCAGGGAGATTCAACATCCAGTCTCCTCGATGACCTGAAGGCATAAAAGACAAAAAGTAAAGTTATACAAAATTAAAGAAAAAAAGAAATCTAAGAGACAAGGGATATCGGCAAGAGTCACTCAACAGTCTTATCGATACCCCGAACATCGAATGGACAAGGCATTTCGGCGTGACACCAAAATGTGTCACGTTGATCAAATGATATCATTGAAAATGTTCACAAAGGGAGTTTGGGATGTCGAGATGATAAGGTTTGGAGTCCCACCGATAGGAGTCTCGCCGATAAAAGAACAATGTAAGAGGTATTTCAGAATGACTCTACTATATCAAAGAGGTCTTTCTAGTCTCTTCAAAAAGGTGATGAAATAAAAACATCAGAAGGTTAACTCTATGTTCGAAGAGACTTATGTTATCAAGGAGACACCATCTGGGGTCACACTGAAATCCTAAACAAGAATAAAACTAAAATAAATGAGATCTCAAAGCATATCATCCCAAAATAAAGTGACAAGACATGATGGTGGCGATCCAACGTCCTTTATTTGAAAAAATAAATTCCCTTCGATTATATGAGATACACAAGTGAGACACCATTAATTACATAGAGTTAAGTTGATTGAATGTGAATTTTAAAGGGCATTGCAAGGAGTGATCGCAGGGAGCAGTTGGACAGTAATTCATAACCAGAGCGATTTGCCAAGTACTTCTGACCAGCTCGCATATATTAGTCTACATTCATAATTTATAGAACATGGAGGAAGTAATGCAAAACCCTAAGAGTAAGAGGCAAAAAATGGGAGATAGGCATTTAAACCAAGATTTACTAGATTAGTGCCCTGGGTCAAGACAGAAGTCCAAAAGAAATGCCCAACTGAACCCACATGCCGAAAAGTTAGAAGATTTATACAAACAAATAGGGGACATATGGACATAGGTTAGAGGGTATGATCTTTTTATCTTTTATTATAAGAAGATTTACAAACATAAACCCATTTCAAATCCCTGGTGGCTAAATTTGGGTAAATTAGTAGTCCCAAATGTGTTCGTGAATGTCTAGTTGCTAAGACTCCTTGCAAAAAAAATACAACCCTAAGACTTGCTATATTGAATTGGATGGTGGGACTGCTTTCTTTCCCATTACTAGAGATTATATTGCCAAAGTGTTTCAATTGGACATGAGTTTAGATTAAAAAATTTAGGATCAAGGACTTGTTGGTTGAATACCGTAATATGAGTAACAATTACAAGAGATGGTCATGGAAACTACCCCTGCACAGGCCTCACGATGAAAACAATAAACTCAGGGTATTTTCTGGAGTTGAGGATCCACCATATTCAATTGAATTATTTGAGGATTACTTCAAAAACATATACTACTATGTCTGCCAAGTATTGGGTATAGAAGCCTCCATGTTCATGGAAATTGCACCCATGGTTCTAGTTGTAGACATACAGAGTCATGATGCATGATACTTCAATTATGTTGAGTACCTAGCACATAACTTGCAAAATGATCTGATATCTCTTAAGAATGGAGGAAGTAAATTTAGACATTATTCTTTGTTTATGCATATGGTGTTATATGAAGGACAAAGTATGTGCTTGTGGGATAAAAATCTCAAGGTAAGAAATTTAGACAACAATGGTGATATAAAACCCATGCAAATGTGGACTGCTATCTGGGATAGCAGATGTGGTAGATCACATTATTTATATTTTGAGGAGTTTTTGGGAAACCTGTATACAAAATGTTCAGTCATACTTGCAATTACAATTTTTCACTGGAAATACAAAAAATTTTGAGGCCAAAAGATAAACACGAGGAGGGAAAGTTTAGCCATAATTGGGGCGATTGGTATGTTTTCAGTGGCTGCACCATGATAAGAGTGTTTGGATATGAAGGACCACCTTTCCTGCTACCAAAAACTTGCCCATATAGGGTTGCATATTTAGAAATTGGCAGGCGATTAGCTTCTTTAGATTTCATGCACCTTAAGAACCACAACAAACAGTCATTTATGCCTAGAACTCTATGCTTTAGAGATTTCACCATTCTTTCTGATAAAGGTTATCAATTCATTGACAAGAAACTAGAGCAATTTAGATTACCTTTTGGAAATGCAAGAGAAAATTTTGATCCTGAACACTTTATCAACGGTGTAAAAACAAAACAAAAGTTAAAAGCATATCATCATGTCCTATTCATTGATGAGGATTTAATCAGAAATTGTGATGAAAACATAGCAGTAGAAAGGAGGAGTTTGTACCATAAAACTATGTTAGTAGAGGCTTGGAGGGTAGCCAAAAACCCCACTTACACCATAGCCTTTCAGGATATTGATGATCCTATTGAAAGGTTGGATACTATGATTACACATGCATAAGAATTGATAATAAATGTCCCCCCTATGTATTTGACAGAAAAGGAAGACAACTTAAGGAAGCATAGGCTGAGTATGAGATTGCCCTGGGTCACTTGTCACCTCAGCCCACTCCAGACATAATTTTCTCTACAGATACTAACATTGTAGAAGGAGAAGAAGAATCTGAGGAAGGAGTACAAAACTATGACCCAACCATCGAGGGGTATGAACCTCCTAAATATAGGGAAGTTGTCGCTATGGAAGCACCAGATGACTTAACAGGAGAAATAAGACACCTAGCTAACAACAAATTTATTTTAGATGATGATTTCATTAAAACACCTGAGTTTAAAGCCTTTTTGTATGAATATAAGGGCAAGCAGGCTAGGGAGAGAATGAAAGATAACACTCCTGAAATACAAGATGAGGTGCTATTAGAGCTTCAGAAGGAAATTGACACAGAATTGGAGATAATGACTCTAGAAAGGGGGAGGACATTATTACAAGAAGCAGGTGTAATTTTGATTCCTGGATGGGATACGGCCTCAACCATTGTATTTGTTACTTTCAATAGAAATCAAGACAAGAAGATAAAACTTAGCATAGAAGCTTTGGATGATATTAGAAGAGGATCAGGGTATGACCCTGATAGAAGAGCATTGCTTATATGGGCATTGTATCCTTCTAATAAAAGACCACATATCATTGATGATCCAAATAAGGCGTTCAGTCACCTTTTGATACAAAGGATTGAGGATACTAATCTTATAGAAACTATTGATTTAAATATTAATGTTGCAAGGTTTACCAAGGCACAAATTAAAAAATTGATTAAGGATAATGATATATATAAGAAAGAGAATGCCATGTTGAGACAGGAGATTGCTACTCACAGAGATAAGTTGCCTTCAACTAGTGGTTATTCACCATACCTAGAATTTGATCAAAGGGTTATAGAAGCCATGGTAGATGCTAACTACTAGAAGCTTAAAATAGAAAATTTTCAAAAGAGAAGTGAGCAGTTAGAAACTGAATTAAAAACTGTCAAATATAATATGGCTTCTGAATTAATCCGAAGAAGTCCTAGCCAAATGATGAAAAATAGTGATAAGGTGTGGGATTTGCATAAGAGAATGCATCAACTATATTAGGAACATAAAATGTTGCATTTGAGGATGTTGGAGACAAAAGAAGGGTTAAATGCCAAAGCTAGCATTGAGGAACAAATGCTCAAGCAGTATAATGAATTGATTGGAGAGCATGAGAGATTTAATGGTGTGTTGATAGAGGATTTGAAGGACTTTGACCAGTGTCTTGATCTGGCACTTCCTAACATTTTCAATGATGAAGATAACCTAAAAGACAAGGACACTTGGAAGAATGAAATGGATCAGTTACTGCCAACACTGCTTGAAAATATAAACAATGAGGAAAAAGTGATGGAAAATACTTATGCATGCCTAGGAAAGATATTTGCTCTGGAGTCAACAATGAACAATTTAGTTGACACAGATCCATGTGCTTATCAGAAATACATCAACCATGTTGGTTGAATAAATCTATTTATAACTAGAGTATTATGATGAAGTAGGTGCAATAAAATTTTGCCAAGCAATGTAGGTGTATCAATCTATATCAAGGAGATGAGGACGACCTTGCTAGACCTTTGGGTCATGAGTCACTCTATGGTGATTAATGGAGCCAGAATCTGATCACTGCATGTGCTTCTATCTTTCTTTATGTTTCCTAATTATGCATTAGTTACTAATAGGTGCAATTATGAAAAGATGTAATGTTTAGGGCTTGAAGCTTGTTTGCATCCTATTAATAGGATACCAAGGCCATTTGAAAAAAAAAGGAAGAATCTCTTATTTATAGAAGCAAGAACTTTTATTTATACAATACAAAACAATATTTCAAATATTCATCATCTATACTTGTCTATGTTTCCATATAAATTTGAATTTCTAAATTAATGCAAAGGAGCGGAGTTATTTGGTGAATCAAAAATATTTGGTGTTCAATTGATGTGTTAAATTTCATTTTATGGGCTGCATGGTTGTCTCCAAAATGGTTTTCTAAATTATTTAAACTAATATATCAAGGATAGGATTAGTTTATCAGTGCACATTTGTTGTTCTGTGTGATCAATTTGATTGGTTTCTGCAAGAAAATGATTTAATTCCTCCCAAATTGTTTAAGTTCATTGGTCTCTGCCAGGAGCTAAAACCCTTTAAACAAAACAATCTTGGTCAGGTTTCCTTCTCACTAGAATTAAAAATCCTTTCAGTTGCTCACAGTAATTTAGGGAAACATCATTAGGATAATTAAGAAGAACCTTGTAACCTGACATCCTTGCACATCTATACAAGGTATAAATTTATATAAGTGCCTAGCAATTCAAGTTAAGCCAACATAAAGATTCATACATCACTAACTCTTGACCATGTTTCCCAATAGATAAAGCACTGATCTCACTCATTAGCATACTTTCAGATTGCAAACCCTAGTCTTCGAAGCATTCTCAAAACCTTTCATCTACTTCACACCAATTTGCCATTGTGAAGGTCAATCAAGTCTGCACTAATTATTAAGGTACACCCACCTAGGTCTAGAAGAACCTGAAATGAAGGGGGTTTTAGCCATAACTACCCTGTGTCATTAGCCAAAAGTGTCAAGAGAGCCTAGCAATCTCTTAGGGTTAACAACATGCGTTTTTGTGACCTAACAAGTTAAAAGATAAGGGATTTGGGGCTTAGGGGTTAGGTAGTTTAATGGTTAATGGCTTAGGGATTATGGTTGGTATTATATTCTATATAAACTTTGATAAAAAATAATAAAGGTATGAGTGGAAGGGTGTACCAAAACTCTGCTGGTGTAACTTTTGAGCTTATGAATGAAATAGAACATCTTATTATCAAAGATTCTCCATGATTGTTATTATTCTATATTTTTCTTATGTTTTCCATACTTATTTCTTCTTATATTTAAATGAATATCAGTTATTGAGCATCAATACTGTGCTTATGTGAATGAATATGTTGATACAGTAAAGCATTTACTATGGATGTTTTTAGTTACATGTTCAAAATTATGTTCAACATAAAAATGGAAACTATTTAAAAATAATAAAGTTAACAAAGTTGCTTATTTAAATAATTGTGAGTTACATGCATTAATATTTTATTAACTTTTGTGTCTTCACAAACATATGTTGATACAAAATGAATGGAAGAAGCATCCAAGTAATCCTATTTGTTTTGCCAACAATTCATACCAAAGATTGAACAATTTAAGTATATTGCAATAGGTAATTTGTATCGACACAAATAATATTACTGAAGCATTTCAAAGTTTAGGCCATAAGAATCGTCCTTCTTTAAACATGGATTGCAAATAATTCTAAAAATTTAGAAGTCTTGGTCATTAACATTATTGTCTGCTACAATGTCATCCAGTGTATCATTGTCAATGTTCATATGTTCTTTCAAGTATTTAATATTATCATCATCCTCATCTTGACCTGCATCATCTTCATCATCATTGAAATTTGACTGTAGACCATATATATTGTTACCAGATGTATTTGGATCATCATTTTCTATACCATCCATATTGTTGTCTTCCATAACATCATCTAACTCTGGATTGTTGTCTTCTTGTGCCTAAACATAACCATCTTCAACATCATCATGGATGTCAATTTCTTCGATGTTCTCTAATCCCTCTCTCTCATTTTGTTGGCCATCATTGTTTTGCTCAATATCTACTAATGCATCGTCAAATACATGCCTTAATCTTGGATCATAATGTATGACAAATATCCATTTCAGGTCCAAATTATCTTCATGGAAAAATACTTGCACATGAATGACATACATAAATTAGATGTATGTTATAACAATTTTATTGATTAATAAACACATGTATATATTCGCAATAAACTATGAATTAATAGATTAATGATCACTACCGCTTCTTGTTTGAGTTAAAGAAATACCTACTCACAATGAATTGGTAGAACATAAGTCTCCTTATCCTCTGGTAGGAACCATGAGGAATCTATAGAAAATAATCCACTACGAGTATCATGTCTTCGTGTCCTCTCAAATGCTTCATACCATCTACACTTAAAAATACAACATTTAAAAGAGCAGTAATCCAACTCAATAATTTCTTGTATTTTCCCAACATATTGTAGATTCCCTTCAATTATATTCTTATCTTTTGAGCTTGATCGAATGGATTGCTTGAAGTCAACCATGATGCCACAATCGAAGGATCATCTCTTTACATCTACACTTTCTACACGATAATGTCGACCATATGCCCACATTGCTAGATATTTCCTTGCCTATGAAAGACCATTTATTTCAGTGAAATCAAATATAATGATGAATATTAAAATAGTTAATAGTGTCAAAACTATAAGGAAACAACATTTTGTAAAATTCCAACTGTACCTTTCTTTCAAATCCTCTAGACATGTTGATTTCATCTTCTGTTAAGTTTGAATCTATACCTGCATCTTCTATTTGATTTTGAATTTGTTCAATAACCCATTCTAGTGTGCAATCTTTGCCCCATTCCCCAAGCAGATCAATGGGAAGTGGAGTATTCCTTGGGTTTGATCTCTTAAATTGTCTCCTTGCTTCTAACACTTCCCTCTTTTCATCATACAGATCAATCCATTTGTTCATAAAGTCCATGTGGTACAGAATGAACTTTTTGAGTATAGCACTTTCATCTACACCTATTACATGTCAACATGTTTATTTCAAACTTCAAATGTCATGTTGTTAATTTGACAAATAAATTACAGAGTAAATTAATGATTGTAAGAAAAACAACCACACTGATCATGAATTTACTTACTAATTTCTACTTGAACACCATTAGATTGTGGTTTTTATCCATCAATAATATCTAATGCTCATTCTTCATCCTAGAAGCGTGGCCCATCTTCAAAATCCTTACCAAGGAATTCACACAAGAAGAATAATGCTTCATTCAATACATACCCTTCAGCCATGCAACCCTCTAGATGTGCCTTTTGTCAGACATATCTTTTTAGAGTTTTCATATATCTCTCAAAGAAAAACATCCACCTTGTTGATATGACACCTGTCAATTCAATGTCATCGACTAGGTGTATAAGTAAATGGACTTGTAGGTCCATGAAACTTGTAGGGAGCTCCTTCTCAAATGCACATACAATTTCTGCAATTTCCTTCTTCCATTTTGGCACTTCACATTCATGGATCTCCTTGGAGGTCACCCACCTAATATAAGAATAGTAAATTAGTATGAACCTTTAGTCAAAAATGAAAATGCAATATAATATCTCTATGTCTCTCACACATGAACATTTCATATAACCACATACCTTGTAAATGCTGACAATCGACTTATGGCATTCCTTAAGTCAACTGTAAGATAGGAATCCCCCCTAATTGCTAATGGCATGATATGCTATCAAACACATTTACGAAAAGGTCATTAGTATTTTTTTCTCACACAACAAAATATCAAAATATATTTAGTACTTAATCAATGTTACCAGTAAATGTTAAATGATGATATATAATACCTTCATAAAATTATGAAAATCATGTGTTTTAAATCCTGTGATATGTCCATCAACTGTAAAAGCTTTAGCCAATGATGACCCATATCCAGTAGGTGTCCTTATTGAACGGATGACATTTTTTAGTTGGTCTAGCTCTTTTTTTTTCAAAATTCATGGAGCTTCTACATATGTTTCATTTTCCCCGTTTGGCCACAAATGTTTTCTATCAATTTTGGTATGCAAAAGAGCAATATCTCTCCTCGAAGACAAGGTGTCCTTCTCTTTGCCTGATATATGTCGAAATATAGAATCTGGGACATTTTTGAAGATGTGCATAGGATCTAATAGGTGAGATATTAATAGATCCTTCCAGTAAGGGAGCTCATAAAATATGGATTTCATTTTCATTCCTTCTGGCATATTAACTACAACTTGTTTTGGTTCTTCAATTGAATCATCCTGATCAAAAAAATCCTCCCAAGATTTCAATTCAGCATCTTCATACTTCTTAAGCCAATCACCTGGACCCATAATCATGGGAGGGCCTCTATTTTCAACTTTTCCATCAAATTGATTCTTCGGGTGATTTCTAAACTTATGATCTAGTGGTAGAAAAACCCTGTTGTTTGCGTAAATAAATTTATGTAGATCTTCAGAATATCACCCTTCAAATTGTTCTACACATCTTGGACATGCAAATATCTCCTTTGTTTGAAGCCATGCAATTCAATAAGTAATGTTAATAACATCAAAAAAATAGTATAAAACTAAGTATGAAAGTTGGGAGGAAAATAAATTGAGTGTAAATACGTAAATATTTTATCTTACCAGAACAAGCACCAAGTCTTGGGAAATCATGAATAGTCCAACATAGCACACCATACAACATGAAGGACCTATTTAATGGAGGACATGATATGTCATACATTCTTATGCCTTTCCACAGTAGTTGCATCTCATCAATAAAAGGCGCAAGATAAACATCCATGTTTTTAACTTGATGTTTTCCTGGAATAATGAGAGTTAGCGTAAGGTGCTCCTTTCTAACACTCATCCATGGGGGAATATTGTATACTATCAATCCAACTGGCCAAACACTATAATTTGAGCTCAAGAAAGAGAATGGGCACACTCCATCAATTGCAAGACCAAACCTGATACTACGAGGTTCATCTTTGAATTTTCTTGGCCATTTTTCCTCTATGTGTTTCATTGCTTTGGAGTCAATTGGAATTCGCATGAATCCATCTTTACTCATGTTCTTTGCATGTCAGTCCATCAATTGTCCAAGTGACTTGTAACAAAACATTTGTTGAACTCCAGGTATAATTGGCATGTGACGTAAAACCTTCTTTGGAACTGTAGGACCTTGTACATCTATACGATATCTCTTCTCTTTGCATACAAGGTATTCTACCTTGCTTTGATACTCATCTTTGTATAAAATGTAATCATTTTTACATGAATGAATTTGCTTATATTCAATCCCCAACTCAACCAACCACAGAGGCGACTCTCTGCAAGTTGATGGCAACACATTCTCTTCAAGGAATATTTTAGTTTTTAGTGCCCTATAAG
Organism: Cunninghamia lanceolata; assembly: GCA_027924645.1. NCBI lineage: Eukaryota > Viridiplantae > Streptophyta > Pinopsida > Cupressales > Cupressaceae > Cunninghamia > Cunninghamia lanceolata. The sequence continues at coordinate 6,436,154 of BSBN01000578.1, read as the reverse complement.
ATTGCCAGAGATTAAATCAATTGAATGTTTGACTTATGATGAACATGTTTGATATGTCAATCTATACTAGGACTGTTTATATACAATATATGGTTTTAAAATCCCCTTAAAGAAATATAAATGAAGTTGATGAATGTTTACGAATTATGTACACCAATTGACAATGCAAAGTAAGAAATAGATTTCAACTCACTTCAATAGGGTAGTGAATCCTTTGTCTGACCAACCAAATGGTGACTTGATTTCTAATAATATTAATGTGCATGCCAATTTTGAGGTTCTACTTTCACCTGATTTGAACATAGGTGTCTTCACTACTTGCTTGATGGAATCTTTCAGGTTGTTATCATCAACATTACGTTGGTGGTAATTACCCCTGCTATCATCGTTACTGTCAACCATATGATCATTATTGTCATCATTGTTTCCATCCCCAAAGAAACATGTAAGCATTTCATTCAATCCTTCTTCATGCACTGCATTTTCACTCTCATGATCATCATCATTAAGGCTAGGTGTCATGTCATCAGTGTATGCAGATCTCATCAGCTCTTCAAATTTCTCAGTTGGTAGTATTCTCTTCAATGTTGCTCTTTTCACCTTGGTATTGTTTAAAGGATGTTTTGGATCATCCCGTCCAAATCTTAATAACCCAGTTGGATCTTGAGTATTAGTATGTGTTTCATCAACATCTTCTACCTATCAACAAATGCAAGCATTATTTAATGTTTGGCAACAATTGGATAAATCATAAATTTATCAATTTCAAAGAAATATAATCAACTATGGCTTAAAAAATAAAAATATAAATTGTATGAACATATATACATCAATTGAATAATGGAACATTATTTTATAGACTACCTTTTTTATACAATAATTTAAATAAAACATAATTTTGACAATGTTATAAAACATCAGTCCACACTCATTACTCTTTGGTTTTCTACCCTTAGAACATCCTTAGGGAGACCTTGTTCTTCCCTTTTCTTTTGCATAGGAGTGCGTTTTAAGAAGAGGGGTAATCAATCAATAACTCATCCCCAATGGTAAGGTCCATAATAGCCTCAACCATTACCAATCTATCAACCTCTCTTTCCATATCTCCATCTTTATCATTTATAACCTCAACAAATTGACAATACAGTCTTACAGTAGGGTCCCTTCCCTTACTACTATTTATAAATCTTGCAATATTTTTTTGTGTGTGTGCACGTCCATCTATATACATAAGATGACCTCTAATCATTTCTTTTCCACTTTCCAATTGGAGACGATGTGTATACATATTCAAATTTAGACCATATGCTGACACGCTAGGCTTATATTCTGCTAGCCTTCTCCATTCACCACTGTAATATGATGGACCATAATATGGCATTAATCTCCTAGTGGTTTGTTCTGAATTATTTATATGTTTAGATCCCAGATGTACATTTTGGACAATAAAGAGGCCTAGATTCGCTCCATGAATATTGGAGGGTCATATCATGTGGTTGTATCCCCAAAATTGAAACACCTCGTACACTCTAGGTAGTTGTTGATGACTAGGCCAAGCGCAATATAGTCAATGATCAAATGTCTCTTTCTAAATTGATCTCAAACTTAGGGACAAGTCATCATCTCCATCACATTCATTCTCATAGGTATGTAGTCCACCTTCCCCTTGTCTTTAACCACATTACGCATTTTTAAACCGACTATTGTTCTATTACTTGTTTTCATAAAATCCTCATCTTCTGAGCTGGTATATTGGCACATATTTTTGTTAGATGTATCATATGATAAATGATCATTGCCCTCTAGGCTGGAAGTCGGTGATCCAGGAAACTTTAAACCAAGAACTTTATCCTGCAAGTATCCATTAAGAAAAAAATTAGTTATTTAAATAATATAAAACAATATTTAAACGAAGTATACATGTTATTTATACCAAATTGGAAAATTCCTTACCACAATTCCTATTGGATTTGAATCGATTGTAGGAGGCATACTGCCAACTGAAAGCTCATCATATATGTAATGTCTTTGTACAATCGCTCATTTGAGTTGTTTCTTTCCACGACATATAGAACATCCACAAACAACAATTTTCTCAAAGTATTCATCCCATGTACTATAGTCTTGACCAACCTCTTGTTCAGTGCAATCATTTGTTGTGTCTATAGGATCTATTGTCATATCCTCTTCCACCCACTGTCCTCTACATGATTTAATAGTTTTAGGTCCACGTCCACGTACATATCTTGTTCTTTTGCTAGTTGAACACTTAGGCTCTGCATTTGCTCCAATCTCCATCTAAAATAATCAACAACATGCATTAATTTATGTCAAGATTGGATAATACATTATAAATTTCAATAATACTATGAAAAAAGATGGACGTATCACAAAATGCCATCAAATCATTTTTTCCTAAGTTAAGTCAAAATTTGAGTACCTGATGTCCCAATTCATCCATTGTGTCCTCATTTGATATGACACGATCTCTTGCCATGGCCTCATCTGGCCCCTATAATACACAACATAGTAAATAATGTTTAGTACACCAATTATATCATTTCAACGAATATGCTATCCAACACAAAAACTCACTTTAGTCATATATTTGACATATTGATTCATGTTTTGGCCATCCTAATTTTCAAACTTTTCCCTTAATCATAGAATCACATTTAATCACCATTCTTGTGCATTTTCAACCAATAAGTTTGACCTCAGAGGCCTCATGGACAAAAAAATGACTTTATCTCCTTTATGTTGTAGCATTTGTGAATTCATAAACACCTTCCTCCTTTGGTTTAGGTTGCTTTCTCTTCTTACCTCTATTGTATCTGCAGATTCTGTTGTCATATCTATTTCCACCCACTTTCCTCTCTGTGATTTAGTAGTTCTATAACGTCCATGTCCTCTCTCCATGGCCTCCTCTAGATCCTGTAATACACAACAATGACAATAGTCACATAATAGTTGTGTACCAAGAGAATATTGTTGAAATTATCTTGTTAATATGCTCTCTTTTCATTAAGACACACTATGAAAAACAAAATACGATATTGCAACATTTTGCTCTTCACAAAAAGTTTACATGCAAAATCTTGACAACTAGAGCTCAAATCTTATGATTACAAAATGACTACAAATTCACATCAAAAAGACATTTATTTACAAGCTGACTACAAATAAAACCTATTACTAATAATTTTAGTTGAACATCCCTTCTATGGTCCCTTATGATACTAGATGAAAGAAAACCTATTACTAATAATTTTAGCTGGTTCTCTACCTTACACTTCTTCCACAAATTCATTAAAACCATAGATATTTTTTCTTTGAAAACTAGAGATTGGATTCCTTATTCTTGATTGAAACCTACTTTACATTGGATAGTGTGAGAATATTTATCTTAGATAAGATCCAAAACTTTAAATCTTAATTTTTTTATTTTTCATGATTGGTGTTTATCCTCCATAGAGGCCATGGTGAAAGTAGTTGGCTTGGTTATGTAGAAATCCCCTCATCAAATAAAAGCCAACAAATATTTACAAATGGCTCAACCCATATAAGACTTAACAATCTACTACAACTTTAATGAAAGATTGATACATAGCATGACCTACTTTATGTTGTATGGAAATCATATTTGTAGCCTAATATGTTATGTTTTCATAATTAGTATTGCATGGAAGTCTAGCCACTAGCTAAAACCTTTGACATCTTGATAGATTTAGCTAGCATGTATATCTTCATTAACCACGAGAAAGCATGAGATCTGAATTTATTTGTTTGATAGGTAAAAGAGTTTGGTTTTCAAGTTACTAAAACACAATACAACTTTTTTTAAGTTCCATCAAATTATGTTTTTATTATGTAAAGTTTCTAGGATGTATCCATTTTTTTCCAAGCCAGTTGGTGGTATGTTATTGTCACACTAGATTCCAATGTTATAAAACCCTTACTACTTAAACATTTACCTCAATTCCAAATGTTTGCATGAGGAACATTTTGGTTTGGCATAGCTAGGCACTAAATTAGGTGCACTTTGCGCTGCCTTTGGCATCCCAAAGAGATTACATTTAGGGTTGAAAGTCAGCGCTAAAGTTGGCATTAACTACGCTAACTATAGCGCTAACTAATGAATCAAAAACAAAAAATTAAAAAATCCCGCCTGCATTAAAACATACCACACAACAACAAAAATACAAAACAAAACTTTCATACTAGGCATTAGAGAGTTCACACTTTACTTTTTTGAATATTAAATAGGAGTGTGTTCTTAGGATGCAAGGGTTTGGCGATCCTTAACTAGAACCCCTCCCTCGACCGCATTCAAAGACTGCCAAGTAGAAATGTTGATTTTTTTACTTTAATCTTATTATTTTTGGCATTGATACAGACATTAAATTTGCTATTTGCTAGTTAAGAATACGGTGCGGTAGCACGCTTCTACAAGTTCATTAGCTTTTTGTTCCGTATATATTTTTCTCCTATTTAATATTCATAGCTAATGCAGATCACAGGTTTTCAACTCCCAGGAGATATCTCATAGGCATTTAAATCCACAAAGGGAGTCATTCAAGGTAAAGCTTGCTCATTAATCACCCATTTCTTTTAAATCACACATTTCTTTTAAATCACACATTTCTTTTAATTTCTTTGATTGGTGGCTTGCTTTCATACCACAAAACAAAACTTTCATACCACAAACTAGACGAAAATAATTTGCCCTAGGTCACCTAAAAATGTCAAGCAATAGAGGGAAGGGAGCAGACTCTAGCCACAATGAGGTAATTCATTGTCAATTTATAGATTTGTAAATGTTTCCATTGTTTCTTTGATTTTTAGTTTTTAGTTTTTTTATTTCTAAATTTAAAAGAAGAATTTATATATATATATATATAGGGACATGAGACTAACAAAGATAAAGAGGCATTGGCTTCCATATTGGGGGTAGAGGTAGTGAACAAATTGGATGGTGTGGACTTGACAATGCTTGCAAGATACATAGAAAAATGATCTAGTAAAGCCCTTCAAACATTGCAACCAAATCAACCATGTCAAAGGGAATCAATTGATTCCCCAACCAATCTTGGATCGAGCAAAAGATCCAAGAGAAAATCAATAACAATAAACTCTAAGAATGTGGAACAGGGAGCAGACTTCCAGTGTCCTAGCCACTCCTAGGACACAGACTTCTTCCACCACACCATGTTTTGCATCTTGCATTGGTAGCTACGATAACAAGATAAAATACGCTATGGTTTCAAGGGAAGTCTGAATGACAGATGCTGGAAAAACATTTGTGAATAGGTTGAAGGAATCATTCCTTCAACGGTTCAAAGACCATCTACATTTGCCATTCTCAAAGATACCCATGCACCTACAAAACGTAGTTATCCATAACATGGAGACTGAATTTGGCAAATGTTGGTTTGTAAAGAAGATAAAGCTACGAATGTCTCAAAACTGCAGGAGATTTCGATGCAACCAAACAAAGAAGATAAAAAAACTCCCTCTCGAACTAAGGCTCAAAAAAAGGCCAATTGATGTAAGTGTGAAAGTATGGAAAGATCTTGTAAAAGCATATGAGAAGTCCGATGCACAGAAGAAGTTCGGTGAGGAGAGTACACAGGTATTTGAGTTTGCTCATAAGATTATATCAAATTTATTAAACGATTTTTAAATTTTATTTGTACATAGTTAAATTGAATTAGTATATGTTTCAGGACAAGGCCTCCAAGGCTAGGCTTGACAAACTTTGTGCCACACATCACAGTGGCCAGAAAGGTTTACAGGCCTTGATCTGTACATTTGTAAGTATATTTAATATGTTAAATGATATTTTTTTATTTCCTAGGAAAAAGTAAATGATTGCATATTAATTAGTTTAACTAGTCCATGTGCCATGTTTTGACAAGAGGAGAAATATGGCTAGCATCCAATGCAATTTGAAAAGGAAACGATACAAAGCAAAAAGTGGACCAATTTTATAATCTGGATGGAGAATGAGGTATCAATAGTTGACTTTCAATAACTTAGTTGGATATTGTTGTGTTAATATGTCAATTTGCATTTCTTGTGTTGAGTTGTTTATTGATGCATAGGATGAGTTCTAAAGTGCTTCTCTATTGGCCCTAGATCCCACTCAATTGTCCCATTATTTCATGTTGAGGAAAAAAATATTTTTTTCCTTAAAGGGCAGTGGGTGACATTCATGCCTTATTTTCATCGCATCTTTTAATTAATGACCATGGTCTTTTAATATCTCTTAAGTGTCCTCATTTAAGTTATGAGTTGTATCATTTGAGTAACTTAGTCCCATGTTGATTTGATTTATCTTCTTTTCTCTCAAACATGGTATCTCAAGGAGTGCTTCCTTGTGATGCAGAGCAAGGGTGGTTTCAAGATTTTAACATCTCACAACAAGATTTGGTGTTTTCTTGCCCATAACCTTTAGTGGATGCAAACTAGGTTTCAACCCCTAATGATTCATTTATGCTTTAATAAGTAAATCAAAACTAGGAGGAATCTCAATGGAATGAGGATGACAAACAATAAGTGTTAGGAATGCAAAAGAACTTAGGCCTAGCAAACTTCAATTTTTCTCTTGCCAAATTGACTCTAGGCCAAGTAGGACAGCAAATTGGCTTTTTCTAACATTACTTGCAAAGAAGACCTCAAACCCAAAATCTAAAAACTAGTTTCAGTACCCTTTCAGGATTTCTTGAACATATCCAAAACTTAGGCATGGTTGTTTTGCAACACAAGGCTCTAAAATTGACTGTCTCGTTTGACAAAAGGTCTAATTAGGCTTGTTCAACTAGGTCACCACAAGGTCTTCAACCCCTCAATTTCCAAACTTCATGCCAATGGATCAAACATGTCTTATGGTGTCTATCAACACCATTCCAAGCAATTCCAACCATTGTTTAAGAGTTCCACTTCAAACCCTAACTCCTATGCACTTCTATGCCAAATACATGAGGTTAAATGGACTAGGGCATCACCAAATTTGCACATAACACCATCCCCTATTCCTACAACATTGTTAACATGAAATACATGCTACCTACATCCATTCCACTGAGTTGGAGGCCTTTGCACTAGTGAAATGGAGAGAAATGCATTATTTTCAGTCAAGGCACACCCTTGTAAGTGTTTCAAACCACTTTTAGTAAATCTGCCCTAACTCACTTCAAACTTAATGAAATCAAATGAAATCAATTGCAAAGAACATGGATTCAAGGAACCATTAATTCCAATCAATGTTTGACTACTTCCAGGTCGTACAGAGTCGTACAGTACAGTTTAGCAGCAAACTAGGCTTCCAAAACGCAAAAACATGGCACCTTGTTATTCAAAATTCAAATTTTTACAACTTCTAACTCTTGTTCCAATGTACACAAGTAATTTTAAAACATTCCCAAGCATAACCAATCATTTTCCCACCAAAAACCAAATCCTAACCGATCAACTTCCCCAAAAATGTAAAAATGCAAAAGTTGCTTTGACAACTTTTTGCAACTTTTACAAATTTCACCAAATTGACTCTAAAATGACCCAACTAACACACAAAGACATAAAACATGGTCTCAAACACCTTATTACAAAAAATGACTTCACCACACCAAAATACTAACACTCTGCAATTTTTACATTAAGACCCAGGTGCCCTGCACCATACTCCCCGGGCAAAATAAACTCAAGTCCCATTGAGGACAATACTGTAACAGTAGATTCATGCTTGATCATGTCATTCTCTGACCCCCAAGTGGCATCCTCATTTGGTAAACCCTTCCAATGAACTAAATACCAAAAGTAGGCATTATCCCTTGTCTTTTTGAGTTCCTTGGCACCTAAGATATGCTCCAACTTTAGAGGCCTACTTGATGGATGATCTTTGACTCCTTCCTCATCTAAGAATGGTGTTAAATCTGCATCATCACCTACAACCACATCTCCTTCTTCCTTGTAATGAACTTCCTTCTTCTTCACTTCAATTGTGTGCTTGGACTTGTCCACATTCCCTTGTAGTTTACCCTTGACCTCTACACCTTTTCTTCTCATCTCTTCCATCTGTTGTTGTGTCCCTATAACTGCTGCTTGATCAGGCATACTAACCTCTGGCATGAAAGAAATGGAATGACCAATATCCCCCTTTGAAGGCAATGAGTGGAACACCCCTTCTACCATCATAGCAACATACTTCTTAAGCCAATCTTGGATCTCCAAAATCAAGTCATTCTTCATGTTTGTTGTCATAATATCTCTAGGTTTGGGAGTGGATGCAAGGTCCATGTGCTCCTCTTCTTCTACCTTTATGAACAACTTTCTACCTACCATCATCACATTAGATCCCATGGTTTGTCCTTTATCCTCCTCTTTCAATGGTGTCAAGGTATAGGAGACCCCATCTTTTTCTATCTCATAAGTATTCCTCCTTCCATCATACTTAACATACCTATCAAATTGCCAAGGCCTCCCTAGCAACAAATGGCACACATCCATGGGTATTATGTCACATAGAATTTTGTCTTTGTATCCTCCTAGATGAAACTCCACCCAACTTTGTTCATTCACCAAGGCATGTTGACCCTCATTTAACTAAGAGACTTTGTAAGGAGTAGCATGTGGTATTCTTTCCAACTTAAGTTTTTCAACCATCTCAACTAAAACCATATTATCTTGACTACCTAAATCAATTACAACTTTACAAACCTTACCCAAGCACTTACAAGTTGTCCTGAAGAGAGTCCTCCTTTGTGGTGGCTCCTTTTCCACTAGTACCTTGATGAGGGTTCTCCTTACCATAATTGATTCTCCAACTTCTGGACCACCATGTTGTGATGATGAGTTTACACTCTCACAGTCATCTCCTTGAACAATCTAATTTCACCTCTCCTACAACTGAAGTAGTGGTCTGACTTTCATTGCATTACCATGCTTGATGTCTAAACTTGTTGCATTGGTAACACCTTCCTGTGAACCCACTAGATCCTCTTCCTTGACCTCCAAATCTACCTCTAAAGCCTGATCTACCTCCTCTAAATCCACCTCTCTGATCTATCCCTTGCTCTTGGACTTTGCTTGTATCTTCTTGGCCCTCATATGACTCCCTTGGATCATAAAATGACCCTCTTCCTCTGGAATTGTTGCCTCTGCCCCTATTTTGTTTGTCTTGCCTTCTCTTTAGTTTTTCTTCAGCTTTGATTGCCAATTGGTAGCATTCCTCTACCGTCCTTGGGTTTGTCAAACTTAACTCATCTTGGAGGTTAAATCTTAACTCATTGAGATATCTAGCCACTTTCTCCACATCATCCTCCATATGACCTACCCTTATACTCAGCTTATAGAACTCATCAGTATAGGCTTTGACATCCATATCTCTTTGTTTAAGATTTTGAAGTTTCTTATATATTTGAATTGCATAATCACCCGGTAAGAACTTACCCTTGAGTTTGGCCACCATTCTGTCCCAAGAAACAATTTTTGACTTGTCTTTCTTCCTCCTTTCAGTTTGCTCATAATCCTATCAAAGTAGGGCATGACCTTTCAATTTTGTTTTTTCCAACTTTACCCTTTGTTCCTTTAGTATATCTTCACATTCAAAAGAATTATCAATTGCTACAATCCAATCCAAAATCTCTTCATCATTCAAGTTCCCTCCATACATAGGTAAATCCATCTTTACCTTGTGACTATATCCCTTGACTGCCTTTAGTAGCTTGGCCATCTTCTGCTCATCAGGATCCAACTCTTCTTCTTGGGATCCTCCTAGAGGGCTCTCATTCTCACCCTCTTCCTCTTGGTCACTCACATCACCTATGACCATACCTCTCCTCTGACTATTTCAATAGCCTCAATCCTGGCTACCATCATATCTTGCAACTCTTTCAATTTTCTAATTTCTTTTGCAGTCTTCTCTTTCATTTCACTCATTTCCCTAGCCATAGGGTTATCTTTTGGAGGAATCTTATTCTCTCTTTACTTCACACTTTCCTTATTATAGACCAACCTATGCTCTGATACCAATTTGATGCAAAGCAGGGATGGTTTCAAGATTTCAACATCTCATAACAAGATTTGGTGTTTTCTTGCTCATGACCTTCAGTGGATGCAAACTAGGTTTCAACCCCTAATGGGTCATTTATGCTTCAATAGGTAAATCAACTCTAGGAGGAATCTAAATGGAATGAGGATGACAAACAATAGGTGTTAGGAATGCACAAGAACTTAGGGCTAGCAAACTTCAATTGTTCTCTTGCCAAATTGACTCTAGGCTAAGTAGGACAACAAATTGGCTTTTTCTGACATAACTTGCAGAGAAGACCTCAAACCCACAATCTAAAAACTATTTTGAGTACCCTTTTGGGAGTTCTTGAACATATCCAAAACTTAGGTATGGTTGTTTTGTAACACAAGGCTCTAAAATTGGTTGTCTCGTTTGACAAAAGATCTAATTAGGCTTGTTCAACTAAGTCGCCACAAGGTCTTCAACCCCTCAGTTTCCAAACTTCATACCAATGGTTCAAACATGTCTTATAATGTCTATCAACACCATTCCAAGCAATTCCAACCATTGTTTAAGAGTTCTACTTCAAACCCTAACTCCTATGCACTTCTATGCCAAATACATGAGGTTAAATGGACTAGGGCATCACCAAATTTGCACATAACACCATCCCCTGCTCCTACAACATTGTGAACATGAAATACATGCTACTTACATCCATTCCACTAAGTTGGGAGCCTTTTCACCAGTGAAATGGAGAGAAATGCATTATTTTTAGTCAAAGCACACCCTTGTAAGGTTTCAAACCACTTTTAGTAAATCTGCCCTAACGCGCTTCAAACTTAATGAAAGAAAATGAAATCAATTGAAAAGAACAAGGATTCAAGGCACCATTAATTCCAATCAATATTTGACTACTTCTAGGCCATATAGAGTTGTACAGTACAGTTTAGTAGCAAATTAGGCTTCCAAAACGTAAAAACATGACACCTTATTATTCAAAATTAAAATTTTTACAACTTCTAACTCATGTTCTAACATACACAAGTTATTTTAAAACATTCCCAAGCATAACCAATCATTTTCCCACCAAAAACCAAAGCCTAACCGTTTAACTTCCCCAAAAATGCAAAAATGCAAAAGTTGCTTTGACAACTTTTTGCAACTTTTACAAATTTCACCAAATTGACTCCAAAATGACCCAACTGACACACAAAGACATAAAACATGGTCTTAAAGACCTTATTACAAAAAAATGACTTCACCACACCAAAATACTAACACTCTACAATTTTTACATTAAGACCTAGGTGCCCTGCACCACCTTAGTATCGCAAGGAGTGCTTCCTTGAATTCGTGTTGCCATTCTACTAAGTGATCCACATGCATCTTTGCCATCCTTCCTCATGATGCTGCCATTATTTTAACATGTCAGAATGCTTTGATGCATCTTGGTAGGTATCTTATAGATCTAGCACATCCTTTTAGAACTCCTTTTGCACCAAGGTCAAGTCATCATGGATTTCTAATGCATATTCCATGAAATCACCTATGTCATACCTTGCAGCCTTGTAGTATTCCACTTGATGTTTCAAGTGCTCAATTTCCTTCTTATGCCCTTCCATTTCTCATGTCATTTTAAGCATGTTTGATTCATTTTCTTGTGTTGTGGTGATCCTAGTCATAGCCCTAGCCACTAGATCCATATCATCTACATCCATTACCATTGCTTCCATGGCTTCATTAAATCTCAAGAGTATAGTATGACATGCAACTTCTTGATCAACAACACGTTAGGTACATGCTTGGCAAAAGTATGGGGTGCCTTTGCGGTGCCATAGATCTTCCTATATGTTAACAACTCATATAGGGGGTAATCTTTTAGGTTCTCCAAGATTCTGATTATGTCTTCAGACAACCTAGGGAAACTTTTCTCAAATAATAGCCCATGCAAGGGAGCAAAGAATCAGTCACAGATGTGCTCATATTTGGATGAATATTTGTACTCCCATCAGTCCTAGCAATAAACATGGAAAAAATGACATGGGATTCTCCATGTCCAATTTATCCCCAAAGAATTTATTAACTGCACAAATAATATAACCCAAGTAAGAGGTTGTATAGAATTTTGGCTTTGTGCCGACTGGAGGAGACTCGACTCTCATTATTTCATCGCACAAAGTGAGTGACAAAACAACTACCTAGTTTAAATTTGGCCCTTCTTTAAGAAATGTATGTAGCAATGAGACTTAGGATTCTTGAAAATGAGAAGCATCCTTCTCCCCATACAACCTACTAACTAGGGCCACTATGTTTTTTACTGAACCCTTGAGGCTGATGGAAGGGTATCATTTAGTGTTCCTAGAAGTTAATTGTCTAACTCCTCTTGAGGTTTAGGCTATATTTCAAGGTTGAAAACTAGGCACTTTTGTTGTAACATCTACTTCTATGACCCATGAGTGATGTGGCATAGGGTCTTGAACCACCACATAGGTCTTATAGAGAGTGTTTGGTGTAAAAGCCAAACCTAAGTCCTATAGAGAGAGGGAGTGGTGCTAGACTCCAAGCACCAAAAAACCATAAAATAGTCCTCTCATGCATGAACATGTGTGCCCAAATGCAAGATCAACCCCACACCTGTGGAAGATGAAGGACCACTCTACATAGAAAAGTAATAAAGTATCTCATGTGGGTCAAGTAGACCAAATAATCCATGCATGAACCAATAAACAACCTCCATGATGCCTCAACATGTGTGCAAGGGTGATATGTCATCTCTATCATGCCTCAACATATGTGCCAATGGTAAATCAAGTCCCACGTGTGGTGATGAGAAGGTCGATCTATGTCAAAAAGTGGTGAATAAACATGTGTGAGCCAATGGAGACCAAGTGCTCCATGACAGGCTCTAGAATGCCACAAACTGTAACCTAAATTGAATTGGTGGCTCCCATCACTAGATCCACTCGAATCTAGAAGAGTATCCACCGTCCCCATGTTGAGCCTCGATCCATTGAAAAGGGGAGGCCCAAATCCAATGCAAAAGCCATCAAAGCATGTTGTCTGAAGACACATTTACTCGCCATCACTGCCAGTGCTGGAGGGGGGAAACAACAGTCCACGTAAAAGTGAAGGGCATTAAAAATTAAAGCTAGATGGACTAGCGGGCCAAGTGCCCGCATACCTTGGCCTGCTACCATGTTTTGTGCCAGTTGTCTCAGGATTGTGGTCGCCGGTTGCCATGAGGAGGGGAGGGTTAGTTTCTAGCACAATTTGTTGATGAACACCATCCGGGGATAACAGTCCTATGATTGTGGTGAATGCTTGGGTGAATTAACACCTGAAAAGACACTATTTAAGACTTTAAACTCAGACCAACACCTACAACCAACTAAAATTAGCAAACAGAGATGACATGTGAAATGTTTGACAATAGTCCTCACTCATAAATGTGGTATTAAAAGGGGTGGAAAAATTAAGATCAGTGGAAGTGGTATTAAATAGCAGTAAAAGTTTGTTTCTACAGTAATTTAGTAAGTATAACTGTGTATAACTATTATCCCTTGCTTCACTATTTCAGGCCAAGCATGAGAGCAGAATCATGGTTTTGAAGGAGAAGCTTCAGAGGATTTAGATGCTTGCTAGTGAAGACATTGCCTCTTACCTTACAAAGGTTAAATTTGGTCATTATGCTTCAGAGGAGATTTCCCGAGATGGGTGGTATCTAGACAATGGTGCCACATGCAATATGACAAGGGAGTGTGATCTATTTCAGCCACCTAGCTCAGTAGCTACTAGATGCTTGGTGAGGTGTAGGATCCACACAGAAGGAGCAGTCGGTAGAAGAGAGGGTTTAGTTGTATTTGAGTTAGAGTTAGGATGGACTCTATGTTGGCAAGAGACACATCGTAGCTTCATGATTGTTGTCATTGATGGCAACAAAGTTCATCCCACACATCCGCAAAACATGGCGTGTCTATACCGAAAGTCAGATTGAAGAGTGTTGTGGTCCGGTAAGCAAGAACAGAGCATGTGGCAAGATCCGACAGTCAAGTCCGGATCTCTCAGAGGAAGTATCTTAGTAAAGTGTGGACTTGGGGAAGTCAAGAGGAGTACCTTGACTGATATATTCCAGGGATTGAGCCTCTGGTGATGAAAGAGTGAAGAGATATGAGCATCTAAGTATTGGGGTCCTATTTGACAGAGTAGACAGAGGAAGAACTGACCGACAGAGCAGCAGACATTATTCCGGATGAGATATTGATTATGATCAAGGTTCTTAAGGTATCATTCATAATTGGCTGACATGTTAGATGACTTCTATGAGTATCTCTTTGATATGCATCACTTGGTAAGCAAGGATTCAGCCGACAGACTAGAGTTTGGGAAAATATTGACTATTCCGGATGCCGACTAGAAAGAGGATGAAATTGTTTGTGTGGATATATATACCAAATGGATTTTGATGAGAAGGTGTGTGTTGTGTAGTGTGTTGTACGAAAAAGGGCAGAAGAGCAGTGTGGAAACAGTAAGGCAGGTCCAGTATGTGAAAGGACAGCAGCACAAAAGAAGAGAAAGGATGAAGTGTTGTAGATCAGTATACTGAGCCTAACCGGAACTGAACTCCAACATATATGGATGCTTCTTATCAATTCAAGTATCTTGTTATTCTCTTTATCTCTTGTAGGCAGTGAGCCTCTTGTGAGCAGTGTGCTCGGGCAATGAGCCCTAATTGGCAAGTGCCATTTTGTACTTCTATTCTTCTAACAGAGAATACATTCTTAGGTTAGTCACCCCGTGGTTTTTTCCCTTAACAGGGTTTTTCCATGTCAAAATCATTGTGTTATGTGTATTGACCTTGTTTCTACTTTCATGCTTATGGATGCTTATTTGTTTTGATGATGTACTAGTTGTTAAAGAAGAATAGAAAGTTAAATTAATTAAGATAATTGATTCACCCCCCTCCCTCTCAATTATCAACACTCTAGCCTTTCATCATGTTTAATATGTTCCTTGTCTGAGATATAGGAGAAGAAGATATATAGACCAGTTAACTCTCAAAGGTTCTTCGAGGCAAACATAATCATATATAGCACAAAATGCAAAGGATTGGCACTTAAGGTTATGTAATAGAATTTATAGTTGATAGTTAAATTGTATAACAAATTTTTTTATTATCTTTACTAACATTTATTAGAATTGTTGCATGTTTTACATCATTGGAATGACATATTAGCTGTAACTTTTTTGAAATTTTATTATGGTAGGTGCAATTTGATATGATGTAATATGATTATGGTTTCGTTTCATAGGTTATAATATTAGATATATAACAGAAAAATAAATTATTGCATGAAATAAATAATAACTTTTCAGTTTAAATATTTTTTTTTTGCAAAACACGGGTCTTCCAGAAGATCAAGATGATCCTCATGATATAGATCCAGAATATGTTGGTTTTGGTATAGATCACATGGCAGAGGATGATGATGACACAAATAGAGAAGACACCGAGGCCGATGATGATCATTATGATGATTATCATGATGGTGATGACGATGATGAGGTAGTTTCTGGTAGTAGCCAGTGACATTCATGATCATATAGACCGCATCATGGATCATTGATGATATATCGTTATGATGCCTCTTTTCATGGTTACTATCATATGTATCATTTTCATAGCCTGCAGTACCATATATTATTGAGTTGTATCATTTTGACATGTATCATTTTGACTTATATCATTTGTACATGTATCATTTTGACTTATGTCAACTGTTGGACATGTATCATTTTGACATGTTATTGATCTACTGGCATATTTGATTTTCACATGTTTTAGTTATATATGATGATGAACTTATCAATATTGACTTGTCAATTTATATATATTGAAAGTGGTCGATGATTTTTGGATGGATATTTATTACGTATGATGATTTTAGTTTACTGCTCAGGATGGATGTTGTCAAATTCAATTAAATTATAGATATTTGACTCCCTTGTTTTAATTATAGATGATGATCATGTTATAATAATTATCTTGTTATTTTATATATACTAGATATTATTGTAGATTTTATTTTGATGGAGATTTAATAAGTATAATGATGTTAATTTGTATGGATGTCCATTTCCCTAAAAAAATCTTTATAAATGTTATCCTATAAAATATTTCAAATGCTTTAGGGGTCTTCAGGTGGATGGAGCGCAGATTAGTGAGTTAGAGAGTATCTTGTCAAACAAGTCTGTGAGCTTGTCTCGCAAAGAGGATAGAATAATATGGAGCTGCTCAAAAACTTGGGAGCATCAGGTTAAGCTAGGCTATAAGGTGAAAGATGGGGCTGTTAGAAAGCAAGATTGGCCCACTCACCTTTTTTGGAATAAAGACGCAAAATTGGAAGCAAATCTAGATGCAACAAGAGACGTTATATCGGAAGAAAAATTGGAAGCAAATCTAGAAGCAAAATTGGAAGCAAAAATGGAAGTAAAATTGGAAGAAAAATCGGAAGCAAACCTGGAAGAAAAACTGGAAGTAAAATTGGAAGCAAACTAGAAGCAACACAAGAAGCAAAACTAGAAGCAAAACCAGAAGCAAAATTGGAAGCCAAACTAGAAGCAATAAAGGACGTCATAATGGAAGAAAAACTGGAAGCAACAAAGGATGTCATAATGGAAGCAAAACTTGGCGTCAATTAGGAAGCCAAAAAAGGAGCTATTTTCAACGCCATACCAGAAGCAAAACAGGAAGCACGACTGGGAGCAAAACTAGAAGCAAAAATGGGAGCAGACATGGAAGCCAAATTGGAAGCTAAATTGGGTGCTAATTTAGGCGCTATTTCTGACATTAAATTGGTCATGCTTCCCAGTGCTATTCTTGGTGCTAAAGGAGGCGCTATTGCTTGCGCTACTTTTCTGGCACAAAATCTGATGTTAAATTTGGTGTAAAATCTAGGGCAAAAAATGGCACTGAAGAGAATATGCAGTTTGGTGCCGAGTTTTGTGCCAGCAGAAGTGTCCAATTCATGAACTCAAATGCACTAAATTCCAGCGCTATTTTAGGTGCTAATTGTCTTTTTTGTTGTAGTGGTTATTTTTAGATTTGAACATCATGCATGGGTTATTTGGATTGTTGTGTTTATTATAGTGACAAGAATAATCGAGACATTAGAAATTTTTATATATATGTATGCTTGAGTAATTTAACATGATTTAAAGATGGTACTATAAATTTATGATTTCATGTTTAGAATTAAACTTTAAGATTTAGTTTAATTAGATACTTTGTTAGATAGTGAATTGGATTATATAAAAATAAATATTGTACATGTATGATTATTTTTAAGGTTGCTTCGGCTATTTTTCTATGACATACTGATATTCAAAATTTGAGTTGTGCTGACCAAGGCAAAAGAATCTGGAGACTTTCAAGAAACCTCATGTGTCTATACCTTGTTTTCCTAGCCTAATCCATATAGAGGAATTAAGGCTTATGTAGTTTGTGAATGTGTCATGGTTGAATTTATTTATTTAAATTTTCTTGGTGAATAAAAATTATAATTTTTATGTATGATTTGGATAAGCTTCTTTGAAATTAATTGATTTATTTTAATTTTATTTTATTTATATTTTTATCTTTTTGAAAGTCAAGATTAGGAAGATTCCTTTTAAGAAGAAAATTTTGGGGAAAGTTTCCCTCTTATTTTCGACTTCCAACTTGTGGGAGAAATTTATTTAATTTTTATTTTGGAAATTTCATGAGGATTTTTTTATCTTTTTCTATCTTTTTTTGTTGGGTGTCTTTGGAGCGTTTTGAGAAGAAGAAATTGAAAAGAAAAGAGAATTACAGGAAGAAATTTGGGGGAGGAATTTGTTTAAGAGAAAGAGGATTTTCTTGTGTGAATTTCTTGAGAAGATTTGGGATTTAGAGGGCTTCTCCTAAATTTGGGAAGCACAAGGTAGGGTTTTGATGTTACTTGATGAAATTGCATTTATATGTGCTTTTGTTGTATGTAAAAGATTGCTTGAATTTAATGAAGGTTGCATCATGTGAATGTTTTTATTTGGTTGTGGGGAGGGTTGTTTGGAAGTCGATCTCCCCTGAGGGGAGAGAGCCTCCCACATAATGGGGTCTGAGATAGGTGTGGAGCCTCTCTTGGAGGGATTTGTTTTGTATGTGATGGTGTTGTGGAGTAATTTGATTGTGGAGTTGGGATTGGGCATGAGTGTCCTTGTTTTGTTGATATATTATTGACGATGGTGATGGAGGTTTGTTGGAGGAGGTTTGTGATTATGAAGTTTTGTGGAGATGAAAGGAAATTTTGATAAAAGAGAAAAGAAATGAAATGAAAAATAAAATAAATATATATATATATATAATATAAGATAATGTAATAATGGCCATGATTTGAGTAGTGGTGTTGCATGGATGGTGTTGTTATTAAAGATTAAGAAGGATTGATGTGATTATTTTACACCCCCAAGAGGGACGATTATCCTCTTTTCCCCTCTTGTAAATCCATGAGGATTCATTGTTTGTGAGTCATCCAAAGGGGTTTTTTGTGTATTTTAAAATATCATGTGTGTTTTCCTTGTTGCATGTGAGTCCGTCAGTTATTGGAAGTCTCCTAGCTCAGGGTGGGCTTGTATTCAAGCCCTATGGTAGGGAGGAGAGAAAGCCTGGCCATCCAGTGTGTGGAAATGTTGTGTCTATAGGTGTCATGTTCAAGGCTATATGGAGACTACTATGAGCATGAAGTTGTTTTATTATTCTTTTATTTTAAGAGCATTCAAGCTCTTTTTCTTTGATTGTAGAGAAGGGAATAGTAATGGATTTTAAATCCATTCTTGTTGTATTCTTTTACTCTATTTTAATTGTTAGTGTTATGAAGTTGAGTGTTTGAATTGTAAAAATTAATTCATGCTTGAGATACTTTTCTCAAGTTGATTCTTAGAAATAGGTTTCAGAAATTTAGATTTGAAGAAATAAATACGTTAGTTGTTATTTCTAAAAAAAATATTGTTAACTCTATTTATGTTTCCTTTTTGTATATGTTTAGTTTTAAAGAGCATTTTTATTGAAAATCAATAAGCTAAGCATAATATAAATTAGTGAGATCATAGCTTATTAGAAAGAATTGTTTTTTGAGTAAATTTAATTTCTTGTACCTTGATGCATGTTGTTGTTCATTTTAAAACTGCTCTTACATAGATTTTTATCTCCTTAAACAATTTATGGGTTTTATGTTCTTTTCTTTCCTCTTTCTCAACATTTTAGATTTTAAAATTTGAGTAAGATATGAGGGAGTTATGAAAATTATAAGATTGTTGCTCTAATCAAATCTATTCATTTTCTAATCCATAATATGTTTTTGATAATATTAAGCTACAAACCCAGGTGCAGATCCTGATAACAAAGCCAACATGTAGCAAAATAGGCATAGAGCCCCAAAAAGCCATAGAACAATGGACTAACAGCAGTTTAACAGCATATCCACAAAAAATAGAGTTTGAGAATTAAAACATAAGCTAAAAAACCTAGCTAAGGAGATCTTTCTAGTCCTCATTGAGCAAATCAAACAAATTTTCCTTATTATCCAACAGAGACTCCTCTCCCTTGACCCGATCCTCGTGCATCACCGAGAACGCAGCAATAGTCTTGTGTGAAGTCTTCAATAGTAGATTGATTAAAACCTTCATTTTGGTCTCCATGATAGCAAGTCAAGTCTTGACTCCTACCAGCTCCTTCTCCAACTCCTTCTCCAGTCTCTTGCTATCTAACTCCATCCTAGCACTCATGACCTCTTTGTCTAGAGTCTCCAGAATCTCTATGTCTTCATCATTTGTGTCATAGTAGGAGTTATTCATGGAATCAAAGAGGCTAGTACCTTCATTATCCTAAACTAGGGCAAGCTCCTCATTTTTAGTTTCCTCCTTCTTCCCCAAGACTTCCTACTCCAAGTTGGATGAGTAATCTACAATCTTCACAAATTGGGGTTTATCCCCAGCTAGTCTAAAGGATCTTCTTATGCTTGAAATCCTAGTAGTGCCATGTTTACCAACTGCTCTTTCTTTCTCCACCCCAGTCTCCTCTCCAACATGCTTCTCCTCTCTATCCAACCTCTCCTAAGTTGGTTGTTCAGCCTTCACGTCACTTCTACTGTGAATCTTCCCAGCACCTTTACTCTAGTCTGGAGTCTCTCTTTTGCATTTCTTGCTACCATGTTTGGGGGAGTTACTCTTTAAATTACACAGGCCCTTCACCACTTCCTCTCTGGACCTCCCATGGGAACTCTCCCCACCAACCTGAACAGAGGCCCGTGGAGTGTAGCTCCTAGAATGGGACTTAGACTGGGAAATGCCCTTAGAAACCTGAGGGCTTAGGACAGGGGCCAAGGAACTCAAAGGCATGCTAGTGGGAGAATTAGACGACGAGGGTATAGAGGTATTTTTCTTGTCCCATCTACCCAAATGCTCATTGAGAAGGACTTTGTCTTTCAGGTCATCAGTAGAATTGTCTTCAACCAGCCTAGCAGACAGGGGTTTTGATGGGCAGAGAGCAAGATGGTACTGGTAGAGGCAAAAAATTAGCCCCTGATGCAGACGTAGGGAAGCGATCACAGGGCTACCTTCACAGGATTTTTTAACTTGGGTCACCAAAGCCTCCAGACTAGACAACAGGAAGGAGGGAAAATTGACTTCAACTTTGTGGTGGAAGTGATTCAAAAAAGCAAAATGGTAGTGATAGAAAACCTTATACCTCCCCTCTGAAGTAAAATACTTCATAACCAAGAAACAAACCCAGTTCCAAGGACTTATTAGGCTTTCCCTTTCGAAACCTCCTTACAGTCTTATCTGCTTTTCACCCTCTCTGAAGAACAACTTCATTCCTTCAATGTCTTGAACCCTCGTCTGTTTCTTAAGCATGTTCCCAGAACAATGTAGCCCCGTAGGCTTGGCAATGGCATCCTCTAAAACCTTGAATTGGACTCCACCCACTTTCACCACCCTGTTGCTATCCCATGAAGCAGCAAACTGAACCAACAAATGTTCATCATATCGATTCAGGCCTTTGATAAACGGGGTAACTCCTCCTTTGTACACAATACTTTAAACCTACGCATCCTCCCTGAATTCACCACAGTTCATGGGTTCAGTTATCACCTTATCGCCACCCATCTTCCTAACCTAGCAAAACTCCAGACTAAAAATGTAGTTGCAGAGCTAAAGGGAGAGATGGTCGAATAATCTAGAAAGGAGATTAAAAAACATTAAATCAAGTTCCTTGCTCTTATTTCCATGCAAGTCCTTCACCGCTCTGCACGCATTTGAGAGATAAATGCTTTCTAGGGTTCGCTCGTATGTGTCATTCAAAACCATCATTCCAGGAGGTGACCGAAAAGACTTTCCAAATCTATTGGATCACCTATCTTGCTCACGGCTAAGCATGTCATCATCCACATGGCCATTCGGTTTCCACGTCACCTTATAGGGATTGGTGGGGTTCTCCATTCTAACACATAAGTCACATCTCCTCTTGAAGTGAGAGCCAGATGAAACATAGCAGCACCAAGCAATACTTATAATCATTACTATCATGAAGAATTAGAAAGGCACTTCTTTCTGTATACTAGCAATAATGCTTAGAGGTATATTATCTACATTTTTCCAACACCTTAGGGGGTTAATGTTTATTCCTAAGTTAGCTAGAAGGTCCACCGATTTATTGCCCTCACTGTATATATGTCTCACTTCCCTTCCTTCAAATTTAAGTAGGAGGGTATTGATATCCTGCACTATATCCTCCATCTGCCACCCCACTTTGATCTTTTCTTTAATAGCTTCTATTACAATCTTGGAGTCCCCTTCAACAATGATGTTTTTTATACCCATAGCCAAGGCAATTTTAATTCCCCATAGAACAGCATAGGCCTCCGCCATATTATTGGTATTAACACCCAGACTTCCAGTAGACACAGCACAGAGGGTACCCTTCTCCAATCTTATTAATCCATCCCCACTGGCCAACCCTGGATTACCTTTAGCAGCACCATCAAAATTAAGCAAAAACCATCCACCAAGGGAGGAGACCATTTTGTTCCAGCCCTATTTTTTTTCCTGCTATCATCCACCCTGCGAATGCTTATAGGAACAACCCATTGATTCAACACCTTCAATTCCTTAGCATTAGGAGGAGTATCCGCATCTCTTAAAGTGTTGTTGCTGATGATGTCTTACAATAGTTTAATAGTCGATCCTAACAATTCCTTAGGCTCCCTGAAAAGCTTATTATTCCTTTCTTTCCACAGACACTAGGAGAAGATAGGGGGTATCAAGGCCCATATTTCCCTGCAAATAGGATTAGAGAAAGGGGGGGACCAGGCTCAAATGCAATCCCCTAATCCATCGTTCTAGCACCATGGAACATCAAACATGGCCAAAGCTACACTCCAAACTTCCCAGGAAAAATCACAATGTAGAAGGATATGGGGGACATTCTCCTCTTCTTTCATATAAAGGATGCATTTGTTCGAGATTTGGAATCCTCTGGTCCAGAGGTTGTCAGTTGTAAGAATTTTATTTTCCACTACTAGCCACTAGAAGTGGTTGATCTTTGGGATTAAATTGTGATTCCAAATTTTTCTCCAAAAGGTGTCAACATTTTGAGGGAGGGAAAGATTATAAGCAGATTTGATTGTAAACCTCCCTGAGTTTTCAAGGGCCCGAAGGATTTTATCATTATGAGGAAATAGAGGGATTCTACACCCTTTTAAGGAGAGATGGATCTCTTTAGTAGCCCTAATAAGATTGACCCTTCCTTGACATCAGTCAGACAGCTACTTCCGTCCCTTTTTGTCTGGCAGAAAATAGTCATGAACCAATCCACCAAAATGGTGCACAGCTATGTTAGTCAATTCCATCATATTCTGTATGTTTTTTAATAGCCCTCCCTTAATCAAATTGTCTTCCCAGAACCTTATGCTACCTCCATTTCCCAATTTCCATTTAACACCCCTTAAAAGTATTAACCTGTATTTTATGATGTTGTTCCAAATCACCGACCCTTTGGGGAAATCAGGAGATAATAAAAAAATCCTTAGGGTTCTGATTCCCAAAGTACCTAGCACACATAATTTTTTCCCAATCCTTGTCTCCCGTTACAAGATTCCATCCCACCTTGGTGATCATGGCTTTGTTGAGCAAATTCAGCTTCCTTAGACTTAATCCTCCCTAAAGTTTCAGTCTTCAGACTTTATCCCATCCAATGAGGGCCAGTCTTTTCTTATCTTCCATGCCTATCCATAAAAAGTTCCTCTGTATTTTCTCCAATCTCTCCACTATATATTTAGGGATTTTAAAAAGAGACAAGAAGTAAACTGGTATTCCTTGTAGGGAGTGTTAGAATCTGAAAAGATTATTAACCCTAAAAACTAGTGCAAAGAATAGATATCTAAACTATGAATGCAAATGATACGAAATCAAAATAGCAACATAGAGTTAGTCTCCAAGAGAGTAATGCAAATGCTAGAAGCAAAATAGCATTAAGAAGATGCAAAAGCAAAAGATACAAAATACAAGCCAGGTAGCATGCTTATATAAACTAGGAAGAGGGAGGAGGTGGCAACACCGACCAATCAAGAGCAACCATCTATCAGACTAAAGATACCAAAGTATCTTCCCAAGATAGCTAATGGATGCTCACGTGTAGGAAGGTGACACCTCGCAAGCACTCACCTAATAAGACATGCTTTATTAACCTAAGTGAGATTAATAGAAGTGTAGGAAAAACCTAGGAAATATAGGGAAAAATAAATAACCCAACTAGGAAATAAAAACCTACACTAACACCCCCCCATAAGCGAAGCTTAGGTGGATGTAGAAATGGGTCCTGGCAAATCAAGCCTGATGAGGTACCCATGTACATAAAATTCCCCCCAAAGAGAGAGAAGAGATCCCCCTAAAGATAGAGAGAGTCAAGACTCCGAGTGAGAGGAAGAAGCCCCCCAAAAGATGAAGCATCCCGCACCCCCAGCAAAGCTTGCAAATGAAGGAACTTGCTCTCAGTGAAGGGTTTGGTGAAGATATCAGCAACCTGCTCGGAAGTCAGATAGTAGCGAAGGTCAATGATGTGGCCATGCATGAGCTCCCAGATGTAGTGCATGTGGACCTCTATGTGTTTGGTCCGTTGATGATGGACTGGATTCCATGAGATTTGAATGGCACTTTGGTTGTCACAAAATATGAATGATGGCCATCTGATCTAGATACCAAACTCAGTGAGAAGATTCTGAAGCCAAATGGTCTCAATGGCGGCATTCACAGCCCCTCGATACTCAGCCTTAGTAGAAGATAGAGCAATAGCAGACTACTTCTTGCTCGACCAACAAATAGGACCTGAACCAAGTGAGAAGTTGTAACCTGAAGTAGACTTGTGATCCTGAGAATCACCCGCCCAATCTGAATCTGTGTAGCCCACCAAGTCAAGTTCAATGCCTGCTGCATAGTGAATCCCAACACTATGAGTACCCTGAATGTAGTGAAGGATCCACTTGGCTGCTTTCTAGTGCAGCTCATAAGGCTCCTGCATGAATCAAGAGACCATGCCTAGAGCATATGAAATGTCAGGTCTGGTATGAGTCAGATAAATGAGACTCCCAACAAGTTGTTGGTACAAAGTGCCATCAACAAGTGGAGAAGAACACTGAGCCTCAAGTTTGACTCCAGAAAGAAAGGGAATCGGAGCAGGCTTACAGTCAGCCATATGAAACCTCGAGAGCAAATCTACAGCATACTTGGACTATGTGATGGTGATCCTAGAAGAAGACTAAAAGATCTCAATCCCGACAGAGTAATGCAACAAGCCCAAGTCAGTCATCAAAAACCTGTCATGAAGGGCAGTTTTGACAGCCCCAATGGTGGATGAAGAACTCCCTATGATTAGCAAGTCATCAACATAGAGAACCAAAAATAGGAGTGAATCATCCTATTGCAGAATGTAGACATTGGGATCAGAATGGCACAGAGTGAACCCAACTGATAGAAGGAAGGAGTCCATCTTGGCATACCAGGCCCGAGGAGCTTGTTTAAGGCCATAGAGAGACTTCCGAAGACAGCACACAAGTGAAGAATCCTGAATGAACCCCTGTGGCTGCTCTATGTAGATCTCCTCCTAAAGGTCACTGTGAAGAAAAGCACTCTTCACATCCATCTGGTGTACTTCCCAACGATTGGCTGCAGCAATGGCAAGAACAAGTCGAATGGAATTCATTTGGGCAACTGGCGCAAAAGTCTCAGAGTAGTTAATCCCAGGAACCTGGGAGAATCCTTTGGCGACCAAGTGAGCCTTATGCTTGTCAATCGACCCATCTGCTGCAAATTTTGTCTTATAGATCCACTTACATCGAACAAGTTTTCTTCACTTAGGAAGAGGAACAAGATCCCAAGTGTGGTTCCTCATCAAGGAACTATACTCCTCCTGCATAGTTTTATCCCACTCAAGAATACCAGAAGCCTCATAAAAAGACTGTAGATCTGAGGCAGTAGCAATGAAGACATGTGGAGCATCCTGGAATTGTGAATGAGTCCACCTAGTGTCTGATGGATCCCCAACCGAATCACCTGCAGACTGTAAGGTCTATCTAGCCCAAAGTGGACCGGAAGATGGAGAATCTGGAGGAGAATCATCAACCTTTGAATGATGGCTAGGAGAGGAATGAGGTAAGTCCTTTGAATTGCTCTCTGCATCGGAAGTGGAGGTAGAAGACTGCTCAGGTGAATTTGACTCATCAAAAGATCTGTCATGTATCCCAAGTGACTCCAATGTCAAAGTAGGAGTTGGAGAAGTGATAGAAAGTGAGCTCGAAGAGCCCTCCTCAAACTAAACACTCCTCTCAATGAACAACTCATGTGTAGTAGGGTAGAGCAACCGATAACCCTTCACACCATTAGGATAACCTACAAATATGCAAGGTCTACTCTGCGGATCCAAGGCCTTGTGTTTCTCTGCAGGAATGTGGGCCCATGCAGGAGAACCAAAAACTCAAAATTACTTAACTGATGGTTTCCAACCGCTCCAAGCTTCAAAAGGAGTGACTCCCTTTAAGGCTCGGTGAGGAACACGGTTCTAGATATAACAAGCATAGTTAATGGCCTCTGCCTAATACTGTGGTGCAAGAGATCTGGAGTGAATCATGCAGTTCACCATTTCCTTCAAGGACCTATTCTTCTGTTCTGCAACACCATTCTGCTAAGGATTGTATGGAACTAAATGTTGCAAATCAATCCCCTCTGAAGTGCAAAACCTCTCAAACTGATGGTTGACATACTCACCACCATTGTCAGTGCACAAAACTTTGAAGGCTTTCCCGGATTGCTTCTCTACAAAAGTTGTGAAGTCCTGAAAATGATCAAATACCTCTGACTTCTGTTTGAGAAAGTACACACAAGTATATCGAGAAAAGTCATCAATGAATGTGAGGACATATCTAGCCCTGCTGAAAGAAGGACGCTGAAATGGACCAGCCAAATCACTGTGAACTAACTCCAGTTTCTGTGAAGCTCTCCATGCCTTACCTTTGTCAAAATTTTCCTTAGGATGCTTACCAAGAATGCAACCTTGGCAAACAACACCTGAAAACTGGACTGAAGGTAACCCTGTGACCATGCTCTGCTGGTTGAGCTGCTATAAGTAGCGAAAGTTAAGATGGCCAAACCACTCATGCCATAATCTACTCACATCATCAAAATGAGTGAGCAAAACAGTCGAAGGAGGATCAGGAACAAAATGAGAAAATAGATAGAGCTGTGACTGATGATCTGCTCTCCCAACTACAACTATAGAACCACTGTGCAACTCATGAATCTCCACTGAATCAGGAGTAAACTCAACTCGCTTGCCTAAACCTATGTGAGTGATCTGGTATACTGATAGGAGATTAGTTGATAATGAGGGCACACAAAGAATATCATGGAATGTGCCATCCCCCACATCAATAGACCCTCTCCCACACACCTCAACAAGAGTGTCATCACCCATCAAAATAGAAGGCATAGTACACGGATCCAAAGATGCAAGTTCTTTCTTAGATGAAGACATGTGGTGTGAAGCACCCGAATCAAGAACCCAAGTGGATGGTGAAGAAGCAATTGCAACAAGGGCCTTGCCCTTTACTTTCCCCTTGTTGTTTTCTTTTGCCTTATTAGACCCCTCATTAGAACTCTGTTTGATAGACTCAGGAACACTGATATTATTCTTCTCAAGAATGTGTGTCAAGTGATCAATTTATTTCTTCAGACATTTATGTTCATCATGACCAAGTATTTTACAATAGGCACATTGGACCCTCTCTTTCTTAGGCTTGTTGCCCTTGGAAGATTGGGTCTCATTAGTTGCTTTTGAAGCAACCGGTATCTGATCCTGCTTCTCTTTGCTATTCTTCTGTTTCTTATCCTTACTATTGTTGCTACTACTTTGTCCTTTTTGTTCTTTTGTACCTTGGTTGGCAGCCAAGGCATGTGACTTAGAGGACTTAAGAGTGCCCATCTAGATTAGTTTGTCCTGTTCCCCAGTGAGACTGACAGCAAAATCATCTAAAGATGGCATGGTGAATTGAGTACCAAGTGCACCCTTAGTAGCATAGAAAGTAGAAACAAACACATAATATTTTGAACTTAGCTTAGAGAGAATACTAAGAATCAGTTGTTCATCTTTATTTTCAATTCCACATTGTCTTAACTACAGCCTTAGTGATTTTAATTTAGTGAAGAAATCCTGGATTGTGTTGAAATTGCCTGGACTTAAACTAATTAGTTCATTTTCCAACATATGACCCCTCATTGAATCTTGTGTGCCAAATAGTTTTTCTAGCTTTGTCCAGATTTCATTTGGTGTATTCAAAGACTCAATGTGAAAGAGCAAATCAAGAGAAACAGACAAACACAATGTTCCATATGCTTCATCACATTTGTTAAACCACTTAGGCTTATCTTCATCTTTAGCAAGTTCAGTTTCAAGTCCCATAGTTATCCTATTTAGTCCAGCTTTCCTTAAGTGAATTGTCATGCGTGATTTCCATTCAAAATAATTGTATGAAGTTAAGATGGGCAGATTTGTTTGATCCATGATGAAGAAATGCAGAGAAGAAGTGCCAAAAAGAAGAGAACCCAACCAAGACAACCCCCCCTTTTCACTCAATCAAAGAACCCCCCCAAGAAAATATGATTTGGCACTTTATATTAGTGCGTTTACAACTACCACTAGCAAGAAATACTAAGTGGTCTTGATTTCAATGCATTACAAAACCCTCATGAAGAGCATATGTTGAAAATACAACTTTGGCATAATATCCAAAGAAATAAATAGCACCACTGCAATCTACTTGAAAAATTATGCACTTTCAAAAAAAGAATCACCTCGATATGAGGTCGTATGTGAAAGTTATGATCCTTTGAAGTTCCCAAAATGAGAACTGTGCAATGTCACGACTGAGAATCTGTAATTTCTAAAACATATTGGCATCAAAATCAAAAAATGTCTGCACTATTGTATAGAGCACGAAAAAATAGCTAAAATAAAAAAACAAATCGTGGGAAAAGGAGTCCATATGAGCAAGAACGAAGCATTTGAAAACTGCCTTCAAAACTGCAACTGCCAACGGAGAGGGGTCCTACTATAGCTTTCTGAGCATGTTTCTGCAAAATATATAGACTACATGCAAAAATAGAAAGATACCCAAATGGTTTTTCTGTGCTGCGAACAAAACCCATAAGGTGTTTTTCTTGCTGATGTACAAAAGATGTTGATCTAGTGTAAATAGAACGCCTTTAGCTACAAAAAATGACCCCAACAACCAAAAAATGACATACAAAGGCTGAATTAGCTACCTAAGACAAGAAATGGCATACTAGAACCTACAATATTGATTGAAAACACCAAATATGCAAGCTGGTTGTCAGATTTGAGCTCGAAACCCCGGTTCCGCAACTGTGTATGACGATCTCTAATTTCGGTGAAACGAAAGCCAAATCTGACTTTCTCAAGCCTCCTGGATGCGTTGGAATAGTTGGAAATGCTGCCAGTATAACCAGAAATGCTGCAATCACTCAGATTTCATAAAACACATGTGCAAACCCCAGAGATTAAAAAAGTTTCCGTCAAACTTTTCTGATTCTCAAGATCATCCGAAGATGCAAGAGAAGAGCATACTGAATTTTTTGAAAAACTAAAATAAGCTTAATTAGCCCCCCCAAATCTCTCAAATAAGGAAACTAAAATCTACTCTTGCACATAAAACAGCTCTAATACCATGTTAGAATCTGAAAAGATTATTAACCCAGAAAACTAGTGCAAAGAATAGATATCTAAACTATGAATGCAAATGATATGAAATCAAAATAGCAACATAGAGTTAGTCTCCAAGAGAGTAATGCAAATGCTAGAAGAAAAATAGCATTAAGAGGATGCAAAAGCAAAAGATACAAAATACAACCCAGGTAGCATGCTTATATAGACTAGGAAGAGGCAGGAGGTGGCAACACCGACCAATCAAGAGCAACCATCTATCGGACTAAAGATACCAAAGTATCTTCCCAAGATAGCTAATGGATGCTCACATGTAGGAAGGTGACACCTCGCAAGCACTCACCTAATAAGACATGCTCTATTAACCTAAGCGAGATTAATAGAAGTGTTGGAAAAACCTAGGAAATATAGGGAAAAATAAATAACCCAACTAGGAAATAAAAACCTACACTAACAGGGAGGCCTTAAGTAATTGAAACTTACCAGCTTGACTTAGAAGTTTCCCTTTCCATCCAGCTAACTTCCTTTGTGTCCTTTCAATTATGGAATTCTAGTATTCTGGAGGAGCATTTTTCACTGAAAAGGGGAGCCCAAGATAGACCCCAAGCAACTCACCCCTTGAGCACCCAAGGATCCCCATAACTTTCTTCTATAAGACAAAAGGGGTGTTAAAGAAGAAAACCTAGCTTTTGTCAAAGTTAATGCATTGGCCCCCTGAGGTAGCATAATTTTGAAGCACCATTTTCCAGTTTCTGGCCTCGTTCACCGAAGCAGAGACAAAAGAATTGTGTCATCCACAAATTGTTATATCACTGCAGGTGTTGCTATTGAAGCTAGTTTAACACCTTTTATTTCTCTGGAGTGAAGAAGATTGAGGAAACTTCTGCTCAGGGATTCAACTAGCAGGATAAATAAGTAGGGAGACAGGGGGTCCCCCTGTCTGAGTCCCCTACACGCATTGAAGAACCCCATGAGAATACTATTAACAAGAACAGAGTATCTAACTAAAGTGACATAGGCCTCTATGATTTACAAAGGTTTACTTTTAAAGCCTAATTTTCTCAGCACCTTAAATAGGAACTCCCAACTGACTCTATCATAGGCTTTAGAGATGTCTAGTTTGAAATCCATTCCTAAATTTTTACTTCTTTCCATATAGTGAATTATTTCATGGGTAGTAATGGTCGCATTAATTATCAGTCTGCCCAGCACAAAACCTTTTTGACAGCTGCTTAGGAGTTTATCCAACAGAGGCTGCATTCTGATCACTAAGGTTTTGGAGAAGATCTTATAAACAATGTTGCACAGGCTAATAGGTCTAAAATCCCCCATGTTGACCGAGTCTTATTTTTTGGGAATAAGAGCAATGAAAATATGGTTCAATTGCTTCAGGATCTTACCTCCCTTAAAAAAGTCTCTGGCCACCTCAGTGACATCTTTTCCCACAATATCCCAATACTCCTAAAAGAAAGCTTGGAGAAAACCATCAGGTCTGGGGGCTTTAAAGGCTTCCATAGAAAAGAGGTTACCCAAACCTCTTCCTCAGTGATTATCCTACTAAGTTGTTCATTATCTCCATCATCAAGCAGAGTAGGTATGATATCTATGAGGTTCTGGTTAATACAATTGTCTTGGGCACCAAGGAAATTCTGAAAGAAGGAAGCAGCCACTTGTCCAATTTGAAAATCTGACTACACCATAATGCCTCTGTCACCAATCAATTTAGATATGCAGTTCCTTTTCCTATGCTTCATTGTTGATTGATGGAAAAAAGTTGTGTTCTTGTCCCCCTCTTTTAGCCATTGCACTCTTGATTTATGTTTCCAAAAGACCTCCTCCTTTAGCGAAAAATCCTTTCATTCCTTCCTCATAACCTCTTCCTCTTTAGCCATTTCTTCTGAAGAGTCCCCCTCCTCCATCGTCTTTTGGAGCTCTCCAAGCTTGATATTAAGTCTACTTTTTCTTCAAAGATGTTCCCAAAGCTGAATCTGTTCCATCCTCTCACCTTTTTCTTCACCCTCAAAAGCTTCTAAGCCAATCTGTACATAGGTGTACCATAAACATCTTCTCTCCACCAGCTCAAGAGCTTATCTTTGAAATTAGGGTGTTTGGTCCACATGATCTCAAATCTAAAGGGATAAGGGCCTTTTCCATTTATTTCTCTCCATGAAAGAAGCAGGGGATTGTGGTCCGAGGTAGTTCTTGGTAGCGCTTCTAGAGAGTATGAGCTTAATAATTTCCAATTGGGTGAGGCAAGGAATCTGTCAAGCTTGACTTGTATCAGGTTCCTTCCTTTTCATTGATTAGACCAGGTGAATTTGCTCCCTTCCAAATCCAGATCCAGTAGCCCTTCAATGTTTAGAAAATCATTTAAGTCTATCATGCTGTCAATATAGTCCATGATCCCTCCACTCTTCTCAGAGGGGAAGAGTGGAGTGTTGAAATCCCTGGATAACATCTAGCAACTTGAAGGGTCACTAGTGATCAATGAAGAGAGAAGATCCCACACTTCCCTTCTTGGGTCCCTCTGATTAGGAGCATAAATATTAACCAAATTCTAGGTATGGTCATTTGACTCCATTCTGACTACCAGGAAGTTTCTATTGCTTTCTATAATCCTCCCCTTAACTGTGTTGTTATTCCATAGGGTCGCGATTCCCCCTAATGCTCCCCAAGCATCACAACTCAGGTTCTCTGCGTTAGGACAAATATTTCTAGCCACAGATTGGAAGCTTTCAATTTTCATCTTAACCTCCTGAAGAAGCAAAATATCAACTTTATTGTCGAAGATGCAGTTCTTGACTAAGAACTATTTGTGGGGGCTGTTAAACCCCCGAATGTTCCATGATAGGATTCTCATTTGATAGTGGTCCTCTTGGAGCCCAGCCCCAAGGTCCTCTATTTCCCCATCGCAATATCTTTGTTGATTTCCTTCTACCTAGTCTCCCTTTGAGTTGGTCTTCCCTACTTGGAATTAGCTCCAACATCTAGTAATTTATTCCTTGGCCTTTACCTTTTTTCTTTGTCATAGTCCACCCTTCTAAATTAGATACACTTGAGCTAGCCCCAAGGGTAAGGCCAATAGATTTGTTGTTAGGAGAGTAAATCCTCTGATTAGTCTCATTCCCCCCCACTATGCATCCCTTACCCGGGGGGTACCTACTCCAGTAGGAACCGATAACACCCCCAAATCCTCTGAAACTAGAGTCTCTTCCTGATGCAATTCCCCTTCCTCTAGCCCTTTGGGTTCCATAGAGGGGGGCCCATTTCCACTAGCGGGGGTAAAGTACAACGCATTCATAGGGCCCGAGTTTACAGGGGCCAACAAATCCATAATATGTTGAATACTTCTCTGTCAATATTTCCTTCAATCCTCTACCCCAACCTGTAAGAATCAACAATATTTACAAATGATTAATTTAGCTAAGTTTTTTTATTTTATATTATAAAATAAGTATGAAAGATCTTGAATTGAGAAGTGTTATAGAAAAAGAACAATTTCTTTAGATAAGCCTTTTAATTTATTTCTAAAAGTTGACTCTGGAATCCTTATCTTGAAGGAGTTGAAATCCTCAAATAAGAAAACCTTCTAATTTAATTGATGTTTTTTTCCATAATAAGATATTTATCATTTTAATACTAAATTCTAATTGAATCTCCTTATTAATTTTAATTAATTTAAGTATGTTTCTATTTAGGACTAATGATTTGAATAAATAGTAGCAAATTGGTAGTAAGAGTTTATCAAATTACAATAAAGAAGTTAAAACAAGATAAATGAGTAAATTAATAGAAAGAGAAAATTTCCTTTGAGTAAGCTACTAATAATTTTCTTATGAGTTGTAATTTCTTTTTTGTTAAATTAAACCTTCTAGTTTTATTGGTGTTATAATAAGCCTTTTATTTTATTTACTAATTTAATTGAATATGTATTTATTTAAAATAAATAAAATTGGCAAGTTGACTAAATTGGTTGTAATTAAATCTTATCATGATAACTTATTTAGTTATTCGTCTAATTAAATCTAAGGAGCAACTTGTTATATTGAGCCCTTTTGTCTGATAAGATTTCTAATTAAACTTAATGTTTTATTTCTTGTATTGCAAGTTATGTTATCTTTTTTTTTTCTATAATGAATTTAAATTAAAAAAATTAGTTAGGTATTGATTTAGAAATAAGTTAAATTAAATAATAGAAAGTTATTTATTAATTATTTCTTTCTATGTATTATCTTATTGTAACTTAACTTAGTAATTCATATTGACTGGAATCTTTATTAAATATAGGTATAATCATTTTTATTATTATTTTTATTTAGTTACTGTGAGGGTAAAATAGTGATCAATCAAATGAATAATAGATGACCCAAACATCAACAGAATAGAGAAACAAAGAAGATTCAAATGAACAAAGCAATGAACAAACACAGCAAAACCTCTTCCGTTTCGAAACTTCCGTTGTTCGCCTATCACGAATCGTCCTTTCGCAGATGAGTTGAGCCCTCAGAGAGTGCAATCTTTTAAAGCTGTTTGAGGAAGTCGATGGTGAACGGCTATAGTGTGATATGCAATGAAGGTGAGCTCCAATGCAACAATGGTGATCTCAAGCTTGTGGATGACAAATGGGTGCCAAAGGCGCGCTGGTGATATTTCTGCAGAGTAACGATGTCAAAAGCCTGGATGATTAGAATGAAGGGATGAAGCTTCATTTATAGACTTGGAGAAATAGGAATCAACGGTTGAGAGAAGATATGAAGATCAACGGCTGAGGATGGTTGAGGAATGTGCAACCAGTAGAAATGTGACAAGTGTCCCAACTCCATCATGAAAGAGGGGATGTGACAAAATAGATTGGAGAGTTAACTCCATTGACTGAACAGTTAACAGACTTGATTGATCAGTTAGAAGAGTGGATTGTGGAACTGACTGAATTGATTGACCAGTGAACTGGATTGATTGAGGAGTCAACAGAATAGATTGACCAGTGAACTCAAATGACTAATTAGTTAATAGATTTGATTAATTAGTTAACTAACTTCTAATTTGAGAAGAAATAGGCCATGTGGGTGAGAGAAAAATAGGTAATTAAATATTAAATATATTTAATTACATGTGCAACTTGATGATGTGGACAAGGTGAGGTGGAAAAGGTGAGGTGTAAAGGTGAGGTGGATTTTTGAATTTAGAACTTAGGATAGAGGAATTTAGATTAATTAAATAATTTATGATTATTTAATTGTGAAGGACATTTAGAAGAATTTTAATTAAATAAATGGAATTTATTTAATTGTGAGATAGTGAATTGATTAAATAAATTTGGAATATTTATTTAATTAATAGAAGAATGGAATAAATATTTAGAATATTTATTTAGGATGAATCGTGCCATTTTTAGGCGTATACATTTTGCCCCTCTTTGATGCAATGCAGTTTACAGCGTTGCTTCAAAGAAGTTAATAGTCTGACAGTGATACATGTCCCAATTTGCCCCTGGTACAAGTTTTGACGACAGGATGCCCCCTCGGGAGATTGGACGGGAAGAAGGCAGAAGGGCGTGAGACGGACAATCTCACGAAGAAGAAGGTTAGGTTTGAAGAAAATGGGTGAAGAAAGAGCTGAATGATATGTGAAGCAAGATAGACTGATAACACACACAAGCAAGTTAGCAAGTATGCACAAATGATACAAGAACAAACAAGGTATTGCCCTTGTCAAGCGGTAAACCAATGATATACTGATAATGATATATGACAGTGTTGTCATGGCGGGGAACAATATATCCCTAGACCAACACGGCAGGCGTGTTGTCATGGCGGGGAATGATAGATCCCTAGAGCAACATGAAGGATAGTGTCTGGTTTCAAGAAATGAAGCATGTCGTGTAAGGCGCGTGTATTGGTCTAATTTCGACAATGCAACATCCTGTATAAGACAATTGATTGATTAACTGATCGAGTTGGTTTACGACCAGACAAGGATCAAGACCACTGATTGTGATTGTGATTGTGATTGACTTGACATGATTGACATGGATTAAGGATGGACCTGCATGGGGATCATTGCTCGGATTGACCGGATTGAGAAGAATTGACCACAACGATAGATAGAAATTTGATTGATAGAAGAAAGACTCGATAGAAGGACTCGCAAGCTTTTGTAAACATTGATACTCTGCATTGTTGGATCTTTATTGCATGGGGTATGGTATGGATGTATAAATGGATATAGGATGGATGCTTTGCTATTGGATTGCTTTATTTCATCATTGGGCATTTTGTTTTTGGTACTTTTCTGAAATGTTGTAAGTGAATACAAGCATCAAGGTATAATTGAACCGAGATGACCTGAGTACCGCTTACATGGATTGTGATTTAGCAAGTTAATACAAGCATCTAGTCAAAATTGAATCTAGATGACCTGAGTATTTCTTGCGCTTCAACAAACAAGGATTGCCCCCGTTCCTGTAAGACCTTTGATGTCCTCGATGATCTTTTGCCGATCATGTCTTTAGACAAGGCTTCACATTACTAAAGTTTAATCCACAAACAACAAACAAAGAAAGTAATCATGCCCCCATCATAGCATCTCTAGCTTTTGGCATCCTTGAGTAGCATAGGAAGGTATGATAGCAAAAATCAAGACTCTGTAACTTAACCCTAGTTTCCAATCTACAAAAGCATATTTGCGTTGATATGTGTTTATTTCTTGCCTTAATTTGCATAAAATCATTTAGAAGACCTTGGGTATTTGCTTTGCATTGGATGGGTTAAGATGCTCATAGTCAAGGTTTCTGCTTGAAGCGCGGGTGTTTGCTTGCATTTGCTTACTTGATGAGAAGGTTGCACAATCCTTATTGAGAAGACTGACCCTAAGGGACTGACCTAGTGCCTCGGGGACTCATTGCTAAATGGCCTTGCCTACGTGACGACGCAGAGGCAACGTAGTTCGGGGTAAACCCTAATGGACCATGGATGGACTAGAAGGAAGACGACAAGAATGAAGACAACAAAGGGGATGAACGGGAGAAATGGAAGCCTCGGGGGCGCATTAGAATAATGGCCTTGCCTACGTGACGGCGCAGAGGCAACGTAGTTCACGGACTTGGACCATGGACCTAAGATATGGATCAGATGAGACGATATGGATCAAACAAGACATGAAATGGAACAGACATGGATCAGATATGGAATAGATATGGATCAGATATGGAACATATATGGATAGGCAAGACATGATATGGAACAGATGATACCGATGACAAGGAAACACCACGGATAGGTAGATGTACGGGTGATAAAGAATGGAACGGGTAGGTATGAGGATGGGCAATAGTGGATAGAAGGAAACAAGGATGTGATCTCCAAGGACTATGTCGCATAAGTATAACATGCCCCATTGTAGGTAGAGTACATAGGATTTTTCATGACAATGCTTAAGACGAAGGAGGAGGATGAGAGGATAATGAAGGATTTGTGTGGTTTTGGAGGGATAAGGTATGCCAAGAGATATCTAAAACATTTGTCAACATTGTGCCCCCAATCTTTATCAAGATCAAGAAAAATAGAGAAATGGAGGATTAGGATGGATGGATGGGACAGTATAGTAATGGATAGAGGATAGGATAGGAAATGGTATGAAAAGAAATTGGTAGGAGAAAAGTGATATGCCGATGAGACAAAGTGCCCCCCAAGTGTAGGTGACATAGAAGATCAACTTACACATGACGCCTGTTTGCCAGGTTTTCATCATGGTACTTATCCAAGGCGCCTGTTTGCCAGATTTTCACCATTGGATGAAGGGATTTTTCTTTACTTTTTTCATTCTTTTTTTTTTTTTTTTTTTTTTTGAAAAGGATAAGACGAATGCAGAAGGGAGAGACTCAAGTATCTAGTTCCTTGAAAGGTGATAGTCCTGCTAGAAGGATGTTGTCGCATGGACTATGTCAAGTGTGCTCATAGATGTTGGTAAGGGAGTGCAGGAAAGTGAGATATGAGTATGTAGATAGCGGATTATGGAAGGTGCGATAGTGGATGATGATGCAAAATACAGAAGGACTTATGCAAGGATGGAAGGAAGGTTTATGCAAAAGCATGGACCATAGGATGAGGGAGATATGTAGGATAGTAGTGGAGGGGAGGGGAGATGGAGTGATATGGAAGTGTTGTGGAATGGAAGGGAACCATGACCAACGGTTGCACATACTGTGATAAACATTGAAGCTGATGATGGGAAGGTGGTGTAGGAAGCAATGGAGAGTTTTTCTTGGTGGATGAATGATATAGGCCTTTAGGGACCCACATAGACTTTGCATTGTTTTGATTTTTGTTTGTCATGTGGGATGGAAGGATTTGATACTTTTGGATGGAATTGGAGAAAGTGAATGGTTGGAATTCTTGAGAGGTGGATGCCTCATGTAACTTGAGGGCTTTTTGCTTAGGTACCCAAACCATTTTGTTTTTAGATAGTACCTGTGAAGGTATGGGTTTGGGTGTATGCAGCATTTGTGCAGCTTCTGAGAGAAGTATTTGTTGCTTGGGGACCCACACTTTTTTCAATTTGGCATTGAGGTGTGTGGGTGTATGCAGCTTTTGATATGGATAATTCTTTGATTCTTGGCTTTTATATCCTAGGTCATGAGGACTCTTAGGATTTGTGACTTTATAGGTAGAGGCATCCACATATTTGTCATTGAATCCTTGTGGGATGGTGGAAGTGAGGTTGGTGAAAGTTCCTTGTTTAGACAATATGTGCATTTGTCAGCCATGATTGGGATATTTAGAGGAGTCATAGATGGATGGATAAGGTGTTAGAAGAAGTGGTGGTAGGATGCGTAGAGGGCTATTAGGAGTTGGAAGTAGCGGAGGTAGATTGGATGGTGGAAGGTGTATGGTCACATGCTTTTGACAAATGTAGGATGATGGAGGTGGAATGGCGACATATGTTTTGGGGATACGATAGGGTTTGCGATGGAAAGTAGTAGACTTAGGAGGAGTGGAGGAAGTACCAACATCTTGAGATTGCTCACCTTGGGGTATGTAGCCAAGGCCGTATGAAGGTGGAGGAACATTGACATGGATAGGTTCCAAAATACCTTGTTCATGAAGGCCTAAGCCTTTACCTTGATAGTTCATATTCTGGAGTATGCGGTGGACCATGGGATTATGTATAGGTACACTAGCAGCGAGTTCCTTATTGGATGAGGAAGGCGAGATAGCGGATAATGGTTGTTGGTGTTCTAAGGAAGAACATTCATGCATGAAGGTAGTAAGCCCAAGGATATAAGATGATGGATTTGTAGCTTGGTCAATAATGGATGGTGAAGGATCACTAGAATCTTGATCATCATTATGCTCTTTAGGATCTAAGTTATTGGGTTGATCATTCGTGTGCACTTGGGAGGCAAGTGTCTCATCAGAGGGAGTGAAAGTTGTTGGATCATGGATGGGATTAGATGGAAGAGGGATAGAAGAAATGGAGGCTTCTTGCTCATGAATGGGTATGGGATCAAGTTTTTCAAGGACATCTTCTTCATAGGGAATATCTTGATCATAGAACAAATAAAGGTTATGGATGGGTTGGAGTTGGGTTTCCATCTCATGTATAGGATCAAGTTGCTCATGGATAGCTTCTTCCTCAAAGATAGTGTCTTGATCATAGAAAAGATAAAGGTTATGCATGGGTTGGAATTGGATTTCCTTCTCTTGTATAGGTGTTGGGAGATGGATAGGATCAATTGGCTCATGGAGAGGTTCGTTATTATGGATATCATCTTGATCATGGAAAAGATACATGTTATGGATAGGTTGCAAGAAAGTGATTTGATCTTGACTTAGACTAGGGATGAATGTTTCCTCATGCTTAGGATTAGACTCTTGACATACCTCTTGGGTTACTGGAATGGAAGTGGATAGCTCTTGGATAGCTTCTTGGTTGACAACATAGGTGTTTGATGGACCTTGACTTTCATTTATGGTAGGAGGTTCTTCAATAAGCTCAAGGGGTTGCGAATGACATGAAGGATTTTTGGTAAGGTCAAGGACTGGAATTTGAGGACATGGTTGACTCTCTACTAGTAGCCCTTGGATCACATCATTGGTAGGTGTATGGATAGGTGAATGAGGGGATTTAGCTTTCTCTCTAGCTTTTCTCCAGTGGTATAAATTTGGAAAAACTCTTTCCCACCACTCATCTGATTCTTTTTGGGTCATCCATTTAGAGTTTGAGGAACTAGATGGTGGTGTTGGTGTAGAACTGGTATGCTTTGGGATATGGGTCTTAGAAGGTGGCGAAGGAAGGCTAGTAGATGGAGTGGTATACAATTTCCAATTGAAGGTGGTGCTTGCCTTGTCATGAGCATCATTAAGACGGGAAACAGATGTATGAGTTCGGGGAGAGGCATAGCTAGTACTGGCACGTTCGGCTTTCAAGATTGCCATTTCTTGCTGTAAGACTTGGATTTGTTGAGAAATTGCTATATACTCTTGGGGCGAGGGACTTGAGTTTATTTGTAATTCCAGATATTGGACTTTTTGAGAAAATGCGTCTAATTGGTTTGTCATCTTGACAGAAACTGGCAGAAGGCTGAAAAAGCCTACTGTTTTGGATACGTAGCTTCAGAGGCACAATTTCAGAAGGTAAATGCACAACAAGTTGAGGTAAATGCACAATTCTAGCAGAGGATAAATGTGCAACTCTGGTTTCTTCAAATGATTTTACAAAGTTTTGGACATGTTTTTCAGTGCTTTTTGGTTTCTTGGTTGCAAGGCAGTCTTTTGATCTGATTTTTCTCAATTATGGCAAGAAGACACAGCAAACACAGATATTTTTATGGTTTTTTTTTTTTTTTTGACTCTATTTTGGATTAAACTGAATAAAAGCAAGCACAAAGATCCTAGGTTAGAAATGGATTACAAGGGATTTTGGCCACTAGAACAAGAGGTGTTTAATGAGGGCAACCGTTTGAGTGGTTACACATGCGGCGGCACTACTCTCTGTTATGGAGTCTCCCAGCCTCAAAGGGTTACGCCTTAGAGGGTTTTGGGGGAGGTTGGTCGTCGGTGTAACACAACAGCACTCGTTGCAGGAGGTTTTCACCTCAAGCACAATTTATTTTAAGTGGCTTGGAAGGGCTTGGCTTTAGCCTGTTACCACTCAGGGTCGTTCCCACTTGGACAAGCGTGCATCCAAGGGCAGGCCCCTCCTAAAGGTTAAACAAATAGAATGACAAGTCTGGCACTCTGATCACCTAGAAAAGGGGAGAGCATAAGCCTATTGTCATTCGCAAGCACAGAATACACTGATTAATCCACCCTAGTTAAAAGATAAAAACTAAATGGGCTACTCTACTTGTGCACTCACACGGTTGTTAACTTTGAAGTGGTTAAAAAGATAGCATTGTTCATTACCGTTTGTAAGATAGCAATAATCTAACTATGGAAGATAGCATTATGCAGATATTGCAATGGTTCAATTACTCTCTTCCTAGTTAAGGCTATGTGGAATTTGTATGAACATTCGTTTTACTGTCCTTTTATAAATTGAAGTGTGAGTTTAGTAAATGCAACTAGATGAGTCTAAACCAGTGCCCTAACCTGCAAAACAGATCCAGAGTATTCTTACAAAGATGTTAGCATTAGCAAAAATCTTCTAAGAAATCCTAAAATCACTACCTACTACAGAAGCACCACTTCAGAGACTGAATGCGCAGAAACAGTCAACAGAAATTTGCATTTTCTAACCCTAGTTTGTAAAGATTTGGATAAAACCATATGTAGATGATCTCTTAGCTCAAATCTAACCTCACCATTGCGTCCGGGGGGGCATTTCCATAAATTTTGAGTACAAATTTGCCTAGATTTCATGAAAAATAAAGCGTTTGGTGAAGAAAACAATGTTTCTAAAATTCACTCCCAAATAGATGCGCTGCAGAAATGAGCATATGCGCTGCAGGATAACAAATGCGCTGTAGAATGAAACAAATGCGCTGAAACAGAGCGTATATGCGCAAAAAGAACATATGCGTCGTAAAATAACGTATATGCACTGTTAAAATGAATAAATGCGCAGTTTTAATGGATGTGCAGCAACAGTCTGTAAAAGTGCAGTAAGAATACACAGATGCGCAGGATTTTCAGAAGTGCCGTAACAATCTGTAAAAGCGCAGTAAGAATACACAGATGCGCAGGATTTTCAGAAGCGCCGTAACAGTCTTCAAAAGCGCCGTGAAAATGAACAGATGCGCCGAACTAATCTGTGCGTGACTCTGCGGGACCTGTACGGAACCTGCCTTCAAAAAAGCTCAAAAATGGTGAAATAAAGGGGCAACGGCCCCACGATGGGCGCCAAAAATGTGAGGGTAAAATAGTGATCAATCAAATGAATAATAGATGACCCAAACATCAACAGAATAGAGAAACAAAGAAGATTCAAATGAACAAAGCAATGAACAAACACAGCAAAACCTCTTCCGTTTCGAAACTTCCGTTGTTCGCCTATCACGAATCGTCCTTTCGCAGATGAGATGAGCCCTCAGAGAGTGCAATCTTTTAAA
Source organism: Cunninghamia lanceolata (assembly GCA_027924645.1). Taxonomy (NCBI): domain Eukaryota; kingdom Viridiplantae; phylum Streptophyta; class Pinopsida; order Cupressales; family Cupressaceae; genus Cunninghamia; species Cunninghamia lanceolata. The sequence goes on along the minus strand of BSBN01000578.1, from coordinate 6,394,289 downwards.
GCTGTTTGAGGAAGTCGATGGTGAACGGCTATAGTGTGATATGCAATGAAGGTGAGCTCCAATGCAACAATGGTGATCTCAAGCTTGTGGATAACAAATGGGTGCCAAAGGCGCGCTGGTGATATTTCTGCAGAGTAACGATGTCAAAAGCCTGGATGATTAGAATGAAGGGATAAAGCTTCATTTATAGACTTGGAGAAATAGGAATCAACGGTTGAGAGAAGATATGAAGATCAACGGCTGAGGATGGTTGAGGAATGTGCAACCAGTAGAAATGTGACAAGTGTCCCAGCTCCATCATGAAAGAGGGGATGTGACAAAATAGATTGGAGAGTTAACTCCATTGACTGAACAGTTAACAGACTTGATTGATCAGTTAGAAGAGTGGATTGTGGAACTGACTGAATTGATTGACTAGTGAACTGAATTGATTGAGGAGTCAACAGAATAGATTGACCAGTGAACTCAAATGACTAATTAGTTAACAGATTTGATTGATTAGTTAACTAACTTCTAATTTGAGAAGAAATAGGCCATGTGGGTGAGAGAAAAATAGGTAATTAAATATTAAATATATTTAATTACATGTGCAACTTGATGATGTGGACAAGGTGAGGTGGAAAAGGTGAGGTGTAAAGGTGAGGTGGATTTTTGAATTTAGAACTTAGGATAGAGGAATTTAGATTAATTAAATAATTTATGATTATTTAATTGTGAAGGACATTTAGAAGAATTTTAATTAAATAAATGGAATTTATTTAATTGTGAGATAGTGAATTGATAAAATAAATCTGGAATATTTATTTAATTAATAGAAGAATGGACTAAATATTTAGAATATTTATTTAGGATGAATCGTGCCATTTTTAGGCGTATACAGTTACTAAATAAATTTATTTTATTTTTGAAATAATTACTTAGCTTAAATATAGGTATAATCATTTTTATTATTATTATTATTTAGTTACTAAATAAATTTATTTTATTTTTGAAATAATTACTTAGCTTACTTAGGAAAAGTAATGATAGGATAAATATATTGTAGTCATGTTATATTAACTCTTTAACCTATCATACGGGATAAATAAATGGGGGTTTCGTTTTGTATTTAAACTCCTTATTAACTTAAAATTTTCTATACTCATCAATAGAAAATTTAATTACCTCTTAACCTTGAACATGTCATTTTAGGGAATTTGTTAATGTTTTAAGAAGAACAAATGCTTATGTGTTCACCTTGTAACAACCTAGGCAGCGAGATGTTAATGAATCACTTTATTTCTATCATGAAACCAAATCAGAAGAATCAGTGTTTAGAACATTTGTGTTAATTAAATTAATTGTCTCATTCCCTTATATATTACTAGTGTGACTCATTCACTTCTTGTGTCAAGACAACTTCATAAAGGAGTTGAAGTATCTCCTCCTTCACCAAGGAAGATTGTAGAGAAAGATATAAGTATAACTTAAATAGTAGTATATTATAAAATAATGTTCTTGAGTTTAATGTGTCATTTAGAAAGAAAATTTTTGATAATCCTATGGTTGTGTGCTCACTCATGTGTTGTGTATGGGTGGGCATTACACTAAGCTCCTATTGTTGACCAAGAAAGTCATTGAACTAGCCATTATAGGAAGTTCCTTTCCTCCCCATCCATCAATCAAGGAAAAGAACCATCCATTCATAATCTAATAGTGTGGTACATTTGACACTAGTGCTTATCTTGATTCATTCATTCCTTTATTAACTCATAACCATCTACATAAGTAATCATAGATCCAAAACACCCAATCACATGGAATCAAATTCACAACACATGTTCACAACAATATACACATGCCAAAAAATCATTCCAAGACAACCAAGATCACACAACACTTCATAAAATATCATTTCTAGCAGTAAAAACACATATGACCCAAATACATAAATTAGGTCAAATATGACAATTATTATAATCCAAAAGATCTTACAACCATACTAAGCTTGAAAAGCACTATACATTCAAGACCATATGCAATATCTAAATGAACTACTATTTGCATTCCTATACTACAAGAGACCTTGTAATCTAATGCCATATGTCTTGTTAAGAAACACATGCTAAAGGTAGGATAATAGGAATGCCATACCACATGTATCCTCACCTTAGCACAACACTCTTACTAACCATGTTGAACAACTCCAACATTTAAATAAAATAAATGCATTCATACAAGACATATAAGAATACAAGAATACAGATCAAACAATCAAAAAAGAATAAATAATATACTTCAATCAAGAATACACACAAGCATGAATGCACATAAGTACAAGACACACATCAACATGAACATATGACAACATGGATATAGGATAATAATGACACACACTCAATGCCCCTAGAACCCATAAATATGTATCTCCCAACTATGCAGTGCACCCAAGTACCACTACCTCACATAAGATAAGATGGTTAACTATACCAATCATAGATCACCCCACCTCAAGGTAGAATATCATACATACCAATATAATAGGCCACAAGACTTAATTAACATAGATCTCCTAGATACTAGTGATGGAAAGTGGTCAATAATGTACAATACAACCTATGGACCTTTTGCTAATGAGAGAACTAGCTTTTGACCATGATGTGATGCCTGTAGCGAGAAGAGCAAGCTTGAATTGTTAGCCAGCTTACCTAAGGGGATGATGACTTCAAATGTGTTGGGACTAAAGTAGGGAAGATGATGCAAGGATGTATACATCCAAGATGAGGACGACCAACCTCTCCTACTCCTACAATTTTGTAGCTTCCAATGGAAGTCAAGATATCAACCCATCCTAGCCCATAGGATAATTTGGTGTCAAGAAGCTCAGGATAACTCCCATCAACCACTTACTCACATGACAACCTTGCAACCAAATAGGTTCATCTCCCCCATGGAGACAATACAACACCAACCCAAGTTGTATTTATATTAATATAATCAAGATAATCTTATCCTCCATATATGGCCAAAGACGGCATTATACAACATTATCTATTGACTCCAAACCATTCATAGTGTCAAAATATAGTGATATAGACCTTCTATAATTATGTGCAACTTTTAGTATCCTCTAATAAGTTAGACTAGAGTGCACTCAAGGACATCAACACACTTTAAGGACATCAACACATTTTTTGAACATTGGAGAAACTTTAGGACATTGGTGCACTTTTTGGACAATAATGTTCTTGTGATATAGTCCTTCAGTTGTGCTCCTATATTGGTTAGAAATTTAGGAAAATTCACTACTCAAACCAAAGTATAGTCCTTTCTAGAGTTTTTCTAATAATTATGAAAAAGCATAAACACATGAATAACCAAACAAGTTTTCTAGGAGTTTGCAAATGCAAAATCCTACATGACTATGATCTTAGAAACTACTTATATATTCTATCCAATCTTAAGATCATATCCATACATTGAAAACAACTAGACACCTAGTTTAGACTCATTTAATAGGCTTTTCTAGTTTATTATCTAGCATCCATGTTTCCAATCTAAAATCACTTATAACAAGTAAAACCTCTTTCAATCACTTCCATAATAGAAACATACAATCGACATAATCATAAACAACTCATCAATTTGCTAAACAAGATCCCTCATAAGATCTAAGTTTCATTTCCTTGAAAAACCACAACAAGGATGATCCTAATTCATTCTTTTCAATTCTAATTTCATAGAATTTCAACCAATAGTTCTATTCAATTTCAAGATCATGCCAGATCACTTAGATCAAAAAATTTTATAGTTTAAAACTATTAAAACAAGGTTTACTAACTTCCTAGTTACACCTTTGTTCACAATCTAAAATCATTCAATTCCAAGCTCAATTCATGAAATAATTGTCTCATTTAATAACCAATCATTAGGTATAGTCATAACTATGTCATGGACTCATTAATGTCAATTTCTAAATCATCAAACACTTGATTCACAAGAAAACCCTCTTCCTAAGTTTTCTAATACGTTTCTTCCTACATAAAAAAACTATGTTTTCCATCTTCTAAATTCCATTTCCAATTTAACAACTACCTAATCAACCTAATGGTTTTTCCAGTATACTCATTACAATATGAAATTACCAAATCCTTCTCTAGTTTGAGTAGAACACCTGATTCAATAGTTCTACAATTTGTATATAGCTTCTTTGTTGCACAAGAAATTAATCTTGCAATGAAATCACAATCTCTTTAACAAACAAATTCTATATTCATTATTAATGTAAAGATTTTTTTGCGAAAACATTTCATGACAAGATTCCTACCTTAATCCTTGTATAAATTTGGAAAACAATGGAGATGAGCAAATAATTCCAATGCACAAAAAATCCTACAATCTTCAACAAAAAGTACATCTAAAAATCCTTAAGCTTCAAAACTTGTATATTCTTCTCTATAGAATGCAAACCCTTCTCAATTAAAAATCTCTTTCTTTTAATAACTTACTCCTTTCTCTGAATCTTAATTTTAGAACATAAAAAGCATAATATAATATATTATTCCCTTTAAGAAGAAAATAATGTTAAAATATCTTATTCCTTTTCATACACATCTTCTTTGAAAAGCATATAATATTAAAAATATTGGCTTTTCCAATTCTAAATAATAAAATTCACTTTAAAAATAATATTAAGAAATTATATTTTCTAATTCATAATTAGGATAAATATGATAATTTATTCCTTAATTTATTATAATAAAACTTAACATAACTAAAAGATATGAAATTCTCTATCTTTCTTTATTTCTAAAATGAATAAATATAATTATCTATTTCCAAATTCTAATTATGAGCTTGCACATTCAAATCAATCTTAATTAAAGTAATTAGAATTACCAATAATTAGATAATTAAATAAAATATATTCCAAGCATCAAATAAATAATTCAACACCCTAATAATTTATTTTTAATTAGTTTATTATTTTAAATTTAATTATTTATTTATTTTCCACACCATTGGATCATATCTAGACACTTCAATACGAGAACCTAGCCCGCCTTCCCCATTACTTGTACTTATCACACAACATAACCTTTCTACACATACCTTATTAGCATTGTCAAAAGATAACAATAATAGATTATAAATAATAAAATACTTAAACATGCCAAATAAGCAAATGCATTTTGATGTCCAATCATCATACAAGAATATGAACTAAATCAACAATCGCACTTAATATAGAAGCAATAATCCATGTCCAAAATACCATGGAACAAGATAACATAGAATCTTGATCAAATATCAAAGGAGACCAAAAATGAGGGATGTTACATTTTTGTGTTGAAATGTGTAGTGTGTGGGAAGCCCCAAGTGATCTATGAAGACTTCATTATACTATCACAAAATAATGTCGAGGTGATGATGTTGTGACACGGTAGGTATGTGATTACAAGTTGTGAGAATATGGTTACTCAATTGTGCATGTTTGTCTACATGAATCTTTAGAAGTATAAAAATTTATATGTGCATAATTATTTTGCTACACTATTTAGTTGACTCTAGGGTTAGCTTGGACTATGGTGACATTTCTTATATTTTGAAATACTGATCACCAATGTGAATTCTCTAGAATTAGGGTTTCAAGTTGTAAGTATCCTTATAATCATAGCCTAAAGGACTATCAAGCAAAATATTACAAACTTATAGGGGTGTTACATCACAAGTGACTATGTCACACATAGGTTAAATAACAACATAACTAATTATGCATTAGTAGACTTACTTTTATCTCCTTGTTATGTTGTAACCATCTGAAAGAGTAAGGATTGGGTGAGTATTAATGCAAAGCCCAAGGCATTGTACTGCATTTTGCATGATTATATTCTTCTAGCTATAGTGTTGATGACAACATGTGCAAGCTTTCAATTGACCTAATACTTCATGTGGAAAAGTTGCTCTCATTCTCATGATGTTTCAGCTGGACTACTTGTATTCATGTATTTGGTCAATCTCTTCATTTTAAATAGGATCAAGTGTTGCTTGTGCAACCAAGGTTTGTTGTTCACAACAATCAACATTATTGTGAGAGAAAGAGTAGTGATAGTTACACCATTATGAAGTTTGTGGTCACTTCCCTTTATCCTTGTCTATTATAGACATCTCAAGAGACTTTGGATTTGGTGATGGTGGTCAAAAGTTTTGTTGTGGATTTGTGTCAATGTACTCTAGCACATCCATAAGGACATAACTTTTTCTATGCCTATTATCCTTTGCGTAGATAAAGTAGTTGTTGCCTCATTTTTTCCTTCACTTCAACTTTAGATACATTGAAAAATGCCTAGCCCAAAATATCTAATGTAAGGAAGTCCATCTCAATGTGGATAAGAGGTGAAAGCCCACTAATGTATTTGAGGACTTGGAGATATTCTATCATTTCCTCATATAAATGCATAGAGTAGCCATGGGTTTCATTGGTGTAAGACTCCACACTTTGATTTTTGCACTGGCCCAATCATTGAAACTTCAAATATTCATCCTCATAAGGTCTAAGGGGGTCATTATCTAGAGCATTGATGAAGTCATTTCAGTTTCTAATGGGGTTATTCTTCTAGTCACATTATGTGCTAGTTACTTGCCATCAATGACATATTATGATCAACATCTTTAGCACTATGAATGAGATCTTCTTAGCACCAATAATTCTTTTTATAGAGGAATATGACTTGGATTAAATCTAATTGTCTAGTGCTATGACATTGACTTTACCTTTGAACATAAAATGTCAAGGTTGATTTGCACTCTAAAAGGGTTGTGGTGATGTGTTGTACCAGTTTGTCTAGGATGCATTGGTGTTGGTCCAAATTGAGTCCTAAAGTCATAAAATTATTTGCAAGATATTGAGTAGTTGCTGCACTTCTACTAGATCCATAAGCATGTAGTCTTCCACCATTATTCTTTATTCTTAATGTTCACATGTGTGTTTAGATGTTGAACCATCCTTTTGCTTCACTATGAATGTGTTTAAATGGGCATAACAATGTTGAAAAAATTTAGGCTCTAATAACAATGATTCAAACCTTAGGAGGATCAAAGGGCGAATCTATAAATTAAAGGAATAACCTACAAAATTTATAGAATGTGCATAAGAAACTTTGCATTAGTATGTAGATGCACATCCAAGAGGAGTGGAAGAGTTTTTAAATTTTTGCTTGAAAGAAGATCTATACAATATTATGTATACAACAATCTTGCTAGTATGGACTTCTCTACCTGTATCTTGTACATGATAATTATTTATACAAAAGGGTCATCAGGTAGGCTATAACAATATGTTGACAGACATCAAAAGCGTATGGAACACTTACATATGGACATGAGTGTGACAAATGTTGAATTTGTATGGTGTCAAGTGTCAACCCTATATGGTTGCTAAATCATGTGGTGTAGATGTAACTAGGTGTTGTTGGCAAGGGACACTACAAGGCATGTCATGTGTTGTCATTGATGGAAACTAAGTCCATTCCACACATCCACAATGCAGTATCAAATCATACCGAAAGTCAATTCCAAGATTTGTCAAGTCTAGATACACAAGAATAGGGTATATGGCATAGTTTAGTATTTTGGTCAGCGGATCTCTCTAGTTAATCATTGTGTGTTGCAAATCTGAGGGAGTGTAGAGGAATGTCAAGACAATCTAAATCCAAGATTTCAGCCTCTGATGACAAAGGTATTAAAAGTTATGAGCATCTAAGTACCGGGTCCTAATATGACAGAACAATTCAGTAAAGAACATGCCAACTTGTGTTAGATCCTTGTACGGATCTAGTAGAAGTGTTTTGGTGAGTTGCGTATGTTAATGGCCAACATGTATGGTGACCTACAAGTGTTATTTCTAGTACGCATCAATATTGGTGTATGATTTCAGCCGATAGAACTGAGTACTTGTATTTTTTGTTAAGTTCTTCATAAGGCCGACAGAAAAGTGATTGAATTTCTTGAGGTGGATATATATAGCCAATGGATTCAAGTGTATTGAGTATGTTGGTGTGCGAACATGGAGTAAGTACGAAAAGAGCAGATAAGAAGTGCGAAAGGGAAGAGACCTAAGGTCTGGATTATGGCAAAGCAGTAAATAGGGCAAAGTAAAGATGAAGTGTGTAAGATCAGTATTATGTGCTTAACCGGAACTGAATTCTTGCATTAGCAGATGCTATTCATCAGTTCAAACAAATCTGTAATCATTCTTGTAGGTAGTGAGCCTCTCTTGAGGAGTGAGCTTTGGGCATTGAGCCCGAAGGTATGTGCCTTTCCCTTTTGTAATACTTTTAACAGAGTATAATCCTTATGGGTTAACCCCCACCGTGGTTTTTCCCTTAACTAGGTTTGCACGTTAAAAATCTTGGCATCAAGTGTGTTATTTATGTTTCTTCTCATGTGTTATTGGTTCTTGCTTTTCATGATTATATCATTAATCTATTAAGAAGTGGTAAATAAGAATTAACTGCAACAAGCATTAAAGTTTTAAGACAACTGATTCACCCCCCCTCTCAGTTGTCAACCCTAATTCCAACAATTGGTATCAGAGCCAAGTTCCTTGGAAGAAGCTTAATAGCTTGAGGAAGAGCTGGGAAGGAGTTTCAATAGGTTCACTCAAAGATCAACTTCAAATGGCTTTAGAAGATCTTGATCAGTCCAAAGTAGAGGTAGAGAACCTGAAAGCAAATCTTAAAGATGTTGATGCTTGCATTGAGATGTTAAAAGATAAACTAAAAAAATCTATGGCAAAGAAGAAGGAGCTACTTCTCCAGCTAGCTAATTTTACTGAAGAAAATAGCATGAATGAGGCTTTGGAAGAAAAAACCAAGGAATACGAAAAGATGACAAAAGAAGTTTTTGTTCTAAAACATGAGATGGAATCTTGGGTGATGAGACTAACCAAAGAAATTGAGCAAAGGGAGAAAACTGAAAAAGACCTTAATCAAACTCTAAAAGAAAGAACTGAAGAATGTTGCAGATTGGAGTAGCTAGCCATCTAGAGTCTGATCTACAAGAAAGTAGAGATAATGAGAGAGAACTTGAAAAGCAAATTGTCATTCTCAGACATGACCTAGAAGTCGCAAATGGATACAAGGAGAAGTTCAAGATAAGCTTAGCTAAACTTGAAGCATTGCTTGAAAGTCAGAAGAAGGCTGGTGACAAGCATGGTCTTGGGTATGAGAAAGGTGAAAGCTCCAGATCCGGACAAAGAAATTTTCAACCAAGGAATGGAAGAAATAGAACTAGAAGACCTCCAGTAAGACAGCCTAATGCTCAAAGGTATCCATCTTTCAATGGAATTTGTTTCAAGTGCAATAAATTTGGTCATAGAGCTACTCAATGCAGAAGAAGAATGAATCAAAGTAGCCCATCCTTCTTCAGTTAATGCTTCAATTATAAAATGTATGGTCATAGATCCAATGAATGTAGAAGTATGATAATGAATAACCCTAACAATAAAGGAAATGGTAATTCTTTTAATGGGTACTGCTTCACATGCAATGGATTTGGGCACATGGCCAATTAGTGCAGATCAAGAGTGAATCAAGTAAATATGCAAATAAATGTTGTATGCTTTAATTGCAATAGATCTAGCCATATTGCAAGATTTTACAGAAGCAGGAACAATGATGGAAAAGGTCTGTAAATAGAGATCAGAAACAAGACAAAGGAAAGGGAAAAGTGGACGTTGATGAGATTCAGAGTGAAATGAACAAAATTTGGGTGAAGAAAGGTGTAATGAACAATGGTGATGGGTCAGCACCAAAATCAAGTGTTGATAATCCTTTCGGTAATTAAACTAGGAGCTCTGGCTCAGGAGGAGCTGCAATAAAAATCTAATTTCCCTAGCTAGTAAGTGGGTGCCTGAATCTGGCACTATGAGTAAAGGTAAAATGGGCTATTACAAATCTTCTAAAAGAATTTTTGGAAGAAAAGAAGTGGATATGACAATTTGCGGAGTGATTCATGAGAAACTACATCAACAAACAGAGTAACCAAATGAAGTTAGGGCAACGCATTTATTACAATGACAAATTAGGTTTTTGCAGAGGATAAAAAGTCACTTGCTCAAGCATTTGAATCACTTTGCATTCAAAAAGAACAAGAAGAAGAGCATCTGAACTGAAAATGTAGAGATTGAAGCATGAAGAACAAATTCGATCAGCAATTGATCAACCCTAACTCCATGAAAGAAAAAGGTACCTTTCTATGAAAATTTGAATCTATAATTTGTTGAGATGGCTACTCCTCTTGTTGTTGATATTACTGAAAGGCCTTGTCCAAAATTTAAGAAGCATCCTTACAAGTCAGTTGAAGTCGAACCGTTAGGTGCATTTTCTAGTGTCCCATACGGAGTACTGCATGTAGAATATATTAGGGCATACATCCATTGCAACGTGGATGAATTTGGAAATCTGAGATTGCTAGAATTGTTTAAGAACCATCTAAAAGATGATAACCATGATTTGAAACCAGAATTCAAAACCCTAGAGAGCAAACATTTTCTACAAGTTATTGAATTTCTGACATTTGATGAGAGTGAATGGGTTTGTTACATCTTGAGCTGAATGCATGATGAGTTCATATGGCTGTTGAAACCTTTCAAGATTACAAAGGATGTTATCAGACTTGTGACTGGGTTGAATTCAACTGGTCGATTACCCATGTTGAAATCTGTGAAAAACCAAACTGTTACTGATGCAACCGGTGCCAAGTTCGACAAAATGGAAATGACCATCAATGATATTATTGATCTGGATGTCAAGTTTGCTTCAATGGTAATTGGTTACAAAATTTATCATTCCAGCAGGGAGAACTCTGTCTCCGGAATGGCCATATATGTTGCATACAAAATGTTAAAGGAAAATACAAATTATGACTTGTGTGAATTATTGCAAAACCAACTAATTGAGAACTTGAACAAAATTAAGAAGGACAAGAAAAACACCTTCAAATATGGTTCTTTGGTTATATGTTTGTTCTTCTACTTCATGAATGAAGTCCTGGTGTAAAAGGTGTGTACTAGACCAGTGATAGGCTAGTTGCTACTTAGATAAGAGATCATCTATGCAGCATTAGAGAATCTAATGCACATAAAATTGCAATCTGGGGATACTTTAAAAAGTTTCAAAGTATGATGCATTCTAGGGAAAGGATCCCTAAATTAGTTGTTGAAAAATACAAGAATGACATATGTTTCATGGTGGACACTGATCAGTGCCTAATGGAAGTTGTAGAACACATAATTGTTTAGATTATGCCTATGGGTTATGAGGTTGATGAGAAGATTTTGGAAATGTATGCTCAACATCTCTTGAGCAAACCCAAGGATGACTCTATTGAGAGGTTTGGGACTTATAAAGAGCTTGATGAAAAGCTGCATGTTGAACTCTGAAAGCAATAGATTAAGAGAAAAGCTCAAAAGCAAGTAGAAATGTATGTTGAAAGCATTGGAATAACAAAGGAAGTTGTGAGGCAAAACAGAGAAAGAATAGAAAAAGCTGAGAAGGAGAAGCAGGATAAGAAATAAGGAAATACTCCAGTAGAATCCTCCTCCACTCTAAGGACTACTAGGAGCTCTGCTACTACTCCTGTTCCCCCAAAACCTACCAATCCTGAGAAACCGAAAGACATATCATCCGGTAAGGAAAAGAAGAGAACTAAAGTAAAGGCAAAGAGATCACATGATAGTTTGGAAAAGGAGGATAAAGAGAAGATAGACTTAGATGATGGGCTTAAGGAGCTAAAGGCCACAAGTGCTAAAGCTATTAAAGTATCTGAAGAGAAGCCTTCCAAAAGCAAGAAGACAAATAAGAGGTAGAGATCAGAGGCTGATGATAAGAAGCAAATTCCCTCTGTGAAAAACATTGTCAAGACAATCACTATTGATGGGAATTTAAAACCATTGACTAAATACTATAATCTCTACAATGACGCTGACAAAAGACTTCTGGAAGAAGCCACTATCAAGTACTTGAATGTATTCAATCGAGCACTGGTAGAAATTCTATCAGAAGTTCCAAAAGACTTAAGAAACATCTTGGAGATAAGAAAAGAAGTGGCCAAGTCAAAAGATATGGAGCTGAGGGAACATGTGTTAACCACTCTATGTCCGGTGATCTCCAGCAGAGAAGCAAATAAAAAATTTTAAAAAGGTCAAAAATGAATTCAGGAGTAAGACAAGAATGAACAAATTGATGATTGGAGAAATAGATGAAATAGTCTAAGAAACTAAATAAATTTTGAGAAAAGCATTGGACAAGAACAAGTTCTTTGTTGTGTCAGATGAGCTTGCTGATGACACACCAGTCTTGGATGAAGAAGAGCAGCAGAAGGATGAGCAACAATTTGGAATGGATGATTCCTCTATCTTGGAAGAGGAAGCAATAAGGAAGGAAGAAATAAATAGAACAGATGAAATTGCTAATGCAGGAGGCATTCTAACTCCTCCAAATCATTCTGACAAAGAAGATACAGAAATGAATACAGAAGCAAATGATCAAATTGAAGTTCATCTGATTCATTGAAGATTGAAGAGCATGAAATAGAAAAGGCTAAGAACCAAGAAGAAGAAGAAATCAAGGATAACGAAGATAAAGTAGAAGAAGATGGTGTAAATGTTGATGCACCCAAACAAAATAGTCCTGATGCTGACACTTTGAAAACTCATGGAAAGGAAGGTGGTCCAGAAATTGTGGCAAGAGACACTGCAGATGCAGTGAAGAACTTCTTGAGTAAAGAAATGCTAGAGTTTGATGAACCAGAACTAATTCAAGGACCAATCAACCTGGATTCTCTCTCCGGTCCAAATGATGAAGATAGCATCTTTCACACAAGCCAAGGGAAGAGTAAAGATATTGAAATCTCACATAGAGGACAGTGAGTTGTTAGGCCTTGCATCTGGTATATTGGAGAAGATAATGTTGACTTTCCAGAAGAATTCATCTGATTCTCCCTCCAGAAATTTGAAGAGCCTTGTAAATTCTGTAAGTACACACTTTGAGTCCTTTGAGAAGTCTACAGAGACTAAAGTCTAGAATGAATTTTTGGATAAGAGATTTAGTGAGCTAAAGGGCCTAATAGAGAATGATAGAAGGTACTTGATATCAGTATAAAGAGTATTCAAAATGCTCTTAATGACAGAGGTGATGTATACAATTTTTTTCTATCTTGGCCCAAAGTTATTGAGGATATTGAGAAGAAGATAAAGGAGCGGAAACAAAAATTGTTGAATCTATCTCAAAATTTTGATCCTCTAACAGTTTCTCTGATAAGTCAAGAGTGTCAAGCAATCAGCTTGACTAATGAAATAAAGAAACTTATTATAGAAAAGAGCAATATTGTGGAGAGAATGTGTGAGCTCAGGGGATTGATTGCCCCCAAGTTAGAAACAATGTTTACTGCTTTATCAGAAGCTCAATTTGTAGTCTAGGCAGGTGATCCTTCAGATCTAAGAAAGTAGAAACATAGGCATTCCTACTAAGTGGACACATCTCAATTTTGGATGGCATGAAAAGAAGTTGGGCCTCTGAACTTATGCAGTTGAAAAATAGTTTTGCAGATATTCTCAAGTTCATGTAAATATAATACATGGATTATTTGTATATATGTGGCCTTGTATACAAATTTTTTGTGTAAATTTTGGTTTGCAGATTCCACCCTTTGCCATTGATGTCAAAGGGGGAGTGAGAGACAGCGAAAAATGAAAGAAAATGAAGAATCCATCAAAGGGGGACTAGTGGAAGAACATATAAGTGTACACAGTAGGGGGAGTCAGTCATGACACTCAGTCATTTTTCACTAAGTGTTGCCATCAATGCCAAAGGGGGAGATTGTTGGCAACGGACGCTGCAAGGCATATCCTGTGTTATCATTGATGGCAACTAAGTCCATTCCACACATCCGCAGTGCAGTATCAGATCATACCAGAAGTCAGTTCCAAGATTTGTCAAGTTCAGATAGACAAGAACAGGGTATATGGCAGAGTTTAGTATTTTGGTCAACGGATCTCTCTAGTTAATCATTGTGTGTTTTGAATCTGAGGGAGTGTAGAGGAATGTCAGGACAATCTAAATCCAAGGTTTCAGCCTCCGGTGACAAAGGGATTAAAAGTTATGAGCATATGAGTACCGGGTCCTAATATGACAGAACAGTTTAGTAAAGAACAGGCTGATTTGTGTTAGATCCTTGTGTGGATCTAGTAGAAGTGTTTTGGTGAGTTACGTATGGGATATAATGTTAGTGGATGACATGTATGGTGACTTGCAAGTGTTATTTCTGGTATGCATCAATATTGGTGTATGATTTCAGCTGACAGAACTGAGTACTTGTATTGTTTGTTGAGTCTTCATAAGGCCGACAGAAAAGTGATTGAATTTCTTGAGGCAGATATATATAGCTGATGGATTTAAGTGTATTGAACATGTTGGTGTGCGAACATGGATAAGTGCAAAAAAAGCAGATAAGAAGTGTGAAAGAGAAGAGACCTAAGGTCCAGATTATGGCAAAGCAGTAAACAGGGCAGAGTAAAGATGAAGCGTGTAAGATCGGTATTATGTGCTTAACCGGAACTAAATTCTTGCATTGGCAGATGCTATTCATCAGTTCAAACAAATCTGTAATCCTTTTGTAATCATTCTTGTAGGTAGTGAGTCTCTCTTGAGCGGTGAGCTCTGGGCACTAAGCCCGAAGGCATGTGCCTTCCCCTTTTGTAATACTTTTAACAGAGTATAATCCTTGTGGGTTAACCCCCACCATGGTTTTTCCCTTAACCAGGTTTCCATGTTAAAAATCTTGGTGTCAAGTGTGTTATTTATGTTTATGCTCATGTGTTATTGGTTCTTGCTTTTCATGATTATATCATTAATCTATTAAGAAGTGGTAAAGAAGAATTAACTGCAGCAAGCATTAAAGTTTTAAGACAACTGATTCACCCCCCCTCTCAATTGTCAGTCCTAATTCCAACAAGTGTTGGATGCATATGGTGCTAAATTGGATGTATCCAATTGAAGGCATGTGATCCCACATATGAGATCAAGATATGTGTGTAAGATATAATATGCAAATATGTATAGGGATTGTGTGTTGATTAGTGCAAGGAGCTATACTGCATAGAGTTGTCTTATGGCTGCTTAGCACTCATTGAGCATATACAAGCATACAAAATAAATGAACAAGTGAGATTATAGTTGTACATGTGACTATGCTTAGATCAAGCATGTGTGTGGATGGAGGAGGGAGGGTAGATGCACTAGTCAAAGGGCTAGAAGAAACAACATTAGCACCATTGATTTGCAAGATCTCTAATCCATATGGTTTGTTGATGAACAAACTATGAATCATAGCCACTAATTTTATAAGATTTTTAGCATTAGATAAGCTAGTAAGTTTTTGTGCAAAATTTTATTGAGCCACATGTTCATCATGATCATATTCTTTGTTTTCATTATCAATGAGAAGAGTAGTAACATTGCTCGTGGGAACATCATTAGAGACACTATTGAACATCATTAGAGACTAACATATAAATAACTCTCAAAACCCTAAAGGAGAAAATGGATAAAGATGACCTTAGGGCTAATAACATCAAAATAATCAGTTAATAACTAGATCTAAAACAAGTATGTAGTGTAAACCTAAGTCCAACAAAAGGGTGGGTAGGGTGGGGAATAAGATAAAGTAATAGTAAGCAAAACCCTAAATGATGTAAAGTAATAAACAATCATACAAAAGCATAATCAAACCCTAATTAGACTAGGATATAAAATATTGAAAATCATATATGAAAACTCATAAATAGGCCAAAATCCTAATGTAAAACTCTAGGGGATGTAAAATAAAGAAATAATATGCTTTACATGGATTGTCTAGGCTAATTAATTCAATGCAAACAATTAAGCACAATTAACCTAGATAAATCAGAGTCGGGTTGTTAATTAGAAAATTATCATTTGAAAATTGAATGCAACAATTAAGGGTACATAGCTCTAAAACCAATGATGTGATGATGCACAAAATTTAATTTACCATTGTTCAAAATTTTATTCCTTAGTATGCCAACTATATTAGACTCTTTGTAGACCTAGAAAACTATGTGGTTCACTTTCGAGCGCCATAGGTTTGATCCTGAGTGATGCAACCTTGATTTGATGCACAAATCTAAACTGCATTGTGTGAGAATAATCTAATAGAATGATGTGTTAGAAAATTAGTTTGCCTTTGTTGCTTCAGTAGTTGAGTGTAGTCAAGGTAATGTTTAAGAACACCCTTAGGAGATTGCCAACTCATAGGGAACAACATACACAATCTTGTAGTTGACCTATATTCAAATAATGTGGATTCTAATTCTTTGTTCCTTAGAAGTGTGCACTAATGATTTTCTCCTTGATTGATCATATAAATTAATTGCACAAATGAATATGTTTAAATACCAAAATATAACATGTTACACAAACATGTACCAAGTGGACTCATAACTAGTAGGAAGGGGCATGAAAGTTGTAATTTGAATTTGAATATTTGAATTTGAGGTTCATTCCTACATGTTGCAAGATCAATCCCGAGTAGCACATAAATGAACCTGGGTAGTAAAATGATAATCTCAAGGTTGGGAGTGAATAGATTAATCTTGAGTGACATGAAAATAAACCTAAGCAATGAAATGATAATCTTAAGGGAATCAAATGCATTGATGTAAATAATCTCAAAGTTGAGAGTGAATGGATCGATCTTGAATGACATGGAAAAAAAACCTAAACAATGAAATGCTAATCTTAAAGGAAACAAATGCATTAATGTAAATAATCTCAAGGTTGAGAGTGAATGGATCCATCTTGAATGACATGAAAATAAACCTAAACAATGAAATGATAATCTTAAAGGAAACAAATGCATTAATGTAAATAGAATGAGAGGTAAATGACAAATATATAAGAATAAGTAAATATAGATAAATAAAGATCTAAATATGAACCAAACCTAACACAAAAATATGTTGAGTACTATTTGCATTCATGGAGAAAATTGTAGTACACAGCTCTGATTATTTTCAAAAACCAAGGGATTGATTTTCATCCATCCATTGTATGATATTTATATCCATGTTTTTAGCAACAAATTAAAACTGAACTACATTTGAACTCCTGAATTTTAGATGGCGGGAAAATGCCATTTGAAGAAGTCTTATAACTAAAAAATAGAATCTTAACTACTGATGTATTTTAAAACATAAAGAGGGCTCCAAGTGGAGCCATAATGTCTTTGGGTAATCAACATAAATAACAAAACTTAAAACAGAGCCTTCAATTAATGCACGCCTAAAATTTCCAGCGCCCTCAACTTCCAGTGCACTCAACCTCAGCTGTATGAAGTCCACTTCTCTTGTAGGCAATGCATTACCCTGCACAATTACCCAACTCTACATGCCATTATATTAACATTTAAAAGCTAATTTCAATCAATTTAGGAAATAAAGATTTGTACAACATTTCATTAAAAATAGATAAATATTGCTTATAAAAACAAATAAATTGGCAAGGCTAGGGAATTGGGTAATGTAAAAAGGGTTATTTGTTTCATCAAAGAAATGAGGTTGTTTATACCTCATCATCAATCAGTTCAAACCTTTCATCGATGTCTTCATGAATTTCATGCAGACCTTTTCCCATTCTAAGATGGTCATCATTAGTCACTTTTTCAAGAAGTATATCACGCTTATACCAAGACAATAGGCTGCTGTTAGCACTCATAGAATCCACACTTTCTTCATTCCTTTCAATGGTGTCTTCATAGGTTTCATACACCCCTACACCCAATGTTGAATGCTCATCATTATTTATAGATTCAAAAGTTGTACCACTCTAAAATCTGCCCTCATTACCTGTTATATCTGCTATCTCATGGCTGCAAGCTACCCATTCATGCAAAAATTGATCCTCAAGCAGATTCCAATCTTTATCAACATACTAAACCTCTTCAATATGGGAAGTGCTGACATCATTATGCAACATTTCATCCTTGTGGATTTGAACAATCCCTTCAATGATTTGTTTGGTCTCCATAATCCTTGTGTCATTTTATTGAACTTTGGATGTGGCTACAATAAAAATTAAATTTTCCACTTTGTATGAAGAAGAGTAAGCCATACTCAATTCTAAGCAAAGATCATCAACTTTTTTTTCTTTGTCCTAAGCATACTTGAAATCCAAATCCCTGTCCATAAGCAATTGCAAGTAATTTGATTTCATCATTTCCAATGACTTTTTGATAGTGTACAAGTGAGTAAGAGTGACTCCACTTACAGCACCCTCTTTCCTCTCCTCAATTTGAGCTTCCCAAATAAGTTCTTCAACATATTTGTGAGAATCATCTACCCTTGTTAACACTTGCACCAGTTTCTCATCTGTAACCACAAATTGGTCCTTCAAATCTTGCAATGCTAACAGTCTTTGATCAAATTCTTCAAAGTGACTTGGGTTGTCATGCACTAAATTTTCTGATTTACTTTCATGTGTAGGAACAATATCATCATAAAAATCAGTTATTTCACTAGTTGATGCCTTGCAATCCTCATGAAAAATGATGGGACAACATTATGATCAAACACACTATCCTCAAAGGAATCTGTCTCCTCACAAGGCTTATCAATTACAATCTCTTAATCACCCATATAAAGACTTGTGCATATTTTTCTTGTAGATGCAATAAATAGTTTCTTTTCCTCAACATCCATGGTATTGCTTTGCTAGAAGGTAACATTGTGGAAATCATAATTTGGATTATTTGTCCCTACATCTTCATTGGCTGATTTAGTAACCTCCAAGTCAACAAATTGTTTGCTCTCATTATTACTGCATGAAGTTCAATATTATCATCTTTGTTGATGGCAACACTTGAAGAACTAACCTCATCCTCATCCTTAATAGTTGCATGCATAATTGTAGAATCATCTTGAAGCTCTATAACATATTCCTCATGCTCCAAGATAAACTCTCCATCAATTTGTGTTGCATCAGTCTCCTTAATATCCAAGAAAGATTTCAGTTTTCCCTCACATTGTTTGACCACTTTGTTGACCAACTCATAAGCAACTGTAGAAACATCATGTCCTTGGCTCAAAATAGCCAATAGAGAAGGTGAGAGTGATTCATCACTCTCATTAATAATCGAAGTCATAATGGTTTGGATAGAGGATATAACACCTTCCATTTGATGCTCATAAACAGCAGCCAAGAAATGTTGAAACATTTCAAGAATAATATCTTCACAATCCAAATCCAACATAATGACACAAGATCTGATTTTTGCAACATTTTCTAGATTTAAGATCATTTTGGTCAAAGTTGGGTTGTTAAAATCATGCAAACCTTTGAAGCTTTCTACAATCAACTGAAAAACCTTCTTCATAATACTGTGGTTATAAGGTTCTTGTGGAAATGTTAGTTTCATAATTTTGTTAACACAAAAAGTAACTGCAAGTCTTACCTCCTCATCTGGATGTCTCATGAGCTCTGGGTTAACCAAAGAATTTACTGATGGAGCCCAAGCATATTGTAGCCTCTTAGAATCTTGTTGATCTATCATGAATAAACATATCCCCACTTCTTCCAAAAGACAAAGTAGATCAATGTTGGACTGCGGCAAGTGTTCGAGTTTCTTACCTACTCTATAAAGCTTCCTTCCCACATCTTCTTCACTGAATGATGCCATAATTCATACCCTAAAAGAATCAACTTTTGACAATCCTCTGAATGATAACTCACTGATGAAACTAATATACCAACTACCCAACAAGCTGGCAAGATAAATTGCGCTCTGATACCACTGTAGTCTACTGCCCCTATTTATTCCTTTAAATTTAATATATTATGTTATTTTATTTATTTTACAGTCTTTCAGAACTAGACAGAAGTTGTAGAAGGGGTTTTGTTTTTTGCATGTGATTATTTTGCAAGATAACAATGAAATATGTGACATGCAATGATAACCCATAAAAACTATAATGGATATGTAAAAAAGAACAATGACCCATATCATAAAATCACTCAAAATGAATTATAGAGGCATACCCATTTGCATATCTTGAACTTGATACATTTGTTGTACATGCATCAGCACTACATAAGCTATGAAAACACCTCCAGAATGCATACATATGAAAATACTATCTCAAATAATTGTTGGAATATATATTCTACAAGCCTAAGCACCAAACAGAGAGGTATAGAAGCTGCAAATGAAGTGTGGATTAACTCCCAGCAGACCCACAATTTTCCCCAGCTATTGTACAGCCCAAGTGGAGTATAAGATCAACAAAAACACAAGTGAAACCCCCTTCGAATACCTTTGTTTTGATTTGCATGTAGTTACTTACTGATGGTGACCCCAAAGGAAGGGAAATAACACCAAAAAACTCACACAATATTCCCAGCAAATGGTACGACCCTCACTAGCAAAGGTACGACCAGCAAGGAATGACAACCAATGTGCTAATAACTGTAAAGTGGAAAAAGGGGTTTAAGGATAGTGTTGGTGTTTGATTAGTTTTGATGTCTATCCTCCTTTCACCACTTACATTCAAGGACCTTGGGTCGAGTGGCAATGCACTATCAGGCCCTTGATCACTATGAGATGTAGGGAAACTTGGATTTGTGTGAATTAATTGTCAATTGTGTCCAATTATGCTCAATTATACCTCAAAACCCTAATTATGCAATTACGGAAGCAAACAGACAAATTATTGAAAATGTTACAACAGGAAGATGTAAAATGACAGATAAATGTGCACCTGTTTTTGAAGTTTGGGAAGCGAAACAGTCGGGGACTAATGAGCGGGTGCCCAAGTCTAATGCCTAGGTTTTTGTCAAGATCTGAAAGCTTGATCTGTAACATGTTCATGCTGTATCAGAGATTTTCCCATCATGGGATCCAGAGGACTAAAGAGTGGGTGCCCAAGTCCAAGGTACTATTTTCAACTCTGATCTGCAAATCTGACACTTTGTAATACCCTCCTGCAACTCCACTTTTCCTGTATCTTCAACCTATAACCTGCAATCACAGAAACTTTGGGAGGGGATTGTGGTGTTTAGAGGCTTGCCTCAATCAAGCCCCAAAGAGACATTCAAGTCTTCTGAACACTGTTGTTAGATAGAGATTGTGTGCCCTTTGGAGGCAGAGGCAAAAACCAAATGATAAATGCTTAAAAACACAAATTATGTCACCTTGTAGTAAAGATCTCAAGGAAGGAATAAGCTCTTCATGCCATGAGGAGATGATTGCTCAAATCTGCAAATACAAACACATAGACAACAAAAATCTGCTCTTGCTACACAATGAATGCCTTGAATCATCTTCACATAAACTTGAGAATCCAAATTACTAGCTAGTAATCATCTAGTAGTCATCTAGTTTACAAATGAATGCCTAAACATGCTTATATATGCAACTACAAACACTCCCTCCAAGAATTTTGTAATTCAAACTTACTGTGTCGGCATAGGACCTAAATAACAGTCACAAGCCGACACTAAAATTTTGGGACTGACCCAAAATAGGGTAGGACTAGGGCGTGGGTGCCCAAGTCCTCCCTCCCTATTTTGGTCAAGGTTAGGTTCAAGGGATCCCCCTAGGTCCCATTTGTCATGAAACTTAGAGATCATTTCATTGGGATGTCAAAATGTGATGCAAGATGTCCTAAATGCAGATAAAAGACCCGGGAGCTAAACCTTATGAGGGGAAAGCCCCCAAGGGGACATTTTTTGACGTTACATTTAGCCCCCACTTTAATGTATCCCCCACTTTAATGTATGTATAAATGTGAGGCCAATACATGCATTAAAGTACGCTCAACAAACACAACAAACATGCCAAGCATGGAGAAGACACGCCAAACACATTGAAGACAATGACAAGCACGCAAAACATGGAGAAGACAGTTATAGTAACACAAAACATAGAGAAAACAATAGATGCATAGAAGACAGTTAATGCACAGAAGATAGAGATGATTTCTTTTCTCTTTCTTTTTCTCATATATATGAAATGTAGATGCAAGTACAGGAAAATAAACACGCCTCCCATAATGCAGGAAGCACTCATTGCGTTGGTCTTTAAACTGCATATATGGGGCAACACACATGCAAGATATGCCAAACCTCCCAAAATGCAGGAAGCACTCATCACACTATTCTTTAGACTGCATATGGGGCAACAAACACGCCAAACAAAGCAAGCACGCCAAACACACACACTTTGAAGACACAGAGAAAATACGACAGACAAGCGATGGAGTGTTCCTATTTCTAGGCTCATCACCATCTCAGGCACATTACAGGCACACATCAATGGTTGCACTTTGCAACAACAATCACTGGAGACACACTTAAGGGTTGAGTTAGTCACAGAACTGCTCCCCGCCTCCCAATGAGGACTTTTTGAAAATGACAGGATGATGCAATCTACTCTAAGAAATACACCATCCCCACCTCCACAGAGGGCTTAAGATGATTGATTGGTTATAAACAAACTTAGAGTGCAGGAGGGACTCATCGCCACCAGTCTTTAAACTGCACCTGAGGACAAGAACATTGCTAACATCTACAACAGATAGCTTACCTTATATATGCCCCCACCTTAAGGTGGTTGATATCACACATAAATATCAAGCACATTAAGGTAGGAAGAAAACACAAAAGGGAACACAGGCTTTCAAAAAGCCCATGCCCCCCGGAGGTGACATGTACTTTACGATCACCAAATGTTCCCACAAACACATCCCTGCAAGAAACATGTTAGTGTTCACAAAATCATGATAAACAACAACATCAATGCATATTATTAGTCACACAAAGAGCCAAGGTTATACTACAAATTCAAAGATCGAGGATAACCGTGGGGCTATATCACGAAAATCTCTGAACCGAGTGTCACCAAGGCGAGATTCAAAGACAAACAAAGTGCACAGAGTAGTAGTATTGTTAAGGTTTGTAAGTGAAATAAAAGATCATCAAAATCACTACGCAGAAAGCACAGAGTGCTTCTACTAGCCAAGCGTCGGATAATATATTACAACCCCATCGTCATATTAGGAACTAAGTCCAATTTTTGATTTCTCACTAAAGGGACGCTAGGTCCACACCAGTATAAATATTTTTCTTCATCCACCCACTAGATAGAAACACTAGAGGAAGGGAAACAATAAGTAAGAGAGGAGAAACAAGTGTCTTAGGGACAGTCACATAGGAGGGTTCCCCCAAGTCACCAACCACAACGCTATGTCCGTAAGACACAACACACAACAATGAAATCAGAGAGAGGCAATATAGGAGAATGATGATACAAATAGAAGAAGGTCACAACAGAGGCGGTCCCCTGGTATCCCAGACCTTATAAGAGAATCAGGGGTCATCCCAGGAGGCCTAAACAACACATAACACATCACGGGGGAAACACATTACGAGAGATAAAGGGTTAGAGATACTTACCTATTTCATCCCAATGTTTAGAGCATACATATCTACCATATTTGTCATGTTGTTTTGGTCTTGTTGATATTGCATTAACATTAAGTTTAGGACGACGGGAGGCTTTCTTTTCCTTAAAAGGATTATATCCAATGCCGCTTGAGTAATATGTTGAAGCAGATTCTATAGGTACTCAAACTCCTTATTGATTTACACCACATCCCTTACCTAGATAGTCATAATTTTTATAAAGGATTTTAAATCCTTGACCATAGAGGGATGTCATTTCTTTAGGGGATAGTGAAGCCTCATAGGTCTCGTAGTTTGTGGTATAAGTGAGAGTATTGTTTTTATTTTCTACCAAGGGGACTTTAGGTTTCTTAGGTGCTTCAAAAGATTGCTTAGGTGAGATCGATGCAACTTTTAATGTGTCAAGGCTATTAATTTTATATTCCCCTATACTGCAAGGATTAAAATCTAATGAGCCATAATCATCACCAAAGAGTGCATTCGATGGTATAGAATCTTTCACAACATCATTTGTGGCTAGAGGCATTGATGAATTAGCTCGTAAATTGTTTAAGCTCATATGATTGTAAACTAGTTTTTGCTTTTCAATGTGTAAACAGTTATCTAATTCAAGATCGGCATGAATAGTATGAAGTTTACCTTTGAATATAAATTTGATTGACCGATGCAAGGTGGAAGGGACTGCCCCCAATGCATGAATCCAAGGTCTACCAAGAATCATGTTGTAAGATAAAGAACAAGGCATGACATGAATCAGGGTAGGCACAATCACAGGTCCCACTTGTATAGGTAAAGTTATAGTGCCCACATATTGTCGTCCAACATTGTCAAAACCACGGATACTTAACATTTCCGGCTTGATGGTAGATGTATCAACTTTAATCTTATGTAATAATTCAATGCCACAAACATTCATTATCAATCATAACTCTCTTAACCAATGTTTTGTTTATTGTGACAAAGATTATAAGAGGATCATATTGGTTTTGAACTTCAATTGATGGTAATTCATGTGATTAAAAGAGAATATCTATTTTTGTTGTATGCATACAATCTAATAGAGATTCTACATCATTCGGCTTAATAGCAGCCGGTACAATCACCTTTTGTAAAGCTTCTTGGAGCATTCCATGGTATGTTGGCGATGTTTGTATTAAATCCCAAAGAGAGATCTTAGCCAGAGTGGCACGAAGCTATTCGACAAGATCATACTCTTGACCACTTTTATGAGTAAGGTGAGGTGGTGGAGGGAGCATAGGTTGAGAACATGGAAGAGAGATAGGTACATGAAGTGCTTGCTTACTTTGCTTGTTATTACGGGTGTTGTATGTATGAGCAATTACATTTTAAACACCGCGATTTCTTTGAGTACTTTGCTTTGCATAGTTGAAGATGTCATAGGGAGGTTTACCTTGAACTGTAATCACCATCTTTAAGCAAGAAGGTGCACTAGGTGTCCCCCAGACAATCATCTTAGGAATATTGCTACCAAGTCTATAATGAAGATTGAATTAACATTGTTTTCCTTTTGATTGCACCCAACATCCATCCCTAAAGGATTTAATGTGAGAGACCTTTTCTCATCCACTAATACTAAATCTTGGTCAGGGAGAGCATTGGGATGAGAGGAAGATACATCATCATCATCATACTCTGTGGCAGAAAAAGGCTTTTCACTCTCATCTTTCTCATGAGTATTCCTAGAGATGAATTTGGTTAAATATTCTAATATCAAAGGATATGCTTCTATGAGTAAAGTGAAGCTACTAAAATCATGTGTATAACAAATAAACTACAAGTCATATGTAGAACATATAGAAGCATGAATACCACTTATATAAGCAATGTGCTCTAGAACATGAGGATTCTCATTAGTGAAATTAGAGAAATTTTCAAAATCTAGGATATACTCATGTAAAGATTTGAAAGAAGAATAACATGAAGATGTCATTGCATTGTTTTCACTATAAAATCAGATTTTAGAAGCTTTTCAAATTTGATGCAAAAGACAAGTGCAAGACTATGTGCAAAAATGACCTAAAATGCTTGATTTTTTTTTGTACTTTTTTAATGCAAATATATGAAAGAAAATGGTGTTGTAAGGATTTTGATCAGGGGAAAAAAAAATAATATGTCTATTTTCAGTCCAATACAGTGATAATATCCTACACAACACACTCTTGATGCAAATCTAAGATGATGATAGGCCAAAGCCTAGTGAAAATACACTAAAATATGTGATTTTTTTCACCAAATCTCAATGTAAAAGAGTATGACAAAGGGTGTTGTGAGGAAAATGATGATGGAAAACAAATTATATCAGTAATAATAGCCACCTAATTCCAATAAATCCGTCACAACATGCTTATAGTGCCACTCAAGATCAAACCCTAGTGAAAATATAGCAAAAATGTGCAATTTTTCACAATTTTTCAATTCCAAGACGTAATGAAAGAGGTGTTGTAAGGAATTTTATGGGGTGTAGAAAATAATAGCAATGATATCAGTTACCTAGAAGCATAAAATCTTTTACAACATGCTTGGAGTACAAACTAGGACAAACCCTAGGGCAAGTGTAGCAAAAATATGCAATTTTTCACCAAATTTTCAATACAAGAGCTCAATAAAGAGGTGTTGTAAAGATTTTTAGGAGGGGAAGATGATAATAACCCTAATAACAGCTAATTAGTGCAAAAACACTCTTCACAACATGCCTATGGTACAAATTTTGAGAGTCAAATCTAGTGAAAATTAAGGTTTTTCAAGCCCTAGGTTTGAGATCTTGATGTAGAATGCTATATAAATGTCTTGAAATCTGATTTATAATGAAAATTAGTTCCACTCAGATCTGAAAATGATTTTCAAACCCTACCATGCAAATGCAAGTGCAAATCTAATGAAAATGCTAGTTTTTTGTTGAAATTTTCTATGTGAAAATGCAAAATTTTAAAATCTAAATGCAAATTTACACTAAAATGCAACACTACAGCCAAATGCAAATTTGAATTAGTGTCTAAGATCAAGTAGAAAAATCTGAAATAAGATTTTTCCTACAAACCCTAGTTTTTGGAATTACTAGGTTATATGAAAAATTCAAAATTTGCAACAAAACCCTAGCAATTTTATGATGAAAATGCAATGCAAGTGATTGAAATTTTATAATTTTCTGCAATTTATCTCATGAATAATGAAAAAATTAGAATTTTAATGAAATTCAAATTAAGTGATGCAAAATAGAAACCCTATAATGCAATTTTTTTCTAATTTTTTAATTTTTTTGTAAATTTTTTCCAATGCAATAAGATGAATGATAATATGAATGAATGAAATCAATGCAAATCTGAAGCAAAACAATCAACAAGGTGCAAACAAGTCCAACAACACAGGTTCACCAAAATGTAATGTAGAAAAAGGGGTTTAAGGATAGTGTTGGTGTTTGATTAGTTTTGATGTCTATCCTCCTTTCACCACTTGCATTCAAGGACCTTGGGTCGAGTGGCAATGCACTATCAGGCTCTTGATCACTGTGAGATGTAGGGAAACTTAGATTTGTGTGATTTGATTATCAATTGTGTCCAATTATGCTCAATTATACCTCAAAACCTTAATTATGCAATTACAAAAGTAAATGGACAAATTACTAAAAATGTTGTGACATGAAGATGTAAAATGACAAATAAATGTGCACCTATTTTTAAAGTTTGGGAAGTGGAATAGTCGGGGACTAATGAGTGGGCATCCAAGTCCAATGCCTAGGTTTTTGTCGACATCTGGAAGCTTGATTTGTAACCTGTTCTTGTTGTATCAGAGATTTTTTCATCACGAGATCCGGAGGACTAAAGAGCGGGTGCCCAAGTCTTGGGTGCTATTTTCAACTCTAATCTCTAAATTTGACACTCTGTAATACCCTCCTACAACTCCACTCTTTCTATATCTTTAACCTATAACCTATAATCACAAAAACTTTGGGAGGAGGTTGTGGTGTTTAGAGGCTTGCCTCAGTCAAGCCTCAGAGAGACATTCAAGTCTTCTGAATATCGTTGTCAAATAGAGAGTGTGTGCCCTTTGGAGGCAAAGGCAAAAACCAAATGATAAATGCTTAAAAACACAAATGATGTCACCTTGTAGTGAAGATCTTATGGAAGGAAGAAGCTCTTCATGCCATGAGGAGATGATTGCTCAAATCTGCAAATACAAACACATAGACAACACAAATCTGCTCTTGCTACACAATGAATCCTTGAATCACCTTCACATAAACTTGAAAATCCAAATTGTTAGATAGTAATCATCT
This sequence comes from Cunninghamia lanceolata, assembly GCA_027924645.1. NCBI lineage: Eukaryota > Viridiplantae > Streptophyta > Pinopsida > Cupressales > Cupressaceae > Cunninghamia > Cunninghamia lanceolata. The sequence continues at coordinate 6,366,479 of BSBN01000578.1, read as the reverse complement.
AGTAGTCATCTAGTTTATAAATGAATGCCTAAACATGCTTATATATGCAACTACAAACACTCCCGCCAAGAATTTCGTAATTCAAACTTACCGTGTCAGCATATGACCTAAATAACGGTCATAAGACGACACTAAAATTGTGGGACTGACCCAAAATAGGGCAGGATTAGGGTGTGGGCGCCCAAGTCCTCCCTCCCTATTTTGGTTAGGGTTAGGTTCAAGGGATCCCCCTAGGTCCCATTTGTCATGAAACTTAGAGATCATTTCATCAGGGTGTCAAAATGTGATGCAAGATGTCCTAAATATAGATAAAAGACCCAGGAGCTAAACCTTATGAGGGAAAATCCCCCAAGGGGACATTTTCTGACGTTACAATAACTCCTCAAAATGCAGTCTATAACTTGAAATATGATCTTAAAAATCCTTCAGCAAATGTAGTGGCAATAAACTGATGATATCTCTCTAAAATCTCCTCCGCGACAATACATGTATTCAACCTTTGAAGCACAAATGCAAACACTAAGTGTATTTGCCTCTTCAAGCACCCTTGGATGATCTTCCACACCTGCCGAATGTTGTTACTAATGGAGGTTTTTGTCTCCAAAAGCCATGGTTTCAAATTTCTCCAAAACCCTCAAACTCTTTGCAAAGCCAAAGCCAAAGCAAATGAAATAATCAACATATCAAATGAATTACTTTTTCCCCTTTTTATAATTCCACTAAGGGGGTCAATTCATCTTTTTAGAGGTAATATTTAATTAAGTCACTTTTAATAATCCCAAGGTGAGCGCTCCAACAATATGACTAAAGTGACTTTATTAATATTTCATTTTTGACACTTAACCAATATAACCCAAAGTCCCATATTAAATAAACATAAATAATTTACGGACTATAAAATGAAGGCCCAAATGATCTCATAATCCAGTGATCTATAGACCATTCGAAAGGTCTCACCAAGATGCTTCATCTCCAACACTAAAAATCTTGAAACAGACAGAAACCCTAATTTGCCAAAAATAGTAAGTCTAGACCTTAGCAATCAAATCCACCCCAGAAAGTGTCAAACTAAAGATCATACCAAAGCCATGCCAACATCCACTCAAATACTGACAAACCCATCCAAGTCATCACCAACAGTGGTTCCCTAACCAGGCTAGTTAGTCTACGAGAACTCAATAATAGACTAACTCTATCTAGAGTAAGCGAGACATTACATCATTGATGCAAATCAGGGGTACCTATTTTTCACCAAGATCTTGTCGAGTGCCTAATAATCAATACAAAGTCACCATGCACCATCCTTTTAGGTGCAAGCATGATTGGACTACCACAAGGGAATGAACTTGGCTTGATCTTTCCTTGATTGACCAATTCTTGAACTTGACATCAGATTTCATCATTCTCCTAAACTAATTTGTGGTATAGAGAGCTATTTGAAAGAGGAAATTTAAAAATCAAGTCAATTTTTGTAACAACCTCCCAAAAGTGGCTGGAAAATTCTTCTTCCAATTACATAAATATTACATCAATATGCCAAACCATGGAATTAACATAAGAACATCATGGTGAATATTAATTACCATTCATCAAGTACAATAATAACTATCATCAAGTAGATCTCAATAATCAATTATACAATGGGTCAAGAACTACAACCCCTAAATGTAGCATATAAAGATTACAATAGGCCTTTAGCCAAATTGCCACATATACAAAGTGGTCATAACAATGTACATCATAAATATATCCAAAGGACTCGAAGCTCAACTCTGCAAGTTAGTCCCTCCGTGCTTCTAAGCTCCTATTGTTGATCGTGAAAGTCACTGAACTAGCCATTAGAGGAAGTTCCTTTCCTCCCCATCCATCAATCAAGGAAAAGAACCATCCATCCATAATCTAATAGTGTGGTACAATCATAGATCCAAAACACCCAATCACATGGAATCAAATTCACAACACATGTTCAAAACAACATACACATGCCAAAAAATCATTCCAAGAATACCAAGATCACACAACACTTCATATAATATCATTTCTAGCACTAAAAACTCATGTGACCCAAATACATAAATTAGGCCAAATATGACAATTATTATAATCCAAAAGATCTTACAACCATACTAATCTTGACAAGCACTATACATTCAAGACCATATGCAACATCTAAATGAACTACTATTTGCATCCTATACTACAAGAGACCTTGTCATCAGATGCCATATGTCTTGTTAAGAAACACATGCTAAAGGTAGGATAACATGCATGCCATACTACATGTATCCTCGCCTTAGCACAACACTCTTACTAACCATATTGAACAACTCCAACATAAATAAAATAAATACATTCATATAAGACATATAAGAATACAAGAATACACATCAAATAATAAAAAAGAATACATAATCTACTTCAATCAAGAATACACACAAGCATGAATGCACATAAGTACAAGACACACATCAACATGAATATATGACAACATGAATATAATGTAATCATGACACACACTCAATGCCCCTAGAACCCATAAAGATATATCTCCCAACTATGCAGTGTACCCAAGTACCACTACCTCACATAAGATAATATGGTTAACTATACCAACCATAGATCACCCTACCACAAGGTAGAATAGCATACATATCAATATAATAGGCCACAAGACTTAATCAACAAAGGTCTCCTAGCTACTAGTGATGGAAGGTAGTCAATATTGTACATAATGCAACCTCTGTACCTTCTACTAATGAGAGCACTAGAATTTGACCATGATGTCGAGCCTATAGCGAGAAGAACAAGCTTGAATTGTTAGCTATCTTACCTAAGGGGATGATGTCTTCAAATGTGTTGGGACTAAAGTAGGGAAGATGATGCTAGGATGTATCCATCCAAGATGAGGATGTCTAACCTCTCCTACTCCTACAATCTTGTAACTTCCAATGAAATTCAAGATATCAACCCATCCTAGCCCATAGGATAATTTGGTGTCAAGAAGCTCAGGATAACTCCCATCAACCACTTACTCACATGACAACCTTGCAACCAAATAGGTTCATCTCCCCCATGGAGGCAATATAACACCAACCCAAGTTGTATTTACATTAATATAATCAAGATAATCTTATCCTCCATATATGGTCAAAGAAAGTATTGTACAACATAATCTATTGACTCCAAACCATTCATATATAGTCATATATACCTATAATTATGTGTAACTTTTAGTATCCTCTAATAAGTTAGACTAGAGTGTGTTGAGTTGCTGCTCATATGGACCAACTAGGACTTGAACCTAGGACCTTCCATTTGCTGCTAGAGTGCTCTACTAACTGAGCTACTAGCCCCTTGTGGCCAGCCCATCATTAGCCTAGGTGTGACTTACTTGTAACACCCCCCTTAAGCCACACTACAGGTGCTTGGGGCTCCTAATCTAGTTTTGATACCAATTGTTGAGCTACTGCTCATATGGACCAACTAGGACTCAAATCTAGGACCTTCCATTTGCTGTTGGAGTGCTCTACCAACTGAGCTACTGGCCCCTTGTGGCTAGCCCATCATCAGTCTAGGTATGGCTTACTTCCAACATAGTACACTTTGAGCACATCAGTGCACTTCAAGGACTTCAACACATTTTTTTAACACTAGAGAAACTTTAGGACATTGGCGCACTTTTTGGACAATAATGTTCTTGTGCTATAGTCCTCCAGTTGTGCTCCTCTCTTGGTTAGAAATTTATGAAAATTCACTACTCAAACTAAAAGTATAGTCCTTTCTAGGGTTTTTCTAATACTAAACTTAGAATTATGACAAAGCATAAACACATAGATAATCAAACAAGTTTTATAGGAGTTTGAAAATATAATTTCCTACATGACCATGATCTTAGAAACTACTTAGATATTCTATCCAATCTTAAGATCATATTCATACATTGAAAACAACCAAACACTTAGTTTAGACTCATCTAATAGGCTTTTCTAGTTTATCATCTAGCACCCATGTTTCCAATCCAAAATCAATTATAACAAGTAAAACCTCTTTCAATCACTTCCATAATAAAAACATACAATCAGAATAATCATAAACAACTCATCGATTTGCTGAACAAAATCCCTCATAAGATCTAAAATTTGTTTCCTTGAAAAACCACAACTAGGACGATCCTAATTCATTCTTTTCAATTCTAACTTCATAGAATTTCAACCAATAATTCTATTCAATTTCAAGATCATGCCAGATCACTTAGATCAAATTTTTTATAGTTTACAACTATTAAAACAAGGTTTACTAACTTCCCAATTACACCTTTGTTCACAATCTAAAATCATTTAATTCCAAGCTCAATTCATGAACTAATTGTCTCAGTTAATAACCAACCATTAGGTATAGTCATAACTATGTCATGGATTCATTCATGTCAATTTCTAAATCATCGAACACTTGATTCACAAGAAAAACCTCTTCCTAAGTTTTCTAATACATTTCTTCCTACACAAAAAATTTTGTTTTCCATCTTCTAAATTCCATTTCCAATTTAAGAACAAACTAATCAACCTAATGGTTTTTCCATTATACTCATTACAATCTCAAAATACCAAATCCTTCTCTAGTTTGAGTAGAACACCTAATTCAATAGTTCTAAAATTTGTCTATAGCTTCCTTGTTGCACAAGAAGTTAATCTTGTAATGAAATCATAACCTCTTTAACAAACAAATTATATATTCATTATTAATCTAAAGAATTTTTTGCGAAAGCATTTCATGACAAGATTCCTACCTTAATCCTTGTATAAATTTAGAAAACAATGGAGATGAGCAAACAATTCCAATACACAAAAAATCCTAATATCTTCAACAAAAAATACATCTAAAAATCCGTAAGCTTCAAAACTTGTATATTCTTCTCTATAGAATGCAAACCCTTCTCAATTAAAAATCTCTTTCTTTTAATAACTTCCTCCTTTCTCAGAATCTTAATTTTAGAACATAAAAAGCATAATATAATATATTATTCCCTTTAATAAGAAAATAATGTTAATATATCTTATTCCTTTTCATGCACATCTTCTTTGAAAAGCATATATTATTAAAAATATTGGCTTTTCCAATTCTAAATAATTCACTTAAAAACTAATATTAAGAAATTATATTTTCTAATTCATAATTAGGATAAATATGATAATTTATTCCTTAATTTCTTATAATAATTTAACTTAACATAACTAAAAGATAAGAAATTATCTTTCTTTATTTCTAAAATGAAATAAATATAATTATCTATCTCCAAATTCTAATTATGAGCTTGCACATTTAAATCAATCTTAATTAAAGTAATTAGAAATTACCAAGAATTAGATTTGATTAAATAAAATATATTCCAAGCATCAAATAAATAATTCAACACCATGATAATTTATTTTTAATTAGCTGATTATCTTAAATTTAATTAATTATTTATTGTCCACACCATTGGATCATATCAAGACACTTCAATATGAGAACCTAGCTCACCTTCCCCAATACTTGTACCTATCACACAACATAACCTTTCTACACATACCTTAGTAGCATTATCAAAAGATAACAATAATAGATTATCAATAATAAAATACTTAAACATGCCAATTAACCAATTGCATTATGATGTCCAATCATCATACAAGAATATTAACTAAATCAACAATCACACTTAATATAGAAGCAATAATCCATGTTCAAAATACCATGGAACAAGATAACATAGAATCTTGATCAAATATCAAAAGAGACCAAAAATGAGGGTTGTTACATTTTTGTGTTAAATGTGCAATGTGTGGAAGTCCCAAGTGATCTATGAAGACTTCATTATACTAGCACAAAATAATGTCGAGGTGAGAGATGTTGTGACACAATAGGTATGTGATTACAAGTTGTGAGAATGAGGTTGCTCAATTGTGCATGTTTGTCTACATGAACCATTAGAAGTATAAAATTCTATATGTGCATGATTGTTTTGCTATATTATTTAGTTGACACTAAGGTTAGCTTGGACTATGGTGACATTTCTTATATTTTGAAATACTAATCACCAATGTGAATTCTCTAGAATTGGGGTTTCATGTTGTAAGTACCCTTATAATCATAAACTAAAGGACTATCAAGAAAAATATTACAAACTTATAGGGGTGTTACATCACAAGTGACTATGTCACACATAGGTTAAATAACAACATAACTAACTATGCATTAATAGACTTACTTTTATCTCCTTGTCATGTTGCAACCATCTGAAAGAGTAAGGATTGGGTGAGTATTAATGTAGAGCCCAAGGCATTGTACTACATTTTGTGTGATTTTATTCTTCTAGCTATAATGTTGATGACAACATGTGCAAGCTTTCCATTGACCTAACACTTCATGTGGAAAAGTTGCTCTCATTCTCATGAGGTTTCGGTTGGACTACTTATATTGATGTATTTGGTCACTCTCTTCATTTTCAACAGGATCAAGTGTTGCTTGTGCAACCAAGGTTTTTTGTTCACAACAATCAACATTATTGTGAGAGCAAGAGTAGTGATAGTTACACCATTAAGAAGTTTGTGGTCATTTCCCTTTATCCTTGTCTATTATAGACATCTCAAGAGACTTTGGATTTGGTGATGGCGGTCAAAAGTTTTGTTGTGGATCTTGTGTCAATGTACTCTAGCACATCCATAAGGACATAACTTGTCCTATGCCTATTATCCTTTGCGTAGATAACGTAATTGTTGCCTCATTTTTTCCTTCACTTCAATTTTTGATACATTGAAAAATGCCTAGCCCAAAATATCTAATGTAAGGAAGTCCATCCCAATGTGGATAAGAGGTGAAAGTCCACTGATGTATTTGAGGACTTGGAGATATTCTATCATTTCCTCATATAAATGCATAGAGTAGCCATGGAATTCATTGGTGTAAGACTCCACACTTTGATTTTTGCACTGATGTAATCGTTGAAACTTCATGTATTCATCCTCATAAGGTCTAAGGGGGTCATTATCTAGAGCATTGATGAAGTCATTCCAAGTTCTAATGGGGCCATGCTTCTAGTCCCATTATGTGCTAGTTACTTGCCATTAATGACATATTATTATCAATATATTTAGCATTATGAATGAGATCTTCTTAGCACCAATAATTATTTTTATAGAGGAATATGATTTGGGTTATTAAATCCAATTGTCTAGTGCTATGACATTGACTTTACCTTTGAACATAAAATGTCAAGGTTGATTTGCACTCTAAAAGGGTTGTGGTGATGCGTTGCAGCAGTTTGTCTAGGATGCATTGGTGTTAGTCCAAATTGAGTCCTAAAGTCCCAAAATTATTTGAATGCTCTCAATGTTGTGTTTCTAAGGCCATATTGAGTAGTTATTGCACATCTACTAGATCCAGAAGCATGTAGTCTCCCACCATCATTCTCTATTCTTAGTGTTCACATGTGTGTTTAGATGTTGAACCATCCTTTTGCTATCACTATGAATGTGTTTAAATGGACATAACAATGTTGAAAAAATCTAGGCTCTGATAACAATGATTCAAACCATAGGAGGATCAAAAGGCAAATCTATAAATTAAAGGAATAACCTACGAAATTTATAGAATATGCATAAGAAACTTTTCATTAGTATGTAGATGCACATCCAAGAGGAGTGGATGAGTTTTTTTAATGTAAATTTACTACTTGAAAGAAGATCTATACAATATTATGTATACAACAATCTTGTTGGTATGGATTTCTCTACCTGTATCTTGTACATGATAATTATTTATACAAAAGGATCATCAAGTAGGCTATAACAATATGTTGACAGACATCAAAAGTGTAAGGAACACTTACATATGGAGATGAGTGTGGCAAATGTTGAACTTGTATGGTGCCAAGTGTCAACCCTATATGGTTGGTAAAACATGTGGTGTATATGTAACTTGGTGTTGGAAGCATATGGTGCTAAATTGGATGTATCCAATTGAAGGCATGTGATCCCACATATGAGATCAAGATATGTATGTAAGTAGTACTATGTAAAGATGTATAGGGATTGTGTGTTGATTAGTGCAAGGAGCTATACTGCATAGAGTTGTCTTATGGTTGCTTAGCACACATTGAGTATATACAAGCAGACAAAATAAATGAATAGGTGAGACTATAGTTGTGCATGTGACTATGCTTGGATCAAGCATGTGTGTGGATGAAGGAGGGAGGGTAGATGCACTAGTCAAAGGGCTAGAAGAAACACTATTAACACGATTGATTTGCAAGATCTCTAATCCATATTTTTTTGTTGATGAACAAATTATGAATCATAGCCACTAATTTTATAAGATTTTTAGCATTAGATAAGCTAGTAAGTTCTTGTGTAAAGTTTTATTGAGCCACATGTTCATCACGATCATATTCTTTATTTTCATTATCAATGAGAAGAGTAGCAACATTACTCATGGGAACATCATTAGAGACACTATTGAACATCATTAGAGACTTTGACATATAAATAACTCTCAAAACCCTAAAGGAGAAAAATGGATAAAGATGACCTAAGGGCCAATAATATCAAAATAATCAATCAATAAGTAGATCTAAAACATGTAGTGCAAATCTAAGTCCAACACAAGGGTGGTGTTACATCCCTCTTTTTGGAATCAATTATGCTATTTACTTTCTTGAAATTTTTAGTAATATAATATGTTGTGGACGACACGGAAACTAATGATTTATTATACAAAATTAGTTCTATGAAATTATAGAATCTATTGACTATGATCAATGTGATATTGTAGACTAAATGTCCTTTTTGTTAAGTGAAATGATGTTTTGGATATATTATGTTTTGATTTGGAACATAGGTGCTTTGACCACAGAATTGTATGTGAGACTGTCGTTGCAGGAACAGGTGGACCGTGTTCAACGGGAAGAGAAAGTATCTTTGAGAGAGAGTATAGACCCTGGAAATTAACCATGGGTGTTTGTTACTGAGATCACCAAACAGGTAGATAAACCTTGAAGCCATCAAATTAGTCTTATTTTTTGACTGGGATAGTTTAAGACTAGATGTTGACGTCTGGAGATAAGGTGTAACATCCTAGTTGAAAGTCATCATATAGAATCTTGGAGTCGTCGATGTCGTTGTAAGTCCACCATAGCAAGTCAACTTATATAGACGTTTATTAATTCGTTTATAAGTAATTAAATGAATCTACTTGTGGCGGAATCGTGAATCACGTCTCATAGTCGAAAGATGTGAGAAGTCAACTTTGTGTGTCTAACGATGTAGGAAACTTGTTTGCGTTATGATCAATCCGTCGTGATTGTCGTAAAACGTGTCGAACTTGTGTTGTGAATTATTCTTTCTGGAAATCAATGAATGTTGAATTTGAAGCCATAGCGTGTAATAATTTGTTTTGGTCGTTGTTTAGCATGAGTCTTTTCTTCTAGCTTTGACCACGAGTTGTTGTCGATCTAACCTTGAGTTTCCTTAATAAGATGGTCTTTGTCTCTTTTTCCTTTTCGACCAAAAAGATGCTCTAGACATTTCTTAACCGCCGTCTTGTCAAATTTAACCCCACAATTCAGCTTTGAGTTGCTTTTGGTGATTTAGATGCCTTAATGTTTGAGTGAGGATGGAGTTGTTATATCCACTTGCAAGCCACGTCGCCATTGGAGCCTCCATATTTTAAGTGGTCGTGATAAGTGGGAAGTCGGGTAATAGGACAGTTATGTCGACCCATGTGTTAGGATTGTGTCAACCGAGAATTTTATGCAGAGATTCCTTTTCACCATGGCGTGAGAGGAAGGTAGCTTTGCAGTTGTGAAAGAGTGGAACCGTTAATGTTTCAAATGCTCCATCTTCATGGAGAGTGCGAAGGCATTGGATCAGGGGGTGGTTTAGAAACCAAAAAGGAAAATGCAGTAGTGGGAGAGCCTTTTGCTGCGTTATGTGAGGTCTTAGTTGGTGGTTGAGAAGTGGGAGATTCCATCGACGAGGGAGTGGAATGTTGTTAAGGAGTTTGTCGTTATTTTGGGAGAAGAAAATGGTAGAGAGGGAGAGAACGAAGGGATCTTACCTGCGGGTGGTAGTTAGAGATGGGGAGGTGGCTAAGCAAGAGTAAAAAGAGAGAGTGATGGAGTAGTCAGAGCAGTTTTAGAAGTGGGAAAAGCCGGAGGTGGCTGTCGGGGGATTAACAAGAGGAAGAAACTGCGGAGTTTAGGGAATAAGAAATGGCAGAGAGAAACGCGATTTACTTACTCCTACATCGTGAAAAGAGAAAAATGGCAGTGAGGGAGTAGTCTGCAGAGTTTAGAAGTGAGAGAGACGAGAATAAAGTGGGAGCCTGTTTTTGTCTTGAGTAGTGACCGGCAGAGAGGAGGATAGTTTGGAGTGGACTGTTGTTGTGTTAGAGGGAGATAGAGAGAGTTTTGTAAACCAGAGGACGACTAGCCAAAGGAGAAGTGGAACTTGCCGCAGCAATCTTTATCTCTGTCAACAGGTTTAATTTCCTTTCTCTTCTTTTTCCACAGTTAAGACCAGTAAGTGTGTCTCATCTATGCAAGGTTAAATACGTTTACAATGAATTGAATAGGATGACAATGTCCTCTACTCTGATTTCTGTGTGAAGTTGATCATTAAAATGGTATCATTACTGTGTTATGAGATTCAAAAACTCAGAAATAGTAGTATTGCTGTCTTTTAGAATACGTGAACTCAGAAACTGTATCATTTCTTGTCATGGACGTCACTGTACGATGAAAGAACACAGTTCTCTAATGTACATACAATTAGGAACAAACTCTGCATGATACAAATGTAAACTACAAACTTCAAATAGTCGGTAAAGACGTAAGTTAAAAGAAGTTCCTTTAAGACTGAGATATCAACTTAAAACTGTCCTTGGAGCACTTGAAATAATAGCTCCATAGTGAGAAAACACTTTGCTCCACGTGCGTGTTGAGTAGGAGAGTAAAACCACAGATTTAAAGCATGTTTGACGTAAACTTTAATGTGTTTGACAGCCGAAGTTGTAGTTGCAACCAGCTAGAGTCATTTTCATCTTATATCTTTAGTTAGAGGTCGACCATGCGTTTGGTCATCTCTAATGACATAAGAAAGATTCCAAAACCATTTATATCTTATTTACGACTCTTATCTTTATGAATCATGTGAAACTAAATGACATGGAAAGAGGAGTAGGAAGTTAAAGTTTTAGTAATGGTCGAAAACCGTCATGGTTCTGAAATGAACAAGTAGAGTGGAAAACCTGCATGTGAGTCTAGATTACGTTGCATGCGATGGTGCTAGTATCGTTTTATTTTGTAGACCTTATGAGTCTAGCACCCTTGAACTCCGGGATAACGGGAAAAATGTTTTAAATACTTGAGTATCTTGTGCAAACATGGGAACCGAGTAAACTAGTATGAAACCACTTAGGAGTGGGTGTTATTAAACAATGTTTTTACATTAATATGGGATTATGAAACTATGAACTCGGGATTAGAGTAAATGTTGCGCCATGCGTTATTACAGGAGGAAATCCTAAACCCTTGAGGTCATCAAGGTCGTCAATTAGTTCAAACTATACAAAAAGGAAACTGTAGGATTTCGATCAGTTCAAGTCGAGTAGGGTGGGTGAACTAACTTCATGCGTTCTTAGAATGCTAATTAAAAACAAATCCTTTGGCCAAGGTGGTGTACTATCCTCAAGTGCATCGAATGTTCACTGTAACTGGATGGCGTTTCTTGTGGAGAGTCGTGCATGACTAGAGGGTATCTAGGGATCTGCACGATAACAAGACACGTAGGTTACAACACCAGAGCTCAGATGGCAAACACTGATGGTTATCCTAAGTCTATCCTCTTGAGTAGGGTAGGGCCACTTCCGGTTAGGAAGGAGTGCAGGAGACCGATGGTCTGTGGTTGGAGGTTAAGCTCCTTGAAGATACTTTCTCTTCCAAAGACTAAGGATTGCCAAGTCTTGAATGTGAAGGGTCGATAATCGAGATGCATGTTAATGGTATGGTTCCAATGTTTGTTTGTTTCAAGAAAATTTCAAATTGTTAGAAAACAAAATGATTAATGTATATCATTTCTTTCAGTTTTATGAAAATGAGATCATGTTTATGATAAAATGAGAAATGTTGTAATGAGTTGTAGATAAGTTCTTTTGTATTTGATTATCTAGTAAAAAAAAAAAATTACCTTTGTGGAAACCTAGTTTTTCTTGTCAATTCGGATATGGATGTTACAGGTGGGTAGAGTGGGGAATAAGATAAAGTAATAGTAAGCAAAACCCTAAATGATGTAAAGTAATAAACAATCATACAAAAGCATAATCAAACCCTATTAGACTAGGATATAAAATACTAAAAATCATATATGAAAACTCATAAATAGGCCAAAATCCTAATGTAAAAGCCTAGGGGATGTAAGATAAGTCAAGTTCACAAAAGTAAGGAAATAATATGCTTTACATTGACTATCTAGGCTACTAATTCAATGCAAACAATTAAGCACAAATAACCTAGATAAATCAGAGTTGGGTTGTTAATTAGAAAATGAACATTTAAAAATTAAATGCAACGATTAAGGGTACATAGCTCTAGAACCAATGATGTAGAAATGATGTGATGATGCACAAAATTTAATTTACCATTGTTCAAAATTTTATGCTTTAGTTTGCTAACTATATTAGACTCTTTATAGACCTAGAAAACTACGTGGTTCACTTTCGAGCGCCATAGGTTTGATCCTAAGTGATGCAACCTTGATTTGATGCACAAATCTAAAGTGCATTGTGTGAGAGTAATCTAACAAAATGATGTGTTAGAAAATCAATTTGCCTTTGTTGCTTCAGTAGTTGAATGTAGTCAAGGCAACGTTTATGAACACCCTTAGGAGATTGCCAACTCATAGGGAACAACATACACAAACTTGTAGGTGGCCTATATTCAAATAATGTGGTTTCTAATTCTTTGTCCCTTAGAAGTGTGCACTAATGATTTTCTCCTTGATTGATCATATGAATTAATTGCACAAATGAATATGTTTAAATACCAAAATATAACATGTTGCACAAACATGTACCAAGTGGACTCATAACTAGTAGGAAGGAGCATGAAAGTTGTAATTTGAATTTAAATATATGAATTTGAGGTTAATTCCTACATGTTGCAAGATTGATCCCGAGTGACACATAAATGAACCTAAGCAGTAAAATGATAATTGCAAGGTTGGGAGTGAATGGATCGATCTTGAGTGGCATGAAACTAAACCTAAGCAATGAAATGATAATCTTAAGGGAAATAAATGCATTAATGTAAATAATCTCAAGGTTGAGAGTGAATGGATCAATCTTGAATGACATGAAAAAAAACCTAAACAATGAAATGTTAATCTTAAGGGAAACGAATGCATTATTGTAAATAATCTCAATGTTGAGAGTGAATGGATGGATCTTGAATGACATGAAAATAAACCTAAGCAATGAAATGATAATCTTAAAGGAAACAAATGCATTAATGTAAATAATCTCAAGGTTGGGAGTGAATGGATCAATCTTGAATGACATGAAAATAAACCTAAACAATGAAATGATAATCTTAAGGGAAACGAATGCATTAATGTAAATAGAATGAGAGGTAAATGACAAATATCTAAGAATAAGTAAATGTAGGTAAATAAAAATCTAAATATGAACCAAACCTAACACAAAAATATGTCAAACCTAACACAAAAATAAGTCAATGTCAAGTACTAAAACAATTACATTTGGTGAGTTATTCGAGGAAGAGAGGCTTCACAACAGAGCCCGACTTTTGGTCAAGATTCATAGGAGACAAGATGATATCGATAGGAGACAAGATGACATCGAAAGGAGCCTGAAGAAGTCTTAGTGCGTTGGCACTTGGTCCCATAGACTATTTGGTCTCTTATTAAAACTCATTCATTCATTTAAAAAATTCCAACAAAATAAACACAAAACTAACTAAATAAAAAATTCTAAGATGGATACCTATGTGAATTTGAGCATTACAAAATGTTTCTCCACCCACGTTGCCCCCCACCAGCCGGGTCTTTAGCGTAATATCACATGAAGAATGTTTGTTTTCCTCCGCCGGAATTTTTGGTTCCCCACCAATGTGTTTTGCTTTCTTTTCCAAGGGAGTGAACGTTTTTCAAAAAGCAAGATGTGAATACCTAAGCAAAATCCAATCTCTGAATAAAAGTCAAATTACTTTATACAGGCCAATTGGGTAAAGCCAAATTCATTGTGGGGCTCAAAGTTTGGTAGTTCCGCTAATTTCGTGGTTATGCCTTCCAGCTTTAAGATTTAGTCCAATAATAGCCTCAACTGTATATTCTTACACAGAAATGTGGATCTTCTGTGTGCAATGTGCATCCTTCCATTTGCAGTTGAGGATATGTACACGCTACGCCCCCATTTCACCTTTAACGGTCTACACTCTCTCATTCCCAATTGGATTGCGACATCCGGATTTAGATTGCTCGTGGTATGGAAAAAAAACTGTCTGCCTGCGAATTTAGGACTATTTTCTCATTCTGCAACCGGAAATTTACTATCATAATCAATCTCTCCAGTAGATAAGTGCCCAAATTTAAATTTTGGAATTAGAATCAGTCTATGACGTGCTTGCTTGTTCAATTTTTATTTTTATAGTTGATTTCTTTTTCATCTTATAATTCTAGCTCGGACCTCCTGCCGGAAGTTTGGACCTCCTGCCGGAAGTTTGTTAGTTTAGATTATTTCAGAAAAAAACAAATAATGAGATAACAAGTTAAGTGGGTTTGATTGTAGGAAAAACTCCATAGCTAAGTGATGTCTGGAAAGACAGTTGAATCATGCCATATTCCAAATTATCCGATGGGAAGCTTCTCATGAAAATATCAGCAGGGTATTTCCAATTCTGCTCCCTTTCTAAAAGCTGCAAGTTATAAGTAACACTGGAAATCGGGCTTAAACATTCCCCCAAAACCTCGAGAACTGCGAGCATGTCATCCCTTTTCAATTAGATGCCACCCAAAAAGAGAAACTACTATTAATATTAGATGATACCTAATGCAAGCCTAAATTAGAATTAAGTTAGATTCGTGATCCAAACATAGCATTCATAGAATTAATGTCCATATGAATTTTATGCACACATCAAATCTCATGGATGTCTGTTTGATTTAGGGCAATCACAGGCATTTCAAAATTAGGTTCCACTGTTGAAGATCTCATTGGCTTTTGTTCTGAAATCATGATATATCACAGTTCTCCTTTTCTTTTTAACCGGGGACTGCATGATTTTTTTTTTTGAAGTGTTTTGAATTGTTAAAATTATCTGCATACCAGTAACTTGAGGTATGGAATCTGAAACATCACTGAAGCAAACCTTGTCCCCGGTGTCATTATACAACACAGAAACAGTTCTAACTTCAACTCTAATTTAGTGTTTAGGCAAAACTATGTGAATCATCTTGAATTAATAAGACACCTGGATTCCCCTGTTTCATCCATGACTTTTAAGTTATCTTAATGGGATGCTAAAAGGGGGAAATGAAGAGGACTTTTTCTGTTCTGCTTAGTTTGGCTGCATGAGGTTCACAGTTGGTCCAAAACTCACAGTGCCTGGACCTAAATACAATAAGTCAAATGAACTTTGGTACATGACTCCTGAAACTACCTGCTCTTTTTATAACCTCATTTATCTACAAAACCGATAAATAATCAGGGTATTTATCTAGAAAGTGATAAATAATCACCCTGATTTTAGAAACAAAAAACTACCTTTAATTTTAGAAAAGAACCATGTTTGACTCGTATGCTTACATGACTTTCACATGGAAAATGTGCACTCCATTTTATAACTTGTGGCTGATCTTCAATGATGCCAGCTTATAGTTTGTGGGTTTTGTGCATGTAATTTATTACCATTGTATAACTTGCTTGCATTAGATAATATAGATCTTTGTTGTTCCTAAAATAGGTAGAATGCCAATGAGGATAAGCTGTTCAGTGAAAGTTAAAATGAAGTCTCTGTAACTTTGGAATGACCATTGAGAACATGTTTCACTTGATTTTTTTTTTCTCTCAGACATTATGTTCTTTTGTAGATCCATAGAAGCCTTATTTCAATGGGTTGAACTGCTTGGATTGCAAATAGCAGCTCTCATTATTGTCGGTTATACCGTCTGTCTTATTCTTTATTACTCGTAACTTATTCATATTAGGATTCTAGTTCACGATATAACTTCAAATATCATCGTAAGCACAAGAGTGCTTCAACTGGAAAGACAATTTTGTTTACTAGAATTCCAAGTATTTCATGTTGACCTAGCAAATATGTGTAATTGAAGATATTGTTTGCAGTTCTTTTTTATGAAAAATACTCTTTCTAAAGTTCCCGATATTATTATCTAACAGGGTGTTTGTTGTACAGTTCAGGCTTTGTAACATTGATCAGAGCCAATGGTCTTCTCATAGTAGATCCAGAATATGTTGGACTTTTATGATGGGACTTATTCCATTAAATAAACCATTTCAGGTAACAGTCAAATCTTTCACTGGTGGGAAATCAATAGACAGTAGTGGAGGTGGTGGATGATGATAGCTTAGTTAGGGGTCCTCCAATTGGCACCACTTCAGATTGTAATCTGGGTAGCAGCTCTCAGCTTAAGCCTTTACATAATGCTGTCTCTTTTTAAGTAAGATGTTACCATGCTAGAACGGTACAAGGATATGGAGATGTCAAAGAGTGCATTGAAACCTTACATGCATTTGAAAGACAACCTGCCGAAAGCGGCTGATAAAATCTTGGCTCATGTTAAACCTTCTTATAAGTATTATGGCCTGGCAGATGGTATGGAACGAGAGTTAAAAGAGAATACAACAGCTCCTCTTCTCCAAAACAATTTTCAGGATAAAACTCTGCATTTTGAGGAGGACTGGTCCAATTTGGCAAAGTGGTGTAGTAAACAAGGAGTTGCAGCAGATGACCTGACCTTTCACTCTGCAAGTGAAACATCCTCACCCTTCTCAACTTTGGAATTGTCCACCTTTCCTTTCCCTTGCAGAAGTGAAAGGGAACTGATTTCTCTTCATTCTTCTCCGGATTCATCACCTGCTACTTGGAGTTCCAACCTGATGAGCAAATCGTCTTCACCAGATAAGGGATTAGAAAAACAGGATATATCTACAGATTGTTTAGGTGATGGTCACAAGGAAATAATAAGAACATGTCATATTAAGGCACACAGTGGAAATCTTGAAAGCATCTCTTCTTATAGTCCGATTTGGAGCCCAGAAATATGGACCAGAGCCAGAAATGTAAAAAACAAATATTTTGTATCTGCTTCTCCTGGAGCTATCTATCCCACATCAAAAAAATCTAGGAAAGTATTGAAACCATCTAAAAATCAGTCAAATGTAGCTTCAGATGTTGGAGTTCCACGTAAGCCGCTCTCATCTGTCTTAAAAAAATGTGAGGCGTTTTTTGCCCCAAATCAGGCAAAGATTTCTGAAAATCTTTCTATATCTGCCACAGAAACAAGCAATGGTCATCCAACCACAACAGCTTCACCTTCGCATGCTTCTCTCTCACAGGGTCTTATTCATTGTGTGCATAAGAATGGCCTTCCGTATTATACATTCTCCTTGAATGAGTCTGATCAGGCTTTGGTAGCAAAGACATGGAAAGTAAACAATGGTGGCAAAGAAGATTTTGACTGGATATACACATTTCACTCTTGCCAAGATAATAAGAAAACAAGTAACAAGATTAGCTGGGCATCTTCAGTGACAAAGGACAAGCACGCACTTGATCTTGTGGGGCGGATGAGAGTCTCCAGTTCACTGTTACCTGCTGTTGAGAGTTTCAGCAGCCCACAACCTAATGTGCAAACTGAGTTTGTTCTATTCAGTGCATCTGCAGACATAGAACCCGCCAATGAGACCCCTCCAACACCAACAAAGCTGGAAGAGAAAAGCATTCTTTATCAAAACCAGTCACTTCACATGACTACTTCAAATGAAAGTTTCTCTGATTTGTCTTCCACATCAACAACCTCCATTCTTCCTGTTTCCAGCCTTCTTCTTTTAGATCCTTATCCAGGATTTTCAGGTCCTATCATGCGTGACGGGAAAAAATCAAGGTTAGGACATCAGTCACGACAAAATTCTTGTCACTCTAATCAGTCCAGTTCTTTGAAACCACAATCTGTGGATGGAAATGCAGCTACACAGGAAAACTTTTTCAGCTCAGATATGTCAGAGTTAGCAGCTATAGTGATCTGCACCCCTTTCTCACAGCCGCGATGTGTAAAAGGCAGAACTGAAAAAAATACTGTACCAAAAGATTCAGGGGGATGGGGTTTAAAGTTTCTTGAGAAAAGGCGTGCTGGTTCAACTCCAAAAGTTGCACTTGATTGGAAAGAAAATTATGAATCTTGTAATTCACAGTGCAGCAACATTTTAGTATCAGGCTCTGCTCCAAGTAGAGATAGAGGCAGCATTGAAGAGTACTCCCTAGGAGGGGGTCACTTAATTTGTGTAGAGAAATATCAGACAAATGTGACAGCTATAGTGCCAGCAGATGTGCATGGTTTGCCAATAACCAATTCAAGTCATCCTTCATCTTTGATTGACAGATGGCGATTCGGTGGGAAGTGTGATTGTGGAGGATGGGATATTGGTTGCCCAATAACCCTTCTTCATAACCAGAAGCAGAACAGAAGTGAATTTATTGTGGCTAATCCAATTGTAGATGTTTGTCATCCATCATTTTTGCTTTTTAAGGTACAATTCTCTAACTCTCACAATGCTTGCCAACATGGCATGCTTATAGCAAGTAGTATGCCCTTTTAGCATTTCAAGATGAGTTATTCAACATGCATATCATATTTCTTCCTGTTTTCATTGTATTTACTAGAAGAAATGCATTTTTTTCCAGTTCTGGAAATAGCTTATCCTGATTATCTAACCTCATTGCAGGGAGGAAAACAAGATACCCCTGCATTAACAATGAAAGCTGTTGATGAGGGTCTCTATATTCTTACTTTCCAATCACAGCTAGAAGCTTTACAGGCTTTCTCTATTTGTGTGGCTTTACTGCATGTTGGAGATCCTGTTCTGAATGAGTCAAAGAAGTCATTTTTAAAGTCATTTGAAGGCATTGATTGAGGGGACACCTAATGCATTCTTAATCATAAACCTCTTCCTCTTCCACCAATGGGGGATCATTATTAACATTGTGAAGTGATTTAATGTCGACCTGGTAATGTCAGGTGCCAATGTAGCTATTCATTTAATAAGCACACTTGTATAAATACAGAGATCAAAAAGGGAATGAGCGAATTATCTTTTGCCAATGCTGGTTGTTTTCAAGGACAGACTCCTTGATATTTATCAAATTATATTTGTGCTGGGCTTTGGATTTCTTTGAATTGTTAGATTGTTCAATGAAACTGGTTCGTAACATTGTCTCTAAAGCTTTTGCAGGATACTATCTCCACCTCACTGTTATGAAAGTAGCTTAATATCATCTCTCCTCCTCCAAGGTTTGTCAGCTATTCTCATTCTTGCAAGTGCAAAAACTAAACCGGCATTAGATCTACAACAATAACAAGCAATGGGATCCACATAGCCGTTGGCTCTTTGTGCTCTAGCTAACAGGTCCAATTATTGGTCTTGTGCTCTCACTAACAACAAGCTTCTCTGTGCTCTCACCGGCAGGGGCAATTACTGTTGTTTGTGTTGTTAATTGAGATCTAGTGTCTACGGGTAAGATCGTCAGGGTGACATACATTGTGAGTTTGCAAGGGAGAATATTGTATATCTTACAAAAATCTTATTACTTATTTCATCTTATTTCAATATCAAGGTTGAGTACCTAGGAATGAATGAATGAATGAAAGTTTTTAATGACGTCCACGAGACCAAAGTCTATGGGACCCAGAGGTAAAATAGGCCGCAACAAACAAGGACACCAAGGGACCACAAGCAGCTCCCATGTTACACCTGGTTGTTCCCCATTTTGTTGCTGATCCTCTTTCTTCTGTTATGAATCCTGCATAGGTAATCAACCCCTCTAACCACTCTCTCCTCTTTGAACAAGACCATCAAAGACCCCACATTTAGTATCTAAGTGTATTTGATCCAGATGTCCTCATACGCCTTACATTCCACGATGTAATGCCGTTCCGTTTCCACTAAACCCGATGTACATAGATGACAAATCCTATCCGCCCAAACTTCTTTGGGTGTCTCCCGTCTTCCCGTTTCACATCTAAGATGGTGTGAGCTAGTTCTAAGTTGAGCCATTAACATTTTAGCTTTCCACTTAACATCCGCACCTATGTAGTCCTTTGGCTTGTGGTCACAAGTGGGGTTGAAATATTTGACATAATGCTCTCTTTTTCGTCCAAGTTGTCTAGCCCACATGGCTGCCTTGGCTTTCTCTCTGACATACATTTTAATTTCCACATTTGTGTTTGGGCATTCATGCATGCTAATGCCCCACTTTACATTTTACTTCATCCATGTGTTTTTCCTTTTATTTAACTTTTCCTCTGTTGCAATCTTGGGCCAGTGGTGTTCCTCCATGTTCTCGATTCTCTTCAAATATCCTAATAAACGGCTTATCGTCATCACCTCAATCGAAAAAGCCCTTGCTTCAGCTAAGACAATCTCATATGAAACCGTGCTCTTTATTTTAAAATTGCTTGTGATTAGATGCCTCTGTAACCTTTCTATTTGTCTCCATTTTGCTGCCGATGTACTGCTGCCCCACACTTCACACCCATATAACACCATCAGAATGACCAACAGTCCAAAAAGGCTCTTCTTTGTTTTGCAGTCCCATAACTTCGTCGATCTACATTTGTTTTGCAACATGTATAATGATTTCCAACCTCCTTGTATTCTTTTTATTCTGCATGTCTCCCAGCTGAGATTATTATGGAAATCAAGGCCTAGGTACTTGTACGCATCTACCATCTCGAGGGATCTACCTTCGAACTCAAAATTTATTTGTTTCTTAGTTCTTCTCAAAGTGAAGATCATGATCTTGGTTTTAGTTATGTTCACTTGCATTCCCACATCCTGGCAAAATAACTCTAGAGCTCTTAAGTGTTCTTGCAAACTATGTGTTGATTTTGCCATCAATGTAAGGTCATCAACATATAACTATAGCTTCACCACATAATTGGCTAAATGGATGCCCCCCCTCCCGACTTGTCTAACCACTACTCTTACTTGTCTATGTATAGCCCGAACAAAGTTGGGGACAATGGACAACCCTATTTGACTCTGATGTCACTTCCAAAACATTCTGAAAGACCATCTTTTGTTCTGATATTGGCTCGGACCTGATCGTAAAGTCTGTGAACCGTTGACCTATACTCTTCTCGTATTCCCAGCTCTTCCGTTCTACTCCAAAGTTTGTTTCTAGGCACCGTGTCGAAAGCCTTTTTGAAGTCAACAAAGCAGCAAAAAACTTCCCCTCCTTGCTTGTCCCAAATTTTTTCAATCATATGTCTAAGAATGATGCCATGGTCAATCGTGGAGTGCCTAGATCTGAAACTCGCTTGCCCTTTTGCCCTCTCGCCCTCCTTTTCTGCCCAAGTGCTAATCCCTTGTTTCACCATGATTCAAAAGAGCTTCTCAAAAATAGAATTGATCATTATAGTACGATAGTTTGACGGGTGGTTGACATCCCCACTCTTGTGAAGAGGAATGACCATACTTGTTGTCCAATTTGTTGGGAACCCATGCTGAATCACCCTGTTAAATATCCTTTTGATGTGCGGTGCTAAGGCCTCTGAACCCCATTGCAAGTGTTCTGCTTGTAAGCCATCTATGTCCTTAGCTTTGCCCTTTGCTAACTTCTTAATTCCATTTGTAACATCCTTTGTGGAGAAGAGTTTGGTCCTATTGTTGATTATTGGCGGGGAGGTTTTACCTGGTCCCTTTCGTACAATGTATTAGCATATTGCAGCCATTGCATGTCATTGATATTACTCTCAACCTTGCTACTAATCTGGTGTAATTCTCTCTAAAAACCTCTCAGATTAGCCTTTCCGAGAGAAATCAGCTCTTTCCTCCTAACTTCCATGTATGCTTCTTTTTTCGACCTCACCAATTTCTCATACATTTTTTTATTTGTTTTCTCTCTCCCCAATATTTTCATACCATGGATTCGAGGGAAAGTTGTTTTTGAGGGCTCTTCTAGCCTTGGATCTTTTGCAAGCTGAGAGAGCTCTGTGAATTAAAACCATCAAATGGTCACTGTCTATTATGCCCTGTTTTTTGTTGGGGCAGCCAATATTCTTTATTTCCTGCAGCTATTTGCCAATCATTGATTTAAAGATGTCCTGGTTCTCACTAGTTAAACGAATATTGCCTTGACAATCAGTTTTTTTTACATATTTGAGGATTGTTACCTTGTTGTTCACCTTTTACATACTAAATTTTACATATATAGGGTTGTGATCAGACTTCATTTTGTGCGGGACAACACCTGATTTCAATCTCCTTTATCTTTGGTATGGCATTCTGTGAACAAATGACGTAGTCCACCACGCTTTGTCCATTGTAGGTATGTCATGTCATGTTTCCTGAGCTCGGCCACGCTCTTATGCCATTGCAAATAATCAAATCATGGAGGTTCCACATCCCTAACAATTTTGCTCCAAAAAGTGAAACACCACCTTTTGTATCTTGGGATACCCTTTCCAACTTCTGGTTCTCTTCTTCTTCAAGCCATAACGGGTTGTTATTTTGACCCTCCTCCATTTCAAGGTAGAGGACATGATTAGATCTCTTCATCAACATACAAATAGATTTGTGAAATACTCCATGATGTGATTTGATCACGTCTTCTATTGAGAATTTATGCCTTCAAAATTTACTTTCTTTTTTATTTGGAGATAAATAAAAACAAACCCTCTTTAAAATATTTAATATTATAATTAATTTAGATATATGAGTTTAGTTTAGATGTGTATTTAAATTTGGGAAACATAAAATAAAATTAATATTACAAAAGAGAAGTAGCACTAGTCATTGCATGATAATTATCTTTTTGAGGTACACTATTAATTGTATAAGATGAGAAAGCACTAAGAAGGGACAAGACAAGATATCGATAAAGATAAAGTTTGTCTTGTTTAGTTTGATATTCACCTACAACCTATCATATGATTAGTTGTGAATTTATGTGTATGCTAAGAAAATTAATGCCAATAGAAAATGCAACACGTAACCTAGTTATAAGAGTTTCATTTTGAGCAATGTTATTAGTAGATGACAAATTAAGGTGGAAAGAAAGAGGGATAGGTTTCTAGAAGGAAGAATCAAGATCGCACTTGCTTCTAAGCCAATGTTGTACCATAAGCCATTGAAATACATTTCCCATGGATGATCTATGTCGATTGTGATAGTAGGCTCATTTGAAAAAGTCCCAAAGAGCAAGAAAAGAAAAAGGAGAAGGGGCCTCTACTTAAGTGGTCAACCAAAGCTTGTCCTTTTATTGTTTTTTGAGAAATAAATTTTAAGTCAAATTCAATAAGAATCATAACCCACTTAGTAAGACATCTCGATAAATTTGTTTTATAAAGAAGATGTGTAAGGGGATCAAATTTTATAATAACATGGGTTCCAACATGAAGCAAAGAATGGTGAAGTTTTTGTGTATTGAACACCAGAGCTAGGCATTATTTTTCAAGTGTACTATATTGGGGTTCATATTATATTAATGTGCAACTAATGTAATAGACAACATGTTCTTTGCCTTCATCATCAAGTTGGGCAATGACATCAACATGATGATTGTCTTTTAAGAAATGACATCAATGGCATATGAAGAAAAGTGATCAAGCTGGGTTGAGGCAAGGTCATAGTAGAGATAAGTTTTACCTTCCTTAGCCTGATAGCAGCTAATAACTTGATGTACAGTTAACCATGAATCACCATAGAAAGAATAAGAGATGAACAAGAATGATAGACATGAGAACATGAGGATTAGCCAAATACTCCTTAATATCATCAAAAGTTTATTAATAGCTTTCATTCCAAGAGAATTTCACATCTTTCTTAAGTAATTGAGTGAAAGCTAGTGCAATTGGCTAACTAAGAAATGAAATGATAGATAACTTGAATTCTACCCTGAAAGCTATGAAGTTGAGAAATATTACGAGGTAGCAGCATGCTAATGGTAGCATCAATCTTCTTAGTATCCACCTCAATTTCTTCACAGAAGGTGATGAAACCAAGAAGTTTTCCACTATCCACACTAAAAATGTATTTCTTAGGATTAAGACACATCTTATAAAGACAAAGATGCTTGAAGATGAGACTTATGTACATGAGTTTGGCAAAGAACAAATTTAGCCAAGATATCACCTACATAATCTTCTAGAATCTTGTGTATGAAGTCATGAAAGATAAAGGTCAATGCCCGTTGGTAAGTAGCACTAGCATTCTTCAAACCAAAAGGCATGAACATAATAAACAGTTGCCTAAGGGGATGTAACAAGTATTTTATATTTATCCAAGGAATTAATAAGAATCTGGTTGTAACTCAAAAAACCATCTGTGAAAGAAAGAAGAGCATGTCTAGCAGTCCAATCAACAATCATATCAATATTAGGTATAAGAAAATCATTATTAGGGGAAGCCTTGTTTAAGTCACAAAAGTCAATGCAGATGTGAATATGACCATCAAGTGAGTGCAAGGTAGTGGGGGTAGAAAATGGCCAAAAAGTTGAATTCTTTTTCCTAAAATTTAAAGTTTGTCATACTTGGGTTAAAGATTTGAAGCACTTCTAGATAGAATATTAACAAGATGTAAAATATGAAACGTAGGATTTTATTTTTAGTATTCAAATATGTGGGTTATTATAATAATCAAATGATAAAAGTTGGTTAAGTAAAGCTTGTACAAAAGTGACATTTGCACATGTACAACCTACCTAACAAGTAGTAAATGAAATTATTTTTCCAAATCCTTTTGTGGGTAAATGCATATGATGTTGAAGTTTGGTTTGGATATTTTTTACAGTTTTTTAATCAATTATTTATTAGGAATTAAGTAAAAATATGAAACCTCTCATGTACAAGTCACATAATTTGTCCTAAAATAATCATAACATGATTTTTTTTAAGTGTGTATAGAATGATGTCTATATTGGTCAGTATAATTTTTTTTAAATATATTTCAAAATCAAAAGTTATTAAATAAAATGGGTGAACTCACAATGGTAGGCAAAAAAAGGAGCCCAAGGCAACAAAAAATGAAAAACACATTCGAATTTTAATTTTTTTAATGTTTTCACGTTCAAAAAGAGAAGATACCTTGGAATGAAGGTCCTTTTCATGACATTTTTCTCACTTGTTTCTCTAAAGAGATTTATGTTTTGAAGCCTAGGTTAGATCATCAAACTGAGTCGCTAGGACATGAGATTTTGCAAGATCGCAACCCTCGGAATAAGCTTTCCAAAAAGTATAATTTTGAATATGTTTAATTTAATTATTATATTTATTTTCTATTTTCTAGTGAACATATGTTTTTCACCAAACATCAAGGTCTCTGTTCCACACGTGGAAAATAAAGAAATAGAGAAAAATATTTAAAAATATTTATGCATTAAGTATTGATGTCCTTGTTTAAACAAAAAAAAAAAATCTAGGTATATAAAGAAAAAGTTATGCATTATGGAATAAAACTATGTCTAAAGTATAATTAATCTCATTTCAAAAATTACTAATAAATAAACTATGCAACAAAAAACAACAAAAAAATATGTGTGCACTAGATATTGGTGTCACAAATCTATGTTTAAAAATTTATAATTTTATCCTTTCTATTAAAAAAGTTATGCATTGTAGAATAAATGTCACTTTTTAAAAATATTGTTAACTACAAAAAACAAGTTATTAAAAGTTATGTAAAAAATTCACAAATTATTTTTTATTTTTATTTTTAAATATATTTGTATATGGTGAAAGTTGGTTAGCATAAGAGAGATCAAAACAATAAAGACTCAAGACCAAACTCAACCATAACCTCAAGGAATTATCAAAAGCATAACCATAATCAAATAAATGCATAAACAATCAAAAGATGTTACCAATTGACTTATATTCCTTGGTTGTATTTGTAATGTGGATTGCTCAAATGCATAGCACAACCTTGTTGCAATGGATGAATGAATGATAAGTGTTCAATGGATGTGAAATACAAAGTGCTCAATAAATGCTCAAAGCTCAATATGGAGATATGAATGCCAAAAGCTCAAAGATCATGGAGAGTTTGTGAGATGGAGAATGGACGTATTTATAGCTTTCACAGGATATTGATCAACAGTGGAGAAAAATAGAATGAATCGACAGATGAGATAAATTGAGAGGACATGAAGAATGTGCATATGACATGTGTCCATGTAAAAAGCATGTTTTAAAGAGTTAATTGCTTTCTTGGTCTAGCATCGTAAAATGTGTACACTAGCATTTTACACCTAGTTTAGCTCCTAGGTTGGACCTACTTTGTTGCCTTTGTTAATCTGGACCTATTTTAACACATATTTGAGCTCTAAACGATGAATATCCTAATCCTAACAAATAAACCCAACATAATCAACTTAGGACTGGACTAAGCCCCCGTTAAAAGACACTTTGCAAAGTTTGTGGGCCAAAGGTCCAGGGTGCCCGAGCGCCCTGATCCCACTTGGGTTCTTTGGTTCCACTTTGTGGTGTTGGCTTGGGACACTCCTTTAGTTAGTATTTGTCAGCCTAAAGTTGTTTTATTTACCGAAGGTGAGCGGGAATGCATATTTAAGTGTGTGTTGTAGTTCATTTTACACCTAACCGAATGAATGTGAAATTGCTCTTATATGATGTTCTATGCTCAAGGATTCTTTATGTTTGGATTGTCTTCTACTTGTGAATGCTATTGAAGTTGTTTGCAGGCTTTGAAAGAAGTTTGAAGCCCTCTTCATCACTCTCCTTTGTTGGTGCTAAGTCTTCATCAACTAAGGTTGGATATCTTGTGGTTATTATCATCATTTATCATATTGTTGTAGATCTGGTCTCTTCCCTGCTAGGGCATGCACTCTTGGATCTTATCAATCATTGTTGTGGAGGTGGGAATACCAACACAGGGTTTGACTAAGCCAAACCCTTAAAACATCACAACCTTTTCCCTCTTTTTGTGTGTGTAGGTGAGAAGAACAGGTTTTAGAGGCTAGTTTTCAGGAAGAAGGCATTGCATACAGATACAAGTCCACAAGCACCCGAGTGCCCCTGTCCTGGGCCTTTCTGCTAAACTTTCCAAGTTCTGAATTACTCTACCATCTCTTTTGTACTTGATGATCTATGTGGTTAGTTTCATGTGATCTGTATTAGCCTATTATTCATCACTTTAGTGGTTTAATCATAGTCTTGGCTTGTTTGTTGAGCTTTGGTTGAACTTGGTTGGTCCTTCTATATACAACAAAAGGGCAAAACACCTATAGTTTGGCTCTTCTTAGGTAGAAGCCATGCTTAGTTTGTGCCCCAATGTTTTGTAGAAGGATGAACTAGTTTAACTCTTTAGGCTTGTGATCTCTATTCTACACTACATTTTGATGAACCAGTCATTTCTTGAACCTTTTGCTTTCATATATGAGTTGTTTATCACCCTATATATGAGTAGGAGTGTGTTCTTTAGTTGCTTTGTATTCATACATAGTTAGATTTTGCATAATTTCAACCTAGGGTTTGTCAAAATTTTGCATTGATAGAAAATCTTTCTAGTTTTGATCCTAGGGTTTCTAGATTTGAAGTTGGTTAGATCTTGTTGCATTGATTAAGAGCATTTGCATTTTTTTGTACCTTTCATTAATTATTGTCCAAAAGCATCTTGCATTGTGGCATTTGAAAATTGAAAAAGAAAAAATTGCATCCTAGATTTGAAATTTGCATAGTTGTCATTTCATTGCATTGAAATTGTGTTAGCATAGTTGTAGTTGTCTGAATTGAATTTGATTAAAGATATACTATTGCTTCATTTAAAAGAAAACTCAAATATTTCTTTTGCTACATCAATAATTTCTTCTATTTGGGTATCTTGTGTGTTATTAAAGCTTGTAACCACTTTATGAGCTTTGTAACTTGGTGCCCCGATTCTAATACATTTGTAAGAAGAAGTATTTGAATTATGGGTTCTAATGTTGATGCATCTAAATCTAAAATTCTTAATCAAATCACACAACTTCCTACTACACTCATCCCTGAAACATCAATTGCTCAAGAGTCCATCAATAGTGATGACCTTATCGCTCATGTTCCTGAGGCCCAAATTCAAAAGTTAGACATGGAGTTGGCTAACTTTTAGCAATTTGTGAGCAAGGAACATATCACTAAGGAGGATGTCCCTATCATTGAGAATCTTAGAGGATTGTTGCTTGAGGGACAAGAGGGAGTAGAACTCTTGCGTGGCCTAGCTCACATAGTACATATAAACATTATGTCGATAGCTAGTTGTGTTGAACTCATGACGAATGTTACTTCTCCTAATCAAATAGGAATCATGTTCGCCATTATGGTTATGTTCCTTATAACTACACAAACTCTACACCTAATGTCACTCCACTTACATCTCAACCACCTATAACATTTCAAAAGGCTGCTCATACACCATCACCTAGTCCTTCATTTCAATCTCTAACTGATCCCGCTTCCAACCCGTCATCAACCAATTGTTGAAGAACATGATCTCCATGCAACAACAATTGACTAACATGAGTAATAGCCCACTTAAGACTAGTATCACAACACATTACCTTTGTAGCCTGAGAAGTTTGAGACTCCCCACTTTGAGAAATATAATGGGAAGGGATACCCTAGCAACCATGTGGCAACTTTTACCACTATGTGTAGTGATTTCTACTTTGAGGATGCAATCTTAGCAAAACTTTTTCCTAGGTCGCTCAAGGACACAGCCTTGGATTGGTTTTGTGTGCTTCCTCCTAATTCTATAACTACATTTTTGGAATTAGTCACTAAGTTCCTTGAGCACTTTCAAACAAACAATGGACCTCAAGTCTCTTTGACAGACTTGGTTCATTGTAAACAAGGAATGAAAGAGAAAATAATTAATTTTATGGGGTGTTATCAAGCCCTCTTTTCAAAAATCTAATATTCTATTTCAGATGCTGATGTGCAAAGAATCTTTATAGGAAACTTACAACCTCACATCCATGATAAGATATTGTTGATGCGATATGACTCATTTACTCATCTTTGCATGGCTCTTTGTGATTATCAACTTTCAGTTAGTCAATATGAGCATAATCCCTCATCGTCTCTAGTTGGTCAATCCAAAGGCTCTCATAATCATTCTTTCAAAAGACAAAACAAAAATTTCATCAAGATAAACAAAATTTTAGCAGATAACATTAGAAGACATGTGGCGGTAGCATCATCTCCTACTCCCACCCCTTATAAATTGAAATTAAAAAAGAGAAATTTTACACCATTATCAAAATCTCTTCATTCTATCATGACATAGCTTTTACAAAATAATCTCATCAAGCTTCCACCTGTTAAACCTCTCAATCCTAGCAAGATGCAATCATCTTCCTTTGATGTGAAGGATTTTTGTCAATTCCACCACTCTATTAGCCATGACACTAAAAGATGTGTGCGTCTTAAACATGAAGTTCAAGACCTCATTGATGCTAATGTCATCCAGATTGTCGGTGTTAATGGTAAAGGGAATAAATCGGTGGCAACTCCTAATCAAAACCTTTAGATATATACTAATCCTTTACCTTATCATGAATCTAATGTTATATCTCAGGACAAAGATTATGATGAAGATGTTTGCATGGTGAATGCTCGCCCTCATAAAGATCGATTGGATTTGGACTTGCTATATCTTTTACTCCACATGATGCTACTATTGAAGCTCCTGATGGACCTTTCTACATTACTATTTGAATCAATGATAAACCTATTTAGGGTGCTATGATAGATTCTATATGCATGGTTAATGTAATAATTGGAGAGTTTCTCTACATGCATGGTTTGCATTGAGATACATATGAGGTATCGAAGGTGGCTATTAGAGCACATGATGGGTCTATCCATCTAACCCTTGGTGCTTTAACTCTTGAAGTTAAAGTTGGGCCAAGAGCCTTGGATGTTCATTTTGTTATTATTCCTACATCTGATCTATTTCATGTGAAGTCGGTCTACCCATGGCTCTGTTCAATGAAAGAAATCCCCTCTATGTTTCATAAGTGTTTGAAGTTTCCATTTGAGGGACGAGTGCATGTTGTACATCATATTCAATATCGCTCTGTTGCTCAAAATGGGCTCTTTTCACTCGACTACTTATAGCCACAACCAGTAGGAGTCACTCCAAAAAGAGATGATTTATTCTTCTTATCATATTAGAAATTCAAAGCAAAGAAGATAGCAGAGTTATCACTTAGTAACATTCCCCCTAGTGATGTTCTTGAACCTCCTTGATCTTCTGAGGCTCCAGTTGTAATTCCTCCTGTACCACATGTAGTGAATGAAGCTAAGCCTAAATCGAAGGTTCTTCCCCATCCCCGAGTGTCTGGTAGATATGTCGAGTTTCCCCCTCTGCCATCCCTTCAAGGACAACAAGGCAAACTTCATGCACAAAACAGACCTCGCAATTGCAATATAACTTTTGTTCCACCTACCTCTAGAGAGACTAGCAGTTATTATTCAGTTGCGCAAGTTTCATTTCCTGAGGTTTCTCAACTGCTTGAGGATGCTCTTGTACTTCTGCCTACCTTGCAAGTCATGAAGGAATAGCATCCTGCATTAAGGAACCTTCCCCCTATGGTCTTCCAACTTTCAATGGTTCCTCCTATTTCTTCTAATGTCCCTGAAACAAAGAAAGAAAAGAAACCCCTGTTGGAAGATACTACGGTTCCCCTTAAAAACATCACGAATAAAGCTAAGTGAAATAAGATTGTGTGAGAAAGAAAGAAGCGTTGTTGTGCTATGGCTCGCCTTGCTGCAGGAGAGGAGAATCTCCCTCCTCACAAGTGTTTATCATCGATGGATACCAAAGAGACAACTACTACTCTTGTGTTTCTTGCAGAGAAAGAAGAAGCTTCGCATGCCACTATGGAGCCTATTGTACTACATTCTGATAGTGATTCTAAAGATAATATAGGTACATGGCTACTATACCTTATACCTCTCATGCTATAGTTCCTCTCGCATCTTGTCCTCCTTTTCAAATGGATGAGGAACTAGATTGGGAGGAGGATGACTTGCTTTAGGTTGACTCGCACGAGAGGTACCTTGTTTTCTATGTTATGTGTGTATGTGATTGTGTTTCCCCCATGATGTGTTGCTTGATGCTTTATTTATGTTTATGTGTTGTTGTTGTTGTTGTTGTTGTTGTTATTGTTGTGTTGTTATGCTCTCTTTGGATGACCCTTGACACCCTTGCAGATGCAAGGATACAAAGGGACTGAAATCCATTGTGACATTCTCTCTATTTGTATCATCATTTTTCTAAATGTCATAATTTGTATTGTTGTTGTGTCATTTGGGGATGATGCAAGGCGTAGAATGATTCGACATTCTATTTAGTTGCCCCAAGGGATGTTTACTTTGATTTCATGTGTTACTTCTTCCTTTGTCTCTATAGTTCTACCAACTGGCAGATGATGAAAGTTCCTATATATATAGTCTTGAGGCGTCTCCTATTATACAATCATTCCTATACTGACTCCGGTGGGTAGATCCCTTTTATGTTATTACTTAACTTGTTTCTTTTATGTTTTAATTTATGTGACACCTTGTTGCTATGCTCAATGTCATACCATGACTACACAAGCCATTGTGTATCATGCCTGTAGTATCGCCTTGGTTTTGCTTTTTGTGGGGGCAACCCCTTGGTGTGATGAAGTTGTTTGGAAACATGTATCTTATGGGCATGTGCTTCTGGAAAGCTCTCATGCCTATTTTGTGATTTGTTCTACCTTAAAGCAATTGCTCCCTGATAGGAGTTAGCAATCACTTTAAGGTGGGGGCATGCATCATGCTATGCTCTCTTTTGATAATAGATTTGCTTGTCGGTAGGGAACTCACCTAGTGATTTAGCGGTCCTCACTAGTCTATGATGCTTCCTCTTTGGTCCATGAGCCACCTAGTGCAACGTAGTTGGCTAGTCTGTGTGCTTCATGTGACTTGTCGTGGTCACCTAGCAATTCAGCAGTCCTTACTAGTGTGTGATCCATGGTGGCACTTTTCTTCACATGACCCCTAGCAACAGAGCAAGCTAGCGTCAAAGTCAGGTGCCTTGTGTGTTTGTTCTATGTGTATTCTTATGTTTGTTTATGTGTTATGTTTTAACTTATGTTTTCACGTGTCTTCATCATGTCTTCCATGTGCCTTATGTGTATTCATTATGTCTATGTGTATGCTTTGTCTATGTGTATGCTTTGTGCCTATGTGTATGCTTTGTGTTTGGTGTGTATTACCTTTGTGTATTGCTTGTTTTCCACATGTATTCTTTTGTATGCTTTTAGTACTTCGCATATGTGTGAATTAATTTTGTAATGTCTCGTGCACTTTCTCTTTGCAACCTTAGGATCCTAAGTTTAGGGGCTACTCGTAGTTCACAACTTGGCGGAATCCTTTGGTCTTCTATGTTTGTGTGTTTTGTCTATTCCTTTAGTATAAGTTTGAGTGTAAGTTCATACCCACACTAAAGTGGGGGCTAAATGTAGCATCGTAAAATGTGTACACTAGCAATTTACACCTAGTTTAGCTTCTAGGTTGGACCTATTATGTTGCCTTTGTTAATATGGACCTATTTTAACACTTCTTTGAGCTCTAAATGATGAATATCTCTATCCTGACAAATAAACCTAACATAATCAACTTAGGAGTGGACTAAGCCCCCATTAGAAGACACTCTGTGAAGTTTGTGGGCCAAAGGTCCAGGGCGTCCGAGTGCCCTAGTCCTACTTGGGTTGTTTGGTCCCACTTTGTGGTGTCAGCTTGGGACACTCCTTTAGTTAGTATTTGTCGGACTAAAGTTGTTATATTTTTTGCAGGTGAGCGGGAATGCATATATATGTGTGTGTTGTAGTTCATTTTACACCTAACCGGATGAATTTGAAATTGATCTCATATGATGTTCTATGCTCAAGGATTCTTCATGTTTGGATTGTATTCTACTTGTGAATGCTATTGAAGTTGTTTGCAGGCTTTGAAGGAAGTTTGAAGCCCTCTTCATCACTCTCCTTTGTTGGTGCTAAGTCTTTATCAACTAAGGTTAGATATCTTGTGGTTATTATTATCATTATCTATCATATTGTTGTAGATTTGGCATCTGCCCTGCTAGAGCACACACTCTTGGATCTTATCAATCATTGTTGTGGAGGTGGGAACACCAACATAGGGTTTGACTGAGGAAAACCCTTAAAACAACACAACCTTTTCCCTCTTTTTTGTGTGCGTAGGTGAGAAGAACATGTTTAAGACGTTGGTTTCTGAGAAGAAGGCAGTGTAGATGAATACAGGTCTAATCATAACTGAAGTTCTACCTAACCCTAAAAAGGGACCAAGGTACTTGAGCACCCCTATCCTGGGCCTTTCTGCTAAATTTTCTAGGTACTAAATTACTCTGCCATCTCTGTTGTACTTGTTGATCTCTGTGGTTAGTTTCTTGTGGTCTGTATTAGCCTATTATTCATGACTTTAGTGGTTTAATCATAGTCTTGGATTATTTGTTGAGCTTTGGTTGAACTTGGTTGGTCCTTCTATACACAACAAAAGGGCGGAACCCCTGTAGTTTGGCTCTCCTCCTTGGGTAAAAGCCATGCTCGGTTTGTGTCCCAATGTTTTGTAGAAGAGGGACGAACTAGTTTAACTCTTTAGGCTTGTGATCTCTTTTCTACATTACACTTGGATAATAAAATTGATTTGATTTTCATAAATAGAATATTTTTTTATTTAATGAATTGATTGATAAAAATAAGGATTTGAAAGCTAATTTAACTCAATGCATGATTTGCTTTTTGACATGCAATTGGAAAGAATTAAATAATGAATTATTTAATTCATGTGCATGAGTGATTTTTGGAAGAAAAAGATATAATTAGAAGATAAGAAGATTTTATAAGAATTAAATAAATAAAATCTATTTAATTCATGTGCATGATAGAAGAAAGTAGAAAATAAATAAAATATTTGATTTATTTATTTATGAGAAAGGAAAAGTCAACTAAATAAAATAATTTATTTAATTGTGGAGGAAATATTAGCTAATTAAATGATTAAAACTATTTATTTAATTATTGTGAATAAGAGGAATACATTGATGAATTAATTAAATAATAGAAATTATTTAATCAATGTGAAATAGAAGAATAAAATTGGATGGAATGTAAAATTTAATTAAATTATTAGAAATTATTTAATTAATGTTGGAAGGGGGAAATAATGAAGAATTAAATTGATGAAATATGGATTTAATTAAATAATTAGAAACTATTTAATTAATGTTGAATTACAAGAATTGATGGGGAAATGATGCGAATGGTGAGATGATAATGCGTTAGTTATTTTTAGGTGTCTACAATATTTAGAATCTACACATGAAGTCACAAAAATTAATAGTTCATATCATATTCAAATTCTTAACAGTTTAGTTGTTATAGGTGAAGAAAGTGAAATTTTGGTTTAAAATGTTGATTTCAATGTCCCACTTTGGCCAAAAAGTGGGACACACTATTGTTGGATCACCCAAATAGTAATATATGTCATATCAAGTTTATGATACTTTGTGATTAAAAATTAATAAATAAATAGAAATTTAGGTTTGAAGTTTTAAAAATAACATATTTGAAAACTAGGTTTTAATTTCATCAAAAATATTTAAAAAATAAAGTCGTCAACCATATTGTTGAAGTTAGTTTTAGTAATAGATGTTACCATGACATTGTATTTGTAGGTCTAAATCTTAGGGTTGGATTTCCAAGCCTAAAACCAATACAAAATTAGGGAGATTTTTTTGAATTTAAATGTAATAGATATCTGATTGAAACAAACATTTGTTACATTTATATTAGATATACATTTAAATAACAACTATCCATTTCTAATATGATTGTTGGACACATGTATTTAGGACAATACAATATGGGCAAAGTAATGTACTACCTTCTTTCTTATCATGAATCGAGAATGATTGTATATATGCAAATATTTTTATTCTAATATCTCTTGAAAATCTTCTTCAAGCATTATTCTATTGATTTTTGGTAGGTCTTCTTCAAGCACCATTGGTAGAAGGAATATTGAAGCAAATTTAAGAATCACTTTTAAAAGGGATTCAATCATAGACACCATTTTTAAAGGGATATTGGAGCACAAGCACCATTTTCAAAAGGGATCTTCAAGGAGAATTTGTGAAGCTGATATTCAAACACAAGCATCATTTTTAAAGGATTTCAAACACCATGTTTTAAAGGATTTCAAACACCATTTTTTAAAGGAGTTTTCAAACCCCATTTTGAAAAGGGATATTCAACAAAGGATCTAGATCTATTTGTATTTTAGAGAGCATGGAGTGGATCAATTTTAGAGATCTCTTGGTCATTCAATTGTTGGATTTTATTAAGATTATTTAGTAATTATGGAATTAAATAGACATCAACATTGAAAAAGGAAGGTCTTGACACCTAAAGAAATGGAAGCACATTGAGAGGAGGCAAAATGAAAAAGAGATAGGAGAGAGAGGATTTGACAAGGCTTACTGGGCATCCACAGAGGCCAAAAAAGAGGTTGGCTAGGTTGATCTGAACCAAAAAAATGAGTTAGTTTGGTTGGTTTTGGGCTTGCGCATTTAGAATTGGGTGCGCATCACCAAATATATATTTTTATTTTATTTTTTAAAATAATCTGTACATAATGCACAGAAGGGGCCATATGGTTCGGGGGCCTAAAAAATTTTGCCTCTGGGGTGAACTTGTCAAATTTTGATAAGTTTTATATTAAAATAAGAGTTTTTGGAATTTCTGGACATAATGACAGGGTCTCTTTGGCCTCAAAATGCCCCAATTTTTAGCAGCATGTTGGATCTTCACAAAAAACATCTATTCTTCAAACCTTCATAGATCTTGCCTCAATGTCCAACTGGGAGAAAATTATAGGTAATTTTGACCTTCTCAGCTACTCTAAACTCAATGGTGAGCTCATATTGTCTATAGGAAGCTTTGATATGTACTTGCAATAAGCAAGCAAAATAAAAGAAGTCCCCCCTAGAAACTAAAAATTTATCACACTTTTCTAATTCTTGAGAACATCCGAGGATGCAAGAGAAGAGCATACTCAATGCTTCAAGAAATGAATAGATCTACATTCTCAAATTTTCTAAAATACTAACCCACAACTCACAGCCAACTCTGATAACATGTACGATTTGACTATAAAGCCACCTAGAATCAAATGACTGAAGGAAAGCAATAGCATAAATCTTAGAATTGAAAGAATAAATTGTATTCTATTCAACCAAGAATGCAAACCAATCTGGAATGTATGCTTACAAATGAACTATAGGTGAGTATATATAGGATATACCACCCAGGAAACTAGAAACACAACCAATATGGGATAATGTGTAAAAAGTCCCTAAATAAACTTAACCTAGTGTGAAAATGACCTAAGTGGAGAACTAGCTAGGAAATGAACAAGTTAGGAAATATACCCTACCCTATTCACACTAACAATAAGCAATCACACCACCATCTTTCATGAGTACTCCCCCTAAGCCTTTTGTAGAAGCAGCAGTGACAACTGTGAAATGACCATTTGGTTTTGGAACTCTTAAGATAGGAGTTGAAGTCAATTTTGCATTTAACGTTTGAAATGCCTTATTATGTTACTTAGTCCATACAAACCTTTTATTTTTTCATTGCAATGAGATAATAAGATTGGCAATTTAGGAGATTCTTTCCACAATCTTCTATAATATCTAGCCAGCCCCATAAAACTCCTTACTTCTACTACATTTTTTAGAATTGGCTATTCCATTATGGCCTTAATTTTTTAAGCTCTACTAGACAATTCCTTCAGCTGATATAATATGCCCAAGATAGTGGATTTTCTTTTCTTGAATAATGCACATTTTGACAACTTTTCATAGAACTTATGTTCTCATAATCTTTGCATAACTTTTCAGAATTGTATTAAATGCTCTTCTTCACTTTTGAAGTAAATTAAAATGTCATCCAAGAATACCAAAATAAATTTATCTAGGTAATCATGATAAACACTATTCATTATGTTCATAAAAGTGGTAGGGGCATTGGTTAAACCAAATGGTACAACTGTGAATTCATATGCCCATATCTAGTTCTAAAAGCCATTTTTAAGAATATATTCTTTTTTAATTCTTAGTTGATGATACCTTGATCAAAGATCAATTTTTAAGAATACAGTTGCTCCCTTCATTAGATAAAATGGATCTTCTATACACAATAAAGGATATCTACTCCTTATAGTTATTTTATTCAACATCTAATAATCTATGCATAATCTAAGGGTTCCATCTTTATTTCTTATATAAATAGTTGGTGCTCCCCAAGGTGATACACTTGACCTTATTAACCCTTTCTCTAATAACTCTTATAATTGAATCTTTAGTTTAAGCATTTCTGACACATTCATTCGACAGGGATCGTTGGACACTAGTTCAAACCCAGGTAGTCTTGGTAAATTGTTAAGAAAAACATCCTTAAATTTCTGAAGAAAAGGGATACTTTCAAAAGTTGGAGTACTCTTTTCCTCTTTCTCATCTAGGGTGACCATAAACAATTGGGATTCTTTCCTTATAGCTTTCTTAAGTTGCATAGCTAGAATTATCTCCACATTTATTGGCTTATAAGTTCCATGCAATCTAACCTCGTTTCCAAAGTCATCCAAACAATCCACTATTTTATTATAACAATCCACACTTGCTTGGTGATTAGTTAGTCCACTCATTCTAATGATACTATCATAAGATCCCAAAGGTGCCACATATAGGTCTACCTTTGTATTAAACTCAGAGAATTGTATTGGAGTGTTAAACAAACATTTACTTACTTTCTTAATAGCCTTATCCATGTATTGAACTATCTGTGACGTTTCCATATCATTGACTCTTAAGGATATTTTCTTTACTAATTCAAGAGCAATGAAACATTCAAACAATCTTATATCTATTAATATAGATATAGGTGATTCAAAAAGCATACATTTGGTTTCAATAGGTACATTCTAAAATCATGTCTAATGATTTCTTATGGCTACATAAATTCTTCATGGAGGTGCTTGTTGGGTTGGTGTTGCCCTATTTTGACCTTGTACTTTAGGACAATCTTTGGCATAGGGATTTCCTCCACACATAAAAAATCTACTTGGTGGACCTGGTTGAACAGTATTGTTTGGAGGATCATTTCCTGAACCATTAGGTTTTGGTGGTAAGACTAGCCTTTCATTTCCTCTTAGATTATTCTGACTATTACCCCATCTGTTATTAGTCTCATTTCACCGATTCCTGGGATTTTGATTCCCAATTTATTTTCTTTCTGAAGAATTTATTTTCTTATTCTTATTTAAGACCAAATTTATCTTAAAATTCCATTTCCTTTTGAATGGAAAATTCATATCTTGTTATTATAATTTTGTCTTGCGATAGCTAGAGCTTGAAGCTTCCTTTCCTATTTTAAGAACTTCTCTAGTACTTCATTCATACTTCCAAGACCATGCATGTCACCTTTGCACCAATGTTTGTATTTAAACCTAACTAGAACTTTCTTGCTTTAGATCTTTCATTCTTTTGATACATTAACACATATTTTAGTAGTATTGGAAACCTATCCCAATATTGTTGTACAATTAAGGTGCCTTGTCTAAGTTTATGGAACTCAATCATTATCTCAGAAAAAAGAGTTGTTGTAGCCATCTCTTATGGAAGTGTGAAACAAATTGTCTCTATGATATGTTATCCTTGGTATAGTTATTTTGTTCCTTAATATTTGTCCACCAATTGATAACTTCTCCTATTAACCGATAAGCTACCCATTATGTTTTAACTATATTAGTATACTTTCTTAATTCAAAATGTTTATCCATTTCAATTAACCAGTTTTCTGCTCCCTCACCTGTCTCTCGTCAAATTTTGGGGGTGCAATTTTCTTGATATCCTTAGACAAATCTATAGTTGCTAGATCTTACTTAGGTGCTACAATGTCCAAATTGTTTATTAGTAGGTTTTCTTCTCCAGGAAAGTTTTCCTCCAAAGTATTCACATTATCCACATTCTCAAATTTTGGCTCCATTTTGTTCTCTATATTTGTTTGCCTTGTCTTCAAATCATTCATTGTTTACTCTAAACTATTTATTTTATCTCAAGTTGTTTTGTTAACAAGTTGATTATGTCTTCTATCCTTGTATTGTTGTTGTCTGCTAATGTTTCCTATTGCTCATTAGGGTCCACTCTTTAATTATGAGTAGTCCTAGCACGCGATGCTCTAATTTTTCCATTTATGTTTTGTGAGTTGTAGCAAGCTTAAGGCCTAGGTTCCAAACCTTGCTCTAATACCACGTGTAAAGACCCTATTTGATCTTTAACTGGATTACCTCAAAACTTCACTAGTATTTTATTTTTGTAAATAATGTTTCGTTACTATTTTATTTGAATACTCAGGCAATATATAAAATACATTTGTTCATATGGAATAGGCAACTCGACTATCCAAACGAGACAGATAATAAAGATTTGCTCTGGACAAAGACTTAACTCATGAAGACAATATCGTGTTTTGAGTCATCCTAAAAGACTACATCTCCCTATTGAAGGTGCACTGAGGTCATCGTCTAACAATACTATAAAGTTATTATGTTTGCACCTCGCCTCAGAATTTGGCTTAAGCCTTGAGGATGCAAAAGTTCACCCAAAACTCTTCTAAGCATCAATGTTTATTTCATTAATTTAAATTTCTTATATTAGAAAGTGCAAGTTAGTTAGTTAGATAAATGACTTACCAAAGTGCACATGAAAACTTGAGTATTGGGAACTTTTTTGTTTACCCAAGTTTCCTACATACTCATATCCACGGGATCAAGGTATAATATATAATTTTGGTTAAGTTTTATATTGGGTGTGAATTGTATAAGTGATTGCATAGCCCTTTTTAAGGTCCATTTTCTCCAGATAGTTCCTCTTTGACTGCTACCCACTAAGGGAAGCATTTATCTTAATAATGAATGTTGTTCATCTCTAATAATGTTTTTGTTTGTTTTAAAATGTGTCCTTGTTTAATGTGATAGAGAAATTTTATAGAATGTTTCTATGTCAAATTCTTACGTTCTTATTAAAGATTTATTATAAATCAAGGA
The DNA here is from genome assembly GCA_027924645.1 of Cunninghamia lanceolata. Classification (NCBI taxonomy): domain Eukaryota; kingdom Viridiplantae; phylum Streptophyta; class Pinopsida; order Cupressales; family Cupressaceae; genus Cunninghamia; species Cunninghamia lanceolata. The sequence goes on along the minus strand of BSBN01000578.1, from coordinate 6,326,033 downwards.
GGATTTTCCAGTCGCTCGGTATTATTAAACATAATAATGTGTCCTTATTTCTCCTCGATAATTTAAAGGGATGATGCTACAAATGCCGTTGTTGCAGCTATGCTAGACTATGGATGTAGTAGTTCAATTGTGATAGCATGACCTGTAAATGTGAACTAGAGGCATTGTTAATATTAAACACTGAGTAGTGTTTGTTTTGCATGACTTGTTTAAACTAACTAAATACTTGGAATTGAAATATAACAAAATAAATAAATTGAAATATAACAAGCTAAATAAAAATTTATTTATCTTAACGACATCTTGGAATTTGAAATAAAATAAAACTTTAACTACATACTTGAAATTTAAATAGACCTCAACTTTAATTAAACTTAACTAAATACTCGATAGAATACTTCTACTTTTTAATCACCAAGATCCCAAAGCGGTGAGGTGTGAGCATATGGTAGTAAGATTTAGTAAATCAATTCTTAACATATTGGTTTTTAATGAAAAATAAAGTTTATAGAAATAGAAATTTTAATGAAATATTTTCCAACCATGTACGTGCATTTAAATTTTAACCCAATATTTATAAATTCTATAATTACTATGACGATTATATGATAATAACTCAATTATTCTAATTTATCGATTTATCTATTTTGAAGAACTAAGTAGAGATAAAAGTTAACAAGAATAAAGATAAACTATGTAATCATACTTATGAAATTTTATATAACAAAATTTGATTCACGTCTTCCCTAATTTTAAATTTTTTATTTTAACCAATTCACAAAACTAAATAAAAGTTCTATGTGAAACATGATATTATACTTGAAATGAAATTATAATGAGCACAAACATGATAAGTAACCTAACAATACCATCTCATTAATACATGATCTCCACTCAAACTAAATTAGATACTTCAAATGAAAATTATAATGAGCACAAACATGATAAGTATCCTAATAATATCATCTCATTAATAGATAATCTCCACTCAAACTAAATTAGGGGATCAAATAAAAATAACAATTAAAGTCACATAAATAAATAGAATAACCAATAAGACTTAATTCTTTTAATATCAACAAAGATGCATAGTCACTAATTTATTCATATCTCATAACCTAGAAATTGGATATGATTGACTTTTTTGAAGGTTTAACCAACTTGGTTGCGCACCTCCCATGAAATTTTTAAAGAAACCTAGTTTATAGAACTAAAATTATAAGAGACATAATAGACTAGTATTTCTCATATCGGTTTAACTAAATTTCATGAAAACAATAAACTTGTTTTAATCAACAATGACAATATAAAAGATAAAAATATAAAAATTGGTGGAAATGTTTATCTCATAGTTTTAATTGACGTATTTAAAGATTAGAAATACTTAGATAACGATTTAAAAGACATGGCCAAAACAATACACATTGATATTTTTCAAAACAACTAGTTTTTAGTATTCTAGTTCATAATTTTCTCTAAGACCTATTTTCAAGGAGAGTTGCATACAAAAAACACAATAAAAAATAGAATTTGATCTCCTAATCATCTAGATTTTATTCCTAATTCAGATCTATGTTTAAAAATTCACAAGGATGAATATTTTCCTATCTATTTATAGGTTTCTTCTTACAAAAGTAACCCTATTTATAGGTTTCTTCTTACAAAAGTAACCCTAGATTTTCATCCTACAACTAGTTTTTCGATTAGATTCCTATGAATACTATTTTTTTAAATTCATATTTTCTATTTTTCTAAAACACAATATGATCAACACAACCAAAAATTTTCTAAGAAAACCAAATATTTTCTAAAGCTTTTCATGAATAAAATCCTACTTTGGGTCCTCTTGCAAAATATAAAGCCAAACCCGAATGAATTTTCTGCTCCATTCTTCCATTAAACCTTCAATCTTCTTCATTCCTTAAAACTTTGATTTTCTTTCTATCCTCTTCTCTTATTTATATGAAATAAAAAAAAAATCTTTTATTTTATTTTTCCTAGTCTATTTGTTTTATTTTTTATTAAATTATAAAAAATACATTTATTTCTAAGACACATCCTTTCAAAGATTTTTTTAAATATATTGTTTCTTTCTTTTCTTTAAAAAAAATCATATTTTTTTTTAATTTTATTTATTTATATATTATTTTAAAAAAGAGGTTTATCTAAATTAAATATCTTTTATTTTTTTGTTATTGTTTAATTTTTTAATTATTATTATATTTTTTCTATTTAGACAATTACATTGAAGGTGTTATACAATGGCATAAAAGTGCCTCATGTTGTGAGTGTGTTTAAATCTTATTTTTTTAAAATACATGGTCGACATAATAAAAATAGAACTAAATAACTAACAATAATAAACTATAGATGACGTAATAAAAAATACTAATAGAACTAAATTAAATGAATTATATAACTAACAATAATAAATAAACTATAGTCAGTGAAGCAAAGGTATGTGCGAAGGTGCATGTGAAGGAGCGCGATGAAAGGAGTAGAAACGAGCGAGTGGTATAGAGGAGGGAAATAGTGGAGAGAGGAGACGAAATAATAGGTGATATTAAGAGGTTAGGGATTCAATCAGGACGTAGGGTCTTGACCCTTTGGTAGATGATGTGTGAAAGGAATCCTATCCTTCTGTCCACGAACCCACAACTCCTATTCTGATGACAATCTAACCCCATACAGATCAACAAATCTACATGACCTGCAAGAACTCTGCTAACCCATTCCATGAATGTAGCACATTTTGCAAGGAATAAATTGCTTTAGCAAACCCTAATTCCTCACCTAAAAGATGGCGTGGACAGTGGTCGATAATAATCCTCAGGCCCATGGAACCATATCGGATCATGTTCTCTCCTCCTCTTTGATTGAGAAAACATATTTTCCTTGGGTGATGCGGAGGTGGTGATGGTAGACGATCCCATTGATTTCCACATCTTTGATGCCTATGTTAATGCAACATCAGTTGATGTTGAGAATCGATCCCTTATCATCATATTTTTGAGGAAACACCTGCCATATGATCTGTTTGCAGAGTGGATTAAATCAACCTAGAGATATTTGGCCACTCCTAAAATTGAAAATTTGGATTTTGGCTTCTTTCTTCTCCACTTTAAATCCTCGGATGACTACAGATATGTGAAACAAAATGGTCCCTAGTTTAATGAAAAGTTTGGCCTTTTCATTGCTCATTTGACCCCTTTTTTTGATCCTACAACTGTTAAAATAACCTCTATCCCAATATGTATTCAATTGTATAATCTCCCCTTGATCATGCGAGAAGAGGATCTCATTATAAATTTGATCATTCAAGTGGGCTCCTTTGTGAAGCGAGACTCTGACTTAGTGACTTCAACTAATAGATTCACAAGGGTTTGCATAATGTTTGATATTTTGAAACCCATACATCATTCTATTAGAATCCACTCCTCCTTTGGAACTTGGATTCAATTCCTAAATCATGAAGGCTTACCACACAAATTTTTTCATTGCAACATGATAGGTCATAAAATTGTTGGGTGTAATTTAATCAAGTCATCAAGGTTAAAGGCGGTCAGTCTCAAAAAGTAGATCAAGAAGCTAGGTTCTCTGGATGCAGACTTCATTTGGTGTAATCATGGTAAGTTCTTTGAAACTCAGAAGGAGACAAGGTTAGATCTTGTGACTCCTGTGGATACCACAAATTTTGTGAATTCCCCTCAGTTTCACTGTCCCATGAGAAATTACTTCTATTTTCTTTCTGAGGAGGGTGATAGCTTAGAAGATGAGGGTACCTTTCCTTTCATGGATAAATTAGATGAAGAGATTCACAATTTTTTTGACCAAAATGAGGTGGTGGTTCCTATTAAAAAGTGCTCCATATCTCAATCTGTGAGTCGCATCTCAAAACCAAACATTGCAGGGAAGAAGAAAGAATTAAAATACGAAGTAGAAAAGATCTAGCTTGAAGGAAGGGATGCTATTGAGGAGGCCACTCAATGGACCAAGAATGCTCTTCTTACTAAGAGTAGGAAGAAGGGCTTAGCCAAAAGGGCCTGAAGGCTTGATTTTGATTAGTGACGGTTATGTTCAGCTTTTCTCTTAGTGCCACTTACAACTCTCTTATTCAGAAGTCTTATCTTTTTGTTCCTGGTCTCTTGTTGGGTCCTTTTGAATCTTACTTCTCCCCTAAGTTATATTCCTTATTCTATGTGCTCCCCTTTTGTGGGTCTGAAGTTGATCTTTTATTTTTCATTTTGTTATTATAATGGGAGTGGGCCCTATTAGCCGGGTGCATAGCATGGAGCAGAGTTGACCGGAGGTTGGTGCAGACACTATGTGGAGGTTGAAAGGAAGCTAGGTGTGTGGAAATCGCTTCCTACACTAATCTAATGAGGAGAGGGCTATGTAAATTCAATTTAATCCTTACAACTACAACAACATAGAACATCTAAAAGAGATATTGCAGTAATACACAAACCAAAAAGAAGACAGAAGAACAGAGACAAAGATATAACGTGGGGAAAACCCTTATCGGGTGAAAAACCCCACACTCAAAAACCTGTATAATGTATTAACAAAACTGAATGTTGTTTACAATACACTTGCAATGCAAGCTTCAATGGTCTTCGACACTCGTATCTAGAGTCAATCCAGTAGAGTAATAGTACCTGTAAAACTTGTAATACTTCTCCACCTCCAAGCACCTGTTTATATAGAATATACAAGGCAATATTGGTCTTATCTTGGGATGGGCATCCAACTTGGCCTCATGGCCCAAAACCCACACCTAAGGACACTTGCTTAACATTTTAGAATGTGCCTGACACTTGTCCATAGCTCCCATCTCAAAGAGGTTGTCTATTTCCAAAATGGGCTATGACAAATGCTCTTACGACACTTATGGCCGTCATAGAATCTGTCATAGCGGTTACAACTTACAGTTGTAAGAGAATCTATCATACACAGGCTATAAATAGCATATTCTCTTACAACATGTCATAGTCCACCTTGGGGCACCCAAATAATCCTTTTTCAAAGACGCTTCACGACACATGTCTTCACCTATCTTACATGCTTCTATTTTTGACTCTTATATGTCATAGATTTTGTCATAGGAATCCGTCATAACTGTTTCGGTCAATACTCCCTTACACAACATCCAAGATGTCAACACATGGCAAAATGCTCCTACCACAAAGTGGGATGCCTATCTCCTCGTGTGAGGACAAAATTACAAGTTGTCATCTTCCATGTAGGATGACACATCACTATGCCACATCCCACAATATGACAATATGGAATTTACAATTATTTACAACATAGGCAATGAATTAATAAATAAAAACATAAATAATGCAAGGAATTACCAAGGTTGAGACACCTTAATTCCCAACAGAGGTCGGAGTCGATAGGAAACACATCCCTATATGTAATAGATATAGTATATATAGATATAGGATATGAGGATATAGCATAGGAGCATAGAAGTATGATATGAGATAGATTCCGATGTAAGGAATGGCATATAAGTCATGTCTATAGATATATGAGGCAGAGACTCAGACCTGTTGGAGGATGGATGTATAACATTTGTATATATATATGGAGATCTACCGGTACCGAGTATTCATGTGTTGTCTTTCTATTATGATGTATATGTGATACTCTATTTTTGTTATTCTTTATGTTTTGTTATCAATCTCTAGCTACCTAACCGAGGTATAATTGACCACAAAGACTTGACTGAGGACCAGACCTTTAGACAGGTATCCCTCTACATTTCTTGCTAACATTTGGTTCCATTACCGAGACCCTGGAAGAAGGTATTTAAAGATTGAAGGGGCAAAATAGTTAGAAGAGTAGCATAGAGTTTTGGAGAGAAGAGAAGGCTAGATTGGCAGAGAAAATTTTCAATTTGTGGAGGAATTTAGGTCTCCTTAAGTTTCTACCTCTGTGAGAGGGGGCATGCACTTAAGGGGATGACGAGTGGAAAGGGGGTAGGGTCTGCAAGGACCTTCCAAATGACGTGACTCTTCAAATAAGGATTCCATGGGATATAAGAGGACTAATGGAACACCAAATCCAAAAAACTAATGGTGAAAGGGGAGAAGCAGAGGAAAAGAGAGATTGACGAAGAAATCAGAATCAGAATGGAGATAAGCAAAGAAGAGAGATTGAAGTAGACTCAGGAATGACAAGAACGTTACCATAGAAGGATGGAAAGGGCACAAGAGATGGAAAAGGGAGGACAATAGAAGTTACAGAAGGAAAGGAGGAAGAATTCGAAGAGCGTGCCATGGAGGGTACTGTCGAAAGTGAAGAAGAAGACAAGCGCGTCATCGAGGATGTTGTTGAGTGCACCAATGTGGGTGCTACTAGAGAAAAAAGGTCAAAATGAGAAGAGGTAGAGTGTATCATGAAGGATATTGTTCATCGTGCTACTGTGGGTGTTGTCGGAGAAGAATGTGGAAGGGAAAAGGAAGAGAGAGGCAAATTAGGGTTTATGCCGTAGACTGCTGGAAACATGAATTAACACCATAAATTTTGAAGATGGATAAGGAATATATAGAGGAGATAATTTGCTGAAGCATAAAGGAGATAAGAGGAGGAGAAGAAGATGCGGTAAACATTGAGGAGTTTTGTGGGTTTTGGAAGATTATTTCAATCATCATTGGATGTAGATAGGATGTCATTCACAAATGGAAGAGTATCCCCTAATTTGAAGAGACACTACGAAGAGACACAACCCCTGGACCATGAGTCACTCCGAGTGCCATATAAAGTCAAAAGAATTTTATTTGAGAAGGAAGATATTCAAGCAAATAAGGAAGCAAAGAGAATAGAAGAGATATAGAGTAACTTTGCAAAGGTTTTAGGAGAGGAGTACTTTGGTATTTGAGTATAGAGAGATAAGGGAAGAGAAGGAAAGCGAGTTGATAGAAGACAACCTAACCAAAAGAGCATACCAGAGGAAACCTACAACAAAGTATCAGAGACATTGAGAAGACCAATCATGGATATTCCTATCAAGTTTCCAGTCTTTGAGAAGGACACTATTGAAGCAGTAGAGCACATTTTTGTTATGGAGTCCATTTGGAATTGGAAGGGAGTAACAAGAGATGAAATCAAGCTATTTGACTTCATAGGCACCTTACAGAATGAAACACTAAAGTGGTATAGGAAGACATGTCCAAATAGTGATAAGGAATGGGATGATAGTAAGAAGCTATTTTTGGAGAACTTTTGAGTTTCAGATATTCTGACATAAGGGGTAAGTAAGATGAGAGATTTGATGTAATTAGATAAAGAATCAATAAAAGACTTTGATATAAGATTCAAGGAGATAACTAGGAAGTTGGAGGAGCCACTGACTGAGAAGCAAAAGATAGAATGGTTTATTTCTGGAATAAGCCTTGAAATAAGGCCAGCCCTAGATGGAAGAATATTTGAAACATATGCGGAAGCAATGACACTATCTTGCCTGATAGAGTCTCAATCTTGGAACAGACAAAATAAGATGAAAGAAAACCTAGAATTGGAGAAGTTGAAATTGGAATTGGAGAAGTTGAAGCTGAGACAAGAGATTTTGGCCAAGTAGGAAGAGAATACATAGAAGCAAAGGCCTAATATTTGGTGTTCATACTGTACAAGGGAAGGTCACTTAAGAAATGAATGCCCTAGGATGAAAGGTGAGAGACAAGTTACCGCAATAAAAGAAGACATCAAAGAAACAATAAAAAGAGTCAATTTAGTATATTGTGGACTATGTAGAGATTGGGATGACCATGAAACAACAGACTATCCTTCACAAAACTTTTGGAGGAAAAGAGAATTTGCTGATGAAGAAGATGAAACATGGTACACAAACTTGGTGGAGAGCAACAACATGTCATATGTAGAAATAAATTCACATGATAATGGCTACAAGCAACCAAATTGGAGAAACCAAAGGAATGTCAATGAAATACAAAATTCCAACTCTGGTGGTCCATCCTATGGCAGTAGCTACAATAATGATGACAGAGAGCAATTTGGAGGTTACAGAGGAGGTAGAGGTCATGGAAGAAGTCAAAGAAGCAGGGAGGATGTAACATGTTTCAATTGCGGTAAGCTAGGACACTTTGCTGATGAATGTTGGGCTAAAAGGAAAACATAGTGTTCATTTTGTAGCAGTACAGAGCATGATCTAATAGTACTTTTGAAATGTACAACCACAATCTAAGAGTGATGGGCTACAAAACTTGAATAATAAAAAAAGGAGCTAGGATCATAAGAAGGGAACCAAAGGGCCAAGGAGCAAGAACTTGCCGGAAGAATAGTAGGGAGGAAACAAACATATCTTCAACTGAGTCTACAAAAGAAGAAGAGTACTACCAGAGAAGCAAGCCAAAACATATTGGAAAAGATAGGAAAAGAAGGAAGGAGAAAGCTGTAGTACTAACAAGACAAGGAACAAATACCATAAGGCACTATATCACTTAGACAGAAGAAGAAGATAGTGAGGAGGAGGAAGAATTAGTTCCCTCTAAGAAACAATATGATGAAATTGTGAAGGAACCCAAACAAACAGTAAGGACGGAGCAAGAGAAGGAGAAGCAATACAAGCAATTTTTAACCGAAGGAGAAGTAGAAGCTCTCAAGAAGTTAACCCAATTGACACAACAAAACAGACGTATTGAGAAACTGAATCAATTTTTCTAAATACTAGAATAAGGAGCATGGTCAGAAGAGTCAACTCTGAAGGACGGGAAGAATAGATAGAGAATGGAAGACAAAAGCACTTATGGTGGATGTTCATATCAATCACAAAAAAGTCTGGAATGTCATGATAGCTTTGGGAGCAGATGTCAACATGATCACAAAGAAGCTATGGGAGAGGTTAGGAAGACCTAAGTTGATAAAGACAACTTACAATATAGTTTTGGTAGATGGACCTAACATGCAGACAATGGGAACATGGAATAAAGTGGAAGTTAACCTAATAGGGGTCAAACAAGTCTTAGACTTCATTGTTTTAGCCATGAAGGATCAAGGAGAAGATTTTAATGCACTTTTAGGGTTGAGATGGTTTGTGGATGAAAATGGTATCATAGATTCCTGAAAAGAAGAGCTATCATTTGCTAATGAGAACAAAATTGTCAATGTTCCCTTGGGATCATCAATGGAGGAAGCATACATAGAAGAAGTCAATCAGGCTAAAGATAGTGATGAGAATGCAAAGAACGTCTACACAATTTCAAGGTTGGATATAGACGAGAAAACAGAAGAGCCTAATTTTGAGGGAGAATTGGATATAGAAGATTATCAGTACAATACAGATAGCGATTAAGTTCTAGAAGCTTGGATGAGAGAAGAACCAAAACTAAAAACATGAAAGACACTTGGTTATCAGAGCATATTCGTGATCAAGATGGGCAAGGAAGACATACCACAATCCTCCACACTTCATCAAAACCCACCAGAGATCATATGTGGCACATCTATGGAGGGCACAGAAGATATGACTCAAATACCTTACTGGGTAAGTCACATTTTGAAAGGCATTTCACATATCCAGTTGCTTAGGTTTTCAAGAGTATAGAATCTACATACATATCTAGGAGAAATGGAGATAGTTTTTTTCAGATGAAGACATAAGATTACAAGTTGTAGAACACACATTAGTATGCAATGCCACAAATTGGTGGAACACACACAAAGATATAATCAGTCGATGGCTAGTATTCAAAATACTCATCAGGACAAGATATTACCCAAATACTTAGGTTAGATCTCACCGCAAGAACATTTATCCATGTGTACAATGGTATGGAGAGAAAGAAATGAATATAATGAGATACTGTACACCCATTTCTTTTATTGGACACTGTCGCCAATTGCACAGACATGGTATATAAATCAGGAACAAAGGACATAAACCAGATACTAGGAAGAATTGCAAAAGGACTTCATTCACACATTCTCATTTTTTAGTCCGAACAAGAACATATACATAGCACTACTCAGAATCAAGGAGATCATCTTTCAACAGGATGTGAAATAAGAAGAAGCAAAACCAGAACAAAGGCCACCAATGACAAGAACAAAAGGCATATAAAAAGTCATAGAACGGATGGACAAATAATCATACCCATAGAAACACAAATGCTACAAAACAACACAATAAGAGGATGAAGAAAGTAAGGAACCATAAATAAAGATTGATCAAGGAGAATGAAAGTTGTTGGAACAACAAGTACCAAGGAAAAATACTACAACAAGCCTATCCAGTTAAGGGAAGAGAACAGTGCCAAAGAAGGAGATCCTAAGCTAGCTAAGATAGGAGACTATTGGGATGAGAAGGAAGTGGCACAAGCAGTAGAAATCTTGTCTGAGTATGAGGATTTGTTTCTTAGGAAGTTCACAGAGATGAAGGAAATCAAAGAGGAAGCTGGTACAATGAAAATTCAACTAAAGAAGGCAATAAACCAATCAAGAAAAGGCCATATAGATTGAATCTAATATGAGAATAAAGTTAAAGTAGAACTTGATAAGATGCTTGAAGCAGGGATCATAAAACCAGTGGGGGAAGCAGACTGGATCAACCCAATGGTAGTATAGAATAAGAAAACAGGAGAAATCAAGATTTACGGAGAATATAGAGAGTTGAATAAAGCTTGCATTCATGATCCTTTCCCTACACTATTCACAGAGGAAATCTTGGAGTCAGTTGCCAATAGGGAGATTTACTCCTTCACTGATGGATTCTCTGGATACCACTAGGTAAAATTTAGAGAAGAAGATCAACCTAAAACAACATTTGCATCTAAACTAGGATCTTTCATGTATACTATTATGCCATTTGGATTGAAAAATGTACCTGTAGTATTCAGTAGAATTGTGGTAAATTCAAGGAGTTTATACATGATTTCTTGGAAGTCTATTTGGATTATTGGACTGTATTTGGACTAGTAAAAGATCACACACAGACATTGAGGTTGATGGTTGATTCCCTAAAAGTGGCAATTACTCAAAACTTGCCGCCACCAAAAATTGCATCTGATGTCAAAACATTCCTAGGATATACCGGTTACCACCGAAAGTTCATCAGGAGTTATGTAACCATCTCAGCACCTATAGAAGAACTATTGAAGAAGAAATAGGATAAAAGTATTACTTGGAATGAGCATCACCAAAAGGCATTTGACACATTAAAACAAAAGATAGCAGAAGCAACCATGCTCATATTTTCAGATTGGGAGAACACATTCCATGTTCATGTAGATGCATCAGGGATTGGAGTAGGAGTAGTACTGACTCAGCCAAGGGGTTCTAAGGATCATCCTATAGCATTTGTAAGCAGAAAGCTGTCAAAAGCAGAGAATAATTATACCACAACTGAAAGGAAAGCCCTAGCAATGGTGTATGCATTACAAAAGTTCAAACATTACCTTCTATCAATACCTTTTGTATTCTACATGAATCATGAACCATTAAAATACCTTCTCAACAACCCAATCATCCAAGGAAGAATTTGCCGATGGCTACTCTTTTTTTAGGAGTTTGAATTCTCAATGATGGTGAAATCAGGAAAGCACAATCAGGGACTAGACTACTTGTCCATAATTGAGACATGGGAAGATCTGAAGGGACATGAAGAAGAACTACCTGTTGCAAATATGTTCAAAGTAAATGTGGTATTGAAAGAATTGACATACATAACATACCTATTAACTATAGGTGAACCTCTAGCAGAGATATCAGCACAAGAAAGACAAAACCTAATGCAGAAGTCTTTTCCATATACATTGATTAAAGGAGAGCTACATGTCCAAGGAAAGGATGATACAATCAAAAGGGTAGCGTATGAACATGAAAGAGAAGAAATTCTAAGAGAAGCACATGAAGGGATAGTAGGATGACATAATGCCAGAGACATGACAACAAGAAAAATCAAACTAGCTGGGCTATGGTGTCCTACACTTTTCAAAGATGCAAAGAGATACGTGAAGAATTTTGATGCATGTCAAAGAACAGGGAGACCTAGGTCGTAAGAGATGAAATGCCATTGAGACTAGTTCCAACACAATTACCTTTTTAGAAATGGGCTATTGACTTCATTGGACCTCTAGACCCACCAACAAAGCAGTCAAAATCTAGATTCATCATTATTGGAGTGGAATACCTAACTAAATGGGCTGAAGCACAACCAACTAAGGATTGCACTGCAAAAACTATTGCCAAATTCATCTATGAGAACATAATTACCAAGATTGGCTACCCATCGAGTATAACCAATGATCAAGGTAAACATTTTGTAAACAAGATGATTTCAGAGCTACTGGACAACTTCATGATAACACACAACAAGAGTTCAGCATATCATCTGCAAGCAAATGGAGTAAGTGAAGTTTTGAATAAGATCATTGGGGTAGCATTAACAAAGATGTCTAATGGAAACAAGATAGACTAGAATCTAAAAGTACCTGCGGTACTATGAGAACACATAACAACCTTTAAAAGAACTACTAAGTTCACTCCCTACAAACTCATGCATGGAATAGATGCTACAATACTGGTATACTTCATATTGACAAATTTCTGGATATCAAGGAGTCTCAAGTTGGGTGAAGAAGACTCTCTCACATAGAGGATTGAAGAATTGGAGAAAATGGATGAGGACAGATTGATGGCAACATACAATATGAACTTGGAAAGGGAAAGAAAGAAGGACTGACACGATAGAAACTTGAAGAGCAAGACATTCAAAGAAGGTGACTTAATACTCTTGTATGACAGCAAGTTTAAGAAGCAAGGAAAACTGAAGATAAGGTGGCTGGGACCATTCTACATTGAAGAAATTGCTGATTCTGAAGCAGTTAGATTGAAGAATAAGGAGGGTCAGATATCAGCTGGCTATGTCAATGGGGCAAGACTCAAGAAATATTTTCAACCGGAGCAAAGCATGTCTTGAGGACAAGACATAATTTTGAAGGGGGGATGATGTTAGCAGGGTGCAGAGCATGGAGCAAAGCCGACCAAAAGCTGGCACATACACTATGCGGAGACTGGAGCCAACATGAAACACATCCCTATAAGTAATAGATATAGTATATATAGGATATGAGGATATAACATAGGAGCATAGAAGTATGATATGATATAGATTTTGATGTAAAGAATGACATATAAGTTATGTCTGCAGATAGATGAGGCAGAGACTCAGACCTGCCGGAGGATGGATATATATATTTGTGTGTGTGTGTATGTCGATACTGGGTATTCCTGTATTGTCTTGCTATTATGATGTATATGTGATACTTTGTTTCTATTATTCTTTATGTTTTGTTATTGATCTCTAGCTACCTGATTGGGGTATAAACTGACTACAAAGAATTGACCGAGGAACGATATCCCTCTACATTTCTTGCTAACAGGCCCTAACCCCACAATTCACTTATTAAAAAAAAAACTATAGTCGACACAATTTAAAAACTAATAATAAACTATAGCTGACATAATAAATAAATAATACAAGTAGAACATATAAATACACAAAATAAAAAACAAAAGAAACCAAATCAAATAAAATAAAAAAAAGAGTGTAGAAGATAGAAACAAATTTTGAAAAGGATGAATTGGAAGATAAAATAATTTGAAAAGGTAAGTGGTTTTTTAAATGTTTGTAGTGGTTTTTAAAAGGTAAATGGTTTCTACTAGCATACGTTTTTTTTTGCTTCGTAAGAGGTGAGTATATATTATTGTGAGAATTTACCTTGGCCCACACTAGGGGAGATCATGGGATGAAGATTACATCTGATTTATTTAGCCATGGTCATGCAAGACCATTTAAATCTCAACCTACTAGTTCCTGACACCACTATCAAAAACCAAAACTACACCAAATTAAACTATGCTAAAGAAAATAGACTGCCAAACCAACCTACTGATCCATGGACCCTAAACATTGGACACCTATGCAAACCATACCAGGATATATACCAATATCTTGACAATTGCTATAACTCTTAAGAACCTTCAATTCTGCTCGCAGATTCACCGTCTAAGTGACTGCAATTTATTCTTAATTTCCTCCAATTTGAGGATGAAATCTTCCCTTTTCTGCATTGCATTTCTCTCCTTGCCCCACCCAATATTTGGTTATTCTGAATCATATTTGGAGTGAGACCATAACATCCATACATTTGTTGGCACTCCTTTTCTTTTTATGAACTATTTGCTATTAATTTTCTCCAGATTCAACATTTGAATCATTAAGATCTTGAGATGGAGCAAGGGAGAGGGTGCTCTCAACCCCAGAGGTGTGAGGACCCACATCAGATATAGTAGAACTTGTAGGTTGTTTAATTGATGGAGCAACAAAGACCAAAGAAGAGGGGCAGATTGCTTTGCTGCCCACAACACGATCTAAACATCTAGAGTTGCTTAAATGAGGCAAATGTCGTTAACTCTTTGATTCTAAAGAAAGCTCGTCACTCTTCAAGTAGCCTGAATCACTTGGCTGGAGAAATTTTTGAATTACCTTTGGCTCAGAAGGAGACTTATTGACCAAATCCACATTTTACTTCTTGGAGGCCAACTTTGAAGGAGAGATATTCTATTTGGGAGAGTTCATAATAGAATAATGTTTGGGGGAAGAATCCTTCCACCAAGAGGCCTCCCGATTTGGCTAGGGTTTGACAATAGGGCATTCAATAGCAATGTGCTCGGTATGATAACATCTCCTGCACCTAAAAATTAAGCCTTCATAATCCAAAGTCTATTTCGAACATTGTCCATTGGCCCTCAAGACAATTTCTGCTGGAAGATCCTTGGAGATATCCAGTTCCACCAAAATCCTGGCATTGGTTGTGTGGATAAAATTTCTTGAGTTGTCTGTATAGATAAAATTTCCCAAAGAGTTTCCAATTGTTGTAAAACAAGAATCAAACCAGTAGTGAAGGGGGAGATTTGGGAGATGAACCCAAATTGGAAAAACTGAGAAAGACTCAGTAGACGAATCAAATTTTGGATGCCAAGATTTTAGCTGCAGAAAATTTGCTTCCCAAAACCATACATAATTGAGAATGGTATTTTTGTCTTTCTTGCAGTCGAAAACCACAATGAAAAAATGTCTTGCGTTGGGGTAGATTTCTAAATTCCCTTCCATAAGAGGAAGCCAAGATTTTGAAATCCAGTCATGGGGATCTGGAAGATTGGGCCAAAGATGATTGAATCTGCCAATTAAACTATTATCTGAAAAGAATTCTTCATATTCACGTAGCTCCTTCGTCAAAGTGGCATCAAAATCTAGAGATAGGGGTTTACCAGAGCACTGAACAATCCTTCTATTACCTATGTAATTCTTAGGCTCTTGCATAGAACATAGAGGGGAAAGGGAACCTGACTTGGCCACCTCCAAAAATGAGGTTTTAATCACTGTCGTCTTCTGCCTAGGAGGCAAATCTCTACACTCCAGATCTGTTTGCTGTTGATCCACTGAGGGTGTCAAGCCTGACCTAATGTGATCGAGACCATCAACAAACCCACTATGGTCGAGTAGAGGTGGGGTGACAAGGAGAGGAGGGATTGTCTCCTTTTTCTCCTAGCCGTCGAGAGAAGCATTCTATGGCATTACAGAGGCCGTGTTGGAGGTGGAAACCCCTAACAAATCACCCACCATACCCCGTGGATGCAAAATGCCTCGAAATCCTAAGTCATTGGCGGCCTTCACGACAAATTTCCTGGCCATGGCAGCACTAGAGATAGCATTTCCATTCATGGTAGTGGCTCGCAAAGAAACCCTAAGACTGCATGCGTTCAACAATTTCAGCAATTTCGGCATAATCGACAATTTTCTATTGCTACTAGCATACTTATCTTAGATAAATCACCTATTTTTGATTAAATTCATGCTATATAACTGGAATAGGCACCTCCCAAAGGATATCATCTCTTGGTGTCTTTTACATAGATTTATCTCAGATAGATATGCTAGTTAATGTTTAGAAGCATTCTAAAATGGCAATAAGAGATGGAATGCATGTTAACAACAACTCTTACCTTTTATCATAAATTTGACAATGATTTACATGTCAAAATATTAATGTTTAATAATAAGCATAATATAAATACGAAATAAGCAATGTGTAAAAACAAAGATATGTGGATAATCATCATTATTTTTCTTTTCAAAGTGTAACAATAAAATGATAAAATAAAATTTAAGAAAAATGTTAGGAGATCAAATATTATTTTGTATTATATTAAATGAAAGTTTTTTGTTAATTAATAAAAGGGGTAAAAACTTTATTTAATCATAAAATCATTACAAAGCAGAAAGAAACACCCATATGGGGCACAACTAAAATCAAGAATTAAGTAACACCCAAAAAGCTTCTCATATCCTCCATAACCCAATCTTCAAGAACAAGGGCCAAATCACCAAGAAGATTGCCCCAATCATCCACATTCCAAGTCTCCATCTGCTCAGATGTCCATCTCACCAAACCATCTACCACCTTATTCCACTCCGATGGCACATGACAAAAAGTAATAGAATCTAAAGCATTGCTCAGAGAAATAATTTGTTTGGCCACCACTGCAAGTTGCCAGTTCACCTCCTCAAAATGTCTCTTATTCAACATATCAATGACCACCTGAGAATCTAATTCACAAATAATCTGCCTCCATCCAAGGGCACAAGCACGCTCTAATGCCAGAAGGATAGCAAGAGCTTCCATGAGATTATTTGTATGTTGACTTTTATATATAGAGAAGAAAAAAAATTACCACCCCCAAACTATCCCTGTCAATGCCACCAACTCCAGCATGGCCAGGATTACCTCTGGAAGATCCATCAGTATTGATTTTTAGCTCCCCCACAGTGGGAGGACACCAATGACCAGTATGATAGACCCTCACTCTCCCACGCCCATGTTGAACCGTCCTCAGATGTTTCCGTCCACCCACAGAGAGACCCAAGGCTTCAACATCACAGTCACCAGAAGCAACAGGGACAGACAGATCACACTTAGCAGCCAAAGTTTCCTGCAGACCCCCCAAAATCCTTAACCAAAGCTGACCAACAAGTAGCTTCTTGTCCAGAAAAATTCTACGGTTGCGCTCCAACCAAATATGCCAAATTATCAAACTAGGGCCAATGATCCAAGCAATGAGAAAAGATGTCTTTACAGGGGGAGGCCCCAGACTCCTCCAAAAATCCTCTAAAGAAGAAGCATGTCTACACGGTATACACCAAAGATTCCACCAGAAATGCCAAATAACTTTCGCAAAGGAACACTGAAAGAAGAGATGGGCGATGCACTCCTCATGCCCACCACATAGAACACACTTAGAGGGCCCCTGAAACCCACATTTCCAGAGGTTCTCCCAAGTAAGGCACCTCCCTTGAATAACTAACCACGAGAAGAAGTTACACTTAGGCCAAGCAAACTTATTCCAAACCTGTTTCCACCACGAGACCTTTGAGCTCCCAAACATTTTCTTACCAAGAAATTGATAACCCGAGGCAACAATAAATTTGCCTTTTGGATCAGGACCCCAAGCCAACACATCTCTCCCAGGAAGAGAAGTGCAGACACGCCTCGATAGGATCCTAGCAAGCTCCTGATAATCCCCAGTTGCCCCACTAGGAGGCCACTCCTGTGTAATCTTCCATCTATACCACTCCTGTGTAATCTTCCATCTATACACACTAACTTGTCCCAAGTTATGAAGGGTTTTAAAATCAGCAACATGGCACCACCCAGCATCAATAAAATGCCTACTCAAATTCTGTAGGTGGGGGTGGGTAGAAAAAATGGGAGGATAACCATTCTAAGAATCATGCTAGAAGAGAGCATCTTGCCCCCCATTGCAAATCCAAAACAACCCATGCTTGACCAACTTGGCACCCCTTTTGAGGGTACTGCAAATCATAGAACCCTTCCCCTCCAAACTGAAGCGGGCAACATCCACACTCTCAACTACACCTAGATACTTTGAGGTAACAATTTTTGCCCATGATTGATGTTGCTGTGAACACCACCACCAATACAACTTAGCTGCTAAAGCTTGTCCATTCAAATCAGTTCTACATAGACCTAGACCACTAGCCTGCTTCGGCCTACAAATAGCTTCCCACTTGACCAAACTCCACTTCCTGTGAAGGAGGTTGCCATACCAAAGGAACTGCCGAGACAAACTCTCAAAGTCTTTGATAAAGCCGGAAGGTGCAGAGAGAACAAAACATTTGTACAGAGGAAGAGCCTGCACCATTGACTTTAGAAGAGTCATCCTAGCCGCAAAAGAGAGCCACCTGTTAGTCCAATGACTAACCAGATTTTTGAACTTATCCATAATTTCCTGCCAGAATAATTTAGGAAGCGAACGAATAGCAAGTGGAATACCAAGATACACAAAAGGGAGAGTGCCAATCTGAAAACGAAGGATACTAGCAATTCTCCTCTGAATAGCTCGTGGAGTATGAAAGAAGTAAATAAAAGACTTCCCCTCATTAATTTTCTGACCTGACGCAGCCAAATAACAATCCAGAATCTTGCGCCAACCGGAAGCCTCCTCAACCTTGGCTCTGCCCATCAAAGCCGTGTCATTAACAAATTGCAAATGTGACTGAGGGGGAATATTGTTTCCAAAACTCCACCCCTTAATCAAACTAGTCTCCACCTAGGATCTAATAAACCTCCCCAAACCCTCCGCTAATAAGATGAAAAGATAGGGGGATAAAGGGTCCCCTTGTTTGAGCCCCCTAGAAGCACCAAACAACTCCGTCAGCTCACCATTAATCAACACTGAAAAGGAAGGAGAAGTAACACAACTCTTGACCTGCTCAATCCATTCACCAGCAAAACCAAACGCTCCCAGAATCTTAAATAAGAAGGCCCATTTAACCCGATCATAAGCTTTAGCCATATCCAACTTAATAAACATAGCTTTTTCTTTAGAATGATCCATAGAATGAATCATCTCCACTACAATGATGACACCATCCATAATCTGCCTACTAGCCACAAAACCCCCTTGCTCTTCAGAAATTAGCCTACTTAGCCAGGGTTTCAGCCGCTCAGCAATCAACTTAGTAATAATCATATAAACCACATTACATAAGCAATGGGCCTAAAAAGATCCAGAGAATTAGCCCCATCCTTATTTGGGATGAGAGAAAGGAAGGTAGCATTCATGGATTTCAACATTTATTTATTCATGAAAGATTCCTGAATGACTTCCAACAAATCCAACTTAATCACTTCCTAGAACTCCTGTAGAACTCAACCGAGAAACCATCAGGCCCTGGAGCTTTTCCCTTTTTCATCTGGAACACAATAGTTTCAAGCTCTGACAAAGAAATGGGATGAAGCAAAGAAACATTCATTTCACTGGTGACTAAGGGCAGAATACTATTCAAAATATCAGCTTCATCCTCCTCCACAGGAAGGGAATCCTTAGATAGTAGAATAGAAAAGAAACGAGCAGCCTCAACAGAAATAGAAGCAGAGGAGGAGAGAGTCTCCCCATTCGAAGACTTGAGAAAAGAAATGACATTACCTTGTCTCCTATCTTTTACTGAATTATGGAAGAAAGAAGTATTCCTGTCTCCTGCCTAAAGCCACTCGATTTGGGACTTTTGTTTCAAAAAAATTTCCTCACGTAATTCCCATTCCTCAACTTCCTTCACAGCAACAGCTTCCAGCAAACCCAGATCCTCAGTGAGGCCCTGATCACGAATCTGCCTGTGATTGAGTCCAAATGAGCTTGAGCAGACTGTTTTGCATGGAAAACATTACCAAAGTGTTGCCTATTCCACCGTTTCAACCTATATTTCACATATTGGAGCCTCTTGGAGAAGAAGTACATAGCGGTCCCATGTGACGACTTCCCCAAATTCCACCAACCAGGAAGATCATGGAGGGAGTCATCTCTTAACCACATGAGCTGAAACTTAAAAGACTGCTTTACACAACGCCGGGGAAGCTCAACAATAAGTTTGATTGGCCAATGATCAAAGCCTCGCCCATCCAAAATCTCAGAGCTAGTCAGCCACCTGTCCCCCAGCCAGAAACTGGACACCAAGAATCTATCTAGACATTCAGAAATAGCGGCGTCCCCACATCTCTTATTATTCCAAGTAAAGACCCCATTAATAGGCTTGATGTCAACCAAATTCAAGAGAGCCACATTAACCTGCAAGAGATCAGAAGAAGGCTCCAAGCAAGCAATGCCTCCCCTCTTCTCTTCCAGAGAAACAACGGCATTAAAATCCCCAGCTAAAATCCATGGGAGATAAGGATCCAAAGTCCTCACATATCTGACAAAACCCCACAACTTTACCTTGCCATGAAGGTTAGCCGGAGCATAGATGTTAGAAAAGAGTATTCTCTCTCCAGACTCAAGATGAGAAGCAACACAAGAAATCAAACCTCTATAAGAGTACCACCAAATTGTCCTAATTCTACGTGGGTCCCATAAGCATGCAACCCTACCAGAGCTACCAAGAGCACCAACACATTGACACTGACCATGACTCCAAATCTTCGAAGCCACACTCATCATACTATCAACTGATAACTTAGTTTCTTGAAGGAACACCACATCAGGAGAATGAATACGAACCAAATCCCGAATAGCCTTTTGTCTAGGGATGCTATTCATACCCCTCACATTCCAAGAGAGCACAATCATTGTTGGGGTTGGGAGAAGTGAGCATCAATAGTCCTCACCAAACCTGACTCAACTAATGTCTCACCAGCTAGCTTCACCTTTTCCAGGTCCTTTTTTCTACCAACCTTAAGAGGTTTCTCAGGAGCCCCTTTTTTGAGGGTTTTTGGTTGCAAACCCAAGGCTGGGGAAGGAGCCTTACTTTTTCCTAAGTCTGGAGTACCCCGCACTTCAGATAGAACACCACCAGCACTAGGAGAGCCACCAGAAGCCTCTAGCACCAAATCTAACACACCTTGAACAGGAGCTAGAGGAGCTAATTCAGTGTCCATCTGAGTACCCTGCTCACTAAGCTAATCTAAACTAGGAATCACATTAGGCTGATCCCCAGGAACAACCTTAGTAAAAGATCCAACAGTTGCCTGCAAGTCTGCCTGAAAACCTTCCTCCTGGACCAAATCCTCCAATGTCTCAAATCGGTTGAAGGTTTCCTCCTCCTACCTATCCTTGAGGGATCCCTTTAGGCCTTGACCATGATTACGAGACTTAACCAGAATAAAACCTTCTTTATCAGCCCCACCTCCCTGCATGGGGGCTTTACCCTTGTCTGCTTTCAAATCAGGCTGAGTAGGAGCATTACTTGAACCAGTTGCACCAGAAGCTCGAGGACACCTCTGTTGAAGATGACCATATTCTTGACATAGCCGACACCTGAAAGGTAATGTCTCGTAATCTAATGGTTGAGTCCAGGAGCAAGACCCAATAGTCATATCAATAGAATCTGGAAGCGGCTGGCTCAAATCAATTTCAACACAAACCCTAGCATAAAAAAAAATTCTCTTATTCAAAGTTTGCTGAGAAGGACCAATAGGTTTTCCCATCAACAGTGCAATCGACTGCAATATATCACTTCTCCAACATTCAAGCGGCAGCCGAGGAAGACAAACCCAAACTGGGATTCTAGAAGGTAACTCCTCCACTGAGTTAAAGCCAGCATGCCATGGTTTGGTGAAGAGACCCACTTGATTATAAAATATATGGGCCCCCTTCGAAGGCCCTATTCCGATCTAAGACACACAAAAAATCCACCATAAAGAAGTTATTTGCAGTCATCAAGATATCAAAATCTCCTTCCGGGTTCCATGTCCTGCGAATCCATGTATCAAGAAATGGGGGTGAAACCCTCATCCCCATGAACTTACAAATCAAAACATGATTGCAGTAGTAATTAATATCCTTAACTACCGACTCCGATTGTATTACTAAAACCGACTGCTCTTGGGCCCTCTCCAAGCATCCATTCACCTTTGGTAATTTAAGGGAACCATTTTAGACCACATTCGATCCAGAAGAATACTGAATGGGTATTTCGGCATCCTCCCCAGCCATGGAAGAAGCATGACCTGCCATATCAAAAGGCACATTCGAAGCCATTTATACCAAACGAGCGAGGGCTCAAAATGCCCCCCCACACCACGCTGAATCCAAAGCAATGGCTCCAAACAGGCGCACCACCACAAGAGACAACACCTCAAAGGAAGAAAACCCCCCCAACGTGCAACAAACACGAACCGGAGGGCACACAATAAAAGAAAACCCAGAGTTGGAAACCCTTGAACCCTGCACACCACCACCCGCACCAAAAAATGCCTCACAGCCAGCTAAAACTAGAAAAAAGAAGAAATAAAGAAGAAGACCCGGTCCCCTTGACCCCCCGCTGACATGCAAATCCCCTACGCACAGAGAAAGCTCAAACCTGCAAGCTAGGGCTCGGGCACCCTAGCTTGCTCTCCCACACATGCTATCGCCATCTCCCATATCTCGATATTGGTTTTCTTATATTAAATGAAAGGAAATGGCTTAATTTTTTGGTTAGTGTGTCTTAACTAATTTATAAAAATTAATATGTAGAACTGTAATATGAATAACAAGTTTAAGTTTAAATGTTAATCAATTTTTAAAAAAGTTTATGGCTCAACAAAATATTTTAATTTGTTAATTTAAGAATTTTTTAATTTTTATTTATATTTTATAATTAAACTATATATATATATATTTTATCAAAATACACTTAAACTAAACAATGTAGATAGAATAAAATATATGTGTCCATGAATATAGTGAATAAAATAGCTTGCATGTAAAATAAAATAACTTGAAGTAACTAAAGGTGTGACAACTTGTTAGGATTTAAACATACATTAATTATTTTAAAAGGTACATTAATAATTTAAATTGTACAAAGATAATTATTAAATATACTAGTATAGATATCTTAAATCAATGATTTTTTTAATCTCTAGTTATTAATCTATTTAGAGTAAACCAATCAAAATAGAGTATTATTTTTCATCACCAAATTTTAATTTTCCTAAGTCTACATGAGAAAATAAAAATATTTTAGGAAAATCATTTATCTCTGTTGTGATTGACTCAGAATTTGAGCTCTTACAATCATGCTAAAATTTAGCAAAAAAGTACTTTGAGAGAGTATGTGCCGAGAATTTGTTATTAAACACATAATATTTTTTTTAATGTTAAACAAATATTTTTCAGTAGATTTCAAATATTTAAAATAAATTCTTCTCTTTATTATATTATTTGTCTAAATATTTTAAAAATAAAATTAAAAACTATATTAAGAATACAATAAACTACTCACCTTTAATTTCATATTGATATTTGAAGTTAGGTGATGTAATCAACCATTGACGTGTTTAAATTTAATCTCATTTATTAGCTATTGAAACCCTCCTAATTAATATTATAATAAATTGTTTTCTTTCTCATTTTTTACTCAATTTTGATAATGCACAATATTTCATCATTCAAGATATAGTGAAATAATTTTATTTATAATAAACTGCTTTCCTTCTCATTTTTTACTCAATTTTGCTAATGCACAATATTTCATCACCCAGTGAAATAATTTTATTTATTCACATGGAGGAGTGAAAGGGAAGGAACTAAGATAACTTGTCCATGTATAACATTTATTCCATCCAATAATTTCTTTCCACACGGTAAATTTAAATTTTATTTATATATTGACCTTCATTAGGATGAAACAAAACATGTTGTTCACCTCACATTAATGTAAATTTGGTAAGTATCACAACCAATGGAGTTTGGATTAAGTATTAATAGTTCATTTTATTATTATTTTTAAATTGGATTTTAAATTTATTATTAAACTGCATTTTTTTCCTTTCTAATTTTCAAAATTAATTCTATCTTAGAAAATGACTTTTTTAATTTTAATTTTCTTTTTTACTCTAACTAATCTTTTTTACATATTGATAAATCACACTCTCTTTTGTTAAGCTTGATTCATAAGTTGACTTTTATTTTTATTTGATTTACATTATTTTATAAATTTATGGTTATTGTAAAATTACTTAAACATATTTATATGCTTCATTAAAAGCCATGACATAACCTTGTTACCCCGATTTGCCATCTTTGTGCTCTAGTAGCAAATTATACCATATTGACTAACAATTAACTTGACCTCAACCATGCCACCAAGATTCAACTTTTGCCATATATTAAGCTTCTAAAAATATGTGAAATTAACAAATCAAAATATTAATCAAAATATTTTCTTTCTAACTTTGCACTTGGGCATTTTAATTTTTTATATAAATGAATGTAAATTATTTCTAACACTACCTAGAAAAAATTACACCCTTTCCTTTCATTTAATATATACAAAATAATATTTTCATTTTCTAAGGACAACATATCTTTGTTTTTGGAAGTGACTTATTTTGAATTTAAATTATGGTAATTATTAAATATTATTATTTTGACATGTAAATGGCTGTCAAATTTAAGAAAAAAGATAAAGAGTTTTTGTTAACACACTACACTCCACTCCTTGCTACCATTGTAGAATGTCTTTCGGGATTAATAGCATATCTATATTTAAAAAATATATCTAAAATGCGCCGAGAGATATCCTACTCGAGGGGCTTATTCCACCTATGTGGTAAATTGATTAAAAAATAGGGGCTTCGAGAAGGAAATCTTAAATATAGATATGCTAATTTTTTAAAAATAAATATATTAAATTTATTATTGAAAAAAAATTAAATTGATGACTCTATAGTAAAATCTATAAAATATAATTAAAGTTTTATCATATAAATAAAAATGAGCAAATTATATTCAACAATGGGAGAAGTTATATTTTATAGATTTTACTATGGAAGCATCAATTTAATTTAATTTAATTTTTTACATAATAAAATTTAATTTATTACTTTTTTAACATTATATTTTATTAGAGTTTCATTTTATTACATATAAAATAACATTCCCCTCACCAATAATATAAAATAACCTCTATAAAATGTAGTAAAATTTAGGGTTTAAAATTACTTGTAATTTTATGTTATAAATTTATGATTTAATTCTACAACTAGTGTAGATATCTTAAATACATCTATCTAAAAAAATGCCAAGAGATATCAATTACTTCAAATTAGAACCATTTTATTAAATACATATATCTAAAAAAGACGAGAGATATCAATTACTTCACATTAGAACCATTTTATTTAGTACATACATAATTTTGGTTAATTATTTAATTATTTAAGGTTTATATATTTCCCATCAAATTAATTAACAAATCAAATTTAAACTTTTTATTGATTAAATTGACCACTACATTTTTTATATAAATTAATTAAGATTCAAACCTAAAACAGTTTTTTGAATTTTATTTTCTTTGATGCTGGATGATTGCATATTTTTGTTTTACCTATTTATTTTCAAAATATTATGTTTATTATTAAATATTAATATTAAATGGCAAGAGATATTAATTTGAAGTTGGTTAAAAGTGAGGATGCATGAATTCTAAACCTAGTTGAGTAAATTCTAAACTTAATAAACTATAGTGCCATAAATTTATGGTAAATAATGTTTATTATTCCAACAAATGTTTTTTTATGCATACATGATTAACACCATTATTCCAACAAATCATCATGATTAACACCATTATTCCAACAAATCATGAAATTCATACATGTGATTTTCATTGATTCTTAATTTTCCCACTTCTTATTTTTATTTTTGTTGTGATTTTATTTTTAGTTGTTTTCCAAGACTTTCAAACATTTATGTTTTATATATGTTTCAATTATTAATGTTGCATTTGTCTGCTAATATTTTTAAAGTTGTTTTCTTAACACGCCCCTGCCACCATAGTTAGTTACGCCTCTCGGCGTAACAAATTTAAGAAAAAATATAAGAGTTTTTGTTAACACACTCACCTACCACTCTAGTTACGCCTCTCGGCATAACAAATTTAAGAAAAAAAAGTTTTTGTTAACACACTCACGCAATTACAATCCACCCCTTACTGCCATTGTAGAATGCACATTAACAAATTTAAGAAAAAAAGATAAGAGTTTTTGTTAACACACTCACACCATTACACTCCACCCTTACTGCCATTGTAAAATGCCTCTGGGCATCAATAATTATAATTACTTGATAAAAATATAATGATTACAATAATAATATTTCAAAAAAAGAAACAGTAAAATATGAAATAAAATAATGTGTATATGTGATGGCACATGAATCATGAGGAAACAGATCTCTTCCTACTACCTAATAGGGTGCTTCATGCCACTATCACTACCAGAAAAAAGGACAAAACATCGGTTTATTGAGGCTCATAAATCCAAAAAATTGTGATTGGTGAAATACGCATAAATGCTCTACACGTTATTTATAAGAAAGAGGAGTAATTGAGATCGCTTATGGATTTGAAGTCTGTAAATGGTGATATTTTGGTGAGTAGCTATGTTTGAACATGACAGAACATAAAAACTGTGGCAGGAAAGAGCAGACGAAGCTGAAACATCCATCTGTGCATGGGTTTGGGTATGGGTATGGCCTCAGCTCTCACAAGAGGCGGCCGCCGCATATGCCGGCATTACAGGGCATTCACACTCGCATTCCAAAACCAGAGTAACAATGCAGCAATTTCAGCCCCAAAGGGGACTTGGTTAGGGCGTCCATTTTGCTCAGCACCGAGAGAAAGAACAGAGTATTCGGAGTGGAAAAAGTATGCAGGATATGCTGTGCTGCTCGCGGGGTGCGGAGCCGCTACATACTATACATTCCCATATCCTGCAGGAGGAGGAGGGGGAGCGGAAGGAGCAGTTGAAGAGGATGAGCAGCAGATTGTGCCTGTGAGTAACTGGAGCGGAACTCACGAAGTGGAAGTGCAGAGCGAGAATTATTTGCAGCCGGAGAGCTTAGAAGAGCTGGAGAAGATGGTGAGGGAAGCCGATGGTAAAAGAAAGAAGATGCGACCTGTGGGGTCGGGATTATCGCCCAACGGCATAGGGCTGAATGAACAAGGGATGGTGAATTTGGCGCTCATGGATAAGGTGCTGCATGTTGACCTCAACAACAACACAGTGCGCCTGCAGCCCGGTATCACAGTCTCCAAGCTCGTCGATTACCTACGCCCTTATGGCCTCACCTTGCACAACTTTGCTTCCATAAGGGAGCAGCAGATTGGCGGTTTCACTCAGGTAGAATCCATTCTCTCTGTTGAAAATGGTACAGCACTGGAAAAAAACTCAGATTACATTATTGCTGCATATAAATACAATGTTTTATTTTATTGATTTCACTGGGATTCACACTTCATTCAATCAGGGTGTTATTAAAATGAGCTTGTATTAGCTTATAAATCCATTCCCATGAATAACTATCAAACTAATGTTAGCAAGACGGTTGCTGTTGCACCAAAAGATCGACCTGTTAATGCCCGATACAATCGCTAGAGTTAATGAATCCACGGGAGGCCGTTAAGCCTTGTCATGAACCCAAGCGCTGTGTTGCACAACACAAGGAGACCAAGGGCGCACACCTTGTAACAACTAATCCCCAAACTATCTACTTATTCTATTCTCAAGACTAACATTTATTTTATTCATTTATTTACTAACTATTATAATCCAACCTACAATATACTATATAAATATAATATAATCTCTAACATTCTCCCCCTTATTACATTAATTGAGCAAATGATGGAACATTGCATGACTGAACACAACAACTCAATTGGAAATTTGATAAAGTGCCTCCATCAAATCTCCCACTCATCCGGCATACACCGAAATTGATTGCATCAACGAATTTCCTGACTATTGAACTTTGCAAATCCTTTTTACCACATGAGAGAGCATATCTCAAACTCCATGTACAATGAGAGAACAACTCTCCTCCGATAGTCCACCTTCTTCCGAGTGTGTCAAAATCCCTTCTCTAGTGCCTAAACAATAAGAGAACAACTCTCTTCCAAGAGTCTACTTTCCTCCAAAAGTGTCAATATCTCTCCTTTAATGCCGTGGGAATCAAATCCCTCCTTCGGTATACAATAGGAACAAAACCAATGGAGATACACTAACCCCACCTACACTATCCACAAAATAAGTAAGTGCAGATACACTAACTCCATCTGTTTCAAAGGTTACACTATCCACAAATACTGCCAAGCCTCCCTTGCTCCATGAAGGGACACAAATGTGGTGGTTCTTCTCAAACAATCTATCATCTTAGAGTGAGAAGCTAGCTCGAGATGGGGAAATTTGTCTAATCTCTGGTGCCTCCAGCCTCTTCTATGTCATCTTTATGCTTAACTCACTGATGGAGCTTGAGTGACTCCAAAAGCTTTGGCAAGTGTAGCATGGATGATTTTTAGAGTACAAGCATTATATGATGACATGACCATGATTAATAACAAAAGGGAGAGAGTGTCAGATTCCACCGATATTGCACCTGATTACAATGTTCTCCTTATTTCGAACACCAAAAAATATCTCCAATGTTACAAAAAATCAACTCCTTATGATTATGTTTACAAAAATTTGTGTTATCCAAAATAATTGTTAACCTTATACCTTTAAAAGTAAGGAACAATGTGATGTTCTTGTTGTGAAATGGAACTTCTATGTGATTGGTTTATTTTTGCTTTCCAATTTTACCTCAATTCCATTCATACATCAGTCTGATAATATTAGATTTGATTTTATATAGAACTTTCAGAATTGCACAATACCCTTTAGTAAACCAGTAATCACTTAGAAACCGCACAATTTCAATGAGAGTAATAATCAAAGATTGCCACTCAGATGCGAATATATAAATAGATGTGCATTTGTATTAAGTCCCAGTATAATGATACTATTGACATACAGGTTATTCTAGTCAAATTACAATTTCCTGGGTGATCAATATCTTTGACTTACAAATCTTCTTAGCGATGAAGGATTCAGAATGTCGCCAGGTTAGGATAGGCAGTGCACATATAATCTGCAGTGGAGTGTACTCAGGGGTGAAGTGGTGGATTGGGACCCCTTTATCGACTCTGAACTTGCGCCTGAAAATGAACTATCTGGTGCTTGCACCGATGCCTAGGAGGGTGTCGGTGACACCTCCAAGCTTGACCCTATGAGACTTGCGGCAATGACCTCCTGTGGGTGCCGCCCAGCTTCAGGGACTAACAGAATATCAGATAGTTTCTTCTGCCTGCAGAGTGTCTGAAAATATTCACGAGGATCTCCTAGTAACTTGATCAATCTTCTAGACCTTCTAATATACGCCTTAATGCCCTTCAGATGTGGATCTCTTCAGCGCCTCTAGTTTGATTAACAAATATGCGATTGGATACTAGCAAACACTTGGTAAATGAGATTTACTCGAGGAAGTCGGGTAGGGATTTCGTCCTACCTAATAATAATCCTGTTGAGGTTGACGTCTCAAAAGGCCAATAACTTCTTGCAATTGTGAAGACATAAAGTATAATTAAGCATACTCACAAATGACAGATGAATTTCCTTTTATACCTGATCACAATGGAGGAATCAAGGCACGTTGGCTCCAGATTTGAAATTGAGTTGGCGCTCAAAAGGAACCAAAATTAAGTTGGCTTAAAAAAATAAACTTATTATTATTATTATTAAAAATAATAATAATTATAATAGTGTTTAAAAACACTTTTATTAAATTAAAATTAATTTCACCCCAGCAGAGGGGGCATGACAGTCCTCCTACCCCAAATATTGCTTGTCCCCCAGCAATGACAACTCCTGAATCATTGCCCTCTCCATGTCAAGGTAGTGTACCATGGGGTGATGCTGATCGATCTTGGGCACTGCTCCTGTAAATTCAACGAGGAAAAAACTATTCTCTTTAGTAGTAATACTCACTAATCCTGGCTTCCTCATTGCCCTTGCTTCCTTCATGACCTCATTGTCATATGTGTAAGCTTCGGTGTCTTGTGCAAAAACCTCTTCCAAGTCACTGTTGTGGAGTCTACCGGAGAACTTCTAATTTATGACTGTGCTATTCCACGCTGTCCCCACATTAGATCCAGAAAAGTCCTCAACACTTGCTGGTTTAACGCTGTCCAAACATGATACAATCAGCTGCAGCATCTTGACATGGCTGTCATCATGCCTTTCTTTGCTCATAAATAAAGATGGGAACCTCTTTGCATAAATCTCAAGTACCTCTTTGAAGACAAAAAGTGGAGAACACACCTTCCAAAGTTCCATGCAATCAACCTCTGTTGGGTGACTGTCCCAAAGGGGTAGGACAAACTGAAAATGTAGAAAATAGCAGTATGGAGATGGGAGACAACACACATAAAGATCCATGTATTATAGTTCTTACCTCTGAAATTCCAAACAGCCATGTTAGGATGATAATTCTCCCTCAAACTTTCCTTTTTTACCAATATCTCATATGGTGGCCATCTTTGGCGTGCTCCCGTGAACATATTCAAAATGGACCAAACATTATCATAGTGGAGTGTCTTACCTTGAAAGGATTCTTTGATTATCTCCATGCTTTTTTCTCGAACACTCATTTCCATTTTTTTCATTTCAGCCATGCTTGGGGCTCCATTCGTAATGCCTTGGAGTATCAACTCCTTCCCATCTGCTTTGAATTGGAACTCCATTGTTTGGTAGTTTTGCAAAAATCCTCCAAGTGAGTGCAACCATTGCACCCCCAAGACCACATTTGTTTCGCCCAATCTCACCACGTAGAAATCATCCTTAACTTGATACATTCCCAAGGATAAGTTGGGTTGTTGTATTTGCCCCCTACAAGGAATAATGTGGCCATCCGTGAGCATAGCATTGAACCCCTCAAACTCTTCCACATCCAAACCTTTCTTGGAAACCAAATTTGCATCTATGAAATTATGAGTGGCCCCACTATCAATTAGCACTGTCACTTTGTGACCTTGCAAGACTCCCTGAACTCTAAAAGCATGGTACTTGGGTGCTCGGGAAAAGGTAGCAAGGGTGCCTCCCGAATTCATTTCTTCTTTCCCTTCGAACTCTATCTCCTTAGTCATCCTCTTAGGCTCGGTTCTCTCTATCTCTGGATCTTCTTCGGGCTGAACCTCAATGTAGTATATTTTTCCCTTTCCCAAGCATCTATGACCCGGCTCCCATGGCTCTCTATAAGAGAAGCACAACTTCTTCCCTCGAAGCTCATTCTTAGTTTCTTCCTCCTTGTTGGGTTTAGGAGGTAGTGCCAATGGTGAAGGGATATCTTTCTTATGTTGCTCCATGGGTGCATTCTTAGGATTGAGCTTGTTCTTGGTTGTAGTAACCTCCTATCTCAACACCCTTTGAATCGCATCTTGTAGAGATGTAGGCTCAAAGCACTAACCAAACCTTGAAGTGATTCTGTCAATCCCTCAATAAACAAGAACATGGGCCTGCTCTTAGTAACATCCGGCACTATGACTGACACCCTTTGAAATTCTACTACATACTCCTCTACTGAACCACGTTGCTTCAATCGTGTTAGTTCCCTTAAATGCATCTTTGGATTCTTTCTATCGAATCTCTCTATGAGCTTCTATGTAAAATCAACATATGTCACAATATGTAGATGCCCTTGTGTGATAATTCCATGATGCCACCACTCATGAGCAACTCCATCCAATTGAAGAATAGCAAATTTGATAGCTTCATCTTCTGTCATGGGACTAAGTGAGGGTATGTGTGCAATTTTTGAACCCAAGCTCTTGCTGTGACCTCTCCTGAACCATCAAAAGTTGGGAGTGTTAACTTACTCAATCTCTGCTGTAGATCTCTGCTGCCCTGCTACATGGGTTGCCTTCCCCTCGACTCATTCCTAGCATTATATAATTGTATGAAAGGAATATTGCGTTTGACATCTGGATCAATCCTTGAATAATCATCCACGTAGGCATTGACATCATTTGCTGTTGGAATTGACTCCTCTTCTTCTTGGGGTAGCTCCACTCTAGGCAGAAATGTGGGCTGTGTGGGATGTGGTGTTGTTCCAATCGGAGCCCTGCTGTTATTTGTGTTCATTTCAACTCCATTCTGATTTGTATTACTACCCTCTGCTCCATTATTTTGTGCAGGTCTGTTAGAATTATTCATGTTTTGCAGTATTTGGAGAAGTATTTGAGTTGTTTGTTCTTGATTTTTTGCCATTTGTTCCTGTCTCTTTGTGCTCTACTATTGTATTTGCATAAATGCTCTCCAATCATCCCGATCTGCTATCTTCTCCTTACCTCTGCCTCCAATTCTGACTCTTCCCTGTTGTGATTCTGTCTCTAGCTTCTTCCTTTCTCTCTCTAAGGCCCTCTAGTCTCTTTGGCTCAGCTACATACACTAAACAAACCCTCAGATTGGCAGGACAGCCCGCTTTGATACCAATGTGATGTTCTAGTTGTGAAATGGAACTTCTATGTGAGTGGTTTATTTTCGCTTTCCAATTTTACCTCAATTCCATTCATTCATCAGTTTGATAATATTAGATTTGATTTGATATAGAACTTTCATAATTGCACAGTACCCTTTAGTAACTAGTAATCACTCAGAAACCACACAATTTCAATGAGAGTAATAATCAAAGATTGCCACTCAGATACGAATATATAAATAGATATGCATTTGTATTGAGTCCCGGTATGATGATGCTATTGACATACAGGTTATTCCAGTCAAATTACAATTTCTTGGGTGATCAATATCTTTGACTTACAAATCTTCTTAGTGATGAAGGATCTAGAATATCGCCAAGTTAGGATAGGCAATGCACATATAATCTGAAGTGGGGTGTACTCAAGTGTGAAGTGGCGGATTGGAACCCCTTTATCGGCTTTGAACTTGCGCTTGGAAATGAATGTAATGTCCCCTCCTTAACTCTTCAGAGAGTTGATGTTATTAGCCTACTCTAGGGTTCCCATAGGCTAGTAGAGATGGTTAGGGAACCCATCTTGGTCGTTATTCCAGGACTTACTATTTATAGTAAGTCGGACAGGGGGTATCAGGTGGCATTGGCCAATTATTATTTAGCCTGTCAGTTGGAGCATCTAGCACCTGCAATTGGGCTTCGAAGAATAGCCAGGAGATTATATTTCGAAAATATAAGTTAAATTAAATATTTAACTTATATTATTTTCATGTGCTATGTGTACTTTAAGTTATAAAGTAACTTTATTATATTGTACTTTAAGTTATAACTTAAAGTGTGGTGCTAGGAAGAGGGGAAGCGTTCCATGGAGGGATAAGGGGTTATTTTAAATTTAAAACAAAATAATATTCCCTCTCATTCGGGCGTTGGGGGCTTGAGGTAATAAAAGTCATTTTGAAACTTCATTTCAAACTCTCTGTTTTATGATCAACTTTTTTGGAGTAATCTTGGAGCTTTGGCTTTGGGGTTTGTCATGGAGTTTTGCAGGGATGTAGCCCTTTGTGAGACTACCTTCTTCGTGCTTGTGATATAGCATCAGGGAGGGTTTGCTGGGAGCTTCATTCAGAAGTTTCGCTTGTGCTTTCAAGATAATATTTTGATGGGTTTTCACTATGTTATATTCAGACTTCTTGAGCAACTGGAGACAAGGGTTTTAAGAGCAGTTTCTGAGTTTGGGAACAGTTTTTGATGATTAGACTTCATGCATATGCTGGCCGTACAGGGGCAGATTCTGGCCGTACTGCCTGAAGGGTTTTGTTGAATATTTCTTTGTGCTATTACCTCCATTTCATTCGCCATCCCTAGGGACACATGTTGCAGACATAAAGAGCAGATTTAAGACTGATTTGATAGTGATTTGCTGCTGTTTTATCATACAGCCTGGGCCGTACCACTTCAGCCTGACGTGGGTCCTCTCTAGGCTCAAACGCCTACACTTTGAGATTGTTTTAGCTTTGAAAATGGGCACCTAGGGTTTGACTTTCCATTGCAGCTGCTGTTTTGTATGAGAACAGTCGTTTGATTGGGATTTGGAGTGAATTTTTGATGCATAAAGTGCTGGTGCAGCTACATCCATGGAATAAAGTTGAGTTTTTTCATCTGGGTATGTGTTTATAATTCATATTATGCAATTCTGACATCTGGGTCTTTGTTCATTTATGCATTAGGGTTTTAGATTTTTTGGGTTATTGTTGCATGTTTCATATTTTCAATGTACTGGCAAAAAACATTACATGCAAACCAAAAAATCCCTTTTGCAACTTCTGTCTAGTTCTGAAAGACCACTTCCTAATAAAAATAACACTATGAAGAAAATAAAAAAAATTATTACAGACAGGGTTGATCATTACAATGAACTGCTTGGTGCTCGCGTTGATGCCTTGGAGGGTGTCAGTGACACCTCCAAGCTTGACCCTACGAGACTCGTGGCATTGACCTCCTATGGGTGCTCCCCAGCTTCAGGAACTAACGAAATATCAGATAGTTTCTTATGCCTGAAGAGTGTTTGAAAATATTCGCAAGGATCTCCTAGTAACTCGATCAATCTTGTAGACCTTCTAATATGTGCCTTAATGCCCTTCAGATGTGGATCTCTTTAGTGCCTCTAGTTTGATGAATAGATATGCAATTAGATACTAGCGAACACCTGGTAAATGAGATTTACTCAAGGAAGTTAGGTAGGGATTTCGTCCTACCTGACAATAATCCTTCTGAGGTTGACGTCTCAAAAGGCCAATAACTTCTTGCAACTGTGAAGACATAAAGTATAATCAAGCATACTCACAAATGACAGATGAATCTCCTTTTATACCTGATCGCAGTGGAGGAATCAAGGCATGTCGGTTCCAAATTTGAAATTGAGTTGGCGCCCAAAAGGAATCAAAATTGAGTCCGCTTCAAAAAAAAACTTATTACTATTAAAAATAATAATAATTATTATAATAGTGTTTAAAAACACTTTTATTAAATTAAAATTAATTTTATTTCACCCCAGCAGAGGGGACATGACACACAACCTTATCTCTCCTTAAAATAAAATCTTATTTCATAGAAGAAATGCAGCCCATAAGATTGGATCTCCTTTATCCCTACTTCAAATGTTTGCCAATTGAACTATCTATATCATTTTAAAGTGATATAACAGACTCTTTTTTAAAGTAACTTTTGAAATAAATTGTGCAAAATAAATCATAAGCACCTCTTTTACCTTTCATGCCTCTTTCAACTAGTTTCACTTTTATTCACTTTTTATTACATCAAGACAATGACTTATCACTTCAATTAAAGATGGACTCACCCACACACCCAGTAATAATAAACTTTCTTTTAAAGCTTATTGATTACCTCTCTTTAAATTTATTATTCCTTGTAAGACCATATTCACATTGCAAAAACATAACGACTATTCTAAACACCCGTAATCATTAAACTCCAGCAATTCCAAAATATTTTCAGTATGAATAAGTATCTTACTGTTTACTGAACTGTATGTTATGAATGTTGGTGAGAAGAGGAAAAACCCGCAGCTTGATCAAAACTCCATGGAAGATGGAATAGCAAATGCCTCTGATGATGTGGCGCCTCAAACTCCCACAGCCATTGTAAACTTCCAACAGCTCTACTACCTGATAAAACGAAAACAAGGCTTTGATGTGTCTTCAAATACCTTTTGAGAATAGCTAGAAGTATTATGCTTTTCTTATACACTGCAAATGCTTTCTTCTGTGTCACACTTCTCCCACATCGTCTGCTTCTATTGCAATTTATCAACTTGTTTGTTTGGTGTGATGATCTGTCTGCCTTGTGAAGGAAAACTGAACTAGCAATCTAATACACAACTTGCAATTCTTATGTTGAGGTGAACAAAGAAGTATGGTTGTGATAGAACTGGCCAATAATGCCAATGAGGCCAAGTGAATCAAAACAGAAGAAATATGGCAATCATTGCAAACTTCTTCTATGCTTATCGCCTCTCCTGTGATCAAGGTGGGTTATGGTAGGCTTTGTAATGCCCTACATGTTCATGCCTACTTTTATCTGTATGCCTTTGATTGAAGAGAATCGCTGTTCAGAAAATCTAGATGCTTCCACTTTGGTGCAGAGAACTTGAATCAAAGAAAACTAATGTTAATGCCAAAAAATTGAACAATAGAATAGAAAAATTGCAACAGAAACATATATCTCACCCTCCAGGGCTTCTCATGGCTTTGATACCATGTTGAAAATGGTAGAGCACCAAAAAATAAAGAAACCTCAGATTACGTTATTGCTGCACATAAATACAATGTTGATGTCACTAAGATTCACTCCATTCAAGGATGATATTACAATGAACTTGTATTGGCTTATAGAGCCATTCCTGTGAATAACTACCAAACTAACCCCCAAACCAACTACTTACCGGAAAGTTCCCAAACTAACATTTGTTTTATTTATTTATTTACTAACTATTATATCTAACCTACAATATACTGTATAAATATAATATAATCTCCTGCACTCTTAGGGACTGGAAATCTCATGCTCGTTATTAGCTCAAAATTGTTAATGCTATAGGGCTATTACACATATAAACCAAATTATTAATAATATATAATTAATAAGTTTAAAATTGTAACATATATTTTCCATTTATTAATTCATTTAGTGGGGATAATACTTTTTCTGAGGTTTAGATTAGTAAAGGATTATGTCCTGATGTATTTAGGATTTTTGCCCATCTTAAGAATAGAAATAAAGGAAAAACTCTAGAAATGTATCGTTTGTCGTTTTGACATCAATCTAATATAAAGAACAATCATTTATAATCTCTTTTAAGTGTTTTCAACTGGTTTTGCAAGTGTAAATTATTAAGTTAATATTTAGTTATATTTAATAGTCAATATTGTATTCTATTAGATAGTTTCTAATTCTGTTTTAGTTTACAGTGTTTCTATTTCTTTTGCTTTATTAGCTGTAGTTTCCTTTATGCAACTTCTGTAGTCTTTATAGAAACATCTCTTTGTAACTCTATTTAAGAGCATTGCTCTTTGGTAAATAATATATCATTCTGAATATCATTCTGATTTAATTCATTACATGGTATCAGACGCCCAGGTTTGAGCGGGAAAACTATTTGTTTGAATTTTTTAACTTTTCTGGGCTCTTTTTGTACTCTGTATAGGTCGTACGACCCACGGATCTGGTATTTTCGGTTTTTATCTGGTCGCCGTATTTGTGTGCATGGTTTTAAAGGGCGCTTCAAACTTCCAGTGATCACATTTTTTTGTTTTCTCCCTCACATTTGTGAGAGGTCGTGATTTGGTGTATTCTGGAGGTTCTGATCAGAGTGTAAAGATTTTGTCAGGGCTTCAAAATCTGTGGATGCCATTAAAAACTTCCGACAGTTGCGATTTATGGTGTTGGCTTCTGTTCAGCATTTTCTGTTTGGGCGTCGATTTGTTGCAGGCGATTTTTGTAGGGTTTCCATTTACCCGCGTTTTCAAAGACCCTTTTGCGATTTCTGTGACCTTCGTAGTTTTGTTGATTGCGATTTGCATCTGGTTCTTTGTTTTGCTGGCGACGCTTTCCTTTTCCGCGGGTTCTGTGTTTTTTTCTTTTGTGGCAGATTCTTCTTTTGGATTTGGTGAGATTCGTCAGCGTCTCTGAACTCGCAGGGTTTTTGAAATCGTTGTTTGAAGTCGCAACTTAAAGATCTCTGATCGGCGCCCTCCCTGTTTCAGCTCGCGATTTCCCTGTTTCAGCGATTTGGAGGTTTTGGTTTGGTCGCGTTTTGCTCCTGTGTTCACTTGAGGTCGCGTTTTGTCTCTCAAAATCATTGGTCGCCATGCTAAGACCCGACGGTCTCTGCAGCCAGCTCTCACAACAGATCTTCAATAGATCTCTGTCTGTGATTTTTTTGTGACCCAACGCTCAACATTTGTTTTCGGTAGGCCGCCATATTGCTCAACTTCGGATTCCTCAGGATTTGTGCCTCAAAACCCATGCTAGGGTTTGAGTTTTGTTCTTTCTCTATGCTGTCAATCTGCCTTGGTTTTTGTGCCATAAGTTTGTACTCTATTTTTTTGTGCTAGATGGCGTCCTTGCCCAATATCATGTTGGAAGGCAGTTAGAAGTTCAACGAACGTAACTACAACACCTGGAAGCAGCGCATGATGACAATTTTCGAGTATCGGTGCCTTGACCAAATTGTTCTGGGCAAAACTACACATCCTCCAGTGGCGGGTAAAGATCAGGATAAATTCGATGAGCAGAATTGGGAAGCGGTAATGCATATCAAATTATCGGTCACCGACGATCAACTGCCTCAGGTGCAAACAATGACTCCCACTCTTCTTTTTATCAAGTTATTGTTTGTTTAGGTTATTTTACAAAATCTTTGTAGTATATGCATCCTTCAGAATTTTCAAAATCTTTCACTATTGCTTAGTTCATCTCGAGTTTTAGAGAATATATTCTTTCCTGAAATTTTCACTTAAGATGAAATCCTTATAAGAAAATAAAAAAATTGTTTAGATCTCCTAGTGCTTCTGCTAAAGTCAGTAATTTCCTGCTTTGTCTATAATTATTGAACATAATTTTGAAACATAACAACATGGTCTAAAATTAAAAAAAATTGTATTTGAATATGTAATCCTTTTGCAAACTATTAAGAGGTCACGAAATAGTCTAAAATTATTATTATTTTTAAACAAATTTCTGGATTCCTAGATTTTTTTTGGGTGACATTTGATTGATCCTCAAAATATGGCTATGATTCTGATTGTTGGGTTGCTTAGTGCGCACATCATGTGATATGGAGTTTGCTTTTAGAGATAGGGGTATGTTGCAGATTGTTAGGCGAAAAGCACTTGTTTTAACTGATATTGAGACACTAATTGACTATGCCCACCACATGGCAACAAATTATGTACATATCAAGGTTTAGTACAAACACATAGCTACAGGAAAGGTGTTAACAATAGGACAAATTTCTTCTCACTTTAGGATCTTTACACCTTGATCTAAGGACCCAATGTGGCCTTCCAACACCTAGATCTGTTTCCTGTCACCTTAATACTCACAGACCTAATAAATAAAAATCTAAGTTACTGATCCTGATATTGGTTCGGGTTTGGGTTCGCAGGTTCGATTCGCGGGTTCAGTCAATTTTTTTTTTGGATGTGGGTTCATTTTGGGTTCATCCATACAAAAACATATAAAAATAAAAAATATATACATATCTGCAGTAGTAATTAAGTATATATATTTTACTAATATATATATATATATATATATATATATATATTTACTAATATATATAAATAGTAATATATATATATATATATATATAGTAGTAATTATATATCTCTAAAATAAGAAACATATCTAATATCCATTTTTATATATTATAATTTATAAATATATTATGTAGATATTTAAATATAAATAAGAAATAAAAAATCTATTAATATAAATATATTAACATATAAACAAAAGATAAAAAAATATAATTGTATATTAATATATTAATATAATTATATATTATATATTAATATATAAGAAATATAAAAAATACATAAATATAAATATAAATCGTTTATATATATAGAAATAAAAATATATTAATATTAATATCTAAAGACTAATATCCATTTATATAAATATAAACAAAAAATTAAAAATATAATTATATATTAATATATAAAAATAAGAAATATAAAAATACATAAATATAAATATATTAATATGAATATCAATATATTTATATGCATATAAATATAAATATATTAATATGAATATCAATCTATTTATATTCATATAAATATAAATATAAATCCTTTGCTCTATTTATATTTTATATTCATATTAATATAAATATAAATCGAATTTATACCCAGCATGTCGAGCCTCCCTATTTATACCATTGGATTTGGCGATTTGAATAGCATCGTGGGAGTAGAGGCACAAAAATCGCCAACGAGACCAAGAAAAAAATACCCAATCCGTCGGATTCGTCACGGCAACAGAAGAACAAGGGAAAATTCGTCACAAATTTGTTCACCTTCGTATCGATCGAACCCACAGAGCGTTTTTCGAACCCTGTCCGAACTCCCCCCAGAACCGAACCCGGATCGGACCCGCATCTGCAAGTTTGTAGGGCCAAACCGGTAACATAGATAAAAAGTTATTCAATGAACATCAGACATGCTTAGCTTCAAATTAACTATGTTCATTGTATTAGTGTAGTGAGCAAAACATTGAAAGTTATTTTTTTCTTGGAGGAAATGTGTTTTATATTACTTCAAAGCTTTTGAAGTCGCTCAGTTAAAACAAGTGCTAATTAATGCATTGAACAATAGGGACTAATTCATCATGCGACATTTAAGATGAAGAAAGAAGAAGAGAAAATGAAATTCTATAAAATATGAGGGAACAGACTAATTCATTTCTATTATCAGCACGAATGAATTATGCATATGTAGTGAAAACAGAGCTACATAGATCAAGGCTTAGAAATATCAAAATTGCATAAGATGAAAATGTCATTAAAGAAAGATTTCAAAATATTTACCATAATGTGTGAAGGCAAAGTGTTATATTTCACTGATATAAATTGTATCAGAGTAACATGACAATAGATTGATATTAGAACAGTTCATTACAACAATTTTGACAATGAACATATCAGAAGAGGTTAACATAGCTTCTTATTTGACCTAAATAGACATATTGACCTAAGTAGGTCTCAACTTCTTGCACATACACATACTAGAAAACTGCTGCAGGGATCTTGATATCTGGATATTAAGGACAAGGAGGAAATTAACAACAAAGCAAGAAAATAAGAATGCTAAACAATAACAAAAAGCCTTCAGAATACAAGCATATGTGCCATAATGGATCCATTGCTTAAGTGTTGATTTTCAAGTTATAGATCTCATCAACAAGCTTCCCAAACATTAACCTCCTGCTGAGCTGGAAGAATATTTGGATCCTCTGCATTGATGAGGATCGCTTACAGTTACAATGATGCTTCACAAACCAACCTCAAACAACTATTCAAACCACTTACATTGATTTAAAATATTCTATACTCAACGAACTAGGCCAATAACTACGGAATGTAAATAATATTAAGAAGTTGGAGCTCCAACAAAGGGTGCTCATTAATTTGTCCCATATGTCTTAGGTAGCAAGAGCAAGAGACCATACAGTATCTGACCAAGCTTCCAAATCCTTTATCATTTCATCATTGTAGTGGGTGTTTGACTTGAGCCAAGCGTGCATTCACCTTGGTTGTGTAGATGCACCTGCATAGGCCAGTGCCAAATCACATGGTGAAAACTCAAGCTCCATCCATCCAACAGGTTGATGCTCTGCTAGCACCTCAATTGGTATTCTACTTGATTGGTGCTCCTTGAATCAATTCATTAGCACCCTTCCATGGTAAGCAATGCCTTAGTGCATACTTTGCATGACTCACACACATCAAGAATACAAATGGACACATAAGCAAGAAGGCGAACCATTGACTACAACAAAATCTGAATTGTGATCTAACCATTCTTGACTTTAACTGCCTCTCCTATAATTGTATAAATACTTGAACTCATTGTCTAAGGTTGAGGGAGGAGAAAACAATATGAGAATACGTTTCATTCCAACTAGACAAATGAAAATTCCCAATCTTTTTGAACTTTGTAACCATATGTATTGTTCCTGTTCGTTGTGAATAGAAGAGAACTATTCTGGTTTGTTATTGTCTTTGTGAAAGTGTAATG
This sequence comes from Cunninghamia lanceolata, assembly GCA_027924645.1. Lineage (NCBI taxonomy): Eukaryota > Viridiplantae > Streptophyta > Pinopsida > Cupressales > Cupressaceae > Cunninghamia > Cunninghamia lanceolata. The sequence goes on along the minus strand of BSBN01000578.1, from coordinate 6,284,334 downwards.
GTTTGCTATGTTTTATTCTGTTTCATGTTCTTTATAACCTAGTAATCTACTATCAAGGTTATTGTCTTGTTTTTCATGCCTCCATTCTAGGCCCCGTGGTGAAAATCATTGGTATTAGAGCTTATTGCTATCTCCATGCTATTCTTTTTTGGTCGTTACACCAATTAGCAAAGCAAATTCATACCATCTTGTTTTTTTTTTCAACATTCTATGCAAGTTCAGGTAGTTGGTATTGGAGTTCCCACTGCTTTTTCAACATTCATATGCCTGTTAGTGCCCATGCACGATGCCAAAAGTAAGGAACAAAACCCATATCTTTTTCAAACTATGTTGGTGAATGATGCCACAATTGGTTGGATAGTTGATTCCTGGAAGAAGACTTTTCACACTCCTATAGACGTTCCAATTTCAACAACTTGTCAAGAATACTCTAGAGGATCAACACAATGGTTGTTTTGATCAGTTTTGTGAGTTCACAATGCAAGTGGGTCTTGCAATCTCAACTTCCCCATCAACTTTGTATGCTAGTGTGCCATTCAACATCAATGCCCCTTTCAAGTTACAATTCAATCTTGACATCTTAGTTTTCCAAGGCAAGATAGACGCCGAAGCATTGATTGTTTGGATTTAAGAACTTGTTATGAACCCGCATAAACAATAGAAATACTCAAGATAATAGACCAATATACTCAGAAATAGAATAAACCCTTGAGGTAGGGCAACACCATATAATTCTCCTTATTGGAAGAAGCCGCTCCATGCTCTATCTCCAATATGAGATTCAAACACATACTATACTCTTCACATATCCTCTCTTGCCTAAGCCCCACAATATGTAACACTCAACTACCTACAACTACCACTTCCCCATACATATGGAATAAATAATTTTTTTCTAATTAGCTAGTGGGATGACTTACAAAGCATATGCACCCAATATAACTAACTTAAGGAATGTGTGCCACATTTTGGTAATATCATACTTTGAGGTACATTACATTCCATAAACATGAGAAGAAGCCAAATAGTAAAACTGTTGCAAGTCACTACAAACATGATGCCATGCCCTATCATCCAATCATCCATATGTGATCTTCACGGAGGGTTTTGCTTGATTGTACCTATATCCTAACCTTGTTCCATTTTTTTTTGTGCCATTTTGATTCCATTCACCACCATAGTTATTCCTCCTTTGTTTCCATGAATAACCATTGCTTCTTTGATGCCACAGATTCCTATGGTTGCTCGTTTGATTCCATGTAGATCCATAGTGATTGGTCCTGTGATTCCATAAATGTCCATAGTTAGTGCTTCCCTGATATGTAGTACCATTCTTCCATGATTGTTGCCTCTCACAATGATGCAAATGTCTATTTGTTGTACCCTTTTCTATTAACTTTGGAACCTTCTTTGATACATTTGATTCTTCAACCTTTTTTACCACTTGTTTTTGTTTTGCTTGAATGAAAATTGTTAGGTAATATAGACAATTTCCTATATTAACCCTATGAGAAGAGATGTCACAAGTTATCTGATCTATACAAATTCCAGCATAAACCACACATAACAAGAATGAAAGAAAGAACAACCACACAAGAGAGAGAGATCAATATACCTTGGGAAAATCTTTTGGGAAAAACCCAGCCTCCAAAGAACCAAAACTAATGTATTTCCAGCAACAAAACAATTACAATACGATATTACACTCTGAGTCTGAACATGGAGATCAATACTCTCAACCAAGGAGGAAACCAAACAAGATATGACCTTTTACAGTAGTGAACAAGCATTGTTGCTATCCCCATACAACCGATCCAAGAACAAATGAGAGCTGCATGTCCCAATCTTTGCTCCTCAAGATCTCAACAAGCAACTCAAGCCTCTAGGTTCTTAGACCAAGCTCTACTCACAACGAGCAAGTACAAGATAATGAATAACCTTCATCACAAGCCTTCTATTAATGGGCAAGAGAGTAACAAGCAATGGAAAACTGCCTTAAAACTTTCTAAATACCTTTGCCACCATTTTTTAATGCACGTAAGCAAAAATAATCAATGCACAAGCATCTCCAAGGTGAGCGCCCAAGTATGCCACCAAGACAAGTGACAACATGTTCTCCAAGACATCAATATTACTCCCTCCAAGCCTAGGGCCAAGTTTGACTTGCACATGTGACCCAAGCGTCTAATGCTTTTATTTTTAACAATATTGTATGCATTTTATAGTGATCTCCAACCATTAAATGCATTCCTCCAATGAGCTCGATAAACCATGTGCTCACTAATCCTTGACCTCTCAAATATAATGCATTTCCCCCAACGTGCTCCCTCACGGTAGGTGGGTTGGCTTGGACTCAGGGTTTGCTCCCTCGAGGCCCGGGTTCGACTCCCTCCGGACTCACTTGATGCGTGTGGCTAGCGAGCGGTTGCACTCATCCCCAGAGGACTAGTCTCGCCTCTGCTCGCCCCCTCCCAAACCCCAACTTGGCAGTCTGTAAGACCAAGGTAAGGCGAGGGGGGCCGCTGGGCAGAGTCGCGGGGACACCTCTGAGTTACAAAAAAAAAAAAAAAAGCATTTCCCCCAACGTGCTACTCGCATTAAATGCATTTGCAATATTACACACAACAATCCCCTAGGAAGATATTGAATTCTCCCATAGTGTGGGACCACACATAGACATGGACCAGAACTTTACAAAATATCAAATTTCTATGCAGGTATGCAACACCTTGTTACATAAATTATGAAGGATCTATATTGAATATAATCTGAATGATTACAATGAGAGCGAATGCTCATTTTATAGAGAAGATGCATACTAAAAAAAGAAGACCAGCTTGCATAAAGCAGAAAGCTGAAGCTAACAAAGCAACGTTGATAAGATCTAAACTAAAGATTGAAAAGCAAAAGCAAAAGATTGATCATTATCTACATGTTATCTTAATACACCTTATACCAACATTCTCCCATTTGTCATATACATTGCATAAGGGGCTAAACTTGTAAAGGGCCAACCATAGACAAAATAAGCTCGCCACAAAGGTAAAACATCCCCATAACTATCCTGCATCATTTGCACTTCTTTGTGCTCACATGCTTCACCAAAGCAACTACAACATCTAGAGCTACACATCAATATGCTTTGTTTTCACATGAAAAGTAGGGTTCTTTGCCTCATTGGTGACCCTTTGACCGTCACACTGAATCCTGCTTCTAACCTGATATCCAAACATGCTCCCCTGTCAAATTTCCTCGTAATAGGCTTGAGAAGCTACCATATACACTTGCCATATACTCTACCTCTGAAAGTGTAGTTGAAAGAGCAACCATAGCCTACATCTCGTTCATCTGATCAATCACACCACAGAACAAGGTAAACACATACCCACAATGGACATTTTCATATCCACATATTTTGCCCACAAAATCCACGAATCCTTGTATATCCATTGACCTGCTCAATGCCTGTCCTCCCCTATAGCAAATTGAACACTCAGACGTGTCTCAAAGATACTTGAAGACCCTCAACACTGCAAGTCCAATACTGTTTCTCCAGAATGGACGCATATACCTTCTTAGGACTCCCACAACTTGGGGGCAATGTTCAGTTTGGTTGAAATTGTAGCAGACTACCAATTACATTCACATAAATGACATGGCTCATATCCTCTATCTCCTCCAGTGTAAAAGAACACTGCAAACCATGCCCTTCATACAACACTAACAAACTGCTCTAGTTGTGTACCATAGATTTCCTTCTCCAAATTCCCAAAAAACACTCTCCACATCTAATCATTTAACTCTAAGGTCAAACACAACAACAACAGATAACTTTTTTTGAAAGATGTGAGCTTCTTAACTGGAAAGAAGATCTCACCAACATCCATTCCCACATCTAGGGAATCAACCCTTAGCCACTAACTATGATATAGACTTTGCAAAATCCATCATTAGAATTGACTTCACAACTCAAGACCCATAGAAGACAAAGCAAAACTAGAATGCATCTGAAAACCAGGTGGGCTATACCTATCAGGTTGTGTTTTGTGTCAAGTGGACCTCCTTGAAAGCGGGGTATGAGATTGTTCCTCTTCTTGTGGTGTTCCTAGAACTTTTTACTCGAAATTGATGTATTCTTGAGGCCCAATGACCTAATTTTGGTCACTCGTGGACTCTAATATACTTATCTTATCCTATCTCTTTGAACAATCTCCTTATTAGGTCGATTCTAAACTCACCTCCAGCTCCAGGCATAGGCTCCTTGGTCTTCCTTCCGAAACTTGTAGAGTGACTTATTCCATTCCAACACTTGATCTCCAACAACCAGAAAATCTATAGCCTCACCTCAATCTATCTAGCAATAACAAGTACACCTCCAATCATCTCATGCCTAACCGAACTTCAACTACGACACCACAATTTCTAGGAGTGTCACTTTCCAAGGCAAAATGATCACCCTACTCACACTAGAAGATTAACCCCGAATCATAGCCAATGCTTCCATTGCATGATTAGTCTAGACTCTAGGAACTACCTTATGGCTCCATAATTTGCATCCTCATAATACAAGATCTTTTTGTCTCCAACTGATAGATCTGTTCAAAAGCAACTATATCATGTGAAATTGTACTTGCAATCTAGAGTCCACCAAGGCACAATAATACACGTCCTCAATACTTGAAAATCATTTGTCAAACCAACAAATCCACATCATTGCCAAAACTCCCACCAAGAGTGTTTAGGGCTACCCATGGCATTGTGATAAACATCCCTGTGGCAGATTCCCAACCCTGTCATGCCAAAATTTCCACTATGCACATAAGCTTCCCATGGCATCATGGTCACCATCATCAAGCTAGAAGAAAATCTGTCATAACCATGTACGTGTACAAAAGCTCCCATGAATTTCGATTCAAAGCCTCTCAGGACAGCATAGTCCATGTCCTCAAAACTAGAAGACATCCCTTCTTTCTTCCTACGAGGTCTTCAAAAAACCTTCTAAATCATCCATCTCCTTGCCTCTCAGCTCCTCAACATGTCGATGCGCAATGACGGCCAAATGTCAACAAACCAGAATCTACAACTCCATGGCATCCAAACAGTCTACAACAAATATCTGAGATGCTAAAAAAATACCAGCAACTCTTCACCACCACTATCATGGCAGATCTCTTGTTGCACACACACGACACCAACATTTTGCTGATAACTGAGTAACTGGTTTGAGTCAACCTGGGGTAAATGTAACTTGGGAATTTCCGGATTCAAATGCCTTTATAGTCCAAGATGTTGACATAATCAGAATCGATAAAGATATCAGGTCTGAGGTTTAGAGCCAGATTGAATAAGTGTCCTTAGATCTGCTCAAGGTCTCATATAAAATGCTCTTTTTGGTTGCTTGGGCATCTGATCACCCATATAATGCAATATAACTGGAATGAATAAAGTAATTGTGTTTGCTGGGTTCTAAAGGCGCGATGTAGCTGGATTAATAGTCAATTGGACTATTGGCTCCTTTGGATGAATAAATTTTCATCTCAAACCATAAATGGCCGATAATGCGACTAACCTGCATTGGATAACTCAAGTTCAGTCCATGACCAAAGTTTATCATTGTATCAGGTACTTGGAAGGATGAAGTCATGATTGATGTGGTATAGTGCCTGATAATGGCAGTTAATTTGAGTTAGGTAAACTTGGGTAAGTTGAAACCTGGGTTAGTTGATTTCTGTGCTATAATGAAGCCAAGGATTAACAATTCAGTTTAAAGCAAACCAACCTAAAGACCCAATGTAAAATACTTGTCCTTTATAATTTGGTGTCTTACCAAAGGAGTTTCTGAGTACCAGGGATAGTGATGGATGTCTCAGTCCTGCCAATTTAATATACTTGGACCTTGATGTTAGTTGAAAGCATGTCTGCGATGCACAAGAAAACAGGTGACAATGGGAACTTTTGGGATCTGCATCGCAGCCAAAGGTGCTCTGATGCCATGGGAATTATGAAATCAATCTTTGTGATGAATATGCTTGAGGTAATTGAAAATATCCAAAGTAATTACTGCTAGTTAAATCCAAGATAAATAGTTCAAAAAAGAAAAGTCTTAAGTTTTGGGTAGTTTTCTGGTATCACGGAAGGGGTGCTACAGGTACACAACTTGCTCACAGCTCCTCTTTCCACCCTTGGATGGACAAGTGCAGGTGGTTAGTAAATGTTGTGAGGGCTATCTTCATTGCTTTGCATTAGATAAACAAGTATAATAGGCTCACAGATTAACAACTTGACACTAGTAGCATGGACAGCCAAGATGTCAACATTCGTGGCATTCTATGGGTATCTATCCCCATCTATCCTATTTTCAGTGAGAATTCAGCTCCAAGTTTGTACAGTAGAAGAGCATATTCAACATCAACATGATTTTCTTTTGACTCTCAAAAGAAAATTTTACTTTGATATAAAATAAGATGAAGTAGCAGGCTGATCAGCATAGAAGTGAAAGGCATTTTGAAGTAGGTGATTGGGTGTTTCTAAAGTTGCAGCCATACAAGCAAATGTAACTTAAGCAACAAAAGAAGGGTAAGTTGGCACCCAAATATTTGGTCCTTGTAAGGTGATCCAATGGATTGGGAGTGTAGCATAAAATTGGAGCTGCTACCATCTGTACAAATGCACCCAATCTTTCACGTGACCTGTTTGAAGAAGGCCATCGGAGATAAAATTCCAGTTCAGACAGCGCTGGATGAAGGAAAAATCATTTTGGAACCGAAGGCCATCATTCAGAAAAGGAGCAAGCAGTTGTAGATTAGGACAATGGAAGAACTTACTGCATTAAGATGCTAGCTGGGAAGATGAAGGATTCATTCAGAAGTACCCACAACTAAGCGTTGAGGATAACACTTCTTTGGGGGGGAGCGGGAGGTGGGCATGTTATGCCTTTAATCCATTTGATGTATTGGGATATGTGATGGCTGGCTAGGGCATACGTAATCTTTGACTTAATTATTTGCTAGGTTCTAGATTTAATAATTGTAGTGGTAGTCAGCTTGATTGGGATTAAGGGATCACTATCGCCCAATGATACTATATAGAGGAGGTAGTGAATAGATGTTAATCATCATATTGCAAATTTTGTTCTTTCTGCATGTTATGTGGTGGTCCTCTGTGTGTGCATTTATTCTTCTTTTCTGTCATTGCTATCTTTTGGATTTGTTATGAATATCGATACTGTTTTGCTTCTGTGATAAGTAATTTCATTACATGCTAAGTAATACAAATGCTGCTATTTTGGAGGTTGCTATGAGGATTGATGCCCAAAGCATGGACAAAGAACTGCATGATAATCTCATGAAACTACTTATTAATTGTCTTTATCAGCAGTCTGAATGCATCTAACACTTGCAAAAAGGACAGTCCAGGCTCGCATATTGCCTTTTTTATCTGACACTTAATATTAAGAATCTGCAATGTAGAGCCCAGACAATTAACAACATCGTCACATCAGAGAAGCAAAAGCATCATATGGCTGAAATGATGCAGAACACTCATGCCAAGAGACAGGCCATGGCCCCTCAAAACCGACCTTGAACCAGCAACTGTACAAGGGCAGTTGCTCTCAAAATCTCTTCAAGCTATCTTCTAGAACAACAAACCTTGTATGGTTAGCTGTCACCTGAAAGGAGGAAAATCACACAATGGATGCCAACTTGCCAAGGGGATCCGGTGCTTGAGTACTATCTTGAAGTTTCTTTGTTGTCTTTGCAGACTATGTTTTCTATATCTACTGAAAAATGCTGTTGTAATCAGAAGGCTCTCCTTGTTTGTATCTAAACTATATTTTTTCTTTAATTTTTCATGAATCATGGTAGAATTGCTTCTCACTCAGATTTTGTAACGGCTTTGTATTTTGCTGCCTTTTTGACCTCTAATCCCTTTTCCTCTGATTAAGGATTATGGCTTTTTGTACAAGGCTCTTTTATATAAAAATACAATCATCTATCAATTTAATAAAAGGGGGTTTGAACAATTGAAGGTTGCAATTTTTTCCTGTTGGATGTCTAGTTGTGTTCTATGAACTTCTTGGGTAAATCTCCAAGAACAAGTTGCTTCAACTTTATCAGAAAAAGTTGCATTTTGTTGATATTAAAACATTTTGTTGATATTAAAACATATTGATATTACACAATGAGATAAATTTACATGAGAGCAAAGCTCTTTAAATAGATACAGAGAGATGTTTCTATAAAGAAACGACAGCTAATAAAGCAAGACAAATAGAAACATTCTAAGCTAAAACAGAAATAGAAATAATCTAATAAGATGACCATTAATATTACAACTAATATTTTAATACCCTCCCTTAATGGTCATCGTACAAACAAAAATTAATTCAACCCATAAGCATATGGTGTGCTGGTCCTATAAAATGCAGACTCCTCAGTACACTCTGCCACTTGAGCACTTTGCTGAGACTTTTCCTGGTTGGACTTCTCATCGGCCAACCGCTTTCTGCAAAACTTCTTGATATGACCAATCTTTCCAAAAGATGCCAAAGATGCCATCCCTCCCGTTTTCCAAAGCACAAAAAACGAGGTAACACGGTGAACAACTGGGACAAACCCTGGACAATCAGCTGGCACAAACCCTGGACGATCAGCTGGCACAACTCACGATTTTTCAAAAATCGTCTAAAAAGAGGCTCAGAAATTGTAAGATTTTTCAAAAAAACCTTCGAAAACTCTAAAAAAGTAAGATTTTTTTAGAAAAAACTCAAAAAACTTAAGCAAAATTTTTATAGAAAAAATTTCAAAAACTCTTTTAGCAAATTTTTTTTAGAAAAAATTTCGAAAAACTCTTTGCAGAAATTTTGATTTTTCCCAGAAAAATTCTGTCAAAACTGGCTCAAAAAAGTAATCCTTCTCATTGCCATGAAATCACGATTATTACAAAATCGCCCAAAAACATTGATGTTGCACACCCACGAACTCAGAAAATCAGATCTGCAACTTCCAATGAACCCGTCAAACAGAAACACTGTAGACACACGAGTTTGAGGCACGCATCTCGAAAAACAAAAAAAGTACCCATAGATCTGCAGAGGTGCAAACAAAATACACTGATCCCGAGGTAAAAAGCTCCAGATGGTACGAAACCCGAGACAGGGTCCTAGTACAAATCCCGAGGTGCAAATGCCAAGGAGAAATAAACGATCTTCAAAGAAAAAAAAAAGGACGGAAAGGAGCTGTTGGGTGCTCAAAACAAAGGCAGCGACCCTTAGAAAAGACTCGGATGCCAGAAAAAGCGTTCGCTTTAACCCATGTTCAAGGAAAAAAGCACACGATTTTGCAAAGTGCCAATGGAAACCATGAACACGCGAAACAAGAAACTTCAAAAACAAGAAACCTCGACCTTTGAAACGCGAGTAGAAAAAGATGCGATCAAAAAGGAAAATGCCCATTCCGATTAGAAAAAGCCCGCCCAAAGAAGAAATCGTGACTAGGAGTAAAAAGCGATCTCAAACACAACAACAACGATCAAAAACCAGTCAACAAACTTTGCAGAGGTATCCAGCGAATAGGGAACGCATCCCTTCAACAAAAAATGCGTCTAGAAAACACAGATTGCGACCAAAAGAGAAAATCATGAGCAAATTAAAAACACGAACTGAGGCTGCGATTAGAAGAACGCCAAAGAAAACCGCCGGAAAACCCATGACTCCAAATCACTTCCCGACACAGGAAAAGAACCAAAATCGTGATCAGAAGGGCAAAGTTGCCTAGGGTAAAACAATGCCCATAAGAAGACGAACTAGAGAGCAGGGGAGCCATTCGCACGACCGTCGTACGATAGGACGGACGTGTACGGAAAACACAGGAAAAAAAATCAAAGATCGGTTTCCCGCTCTGATACCATGTTAATATTAAAACATATTGATAATACACAATGAAATAAATTTACATGAGAGCAAAGCTCTTTAAATAGATACAGAGATGTTTCTATAAAGAAACGACAGCTAATAAAGCAAGACAAATAGAAACATTCTAAGCTAAAACAGAAATAGAAATAATCTAATAAGATGACCATTAATATTACAACTAATATTTTAATACATTTTTTGTTAAAAACGAATATCTTTACTAACAATATTCTTTTTGTTGGTAACTTGGTGGTGTTGTTAGATTCTAAGCTATAGCCAAGAAAAAGAGTTTGTTTTAACTTTTGCCTTCAAGTTTATGTCTAGTGTCATTAGGACTGTGAACATACATTCTGCAGTTAAAAACTCTTATTTCTGATGTATGGTGCTCATCTTGACCAGGCTTCTTTAGGGGTCATGTTTATCACTGCTTTGGTAGGACTTATATTGAGCAAGAAAATGGCATTGTGCATAGCTTCAGCCCAAAATTCATGGCCTAAGTTGGACCCTCGAACACATAATGAGCTATTTAAATGATTGACCCGTTTTTCCTCTCTGCAATATTGTTTTGCTATAGTGGGTCAGTTGTTTTAGACATTCTAATATGGTTGCTTGTTGCCAGAAAATTTGGAATTTGTTTGATATGAGTTCTTCCATTTTATTTGTTTGGAGAGTACCATTATAACTCTACTAAATCTTTAAACTTTCAAAAACATTCGAATGCTTGTAGCTTGTATTTCAGAAGATATGCCCAAAAATTTCTGGAATTATGATGAATGAAGGTTATGAAATATTTTTCTTCACTTAAATTTTTTGTTCTTGGCAGACCACAAAGATCATTGTTAATGAGATATAATGTTGGGAATGAGATCAAGTATATAGTTACTTAACATCATTATCTTTTAACTTTGTCAAATGACTGGTTTGATAGACAAAACTTTCTTCAATCTTCCACAAACCTTGAACTGTGCTTTTCTTGTTCCAGAGATGACCAATTCTCTTTTGCAATAACTGATTTTCTGACTGGTTTGACAGACATTGTTAATGAGATATATTGTTGGGAATGAGATCAAGTATATAGTTACTTAACATCATTATCTTTTAACTTTGTCAAATGACTGGTTTGACAGACAAAACTTTCTTCAATCTTCCACAAACCTTGAACTGTGCTTTTCTTGTTCCAGAGATGACCAATTCTCTTTTGCAATAACTGATTTTTTGATATGAGTTCTTCCATTTTATTTGTTTGGAGAGTACCATTATTACTCTACTAAATCTTTAAACTTTCAAAAACATTCGAATGCTTGTAGCTTGTATTTCAGAAGATATGCCCAAAAATTTCTGGAATTATGATGAATGAAGGTTATGAAATATTTTTCTTCACTTAAATTTTTTGTTCTTGGCAGACCACAAAGATCATTGTTAATGAGATATATTGTTGGGAATGAGATCAAGTATATAGTTACTTAACATCATTATCTTTTAACTTTGTCAAATGACTGGTTTGACAGACAAAACTTTCTTCAATCTTCCACAAACCTTGAACTGTGCTTTTCTTGTTCCAGAGATGACCAATTCTCTTTTGCAATAACTGATTTTCTGACTGGTTTGACAGACATTGTTAATGAGATATGTTGTTGGGAATGAGATCAAGTATATAGTTACTTAACATCATTATCTTTTAACTTTGTCAAATGACTGGTTTGACAGACAAAACTTTCTTCAATCTTCCACAAACCTTGAACTGTGCTTTTCTTGTTCCAGAGATGACCAATTCTCTTTTGCAATAAATAATTTTTTGATACGAGTTCTTCCATTTTATTTGTTTGGAAAGTACCATTATAACTCTACTAAATCTTTAAACTTTCAAAAACATTCGAATGCTTGTAGCTTGTATTTCAGAAGATATGCCCAAAAATTTCTGGAATTATGATGAATGAAGGTTATGAAATATTTTTCTTCACTTAAATTTTTTGTTCTTGGCAGACCACAAAGATCATTGTTAATGAGATATATTGTTGGGAATGAGATCAAGTATATAGTTACTTAACGTCATTATCTTTTAACTTTGTCAAATGACTGGTTTGACAGACAAAACTTTCTTCAATCTTCCACAAACCTTGAACTGTGCTTTTCTTGTTCCAGAGATGACCAATTCTCTTTTGCAATAACTGATTTTCTGACTTGTCACTGGAAAGGAAGGCAATTTCATTTGCTGCAATGCCTTCAAATTGATAGTGATTGTTTTAATACCTTGTGCCAGGACTTCATGATTACTAGACCCCCTGCAATGTAGGATCAGAAAACATAGAGTTACACCATGATTGCACACAAATAAGAATAATTATATATTATCAAATATGTGGGGATGATATGTACATTGAGAAAGGCTTATAAAACCATTCCTTTCAACCACCTTTTCAACCTCTTAAGTAGCCACCACTCAAACTACCATACTTGACAACAACAATATTAATAGACTACTAACATTACATACTACAAACTAGCATAACATAAACTAACACATAGAACTAATATAAGAACTTAGATTATAAATTTATAACATAATCTGTAATGAGCACCCCAGTTTTTTTTTTGAAATTCCACACAGAGAGAAAGATGCAATGGTTAAGTTCTTCCACACTCTTCTAATCACCTAGATCCCTATGCGGGCAAGGTGAGAGCATACAAGTGCTTCTGAGTTAGCATTCAAAATCAACATGCAATAATAACAACTTCCACTTATTTAGTGGGCATCCGCTTATGCAACGGGCATCCACTTAATCGTGGGAATCACCACTTATTTAGTGGGGGAAAACTGAAAGTAAAATTAGGCACATCCACTTATTCAGCGGGAAGCCATTAACAATTAAACCACTTATTCAGTGGGGTGAGAAATGAGCAGAAAATAACTACTCCACTGGCGGTTATACCATCCAGGGTTACATTTACAGATTTATTGCAACATATAAAGGAAATATAAGAGTTAGGGCATGCTGCAATATTTTATTAATTCTGATCAGAATTGAAATAAACTGTTGTAGCATTAAAAATCAGAATATGAGGAGTTGAGAAGTCACCAAACATCACCCTGAAGTATACCCATGAAGCTTTGTTGCTGATTATGGATGTAATGAAGCTCAAACATTGAAAATACACCTTTGAAAGCACTCTAATAGCAAAATACTCAGGTCTGATACAAAACCTAGCAAACTAGAAATACATAGAAATACTTCTCGCAACCCCAAAACTTGTAATATCCCTTGCTATTTCGGACCTTATATTGCTGATTTGAACCTCAAGGAATATTGTCAAACACTTCTGATGTAAACCCAATGCTTGCTGGTCTGTGTTTTCAGTCTGATATTTTTGTTTGATAATGATAGCTGAGTACTCTAAATGCTCATAAATCCAAACTGTAATGTCTAAGCATTAATCTAAATGCATATATGATTTCTTTTTTTGTTATTTTCGATGCATATACATGAAAATTAGACAAGAAATGCACACCTACAGCCAATTGGCATTTTGTCAAACAATTGGCATGCAATTACTATGCTGATCATGTATGCTATTAGATGGACATTTCGTCAGACAAATGGTATGCAACATACATCTCCTTTATTGATTTCATTCCCAAGTACAATGTTGCTATGAATTTGCCAAGATTAATTGGCTTACAATGATGACTACAGCAATGCCAAATCTGATTCTGAGTTATCACTTACAGCAGCAAAATTAAATGCCTAAGATGACAATGCAAACTACTAATAGTTGTAAGAAGAACCTGATAATAGTGACGCCCAATGATGCTGAAGGAGAATAAACTAATATCCAAGGAAAGGAGTTCCGTCCAATCCCAATGTGAAAGCTTCTCCCAGCTGCCCTGTTCACGCTGGGACTATAGTGTTACTGTAGCGCTACTGTAGCAAATCATTGTAGCGCGCATTGTAGCGTCACTGTAGTGCGACACTGTAGCGTACTATAGCAAATCACTGTAGCGCACTATTCATGTCACTGTAGCGGCACTATTCACAGCACTGTAGCAGCCAATAGAAAAAACTTCTGATATGCAAATTAATTCCTCCAAACCCTTGGTTAATACTGCAGATTTAAGCACAAATGAAAAGACTGAAGTATCCCTTCCAATTCGCAACCCTTCGGAGGATATTTCACCACCTCAGTTATGCTAATCTATGGGAGTTTCCGTTCCCAAAGACCAAATATGCAGAAACCCTTGGCTCCACAAAACTCATCAAATGCAAATGTCAATAATCGGATGTTTGGAAGCTTGCCTTGCCCCTTCTTTTATACATTTTTTAATCCCACTTCAAGAGGCTTCTAGAAAAATCTTATTATTTCATTTTAGTGACTTTAATGATATAATATTAATTTTAAGTCACTATATTAAATTAATTAAATATAAGGTTACCTTTTGATTAAAAATTAAGTAATAACCTTATAAAATAATTAATTTAATAATATCTCCCTTATTCTGTAAATTAGCCTTCGGGAGATAAAGGCTAAGTCACTCATCATGAAAGTCACCTAGGAAGGGGACATTACAAAACTCTTCACACACCACAACTCACCCCAAAACTTTGCACAAAATACTCCAAAAATATCACTGAAAAACATTTCAAATCTTCACACATCAAAATACATCAAAACTATTCAACCCAAAATCTCTGCATGATGATTCCATTGAAGCTCCTTGTGATTTCTGAATAAAATCACCAGATATCCAATTAGGGTTGATCTTCCACAACCGAAACCAGATGATAAGTTGAGGCTAAACAACCCCAAGAAGAAACTCTACTCAACAACACAAGTTTTCAGAAGAAATGAAAATATATTCAATAGCATTAACCTCCAAATGAGCCCAAGACCCCTTTATAAAGACACTTTTAGGGCAACAAGAGGAAATAAAAATAATAATTTCACTTTTCTTTTAATTTCCTCTTCACATAAAAATAACCTTTTTAATTGTCACTTTATGTCTCCCTTGCCTAACATTCCTTTTATGTGAGCATCAAATAATACTTTTCAACACCTTTCTAAAGAGCTATTACACTTAAGTTATCTTTTAATATTTTCTATCCTTAGACAACTTAAGTGAATAAATAATTAAATAACTCAATAATATGCCCAAGTTGCGGAAAATATCCAAATGATATAGTTTTGCAATTCTAATCATACCAACATGATACTAAAGACTTGGAATGAAAATCGGAGGCCGTCGGGTGACTGTCTAAAAAAGCATGTTTCTCCAAGAAAGTTGGAGAGCACCCGAGAGGTTAGAACTGAATTTCAAAAGCATCTATGAACTCCAAATGACTAGCTGAACTAAAAAACATGAACAATTTCTCTATAAGACTGAGCCACGACCACTCCAAGAATGTTGGAGTTCTTCCAAACATGACAAATAGCCTTCGGGAGACTAGGAACAAGCATAATGCGCACAAAAAGTCTATGCACCAAAAAGGGGACATTACATAATCTATATTTCTAACTTCTAACACTAAAATTGGACGCTAACCACAAAAACAACCTTTGGATCTTAATATCCAACATACAATGCATTACCATGCTGTATGCTTATCCCATCTATACAGAAACGATGTCTTCTAGTCTGATGCCATTCAACATAAAAATACTTTCCAAACAAATGAATTCAACGTTAGAAAAGTTTGGTCCACAAGACCAGATTTAAGTCATAAAAGATAAGATGCCCTGATTCCAAGAACCAAGATATATTTACTACAAAAAAAGGACCGGGCCACTTAAAGTTTAAGCTCTATTTGTCATCAAATATTATATTTATGCTTGCTAGATGTTTGTTTATTCCTCTTAAAGTTTTGCTTATCAGTGGCGTGCTGATTACAAGGCCAAAAAAGCACTAACCTCCAAGGACAACTGTATGCTCCTCTGTCTCCCGCTGCTAGGAGAAGAAAAACTGCAGCCTTTTAGGCAGAAATATGGATACCAAAGATTAATAGTTTTCTGTCAAGTCGGAATGAATTCTGCTGATAAATTCCATAACAAATATTCAACTTCTTTCTAGTCGGCTATAAATTTGTTGAGTTACTGAAACCTGCTGCAGAATGGTTGAATTTGTTAAACTCTAAAATATTTAAATATCTGGAATGTTAAATTTTAAAATACCTTGTTTCTGTTGAATTGTCAAAAATTTGGGCTTTTGTTCTGAGGGACCAGTCTCTGCACGAACATATGTATTGTATGGTCTATGATCATTATGTTCTGCAGAGAGGTTCTTGTTTAAAATTGACATAGTTTGTGATAAAAAATATCAATCTTCTGGATTATTTGGATGTCTTAAAAAATATCTATTGTCTGAATTATTTTGGTCTTTCTTGAAAAATATCTGTCTTCTGAATCATTTTGGTAAGTCTCGAGTATTCAAAAAAATGGTTGTCTTCTGGAGGTATGTACCATGCCTTATCTTATAGTGTTGTCTTTTTATGCAAAGAACAAAACTACTCGTTGCATCACCTAGATGCAATGAGTGCTAAGTGGAGAGATGGGTTTTTGTGAACCACTGACTATTCATGAAATATGGGTTGATGTAGATTGACTCAAGATTACGCAACTGGATCCCAAAAAATCATCACATAATTTAATACACCGTGGAAACACTACTTATATAAAAAAGAACAAAACCAAATAACATATGGCAGTCTCAACAGCACTGGTACCTGGTTTGGGGTTTTGTGAATGATAAAATGCCTACATGGCATTTCCACACAGCACCATAGATTTCATTATTTTCCAACCATATTCTAAATCTGTGCCAGTTTCTTAGTTTTTAATTAAAAGGGGTAAAGATAGATTTTGAAGGGAACTGGGAACCCTGTTACAGACAGCAAAACGTCAGCAAACCCAATGCTGACCCACAGTGAAAAAGCAGCAACGCTGCAACAGGAAGCAGCAGTTTAAAAGCAGACAACTAAAAACTGCAATACAATACAACAATACAAAGGACTCACAGTGGCCTAAAGCCGAAGTGTTCCAACAAGCATTGAGTCTTCCCTTCGACATTCTCCGACAAGCCTTTGAGGCTGTTTTGAACCTGGTCCGTACCACCATCATCCAAGATCGACTGATGAGAACTTTTCATCTTCCTGCTTGAGAGCTCGACCACCTTAGGAGGAGTGAATCCAACAAGCGAACCCATGGGCATACTCTGAAGTCCACGTTTCCAGGACCTTAGTTTGCCTACACCACTTAGGAAGAATTAATTGTAGACATCTGAATCTAAAATTGACAAAAGAAATGTGAAAAAAAAACTCTCTGCTAGAGATATAACATTTTTTAGATTCTGGGCTTAACAGAAGTTTAAATCTGACATAATGTATGCATGCCAGTCTTTCTAGGACAAATGATTTTCTGTGTATTCTGGATTCCCAACATTTACAATTTTCAAGGAGTTAATGTCTGTCTGGATAAAATATTTAGAAAAGTCAAATTTTCTGGCTGATTCAATCCAGAGATTGGCGTGTACTGTGGGATGCCAATGAATATCTCTACAATAACCAGTGTGCATAGCTTGTGTCATATCTTTCTTACTTCGCTATGTTGTGGACAAACAATTCTGCTAATTACTGGCATCTATATTTTCATAAATTTGTGAAATCTCTGGACATACTATGTTCTAGACATCATGGAGTCAAATCTCTGCAAAGCTTCTAAGATATCCAGATGGACTGTAATGGACGGCTCATGGATGTAACATCAGTGTATTTTCATTAGTAGTGCCCTCAACATATGTCTTGGGCATGGGTGTCTAGTGTGAAGTAACTGCAAATCCTGCATTGGTATCTTTCCTCTCTTTGCATAGGTAGCATCCTCTATCACAACTTTTTTGCATGCATTCTCTTGGATGGAGACTGTCTCTGCAATCGCTAGTGTGGGTGTGGCATTTCTGTATTCTGCTGCGAGGACATTTCAATATTTCCCTAAAAAGTGCTGCTGGCTTAAGCCTGTGATATTTGTCAGGAGAGAATGGTACCTGGCTTCATTCTGGTGAGCTTTTGCTACATTGAAATTTCACTTGCCTTGAATTTAGAAATTCCTTGGTTTGATGAAATTTATAAGAACTTATTGATGAGTTACCGCAACTGACTCCTGAGCCTCACATTGATTATTGGGCCATGAATTTTCTCAACTAACCCCTTGTTGCACCAATAGCCACGAGACAGATCAGCTGAAAATCTTTCAACAAGTCATGAGTCACCTGAGGTGATCAAGCAGCTCATAGATGATTGTAAAATTCAATGTAATCATTAACTGCGAAGATCAATATTTTTTTAATGCAATTGAACAAGTACAACAGCTCAAACTGTCAAACAGCAAAAATACAGTCAATTAGTCTTCCTTACAATGTTATAAAAATGTGCATCCTCACGTGTGGGGGATACTTTACCCTTGTCCACCACATTTCAGGGATGGAGGAACACATGGGAAACATCTAATGTCTTCTCCACAATGTGGGGGTGGGGCCAGGGACGAGGTTGGAATGATTATCCACAATTGGAGACATTTTCCAGGGGATGTTTAGCTTTTTTTTTGTTTATCCACAAAAAAAACAGAAATAAAGTTGTTTCTTATCTGGTATCTTAGGATTAATTCCCCAGTTATTTTTTATTGTGATTTTGTGGTTTTTCTGGTGATGTCATTGTAGTTAATAGAACCTTAAATGAGGTTAAACAAGGGTCTAGGGTGCAGTCAATTGTGGCAGGCTTGTTGATGTGACAATGTGCACTGAAGTTAGCAGCAGGCCCTGTCTACAAATCCTCCATTTTGTTCATGGAAAATACTCATGGCTTGAACGAAATACTGTATTACTTGATTTGATGCCATTAATGGGATATATTTATCATTATATTTGTTGTTTTTTTGGCAAAAGGTGACCATGGTTGGGGGACCCTAGACCTAGAAAAATTGATGGCTAGATGCAAACTCCCAATTGTTGTTAATTAACCAAACTGGGAAATTAAAAATATGACATGAACTTAAAAAATAAAATTAAAGCATCTACTTTTCTGCCCACAGTGCAATATTGTTTCTTCAGATCCAAGTATATTCCCATTGGTAGAGAGTTAGCAAAAATAAAATTTAGTGGCTTTCATTATTTATCCATCAGACTCTTTCTGCTTTCATCATTCAATCATGAAAATGCTAAGTTACATAGGGACTCGTGCCTCCCTCCCGCTCCCCCCATCCTTCTCCTTGCTTTCTCCTTTTCCCAAACCTTGTGTCCCCATCCATGAGATTTTCAGGGGCTCGTCCTTAAAACAACCCTTTTAGAGACCAGATGTCCCCAATTTCTTTTTGGGGTTAAAGAAAAAAACAGTGAAAATTTAAAAAAAATGTCTTGCTGAAATTCTGATTTTTAAAAAATTTGTAATTGCTGCTATACTTGAATCAATGAACATTGAACCTTGAATCTTGAATTTGATGCATTATGTGAATCTCAGATCTCTAAACTTGAATCTTGATGTCATGTACAGGTAAAGTTGTAAAAATTTGAATTTCCCTAAATATAATTTTATATACTGCCCTCCCAAAAAAATGCCTCTCAGACTGCCATCCTCATCCCGGAAATGCCTTGGAACATAGTGAAAAGGCACTACTGGGTCTTTACTAACATGCACATAGGTAGCTTTATATTTGTGCTTTTTCTATAATATGAATAAATAAGCACATAAGTCTTTCCTCTTTTTGATCTCAAGGTTTACAATTTTTAGTGATGAGCAAGCTTTTACACTTTGGCAGAGTCTTCTGAGATTAGCTTTATTGCCATAGAGGGAAAAGGATACATATAAATTTTTTTAGTATATATTGGTAAACAATTCCTTCTGTAAGCCTTGATGCCAAAATTACCATGCTTTCTTTATCATGCAGGTTGGAGCTCATGGAACTGGAGCAAGGTTATCACCTGTTGATGAGCAGGTAGTTAGTATAAAACTTGTTACTCCGGGTAAAGGAACAATAGATCTTTCTGCAGAAAAGGATCCTGAGCTGTTTTATCTGGCTCGTTGTGGGTTGGGTGGGCTTGGGATTGTAGCTGAAATCACTCTTCAGTGTGTCCCAAGACATCAGCTTTTGGAGCATACATTTGTCTCAAATATCAAAGAAGTACGGAAAAAGCACAAGTATGAAATTACCCTATGAGTGTGTTTCCTTTTTATTGTTATATTTCTTTATTTTCTAGTAAAACTTGGGTTTTGTTTCTAGTCACATTGATAGATCAGTAATTATGTATTACTTCCTTAGATATGCTTCATATTTTTATTGAGGGAAATTGGCTTTGGGTGCATACCATGATAACATTATGTTTGAAGACTTTGTTTGTTTATCTGCTTGTGAACAGGGATACATGGGGACGTGTCGTCAGCCCCATGTCTGTGTCCCCACAGCTGACCCTGAGAGATGGACACAACAGGGGACGTCCCCTGTCCTTTAGGGAAAGCCGGGACAAGTCCTTTCAGTTTAAGAAAAAAGAAAAAAACAGAAAATAAGGGTGTGGGGGCCCACAAGCCCTCCTACGCCCCTTTTGGAACATTCAACACACCCTATATGCAACCCACTCACCCATTTGCATTGCCACTTATAATTACCACAATCTTTTTTCCACTTGCAGCTGTGAACTTGAAAAGAGGGAGTATAAATAGTTTATGACTAGTCACCCTTGAATATTCACATTGCTCACACAAATGAAACTCATGGCTTGAAGGCATGAAATTTAAAACATACGCTGCTTGATGTTAAATATAATGATTTTCTAAAAAACTGCATTGCCCCAAAGGCACCTTAGGAAAGTTGCATACAACAGTTTGCTTGATATGTATTGATGCTTTCCAAACAATGTGCTGTTGGGTTCATATACCCACACTCTTATTCTTATTGTGTTCAAAAGTAAGAAACATGATGATCCTATGTTCATGAGCAGAGCAATTTGATTGCTGGGTAGTATTCTTCAGTTTTTTAGTTTTATAGAGTATCAGATTGGGCACATCATATTTTCAACGCTTCTATTTCTTTTGCTAAAATTAGGGGTCACTGTAGTTACTAAGTACACATTCTTTTGTCTCCTTAGCTATTTGCTAGAAACATATTATCTACTGTTGTAGCCTGATATATTAGATCTTTATGAATATGTAATATTTGAAAACTGCTAAAGCTTATATATTTGAATTTCAAACATATATATATATATATCATCCCCCCAAAATGGCCTGTAGTAGTGTCGTCTCTGAAATATGTCCTGCTGTCCCCTACCTTTCTTGCCCAAGAAACACCATGGAACATAGTTTGTGAAATTTTTTTTATACCTGAGAACCAAACAGCATAAATATGTGGATTTACTTCTTCTAGACCCCACCAGAAACTATGCAATGTCCCCTTTCAATTAATTCAGCTTATGTAGGTCCAATCCTTATTTCTCCAATAAGGATAGGAAAATATTTTAGTAATGGACATTGAAAATTTCTAGTAGAAATAAATAATAATAAAATAATGACTTAGTGGGGTGTGGGATTCTAGAAGTGGGTTTTTGTAACCCCTAGGACACTTGGTAGCTTCCACATGACAAATTTCTATTACAACTTATTAATGAGGAGTTACAAATTGTTATTCATGACAAAATGGGGGCTATTTTGGGAAAGAATCTCATTAATATTTTAATTACTATTTTTGAGAGGGAAAGCGGGGCATTGGAATTTGTGCCCTATTGGTGTTATATTTTGAGGTGCTTGGTTGCCTTTAAGATATTTGCCAATTTATTCAATCTTTTCTGTTATAGTTTGAACCTTGTGTTTAGCTATAGGATTTGAGGACGAAAACCCTTGGATTTTAGAGATTAGAGGATGAAATCGCTTTGGTTTCCTAGAGATTGGAGGGTGCAAACCTTTTGACTTCTTGAGGGCAATCTCACATAGAGGATGCATTTGTATTTCAAAGCTTTGTTTGGATTTTAACACATATTTTGGTATTTGAAGCAAGTTTTGTATAACATATTGCGGAAGCACATATTTTGTAATCATTAAAGCAACATTATATTGTGGAGGAAGCTTTATTCATATTTGTGTGTTATTTTTTGAAGCTTCAACATATTTATATTATTTGTGCAATCCATTGTTACATCTTTTTGGGCATTGTTTTTATTGGAATTAATGTATATAAAAATCATTATTCATACATTATATGCTTTCACCTCGCCCTCACGGGATCTGGGTGATTAGAAAGTGGTGAATAATTACATTGAGAGGTGTAACTATAGTAGCAGCAAGGGGTGGAGTGTAATGGTGTGAGCATGTTAACAAAAGCTATTAAAGAGTTGACATATAAAAATAATAAAAATACAAAACAAATAAAATGTGGCCAACATTGAAAAGTTTAATAACTCTATAAAATTATTGTATTCGTGTGCATGGTTATTTTCATTTAACTATAGTGAATAAAATAATTTTAATGAGATAACTATGTACTTAAGTAAATAAAATAGTAAATAGCTATGCACTTTATGTAAATAAAAATAGTAGATAATACTCTTAAAATAACTATATGGTTAAATACGCAGTACATAATTTATTTCAAATTTAGTTTTTTTCAAAATTTTAAAAAATTAAATATATATTATTCATTTTAGTATATAGGTATTAAACAAAATAGTAAGTAAAATTTTAGATTTAAGTAGAAATAAAATAGTAAGCAAAACTTTAGATATTTTAAATATAATTTAGTACATAGAATAAGTAGATTTTATGTACTTCATAAAGAAAAAAATAAGTTACATATAAATATATAATATTTATTATACTCTTAAAAAAAACAGAACAAAACAAAAGAAAATATGGAATAATAAAAATATTAAGGCAAAAAAATAATTGAAATCATTATGTAATTTGGTAAATAAAATACTAAATAGTAAATAGCTATGTACTTTAGTAAATAAAAATATAATAAATAATATACTTCATAAATAAAATAGTAAGTAATATTTTGAAATAATTATATAGTTAACCATGGAGTAAACTAGCATAGATATCTTAAATACATCCATCTTAAGGACATTGAGAGATATCAGTCTTAAAGTTATTTAAGATAGATAGGCGCCTTAAGAATGATATCTCTTGGCGTCTTTTAGATAGATGTATTTAAAATATCTGTACTAGTAATATTTACTCACTGTATGCTCTCACCTTGATCTAACAAGATCTTGGTGATTAGAAAGTGGTAAATATTTTATATTAAAATTTATTGAGGATATTACAGTGGTATTAGAGCTAACCTTTTGCTAGCTTGCGGAGTATGGCGAGAAATGAAAGACCCATGATAGAGGAGGAAAGATCAGAGTTCCTTCAAGACAACCTAATAGGCATCTAGATGAGACAAGATAGAACGATAGAGGTGGAATGTAAGCAAGCTAAGAAAGAATGAATGAATTATTGACAAGAATGTTGTAGATCCAGATGAATATGCATGCCACCATTCCTTAGTAGAATCAAGGTGACACCAGAGCACCACAAAGAGGGGAAAGTTCATCTACAAATAATCAACCAACGAGTAGTTCCATTTTGAAACCCTATAGACCCATGTTCTTACAGAGAGAAGAAGAAAAAGTGGAGCTTGAAAATTCTTTTCCAGAGGAGCTTGATAGATTGTTCGGAGAATATTTGGGGAAAATTAAAGATTTTAAGGTGGCCATACCCTTTGATAGATACATGGAGCTGGCGAGAAAAAATATTCAGCATAGAAGAGGTGAAGGGAGTGACCAAAATAACAATGGGAAATAATTAAAGCATAAGGTGAACAAATTAATTGCACCAACTTTTGATGGTATCAACAAGATATTTGCTTGAGCTTGGTTGCATAAATTTCAAACTTACTTCACACTTAGCCCCATGATAGAAGAAGATGCAATCCAATTTGCCACATTGCACTTGGAGGGCATTGCCTACAATTGGTGGCACCATCGTTTAATCACACCAGGGCATGACTTTGTGCAAACTTTTGATGATCTTAGCCATAGATTGGTAGATAGATTTGAGCAAAAGGCTGAAGAAGAATATTTCAGAGAACTTGCTAGGATCAAGCAACAAACCTCAGTAGATGTTTATTTAGCAAAATTCCGGAGAGTTGTAGTTATGGTACAAGACATCAAAAAAGAGGATCACTTTCCTCCTTATTGAAGGTTTATATGAGCCACTCAAGGGTCTAGTTAAGGCCTTTGCACCATCATCATTGTTGGAGGCTATTTGGAGAGCCTTGACATTGGAACCATTTGTGCTAAGGAACAATTTCTCATTGTAGCCAAAACCACCCATTACTGGACCTCAAAAGGCAGATTTACAGAAAGGGGGTTTCAACTCATCTTAAAAAGACTACACCACAAATATTTGTAGCAAAGAAGATGGATGATAACACAAGGAATGGACTTTGAAGGAAGAAGCTGTGTTTCTCTTGCAGAGAGCCATAGGAACCTAGTCACATATGCCTTGGCAAGGACCAAGCCCATTATATTGAGATAGTATCTGATGAAGAAGATGAACTCGAAGAACTAGAGCTACAACAAGCCTAGAGGAGCAAATCATGGGGCATGAATTTGAGGGACTCGTGGATGGTAGCAACAACACCCTTGTAGCTCTTTGAGGGGCACCATGATATCACCCATTTAGGTCTGTGGGGTGTTATTTGGGCAATGAATTACAATGTTGATTTATAGTGGGGCCATCCACAACTTCATTGAGAAAGGCGTAGTGGCTAAGAGAGGGTTGAATCTTGGAAATTTTGCTTGGTTCAATGCCATTGTGGTTGATGGATTCACGATTCTATGCACCAAAAATATGTGGCAACTCAAACTACCCTTTGGTGACCACGAGGTATGTGATGACTTCTATGTTGTGGGATTACATGAAACAAATATGGTTTTGGAAGTATAATGGCTGCATTCCCATGGAGAATTTTATCAGAATTATCAATCCATGGAATTGAAATTTAAATCTCAAGGGAAAGATATGGTTATGAAAGGTATTCCTAAGGGGTCACCACAAGTAATAATAGCTAAGAGTATGGAAAGGACTTTCTACAAGGGACAAGTTGTTTGGTGATGAAGGGCATGCACATTGCTTCATCTTCTGGTAAGCACTGTGGGTACCATGTTGACATTCAAACCATTCTAGATGAGCATAACATGGTGTTTAGTGATATGCCTCTAGCTTTTCCACTAGATAGGGGTTTCCAACATATCATAGAGTTGGAATCAAACTCTAAGCCTATTATGATCACCACTTATTGCCACCTATAGACATACAAAGAAGAGATAGAGAAGGCCATCAAGGAGCTATTGGAAATGGGCCACATCAGACCCAGTTCTAGTCCATTTGCATCTTCAATATTCCTTGTGAAGAAAAAGGATGGCTGTAATGCTACTTTTCTCCATAGTTATTTAACTACTTGCAGCGGATTTATTATAGTTAATACTAGAGTTAAGATAATTTAGAATATTTAATGATGTTAAAATAGATGTAAATAACAAATGTAAACTACAACATGTGATAATTTAATAAGAACTCTAAAGTAAATGTCATATCCAAAATGGGTTATTTGACTGTAATTCTGATTTTTCTGCTCTAACCCTAATTCTGATTTCTGATTTTATAATTTCAGCAGTCTAATACTTCATGAAATACCATAAATATCATATCCAAACATCAAAGGAATATTACATATGAGTTCGCCCAAGCATGAGGAATAGATTTCACCATGAAATACAGAATTGCAACCATGATATCAACTCATAAATGAGGGAATCTGATCTGCTGTTATAAACTGGAAATATGCAGTCCAAAATGACAAGTATTTGACAAGGGCAAACAACCACAAGTCACAAATCATATAGCAAGGTATCTATCATCAAATTACATACCAAATATGCCAAAATAAGCCCTAGAACGAGGGCGAATGAGGTCTGCCCTAACTGCTATAGCAGAACTGCTGAAACATGAAACCCTAGCAGCCAATGTATCCTCCAAATCGCCTCCAATGAAGTAGCCTTCACCTCCAAGAGGTGCACTCCAAGCTAGAGTAAACCCTAGATCAATTCGTCCATGATGAATGCTCTCCAAAGATGATATAATTTCTGCACTTGATGATGATGAAGCTCACCTGAATCCCCGTCACGGAATCCACAAGAAGAGAAGCTAGATTGGCGCCCAACTCCTCCTTAGTCACTTGAGGTTTTCGTCCCAAGCTTCAATTAGAGATCGCTCTCCAAGTATGAATGAATGAATGCTTGAATGATATGATGAAATGCCACAAATCCAACTTGTATTTATACATATTTTCATTTCCCTTTCATACTGGCCGACCTAGCCTCATTTAGTATCTTTTTCTCCTTATTAGGGTCGACCTCATAACATCCTAGGCGCCCACTCTCTAGGGCCAACCTAGACATGATTAATCCCTTTTGTTTATTTTCCCTCATGAGTGCCCAAATCAAATTAAAGATATGATTTGATCATTATATTATTTTCTCCTTCCGTGCTATCATAATTACGAAGAATATTATATTCTATT
This sequence comes from Cunninghamia lanceolata, assembly GCA_027924645.1. Lineage (NCBI taxonomy): Eukaryota > Viridiplantae > Streptophyta > Pinopsida > Cupressales > Cupressaceae > Cunninghamia > Cunninghamia lanceolata. The sequence goes on along the minus strand of BSBN01000578.1, from coordinate 6,257,825 downwards.
TCTCCATTGGGCGTCAATCATTGTGATGGTATGTAGAGTGCAACCTCGAGCTCGTCCATCTCTAGTCATGAAGAACATATTATATCACTTATCCAAACATCCAAGTGGCATCCATATGAAACAATATCATCTCTTGGCAAGATCATATCAAGACTCCATATCTCATAGCATATCTCCCTGTGAGTAGCTCTCCCAGGTGGTTCGCTCCAAGGAAGATAAACCTCCAAGAATACCGAAGCGAGGTGATAAGTCCAAGTCCTCTCTAATGGCGACCATTCCCAGAATGGGGACATTGCAATAAATCATTAACAAAGTAAATTGAATAACGTAATCACATAATTCAACTGAATTAATATCAACATCATATTTATATATTATTCCAAATATCTTTTATTAACAATAAGCTCAGTATTTATTTGGATCAGTCACTCTCACCCTAGGAAGATTTCAGTGGTCTTGGCCCTCATAGCTATGGAACACTCCAGGAGGAACAGTTCTTATTTAGAACACAATGTATCATACTCAACACAAGTGCTACAGAGCCATGCTCAACAAAGTGCTTAATAGAGCAAACGCTCAACACAAGTGGTCCAAAGCCATGTTCAACAGAACAAATGCTTAATAGAAGTGCACACAAGCCCTGGCCAGGACAATCCTGAGTGTACACTGTACCTCGAGTTGGACACACACTATGTGCTCCTTCTCCAATGCACATAGCCCACCAAAACCACCTTCTTTTTCCTTGAGTGATCTCCATGCCCTTTCCAAGTCTTACATAAGTGCTTTATATAACCTTTTAAGGGGTGGTTTCTAAACCATTACACCCTTTCACAAAGGTTGTTATAATCCACCCCAATTTTTTTCCAATTTTCACAATATCAAACAGCAGTGTCAGCACAAGAATGCAACCAAGAGAATACTGCCGCACTTTTTGATCACCAAGTTCCCAAAATGGGCGAGGTGAGATCATACAGTGCTTTGGCTCATCAATCAAATGCCTTGCAAATAAACTAATTACCAACTTCTGCTTATTCAACAGGCATCCACTTATCTAGCGGGCATCCACTTATTCAGTGGGAAAACACCACTTATGCAGTGGGCAACCACTTATTTAATGGGAGAAACATGAAAGGAAACTAGGCACATCCACTTATTAAGTGGGAAGCCATGAAAGAAACTAAACCTATTTATCCTCACTGGCGGTTGAACCTTCCAGGGGTTACAATGAGATTTGCAACATATAGTAACAATTTACAAATAAGTAACAGTATGCTGTAATACACAGGATTAACTTGATATAACCCACACTTATGAATGGTATGTTTTCCCTTGATATCAACCTGCATATGACAATGGCAATAACATAATAATGATAGAAATCTCTTCTAAACTGAACATTACCAAGAAATCACACTGCTGATGAAGGCTGCTCACAGACTTAATTATTTTGCTGCTGTACGGCAGCTAAGGGATATAACAACTCAGAAGAATGCATGATCAAACACCACACCCGCCTCCAAAGTCTTCAACATGGTGTTATAAAACCAAGGTGCCAACAAAGAACAAGACATAGCAACAATATCATAAGCGACCAGCAGGGAGAGGCCCACGCCTGATATATGGAATGGAAATCATGACTGTACGGCAGACAGATATTAACATTTGAATCTGCAGATATAACTCCAAAGGTCACACAAATGATTGCCCATGCATAAAGATCATAACCCAATAACATATTGGAGGAATGTATATTCAGATTTCCTCACTGAATGATTCGCCATTCTCAAGGGTATAACCAACACTGTATGACCCAGCAACAATACGGCTCACACAGCACTTTCAATCTGCACCAAAGACTCTTAAAAACTGCTCAGAAATTAGTGCTACAATATGGCAGGTGTCACTCCAAAGCCATTCAAACATATCTGCACTATTCCCTACAAACTACAAACATTCTCATGCAAATGTATGGTCAAGAAAGGGGTACGGCCAGCAAATATCATTCAAACATGCAGTAAACAGATTTAAATATCCTGAAATGAGGTCGCCTAACATGCTCAAATCTGTTCCATGATATTTGACTGTTTAAAATTATTGATATTAAACGGTAGTTGATGCACATATAAGCCTGGTATGGCCCAGTAGAGGATGGCAACCATCAAACAAAACTTCACCAATCCCACTCAGAACACACCAAAATACCTTCACAAAGATATAGAAACACTGCAAACCAAATCTCCTAGAAAACATCAAACTCCATGTTCAACATTGTGTGATTCCTGGGTGAAATCACCTTGAACTAGCTAGGGTGGATCTTTCACCATCGAAACTAATCATCTCCAAGAGGGTTTTCGTCCTCAAGAAGGAATGGAAGAACACGCAGGTTCAATTCAGCAGAGTAACAATATCATATCAATAGCATAAAGATCAAAATGAGCTCTCAACTCTTTTATATAAGTACTTTTTGGAGTTGCACAAAAAAATGAATTATTTATCGGAAAAATAGACTTTTCCACTCAAACTCCAATATTTCCCTTTTTCACCAACATAAGCTCTCACTTTAATGTACCTATTAGAAAGAGTGATTTTTCCCCATTCCAATGAACTATAATACCAATGCACTTAATAATTATTTCCAACTTTATAAAACTAAGTGCGAAATAATTAACTGATAGCTCATTAAAACACTGGCTTCTACAAAAAATTCCAAACTTCATCAAATTGTAAAATAAACTGTACCATCATACTCCATAAGGTTTGGGATGAAGAATGACGCCTCTCGAGTGACTTTCTAAAAATAGACTTCTCTAAGAAGTTTGGAGAGCAATCTAGGAAGCCGAAAGAACTTCCAAAAGCATCATCATAATCCTGGACACTATCTGAGCTCAATGCCATAGCAAAACATCACAAATAACTGCACCTGTGCTCTCCAAGAAATAAAGAGCTTCCTAACCACGCCAGATAGCCCACGAAAACTCAGGAAATAGGCTATAGTTGGTCACAAACTTGGCTAAACGCCAATTGGGGATATTACAAAGGTTATCATTAATAATTATTTAATAAACATAATAATTTCTTCCTTTTAAAAGGGGTTTTTATAAATTTTCTTTATTTATCTCCATTTTAACCAAAGGATCATAATATCCTTTATTTTTTATCTCCCTTTTAATTATAAAGGGTTAAATAAACTTTTATCCTCTTATAATTTTAATGAGTAATTCATAAAATGGCTTTCTTTTCCATTTTGGGGAAAAATTCTCATAACATTTCTCCCCTTGTAAATCAGCTGCTGTCCTCAGTAACTCAAGTTAAATCTATAACATAATTCACCAAAAATAATCAATCAAGTGTGGATGTAGCACTATCAATATCACAACGAACCTATTTCACTTTAATTTCATCTATAATTATATTTCTAAATATTTTAGATCTTTTCAATAATTCTTTCTAGTTTAACTAAAACCATAATTAGATCCCATAGAAATACTTTGCTCATCAATAACATGATTAGAACTATAAGTACATATTCACATGAAATGGATCATGAATGTATACTCAAGGAGCTAATGCAAGTGTATATACTAAATCTATAATACAAATGTTTTAATTGTTTAGGTGTAACTTCAACATAAAATTTATAAAAGTATTATCATGTGATCACATAGCACTTACCTAATGAATGACATGCATATCCCATACTATGTAGTCACTCATCGTTGAGTACCATATAATCTATATACTCAAAATCCATTCCAAGACGATAGTCATGCATTCTGGACTACATGAATATCCTCTTTTTATATACCAAATACAATTGAATGGAAACAAGTACACAATTACCCTTAAACAAAGTTTATGTCATTCACACAGTTACTCAAACAAAGTTCTAGGGCAAGTTTTCAATCCTACAAGTATGTAATGTAAATTAGCTTATGGCTATCAATAGGATGCTTGGAATAACTAATCTAGTTAAAATATCTTTTCAACATATATCACCCTATCATTGATATAAAACACATGTACAAAGTTATTGGGTTGATCAAGTCCAATAACAAAGTACAGTAAAAGAAAAAAAATGGTAATCTTGCTAGGCATCTTAACAATAATAGAACAATAGTAAACTATTATCTACTCATGAATAAATTTTAGAACACTTTTAAATCATATATAATAGATTTACACTAATATCTAATTCTTGTTTTAAAAAAAAGTTGAGAAGTTGTCTCTCCCCCTGGAAGATTTGACATGTCCCCATGGCAGATGTTAAGATAATCAGTTTGGTTTCTTATCTTATAAAGGCATTGTTTCATTTCACCTAAACAACACCATATTTTCCAAAGTTTGAGATGTGAAAATGATCCTGGGACCTGTGAGTTATGGGCCCACAATGTAACTTATGTTAAACAAATATAACTCTTGGTTTGTTATTTCTTTCATGATTATTGTTAGATCCTTTATTGTTATAAGACTTTTTGATGATGTTGCTTGTATAAGGTCATCTCAACTATAAAGTTTGTTGACAATAAGCATTAATATGACACACTAAAATGGAGATATACATTGAGAGATAATGAACTAACAAATTGAGGAGCCAATTAGGAACAATAAGGAAAGATAGGAGAAGTTAACCAAGGATTTACAAATTTCTTTGGGATATATTGATATGAGAATGCATAGAAGATGGGAGTGCGAGCAAAACCAAGTGTCTAGAGAGACCATCTGGTTGAAAATTGATCAGCTGAAGTGCCATCTACCCAATCTCTTGTCAAGGCATTTTTAACTTTATTCAAGATCTCTATGGCAGAAGATATCAATAATTAGAATGATAAATAATTTTCATACTTACAAGGAGAGGCATCATTAGGAAGAAGACAAATGATTAGAGGACTGATGTCGTCAAAGGAGTTAATGAACTTACTCCACATAAAGGAGACACTATCAAAGTAAAGAATCAATAAAATTGATGGAGCAAAGAAAGCAAAATGAAAGCTATGGGAGTAAACCATTAGTCTAGCACCAAAGCATCAACCTCAATCCTAAATTGAAAACTTGAATTAGAGAGAGCTAAATCTAGGAAGTAGTTTGTCACCCACAAAAAACAAGTGACCAAATATTATTATACAACTATCCATTCTTGATGAAGAAGATATAGACTTTTCTCATCAATCTATTTGAGAAAGCCTTGCAAAGGAATCAAGGATTAATATAATCCCCTTTGACAAAAAGGAAGTCCCCATCTTGATATAGAACTTTACAGTTTCATCATGGGCAAGAAGAGAGATGCATATATGGATAGCATGAGGCATACTAACTAATCAATGATAAAAATGGAGTTTGAGAACATTTAGAGGTCAAGTTTCTTGACAGAAGGAAAGTTTAAAGGTCAAGGCATACTGGAAAGTGCTAAGAGAGAATAGGAATATTCGCAACATACACATACGAAATACAAAGTCTAGTGACCCAAACAAAGGAACAAGAAAGTCTAAAAGCGATGGCTAATCCTTCGAGTCCGAGCTAGAAGAGGCAGACATTGTTCATGTTTATTAGTGATGAGACAAAATGACCTATTAGACACTATAGAATGTGCATACAAATTTAGACATCCATTAGACGGACAAATGCATATCATTAGTTGTAGTAATCTCTAACTACTCTTATGAGGAATGACAATTCATTGGTATAAGAGCACATCATTAGATGAATGTAACACCTTAGAAAACTACGAAATGATTTTGAGAAATAATTTAAATTGATTAGAGACAACATGATTGTAACATGATTGCCACTAAAAGTACACCTTCCAACAAAGGAAACATGAGTTTATTAGGGTCTTCAATAAAATATTCAAGGAGTTACTAGGATAGCTTAAGAAAGAATCAAACGTTGGACTTAAGAAATGATAGGTCATTGAGGGATTAATACCCATTCTAAGGAAGAAAAATGAAGATGTTGCCATCATCTTATGAGAGTGCATACAATAGAAGAATGGGTATTGAATATAATATGATGTGTATGCAATCAAGAATGTAAAGTGATGACCACAATGTCTATAGAAGCTTTTGAGGAAGATATAATGTGAATGATGTGCGAGCTTAAGGATAACACAATGAAGGATATAAATCATGGATGATGCTCTAATTATAAGAAGACCTTACAAGAGGTAAATGCCTAAAGAGAATATTTCATGAGATCTTTTCAACTATTGAGCCATTATATTGAATATTATCCATATAACCTGAGGATTACAATTCATAGGTGCAAATCATGCATGATTCCAACCACATCGCCCAAACCCCTAAACAACCATAATACCAATAAGGGAGCAATTTTAATTATTGGAGTAGTAGCCAATCATGTAGTTCAAAAAAATGCAATAAGTGAGGGTAGTTCACTAAACACTATCTAGTAAACTAATAATGCAATACTTTATTCATGTGAATATAGCCAATATTAGCAAAGGCATAAAGTGAATGATTAATAAACACCACCTTGAAAAACTTATTTGCAGAACTTTTTAATCCAGACTAACAACATTCCTTGAATTATGAATACATCCATTTCAAATGATAAGCTTTTGCACATCCCACCAACGAATAATGCTATATTCTCTCAGACGTATGATATCCCATTTGTGAAAAAAAATTATAATATCCACTTGTTATGGAGTAAAATGTGTCCTCTTGTCTTTTTACCTCCTTGTTTAGCTCCTAGGTCCCCTTGATGACATTATACATTCAAAATGTTTATCCCGACACAAAATTGCAATACCTTATACCCTTGATGACATTATACATTCAAAATGTTTATCCCGACACAAGTGAGGGTAGTTCACCAAACACTATCCAGTAAACTAATAATGCAATGCTTTATTCATGTGAATATAGCCAATATTAGCGAAGGCATAAAGTGAATGATTAATAAACACCACCTTGAAAAACTTATTTGCAGAACTTTTTAATCCAGACCAACAACATTCCTTGAATTATGAATACATCCATTTCAAATGATAAGCTTTTGCACATCCCACCAACGAATAATGCTATATTCTCTCAGACATATGATATCCCATTTGTGAAAAAAAATTATAATAGCCACTTGTTATGGAGTAAAAAGTGTCCTCTTATCTTTTTACCTCCTTGTTTAGCTCCTAGGTCCCCTTGATGACATTATACATTCAAAATGTTTATCCCGACACAAAATTGCAATACTTTATACCCTTGATGACATTATACATTCAAAATGTTTATCCCGACACAAGTGAGGGTAGTTCACCAAACACTATCTAGTAAACTAATAATGCAATACTTTATTCATGTGAATATATCCAATATTAGCAAAGGCATAAAGTGAATGATTAATAAACACCACCTTGAAAAACTTATTTGCAGAACTTTTTAATCCAGACCAACAACATTCCTTGAATTATGAATACATCCATTTCAAATGATAAGCTTTTGCACATCCCACCAACGAATAATGCTATATTCTCTCAAATGTATAATATCCCATTTGTGAAAAAAAATTATAATATCCACTTGTTATGGAGTAAAAAGTGTCCTCTTGTCTTTTTACCTCCTTGTTTAGCTTCTAGGTCCCCTTGATGACATTATACATTCAAAATGTTTATCCCGACACAAAATTGCCTGACATCGAAGTAAAATTGGAATATGGGCCCCTTCATTTACCTTACCTTGGACCTAAACAGGGCTGATGGACCTGGGTGGTACCGCCCATGTCCCCCCTTTTAGGTCAGGGCTAATTTAAGTGCATGTCGGCTTGGGACCTTCCTAGAGGTTTCTCCTTGTCAGCTCTTTTGGTTTGAACTTACGATTGTGAGCGGGAAAGCATATATAAGTGTGTTTTTGAGTTCATTTGTAACTAGATTGAAAAGGCTGGAAAAAGCATAACTTGAGATCTTGAAGAAAAGCAAGCAAGAGCATTCATTGTGATTCTAGAGCAGATTTGTGTGTTGTTGTAGATATGGAACTATCATCTATTCTTCTTTAGGAGTTGAAGGATCTTCATCATTCTAAGGGTTTCATCACATAGGTGTTATCATTGTTTGTTTAGCATCATTTGAATCATCTTATTATCATTGTTTTCAGCCTCTACCCCCACGAGGGCATGCACTCTTTAACAATCGACGGTGTTGGGAAGCTCGAATGCTATCTCAAGATTTGACTGAGGCAAGTCCCTAAACACCATAACCCCCAAACTCCTTATCTTCTTGTGTACAAGTTACAGGAGCAAGATCTGGAAAATACATAGCTAGAGGAAGACAGAGTACAAATCAGGGTTTCGGGATCCGAAAACAGTTTCGGAGTTTTCTCTCATCAAGGACTTGGGCGGTATCGCCCATGTCTTCCTGCCCTTTTTGAGTTTAGATTTGGCATTAGGACATCATCTGCAACATCTTTCCAGTTTGCACCTTCGATAGATTCTTCCAGTCAGGACCTGGGCGGTCCCACCTTGGTCCTCCGACACTTCTGCTTTCTGGAGACATGTTCTAGCATTTTCCTGATCATCCTTGTGCAATTAGTTTATGGATATCTGTTGTACTCTCTTTGTTGTAAACAAATCATTGTAGAACCAGGGTTTTATGCATTGTTAACCTAGGGTTTTATAAAAAGGCTAAATTAAATCTGCTCCATCTATAACATACCATGAGTCACAAGATCAACAGCTGAGTCCACCTTCATTTGGTAGTGATTTGGCTCGGTCTTGTCCTTGAATGTTATATGGAAAAGGGTTTGATCTAGTTTGCATTCTAGTTGTTATCATTCTCCTTTTTCATACTTAACGCCACTAAATTGCTTATGGTTAGAACATTACACAAGATGTTGCTTGATGAAATCTGCATTCGTTAATAAGGTATAGAGTTTTCCATGGCTAATGCTAAAGGAGATAGGGTCTAGCGTAGCTTAACAAAGCTTTAATTATTTTACTTTTATTTATTTTTCGGTTCCACAAAAAATGGAATGACTTTGAAATAAATAATTTATCATTTTGTATAGGATATTATCATTCTTTTCCACATGGTGAGTTTGTGAAGAGGTGACATATATTCTACTTTTGTTTGTTTTATTGAAATTTTATTTTTTACTAAAATGAATAACATCCTTTTAAAGAGAGGACATGACCCTTAAGATGAATCTTGGTCGAATAGTCCTATATCATGAAGGTAGGCATGAATCGAAAGAAAAAGAAGACACTAATTATTTAGGCACAAAAGTATATGCATTAGACGTGTAGAATGGCGACCATGAAATGGCTTGAGTATTTAAGAGGATGAATTGGGAAAAAAGAAGAGAGATGTTATTATGTAAAATAATAAATAGATGGTCTCTCCATAGTTGTATATTTATAAAGAACACCTAAGGACATTATCACCTAAAGTGGGGACTAAGCAAATCTTTAGTTTATAGTATTTTTATTTTGTTTCGTTGCTCATGAGTATAAGTGGTGATTGATTGCTTTACTTAGCACAAGGAAAACATGTCCAACATATATGATTATATTATAAGCACTTTTTCGCCAATAAATAGATGTATATAAAAAACTAAAATATGTTTAGAGGTGATCTTTTTTAATTGCCCGAGTTTCAATAAAAATATATGTATCAAAATTTTGAAAATTTTGGCTATAGGCATAGAATTTATTTTAATTTATTTATTTTTATCATAAATTGGTAAAAGTACTAGCAATTAATCTGATAATTACAAGTTATAAGAAGGAAGGCAAACAATTAGAAAAATTGGTCATAGACCTTGATATAATTGAGGTCAAGATGTCAACAAATAATCTCATAACCACAAGTCTCAAAAGAACGTTCTCATAGGCACAAAATTGTTTAGGGCTTATATAGCCTTATCAAAAAATGATTGAAAATATCTTACAATTCAAATCATATCTAGGAAACTTCTAGAAATATTGATGTATTTGATATTATTATAGGTACAATGTGTCTAGGATATGTATCTTGTCATATTTCAATCCAATTTTGGATGTTGTATGTTGTCACTATACTTTTTTATCAATTGTTTTTTTTTCCCGAGTTAAGTGTGTTGATTGTGATTTTATAAAGTAAATGGGTCATTGGTAATAGGGACATCCTTTGAATAGGCTCTGATACCAAAATGTAATGCTACTTTTCTCCATAGTTATTTAACTACTTGTAGCAGATTTATTATAGTTAATACTAGAGTTAGGATAATTTAGAATATCTAATGATGTTAAAATAGATGTAAATAACAAATGTAAACTACAACATGTGATAATTTGATATGAACTCTAAAATAAATCATTAACAAAGCAAATTGGATAAAGAAATCACATAATTCAACTGAATTAATATCAACATCATATTTATATACTATTCCAAATATCTTTTATTAACAATAAGTTCAGTACTTATTTGAATTGGAGTATTTGGATCGACCACTCTCACCCTAGGAAGATTTTAGTGGTCTTGGCCCTCATAGCTATGGAACACTCTAGGAGGAACAATTCTTATTCAAAACGCAATATATCATGCTCAACACAAGTGCTCCAGAGCCATGCTCAACAAAGCAAACGCTCAACACAAGTGCTTAACAAAGCAAACACTCAACATAAGTGCTCCAGAGCTATGTTCAATAGAACAAATTCTCAACACAAGTGCACACAAGCCCTAGCCAGGACAATCCCGAGTGTACACTATACCCCAAGTTGGAAGTATGTGCCCCTTCTCCAATGCCCATAGCCCACCAAAGTCACCTTCTTCCTTGAGCGATCTACATGTCCTTTCCAAGTCTCACATAAATGCCTTATATAACCTTTTAAGGGGTTTCTAAACCATCACATCCTTTCACAAAGGTTATCATTAATAATTATTTAATAAGCATAATAATTTCTCCCTTTTAAAAGGGGTTTTTATAAATATTCTTTATTTATCTCCATTTTAACCAAAGGATCATAATATCCTTTATTTTTTTATCTCCTTTTTAATTATAAAGGGTTAGATAAACTTTTTTCCTCTTATAATTTTAAAGGGTTATTCATAAAATAGCTTTCTTTTCCATTTTGGGGAAAAACCCCATAACAATGGCACAATGAGGATGTGCATTGATTATAGAGCATTGAATAAGAAGACCATAAAAATAGATACCCCATTTCCAGTATTGATGAGCTCATTGATGAGTTGCATGGGCAATCCATTTCTCAAAGATTGACTTGAGATTGGGTTTTGTGTACACGAGGACATGCACAAAACAACTTTCAGATGCCATTACGGACACTTCAATTTCCTGGTCATGCCATTTGCTTTGACGAATGCACTGACCACTTTCCAGTCTGTAATGAATCAAGTATTCAGTGGTTAGTTAAGAAAATTTATTTAAGTGTTTTTTGATGACATCTTGATAGACGGTAAAACATGGGAAGATCATTTGAGGCAGTTGGATATAGTCAGAATATTGGAGAAAAAGACACTTTTTGCCAAGGAATCTAAGTGTGAGTTTGGGGTTACATAGATTTTGTGCTTGGGCCATGGCATTAGTGGTCAAGGTGTTCAAGTGGATCAACAGAAGATCCAAGCCATTCTGGATTGGCCACCCCCTACGACACTAATAGTTGAGGATTTTTTTGTCTTTGTAAGCTATCATTGGATGTTTGTTAGGGGCTTCTCATAGTTGGCACTTGGCAGCACCGCTAATTAACATGAGAAAGAAGCCCTTAAATGGAATGATGCATTTCAAGAAATATTTTGAGAAGCAAAGGAGGTAATAAGCTCATGCCTTGGACATGCTAATCTATATTTCTAACAACTGTTTGTTGTAGAATGTGATGCTTTAGGAGAGGGAGTTGGAGCAATACTAATGCAAAAGGGGCACCCCATAACATTTGAGAGCAAAAAGTTGAAAGATTTAGAAAAGGGACTTTCTATCTATGACAAGGGGATGTTTGCCATCATGCATGCTTTGGCAAAGTTTAGACAATATCTAATTTGCAGAAGATTTGTGGTTAAAACAGATCACAATAGTTTGAAGTTTTTCCTTGGTCAATGTGATTTGAATGGCAGACAAAAAAAAAAGGGTAAATAAACTCCAAGCTTATGACATTGATATAGAGTATATGAAGGGTAAAAATAATGTAGTTGATGCTCTTTCTAGAATGCCTACCCTTTGTTCTATTTCTGCCATTTTTAATGATTGGAAGGTTTCTATTATGGCCGAATATGCTAAGAACACATTTGCTACTAACATCTTACAAAAAAGTGTGAAGGATGATAGGTATGTGGAATCAAATGGTCTCATCCTATATAAGGACAAAATCTACTTGAATCTGAGCTGAAAAAAAAGATTTTGAAAGCATTACATGATGCACTTATGGATGGACACCTCAGATTCTACAAAACTTATAGGCAAATAAGGGAAAGGTTCTCTTGAAAGGATCTTAAGGATGATGTACTCAAATATATCAAGGAGTGCACAACTTGCCAACAAAATAAAGTAGAACATGCCTTTCCTACAAGTTTGCTATAGCCATTGCCCATCCCCAATCAAAGGTGGAAAAGTATATCCATAGATTTCATCATAGGCCTCTCGAAGGTAAATGGCAAGAATTGTGTTTATGTTGTAGTAGATAGATTAACCAAGTATGCACAATTCTTTTCCATTCCTATAGAATTCAGAGCACACCAAGTGGTTGATTAATTTTTCAAGGAGGTATTTAGGCTACATGGTTTTCTTAAGAGTATTGTTTGTGACAGGGACAATAGATTCCTTGGCTCATTCTAGTAGGAGCTATTTCATCTTACTAGTACTAAGCTCACTCCTTGTACTAGTTGTCAGCCAAAAACATATGGATAGGCATAGATAGTGGATAAGTGGGTTGGAGGGTATTTAAGAAACTATGTCACATACCAATAGGTAGCATGGGTCAAAATGGTTGCACCTTGGAGAATATTGTTACAACACCACCCATCACATGTCCATTGGTATGACTCCTTTTATGGCTTTATATGGATATGATGCACTAACTTTTATAGATTTGGTTCTTACTGATAGTAGAGTATTGGAGCTAGTGACTTGGTAAAACATAGCCAAGATATTTTGAGATCACTCAAGGATCACTTATAGCGGGTTCAAAATCAACAAAAGTTTTATGCAGATCAGCATTGTGTTGAGAGGACATTTGAGGTTGGGGACATGGTTTTTCTACACTTGCAGCCTTAGAGGCAGACCTACATTAAGTGGAGTGGGGCTGAAAAGCTCAAACCTCACTTCTATAGACCCTATAGAATTGTGAGAAGAGTTGGTGAAGTGGCTTATGAATTGGAGTTGCTAGCAGATAGTAAGATTCATAATGTTTTCCATGTGTCTTGCCTCAAAAGCACACTTGGATAACACATTATACTAACAATTGACTTGCCACCCTTGGATGATGAAGGAACTCATATCAATGCCAAATGCTATAATTGATACATGGGAAAAGAAGCTGAGAAACATGATAGTCACATAATACTTGGTTCATTGGAGGAACCTACCTGTCATGTCCCCTCTTTAGCTCTGTCTAGCAGAGACTTGAGAGTTGGCCTATCATCTGGGTTCCTGTAGGTCAGCAGAGTGGTTAGGGGACCTATCCAGAGGCAGTCGAGCTTGGCAGGGAGTTTTACAGGCCTTTCCAGACAGTTTGCGGCAGTTTCTTATTTTTTAGGAAGGGTTCCTATTTTTTAGGGTTTGACCGAGAGTTGACCAGGAGGCATCAGGGGACCTCCAGGAGCATATTGGGAGTTTTGGTCTCAGTTCCTATTTTTTAGGAGGTATCCCTAAATTATAGGGAGGCACTGTCAGTTAGCCTGCCATGTGGCGACATCACCTGTGGTGCGGGCTACAACAGTTTTCAGTTCAGATTGGCTGGGTGATGGATTTGGGATAATTATTGAATATTAAAGTGTAGCTTTAATATTTAATAAAAATAATTTAAAGTGATTAATAATATCATTTTGTAATAAGATTTTAATAAAGTGACCCCCCTCCTAGTTAACACGTGTTAAAAGGTGGGCATTTCTTTCATGAGAAGTTGGGCCCTCAACTTGGGCACCCAACTTGGGAGTCTTTTAATAAAGGAAAAGAATCATTAAATGATTCCTTTTTGATGCCTTCTCAACCCTAAAAGTGGACGCCCACTTTGGGAAAAGAATAAAGTACATTGGAAGTGCTTTTTGGAGTTATCTTTTGCATATTATTTTGAAGCTTCATGGCAGCTCTGAACTCTGAGGAAGGGGGCAGCAACATTCAGTCTCTTGGGAACGAAAACTCTCAAGGATTTTGGTGAATTGGACGACAACCTAGTTCATGCTTGTGGGAGGCCTACTCTGGGTCTTCTTTTGTGCATCATTGGACAGTTTCTAGGGCATTCTATTGCAGATCTAAGATTGCAGCAGCACTAAATCAGCATTATTCTTCAGATCCCTCATTTTCAGTTGCATGCATAGCCTCTTCCAGGCCAATACTATCTTTGTATGCAAATGGGGTTGCAAACCAGGTTTTACATTGAATATAAAATACAGATCTGATGGGTATGTGCCTCATATTCTTAGCTGATGCTTTTCTATCATTTATCATTTATTTTTAGTTCATTTTAATATGAGATTGCAGCTGCATGTATATCTATTTGCTATATTGGTAAATACACATTTCAAGAAAACTGAAACCCCTTCTACATCTTCTCTCTAGTCTGAAAGAACACAAAAAAATTAATAAAAATCATAAAACAAATAAAATTACAAAAACAAATACTTCATTTCAGCAAAGGGATCCATCAGGGATCTTTCAGTGGTATCAGAGCCTTTGACCTGCCAGCCTGTGGGGATCAGAGAATTGTTTTCTATGCATACAGACAGGTATTATTCACGCAGGAGAGTCCAAAACGAGCTTGGGATTGGTATGGCAGAGGAACCAGTTACGGCAGAAGAACAGAGGAATGTCAGGAGGAATCGGGAGGATGAAGAGAGAGAAATGATGAGAACCCTCATCGACACTCAGCCTAGGATTGCTCAGACCTTAGATAGGATACAGGATGCCTTGGACCGGTTGGAATTAGATAGAGGCAGACGGAGCAGATCAGTATCTGTGGCGGGGAGTCAGCGTAGTCACAGGTCACACACATCAGCCAGGAGCTCCCATCATTCCCCTAGGCGTGGACAGACCAGGAATAGACCCTTACTTCCTCAGTTTGCACCAGGTGAACGACCAGCACAGGTAGAGCCACCAGAGGTGGAATTTCAGGATTCAGTCATGGCAGCTACAGCTGAGTGGAGAACCCTACCCCCTGAGGTCAGGGATGTCTTCCCTTTTCCACAGTACTATGCATAGCGCAGAGATTCTGCCAGGTTCAGAGGAGACCGAGGCACTAGACCTTAGCAACAGAATTATGACCTCAGTAGAGCTACTGGGAAGATCACGTTGGCTACATATGATGGCATGGGGAGTACGAGTGCACGTGCTTGGGTACACAAGCTGGACATATATTTATCCTTGAGACCCATGCCGGAGCGTGAGGCTATTCAGTTTGCCGTCTTACATTTAGATGGGGTTGTCTACGATTGGTGGCATCATGGATTGGTCACGCAGGATCATGCCTTGATTCATTCCCATGTGGAGTTCACGGAACGCCTCATTACCCGGTTTGACCGTAAGGACATAGAACTCTACTATAGGGAGTTGGCACATCGTAGACAGACTGGACAGGCTGAAGCATATGTTAATGAGTTCCAGTGGATTGCAGTTATGGTATCTGATATGCCCCAGAGGCGTAGCGTGATGTTATTCATTGAGGGATTGCATGATAGGCTTAAGGGATTGGTACGTGCCTTCCAGCCGGCCACTCTTAAGGACGCCATTGATGTGACCTTGAGACTGGACACCACTCCTACTTATCAGTCAGATAAGAGGCCATTCAGGGAATCACGGCCTCCTCAGAAGGCCAATACTTCACAGTTTAGAGATGGACAGTCAGCTAGACCTCCTAGGATGGATCAGGAGTCACGGAATGATCTGAGGAGGAAGAAATTATGCTTTTCCTGCAAGGAGCCTTGGGAGCCCGGACACCGCTGTATGGGTAAGTGCAGGGTTCACTTGATTGAGGTCACATCTGAGCTGGGGGATGAAGAGATACAAGACACCGATATTGAGGACAGCCCTGAGGAGGTTATTCAGGAGCGTCCCCAGCTAGAGATAGATATCCCTGAGTCAGCGGCGGCAGCCAAGGTGACTATGGCTACACTATCCAGTTACCTCAGATTCCATGCCTTTCGGTTGAAAGGTACATTACAGGGACAGCGAGTCATGAGCTTGGTCGACACAGGAGCCACACACAATTTTATTGATCAGAGATTGGTTGAGAGGTGTGGATTACAGTTTGAGGTGTTCGAGGGTTTTGGGGTTAAGGTTGCAGATGGTGCAGTATTGGGTTGTACTAGGAGGATCTCACAGCTCAGCATTCAGATGGGGGATTTTACCTTGACGGATGACTTTTATATCCTACCCTTAGAGGATTATGATGTGATTTTGGGTATGCAATGGTTACAGGGTATTGGGAGATATATTATTGATCACCACCGCATGCAGTTAGAGTTCCTATCTGGTGGAAAGAAGGTGATCTTGAGGGCAGCCTCTGACGGTGGGCCCAAGGAGGTATCTTCTCGTAGGATGGAGTCTATTATTAGACATGATGATGTGATCTGGGCCACACGTTGTTTTGTGAAATCCAAGACACCTACTCCTTAGGATGGTAGAGCTTTTCATGTTGACATATAGACCGTGATGGATCGGCATGGCCGAGTATTTGGTGACATACCTCTTGGTGTGCCCCTGGATAGAGGGTTTGAGCATGGGATAGAGATGGAGGATGGAGCTAAGCCAGTGATCACCACTCTGTATCGTCATCCTAGAGCATACAAGGATGAGATTGAGAAGACTATTCATGAGCTGTTAGACATGGGCTTCATTCGCCCCAGTTCTAGACCCTTTGCTTCTTCTATAGTACTGGTTAAGAAGAAGGATGGAACTCTACGGATGTGTATAGATTACAGGTCCTTGAACAAGAAGACAATCAAGAACAGATACCCTATTCCGCGCATTGATGAGTTGTTGGACGAGCTTCATGGAGCCATCTACTTCTCTAAGATTGATCTTTGTTCAGGCTATCATCAGATTCGTGTACGAGCAGAGGATGTACACAAGACCACCTTCCGTTGTCACTATGGGCATTATGAGTTCTTGGTGATGCCTTTTGGCCTTACCAATGCCCCAACCACCTTCCAGTCATGTATGAACCATCTCTTCAACAAGCAGTTGAGGAAATCAGTTCTAGTGTTCTTTGACGATATTCTGATCTACAGTCGTACTTGGGAGGACCATCTCAGACATGTTGAGGAGGTACTTAGCATTATGGAGAGTCAGTCTCTATTTGCTAAGTTGTCCAAATGTGAGTTTGGACTTAGAGAGGTCCTATATCTGGGTCATGTGATCAGTGCTGATGGGGTGAAGGTGCACGAGGAGAAAATTCAGGCAATTCGAGATTGGCCCCGCCCTTGGAACATTACTGAGTTACGGGGGTTCCTTGGTCTATGTGCTTATTACAGGCGATTTGTCAGGGGTTTCTCTCAGTTGGCAGCTCCCTTGACAGACCTCACAAAGAAAGGGGCTTTCAGATGGACAGAACAGGCACAAGGAGTCTTTGACAGGCTCAAGGAGGTTATGAGTACTTGCCCAGTTTTAGCACTTCCCGACTTCTCACAACCTTTTATACTTGAGTGTGATGCTTCCGGTTTGGGCATAGGAGCGGTTTTGATGCAGAACCGACACCCCATTGCTTTTGAGAGTCGGAAGCTGCGGGATAATGAGAGGTTGTATTCTACGTATGACAAGGAAATGTTGGCTATTATGCATGCATTAGCCAAGTTCAGACAGTATCTTGTTGGCAGCAAATTCGTGGTAAGAACAGACCACAACAGTCTGAAATATTTCCTTGATCAGACAGAGCTCAATGATCATCAGCAAAAATGGGTGAGCAAGATTCAGGCTTATGATTTTGACATCGAATTCATAAAGGGGAAGAATAATACTGTGGCTGATGCACTTTCTAGAAAACCATCACTTGCTGCGCTATGTTCATTGAGCGAGATTTCAGCAGATTGGAAGGCTCAACTTTTAGTTGAGTACTCCAAAAATCAGCATGCTTGTGAGGTCATGGATGGATTGGTGTTGGATGATAGGTACATTGTGGTAGATGAAGTCATCTACTACAAGGGAAGGGTGTATCTGGTTCCTGGTTCTCAGTTGAAGGAACAAATTATGCATGCTTACCATGATACTCCGACAGCAGGGCACCCAGGTTATGGTAAGACCTACAGGGCGGTTCAGGAGAGATTCTCTTGGAAGGGTCTCAAAGCTGATATCTTACGTCATGTTCGTGAGTGTTTGACGTGCCAGCAGAATAAGTCTGAGCATACTTTTCTTGCTGGTTTATTGCAGCCCTTACCTATACCGGAACAGAAGTGGTCAGGAATCTCCATGGATTTCATTACAGGTCTTCCTCGGGTGCAAGGGAAAGACTGTATCTATGTTGTAGTAGACAGGTTGACTAAATACACCCACTTCTTCCCTATTGCAGCTGATTTTACAGCATCTCAGGTGGCGGAGTTATTTTTCAGGGAGATATTCAGGCTCCACAGTCTCCCCAAGACCATAGTGAGTGACAGGGATAGTAGGTTCATGAGTTCTTTCTGGCAAGAACTTTTCAGGCTCACAGGTACGGAGTTGACACCTAGTACCAGCTACCACCCACAGACAGATGGGCAGACCGAGATTGTTAATAAGTGGGTTGAGGGGTATTTGCGCAGCTATGTGTCAGGACAGCAGAAAGCATGGGTGCGTTGGCTATATCTAGGAGAGTATTGTTATAATACTACACACCATATGTCTATTGCTATGACACCTTTCAGAGCCCTCTATGGTTACGAGGCATTATCTTTTGTTGATTTGGCTGTAAGTGACAGCAGAGTTCCCTTGGCACAGGGTTGGTTACAGGAGAACCAGGACATCATGAGATCTCTCAGGGAGAATCTTCAGCAGGCACAGAATCAGCAGAAGGTCTACGCTGATCAGCATAGGACTGAGAGAGTATGAGGTGGATGACATGGTTTTCCTGCGGTTGCAGCCTTACCGACAAAGCACCCTTAAAAGGGGTGGAGCTGAGAAGCTCAAGCCTCGCTTCTACGGACCATATCGGATTCTCAGGCGTGTGGGAGAGGTTGCTTATGAGATTGAGTTACCCCCTGACAGCCGGATTCATAATGTGTTCCATGTATCTTGCCTGAAAAAGGCACTGGGGCAACATATTGTAGCATCTCCTGATCTACCTCCCTTGGATGAGGAAAGTAAGCTGACTCTAGTTCTTGATGAGATCTTGGAGGAGAGGGAACGACGGCTGAGAAGTAGGGTGATTCGGGAGTACTTGATTCGTTGGAGAGGTCTTCCTATAGAGGACGCCACCTGGGAGGGAGAGTCCATTTTACAGCATCCGACTTTGCAGTTGCTTGTGGGCAAGCATCTTCGAGAGGGGAGGACTGTCATGTCCCCTCTTTAGCTCTGTCTAGCAGAGACTTGAGAGTTGGCCTATCATTTGGGTTCCCGTAGGTTAGCAGAGTGGTTAGGGAACCTATCTAGAGGCAGTCGAGCTTGGCAGGGAGCTTTACAGGCCTTTCCAAACAGTTTGCGGCAGTTTCCTATTTTTTAGGAAGGGTTCCTATTTTTTAGGGTTTGACTGAGAGTTGACCAGGAGGCATCAGGGGACCTCCAGGAGCATTTTGGGAGTTTTGGTCTCAATTCCTATTTTTTAGGAGGTATCCCTAAATTATAGGGAGGCACTGTCAGTTAGCCTGCCATGTGGCGACATCACCTGTGGTGCGGGCTACAACAGTTTTCAGTTCAGATTGGCTGGGTGATGGATTTGAGATAATTATTGAATATTAAAGTGTAGCTTTAATATTTGATAAAAATAATTTAAAGTGATTAATAATATCACTTTGTAATAAGATTTTAATAAAGTGACCCCCCTCCTAGTTAACACGTGTTAAAAGGTGGGCATTTCTTTCATGAGAAGTTGGGCCCTCAACTTGGGCGCCCAACTTGGGAGTCTTTTAATAAAGGAAAAGAATCATTAAATGATTCCTTTTTGATGCCTTCTCAACCCTAAAAGTGGACGCCCACTTTGGGAAAAGAATAAAGTACATTGGAAGTGCTTTTTGGAGTTATCTTTTGCATATTATTTTGAAGCTTCATGGCAGCTCTGAACTCTGAGGAAGGGGGCAGCAACATTCAGTCTCTTGGGAACGAAAACTCTTAGGGATTTTGGTGAATTGGACGACAACCCAGTTCATGCTTGTGGGAGGCTTACTCTGGGTCTTCTTTTGTGTATCATTGTACAGTTTCTAGGGCATTCTATTGCAGATCTAAAATTGCAGTAGCACTAAATCAGCATTATTCTTCAGATCCCTCATTTTCAGTTGCATGCATAGCCTCTTCCAGGCCAATACTATCTTTGTATGCAAATGGGGTTGCAAACCAGGTTTTACATTGAATATAAAATACAGATCTGATGGGTATGTGCCTCATATTCTTAGCTGATGCTTTTCTATCATTTATCATTTATTTTTAGTTCATTTTAATATGAGATTGCAGTTGCATGTATATCTATTTGCTATATTGGCAAATACACATTTCAAGAAAACTGAAACCCCTTCTGCATCTTCTCTCTAGTCTAAAAGAACACAAAAAAATTAATAAAAATCATAAAACAAATAAAATTACAAAAACAAATACTTCATTTCAGCAAAGGGATCCATCAGGGATCTTTCACTACCTATAGAAGATGCTATGTGGGAGGGACCAGAGATTCTTGAGCACCCAAATTTGCATTGCTTGTGGGCAAGCAATTCTGAGAAGGGTAGACTTGTAATGTCCCCTTTTAATTATAGCTTATGGAGGCCCAATCCTTATCAAGGATAGGAAAATATTTTAATAATGGGGTCTTTAGACATTGAAAATTTGTAGTAGAAATAAATAATAATAAATTAATGATTTAGTGGGGCATGGGATTCTAGAAGTGGGTTGTTGTAACCCCTGGGACACTTGGCAGCTTCGTCATGACAAATTTCTATGATAGCTTATTAACGAGGAGTTACAAGTTGCTATTCATGACAAAATGGGGGTTGTTTTGGGGAAAACATCTCATTAATATTTTAATTGCTATCTTTGAGAGGGAAAGTAGGGCATTGGAATTTGTGCCTTGATGGTGCTATATATTGAGGTGCTTGATTACCTTTGAGACATCTGCCAATTTATTTAGTCTTTTCCACCGTAGTTTTAACATTGTGTTCAACTATAGGATTTGAGGACAAAAACCCTTAAATTGTGGAGATCAAAGGACGAAACCCCTTTAGTTTCTTGGAGATTGGAGGATGCAAACACGTTGATATCCTGGGGGCAATCTCACATAGAGGTTGTATTTGTACTTCAAAGTTTTGTTTGGATTTCAACATATTTTTTGGTCTTTGCAGCAAGTTTTGTATTTTTGAAGCTTCAACATATTGTGGAAGCATATGTTTTGTAATCACAGAAGCAACATTATATTGTGGAGGAAGCTTTATTCATATTTGTGTGTTATTCTTTGAAGCTTCAACATATTTATATTATTTGTGCAAGCCATTGTTGCATCTTTTTGGGCATTTTTATTATTGAAAATAATATATATAAAAATCATTATTCGTCCACCGTATGCTCTCACCTTGCCCTCACAAGATATGGGCGATCAAAAAGTGGTGAATAATAATATTTACTCACCATATGTGTTGGGAATTAAGGTGTCTCAACCTTGGTAATTCCTTGTAATTTTATATTGTATTTATTTATTTATTGCCTATCGTATTAATTGGATGCAAATCTTATGTTGTCATATTGTGGGAGTTGGCACGGTGATGTGTCATCTTACATGGCATATGACCACATGTAATTTTGTCCTCACATGAGGAGATAGGTGTCCCACTTAGTGGTAGGAATATTTTGCCGTGTGTCGGCATCTTGATGTTGTGTAAGGGAATATTGACCGAAATAGTCATGACAGATTCTTATGACAAAGTTATGACATGTAAGAGTCGGAAATAGGAGATTCTATGACAGGTGAAGACATTTGTCGAAGAGCATCTTTGAAAAAGGCATCTTTGGGTGCCCCAAGGTGGACTATGACATGTTGTAAAAGAATATGCTATTTATAGCCTGTGTATGACAAATTCTCTTACAGCTGTAAGTTATGACAGTTATGACAGATTCTATGACGGTTGTAAGAGCCGTAAGAGCATTTGTCATAGCCCATTTTGAAAATAGGCAACCTCCTTGGGATGGGGTGACTTGACAAGTGTCAGGAGTATCCTACAGTGTTGGACAAGTGTCCATAGGCGTGGGTTTTGGGCCATGAGGCCATGTTGGACACCCATCCCAATGTGGAGCCATTTTTGCCTTGCATTTGTTATATAAATAGGTGCTTTTGAGAGGAGAAGTACTACAGGTTTGACAGGCACTGTTATGCTGCTAGAACATCTCCAAATACGAGTGTCGAAGACTCCTGCAAGAGCATTGGCTCTGTGTTGTATTGTAACCTTCATTGTTTACGGAATACATTTGAGTTGTGTTTTGGAGTGTGGGGTTTTTCACCTGTAAGGGTTTTCCCCACGTATATCTTGTGTCTCTCTTCTTCTGTCTTTCATTCTTATGTATGTGTTTGTTGCAATATCTCTGTTAGTGGGTTAACATAGCTGTAATTGTAAAGATAAAATTGAATTTGCACTCTCCTCCCCTCATTTGATTAGTGTAGGAAGCGTTTTCCGCACACTTAGCTTCCTTTCAATATGCTCTCACCTCACCCTCATAAGATTTTGGTGATCAGAAAGTGGTAAATATTTTATATTAAATTTTTTTAAGGATATTACAAAATAGAAGATTGACAGTTTAAGCCCTTTAGTGAATTGTACAAGAGCTTGCAGATCATCATCATATATGAAGAGTGAGATCCTTTGCGATCATATTGATTTGAAGATAGATGGACAATAGGATGAAGTGGATATTATGTTTTCAAATAGGGTAGGTAATTGCCCATGGTACTCTTAAAGATCTATTTTTCTCTTCATTTATGTTACACATTGCTTTCTCTATTGTTGCATACACACATGGAGATGAGAGACTTATTTGTGTCTCTCTTCTTCTGTCTTACATTCTTATGTATGTGTTTGCTGCAATATCTCTGTTAGTGGGTTAACATAGTTGTAATTGTAAAGATAAAATTGAATTTGCACTCTTCTCCCCTCTTTAGATTAGTGTAGGAAGCGTTTTCCGCACATCTAGCCTCCTTTCAGTTGGTATCAGAGCCTGGCCAGTTTTGGTTCTAGCTGCTAGGTAGGGGTTTTTTTGAGCTAATCTTAGGTTGAGTGGGAGTGTTGTGCAAAGTATTCTGTATCTTGTTGCATCAAGGAGATGACAACCACATCCGAAAGATTAGAGGTGGAGAAATTTAATGGCACTAATTTTGAGTTGTGGAAACTCAAGATGGAGGACCTACTTGTTGATCGTGACCTATGGGAAACTGTTGATGGAACAAAACCTATGACAATGTCACAAGCTGATTGGGACCTCAAAGATCAGAAGGCTAAGGGTCTCATAAGACTGTCTAGTTGACTCTGTCCTGTTGAATGTCCATGAGGAGAAGACTGCTAAAGAACTTTGGAAGAAGCTGGGATCTGTTTATCAGGCCAAGTCCCTGGTGAACAAGCTCTTTCTGAAAAAGTTGTTTTCTCTAAAGATGGAAGACGGAGGATCTGTTGCGGACCATTTGAATGCTTTTATAGCTAGATCCAAATCTCGTAAGTCAAAGGCTCTCTATTGGAACTATGGAAAAACCGAGCATTTCTAAAAGGAATGCAAAGAGGAGAAGAAAAAGAAGAAGAATGCTCCTGATTCAGATTCTGACAAGTCACAAGATGATGGTGATGCCTTCATTGCAGCCCTGGCCACCCATGCATCTGATGATGTGTGGTTGATTGATTTTGGTGCATCTTTCCACATGACCTCGCATTGAGACTGGTTTACAAAGTATGAAGAGTTCGACGGTGGAAGAGTGTACCTGGGTGATGATTCTCATCTGAAGATTGTTGGTCGTGGAAGAGTCTCAATCCGATTCCTTGATGGACGAGTGAAGGGGATCACTGGGGTTATGCCAATCCTAGGCCTAGCACGAAATCTGCTTTCTATAAGTATGTTGAATGATGCAGGTGTGCAAGTTGTCTTTTCAAAGGATGGATGCAAGATGACTAGAGGATCTATGGTGCTTGCGAAGGGTACTCGGAGAGGTACTCTGTTTCAGATGGAGGCATGCACTTCACAGTGCAATAGTTCTTCTGACTTGAAGAAAAGAGCTGCAGTCACTTCATCCCCACCATCTGAACGAGCAGTGAAGAAATCTATTGTAACACATTCTGATGGTAGTGCACATGCTTTGGAAGTTAAACTTCTTGTTGAAAAGACTATGTTATGGCATTTGAGATATGGTCACATTGGTGAGAAGGGTCTGCATACCCTGAAAAATAAAAACCTCGTTGAGGGGTTAAATGATTGTAATCTCGAGTTCGACTTTTGCGAACATTGCATTTATGGAAAGCAAATCCGTGTTCAGTTTTACTCTAGTTCTCACAATTCTTCTGGTGTATTGGATCTTATTCATTCTGATGTGTTTGGTCCTGTTAATGTTCCTTCGATTTCAAAATCTGTATATTTTGTATCTTTCATAGATGATTACAGTAGGACATGGGTTTATTTTATCATAAGCAAGACTGAAGTCTTCAGTCGATTTAAGGAGTTTAAAGCCCTTGTTGAAAATTAGACTAGTAAAAAGATTAAGTGTTTGAGAATTGACAACGGTGGTGAGTTTTGTTTGGCAGAGTTCGTTAAGTTCTGTAAAGAGCAAGGGATTGAAAGACATAAGACAACTCTATATACCCCGCAACAAAATGGAGTTGCAGAGAGGATGAACAGGACATTGATGGAGAAGGCTAGGAGTATGCTCAGTGGAGCAAGCCTTGAACAAAAGTTTTGGGCTGAAGCTGTTGCCACTGTTTGCTATTTGGTAAACAGATCTCCTACATCAGCTCTTGTTGGTAAGACACCTATGGAGGTGTGGTCTAGTAAGAAGCCTTCAATTAGACATCTTCGTGTTTTTGGTTGTGAGGCATATGCACATGTGCCTAGGGAGAAACGGTCTAAATTGGAGAACAAGGTTGTTAAGTGTATCTTCATTGGCTATGGTGTCGGTGTGAAAAGATACAAGCTTTGGGATCCTGTGGCTGAAAAAGTGTTGTATAGCAGAAGTGTTATCTTCAGAGAGCTAATACTTTCTTTCGTTGTTCTACAGCCAGAACAGACAGAAAAGAAAGAGGATGCGGTTCAGTTTCCTTCTACCCCTGAGAAGACTGAACAGATAGACCCTTTGAGACTTGATGATGAGAAGAGCTCTAGCAGCTCTGAAGAAACAGAACCTCAACCTCAGCCATTGAGGAGGTCTACACGAACAAGAAAGCAACCTGATATGTTTGGTTATTCATTGCTTGATTTTAGTTGTGCTTTTGCTTTACTTACTAACACTGATGAACCTAGAACTGTGAAAGAGGCTATGGACATGAAAGATGCAGTTTCCTGGAAGGAGGCCATGGAAGATGAGATGGCTTCTTTGTAAAAAAATAAAACATGGGACTTGATGCCTTTACCTGATGGACGGAAACCCGTTGGATGCAAATGGGTGTTCAAGAAGAAATTCGGTGTAGATGGCAGTGTTGAAAAGTACAAGGCTAGATTGGTTGCGAAGGGGTACTCACAAGTGGAGGGAATTGATTATGGTGAAATTTTCTCTCCCATTGCAAAGTTGACATCCATTCAATTCTTGTTATTTCTTGCAGCTGCTTATGACTTAGAGGTAGAACAGATGGATGTGAAGACAACTTTCCTTCATGGTGATTTGGAGGAAAAAATCTACATGTCACAGCCAGAGCATTACATAGAGAAAGGTAAAGAAAATTTGGTTTGCAAGTTAAAGAAGTTTTTGTATGGTTTGAAGCAGTCTCCAAGGATGTGGTACTTGAAGTTTGATGCCTTTGTGTTGTCGATTGGATATTTGAGATCGAAAATAGATCATTGTGTATTACAAATTTGACAATGATCGCATTTTCATTATTGCATTGTATGTTGATGATATGCTGTTCATTGGGAATGGTAACAATATGATTTCTGATTTGAAGTCTTAGTTGTCAACACAGTTTGAGATGAAAAATCTTGGGGTAGCCAGGTACATTCTGGGAATGGAAATTAGAAGAGAGAGCTAACAGAAAACTTTGGTTAAGCCAGAGTAAGTATGTGAAGACCGTGTTGGACAGGTTCAGAATGACAGATTGTAGACTGTTGTGTGTTCCTGTTTCATTGGGGACAGAGTTGTCTGTTAATGATTGTCCAAAATCTCCTAGTGAGGTGGAGGACATGAGCAGAGTACCTTATGCTAGTGCTGTTGGCAGTTTGATGTATGCTATGGTCTGCACAAGACCAGACATTGCCCAAGCAGTGGGAGTCCTTAGTCGATTTATGGCTAATCCTGGACGGGTACATTGGGATGCAGTTAAGCGAGTGTTCAGATATTTGAGGGGTAATTCCGAGTATTCCATATGCTATCACGATAATGCTACAGGACTTCCGCATTCAGTTTGTATTCATGGATTTGTAGATTCTGATTGGGCAGGGGACATTGATAGCAGGAGATCCACCAATGCCTATGTGTTCACTATGTTTAGTGGTGCAATTAGTTGGATGAGTAAGCGACAACCTGTGGTTGTTTTGTCCACTACAGAAGCTGAGTACATGGCAGCAACTCATGTTTGCAAGGAAGCCATTTGGCTTAAGAGATTGTGTTCAGATATTGGTGTTGATGTAGGACAGATTACGATTTGTTGTGACAGTCAGAGTGCGATTTGCCTTGCAAAGAATCCAACTTTCCATGCTAAAACAAAGCATATTGATGTACAGTTTCACTTCGTGCGAGACATGGTAGAGGATGAAAAGGTAAATTCGGAGAAGGTATATACTTTGAAGAATGTTGCAGATGCATTGACGAAACCAGTGGGCACAGAGAAGTTCAGATGGTGTTCCGAGTCTATGGGCCTCTTGGCCTATAGCAGCTAAATCCTGTTATTTCTATTGGCTCTTACAAGGTGTTTGACAAGTGAGAGAATGTTGGGAATTAAGGTGTCTCAACCTTGGTAATTCCTTGTAATTTTACATTGTATTTATTTATTTTGTGTCTATTGTATTAATTGGATGCAAATCCTATGTTGTCATATTGTGGGAGTTGGCACGGTGATGTGCCATCCTACATGGCATATGACCATATGTAATTTTGTCCTCACATGAGGAGATAGGTGTCCCACTTAGTGGTAGGAATATTTTGTCATGTGTCGGCATCTTGGATGTTGTGTAAGGGAATATTGACTGAAACGGTCATGACAGATTCCTATGACAAAGTTATGACATGTATGAAATGTCCCCTTGTCACAAGTCAACATTTTCAAAACTTTGAACACATTTCCAACTTGCAAAGAGAACGTTATTATACCAAACTTTCTTAATTTCAATTATAGTAATAGATAAATGATATATTCAATCACATAAGAACATTACCTTTAGATTTTCAATAATTAACATCAATTATCATTTTCTATCTTGCATCCATAATCTTTGTGATTACTTTCAATACGCATTCTCTATCACTTATATTTCATATATTCCTCTTAAGTTCACTATGATATTCTTTATCATTAATGTCATGATCTCTATCAGTATATATATATTTATCATCACTATCCATGCATTAACTCTTAACTTCATATGAGATGAGGTGAAAGGATGCCCTTTGGCCAATCATGGGTCCACTATTAATCCTTTGGCACGAGGGGTGACTTCTTCACCAACTGGAGCCAAAAGCCACTTCCACTTGTCCAAGGGGTACCTTTTGTACCTACTGGGACAAGGGCCATATCCACTTGTCCAAGGGGTACCATTGCACCTACTGAGACAAGGGCCATATCCACTTGTCCAAGGGGTGCCATTGCACCTACTGAGACAAGGGCCACTTCCACTTGTCCAAGGGGTGCCATTGCAC
The DNA here is from genome assembly GCA_027924645.1 of Cunninghamia lanceolata. Taxonomy (NCBI): domain Eukaryota; kingdom Viridiplantae; phylum Streptophyta; class Pinopsida; order Cupressales; family Cupressaceae; genus Cunninghamia; species Cunninghamia lanceolata. The sequence continues at coordinate 6,229,538 of BSBN01000578.1, read as the reverse complement.
CTACTGAGACAAGGGCCACTTCCACTTGTCCAAGGGGTACCTTTTTGTACCTACTGAGACAAGGGCCACTTCCACTTGTCCAAGGGGTACCTTTTTGTACCTACTGAGACAAGGGCCATATCCACTTGTCCAAGGGGTGCCATTGCACCTACTGAGACAAGGGACAAAACATACCATGTTGGCTACTATACATCTCAGACTCACCATCTCATATGAGGTTATATGTTAATCTCATGATTCAACCTGTTTTCCAAGCATTATCCCCTATCTCAGGTAATCATGAAGCATATAATACAGTAATGTTATATGGCATACCTTTGAATTACTCTAATTAACATAATGAGCCGATTTTAGAGTACTAAGTCATGAAATACACTTATTAATCCTAATGCCTATTCGAATCTGAACCAAGATATCTTTTACACAGTTATTCTTAGAAATCAGAGTACATTATTCATTAGATGCAAGGTATATGCATACAAATTAGGTAAAGCATTTATTAATGGAGTAAGAGTATTATGACGTACCTTGCTGTGTATGGTGTCTGGCTGCGGCAGAGCCCTGGAATTATTCTTTGGCTGTATATGATGCTGCTCCTGTTATTTCCTATTGCAGAGAGTAATGTATCTTTTTTTGCTGGTTGAAGTTAAGTATTTATACAGAAATATTTATTATGCTTTGCTTTTGGTTGACCTTCCAATTGAAGTTGATTGAAATGATAGATTGTTGAATGATGAATGATTGATTGTATTTGTGTTGTGATTCCTCCCCCTTTGTCCAAGAAATGATCTTCCTTATATTCCTTTTTCCCTCCAATGGACACAACCTTTTCACAAGCCCTTTGACCTTTATCACAACTTAAACTTTAGTTATTTTATAATTATATTATAATTTATCTTGTGATTATTATTATTATTATCATATTTTAAAAGGGGACATTACAATGTAAGAGTCGGAAATAGGAGATTCTATGACAGGTGAAGACGTGTCGAAGAGCATCTTTGAAAAAGGCATCTTTGGGTGCCCCAAGGTGGACTATGACATGTTGTAAAAGAATATGCTATTTATAGCCTGTGTATGACAGATTCTCTTACAGCTGTAAGTTATGACAGCTATGACAGATTCTATAACGGTTGTAAGAGTCGTAAGAGCATCTGTCATAGCCCATTTTGAAAATAGGCGACCTCCTTGGGATGGGGTGACTTGACAAGTGTTAGAAGCATCCTACAGTGTTGGACAAGTGTCCATAGGCATGGGTTTTGGGCCATGAGGCCATGTTGGCGCCCATCCCAATGTGGAGCCATTTTTGCCTTGTATTTGTTATATAAACAGGTGTTTTTGAGAGAAGTACTACAGGTTTGATAAGGATTGTTATGCTGCCGGAACATCTCCAGATACGAGTGTCGAAGACTCCTGCAAGAGCATTGGCTCTGTGTTGTATTGTAACCTTCATTGTTTATGGAATACATTTGAGTTGTGTTTTGGAGTGTGGGGTTTTTCACCAGTAAGGGTTTTCCCCACGTATATTTTGTCTCTCTTCTTTTGTCTTACATTCTTATGTATGTGCTTGCTGCAATATCTCTGTTAGTGGGTTAACATAGCTGTAATTGTAAAGATAAAATTGAATTTGCACTCTCCTCTCCTCATTAGATTAGTGTAGGAAGCGTTTTCCGCACACTTAGCTTCCTTTCAATATGCTCTCACCTCACCCTCATAAGATTTTGGTGATCAGAAAGTGGTAAATATTTTATATTAAATTTTTTTAAGGATATTACAAAATAGAAGATTGACAGTTTAAGCCCTTTAGTGAATTGTACAAGAGCTTGCAGATCATCATCATATATGAAGAGTGAGATCCTTTGCGATCATATTGATTTGAAGATAGATGGACAATAGGATGAAGTGGATATTATGTTTTCAAATAGGGTAGGTAATTGCCCATGGCACTCTTAAAGGTCTATTTTTCTCTTCATTTATGTTACACATTGCTTTCTCTATTGTTGCATACACACATGGAGATGAGAGACTTGTTTTGGCTTCCAACGTAACCATGGGAATAGTGACGATTGACTAGTGATGTTCCTTGTTGCTCTTTTATGGAGAGTAAAGATGACTAATATGTGGCTTCATATGCTCATTATTACCTTCATATGCTCATTATTACCTTCATAGGCTACAACATAAATCTGTGGCACTCCCCAAAGAGATATGAGACTATGGAGGAACAACCCAAAGAACTATGAATGTGGGATAAAAATCAAAAGAATAATAATTGCGGGGTAAAAATGTCCTAGAAAAGAGAATAATAGAATAATGTCCTCAACTATCATATTAAGACTGTAAATAGGACTTATGATGGTAAATGCTCAATGAAAATTTCTGGCAGTAAATGAATTTGAAGAAATAAAACTGAAGAGATTCTCATGCATGATAAAATAGTGTCTTAGACAATGACAAAATAATTCCACAATTTATACTAGAGGATGCCTTGGTCTTTGAAAATATTTTAATTGTCCGTTTTTGAAATCCAAGTCCAAATGTTTTCTGCACTATATTGATATTCATCCCTCTGCATAGACATGAATACAAGAAAACTGTAGTCAGAAGTGTTCAAATGCAGAAAAATCATAATCAAACTGCATGGATGGAGATGGATGAACTATTACTAGGCAATAATTTGAAGAATGGTAATCATAAACACTAATCAGAGACAATGGTTTGATGAAACTGCATGCAGGGTGCTAACTGTCATTTGTTTGTAAAAAATAAGAAATATTTCCTCAAACATGATAAATGATGTGTTAGATATAATAAAGTAGTACCTCAAACAAGAAAACTAACTTATAAACATATGGCAAAATAAATCTACCTGAAGTGACCTCTTAAAATGATGACTCATGACACTCATGACGAAGATTGAGGGACAATCTATGACCAAAGCATATTGTTAGTAATTCATTAATATTTATGTCGTGATCATCAAATTGTTAAACTGGAGGAAGAAGAATCCTAATTGGCACCGGTTGGTGGCATTTGGAGGCCTTCTTAGGTGATGGTGTTTCCAAGGAATGTTCAGCTTGGAAGCTAGAAAGAAATATAAACTTTGGCCTCATCATCAACTGCCACCCATTTTGCCTTCAATGCTGTGTAATTTCCTTCTTGATGGTTGATGCTGGCCATTAAAGCTAATTGCCTTTTAATATTTAGAATGTACAAGGTATGTTCACTGTGAATGCAAATATGATAAATAATGATCTGAGGATCCATGTTTTTTTCAATGCAATTAATATCAGTCATATTCATATATAGCCTTCTCTTTGCATAGCTTAAGTGTGAAAAAGAGAAAAAACAAATGGGATGCTAAGAGAGGGAAGAGGTGTGTGGCATTGATAAAGCAGTTGGCAAGTATAAAGAGTTAGGTATTTTGTGTGTCATTTCTTGGGATCTGCAGTACACAATTCGGTAACTATTATTCTCATTATGATGTTTTATTAGGATTCAACTATGTAGTTTTTGAGTCAAACTCATTGACCCATATTTCATGAGCAATGGTTCATAGGAACCGATCTCTCATGAGCACGAATGGTCCACTTAGCACTTATTGCATCTAGGTGATGCTCATAGGAGTGAAGCATAAGGACTTTTTAGGAGTTCACCCATCATGGACCTATATTTCATGAGTAGTGGTTGATAGGAACCCATCTCTCATGAGCATGAATGGTCCACTTAGCACTCATTGCATCTAGGTGATGCTCACAGGGGTGAAGCATTAGGACTTACCGAGAGGTCACGCTAAGTGGATCATTCATGCTCATGAGAGATAGGTTTGTGTGAACAAATACTCATGAATATGGGTCAATGAGGTTGTAACACTTATTGCATCTAGGTGATGCTCATAAGAGTGAAGCCTAAGGACTTATTAGGAGTTCACCCATCATTGACCTATATTTCATGAATAGTGGTTGATAGGAACCCATCTCTCATGAGCATGAATGGTCCACTTAGCACTCATTGCATCTAGGTGATGCTCACAGGGGTGAAGCATTAGGACTTACCGAGAGGTCACGCTAAGTGGACCATTCATGCTCATGAGAGATAGGTTTGTGTGAACAAATACTCATGAAATATGGGTCAATGAGGTTGACTCAAAAACTTCCTTGATCTTGGGAGAAACTCCATGGGTAGCGTGCTTGAGTTGGAGTAGTATTGGAATTGGTGACCTCCTGTGTAAGATGCTACCCCAATTTTTGAAATGTGCCATACCTGTTTATATTTTTTAAAATCTTTTTGTGTGATTTTAATTATTTTATTGTGTGATCTTTCAGACTAGACAGAAGAATGCAAAAGGGGTTTTAAGTTTTCCTGCAGATGTGTTGCCAAAGCATACAATATAGAGCATAGAGAGAAAACCCAGAAAAAGTACAACAGGTATAAAGAAAATAACAAAGACCCAGATAGCAGAATAGCCAAATATGAATTATTGTGACATGCCCATATCCAGAAATGCAACTTGGTACATGTGCTAAGAGTGCACTAGCAACTAGGTATAGCCGGAATTACTCCAAACTCCAGAAAATATGAGATTGAGCTTACAAATGATATCAGCAATATAAATGGGCTCTAAACACCTCACACAATGTAAAATATGTGACACCCACAAAAGGAAATGATACTCTAAGACTCCCACGCTACTCATTGAGCAGTACGGCCATGGCTGAAAATGCAAAAGCAGCTATGAACAATGCCCACACAATAAACTGCCTTCAAACCCTTTGAAATCTGCACTCAACAATAATAGAGAAATGCTATATATCAAATCAGCTCAAAACTCCTCTGAATGACTTCATTGCAAGCACAATGTGAATGCTGAATACATCCACCGTCAATGGCACCGTTGCGTGGTCTCTTAGACCTATAGAATGCCATTACCTATGGAGGTTTCCGTCTCCACAAGCCTCTGGTTTGAATCCTCAAACTCTCACAATAGCAAACTCTAGCAAAGCTCACAAGAAGAAAATATCATAAAGCAAGCATAAACCCAAATGAGCCCTTTAGCACCTTTTTATAAACTATCCAAACCCAACGCCCCTTTTTGGAGGGAATTTGCATTTGTTTTATTATTAATTTTCATCCCCTTATGACTCCCATGGGCTCCCACCTCCTAGAGGGTCACTTTTAAGTTATAACTTATTTTTATAAACTGACCATTTAATATTTATTTGTAAAGTCCCAATAAATTATTATATAGAACTTCAGACTTTAAAATAAATATGAAGACTGTGCCGGAATGCCACGTTCTTTAGCTTGTCGGAAAGGTTTCGACGAAACGCTTCTAACCCCACTCTGAAAATCCCGAACCAACACTGAACCTAGACTTACTAAAAATAGTAACGCTCAAGATCAACTGGGCCAACTCTGAAGGTGCCAACTGGATCCTCTGAACTCGAACCATCTTTCCCTCCACCGACACAACCTCTAATGCCAACTAACCCCAGTTCCCTAACCAAACTGCTAGTCAACGGGAACTCTATGATGGACTAACCATGAGACTAGAAGGGGACATTACAGTCTGCCCTCCTTAAAATTGCTTGCCTCAAGCAATCTCAAGTCAGGATGCTCTAATATCTGCTCATTCTCCCAAGTAGCATCCTCCACTGGCAGGTTCTTCCATTTAACCAAGTACTTTCTGATGATCCTCCTCAAATTACGTTCCCTGGTATCAATTATAGCCTCGGGTACCAGTATCAACTTCCCCTCTTCATCAAGAGGAGGCAACTCCGCTGATGGTGTCACATTATGCCCCAACGCCTTCTTGAGGCGAGATACATGAAACACATTATGTACCCTACTACCTGCTGGAAGCTCCAACTCATAAGCCATTTCTCCAATCCTCTTGGAGATCCTGAAAGGTCCATAATACCGCGGTTTCAACTTCTCTGCCCCACTCTTCTTGAGAGTGCACTGTCTATAGGGCTGCAGTATGAGATAAACTATGTCACCAACCTCAAAAGATCGCTCAATCCTCTACTGACCTGCATACAGCTTTTGCTGATTCTGAGCCTTCTGTATGTTCTCCTTCAAAGACCTCATGATGTCCTGACTCTCCTGGAGAAGGTCTTTGGCCTTCGGCACTCTGCTATCACCAAACAACAAATCAACAAAGCTCGGTGCCTCATAGCCATACAGAGCCATAAATGGTGACATTTGAATAGACATGTGGTATGTGGAATTGTAACAGTACTCTCCCATGTGAAGCCACTTAACCCATGCCTTTTGCTGCCCTGAAACATAATTTTGGAGGTATCCTTCCAACCATTTGTGAACTATTTCCGTCTGACCATCTGTCTGGGGGTGGTAACTCGTACTGGAGGTGAGCTCTGTTCCTGTCAACCTGAAAAGCTCCTGCCAAAAATTACTAAGGAATCTGCTGTCCCTATCGCAGAAGAACAAATTTGCAACCTGTGCTGCAGTGAAAGTGGTCGGGATGGCAAAGAAGTGTGCATACTTTGTCAACCTGTTCACTACCACGAAAATGCAATCCCTACCTTGGACTTTTGGTAAACCTGTGATAAAGTCTATAGAAATGCTATCCCACTTCCTATCAGGAATGGGTAGGGGCTGTAATAAACCTCTTGGAAATGAGTGCTCCTGTTTATTCTGCTGACATATCGGGCACTCTCTCACATACTGCATTACCTCTGTCTTGAGGCCCTTCCAGGGGAACCTCTCTAACCTGCTTATAAGTTTTGAAGTACCCTGGGTGCCCTGCCATCGGCAAGTCATGGAATGCCCTCAAAACCTTCTGTTTCATCTGAGAACCTGACACCAAGAAGATCCTGTTCTTGTAAATGATTAAATCATTTACCACTGTATACCTGTCATCCTTGATGGTGCCATCAATTATCCCAGTAGCCCATGCATCCTTTGCATACTTAGCTGATATCATCTCCCTCCAATCATCTGCAATGGCTCCGAGTGCACATAAATGGGGCCTCCTGGATAGAGCATCGACAACAACATTTTTCTTTCCTTTGACATACACAATGTCAAAGTCGTAGGCCTGTAACTTGCTGACCCACTTCTGTTGCCTCTCATTTAAGTCTTTTTGGCCAAGGAAATGCTTCAGACTGTTGTGATCTGTTTTGACTACGAACTTGCTGCCCACAAGGTACTGTCTGAACTTAGCCAATGCATGCATTATGGCTAACATCTCCTTGTCATAAATGCTATAGCTGTGTTCCACACCCCTTAACTTCCTGCTCTCAAATGCTATGGGGTGCTTATCCTGCATAATTACCACACCAATGCCTTCTCCTGAAGCATCACATTGCAACTCGAAGGGCTTGCTGAAATCTGGGATGGCCAATACAGGGCATGTACTCATAATTTGTTTGAATCTGTCAAAGCACTCTTGTGTACCCCCTGTCCAACTAAATGCATCCTTGTGAGTCAAATCTGTGAGGGGAGCAGCTAACTGAGAAAACCCCTTCACAAACCTACGGTAATATCTACATAAACCCAAGATCCCTTCAACTGAGTGAGATTCTTTGGTGGTGGCCAGTCTACTATTTCCCGAATCTTCTCCGGGTCTACCTTCGCGCTACCAGCACTGACGATGTGACCTAAGTATAGCAACTCGGTCATCCCAAACTCACACTTGACATCTTAGCATATAAAGATTCCCTCTCCAGAATACTCAACACAATGTCCATGTGTTTCAAGTGCTCTTCCCATGTCTTGCTGTAAATCAGGATATCATAAAAAAAATCAGAACAAACCTCCTCAATTGCTCTCTGAAGACTCTGTTCATGCAAGACTGGAAAGTAGCTGGTGCATTAGTCAAGCCGAATGGCATGACTAAGAACTCAAAGTGCCCATAGTGACACCTAAATGTTGTCTTCTCCACATCCTCATCTCTGACCCAAATCTGATGGTACCCAGATCTCAAGTCTATCTTGGAGAAATAACAGGCCCCGTGTAGCTCATCAATCAACTCATCTATCCTGGGTATGGGATACCTGTTCTTGATCGTTTTCTTATTGAGTTCCCTGTAATCAATGCACATCCTAAGAGTCCCATCCTTTTTCTTTACTAACACAACGGATGATGCAAACGGGCTCTTACTCGGCCTTATGTGTCCCATGGCGAGAAGCTCTTTAATAGCTTTCTCGATCTCATCTTTGTATCTCTTCGGGTGCCGATATGGTGTGGTGATCACCGGTTTTGCACCCTCCTCCAACTCAATCACATGCTCGATACCCCTGTCGGGTGGTCTACCTGGTGGAATATCACTAAACACTTTGGTGTGTTTAGTTAGAAGAGCCTGTATGTTAGGGCGATACTCATGTTTCTGCTGCTTCGCAACTTCAGGCATCACCAATATCTTTGCTGCCCAATGTACCTGATCATGGTGAATTAACCTCTCCATTCGCTTGAGAGAAACAACTCTCAATCCACCATCTGAAATGCCCCTGAGCGCATGCTTAACTCCATTCACTTCAAACTTCATTTCCATTGTCTTCAAATTGATAGTGAACTCCCCTATCTCATGTAACCATTTCATTCCCAGCACAACATCCATGTCACCCATGCTAACCACATAAAACTCTGACTGTCACGTTAAATGGTTTAGTTGGATCGTCAAGTTGGGAATTCTCCTAGTGCAAGTAAGTACAAACCCATCAGCTACCTTTACCTTAAATCCCGCAAACTCCTCTGTCTGCAACCCCCTCTTAGCAACCAAGCCCTCATCTATGAAGTTATGAGTGGTACCTGTGTCTAACAAGGTAATGCACCTCTGTCCACCCAATATTCCTCGGATCCTGAATGACCCTTCTCTCTGAATGCTAGAAATGTGGGCTGTGGGTAGGGAGGTATCCTCATCCTTATCTGGTACTTCAGATGCAACATCTGTCCCTGAATCATCATCCTCTATATGTTGCTCTGAATGCGTGTCCGACTCCACAGACTCATCTGTTGAGAAGTACTCAATCTGTTTTGCCTTCCCTGGGGCAGCACACTTGTGCTTAGGATCCCAAGGCTCTTTGCAGTGAAAGCAGAGTTTCTTCCTCCTAAGATCATTCAGCTGATCCTCATCTAGTCGGGAAGAACTCGTGTGGTTGATGTCCTGAGTCCTTGTACCCGTGCCTCCTATCTCTCTCCTTTTCTCTCCTATGCTGAAAATTTTTGTTCTGAAATTTGCTTCTCCATGCTGAAGACTCCATATCCCGAGCCTTTTTCATGGCCTCTTGCAACGACATAGGGTCTAAACCCTTCACCCATCCACGTAGAGGATCAAACAACCCATCAACAAAGAGCACAATCAACCTCCTCTCGGATATGTCTGAAACCATGACCGAAAGATCCTGAAACTCCGAAATGTACGAGTCCACTGAACTACTCTGTCGCAACTGTGCCAGCTCCTTAAACTGCAACTCCGGGTCCTTGTCGAACCTATCAATGAGTATGGCTGTGAACTCAACATAAGATGTGATCTGGTCATGTCCCAGAGTCACCTTCCCATTGCTCCACCACTTATGCGTACTGCCCTCCAAATGTAAGGCTGCGCATGTGATGGCATCTGTCTCTGGCATGGGGCTGATCTAAAGGTAACTGTCTAGCTTTTGTACCCACACTCTTGCTAAAGTTTTTCCCGAACCATCAAAATATGGTAAGGTCATCTTGCTGACCTTCTTCTGCAGCTCATTGTTCTGTTGTCTATTACCCCCTCTGGGTCTGTGTCTCATCCAAAGATCTGAGTAGTCTCTGAAAGTCATTTCAGCTCTAAACCCTTCGCTAGAAGCCTGCCAATCCCTAAAGATCTCCTCTCGAAACTCCAACTGTGTAGCATCTCTGTCAGGTATTTCATCCCTCGGCTTGAAAGTCAGAATGCCTAGTCTATTTGTAGCTGTGAGTTGTGTAGCACCCCGATTATTCACTGAAGTCTCTCCATCATGATACCGGTGTCCGTTCCTATCACCAATGTTTCTATCACCATTCCTATCTCCATTACCTCGGTCTCCATGACCTCGGTCCCTGTGTCTATCACCATCATCCCAGTCTCTATTTCTGTCATTCTTGCCTTCGTTCTAGTCATTCCTGTATCTATTTCGATCTATATTCTCCTCATCTTCATCCAGCTCAGGAAATAATCGGCCAAGAAGCCTTCCGAGTGCTTGCTGAGACCTGTTCAAGCTAGCCACGATCTGTTGTTGACCTCTAGCCAAGTCATTGAGGATATCTCGTGTGCTTGGTTCTTCAATCTCGTTGTCACCCATCTCCCCTATATGCTCTCGAAATGGAGGTATCTCACCTAAAAAGGGGTTTGTCCGTGACACTAGGGAATCGTCCTTTGTAGCTGCTACCACTATCTCTGGATCTGACTCAAATGGATCACTCTGTGGTATTGGATTCCTCTGCGGAAACTGTGTTCCTTGCCTTGCTCTGGTATTCCTGAAAGGATATCTATCTGCCGATCGTATATCTCATTTTCACTTTTGCATGTCTGTTTCAACCTCACAGGATGGCAAGATCATAGCTCTGATACCACCGAAATGTGCCGTACCTGTTTGTATTTTTTAAAATCTTTTTGTGTGATTTTAATTATTTTATTGTGTGATCTTTCAGACTAGGCAGAAGAATGCAGAAGGGGTTTTAAGTTTTCCTGCAGATGTGTTGCCAAAGCATACAATATAGAGCATGGAGAGAAAACCCAGAAAAAGTACAATAGATATAAAGAAAATAACAAAGACCCAGATAGCAGAATAGCCAAATATGAATTACTGTGACATACCCATATCCAGAAACGCAACTTTGTACATGTGTTGAGAGTGCACCAGCAACTGGGTATAGCCGGAATTACTTCAAACTCCTGAAAATATGAGATTGAGCTTACAAATGACATCAACAATATATATGGGCTCTAAACACCTCACACAATGTAAAATATGTGACACCCACAAAAGGAAATGATACTCTAAGACTCCCATGCTATTCATTGAGCAGTACGGCCATGGCTGAAAATGCAAACAACAGCTATGAACAATGCTCACACAATAAACTGCCTTCAAACCCTCTGAAATCTGCACTCAACAATAATAGAGAAATGCTATATATATCAAATCAACTCAAAACTCCTCCAAATGACTTCATTGCAAGCACAATGTGAATGCTGAATACATCCACCGTCAATGGCACCGTTGGGTGGTCTCTCACACCTGTAGAATGCCGTTACCGTCTCCACAAGCCTCTGGTTCGAATCTTCAAACCCTCACAATAGCAAACTCTAGCAAAGCTCACAGGAAGAAAATATCATAAAGCAAGCATAAACCCAAATGAGCCCTTCAACACCTTTTTATAAACTCTCCAAACCCAACGCCCCTTTTGGAGGGAATTTGTATTTGTTTTATTATTAATTTTCATCCCCTTATGACTCCCATGGGCTCCCACCTCCTAGAGGGTCACTTTTAAGTTATAACTTATTTTTATAAAGTGACCATTTAATATTTATTTGTGAAGTCCCAATAAATTATTATATAGAACTTCGGACTTTAAAATAAATATGAAGACGGTGCTGGAATGCCGCGTTCTTTAACTTGTCGGAAAGGTTTCGACGAAACGCTTCTAACCCCACTCTAAAAATCCCGAACCGACACTGAACCTAGACTTACTAAAAATAGTAACGCTCAAAATCAACTGGGCCAACTCTGAAGGTGCCAACTGGATCCTCTGAACTCGAACCATCTTTCCCTCCACCAACACAACCTCCAATGCCAACTAACCCCAGTTCCCTAACCAAACTGCTAGTCCACGGGAACTCTATGATGGACTAACCATGAGACTAGAAAGGGACATTACAATTTTTTTCAAAATCACATAAAATGATATGACAATGTTAGCGCAACTGCATAACCAACTAATTGCCTCACATTTTCTGATCACCCAGATCCCAGGATGGGCAAGGTGAGAGCATACAGTGATTTTGACTTACAAATGAATAACTATGCAATAAGGAATTACAATTCATCCGCTACGGCGGGCATCCACAAGATGTGGGAATTTGCCACTTTCCAGTGGGTGTCATTACAAAATAAAATACAAACCATCCACTTATTCAGTGGGTATTCTCCACTTATTCAATGGGTGAAATGAATAAGGAAGATAAAGATTCTTTTGCCCACACTGGCGGTAAACCATCCAGGGGTCTTAATGTGACTTGCAAAGAAAATTACAGTGAAACCCAATACAGTGATATGCATTAATACATGATTGGACTTGTAGATGATATTCTTGAAGATGCTTGAAAAAAGAAGTTATACCATGCAAATATCTCTGCAAATAGTATGAGTTGTTGCTGAAGAAGATCACTGCCCATACTGAAAAAGACAGAAATCAGACTATCAGTGACATATATGACTGCTCACTATCATGGATAATACCATCCAACTCAATACAATGAATATCCCTGCCTAGCATATCAAGGACCTCTGCCCAAACATTCAGAAACTGCAATCCATCATCATAAACAATACTAATTTCTGACTTATTACAACTGCAGACCCACTTAGGGTGTACGGCACAGGATGTACGGACTGTATCATAAGATATGCATGACTCATTCAAAACTCATGTTAATCAGTCCCAATGGAGTCGCCCAAGCACCACAATACTACTGCAAACATCAGACAATGTAAAGGAACAAGGATAAATATCAGATTTGAATCGACCTCCTTCAGCAAGTACAGCAGGTGCATAGAGGGAGTTCAAAAACACAAATCATCCATACATAATCATTACCACCCAAACAACTGTCCTAAACTGATCAACACTGCTCTTAAAACAGATCTGAGCACAAACAAACTGATCTCAAAGGAAATTCTGATCAACAATCAATATTTATCTCAGACTGGGCCGTATGGCCAGTATAGGTACAGACACTTCCAGAAATCTTAAAACTGCAGCAATCTAACTCAAATCACTTCCAAAGAGGGCGTTTAGGGCAGGCAATAAACATACAATCAACAAAAGATTCAAAGCTTCAACATTAATTTCTGATGAGCATCGATTACTTCAGCAGAGGTACGGCCCTCATAAAGTACGGATATCATCATGGTAATTTCCAGACATCTTCAAACCACTGAGAGTTATCTCCAAAACGATCACCTAAGTCTACCAATCCCACTGCAATCTCAAATGGATGCCAAGAAAGACTTAACAGTTCAGATCGATCACCATAAGATTTTCAGCTTGTACGACCATAAAAGAGTACGGATGGCAATTAACATTCAATCATTGCTTTTAAACTCATCAAATTGATCTAAAAAGAGTCGATTCCCTCCTACAAAGACATCATTAAAGGCAAAATGCATACAAACTTTTATTATATTTAAATTCTCCAAAATGTGATTTTAGCTGTACGGCCAGACCAAGCACACAACCAAACATAATAAAAGTTCACAATATCAACACCAAAAATGCATCTAAATCATATTACAATCCAATCTATTTGAATCACAACCAAAACTTCACAAAAACACATAACTCCAAATCAGCGCCATGTGGTTTCCTGAATGAAAATCATCATCACCAGCTAGGGTGGATATCTCACCACCGAAACTGATCCTCTTCGAGTGGGTTTCCGTCCACAGGAAGGTAGAGAATGGAAGAAGACGCAGGTTCAATTCCAACAGAATAACAATACCATATCCAAGCATGCTTTCCAAATGAGCTCTCCATCTGCTTATAAAGGCACCTGGGAGTTACAAACTCACATTTCTTGAAATTATCTTCTTTTTTCTCCTCAACTTAATAAAAGACTCATATTCCAAAGTGGTGCTCACTTAATAATAAGTCTAGGAGAAAATAAACTTATGTCCTCATCCCACACTTAAGTCACTTTCATAAAATGCAACATTATAACTTAAGTGCACCAAAAATATAAATAACCTGATTAATTATCAACTCTTTCTCAAAGCATCAAAGTTGATAATTAAATATGTGCTCCACACAACTAGGAATGAGGATAAGTGTCCCTAAGAAGGCTAGACTGAAAAAAAGGAACATTACATCTTGGTAAGCCCTGATGCTTCACCCCTGTGAACATAACCTAGATGCAATGAGTGCTCTAAGTGGACTATTCATGCTCATGAGAGGCGGATTCATGTGAATCACTACTCATGAAACATGGGTCAATGAGTTTGACTCAAAAACTATCTAGTCGAATCTTGATAAAACATCATAATTTGATACACTACGAAAAATACCTCCTACTTGTAACTATTATTCCTATCATTAACTGCAGCTTTTTGAAGCAAATTGCTTCCCTCACCCAAACCCTCCCCCATTATAAACTAATATTCAATGTTGGGTTTTGTAACCATGGAAGTTTCTTGGAATGGTTGACCAAAGCACCCATTGCCCAATTGGGCACCCATCTGTGGTGCTGACTGGTGGCAATCAGATTAATCATTAAGCTGGAATCTCCTTTTGTAATATTATTGGATACCTGATTTGTCCTTGCTATAAGAAGACCATGATTGAAGGCCCATAGTTGCACATGGTATTTGTTTGTTTACAAACATATCATTCATACATAGCTATAAGATTTCTCTTATGACTTCAGAGGATCCTACCATTCTGTCATTTCTTGGATTGCGAATGGCAAACCCATCACAATTCAGCTTAATTCTTCCTTTTGGGGTGGTTTCCATCAAAGTTATGTAGTGATAGTTAATCTGAGGTACTGGCATATGAAGGGATTTTCCATTGTTGAACAATATAGAGGTTTAATCAGCGTTTATCTAAGTTTCAAGGATGGGCTGATGTAGGGATGAGTTTCTGGAATGACATTTTTTTCTTCTTCTAGATTTTGGGGAGGGCGAGGGAATGTCTGTTAAAATAAAATATTAAAATTAATATTTGAATTTTAAAATACAATTAAATTAAAAATACCAAAAATAACTTAGAAAAACTAAAAGAAACTGAAATTTTAAAAATGTGAAATTATTTAAATATATGTACAAAGAATATAAACATGAGCCATATAATGATAGTCTGAAATGGATTTAATTATGATGTCAATGAATTTAACTTGCTTGGTGTAAGTTTGTCTAGTTTCGTAGACAAATTGAAAACATTGTTTAGAAAAAAAATAAAGTTTGAATGGTTCAATGTATTTACTCCAAAAAGCTTAGGATAAAGATCTCTTCTTGACACTTGTGGCAGCCTCCCATAGATTAGTAGTTTAACATTCACTTAACACAGTCTCGTAGCTGGCATTGTAATAAACCTTTGACCAACAATAAGATGAGATCACAAGTTTGCTTTCTATTCAATAGGTCCTTGACTTTCATTAATGGCTATGTTTTATAGTTTATTCCATAGTTCGCATACTCGGATTCAATAGACCAAAAATTTCCGACTCAACAAAATTCGAACAACTAAAAAAAAAAACTTAATTCTTAAAAACACACAAATTTAATGCATAAATACAATTACAAAATGTATCAAATGAGTATAAAATATAGGGGAAGAGTTTTCTATTAGATTTGAATACAAATAGAGTACAAAATCACATCATTATGTGAATACAACAACTAGCTAATACTATTATGAATTTATGATGATTGTCTTTGAAAATTATCATCATAAATTGCATATCCTGGCAAGTTACACATTACAAGATTTTACAATTTCCTCTTCCTCATTTTAATGAAAAATTGGCGAGAGTGTCTAGTGCTTGCAATCAGCTATGGCTCCTTGCTTGGCCTATGAGGATGCGCTTGTGGCTCCACCTTGTTGCTAGATGGCAATTGACTGCTCTATCTCATGTTTGACATCATCAAAATTGATGTCATTCAATCCAATCACTTCTACTTCTGTTGCATCTACACCCTCTATAACTTGCCTTTCGAAATCAACAATCTCTTCCTCTGTAAACAAGGAGGGCCCCTCATCCTACACAATCCAATCACTATAGGGAGCAATTTGATCCAAATCAATAAGCTCTCGTGATCTGTCTACCACCTTTCTTGTGTGAAGCCGAAGGTTGTATTGCACAAAAACTAGGTCGAGGCATTGTTGAGTCCACTTATTGTGCTTCTTCGTGTGAATGGCATCGAACAAACTTTAGTTGCACTCACATCCAAAAGTGCTCTAAGGTTGAAGCAAAATTTGGAGGGCTAGCTTTTGAAGATTTGGGGTATTTCCACCCCAATCTTCCCACCAAGAACTTGCAAATAAGATATTCAAAAGTTTGTAAGCAAGCAATATTTTATTAATAATTGTAATTTGTAACTTGTAAGATATAAGTAAAGAGTCCAATTTTTGTTACCTAGTGTTAGGGTGGATTTCCTTTGGATAGCTAGTAGCGAAGAAAAGAGCCTTCTAGTTTGCTTGTAATTCTGCAACTTTGAAATAATAAGGTCTCTCACCTCAACCTTAGGTGTCATCCTTTCAATGCATGTTGAGAGGCCCTCCATTACCTCTCCATTAGCATCAATGAAGCTATCGAAGAAGAAAAACTTGGGGTTGAGGTAGTAGCTCACTACATGAATGGGTTGGTGGAGTTGATTGTTCCACCTTTGATCAATCTCCCAAATGAGATCAAATTTTCCTCTATTCCCCTTGTAATAGTTTTGGATGCTCTCTTTGACCCTATCCATGGCCTCATAAATGTATGCTGTTGAGTTTTTCTCTCCATCCCCCAAGTGCAAAACCCTCACCAAAGGCTTCGACACCTACAAAGTACAAACAAATTAAAGTTGCAAACTTACAAGTTACAATTAAAAATTGGAAATAAAGGATTCAATGTGAAATTTAAATTGAAATTTGAAGTTACCTTGATGATCTTTGCAACTCTCTTTGCAAAGGCATCATCAAAAACTGTCTTTGCGGTCCTCTCTCCATCAACCTTTGAATATGTTGAGTCTAGTCATGCTTGACTCAAACATTTGCTTAAAGGATGTCAAGGAACTACAATGCTTTGCAACGTTAGAAAGTTATTTGCAAACCTTTTGATACTCGGTCACACAAGTTCTTTCCCCTTGGTGTGATCTCTCATCAAGTTGAGAACCCAAGGGTGAATATAAATATATTTTGTGATGCTTTTTGTATCTTCTACGATTGCTCTCACCCAATCAATTTTGCCTATCTCCTCCAAAAGAAGGTTAAGGCAATGGGCTGCACAAGGGCTCCAAAAGAGTGACATGCTTTTCTTCAAGCATTCTCTTAGCCGCCACGTATGCCACTACAATGTCAATGACAACTTGCATCACATTCTCTATGCCCGCCTCTAAGACAATCTCCTCCAACGTCAAGCTCAAAGTTTTTGCATTCTCTATTTTGTTAGAGGCATCAATTGACTTGAAGAAAACCAAATCACCATTTGAAGCCACCAAAAAATTGATGAGGGTGCAGTTCCTTTCATTTGTTCACCCATCTGAACTTTTGCCACTATTTATTTTGATCTTCCATATTTGTCTTTGCATCTGCAATAGTATCTTGGAGCAAATTCCCACTTAACTCGTTTGGAGAGGGCGCCTTGTGTTCTTTCCCTACAATTGTCAATGATCTCACCAAATACTCCAGGTATGGGCTCTTCACCATGTTGAACAGAAGGCTATTGCAATACCAAAAAATTACACACTTTATTTGCTTCCTTGTGCACCTTCTTGTTCCACCTTATACCTTGCAACAAAGGCTGTGCTCTAGGTATGTTTCTAGACACAAAAAGAACCTGTGACTGAGCTCTACTTGAGTTGGATGAGGTGGATGTGCCGACAATATTTGTTGTATTTACTTGGTACCTCTGTTTCCTCTAACAAGTTGGGATTAATGGTTGCTGCTATGGTTGCTTGTGTCCTTGCCCTCTCTAATTTCTTCTCATCCAACAATGCAAGAAAACTAGCATGTCTTATTTCGCCTCTTTTGTGGCATTTTCAAATGGTTTGACATTGCATTTAAGAATGCTTGCAATATGGTATTTGAGGCAATTGATGTCTCCATTAAGTTTCTTCATGCATAAGAGACAAATCACATTCCTCGATACTAGTCCCAACATAACATATTTCCAAGTGGGCTCATGGCTTCTAGTGGTTTTACTTGCAATGGGATAGCTTCCACTTGCTGATTTTGAGCTTGATGCGGAGCTGGATGGCATTGTATGCTAACCTGCAACATTTTTAAAGATTAAAAAAAAAGTTAAAAAAATACAATGATTTGAACACAAAAAAATTAAAAAAATCATGTAAATACATTTCAAATGTAATATGGTGATTGAAAAGCAATAGCATTAATTAATTTAAGTTTAATGAAAATGATTTTTTAAAAATGTAAAATATAAACCCTATGTCTAGGAAAACAAATAGCAAATTCATTCACAAAAACTTGTGTAAATCAATAATAAAATTTACATAAATTGAATTCAATGCATTTAAAATTACAAAATTTACATGTTATAAAAAATCTAACATGCTAGAAAGATTTACATGTTAACCAAAAAAAAGGAAAAAATTGGCTTGGAAACTCGAAATTCTTCAAATTTGCTCTTTGAATTCAATATAAACTCACTTCAATTCATTCAATAATGCTCAAATGCTAGTGTGATCTTTCCCCTTGGGTGTGTAGGGCTTATAAAGGCAAAAACCATGTATTTTCATTGTCCAAAATGCATTTTCTACGTGTTTTCCACATCTAAGTTTCCATTTTAGTGTGGTGCAAGTTTTGCCCTCGGATTCACCAAGTACTTGTGCAAGTCAAAGGTGAAAACTCACCAACAACTTGGTAGGAAGACTTGGCAAGTGAACAATATAAAAACTCGGTGCTTGGAAAAACTCGCGAGTAGTTAAACTATGATTTATTCCTTGCTTCTAAACATTGATGCCAATCTTGTCAATGTTCTTTCTTTTGTATAGCAAAATGGATGCCAAAGAGTTGATGTTTAAATTTTTGTGTTTTTTAATTTAATTGACTCTTTTGGGTTGTTGGGGATGCCTTGATGTCCTTAGGATGATCAAGGGATGCTTGGATGTCCTCGAGGTTGTCCTAGGGATGGTAGGGTGTCCCCCTAAAAGGGAAATGTCCTCACTTTACAGGGGGATCCTGAGGATGATCCTATTGGGTCTTGGGCATTAGTGATAGTGGGGGACATTCATTGCCATCTTGTCATCCCTAGTGTTGGAGCTCAGTTTAGGTGGTTTCAAAATTTGCAAAATCCTAAGTCCAGTGCCCCTTTGTTGTCTTCAAAGTGTTTTACCTATCATTGATAACCGGTTTGAGATTTCCTTCAATGGGTTCTACCTTGGTCATATTTTTATCTTGGAGTTGTGTCTTGTCTCTCCCATGTTCCGGTCATATGTTGGAGTTTTTAAAAAATCCAAGAAAATTCTAAGTGTTGGGAATTTTAAGTCATTTTTGGTGTTTTCTACAAAGTTGTGGAGTTTTAGTGGACTATTGGACATTTCCTTTTCGCCTTCCATCTGGTCTTGACCTCCTATACCACTTAAAATCTCTGCAGATTCATTGGGCCCTTCACATCTTTCATTCCTCTCATTTCTTCCAGTTTGCAGAATCCCGATGGACTTCTGAACATGATCCTTTCATCCCAAGTCTTGTCCCGACCTCCTTTCCCACATAGAAGTTTTATAGAACTCTATCAAGCCCTTAGCCTCTTCTTTTCGTCATTTCTTCCAATTTATGGAAATTCGATGGATTGTTGGACATTCGTTTTCAAGCTCCAACATCTAGTCCTCCCCTCCCTTTTCATATTTCTGCAAATCTTGTCCTTTCATTCCCCTTCACTTTTCCTCTACTTTGTGGAATTTCAAAGTCCTTTCGGACCGCTTCCACTTTCCTTCTATTTCCCTCCCATCTGGTCCTCCCATCCTCCAATCCTTTCCCACGATTCTCCGTTTTATCTTCCTTTCTATCTTGTGGAAATTCCTTAGTGTACTGGACATTTCTACCTCCAATCCTCCCTCGTTTCTCTACATTCCTTCCGACCCGTTTTGCAAGATATTACCACACTCTTGGACTTCTTCCATTTAACGCCTCAATTTCCTACCTCGGAACCCGCATGCTTTTCCGACACCTTCATATCTTCCATTCCCTCCTATCTCTGGGCTTTCCATGGACTTCAAGATGTCTTCCTTTCACCTTCCACCTCATATCATGTCGTGATGTCTTGTTCCGCAACCAAATCCTGTTTTTCCCCTCATCATCAAATCACTCATTTTCTGCCTTTGCAAAAACCCAATGGACTTTTGGATTTCCTTCACACATTTCTACCTCCACTTCCTACTTCCGATTCCCACCCTTAGTTCTACAAGGTTGCTAACTTCACTTGCTAAACTCCGGTCCCATGTCAAATTCCACAACTTTTCCAGAAAGCTTAACCCGCCCTAACAACTCCCTTGCACGATCCAGGACTGCCATTAATGGCCTCCAATGGACGTGATAAGATGGAGGATGACTTCCATATTGTTCCTGACACTAGTGGACCCCTCCGTGACGCGATTTCTGTACAAAGGCATGAGTCAATGGTCCGATTTGGTTTGTTTCCAGGTGCAAGCCATGTGAAAGTGATGCAAGCAGACATGGGCGACTGGAAAATCATGTTGACCACTCTAGGATTCCCATCCAAGCAACAAGAATGGATTGTAATGCTATATATACAAGTTAAAAAAGTAATAATTGTTGGTCGTTGAGCCAATTGATTGCTAAAAGTGTGTTCTAGGGTTTCAATCCATGAATATCCAGCTTTGTAAATGATTGAACACGTTTTGTAATTTAGGGGAAGGCGTAGTCTAGTAGGGTTTTGTCTGCAAATGTATGTCTCCATGACAAGCTACAATATTTTAGGGCAGCCTTCTAACCTAGTTGCTAGTTCTCTCTTGCCACATTTGGTGGCTTGATGTAATGAGGAGTTGATTAATGTCATAGCATTATAATGCATTACACATGTTTTTGTGATGGTCTCTCTTTGTTGCATGTGGGGTCTTGCTGATTTGCTTTGGATAACTAAGAATGTCATTTGTAGGTTACCTTATTTTATGAGGTTGCACCTATGCAATCTTTGTTCCATTGCTGATTTGTAGACATGCTCTTATCCTCTTTGCAAGTTTGGACTTTGTTGCCCAATGGAGTAGGCACCGGTCAAATTGGTGAAGGATCAAACATATCTCATTATAATCACCTCCTTTGTTAGCTGTAGAATTAACTTAGTTTCCTACTCTATTTGCCTACACAAACCGGTATTATTACTTTGGCTATATCTTAAGGGATTCATGTACAGGGAGATGTTTAGAGGTTTGTATATGTAGGAGCTCGGCTCATCATTACAGTCCACTGCTTTGTGATTGCAGATCTCTAGTGAACTCATGTCAGATAGATATTTAGAGGGCTATGATGATGAGGATGCAAGATATAAGTTTGTAAATGATTTAAGGGGATTCATCTTTAGTGATTTAAATTGATTATATTCTAGGTGCACTTATATGCTTGTTTGTAATTTTCTATTAATGAGGTCTAGTAGGCTTGTTCTTGATCGCCATTAGGGCATGGTAGTCAAAGCCTTGTTCAAATTGTTGTCCTATGTTAAGACCTCAAGGGGATACCCCCCTAGGTTCTACAAAGCCTAAAGAAGAATAGGATCTGCCTTAATCCTATGTGTTGGTCCAAAACCACCCTCTCATTGTTGATGTATCACTCTCCTTGCTTGAGATACCTTGTTCCCCTTGTCTTACTCTAGGTCGTGGTGCTAGAGGAAAGGGCTTGCATTTTTGAGCATCAACACCCAGGATGTCTGGGACACTTGGCCTAGGGCTAGAGACTCACCCCCATGGACTCCCGAGTCTAACATATTGGTTGAATTGAGTATATTATCTATAAAGCTGGCGTATACCTAGGCTGTTTTAAAAATTGATTGGTAATTAATTTGGCCACTTATTTGTTATCTAGACTAGAATTTTTCATAGATCCTTTTGTTGCATTTGGGTCAAATGTTTCAGAGCGTGAAATGCAGAGCAAGCTGGTGGAGTGTTTGAACAAATTTCATATTGAATTTAGCCTTTGTCTATCGTTGCAATCTGGTAATTAAATGCTGTTCTAAGAGTTTTCTCATTTGAAATTTGGAAGCTAAATTAGTCCAAATGTACAATTGGGTCATAGCGATGGGCTGGTCCAACACTTTTTTATTATTTGATCCATTTTTATGATTTTACCATGCAGAACCATCCTGCTTGATTTTAAGCCATGCTTTTAGAGATGACAAAGTTATGCATTTGCAGGCAAGAGATAAGGGATGTTGGGCAAGGATAGTATAAATAGAAGCAACAATGAATTCTTTATGATGTTGGGTGAGATTTGTATTTAGAGTCAAGGATGGTTATACAATAATATATAACTATATTAGATTGCAGACTAGGGAATGCTTTATACAACTAATACTATTTAGAGTCCACCAAATATATGGTATTATTGAACCCGATTTCATGGCTGCCAGCCAATAAGTGAGACTTGGATTCTACATCTGCTTAGTATTTATTGTTTGTAATTTTCAATTTTTGTAATTGATCATACAGTTAATACACTTTATTCATTTAATTTTCTTTCTTTTTTGTGACGAGATTGCAGTAATGAACAAGGATGCTGCAAATATGTTGGGCATTTATGAAATCCTTTGTGATTATGTCGATTCCCAATTTACGGTCCTCCTACTAATAGGAATGTTCCAAAGGCAGTCCTTATACAAAAGCAGCTCAGTATCTGCTGTCATGGTTGCTTGCAGGAAATGGCTAGCAGACAATAGGCATCTAAGGTACATGTGGATTCCTTACACAGACACCATAGTTGTTGTGCAGTGTAATCCTCTTCCAGAAGGAGAAGATCCTCCTAGGTTTTCTGCAAAATATGGAAAGGATGAGGCTCTTCAGCATCTCCGCAACTTATACAAAGAACTTGAAAGCAAACACAGGTAAAGAAGTGTGCAATCATACTCACTTACTTTGATGCTATTCTGTCAATTTCCTTGATTTTGAAGCTCACATTCACATTCATTTAACAGAGTTAGAAAAGAGGAGCTGCTTTTTGCATAATAAATTTGGTTTTGTTTGGTACTAGACATGGTAATAAAGGTTTTTTTGCATAAATTGGATGTAGGATTGAAGAAACAAGCACTGTGAAAAATAATGATAATAAACCAGATGTCCAAGTCTCATATACAACAGAGATGGACATTAATGAACTTTCTTTCACAGAACTTAGGGACAAGCTTCTTTCATTGTATCCCTTGAACAAAGATCATGTCGTGAAAGTAAACTTGGCTGAGGCTGACTATTGGGAGAAGTCTGAAGGATACAGAGTTGGGTGGAGTGATGAGATCTTGGGTTTTGACTGTGGTGGACAACAATGGGTTTCTGAGGTTTGCTTTCCTGTTGGCACATTGACAAAGCCCAATTTAAAAGACATCAATTATGTGGAAGAGGCTATCAAGTTGATAAAAAATGAGAAGATACCAGCACCTGCTCCCATTGAGCAGCGATGGACAGCTTGCAGCAGAAGTTCAATGAGCCCAGCTTCATCTTCAGTTCCAGATGCTTTGTTTTCTTGGGTAATTAATAAAAAAAATTGAATTGATAACTTTCATTTGATTTTCTGCTAGATCCAAGAATTACTGTGCATAAATAACACTATTATTTGTGATGGGTACAGCTAAGTACAGGGCAGTTTCTGCAATTGTGTTTTATTAATTAAAAATTATATATACAAACTAGAGTTGCAAACTTCATTAATATTTTTACTGTGGTCCAGGTTGGGATAATCATGTACATGCCAACTATGGATTCTGACCAGAGGAAAGCAATAACAAGCGAATTCTTTAAGTATAGACTTGCTACCCAAAAACAGTTATGGGATAAGTATTCTGTTTATGAACATTGGGCAAAAATAGAAGTAAGTCATTTTTTAAGCCAAGTATTGTGAAATCTTAATATTTTTCCTTTAATCTTGGAGAAATAATATCCTGAACTTTATTTCTGAACCTTCTCACTTATGTGGTCAATGTGTTGTACTTCAGATTCCAGATAGTGATGAAGAACTTTCTTGGCTGCGTGAACGAATTAAAAAACACTTTCCAGTGGACGCATACAATAGGGCTCGGACAGAATTAGATCCAAATCACATTCTTTCAAATGATTTTCTTGAAAAGTTATTCCCCTTGCCAGTGAATAAGTCTGAAGTTGGAGCAGCATAATTTTAAAGACAAATTTCTATATGTAAATCAACTGTTGCAGAGAGTTATTTTGGTGTTGACTATATGTTTCAGTTTTATATTCCTTTGACTGTCATTTGGTAAATCTGTGGACTCAGCTCCTTTCCTATACGGGTTGAATTGCTGAGGACATTCCCTAGAATGTTCTATCAAGGTATTACTTTGCATCACTGTTTCATATTTATTATTTTATATTTCTAAAGATCCCTTTCATGCGAGGTAACATGCACAATGTTGGTTTATGTGGTTTTCCTCCGGAATCACATATTTTTCATTTAAAGCAATTGAGGCCATTAGTGTAACATTTCAGGATCTAGGATCATATTCCTAACCTCTTGTTTGCGGATGGAATTGCATTTGTAGATCAAAATTAGGGATTTTTCTTGCACTGGTGCACATGATGTAGATTATTAGTTTGTCATTACATTTTCTACACCAATACTAATATGGATGGCATGTAACTTATTACATGCAGCTTGAGAAGGCTAACTCTCTTTGTGGTTTGATTTTGTAATAATTTATTTTCATTTTTTTAATGGTGAAAAATATTGGGTCTTACATTACATGGATGAAATAATATACATGAGGTTTGATACTCAACAATAGCATTTCTCCAGCGAAAATTTCTGGCTAACGGTAGTTGGGGACATGACATGCTTTCTAAATTCCAAGCAATGAGTGAAGTACATACTTGACTTGGTAAGCCATTCAAAATATATAAATTCCACCATACAGAACTCTTCCTAGAGCTCTCAAAAGTAGAATAACATCTTATTATGATTAAAACAATTGTTTTGACAAGCTATAGCCATCAAGCAGCCTTACTGCATGTCAAGGGATTTCAGAAGCGTAAAATCTCTAGTGGGAATGTCCACGAGATATACCGGATATCAAATTGAAACCCCAATTAATTGGACTTGAAATTGTCTTTTGGGATCATGAATTATTACCTAGTCTAATTTTAGATAATCCGGATATGCTAGCTGATGTGTGAGAAAGGGCCTATCACTCAACGACCTTAAGTGATCCGTATTTGTTTGCTTGTATCATATTTTTGTACTTAGTCATATGTCGAATATGTCAATCAGAGAGAGCTTTTCTGCTGCTTGTTTGCCTCAAAAGTAGCTAGCATGAACCCTCTCAAAGTTGAAATAATTGGTTCCAGTAGATAAACAGCAAGAAGAATGATAGATATGGCCCGCTAGAAGAATCTGTGAGATGGGTGTAAGTTTACAAATTGGTTCTTGTTAAACCTTTTGTAGTTTGATTTCTCAGTATTTGAAAGATATTTTTACATGAATGAGTATGGTATTAGGAAAAGTAGTTTAAGGTTGGCAGGCCTAAAATGAGTTTTTGACTAGCGTATAAATTTATGATATTTTGCAACTCTTTAATGCCCTTGTTCCCTCTATCCTCTTGTGATAAAGAGTCTTGATCTTGTTTTCACACAAGAATATGGCCCTCAAAAGGAGACCATGCTCTCTTAAGCTCGATTCTCAAGCTTAAAAAATGGTGCATTCAACAAACAACTACCCACTTCCCAAGGAGTTTCTCAAACTTCTGTAGGGACCGCGTCCTTCCTAGCTTACTAAGAAAATGGATACTGTCTTAAAAGGGATAGCCTCCTAGGATCCACTCTCCTTTAGAAATGGCAAATTGGTTATGGTTTCTCAAGGAGACGACCCTTATAGGGGGTTTCATGGTCATATAGCATTGTTCCAAGACCCTTAGATCATAGGGTATATGAGCATTCAAAGCTTATGGAGTCCATATGTAATTCTAATTATGCCCATCTCCCCCTTCTACGTTTCTCAAAGATCTCTGCATTATGATTTTAGTTAGTTTCTGTGTGTCAGTGAAGCACTTAATTTTAGGATCAAGAGCAAACCTTGGGATTGTTACACTCACGATGTTGCATACCCCAACAAACTCAATTGTGAGATGCCTATTCTACAAAAGTGAATGATGTGGCGAAATCAAACAAAACAAGTAGTGTTGGCTGCATGGTGGTAACAACCTTGCTTTTCCCACATGGTGTGGGATGTTGTCTTTTTGTCTCATTTGATATGTGGGCTTTTACATAGAACACACCAACATGACTCACACGGTCCTTTCTCTTAATGGTGACCAAATATTCTTTCTTAATTATAGGGCTAGTAGTTACAATGTTCACCATCTACCTCTATCAACAGGCGGACTTCTTCGACACTCTTGCCATTAGCTTTGTTCATTGTGGTGGCTACATATGTAATGTAAGGAAACATCCTATTTAGACGATGTTTAATGGAATTTTAATCCATTTTTAGGTTGTGGCTAGATTCTTTCATCATTCTCTAAGTCTTCTTTCCAAAGGCAATCAATAACACCATTCAACTCAACAAACTCCATTCAACACCAACCCATTTAAACAACATTTATGGTTACTTGGCTTTGTCTAGGTAATGAGGAAGACAACATCGCGATCTTTTCTATATAGGTATTTATCAACATGGTTGTTGCTCTCATAAATCCAATCCAAGCTGTCATAACACAAGCACTTGCTCAAAAGGAATGTCTTTGATAATATCAATCTTTTGTAGAGATTTTTTGGGGGAAAAATAGGATTTGTTTTGTGATAAATGTAACCACTTCAAGAGAACCTTAAAACCTTTAGATTTGATAGCCTCTATTGAATCTAGGATGACTCCCATTTTGGAGCAAAGTGTTTTGAAAGAGATACATGTAACTCTATTCCCTTCAACAACTATCGATGTCTTTTTACAAATAACTAGTTGTTGCAAACCTATCATAGGAGGAGAAAGGTATGTACCCTAGGGACACATGCCCTATGTTTTTTGACCCAGTCCCCCATTGGAAATGTCTTGGGGATGTGGGGATGAGTAGGAAATGTGCTCTACTCTTAGACAAAAATGGAAACATCTTTAGTATGTTGAAAAAATGCTCAAAAAGGATAGGAAACACCAAGGGGTGGCCAGTAGTCCTTGGGATGGGTAGGGGATGCCTAAATGTCCCTTGACTATCTTGGGGATAGTTGCCCCCTATGGCCCAACCTTTTAAACAATGTATATTTTTTAAAACACACAAAAAAAAAGGGTTGGGGAGGCCCAAAAGGACCTTTGCACCCCTTTACAACAACCCTAGCACTTCCCTCATTTTGCCATTTTGCATTTTGTGAGAAGACAAAGAAAGAGAATAGTAGTGAGAAGACGAGAGCATTAAAATTAAATCATTTGGGGTAAGTTTACCATCCATTGTTCATTTGCACAAATCTTTATGTTTTTTTTCCTTCTTTCAAAGTTTCAAATATTGAGGGAGTTTTTTGTTTTATGTTTGCACTTGCAATTGTGTTAAAAAAAAGAGTAGCAGTGAGGGTTATGGTAGTGAAGGTGAAGAGGTTGGGATTCAAGAAAGAAGTTGGTGGTTCTTCTAGGTGTAAGAGTGTTGCCACTACTAGATGTTCAAATAACCCACTTGAATATCCTTCCAAATTGTAGCGTCAAAAATTGCATACCCTTGCAATTTCACACTACATTTGGCGACCACTTTGGTGCTTGCATCTCTTTGTGCATTTTAGGCTCATGTTTGTTTCATTTTAGCCTCTTTTTCTTAATTTCATCAAATTATGTTCTAATGCTCTGTGATTCTCATAGCTCAAAGACACTTCATAAGATTTTGAGGTAGATTCACTCGGACGCTAGCGCTTAGCGTGAACATCCATGCGTCGTGCTGGCGTCCCACGAACATGAAACAACCAGTGAGCTATTTTTGGAATACGTTGAGTATCTCCTATGGCTGGTGAGATACTTGCATACCTTTTCGACCTTGAACAACTCTTTCCTCTTTGCATGTTGACTCATCTTTCCCTCTCAATCTCTCAGATCCAATTTTTGAACAAATTTGAATTCTCTCTCTTCTACAACTTTTGGGAAAATCTTGCAAATACTTTAGCATCTATCTCTACAGTAGCTATTGAGGATTTTTATGCTCTTTGGAATTGAGGCATTGTCCTTGTTAGTTCTTGGAGATCTTTTCTTGCAACTTGATCATTTGTGAAGGCTCTTCTTTGGGGTTTGAAGCTATTTGCAACCCGATTTTAGCCCTTAAGGAGCTGTAGCCTCCTCCACTTCCACCTAAGCTAGTAATATTCTTTCATATTGGTGAGTATTCGTTTTGCATTCAAATATATTTATACATGTTTTAGCTTATTTGCTATGTAAGTCTTTATGGTTAGACCACCATTCATTTTCCTTTGTGCATGCTCTAGGGTATTCTTTCTCGTAGACCACGGAAGGTGTTGCTAGCGTTTACTTTTGTCACTAATGTTTGTTTCTTAGTCACATTTAAGGAATAGGTGCATACACTTCTTTTCAAATTTCATATCTTTATTCTTGCTGCTCATGGAGGTCGAAAGACCCAAGCAGGGGCTTGACTAAGGCAAGCTCCTTAACAACCCAACCAGTTTTCTCTATTTTAGTAGCAGGTTCTTTAAGTCAGTCAAGCCCCTTAACAACCCAACCATTTTTCTTTATTTTATTAACAAGTTCTTTAAGGAGCAACATTTGAACACACAAAGGTTTGTTGGTGTTTCTTCTTTTCTTCATTAGTATTTCATTTTGCTTCATTTTCATAGAATATTTGTATTATTTTACACACTTGCTGTCACCTGGATATCACTAGGTCGTTTTCCTACTTGAAGTTGTGTTGTGTAGATGCTAAGAAACCTTTCTAGAATAATACTTTTTTATTTTTATGGGTTTGAGGATGCCAATGCTTAGTGTAGACATCCCTGTGACTTGCTATCACCTAGGGCAGTGAGCGCCATCTTCAGGTTCCAGGTTCCTCTATCCTCCCTCTTTTCATTTCTATATTAGGTTTTCTCAAATCTATCTGTAACAGTGCATTATCAACATTCTATTAGTATTCCTTCTTTCCTTCAAGCATATAGTGTAATTCATTTCATTTCTGTTAGTACAAAAAGCAGTTATGTAGACACAAGTTTATAAAACATTTAGATAATAGAAACTAGGCAGAACCCGAGTGTAATGATAGTGAAAAACTCCCTTGATTGACACGTTTGGTTGAAGAGTAGTTTTTCCTTCGATACATTTTGGTGAACCCGCCACTCTTAGGCTTTTAAATATTTTTAAACATGCCTTCTTTCGTCACATTGTACTGTGTGTTGTAAAGCTATAAACTCAGTTTATGAGCTTTACAACTCAGTGTTCTAATTCGTAGTATATTGTTAGAAGAAGTTTACGTCGTCTCTATATGGCTCAATCTGGTTCCCTTAAAACTCTAATTTGTTCGGCCCCATATTTCGTAAACTTCTTCTGAACAAGCTATTACAACTATTACTTCTCTTTCTTACAGAACTGTTCCAATGATGTCTTTCCATGATGTGGAAGCAGTTTTTCGATCATGAGGCAACTCTTGGTTATGTCCCATCGGAGAAAATTTATGAGTTAGATTGCCATATGGCTGATTTCTAGGATTTTCTACGTCACGAGGACTTACCCAATTTTGCTGTCCCTTTGGTCGACACTCTTCGTGTTATTGTAACTAGCCATCATAAAGGTCTTGATTTTCTACATGGCATCGCCCATATAGTGCACAGTGACACACCACCATTGGCGAGCTACGTTGCAGAACCTCAAGACTCTCATTTGAACATAACAAACAATCAACTTTCTGTTCCTCTTCCTACTTCAGGAATTCAAATTTTTATATCTTCACAAATGGTTACCAATGCTTCATAGCATGGTAGTGCAGATACTAGTTTGTCTGGAGGTGCAGTGAACCCCATAAATCAATATGGGTTTGTTCTACCTTCGAGGCCCTTGCAGTTTGCTTTTCCTACTGGTGCCCTCAGAGTCTCCCATCCACTCACTTCCCCTTGCTTCCGCTTCTATTTCTACGCCCACGCATACCGCTGATCACATTATTAACTAACTTTTGCAAAATGTTGGTTCCCTTCAGCAACAACTCGCTTCACTTTCCACTTCATCCACACAACTGCTTGTTCCCGCCTATTCCATGTGTAACCCATTATCTCTTTCTATTCTCACTATGCCCTTCTCGCAAGGCTTTGAAGCACCTAGGTTTGAAAAGTACTCTAGGAAAGGAGACCCTTAAACTCATGTATCTGCTATCACTGCTCTGTGCAATTATTTTATTTTTCAAGAGCTTTGCTAGCAAAGTTATTCCTGCGGTCCTTGAAGGACACTGCATTGGACTGGTTTTGTTCACTTCATGACCATATTCTTTTGATCATTTGGTGAATGTAATGTCCCCTTTCTAGTGGAAACACTTAACCCTGAATCTCGATTCAAAGTGATTCTCAAAGAGACATTAGAAACATTAAAGATCAATAAATTTCAATGATAAGATCAAATAAGATCAATGATAAATGTATTTAAATCATTCCTTGTTGAAAGATTATTCATTTCCTAATTGTCACTTGCTATTGATAACTATTCTATAATACGTTCCATAATTGAATCATGCATATTTTCCTTATTACTCTTCCTCATGGAACTGGGCTTTACATGTATAGGGCGCACTGAAACCATCTCTTGACCCAGCCTACGGGAAACTATGTCACAGCCTACGGGCCTTAATACAGATAGAATTATCTCGCCTCTCCCCACAATACCTAACATTCCTTTAAGGATGGAGTAATAAAGGAAAATAGAAGTAACAATCTAAGTTCATCTTTCCATATCATCTCCCTTCTAATCCTTAACCATGGATGGGGAATCATTTGTCTAGGGTGCGTTGAACCCTCTCCAATGTGATTGGGAATGGAATTACTCTACCTTTCCTTAGCATCCTTGTCTAGGGCGCGTTAAACCCTCTCCAATGCATCGTGATGGAATTACCCCGCCTCTCCCTAACAAGACCACCTCTCCTAAGGTTATAGGAAATAGAAGTGATGAGATGGTTAGGCCATCACTTATCATATTTCATATTTCATATATATATAATCTCACAAATCTCATACTTAATAATCATTAATAAACACATTCACTAATTCTTACTGCAAATCAAAGTACCTTTATATGGTATCCTTATAATTGTTCATCATTGTTAGATCTTGAGTCTAAATATGGTTATCAATTCGATTATCAATAGAGAAGACACTTCCTTATAACTATAACCATTCCCATGGATTCACATACTTGTGTAATACTAATGATATGATTGACATATATATATATATATATATGAATCTATTCTAGATTATGCTTATATATATATATATATATATATATATATATATATATATATATATATATATATATATGGCTTCCTATATTCATTATTTATTTAAACAATCAATGATAAGTTTAATAACAAATACCTTTATCTGCTATACCTTTATTTATCCTAATGCAGATTGGATTTATTGTAATTCTCCGATTTTATTGGTGGCTGAACTGTATTGCAGTCCTTGATCAAATCCCCTTCCTAACAGCCAGCGATCCTTCTTTTATACTTTCCCTTCTCCACCAGCGATCATGTCTTTTCATTAATCGCTGTCCATAAGGGACATACCCTTTGGAAAATATGCTGCACTTAAAACATCACCGTAGCCTCTTAAATTTGTAATTGATTCCTTAAGGAATCGTTCCTCATGTAATATATTTATTATAGATTATAATAATATTAATAGTGTCTTATATATATATTATAATTGTTCTCTATTATTATTGTATTATGTATATATATATAAAATTATTATATTATGTATTTTATAATTATTCTATCTTATTATATATATATATATATATATATATATATATATTGTGATAATAACATATATATTAATAATTTGTTCTATATTCTTATTATATCATATATATATTATCATAATTGTTTTCTTAGATTTATTATTTATAAATACAATAATAATAAAATATTCATATAATATTATGTAATATTATTTATTAAATATTATATTATAATTGTTAGAAGCATTCAAATGGACATGATGTTTAAATCTTTAATTTAAACAATGGCTTAATATCGGGACATGACAGCTCTCCCCACTCAAGATTGCTTGTCCTCAAGCAATCATACCTATGATGCCTCTAAAACTATCGATTTCCTCGAGATGTTAAATATAGAAGTGATTACACCAATTTCTAGGTTACATGCATTGCCATTTAATTACATAATAAAATTGAAGTAGACAACCAAGTAGCTCAAGAATACAAGCAACCAGCTCAAGCAAGTAGCCCAAGTAAGTAGCTCAAGCAAGTAGGCAAGTAGCTCAAGTAGACAAGCAAGTAACTCAAGCAAGTAGGCAAGTAGCTCAAGCACATAGGCAACTAGCTCAAGCAAGTAGACAAGTAGCTCAAGCATGTAGGCAACTAGCTCAAGCAAGTAGGCAAGTAGCTCAAGTAGAGAAGCAAGTAGCTCAAGCAAGTAGGCAAGTAGCTCAAGCACATAGGCAACCAGCTCAAGCAAGTAGACAAGTAGCTCAAGCATGTAGGCAACTAGCTCAAGCAAGTAGGCAAGTAGCTCAAGCAAGTAGGCAAGTAGCTCAAGTAGACAAGCAAGTAGCTCAAGCAAGTAGGCAAGTAGCTCAAGCACATAGGCAACCAGCTCAAGCAAGTAGGCAACTAGCTCAAGCATGTAGGCAACTAGCTCAAGCAAGTAGCCGGGTAGCCTGGGCCACCGGAAAGACAACATCTTAAACACTCTCATAGTTTTTTTTTAAAGTATAAAGTAATTATAAGAACACATCGTGTTGAAGATACATGAAGTAACACATCACTACATGTGATACATGAAGTATAAATAGAGTATATACAAGAAGCATGAAGCATATATGTGAAGCATACATGTAAATTGTAAAATATACACGTATACACCTAAATACACTCGAATACACATAAGCCACAATGTATACACTTGAATACACATAAGCCGCAAAATATACACTTGAATACACATAAATCATGGAGTATACAAATACAAAGTCATAGAGTATACACTTGAATACACAATCATGAAGTGTACACTTGAATACAAAGTCACAGAGTATACAAATACAAAGCCATAGAGTATACATTTGAATATAAATACAAAGTCATAGAGTATACACTTGAAGACAAATACAAATCATAGAGTATACACTAGAATACAAATACAAGTCAGAGAATACACTTGAATACATAATCATACTTGAATACAAAGTCATAGAGTATACACTCGCATACAAATACAAGTCACAGAGTATACACTTGAATACATAATCATACTTGAATACAAAGGCATAGAGTATGCACTCGCATACAAATACAATCACAATCATAGAGTATACACTCAAATATAAATACAATCATAGAGTATACACTTGAATACAGTTGTAAGGTCATAGAGCATACACTCGAATAGAATTGCAAAGTCATAGAGCATACACTTGAATACGATTGCAAAGTTATAGAGTATACAAATACAAATACATTCATAGAGTATTCACTCAAATTCAATCATAGAGTATACAATTACAATTAGAGTATATACTTCAATACAAAGTCATAGAGCATACACTCAAGTACAAGTACAATCATAAAGTATACACTCAAGTACAAGGTCATTGAGTATACAAATACAACACTTCAATACAAAGTCATAGAGCATACACTCAAGTACAAATACAATCATAGAGTATACACTCAAGTACAAAGTCATTGAGCATACAAATACAATACAATCATACAGTATACATTCAAATACAAATACAATCATAGAGTATACTCTCAAATACAAATACAAGTCGAAGAGTATATACTCAAATACAGTTGCAAGGTCATAGAGTATACACACGAATACATAGTCAAGTCAGAGTACTCACTCGAATACAATTGCAAAGTAAACCTTTGAATACATGTAAGGCACACATAGTATACACAAGATGGCAGGATGACTGCTCTGATACCACTTGTAATGTCCCCTTTCTAGTGGAAACACTTAAACCTGAATCTCAATTCAAAGTGATTCTCAAAGAGACATTAGAAACATTAGAGATCAATAAATTTCAATGATAAGATCAAATAAGATCAATGATAATGTATTTACATCATTCCTTGTTGAAAGATTATTCATTTCCTAATTGTCACTTGCTATTGATAACTATTCTATAATACGTTCCATAATTCAATCATGCATATTTTCCTTATTACTCTTCCTCATGGAACTAGGCTTTACATGTATAGGGCGCACTGAAACCATCTCTTGACCCAGCCTACGGGAAACTGTCCCAGCCTACGGGCCTTAATATGGATAGAATTATCTCGCCTCTCCCCACAATACCTAACATTCCTTTAAGGATGAAGTAATAGAGGAAAATAGAAGTAACAATCTAAGTTCATCTTTCCATATCATCTCCCTTCTAATCCTTAACCATGGATGGGGAATTATTTGTCTAGGGCGCGTTGAACCCTCTCCAATGTGATTGGGAATGGAATTACTCCGCCTTTCCTTAGCATCCTTGTCTAGGGCACGTTAAACCCTCTCCAATGCATCGTGATGGAATTACCCCGCCTCTCCCTAACAAGACCACCTCTCCTAAGGTTATAGGAAATAGAAGTGATGAGATGATTAGGCCATCACTTATCATATTATATATATATATAATCTCACAAATCTCATACTTAATAATCATTAATAAACACATTCACTAATTCTTACTGCAAATCGAAGTACCTTTATATGGTATCCTTATAATTGTTCATCATTGTTAGATCTTGAGTCTAAATATGGTTATCAATTCGATTATCAATAGAGAAGACACTTCCTTATAACTATAACCATTCCCATGGATTCACATACTTGTGTAATACTAATGATATGATTGACATTTATATGGCTTCCTATATTCATTATTTATTTAAACAATCAATGATAAGTTTAATAACAAATACCTTTATCTACTATACCTTTATTTATCCTAATGCAGATTGGATTTATTGTAATTCTCCGATTTTATTGGTGGCTGAACTGTATTGTAGTCCTTGATTGAATCCCCTTCCTAACAGCCAGCGATCATTCTTTTATACTTTCCCTTCTCCACCAGCGATCATGTCTTTTCATTAATCGTTGTCCATAAGGGACATACCCTTTGGAAAATATGCTGCACTTAAAACATCACCGTAGCCTCTTAAATTTGTAATTGATTCCTTAAGGAATCGTTCCTCATGTAATATATTTATTATAGATTATAATAATATTAATAGTGTCTTATATATATATTATAATTGTTCTCTATTATTATTATATTATGTATATATATATAAAATTATTATATTATGTATTTTATAATTATTCTATCTTATATATATATATATATATTGTGATAATAACATATATATTAATAATTTGTTCTATATTCTTATTATATCATATATATATTATCATAATTGTTTTCTTAGATTTATTATTTATAAATACAATAATAATAAAATATTCATATAATATTATGTAATATTATTTATTAAATATTATATTATAATTCTTAGAAGTATTCAAATGGACATGATGTTTAAATCTTTAATTTAAACAATGGCTTAATATCGAGACATGACAGTGAATAAGTTTTTACAACATTTTCAGGCCAACATTGGGCTGCAGGTCACATTCACTGACCTCGTTTATTGTCAACAGGGAGGTAATGAAAAAGTAACTCACTTCATCTGTTGTTATTAGTCACTCTTCTCACAAATCTCATATGCCCTACCAGACTCTGATGTGTAGTGGGTTTTTATCAAAAACCTGCAACCACAAATCAGGGATCAGATCGTGTTGATGATGTATCCATCGTTCACACACTTGTGCACAACACTTTGTGACTATTAGCAGTCAGTCAGTCAGTTTGAGCTATCTACCTCACCGGCTCCCACTGGTCAATCCCGTGCTTCTTCTTCCTTTACAAATTATTAGAAGAATTAAAATTTCTTTAAAATCAATGCTTCAACAATGGTTAGTAATGCAATGGCTAAAGTGCCTTCCTAGGTTTCTCTAGCCCTCTCTGCTCCTAAATCATCAAACAATCGTAAGTTTACTCCTCTTTCGGTGTCTCTCTATTCTATTCTTCAGTAGCTCCTGAATAATAATTTAGTGCAATTGCTGCTTATCCGTCCTCTTGACACTCGCAAGCTAATTTCACTTTCTTATGACCCAAAGCCTTTTTTAGTTCCACAAAGTCCCTGGACATGATATTGAACGATATCTACATCTGAAGCACATTGTGGAAGACCTCATCAACCAAAATGTCATCTAGGTCTCTGATGCAAACAATAGAGGAAACAAATCAGTCGCCCCGCCAAACTAACATTTGTAGATCTACACTGATCCCATGCCGCATCACTCATCTAATTTTGTTGATCTTGCTTCTTCCTTTGTGATGCCAGGTTCGACTTCTAACGTTCCCTCTTCTTCTCCTTGTGCTAAGATAGTGGGCATGGTGGATGTTCACTCCCGCCTCGCTTGAGAGCATCCCGTTCTTGAGCTCACCATTTTTTTCTCTTCTTCTGACATTCCTGCCAATATATGAGGGTACTCTCTACATTGTTGCCAAGGTTAATGGGAAACCTGTTAAAGGTTTCCTGATTGATCCCAATTGTCTGGTAAATGTTGTGATAGAGGAGTTTCTATATATTCATGAATTGTATAAGAATGTTTATGAGAAATCATGTCTTTATACGATGTCATGATGGGATGTCTCGCCCTACTCTGGGTTTGATTACCTTAGCTATCCAGGTGGGACCCAAAACCTTGGATGTTCTTTTCTCTATTATTCCCACCTTAGATCGTTTTCATTTAAGGTTGGGCCAACCATGACTCACTTTTATGAGAGTGGTCCCCTCGATAGTTCATCGATGCCTAAAGTTTCCTCACGATGGCATTTTGCATACAATCCGCTACAGTGGATTTACACCTCTCGGCATGCACGAAAACGTTTCCTTGGACTGCTTTTGGCTGGACTTAACTGAGCCTCTCCCTCTAGGCAATGACTTTTTGTTTCTCTCATACTAGAAGTTCAAGGCCACTGGAATATCACAGTTGTCTACTAATCCTTCCTCCTCATCTTCTATGGACGCTTCCCCTTCAGTGTCTTTGTCTTCAGAGGTTGCTCCTGTTCCTTCCACTGCCCCCTCGACAACTCAAGGAAAGCAGCTCGTATAGAGTGCACCTCCCCAATATGGCACTCCTAACTTGTACTCTGTGGTTCCACCTTTGGCTTCCTATTCGAGGTGTCAAGGTCCACCTGCGGTACAACTTCGTGTGCCATGTGCTCCTGGGACCTCTCAACCTTCGATGGTTACTTTTGTTCCTCTTGCCTCCTCGATGGCATGAGGAAAGAAACAAGTGCTGAGTGCTCCTCTTCCCCCTCCTCCTATGGTTCCTTGACCTTTGGTGGTTTTTCCAATGCCCCCTGCATCTTCGGTGGCACGAGGAAAGCAGCCCATGTTGTGGGATCCTTCCCCTCCCCTGTGGTTTCCCAACCTTTGGTGGTTTCATCTGTTCATCTTCTTGTCCCTAAGGCAAGGGATGAAACAAAACCCATGTTGGAAGACCCCCAACTCCATCAAAAGAGGCCTTGGCCCGCACTTGGCAAAATTAACTTGCGAGAGATTGCAAGCATCATTGTGGTGTTGTGGCCTGAATGCATGCTGCTAGTGAGCAACCTTCCTCTGAGCATCCTTCTCCTATGCAGTCACCCTCTGACCCTGTTCCTCCTGAGCCTCTTCCTTCTCCCACCCCCACCTCTCCTTAGTTGGAGATAGATGAACCCACCCCATAAAGGTGCAAGTAATCTTAGATCCATCCACTGATGCTCCCATCCTTTCATCCATTCCTGATATCCCACTCTTTCCTAAACCCTTAGATCTTCCTCGCGTCAGTGTTATCCCTAGTGCCACCTTGACCGCTCTTGTGCCTTTCTAGTGCACCTGTCATGTAGTCTTTCGAGATATCCTCCGCCTCTCTACCATTGATATAGACATTCCCCGCTCACCACCTAAGTATAAACTAGGGCATTACCCCACCCTGTTGTTTCACAAGTCTAAGTGCATGGTGTCATCTCCACTGCCTCTTAGCCCTTCTACATCACTTCTTCCAGCCATGGAGGCTATTCCTTCACCTGTGGCTCTTTGCGTTCGCATTGCTACTGTTAGCACTGATGAGCCATGGTTAGTCCACTATTTAGATGGTGACTCTTCTGATTCCTCTCCTGTAGAGCGAATCATTGAGTCTGTCCCAGATATCCCCTCATTGTCCATGATCTTCACATGATCATTGACAATTGTTGCTCCTAGTGCTCCTGCTCCTGCTAGTGATCCTCCGCACTCGGTTCCAAGGGAGTCTATGTGTACCACTCTCTATGTGATCCTGTCATCAGCTCTTCCTTCGTCCCCCTATGCTTATCAAGATTGGGACTAGGATGATTTGATGATGCCCGACCCATGAGGGTTGTACCTTCATCTCATGTGTATTTTTGTGTTTGCGTGCTTGATTGTAATGTTTTCCTCGTAAACATATATTTATGTTTGCTAGTTCTTGGAGGAAACATGATGTCATTGTAGACACAAGGATATAGGAGGAACGCATATGTTGTGACTTTCTTCTATTTTTCCCCACGTTCTTCTATATGTTCTCTCTTTGTTTCTTGTGACATTTTAGGGATGATGCAAAGCATTGGAAGATTTAGAATGCTTTTATGTTGACCCAAAATTTTTAATTTTTATTTGTTTTCTTTTGACATTCTCTCTTTGTACATGTAGTTCTACGTTCTTGGGGGATGATGATGATTCTATAAGTTGTCCCTTGATGATTCCCCTTCCAAATGTATACCGACGCCAAAGCACGTAGATCCCTTAGTGTGTTTGGTTTTGTTACTTGTTTTCATGTGACATGTGTTAGCGTTGCTTGGTGTCATACCATGTTTACATAAAATTTTGTGTATAATGTCTATAGCATCGCCCTTGTTGCCTTTGTTTAGGGGCATCTTGTCTTTTTTTGGATGCAACTTTTGGAACATATCTCTCCATATAGATATGTTTCCTAAAGCTCTCTTCCCCTTTTCTACCTTAAAATCAATTACATACTAATGATTGATGCAATCATTTTAAGGTGGGGGCATGCTTTCATGCTTTACACTTTTACACACACCACATTGATGGTACACTCTTCATAGTGTTCTCTTTTGGCAGTATTTGTAGCTTGTGGTCCTAAGCAGATGCACTTGCTTGGCTTGACCATGCTTTTTAGGTACTCTTTTAGCACTCTTTGTGAGTCATCTAACAATGTAATTTTCTAGTCCTAGTGGCCCACAAGAGTTTGTTATGGTTCCTAGCTCTTGTAGTGTGCTATCCCTAGAACCATACTTGGCATCCTTCAAGCTCTCATAGTGTGCGAGAAATGCCCCTTTTGCTTGGCCTTCCTTTGCTTTCTTGTGTGTGTTGTGTGTTAGTGTGTTTTAGATAGTAGTAGATTGCATATTAGATTATATGGTTTGCTAACCTTAATGTTTTGGCAAATCATATCCAATCTAATCCTCTTAGTATGCTTTTATATATGTGGTTCTAACATTGCCTCTTGTGTAGATTTTGTCGTCTAATACTATGGTTTTGTAGGTTCTTAGCTTGGGGGCTTCATTCCTTGCTCGAAGAATCCTCTACATCCTCTACAATATCCTTTTTGAGGTAGTATTTGTGATGTTATTTTATTTTCTACTTTATCTTGCATATGCTTGTAGTGTCATAACCCTGCTAAAGTGGGGTCTAAATATAGCATCAAAAATTGCATACCCTTGCAATTTCACACTACGTTTGGCGACCACTATGGTGCTTGCATCTCTTTGTGCATTTTAGGCTCATGTTTGCTTCATTTTAGCATCTTTTTTCTTAATTTCATTAAATTATATTCTAATGCTTTGTAATTCTCTTAGCGCGGAGTCACATCATAAGATTCTGAGGTAGATTCACTCGAACGCTAGTGCTTAACATGGACATCCACATGCCACGCTAGCATCCTGCGAACATGAAACGATCAATGAGCTATTTTTGGAATACGTTGAGTATCTTATGTGGGTGGCAAGATTCTTGTAACACTTATTCAACCTCGAACGAATCTTTCCTCTTTGCAGGTTGACTCATCTTTCTCTCTCTATCTCTCATATCCAAGTTTTGGACAAGTTTGAATTCTCTCTCTCTCTTGCAACTTTTGGAAATATCTTGCAAACACTCTTTGGCATCCATATCTACAGTAGATATTGAGGTTGCTCTTTGGAATTGGGGTATTGTCCTTGTTAGTGCTTGGAGATCTTTTCTTGTAGATTGATCATTCATGAAGGCTCTTCTTTGGGGTTTGGAGCTGTTTGCAACCAAATTTTAGCCCTCAAGGAGCTGCAACATCCTCCACTTCCACCTAAGCTAGTAATATTGTTTCATATTGGTGAATATTGTTTTACATTTGAATCTATTTATACATGTTTTAGCTTATCTACTTTGTAAGTCTTTATAGTGTAGACCACCATTTATTTTCCTTTGTGCATGCCCTAGGGTATTTTTCCCCAGAGACCAGGGAAGGTGTTGCTAGCCTTTACTTCATTGTCACTGTTGCTTGTTTTTTAGTCACATTTAATGAATAGGTGCACACACTTTTTTTCAAATTCCATATTTTTATTCTTATTTCTCATGGAGGTCAAAATACCAAAGCAGTGGCTTGACTGAAGCAAGCTCCTTAGTAGCTCGACCATTTTTCTTTGTTTTAGTGCTCAACAGGTTCTTTAAGGAGCAACATTTGAACACACGAAGGTTTGTTGGTGTTTCTTCTTTTCTTCATTAGTATTTTGTTTTGCTTCATTTTCATAGAATATTTGTATTATTTTATACACATGCTGTCACCTAGATATCATTGGGTTGTTTTCCTGCTTGTAGCTGTGCTGTGTTGTACACTCAAAAACACTACTTGGTAGCCTGGGGCGGTTGAGTCAGCTTTGGCAAGCACATGGACCCCTCTCCTTGCCACAGGGCGAACCTCCATGTCACTCGCTCTCGTGGAAGTAGCCAATTGAGAGGAGGTGAGACACAGGGGCGGTCCTGCTCGCTTGAGAGTTGGACTCTGCAGAGAGTGGTCGGCCGATCATGGGGCCTTTCTTGTGTGTTGATTCTGATATGATCTATAACTTTTGTGGTTAAAATAACTAGATGACCTGAAGGGTCACTAGTCACTCTTCTCTTGTTTGGATTCCAAAGATTCCAACGTTGCGTAGGTTGATGATTATTCTCATTGATGCTTCTGTTGAGTTGGAGTTCTTCAAATTGTTGGATGATGAAATGTGTTTGGAATAACCTCAACCTGTCTTGTTGTTCCTAAATTGTTTGTTGATCGTGTTGTGGTCTAGGGTGAATTTCCTCAATCTCTTCGAGGATTTCCCTCACCCATTCGCCTCTAATCCCAGGGCACATTCGTGAGCCCAAACTGAGAGAGAGGT
This sequence comes from Cunninghamia lanceolata, assembly GCA_027924645.1. Taxonomy (NCBI): domain Eukaryota; kingdom Viridiplantae; phylum Streptophyta; class Pinopsida; order Cupressales; family Cupressaceae; genus Cunninghamia; species Cunninghamia lanceolata. The sequence goes on along the minus strand of BSBN01000578.1, from coordinate 6,187,770 downwards.
GGCTAGAGTTAACCTCGATTTGACTTAGGGTTTGTTGACCTAAGGTTTGACTTTGCGTTAACCTTGTGTTGGAATCAAGGGTTTGACCAATGTTGACTTAACTTGACCTTGTGTTAGAATCAAAGGTTTGTGATCTTTTTATGATGTTAATGTTTTTGTGTTTTTTTTGGTTTTTGAATGCATGCAAGCCTATATGAGTGCAAAACAATATTTTTGTGATTTTCAGATCTTTTTATGAAAATAAAGTGCTTTTTCTTATCTAGGAATTGAAATATGTATGTAATCTAGTATGTAGTTAAACTAATGTAATCCGATCTATGTTTTTGTTTGATTTTCTGGATTTTTGAAACAATTACTCTAGGAAAATGAAATTGCTTTGAAAACAAATTAATCTAAAGAACTTTGAAAGCAAACTAATCTAACAATGCAAATCCTATCTAGCCTATCAAGGAAATTGCAATATTAAATTACTCTTCCCAAGAGCAAATTTAGATTTTCTAATTACTATATTAAAAAAAGCACTAAGGAACCTGGAATATGAGACATGTGAGCCTCCACTACCCTTAGAAATCCTTGTGTCGGCAACCTCTTTGTCCTCTTACAGAAACGGGGATATCCTCTTGGCGACAACAGGAAAGAGAATGCAAAAAGAGCTTTTGAAAGCTCGAATGTGAGCTCAATGTGAGCTTGTGAGCACTATGGATTGTGATATGGGCATCGTATCAATGCAATATGAAGCTTTTAGCAAAGTTTAGATGAAATAACAATAAAAGCAAAAGGCTCAAATGTCCTGTATGAGCATATGGATGCAAGTTGGAGAGCAAAAACCTACAAAGATTGGATGCACAAATGAAATTTGCCTCTTAAAATGGGGAGCTTTGAAGCTTGACAACAATTAAAGCTAATGCAAAGAAAGCTTGGAAGCTTTGAAATACCAAAGAAAGAAACTAAGAGGCTCAAGGGCCTATGAAGAAGCTTGAAAAAGCTTGTGAAGAAGGGAAGAGCATTCCCCAACTTGGAAAATAATGGAGAGGTGAGGGGTATTTATAGGTTGGATGGCACACAAGAGGGGGAAATTGATTGAAGAGGTAACTCATTTGATTGAAGAGTTAACAGGCTTGATTGAGGAGTAAACTGGATTGATTAGGGAGTGAACAAGCCATGATAGCTTATCACTGAAGCAAAAATGGAGTTAGCATGAATGCATGAGTTGACAAATTGAGATTAAAAGGAGCTAATTATGCATGCTTAGAGGCTTGGAATAGCTAACTCTGTTTAGACCAAAAAATATGCAAACAGGAAGAAAAATGGGTCAAAACGGAGCTTTTTCGAGTCAAAAACTCAATTCCTTTCATGGATGGAAAAATGATAGGGTCGCCCCTTTCACCAATCCAGGTCACCCAGGCGCGACCCATGGGCGACCCACAAAGGGGAGGTCCTAGGTTGGAAAGCAGGGTTGGAGATTGTTACGTGAAAAGGAGGTGAACTACCACCAAAAATTGGTCAAAAGGGGGTCAAAATCCAAATCTCCACTTGCAAAAGTCAAATCTCCCGGGGGAGATCCTGAAATAATAGGGGGAGATTTGGATTGGTTGACCAACATTGAAAACTAAAAGTTGGAGATGGCTTGGGAGGTCCTATAGAGGGATCCTAAGGGTGGGGTTGGATGAAAAACACTAGAGAAAGGTCAAATCACAACAAATAGGCAAATAAAAAGCTTAGGGACAAATTCACAAGCACAGAAAGAGAAAATCGACAAGTGTCAAAAAGCGTCGAAAGTGGGGAAAATGTTAGTAAAACAAAGGGGAAACAAAGAGAGGAGTGAAAACCCATATGTTACCAAGAGAATCGCTACTAAAAGGACGTTATTTCATGCTTACATGTATGTGAAAAGGATTATGAGTCATTATGGGGTCCTCATGGAGGTTGTGTGTGATTTTGGTGCTAATAGTGCAGGTGCTAAGAAACCTTTTTGGAAGAATACTTTTTATTTTCTAGGTTTGAGGACGCCAATGCTTAGCATAGTTATTCCCACGAATCGCTATCGCCTAGGGTAGTGAGCTCCATCTTCAAGTTCCAGGTTCCTCTATCCTCCCTCTTTTCATTTCTATATTAGGTTTTCCCAAATTTTGTCTGTAATAGAGCATTGCCAACATTATATTAGTATTCCTTATTTCCATCAAGCATATAGCATAATTTATTTCATTTTTGTCAGTACAAAAAGTGTTTCTCTAGACACAAGTTTATCTAAAACATTTAGATAAAATAAACTAGGTAGAACCCAAGTGTAATGATAGTGAAAATCTCCCTTGATTGACACCTTTGATCGAGGAGTAATTTTTTGTTCTGTACACAAACAAAAGGCCCATTTAATCCTAGAAAACTCCTTATGCAATTTGCAACAACTCTAGACAAAGACAAGAAAAAATATTCAATGGCTTATGACATTTTTCCATAAGAATTATAGGGGTGGATACACAAGGATTTATAGTTATCTTTTTTGGATAGGTGGACAGGGAGTAAAAAGTTGTGAAAAATAACCCTAGCTGAGAAGGTTGAGGTGACTAGGTTGTATGTGGACTGTGAGGCAAGAAATAAGAGTGTGCTAGTAGATAATACGTAAATTAGTATTTCATTGCCTACCCAAACCATGGATGTTGAGACTTAAATGGGAGAAGTTTCTACCAAGGGAAGGATAAGTGTTACTAGTGTTGTAGGGATGTTCAATATGCAATAATGGGAAATGGTAGAGCTTTCGATTGCATTTTTTTTTGTGCCAATGCCATTCCATTTCATGTAGCACATTCTCTTTATTTCAAATAAATGTTTCAAGATGCAATTTACGTTGGTCTTTCATTTTTCTACTCCTAAAGAATATAAACTACACACCAACCTCTTTGACATAGTGTATTCTAAAGTGAATTTGGTGATGGAAGACATGAGACACACTTGGCTAAGGTTGGGTTGCTTATTATCATGGATGGTGGACCGATATTAGACATTGGCCATTCACCAATATCATAGTCACAAGTGCAATTGATTCTTATTTTCTTAGACCTATTGACTTTTTAGAAAAACACAAAGATGAAAGCTTCCAATTATAGATTTTGAAGGAGGCCATAGAGGAGGTTGGGGCCTCAAATGTTGTATAGATAGTTATCGATTCAACACATATTTGTAATTTGGTTGGCATGATGGTGGATGGTGCTTACGAGCACACTTTATGGATCCTACATTGTGTTCATGCATTGAACATATTGAAAGACACAAGGAAGATAAATTGGGTGAGAAGAGTAGTGGAAAAGTGAGAGATATACAAATATTCATTGGCAACCACCACACATTGCTCTCTTCAAGATTTTTCAAAGAAGGAATTCCTCAAACCCATGGAGACAAGATATGCTAGCTACTTTATTTTGTTAAAGGATAATTGAGGTGTAGGAGCCTCTACAGTTAATGATAGAAATGTAGAGTGGGGTAAATGGGCAAAGACAAACACAATTGAAGGATAAAGTGTAAAGCAAAAGATCCTTGATGATTTTTGGTCCACCATGAGGTAAGAAATTTTTAATTTATTATTAAATTATCAATTTATTAATTTTGTAACTTGTAAATTATTTTCACTTTTTGTAATAGCATTCATTCTTTGTCATTTGAGTCTTATTCCTTTTTAAATTTTGTTTGCAAATTGTTTGCTCTTTAATATCATTTGTTGTGCAGGTTATTACACAAGTTAATACAAACTCTTAGTCTTAGAGAGATTTATATGGCTGCCTATGCTATAAATCCCAAATGGTATGCAACAAGATATGGGAGAGTGTCTCTTTCTAATAATGAAGAGGTAAAAGAAGTGCTATTGAAGGCCCTTTGATAGATTTATAGCAATTAAAATTCAACTTTACTTCAACCAAAATGTCTTTCCTTTGTTAATCTGAGTTTCAACATTTATCAAACTAGAGGCGAGGTTGGATAGGGATATATTAGTACAAACCAACCCTATTAGATGGTGGAATGACATGGCAAGGGTGCACCAAAGTTGAGTATGCTTGCTTCTTGCCTCCTTTCACAAGTTGTTAGTTTCTCTACTATAGAGAGGGATATGTTCACATATAGCTTCATTAGAGGAATAGGCTTACCTCTCAATGAGTGGAAAAGTTGGTGGCTATGCATAGTGCCTTGTGACTTTAGGACCGACAAATTCTTAAGTATCAATAGACTCCAACTACATGATTGGATGTCCATCTTGAATATACTACACATATTGATGAGGAGGCACATGAGGGATTGGTTGGGGTCCATGGGATGAGACAATTCTTCATATTGGTAATGACTCTTATTTAGAATTTGATTTTGATTTAACTTTAGATGAAGATGAGGTAGATGCATAGCAATAACAAATCTAGTTGTCTAGATTTTGTCTTTTTGTAGTTATAACCTTTTTGTCTTTTCATTTTGTTGCACACGTACATTGATAATGAAAACTCAAATGATTAAACATTGAAATGTTGTTAATTTATATGTTGACTCATGAATTTTCAATTTAGCTATAATATTTATAATATGGTTTTATAATGAACATGTTGGATGCATTATCATATGAATATTTTAAATTTCCAATAGTTTAAAAAAATTCCCATTTTTAATTGTCATCCCTTCTTGTCCCCTAAAAATGGGCTCTTGAGAAAGATGTCTAGGAAACACGTCCCCTTGTCCTAGAAACTTGGTGGAACATAGGGAGAAACTATTCCACTTCATAGAGTGAGATGGCTACCTAATAGAGTGAGCTAAGATAAATAACCAATCTGCTACTAATAATGAATAACATTGTTTGGTGATCTCATAATAGCACGTCCCACTTTATGGCCTAAGTGGGACACTAAAATTAGATTGTTAAACCAAATTTTTACTTTGTGTCACTTATAGCAAGCAAACCATTAATAATTTGAAGATAATGCGAATTAATGGTTTTTGAGATTTTGTTTGTAGATTCTAAATATATTTTTAAAAAAGTATCTCATTTTTTAAGTATTTCTTAATAACTTGATTTTTAATACTTTACAATATTTTTTTATGAATGATATTATTCCATAATGCATAACTTTTTTTAGAAATAAGATAAATTCATAATTTCTTACATTGTGATCATTAACATTGATATCTAGTGCATGCATATTTTTTCATAGTTTTTTGTTACATATTTTTTTAGTATTTATTTTTTTAATTCAGACTAGTTTTGTAATTTAGAGCAGTTTTATTCCATAATGTATATTTTTTTATTTATTTATCCAAATTAATTATTTTTTTATTGTCGAAACAAGAACATCAATATAGAGTGCACATATATTTTTAGAATTTTTTAATTTTTCCATGTGCATTGAACAAATAATTTTATATTTGATCAAAGCCTATGTTCACTAGAAAATAGAAAATAAATATAATAATTCAATAAAATATATTAGAAGGGGCGGGGGCCCTAGCTCAATTGGCTAAAAAATTCCGTTGCGGTAAAGATGGTCACGAGGTCCAATCTCCCCCCCGTACCCCTGGTACCAGAGGGCGTGTCATGCCAGCATCACCGGTCACGTGAAAAAAGTTTACTAGGTGCACTGCAGTTTATAGGGGGGGCTACCCAATTCCTTCAGTCTAAAAAAAATAAAAATAAAATATATTAGAAATTATACTTTTCAAAAAGATTACTCTGAGGGATACGACCCTACAAAATCTCATGTCATGATGACTTTGTTTAATTGGTCTAACCCTTCAAAACATATATTTTTTTTAAAAAATGTGAGTACTAGAAGGATGACATCAAAAGGACCTTTAAATAAAATTTGAAGGTCATAATGACATCACCTTCGAATGAAGGTCCTTTATTCGAAAGTATGTGTTCATTTGAAGGTGTTTTGCAATTTTTAGCACCTTGGGCTTATTTTTTTGCCCTGTCCCATATGTGAGACACACTATTGTTGGACGATCTTATTTTGAATGAAGAATGTAAGTAGGCTAGAAGTGCCCACGATACCAACTACTCAAGGTTTCGAGACTAGTAATGGCTCTCCAAATGATAAGGGTAAGTTAAATGTTCATTCTAATTACATCAACTTCTAACAGACTTAGTGTTTTTGTGTTGCAACATGTGGAAATTTTTAATACTATAGATCTTGTCTACGAGTCTATCTACTTTTCCTCACTTTCTCTTCTCGATAAGGTGCTCCTCTACATAGCTACCCTAATGTTGCTAACTGCAAACATTTATGATCGACTTATGTAGAAGGTGGGATTTTATTTCAAACTATCTAATTAGTTTACTACTCCCCATATCCCACCACATACAAGGCCTACCTTCTCAAAACCCTTAAAAACCAATCAAATAAATAGCTATCCCCTATGAACCAACCACTCACCCCGTTGTTTCCAATATCAATGACACATTGAATGTACTCAGGCAAGTCATTGAGATGTCGCACAAGAGGCAAGATCTAAGATGATAACTGCAATTTGTTGCTACAAAATTTGCAAGGCATCAAAGAGAATCAGTGATCCATTATCAAAAGGTCTAGCTATGGTGAGACATTATTAACAAAGGGGTCCTAAACAAATTTGAGACCATCTAAAGGATTCTTAGCTTAGAGGATATGAAGGGACAACACAATAGTCAACTAGTAGTTGCAACAAATTAGAACCCCAAAAGACAACTCATCCCCAAGAATTTTATCCTTAACAATTTTGTTGGGCTTGAAAATCAATGGAACACAACATTAAACAACTGGGTTGAATGTTATGTTGGTGAAGTTGAAACTTTGAAGGTTTCTTATCTCTCAATCCCAACAAAAGAAAATAGATTTGTACCCATGTTCATACAAAAACTAGTCTAAATCTATCTTTTTGCTTTTCTTTTTGAAGATACCATAGTTATCTACATTCATTTTTGTCTATGCTACTTTACATAATGAACTTTGCAATTTGTGTTTGTATTCAAGGTGGTTGTTAGTCTTAGGTTGAAAATTTAATTATTTCTTTTCACTTTATGTGGGAGTTTGTAAGGATCTCCTACAGGTTGATGCTTGTTAGGATTTTTTTGTAAAATATCATACATTTATACTAAGTATACAATTTTTTTCCTTATCAAAAAAATTATAATTGTGCTAAAAAAAGGTTGTTTCATGTTGATATTTATTGTTGACTAAGGAAAATAAATTTACCTTACAAGGAGGGCCATAGTTTATGAATTTAGGGCATGCCTCTTCATAAAATGGACATCAACTTTCAATCCAACACATGATCTCCTAAGCATGGTACTATATTGGGACAAAGTTGTTGATGGGTCATTTAACATACAAACTTAGTAAGTATAATAACTCTATTGAAAAGGGTATGTGACCCTTAAAGAGTATATTATTTAAGGAATGATGTATTGGTTGGGCTTTATTAAGGAGAATTACGGGCTAATACTCAGAAGGTTGCTAGTTTTTTGGTCTTCCAATTAATTGGACTAAATAATAAAGATAAATGAATATTTTATGAATCCCTTTGAACATGATTTGAACCACATTTAAATTATATAGATTGTTCTAGGTTGCAGTACATATATTAATGCTATATTAAATCCCAAATCAATACATATGTTATTTATGAACTTGGTTGATAATTAAATTAAACATGATATTTATGAACTTGGTTGATAATTAAAATTAACATGATATTTTTTCAAGTACAATTAACTTTACAACTTGAATACCCTTGATGTTTGTTAAAGTAAATAACCAAATTACATGAAAATCCCGAGTTCTCATTTCACCAAATCAATTATCTAGAGTTAAACAAAATTGAATATGTGATGCCCTACCATGCAACCCTAGAGTGCTAGACTAACAAGTGACAAAATTATAGAATATATTTTTTTTGAAGCAAGGAAATGCATTACACATTAAATATAACTTCACTAATAACCACATTAAATGAAATGAACAGCTAACATTTCTAGGGAACATAACTGCATCAGATAAATTTATAACCTTAAAAGTGATATGCATCATAATACAACAGAAGAATATTTATTTTACATTTACAGAGATGAATGTTTACAAGTTTCAATACAAGATTACAAGACCAATTACATCAGTTTACAAATAGTACAATTATGAATGTATACAACCACATGAAGGAGTAGAGAAAAACTAGAACTAGAACACTTCTGCTCTGATCTCAAACCAAACATCCAAGAAGACCAATGGATAGCTCTGCCTCCCAACCATGTGGAACCCTGAGGTCCACCCCTCTGAGCTAGGAGATAATAATGAGGTTCCACTAGGTCAAGGTTGCAACCATGAACACAATAACAAGATACAGACTCCATGCAGACAAAACAGGATAACAAGACTGCACAGACAAGACAGTACTTGCCAAAACAAGACAAATCAAACCTCAAGCTAAGATCAACCATCAATACAAGTCTGCACTCCAGAGGTAACAACAAAAGATAAATAGGAAGTAATTGGACTGCGGTAAGGAGAGTGTCATCACATGGTCCTAGCATGGGTTACCCAGGCTATCTCTTACTAGAAGCCAGCCCCCATCTATGGTTACCCTAGCAGCCTCTCTCTAGGCACCGGCCCCATAGGGTGACACATGCGGAACCGACATGTCCTCTCGTGGAGACAAGAAGGTCAGCTTTGCCAACCAGGCCTTCCCATCACATCCTTAGCCTGCGAGAGCACTCAAGGCATGGGTGAGGTATCTTACTTATCTTGTTATGTGATTTACTACCCCAACCCTCCTAAATAAGTTATTAAGTTTTCACTTGCTTACAATTTCCATGGGGTTACCCAGGCGGCCTCTCTCTACGCACTGGCCCCACCATGAAAGCCACTCTCCTAGAAATCTTTGACCAATCATCCAAAACCAAAACATGCAAGGACAAGGGTTACAATAGATTCTGATCTATTACATATGCCACTCACTTGACCACAACAATATAAGTCCCTTTATTCCCTTCAAACTCGAAACAATACATCGTTGGAACAGATTGATACAAATAACAAGTTGAAACCCAAGTGGTTAAGCCTCTGGAGTCGGTAAACAGATACAACAGACTATCTCCCAATAGGGAAACAAGGATTGAGATGATTATGGCATACCTTAAACCCATATGACTCATGACCAAAAATAAATCTAATAAATAATTCCTTCAATACCTCTTATTGATACTAATTGACCCATGACCATCAGATAGATCTGAATTACACTCAAATGCATCATCTATAAACAAAAATTTAAACATGGAAGCACTACGAAGTTTTAACCCAATTTTTAATACCAGAATTATAATACTCACATTACCTTAATAAACTATTTCACATAAAACCCTAATTTATTCATTAAATTGCACTAATGACAAAGGACTTCAACAAAACCATAACACCAATGCATGATGAAACCGGTAAGCAATTAAGGACTATAAAATAACATATATTATTACTTCTAATAATTCAATCAATAACTCAAATCCCTCTAATATTCTCTCTTATGATCTACTTACTAACATCACGTCACATGGGATAGCATAATACAATCCATAACAAACAAATTCATTTTTACAAGGTAACAAGAGTATGACTAATACTTAATTATTAAACTATCATTCCATAAGAATCTAGTATAATAAATCATTCTAATATAAAAACTATTTGGACTCATTAACCACCTTTCATACTAATTAAAACTATTTGCCTTATCCAATAAGCATAAAGGAAAAGAAATTGGTAGAATAGATAAGTGTTTTAGAGCATACTATTTTTAAATAAATTCGTTCCATTAAATAGATTTAAAGGCCTAACTATAAATGTGAGAAAATTATAAGAATGTTTAAATCTTGTGATGATTTATATACTAACTAAGGATTTAAATATCCAAAATCAACTATTTTCAAAATAATGAGATAACCAATAAATTGCTTATTCCTATACATTAGTGGGTTGCTAAAAACATTGTAGTAATCTAACTAAAGCAAAAGATAGGATCAAGGCAAGACCCACTAGGTGATTGGGGAGTTTATTTAGAAACTTTCCAACAAACGAAACTATTCTCCAAGCCTAATATACAAGCCTCCAACTCATGCTAACAAAAAAAAAAAACATAACAATGAAGAGATTAAGAATGTTGCCAGAGGCGTGGGACGAAGAGAGAGAGATTGCAAGGATCAAGACCAGAGAATTTGTAGAAGACGTAAGACAGAAAGAAATTAAGTCGCAACTCTTGCTATTAACAGGAAAATATTTCATGATTGCTAAAGAGTTTGGAAGCCGCTACAGGTCCGATGTACGGCCATGCATAGAGGTTAGGATGGGAGAATAAGAAAACTACTAAAAGGAAGACCTCAGGCAGCGATCTATACCCACATATTATAGCTAATTCTGAGTGGAGATCGGAGGAGCAAGGGGGGGTACGACCGAACGATGACGGCTAGAACAGCTGGTCAAAAACAATATAGAACTTTGACAAAAAATTAAAACAAACTGCCATTACAATAAAAGAAACATGAAGGATGTTGGTCGTACGAATGGGTCCAAAGAGTTTGAGGAATAAAGTATAAGATTACCAGAAATTGACCCATCAATAGAGAATAGTCAGGTAAATAAGTCAATCGGAGGTAAGAAATTTGATAAGATTCCATTAAAAAATTCTTTTCAAAGCATGAATAAGGAACAAAGGTATCATTTTCTGAAAGAGGAGTCTAATTGATTCAAAGTACCATCCAATAATAATTTGTTCCCAAGTCTTGCGGGGTTGCCAAAACAAGAGATTCCTCAAGGGGTTTAAAACTATTTGCCACCCTCAAGGAGAATAGTAGGATTGCCTGAGGTCAAGGTTCTACAAGATGCACATCAGAAAAACTGACATGCAAGAGGCACAATGGCTCGGTGGAAGAACAATAGGTAAATGAGGTTTGAAGACAAAATAACAGGAACCCACATGCTCAAAATGAACTTCAGGGCAAAAATTATAGTTAAATCCATCTGAGGAAGAGGTTTAGAGTTGCAGAGATGGTTGCAGGCTAAAAGTTTTGCCAAGTCTAATTCCATTTAAGAACAACTAGACAACAAAGAAATGTAATTCCTTAGAGCATAACATAAACAAGAATACAAAAATTCACAAGACATACCCATACTATTCACGCTCCAAAGATCGAATCCTCTTTCATAACATCTCTTCCTTCCTCCCAATCAATCCTCTGAATCCTACTTCCCAAAAATTCCTCCCGAACAAAATAGCCTTCAGTTATAAATACCCACTCACACCAAATCCTCTCCCGTGAATCCTCTTCACCAGAATTTTAAATTTTTACTAAACATGGAGATTCCCCACTCGGGAATCATAAATGACAACTAACCGCCTTTTCATTAATCCCCAGAAAAAAAATCAATACATAACTATAAATAATAATGAGTTAAAATAAACCTTTGACCCACATATAAAATTTACAAACATAAGGATTGTTACTTGATTTTGCATTACAATTTATTTAAATATCTTCCCCCAAGAATATTCAAATTTTACGACACAACAAAATACTATAATATTTGACAATAAAATGTTATAATATCATAGATCATTTACGCCAACAAGAATACACACAGGCTAACCTAACAAGGACCCAACAATAAACATACAAACCACATGACGACCATCAAATAGAAGGTTGAACTAACCTAGGGGCTAAACCTCATGTTATCTCCCTCAACATTATCCATTGTGTAGGGCCCGCTCAGACCTATTAAGTCATGTGGAGTCGAGGCCCGGTAGCTACAACCTGCATAAGAACAATAGGTTGTATACGATCAACCGCATAAATATCAAACACACACAGAATCAGAGAATCACAGAATAGTAAGGTGCTTGAACCGAGTAGTACTACACCGTCCCTGCTCTGAAACAAAACTATAACCATTTATATTTAAAATCAGATATCAATAAATCACATAAAACATGATAATATTAAACCATCACTAATCATGTCCATCTCATCATAACTGGAACAAAAATAATGTCATCATAACTCATAACACATGTCAAAACTATATCAGTCAAACATAGTCTATCATGATCATAATAAGCATAAACCATAGGCCTAATAACTCAAATGTCTCAAAACTATCTAAATGCAATGGAAGAACGAACAACTGTCTCAAAGCTGACAAAATGGTAATGTGAAACTAACAACTATCACAAGCCAAAAACGAGGGGGCATTACAAAATATATTAATTCTTGTAACAGTGCAATTTGCTTACCATCCCATTTTCCATTTAGTTTTGTGCCTATTTTGAGGAAATGTCTTGATACATGTACATAAATGGCATGATCTTGTGTGAAGTTAGGCTCATTCCCTTAACCTTTTATCCATCTATACACACACATCTTATACACTTAGCCTTAATAGATCCTTTCACCCACACACTTCTTTACATTAATTTTTCATGCCATATTTACCACATTCACTTGTGTACCTACCTTCATTTATTTGTTTATCACCTAGATTTGGTGATGAAGGGGTTAAATCACAAAAAACACAATAACAGATATTGAACACAGAAAATAGAACTTTCTTTTATTGAACTGGGCAACTCATTACATTACAGAAGCTCAATTACAATCAGAGGATGAATCCTCTACTGGCTGCCACACATTACAGGTTTCCCAACCTCAAGACTCCAGAATTTTCAGCCTTATGTAACCCTAAATCAGCTAGGGTTTCTATTTTCCCACCTATTCTAGACTCTACACTGGCCCCCTTAACTCTACTACCACCCAGGGTTCCCAAAATAGTCATAAATAACACTTTTTGGTGGCCTCTTGCTAAATTTCAAAATTTGCAACTCCCTCCAAAAGTAGGTCAACTTTCGGGAAGCATAACTTTTGATTCAGGTGTCCGATTGACGAACTATTTTAAGCACCAGAAAGCTCGCGATGTGAACTATCATGCTGAAAATCTGTAAATAGATTTCTATCAACTTTTTGAGATGTTATGAGATGTTTTAGTGCTTCATATCTTGTTCTGTAAATTTTTAGGGGCTTTTCAGAAAACAAAAACTTTAATATTTCAGCTCACAAATGATCTTTGCCTGATTCCTTCGCCAAAGGTCTTATATTTCCGTTATGTAACTTTCTGGAATTTTTTACTTCATTACATGCCCAAATGCAAACTTTCTAAAAATAGCAGGTACACTTTCCAAAACAGATAGGTCACTATTTTTAGCAGTTTTGGAAAAACTGAAAGTCCTACATTATTATTCTAGATATTATGGAACCAAAAACACTAATTATGCAAAGAAATGAAAACAACTACAATGGTTTTGAATTAACTTCTTTTTGGGTGATGCAAGATTGCCCTTACACCTCTGGATGCTCCTGCATTAGACACCTAGAGTAATTTGAGAAGTGACCCTGTCACGTCTTAGGTGTTTGTGTGAGGAAAACCCAAATGGTCAACCTCTGCCTTAGACAACCAAGAAGAATCTTCAACAAGCCTTCCTTTCCATTTCACTAGATATTCTTTGTATTGCCTGTTTCGAGTGCTCCTTCCTACACGGCTATCCAAGATCTCTTCTACCTCCTCTGTTGAAGTAGATGCCGGAATACTCCACTGCACTTCTATTGATCCATCCTCTGTTCCACCTACATGATAATCTGATAAATCAACAATGTTGAAAACACGAGAAATATTGATCCCACTCGGCAGCTCCACCTCATATGCATTTCCTGAATCATGCTTCTTCAGGATTCTGCATGGTCCAAATTTCTTCATTTTCAACTTATTGTATGTTCCAATTGGGAACCTTTCTTTTCTCAAGTGAACCATGACTTCATCTCCTACCTGGAATTCCTTATATCTCCTCTTCTGATCTGCCTTAGCCTTGTACTGAATATTTATTTTATTAATGTGCTTTCTCACCTCTTCATGCAAATTCTTCAGATGTTTTGCAAAGTCTTCAGCTTTGGCACTTGTCTTTTCTCCGTTGTCCAGCTTCCTTAACTCTGAAGCATTTCTTGGACTATTCCCATATATAATCTGGAATGGTGATTTACCAGTACTCTTATTAACAGAATTGTTATAAGCAAATTTTGCCTGTGGTAAAATCAAATCCCATCCCTTGGGCTTATCTCCTACTAAGCATCATAGCAGGTTACCCAAACTCCTATTCACCACTTCAGTCTATCCATCAGCCTATGGATGGTGTGCAGAACTGAACTTCAAGTCTGTCTTCAAATTCTTCCACAATGTCCTCCAGAAATAACCAACAAACTTGGTATCTCAGTATGAAACTATGCTCTTTGGTAGACCATGTAGTCTCACCACTTCCTTGAAAAATAACTCTGCAATATGAAGAACATCATTAGTCTTCTTACAAGGAATAAAATGTGCCATTTTTGAGAATCTGTCCACCGCCACAAAAATAGAATCATGTCCTCTCTATGTCCTTGGTAAACCAAGAACAAAATCCATACTAATATCATCCCATGGCTTCTCTAGTACAGGTAATGGTTGATACAACCCTGTATTCTGACTTGTTCCTTTTGCCATCTGACACACTCTGCAACTCTAAACAAATTTACTCACATCTTGTTGCAACTGTGGCCAATAAGAACATTCACCAATAATAGCAATGGTCTTATCTCGACCAAAGTGTCCAGCCAATCCCCCACTATGCTTCTCCTTAATCAAGTTCTCTCTCATGGAACTCCTTGGAATGCACAACTGGCTTCCTCTAAACAACATGCCATCTTGGACAATGAAATCCAACCATTTTGTCCTGTCTAAAGTAACATGTTCCAAACAAGCTTTCCAAGCCTCTACAAAATCTGGATCTTTAGGATACAAACTTTTGAGCTCATCGAACCCAACAACCTCTATCTTCATTTCTGTCAACAAATTTTGCCTTCTGCTCAAGGCATCTGCAACTCTGTTGGACTTCCCACTCCTGTGTTTCAAAATAAAAGTATAGCTCTACAAAAACTCAACCCATTTTAAGTGCCTTTGATTTAACTTTCCTTGACTATTAAGATATTGTAAAGCCTGATGATTAGTATATAAAACAAACTCCTTTGGCAACAAATAATGTCTCCATTTCTTCAAAGCCTGAACTATTGCATAAAACTCTTGATCATAAACAAAATACTTTTTCTTGGCATCATTAAGCTTCTCACTAAAATAGGCAATGGGCTTACCTTCTTGGCTCAAAACAGCTCCTATACCACTACCACTAGCATCACAATCTACTAGAAATACCTTATTAAAATCTGGAAGTGCCAAAACAGGTTGTTCTACGAATTTCTGTTTCAATGTATCAAAGCTCTTGTCTGCTCCTTTAGTCCATCTGAACTCTTTTCTATCCCCTCTCATTGTCTCAGTTAGGGGTGCACAAATGCTACTAAAATTCTTGATAAATTTTCTGTAAAAACTTGCCAAACCATGAAAAGATCGTACCTCTGTTGCACTCCTTAGCGTAGACCATTCAATGATAGCCCTTACTTTTTCTGGGTCCATCTTAAGATCTTCCTCTGAGACAACAAATCCCAGGTATACCAACTCCTTTGCAAAACTACATTTCTTCAGATTAATCAGCAACTTCTCCTCCCTCAGCTTCTCTAGAACTCTTCTGATATGCATGAGATGCTCATCCCAAGTCTTATTGAAAATCAAAATATCATCCAAATAAACAATAACAAAACTTCCCAAAAATTCTTTCAATACCTTGTTCATGAGCCTCATGAATGTACTCGGTGCATTGGTTAGCTCAAATGGCATGACTAACCACTCATACAAACCTTCCTTTGTCTTGAAGGCTGTCTTCCACTCATCTCCTTCTTTGATATAGATCTGGTGATACCCACTCTTCAGGTCAATCTTCGTGAAGTACTTGGCTCCACTCAAATAATCCATGATGTCATCCATTCTTGGCAATGGAAATCTATACTTGATCGTTATCTTATTGATGGCTCGAGAGTCTATACACATCCTCCATTCTCCATCCTTTTTTGGTGCTAGTACTGCAGGTACCGCACATGGACTTAGGCTCTCCCTTATCAGTCCCTTCCTCAACAACTCTTGAACTTGTCTGTTTATCTCTTCATTCTTTGCAGGGGTCATTCTATGGGCTTCCTTGTTTGGCAAACTAGCTCCTAGTGTCAAATCCATTTGATGACTTATCTTCCTTACTGGTGGTAAACCTTCTGGTACATTATCAGAGATAATGTCCTGGAACTCTTCCAACATATCTGAAACTTCTACTGGTACATCTTCACATTTCTCTTGACTAATCTTAGGAATCAATGCAAAGCAATGATGCTCATGCTTCATACCCTCCAAAAATTTCCTACCATCTACCAAGCAAATTATGGCAGTACTACATACCTTTTCTTCCGCCTCCTTCAAGGGCTTCAACTTATGACGAACTCCATATTTTGTTAGGGAATATGTGTTTGCACGGACATCATGGACAACGCTTCTATCATATTGCCACAGTCTCCCCAATAGCATATGACATGCATCCATCGGTATGATATCACACAGCACCTCATCATGGTGTCCCCAATCTTGAACTTCATTAAACACTGCTCATTGACCAAAGCTCTATGGTCTTTCTACAACCATGCAATCTGATATGGATGTGGATGATTTCTTCTTGTCAACTTCAACTTGTCAACCATCTCCTCTAAAACAAGATTATCAGTGCTTCCACTATCAATAATAATATCACAACACTTACCTTCACATTTGCACCTTGTGCAGAATAAACTCTTCCTCTGATTTGGTTCTTTCTCCTCATTTAGCAAGGTTCTTCTGACAACTAGGGTTTCTCCCCTTTCAGCATCTTCAGAATGCTCAGAATGTGCATCTTCATCTACATGTGCAACTCGTGCATTACCTTCAGGTCTTCTATTTGTCCTTCCTTGATGTTGTGGACACTCATATGCTCGATGCCCTTCTTCTCCACATTGGAAACAGGTTCTTCTGAAGCCTCCTCTTCCAGGTCCTTGCCCAGGTCTACCTCTTCCTCTTTCTCTTTTCTCACCATTATTCTAGTCACAAGGGCGGTAGGTATTATCTCCTCTCTGATTTTGACTGGTGCCAACTTCTTCACTTTTCTTTACATCTTCATTTCAGCCTCCATAGGGTCTTCCACTAGTCCTTCCGCCTTGACCTATTCCCCTTTGCTTGCTGTCAAATCTTTTATTCAACTTCTCTTCCACCTTCAAGGAAACCTGATACGCATCTTCTATGGTGGTCATTCTGACCAGGCTCAGTTCTTCTTGGATACTTGGCGTCAACCCATTAATGTAACGGGCTACCTTCTCCTTATACCTTGCTTCAGTCCTTGCAGCTTCTTTAGCAACTCCATCTCATAGTCCACAGGAATGAACTGCTTCTTCAGTTTCTCCACCATCCGATCCCATCTGGTGATCTTTCCTTTTCCTCTTCTGTTCCTCTCTAATTGGACCTCCTTGTTCCTCTCTAATTGGACCTCCTTCCACCAAATACTAGCATGGCCCTTCAACTTTGTTTTTGTAAACTTGACCCGATTTGGGTCCTCCACATCTTCATACTCAAAATACTCCTCCATGTCATTGATCCAATCAATGAGCTATTCCGGATTCAAATCTCCAGAATATGTAGAAACTTTGATTCTGGGCCTCTTTCTGATTTTTGAAATGGCCCTCAACAACCTAACTTTTGCAGGATCTCATGTAGCTTCTTGCTCTTCCTTAGATAGCTCTTCTTCAATTTCATCTTCGCTTTCTTCTCTTGTTCTCGGATCAAACCCTCTTCACAGCTCCTCTTGCCATGCATCGATTTGCCTTTGTAGGGCTCTAAAATCCTCTTCCGTCAAAGCATTCCTCCCAACACGATTTCTTCATGGAGACATCTTGATCTCCGTAGCAAACCCACAACCTCAGGTCCTGGTGCAAACTACCTCATGGTTGGCGATTTGCGTACACACTCAGGAACCCTTGCTCTGATACCACTTGATGAAGGGGTTAAATCACAAAAAACACAATAACAAATATTGAACACAACAAATAGAACTTTCTTTTATTGAACTGGGTAACTCATTACATTACAGAAGCTCAATTACAATCAGAGGATGAATCCTCTACTGGCTGCCACACATTACAGCTTTCCCAACCTCAAGACTCTAGAATTTTTAGCCTTTTGTAACCCCAAATCAGTTAGGGTTTCTATTTTCCCACCTATTCTAGACTCTACACTAGCCCCCTTAACTCTACTACCACCCAGGGTTCCCAAAATAGTCATAAATAACACTTTTTGGTGGCCTCCAGCTAATTTTGAAATTTGCAACTCCCTCCAAAAGTAGGTCAACTTCCGGGAAGCATAACTTTTGATCCAGGTGTCTGATTGACGAACTGTTTTAAGTGCCAGAAACCTCATGATGTGAACTATCATGCCAAAAATCTGTAAATGGATTTCTATCAACTTTTCAAGACATTATGAGATGTTTTAGTGCCTCATATCTTGTTCTATAAATTTTCAAGGGCTTTTCAGAAAACAAAAACTTCAATATCTTTTAGCTCACAAATGATCTTTGCCTAATTCCTTTGCCAAAGGTCTTATATTTCTATTATGTAACTTTCTGGAAGTTTTTTCTTCATTACGTGCCCAAATGCAAACTTTCTAAAAATAGCAGGTACACTTTCCAAAATAGGCAGGTTGCTATTTTTAGCAGTTTTGGAAAAAATGAAAGTCCTACATTATTATTCTGGATATTATGGAACCAAAAACACTAATTATGGAAAGAAATGAAAACAACTACAATGGTTTTGAATTAACTTCTTTTTGAGTGATGCAAGATTGCCCTCACACCTTTGGATGCTCCTGCATCATTTGGCCATTATTCTGGGACACTTCTTTGGTGGCAAATTCACCCTCCATTTTAAAATTTAAATTCAATTTTGTCCAATTGGCCCCATTTAACTTCTTGCCTTGATTTGACTAAAGACACATTTGGTACAATTTGATGTTATGTGCTAGTATTTAAATACATTCAATGCATTCTTTCTAATCATCCACACAATTTTTTGAAATCATTCATCTTAGATGCTAAAATACAACGTAAACGACATAATAAGAATATTAACAATGTAGTGTTTAAATCCAATCAATGTGATTAATCCAATAAACTTTAACAATGAATCAATGGAGAAGTAAGGAGAAACCCTTGTGGGAAAAAACTCTAAGAGACTTAAGCTTGTATTAATCCTCAAAAAAAAGTACATCAATACAATCTACTTATCCCTCCAATCTGACAGTGATCCAATAACATAAGTGTACTTGTAAAAGATCATATGAATCCACTATCTTGTGCCTCCAATATAATAGGAAAATAGGAAACTATAAACTATAAATGGTTTCCCAAAACTAAGACCCAATCCATGAGTCATAGAAAAAATCCAATGCCACTATAGTCATAGTCAAGCAACCTGGAGTTGTAACTCCTCTTACACTTCTTACACACTTCTTATGTGTCATAGATTCTATCATAATGGTCAAATTGACCAAGATCCCAATCCTAGGAACTCTATGAGGGCACTAATTGCCTTGTCATAGCACCAAATATGGAAGATCTTCTTACAACTCTCAATTTTGATTGTTTCTATGTAACCTCCCCATTTAATGTCTTCTTACACAATAATAAAGGTATCTATAATAATAAATAAATAATTAATAAAGCCCCTTCCCTCACATGGGTGTCCATCTTTGCTCATTCCATGCTTTTTGGAGACTAGATATTATTTATCTACACAATTCAATATAATTTGCAAGACTTAAGATTTATAAGGTGAATGGCACACCTAATCCTAACATTCTCCCACTTGAAATTCACATTGCAAAGACAAGGAAACTAAAAAAAATCAAGTGTAAATTAAAAATAAATTGAGTGCTAGAAGAGGCAGGGCCATGGCCTCTTTGTACCAATTGAATTTCTCCATGCTCATTGACTTAGTGAGAGAATCTACAACATTGACCAAAACATTAACCCTTTGTATTATGACTTTTCCACCATTAACCATCTCATAGAGAAGGTGATACTAAACATTAATATACTTCATATGAGCATGGTACATCAAGTTATTCACCAAATAGATGGCACTTTGATTATCACATTTGATCGTGACCTATCTATAATCAAAGCCAATTCTAAAACACAATCTCTATAACAACACTACCTCTTTATAGGCATGTGTTGTAGCCATCTACTTTGCTTCTATAGTGGACGATTCAGTTGTAGGTTATTGTTTACTCATCCAATTAACAACTTCGCCAAACAAAGTAAAAACATAACCACTCGTGGACCTTCTTCTATGCAAATCACCAGTTTAATCTAAATTGACAAAGCCTTGAATGCCAAGAAACTTACCCACATCATTAGTCTCATGATAGAAAATACAATTATAAGTCACAAATAATTTAAACCCTTTTGACATAATTTTAATTCTCTTTACTAGTGTTAGACATAAAGCTGCTAACAACTCCCAGTGCTTAGACAATGTTTGGTCTTCTACAGACCATGGCATACATTAGGCTACTTAGGGAACTAGCATAAATAACATTATACATATCCTCAAAACCATCATATGACTTTTAAAATACATCAATCCAAAGATAACTTAGTACCAATAAATAAAGTAATACTCATTGGATTATAGTCTTGCATAGTGAACCAATGCAAAATAGTCTAAACATACTTTCTGTAACTAAGACAAAGAATTCTTGATGCAGCACTCAACATTCACTCAACAGAATTGTGCCATTAAACATGAGAGACAAAAATTTGGAAGCTAAAACATAACAAAATTTCTATTCCTCAACTCTGCCACTACAATGAGAGAAAAACTCTCTTATATCTAAGAAAACAAAAAAAACAAAAAATTACCTTTTTTGGCAGATTTCGACAATTGTCAGATTTTGCCATTTTAGGTAATTTTACAATCATATCTTGAGAATCCCGTTTTTTCCCAAAAAGCTCATAAAGCTAAGGTAGGATGAAAAACCAACTAACATCCTAAATTCGAAACATGAGTTTCGAGTTATTAAAAAAAGCAACTTTTAAAAAACTAGAAAAAAACACTAATTTGCTATTTTGAGGGCCAAGATGAAAGTTTGAAGCCCCGAAAAAGTGCCAAGACGAGGGCCAACCCGCTAGGGCAGGTTGGGAAACCACTGGCCACCTCATAACGCATCCACCTGTAAAATTTCGTAGAAAACCCACATCCGAGTCAAAAGTTATGACCTCCGGAAGTCCCTGCATCATTCTCCTCTGGTTGAAAAGAACGCAGCTCCTGCAAGTGAGTGTCTTCAAACTGCTGCCATTGGACGGGATCTAACCTCTGCATTTCCCACTCTGTAATCCATGTGCTATCTGTTGGTGGCAATCCTTCCCACTGTACTAAATACTTGTTGTAACGCCCGTGCCGAGTGGAGATAGTGTTCTTATCAAGAATCTGTGCAAGCTTTTCTTTCTTCTTATGGGGAATGTGGTTGTGCCATGACACCTCTGGTTGACTATCTTCAGCATCATCCTCACCATGGAAGGCATATAAATCAGAAATATTAAACACGGGAGAAATAGCGAGATCATCTGGTAAACTGACCTCATATGCATTATCATTGATCTTCTTTGTAATTCTGCAAGGACCAATTTTCTTGTACTTCAACTTGTGATATGTTCCAGTAGGAAACCGCTCTTTTCTCAAATATACCATCACTAAGTCACCTTCACTGAATGTCTGATGTCGCCGACTAGGATCCACTGAATTCTTATACCTCTCATTACTGTCCTGCAACTTCTGTCGCACTGCTTGCTGCAACTGTTGAAGGTGTTCTGCAAATGCTTCCCCATCATCACTGACCCGATCTTTCATTGGTAGCTGTACCAAATCTAGAACACCCTAAGGATTCCTGCCATACACAATCTGGAAAGGGGACTTTCCTGTTGATTGGTTAACAGAACTATTATAGGCAAATTCAGCCTGGGGTAATGCCAAATCCCATTGTTTTGGCTTTTCTCCAACAATACACCTCAGCAAATTTCCCAGACTCCAATTAACTACCTCTGTTTGCCCATCTGTTTAAGGATGATAGGCACTACTAAACTGTAACTTGGTCCCCATTTTCTTCCATAAAGTCCTCCAGAAATGACTGAGGAATTTGGTATCCCTGTCAGAGGTAATAGTCTTTGGAACACCATGTAGTCTAACAACTTCTGAGAAAAATAACTCTGCTACCCTCGTTGCATCATTAGTCTTCTTGCAGGCAATAAAATGAACCATCTTGGAGAACCTATCAACAACTACAAAAATGGAATCATTACCTCGTTGAGTATGTGGAAGTCCCAACACAAAGTCCATGCTCAAATCTATCCATGGTGCAACTGGTACTGGTAAGGGCATATACAATCCTGTATTCTGTGAATGTCCCTTAGCCACTTGGCAGATTCTACACCTTGTTACATACTTAGTTATATCCCTTTTCATCTTTGGCCAGTAATAGTTATCTTCTATCAAGGCTATTGTCTTGTCCTTGCCAAAATGTCCAGCCAACCCACTACTATGAAATTCTCTGATAATGTTGTCCCTCATAGAGCCAGCCGGTATGCATAGTTGTTTTCCTTTAAATAGATACCCATCTTGCATAAAATATTCACCCCTAAAGTGATCCAAGTTACTAGATATTGGTGCCTTCAATTGTTCCACAATCTCCCAAAAATCATCATCAGACTCATACAAATTTTTGATGGCATCAAAACCAACCACCTCAGCTTCCATTGTGGTCAAAAGTGCAACACGCCTACTTAACGCATCTGCAACCTGATTTTGTTTTCTAGACTTATGCTTCAACACAAAGTTGTAACCCTGCAAGAAAGAGACCCACTTGGCATGCCTACTATTCAACTTTTTCTGTGTGTTCAAGTACCTCAGTGCAATATGATCTGTAAACAATACAAACTCCTGGGGAACTAGATAATGTCGCCAATGCCTCAATGCTTGGACAATTGCATAAAATTCCAAATCACAAGTAGAATAATTCTTTCTCACTGCATTCAGCTTTTCACTAAAGAAAGCTATAGGTTTGCTAGATTGGCTAAGTACAACACCTATTCCTACATGGGAGGCATCACATTCTACTTCAAATACTTTATCAAAATTTGGAAATGCAAGTATAGGTGCTTCTGTTACCTTTTTCTTCAAGTACTTAAAGCTCTCCTCAGCATCCTTGGTCCATACAAACTCCCTCCCTTTGGTGCAATCTGTTATAGGAGCTACAATACTACTGAAATTGCGAATGAACTTTCGATAGAAAGTGGCCAAGCCATGAAAACTTTTTACCGCTGTGATGCTGCTTGGACTAGGCCATTCTAGGATTGCCCTGACCTTTTCTGGATCCATTCTGACACAATCTTTAGAAATGACAAAGCCTAAAAAAACCAAACTGTCCTGCATGAACCTACACTTTTTCAAATTGGCATAGAGCTTCTCCTTCCTTAACACACCAAAGATGATCCTCAAGTGTTGTAGATGCTCTTCTTTGCTGTTACTAAATACCAAAATATCATCAAAATAAACTACCACAAACTTACCAATGTAAGGGCGTAGTATAGTGTTCATCAATCTCATAAATGTGCTAGGTGCATTTGATAACCCGAATGGCATAACCATCCACTCATATAATCCATCTCCAGTCTTAAAGGCTGTCTTCCACTCATCCCCTTCTCGAATCCGGATTTGGTGGTAGCCGCTTCGTAGGTCGATCTTGCTGAAATATTTAGCCCCTGCAAGGACATCCATCATGTCCTCCATACGAGGTATAGGAAACCGATACTTGATGGTAATCTTATTAATTGCTCTGCTATCAGTGCACATCCTCCATGTTCCATCTTTTTTTGGGGTTAACAATGCAGGTACAGCACATGGGCTCATGCTCTCCCTCACCACACCTTTACTTAGGAGTTCTGTTACTTGCTTATTCATCTCTGCATGTTGTGTTGGATTCATCCTATAAGCTGCTTGGTTGGGTAGAGTTGCTCCTGGAATCAAATCAATATGATGCTGAATATCTCTCTTTGGCAGTAGACCATCAGGCAATTCATTAGGTAAAACATCAACAAATTCTTTCAACAGCTCGGCTACTTCTGGGGGAACTGAAATGTCTTCCTCTTCACCTTTTTTCACTACTAATGCATAGCAACACCCTGTCACCTTCATTTCTTTAACAAGATCTCTTTCAGACAACATGGTCTCACCTTTTCCTTCATCCTTGAGAGGTAATAAAATCACCTTAGCGCCATCTTTCCAAAAGGTGTATGTGTTTTTCTCTCCATCATGCATAACTTTCCTATCATACTGCCATGGCCTTCCCAATAACACATGACAGGCATCCATTGGGACAACATCACACCATATCTCATCCTGATAGATCTTCCCTATGCTAAACTTAATTAGGCATCTTTTATCAACAGTGACTTCATTTCCCTTTTTAAACCATGCAATGCGATACGGATGAGGATGTTTTTCACAGTGTAAATTCAATTTGTCTACCATTTCTTTAGAAACCATATTTTCACAACTACCTCCATCAACAATGACTTGACATACCTTGCCACCCGAAGTGCATCTGGTTCTGAAGATATTGGTTCGAAGCCATGAACCATCAGAGCTTTTGGCTTGTGTTTTCTCCTTCTCTGGAATCACCATTGCTCTTCTCATCATGAGACTTTCTCCCACATCTGGTGGAACCTCCAGTTCTGTCCCTTCCACTTCATGCTGCATTTGAATCATGTTCACCCTAGGTTGTCCTCCTTGATTTCTTTCTTGCATGTTATAATTGGAGCATTCAAATGCCCTATGACCTTCTTCTCCACATCTAAAACAAGTGAAAGGCCTTCTCTGGTTTTCCCATCCTCTACCACTACCATAACCTCTACCTCTTTGAAATCCCCTTCCTCGTTCTTGATTTAGAGGATCTTGCCGAGTGTCTACTTGTTTTTCCACACCATGGGATGACTCTCCCCTACCATAATTTGAACCTCCTCGAAATGGGGTTGATGTACCCCTTCTTCCTCCTCTATTCCTCTGATGATACTGTCTGTTTTGTTTTTCTTCAGCCTTTAGAGCCAATTGGTAAGCCTCTTCCATATTGTTGAGTCGATGCATGCTCAATTCATCTTGAATAGAAAATTTTAGGCCATTCACATATCTAGCAGCCATTTGTGCATCAGTTTCTTGATGCTCTATACGTATAGACAGTGTATAAAACTCATTTGTATAATCTTGCACAGAAGAGAGGTTCTGCTTTAAATTTTGAAACCTACGAAAAAGGGTTTGCGCATAATCTATGGGCAAAAATTTTTCTCTCAACTTCTTCTCCATTTTATTCCATGTCCTGATCTTATCCTTACCTTTCCTTGTTCGTTCCTTTTGAAGATGATCCCACCAAATCATTGCATGACCCTTTAATTTGGTGCATGCAAATTTTACCTTCTTCTCCTCTGTCATGGATTTCCATTCAAAAAAATTTCTCATGCCATTCAACCAGTCTATCAACTCCTCTGGTTTAAGACTACCTGCATAATCTGACACATCTACCTTGATCCCTTCATTTTTCCCTTCTAAGGCCCTGAGCATCCTCTCTTCAAAACTCATGCCTTCCAATTCTTCTTCTTCATGTTCTGTATCTTGATTTGCAGCTCCTTGACCTATCTCTTCATCAGATTCGTCTCCTCCTCTACCCAGTCTTTGGGTTTCCATCCGTGTTGTAAGTTCTGCTATTTGCCTTTGCAGATTTTGCATTTCTCTATGCATCTGGGCAAGACCGCCTCTTCCTCTTCCTCTCCCAGCCATCTTCCTGCTCTGATACCAAATGATGCAGCACTCAACATTCACTCAACAGAATTGTGCCATTAAACATGAGAGACAAAAATTTGGAAGCTGAAACATAACAAAATTTCTATTCCTCAACTCTGCCACTACAATGAGAGAAAAACTCTCTTATATCTAAGAAAACAAAAAAAACAAAAAATTACCTTTTTTGGCAGATTTCGACAATTGTCAGATTTTGCCATTTTAGGTAATTTTACAATCATATCTTGAGAATCCAGTTTTTTCCCAAAAAGCTCATAAAGCTAAGGTAGGACAAAACATCCTCATCCGTATCGCATTGCATGGTTTAAAAAGGGAAATGAAGTCATTGTTGATAAAAGATGCCTAATCTTGATCTATGTTAATATCCATACCCAATATTATATTTTTCAGCCCCAAATCATTTATGTTAAAGGTACCAAAAAAAATGTTTTGAGTTCCCTTGATCATACCCTTACTATTTTCAATAAACATGTCATCAACACACATAACAATGATTAGCAGTTGATCATCAATCAATTTAAAATAAACATAAATATCATATTCACCCCTAACGAACCCAAGTTCCAATGTGAAATCATTGAAATTTTGACACCATATTTTAGGTGACTACTTTAGGCCATACAATGACCGTCTCAATTTGTAAAGTTCTCCTTCTGCTTTACCATAATTGTTAGGCTATTTCGTAGATATTTATTCCTCAAAATCCCCATGCAAGAAAGCAATTTTAAAAATATATTTTTCTCTACTTCTAAATCACGAGAAACAATAATATAATGTAATAATCTAATAGAAGTTAGTTTTGCAATAGGATAGAAAATCATTGAAATCAACTCCTTTAACTTGGGAGTAATCTTTTGCCATTAGTCTTTCTCTGTACCTTTCTGACTATCCATATGCTCTAAATTTCTTTCTGTTGGGGGAGGTGATGTAGAGGCAGATTGGATAGGAGAAGATAGGCAAACAAGACAAGGTTCTACTACACCTACAAGCCCAAAATCAAAGGTCTTTACACAAAACTAGGAACAACAAAAAGAAACTCAAGGATCATCATTGAAATGTTGGTTGGGGATGTTAGGGGACCCATTCCATCCATTGGCTAAGGCAGACTAGACTTAGGATTGGTACTTCCTTCACAAACCCCAAAATTGACTTGTAGCCCTCCAAAATGACAACAATCCTAATAACTTTGGATGTAGGCCTTCAAACCTAGATCTTAGACAATCAGTAGATACCCATTATGGCCCTCTATCACATATCCCAAACTTAGCATGGGTTGTTTTGGACGGAATGCCTCAACCAATAACCCCTATCAATGACCTAGAGCCCCAATTAGGCCAAAATTACAAAGGGACTACTATAGAATGCAAGCCCAGAACTCAATCAAGGGTTTGAACAATTAGAATACATGCCAAAACAAAGAATTTTGTGGGTTTTAGACTTCTACTCTCTGTTGTTCCCAAAAATGCACCTATGGTTCCTTCAATGTGCTTCTAAACATCACCTAACACATGGTCTTGTTAGGTCCTTCAATGAAACAAAAACAAATCATCTTCTTTGCCCAAACCCTTTATGAAATGCATTGAAACAATAGTACAACAATCCATTCCATTGATCTATGAGGTCTTACATCAGTGGAATGGAAGAAAATTCATGGATTGCAACCAAAATCCTTGTTTAGCTTTGAAATGGACTGTTTTTAAACAAAACCTTATATCTCCCCTATAGTGTAACTTCAAGACACCAAACTACTTTTGAATGCAAGATAACTCTTTATACTGTCCAATCAAAACATGATGAAATGATGACAATTTTGTACCTTCTCTGTGTACGGCCTGTAGGAGCAAACTTTCCAGAAAAAGCAGAATTCTTGTTAAAGAGCAGTCCAAACTCAATTGCTTATAGATTGCTTTACCTTCAGTGTCATAGCCCCAACTAATTCTAAGTGGAAGTCACTTCAACATGCTTCATTTCCAACCAACCTTGGTTTCATGACAATGTTGTACAATGTAATGGTACAGACTGTTACTATGGAAAATACAGAAAAAAGCAAAAAGACAGCAGAGAATTAATTTTTATTGTATAGAACTTCTTTCACTTCTCTACAATGATCATATTCAAGGTATTTTAAACTTGTTCATACCTTGAACAACTCCTTGAAGGCAGTTTGGTTTGATGGGGAAGGTTTGCAACCACTTCTTCCCATCGAACTTCCTTGGCAGTTTTTGATCCTTCAACTACTTGCAACTGTTAACCAATTTTGTCTTTACATGCTTAGGACTATTTAGCATTTAACAAGTTCCTTCAAACATTTGGCAATTGTATTAAGACTTTGACATACCTTCCTAACAATTTGACATGCCTTTACAAGGCTTACAATATGAGATTTTACATGACTGCCTCTTTAGGATTGTTAAGGTTGCCTCCTATTACAAGGTATGATTGTAGGTTTGTTCATTACAAACATGGCATCATGGCCTTTATTACATCATGATAAAATGGTCTTCAGGACCTTATTGAACAAACAAAATGAATATAAAAAATAAGACATAAATCTCTTGGTGCTCCTGCACCAGGAGGGGGTGCCGACTATCTATAGGGATATAGCCAGCCAACCCCAACCCCACAAAATCAATAGCTATGCTATGTTCAGAGAGAGTTGCTTGAAATCAATCTTCACTTCGATCCATTCCCCACTACTATAGTCGGGAGAGTCTAGACAGATACAGATATGGGATATGGCCATGGGTATACGATGGGGGCCGACTGCATTTATCTTTAAATCTTCCAAGGTGGGTTGAGTGATCATTATTACATACATCATACAAATGTTCTAGTTGTGGGCTTGCTACATGGCGTGTGAACATCTACATGATGTGTTATATTTCAAATCATGTGATGTCATCCCTGTCTCATGCTATTGTCCCAAGAAGTTGCAAATTTCACCAGATTTTGAACTTACTTGCACAAAAGGAAATAGGGACAACCAAAACAACAAACCAAGGTATACCAAATAATATAAAAAAGAGATAAAATAAAGGTAAACTAATTACATCAAATGAAATAATGAAATTACAAGAGAAAGGAAGATACAAGAAAATCTTTGTGCGGCCAAATATCTCTCAAATACCTATAGCTAAAAAAAAGAAAAATATTTGGAGTTGTTTAGGGGCTTGCCTTTAGGTCAAGTCCTTATGTTGTTTTTTTGACCTCCACAGAAAACCAATGATAAATAAATTCAAAATAGTGTGTGCTCCTATTGTATGTGCATCTATGAATTAAGAGTAGTGATAATACAATAAATCTATAAGTATCAAACCTGGTCTATGGGGAAGAATACCCTAGTGTGCATAAAAGGATAAACAATATGGTGGTCTACACAAATATTTTCCAATAGATGTTGAATGTGATAAAGAAAAGAAATGATACTAATACTTTGTTCAAACAAGAAGGAAGCTCATCTAAACAAGATTACCAACTTGATATAGAAGGTGAAATAGAACTTGTAGTTTTTCAAGAAGATTTTGGTAGTATGTAGCTTCAACAATTTTCAACAATGGAGCGTACAACTAAGCATAGAAGAGAGAAGAGAGACAAATATATATTTGTTGTGGTTTGAGAATAAGTTAATCAAGATGGATTTTCAAAAGGGTTTCTTGGAAGCTGAAGGTTCATATTCGAATGTTGAAGGCATTTTTGATAGATGGACGTTATAGCAGGTGGTAGTAGGTAGCTAGGTGGGAAGCAAAAATTTAAAATTTTGGAAACTCATAGGACACTAACACATTGTGCAGATGTCCAAGCGTCACGCTAGTGTCCCAAAGAAATCACTCAAAATTTATTGTGTTCCCAAAACAATGAGAAAAATTAGAATCTAATAAAGAAATTTGGCAATCTGGTGAAGGAAAAGGATAAGGCTAGGCTAAAATTATCCCTAAACATGCTAAGAGAATGGACACTAAAGCAAACTCAAAATATAGCATGAAATTGCAAGGGTATGCAAATTTTTATGTTATTATATCAACCTACACAAACATGACATATCTTTCTTGTTTTAAGCATTGTTAAAAAATGGTTTGTACTAAAGAATTGAACATGTAGAAGATTTCATTTTCCATACATAATATTTAAAAAAAACCACATTATCAAGTTTAATCAAATGCCTACCTAATCATAAGCATTAATTTCACACAAGCAAAATTTGACAATTCATGCAAAGGTAGTCAACTCCTAAACACAAGTTGATATTTTCAACACAATTCCTTTTGTTTTGTTACACACCATATTCAAATAGTACATTTATCATTTATACATATTTCATTTCAATTCTAAAGTTAAACTATGCTTTCACATCATGTTTCTAGATCTTAACTAAACATGAGAAATCACTTCCAAAACACCGTACAATTTGGACACAAAGGTCAATCAATAAAAAGATACAATATGGAAATTTCAACACATATGGGTGGATTACAATGTGATGTCCCATCACAGTAGTGTGGATTCCTACTAGACATTTACCCAAGGCTAGGACCCACTTATGACTCAACAGGCTCCATGCCACCATGTTTCTACCTTATGGTACCTCTAGGCCTTCTGGTGGGATGAAAACCTTACCCTTAATGCATTTGGTGCTCATTCTCACCACCAGGCTACTCTTTTGGTGTAGTGGTTCATCACATTAGTATCAGAGCCAAGGTTTTGAGGTTGAGCCCTACAAAGCATGGTGGGCCTGTGATGTCCTATCATGGTGGTGTAAATTCCTGCTAGGCATGTACCAAGGCTAGAACCTACCCATGATCAAGCATGTTCCTGTACCTCCAGGCCTTCTAGTGGGATGAAAGGGATGCCACTTGGGAAGAATCAAGAATCTTAAAACATTTGAATTTGCATTTGTTGAGGGCAAACAATTTTGGGAAGGGAGGACTTATAATGTCCCATTTTTAATTAATTTAATTTCGTGGACAAAATGCCCATTCATTTATTTCCCATGGGCTAAGGAGTATTTTCTAGGGAAATAAATTTAATTAAAATTAATTATTTGGACTTGAATAATTAATTATTATCTCATTTTTAATAAAAGGGGCCAAGTAATTTATAAAATATTATTATTTTTGAGTATTTGCCCAAGGAGGGGCATGAGAATTCATGAAGATGGAATAATGTAACTCTCAAATTATTTGGCATCTTATTTTATGAGATATAATTCTATGATAGTTTTTATGGCAGCCCATTATTAGAGAGTTATAAGTTCAATTTTATGACAAAATGGGAGCTATTTCTATGGGAGTAATATTTTATGACAAGGTAATTAGTGAGGAGTTATAAATTTGTTTATTTGAGAAGCATCTTAATAGTTATTTATGACAATTGTAAGTGGGTGTAAGAAGAGCATCTCTGACTAAGTAAATATAGTTGGGTGTAAGAGGAGGTTATGACAACTCTTTATGGAGCCATTTGGAGGGGATTATTGAAATATTTTATTATTTGTGAGGTATGTTGGGATTTTGGAATTTGTGCCCTAACTTCCATATAAGCCAAGTTACTTCTCTAGTTCTCATTTTTTGCCAATTTATCAATTTTATTAATTGCTTAAGCACTTGTGTTCAACTATAGGATTTGAGGACGAAACCCCTTGGATTTATCATGCCTTGCACACATGTCCCATTTTGCTTAGCTTTAATTGGAGTCAAGTCTGAGCTTTCATATCTTTTGGCTTAAGAGTGATTTCCTTGGGTACATTGGATGGTTATTTTCACTTTTGAAAAAAAATGGCTTTTTGTAACAATAGTGTTCAAATTTACCTTGCCAAAATTTTGTTTATGCCCTTAATTGGAGTTGCAAAATTTTCCTCTAGTATAGGATGTAAATTTTTTAGCACCTCTTGGACCCTAAGTTGTTTCCTCTATAAACCTTGTGTCACATATCATGTGGACTTTCAAACTGGATCTAGATATTCTTTGTTGCTAATTGTTTTAATCGTATTGGATCCCATTTTCCCACAAATTGCTTTTGGGATTTTTCTTTAATTGAAATTATAGAATTTTATAATGTCTTTACATTTGCAGGATCTTGAGTTACATATGAATCCATATTCTTTTCTAAATATCCCATCTGGTCTCGTTTCCTTGCAAATCAGGTGTGTTTCTTTCCTTTTTTTAAATTTTGCAAAGTTTTGCTTACCTTTGGGAGGTTCTCATTCTCTCGTGTACATTTTAAAACCTTTCCTACTAATGAGAATATGATGCAGACATTACATCACCGATTCACCTACCTATTCTAGTCTTCATTAATGGAAAATTGATTAGGGATGTGCAAAGTATTTAAACCTACTTTTCATTAATTTTTCATCACTTTGCTCTCAAGTTTTCCATATTTCCCCTCTGCAATTTGAAGTCACCAGTCAAAATGACCTTTATAGTGCAATTTGAAGAATGACTCCTACTATCGCTACAAGCACACCAAATATGTTCATCATTATAAAAATGTTAAAAGGAGAGTCTTGAGTTCATCTAGGATGAATTTTGTATCCCTCTCACAAGCTACAAACCAAGCAGGTTTCAAATCATTTTTCTTTCTCTAACTTCAAAATCATTGAAAATTTGAATAAATTATGGTATAATTAGCATTGGAAACTCATGCATTTTGAATTTGGACCATTGACATCTAATTAGAGTTAGGTGTAACCTCAAAAATTGTATACCCTTGCAATTTCACACTATATTTTGGCCATGTTTTAGTCTCCATTCCCTTAGTCTATTTGTAGGCTCATTTTAGCTCTTGCATTAGCCTTTTTCCCTCCCATGGTGCTTAGGCCTTGTTTCTTATATTCTCTTTTTGTCAACTTTGTTGTCACTTTGATGTTATCCCTGTGATCTTCTAGTGTCTCATTGTTTTTGAGCTCAAACTATCCAAACACTAGCGCTTCACGTAGATGTCTGTGTGACACACTAGTGTCCCATGACAATTTCATGTTTGGTGGTCATTTCTGAGCATTTCACCACTTGTTGCCTTCCCATGATAGTGGTAACAACTCAAGATGAATCCAAATGACTCATCAGCCTCTTCCTCTTCCCTCCTCTCTTTTTGAATATATCTTTTTCTCTCTTGGCTCTCTCTTGGCTCCCTCTTGGCTCTCTATTGTAATTTTCTTACACTACAAATCTCTCAAGCTCTACAACTCTCTACAGATTTCTACAACATTCTCCTTCAACTCTCTTTTTCTCTTTGAAAATTTCAATCCCCTTTCAAGGTAATATTATTCTTTTGAATCTTTGTTATTATAGCATCTATTTTATTGTGCCCCTTGTTGGGTCCCAAAACCACAACTCCACTTCCTAGGACAAAATCACACTCACAAGGCCAAGGCTATCGTCATGTAAGCATAAATGGTCCATCAACAGAATGTGAAGGGTTGAAGGTTAACTCTACAGGAGTGGGTTTCATCTCCTGCACTTTGAGCTCAGCTAGGCTCTAGAGGGATATTAAAAGGGGTATACCTTAACAGGTATTGAGTTCAAACCATATGAACAACTAAAAACCAATGAACAACCAAACCCAACTCGTTATCTTGATCCCAAAACTGTCACTGAACCAAGAACAACTGGCTGTCAGAAAACCCCTATTTAGCTTATACAAATTGTACAAGAATACATGCACAAGAATGATGGTCCTTCCCCTAAACCACTGGTAAATATTGTTTTAAATGATATGAGATTGGTCTAATGGAGCCAATATTGGTGCCAATCCAATTGGGCTACAGAGTCACCTGTGATAGAAAAGAAAAAAATGGAAAGGAAACAAAGAAAAATTGATCTAAGCACATGCTATATTAGATTGTAGGTTTTGTGCTTCAAACATATTTAGTAATCAATAATGAAATGCATACATTCAAATGTAAAGAATAAATCACAATTACAAAGCTTGTAATATATTTAAAATGTTGTCACATTTTCAAATGCCCAATACAAACTTATAAGAAAATGTGATAAGAGGAAAATTGTTAGGACTTTACAGGTAGATCAAACCAATTCCACATAACCCAAAGGAGATAATGGTGCATACAATCCTACAGATTTACCATAATGCAAAGATCAATAGATAATCAACAAGATAACACAAGATATACCCTGGGAAAAGCCTCATTGAGGGAAAAAACCCAGCCTCCAAAAACATCCATACTCAATGTATTATTCAACAATGAGAAATTACAATACACTCATAAAGTCTCCATGAACACCTCTAAAACATCAAGCTCCTCTACTGCAACCTCCATGTATCCAATCATGAATCCACACATCCCATGCCATGCTTTACAATATGCACTCTCAAGAGAAAACTCAATACAATTATAACCTCTCACACAACCTGTAAAATAAGAGCCAACCCTAACCACTAACCTTGTGCTTGCTTTTATAGACTTAATCTCACACAAATACAACTTGTAGTATTGGATAAAACCAATGTGACTCAAAACCATGAGCACAAAACCATTGACCCCAAAATAATAATATTTATTATTTTGCACAAATAATAAATATTTGCCTTATGTCTCCCAATGTTAAATACAACTTTTACAAGTGATAACAAATAAATATTTAATGTGGCTAAACACATCACTTAAGATGCACCACAAAAGAATATTTATTTTACATAATTAAATTAATTATGTTATGCAAGGTGAACAACACCTTTTTCCCAACATTCTCCCACTTGTTGTATACATTGCATAAGGGTCAATCAATGAAATACATCATCATAGGCAAACATGAAACCACATGAATCTCTAACATGCTCTCGTGCTCCATCAAGATCCCTGCAATAAAATCAAAGTAACCACCATCTCAAGCAAGAACTCCTATCATCCTCCAACATACCACCTATGGAAGAAAAGGAACATGCCAGGTGAAGATGCACCAACCCAAAGAACACTAGCACAAATCCAAGTGATAACAAAAATTCCAAGTAGCTATCAAAGGTAAAAACCCACATGACTGGAAATAGCACCACAACATATGCTAATACATCCAACCATCCATACCTCATAGGTATCAACAACATCAGTAAACTCATGCCAACAATATATCAAACCCATATACTACAATAATAAACTCCATGTATAAAACCTGTCAATGAAGAACACATACATCCAAGAGCTCCCACTGCATGGGCACTATCAAATCTGAAAATAGATCCAAGACATACCAAGTCTACTAATCAACACTCAAATCAAGGTGTGGCTCATCAACAAGCCAATGTAGTATCAAGAACAATCACAATGATCCACACATGCAAGATAAAACACTACATACTCTCTCACAACATGTCACCATAACTATCCCAAGTCCAACCATATCAACATGATCCTCTAGGAAGTAGCCATAAGACAAAGAGAAAACCTGTAAATTATAATGTCCTACCAACACCTCAAAGTACAAAGTTGTGTCAAGTATGATCTCCTCTGTAACCCCAAATGAAAAACCTCAACAACACCCAACCATTCAATCTCATAGATCAAATGAACATATGTAACATGTAATCAACATAGATGTTAGTCTCTCTAACCAAGGAAGATCAAACTCATAACCATTCCATAACCAGGAATAAGCCCAATCACATCTCCTAAACTCCTCATAATGGAAATCATAAATCAAGCCATATTGATGAAGGGGGTAAATGTAATGCCCCTCCATTCTCATCTTGGATGTGCAGATGGTCTGGCTAAGGAGCATGAAGATGAAGGTAAAATAATAGGAATATTTAGGGTATGTTAAACAGTTGATGTTGTACATTATATGATGTTGGTAGATGCTACATTCATGTTGATGACATTCTTGATCATGCTCATGTGTGGTTTCATATGATAGTTAGTATGTTTTATCGATAATCTTTGTTGTGGCACTGATAATTTGTATGCTCTGACATTGTTTTACATTCAGGTGATTATGATGTTGATCTTCCTATGATTGTCATATGTTAGAATTAATTTTTATGCGACTGATTCTGTATCATAGGATGTTATGTTGTGATCTTTTGTGTGGATTAATCTTATTATGTGTATCATGCGATTATCTGATGATGGTTCTTATTTAGTTGTTCAGTAACTGATTGCTATGTGTGTTGTGATTATGTGTTTGATGTGATGGTGAAAGGAACAGTGTCACATTACTCATGCATGAGTACCCTGCTACGCTGCGATTCCCTTTTATGGTGTATTTGACTATATGATTATATATATGTCTATGTGTTCGACTGTTTGGTTGCTACATGATGTAGGTACCAGACATCGACTCCACCTGAATTGACAGGTCTGAGTGTGCCTTAAACCCAATGGAAACTGTTGAACAGAGATAACATGTGGTCCCCTAGTTAGCCATCATCCTTGAAAAGGATGAGTATCCAGTTTTGCACCCAGTCAGTGTTGTCTGTATGGGCGTAATGGTCAGTCATTGTCATTGTGGTTACGCTTTCGATCGTGCATTGTGGCAGGTATTGTTTGGCATTTGGGTTATTTTGTTTGGAATTGTTTGATTAATGTTTTGGTTTATTACTTCATTACAATAAAATTATTAAGTCAAGAGGGCAGTTTGATAAATAAATATATATGCTTTTATGTGAATTATAGTTGTGTGGAAATATGTATTATTATGTCTAAAAAATATTCTCTTTCTCTATTATTATTGCCTTGAGTAATTTTTTTCATTTTGGCCACTTGGAAGAAGTGGCAGTTACACACCTCTATAGGGAATCTTATAAATAATTGTTTCTTTTGTGTAAGAGATTAATTTTAGAAAAGTAGAAAGAAACTATTTTTGTTTGGTTGTAAATGAAATAAATAGCAAATTCTAAAATAAATAAAATCAGAGAAAAATTATTGTTTGGTTAAAAATAGCAAATTGTAAGAAAGTAATAAAGGAGAATCTTCTGGAAGAAATTATAGGGGTGGTTATGCATGGTCAACTTTATTTTTGAAATCTCAAGACATAATTTGGGGGGAGGTGCGTGCATTTCAAATGGAGAATATGTTTTATGTTTTGGGGAGCTCTCTCTCTCAGGAAGTTTTCATTTTT
Organism: Cunninghamia lanceolata; assembly: GCA_027924645.1. Taxonomy (NCBI): domain Eukaryota; kingdom Viridiplantae; phylum Streptophyta; class Pinopsida; order Cupressales; family Cupressaceae; genus Cunninghamia; species Cunninghamia lanceolata. The sequence goes on along the minus strand of BSBN01000578.1, from coordinate 6,150,771 downwards.
TTTGGCATCGTAAATCATAGCTTCCAGAAGAAAAGACTTGGGGAAAATGGATGCGAGCTAGAAAATTTTGTGAAGATGTGATAGAAGTAATATTCTAGGTATGGACTGAGATATGAATCTAATTTATTGTTGCATTAGATTTAGTAAAATATTATGTAAATTCTCTTCTATATTTTCTGAACCTAGTCTATTACGTAAGCCATAACTTAATTTTTACGTACTGGATTTCTCTAATTTTTTTATATATGGTGCACAGCCTAGATATCTAAATTATATCCCAAAATCAGCCATACCCAATTTGTCATTTTTGAGATATGAATATTTTGTGACTGTCTACCTCTCACTCATTTCGTCTCTATTTTAGTAGTCTATTGTGTTAGCCATAACTTTATTTTCACGAACTGGGTTTCTCTAATTTTTTTTATATATGGTGCACGGCCTAGATATCTAAATCATATCCAAAAAATAGCCATACCTAGTTTTCTATTTTTGAGATATGAATATTTTTTGAATGTCTATCTCTCACCTGTTTCGTCTCTGTTAAAATAGTTTGTTGCATCACCAATAACTCTATATTTTTGAACTAGGTTTCTCTAAGATTTTTCAACAAATTCATTTTGTACATATCCTACGATCATTGATTTACATCACATGACTCTCTTTGAGGCATTCTACCAATCAGTTTGCATGCTCTGTCTATGCTTTCACATTTTGCATTTTTGGTAGCTTCTAAAGCCTTCTCAGCAAATTCATTTTTGTGTTGATCCTATCATATGCATGTGGTTAAAAGTGTGGTAGATTTGATGAAGATGTTAGATCTATAGGAATGTTTTGTTGTTCTATATTCTTTTCCTCTCAAGCTAACCTTAGAACAAGGTTATTTTATTGTAGCTTCGGGTTTTGTATCTTGTGATTCTAACTAGTGTAAGATATTTATAGCATTCTAATATTATAGGCTTTTAGCCTTGCTTATACAGTTATATTTAATAGTATTTACAAATTGTCTAGATTATTAATGAAATCTACATTAGTGTAAATAGTGGTTTAGTTAATTTGGTAGCCACTGGTATAGCATTCATGTGTTATGGTTATTAATACTCTATTGTATGATTTTAATTGTGGTGATAGTCCCTCACTGTGATAAGAGTTGCATTTAAATAATTGTTGTGTTTTAATATGTATGCCTTAGGGTTACTTGCATGTTGATCGGAATCATTTTTAATTAAAAAAAACTAAAATAAGTCTTGGGATCTATTGGTTAAAATATTGTTACTCATGGACTCTTATATCTTATGATCATAAAAGTAACTATTACTAGTGGTTGGATATGATAGTTTTATATTGTTGAGGAAGATTCACTTTATGATTGTTAGATGATAAATCATGATTCAATTAATGTTACATTCTTCAAGACCCATAATTAGTGCATTATATCATATGTTGCATTTGTGGTATTGTATTTGAAATATTGATGAAGGATCGTAGTTTATGTTGTGCATTTGAGAGTGAATGTGATGAGTGACTATTGTATTTAGTGGTGTCAAGTGTTTGTGTCATTTGGGGAAGATGATTCCAGAGGCCTAGGAGGGTGTGATTGTGTGGGAGTTGGCTGTGTGCATCATGTGAGTTGAGTAAATTGCTATTCTATATTGTTTCCTCCTATTCATGTTGGTATGGTACATGCGCAAGATGGATAATGCCTTGCTCAGTGTACTTATTCATGTGGTTACGATGATTATGCAAGATGGATAATGCCTTGCTCAGGGTTCCTATTCATGTGGTTATAATGATTATGCAAGATGGATAATGCCTTGCTCAGTGTACCTATTCATGTGGTTATGATGATTATGCAAGATGGATAATACCTTGCTCTGTGTAATGTGAAATGATGTATATTTTGTGTTGTAAATGTATCATGATGAGAAATGTGATAGTTCATGCTTGGGATTTGTTTTGGGCTTTGCGAATCTAGATGCAGTGAAGGGGGAGTGGCTTTCAATGTGGGGTCGGCGCCCAAAGTGGCTTGTCAGGGTAACCCATTGGAAGTTGTTAATCCAGTGATAACTTAATAATAAATTTAGAGGGTTGGGTAGTTTTCACACTAATCAAGATAATTGGATGCCTCACTCAACTTCCTGTAGTGCTCGTTCAGGCTAAGGATGAGATGAGAAGGCCATGGTTGGTAAAATCAACTTCCTTGTCCTCACGAAAGGAATGTTGATTCCGCACGTGTCACCCTATGGGGTCGGCATCTAGGGAGAGACTATCAAGGTAACCATAGATGGGGGCCGGCGCCTAGCGAGAGACTGTCAGGGTAACCCATGGATGGGGGCTGGCGTCTAGCTAGAGACTGTCAGGGTAAACCATGCTAGGACCATGCGATGACACTCATCCCTACTGTAGTCTAGTATTCTCTAGTTGTGTTTTCCCCTTTGTTGCGTGATTGCCTCTGGAAGTGATGTTTGAGTTACTTGTGATGTCTTTATTGACTGGTGTTGTTTTGGAGTCATATGTAGTCCTTGCATATGTTAGTCTATTATCTTTTTAACTGTTGGAGGAAGTGGTGACTCTGTTGTGAATGTCATGTGTACTTGTATGTTGGAGTCATGTTAGCCTTTTGTGTTGTGTTCTTGTCTTCTTAACTGTTTCATGTTGTGGGACCTTATTGTTATCTCATAGCACAAGGGGTGGACCTTAGGGTTCCACACGGTTGGGTGGATGTGCTTTTATCTCCATTGGTTTCCCTTGTTGTTCGTGCGTGAGAAGGATGTACCTTGTATGGCAGATTTCAGATCTTACTCTAGCTTGAAGAGAGATATACTTATGATCATGTTTCAGTCTTGTATATCAGTTGAATCATGTACTGTTATCTTGATATATGTACTCTAATGTAATCTAGATAGCGATATTGTAAACAATGTAATGGTGTACTCTCTTGTAAAGGAACTTGTCTATGTACTCGTGATCCTATGTGCAGGATCCTGATGTTACTTATCTGATGATATAATATGGAATTGTATGTGTTTATTTATCTGATGCAATTAGACTTAGAATGAACTATGGTTATTAGTTAATTTATAATGTTGGTTAGATCTTGTTTTAGTTCATTAGTAACGCAGTTGTGGAACCTTACAGGATAAAGCTTAATTTAAATGTTATGAATAAATATATGATTGTTGTTATTTCTTTCATTTTAAAAAATATATATATATTTGTCCTTTTTGTAAGTTTAGTTGTGTTATCCTTCGGGTTCCTTGGCAGTGCGTTACAGTAAATCATAAAACACACAACAACAGAAATTAAACATATAAAATAGAATATTTCTTTATTGACGTGGACAACTCATTACATTACAGAAGCTCAATTACAATAAAAGGAATCAATCCTTCACAGGCTCCAACACACTACAGCTACACATCACCAGGCTCTAGAATCTTCTGCATTCTGTAACTTCAAATCAACTAGGGTTTCTGTTTTCCCTCCTATTCTTAACTCTACACTTTCCCCCTAATCTCTACTACTGCCCAACATTCCCAAAATAGTCATAAATAGCAATTTTTGGCAGCCTCCAGCTAAATTTTGAAATTTGTAACTCCCTCCAAAAGTAGGTCAACTTCCGGGAAGCATAACTTTTGATCCATGTGTCCGATTGACGAACCGTTTTAAGTGCCGAAAAGCTTGCGTGTGAACTATAATGTTAGAAATCTATAAATGGATTTTTGTCAACTTTTTAGGATGTTATGGGATGTTTTAGTGTCTCATATCTTGTTTCAGAAATTTTTAGGGGCTTTTCAGAAAACAAAAACTTTATTATCTTTCAGCTCACAAATGATCTTTGCCTGATTCCTTTGCCAAAGGTCTTATATTTCAGTTATGAATCTTTTTGTAAGTTTTTGCTTCAATCCATGCCCAAATGCAAACTTTCCTAAAATGGTAGTTAAACTTTCCAAAACTAGCAGGTTGCTATTTTTAGCAGTTTGGAAAAACTGAAAGTCCTACATCATTATTTAAGAGATTATGGACCCAAAAACACTAATTATGGAAAGAAATGAAAAAAACTGCAATGATTTTGACTCAACTTCTTTTTGGGTGATGTAAGATTGCCCTTACACCATTGGATACTCCTGCATCAGACACCCAGGGTAATTTGAGAAGTGACCCTGTCACGTCTCAGGTGTTTTTTTGAGGAAAACCCAAATGGTCAACCTCTTCCTTAGACAACCAAGAAGAATCTTCAACAGGCCTTCCTTTCCATTTCACCAGATACTCTTCATATTGTCTGTTCTGAGTACTTCTTCCCACATGGCTATCCAAGATCTCTTCTATCTCCTCTGTTGAAGTAGATGCCAGAATACTCCACTGTTCTTCTATTGGTCCATCCTCTGTGCCACCTTCATGATATTATGTTAAATCAAAAATATTGAACACAGTGGAAATATTGATCCCAATTGGCATCTCTACCTCATATGCATTTCCTGAATCATGCTTCTTTAGGATTCTGCATGGTCCAAATTTCTTCATTTTTAACTTATTGTATGTTCCAATTGGGAACCTTTCTTTTCTCAAGTGAACCATGACTTCATCTCCTACCTAGAACTCCTTATATCTCCTCTTCTAATCTGCCTTAACCTTGTACTAAATATTCATCTTATTAATGTGCTTTCTCACCTCTTCATACAAATTCTTCAGATGTTCTGCAAATTCTTCAGATGTTCTACAAAGTCTTCAGCTTCAGCACTTGTCTTTTCTCCTTTGTCCAGCTTCCTTAACTCAGAAGCATTTCTTGGGCTATTGCCATATACAATCTAGAATGGTGATTTACCAGTACTCTTATTGACAGAATTGTTGTAAGAAAATTTTGTCTATGGTAAAATCAAATCCCATCCCTTGGGCTTATCTCCTACTAAGCATCATAGTAGGTTACCCAAACTCCTATTCACCACTTCTGTCTGTCCACCAGTCTGTGGATGGTGTGCATAACTAAACTTCAAATCTGTCTTCAACTTCTTCCACAATGTCCTCCAGAAATAACCAATAAACTTGGTATCTCGATCCGAAACTATGCTCTTTGGTAGACCGTGTATTCTTACCACCTCTCTGAAAAATAATTCAGCAATATGAACAGCATCATTAGTCTTCTTGCAAGGAATGAAATGTGCCATCTTCGAGAATCTGTCCACCACCATAAAAATGGAATCATGCCCTCTCTGTGTCCTTGGTAAACCAAGAACAAAATCCATACTAATATCATCCCATGGCTTCTCTGGTACAGGTAATGGATGATATAGCCCTGTATTATGACTTGTTCCTTTTGCCATCTGACACACTTTGAAACTTTGCATAAATTTCCTCACATCTTGCTGCAAGTGTGGCCAATAATAATTCTCACCAACAATAGAAATGGTCTTATCTCGACCAAAGTGTCCATCCAATCCTCCACTATGCTTCTCCTTAATCAGGTTCACTCTCATAGAACTCCTTGGAATGCACAACTTGCTTCCTCTAAACAACATGTCATCTTGGATTATGAAATCCAACAATTTTGTCCTGTCCAAAGTAACAGGTTCCAAACAAGCTTTCCAAGCCTCTACAAAATATGAATCTTCTGGATACAAACTTTTGAGCTCATCGAACCCAACAACCTCTATCTTCATTTCTGTCAACAAATTTTGCCTTTTGCTCAAGGCATTTGCAACTCTGTTGGATTTCCCACTCCTGTGCTTCAAAACAAAAGTATAACTCTGCAAAAACTCAACCCATTTTAAGTGCCTCTGGTTCAACTTTCCTTGACTATTAAGATATTGCAAAGCCTGATGATCAGTATATAAAACAAACTCTTTTGGAAACAAATAATGTCTCCATTTCTTCAAATCTTGAACTATTGCATAAAATTCCTGATCATAAACAAAATACTTTTTCTTGGCATCATTAAGATTCTCACTAAAATAGGCAATGGGCTTACCTTCTTGACTCAAAACAACTCTTATAGCACTACCACTAGCATCACAATCTACCTAAAATACCTTATTGAAATCTGGAAGTGCCAAAATAGGTTGCTCTGTAACTTTCTGCTTCAATGTCTCAAAGCTTTTGTCTTCTCCTTTAGTCCATCTAAACTCTTTTCTATCCCCTCTCATTGTCTCCGTTAGGGATGCACAAATGCTACTAAAATTTCTGATAAAATTTGTGTAAAAACTTGCCAAACCATGAAAAGATCTTACCTTTGTAGCACTCCTCAGTGTAGGCCATTCAATGATATCCCTTACTTTTTCTGGGTCCATCTTAAGATCTTCCTCTGAGACAACAAATCCCATGTATACCAACTCCTTTACAAAACTACATTTCTTCAAATTAATAAACAACTTTTCCTCCCTTAGCTTCTCTAGAACTCTTCTGATATGCATCAGATGCTCATCCCAAGTCTTACTAAAAATCAAAATATCATCCAAATAAACAATAACAAAACTTCCCAAAAATTCTTTTAGTACCTCGTTCATGAGTAGTATGAATGTGCTCGGTGCATTGGTTAGCCCAAATGGCATGACTAACCACTCTTACAAACCCTCCTTTATCTTGAAGGTTGTCTTCCATTCATCTCCTTGTTTGATTTAGATCTGGTGATACCCACTCTTTAGGTCAATTTTTGTGAAGTACTTGTATCCACTCAAACAATCCATTATGTCATCCATTCTTGGCAATGGAAACCTGTACTTGATCGTGATCTTATTTATGGCTTGAGAATCTGTACACATTCTCCACTCTCCATCTTTCTTTGGTGCTAGTACTGTAGGTACCGCACATGGACTTGGGCTCTCCCTTATCAGTCCCTTCCTTAACAACTCGTGAACTTGTCTGTTTAACTCTTCATTCTCTACTGGAGTCATTCTGTGGGCTGCCTTATTTGGCAAACTGGCTCCTGGTATCAAATCCATTTGATGATTTATTTCCTCACTGGTGGTAAACCTTCTGGTACATTATCAGAGATAATGTCTTGAAATTCTTCCAACATATCTGAAACTTTTGCTGGTACATCTTCACATTTCTCTTGACTAATCTTAGGAATCAATGCAAAGCAATGACGCTCATGCTTCATACCCTCCAAAAATTTCCTACCATCTACCAGGCAAATTCTGGCAGTACTACATACCTTTTCTACCACCTCCTTCAAGGGCTTCAACTTATGATGAACTCCATCCTTTGTTAGGGAATATGTGTTTGCATGACCATCATGGACAACGCTCATATCATACTACCATGGTCTCCCCAACAGCATATGACATGCATCCATCGGTATGATATCACACAAAACCTCATCATTGTAGTCCCCAATCTTGAACTTAACTAAACACTGCTCATTGACCAAAGCTCTGTGGTCCTTCTGCAACCATACAATCCAATATGGATGTGGATGATTTCTTCTTGTCAACTTCAACTTGTCAACCATCTCCTCTAAAACAAGATTATCAGTGCTTCCACTATCAATAATAATATCACAACACTTACCTTCACATTTGCACCTTGTGCAGAATAAACTCTTCCTCTGATTGGGTTCTTTCTCCTCATTCAACAAAGTTCTTCTGACCGCTAGGGTTTCTCTCCTTTCAGCATCTTCAGAATGTTCAGATTGTGCATCTTCATCTACATGTGTAACTCGTGCATTACTTTCAGGTCTTTGGTTTGTCCTTCCTTGATGTTGCAGACACTCATATGCTCGATGTCCTTCTTCTCCACATTAGAAACATATTCCTCTAAAACCTCCTCTTCTAGGTCCTTGCCCAGGTTGACCTCTTCCTCTTCCTCTTTGCTTACCATTGTTCTGGTCACGAGGGCGGTAGGCATTATCCTCTCTCTGATTTTGACCGGTGCTAGCTTCTTCACTTTTATTTTGATCTTCATTACGGCCTCCTTAGGGTCTTCCACTAGTCCTTCCACCTTGACCTGTTCCCCTTTTCTTGTTGTCGAATCTTTTATTCAGCTTCTCTTCCACCTTTAGGGAAAACTGGTACGCATCTTCTATGGTGGTCATTCTGACCAGGCTCAACTCCTCTTGAATACTTTGCCTCAACCCATTAATGTAACGGGCTACATTTTCCTTGTTGGCCTTTGCATGGCCTGTCCTGATAGTAATCCTATAAAACTCTTCTGTATACTCCTTAACAGACTTGTTACCTTGCTTCAGTCCTTGCAACTTCTTCAGCAAATCCATCTCATAGTCCACAGGAATGAACTGCTTCTTCAATTTCTCCACCATCTGATCCCATCTAGTGATCTTTCCTTTTCCTCTTTTGTTCCTCTCTAATTGGACCTCCTACCAAATACTGGCATGGCCCTCCAACTTTGTTTTTGCAAACTTGACCTGATCTAGGTCCTCCACATCTTCATACTTGAAATACTCCTCCATGTCATCGATCCAATCAATAAGTTGTTCTGAATTCAAATCTCCAGAATATGTAGAAACTTTGATCCTGGGTCTCTTTCTGATCTTCAAAATGGCCCTCAACAACCTAACTTCTGCAAGATCTCCTACAGCTTCTTGTTCTTCCTCAAATAGCTCTTCTTCAGCTTCATCTTAGCTTTCTTCTCTTGTTCTCGGCTCAAACCCTCTTCATAGCTCCTCTTGCAATGCATCGATTGGCCTTTGCAGGGCTCTAAAACCCTCTTCTGTCAAAGCATTCCTCCCAATATGATTTTTTTGTGGAGGCATCTTGATGTCCGCAACAAACCCACAACCTCAGGTCCTGGTGCAAACTACCTCACAGTTGACGATCTGTCTACACACTCAGGAACCCTTGTTTTGATACCACTTGATGAAGGGGGTAAATCATAAAACACACAACAACAAAAATAGAACACATAAAATAGAATATTTCTTTATTGACCTGAGCAACTCATTACATTACAGAAGCTCAATTACAATCAAAGGAATCAATCCTCCATAGGCTGCAACACACTACAACTACACATCACCAGGCTCTAGAATCTTCTACCTTCTGTAACCCCAAATCAGCTAGGGTTTTTATTTTCCCACCTATTTTTGACTCTACACTTTCCCCCTTATCTACTACTATCTAGTGTTCCCAAAATAGTCATAAATAGCACTTTTTGGTGGCCTCCAGCTAAATTTCAAAATTTGCAACTCCCTCCAAAAGTAGGTCAACTTTCAGGAAGCATAACTTTTGATCTGGGTGTCTGATTGATGAACCATTTTAAGCGTCAGAAAGCTCGCAATGTGAACTATCATGCTAGAAATCTGTAAATGGATTTCTGTCAACTTTTTCAGGGAATTATGGGATGTTTTAGTGCCTCATATCTCATTTTAGAAATTTTCAGGGGCTTTTTGGAAAACAAAAACTTTAATATCTTTCAGCTCACAAATGATCTTTGCCTAATTCCTTTGCCAAATGTCTTATATTTCAGTTATGAATCTTTCTGTAAGTTTTTGCTTCAATCCATGCCCAAATGCAAACTTTCCTAAAATGGCAGTTAAACTTTCCAAAACTGGCAGGTTACTATTTTTAGCAGTTTGAAAAAACTGAAAGTCCTACATCATTATTCAAGAGATTATGGAACCAGAAACACTAATTATGGAAAGAAATGAAAACAATTGCAATGATTTTGAATCAACTTCTTTTTGGGTGATGCAAGGTTGCCCTTACACAACTGGATGCTCCTGCATCACATATGAATAAAGAGATAACCATGTCAATGTGCCTCAAATGAACCCTCAAGATCCATAACCATGAGAAGATAAAACATAAAGTAAAATGCATCTAAAAGTATGGGCAATACCTTATAGATGATAAATTGCTGAGTAGACCAAGAGTTGGAAATGAGAATGCCCCTCTAGGATACACCAAGTTACAAAGACTCTCTCCAAGAATAGTCTCCTCTAGGTTAATAATGAACTCACATCCATATCTAGGTGTAGGTTTCTCGGTCTATCTGCTGAAACCTCCAATGAGTAACCGTCTCAACAATTGTCTATAATCTAAAGAGAACTCTAGCCTCACCTAAGTCTCCAAGTATCCAAGAGTACCTCCATGATCAATCCATGCTAAACTCCAAATGCAACATCACACTATCATGAAGCTCCCAAGCACATGATCAATTTACTTAATACAAGAGATCCAACAAGATCATTGTCATTGCTCCTACTGCACATCTGCATAATCAAGGGCCCCATCATGACATCATGATCTAACATCTCCTCCAAGGAGATCACATGCATCATGTCTCAAGGGAACCATACAAGACCAAAGTCAAAGCTCCAACTGCACATCTGCATAATCAAGGAACCCATCATGACATCACATTCTAACCATCTCCTTCTAGGAGATCACATGCATCAATGCACTCATCCTATCTCAAGAGAACCATACAAGACCAAAGTCAAAGCTCCAACTACACATCTTCATAATCAAAGAACCCATCATGACATCACATGCATCAATGCACTCATCCTATCTCAAGAGAACCTATATCATGTCAATACTCAAACTAGTATCCAGAGTAAACCAATACACAATATCAACATCTGACGTAGAGCGCGCGGTGGAATATGGTGGAACCTATCTAAAAATGTGGCTGTGACTGTAGTTGAGTCACTATAGCCCTACACTTAATATTTTATTGTATTAAATGATGTTGGCTCTCATGGTGAACCATCAGCTCTTTGAACCTTTGTACCTTGGTGAGCCGTTGAACCACTGAACTAGTGCCCATCGTTGAACCCGCCGGCTCATTGAACCATTGAACCGTTGAACTGGTTCAATGGGTGGTTCAACGATCACTATTAATCTTTACCACCTTCATTGTTCCGCTGAATTTCTGAACCAACACACGGTTGAACCGTTGAACCCTTTGAACCGTTGAACCAGTTCAAAGGTTTAACCAAATGCTTAGAAATTCCTTCGAAGCCTTACTTCACTTCTTATGAGCTTTCATCGAACCAAAACAAACCCGATAGACAAATGAACTGTTGAACCTTTCGCTAAAGGTTCAACAAAGACCTTTCCATCTGATCTTGATCCACTGCAAACCCAATGGATTACCTATTGATTCCATTGAACTGGAAGTCCATGGAACCCTTAAAAATGGTTCAAACACAGAAATTTCTTTTGTCTGTATCACCGATCTATGCGGCTTCACCAAACTGTTTCTCCGCCAACATACATTTTCTCTAATATTAACAACCTAGCACATGCGAATGCTAGGATTCGTTCCAGCATGATGTCGATCGATCCTGTAACTGCAAAACTCACACAAATAGAAAATGCAAAAACCAAATCTAAACTAGTATGTACAGTCATTCCACCGATTATAGAGTAATCAACTGGTGGAATGGAGAAATCCCATATCGACCGTAAATCAAAAATTGACTACACAAATGCAATTCAAATACAAAATAGGATCTTCATTATTTCTCTGAGGATGAATACAAATGTCTGTTTTCACAGTACAACTCAAATTTGCAACCTCTACTCTGTCTAATTTCTCCCTTTTGATCTATATCTGTATCTCTATATCTCAATCGATCAGAACTTAGGCTATTTAATAACCCATAGAGAGTAGTATTGATAGGATTCCCAGTGGCTGGGAGACACAACTAACTAACAAACTCATAACTAACTAACAACCTGTCATTATAGATCGACAGGTGTCCTAACAACAGAAACAAACTAAAAATAGCAAGCGTTGGTCAAATAGACCTTATTACATAGTAAATGCATAACAACTTATCAAGACTTTAGGCTTCTAATTAACTTGATGAAGGGATGCCCCTGCACGATACTCCCCGAGAGAAGAGATCTCAAGCCCACTTGAGATTAGAGTGTGTAAGTCTGCTCCATGTTTCTTGATCTCTTCGTGAGTCATCCAAACTACCTCTAAATCAGGTTTCCCCTGCCAAGTCACCAAATATTCTATATAGTCTTTATTCCTAGTCTTCTTTACCATTCTGGAATCTAAAATCTTCTGCAAGTTTGGTGGATCATGTTTAGGGATTTCATCATCTGTTGTATCCTGTAATGTTTCCTGTCCCATATCTGCATTACGTTTGTATGGAGTTAAATCACATACATTAAATATGGGTGACAATCCAAGATCAGGAGGAAGTTGGATCTCATAAGCATTTTGTCCACATTTCTTCAAAATCTGACATGGTCCAATCTTCCTCTGCATTAGCTGAGTATGTTTTCCTTTTGGGAGTCTTTCCTTTTTCAGATAAACCCATACTGAATCTCCAACATCAAATTGTACATCTCTCTTTTTCTTATCAGCATATTCTTTATATTTCATTGTGGTATGCTAGAGTTGGTTCTTTACCTGATCATGCACCTCTTTTATTGCTGCTGCAAAAGCTTCTCCATCTGCACTAATTGAGTCTCCTGTAGGTAGATTTCTTAATTCCAGAATACCTCTGGGATGCATACCATACACCACTTGAAAAGGTGATTTCCATGTACTCCTATTGATGGTATCATTATAAGAAAATTCTGCCTGTGGTAGGATGCTATCCCACTTCTCTCCATGCTATTTTGTCAAACATCTGAGCAGATTTCCTAATGAACAGTTAACCACTTCAGTCTGTCCATATGTCTGAGGATGATATGCTGATGAGAAAGATAAATTTGTGCCAAGCTTCTTCCAAAGAGTCCTCCAAAAATGACCAATGAATTTCACATCTCTATCTGACACTATACTTAATGGCAATCCATGTATCCGCACTATTTCCTTGAAAAACAAATCTGCAACATATGAAGCATCACAAGTAGTTTTGCATGGCAAGAAATGTGTCATTTTACTAAATCTGTCTACTACAACAAAGACACTGTCATAACCCTTCCTGGTTCTGGGTAAACCCAACACAAAATCCATACTTATGCCTTCCCATGGCCTAGAACGAATGGGCAGTGGCTGATATAAACCTGCATTAGTTGATCTACCTTTTGCTTTCTGACATATCACACATGTCTCCACAAATTTTCTTACATTTGATTGTAATTTAGGCCAATAGTAATGTCTCTTTACCAATTCCAGAGTCTTATCTAAACCAAAATGTCCTGCCATAGCTCCACAATGCTTTTCCCTAATGATATTCAACCTCATAGAACACCTTGGAATACACAATTGTACACCTTTGAACAGCAATCCATCCTGGATCATAAATTCAAAAAATTTAGTATGATATTTGTCTCCAAAAGAAATACATACTTGATATATCTCTCCAAAGTCTTCATCAGCATCATACATAGTCTTCAAGGAATCAATACCAACACTTTCGAGTTGAATCTGATTTATGGTTAGAGCTCCCCTGCTCAAAGCATCTGCTACCTTGTTCTTTACCCCTTTCTTGTGCTTAAGTGTGAAAGTAAAAGCTTGCAAAGTTTCTACCCATTTCATATGTCTATGATTCAGCTTCTCTTGACTGTTAATGAAACTAAGAGCCTAATTATTTGTAAATACTATGAATTCTTTTGGTATTAAGTAATGTCTCCACTTCTTGAGTGACTAGACTAGAGCATACATCTCCAAATCATATGATGAATACCTCTTCTTTGCATCATTTAACTTCTCACTGAAAAATGCAATAGGCCTACCTTCTTGACTGAGTACTACTCCAATTGTCATGTGACTTGCATCACATTCTACCTAAAATTTTTTGTTGAAATTGGGTAGTGTAAGGACTGGCTGTTGTGCCACCTTCTTCTTCAATGTTTCAAATGAATCATCTGCTTCTTTGGTCCAAGCAAACCTGTACTTCTGTCCTCCTTTAATGGTGTCAAGCATGGGTGCACAAATATGACTAAACCCTCTTATAAACTTCCTATAGAAAGGTTCTAACCCATGGAAGCTTCTGACATCATTCATAGTTCTCAGAATTGGCCAAGTCAATATGGCACTTACCTTCTCCTTATCCATTTTCAGTTTACCCTGTGAAATGACAAAACCCAAATAGGTGATCTCTTCCTGCATAAACAAACACTTTTCCAGGTTGATCATTAGCTGCTCTTCATGTAACCTTTTGAGGACCAAGTCTATATGTCTGAGATGCTCTTCCCTTGTATTACTGAAAATTAGAATGTCATCTAGATATACTATGACAAATTTGCCTATAAATTCTCTCAAGACCTCATTCATTAGTCTCATAAAAGTACTAGGAGCATTGGACAATCCAAAAAGGCATAACCTTCCACTCATACAATCCCTCATTTGTTTTAAATGTTGTTTTCCACTCATCTCCTGGCCTAATCCTGATCTGATGATAACCACTCTTCAAATCTATTTTTGTCAAATACTTAGCACCTCCTAAACAATCAAGCAAATCTTCTATCTTAGGTATTGGGAATCTATACCTGATTGTGATCTTGTTAATAGCCCTTGAATCAGTGCAAAGCCTCCAAGTGCCTTCCTTCTTCAGTGCTAGTACAGCTAGTACTACACATGGACTTAAACTCTTGCCAATTAGGCCTGTGTCCAACAATTCTTCAATTTGTCTTGCAACTTCTGCATTCTGTTTTGGAGTAAGCTTGTATGCTGCCTTGTTTGGAAGTGTAGATCCTGGTATCAAATCTATGCAATGATTGATATCTCTTACAGGTGGTAGGGATCTTGGCATTCCATTAGAGATGATGCCTTTGTATTTATCCAACAAATCTTGTACAACAGGATCTATGAACCTCTGTCGCTTCTCTCCCTTGATTTCTTGCTGCTGTTCTTTATTTACTTTCAGGCATGGAATTAGGGCATATGCAACTATACCCTCTTCTACTATTTCTTTCAAGAACTGTTTACCTTCTACTAGCATTACCTTGGCTTCTTTCCCCTTTGACTCTACCTCCTTCTCCATCAATGGTAGTAACTCTATCACCTTACCATCCTTGGTGATTGAATATGTATTTCTAACTCCATCATGTTGTGCTCCTAAGTCATATTGCCATGGTCTTCCAAATAGGAGATGGCAAGCGTCCATCTGAGCTATGTCAAATAATAATCTATCCTTATATGTACCAATTTGAAACTCTACCCAAGCCTGCTCTTCTACAATTGTTTGCTGACCTTGAGTGAGCCATGAAATCTTATATGGGTAAGGATGTGGCAATCTCCTAAGTTTCAGCTTTTCTACCATTTCAACAGACACAAAATTTTTAGTAGATCTAGAGTCAATCAGAACTCTACATACCTTTCCTCTGACCTTGCAAGTAGTTTTGAAAAGAGATTTTCTTTGTGGGGGTTCTCTATCAGATACCTTCATGGTGGTCATTGCCCTTCTAATCATCAAAGATTCTCCTGTCTCAGGATATCCATAACTATCAGGAGCTCTTACACTTTGACCAGTGTTTGAGCTTGTCACACTTTGACAGTCAGATTCTTGTATCAGATTTTTTCTTCTTTCTCCCATAGAACTTGATGCTTTCTCTGGACATCTGCTGGCTATATGACCTTCCTGATTACAATTGTAATGTTTGATAGATCCTCTACCCTAGGATCTTCCTCTGAATGGCAGTCTTCTGCCCCTAAAGTTTCCTTGCTAATTATAACTTCCTTTTTGAATTTGACTGCTGTCTCCTTTGCTACTTTCTTGATTGGATTCATTTTGATATCCAAATCCATGTCCTCTGCCTCTGAAAGGACTTCTTCCACCCCTTTGTTGTCTTCCTCTTCCTCTACTATTCTGCTCTTGTCTTCTGTTTAACTTCTCTTCCACCTTCAGTGCCAATTGATAACACTTCTGAACTGTATCTGGACTATGCAGATTTAAATCTTCTTGGATGGCAAGTCTCAACCCATTAAGATATCTTGCTACCCTCTCTTCCTCATTTTCCTTTACCTTTGTCTTGACACAGAGTTTCATGAATTCTTCAGTATATGAGTTGTCATCTAACTCTTTTTGCTTCAAGCTTTGCCTCCTCTTATGCAATTGGATGTTGTAATCCAATGGAACATAGGCTTCCTTCACTAAAGCCACCATTTTCTTCCAAGTAGCAACTCTGTTCTTTCCTTCCTTCACTCTGTCATCTTGGATGAAATTCCACCAAGTCAATGCAGCCTCTTTCATTTTGGACTGTGCCATCTTTACCTTTTGATGCTCTGGTATTTCTTCTGTTTCGAAGAAATTGTTCAAGGAGTCTATCCACTCCATCACCGAATCAGGATCCATCTTTCCTATAAACACTGGTAAATCCAGTTTCACGTCCATGGTTCTCCTCTCCATGGATTTGAGGGCATTCAATAAGGCTCTCTGGTCTGCAGGAACCTCTATCTCTTCCTGCCTAGGGATTTCCTCTTCTTCCCTATCATCTTCTTTACCAGAACTTACTCTGTCCCTCAATTTCTCCAACTCATCTTTCAAAGCCTGATTCTGAGCTTTCACTGCTTTGCTCTTGGTAATCTATTTCTTTACCAGCACTGCCAACTCAGCGTTGGTCATCCTTGCTAGGAGCCCTGATGTTCCCTCTCCGTCTGACATTCTGTCTTCTTATCTTCCCAGAAGATACTCCTTCGCTCTAATACCACTATGACGCAGAGTGTGCAGTGGAATATGGTGGAACCTATCTAAAAATGTAGCTGTGACTGTAGTTGAGTCACTATAGCCCTACACTTAATTTTTTATTGTATTAAATGCTGTCGGCTCTCATGGTGAACCATTGGCTCGCTGAACCTTTGAACCTTGGTGAGTCGTTGAACCACTGAACTAGCACCCGTCGTTGAACCCGCCGGGCTCGTTGAACCATTGAACCGTTGAACCGGTTCAATGGGTGGTTCAACGATCACTATTAATCTTTACCACCTTTGTTGTTCCATTGAATTTCTGAACCAACACACGATTGAACCGTTGAACCCTTTGAACCGGTTCAAAGGTTCAACCAAATGCTTAGAAATTCCTTCGAAGCTTTACTTCGCTTCTTATGATCTTTCATCGAACCAAAACAAACCCGATAGACAAATGAACAGTTAAACCTTTTGCCAAAGGTTCAACAAAGACCTTTCCGTCTGATCTTGATCCACTGCAAACTCGATGGATTACCTGTTGATTCCATTGAACTGGAAGTCCATGGAACCCCTATAAATGGTTCAAACACAGAAATTTCTTTTGTCTATGTCACCGATCTGTGCGGCTTTGCCAAACTATTTCTCTGCCAACATATGTTTTCTCTAATATTAACAACCTAGCACATGCGGATGCTACGATTCATTCTAGCATGTTGTTGATCGATCTTGTAACTACAAAACTCACACAAATAGAAAATGCAAAAACCAAATCTAAACTAGTATGTACAGCCATTCCACTGTGGTGCAGGAGCACCTACCTGACAGCTGGCCTACATGAGGTAGTTAGTTAGTTTGAGTCTTGTTTATGTTTCCAAGAAGGTCTTATAAGACCAATGCATGTAATAAGGTCATGCTGACCATACTAAGATCATGCTGACCATGCTTTTCTATTTTTAGTTAGTTTGTTAGACAGTTGTCATGCTGTAGGTCCGGTTGGATCTCCCAGCCGCCTGGAGAGATTTCCCAGCCGCTTGGAGTCGGGTCAGTAGTACTCGCAGGAAACCCTATTTAAGCATGAGGATCAGTTGGTATTGTATATCATCGATCAGACTTTGCGAGAGTGAGACAGAGAGAGAAACTGATCATTGTAATTGCATCTTTTGAAATCAATAAGAGATCCTGTTGTGTTCATCTTCTGTTTGATCTCATTTGTGTGATCGATTTGCTGTTTTGGGTGGTTTCATGGATTCGCTGATCCATTCCACCGGTTGATTCGTCAGATCGGTGGAATGGCGATGTACAGTAGGTTAGGTTTTAGTTTGCTTTCTGTTTGCATGCAGGTGTGCAGGATCGCCATCGCGAGATGTTGAAGACCCTAGCATGGGTATGTGCTAGGTCGAGCTGATAGATTAGAGTCTGGAAGATCACCCTGAAAGTGGATCGGGTCATCCCAGGAGGATCGGCGAGTTGAAAATTCGCTAAGGCTGGAAGTTCGTTAAAACGGCATCATCAGGATATTTCGGTGTATATCCGGCAGTCGCTTCGGGCATCGTCATCCGGGTAGATGGAGATGAGCATGATGCTATCGATTGCATGAAGTGAATGAGCGTCAGGGTGATCATCATCAGGAGGTGCCGAGGAGGAGCGTATCGGCATAAGGTAGAAGATCAGGTTGATCGCGGGCCGAAAAAGTTAAGTTTGGCCAACAACAGGATATGACGTCATCATCATCAGGATATACGTCATCAGGATATTGCGGAGCAGCAGGATATTGAGACGCTGCAGTTGACGTCATCGTCATCAGGATAATCGTCATCAGGATATCGGGGTGACATAAGCATCGGGGGGAAGGTGCGTGGAGTTGAGGGTCATCATCAGGATAAATGGGAGGAACCGGATGTTCTTTATCCTGCTGATGAATATGATGTTGAACATCATGATGCTGAAGATAGTGAAGAAAGAGTTTGTCGGTGAAGTGAACAGTGAACGTCAGGAGGATGTTCGCGCTTGCCGAGTATGATGATGCTTCCGACAGTCCGATATGATGATGCTGTTGACATGCGAAAGGGCGAAGGCTTGTCATCAGGAGGATATTGGTCGGCAGAGTAAATGTGATGATGCTGACAGTGTTAAGGAAAACATGATGATGATGATGATGATGAAGGGTTGCGGACATCCATGCTGTATGTTAAGGTTATAGTGTGGATGCCTCTGCATCACACTGATTATAGAGTAATCAACCAGTGGAATGGAGAAATCCCGTATTGACCGTAAATCAGAAATTGACTACACAAATGCAATTCAAATGCAAAATAGGATCTTCTTTATTTCTCTGAGGATGAATACAAATGTCTGTTTTCACAGTACAAATCAAATTTGTAACATCTACTCTGTCTAATTTCTCCCTTCTAATCTATATCTCTCTCTATATCTGTATCTCTATATCTCAATCGATCAGAACTTAGGCTATTTAATAACCCATAGAGAGTAGTACTGATAGGATTCCCAGTGGCTGGGAGACACAACTAACTAACAAACTCATAACTAACTAATAGCCTGTCATTATAGATCGACAGGTGTTCTAACAATAGAAATAAACTAAAAATAGCAAGCGTTGGTCAAATAGACCTTATTACATAGTAAATGCATAACAACTTATCAAGACTTTAGGCTTCTAATTAACTTGATGAAGGGGTACCCCTGCACCAACATCTCTAAACAAAGAATAAACATGTCAAACTGACAAGTCAAAACTAACACCTCAACCAAAGACTCCAAGATTCCACCATGGTAAACAAGAATGTCAAAATATCTAACAACATGAAGATAACCATCTACTAACAATAGAACTCAGGATGTCAAAGTACTCTCACTAAAACAATAATCATAATCCAAGAGCCTCTCCAAGACACCCACAACCACTAAAGAAGATCATCCATCACTAATGATGAATCCATATGGTTGCCAAATCTCCCACTGAATAATGACACTATGCTATACATAGCAACAAAGTAACCATCTCCTAAATGAAGATCATCCATCGCAAATGATGAATCCATATGGATGTCAAAGCTCTCACTGAATCATAGCATTGAGCTATACATGGCAACCAAGTAACCATCTCCTAAATGAAGATCATCCAAGCCCCCAACACAATCAAAGAATCCTTTTGTAACATCAACAACTCCCAAAAGGTAAAGTAAAACCATGATCTCCAAACTAAGAAGATAAAACCATCACTGTCAAAAGCTCACATAAAACCATGTATCCAAGCTATCCATGACATTGTGATAAACATGCTATAAGTCCCAATTACTGACTATCCAAGCAATTTAATCATCCATCCTCTTATCTCAATGCAACATACCAATGTACACATGACCACAAACAAGGCCAACTAACAAACTAACAAAGTTTGCATAAACACTAAATCAATCTCGTGGATAAAGACAATCCACATATGAGTCATCTCACTGTAGCCAAGGGGTAGCTAATCCACAAAACTACATAACTCAAAGATCCAAAACACATGTAACATGCAAACTCATCATCACATTAGTAACATGCAAACTAAGAGATCAAAGAAGACAACCTGTAGACTCCAAGACTTAAACACCAAATCAATGCTAGATTTGATTTTCCAAACAAGTCCACAACATAAGTAACCATAATGAAGGAACTACCAAGCATCCAAGAGATAGGAACAATCTCTGAAAACTACACCACAACACCACCTATAATCATGAATCAAACATCATAGCCCATACCTGTCAATCGCATACATGATCATGTCATATCAATCCAAAAGTGTACTTGCATATCTATGACACCATAATCATCATCAAAGATGTACCTATACTCAACTCCCACTAAAACGAGACTCCAAATCTCACATGTGTATCAATCATGTCCTCAAACTAGAAGACAAAATGTGTACCTATCTCCATCAAAGCTCAAACTTTGAAAACACCTGTTGTAGACACCCTAAAATGACCACGTCGTTGCGCTACTTGCATTTCATCATCTGTCTAATCACCTGCATTTCACACGTTAATTAAATAATCTAATTATTTAATTAATTTCACCAAATTCTTCTAAATCACATACTTTCGACATTAATTAAATAAATTCGCTTTATTTAATTAATTAAATTAAATTCTTCTGTTACTCTTCCACAATTAAATAATTTCAATTATTATTTAATTAGATCATTATCCTTTTTCAAAAATCAAGTCCACATTAATTAAATAAACCTAATTATTTAATTAATTCAACAAATTCCCTCTTATCTATAATTAAATAATTCTAAATTATTTAATTAAATCAAAATTGTTCTTCCAAAATCATGCACAACAATTAAATAAATTTATTTATTTAATTTGCTTTCAAATCTTCTAAATTAAATAATTCTAATTATTTAATTATTTCTTCCAAAATATCTTCTCTAAATTTAAATAAATCAAATATTTATTTAAATTGCTTTTTCTTCTAAATTTGAGTTATCTCTAATATAACTCAAGCTTTCTATATTTAATAAAGCAAAATATCTTCTTATTCTCATGCAAATCTCTTCTTCTTGTTTTAAATCACTTAACTGATTATTACATTCTGTTAATTGCTTTAACTCATTCTTCTATTCTTGATAACTCCTCTCATGCAAAAGAAAGCAAGACACTTGTCTTCTTCTTATTCGTTGCACATTCCTCAACTGTTCTCTTCCATTGATTCTTCTGAATTATCTAGACCGTTGATTGATCTTCATTGAAACCTATATAAACCCCCCTCATCTCCTTCATTACCTCTCTCTCTTCGATCGTATTCTCAAGCATACTTAATAGAGCTTTGAGCATACACAACGCGTCGATTGAGCAACCTTACGATCTCTTAACATTGATCTTTGAGCACATTGAGCACTACACTTGCTTGTTGCAACTATGGTTTCGCTACTTGATTGAGCAATCCACACATCTCCAAAAGGGAACAACACAAATTTTGGTAATAGCTTTCATTGGTCTTTGAGTTTATGATAATGGCTTTTACTTAGATTGGTTTGCTTTATGTGATTGGTTTTTGGTTTTATTAGTTTAGATTTAATCTATTTTTCCTCATACACATTCTGGCATGCCCGGTGGGACCCACTAATCCTTCTTTTTCTTTGAGAAATTGTTTTTTTAAGTCATAGTACGATACAGTGCAAACGACATTGCAAAGCGCTTCTGGAAGTATTCTTAAGCGTACTTGGAGAGACAGTACAGCACCCTTGGGGGCACTGCGGTGCTTCTGGTAATACAGAAAAGCGCCTCTGGTATCACAGAATGGTGCTTCCGGTAGCATACTTCAGCGCTTTTGGCTAAATTAGGTTTCTGACTTCGTGTAGTGTTTTTGCAGGGTTTTCTTGTTACATATCTTTTCGTTTTGTCTGACAAGCTATTGTATTTGTCTTTCAAACCCATTTTTTGATACTTCCTAAGCTATTTTATTTAGGGGTATCTTCGGTATTTGCGTTGATCCATTGTGTTGCTGCATTTTCTGAGTTTTCTGGATTTCACGACCCAGATCTATCAGATATCATTTCTCAGACAGTCGATCAATCATGAAATCCCATTTTGATCTGGTTATTTTGACAAAAGCTAATTTTTTTTGTGATCTGAGACCGTACAGCGCATTTGGCATAATAGTATCGCGCTTTCGACTTACAGTACAACGCTTCTGGACATTATTCAGCGCTTCTGGTAGTATCCTACAGCGCATCCGGTATATACTACATCGCTTTTGGCATAACAGTATTGCACTCCTGGATGCACAGTACAGCGCTTCGGGTTATTGTGCAATGCTTCTGGTATTATCATTTTGTGCTTCGGGTCTGCATCACAGCACTGTTGAGAATACAGTTCAGCGCTCTCGGTAGCACAGTAGGTCACTTTCGGGAAGATAGTGTAGCGCTTTTGGGTCAAATTGATTTATTTTTGCTAACTTGTGAATTTTTGGTGGAACTAACAGAATTGTTGCAGCTTCTTATTACTCACACAGAGCAAATAGGTGTTTTTAACATGTTCATGCAGGACAAGCATTGAAGAAATCTTGATTTATCTCACTAAGTCTTAGAAACACATTGCATGCTTAAAAAGAGTAATTGAACAAATCTTTCTTTGCAATTGAAGTCTTAGGAACATACTGCTTTTCTTAAGGGACAATGGACATGTATGCACAAACACCTCAATTTTTCTAAGGGACAATTGACATGAATGCCAAACACTTCAATTTTATAAGGGACAATTAACAACTACAAACGTGTGTGTGCCTGGTTTAGTTGCACCTTATTTTTCTTATAACGGGACAATTGAACCTTTGTTTGACGTGCTTGCTCTTACTTTTTTGTACTTCCTTTAGAAGGGCCTACTTTTGGATTGCGCTTCATCCAAAAGGGACGACCCTAAGCGGAGTTTTCCTTTGAACCGCTATATAAGAGGGATAAGGTGAAAGCCAAGTCCTAACCGATGTCAGCCTTACCTTGTGGTGCCAAACTGAAAAGAGGTGTACTAGCTCTTTGTGGAAACAATTTTCAGATTGAGCGAAGTGTTTGATACTCTTAGTAGGATTGTTAAAGCTTTTAGTAGCTTGTTGCATTGCTCGTAAGGCATTGGTCCCTCAAAGTCACTAAGAACCATTTTAGATAGAGACTACCTGACCTACCTCCGAACATTGTGGTAATCATCAGTGCAAGGGGAATCGATTTAAGCCCTTAAGATACTCACCATTGGCTCCCTTGAGAAGAGATAGTATTCCCTTGGACATAAAGCTCTTGTGACCTACTTGAGCTTTCCAAGGGGAGGGTGAGATATCCCTACCTATCGTCTCTCGCAAAGATACAAAATGTCTGATACCTTTATGGAATGATATTTTTATCGACGGAGTATTAAGCTGTGAGCTGATCTACTGTAATGAAACCTTGTCTCTAGGGATAAAAAGTGCTTGTTATTGATTGCAATTGTCTTATACCTGTGGAAACATTGGGCTTGTTTGGAGCCTTGAACATACACTATCTGTTGTGTTAGTCCCTTGTTTTTGACCACTTGTTTGCTATGTTTTCTCTTACCAAAGACAAAATCCATCAGAACCATAACCAAATCTATCAGAATTGCTTTTACAAACATCAGACACTACTTCAGCGCCCTTGGTATAACAGCAGCTCGCCTTTGGTAGTATAGTAGATCACCTTTGGTATAACAGTACCTCGCCTCTGGCTATACTCTACTTCAGCACCCTTGGTATAACAGTAGCTCACTTTTGGTCACAGTAGCTCGCCTTTGGCATAGCAGTACCTCACCTTTGGTAGTTCAGTCCATCGCCTTTGGTATTACAGTAGCACACTTTTGGTTGCACAGTCCTGCGCATTTGGTCAAACAGTATAGCGCCTTTGGTCCAGTATACTGTGTAGCAAGAGTTTGTTTTTTCCAAATCACAAATAGAGATTCAGCATTACCTTTCTTGTCCTAGTGTATTCCATGGTAACCACTAGGCTCCAGCAAACTATGAAGTCCAAGCAAGTTGGCCCTAGGAAGCACAAGTTGCCTCCTCGCACACCACAATCAGGTCATCTCAACATTACTCCCAAGGTTACTTCTAGTACACCCGTGGCAAAACCAATCAGTTCTCCGAATATGCCACACATTGACCACCCTAGCACTCCTCAAGAAGGTAGGGTCCCTTTGATAAGTACACCCCAGTATACCACCGGCTTGCCTCCGGATCTTATGCCACAAGGTTATATCGTAGATCAACCCCTATCTCAAGAAGAGCGACACTTTGAAATAGGTCAATCCTCTCAAGAAGATGGGCAAGATCTTGATGAATTCATACAAGATCCTAGAGCTATGGCCACCTTTGACAAAATCCTTAGTGAGAACCAAGATCATTTCTTTCGTTTGCTTGCAGAGCAAGGCGCCAAGTTACCTCAAGATTTTGATTTATCCTCTCTCAAGGAGACAAACAACACGTTGAGTGCCATACAAGCAATGCAAACCATGTCCATGGTGACTACCCCCTTACCTACACAAGGCTCGCAGTATAGGAATCCCCTTTTTCAAAACCCAACAGAAGAGAGGGCCGTATCACCACTTTTGACTCCTATGGAAATTTACAAAAACCAACAAGAAACTCTCCAACGGCAAGCAGAGTTAGCTAAGCAAGCCACCTTAGCTCGATCAAATACGCAACAACCTCCTAAAGTGTCCACCCCAATCGCAAGTGGAATCTTGGTTACCCCATCACGAATAGGTTTCCCACCAAATTACAATCCGGAGAACAACTATGTAGCCATGCAACAAGGGTCTCAACACATACCACCTCCTATATCATCAAATCTTCATGCCTCTCAACCAATTAGAGTCATGCAACCCCAACCACAACATTCTTCTACTCTCATCCTCAATCAACCCCAACCATCACAAATCACTTCTACCTATGCCCCTGCTCCACAA
This sequence comes from Cunninghamia lanceolata, assembly GCA_027924645.1. Lineage (NCBI taxonomy): Eukaryota > Viridiplantae > Streptophyta > Pinopsida > Cupressales > Cupressaceae > Cunninghamia > Cunninghamia lanceolata. Next base: position 6,125,800 of record BSBN01000578.1, on the reverse strand, counting down.
CGTTCATCCTCGCTCAATTTCTTTCACACATTGCCTAGCTACTCTCAACATTCCCAACATCAAGTTTCCCAAAGCTATGTGCCGCCATCACAACCTAATCAAATGTACTTTAGCTTTCCTCCACCCAATTCTTTTATTCAACCTTCACAAAGCCAACATTCTTACCTAACGCCACCTCCACCTCTTCCAAATCAAAACCTCTAATTCCAACCCAATCTGAACCCAACGTATAATGCGTATGCCCCCAACCAATCTTACGACCCTTATAATACCAATGCTCATGGCTTACAATGCAATCTTCCATATGGGCAACAACAGCCACTTCTAGGACAACAGGAGATACCTCCTACCCTCCCACAGTGATGGAGCTAAAGATTGCGGAAGTTCAACAACAACTATCAGATCTTACATTTGGCCACACCAAGAAGACCTTCTCTCTAGAGGAAGTATATCCTTATCCTTTTGATCAGTCATTACCAATGATCCCATTTCCTCAAAATTTCACTATTCCCAAGTTCGATAAATACAAAGGAAAAGGTGACCCAAAGGACCATCTTAGGGAATTCTATCTTGCTTGCTTCGAGGTCTCACATAACAACACATATCTTATGCGTCTCTTTCCTCACAGTCTTGGAGGTCAAGCTATAGAATGGTTCTCACACTTACCCACGGGCATCAAGTCTTTCAATGAGCTCACAGAGAAATTTGCCACCCATTTTTCTTACAACGCGGAGCATGAGATTTCCATGACCAATCTATGCAACAATAAACAGAAAAATGGTGAAACTTTCATTTCTTTCCTTCAACGGTGGAGACAAATGGCTAGCAAATTCCCTTTCAAGAATCCAGAGAAACAGCTTGTTAGCATATTTGTGCAGAACCTCAACCAAGAGTTAGGTTTCCATTTGCAAATTCTTAGTGCTACAACCTTTGATGAAATCACATACAAGGGTAACAACATTGAAAAGGCCCTCATTGCTAAAGGTGTGGTCAAAATCTTCAAAGAAACGAAAGATAGCGCTCCTCATCAACAATCAAACGATAAACCCAACTATTGGAACAAAAACAAAAATGTGGTTAACGATGGGGTGGTCGATACTAAACATGTCCAAACGTTGTAAACACCACTGCAGATTTCCAAACCAAATCAAGCCCCACCTCAACAACAGCAACAACAACGGCAACCTTATCAAAACCAACAACAACAACAACAAGAGCGGCCTCAACAAGATTACCCTCCATGATGTCAATTCACTCCCTTGGGAGTGCCCATCGAATCGGTCTTATAGCAAGCTTTGCAGAAAGGGCTCATCACCTTACCTGATGCTCCCCCATATGGAGAACCTGTTTACAAAACGGCACGTTACAGAGACAATGAATACTGTGAGTTCCATAAGAGCAAAGGGCATAGAACTGCGTCGTGTATGAAACTCAAGCACCTAATCCAAAATCTCATCGAAGGCAACCAAATCACTTTTGAAGATGACCCACCAGCGCAACACACGAACAAAGATCTCGAGATGTACAAGGAACCATTCCCTCATCATGGTCCACCTCCTCCTCAGGATAGAGGTAAGGGTATCAATCATGCTTCCACTTCCTTTGATTCCATTGTGGGTCGTTTTGAAGAGAGTCGAGTGTCTAGACTCACAATCAAAGGCAAATCTACCGATTGTGCTGTTACTACTCGTCGTGGTCATGTCACCATTCGTGGTCCTATGCCTAGTCTGCCGGCTCAATCTGATTATAATCTTGTCAAACATTTAGGGAAAATGCCAGCACAGATCTCTATCTTGGACCTTTTACGGTCATCACCTGCACATAGAGTAGTGCTAGAAAAAGCCCTCCAAGAGTCTTCAGTTCTTAACAACATCGTGGTCACAGATTTCCAAGCTATAGTAGGTGACATTGCTTCACCCTACAATGTGGTCTTCTCTGAGAAAGATCTCCCATCCCATGATCCTTGTCACAATGATGCCCTTCATATTGAAGTTCTCATCCATAAGCGCAAAATCAAACGTATTCTCATAGATGGTGGTGCTGGTCTCAACATTTGTTCTTTAAAGTTACTAAAGCAATTGGGATACTCTAAGGATCATGTCAACTCTGATCATAGTATTACAATTAAGGGGTATGATGATGCTGAACGTCGTTCAGCAGGTGTTATCCACTTGCCTATACAACTTGGCCCTGTCATGCTTGAAACTAGGTGTCAAGTCCTTGATATTGAGCTGCCTTACAACATTATCCTAGGCCGCCCATGGATCCATGCAATGAAAGCTATTCCCTCCACGTACCATCAGTCTCTAAAGTTCCCATACAATGGTACGGAGATCATCATCCCAAGAGACCCTAATCCTTTTGAATTTTGTCGTGTCTTGCAAGGCAGCTATAAGAATTGCAACCCAGTGCCTAAAAATGATAAAGCCCTTGAATCCCCACTATATGTTGATCTTGAAACACTAACACAAGCCTCTACAAGTGAACCTACACCCCTCCCCAAAATCACAGCTCGCATCCGGGATATAGGCTTTGGAACCTATGATATCTCAAAATCTTGTTAAGTAGGGTGGATGCCTTTATCCCCTAAATCTTACAGCCAACCACCCATTGCCAAAGTAACTAAAAAAGTAGCTATTTCTCCCCCAACATTCCTAACCCAATTCCAACATGGGTGGTTATTGGAAGAGGAAACTATTGAGGACATTTCTTCTTGGCTCTATAAGGAGAAAGAACTAGTCACAATACCAGTCAAGCAATATGGCAATGGCTTAAGGATAGTGAAAAACATGGGCTATAAAGGCAAAGGTGGCCTTGGGAAACAGAATCAAGGAACTATGGAACCCATTGTTGTAACAAAGAAGCTAGACAAGAAGGGATTAGGATTTGGTAAGAAGGTACCACACGCCTTGGACATCGAGTATGTTCTCGACGAGGTAGCTGACACTTTTCCCGCCGACTCGATGTCTACAGAGGATATCGTTGATGACTTTTCCCTCCATATGACCAACCTATTCACAGAATCCTCCATTTTTACACTATCCTCCGTATCCTTAACCTCTACTACCAACACCCAGAATGTCACACTGGTCTACCCTGAACCTATCAATTGGGACCAACAAGGGTCCCCCATTATAGATGTATTTTAGAATGACGAAGCTTTAGCTGAGTTCATGGGACTTCGGGAAGGTATCCCTCTTGGCGATCATAAAGCAAGTTTTGTAATGGAACTAGAGCCAACAGCTTATTTTGGTGAGAATGCCAAATCCTCCAGTCGCAAAAGTGAAAATAAAGAAAGATCTCTAGGTGAAAACCACACTGTGGCACCTCCTGATCATAAAATAGTAAAAACAAAGGATGTATCCAAAGGTGAAAACCCAACTGTGGCACCTGAGGATGGAGGATCTAACCTTCCCCTACCATCTAAGTATCAAGAGAAATCAGATCTCCTAGTGGAAGATTCTACAGAGATAAACCTTGGTACAGAGCAAAATCCAAAGACCACATTCCTAGCAGCATCATTATCTGATACAGAGCACATAAATCTTAACGCATTCTTCTTATAGAGAACCATCAACTTTGCATGGACCTATGCGGATATGCCAGGGCTAGACCCTAAGCTGGTTGTTCATTATCTCACAGTTGATCCCAAAGTGAAACCAGTCAAACAGAAGTTGAGAAAGATGCACCCACAAATCACTCTCTTAGTGAAAGTGGAAATACAGAAGCTGTTAGACGCAAAGTTCATACGACCCATTAACTATTTAGATTGGGTCTCAAACATTGTACCTGTGTCTAAACCTAATGGGCACATCCGCATGTGTAATGATTTCAGAGATCTCAACAAGGCATGTCCCAAAGATGACTTTCCACTACCAAACATTGACATTATAGTGGACTTAATAGCAGGTCACGAGATGCTTTCTCTCATGGACAAATTCTCAGGCTACAACCAGATAAGGATAGCTGAGGAAGATCAACATAAAACAACCTTTACTTATCCTTGGGGCAATTACTATTGGTGTGTTATGCCGTTTGGTCTGAAGAATGCAGGAGCAACCTATCAGAGAACAATGATAGTGATCTTCCACGATCTCTTTCATCACATCATGGAGGACTATGTGGATGATATATTGGCTAAATCCTCTAGGGCAGAACATATACAGGTTCTAGGACAGATCTTTGACAGGCTTGAAAAATACCAAGTAAGACTCAATCCAAAGAAGTGTGTGTTTGGTGTAACATCAAGGAAGCTGTTGGGATACATAGTATCTCGTAGAGGCATCGAAGTCAATCCAGCGAAGGTAAAGGCTATAGTGGAGATGCCTCCACCCAAGAACCTTAAAGCACTAAGGAGCCTTCAGGGAAGGTTGCAGTCCATTCGGTGTTTCATATCACAGCTAGCAGATAAATGTCAACCCTTTCAACACTTGCTCCGTCAAGATGTCTCATTTTGATGGGACAACAAGTGTCAGGTAGCGTTTGATCAACTTAAAGAATATCTAGCTACACCTCCTGTATTGGTTCCACCAGTTGCAGACAAACCTTTGATATTATATATCTCCACTACAAATTCGGCCCTAGGGGCCCTGCTAGCACAAAATGATGAAACAGGAAAGGAGCATGCAATTTACTATATAAGTAGAACCTTGGTGGGATATGAGCTCAATTATTCACCAATGGAAAGGGCTTGTTTAGCCGTAGTGTTCGCCTCCTAAAAGTTGCGGCATTACATGCTGAACCAACACACAAATCTAATAGCCAAGATTGATCCCTTGAAGTATCTACTAGCAAAAGCAGCTCTCACAGACAGATTAGCTAAATGGGTCATGATCCTTAGTGAATTTGACATTGAGTACACGGATCGTAAAGCAATCAAAGGACAAGCCCTCACGGATCAACTAGCTGAAACACCTATGAAAGATACACATCCTATGGTAGCAGACCTTCCTGATGAAAATCTCTTCACTCTTACTAACTCCATAATGTGGAAGTTATAGTTTGATGGTTCTTACACACAGCATGGATCAGGAGCCGGCATCTTATTTGTTACACCTCAAAATGATTATATTCCAAAATCATATCGGCTTGCATTCCCTTGCACCAACAACATTGCCGAGTATGAAGCACTCCTCATAGGTCTCAATACAGCAGTTCAATGGGACATCACAGAATTACAAGTATATGGAGACTCACAGTTAGTCATTTGCCAAGTCACAGATGAGTACCAAACAAAGGATGAAAAGTTGGTCCCCTACAAGCAACTAGTGGACGCCTACAAACCACACTTTTCTAGCATCACATTTGAGCAAATTCCAAGAGAGCATAATAAAGCAACAGATTCTAGGGCTTCTGTAGGGTCACTGATTGACATGCCTACAAATACATAGAAATGTGAATTCTTGATCGAGCAATTGTTGATACCAGCCGTCGATGTTCCTGTTACTGAAATCATCTGCGAACTTGTTGGTCCCAATTCCCCATGGTATGAAGATATCTATGAACACCTCAAAAACAATACCTTTCCCCCTGACCTATCATCCACCCAACGCAAAACCTTTATCCGTTGATCCTCTCGTTACATCATTCTGGGTGATACACTATATCGCCGGAGTCTTGATGGTATCCTCTTACGATGTCTTAACGCGAAAGAAGCCGAAGCTACCTTACGAGACATACACGAATGTGTATGTGGCGTACATTCTACTGGTCCTAATCTTGCTAAGAAGATACTCAGAATAGGTTATTACTGGCCTACAATAGAGCAAGATGCTGCATAGTTTGCTAAGAAGTGTCTACAATGCCAGCAACATGGAGATTTGATTCACGCACCAGCTCATGAATTACAACCTGTGACAACTCCATGGCCTTTTTCTCAATGGGGTCTTGACCTCGTAGGACAAATCCACCCCTCCTGTTCCAATGGCCACAAGTTTATCATTACCGCCACTGAGTATTTCGCGAAGTGGGTGGAAGCCATTCCTATGACCTATATCACCGATAAACAAATAGCCAAGTTTATCTTAAACTACCTCATATGCCGGTATGGTATTCCCCAAGCCATTGTCACTGATAATGGGAGGCCATTCAAGAATCAAGATGTCCGTGCCTTGTGCACACAATACAATATCTGACATCGCTTTTCCACTCCTTACTATCCACAGAGTAACGGCCAAGTTGAGGCTTCAAATAAAACCATTCTCAAAATCCTCAAGAAAACAGTCAATGAAGCTGGTTGTGATTGGCACTTGCAACTCAATCCTGCCCTATGGGCCTACAGCACTAGTATCAGAACACCAACTGGTGCCACACCCTATGCCTTGGTCTTTGGCTCTGAAGCCATCCTACCTATAGAGGTCGAGATCCCATCCCTCAAAGTATCTATGCAGGACCTGATTAATGCAGAAGAGTATCGCACTTCCAGATTAGCTGAGCTTGAACTACTAGATGAGAGGCACCTTGCCACACTTAATCATCTCCATGTCTATCAAAACTGCCTCCGGCGTAATTACAACAAAAAGATCAAAGAAAGACGGTTTCAAGTTAGTGATCTTGTACTAAAAGAAAATCAGAGAAATCAAGCAGATCAAGAGAAGAAGGGCAAGTTTGAGCCTAATTGGTTAGGTCCCTTTATTGTGACAGTAGCATATGGATCAGGAGCTTATACTTTACCTACACCTGACGACATTTTTCTGGATGAGCCACTTAACAGTGTCCATCTTAAGAAGTTCTATGCCTGATCCTTAGAGTATTCCAAAAAAAAAAATGAAAAACATAAAAAAACAAAAAAAACAAAAAAATAAATAAAAAAAAGAAATCCGTCCTCTGGTGAAAACCTGGCAAACAGGCACCTTGGATAAGTACCATAGTGAAAACCTGGTAAACGGGCGCTATGTGTAGAGTTAGCATCCATCGTCTATCTAGTCCTGTCCACTCCATGTCTAGTTCGCAGCGCACTTTCCACCCATCCATAATAAAACCATTGACCTTGTTTGCATTTCCATTTCCCTATCTAGTATAGCTTGAAAATTTGTCAATGTCCATCGTCGTCTCCCCATGTCTTGATCTATGTCTACAGTTAACACTATCTTGTCCTAGGTCAAATCTTTCTGTGTCTTCTTCAGCAGTCACCCATACAGTTTCCTCTACCAGAATGGGGGCAACTCTTTCCTTAACTTAGGTCTAGGATTGGTTCCTTGTTCGTGATTCGCAACGCGCTCTTCAATCTCTTTCTCCTTTCCATAGGTAACACCCTTTAACGGACACATCCCTCCTACGATAAGGCTGTTATCTTCTCAACACGTTTCCTACATCATCACTCTAACCAGAACTACATATTATCATCTTTTCAATCTTAAGGTACCTTGATCCCATGGATATGGGTGTGTAGGCAGTCTGGCATACGAAGGAAGTTTCCAGTACTCAGGTACATAAGATCTCCCCCTTTCACCTTGACTCATCTCATCACTCTATCTAGAACTACATATTTATCACTTTCATCTTTCATCGTCGTGTGCCTTGATCCTGTGGATACAGGGTATGTAGGCAGTCTGGAATACGAAGGATGTATCCAGTACTCAGGCACACATGATCCACCATTCTCCACCCACCCCAATCCATTAACATTGTCACCTTCTGGTCTTCCGTTATCACAATCCATTCGCCTCGACTTGACTAACTCAAGCAACAAGCTAGCACATCCTTTCAAAGCAAAAGTCATTAACAAACCTGAAGCAAAGAGGCCTACTTCCAGAGTCATCTACTGTCCTGCATTCTGATTGCCAATATCAGCTAGTTACCGCTTAACCAAAGCCCTAGATCCACAGGCTTGTGTTCTGCGAAGTGTTCCATTGTCGAGACCAACGCACGCGTCTCCTGCGACATGTGGCATTTCCTGCAGCAAGACATTGTCTTTTTAGGTAGATAGCCCCCTTTAACGGACACAGAGTTCCTACGATAAGGCTGTTATCTTCCCTATCCAATCTATCCTGAGCAACCTCTTTGGCAAGAGAATATGTTGGCTGTATGTTTACTTTGTAAGTCAGTCAATTTGTGTTATGGTTTATCTTTTGTTCCTTTTCCATTACCTATTAAAGGCTACCTTGGTTCATCTATAATCTTGGTATGTTGCGATGCAGTATGGATTGGGGGCATAGTCATTGCTTTTGTGTGCCGTGTTTGAGGAATGATCTTTAGTATCTTTCTTAACATTATATTTATCTTGTGTGTGTTACACCCTAGCATCTTACATATTAATATTCTTCTTGCATTTACATGTATTGAAGTTTATTTTATGTTCAAGACTATGGCTCATTCACATGTACCAACAAGGTCATATTATGTCTAAGGGATCTAAGATCAAACCACTTGCTTGCAGAGTCAACGTCCACGCACTCGGATATTACAGCACCTTGGTCTTTTATACCTTGGTGGCCAACTATCCACGTGCTATATCAAAAATAAGGATTGCTCTTTATAAACATTTGTGAAACCATTGCAACAAGCTCATTCATTTACCCATCCATTTACCCATGGCCTTATATAGTTTTCCAATAATGATCGATCAACAGTCTTTTCTATCATGTTCTCTTCTATCTCCACTTTCTTCTATCTATCATCAACCCAACCTTATCTGTCTCCAACAAAATCTTCTAGTCGAGCATCAAAACAGCTCTTCTGTCACTTCCCTGTCTTTCCTCTCGAGGGGGCACCCTACACCGGCTATGCTGGGGCAACTAGCTACACTGGGGCATCAAAATTGTATCATGTCTTCAACTATCGATTTATTTGAAGCAACGCTATAAACTGCATTGCATCAAAGAGGGGCAAAATGTAGACACCCTAAAATGACCACGTCGTTGCGCTACTTGCATTTCGTCATCTGTCTAATCACCTGCATTTCACACGTTAATTAAATAATCTAATTATTTAATTAATTTCACCAAATTCTTCTAAATCACATACTTTCGACATTAATTAAATAAATTCACTTTATTTAATTAATTAAATTAAATTCTTTTGTTACTCTTCCACAATTAAATAATTTCAATTATTATTTAATTAGATCATTATCCTTTTTCAAAAATCAAGTCCACATTAATTAAATAAACCTAATTATTTAATTAATTCAACAAATTCCCTCTTATCTATAATTAAATAATTCTAAATTATTTAATTAAATCAAAATTGTTCTTCCAAAATCATACACAACAATTAAATAAATTTATTTATTTAATTTGCTTTCAAATCTTCTAAATTAAATAATTCTAATTATTTAATTATTTCTTCCAAAATATCTTCTCTAAATTTAAATAAATCAAATATTTATTTAAATTGTTTTTTCTTCTAAATTTGAGTTATCTCTAATATAACTCAAGCTTTCTATATTTAATAAAGTAAAATATCTTCTTATTCTCATGCAAATCTCTTCTTCTTGTTTTAAATCACTTAACTGATTATTACATTCTGTTAATTGCTCTAACTCATTCTTCTATTCTTGATAACTCCTCTCATGCAAAAGAAAGCAAGACACTTGTCTTCTTCTTATTCGTTGCACATTCCTCAACTGTTCTCCTTTGTTGATTCTTCTGAATTATCTAGACCGTTGATTGATCTTCATTGAAACCTATATAAACCCCCCTCATCTCCTTCATTAACTCTCTCTCTTCGATCGTATTCTCAAGCATACTTAACAGAGCTTTGAGCATACACAACGCGTCGATTGAGCAACCTTACTATCTCTTAACATTGATCTTTGAGCACATTGAGCACTACACTTGTTTGTTGCAACTATGGTTTCGCAACTTGATTGAGCAATCCACACATCTCCAAAAGGGAACAACACAAATTTTGGTAATAGCTTTCATTGGTCTTTGAGTTTATGATAATGGCTTTTACTTAGATTGGTTCGCTTTATGTGATTGGTTTTTGGTTTTATTAGTTTAGATTTAATCGATTTTTCCTCATACACACTTGTAAACCTATAACTGGAATCACAAATTTGAAAACCTGCTATACCATACTAATGGTCACATAGCATCATACACTCCCACAAGTTTGTGCCAAAAAATCCATCTAAATGCTCTCAAAATTGCACCCTGGATATCTGGCTCCCACAAGTGATCAAACAAGTATAAAAATCTCTTTGTACACCAAACTAAAAATATACATGATCCAATCTGTAGTACACAACAATATCTCTCCAACGCCTATCTAAAATTGAAAATATGATTCCATATGCAAAAGTTATGAGCATAAAATTGTCTCGAAGCAATTCTTGGCTTCAAGGCACCAAATTATGACGCAAATAGAAAACTCTAATCACCAAACTTGTATCACTACATAGTGCTTAGAGAGACCTTTCCAATCTATAGTACACAACAATATCTCTCCAATGCCTATCCGAAATTGAAAATCTGATTCCGTATGCAAAAGTTATGAGCATAAAACTGTCTCAGAGCAATTCTTGGCTTCAAAGTACCAAATTATGATATAAACAGAAAACTCTAATCACCAAACCTATATCACTGCATAGTGCTTGGAGAGACCTTTCCAACGCCTATAAGAAGTTTAAAATCTAACACTGTGGGTGAAAGTTATGCCTCCTAGAAAAACATGCCCTCTGAGGACTAAAAAAGGCCCCATGGGACCCTATCTGTATTGCTGATGTAAGCATGACATCATTGTTGATGTCATCATGTTGACTGTGCACGCTGACTAGGCATAGGTGTCTAACGCGGCATATCTGGTGTCACAGGGTGACGTGGTAGACTCCAAATGGCATTTAAATTGTTTCATGTTTTCTAATGTTCCATCAGACCCCACAATGATTAATAAATAGGGTTTAAATTATTTAAAAGTCTGAATTTAAAAAACATTTCACTGTCATTTAATTTTTCTACCACCGCCTACCTTTAATAAAAAAATTTTTATTTTCAAAACCCCCGTGGGGGGGACTTGCCTGCCGACGGCAGGTCTACCGGTCGGCCGACCTTACCAGACCGGCAGTCCGGAGCGGGGCTTTAGGGCCCACTAGACACGCCGACCGGTGGCCGACAGGCCCACCTGTCCGGCTTGCCATGCAAGCACAGGGGGGTACGGGGTCTACGGAGCCCACCCCCCAAAAATATATATATTGTTTTTCTTTTTAAAAATATCTTGCCTCCATGCGAAAAAAAAAAAATTAATTTTTTGAACATGCACTTTAACATGCAAAATTCATTTTTGCAAACTATATTTTTTCATGCAATTTTTTTATTTTTATTTTTTTTTGACAAATTATAGAAAGGAAAAATATGCAAGAAATAATAATTTTTTTCTTGTACCTATAGATCCGTATGACGGTACAGTCAACTTTGGGGGGCGAAAAAATTTGCTTTTTTCTCCAGTAACCTAAATAGATCAAATTTTATATCAAGCTTCCTCTCTTGGGCCACTTGAATCCAATGGTGAGGTCTGTTTTTGCACAGGAGGTCATTTGTAAAAAATACCTCCTCAAAACCCTAAAAAAAAGCACATTCAAGAAACCCTTTTTCCAACTCAGATTTATAAACCCGGATCTGTAAAAAATCACCACAAATCTGCAACCCCAAAGCCCTCAGATCTACAAACAAAAACCTGCACAAAACCTTCATATCATGTATTTGTCCAAAATATTTCTTGCATTGTCATGGATTTAGCTTTGCACCAGATCTACACAAATAAGGGTTATACCAAAACATGTATCTGTGAAAACACCTAAAATCATAAATGTATAGATACATCACATGCAAGCATATACAAGCAATATGCAAGTATATGCAAACCATGAAAAAACATTAAAGCTTTGATACCACTTGTTAGGAATTTACAGGTAGGTCAAACCAATTCCACATAACCCAAAGGAGATAATGATGCATACAATCTTACAAATTTACTATAATGCAAAGATCAATAAACAATCAACAAGATAACACAAGATATACCCTGGGAAAACCCTCATTAAGGGAAAAAAACCCAGCCTCTGAAAGCATCCATACTCAATGTATTATTCAGCAATAAGAAATTACAATACACTCACAGAGTCTCCATGAACACCTCTAAAACATCAAGCCCCTCTACTGCAACCTCCATGTATCTAATTATGAATCCACACATCCCATGCCATGCTTTACAATATGCACTCTCAAGAGAAAACTATATACAATGATAGCCTCTCACACATCCTATAAAATAAGAGCCAACCCTAACCACTAACCTTGTGCTTGCTTTTATAGACTCAAGCTCACACAAATTAAACTTGTGGTATTGGATAAAAACAATGTGACTCAAAACCATGAGCACAAAACCATTGACCCCAAAATAATAATATTTATTATTTTGCACAAATAATAAATATTTGCCTTATGTCTCCCAATGTTAAATACAACTTTTACAAGTGATAACAAATAAATATTTAATGTGGCTAAACATATCACTTAAGATGCACCACAAAAGAATATTTATTTTACGTAATTAAATTAATTAATGTTATGCAATGTGAACAACATTTTTTTTCCAACAAAAACCCTAAATACATACAAACAACCATGGAGACATTCTCTACACAACCCCTAATGCACACTATCTTTCATATGTTTCACCACCCCATTACTTCTCTGCAACTGGACATGGCATGATTTGGAACCCTAGAAGTATTTCTGAACCTGCATAACCTCCAGCCACCACCAAAGAACCAACCCCTAAAAATAAGTATCAAACTTGCCTTTAGAGCCTTCGCAACTAAGATCTGATGATGAAATGGGCGGGAAAACCCCCAACAACCCCACCAACTACAATAAAAACATTAATTTCAACTACCCATTTCACATTAATGGTGATCCTAGATGTTGTTGGCATGTTTTCAGATGGTGGAAGGAGTAGGGAAGGCAAAACAGTCGGGCACCAAACAATCGGGCTTTCTCTAGACAATCAACCTTTGAAAAGGTGAAGAAGGAAGCCCCAATCTCCAAAGTCCAAAAGGAACAAAGGGAAGCCATTGGGCTTCAGAGATCGATCCTTCACCATACATCGTTCATTTTGGAAGAGAAGAAAGGAACTGCCCGATCCTGAAAACACCTAGAAAAAAATTTGAAGCTCACCAAACTTCAGAGATCAGACCTTCCACCTTCTATCTTTGAAAAGAAAAGAGGAAGAGAAACCCCCAGTCACTGACACCTGTAACACTTAGAAGAAATGAAACTTCGTCAAACTTTGACAATCAGGGTTTCACCCTATTGCATGCCCAAAAGAAGAAAAAAGATCTCCACCTTGACCTCCGACGTCTACAACACTTAGACATTCTTTGAAACCTTGTCAAACTTCAGTGATTGGGCCTTCCACCAACAACCTGCAAAAAAGGAAGGAAGAAAATAAACTCCCGCTTGCCACCACCCGAAAGACTTAGAATAATTTGAGCCTCATTGGCCTTCGCTCTTCAGACCCACACCCTTCTGCCTAATTGGAAGAAGAAAAAAGGTCACCACCCCAACCTTTGACACCCAAAACACTTAGGTGATTTTTATGAATTACCAAGGGGGAATTCAGAGTTGAAAGGAGTGGCACGATGGAAGAGAGAACCTTGAAACTCTGAAGCTCTGAAAAAGGCAAAAAATACAAGGGAAATCTAGGAAATTTTGGACTTAGCCATTTTGTGAGATTCTTCCTTGCACTTCAAAAAAGGAAAACACTTAGAATCCTTTTGAGGGAACCCATTCAAAATAATCTCAGATTGGATATAAATGATGGGTTCAAAAACAAAGGCACAAAGTAGGATCTTGATGGATTTGGCAAGATTTTGCAAGTTTTGGGGCATGGAAAATAGGAGTCCCAAAAATGGCTCTGGTTGGGGACGTGTGCCAAGTAGTGGCACGACAAGAGTCCATAACATCTTTGGGAAGACCAAAAGGTAGAAATAACAGGGGAACAACACAAGACGTATTTACAAGGAAACATACATTCATAGGCATAGAGGCACAAAAGAAAGTTGGTTCTACTCAAAATTTCAAAACATTGCAGGCCAACCCTGCAAAAGACTGGTGAAGCTACTTACACCTATCAAAGACAAGCCTATCTAAGGAGCCAATCTCCCTCAACCCTTTGCTGCACCGATCAACCAACATCAGCAATAAAATCAACTTGCACACATTCACACACAAACTACAAATATTCATACCATCATGCTGAAAATGGGAATGACTATCACCAGGACATGGAAACCATAGATAATAGGGCCCATAATCATGTTGACCCACATAGAAATATTCACCTTCAAGATCCTTATTAGCACGATGCATATCTAGACCTGCATAAATACATCATGAAGAAAAACATCCTCCTAAAAATTAAGCTGAAATGCATCCTGCTCAAGTGTGGTCTCAAGCTGGGCTATGTCGTATGATTTCTCAAATTCTTGCGACCTAGTTGCACCACAAATACTAATGTATTCCTCTGTGATTGAATTAAAGACTTGATTCAAATTCAATTCTGCACTATCAACATGCAAATCATAACTCTGAGGCATTTTTTGTGAAGACTCACATTCTTCAAGATGCCTCTCTATTTTGTATTCCTTGACACACTCTACTGTGTAAAAATTGTTGTTAAGAAAATCACTCATGATATGTTCCTCCTCACTCTATAGATCAACAACCTAACCCACTTGAGAGCACCCAACTTCAATATTATCAAGCTCGACCAATGAGCTCAAAAATATGTTCTCAACACAATCCACATCAATAAGAGATATTTGCCCCAAACAAAGCTCTAAAAATGTATCCATGACATAGTCTTCATAGCTGGAAACCGTTACCTCAACATCCCTAGTAATTGTAATAGTGCCTCCATGAAGTCTAGATGAAGCATAATCTATATGAGAATGAAAGCAACTCTTGCATGGTTGAGACATGGTCTCACATACACCCACATGCTCCTCATCCTCACAACTCTCATAGGCAAGGTCTTCAATTTGAACCTCACTGGATGTACTGTCATTTATTACTACAACCCCATTATCCAGTGCAACCACATCTACATCATCCTCATACAAACATATGTTAATGGCTTCAATGTCGTTATTAGGGATAAAAGAAGTCAATATACCAAGAAAGAGGCTAGCCTCTTTCTCATTCTCAATGTCATTTACATGCATACACTTTGCATAACCAGCCTTAAGAACTAATTGAGTGAGCTCTTCATCATTGAGCACATGCTCCTCTTTGTCCACTTGGTTGCTATAGGCAACATGGTCATATTGATAATAACACATTTTATTCTCCCTTTTTGAAGTTGATAGTTGTTCAAACCCATTAAACTCCAAGTCACTTTCAAAAAGGGGATTATCCATGCACCAATGATAAAAAAGAATTATGCTACCAGATGAACTTGCATGCTCTTCGTAGAGGACATTGTGCCTTATACTCATCCCTTCATCATTATTTTTATCATCAATGTATGTACGCTCTATATAATCAACTATGTGAGTTGAGTTATTCAATTTTTCATTTGCATACATACCTTCCTGGCGGTCCACAATACTACAACAAACAACTAGGTCATGCCTCTCTTCACTAAATTGGGAGTCGCCATTGATTTTCTCATTTTCCTCATCCGTTGATGACTGATCCAATTGAAGGTAGGTGCACACACTACTATTTCCATATGTATCACTATCATACATTTCATTAGCACCTTCCTCTAACCTCCTGCACACACAATCATTACTTGTCATTGTACATGAATCACGTGAAGCATCTGCGTCCTTGCTGCCTACAACAACCTGTTCATTACCAACCACTTCTACATTTGAGGATAAGGATTTTTCAATCATATCCGTCTTAGTTCTCTCAACATAATCAATGAACAAGTATGCATGTTGCATGCTCAAAAGATTAAAATCCTCCCATATAGAACCTGAGCCTAAGGTAACATCGTAGACTCTAAGATACATGTCAATAGAAGTAGGTAGATCAGGTCTGAAATCTTCTGAGATGTGGAATAGGGCAACTCCAAACCTATGGCTGAGCTCCATAATGGACTCTCCCTCCTACCATCTAATGTTTTCTAATTCTTGGACAAGGTAGGGTCTAGATGCAATACAAATACATCTTCAAATGTAGCAACAAGTGCATTCCATGAAGCAAAAAAATGTTCAGGAAACTTTTGGTACCAATCTCTTTCCTTTCCACAAAGTGACCTAACAAAGAACCTCATCCACATGTCTTCATCATTAAATTGATGTTCTTCCATGAAATCAGAAAATATTTTGACATGTGCATCACCTACTTAAAGGATATACCCATCATACCTCAGCATTAATATGAAAATATCAGGTTTCATTGTTTGCCTATCATAGTTGACCCAAGAAAGGTCAAGTTGCTTGTAAATGGGGTCAAGTGGAACTACTAGGAGTGGAGATATCTATTTTTCTGCAACACAAGGTGTTTACTTGATTATAGGGCCTCGACCTTCCCTTCACATTGTCTTTCAATCTCATTGAGGGCATCTATCCTTAACATGTTTTTGTGTATCGATGCTTGTATGCCTCAATGTGAGTTTACATTTGGTGTTGGGCTATATGAACAACACGAAACTTTGTCCTCACCATACTCATGGACTCTCTCTATCATAGTGTTTGTTATAAGGTAAAAGGGGGATAAATACAAGCATGTAAGTACACTAGATCAAACCCTCCTTTCACTACAACATTCAAGGATGAAACCGAGCTAAGTCACTACAAGATGAAAGAGGACTCAACTACTAAATTTGTACTCTTGTTTGCAGAGAAAAGATGTGATTCAACCAAGACTTTTATCAAACCCTAGGCCAATTAATGCACTAAACCCTAGAATTGAGACAATCGGCTTATAACAGACAAAAAACAACATAAAGTCAGGATCTGAAAGTACTAAGATAATTAGTGAGGTATCCTAACCTGTTCCACAGAAGCTAAAAAGTTAGAAGACTGGTGCTAGCGCGAGTCTAAAAAGTCTCGATATCTGAAAGCTCAAAACTAGAAAAATATCATGAATGATGCTCTGATGCTGATTCCAATGTCTGATTTAGGTGGTGGATAATGGTGTTAGCACCCAAGTCTGCTATAGATAAATTTCTAAACTCTATTTTCAGATCTTAAATCTTTATCCCTTGAACAGTGTCCATGTACCTTCACTTCTGCAATCCTTGCACCTGTAACCTACACACAAGAAGAAAAGGAGTTTTGGGGTTGTGGTGTTTAGGGATTTTCCTCAATCAAATCCTAGGTTAGCATTCAAGCTTTCCCAACATCATTGTTAGAGAGAGAGAGTATGTCCTTGTAGGACAGAGGCTAAGGATAATCCAAATGATGAAATGATTCAAACACAATGATAATGTCACCTTAGAGGTGAATTCCGTAGGAGGATGACGATTCTTCAACTCATAAGGATGTTGATGATTCCAAATCTGCAACAATAACACAATGAATTCCTTGAATTCTCTTTTGCTCAATATCATAACCTTGCTATCATCAACTTGTTACAAAATGAATTCAAACACTTGTTTATATATGCTATCCCATTAAACATTCACAAATTAATTGAAAGAGTCGACAAGGAAGGACCCATTTAAAAGTCCTATGTCGACATCCCTTAAATTTTACCCTGACCAATCAAGGTAGACTTGGGCGCGAGTGCCCAAGTCCCAAGGGGTATTTTTGGTTGGGACCTAAGCTTTAGATGGACCCCTAGTTCCCATTTGACATGAGTTTCAGAAGATTTCTCATCGGGATGGATATTTTTCTTGTAGAGTGTAAACACAGGGACTTAGGAGCTAAACTAGGAGGTAAAAAAGCATGTGTCCATGTTTTACTCCATAACATTTAGCCCCAACTTTAATATGTGTGCGATCTTGTGATTCAACACATGCATTAAAGTATCGTTGAAGCATATCAAAACACATCAAACACTAGAATGAATACACACCCTAAGCTTGAAGGACTATTTCTAGCCCCCAGACTTAGGCAAACATAAGAAAACGCTTAACAATCACAGAAGACACAATGAATATAGTAAGGAAGCACATAATACACGAAGAAGACAGTGAAATCACGCAATACATAGAGAATACATGAACGTAGTCATGCAATACACAAAGAAGACATGAAGAGAAGACATTGATTAAGCAACATATCTATATATAATGCTAACTAAAGTAAATAAACCACGCAAAAACACACAAAACACATACAACGTGGGGGAGCTCATTGCCACAGACCACACCACAAACACATAAGATACACAAGGAAGACACGTAAAACACACAGAAGACAAATGGAATACACGAGTGCCGCATAGCATGTTGTTGATACACTATACATCTTATACATGACAAACACAGGTGATAGGAAGGAGCTCGTCATTGCACTCCACTATCTAAAACATGCCAAACACACCTGATGGTTAAGCTATGCTACCACAACTGTCAAAGACACGCTTAAGGGTGAATGACTCAAGATCCAACCCTACCTCGTTATGAGGACTTTGTATAAAAGGATGTACACTAGCTCAAGAGATACACCATCCTGCCTCGTGATGAGGGTTTTTTCTTAAAAGGATGTGCACTAGATCAAGAGATACGCCATCCCGCTTCATGATGAGGGATTTTTGCTTAAAAGGATGCACACTAGCTCAAGAGATATGCCATCCCACCTCGTGATGAGGGCTTTTTGCCTTAAAAGTATGTGCACTAACTCAAGAGATACACCATCCCGCCTCGTGATGAGGGCTTTCAAACACACTTTGTTAGTGAAAAATTAATCAAGCAGTTACCATTATATATGTCCCCACCTTAAAGTGGTTGATCCCACTTGCCGGTATCAAGCACATTAAGGTAAAGTGAAAACATGCAAGGGAACAAGAGATTTTGCAAAGCCCATGCCCCAAAGATGACATGTGCCACAATCGTCGAATGCTCCCACAAACACATCGATATTATTTGCTAAGATAATCAACAAGATATAAGCTTTGGTTATAAAATCTTACTCTAAGATAACAACCAAAATCAATTCATGAAAGCTATGCAAAAAATAATTTATCAAATCACATAATAGACCAAGGCTACACTTGCGGGTTCAGAACCGAGTATAGTTATGAGGTTATACATTAGGTATCTTAGGATCAAGTGTAGAAACAAGGTGAGATACAAAACAATCCAAAGTGCATAGAAGCAGATTTAGAGTATTGAAAAGTTTGTTACAACAAAATATAATGCTACGATACATCACATGGAGTGATTCTACTAGTCAAGTATCAGATATATATCAACCCCATCTTCATATATGGACTAGGTCCATTTTTGCTTTCTTGCTAAAGGGACACATGATCCTTATCAGTATTTGTTTGTTTTTGTCATCCGCCGACTAGTAGAGTCGCTGAAGAATGCAAACAATAAAAATGAAAGAGGAGAAAAGAGCGACTTGGGTTTACAACACAGGAAGATGCCCCCAAGACCTCCTCCACAATGTTATGCCCCCAATGCACAACACACAACAATAAAATAGAGGAGAGGAAAGTAGAAGAATGTAGATACAAATAGAAGAATGGTCACAACAGAGGTGGTTTCCTTGTATCTATGACCTTACAAGAGTGTCAAGGGTCATCCAAAGAGACCTAAACAACATATAACACAATACGGGGGAACACAACACATAAGAGGAGGCCACGTAAGTGAGCAACTCAAAGAGATGCTACATCAAAGGTGGCTAAAAAAAGGGTTAGACTTACTTACCTGTTATACAACCAAACTAGCGGTTGTCATCGAGCAAATCATCTTCCTCCCAATCTCAAATGCAAGAGGAAATAGGTACATGAGGTACAACTGCCCAAATTGAATCATTGTCCTTTAACTCTTCAACCTTTAGCTCTTCATTTGTTGATTCAATATTAGTTGGTGGAATGTTTTCTTGTTGAGGTGTTGCTTGTCAAGCTAAGGCTTATCTTTTCCTCCTTCTTTCCCTTGCTTGTATATTCCTTCGTGTTATATTAGTGATTTTTACAAAAGGATTCTTATGATTTTCCACTCTTCGACATCTCAGAGGAGGAAACTGGTACCAAATTGATTTTGTGATGAATTTCTTTGCTCTTTAAGGGTATCTCTTGATCTTGTTGAAGGCACAAGAAAACTGAGAGGGGGGGTGAATTAGTTGTATCAAAAACTTTAACTTCTTTAAGAAAAATCACATTTGCATTCACTTACTTTAATTACTTAATCTGTTATGGAGATTAAACATGAAGTGCAGAATCAAAACTTAAACACAACAACACCATACACACATGAACACCATATTTTTACGTGGAAAACCCTAAAAGGGAAAAACCATGATGAGTGTTATCTCACAATATAATGTAATAACAATACTGAATAACAAAGAGGCTCACTACAAAAAGGCTCACTGCCAAGGGGTGGCTCACTACCAAAGGGGTGGCTCACTACCAAAGGGGTGGCTCACTGCCATGAACTGATATAATAGCATCTACAACATGTCTGAGTTTAGTTCCATTGAAGCATAGTATATCTCTTCTTCTCTACCTTTACAACACACACACTTTATCTTTGCATCTTTGCACTCACACCCATCACTCATGGATTCATTACGCATATTTATACCAATCATCAAGCTTGGAACATTCATCAAGGTCGGTAATACAACTTACAACCATTGGAACTATCTCCAAGGTCGACATACATACATAAATCAAATTAGGTCTGGACCTAAACAAACTTGTGGAGAAAATGAATAAAGGAAAAACAATTCATGGCTTAGCTCAGACCCAAACACATCCTTACATGCTTCCTTATGCTTCTACAATCCAAGAAACACATCCGCAAAGAATGTTAACACCCAAGTCGACCAAAATTAGTGCAAACATCAAGAATACTTAAATACACGCTTCTAAGAACTTCATTATAGCTTGCAGATCAAGTACACACCTTCAATACATTCTAGATAAATCCACAAACAACATAGAATCACCTGGGGGTTGACAAATCCAACTGCAACAGATCTTACTTGAGGACAACAAATATCACTTGAAGATAGATTACAGACTACTCACAACAAACACTCTCTAACTCTTCTAATCAATAACTTGCTTTCCGAAGCGCCAGATCACATATCCTTTGGAATGAAGATAGCTAAGGAATTTATAAACTTAAGTCCAGAACTGTAAGATCAAATCCAAACTGTAGAGAAATGCAGAGTAAAATACTTTCTCCCTGACACACTGCAAATGTTGTCAGGCATAATCTTCAAACTGGTGAATAGAACTTTTGCTGCATAACGACCCGAACCACCAAATTCTAGATTTAGCATCTTCAAACACTTCTCTAAAACATATCCAAATCTCATACTCTGGTCTTCAACATAGAGGAAATGCCCAAAGTAAAAACTTAGACAGTGTCCTTAACATGACAACTCAATCAATCAACAAACAACAATATCAAAAGACACAGTTGGCACCAATGACAACACAAACATGTTGACATCAATGAAAACACAAGTTAGCACATAATTGCAACAGATCCTTGTAAGGATGGCAGAGGAGGAACCTCGACAAAGACTCCTTTACCTCATGGTCAAGGGGGTTATTTCAGTTCAGGTTGCTCTTCACTTTCTACTTGTTCAATAGGAGGTCCGACCAATTTTGTTATTAACTTCACCTTGTAACTTTGGTATGCCGGGAAGAATTGATCTTCTCTTGGTTTAGCAGGCTCAGTAGGTTGTGGCCAAATGTAGTCTAGGCTGAAATTTCCATGAGCAACCATAGGTTTCCATCTACTATGGTGGAAAACATGCACTCTCTCTTGATGAGGAAATCTTAGACATTTATGAATTGTAGAGGGCACCGCTTTCATAGACTTGAGCCATGGATGGCCTAGTTTCACATGAAGTAGGTTAGAGGTAGGGATGATATCAAATGATTGTTCCAAATCTTTCTCAACTAATTTAATCAATAATGTAATCTTCCCTATAACAGGGAGGAAATGTCCATTATGTGTTTTGACCATCATCTATGTGGGTTCATAAGATTCTTGTATCAAATCATGCACGTAGAGGAACTCTTCAGTAATCACATTCGATATGCAATTAGGATCGATAAGGACCCCTCTTATTGGATATCCACTTATACGTGTGGTAATATAAAGAGGTCCCTCAATGTCTCCAATTGTTCTATCATGTGGTGTGAAGTTTATTTCAGGTTCAGGAGTCTTCCTCTTCCTATAAACTCGAGGAGGGACCATACCACCCTTATTGTGATGAGAGGCCATGTATGTGAGACTATTCCACACCAAGGCACTAGTTAGAGGAAATTAGGTTTTTTTAAATAAAAAACACACAAATTTCACTACAAACAAATTAAAGATGATGTGAATAGTACTTCACAACAAGGCAATATGAATGATACAAAAGTTTGTTCAAATAGTTGTGAAGAAAGTAAAAATGCTCAAATACATTGCAAAATTTAAAATTTTAATGCAAAAATGCACAATGAAGCAACAATACACATCAAAATCAGATTTGAATGAGTGTTTAAAGGAGCAGAAAAATTTGAAATAAGATTTTGACTACTAACCCTAGCTTTTGCAAAAAACTAGGTTATATGAAAAATGCAAGTTTTTAATAAAACCCTTACAAATGAGATATGCAAATGCAAGATGTGATATCATGAAATGATTAATTACTATAATTTATCTCAGATCTGATGTATAAATCAGAAAATTAAATATTTCCAATGATATCCAAAGAAAATAATGCAAAACTATGCCTTTGTGCAAGCCTAGAATGCTTTTTTTTTTCAATTTTTTTCAAAATGTATGCAAGATTTTTCAAAGCATGATATCAATTAATGCAAGATATGATTTCAACACTTAGAAAGATGCAAATTCTTTAAAACATGGGTTCACCAAAATGTTACAAGGTAAAAGGGGGATGAATGCAAGCATGTAAGTACACTAGATCAAACCCTCCTTTCACTACAACATTCAAGGACAAAACCGAGCTAAGTCACTACAAGATGAAAGTGAACTCAGCTACGTATTTAGTACTCTTATTTGTAGAGGAAAGATGTGATTCAACCAAGCCTTTTATCAAACCCTAGGCCAATTAATGCTCTAAACCTTAGAATTGAGATAATCAACTTATAACAGACAAACAACAACGGAAGTTAGGATCTAAAAGTACCAGGATGATCAGTGAGGTATCCTAACATGTTCCACAAAAGTGGAAAAGTCAAAAGACTCTGGTGCTAACGTCTAAGCCTAGAAAGTCTCGATATCTGAAAGCTCAAAACTAGAAAAATGTCATGAATGATGCTCTGATGTTGAATCCAATGTCTGATTTAGGTGGTGGACACTGGTGCTAGCACCCAAGTCTGTTATAAATGAATTTTTGAAATCTATTTTCAAATCTTGAATCTTTATCCCTTGAACAACCTCCCTGTACCTTCACTTCTACAATCCTCACACCTGTAACTTGTACACAAGAAGAAAAGGGGTTTGGGGGTTGTGGTGTTTAGGGATTTGCCTCAGTCAAATCCTGAGTTAGCATTCAAGCTTTCCCAACACCGTTGTTAGAGAGAGAGTGTGTCTTTGTAAGATAGAGGCTAAGAATAATCCAAATGATGAAATGATTCAAACACAATGATAATGTCACCTTAGATGTGAAGTCCTTAGGAGGATGAAGATTCTTCAACTCATAAGGATGTTGATGATGATTCCAAATCTACAACAAACACAATACTAACACAAATATGCAACAATAACACAATTAATGCCTTGAATGATCTTTTTCTCAATATCATAACCTTGCTATCATCAACTTGTTACAAAATGAATTCAAACACTTGTTTATATATGCTATCATGTTAAACATGTTAGACTTAGGGCATACAACTGACAGGGGGGGTGAATCAGTTGTGTGAAACTTTCTCTTTTTAAACACTTGAATCTTGATTAGCATAATATTAATCATGAACCATAATGCATTCAAATCAAAAGTAGAAACATATCAACACATATGACACCAAGATTTTGACGTGGAAAACTCGGTTAAGGGAAAAACCACGGGGTGATTAACCCAAGAATGTATTCTTTGTTAGAAGAATAGAAAGAACAAAATGGCACATGCCAATTAGGGCTCACTGCCCGAGCACACTACTCACAAGAGGCTCACTGCCTACAAGAGACACACTGTCTACAAAGAAATAAGTATCACCTTTATGAACTGGAAAATAGCATCTTCAGCATGCTTGAATCAGTTCCATTTAAGCCCAATACTTTTGCTCTGCCTTTCACACTTCTCCTCGCTACCACACACTCATCATACCAAGACACTTCAAAATGAATTCACAATCCCTTATTTATACAAGGCATCGACTTAGGAACAATCATCTAAGTTGGTAAACACCTACAAGAACATCTGCAAGATGTGTAATACATCCAGTCGGCCAATCTCAAGAAGAACACCAATATTCATGGTTATTCTTCAAATGCAACGATCATCATAACCTTCCCTAGACATGATCCAACGATCATCATAACCTTCCCTGAATCACCAAAAACATCCGCACTTCATCATCCTACTGGAATTCTTCTCTCCTTCATCTGGAGCTACAAGAACATAGTCTGTCATCACTGTCACAAATGAATAGGCTCTTCTGGACCTTCAACTCACGAACTAATCTAGTTGATACTTCACAGGGACATCCTCAACACTCCCTTAGATCTGCAGAACGGGATAATGAAATACCGGATCTCACCGGACCTATCTGTGGCACTCTGTCAGCTCTGAACACCTACCGGAACCTGTTCTACTTGAGCGACCATAACTTCTTCAGATCTTCATGTGGACCTCTAAAATCTTGACTGGAGCATCTCAAGACTTATATCTACAAACCCTTTAAACCGCATCCTCTAATCCTCAACCTATTGAGGACTTTTACCTTCTTGTCATCACTGTTCTTCACTATTCCTGATTGAGACTTATTTTCTCAATATCCTCAGCACACAACTCATCTAACCCTTCTCATTAATGCAACATGAGTATGTTGACATCAATGACAACACTGGTTAGGCCCATACTTGCAACAAAACATTCTCAAATTAATTGAAAGAGCTGATAAGGAAAGACCCATTTAAAAGTCCTATGCTGACATCCCTTAAATTGTACCCCAACCAATTAAGGTGGACTTGGGCACGAGAACTCTAGTCCCAAGGGGCCTTTTCGGCTAGGACCTAAGCTTTAAATGGGCCCCTATTTCCCATTTGACATGGGTTTCGGGGGATTTCTCATCGAGAGGAATATTTTGCTTGTAGAGTGTAAACATGAGGACCTAGGAGCTAAACTAGGAGGTAAAAAGGCATATGTCCACTTTTTACTCCATAACACAGTATCTAGGCCTTTCATCATATGATACATTTGAAAATTTCCCCTAAGGTAAACTTGCCCATTCCACTCATTATAGTTGATTACAAATCACTTGTGCAGGGATAAAGGATAGCAAATAACATGTTTCTTTACTAAGAAAGAAATCATGGTTCAAAGAAGGAAGAAATAATATGTAACTTAACTAGCTTTAGTCTCTTTGAATCATGCACATGAACACATGCACACAACAACAACACTTTGTTGTTTTGACAGCAGAGTCGCCACCTCTCCCAAAAAGTAGAATTCCTTGAAGCGTGACAATCTTCAAGGCTGCAAAATAATTTTGGGTTCTCCAACCAACAAAGTCTTCAAATTCTTTCCAACCTAGCAACAATCTATCCCCAACAATGGTTCCAATCTATTGGCATAAGTTGATGGAATGCCAAACTTAACCAAATAAAATGCACAACTGCAAATCACTATTACAAAGGTGTTAAAAATATTTTCAGTTGCCTAGACCTGACAATGACTAAAGTAATTTTTGTCCCTAGCAACGATGTCAATCTGTTGTGTCCCAAAACTACAGCTCCACTTCCTAGGATAGAATCACACTCACAAGGCCAGGGTTGTCATCATGTAATCATTATTGGTCCATCAACAGAATGTGGAGGGTTGAAGGTCAACTCTATAAGAGTGGGTTTCATCCCCTGCACTTCGAGCTCATCTAGGCTCTAGACAAATATTTCAAGGGGTATACCTTAATAGGTATTGAGTTTAAACTAGATAAAAAACTAAAAACCAATGAACAACCAAACCCAACTCATTATCTTGATCCCAAAACTGTCACAGAACCAAGAACAACTGGTTGTAACAAAACCCCTATTTAGTTGATATAAATTGTGCAAGAATGTATGCATAGGAATGATGACCTCCTTCCCCTAAACCATTGGTAAATTTTTATTTTAAATGATATGAGATCGGTCTGATGGAGTCAAGACCAGTGCCAATCCAATTGGACTATAGAGTCACAGCTGACAGAAAAGAAAACAATGGAAGGGAACAAAGAAAAATTGATCTAAGCACATGTTATATAACATTGGAGGTTTTGTGCTTCAAACATACTTAGTAATCCAGAACTAAATGCATGCATTCAAATGTAAAGAACATATGACAATTACAAAGCTTGTACTATATTAAAAATGTTGTCACATTTTCAAATGCCCAATACAAACTTATCAACAAATGTGATAAGAGGAAAACCCTAAATACATACAAACAATCATGGAGACATTCTCTACACAACTCCTACTGCATAATATCATTCATCTGTTTCACTACCCCATTACTTCTCTGCAACTAGACATGGCATGATTTGGATCCCTAGAAGTATTTCTGAACCTGCACAGCCTCTAGCCACCACCAAAGAACCAACCCCTGGAAATGAGTATCAAAATCACCTTTATAGCCTTCACAACTCACATCTAAGGATGAAATGGGTGGGAAAACCCCACCAACTATAATTAAAATATTAATTTCAACTACCCATTTCACATTAATGGTGATCCTAAAGGTTGTTGGCACATTTTCAAATGGTGGAAGGAGCAGGGAAGGTAAAATAGTTAGGCCCCGACCAATCGAGCTTCCTCCAAACAATCGGCCTTTGAAAAGGTGAAGAAGGAAGCCTTGATCTCCAAAGTCTGAAAGGAACAAAGGTAAACCATTAGGCTTCAGAGATCAGGCCTTCACCATACATCATTCATTTTGGAAGAGAAAGGAACTGCCTGATCCTGAAACACTTAGAAAAAAATTAATCTTTGATGATTGGACCTTCTGCATTCCATCTTTGAAAAGAAAAGAGGAAGAGAAAACCCCAGTCACCAATGCCTGCAACACTTAGAATAAATGAAGCTTCATCAAACTTTGGTGATCAGGGCCTCATCCCACTACATACTCAAAAGAAGAAATAAGACCTCCACCTCATCCTTTGACGTCTGCAACACTTAGACACTCTTTGAAACCTTGTTGGACTTCAGCGATTGGGCCTTCTATTAACAACTTGCAAAAAAGGAATGAAGAAAAGAAACCTCCCACTTGCCGCTGCCCAAAAGATGTAGAAGAATTTGAGCCTCGTCAAACTTCAGTCATCGCACTCACACCCTTCTGCCTGCTTAGAAGAAAATGAAAGGCTGCCACCCAACCTCTGACACCTGAAACACTTAGGTGATTTTTACAAATTACCAAGGGGGTATTCAGAGCCAAAGGAGTGGCACCACGTGGAAGAGAGAACCCTAAAACTTTAAAGCTCCAAAAAAGGCAAAAAATACAAGGGAAAGCCAAGAAATTTTGGACTTAGCCATTTTGTGGGCTTCTTCCTTGCACTTGAAAAAAGGAAAACACTTAGAATTGTTTTGAGGGAACCCATTCAAAATAATCTCATATCAGATATAAATGATGGGTTCAACAACAAAGGCACAAAGTAGGATCTTGGTGGATTTGGTAAGATTTTGCAAGTTTTGGGGTATGGAGAATAGGAGTCCCCACACCCCTTAGCACCTTGGGATATTCACATCCTATCAGTCTTTCATTTTAGTCATTGTTCTTATTTATAGACACACTTAGATTAAGAACACACACTATTTTCCTTCTATCTAGCTATTGGTTCTTGTGGAGATAGAAATACCAAAGCATGGGTTTGACTTAAAGGAAAACCCCCAAAAAACCCAAACATTTTCTCTTGTTTCAACTACAGGTATTTGGGAAGCATTCGATGGCACGAAGGTTTGCTAGTTTCTTCCTTCCTCTTGTTATTTCAATGCTTCACTTGACTTATTTAGTTTAGCTCTATTATATCATTTATATACTACCTGGTATCTTTCTAGCACATTCCCTTTTCTGGTTTTGTAGATCAAGTAAGCTACTGGGTGAATTTTCACATTTCTACAAACTTTTCAATTTTCTAGGTCGTACAGATGACAACGTTGAGTGCATACGTCCGTGTGACACGCTGACATATTGGACAATGGCTTCCTCCTTTTGGCTCTAGGTTCACGCTAAGTGTTGTCATCCTGGACAGTGGCTTCCTCCTAGCTCTATGTTCCTCTCTTCGTCCTCTTTTCTACTTTGTAATTTTTTTATGTAAATTGTTCTCCAGTTCCCTGTAAGTTAGCATTTTCTATTTCAACATATATTGAATGTAATGTAGAATTTAGCAATAACTTAATTTTTATATTATATTTTTGGTGAACCTGCCACTTTAGCATAAAACACCTTCTTTTTCGTTCTATTTTCTTCTAAAAATAAAATATTTTTTCTTTCCTAAAAAAAAGAAATTCAGAGCATTGCTCTTAACCTCATTCCATAGTCCTAAAGGAGAAAAACAGTGACCTCTAACTGAATTATTCTATACCTTTATTAACTTTTTGGACTTCAATTTTTCATAATAAACATGTTCTCTTCTTTTCTAACATCACTTTCTAGATTTTCTCAAAATGTTTGTGAGAGTGATGCTCCATTCCATGCATGTGATGGTGACTTAGCTCTTCCTATGTCACTCTATTCTTTTGATCCCTCTACTAAGATTCCTCCTACTTATGAGGATATTTTAGTGCAAGAGGATGAACTATTGATACTTTTCTTAATATTACTTTACCTTCTCTTCATTTCGATGCTCTCCCTTCTAGAGATGAAGCATTAGTAGATGAAGAGTCTCACCTCACATCGGATTCCCGATAGATAAATGTTGAGCATACTTCTTATGTTTCTTCTCCTACATCATGTATTTCTCAAGAAGATAATAATGTTAATACAATCATTGTTAATCAACTTATCCCACCTATGTATGGTGAAATCTGGAATACTTAGGAACATCAATATAAGAAAGATTAGTTACCAAAATCCATCATAACCTTCAAGAAATCAACAATGGAATAACAAAGATAAGATAAAAGCATAAAATACTAAATATTACCCATTGTGTGTAATTTCTTGGTGTATTTGTGAGCGTGGATTGCTCAAATTCAAAAGCATAACCTTGATAAGCTTGATAGATGGAAGGATGTGTGATTGCTTCAATGAGTGCTCAAAAGCGTTGTGAGATATGGATGTTGAATGCTTGAAATCATGAAGGGTTTGTAAAGAGGTGAAAGGGCGTATTTATAGCCTTCAGAGAAGATCGATTAATGATGGAGGAAATTAGATGAAATCGACGGGGGAGATAAATTTAGGAATCATGAATGAATGTGCACATGACAAGTGTACATGCAAAAAGCTTGTTTAAAGAGTTAACTGCTTTGTTGACTAAAGATATGATTGATTTTCATAAAAATAGAATGCTTTTTATATTTTATGAATTGATTGAGTAAAACAAAGATTTAAAGCCAATTGAACTCAACTTTTGATTTACTTTTTGACATGTAAAGGATAAAATTAAATAATAAATTATTTAATTTGTGTGTGGAAGATTTTCAGAAGAAAAGGATAAATTTAGAAGATGAGAAAATAAATTAGAAATTAGAAATTAAATAAATTTATTTAATGTGTTGTGTATGATTGTAATGCCCACCCTAGTGTTCATCTGATTGTGCATTTGAGATTATTGTAGTGCTTCAGCTTCATTGTTTTCATTTACATAGTATGTTGGATAGATGTGATGCCTTCAGTGTTTATGTTAGACGGTTTATGCATATGTGATTTTATGTCGTTGATTGATTGTCGACTCATGTTTGTGATGTAATGTATGCTCATACCACGTTAGAATTGATTATGTTGCTTCGGCTATTATATTTGGAGCAGGCACACCTGATGGTTTACTTAAGTGTGTAGGTAATTATAGGTGTTAACTAATGTGGGAAATGTGGAGAAGTTTGACATGGGACGCTAAGCCATCTCACCCTTATCCTTGTGTTGTGGAAACCTGTGATGTGTGTTTAGAATCATTTGCATGTGTTTCCTTATTATTCTTGCACTTTATTTTAAAATGGTTTGAAAAGCGTGTTTTCCATGTTTTCAGATTAAATTAATGATTTTAATTTGGAAATTAGTATTTATGCTTTAGCGAAAATGTTTATTACATCATTATATGCTTGTGGAATTAATTTGAGTGATTTCGGTTTAAATTCAAAATTTAATATTTTTCCATAAAAAGGTAGAAATTACATTTAACGAGAAAACTGAATGCCTAATATACCATGTTTGTGCTTTTTGGAATGGGAGTGAGTTAAATGCCAATAACCTGTTTGGAATAGTTGAGTTCATTCGACTAACTATTTCCCTATCTATTTGAGTGAATTATTTGGGTGTTTTCAATGAAAAATGATTATTAATGTGTTATTTTATATGCCTATTTGATTTGCAAAAGAGACATTCAATTATTTAACTGTTGAATTAAATAGTTTAATTGTGCAAATTCCATAATTTTGAATTGATTGATTAAATCACTTACAGGATTATTTTATTACCAAAAAAGGAATAGGGGAAAGGGGCCAGTTACCGCCCACGCCCCAATAATTGCTATGTTTTAATCACTTGACCCCCCAATTAAATTTTTTAAAAGAACCAATACATGTAAAATACCAACCTAATAAATTAACACAAATGCATCAATACATGTTCACAACTTTGTGTGTAGTTTACCATAGAAAAAAACCAACACACATGCTCTTCCACTTGCATTTACAAGGCAACTTGATGCAAATTGGAGAAGTTCCAATTTAACTATACATTTTATTGATTTTATTACAATGCATAATGTTTATAAAAGCCACCCATTTGGACATTAAATAAAGTCAAACTAGTCACATTGACATACTTTGGTGCATAGTTATTGGTACCTAAGCTACCATAAAAACAAAACACTCTGATCCCAAATGGCTGTCAATCACACATTCTCCCATACTTGCTATCACATCCCCCCACTTGTTGCCACATTCTCCCATACTTGCTATCACATCCACTTGCACCAACTACATTTAGAATAAGTACCTATCCATTTACATTAAGCACCTGCACAAACACAAAATGGTGTCAGGCTCCCCAACCAGACATAAATTAAATGAAAAAAAAATCAAACCAATTTAATTACAGAATCATATGAAAAACCGTGAGATTTATAAATCACATCATTGAATACAATAGCTTCTACGCATTTAATCAAATTCAAACTCAACAACCAAATTCAATTCTACAAATCATATCATCGAATACAATAGCTTCTACGGATTTATTCAAATTCAAACTCAACAACCAAATTCAATGCATTCCTTTTTCAAATTTGAATCCATTATAAGATGAACATTATGCAGCGTAGAGAATGTTTTTAACATAAATTTCCTGAAGGAGCAGTGCAAACCCTATCTACTACCAAAAGGAATTTTGCAAACTTCCAGAATTAGGTTTAGGTTGGTACATCACCTTCTTATATTCCTTCCTCGTTATGCTATGTTTATTTTTTGTGTCTTTTACTTCCTCTTTATGCATATGTTTCTCTTCATGTTAAATCTATATTAATGTTTATGCATATGTTTGTTTTCATGTTTATTTTCTTTGTCTTTTACTTCCTCTTTATGCATGTATCATCTATATTAATGTTAAATCTGTTCATATGAAGAAAATATATTAATATGTTCATATGCCATCATTAAATATGTCAATATGAAGTAAATATATCTGTTAATATTAATGTTAAATCTATAACTTGTAACTGTCAGTATGAAATAAATGTATCTGTTAATATTAATCTTAAATCTGTTCATATGCAATTTTTCTATATATGTTAAATATATATATATATATATATATGTGTGTGTGCGTGTGTGTGTGTGTTTTAAATATAAACCAAGGGTTTCCAGATATATATTTATATTTTATAATCCTTCAATATATACTTACTGCACTATACACATCTGTACGGTAAAATTAAACCTATATATTAGAATTGTCAACATACTAATCAAGAGTAATATTAATATAGAGTTTACATTTCTCTATGTGTTTAAAAATATATTAAGGGTTTGAGTATATATATCGCTTCAACCCCTCTATATATTTTTAACCCCATACAAAAATATATTAATATTACTGTTGGTTAATTTAGTGAAACCAAAAATATATAGGTTTATTTTTTAGTGTAGGTATATATACTACACTAAATATATTCTGAAACATTTTCAGCAGCATTAGAAATAGTTTCAGCAGCATTAGGAAACAGTTTGAGTATATATTCTGAAACAGTTTGAGTATATATATATAGCTTCAATGCCTCTAGGTATATATTTTTAACCCCATATAGAAATATATTAATATTACTGTTGGTTAATTTAGTGAATCAAAAAACATATAGGCTTATTTTTTAGTGTAGGTGTATATATTGCATTATATATTCTAAAAACTGCAATATACATATTTTTTAGTATAGGTGTATATACTGCATTATATATTAATTTTTTTCTCAGTTATTATGACTGAAAGCCTAGTGTAGATGTCTACATGGGTTTAAACTTTAGTGTAGATATCTAATTAGGTTCAGTGTACTAAGATTCTCAAAGACCACATTGTCCAAGATAAAGATTTGATTTCTAGAATATATATTCTCACACCCTCCAAAATATGGACTTGACATTTCACTATCTTCTTTGATATTAGGTTTCTTGAAAAATTGATGGTCCTTCCTTACTAAGTCTACTTGCATTAGAAAATGTGTCTTAAGAATTTTTAGATAATCAAATATTCTAAGTACACAAAATCTGATTACACCAGATTTTTCAGATATTCTCACCCAAGAAGATCATCCTATAAACATTGTCCTCAGAGATTTTCTAATAATCTCATGCCAATTGAATTGGATCCTGTGAACAAACTGCCTATCCCTCCTATAAAATCCCTTGGATAGGATGAACTCTCCAAACACACAAAGCAATGGAGGTGGCCAGTGGATGTGGTTGTTAGCAAGAAGATCACAAGACCCAAATCAAGTGGTTGTTCAATGCTGGTTCAGACCAATTGGTCACTGCAAACTAGCAAGTTCTAGGAATGCAACACTTCCAAGGAGGCCATAAATGTGACTACGTGATCTATGAAGAAATCTTCTCCACGGCTGTTCAAATCCTAGGCAACAAAAGTCATAGAAATAATCTAGCCAACAAGTTTGTGAAGGAGGAACAGAAAGACAATGTGACCAGTGCAATCTCTAATTTCGACATGTTTCCAGAAGGTATGATTGGAGGTGTGTTTCAAGTTGAGGCTGTCAAAAAAATAATGTGACAACAACTCTTCAACTATTCCAGGAAGGAATACTTAGAAACAATCTAGAAAAACTTCAATTTTATCTGAGTAATTATGGTGACTTGCTCTCTCCTGCACACATTGAGAGAGCAAGTGAAGTGGCTCAAGGCCTTTGGGTATTGATCCACCAGAAGCCATAGTGAAAGTCTAGGGTGGTCAATCTTCAGCATTGCATTTTTGTATTATTTGACTAGCAGTGTTGTAATATGATAAAAAAACTATATATAAAGGCTTTTATTTTATGCAAATGTTGCTACATACAAACATATATCTATATATAGTATGTATCTCCTATATTAATAGACATGATTTAAAAAATTTCTATTGGAAACATATATCATTTCTACTTGTGATTTTAGTATTGCTTTCATTCCAATCTTTTGGTTTCATACAGTGTTGTCTATGCAATCATTATACAGTCATTTACCTTCATGTTTGTCTCATACAACCCATGAGTTGACTACTGGTATGTAATTTTGTTATTCACGTCCGAATACATATTCAACTACACACTGAATATATATATACTCAAACTGTTTCAGAATATATATATTCAACTACACACCAAAACCCTAATAATTTTAGAGAATGTTCTCGATAGTGCGATCATCCCTACAACATAATATACAACCTATTTTGTCTGAGACAACCCTTGTGTGTGATTATTTCACTGTACAGAATAATATACTGTTATATAATGAGGGTTTTATTTTATACATACAGATGGGTTCGTATATATTTAAGGGTATATATTTTGCAGTGGCATTCTTACCTATTCTATCTAAGACAACCATTTCAGGTTGGCACTTAACACTTCAACATCTATTAATGTCTATATAACAATTGCATATCTATTAACATTTCAGGTTGGCACTTAGCATATAATGGGCAGCTTCATTCAATTGATTAAATCATGTCTGTTAATGTATTGTATACATATATATATCTATAGACATATGTAGATCTATATACATATGTATATATATAGACATATGGAGCGTAGGCAATGGAAACATTTTAGGTCGGTACTTAATATTTCAGCATTTTACATTTATATACATGTCTGTAGGGAATTTTAGTCCAATTTGTTTGCTAAACTTTGCTACATATTTTCTAGTTGTTTTCTACATGGGTATCTTCATTCAATTGATTAAATCATGTCTGTTACTGTACTGAATATATATTGGAACCACAGAATGATGAAACCCTCAAGCATTGATAATGCACGGTCCAAAATGGAACAACACAATGGAACATTATAAAATGGAACACGTTATGTTTGTCGTCCGTGCCACTGCATTCACCTTTTAATGCCATTATGAAATATAGATGCCTCAATCTGTTTTTAGACATTGCACTAAGGATATCATCATTTCTACAAATCACTTCTGGCACTAATTATGTTTGCATTTCTTGTAGGTCTATAGATACTTATGGCTGGAGCTAAAAGGGGAGGAGAACTTGTGGAAGGAGGACAATCAAAGTACCTCGAGGGGTCAAGTTTCCCACTATGGTATCTGGGGAAGAATATACACATACCATAGAACCAGGACAGGCTGTCATGGAATGTATATTTCCCTCTACACATACAGAGGATTTGGAAATGAATATAGATTGTGTTCAAACTACTGCTATGCAAACTAGTTCTTTAAGGTTGAATAGAAGTATATGGATAAACAATGACATCCAGAGTGCTATGGATGGTGTCAAGGATAAGAATATGTCCATCAGAGCAACTGTAAAGAAGTGGGGAATGCCTCCTAGCAGTTTGAGGGCCTGGTTGCTAGGTATCATGAACACCAAACGCAGGGGCCACGGACCATCCTGACTAATGAGAAGGAGGAAGAAATAGTTTAGTGGTGCAAGGACATGGCTGACATAGGCCATGGGCTTGAAATTGCATAGCTAAAATCTATTGTGGTACAGGTCATTCAGTTTAGGCCAAACCCTTTCACAAATGGGATGTCGGGGAGGTCATGGTGGGAAGGATTTAGGAGAAGGCATCCAGATGTAACTATTTGTACTATAGAGGGTGTGGACACCGATAGAGCCATTATGCTAAGGCCAATCATAATGGCTTCATTCTATGGCAATCTGGAAAATCTTTACAAGATACATTAGTATGGGTCTAGCAGAATATGGAACTGTAATGAAACTGGGGTACAAACTGGTAGGAACTACAGAATGTGGGTAATAGAAAAATTAGGATCCCACTGTGTGCCCCACCTCATCTCAAAAAGTAGGGAGTGGATTATTGTTTTGGCATGTGTTAGTGCATCAGACTATAGTATACCTAGTTTTTATCTATTTAAATCCAAAAGGCATATCAAAAACTACATAGCAAACTGTGAGCTGGGTGCATGCATGATAGCTCCAGAACATGTATGGATGACAAAAGAATTGTTTCTAAATTGGCTGCAACATTTTGCTGCATCTATCCCCAGAGGGGTTTCACCAAACAATAGAGCTCTTCTAATATTTGATGGTCATGGTAGCCATGTTTCCTTCAAGACCATAGAGGAAGCGCGACATTTAGGGATTGACCTCATCACCCTCCTAACACATACAAGCCACAAATTGTAGCCACTAGATGTGAGTATTTTTCACCATTCAAAAGCTATTTCAAATAGCAAAGGTCTGCATGGATGGAAAGCCACCCGCAAACTGAAATTGGAAGAGAAGAGTTGGCCACTCTTGCTAGCAAGGCATTCAAACAAGCCTTGACCCCATGCAATATAATTAGTGGGTTTTGAAGGACAAGCATTTGGCCATTGAATAGGTCTGCACTTCAAAATACATGAGGCCAAGTGAGGGCTTCCAAGTATCAAATGAAGGTAGTTAAGAACCTATGGTCACTGCAACAGAGAATCGAGCCTTCACAGTGGATTAGGATCTCGAGATAATTGCAGTTGAAACATTCTTGCAATTTTCACTAGATATACAGATGAACAAGTTGTGGAATTCATTTGCACATACAATAGAAGTGGAAGTGAACAGAATCCAACTGGTTTACAAGAAGAATGCACTAAAACACCTGTTAATCAAACAGTTTCTAATGCTACTAAAATTCTACAACTAGTTCCTAATGCTGCTGAAACTCTTTCTAATGTTGTTGATACAATTTCTAATGTTGTTGATACAGTTCCTAATGCTACTGATACAGTTCCTAATGCTGGTGATACAGTTCCTAATGTTGTTGATACAGTTTCTAATGTTGTTGATATAGTTCCTAATGTTGTTGATACAGTTCCCAATGCTGCTGATACAATTTATAATTTGCATGGTCTTAGTTTTCCAACTCAAGTTACCCAACCAGAATGGTTGGCTGAAGCTGCTAGAAACATGGGGATGGAAACAAATTTCAATCAAGTGGATGTCAGCCTTTCAATGCCTTCACCACTGGATCATGATCCAACTGACATTGTACAATACTTCACTAGTGCATCAAATTGGGATCCACTGAACAAGGACAATGTAGAAGAAGAAGAATGTACAGGTGATGTGGAAGTAGATTATGTGCCATGCACCCAAGATACTTAGTTGTAGCCATAGCCAATTACTCAATTTATCAAGCTCTCGGTTCAAAGGGTGCAGGCAAGGGGTGGTAAGAATAGGATTGGGGTACTACATTTAAGTAGGCAGTCCCAGATCTTAACATTCGATGCATATATGGAAATGCTCAATGAATAGGAGAGAGAGAAAGTTCATCGAGAAGAGTTGCAATTGAGGAAAAGGGAATAGATGAAAAAGAGGAAAGCTAAAAAAGAAGTCATGCTACAAGAGAGAAAAATTTGGAAAAACTATTAAAAAAACATAGAGCGGCGGAGGAAAACGGGAGAAGGAAATTCAGCATGAGTAGACAAAGAATGATTGGGGGATGAAGACAGCAAAAAAGAAAGTGGACCAATCAGTAAATGAGAGATGATTGAGTAACCCAAATTCTCCTCTACTGGTGCAACATCCCATTCTAATGTACATGTTCACCATCTTGAGCCCAGCCTTTGTAGCTCTAAGCAATCTGTAGGCAAGGTCTAGCCCTGTAAGCTCAAATGAGTAGCTTGAAAATTTAGAATCTAATCAGGTTTTGCTTGCCCAGATTGTTGCATCGCTACAGACTATAATTGAGCCACTCGGTTTAACTCAAACTACAAATGAACGTGCTACTACAAAAGTTGAACAACCTACTCCTTTTCCTAGATTTATGGAGAATTGAAGAAGGTTTTATTTTGGATGGAGATACTTGATATTTCTAAAATATTTATGCGTACATCTCATTTTGTCAAAGTATTTTGTAATAACATTTTTTAAGTGTATTGCATGTTATTTCTGAAATATTTATGCGTTGATCTCATGTTTGTATGTTTGTATGACTGTAATTGTTTTGGGAAGAAAACAAGAGTTGAATGGTTATTTCTGAAATATCTATGTGTTGATCTCATGTTTGTATGTTTGTATGACTGTAACTATTTTGGAAAAAAACAAAGACTTGAATGGTTAAATCAACATGGTACTACAAGTTCTCTACATAATTTGCTTGTAGTAGCATGTTGTTTTAGCATTTTTTTCACATAATTATACCTTAATTGAATTGATTCAAGCATCCATGTAAATGTAGTTCAATTTAAGCAACAAGGAAAGTAAATTGATTGAAAGGAACCTAAATTTTAGTAAAGTAAATTGATTGAAAGTAAAGTAAATTAAATTGATTGAAAAAAACCTAAAGTAAAGTAAAGTAAATTGATTGATTCATTGAAAGTAAAGTAAATTAAATTGATTGAAAAGAACCTAAAGTAAAGTAAAGTAAATTGATTTATTGATTGAAAGTAAAGTAAAGGAAATTGATTGAAAAGAACCTAAAACAACTATGAAGAAAAACCTAAAGCCTAGTGGGTCATTGCCCGAGTAAAGTCTTATAAGACTTTACTTGAATTGATTTCTCCTAATCGAAGGTGTTCTAGAAAGCATTGACCATGGTCGTATGCATGCAAACATATAAATGATAATCGGGGCAGTAATGAACATACATCATAACCAAATAAATTAAATTGAACTACAAGTGCATCTATCTAAACACATTTAGTAACAATGTAAATAACTCAAGTAATGGCTATCAAAGCAAAATATCTTAATAGTGGTGGTGTGTTGACAAACACAAATTCATTAAACTACCATCTTATATGCAATTGTGTTGAGAAACACAACAGAAATAAGATTATATAAATAGAAAAAGGTAAATGCATTGTTCCATTTATATTAGATATCACATGTACATGTATATAGATATACAAATAGATGCATATATATATATATATACACACACACATATATATATATATACATACACATACATATATATATATATACATACACATACATATATATATACACACACATATATATATACATATACATATGCAGATATATATGCAGATTATTGTAAACAAATAAGATAAGATTGTAAATATAAATTGCATTCAGGCTTTTTAATTTTAATCTCACACCAAAAGAAAAATGCATTGTTCCTTTACACATTTATTTTATCGTCTTACATTTAAATCCATTAATAATATATGTTTATTAATCTACACATATATTCATTTGTCCATTTAGTTCATTAATAGTTGTTTTATTAATACATTAACACTTGGTAGAAATCAGTACCACACCCAATTAAATCAGAATGATAAAAAATGCATTGTTCAATTTATATTAGATATTGACATACATATACATATATTACATATACACATATGTATATGTATATACAAATATATATGATATACATGTATACACATATATAGATATACATATACATGTATACATATAGATATACATACACATATACATGGATTCATTCAATGATATCGAGGCATTTAAACTTTAAATTCACTAGAAAAGGTAAATGCAATGTGCAATTTATATTACCTATTCACATATGTATACATTTACTTTCACTTAACCGAGGAGATTAAATAGTCACATGCAATTGCAAAAGAAGACTGTATATAATCCAAGTAGGGGCCATCAGAGCAAAATATTCCATGAGTAGTAGTGTGGTAACAAATAAAAATGCATAGTACAATTCGACAACCAATGATGTAAGTAAAGTCTTATAAGACTTTACTTTCAGTGAGTGTTCGCAATGCAAGGTGCTCTACAAACCTCTCACATGCTTGCAATCATAGAAATCATATGTTGGGTAGTAACAAACAAACATCAAATTATCCAAATAAATTCAAGCACTGCATGTAAATCCATCTTAAGACATTCACATAACAGAAAAAAATGTAATAGAATCGATGTGCAATGATACAACTATATATTGCACACATATATAGTTATACATATACATATATGTATACATAATAAAAATATACATGTATCCATATATATGTATGTATCATCTATATCCACTCCTCCACTAAAAAAGTAACACACTTGATCCCTTTTGTAGTTAGGGTAGGTTTAAAATATGTTTATTAACACCCCACCATAAATCAAGTTGGTGGGGCCTTGGAACTTACCCGCCCCTTTCCTAAACCTGGTGACACCTCGTTGATGTGTTTAATTACATCTTTGCAAATTAAACCGACACCTTTTTATTTAGTTCATCCATGGTAAGGTAAATGTGGTGGCACGGATGACAAACATAACGTGTCCCAATTTATATAATTAATGCACACACATAGAAATACATGTATAATATATACATGTATTCATATATTTGTATGCATATATATATTAAATATTATGGCATATGTATCCATTTTCGAGGGTGCATTATAAACGTTTGAGGGTTTCATCATTTTGTAGCAAACAACTCGAAAAAATGTAGCAAAGTTCAGCAAACAAATTGGACTAAAAATCCCTACATACTTTCAATTGGAGATGTATATTATTGTAAAATGCTGAAATGTGAAGTACCAAACTAAAATTTTAACATTGTCTACACTGCATATGTCTATAGATATACATGTGTATATATACATAGATATACAAATATGTACAGATAAATATACATATGTAAAGACAGATATATATATATAAATATATTTAAACAGACATTATTTAATCAATTGAATGAAGTTGTAAAGTTCAGTTCAAACAAATTGGACTAAAATTGAATATAGATGTATGCAATTTTAAAATTCTGAAATGTTAAGTACCAGCCTGAAATGTTAACATTATATACGCTCAATAATGTTCCTCTTATAATGAATCCAAATTTGAAAAAGGAATGCATTGAATTTGGTTGTTGAGTTTGAATGCTGAAATGTTAAGTACCAGCCTAAAATGTTAACATTGTCTAGGCTGCACATCTCTCTCTCTCTCTCTCTCTCTCTCTCTCTCTCTCTCTCTCTCTCTCTATATATATATATATATATATATATATATATATATACATATATATATATATATACATATATATACATATATATATATACATATACATATATATATATACATATACATATACATATATATCTACATATATACATATATATATATACACACATATATACACACACATATATATATATCTATATACATATATATGTATATATATACAGTACATTAACAGACATGATTTAATCCATTGAATGAAGCTGTCCATTATATGTTAAGTACCAACTTGAAATGTTAATAGATATGCAATTGTTATATAGACATTAATAGATGTTGAAATGTTAAGTGCCAACCCGAAATGGTTGTCTTAGATACAATAGGTAACAATACCACTGTAAAATATATACCCTTAAAAATATACGAACCCATTCATATTTAAGAGCTTTTTATATAAACCTGGAATAGATTAATTAAAATGAAACCCTCAATATATTATATTAAAACATAGGAAAATAATTGTAAATATTTAATGTAACAATAATTAAAAAATAGTGTTTGGTCAAAACTGGGAAGAATCTAACTATAAAATTATTACAGAGATAAAGCTGTAGGATTCAAAACATTTGAAGCCTTGATATAATGAAACCCTTAACCGTTGACAATGATATGATGAATCCCTGCAATGATGAAACCCTTAACCGTTAACAATGATATGATGAAACCATGCTATGATGAAACCCTTAACTGTTGACAATGAAACCTCAAAAATATATACCCTTAAAAATATACGAACCCATTTGTATGTATAAGCTTTTTATATAAACCCTTGATAGATTATATAAATGAAACCCTCATTATATTATATCAAAACATAGGAAAATAATTGTAAATATTTAATGTAACAATAATTTAAAAATAGTATTTGGTCAAAACTGGGAAGAATCCAACTGTAAAATTATTATGGAGACAAAGCCGTAGGATTCAAAACATTCGAAACCCTAATAAAATGAAACCCTTAACCATTGACAATGAACCCTCGAAAATATTTACCGTTTAAAATATACGAACCCATTTGTATGTATAAAAAAACCCTCATTATATAACAATATATTCTTCTATACAGTGAAATAATCACAACACAAGGGTTGACTCAGACAAAATAGGCAAAAATCCAAAAGTAAAATGATACCAGTACTCAAATCACGGGTTGTTTGAGACCAAAACGAAGGTAAACAAGTGTATAATGATTAGAACCTTCTCTAAAATGATTAGGTATTCGATGTGTAGTTGAATATGTATTCGGATGTGAATAACAAAATTACATACCAATACTCAAATCACGGGTTGTATGAGACAAACACAAAGGTAAACAATTGTATAATGATTATATAAACAAGACCGTATGAAACCAAAAGCATGGAATGAAGGCAGTACTAGAATCACAAGGAGAAATGATATCTGTTATTACCTACATGGAGAGCGACCTGCATGGAGGGCAACAACCAGCAGACATGGAGAAACCCTCAAGAATCCATTACACCATTGAGAACATTCATTAAAATTATTAGGTTTTCAGTGTGTAGTTGAATATTTATTTAGACCTGAAGGAAAATAAAATGGAACATGTGTTTCCCATCCGCGCCACCACATTCACCTCAGTATGGATGAACGAAATAAAAAGGTGTTGGTTTAATATGCAAAGATGTCATTAAACGCATAAAGGGGTGTCACTAGGTTTAGGAAAGGGGCGGGTAAGTTTCAAGGCCCCACCAACTTGATTTATGGTGGGGTGTTAATAAACATATTTTAAACCTACCCTAACTACAAAAGGGATCAAGTGTGTTACTTTTTTAGTGGAGGGGTGTTTTTTTGGGGGGGGTGATGGCGAGCGGTTACCGGCACATCGTTACGCATGTATGGGGTGACATGTTGAAATGACACTTTTTCAACCCGTGTACACATAACACATCCTACAGTGAAATGTATAAGTGCCCACAAGCTGAAAGAATAGCTTTAATCTCTTCGGTCGCATACGGAGAAACCTAAAAAAATCATTGAAATCTAATATGTCTAGCTATGAGCTTGACGTGCCTGAAGTTAGGGTGGGCGGCTACTGGCCCCTTTCCCCTAGTGTCTTTGGTGGAATAAAAGGAAAAAGACATGTATTTTGCATTATTCTTTTTCTCTCCAAAATTTACTCTCCTTTGTTTGAAACCCTCTTGCTTGAAAAATGGATATCTGATTGCTTGGAAGGGTATTTTGCTTGGAATTGCTTGAAGTTTGGATTGGATTCAAGAGCTTGGTGTTTTCTTGTTGTGTGTGGATTGAATCTAACATTCAACCTCATTCTTTTCCTCAGATTTTGCTTGTATTGGAAGGTAAGTTTCTCCAATCTTCTCATTTAAATTGATTTATTATGTTTCCTTCATGCCACACTATCTAGAATGGTTAAAGATGACTTTGCATGGTTGTAGGAAACTTAGAAAATTTATTTCAATTGGTTATTTATTTATTTCATGTATTTC
Organism: Cunninghamia lanceolata; assembly: GCA_027924645.1. Taxonomy (NCBI): domain Eukaryota; kingdom Viridiplantae; phylum Streptophyta; class Pinopsida; order Cupressales; family Cupressaceae; genus Cunninghamia; species Cunninghamia lanceolata. The sequence goes on along the minus strand of BSBN01000578.1, from coordinate 6,082,234 downwards.
ATATTTTGGAAACATAGAAATACAGACAAAACCCTGGCAATTTTTTTGTGGAACTCCCCAACTCATTTTTATTGCATATATTGGTTGTTGGGCATGTTATCTATGATGGGTATGTTGGGATAAGGTGCCATTAACCTTGTAAATCCCAATATTGTATTTATTCCATTTATTATTTGTAATTTGTAATTACCCATAAGGGATGTATAGGTTTCACCGGCAGGTTTTTACAGAGTTACTTTTACTGCTCCAGGAATCTCGGTAAATAGTAAATGAGATGAGGTGGAAAATATTGGTGCCTATTTTAGGGAAATGTATTTTTGGGTTGTTATGACGCATGTCATAAGTTTGTAAGAGCATCTATGACAACTTACAATTGTCATAAGGTGTAAGAGATTCTATGACAACATATGACAACAATTATTGTCTTGTAAGTTCCTACTCTTGATTCTAGGCACTTGTATTGGGAAGATGCCTATGACAGGTGTAAGGGAATCTGAAAGATGGTTTTGGAGTATCCCAAGATAGAAAAGTTAGATTTTGTCCATCTCCCATGAATTTCTTTGGTGGGTACTCATTTTTTATAAATATGAGACTTGAGAGTGAAGTTTGAAAGAGTAATAGTGAGAGGAAAACTTGCTTGCAGGTAACAGGTTGAGTGAGAGATTTTTTGTACACAGGTGCTGTTGGATTGAAGAATGAAGAGGATATTGGAAGTGGATGTATTGTAATCTTGTTTTGAAGATAATACAACTTGGGCCTTTCTTCTTGGTGGAGTTTTTTCCCACAAGGGTTTCTCCACGTAAACATTGTGTTATATGTTTATTCTTTTGTTCCATTGCTACCTTGTGTTGTGAGATCTTGCATTCTTATGTTGCTGATTTGTGCCTCTTTGTTGCTACTATCTTATGTGATGTTATTTTTGTTATAAGTTCATCTAAGGTGGTTTTATCAAGTATGTTAGAGTGGTTGATTTTACCATCATAAAGAAGTTGAATTGTTTCCTGGTATTTCAAAGATTAAGCAAACTTATTTTCAGATTTGCATACAATTTTTAGAATTTTATTTTGTAGTAGTCAAAGCCTTGTATCTCACCAATTGGTATCATATCTTGGTTATTTGATGATTAACAATTGGATTAGAGATTGTTCGTTTATTCCAACAGGGTAGTTGCCAGATCATCCATAGCTATTAAAAACAAAAGTTAGAAAATTGGTCAAACTTTGGTCAAGGTGCTGAAGAGAGCTCCAATGGAGTTTTTAGGGCCTTATGGTTATTTTGCACTTTTAGAAAACATGAAAATTAAATTTACTATGCATTTGCTTTATGATTTGCTTTGAGGGATGATTTGACTCCATATTATGTGATTTTGCATCTTTTGAGACTATGTCGTGTTTTTGGACATTTTGGTGCATTGAAATCCATGCCAGTTATTTCTCCATTTTTAAAAACCTAAAAATTGTTTTCTATACATTTCCTTTATGATTTCCTTTAAGGGATGAGTTGACTCCTCCATATTATGTGAATTTGCATCTTGTGAGACTCTGTCATGTTTTACGACATTTTGGTGCATTGAAATCCATGCCACTCAATTTTTTAAATCAACGCATTGGATGTTTAGGAAGAGGATTAGGAGTAGGTAAGGAGTGGCCCCTTGAACACATACCACGACACGAAGTTGTCGGTGGGTCCAACATGTAAGGAGTTGTAAAAAGATAAACATTAAACACATGGGTAAAACAAAACTAATAACAAGATCATCTACACCAAACTCCAGTACCTCTAGGTGATAACGCCCTATCTCGCACTAGCAAATCCATGTGATAACGCCCTGTTCTACTGTGATTTAGTTTGGGTGTAAAGAGCATCCATAGGTTGATTACGCCCTAGTTTTCTATAAGGTTGATTACGCCCTCGATTTGGCACTCCTTATCCTAGGCTTTCTAGTTCTCTCTTCCTTATGTTTATCACTACCTGAGTTGGACTCGGTGTGTGTTGTGTACCTTGCATTGTTGTGTTTGCGATGGTTGATTCATGTTTTTAGGTGTTGTTGTGCTTGTTGCAACACCTTGTGTGTACGTGAGTGCAATGCGACATGTAAATATTGCACTTGCAAATGCAAAAAAAATTGTTGGTTCGGTGTTTATTTGGCTAATGCTTTGGGTGAAATCTCGAGGCATTACACTTGGTATCAGAGCTCATGTTGCAGAATTGGGAGCTCTGGGGTGTGTTTTCTACTTGGCTTGTTCAAGAATGTGTGGGGTCCTTGTGTGTTTCTATGCTATGAGTAGCATATGTTTTCTTTTGATATGTCTTCCTTGCATGGTGATTGTGATTCCCTTGAATGGGATACAAATTTTTTTGTTGGCATCTTGAGCGATGTTTGTTTGGTTAAGTAGAAATGATCTTCATCTCGTGCTTTTAACATGATAGGAGTCTTAGGAGACTCGTTGTTTGGTGTGATTGATTGTGTTCTCTTACTTGCCTTGGATTTGGAATCCAGGTGTAGTATAGCATTGTACTACCTCTCTTGTGGCTAGAATTAGTCCCGTAGTTCATGTAATGTGAAATTTTTGAACTTTGATACTTTATTTATTTGACTTTGGTGAATTCACTAAACGTTGTAAGGGCCGACATTGAATTTTTATTCTTGTTATGAATAAGTATAGCCATCAAATTTTTATACTTCTTTCTCCTGTGACCTTTATGGTCATGTTGGATTTATTCTTGAAATTGTGCACATTTTATGCCTTATTATTGGAATAGACTTTTCTTCCACTTTGGTTTTAATTTATGTTCTTAATGATGGCTACTCTTGAATGTCTTAAATTGCTAGTCATGCATCATGTTATGTTTTATATCATGTCTATGATTGGCCTCTGATGGATTGTATAAGGGAGTAGAATGTAGAGAATGTACTAGTTCTTGGTGTGTGTGTGTGTACTAGAACTATGTTAGATTTAATTCCGTGATTTGTTGTTAAATGCAAGTGAATATTGTGTCAAGTGTTGAGGAAGTTCTAAAATGGTTGTGTGTTACTATGGATCACTTGATGTGAGTATCTTGCTGATTGGTGTGTGTGTAGGCTTCCAGGAGTAAGCCTAGACCTAGGGGGAAGGATGTAATGCCCACCCTAGTGTTCATCTGATTGTGCATGTCAGATTATTGTAGTGCTTCAGCTTCATTGTTTTCATTTACGTAGTATGCTGGATGGATGTGATGCCTTCAGTGTTTATGTTAGATGGTTTATGCATATGTGATTTTATGTCGTCGATTGATTGTCGACTCATGTTTGTGATGTAATGTATGCTCGTACCACGTTGGAATTGATTATGTTGCTTTAGCTATTATATTTGGAGCAGGTACGCCTGATGGTTTACTTGAGTGTGTAGGTAATTACAAGTGTTAACTAATGTGGGAAATGTGGAGAAGTTTGACATGGGACACTAAGCCATCTCACCTTTATCCTTGTGTTGTGGAAACCCGTGATGTGTGTTTGGAATCATTTGCATGTGTTTCCTTAGCATTCTTGCACTTTATTTTAAAATGGTTTGAAACGCGTGTTTTCCATGTTTTCAGATTAAATTAATGATTTTAATTTGGAAATTAGTATTTATGCTTTAGCGAAAATGTTTATTGCATCATTATAGGCTTGTGGAATAAATTTGAGTGATTTCGGTATAAATTCAAATTTTAATATTTTTCTATAAAAAGGTAGAAATTACATTTAACAAGAAAATTGAATGCCTAGTATGCCGTGTTTGTGCTTTTCAGAATGGGACTAAGTTAAATGGAAATAACTTGTTTGGAATAGTTGAGTTCATTCGACTAATTATTTCCGTATCTATTTGAGTGAATTATTTGGGTGTTTTCAATGAAAAATGATTTATTAATGTGTTATTTTATATGCCTATTTGATTTGCAAAAGAGACATTCAGTTATTTAATTGTTGAATAAATAGTTTAATTGTGCAAATTCTATAATTTTGAATTGATCGATTAAATCACTTAAAGGATTATTTTATTACCAAAAAATAAATAGTGTCTTTGGTGAAATAAAAGGAAAAAGACATGTATTTTGCATTATTCTTTTTCTCTCCAAAATTTGCTCTCCTTTATTTGAAACCCTCTTGCTTGAAAATGGATATCTGATTGCTTGGAAGCGAGTTTTAGCTGGAATTTCTTGAAGTTTGGATTGGATTCATGAGCTTGGTGTTTGCTTGTTGTGTGTGGATTGAATCTGACATTCAACCTCATTCTGTTCCTCGGATTTTGCTTGTATTGGAAGGTAAGTTTCTCCAATCTTCTCATTTAAATTGATTTATTATGTTTCCTTCATGCCACCCCATCTATAATGGTTAAAGATGGCTTTGCTTAGTTGTAGGAAACTTAGAAAATTTATTCCAATTGGTTATTTATTTATTTCATGTATTTCCTATTTTGGAAACATAGAAATATAGACAAAACCCTGGCAAATTTTTTGTGGAAATCTCCAACTCATTTTTATTGCATATATTGGTTGTTGGGCATGTTATCTAAGATGGGTAGTTGTCAGATCATCCATAGCTATTGAAAAACAAAAGTTAGAAAATTGGTCAAACTTTGGTCAAGGTGCCAAAGAGAGCTCCAATGGAGTTTTTAGGGCCTTATGGTTATTTTGTACTTTTAGAAAACATGAAAACTAAATTCTATGCATTTCCTTTATGATTTGCTTTGAGGGATGAGTTGACTCCTTCATATTGTGTGATTTTGCATCTTTTGAGACTATGTTGTGTTTTGGGACATTTTGGTGCATTGAAATCTATGCCAGTTATTTCTCCATTTTTGAAAACCTAAAAATTGTTTTCTATGCATTGCCTTTATGATTTCTTTTGAGGGATGAGTTGACTCCATATTATGTGATTTTGCATCTTGTGAGACTATGTCATGTTTTGGGACATTTTGGTGCATTGAAATCTGTGCCACACTCAGTTTTTTAAATCGACACATTGGATGTTTAGGAAGAGGATTAGGAGTAGGTAAGGAGTGGCTCCTTGAACACATACCACGACACAAAGTTGTCAGTGGGTCCAATGTGTAAGGAGTTGTAAAAAGATAAACATTAAACACATGGGTAAAACAAAACTAATAACAAGATCATCTACACCAAACTCCAGTACCTCTAGGTGATAACGCCCTATCTTGCACTGGCAACTCTAGGTGATAACACCCTATTCTACTATGATTTAGTTTGGGTGTAAACATCATCCATAGGTTGATTACACCCTAGTTTTCTATAAGGTTGATTACGCCCTCGATTTGACACTCCTTATCCTAAGCTTGCTAGTTCTCTCTTCCTTATGCTTGTCACTCCCTTAGTTGGACTCGGTGTGTGTTGTGTACCTTGCATTATTGTGTTTGTGATGGTTGATTCATGTTTTTAGGTGTTGTTCTTGTTGCAACACCTTGTGTGTACATGAGGGCAATGCGACATGTAAATGTTGCACTTGCAAACACAAAAAAAATTATTGGTTCGATGTTTGTTTGGCTAATGCTTTGGGTGAAAGCTCGAGGCATTACACTTGGTATAAGAGCTCATGTTGCAGCATTGGGAGCTCTAGGGTATGTTTTCTACTTGGCTTGTTCAAGCATGTGTGGGGTCCTTGTGTGTTTCTGTGTTGTGAGTAGCATGTGTTTTCTTTTGATATGTCTTCCTTGCATGGTGATTGTGATTCCCTTGAATGGGATACAAATTTTTTTGTTGGCATCTTGAGTGATGTTTGTTTGGTTGAGTAGAAATCATCACATGCTTCTGACATGATCAGGGTCTTAGGAGACTCATTGTTTGGTGTGATTGAGTGTGCTCTCTTACCTGCCTTGGATTTGGAATCCAGGTGTAGTGTAGCATTGTACTCCCTCTCTTGTGGCTAGAATTAGTCACGTAGTTCATGTAATGTGGAATTTTTTAACTTTGATACTTTATTTATTTGACTTTGGTGAATTCACTAAACGTTGTATGGGCCAGCATTGAATTTTTATTCTTGTTATGAATGCGTATAGCCATCAAAGTTTGATACTTCTTTCTCTTGTGACCTTTATGGTCATGCTAGATTTATTCTTGGAATTGTGCACATTTTATGCCTTATTGTTGGAATCAACTTTTCTTCTACTTTGGTTTTAATTTATGTTCTTAATGGTGGCTACTCTTGAATGTCTTAAATTGTTGGTCATGTATCATGTTATGTTTTCTATCATGTCTATGATGGGCCTTTGATGGATTGTATAAGGGAGTAGAATGCAAAGAATGTACTAGTTCTTGGTGTGTGTGTACTAGAACTATGTTAGATTTAATTCCTTGATTTGTTGTTAAAGGCAAGTGAATATTGTACCAAGTGTTGAGGAAGTTCTAAAATGGTTGTGTGTTACTATGGATCACTTGATGTGAGTATCTTGTTGATTGGTGTGTTTGTAGGCTTCTAAGAGTAAGCCTAGACCTAGGGGGGAAGGATGTAATACCCACCCTAGTGTTCATCTGATTGTGCATGTTAGATTATTGTAGTGCTTCAGCTTCATTGTTTTCATTTACGTAGTATGCTGGATGGATGTGATGCCTTCAGTGTTTATTTTAGATGGTTTATGCATATGTGATATTATGTCATCGATTGATTGTCGACTCATGTTTGTGATGTAATGTATGCTCGTACCACGTTGGAATTGATTATGTTGCTTCGGCTATTATATTTGGAACCGATACACCTGATGGTTTACTTGAGTGTGTAGGTAATTATAGGTGTTAACTAATGTGAGAAATGTGGAGAAGTTTGACATGGGATGCTAAGCCATCTCACCCTTATCCTTGTGTTGTGGAAACTCGTGATGTGTGTTTGAAATCATTTGCATGTGTTTCCTTAGCATTCTTGCACTTTATTTTAAAATGGTTTGAAAAGCGTGTTTTCCATGTTTTCATATTAAATTAATTATTTTAATTTGGAAATTAGTATTTATGCTTTAGCGAAAATGTTTATTGCATCATTATATGCTTGTGGAATAAATTTGAGTGATTTTAGTTTAAATTCAAACTTTAATATTTTTCTGTAAAAAGATAGAAATTACATTTAACGAGAAAATTGAATGCCTATGCCATGTTTGTACTTTTTAGAATGGGATTGAGTTAAATGGCAATAACCTATTTGGAATATTTGAGTTCATTCGACTAACTATTTCCCTATCTATTTGAGTGAATTATTTGGGTGTTTTCAATGAAAAAAGATTTATTAATATGTTATTTTATATGCCTATTTGATTTGCAAAAGGGACATTCAATTATTTAATTGTTGAATTAAATAGTTTAATTGTGCAAATTCTATAATTTTGAATTGATTGATTAAATCAGTTAAAGGATTATTTTATTACCAAAAAAGGAATAGTGTCTTTGGTGGAATAAAAGGAAAAAGACATGTATTTTGCATTATTCTTTTTCTCTCCAAAATCTGCTTTCCTTTGTTTGAAACCCTCTTGCTTGAAAATGGATATTTGATTGCTTGGAATTGCTCGAATTTTGGATTGGATTCAAGAGCTTGGTGTTTGCTTGTTGTGTGTGGATCGAATCTGACATTCAACCTCATTCTTTTCCTCAGATTTTGCTTGTATTGGAAGGTAAGTTTCTCCAATCTTCTCATTTAAATTGATTTATTATGTTTCCTTCATGCCAAACCATCTAGAATGGTTAAAGATGGCTTTGCTTAGTTGTAGGAAACTTAGAAAATTTATTTCAATTGGTTATTTATTTATTTCATGTATTTCCTATTTTGTAAACATAGAAATATAGATAATGTTGCCCTCTCAGTTGTTGTCCTTGATGACAAATACACAAACTCTCAGGTTTGTGATGATGTACATTATAATGGTGGTTGACATGTGGATGTAGTTTATCAGTCAAGGACATTATTTGGATTGCATTCTTTTCTTATATTCTTTGCTGCTACAATGATATTGTTTGTGATGGCAGCACTTTGTTACATCAGTTTCATTATACTTCAGTTTACTTTGGCAGTTGGCATTCATCTTAATTAAATAAGGCACTTGGTTGCAAAATTTATCCATCAAGGTCTTCATTGTTTATCCATCAAGGTCCTCATTGATGTGAAAAGGTTCTTGCCCCATTATTGACTTCACTTGATCACTTTCAAAGGATATACAAATTCAAATGTCATAGTGTCATGTTGATATTAATTGGTTCTCATGCTATGATCATGGATGTTATATTCGAATGTCACATTCACATGGTACTATGATGCATGTTGGTTGAGGCATGCTCTACAGTTGTATTGATTTTAGTGGGTTGTATTTCATTGAAGCACTTTCTATGCTATATTGGTTGTGGCACTTTCTATGCTCTACAAGTGCATCATTGGTTTCATACACTCAGTTGGTATTTGGTTTGTAAAGTTGGCAGAGGTACTTGGTTTGTAGTTGGTTTCGTCTCCATAGACAATCTTTGGTTGACTTAGTATACAAGTACAATAATCTTATGATTGGCATTACAGTGGACTCACACTTGTATCAGTTTCTTTTCAATCTTGTTCCAATTGGTATTATGACTTGAGACAATGTAAGGTTATTGGTTCTATATGATGTTCCATTTATTTTTTAAGCAAATCTAAGGTCTTAATTTAACATGTCATCTTTTGATGTGTTTATTATCACTAAGGGGGAATTACATTAAGTATCATTATTTATTTGATATGGTTTTCAAGACTATTGATAAGCATAATAGCATTGTTAGCATTAAGTGGTAATCTGCCTAGCAGGTGTCGGGGGCATATTTGATAGGTCAAAAGTGGATGTTAATGTTTAATTGTGACCGGCTCTTTTAGGGCAAATGGGAACAGTTGGTAAACAGGGTATACATGGCAAAAAGTTTGATTGCATTTCATTATGTAAAGTCTAAACTTTGAGATATGATGCTCTCAATCTAGGGTTTAATCTTTATGCAAAGTTTTGTTTGATTATGTGTATCATGATGGGATCTTTGTTGATATGACTATGCTTGGATCAAAGGTGAAGCTGGATAGTTATCTTTTGAGCTCATAGGCACAGCAAAACTTTAGTCTTCTCAACAGTTACAGGTGACATCCTTCCTTGTTTTTCTCATGTGGGATTTTTGATTGAATAAAAACGGTTATTCTCTAGTTTTTTAAAAGGTTGAAAAAAGGAATACTATTGTTTGTGAGGGTTTATACCAGTCCTAAACCATATCTAAGGTTTTCATCTTGTTGTTAAACTATGGTTAGCTTATAAAGAAGTTGGGAAACAGAAAGACAACAACAGTTTTTGTAAACCGAATGTAAACCATAAGAGTTTGTAATCACACATACTTTACTTATCATTTTGTTGAAGAACAGTTAGGTTTTGTGAATGGCAACACAGTTTCTAGACTGTGGCAAAGGGTTTGCAAACTTTTGATACACCCATGGTTAGGGTTTGAAGGATTTACTCTACCCTAGGGTTTCTTGCTTGAATGTTGAAAATAGTTTGATAATACTCTGTTTTTGGTATGGTTAGAAGTTGGTAATTATAGTTTTGTTAAGGCTGCATTAAACAGTTTGAACATCATATGATTTCACTATGGTTGAAGATTTATTATTGTAAAAGATTCAAATGTATTGTATAAACTTCTACATGGGTCTATTCGACCACATTCCTTTGATACTAGATAGTTACTTATGCAGTTTTAAAAACTATCTGAGGCAGTTGAAGAGGTTCAGTTACAAACATAAACTGTTTCATGAGAGAAAGAAGGTTTTGTGAAAGTGTATAAAATGACATGTATTGTAAACATTTGTATGGTGTTTGTGATATTGTATCTTACACTATCTTTGAGACAACACCAGTGTGTTGTTGATGCGCACAGTTTTAATAATGTGATTCTTAAGGTCTCCAAATTCAATGAGATAATCAAGAACTGAGTTGTAGTGAAACATAGAAACCCTCTATATTGTATATGTTTCTTTAGTTCTTGAATATGATATAAGGTCATGTCAATGTGACACAAATTGACCTAATGCCAGTGAGGCTGATGTATTGCCAGTGAGGCAGTGAAATGTATAAGCCAGTGAGGTAGTGATATGTATAAGCCAGTGAGGCATTGATGCAAGTCAATGAGACAAGAAGGCCAGTGAGGCATTGTAATAAGTGGTATTTTGTATAAGCCAGTGATTTTTTTATGAGTGGTTTTTCTACCCCATGAGGGTTTTACCCTCCTCAAAACATTGTCTTATGATTCCTTTTGTTGCATGGGTCACTTTGTTTATAATGCTTGTATGTTTTAGTTTCTTATTTCACAGTCTCTTGCATTAGTAAAGATTTATTCTGCAATCACTTTTTGTTTTGAAAAGTCTGAGATAAAATTAAATTCAGTAGTTTCTCTACAACACTGATTCACCCTCCCCCTCTCAGTGTTGTCAAGTACTCCAACAAGTGGTATAAGAGTGTAGGTTCCCTATTAAAGTCTAACCAGCTTGGGTAGGTCCTGATAGCGGAGTACCATGGGAAAGGGTAGAAGAAATAGAGAAAAGAAAGAGGACAAGCAAAAGGTTGTACAACAAACTCTTGTCAAGCCCCGTGATGAGTTATTGCCTAAGTCATCTTTGAAAGTTGACATAAAGTGTGATAAAGAAAATGAATTTGTAGTTGAGATTGATGATCCAGAAGGAGATTTCTTTGTAGATGAAGATGGACAAGAATTTGATTAAAATGAATGTGAAGTTGATATTGAAGGAAAAATTCTATGTGCTCTAGAAATGAACAAGTATCTTGAAAAAGAGAACCATGGATTAAAGGTTCAACTTCAACAAGAGAAGGATTCCAAGACTAAGGTACTCTCTAATCTTGCAAAAGTTTTTGTTGAATTTGAAGAGGCAAGAAAGTTGATTGTAGATTTAAGAAGTCAAGTTGATGAATCTAACAAACAGATTATTAGTCTAAAAACTAAAGTTGTAGAAGCCAAAAGAATAGCTATGACTAAATCTGATCTTGAAGTAAAAAGAATAGAATGTCTGAAGCTAGAGAAAGAAATAGTCTCTTTGAGAAAGGATTTGGAAGAAGGATCTTCAAAATTGCAAAAGAATATTCAATTTGAAAAGAGTAATGATTGCCTGAATGACATGTTGAGCAAGAAAAGGTATTACAGGGATACTATTGGCTTGGGTTATGAGAAAGGAGAATGTTCCAAGACAAGAGATGCTCCTAGGAAGAAGATAGACCTGAAATTTCACTCTACTACATCTGAGGTTGAATCCAAGAAGAAAGCTAAGGTTAACATTATTGATAACAAATCTTCAAGATTTCCACCTATCAGGTATAATTATTCACAATTCCATGGTTATTTCTATGCATGTCATGTTTATGGTCATAGGGCCAGAGATTGTAAAAGAAATAGTTTTGGGTGGACTAAAGAGAAAAGTTTTTATGGATGGTCAAATCAGAACTACAATAATGCTTGTTATGACTGTAATAAAATTGGCCATTTTGCAAGAAACTATTGGATGCATGCAAAGTATGACTCTAGAAGAAACTATTCTCCTCTTGATCAAAAATACAATATTTTGTGTTATATATGTAATAGTTTTGGGCATAAAGCACAATGGTGTAAAGGAAGGATAAAACCAACTGAAGGCTACATGTTCAAGCAAAAGCAAGTGAATGCCTTGGGTAAAGAAAATAAAAATCCTATACTAGTTTGGAGAAGAAAACAAAGTCAAAAACAAGGAAGTCCTAATCTTGTGCATACTGCACAAGAGTTATCCATGAGTGCATAAAGAATAGCATGAATCAAGGGGGAGTTGATTTGTAATGTATCTTTCAAACCCCTTAAACAATCAACTATAGAGGTTGTCATGAGACTGATATGTTTGGTTTTTCTTGATGGCAGAGACTTATAAAGCACTTGACAAAGTTGTATGATTTCCTTTGGAAGCAATGACTTCAGTATGTTCTTCTTGAGATCTTTGAACAATTCAGTCCATAGCTGGAATGGTGTGCAAATGTTGTTTATAGATTGGTGTGTTGAGGGATAGCATTGATTTACAAGGGCCTTTATGCTTCTTCAAGATGTTCAGAGTCATTATAGTTGTCTTGCTCATGATTGATCAGAATGTTGATATTGAGAGGCACAAGTATTTGGTCACTTCATGTTAAGTTACTTCACTGGCAATATCTTTCTCTTAATAGTGATGTATTTGTTATTATTTGTGCTAGGTATAGTGCTTATCATAAGGCTGGATTTCTTGTCATTTTGGTATAATGATTATCTTGGAGGAACAAAGAATTCATGACAGTTAACAAGGGTACACATGTGGACAATGATATGATTAGGACATCATTTCATACTCTATCAGTATGATTATAATCTTGTACTTCTTTTAGTTATCTTCCCTTGGTGATAGTAATCTTGCTTTCATGAGTTGAATTCATATGCATGTAGACTTTGATGGTAGACCTCAGGGGGAGCAGTGTTTTTTCTTTGCTCATGTAGTGATACTTCTTTGGTGGTATACAGTGCTTAGTGGTGTGATATAGTAATTCTGATTTAATACTTTTAGTTGATTAAGTTTGATGCCTTCATTTCTTGCAGTGGTACAGTAGTGTTGTTTTTTATTCTCTTCAAGAAAGTTGTGTATGGTAATACCTTGATGTTTACAGTGATCTCAGATATTTGTGTCAAGATAGTTAAATGACTTGAACAGGACAGTAAAGTGCTTATAGGTTCTTGAATGTTTCATCCTTGTTATTGATATTTTTATTTGTTTCTCACATATTGTCTTAAAGATAAGTCATTGACAATGTTTTTGGAATGGATTTGACAATAGTTTGTAGCTCATGAAATTATTTAATGATCATATGACACATGTCTTAGATAGGGGTGCTTGGATAGTGGCAGACCATTCCTTGTTCACATTGCAAGGAGTTGCAATGATCTTGAATATTACCTTGTCCAAATTTGAGGAATACAGTCTTAAGAGACAACAAGGGATTCATTGGCAGAAGATAAGGAGTCTTGCAAGTTGGTATGTTCTTTAAGCCTTGTAAGATGAAACAATGTGTTAAAAGATAATATTAAAACCATGAAATCCTTGTAAAGATTGTCAAAACTAAACTTTGCATAACAGTGAAGGAAAATGTGTGAGACAGTGTATGTTCTTCTTCAAGTGTAGTATGACATCTGTGAAAAGATTGTGTTTATCAATGCTCTTCTATGTTCTTTGGGACAATCAGTGTTTTGGTTCTTTTAGTATTGATGTCAAATGGAAAATGGAATATTGTATGATGTCCTTGTGGTGAGCAGTTGTTTATGAGGACATTGTGATTTACAGTGTGTTGCTTCTAAGTCCATTGCTCTTTGTGTTCAAAGTTGGAGCTTTACATGAGTTTTTTATGTACTTGAAAGGATGTGATGTTGTGTGCTTCAATGATGAATGTACAAATGATAGTTTTTCTTAGATCGGATAACAGGTTGACAGCGGACTATTTGATTGACTGAATAGCAGATCTTATAGTTTGAGACATCAAAATTCCAAGAGATGATGTTGACAGTATAGGCTTGGAAAAGGTGTAAACATAGTCTTGACCTTGTTTGAAGATCATTCTCTTTCTTGAACAATGAACTATTCACTTTCTTGGTAGTAATTTGGCTCATATTGCTTTGGTTTAGTGATTCTGAGATGACAAGTTTTTGGTACAAGTTTCAGTGATTGGTTTCTATCTTTGATATTTGGTAGTATTGTGCTTGATATAATGTTGCTTTTCAGACTTTAGTGATTTATTCAGTTGTTGCCCTTGATAGTACTTTATCTCTCTTGTTGTGATACATGTTCTTTATTTGGTACTAACAGTACAGTATGTTTCAGGACATTCTGGTTACCTTGTGCAACATTGGCCAGTGATGGTATGCTTTATATTTTATGTTTATCATTTCTTTCTGCAGCATGCTAGATTATGGTTCCTAATCTATCTTTGAGGCAATTGCACAATTCTTCCTCCCTTTGTCTTTGATGCAAAAAGGGGGAGAGAGAGTTGTGTTTTGCCATCAAGGACAAAGGGGGAGTTTGTTGCTTTATCAGTTGTTGTCCTTGATGACAAATACACAAACTCTCATGTTTGTGATGATATGCATTACAGTGGTGGTTGACATGTGGATGTAGTTTATCAGTCAGTGACATTATTTGGATTGAATTCTTTTCTTATATTCTTTGCTACTACAGTGATATTATTTGTGATGGCGGCACTTTGTTACATCAGTTTCATTATACTTCAGTTTGCTTTGGCAGTTGGCATTCACTTAATTAAATAAGGCACTTGGTTGCAAACTTTATCCATCAAGGTCTTCATTGTTTATCCATCAAGGTCTTCATTGACGTTAAAAGGTTCTTGCCCCATTATTGACTTCACTTGATCACTTTCAAAGGATATACAAATTCAAATGTCATTGTGTCATGTTGATATTAATTGATTCTCATGCTATAATCCTTGATGTTATATTCTGATGTCACATTCACATGGTACTATGATGCATGTTGGCTGAGGCATACTCTACAGTTGTATTGATTTTAGTGGGTTGTATTTCATTGTAGCACTTTCTATGCCATATTGGTTGTGGCACTTTCTATGCTCTACAGGTGCATCATTGGTTTCATACACTCAATTGGTATTTAGTTTGTAAAGTTGGTAGAGGTACTTAGTTTGTAGTTGGTTTCATCTCCATAGATAATCTTTGGGTGACTTGGTATACAAGTGCGGTGATCTTATGATTGGCATTACAGTGGACTCACACTTGTATCGGTTTCTTTTCAATCTTGTTCCAATTGGTATTATGACTTAAGACAATGCAAGGTTATTGGTTCTATATGATGTTTCATTTATTTTTTAAGCAAAGCCAAGGTCTTCATTTAACATGACAGCTTTTGATGTGTTTATTATCACTAAGGGGGAATTACATTATGTATCATTATTTATTTGATATGGTTTTCAAGACTATTGATAAGCATAATAGCATTGTCGGCATTAAATGGTAATCTGCCTAGTAGGTGTCGAGGGCATATTTGACAGTTCAAAAGTGGATGTTAATGTTTAATTCTGACTGGCTCTTTTAGGGCAAATGGGAGCAGTTGGTAAAAAGGGTATACATGGCAAAAAGTTTGATTGCATTTTCATTATGCAAAGTCAAAACTTCAAGATATGATGCTCTCAATCTAGGGTTTAATCTTTATGCAAAGTTTTGTTTGATTCTGTGTATCATGATGGGATCTTTGTTGATATAACTATGCTCGGATCAAAGGTGAAGCTGGACAGTTATCTTTTGAGCTCATAGGTATAGCAAAACTTTAGTCTTCTCGACAGTTATAGGTGACATCCTTCCTTGTTTTTCTCATGTGGGATTTTTGATGGAATAAAAATGGTTATTCTCTAGTTTTTGAAAAGGTTGAAAAAAGGAATACTACTGTTTGTGAGGGTTTATACCAGTCCTGAACCATATCTGAGGTTTTCATCTTGTTGTTAAACTATGGTTAGCTTATAAAGCAGTTGGGAAATAGAAAGATAGCAACATGTTTGTAAACTGAATTTAAACCATAAGATTTTGTAATCACACATACTTTACTTATCATTTTGTTGAAGAACAGTTAGGTTTTGTGAATGGCAACACAGTTTCTAAACTGTGGCAAAGGGTTTGCAAACTTTTGATACACCCATGGTTAGGGTTTGAAGGATTTACTCTACCCTAGGGTTTCTTGCTTGAATGTTGAAAACAGTTTGATAATACTTTGTTTTTGGTATGGTTAGAAGTTGGTAATTACAGTTTTGTTAAGGCTACATTAAACAGTTTGAACATTATATGATTTCACTATGGTTGAAGATTTATTATTGTAAAAGATTCAAATGTATTGTATAAACTTCTACATGGGTCTATTCGACCACGTTCCTTTGATAGTTACTTATGCAGTTAAAAACTATCTGAGGCAGTTGAAGAGGTTTAGTTACAGACACAAACTGTTTCATGAGAGAAAGAAGGTTTTGTGAAAGTGTATAAAATGACATCTATTGTAAACATCTATATGGTATTGGTAATATTGTACCTTACGCTATCTTTGAGACAACACTAGTGTGTTGTTGATGTGCATAGTTTTAGTAATGTGATTCTTGAGGTCTCCAAATTCAATGAGACAATCAAGAACTGAGCTGTAGTGAAACAGAGAAACCCTCTGTATTGTATATCTTTCTTTACTTCTTGAAGATGATATAAGGTCATGTCAATGAGACACAGATTGACCTAATGCCAGTGAGGCTGATGTATTGCCAGTGAGGCAATGAAATGTATAAGCCAGTGAGGCAGTGATATGTATAAGCCAATGAGGCATTGATGCAAGTCAGTGAGACAAGAAGGCCAGTGAGGCATTGTAATAAGTGGTATTCTATATAATCTAGTGAGGTGTTTATGAGTGGTTTTTCTACCCCATGAGGGTTTTCCACTCCTCAAAATAGTGTCTTATGATTCCCTTGTTGCATGGGTCACTTTGTTTATAATGCTTGTATGTTTCAATTTCTTATTTCACAGTCTCTTGCATTAGTAAAGATTTATTCTGTAATCACTTTTTGTTTTGAAAAGTCTGAAATAAAATTAAATTCAGTAGTTTCTCTACAACACTGATTCACCCCCGGCCCCCCCCCTAAGTGTTGTCAAGTACTCCAACAGATAAAACCCT
The DNA here is from genome assembly GCA_027924645.1 of Cunninghamia lanceolata. NCBI lineage: Eukaryota > Viridiplantae > Streptophyta > Pinopsida > Cupressales > Cupressaceae > Cunninghamia > Cunninghamia lanceolata. The sequence continues at coordinate 6,065,502 of BSBN01000578.1, read as the reverse complement.
GGCAAATTTTCTATGGAAATCCCCAACTCATTTTTATTGCATATATTGGTTGTTGGGCATGTTATCTATGATGGGTAGTTGTCAAATCATCCATAGCTATTGAAAAATAAAAGTTAGAAAATTGGTCAAACTTGGTCAAGGTGCCAAAGAGAGCTCCAATCGAGTTTTTAGGGCCTTATGGTTATTTTGCACTTTTAGAAAACATGAAAACTAAATTCTATGCATTTCCTTTATGATTTTCTTTGAGGGATGAGTTGACTCCTTCATATTATGTGATTTTGTATCTTTTGAGACTATGTCGTGTTTTGGGACATTTTGGTGCATTGAAATCCGTGCCAATTATTTCTTCATTTTTGAAAACCTGAAATTTGTTTTCTATGCATTTCCTTTATGATTTCCTTTGAGGGATGAGTTGACTCCTTCATATTATGTGATTTTGCATCTTGTGAGACTATGTCATGTTTTTGGACATTTTGGTGCATTGAAATTTGTGCCACGCTCGGTTGTTTAAATCGGTGCGTTGGATGTTTAGGAAGAGGATTAGGGGTAGGTAAGGAGTGGCTCCTTGAACGCATACCACAACACAAAGTTGTCGGTGGGTCCAATGTGTAAGGAGTTGTAAAAAGATAAACATTAAACACGTGGGTATAACAAAACTAATAACAAGATCATCTACACCAAACTCTAGTACCTCCAGGTGATAATGTCATATTCTACTATGATTTAGTTTGGGTGTAAAGAGCATCCATAGGTTGATTACGCCCTAGTTTTCTATGAGGTTTATTACGCCCTTGATTTGACACTCCTTATCCTAGGCTTGCTAGTTCTCTCTTCCTTATACTTGTCACTGCTTGAGTTGGACTCGATGTGTGTTGTGTACCTTGCATTGTTGTGTTTGCGATGGTTGATTCATTTTTTTAGGTGTTGTTGTGCTTGTTGCAACACCTTGTGTGTGCATGAGTGCAATGGGACATGTAAATGTTGCACTTGAAAACACAAAAAAAATTGTCAGTTCGGTGTTCATTTGGCTAATGCTTTGGGTGAAAGCTTGAGGCATTACAATGATGGACAAAAATAGGAAATAAATAAAATATTTTATTTTATTTATTTGCATGGAAGATATTTAAAAGAAAAAGATAAATTTAGAAGATGAGAAGATAAATTAAAAATTAAATAAATAAATTTATTTAATTTGTGGTGCATGATGGAATAAAAATAGGAAATAAATAAAATGTTTGATTTTATTTATTTGGATGGAAGATATTTAGAAGAAAAAGATAAATTTAGAAGATGAGAGGATAAATTAGAAATTAAAAAAAAAAATTATTTAACTTGTTGTGGATGATGGAATAAAAATAGGAAATAAATAAAATATTTGATTTTATTTATTTAGGAGATAAGAAAAGTCAACTTAAATAAAATAGAATAATTTATTTAATTTTGGAAGAATAATTAGCCAATTAAATAATTGAAATTATTTAATTATTTGTGGATAAGAGGAATAAGATGGTGAATTAATTAAATAATTAAAATCATTTAATTAATGTGAAATTGAGGATTGAAATGGACAATTTAATTAAATAATTAAAATTATTTAATTAAAGTGGATTAGAAGAATAAAATTGATAAGATGTTCAATTTAATCAAATAATTAAAAATTATTAATTAATGTTGAAAGGGGAATTAAATTGATGACGCGATAGATTTAATTTAAATAATTAGGAATTATTTAATTAATGTTGAATTAGAAGAATTAAATTGATGACATGCTAGATTTAATTAAATAATTAGGAATTAATTAATTAATGTTGAATTAGAAGAATTGGTGAGGAAAATGGTGTGAATAGTGATACGGGAATGCATTAGTCATTTTTAGGTGTCTACATTTTGCCCCTCTTTGAGATGGTGTTGCGAAGTAACAACATTTAAAAGAAGTTTAAAATATAGTGTTTGATTTGATAAAAAAAGATTGATTTATAAGATCATGGTTGGAAGAAAATGATTGGATTGGAAATGGTGATGCCCTAGTCACTCAAAGCGAGGGTGACAAGGAAAGATAATGGTAATTTAATGAATAAGATGAATGATGATGATGATGATGATGATGGTGCCCCTTGAGAGGACAAGTAGGTTCAAAGAACATGGGTGTGCTCTCGAAATGAAAGGAGAGAAAATTATTAGTAGGTAGAGAGACGTGGATGAAGATGAAAGGTTGGATAAAAGATGGAAGATAGATGGAAAAATACCAGAAGAATTGATCAAATTGTGAAGCTATAAATATTTATTAGGATATATGGGTGGATAAAGAGATTTTTCTTTGGTTATGCTTTATAAAATGTAAAGAGCAATCCTTATTTTGATATAGCATATGAATATTATGCACCAAGGTATATAAGACCAAGGTGACGATGTATCCAATGCATAGGAAGTTGACTCTACAAACAAACGTTTTGAACTTATTAATACCAGACAAAATAGAACCTTGTTGGATATGTGAATGGAAAATAGTCTTAGCATAGAATGATCCTAATACACAGGGTTTTTTAGGACCTTAGTTGTAAAGGAGATTGATATGCAAGATGCTAATTCTAACACAAAAAAGATAAATATTATCCTTAGTAGGATAATAAGAACATCCCACAAACACAACATACGAAAGCAATAACCATGCCCCAATCCATATTGTATCACAACATACCAAGATATAGAAAGATCAAGGTAGTCGTGATTAGGTATCAAAAAGGAACAAAAGATAAACCAAAAATAAATCGACCAACTAACAAAACAAATACATAGTCATCATATCTCTTGCTAAAGAGGGTGATCATGGTAGATTGGGCCTTATTGTAGGAATGATATATCAGTTAAAGGCTTTGAATTAGGATAGATGGATTTAGTAGATGTGGCAAGGGGTATGCAGACAAGTGTATTGCTTTAGAAGTAGTCTTTTGCTTCTAATTTGATAAGTACTTGATTTTTCAAAGGATACATAGTTCATTTTCTACTTGAGTTGTCAAGTCGGGTTGGTAGGTGAGTATGATGGATTATGGTAGATGTATGAAGTGAAATTTTGGATTTACTATGGATTGTGATGGATGGAAAATATTTATAGAAAATGAGCGAATGAAAACAACAATTCCTTCGAAACAAAACAAGGATCCATTCCTAGACCTAGGTTAAGGAAATGTGCTCCCCAGTCAGGTACATGATTTATTATGGAGAATGACGGATGGGTGGACTGACTATGAATGATGATACTAATGGATAACAACTGACACTGACAATTTCCAAGCGATGATAGATGGGTATGTGGAAATGCAAAGGTCAATAACTTTATTATGGATGGATGGGGTTTTATTATGGAATGGGATGGAGTAGTATGGATTAAAGACTTAGTAGATGGTGGATACTGATACTTACACATAGCGCCTATTTGCCAGGTTTTCACTATGGTACTTATCCAAGGTGCCTATTTACCAAGTTTTCACCAGAGGATGAATTATTTTATTTTTCTATTTTTCTTTTTTTTTTATTTTTTGTTTTTTACTAGGGATACTCTAAGGACCAAGCATAGAATTTCTTAAGATGAACCCTATTGATGGGTTCATCTAAAAGAATTCCTTCAGGTGTTGATAATGTATAAGGTCCCGATCCATAAACTGTTGTAACAACAAAGGGTCCCAACCAATTAGGCTTAACCTTTCCCTTTTTGTCTCGATCCTATTGGTTTCTCTGATTTTCTTTAAGAACAAGATCACCTACTTGAAACCATCTTTCCTTGATTTTAATATTATAACTGCAACGAAGGAGGTTTTGATAGACTTGAAGGTGATTTAATGTTGTGAGACATCTCTCGTCCAGTAACTCTAGCTCATGAGATCTAGCAATTATATACTCTTCTCCACCAATGAGATGCTACATGGAAACTCTAAGTGCAGGGATCTCGATCTCAATAGGTAAAATGACTTTGGTGCCTGTGATCTATGATCTCAAAATGGAAGTAGAAAACATAAAATAAGTGCATAAACAAGCATTATACCTTTCACAATGAGTCACAAATCCTTGATAGGGTGGAAGGAGTTGCACCCAACACTCCTTAGATTTACCCAAATGGATGTAGAATGTGGATTTCTCTTTGAGATTCAACACAATAGGATGAGGGGTTTGGATTTAGATGGAGATTGAGATGGGGATGAGGAATGATTTTGGCATTATGATGGTATGATGAGAAAATTTGAGAGAAATTTGGGCATGATAAGGATGCAAGAAGAAGTTCATTTTTTAAATGGCTTGGGTGAGGGTTTCATTTATAGATTTTTGAAAAGAGGATGGAGGGTGAGGATCAAAAGTTGAGATCAAGGGCTAGAAATGATTAAGAGTTAGGGTTAGGATTGAAGTCATAGCCTTGTGACAAGTGTCACAAGAGGAGTGGATCAGAGAGATCAAGGGTTGAGATTTGGTCAATAGTTTTGGAGGGCTCTCATTATTTGTGAATTTTAAATTCACATGGGGAAAGGTGTGGAGGATAAAAATGAATTAAAAATTCATTTTTGGGAAGAGTGGATATGACAAGTGAATTAAAAATTCAAGTCATGGGGGAGTGTGAATTAAAAATTTACTTTTATGTGGAGATGTGAAGGTTGAAGGACACATGTACAGTTACATGTGTAAGAGGGTGATAAATGATGTGTAAGGAAGATTTGACCCTTTGAATAAAAAATTGATTTTTATTCAAAGGTGTGTGGGAGGATGGGCTAAGCAAGGTTAATTAAGTGTTTAGCTTAATTAATTTAGGTCTAGGGGGTAGGTAGGCTTAGGGTAGCTAATTAATTAATTGCTATTTAGTCAACTAGGCTAGGTTTAGGTTGATTAGTAGGGTAGATTAATTAGATAAGCATGATTTATCTAATTAATGAGGATTAGGGAAATGGGGAAATTAACTAAATAAATATTGGGTATATTTACTTAATCAATGAGGATAGTGTTATAAGGTAAAGTGATAAATTAAGTGAATTAATTGATCACAATGGATGGATAATGGCTAAGGTAATAAAAATGAATTTATTTAATTAATAGGAGGGATAATTGTTGGTGTAGAGATACGAGAAATTGGTTTTGTGAAGCAAGTCAATTTTAGGTGTCTACAATGCCATAGACTAAAGCATATGGAGTAGCACCAGTTGGGGTTTAGATACTAGTGTGGTATGCCCATAAGGCAGGATTGAGCTACAAATGCCAATCACAACCAACTTCATTGACTCTTTTCTTTAAAATTTTTAATATGGTTTTATTGGAAGCCTCAGCTTGGCCGTTACTTTGTGGATAGTAAGGGGTGGAGAAGTAATGTTGAATATGGAACTAAGTGTACAAGGCACAAAAATCTTGGTTCTTAAAAGGTCTTCCATTATCAATTACAATAGCAAGTGGAATACCATACCGGCAAATGATGTAATGCAAGATGAACTTAGTTATTTGTTTACCTTCCATTATCAATTACAATAGCAAGTGGAATACCATACCGGCAAATGATGTAATGCAAGATGAACTTAGCTATTTGTTTACCCATAATGTATGTCATAGGGTTGGCTTCTACCCACACCATGAAATACTCAGTGGCAATGATGATGAACTTATGGCCATTAGAGGATAATGGATGGATTTTACCTACGAGATCAAGTCCCCACTATGAAAATGTCCATGGAGTAGTAACAGGTTGCAACTGATGTGTTGGTGCATGAATCAAGTCTCTGTGCTGCTAACATTGAAGGCACTTTTTAGCAAATTGATAAGCATCTTGTTCCATGGTAGGCCAATAGTATCATGTACGAAGTAACTTCTTAGCAAGGTTAGGACCAGTGGAATGTGATCCACAAACACCTTCATGAACTTCTCATAAAGCAATGTTAGCCTCTTCCAAGTTGAGACATCTAAGTAGGATAACATCAAGATTCCTTCAGTATAATGTGTCACAAAGCATAGTAAATTGGGAAGCACATCGAATAAAGGTTTTCTTCTAGGTATTAGTTAGGATCGATGGAAGGGTGTTATCATGAAGGTAATCGTAGATGTCTTGGTACTAGGTAGAATTGGGACCAACAATTTCATAGATCAATGCAGTAGGTGGAATATCGACAGCTGGTATCAAGAGTTGTTCGACCAAGAATTCACAACGTTGAGTATTGGTTGGCATATCCAAGAGGGATCCAATTGTTGCCATAGCATCAATAGCCTTTTTAAATCTAGGAATCTGTTCAAAGGAGATTTTGGAAAAGTATTCCTTGAAGTCATCGACCATCCTTTTGTAAGGCAACAATTTGTTATCTTTGGTTTGGTATTCATCTGTGACCTATCGAATGACTACTTAGGAATTTCCATAGACCTATAACTATTTTATATTCCACTGAACTGCCATGTGGAGTCATGTAATTAAATCTTCATATTCGGTAATATTGTTGGTCCATGGAAAAGCTAGCTGATATGACTTAGGAATACAGTCGCCGTGTGGTGTGATGAAGAGAATTCCTACTCTGGAACCATGCTGGGTATATGAACTGTCAAAGCATAGCTACCATACAACTAATGGATAGAGATTGAATATCCCTTCTGTTAGTGCCTGAATTGACTGGTAGTTTTTTGAGCAATTTTCATTCAGGCACTCTCCCTAAGTATCCAAAAAATGCTCCAAGTGTTGGACCTCCTCAGTATTTTTTAGCTGCATCATCATATTTTCTTGAGGAGGAGGTCATCATCATCATGTTTGTTTCGATGAAGGTCAGCATCATCATGTTCTCCGTCGACCGGTTTCTCATCGTCATCATCATATTTCAATATCGGGTGATGTTTGGTTATTATCCTGATGATGCTGATGAGCTACAGTGTGCCCTGATCTGCTTGCGAGGGTGATTTTTCAAAGTATCCGGTGATCTTCCATTTATCACCTTGCCCAAACATGATGATGATGTTGCCCCGTTATTCTGAAGGGGTTATTCTCTAAGTTGTTCGACCTGACTTGTTCTTTCCAAGGGTCGTCATCATCATCATATTTCCAGTTATCACCGTGTTGCTTGCGGGGGTCATCATATTATCTGCATCATGATATCTCGCCGGGGTGATATTTCTATCATCGGGTGATCTTGGTTATGATCATCCTGATGATGTTGTTGAAGAGTTCTGAGTGCGACCCGATATTCACTGGGGTCATCATATTTTGAACGTCAGGATGATCTTAGTCAATATCATCCTGATGATGTTGTATCACTTCTTGTTCGTTGTTTTGTCATCCTGATGATGCTGACGTCATCCTTATATCAGGGTGATATCTTTCTTTCTGCCTATCTGCATCATGATATTTCTGAAGGAGGGGGTGATATTTTCATATCACTCGAGTGTGTTTGTTCCAGCATCATGATGATGCTGATATCAAGGAGATATCCGCCTGCCGGCTTCGTGCGCTATCTAGTGGGGGTGATCTTTTCGAGCATCATCATATTCATCTATCGCCCCGATCTTACAGCGGAGCTACAGTGCAACATGATATTTGCACATCAGGATGATATTTCCAAATATCCGGTTGTCTTCCGAATATCATCCTGATGTTGATATGATGATGACGTCATCGAGGTCCGGGGGGGTCATATTTCTAACACAGATCATCTTGAGGAGATCTCCCGATATTTGCAAACATGATGATGACGTCATCCGGATATGAGGAGGTGCGCAGTAGGCAGATGTGCTGATGACGTCAGCAGGATATGATGATGACGTCATCAGGATGTTCATCGGCCAGACTTTTGGTATAGGCTCAGCAGGAGGATGTTTCTCCGATGGATCAGGTTGTGCCGATGAAGGCGATTATCATGCAGTTGTATTGCGATATGATGATGACGTCAGGGTGATATTTCGGGCAACAGGATATCATGCTGCTGGAGGATGATGATGATGAAGTTTTATACTAGTGTCGTCAGGAGCAAAAGCACCGACATGATATATGCTCATGACCTAGTATATAAAGTGTTAAGGAGGTTGCTGCGGGGTGCATGTGGGATATTGATATCCTGCATTTTCAAATATCATGATGATGAATCTCGGCGGGAAGTGGTTGCGATTAACTGTCTGATGTTCTTCCCAAGGCCACGGGTTGGTGCGCCATTAATGGCGATTGTTGCAGAGGTATGGGCGATGGCGTGGGCTGATCTAGTACCCGGTTGAAGATCTGGATCCCTAGGCGGTGGCGCAGGGCTCGAGAAATCTTCCTGTCTCCTCCCCTACCTGCTGCATTAATGTTTGAGCGCCATTTTTATGATACTGTATATCTGGCGGGATTTTTGGTCAACCTGGTAGTTAATGCTGAATACACCCTCCTGCTATATAATGCAGACGGTGTTATTCATTCAAGGTTGTTGAAAGTTGTGGATCTTTGGCTCTGTAATCCAAAACCAGCTGATCTGGTTGCTCTGTACAGTCTAACTTGTGAGTTTATGTATCTCCTGTTGTACGACTTGGCATGAATCCACTGATTTCATGGTTGATCTTATATGAGTAATGCTATCTTAGCATGTGTTGTGTTAATTCTGTCTCCAGTATTGCATGTATTCTTCTTCTGGATCTGGATATCTGTGTAATGTTTAGATTCTAGAGCATAGAATTCCTATGTTGAATGTCTGATCTTTTAACTTCTGCTCAAGGGGCAGATTAAACTGTTTTCAAGTTAAACATTGGGAAGGGTATACTGCAGTAGGGATGCCATAAGTAGAGATAACTTAACACTCTTCATTGGGAGATATCTGTAAGGCAGATATCATGTGTATCCCCCTGAAATCCAGTTTTAGCTATTCATGCTGATCATTCACAGGTGTATGTCTACCGACTCCAAGCCCTGGATAGGCACCAGTCATGCTGTGTTCTTGTGTTATACACCATGTCCAGCTTTGCATCCAAATTCATATCAAAACATTTCATACTTCCACCTGTTAGTTGTAGGAGTAGGATTAGGAACCCCCTGCATGCTCTCATACCCAACCAGACATCATGTCCAAGAATGTTGCCAGCCTTGTGATCTATCATGCAGATCTTGGTCCATACATGAGAGTATTCTGCCTGTTGTTGTCAAGTTAGATCCTTCTATCTTTGAGCTAGTCAAGGTTACATCTTGAGTTATAGAGATACCCCCCTTGGTGTGGCAGAACCAGAAGTGAAGGGGAGGAGCTCACGCAACCTCCTGTATTCAGTTGGCTGAATCTGCCTGTGCATTAGAAGTGGCAAATCCTAATGCTGATTCAGAAAAAACACCAACACCTTCATCTAGAAAATTAGAAAGCATAGGGTGTGTATCTGTAACAGGAGCCTCTGCTAGTTGATCAGCGATTACTTGTCCTTTTATTGCTTTACAATCAACATATTCAATATCAAATTCACTAAGAATCATGACCTATTTTTCTAATCTTCCTATGAGAGCTGCCTTAGATAGAAGATACTTCAAGGGATCTATCTTGGAAATGAGCTTAGTTCGTTGATTTAGCATGTAGTGTCAAAACTTTTGGGAAGAAAACACCACAACTAGACAAGCCCGCTCCATAGTTGTATAGTTAAGCCTATAACCTTACAAGGTGTGATTGATGTAATAAATAGCTTGTTCTTTACTCGAATCATCATGTTGTGCTAAGAGAACACCCAATGTAGCTAATGTGGTAGAGATGTATAACAATAATGGTCTCCCTGACACTAGTGGCACCAATATTGGAGGAGTACCAAGATATTCTTTTAGTTGATCAAATGTCTGCTGACACTTACTATCCCATATGAATGCTACATCTTTATGGAGTAAGTGTAAAAAAGGTTGACATTTGTCGACAGGTTGTGAGATGAAATACCTGAGAGACTACAATTTTCCTTGGAGGCTTCTTAGTTATTTTAGATTAGGAGGAGCCATCTCAACTATAGCCTTGACTTTGGCGGGATCTACTTCAATTCCTTTGCGAGACACTATGTATCCCAACAATTTCCTTGATGTAATGCCAAAGACACATTTCTTGGGGTTGAGTCTAACTTAGTACTATTCTAACCTATCAAAGATCTGCTCCAGAACCTGTACATGACTTTCTCTAGTAGCTAATTTTCTAAATAGATTGTCAACATAATCTTCCATGATGGTGTGAAAAAGGTCATGAAATATAACAGTCATCTCTCTTTGGTATGTTGCTCATGCATTTTTCAAGCCGAAAGGCATGACTTGCCAACAATAGGTGCCCCAAGGACATGTGAAAGTTGTCTTGTGTTGATCTGCAGGTGCTATGATAATTTGATTATAACTAGAAAAAAATCCATTAAGGAAAGTGTTTCATGACCATCTATCAAGTCTACAATGATGTCAATATTAGGTACAGGGAAATCATCTTTTGGACATGCCTTGTTAAGATCCCTGAAGTCGGTATAGATATGAATGCCCCCAGTGACTTTGGATATAGGTACTAGATTAGAAACCCACTCTGGATAGTCAATAGGGCATATGAATTTTACATCTAGCAACTTCTAAAGTTTTACTTTAACCAGTAATGCTATCTAGAGATGCATTTTTTGAAGCTTCTATTTAATTGGCTTGGCGTTAGGGAATACTACTAAGTGATGGACTACTAATGAAGGATCCAACCTAGGCATGTCAACATATGACCAAGCAAAGTTAATTGTCCTTTTCATGAAGAAAGTTTTAAAATCCTTTTTCTCTTTCTCTAAAAGAGATGTTGCTAGGAAGGTGATCTTCAGATTCTATGTTGTCCCTAGATTTATCTCATGTGATTGCTCAACCAAAAGTGAAGACTTTTCTTGATATACTGAAGGCAAGGGAAGGTCAAATCCTCTATCCTCAGGCACCTCGGAGAGGTTTTGACCATTGGATATGTCCTTTATTTTTACTTTTTTAGGATCTGATGGCACTACAATGTGATTTTTACTAGGGGACCTGATATTTTGAGTTTTACTTTTGCGACTAGAGGATTTGGCCTTCTCGCCAAAGTATGCTATGTGAGATAGGTCCATAACAAAGCTTTCTTTGTGGTCACCAAGTGGAATACCATCTAAGAGTCCCATGAATTCTATAAGGGCTTCTTCTAAAAATATCAAGAACAGGAGCCTCTTGTTGATCCCAATCGATAAGGTCGGGGTATATGAGTGAAAGGCTTTGGGTTTTTATCTTGGATGTGAGGGATATGGAGGATATCATGAATATGGAAGTCTCATGAAATAATTTGGTGAGATGTAAATAGGAGTTGTCAATGGTATCCTTGTTAGAAATCGTAACTATGGGAAAAGCTTTTGCTACTTCTTCAAGAATAAACTCAATGTTCGAGGATCGTGGTACCTCCTTTCCATATCCTAAACCATGTTTATTATTTTTCTATCACAAAAATGGGTTCTATGTTTGCTTGTCCAAATAATCCAAGACCACCTTGGCCTTTGTAAGCCATGTTCTCAACAATGCAGAGACCTCTGCTATATTGCTTAACTGGTAATGTGATGGATCTTGATCTTATGTGAATATCCAAGAGGAGATGTCTTTAACGGACTCATCTTCTAAAAATCCCCAATGAATGAATATTGTGGGCTTAGCCTATATGACTACTTTAGGACCTACTTTTGCTATAGGTGGTTTTCCATATGATATGGGTGATAGAGGCAAGTTCCCCACATATCAAGACTTGCATAGGTCATACTCACCAATCATGTGTCTTTGTACTAAACCTTGGTCTAGGGAAAGGGTGTATCAGTTGTGGCTTTGGCTAACATGGATGGATCAAGATATGAGGATGATGGTTGACCTACAATGTTGTTAGGGATTTGATTGGAATTCTGGTATCGACCTTGCATGGCTCAGCAAAATTCAAAAGGATTGGGGTCTCCAAGGATAGTAATTTATCTACCATTGAAAGGAAACTTTAGGCATTGATGGTATGTGGATGGTACGGCTTGCATGGTATGGATCCATGGGTGACCTAGGATGATGTTGTAAGGAAGATCAAGGTTCAGTACTTGATAACAAGTCTCTATTACAAGGGGACCAACTTGAATAGGTAGATGGATAACACCTTCTGACTCTCATTTGACATCATCATATGCTTTTATGGTTATACTTTTGTTAGAATCAATAACATCCTTAGAGTATCCCAATTGTTTCAACAACTTTAGAGAACAAATGTTTAAGCCAAAACCACCATCTATAAGAATGTATTTGACCTTGCATTGATGCATGTAGACTTCAATATGTAGAGTGTCATTATGGCAAGGATTTTGTGATGGAAGGTCCTTTCCAGTGAAAACCAAGTGGTGTGGTGAAGCAATATGTCCTATCATGGCTTGGAATTGAGAAACATCAATGTTGTTTGGGATTGACAACTCTTGAAGGGCTTTCTCGAGTATAGCTTTATGTACGGGTGATGCTCGAAGGAGATCTAGGATGGATATCTGAGCTAGTGTTTTTTCTAGATGATCTAGTATGTTGTATTCAGAATTTGGATGGATATTTGGTGCTACCCAATGAAGGGTAACATGACCATGATGATTTGTAATAGCACAGTCAAGGGCTTTTCCCTTAATGGAGAAAATAGACACGTGACTTTCTTCTATATGACCGACAATGAAATCATAGGAACTTGAGGCATGGTTGACATTTTTACCTTTATCTGCAACATTTCCTTTACCATGGGGTAGGAGTGGATCCTTGTAGATGTTGAGATCATTGTTTGAAGTTTTTTTATGAGGTTCATCGACAGTTGCTTCTCCTCTATCAATAAGATTTTGGATGAGGTTTTTCAATTTCATGCATCCAGGAGTTTTATGTCCTTTTACTCTATGGTATTCACAATATTCGTGGTCTTATACCAAGAGGGTTTAAATATAGGTTCATCATATTAATGTGCTTCAGGTAGCATGATGAGACCGGTTTGGACAAGTTTTCTTAAGATGGACTCAATAGGTTCTCCCAATGGGGTAAATTTGTGTCTAGGCAGTGAGTCTTGTCTGGGTTGCTCCCTGGGAGTAGATATGACATTTTTAGCTAGTTGAAGATTGATAGGTGCTTGGACATTTTGAATATGTTTAGTATCCACAACACCATCATTGATAATATTTTTGTTTTTGGACTAGAAATGAGGTTTTTCATTTGATTGTTGAGGATTGTCTTTAGTTTCTTTGAATATTTTGACTAGTCCTTTTGCAAATTGAGGGCCTTTTCTATGTTTCTACCCTTAGAGATAATCTCATCAAAAGAATTTGTACATTGGACTTGTAGATGAAATCCTAATTCACGATTCAAATTTTGAAGAAATATACTCACCAATTGTTTTTTAGGAATAGGCCATGGAAATTTACTAGCCATATTTATCCATCGTTGTAAGAATGAGATAAAGGTTTCCCCATTTCTCTATTTATTGTTGCATAGGTCAGTCATGGAAATCTCATGTTCGATGTTGAGTGAAAAGTGATTTACAAACTTTTCAACCAACTCATTAAAGGTCTTGATCCCTGGAGGTAAACGAGAAAACCATTCTATAGCTTTCCCTCCAAGACTATGAGGGAAGAGACAAAATATATGTATAATTGTGGACAACCTCTAGACAAGCAATATAGAATTCCCTAAGATGTTCTTTAGGATCACCTTTTTCTTTGTACTTGTCAAATTTTGGCATTTCAAAATTAAGAGGAAAAGGTATCATAGGGAGTGACCTATCAAAAGGATAAGGACAAACTTCTTCTAAAGAGAATGTTTTCTTGGTATGTCCTAAGGTAAGAACTGAAATCTATTTTTGAAGATGTGAGAATTTGAGATCAATTTTTGATGTGGTATGTTGATTTGGAGCAAGACCCTAAAAATTGGATGATGGTGGTTGTTGTGACATTTGAGGGGGACTTGTGTGTGATATGTATGAATAGATATGTTGTGGATTGTTGGGTAATGTGTAGGTATTAGCAGTTTGGGGTTGTGATGTAAGTGGTGGATTGAGATATGAGATGTTTGGATGAGAAGATTGGGGTTGTGATGTAAGTGGTGGATTGAGATATGAGATGTTTGGATGAGAAGTTGGGGTTGTGATGTAAGTGGTGGATTGAGATATGAGATGTTTGGAGTGGAAGATTGAGGTTGTGATGTTTATGGTGGATTGAGATATGAGATGTTTGGATGAGAAGATTAGGGTTGTGATGTAAGTGGTGGATTGAGATATGAGATGTTTGGATTGGAAGATTGGAGTTGTGATGTTTGATATGTCGGTGTGTGAGATATTTGGGGTACATGTGAAGTGATGGTTTGATTGCGTTGAGTGATAGATGACATGGATGGAATGACTAGAGGAATAGATGGTGAAATACTAGAAGAAATATGACCAATTGATGTGGGGGGTAGGTATAGCAGATTGAGAAATTGGTTGGTGAATGATGGGGAAGGAATGTTATGTGTAGGTATAGCTAGTATGGTAGATACTATGGGAGACATGGTTTGAATAGGACGTGATTCTCCCATAGTAGCAATAGGAATGTTGATGGGGTCTTGCTCCTTAATAGTAGATGTGTCAAAGTCACTAGGTAGCTTAGCAAGTATAAGAAAGAATCTATTGGGGTCTGTTGCTAAGAGCCTATCTATAGTGTTTAGGACATCAGGGTCTTGTAATTCTTCAGCGGGGTCTTGTGATATGTCATGTGATTGGTGTCCAAAGCCATTGGAAGATGGAGGACCTAGTGTGTACCCACTTGGAAGGACGACATGAGGATTCATACCCATGGTGAATTGTGTTGCATCAATGGATGTGTTGAGGTCATGTTGAGGATTGCTTTGATTAGTTTTAATAGATTTCCTAGATTAAGACCTAGTAAGAGGCATAATATATTTCAGACGTTGTGAAAATGGATGAGAATGGATGATGGATGGAGTTTTGGGACTTTTATGACAATGTTGAGACTCTAGGATGATTTGATACTTGGATGTTTGGATAAAAGATAAATCTAGATCAAATGTTGATTGGATTTGGATTGAGATTATCTTCCAAGAGATAGACTAATGAACTCAAGGAGAGACAAGATGGGGTAGTGAGGTTCACCAACTCAAGAGGATCCACTCTCCTAAGCTATTTATTTCACTAGTTGATAGATGCTAACTTATCTACTAATCTAAGAGAGGTAACTTCTCAAATTAGATACAAGCTAATAGATGTGATCTAGATTTTCTAATAATCAAACTAATGCTAAAGGTTGGGTGATATCAAAGATGTACACTAGATGATGATTGGATGATGAAGGACTGATGGTAGATGGTCTGAAAGATCTCAGTTCTGAATGTCAAATCAACTGAATGTGAAAGATCTCTAAATCTGGGTGATTGTTTGTTTAAATGTAGGATGGAATGTGTTCTTTGGCAAGAGAATCAAACAATAAGACACAATGGCTGTAGACTCTTTCAGAATTGGGTGTGCAAGGCTATGAACCTTCGTGGATAACAAATGGTAAATACTAGTAGATCACAAGAAAACACACCAAACACTCTTGCACAAGCCTAGATATTATTCAAGTAGGAGTGTCATATCCTGCGAACTCAATCAGGTGTGACTTCAACCCCCACTATTAGATAATGGAGGTTTCCATCCCCTTGATACCATTTATCATTGCTCGAATAGACCTAAGGAATGCAAGGTCATGTACCACCTTACACCCTTTACTTTGGAGACAAAAAGTCTTGCCCAAAGTGTATTCTATCTCAAACAATGAAGGTAATAGTGTGAGCTCTTCTCCTCCATGTGGTTGCGATGCATTGAAGGATATGACGATCGAAGGCCTTATCTAGGTTAACAAGGTGTCTAGGGAGCCCCCAAATATACACGAGGTACGGTGGGGTTCAAGTCTGTGAATGGGGTGTCCCAAACATCTGACTAAGTGCCAACCAAATCAAGTCTCAGTGGATCGAGGATCTTGAGGTTTTTGCTAAGCAAGAAGGGGTCCTTCCTTTGAAATGAGTCTTTAGATTCTCATAACATTTATATCCCTTGCTAAAACACGCGGTTACGGTCATCCTTAAGGGTGAAGAAATCCCTTAACATGCCTTCTATAGATGATCTCGAGTACTTTTGATTCTCAAGATTATCTTGCGATGTGAGAGAAGAGCATACGTATGACTCTCAAGTCCTGAGGAATAAAGCAAATAAAGCGATAAATTGAATAATCTAGTATTTATGATCTCCAAGATCACCTTTCGGTGTGACGAGAGAGCATACATACATAGACATTCAAGACATGGAAAACAAGTTGTAAATTCCTTTAAGAAATTGAGGTGTGCTACTAAATTAGTGGAAAAAATGATTCTTCAACAAGCGTCCTGCAACCCACGATATTAGTAGTCTCAAAATTTTATTCTTTGCTCAACGGCGCTGCACAAATCAGGTTAGAACATGGTCAACAATAGATAAAAATAAAAATTAAGATTAAGTGTTAACATGTGTCAAAAATCAAAGATATGTTATTGGTTAGGCTAAAATACAAATGTCAAAAAAATTATAAAATAATTCAATCACTGTGTAGATCGCAAAAAAATATCAACTTTCAAAAAAATAATTACCTTGATACGAGTCTGTTTATGAAAGTTATGAAGTTTTTTCTACTCAAAAACTGCGACAACTCAGAAACAACAGTGAAAAAATTAATTTTCTGAAAAATTAGAGAATATTAAAAAAAAATAGTGACTCCACAATATAGAGCACGAAATTTTACCCTATTTCAAAAAAAAATCACTGAAAAATGTGTTTGTATACTCAAGAAAATGAAGTTTGAAAATTGCCTACTTGATCAAAACGCTCATTGAAGAGGGCTAAATTTTTTTTTTTAATAACCAGGTGCAAAAATTGAAAGACTAAACATGTGCAATTTTTTTTAATGCAGTTTTTTGATAGACTAACTAGGTGCAAAAATTGACAAACTAAACAGGTGCAATTTTTAACAAACTAACTAGGTGCAAAAATTGACAAACTAAACATGTGCAATTTTAACAGACTAACTAAGTGCAAAAAAAAATTTAAAAAGCAAATTTTGTTTTTCAAAATATGTCTAATTATATGTTTTTCTTTGCCTACCGACCCTTCCAGACGCAATCGTGACCTCTGTTTTTTTCCAACAAGCTTCTTGCAAAAATTCACTCCTAGATTTCTCTAAAATGAGTTAAAAACCTATGAAATCAAGCTAAAAAAAAGTCTCACAAAATTGATATTAGATCAGGACAATGGGGTCCCACCAAGCGTGTCAAAATGTGTATGGGTAAATCTGGAATACTTGGGAACATCAATATAACAAAGATTAGTTACCAAAATCCATCATAACCTTCAAGAAATCAACAATGGAATAAGATAAGATAAAAGCATAAAATACTAAATATTACCCATTGTGTGTAATTCCTTGGTGTATTTGTGAATGTGGATTGCTCAAATACAAAAGCATAACCTTGATAAGCTTGATAGATGGAAGGATGGGTGGTTGCTTCAACAAGTGCTCAAAAGCATTGTGAGATATGGATGTTGAATGCTCAAAATCGTGAAAGGTATGTAAAGAGCTGAAAGGGTGTATTTATAGGTTTTAGAGAAGATCGATCAACAGTGGAGGAAATTAGATGAAATCGACAGAGGAGATAAATTGAGGAATCATGAATGAATGTGCACACGACAAGTGTACATGCAGAAAGCTTGTTTAAAGAGTTAACTACTTTGTTGACTAAAGATAGGATTGATTTTCATAAAAATAGAATGTTTTTTGTATTTTATGAATTGATTAAGAAAAACCAAAGATTTAAAGCCAATTGAACTCAACTTTTGATTTGCTTTTTGACATGAAAAGGATAAAATTAAATAATAAATTATTTAATTTGTGTGTGAAAGATTTTTAGAAGAAAACGATAAATATAGAAGATGAGACAATAAATTCGAAATTAGAAATTAAATAAATTTATTTAATTTGTTGTGCATGATGGAGGAAAATAGGAAATGAATAAAATATTTGATTTTATTTATTTGCATGGAAGATATTTAGAAGAAAAAGATAAATTTAGAAGATGAGAGGATAAATTAAAAATTAAATAAATAAATTTATTTAATTTGTTGTGGATGATGGAATAGAAGTAGGAAATAAATAAAATATTTGATTTTATTTATTTAGGAGATAAGAAAAGTCAACTTAAATAAATTAAAATAATTTATTTAATTTTGGAAGAATAATTAGCCAATTAAATAATTGAAATTATTTAATTATTTGTGGATAAGAGGAATAAGATGGTGAATTAATTAAATAATTAAAATCATTTAATTAATGTGAAATTGAGGATTGAAATGGACAATTTAATTAAAGTGGATTAGAAGAATAAAATTGATGAAATGTTCAATTTAATCAAATAATTAAAAATTATTATTTAATGTTGAAAGGGGAATTAAATTGATGAGTTATATATTTAATTTAAATAATTAAGAATTATTTAATTAATGTTGAATTAGAAGAATTAAATTGATGACATGTTAGATTTAATTAAATAATTAGGAATTATTTAATTAGTGTTGAATTAGAAGAATTGATGAGGAAAATGGTGTGAATAGTGATACAGGAATGTGTTAGTCATTTTTAGGTGTACACCACCCGCTAAGGGTATGTTGGATAAGTCCATTAATGTTCAAACTTTTTCTTCTATTCCTAAAATCATTATGCATAGGGTACTTGATCTACCCCTACCTTCTCATCCTGTGATCATTGTTCGAGTATTCCTGAAAATCCTTGACCTTCAAATTTATTTTCTCAAATTACAAATTCTATAACTCTAAACGTATTTGGGGCTCCTCACCACCATGCAGTAGCCCACACATATAATACTTGGTGAAACAAATAGGTTACTCGCATCCTTGTTTCCCTTCCTCCACCAAATCCTATTCTTTCACTACCTCCTCATCTTTCTATAGAGAGTACCAAAGAGTATGATCTTGTTAAGAAACTAGAAGCTACACAAGCTAAGATCTCTCTTTGGGACATGATACAAGTTTCACCTTCTCATCATAGTGCCCTTTAGGTAGGTCTTACAGAAGATATCTATACAATATTTTGTGAAGCCCACGAATGTGGCTACTATTCTTGAAGGTTTTCATTCTAATTCTAATGATATCACTTTTCATTTTTCTGAACTCCCTTCTACTGAAATTGAGAAGCAAAATGATGCTCTTATGATTATTGTAGCTATAAACTTGACTAGGATTAAGTGAACCCTTATTGATAGTGGTTCTGATCTTAATGTCTGTAGTTTAGACCTCCTTAATTGTCTTAATATTAATTCTTCTATTTCTCCTTCAAATCTATCTATCAAAGGTTTTAATAATGTGGCTCTTCTGACTTTAGGAACTATCACATTTCCCATTATGTTAAGCCTTGTTACATTACCTACTAAGCTTCATGTTATGTTAGAGAGTCTTTCTTATAATCTTATTCTCGATAGACCATGGATTCATGCCATGGGTGCAATTCTATCTACCCTTCATCAATCTCTTAAATTTCTTTATGATGGTGATGTACATAAGATAAGTGATTTGACCCCTTTCAATACTATCAATAGGCTGAATTAGGTCATTGCAAAGCCTTCTCCTTATTCTCTTCATAATTTTGTACCTTCTACAATAAATTATCAAACACCATCGTCACCCTCTATTGATGATGATGTTCCTTCCTCATCTAATGCATGTCTTGGTGATGATTGGGGCTCCTTAGAATTCACCCCCATGGACCTAGTGAATATAAGGTTGTTGAGGCTTCTCATGTCGATATTCACACATTCAACAAGGATCCACACTCTCACATTAGAATCGATCCTTCTTCTTCTTATGTAAATTTGGATATTGCTTCTTCTCCAACATGTGCATACACGTCTCATTTTGGCAAGGCTAGTGATGTTGATTCTCCTCCTTTTTCTGATTTGGAGGCACATTATGGTATTTGGTTCAAAATTATTTTTAAACAAGGATACAATAGAAATAATCTAGGGCACATGGAACAAGGAGTTAAGGTCCCTATGGAATCGATATCACACTTTTCTATAGTGGGTTTAGGTTACCAACCTTCTCATCTATCTACATCCCCTCCTCTATTGTTTGAGGTCTCTATGGTCTCTTCTTTTAATAAATCAAACCTTTCTCCACAATAGAAAGGGTTTCTTTCTACTCCAACTTCTTCTCTTCTATCTAAACAAAAGTGTATTTTTTTTAGGCTTCCAAAAGCCCACTCGATCATTCTTCCTCCTCCTACATGCATAAAAATTTTGTAACACATTCAACCAATGCTTCCTTTTTGTGCATATCATCAAGCGATTGGTCATTCCACTGACAGGTTGTCATGAGGTCCTAACACTTTAGTTGAAATATGTCAATTATTATGTTGCCCGGGTAGTGTCCAAGGCAATTTGAAATAGGGAATGAATTCAGACATCTCATCTTAGCAATGGTTTCCTAAATTTTTGAACAACTTTATCTAGAAATCATTTGAATTTTTAATCTAGAAAGCATATAAACTAACTAGGAATCAACGCATGCATTTTTAACTATGAATTTTAAAAAGGCAACTAACTATCAACTGAAAACATATTAAAACTTGAGCTAACAACTGATAACAGGTTTTATGGACGAAGAAGATGCTTCGAAGACTCTAGAATAACAAACAGAACTTAAAGATTATTAACTTGAACACAATATCCTGCAGGGACACACAACAATGCTAAAATAAAAAGTTACACTAATCTAAACAAAACATTTACTAAATAGAATTGAACAACACAATTGCACAACAATAAAACACTTATCTATCATATATCCTTCAAGTGGCCAAATCTCAGGAGATCTTCTTATCAATTCAAATCACATGCATTATCTCAACAGCTCCAAAATAACTCCATTTTCATTTGCATTTCCATTGCTCAGAATATATTACTCAAAATAAACTCGGTTGCTTCATTCCATAGAAAATTATCATAGACCATAATAGTTCAACATTACTTCTGTATTGTATATTAGAACATAGCATAACATAACATAGCATAACTATTTTTGAGATTACCCATAATCTATACTACCAAAATCCTAAATTTTAGGTGATGCATAAATGCCACTTGAAGAAGTCTTCAACAGAAAAACAAACTTTTAACTAAACTAGATGTCTGTTAGATTCAACATAGTAAAGGCTCTAAGTGGAGTCATAAAATGTCTTCTCGATAAAGTCTATGATCATGTATTCCTAAATTTCTGATGCCCTGAGATTTCGGCGTTGATGACTTCAGTTGCTTTTAACTTCCACTAGGCTCTTCATAAAAACTTGCATAAATACACAGACCTTTACACACGATCATGTCAACATTAGTGGAAAACTTCAATCAATTGAGAAACAAAGATTTGTACATCATTCTATCAAAAATAAACAAATGTTTCTTATAAAATTAGTAAATTGGCATGGTTTGGGTAATTGGGTGACACATAAAGGGTTGTATGACTTATTTTGAATGAGGTTAATTATACCTCATCATCCACTAGTGAATGTTGAGCCTTGAAAGAAAAAATATAACTTCTTGGCACATATGCTTTCACTTTTCCTTTTGCTGAAGCACTTGTCTCTTCTCTGCATGATAAGTGATATTGAGGTTCACCTCTATCTTGTTCATTGTTATTCCTCTATTTTCTCATGAGACTATCGTGTTGCCACCCACTATGTGGCACCTATAGCTTCCTTTATTTTCTTGTTTCCATTCATGGTGGTACAATCTCATGTGAAACCATACTTTATTTTTGGTAACAACACAATATTATTTTACACGGTTTTCCTCAACCATATTCTAGGGGGTAGAGACAACATGTTCTAGGGGTGTGCATTCTTCATAAGGATCTCCCCTCTTCTTTCTTCACCTTATCTTTAGCTTCAAATATTTGCATACTATACATGCAAATATTTTAATGGGGGGCATATACTCTTCTCACATGTGCATCCATACACGCACCTTGCTTCTTTTGCACCCCCTAAGGTGTTGCGTATTAATTCTCTCCCCTATGGTGTTGTTTATTTAATGTTCCCCAAAGCGCTCACCTCCTACAGTGTTGGTGTTTGATACGCTCCTTGAGGCGTTGGTTTTTTATATGATCTTTAAGGCATTGGTAGCATATGAGCCACCTAGCATAGTACAAGTTTCTATCATGTGTGCTTCATATGACCTACCTTTTTACACTCATGGTCACCTAGAAGAATACAATTTTCTAGTCTATGATCCATGAACAGCATTGGTATTCTATGAGCCACCTAACATAATACAAATTTCTAGTCTGTGTGCTTCATATGACTTACCTTTTTTACACTCATGGTCACCTAGCATAACACAACTTTCTAGTCCATAATCCATGAGGGTATTGTGATTTACATGACCCCTAGTGATAGAGAAAGCTAGTTTTTGCGTCATGTACTCTTCTTCGCTCGTATTGATTTCTTTCCTATCTATTTGTATGCATGCTCTCCTTAAAGAAATCAATCAACTCATTATATTCTTCTCTTTGTTTAAGAATTCCTCTATCTGTTGTTTTATTTATTTTTGTTGTATTTTGGGAATGAGGCATAGTATTAAGACAACCTTTCACATTGAGGTCTCTTTCACTTTGTTCACTCAATTTTTTTCTTTGATTTCTATGTGTTTTTCTACTCCATGTATGTGTTTAGATATATGTTTGTGATGCTCTGACATAGTGGTTTTGCAGGTTTATGCTTTCTAACACTATTGTCTTGCAGGTTTTTGTTGTCTAATATATTTATTTTGCAAGTTCTCCTCCTAGGGGCTTAGTTCCTCTACTTGAAGAGATCTACATTCTCTACAATATCCTTTTGGTGTTGTGATGTTATTTACTTTCAATACTATCCTTTTTACTTTAGCATGCAAATTCACATAGTGTCATAAGCCTGCTAAAGTGGGGGTAAATGTAATGTCAAAAATTGCATACCCTTACAATTTCATGCTATATATTGGCCTTGCTTTAGTGTCCATTCCCTTGGTCTATTTGTAGGCTCATTTTATCTCTTGCATTATCCTTTCTCCCTCCCATGGTGCTTAGGCCTTGTTGCCTATGTTCTATTTTTGTAAAATTTGTTGTCACTTTTGTGTTATCCTTGTGATCTTCTAGTGTATCATTATTTTTGAGCTCAAACTATCTAGACACTAGCGCTTCACACAGACATTCGTCTAACACACTAGCATCCTGTGACAGCTTCATGTTTGGTGGTTGTTTCTGAGTGTTTCACCAATTGTTGACTTCCCAGGTCAGTGGTAATGGCTCGAAACAAATCCAAACGGCTTGTTAGCCTCTTCCTCTTCCCTCCTCTCTTTTTTGACTTATCCTTTTCTCTCTTGTCTCTCTTGGTTTTCTATTAGCTCTCTTACAATTTTATTGCACTCTACAACTCTCTACAACTTTCTTAATCATTATCCTTCAGCTCTCTTTCTCTCTTTTGCTTTTTCAAGCCCCTTTCAAGGTAATATTGTAGACACCTAAAATTGTCCACTAATCACCCAACCCTAATTAGGACATCACTAAACCACTTTCTTCCATAATTAACTAGATAAACACATAGATTTAGATAGTTAATTGATTAATCGCCTTCTAATAGTGATTAAATAATATTTTATTATTAAATCGCTATTCATGCACTATTCATTTGTACCATCTGCTAGCATTAATTGAATTAATTTAATCATTTATTCAATTAATCAATCCTTTTACATAGTCCAACATTAGATAAATATTCATTTATCCAATATCCCTATCCTCATCTCATGAATTAAATATATATTTTCATATTTATTTAATTCTCTATTTTGTGCACTTTTGATTAAGTTGACTAATCCACTTAATCACATGCGTGAACATTCCTAACCATGCTTAAACCCATTCAAACCTCTCACATATTCCAACATGTACAAAGGCATGGACTTTTGTACAAGACCACATGGGTCTCTTACAAAGGGATGGGCAAGTCCTTTGTACAAAAGGCCCTTTTGTCCTCCTTTAATCCTCTCCATCCACTTTATCCAAGACCATCGTCCACCCTCAATTTCCCCTCAATCCAAGTATCATCTTTATCCTCCAATCAAATCATGCCACTTGGTGGCCTCTCATCAATCCAACCCTCTCAACAATCTTCAACCATTGATCTTCCAAATCAATCTCATTTATCTAATCCCTCATCCCAAAAATCTATAAATACAACCTCAACCAAGGCATTTTCAAGACTCCATGAAATGCAAAGTTATGCTATCATTTTGAGGAGCAACCAATATACATCCAACATCAAGGAGCACATCCAATAATCAAGGTTTACATTTGGGGTTAATTAGATAGCTTCATCTTGTGTATGCATGCATTCCTTTTAGCTCAATCATGAGGTTGAATTAGTTAATGAGTAGAATAGGCTAACATTAGTTTAGCTTGTTCTATTTCAAGATCATTTTCTATATGTACACATTTTGGCACACCCGATGGGACCCACATCCCTATCTACTAATCCAATTGTTGTGTTTTCAAGTGTTTTTAATGTGCAGGTTGCAGTTTGGCAGTTTTGTTCCCAATTCAGCGATTTCATCCTATTGTTTGATGATTCCATTCTACACATTGGAAGCATGTTTTTAACACTTTTTAGCATTTTTAGCATTTAGTTTTTTAATAGGTGGTTGTTTTGTAGGGTGTTATTTTTCTGAAATTTACCTAACCTTTTTTATTTTGCAAGTCTGATAGTTTTATTGCAAGTCTAGATATCTCAGTGACCTTCACAGCATTTGACAATTTTGTTCTCAGTTCAGTGGTTACGTCCTACATTTAGGCAGCTCCATTTAGGTATAAATTTTCTATTTTACTTCAGTTTCGACGTATATCTACACAACGATGGTTTCATCTTGTAGTTTAATGGTTTCATTCTAGGTTCTCATAGTTTGGTTCATTTTTGCTTGGGTCTAACATCCTAACCTACTTTTTTTGGATGTTGTGTTTATTCTAGCATACATGTGTTGTAGCCTTTTACCCATAAGTTGAAGACTTAAGAAAAAAAATAAAACTACTATCATGTGTTTGTAGCATGCTTGTCCAAGGATCCATCTTTTTTACACCAATCTTTAGGAAAATGTCATTTCTAAGAGGTTAATGAACATTGTATGCTTTTTTTGAGGTCAATCCAAAGTGTATGCTCTCTCCTTGCAGCATTGGGTGATCTTGGAGATTAAAAAACTTAGACTTCTTTCCCCTAGTGGGCCTGCCTTAGATTTCATCACTAAGGGGATGACCCAAACCCACATGTTCTAATGGGGTATACAAATTTGGGAGAGAATCAAAAGAATCTCCCATTGGGGGACATTTGTCACTTGGGCTAAACTTGAAAGAAATTTATACCTTTCAAAGTGAAGGAGGGGAGTGGGTTACCCTCTCGCACGAAACCATTAGACATACCCCTCATCTCACGGACTTTGGGCTCACACACCTTGAGTGTATCAAGGATGCAAATTCTTGCTCATCCTAGTGTAAAACCCTTCGGTCATCCTTCGTTGTGGTGCATCGAAGCTGAAAAGGCCCAATGCGTTACTCACGCTATACTTTCATAGTGGGGAGATAGAACTCATTTTGGGTAAGGCTTCGACACCCAAGGTAAGGGGTGCATAGGTGGTACATGACCTTGCATTCCCTAGCTCTCCATCACTTGATAAATAGTATATTGTGGGCCCACAAGGATTGACACTCCCACTTGAATAATCTAGGGTGTTATTGTTCTTAGTGTGTCTTCAATTGTCGAAACCCATGCACTCCCTTAATCTAAAATCAAATCCGAATCCTTTGCAAACTTGTAGATGTTTTGGAGTTAATTTATTGTTTGCCAATTTCCCAAGATCAAGCATCAAGCCATCCTTAATCACCTTCTAATCATCCATCCTCATCAAAAATCTAAGCTATCCACCTCATGCAATATTTAGGTAGCATGGTTGAAGGAGAATATTGTACCTTATCATCATAGTAAGAGCTATTTTTGACCTTAACTTTCTTTCTTTTACAAAAGGATCAAATCTAAAACTAGAGGTGAAAGACTTAGTTTCAGGTTTTGATTTAGCAACAGTTTCTCATCTTGCCTTATTTTTTAGCAACTTCTAATTAGTTAAGACTAGCTTATAATTCAGACAACTTGGAATCCTAATCTAAATCTTAATCAACCTTCCTCCTAATCATCAAATTATATCCTAATCATCCTAATCACACTATCCACATCATCCCAATCTATCATAATCCAATCTTAATCCACCATCATAGGACCCTAATCCAAATCAATTTGCCATTTATCTAATCAAGGTCCTAATCCTAATCTGTTCTATCCACCTAATCCACTTCCTAATCACCATCATTATCCTAATTAATCCCATCATTGAGCTCAATCTAATACCTCATTATTTTAATCACCTCCAAGTCCAATCTTTAATCAATTATCCTTATCCATTATAATCCTTAATCCACATCATAATCCACTTTCCTTAATCCAATTTCATCTCCATCTTAATCTAGTCCATTATCCTAAATCATCTTGTCCATTATCCACCCCTGATATTATCCATTATCCACTTAATCCATTCCTCCTTAATAATATACCCTTAATCCAATTACCCCTAATCATCTCCATAATCATTCAAATCCAATCCCCTTATCCATCTAATCCCATTTCATCCAAACCCTAATCTAATCCAATTATCCCTCATCCAAAATCAATTATCCATTGTCCCTTCATCCATTTCAATCAACATCTAACCCTAATCCTTAGTTAAAAATCATCCATTGAAATTCAAAATTTAGTTAAGGAATTAAGCTCCTCCAACTTTCTCCAAGTCCTAATCATAATTCATCCAATTTCATCCAACCTCATCAGTTTTACTCTAAATCATCATCCAACTCATGATCCAAAGGTCCTAGACCTAATCCATAATCAATCCCCATCAAACCCAATCCAATATAAACATCAAAGGGCCTTAGGCCTAATCAAAATTAACCCCAATCAATCCAAATCCAACCAAGATCAAGTGTCATATATAATTGACCTTGATTAATCAAATCAAATCAAGTCCATCCTAGTATCAAGTATCATATATCATTGACCTTGATCAATACAAAATCAATCAATCCAAACCCATCTAATCCAAAATCCAAATCTAAGGTCATTTTGATATCAAAGCAAATCTAGGTCCCAAATATTAGAAAATCAAAATCATCAACTCATCCTACATCACATCATCCCAAATTCGAGCCCAATCATGAATCCATCCTACAATGACGATGATGATGATAGTCTTGTTGATCAAGATGAATATGAAATCGATAATCTTGATGAAATCATTCAAAGTAAGCTTGCGATAAACTACCTTCGCCCATATATAAACATGCAAGAACCCTCCAACCATGTATTGGATAGCACAAGTTACGCCCCCATGCCTAATTGCATACCTTATGGTCATCCTTATGCTACCCTTGACAAGGGAAATTCATTCTATCCACCATTCATATCCCAACGTCCATTGTCGTTCACCAAGAAGCCATTGAAGTGATTATTCTTCTTTTTATTGTTTGTGTGGGTTTTCACCATCTCCATTTACATGTATTTTACATTCTATGAATTTTAAGATCAATTAAAAGAGTCTTCTTCCTCTTCTTCTTGATAGAAGAAAATTAAGTAGAAGATATCTTCTTGAGCTCCACCACTTGTGTTTCTTTTCTCCCTTTCTTCCATTCACAAGTGTCCTCCCTCTTTAGTTTGTTTTTATTAGAGGAGGACCCTTCCTTGTGGGTATCTACATTTCTCATCCCAAAACTCAAATAAACACATTTCAAAGGGTTCCCTTTGAAGCCCCTTTTTGGTTTAATGTTCTCCCTCTTATTTTGTATGATACTTGAAATGTCTTACAAGTAATAATAGCATAAGAAAAATCACCCCTTTGAAGTCCTATCTTCACTTAGGGTGTTTATCCTTCTTCACCCCATTTATTTCATTTCTATTATGTTGTTGCATTCAACAAAAGTTATCCCATTCACATTTGGAACCTCATTTGGATTTCTCGTTTCCTTCATTTCCAAATGCATCTAGCATAGTTCACACATATTTTATATTTTACTAACCGCAATCACAAATCTAAGTGCACACACATATACCCAAATATACTTAGCTTCTTGTGGAGGTCAAAAGACTAAAATGGGGGCTTGACCACTTTGGAAATCTCATATGCAACTACCCATTTTTTGTCCTAAACAGATATTAAATTCATGATATTTGAAGTTATCACATGGCCTTCTTCACTCATCAATGATTTGAGCATTGAGTTATTCAATTACAGTTAAATCTATTCTATTATCATACTATTTTATTTTACCTATATTAATTTTACACCATGATTGTTGTATTTTGTCGTTGTGTAGGTGGTTGTCTACTATTTTTATTTTTACATGCATAGAGGACACAGGTGTGGTCACATTAATGTCCCTACATGAGTATTAACACCTAGATTGTAGCACAAGGTTTTGATCCTAATAACAATCTAAATTTTAGTTCTACAACTATTAGAAATGAAGGTAAACCACTATAATATGGATATCTTAAATTAAACTGTAAATCTAATTTGTAATAGTATAATGCCAAATGGAGATTAAAACATGTAAAATCAGCAACAAGGAAAATCAGCAAACATGAGATGTATACATAACATGATATTTAACATGGAGAAACCTTTTTGAGGGAAAACTCCACCAAGAAGATAGGCTAATTATGTATTATCTTGAAACAAGAATGCAATACAATCAATTCCAACTCTCCTTCAACACCTATATGCATGTTCAACCTCAACACATTACTTCTCTGCCTCCTCAAGCACCTGTTCTTAAGAAATTACATACTACATGAGAATACATAAGATGTGGCATTCAAAATTGGGAAAATCCCAATGCTTTATTTTGGGAATCTAGTCAACATGCTAAACATAGTCTCTTACATCTTCTTACAACCTATTATAACTGACTAAATTTATCTCTCCATTTTGGGCACCTAGTTTGTCATACAATCCCTTGAAAATAGGGGATACTCTTACAAAATGTCATAGACTATCAATAACTATGCAAAGATTCCTTCTTATGCATTTCATAACCCCCAATAATAGCCACTCCAAAATGGGTGACTAGTTTGACCTTATAACCTCATTTACATTCCCAAAAGTAAAAGATTCTCTAAGGGTAAATAGTAAACATTCTGTGAAAGGGGTTGTACTTAAATGGCAAGGCCATAAGGTTCTCAAGATGGAGACCCAAGTTTGAATCCCCCAAGTAACACCTATAGTTGGAACTCCAAGTTGTGGCTCTTGGACTTCCATTGTGGCTTCTATGTTGAAAAAGTAAATCTAAGTTGAATATGTTGAATATGTGGATGGGAAGGAGGTCCCCCTTGTGACCTCCTCTAGAGTGGGCCAGCCTAAATATCCTCACAATTTATGGAAAAAAAAAATAGTTAACATTGCTAGTAAATAATTATTTATCATACCAGTAAAAATAATTACCATTGTCAGTGAATCCTCCATCCCTTATGAATGCTTTTACAAACAATATTATGAATAATTAAATAAATAGGATTTACAAGGTTGATGACATATTGATCCTAACATTCTCCCACTTGACATCATACATTGTAAATGCATCCATAGGAAAACATAAATTAACTAAGTACAAGATACGAGGCCCATGGCCTCCCTGCACCAAGTGAGTTTCTTTGTGCTCATGGGCTTGGTAAGAGAATCCGCAGTATTATTCTAAGTGTCAACTTTCTTCAACTTAGTTTGTCCATTTGTAATCATTTTCTGAACAAATTGATGCTGAACATCCACATTCTTAGTTTGAGAATGATACATAGGATTCTTAGCTAAACAGATTGCACATTAGCTATCAAAACCAATTTGAATTGTCCTGCAAACAAAACCAATAACTACACACAATCTCTATAACCATATTGCCTCCTTAGAGACATGTGTAGCAACCATATACTTTTCTTCGATGGTGGATAAAGAAACTATGGGTATCTCTTACTCATTCAACTCACTACACCTCCAAACAAAGTAAATGCATACCCACTAGTGGACCTTCAACTATCCAAGTAACCTACCCAAAATGCATCAACAAAACTCTATATATCCAATGTCTTATCCTCACTATTACTAGAATAAACTAAACAATAATCAACAGTACCACACAAATATCTCAACACCCTCTTCACATAATTGCAATGCTCTCTACCAAGGTTAGACATAAACCTGCTTAATACTCCCACTACTTGGGCAATATTTGGCCTAGTGCAAACCATTGCATACCTCAAACTACCAACTACACTAGCATATGGCATGTTAAACATATATTCAAAATCATCTTCACACTTGGGACACATATCTAAAGTAAGCTTAGTACGAACTGGTAAAGGAATTTTAATTAGCTTACAGTCTTGCATATTAAATATGTGCAAAATATTATTCATGTACTTACTTTGTGACAACTAAAGCTTTATGTTTTCACGATCCCTCCTAATTTCCATTCCCAATATGTACCGTGCTACCCCCAGATCCTTCATCTCAAATGCACTTGAAAGTTTCGCTTTTAGCTTATTAATCATACCCTTGGTGTTACTTAAAACACATCATCCACATACAAGGCAACAATTAGCATATGATCATCAAAGCATCTAATTAAACACAGTGATCCTCTTCACTTCTTACAAAACTCAATTTCAACATAAAAGAATCAAATTTTTGATACCACATATAAGGTGATTGTTTCAAACTATAAAGAGATCTTTTCAATCTGCAAACCAAGTGTTCCTTCCCTTTTACCTCAAATCCTTTTAGTTGTTGGATATAAATTTCCTCTTCCAAATCTCTATGCAAAAATTTAGTCTTAACATCCATTTGCTCGACTTCAAAATCATTAACATCAACTATGGATAAAATAAATCTAATTGAGGATAATTTAGCAACTGGAGAGAAAATTTCACCAGAATCAACTCCCTCTTTCTGGGAGTATCCCTTAGCCACCAATCTAGCCTTGTACTTCTCTAATGAACCATCTACTTCAAATTTCTTCTTGTAGACCCACTTACATCTAATGGCCTTCTTTCCTCTAGGCAAATGAACAAGATCCCAAGTATCACAAGAGTCTAAAGCCATCGTCTCCTCTTGCATGGCTTGTTGCCAAGACTCACTATCATCTACAAGAATAGCTTCCCTGTAGGATCTAGGTTCATTGCCAATACTTAACAAAGCAATTAGATAATGAAAATTTGGTGGGCTATACCTTTCAAATGGATTATGTTGTCTTGTGGATCTTCTCAAGGGTGGAGTAAGGGATTCTTCCTCTTGTTCTTTTGCATGCTCAACCTCTTCAATAACTTTAGAGTCATCCTACTTAGAACTCCCACTTGAACCCTCTTCTTCCTCTCCATCCTCAAATCCATCATTTTGTTCTTCCACATGTGTATCCTCTTGCTTAATTTCAAAATGCAATTTTTCCCTTCTTTATCTTTTGGCTATTCAAGATCAGAAATAGCTCTAAGTTCCCTGAAATCACATCTCTAGAATAAACAACTTTCTTGGTTAAAGGATTGCAAAGCTTATAACTTTTAACATTCTCGCTATATCAAATGAAGATGCATTTCTATGCTTTTGGATCCAAATTAGAACACTTTTCTGTAGTCACATGAACAAAAGCATAGCCAAAAACCCTTAAATGTGAAACAAAAGGTTTCTTACCTGCCCATACTTCATAAGGTGTCGAATCAAGAGCCTTGCAAGGAGATCTATTAATCAAGTAAACAACATTACTCGCAGCTTCTTCCCAAAAGCATCTATCCAATTGTACACCACTTAACATACTTCTGGCTCTTTCCATTATAGCTTAGTTCATCCTTTCTGCAACCCCATTCTATTGAGGTGTGTAATGAGTAGTCTTTTGTCTTATTATACCTGCATGTTTGCAAAACTCATCAAATTCCTTAGAATAATATTCCCCTCCATTTTCAGGTCTTCAAACCTTTATCTTATGTTCTGATTAGTTCTTTACTAAGACTTTAAACTCTTTAAACTTAGCGTTCAAAAACTTTAGATTTTTATCTCATAAAATAAATCCATGTATACCTTAAAACATCATCAATGAAGGATAGAAAATACCAAGATTTTGCTAAAGAATCAATATCCACATGACCAAGTTCACTTTGGTATGAATAATTTCTAATTTACTCTTTGTTTTATTACTTCCTAAAGGAAATGAAGCTCTATTTTGTTTCCCAAACACACAATGCTCATAGAAATCAAAGTACTCATCATAATAGGAAAAATCGTCACATAACTTTTTATTCATAATTGTTTTTAAACTTTTTTCACTTATGTGGCCCAATCTACGGTGCCACAACATACATGTATTTTCAATTTTTTTAGTCACATTGATGGATTTACATAAAGTAGTGGCATTCAGCCTAAACAAAGTTACCAATCTTGTCCCCCTTACTACCACCAAGCTCCCTCTCACCAATCTGCAACTATGCTTATTAAACATTACATGTATTCCTAAATCATTCAACTTAGATACAAAAATTAAATTTCTTGCTAATCCAAGAATATGTAAAATACCAGGGAGGTTTTTTATCCTCCCATCACTAAAACACGAATGTGCCTTGCCCCATCCAACTATTGGATATGAACTGTTGCCCCAAGGTAAACTTCACCTCCATCATATTATTCATATGTGGAAAACCACTCCTTATGAGGAGTCATGATATGAGCATCTTGAGTCAACCAACCAGTGTTCATTAGAAATAATATTACATGAAGAAAATAAGGCTTCATCACCTGATTATGAGGACTTTTCTATATTGGAATTCCATTGTTTATTTTTATTTCTACATTCCTTCTTTACATGTCCCCTCTTTCTACAATTCCAACACTTCATTATGTTCTTTCCTTAGACCTTCTAACATTAAGAACATCTATTGAGCTATCCATAGTTTTCTTTCTCATTTCTTGTGACAACAATGTTGTAACAAGAGCATCCAGCTTGGGATCTTCAAGATTAACACTAATAGCAAGAATGAAATTATCCCATGACTCAAGAAAAGAACAAAGAAGCATAATGTGTTTATCTTCTTCCTCAATATTAACATCAACAGAGATTATTTGACTAAAAATCAAATTAAAAGTATTTAAATGCTCAGCAATAGAATCACCTTCCTTCATTTTCAAAGAAAATAATTTTCTTTTCAAATATAATATATAACCAAACTCTTGGCTTGGTAGATCTCAACCAAACATTTCCATAGGGCATATTCAATGGACTCTTCAACTACATTTAACAAAATTGAATCTGCAAGGTTGGATTGTCCCCTTGCTTTGTCATCCATCTTATCCCACTCATCTTGATCTATTGTCTTATGTATTTTCCTTTGTTGTAGCTAACATTTGATCCCTCTCTTCAAGGAGATATTCCATCTTTAGCTTCCACAACTCATAGTTAGTCCCCAAGATGTAGATGTACCCATGCTTCCACACACAAATCTACAAAACAAATTCAACTAGAATTCCCACTACAGCACATAAAACTTTCACACTTCCACCCAAGTAGCAAAGTTGGGCAAGCTCTGATACCAAATGTTAGAAATGAAGACAAACCACTATAATATAGAAATTTAAAATTAAACTAAAAATCTAGTTTTTAATAGTAGAATGTCAAATGGAAATTAAAACATGTAAAATCAGCAATAGGGAAAATTAGCAAACACAAGAGATTTAACGTATTTAACGTGGAGAAACCCTTTTTAAGAAAAAACCCCACCAAGAAGAGAGGCCAAGTATGTATTATCTTGAAATAAGAATTAATACAATCACTTCCAACTCTCCTTCAACACTTGTATACCTATGCAACCTCAACACGTTACTTCTCCGCCTCCTCAAGCACCTGTTGTATATAAATTACATACTACATGAGAATACAAAAGATGTGGCATCCAAAATTGGGCAAATCCCAATGTCTCATTTTGGGAATTTAGTCAACATGCTAAACATAGTATCATACAGCCTCTTACTGTCTATCATAACTAACTAAAATTATCTCTCCATTTTGGGCACCTAGTTTCTCATACAATCCCTTGAAAATATGAGATACTCTTACAAGGTGTCATAGACTACCAATAGCTATACAAAAATCCCTTCTTATGTGTGTCATAACCCCCAATAATAGTCACTCCAATATGGGCACCTAGTTTGACCTTATCACCTCATTTACATTCCCAAAGTAAAAGATGCTCAAACAGTAAATAGTAAAAATTGCTAGTAAATAATTAATTACCATATCAATAAAAAATAATTACCATTGTCGGTGGATCCTCCATCCCTTATGAATGCATTTAGACATAATATTTGGAATAATTAAATACAAAAGATTTACAAGGTTGATGGCACCTTAATCCTAGCAACTACTTCCCTTCATATCCTCAATTCTAACCAGCTCACCCATGTGCCAAGTTCTAATCTCTTGACTTCACACTTGTTTAGTTTCTTTACACCCTATTAACCTATTTTACATCCATACATTTAATTCTCAATTAATATAGTCAATCAAATATAAATTACTTCTTGTATTTGTTTTCCATTTCTTAGCTTAGTCTTACTTATGCTAGGAATCTAGTTTAATTAGGACACATTTAAAAGTTTTAATCAAGTAAAACCCCTTTTATGTTAGATTGCTAGTGGAACATAAGGATAAGTAATTAAAAAGAATTTACCATACAAAAACTAAGTTATCTATTACCTATCCACAATTTATAATGAAGCTATTGTTAATGGTTCTCTCAATAGTCAAATTAATAAAGGTGCCATCAAGTTATTTCCTATGGAAGGTGACCCCATTCAACATAAGAATTGGAGGCCAATTACTTTGCTTAATGTGTCATATAATATTTTGCTAAAGCTTTGGATTGAAGGTTTCAAAAGGTCTTACCTAGTGTGATTTCTCCTCCTCAAACTAGTTTTGTTAAGGGAAAATATATTATTGATAATTCAATCACTAGCTAGGAAGGAATGCATTGGGCTAATTATTCTAAGAAAAATATTGATATGGCTCTTTTGGATTTTGAAAAGGATTATGATATGATTGAATGGGCCTCCATTATAATGATGATTAAGGATCTGGAGTTTGGTGAGTTCTTCTATAAAATAGTGAGTGTTCTGTTCAAAGATGTCTCTATTTAGATATGTGTTAATGGTGTACTTTTTATTTTTCCCCCTGTATAGGTTGATTAGAAAGGAATGTCCACTTGCCCCTTATCTCTTTGTTGTTGCTACTAAAGCCACTTATTATTTGTTAAGGAATTGTTTCTTAGGGCCCTTGTTAAAGAGTTGACTTTTCCCTCTGGTGACTATGTCATCAAGCTTTAGTTTGTTGATGATACCTCTATTTTTACTAATATAGATAAAAATAATTTTAGTATTTTGGATAAGAGATTACACACTTAATGTGTTGCTTCTAGGTCTAAAACTATTCATAAATCTAACATTCTTTCCTAGGATGTTATTTTTTCTAAGTGGATTTTGGATAGAGAATGAACTTGTCTAGGCTCTAATAAAATCATCAAATATTTAGGGATCCCTATCTCCCCTAATCCTTCTTTAAAAAGTGTATGTAGACTTCGATGTTAAAAGAAGTTAACAACAAAACTATTAAATGACAAGGTAATATGTTGTCTCTAGCTAGGAGGTTCCAAGTGTGTCAACAACAAAACTATTAAATGGCATGATAATTTGTTGTTTTCTTCATGTACTATTTATTTTTCCTCTTGTTGGCTTATTGCTTCCTCTCATGTTCACCAATTAAACAAGCTCATTAGAAGTTTCCTATGGTCAAATGGAAAAGGTATTAGTGAGTGATATGTTGTTTCTTGGGAGCAATGTACTATTCCTAAGGTTGTGGGGGGAATGGGTTTGAAAGATATTTTTAAGCATGGTGTTTCTCTGACAATTAAATGGTTTATTAAATATATTAATGGCAATGAGCCTTGGAAGCAGCTCAGTAGGCTCAATATTAGCAATTATGTTCCTAAACTAAACTCTAATTGGAAAGGGTTGCATTTGTGGGATATTCTTTTTGGTAATTTTAGTACTAAACCTTTTGGGTCTATTGTTTTCTATTCTATTTAGTAGACTTGGTTATATGTTAAAGGATTAACTAAAGGTCATGGTGCGTTCTCTAAAAATAAGGACTAGTTGTTGGATTTTACATCTCTATGGTTGGCCTTAGATGGTAAAAAGACTCTTCTTGTTTCAACAAGAGGTTGTTTTGCTAAATGTTGGTATAGCAAAGGTATTAATTGTATTAGAAACACTCTTCTTATTGGGAGTTTAATGAGTTGGGATCTTATTCAGAGTGAATTTGGCATTCTGGATCAATAGAAGAAAACTTTACTATGGTTAAGAGGGCAAGTATAGATGGTAAGTTTGAGGTCATTCATTGGAATGATAGATTTTGAGATGAGATTCGGTGGGTAGGGGGAGAAGTTCTTGCAAGCTACTCCTAAATATTTGTGTGCTTTGATGTCTTTCACCAAGGATTGATTCAAAAATTAAACTCCATTTGTGGCCTTCATGACTTCGATAATGTATGGTCTAAATTACTAAAGAGGATCTGGTCTAACTATATTGGCAATTTTATTGGTCAATTTTTGAAGGTGGATTCTACCACTTCTAACCTTGGTCACACTACCTTTGCCCATCTTCTGGTGGATGTCAACTCCTCCAAGGCTCTTCCTAGGGATGTCATCCTGATGGTGGAGAATAGGTTGTGGATTCAATCGCTTGATTATGAGGGTATCCACTTTCGTTACAAACAATGCTCCGCTACTAGTCATATTGCCTCTTATTGCTCATGTTCTCGCCGCAAGTACTCTACGTGGTGGAGGAACTCCCTTCTCGACCATTTGACTATCAATGATTCTACAAATTCAAACTCTCGAGATAACGAGCCTTCTAGTCCTATTCCCCAAGCATTGGATCTTGACGTGGCCTTCGTGGCTCTGTCTGAGGTGGCTCCCCCTAGGACTAACATTGCTCTGGTGTTATCTTCAACAATTCCCATTTCTCTCTCAGCAAGCTATGGGGGGACCCTTGCTCCTTCTCAACCTACAGTTTATATGCACCTTCTAACATTTCCGGCTAGAATTTCTTCCTCTTCAAGAGAGCTAACTCAAGTTGAGGTGATTTAGAGATGTCACATCTTCTTTCTCCACAGACTAAAGATTTAGATAATGGTGTGTCTTGGACAATCATTCAAAGAAGGAAGAAAGGTCTTCCTAATTCTATTTTAGAATCCCATACCCAGGCCAGTGGTGTGCAGATTGCTAGGACAAGTTCAAGTGTTGTGTAGGATGTTGAACCTTTGGGTTTGTTGGTTGTTGGGTTGTTCTTTGTGACACCTTGTTTGAAATTGTGTCGTTGTGTGGCTTGTATGATTGCCACCACCTTGCCTTTGTAAAAGGTTTTCAGGTCCTTTCAAAACCTACTTTACCCTTTAATCAAAAACTATATTGAGCTTAAGAAATGTTTTTTTAGATGGTGGTTGTAATTTAATAAGTTGGTTGTGGGTGTTGTCATTTTTAGTCTTAGGTCTAAATATCGTCTTGTTTGTGAGGGTGTTGAATCTATTGTAAATCTTTGGTTGATTGTCCTTTTGCAAAAAATGTTTGGCAATGTTTTCTTCCTTCTTGGGTGGTCTATTTTGGAAAAGGTGTTATCAATTAGCATGATTGTCAAGATTTTTTGTTCTTCTCCTCTTGCTAAATTTTAGAATAGGCTTTAGTTGGTCGTCTTCTAAAATTTTATGGTTCCTCTGGATTGCTAGAAACACTAAAAAAATTTAGGGTCATAAACGTATGCTCACTAGGTTTTCTCAAAAAGCCACAATTTCCATTGTTGCAAATAATGTTGCCCTGCATGTATATAGGAAAAGTGAAGATATTAAGTAGTTTATTGGTGTTGGTTCATAAATGTATGCTCACTAGGTTTTCTCAAAAAGCCACAATTTCCATTGTTGCAAATATGTTGCCCTACATGTATATAGGAAAAGTGAATATATTAAGCAATTTATTGGTGTTGGATCCAATGATGTTTAATATGATCAAAATGGTTGGCCTATGCAAAGGGATATTAAGGTTGTTAATGCTGCTAGTGCTCATGGGCTTCCTAGTCTTTGGTTCCTTATCAGTGATAACTTTAAGAAACCCCCCTTGAAAAAAGATATAAAATCCTGGTGAATCTTTCATTTTTTTGGAAAAAAATATTAATTTATATTGGCGAATCTTTCCTTTTTTTTTTGAAAAAAATATCAATTTTATTGGCAAATTTTTTTACATCACTAGAAATTTGTAGAAAATCTTGGTGAATCTTGACAAAAAATAGGCAAATGCATTAATTACTATGGCAAATCCTTGTTTTAAAAAAATTAAATTCCTCTGGAAAAGTAAGGGCCTAAGGGTGGCAATGATTGACTAGTTTAAGGTGGAGTGCTCGTGTCTATAATTCCTTAATATTTTAAATCGACCCAAAATTCTTTTTCACCGCCATTGATTTTATTTATAATCTAATAGTTTGGGTTCTATTCCACGTGCCAAAATGTACCCATGGAGCTCCAATCCCATGGGGATTAAAATTGCATTTGGGCCATTGATCTCCATTGAGATCAATGACCCAAATACAATTTTAGGCCCCATGGGCATTGGAGCTCTGCGGGTACATTTTAGCCCATGAATATTAACCCTAGCTGTTAGATTATAAATCGAGATCAACGACCTAAATACAATTTTGGGCTCGATGGGCATTAGAGCTCCATGAGTACTGTTTAACCCATGGAATACAATCCCAACCATTATATTATAAATAAAATCAATGGTAGTGATTAAAAATTGGTGATGTAGCCCTAAAGTAACCAATGATTATATAATATTATTGGCGAATTAATCTCATTTTCTACTATAACTTATAAAATTTAGGTGAATCTTATCTAATCAAGTATCGAATATTGTGGCAAATTTTTGAGTTTAAAAGTTTAATAAAATAAATGTTTTTGCTATTTAACCAAGACTAAAATAAAATTTTGTAAAAATGTGGCGATTCAGTTCGCCTTATAGCTTGTACTATTAGCCAAATTTTGAATCCCCAATTTCAACTATTAGCCAATTGGCGAATATTAGCCACTAAAAAAATCATTGTTCCTTATGGTGGTGTAGCTCATGTTGTTTGTCATAATGTTAGTCTTTATCCTAGTGATAATCCCTGTGGTTATGTTGCTTCTCTTGGGTTAGCAACCAGTTCTAGTGTTGTGGATGGCATGGCTCATTTTGCTCCTTTCAACGTTTCTTCAATTGGTGGCATTGTTCCTAATGGTGTTGATTGTTCTGTTGATCTCGTTTTGGTTGATGTCAAAGGAAAGTATGTGGATGTGGAGATCTCTAGGCATGTTGGTGAGCTGGTTTCATGTGGTTCTTCTAATAGTGATGTTGATGTGGCTTCTCTCCCCTTCCCAACTGTTCCTATCAACATTTATCTTGAATTCTAGCTTCGTGAGTGTGTTGACTTTAGGGATAGTTCTCTAGAGAAGAATGTGAAGGCTCTTACTAAATTTTGGATAAAAATAAGGGCAAGAAAAGAGAAATAGTGCTTTGCTTGGATGGTTTCAATTGGTTCTTGGAAGATTGTTTGATAGATCTTGCTATATATGTATTTGTTTTGGTTGGCTACTTAGATTGTGGTTAATGTGGCTTGGTTCAAGGTTATTAGTGCTCTTTTGTTGTTACTTCTGGTCTATAATATTCTAACGATCTTGATGATGTCCTTGAGTTGTTATAATTGATGTTTTTAAATTTTGTCCCCTTGTTTTTCTTTCAGTTTGAGGGGTGGTTTGAGCTACTAGTTGAGTTAGTTGGGTGGTATGTTCTCATGTTATTTTGGTCCCTATTTTTACCTCTAGGCTTGATCTTTGTATATCTTTGTGATCAATTACTCACGAGCTATATTTGTAAACTATTTCCAATATTTTAAAAAAACACACTTTTTTGGAAAAGACAATGACAATGGGGTTGGAAATTTTCCTCAAACTCATTAAGCTTTAAAGACTGGTATGTGATTTATTAAGTTCTTGAATTGATATCAAATGTTGTTGAAGATGTCTCTTCAAATCATTTATTTATTAGCTAGGTCTAAACGGAACATAATGTTGGTATCTTTTGACTCGTGCCTTTTGTAGTATTGAAAACATTGGTGCGTATTGCTTAATAAATAAGATTGACATTTGCATTGTTCTAATTATTATGCAAATTCTTTTATTATATTACTAGCATTTTTCATCATGGAATAGATTTCATGTACTTATAATAGCTAAAAGTTTCTTGGAGGCCTGTCAAGACTCCTCCAATGGTGTACCATCCATTTTGTTAGTGTTTTTTTTTGTTTTATACAATATTATTCTCTACAAATTGTTTCGGTTTCTCTTTACCATCAATCCTTGCAGGTTTTTCAATCCTTCCAAATAATATTTTAGAATTTCTGTCATTGCCTCTTTCCTCTCTAAAAGAGGAAAAAAAAAAAAAACCCTTTTAAGTTCTTTTACGTCTCTGCATAAACTTCTTCTGACTATAACTATTGTAAATTTCTTTTAGCTCCTCTCTGTATCATTAAAGCCTTATTGCTTCTTTGAAAATAACGGTAATTTCTATTTCCTTTCCTATCTCTCATTCACAAAGCACTTAACACACTAGAAACCCTCTAAATATTCTGACTGAGATTATTTCTTGTATTGTATGCTTACCTTCCTAGTATAGAGTACACTAGGATAAGCGCACAAAATTTTGACTATCTGTAGAAATCGAAAGACTTAAAAGGGGTTTGACCATTTAGGCAGGCTCCTATGCAATCCCCCCCTTTCCACCTATTCTGAATATAAGATTTGTTGTTCTAAGACATTCTCTATTTCAGGCTTTGTTGTATTCTACAAGTAAAGAAACTACTGTACGGAAGGTTCTATGTTTCTACCTGCAGAGGATGCAACCACAACTAGACAGTCTCCGATGCATCTGTGTTAGTGTTGTGGCTTCAATTTTCTAACATAATAATGCATTTTCCTATATATACTCCTATTGTTGGTTTCTAATTTTAGCATTTAAATAATCAAACTTCAAATCAGGAATGCATATTCTTACTTTCTAGTTTCTTTAACATTTGTTTTAATTAACTTTATCTAAATCTAATTTCTGTCACAAATTACAAATCTAGTTTTTCTTTGATGTAAAGCAAAGCACCCGCACTAGTTAAATTAATTTCAATTCATATTTCTACACTTCTTAAGTAAACTGAATAATTAGTTTAATTTAGTTGGTACACTTTAAAAAGGTTAAATTTTCTACTTACATTAGCATAGGAAACTTATTTCCTTCTTTTCAGTTGTATTGTTCTGTGAGGTGGATAAACATTTATCGCACAGAGGAGCAAATATTTATTTAGACCTATTTTCATTTGAAGTTGAAGCCTCATTTTGACCATATATGCACAATCATGAAAAATAACAATAAATTAAACCTTGAATTTGTACAAATAACCATAAACAAAACAAAGAAAAATTAATTTCTAATAGACTTTTCACTTATATGCCAGAAATATAAATAAAATAAATAAATACATTCACACGTTAAAAAAATGATAAACATAAAAACAGTTGGTAATTAAATAATTGATTACGACAAACAAAACAAAAGTAGAATGGTTGATTTTTAAATCTCTTTAAACCACCTCTACATCAGGTCCTCTACCTTATTAATATATTTCTAACTCGTGAGATAAAAAATAATAACCAAAATTGTATATAGGCATAAATGTCTGAGCAATAAGAATTACGTCATTCAGGTCTAATTTCTTGGATACCTTGCAAAATAGCAATAACAAGCTCAGAATCACCTTTAATCATCAAATTTTAATCTAAAGCATTGAGAAATGTTCTGAGGCTGTAGCCAATAATAGTTTTATGAACCAACTTCAATCGCCAATCTTGTATCTGTAAAATCAACAATCATTTTAAGGTTGAGATTCAACCTCTCCATCTTAGCAACATTGTTTGTGGTCATAAGTGGGCCTCTAGAAAAAGCCAGCCCCATTACCACATATCATTTATCACCTTCAACCACTCCCTATAGCCAATCCTTGTCAGGCTTACCCTTAGCTCACCTGTGAAATTTTCTTTTCAAACCATCCCTCTACAGGATGGTTTGCCCATTAGCAGCTTTATATATGACAGGCAATTTCAAAACCCTCTGAAATTTTGATATCATCAAAAATAATTCTCATGCTATCTTTAATTATTTGATGATTCAAGAAGCTATATCCTCACAACTGTCAGTCTACTACAATTATTATAATAAAAAAATTACTATGCCGAACTCTGACTGCAAATGCAATACGAATATAAAATAGAGATTTAAAAGTTAATTTCAATTACTATGTAGGTCTTGCCGAAGTCAGGTTATAACTTAGGTTTCAAGGTACTATAGTTTGCTGTCATTCACTAATGACTAATATCCGAAGTCAGGTTATAATTTAGGTTTCAAGGTACTATAGTTTGCTATCATTCACTAATG
This sequence comes from Cunninghamia lanceolata, assembly GCA_027924645.1. Classification (NCBI taxonomy): domain Eukaryota; kingdom Viridiplantae; phylum Streptophyta; class Pinopsida; order Cupressales; family Cupressaceae; genus Cunninghamia; species Cunninghamia lanceolata. The sequence goes on along the minus strand of BSBN01000578.1, from coordinate 6,022,737 downwards.
ACTAATATCCGAACTCAGGTTATAATTTTGGTTTCAAGGTACTATAGTTTGCTGTCATTCACTAATGACGGAATATGCTGGTGAAGCAATACCAAAATAGCTTTTCTAGTTTGGGTTCAAGGACAATAAACTTGAAGATATCTATATCAATGAAAGCAAAGTCCCTTAAACTTATATAATTCTTTGCAGAATTGAAGAGTAACTGAAAACATCTTAAAAAAATGAAAAGTGTCAATTCAAACAATAACATAACTGCACTTTAAAACATTTGAGATACCAGAAAAAGACCATTTAGATAAACTCCAAATAATTCTCCTTGCTATATAGTTGATAATTGCTAATATATAAATCATATATGGTGCTTTATTATAGGAAAAGATAATTGAATGATTAATAAAAATGTTCAATGTATCCCAACATAAGTGTAAAACAAGATATTTAATTTTACTACCAATTAAATGGGTAAATCCTTAAGTAGGATAAAAATTGGCCTGAATGTATTTCCTATCCATAGTGAGAGGGAAAATAAAATCAGAATATGTTACATCACATATCAAAAGATAACTTAGAGTAGTGCCATAACTAATCATTTGCTACATAGTTAAAACCTTACAGGGGATTTGAGTAACTAAGATCTTAACATACAAATGAATTTTGTAGTGGTCAATGTGCAAAAATTTCATGTGTTACAACTCAATAACAAATGGCAAACTTATTCAGACAACCACAACTCAAAAGAAAACCATTGCTGTTGTAAGAATTAGTATGTCAACAATAGTAAAATTACATTGAAGACATGGGCAGTTGATAAAGATTAACACATAAGGACACACTTGCTGAAAAGCATACTATTCCAAGCTAGATGAATACTACTTACTCTTCACTGTTTGCATCATCATTGAAATCTGGAAGCATAGGCACAAAAGTACAACATAGAGATTCACCGGTCCTTAAGAAGTAAGGATGTTCCATCTGGGTTCCATTTCAAATCCGAAACAAGAAACTGAGGCAAAGGAACATTTACACAACAGGCACCAGAGGGTGTCCACATGTATAAATGTGAGCTTCCTGTACAAATGGCCACAACGAGGATATATAGGATCCCAAGCAGCTTCACGAATAGGATCTTTGTGTACCAAAAGCGCAGCAAGCTCAAGGCGACAAATATCCCATATCCAAAGTGCTGTTGGCATATTGTCATTGCGAGTAAGCAAATATTGGCTATCTTTACTCCAAGATAACAAGCCTGTTGAAATAAAATACATTACTGAACATATTGGACCCAAAATTGAAATATAAAATTTGAAATCGGCATAAAATATAAATTTCAGATTTTTGAATATCACGATAAATCATATGGTAATTACCAATGCCTTGTTTGGGATTTGGTTTATCCGTGGAGGCTTTTGTGAAGCTATATTCACAGGAAATTCCACTACCTTGTAACGGACTCTAGAATGACCTTCAGCTGCATTCTCTGATTAACAGAGGAAATTACAAACCAGGAAGTCTTAAATATGGAATTCTTTAAGTGATTCCATCCACTGATATCTATATTAGACTAAATATCAAGTGCAAACAAGATGCCAAGAAACTATACTACTTTCAGAATATTCCTTGACAGTAGAGAGAATGTAAGCAGTTAATGTTGAATTATGACATAAAGGTAGCAAACAAAATGTATGCATGTATACAATGTTCATCAGTTTTTTCAAATATGTTAATGAATGCCAAGCCTGTTTATCATGCAGCCTATTTATTTTTGCATCCAATTACATTCATATAGACATAAATTATATCCACGTGAAGATGGTTGCTTTTCAATGACTTGGTTTCACGTGACCTAGCAAACTGTATCAAGAAATCACAAATTGCATCTAGAAATTAAGGTGGGAAAAATTAAAATTTATTCAAACAAATTTTGGGGAATTGAGCCCATAGATAATCCATCTCTTATGCATATTCATAATAAAGTTGTATTTGTAACAAAGGAACCATCACCCTCGTGTAGAATTTGTTTTTAAAACTTAAGAAATGAGGCTTAAAAGCTTTCAGGAAAAAGCACACAAGATACTTTGAGGGAAAAGCAATATGTTTCAAAAGTTAAAAAATGAAATGCAACCTTTCTTGTCTAGTATTTGTAAGATTTTCTCATGGCAAGTCTGCCCAGGAACAAAATACCTTAGACATATTTACAACAACCCAGATGCTCAAGCCTCAAAGAAAATGACATAAACTCAAATGCAATGAACAAGACTTAGATTTTCTATTCATCAAGTATGTTTAAACAACAGATGCAATGAAGTTGCATTTATAGCAAATACAAGAAGAATAAGAGGATGACAACTCATCCTTCAAAAAGTATAAGTCCCAAGGAATGAGGCAAACACCTCACTGTCAAAAAGGGGAGTTTAACTCCTAAGGAAGAAGATGACACCTCTCACTCCAAAAAGGACAAGCATAAATAAACCTAAGTAAGCTTAACCTAAGTGCAATAAATGCATACAAATGCACAATATCATCCCTAGGAAAAAGGCAACACCTAACTGTCTAAAAAAGGAAGTGTAACTCCTAAAGAAGAGGATGACAACATAACTAAATCTAAGTAAGCATAACCTACAGTGTAATAAAATGCATAACTACACCAACACCCCCCCTTAAGCACAGCTTAGATGGGTAAAAATGGGTCCCCAGCAAGACAATGCCTGTTAGGGTACCCATATAGAAAATAATGCCCCCCCCCCCCCCCAAAAAAAAAGAGAGAGATAAGCCCCCAAGAAAAGAATAAAAGAGAGCAAGAAGTAAGTACTTTCCCCCAATGAATGGCCTCCTAAACCCCCTAGCAATCTGCACCAAAATTGGATGAAGATGGAAATTAATAGATGTTGAAGAAGGTTGTAATAAAATAAATTGCACGAGAGAAGAATATAATAGAAAATATGCTACAAATACTAGAGAATAATAAGCCACTTCGAGGGGGGCAAACCTCCAAAAGTCTTCAATAAGAACAAAATTCACAATATGATGCTAATAATAAACTAACCACTACCTCCTATATATACCATACTTATGCTATGGATGCCACCCAAGCCAACTTAACTACCTATATAAGACTAAATGAATGATCATATAACTTAAGGTTTTGCTAGGCCATCTACCAATAACTTTTGAATGAGCTCTGTGTGGAAGAGTGTGGCTCATAGACTATGGGTGGATCTCCTGTGTAGAATGGTAGCTGCTTCTACCATGGCAGACAAGCTAGGATTTGTCTCCCTCCCACGTGGGACCTCCCATAAGTCGGAGAGAAGATCTGTTCGAAAAAAAATCTTCACTTTTTTAAAGAGCAAGGCAAGAAATCCAGGTTGGGCTTATTCATTTCTCCAACTCCTAACTCCCCAAGTGGCATCTCTTTCTGTGATTCAAAGGAGGGAGTGGCTGTCAAGATCGTGGATCCTAAGATTGACAGAGTCATCAACAAAATGGATCATGCCCTAACTAGATAGTTTTTTGGTAAATGGCCCAACATCACCTTGTTCGCCGTCCGACTACCCTCAAATGGAAGATAAAAGGTCATCTTGAGGTAAGTGCTCTTCCGAAGGGCCTTTGAATGGCCCTAGATGTTGGCCCATGGCTAATGGTAAAGCTAGCCTCTCTTTGTGCCAAATGGAAGCCGAGATTTGATCCCTCAGCTGACCTCATCATTATGGCACCCACCTGGATTATAATGCCAAGACTCCCTTTGGAGTACTGGGATGAAGAAATTATTGTTAGGATTGCCAAATCATTTAGGCAGTTCCTAACGCTAGACAACATCACAAAGAAGTAGAAGCAGACTGGTGTTCACCCAATGTTGTGTGAATGTTGCAGGTAACAAGGTTTTACCCTCCACGGTTGCGTTGGAATCCAAGCTTGGTTGTTGAGTCCAAACAACACAATATGAAAATGTTGCACTCTACTGTCAAAACTACTCAAAATATGGACATATGTGACTCTCTTGTCCAGTGAAAACTAAAGGTCCTAAACCTCATGGAAATATTAAAGGGAAGAACAAAGAGGTTGAACTAAATTGTGAGAGGAAAGAATAGGACCAATCATTCGTTAGCTATGAAGGGGGATCTAAGACAAGGAAGAGCAACCTCATTAGGAGCTTCCAGAGCTAGAAGGTGTCACCCCATCTTAGGAGATTGAGGTCTTTGACGAGGGAGAGATCATTTCCCAAGATCAATCCAAGTAACAACATGATGATCCTCAAGGAGAGGATAGCCGAAACCAAGCACAGATTGCCTTGAAAAGGAAAGTGAACAGATTGTGAATCCTCAAGGTGAGGCCGTTTTTACCCCTTTTCAAACTTCAAAGCATGTGATGGTGTTGAGGTCCTCATCTGCTCATACTCAAGGAGAGGATAGTTGAATCCAAATGCAGATTGCCCCTAGAAAGGAAAGTGAATAGTTTGTGGAACCTCAAAGTGAAGCCAGCTTTACCCCTTCCCAGACCTCAGTGTCAATGTTGGTGGTAGAGACATTGTCAGTTGTAACAAACTCTCCAAAGATGGGGGAGGGTAAGGAGAAGCCTTGCCTCTCTCCTTTCAACAAGCTATCCTTTTCTGGTAAAGGAAAACAACAAAAATTAAAGGACAGAAAAAGAATAGCGAATGTGGGGCTAGACCCAACAAAAGGCAGCCAACCCTAAGAGAAACAAGATCAAAAGAAGCAGCTCGAGAAGCTGCCAATGGAAAGCAAAGAACCCTAGAGATGTCCTCCAGGAAGTTAAAAAAATGAAGATAATCTGGTGCAGGGGCACCCACAGTGCTTTTATGCCTCCAAGGGGTCAAAAGTTGATATTTTGTTTTGTTTGAGTTGTTTACATATAATAGGTCTTCTAAGACCATTTCATGTGTGTTGGAGTCTAAGCTAGGTCATTAGGTGAATGGAAATGTCTAGTTGCAAAAAAAGTGTCAATGTTGCACAATGTTGTCAAATTGCACATTGGTGGAATATGAACAGTTGTAATTTGAAAAGTTGGTTGAGAACCATTGGAAAATGGTTGTAAATGTTTTAAAAGGCCTTGTATGGTCGACACAAAGGTAAGGGGATGATAAAAGGATGAGAAAATATTGAGTATCTGAAGTTTGATAAATAAAACTTTGTTTTCTGTGCATTTTTCTGTAACAGTCCTATTCTTTCACATGGTACGGATCTGTACGACCTGAATGTGGTATGGTTGGAAAGATAATTGAGTTACCTTTCTAATGTTTTTGGTTTGGTTGATTTTCGCCGTGTTTTATGAAAGTTATGATCAATTTAATGATTCACTTCCAAATTTTTATGGTGAGACAGCAGAAAAAATTGCTTAGTACGGTTTTGTACGATCTAGTACGGCTAAATCGCTGATTACCCATTGTAGAGGACACTCTTACCTTTAATGGGTTTTTGATTTGGTCCATTTTCATTGTGTTCCAAGCAAGTTGTGCCCATTTTACTGTAAACAAGTTTGAAACCCTAGTTAGGGTAATAGTGAGCAAACAAATCAATTTTTTAAGGTTTCCGTACAAAGTAACCTACCTTGATTTTGAGATATGTTGTATAAGGTCCAAATGGATGTCTGAAACTATGTTTACATTTTTTATATCATTTTTGCAACGAAAGTTATGACCAAAATACTCAATTTGCCGCTCCCATCTTTGTTCAGGCAATTAGGCCTAGAGACTAAGACAGTCAATTTTTAACCCTGTTGTTCCAAAACAACCTTACCTTAATCTTGGATATGTTGTTAAAGGGCTTAAAGGGTACTCAAAAGTGTTTTCACAGTTTGGAAGAAAGGTCTGCACAGGGAGATATGATGGAAAACCCAATTTGTGAGGGCTACTAGAGGATTGAGGTCTAAAGACCAAAAACCGACCATTTAATGTTTGGAAGCTTGGAAGTTTGGTTGATTAAGATAGGTCTAGTGTTGTCCACCCCTGCTCTGCATCAAATTGGTATCAGAGCCCGAAGATCTAGGCAAAATAAGTTTTTGGAGTTTGTGTTGTCTTTTTGCAGGTTGAAGGAAGACCCTGGATACTAAAAGACTAGGCCAAGGGAAAAGAAGGGGGCCTAAGGTGAGGTATCACAAAAACAAGAAGCATTGAGAAGAAGCAAGGTGAAAGAGACTTGCTTGAGAAAGAAGAATGGAAATGTTGAGAAGATTAGTCCGTGGAGATTTGAAGAGTACGAAGTTCCCAAGCAAGCAACAAAAGAGAAAAAAAGCGGAAAGGGAGATAAAGAAAAAGGATGAGAAAGTAAAACAAATTAATATTGAGCAAGAGATAGCAGAGCTAAGACAAGCCTTGGAACAAATGGAAAAAGTTCAAGAAAGAAGGGAACTTGAGATACAGCAGTTGCTTGAGAGCAAAACAAAAAAATGGTTGGCATTGGCCAATAAGGAAGTAGATTAAGTGGCCTATCAAGAAGATCATTCAGAAGAGAAGGCAAGAGAGGACCGCAAAACCAAACATTGGGGAGTCTTTGTTGATGATGGAAGAGCAAGAGCCATATGAGGAAGAGGAAACATGTGAAGGAAATGGGTCCCTTGAGACTCAAAATTTTATTTCTAACACTATTTGTGAGTATGTGTTTACAGGTGCAACAGATGAATATAAAGATGGAAAAGAGTCTTGTTGTACCCAATCAAAAAAATTTGCTTCATTAAGGCATTTTGAGCAAGTTTAGAAAAATTTTCGTCAAAAAGTCAAAAAAGCAAAATTTCTAAAAATAGACATCAAACTAGGTTTTCTGGGTTTCTTGAGATATGGATGCTGGCAAAACTTTCTAAAAATAGAATCTCCATCTCAGGTGGCGCACTTGATTCTCATTGGTCAATTTTGCTTCACGATCAGCGTGGTCCAGACAGTATCTGCAAACGGCCAAGTTTTCTCTACTGGTTCATTTCTGCTTTTTCGGAAGGCGAAGCATGAAGTCTGAAGTGGTCATTAGAGGAAGTTCATCTGCCAGAGCTCATTTTCAAGTTTTCAACGTTGTTCCCACGGTGCAGAACCGATGAACAGTCGTTGACTCGACGAAGCACGCAAAACAGTGCAGGATGGACCCAAGGTGAGATGAAAATCTGGAAATCACAAAATTTGGCTAAGTCCGAAGATTCCAAGCGCCCCAGGAGGCTTGGGGCGGCCAGTCCCACCAATGTTAGAAATTTTTCGTGTTTTTCAAGAAAATGTGAGAAGTGTGTCCGTCGATCAGTTCCGGTGGGCGTAAAAGCAGTCATTTTGGTTGTCAGGTCCTGAAAAGCTGGAAAACTTGTCAGATGTACCCAAGCTATCTAGTTCATTCGCCATCCAATGGCAGTTGACTGACGAAATCATCGAAATCGACATCAGTAAGCAGTTGTCGGCACGCAAAACAGAGCAAGTTGCAAATAAGAGTTGAAAATCAGAAAAATGGTTGAGTCTGAAGAAACCAAGCGCCCCTAGAGGCTAGGGGCGCCCAACCTCTCCAGTGTCAATTTTTTTTTCACGTTCTTCAAGAAACGTCAAAAATGCCTCCGTCAGCTAGTTCCCGGTTGGTCAAACTTGGTCAAACTCAGTCAAACGTCAATAAAAGCTAGAATTTCATCACAGATTGTTCGGGCTGCTCAAATCATCCCTCATCCCGCCTCAGCAGTCATCTGGACAACCGAAAATGAAGATCAAACAGAGGTTGTTGGCACAAAAAACGAGAAATGGTATAAAATTTGAAATTTTCAGAAATTTTTCTAAGGCATTGAAAGCCAGGCGCCCCAGGAGGCTTGGAGTGCCCAAACTCACCATACTTAAAATATTTTTGAGTTTTTCCCGAAAAACGTGAATCTCCCTCTGTCAGCTCGATCCTGTTCAGAGCTGATCAATTTGGCACGTTTCCCCAGGCAAACAGAGAGTACAATCAGCTCAGTTTTCATCAGGCCTGCCTATCTGCTAGATCATCAAACTCAGTTTTGTCCCAGCAGACAGAAATCGACAGCCAAACAGGGGTCATCAGCCACCGGAACGCGCACGCAAATCGAAAAATTGAAGTTGCAAAATTCAAAAAAATGGCTAAGGCATGAGAAGTCAGGCGCCCCAGGAGGCTTGGGGCGCCCAAATTCTTCAGAGTTAGAAAATTTCCCGATCTGCCAGTGATTTCCAGCAGTTATTTCCTGATCTTCGCCCGATGGCCGATTCAAGAGGTCAGATTTGCAATCAAACGATGTCAGATCGTCAATCCGAGACTAAGGATGGAATCTCAGTTGATAGGTCTCCAAAATGTCAAGATCAGTCACCTTTTTCAGTCAATGGTGACATTTTGCCATCTTGTTGAAGTTGGAGACAGGCCATACTTAAGTCAAAACGAGCGCAGAAGTGTCGAAAACGAAGAAAAATTGGCTAGCGCTTTTGTCAACTCACGTGTTCGATGACATCATCAAAAGAAGATATTTTTCGTCATCTTACACATGAAGCCATAGGCAGCTACAAAATGGGGATTCTTCCTATTCAAAGACATCCACTTGGATTTGTGTTTTAAAAGTTGCTTTCTTCATGGATGAGATCCAAGTTTTATTCTTTCACAAATAAAACCGTTTTTTCACCCTAAAGATCTATAAAGACAAGCATTTGGCTTCTTTATTTCATTATCTTTTGCAAGTTGCATCCAAAGGAAAAAAATTTATTTTTCTTTCAACGAAAATTCAAAGACCCAAACGAAGTGTTTTTTCAACGTTCTTCATAGTTTCAAATTGAGGAAGCAGGGAGGCTCGGTTTTTCAGGGTCCTTTTTTCAAGGGGATCGTTTTTCAAAAATTGGACTGAAGCTTTTTCAGTTTTCGTCGAGATGGGTCCATCCAATATTTCATCCTCTTGAAGATTGGGAATTTTGCTTTTTTCGGGAATTTGTTTTTTTGCTGCTTTTTCGGGAAAGTCTCCGCTTTTTCAAAATCCGACGATCTAGGTTGCTTCAAAACAGAATTGCCTGCAAAACCCATGTGCCAGCTTTTTTGCTCAGAATCTATTTTTTTCTAAAAATCAGCAAGTAATTTTCAACCATTTGTCCAAGATTTTTCCGACATAGGCGTGTTCACAGTCAATTTTCAAATCTTTCAGTATGCAATACTCTCCAACACAAATCAGGCCCAAAACGGCATTGGTTCACGATTACCTGAGAACTTGTGAAACAGACTTGCATAAAGTACTTCCATTGATCAATTTACATTCTTTGGAGGATGCAGGAAATAATGCTATCAAGAATCTAGGACACTCCGGTTTGCTTGCAGCAACATCCTTTCCCATCACAGTGCAAAGTATTGAATTTGTAATTGCTTGCATGATGCATTACAATTCGGTCACAAGAGAAATCCAATCAAGAGATGGACGTGTGCTCTGTAGCCTGAGGCCGAATGACATTGAGAAGTGTTTTACAATACCAGTCTGGAGATAAAACTTAACTGTTTCAATTGAATAATGCAAGACGGTTTGGAACAATGATAAAGAAAAATACCGGAAAAAGATTGGTCAAAGGTGGTTAAAAAAGAAGCAGAATGTCATGCCAAAGAATGTTGGATGTGGAGAGTTCAAGGAGGAACACGCAATAATGATTACTTTGCTAAGTCAGATCACGGGTCAAGCAGATGCTAACAAGTTCCAGCCTTGGATGTTTTACATCATGTCCCAGATTGTTGATGGAACCGAATTCTATGACTGGTTGGCACTCATCAGTGATAGTCTCCACCAACAAATACTTGATTTTCAAAGGGCTCATGAATTCCACATGATGTCATACCTCGTGTATTTGATGGCATTTCAAGGTCAATTCAGAGGTTTGAATGTTGTTGGAACTCTGAGTATTCAGCATGTGTATCACCATTTCTTGCAGTTAGAAATTTCTCAAAATGAACGACATTACAGGCGGGTAAATGATGCATTCCTGATGCATGCAGTGCGAGATATGGATAATGAGTTGCATATACGGTTTTCAACAGATGTTAGAATAGCAATGGCAGAATGGGCTGATTGGTTTATCCAATTTCCCACTTTTTCCTACATCAGAGTATATGGCTTCTTAGGAGAGCTAGCCATGTTGTCGAGATATCCTACAAATGAAATAGCATTTATGAAATTTTTGAGGCAAGCCTATGAAGTTCATACATTTTTGCGTAGCAGACACAAGGCAGCTTTCAATTTTCCACTTGGGATGAGTATTTACAGATGCAAATCTGGAGCAGATGCCAAGGCAATTGGTAATGAATCATCCAAGTATGGTGTTAAGTTTTTCGACGGGAGGTCTTCATATGATCCTCGTGGTGTTTTTGCATCACATCTTGGTCAAAATTGTACGCACAAACATGTGGTTGAAGACTTCTGGGCTAATTGTACTGATGAGTTTGAAGTGTGAGAATGCAGTTATAGCAGGTTCACTCTTCAGCAAATGTCTGATATCCTGTCAGAAGATATTGAGGGTTTGACAGAAAGTGGTGAAGTTCTACTTCCCACGTATTTCAGGGACCAAGTTGAGCAACAACCATTGCCACCAGTTAATTGATCAATAAAAGATAACACTTCCATTGAGGAAAGAATGAGTTGAGTTGTTAAAAACAGTTTGATATTCTTGAAGAATAAGCGGAAGGATGATATTCCGGTAGCAGAGCCGCCAGTTGTACAACCATCAGAGCCTTCCACTTCCAAGCTGAAACGAAGGGTTAAAGCTATGAGTGTTCTTCCAGAAGGAACAAAAATGGCTAAGTTAAAGAGGAAAAAGGATGAATCTCCAGCTCAGGTCCAGCATGAACAACCAGCAGTTGAATCAGAAGTTCCTGTTGAACCAATGCCGCATGTCGAAGAATTACCTTCAGATCATGTTTCTCCTCCTTCACTGAGCACTTCTCCTATCCACATAGATTCAGAACCAGATTTGCCGGTTCGTAACTCTGATGCACATATTGGTTCATCAGGGGTTGATGAGGTTAGAACCGAGTTTCCAAGAGAAAAAGCTCATCCTGGCTTGAAAACATTTTGTGAAGAAAGAGGAGAAAGCCCTCATATCAGCTAGATTTAACAGAGCTTAAAAGCGTCTACCAAGACACACCAGACAAGAAGCTGAAGAAGCATGTTCGCATTGAAAAGAATGCGGATGGAGAAATAATCCTTGAAACTGCAACACCGCCAGAAAATAGAAGTGCTGATGATATTGAGGTTGATGACTTCAAGGTTGTCAAAGCTAACCTTGGTAGGAGTACCCGCCATACAAATGTAAATCTCTTCGAGGTTGCAGCGGATTGTTTTAAGGAAAGGGTGTTGAAAGATGGAGAAGACAAAGCAACTCTCAAGGCTGAAGTTAGGCAGCTGCGGCAGTATATTTCCAACCTTTTCTATGGCAAATCACAGGCTAATTTATTGCTTCCACCTAATCTTGAATCACCAACCGATCAGCGGCAATTCAGTCAGTTGGTCCTCTATGGGAGGCACATGAATAATTGGGTGGAAGAATTTGTGACTAAAAGGAGAGTTGTACTTTTAAAGTTTTATCAATTAAAGTACAATGCTCATGATTTACGCCAAGGCATCCAAGGGTTGCAGCAGACCATGGCAAAAAATAGACCGGTGTTTGAGATCATTATCTCCGACTTGAAGATTGCACTTGATTCTGTGGATTTAGCTGATGATAAGAAGACAATTTCTACTTGGAAAGCACAATATCTTTTCACAGTAAAAACTTATGACAGTATAATTTCAGAGTTGACAGAATGGAAAGAAAAAGTAGTTAATGTCCTCAAGTTCATCAGATCTTTTGTTTCTCAGATCCCGTGTTTGTATGAAAAAGATGGTACCTTGTATGATCTCAGGGAAGTGCAAGCAGAGTTCCAGACTCTTGTCCGCAACAATTTTAATGATGATATCAATGCCGACAAGATGGGTCGTTTTGCCGCAATGACAGTGAAGTTTGACAAGGCCGTAGGTGAAATTCATGAATTTCTTCAGATGGTTGCAAACGGTGAAGAAATGTTAGAGAATCAGAATATCATTCTAGAGAGTATCAGTGTTCCTGGCAAAGATGCGGTCACTCGCTTTTTAAAAGATATTGTTTCCCAGAATATCAATGGATAACATCACCAAAAAAGCAAGAATGTTGATGAGGATGCATTTCAAAAGAAAGCAGTTTTAAATCAGATGCTTTTTGTTTTAAAGCATTTGCTTTCATCCTAAGCTCATCCATTCTATATTTAGAAAGAAATCACTTTCTGATAGTTGGAGTTTTCTTTGCTTTAAAGCAAATCGCTTTAAAGCGTTTGTTTATTGTATCTTTGTCTTATAATAGTAATAAAGCTTGTGAGTTGGCAAGTTAGGGTTAATCAAGGAGATTTTAGGGTTTCCTACTCCTTTGATTTTAGTATAAATAAGGGCAGCCTTGCCCATTGTAAAGGATCGACTTTTGTGATAACAAATTTGCTATGCCTATTCTAGCCTACAGATCTTGTTATTCCAAGTGTTTGTTCACTTTGTGTTTATTGTAAGGAACCGGTGTTGAAGATAACATATTTTGCTGTGCCTATTCTAGCCTGCATAATTGTTATTGGAAGTGTTTGTTCTCTCTGTGTAACCTGTTCTCCGGTGTTTGATCGCTTGCTGTATGCCTGTCTTTTGCTACAGTATTGTTGTCCTGGAGTTGTATCAACTTTGTGATATGGAATAGAAGTCTCATGCCTATTTTGCTCTGATATTCTATCTCGAATCATCAAGTTTCGTCGTCAGATGTGTGGCTTTTGGTAGCTTTCATTTCAGCTTTCATCATTAAAGTACTATAAGTCTTGTGATGTAAATCTAGGAGAAAATTGCTTAAGTTTTTGTTAAAACAATCATTCCTTGTCCACTTTTAATTTCCTTTGCTCTAAATTTACTTAGGAGATTAAAAGCGTCATTAGTCTATGCTTAGTTGTAGTAGAAGTTTTAAAAAAGGAAAAAACCTCTTCTGCAGCGTTTAGAGTTTTATAACCTTGTGCTCGCAGCTGAGAATCAAAAAGACGATAGGCAAAGTTTAATTTATTTATCTTTTCAGCGAACATCAGCAAAAAGGGAACTCCCCCTTCCAATAGGAGAGCAGTTTATCTGTGCATAGCTATCCGTTTCCAACTCGCATTCCAGAGGTGCGAATTGAAACTCCAACAAGTCTAAAGGAGGAGGAGAAGTGCATACAGTGTATGAAGACGGTTATACAAATGTAGCACACTATGGGGACAAAGATGTTGCCAAAACAACCGAGGTAATGGTTGCATTTTTTGATTTTACGGATGAATGTGCTGACATATTGTATTCCAATGATAAAGATGAAGACATAAATGGTGGTACTGAGGCATATGAACGAGAACTCGAGTTTTGGTACTTTGAAGCTAAGAAGATGCTAAGAGGCGGTACAAGAAGAAGAAGAAGAAAGATCCAGGGAAAGTTGCAGAAATGAAGGACAAGTTGCGGAAGAATTGGTAGACTATGAAGAAAGAGAAGACTTGCACTCAAGTGGACTTGAGTTTTTCTTTCCCTTGGGAGTATGGTGCAGGGGCACCCACAGTGCTTTTATGCCTCCAAGGGGTCAAAAGTTGATATTTTGTTTTGTTTGAGTTGTTTACATATAATAAGGTCTTCTAAGACCATTTCATGTGTGTTGGAGTCTAAGCTAGGTCATTAGGTGAATGGAAATGTCTAGTTGCAAAAAAAGTGTCAATGTTGCACAATGTTGTCAAATTGCACATTGGTGGAATATGAACAGTTGTAATTTGAAAAGTTGGTTGAGAACCATTGGAAAATGGTTGTAAATGTTTTAAAAGGCCTTGTATGGTCGACACAAAGGTAGGGGGATGATAAAAGCATGAGAAAATATTGGGTATCTAAAGTTTGATAAATAAAACTTTGTTTTCTGTGCATTTTTCTGTAATAGTCCTATTCTTTCACATGGTATGGATCTGTATGACTTGAATGTCGTATGGTTGGAAAAATAATTGAGTTACCTTTCTAATGCTTTTGGTTTGGTTGATTTTCATCATGTTTTATGAAAGTTATAATCAATTTAATGATTGTCACTTCCAAATTTTTATGGTGAGACAGCAGAAAAATTGTTTAGTATGGTTGAATGGTTGATTACCCATTGTAGAGGGCACTCTTACCTTTAATGGGTTTTTTATTTAGTCCATTTTCATTGTGTTTCAAACAAGTTGTGCCCATTTTACTGTAAACAAGTTTGAAACCCTAGTTAGGGTAATAGTGAGCAAACAAATCAATTTTTTAAGGTTTCCGTACAAAGTAACCTGCCTTGATTCTGAGATATGTTGTATAAGGTCCAAATGGGTGTCTGAAACTATGTTTATAATTTTTATATCATGTCTGCAACAAAAGTTATGACCAAAATACTCAATTTGCTGCTCCCATGTTTGTTCAGGCAATTAGGCCTAGAGACTAGGACAGTCAATTTTTAACCTTGTTCCAAAACACCCTTACCTTAATCTTGGATATGTTGTTAAAGGGCTTAAAGGGTACTCAAAAATGTTTTCACAATTTGGAAGAAAAGTCTGCACAGGGAGATATGATGGAAATCCCAATTTGTGAGGGCTACTAGAGGATTGAGGTCTAGAGACCAAAAACCCACCATTTAATGTTTGGAAGCTTGAAAGTTTGGTTGATTAAGATAGGTTTAGTGTTGTCCACCCCTACTTTGCATCATAATCTCATGGAACGTAAGAGGGTTGAACAAATCTCACAAACAATCTATTCTAAAAAATAGATTGAAGGAAATAAATCCAGATATCCTTTTAATAGAGGAAACCAAAACGACTCAGAGCTCCTTTTTGAACTCTAGCGATTACATTTGGCCCTTTGCCCATCACCAAGCCATGCCAATCAATGGGGCCTCGAGGTGGATTGCTACAATGTGGAAACCATCTCAGGTGGAGGGAACCTTTATCTCTATGAGCAAGAACTTTCTATGCATTTTAGACATAAAATTACAAGGGTTTCCTGGTTTCTAACCAACATTTACACCCCCAACTAAAGATCTCAAAGAAGACCGCTATGGAGGACCTTATTAGCTTCAAAAATGATATAGAGACCAGCCCTAGATGGTGGTAGGAGACTTTAACTCTCCCCTCTATCCTTTAGAAAAGAAGGGGGACATTGGGGAATACTCAAAGAGCATGATAGACTTGGTTGACTTCCTTGCTACGGGAAGCTTATTGGACATTGACCTTAGGGGTTTGTAATGATCCACCCCAATTTTTACAATGATAACAACAGTGTTAACAGAAGAATGCAACCAAATATGCACCTCCACACTTTCTGATCACCAAGTTCCCAAGATGGGCGAGGTGAGAGCATACAGTGCTTTGGCTTATCAATCAAATGCCTTGCAAATAAACCAATTACAGACTTATGCTTATTCAACAGACATCCGCTTATCCAACGAGCATCCACTTATTCAGTGGGACTGCGTGTGAGCCACTAGTAGAATTTCTAAGCTTGACTCAAACCAAAATGGTCGATATGCCAGCTCGTTCATGCCAAACGGGCTAAGAAAGCATGCTATAATGTTTGGTGATGAACCATCCAAATTTACAAAATGACATGCATGAACATCCACCGGCAGTACTACCATCCGGGGTTACAAACAATATGTTGCAACATAATGAAATATTACCATGGAATATATATAAGTTGCAAACTAAATTAGAAAATCTTTGTTTTTACACAATACCACAGCTGCAACAGTTTGAGCATAGAAACCCTAGGAAACCAGGTAGGAAACATGCAAATATGATTATAGAATAACCATAAATATACCACATAAGAACATGTGTTGAAGAGAGTTCCATTTGCTGTCTTTTTAGTGCTATTGTAGCTGATCACAAGTCTGCAACGTCACATACAGCCATGCACAGTAACTTATATCAGCACCAAAACCCACTTAACTATCTTCAAAAACATGTAAATACCATCTACTCATCAAGGCGCCATAGACTGTGAAAGAAATCATTCCCAAAACCAAGCGATTTCTGCCCTAGAAATCACATCCCATCTCAGCCTGTACGGCAATAGGGGTTGTATGGATACACAATGCTCAGGGTATATCTGCCATCAACTGTCAACAGGGCCAGAAAACTAAACGCCCACATTATATTCATAAACCACAACACAAGCAAAAGGTAAGTCAACCAAAAAAATTTCAAACCCTTGATAACTCCATGAATTGGTACGGCCAACGAGGGAAAGCAGCAGCAATCTTCAAACAAACTCCCAACATGACTGAAATAAGCACTTCAAAAATCCATTGCAACAAGATTAAACACTTCCAATACAAAAACTCTTAGAAAACATAAAATTCCATTTCTACTCTGTGTGATTTCTATGTGAAAGCACCTTGAACCAGCTAGGGTGGATCTTTCACCACCAAAACTGATCTTCTCCAAGAGGGTTTTCGTCCTCAAGAAGGAATGGAGAACTCGCTAGTTCAATCTAGCAGCATAACAATATAATCTTAAGCATAAAGAGCAAAATGAGCTTTCAACTCTCTTATATAGGCACTTTTTGGAGTTACAGACAAAATGAATTATTTCTTTTTAAAAATAAACTTTTTCACTCAAACTCCAACATTTCACTTTTTCCCCAACACAAGGGCTCACTTTTATGTGCCTATTAAAAGAATGTCTTTCCCTTATTCCAATGAGCTATTACACCAAAGCACTTAATAATTATTTCCAACCTTATAGAACTAAGTGCGAAATAATTAACTAATAGCTCATCAAATCACCTGCTTTTATGGAAAATCTCAAACTTCATCAAACTACAAAATAAACTATACCATCATATTCCATAAGATTTGGAATGAAGAATGATGCCTTCCAAGAAACTTTATAAAAATAGACGCCTTCTCCAAGAAGCTTGGAGAGCAATCTGAGAAGCCGAAATAACTTTTGAAAGCATCACTGTAATCTTGCACACCAACTAAGCTCAATGCCATAGCAAAACATCACAAATAACTAAACCTGTGCTCTCCAAGGATTAAGAAGCTCCCTAACCATGCCAGATAGCCTACGAAAGCTTAGGAAATAGGCTATTGGTCACAAACTTGGCTAAATGCCAATTGGGGACATTACAGGGTTCCCTTTACTAGGTTTTTAAGAAACCTGCAAGCAAAGCTTAGTAGCCCCAAAAATCTCTCAACATATAAATCTAATCTTCCAAAATATGCTCTGATACTATGTTAGAATCTTGAAAAAGAATATAACCCAAAATCAAATTGAAAGAGCTAGAATCAATAAACTGTAATGCAAAAGAAATGAACATAACACTACTATGAGAGAATAATGTAAATACTCCAATGGCATAATAGCATTATGAGAGAATTATCGCTCCACCCTTCTTACAAAATGAAGAGACATACCTTGCTTATAAAGACAAGGTTGAGAGATAAGAAGTTGTAATCATGTGACAAGTGTCATATCCCTATTACATGTGAAAACTAGAGGTCAAGATGCCAACTAGTTGCTGTGTAGAATATGATAACTATAAGACAACTATCAACAACTATTAACAACTAGAAATATCTAGAACGCTCACTAAGTCAACATGTGATTATGTGTGTGAATATTATTTAACTAATAAATAGTTAAATAATATGAATTATCCACACAACAACGGAAAAAACTAGTTAAGTAATATCCCTATTCACATTAACATGGAGTAGGTTTAGTTTAAGGTTCTTCATGTTGTTCGTGATTCAATGCAGTAACAGGGATAAATTTGAAGCGACGCAAAATTGTTTATCTTTTGGAATCATGATCATGTATGACTACATCTTGCCATTGTGTATGAAAATATCAAATGTGTGTAATCTATTGGGAATGTAAATGTTGTCATCTATGGGTGCATGTGCAAGATGTATGATCAACTTGATTAGAGGTTTGTGCAAACATTCGGTCTTGATTCAGTGCAAGTCATAGGGAATCAAGTGGACATTGGGTATGGTTGGTGTATTTGTGTTCTATTTGTGCCTCTAGGAATATCCCTCCTAGGTTTAGCTGAGCTCAAAGTGCAGGAGAGTGTGCCCACTCTCATTCGTTGGCCATAACCATCCAAGATCTATTGATGAGCCCATGTTTTACCTTCCTAACGCCATCCCCTAGCCTGGAAGGTAAGAACATACTCTAGGGTTTTGGACCTGCGGTTTTTGGACCCAACAAGCACCCAAATCTATTTTACATCCACATAAACAGATCTTTGTTTTGTTGTTAGTTACAGCCAAATCTATCTCTCATTTTTTGGCAAAATCGAAGCTTATTCATCCACAAGCAACTTAATGTGTGTTGCAATATGTCAAAGGTACTCTTGACTTTGGCAATCTCTATCACTGGACAGAAAATTCCAGGTTGGCATTCCATATAGACTCTGATTGGGTCGGATCAATTGATACTCAAAGTTCAACTACTGGCTACATTTTCTCTTTGGGTTCAAGAGTTGTTTCATGGCAGAGTAAGCTTCAGCAAACTACAGCTTTATCCTCCATTGGAGTTGAAAACAAAGCAATTGCTGGTGCCAATTGTGAAGCAATATGGCTACGAAGTTTTGTTTGATTTCCAACTTCCTCAAACTATAGAGACTCCACTTTTCTAGGACAATCAAGGCGTTTTGAAGTTGGTGAAGAATCCAATTTATCATGCTCACACCACACACATTGAGGTTAATCATCACTACATTCGACAAGTGGTTAATATTGGAGACATTTTTGTTGATTTGATGACTAAACCTTTTGGTTCTATTATGTTTGAAAAATTTCGAGATAAACTTGGGGTTGTCTTCCTTTAGTAATTGAGGGGCATTAAATAATGTTTAGACTAATATTATGATAATGTAATAACACACATTAAGTATGTACAATAAAGTATCTTACATCATAGTTGTAGAAATCACGAAAAAATCATGATCATAGTTCATGCATGCAGGCGATCCAATTCAGATCGGATCATCATTTTTTTGGTGATCGTCGGCACAGACCTTGAGATTAAATTGCAAATTAATCACAATTTTTCCAGAAATCACAATTTATTTGTGATTTTTGGAAAAATAGCAACTAATTCACAATTAAATCAACTTTGTCAAATTGCCTATAGGACACTTGAATTTTTAGTTTGAACCTCATTTTTATAGTGCAGATTTGAATTTTTCTAGATCAGATTTAGATTTTACTGAATTAACCAAACATTAAATTGATTAAGACACACTTGAGGGCACTCGTTCTTTAGCAAATATCCATTCCATTCTCATTCACTTAGAGCCTAATTCTTATTTTATGGCCTCGACACCTGCATTTTTTAAGGGTTTGGAGCTTGGTTAAAAGTAATAAAATTATGAAAGATGGGATACCCTAACCACAATGGGGGCTACCCCTTGACCCCACTAGGTGTTTGCCACCCCAAAATCCCCACTTCGGTTTTAAAGATCAAAAAATATAAATTGTGTCGGGCTGCGCTGGATGGAAAAGCAAAGTTTTTTTTCCCTATTTTCAAGATTCTTTCAGCATTTTTTAGTTTCCCAATTTTTCCCAAGTAATTGAATTACAATTAATTTTTTTGGTTTGCTAAGTCAATCCTAATTTTGAGTAATGCTACTATGACTTACAAAACGTAAGTTACAACCACTAATGTAACTTCCCTGTACTTTAATAAATGTAATCTACACTTATTGAAGTGTACCACATTATTCTCTCTCAATCTCAGTGTATTTGCTTCTAACAAGTAAAGCACGGGAAGCTATTAGCATTGTTTCCCCTATTCTACCCACGACAAAGCACTAGAATGATGTTATGTTTGTCACTGTGGATAGTTAATCGAAATATCCATCACAATTGCATGCAAGAAGAGCATC
Organism: Cunninghamia lanceolata; assembly: GCA_027924645.1. Lineage (NCBI taxonomy): Eukaryota > Viridiplantae > Streptophyta > Pinopsida > Cupressales > Cupressaceae > Cunninghamia > Cunninghamia lanceolata. The sequence continues at coordinate 6,002,844 of BSBN01000578.1, read as the reverse complement.
AACACACCAAAATCAATGTGTCTCTTCTTCAACCATGTGTGGTTACACTTTAGAATCCTATGTCCATTGTATTTGATTGCAACCCAAGGTTTGTAAATCACTTCTAGCAAGTTTTGTTGAGCATATTAGGTACCCCAATGTACCAGTCTACAACATTTCATTCTCAGACAAATAGACAAACAAAAGTAGTTAATAGTACCGTTGTCCAACCATGGCGAATGGACAACAGTACATACTTGCATATCTAGGATGATAATCTTCCATTCATGCAGCATTACCACAACAGAGTTTTGTACTATTCTACAGGGGATAGTGTATTTCAGACATGTTTTGGGACCCATCTAATCGCACCTTCCATCTAGCCATGCCCCTTGACATTTCCTATCACACATATTTATATTGGTATCTCTTTTCCTCAGTGGTCGATCCTTTCAACATGAAACTCATACCTCATTGTTCAATTACCACTTTATCATCTCTGAGGCGAACATCAAGCATAGGAAAAGACATCAAATTCACCTTCTCTAAAATATCCTTCAAAGGACCACTTTCCACACTCCTACCAAACCCAAGATGGTTTGCTCCATGTGTAACAAATTATTTTATTCAAAATAAATGTATCAAAGGCATTAGAAAAATATGACCAAGTCATCTCCAACACTCGAAATGCCCTCCAAAAATCCCGAAGTGTGGAAAATAGAACATTAGGTCAACACTAGTGATCACTCCGAAAATGGGGACATTACACAAACCACGCTTCCATGGTTGACACCACATCAACACAATTTTCAGCACCACTTTGATGTGGAAGGCCAACTATCACACCTGTAGAGAAGCAACCTGTCAGCCATTACGTAGTCCTCAACAATTTTGTAATCATTCAACATAACCATCATTTTGGTAATGGAACATATACATCTATAATATACACAAAATAGACAGATTAGTTAGAACACATATTCAGATATTTGTAGTTAGCATCTACACTTAGATCCCTGAAATAGCTCTAGCTAGGAGATAAACAAATACACATCTTTCAATAGAGTATGCCATGTATAGATCACACGAATTGATAAAGTCTTGTTTCAATTTTTTGTCTTCTTGATTTGTCTCTCTCTATAATCATATTTGAATCTATCAATATTGCTTATGATTATAACACATCTAGATTACCATAGTTGATAGTGTCATCCCCTAAAGTCTCCCAAGGTTCCAAGTCATTGTAAAAATTAGGGAATAAAGCTAGCCTTTCCCCATGAGTTGTATACATTGATTACATTTAGTTACAATTGCATCTTTGGCCTACAATCTATGCTCTTTCAGCCAGAGCTTTATCTTTCAAGGATTTGCTCGTCCTTGCATGAGACCCTCAGCCCCCGGTCTACCTGCTTCCTTCAATCTTTGGTCATCTAGATCCAACCTAGACCTCTCTATTGCTACGCAGACCCATCCTAATGCCTATTGAGAGCAATAGTGTACATTTTACAAACTTCACGTTTGTTTGCAAGAGCAGATAACATTGCATTTGGGGTCATATATCATGCATTTTATCTTCATACTCAGGTCTCGTTTTGCTGCACTTAGACTCGTATTCATATGCTAGTATTACATTCGTCCATATATTCTTGCAACATTTGGAGTTTATCTCAGGCAACTTTTGATGAAGAAATTTGCATTAATTACACCCTCCACAACCAAACTTAGTGCCAATGCATGCACCTCTTCTGCAGACAGGTAAGCCAAGGTACATATATCTCTCTCTTAATAGTTTTATTTACATTATTTCTGTCAACTTATATCATTTCTTTCTAGTATATATTTTCTCCAGACACCATCTCTTGCTACATTATTTGGTAGGTGATGAACCTCACGAGGGCGATCTGAAGTTGTTTTATTAACACTTTTCTTGTCAAAGGACCTATTATTGCTTTGCATCACCTATCATTTTGGGATGGGTTTGGCTAGAAAAATTGCATTGTTATAATCATGATAAGGTGCCCTTAACCTCAAATCCCTACATCTAATGGCACCTATAAATCATATGTTCCTTCTAGTTATCCACAGTTTTCCTCTTGCCTCGCCTTGACCCTTCTAGCCCATTTTGGCCCCCAGGACTATACCAGCCATCTGAAGCCAATTACCCAGACCATGAACAATATAGTTCTATTTTATGATTTGCCCCTAGTTCAAGTTTGATTATACCAGCTCAACTCGGACAATCAACCTTTAGAGTATAGGATTGAGATTTGGTACCCCTATATAAACTTGAATCGTATATTTCCAAAATCATAAGACATAAGCCAATTCACATTCCCATAGTGCATTGCAGCAAACCTACAAACAGCTCACTAAGTCCACCAGTAAAACAAAGGGAGTTATACCAAAGGAACACTCAAATGCAAAGGACTTGAAGACTTGGAGTTGAAGATTTACTCCAGCCTAAGATTAGAAACTTGGACACGTGCACCCATTTGACTTGCTAGGTTACCTCTTCCTTTCCAAAGTTTCAACCTAAGCCACTGAACCTCGCAACGTGGATGCTCTAGTCAAGAAAGGGGGATCCTTGGGCCAAGTCCTCCAAAGGTAAATTCCCCTTTTCCCTCTCTCTGGTTTATGCTGGTTATTGAAAAAGGTTAAGACATTGCTTTAGTTACTCTATTGCATACATTGGTCATTTATTTATTGGTAATACATGCCACCTAATCAGTACCTTACTGGTATCCTTTGAGTTGTATACTAAGAGAGACCATTATGTTATGTACAAAGATGAGAGCCAAGAGAGCAAAGAATATTCTAGAAAATTTTATGAGTTGTATACTAAGAGAGACCATTATATTATGTACAAAGCTGAGAGCCAATAAAAATTCTCCAAGAGAGCAAAGAATATTCTAGAAAATTTTATGACGTACAGAAGGAAATGTTTGTAGAGCTCAGGGTTTTTGGAACAAGGCATCTCAATAGTGGACAGTCAAACAACTGAGCAATCTTATACTGATGGAACATGGTAAGTGGTTTCATCCAATCAGCATGTCCCCATAAACAAATAAACTAGAAATGTAGTGGCCCATATCCTATGGCTATAATTAAATTGTTTCTCAATGTTTTATTATAAATATTAGTTCTTGATTATTCAACCTATCTTAATTTAATGTTATTTTTTCAGATGTAGTAAAGAAAACACAGGAACTCAACCTAGTTATTGCCCTATAAATCAAGCTTAGTCTCACCAGGCTTGCCATTTTGGACCTCATGAGGATTAACATCATTCAAGTAAAGGCCTGACATATCAAGCTGCCATGGTTCTTCTACTTCCTGCATATCATTCAAAAAAAATATTTACAACTTTGATGAAAATTCAAAATTAAAGCTTACAACTACAAGCATATGAGTAGTTAACTCTCGCCTCTTCTTGTCACTAACCTTGAAAACAACAGCACTGGCAGGACCTCGAATAATGTTGGTATGCACAAATTCTGCAAAAGGTTTCCAAGTGAGGTGGTTCAAGGTCCTCAACATCTGATCATAACTACCCACTGCCAAAAACTGGCCACATGGTGACCATGCAATAGTCTTCACACCTAATCCATTTTCATAAGCTTGATATTTAAAAAGACACCGCCCATCCGGTGAGTAAATAAGAACCTGAATATGAGAAAATACAACCAAGACATCAATATAATTATAATCATTAAGATCTCCATAAGCTTCATACTCCAAGAAAGAATCATATGAATTAATTGGAAGAACAAGAATTTGAACATTTTACTTTTGCACTTTGCTCTTCAATACTATCATACAATTCCTTAAGAACACAATTCAGGCTGGCTCAAACTATCTTATGCATCTCAATTACAAATATTTTTTATACCCACTTTCAATCAGATTAAATTCACAACACTGAGATAATAGATTTGAATGTTTTCAAGTATATTACCTTATACTCCAATGGGGAGTCCCAAATGACAATTGCACTGTCATTTGGGGACCATTCCACATCTGCAAGATCTACTGTGTCAACAGAGAATGTCTCCATAACCTCCCACGTATGACAGGATAAAAGATTTACATAGTCCTTGCAGTCTCGCCTTGTAGCAATTGCTGCAAACTTGCCATCCCGTGTGAAGGAAACACCTTTGGATGCATGTTTGGGCCACTGTAAATGTACACACGCTGTGTTGACCAGAGACCAGACTGTGAGACGCAACTGGAAATCGGATATTGTTATTATATGACGGCTGTCTGGACTCCATCGTGCATTGGCAATTCCTGCTGGCCCCTCATCTATCTTGCATGTCCATTCAGGTTGTGATATTGACCATGCTTGAACCATTGCTCTCTTATATAGACCACAGAGGATATACTCTGAATCAAGAGCCCACTCAACATGGCTGATCTTGTCCAAGCATGAATACAACTGTACAACCTGCAATAGAAGAGCTGTAATTTCAAAAGTTGCATTTATATTCTTTCAAAATGGATTTTTTGCTTGATAAAAATAACTATAATATTTTATATACAGTCAGAATCTCCTTGGCGGGACTCCAACCTGTTTTAGCAGTAGAAATAAAGACTGTATTTACAATTTATTTGCTTACTTATAGCTAACAATGAAATGCGAAATCAAAGACAAGAAAATTAAAGTTGGCTTCCATGAGTTAAATGGAAAATCAATTTATTTGCTTATTAATTATATATTACATGTTGCCTTGTAGAAGCACCAATATATATATCCAAAATAGCAACCATCCACTTTCTAGAATCTTAATTACAGCCAACTCATATTTTGAACTTTGATTATGATAATACAATTGCTTTTGCCAACAAACTATTCCACTGAATATTGTGACAGCAATACACACTATTTGATACATGGATTCTGAAACCATACAGGTTAGCACCAACTAGTTACTTCTCACGATGACCAAGCTGAAAATCCATGATCCCAAACAAATGAAAAACCTAACATGCAGGGTGGACTATTGTAAATCCTGTTATGGACCAATTTCCCTGTACCTGCATGCACACACAATATACAAATGTCAAAAATGTAAAAGGATTATTAGTAATGTCAAGGAATAATGAAATATAGAGAATTAGTATTGTGGGTGTCCATCAAAAACCTGTATGTAGATGAGTACCCCTTGACAATGACCGTTGATCCAATTCAATTATTATGGCTCACTAGTTTGGGACTCCAACCAACTCAACGCACCCAACAATTCTCAAATAAGCAACGAATGGTCCAACCAATAAATATTTGCGAGAAGGCTGACCCAAAGGTCTCAAATGGCCAAAATCGCAAAGGCAGATATTATCAAATGCCTATAAGCTGACTGGTATGCCTTATGCATTGGTATATATAATTCTAAATTAAGTGAGAACAGGCATATATCAACAAATACCCGTAGGCTGCCCCATGGGTCTTATGCACAGGTATATATCAGCAAATGCCCATGGGCTGACCTGTAGATATTACACATACCTGCCTATATCAACAAGGTATCCAAAGATTGATTTACAGGGACAAGTCATCAGATGCCTCAATTACTAAGGACAGTAGATAGTATCAATGTTAACTATCATTTACTTAATCCCCAATTCCAAGTTTTATAAGCCCAATGCCATACTCTCTTCAAGTGGTAAATAGATTCAAAGTGGAGATTTAATACACCCTTTTCTCATATGAATTTATGGAGGCCTGCTAGTGGTTGCCTCAGTTACCTGACACTAGTGAAAAGCTTGGTGAGAATTGAAAGCAATGATCCAAGATTTCCACTTGGCTGAAGAAAGGAGGACTTTAAAAACCTTGATGGAATCAAAAAATTAAAAAACTTATTTTTCTTGGTCTCTGATTACTCAAGGGCTTCCCATTTGATCCAATCTTGAACAACTTATTTTGATTCCATAGGTCATCTGTGTCGTGGAAATCCAAACAACCTCAATATTCCATAGATAAAAAGCATCTCGTGTGGAAATTATGAAGATTATTGCATAAGGAACAAATGCAACATGAGTTAAAAACCAATATAGAAACACAAGAATAAGAGACACAAGATTTTGTATTGGTGACCATACGCTAAAAGAATCAATTTGAATAATAATAGAATGGGATGGGATACAAACAATGATCGTAGCATGTGCATATATACAAATCTAAGTCACTGGAAAATGAAAGGGGTCAACATGACCAACATAGATTATATAATGCACGTGGTGTGCGGAATCACTTGGACCTAAACAAAAACATAGAGATAGCTCCCCCTTAAGAGAGACCAAAGTCAACATTACTGCACCGCCATCGCCCCTTAAGGTTGACTGTCAATCTATTGCCGTCACCTTGCTCTGCATCATATCCCCTTGACAAAGGCCCCTGAAGACCAATGTGAAAATAAAGCTTAAGGAACATACCCTTAGGAAGAGCCTTTGTGAAGATATCTGCCTGCTGCTTAGCTAAAGAAACATGCTGAAAATCCACTTGACCATCCTAAAACAATTGCTTACATTAGAGAATATGGATCTCAATGTGCTTACTAATGATGAACTCGATTGTGAATAATCTGTATTGCACTCTAATTGTTTCCATGAATGATGGTAGGCATTTTTTAAAGAAATCCACACCATGAAAGAAGCATCCGAAGCCACATGAGAGGACACGCTGCTTCCCTTGCACAATAGTGTTTGGACTCAGCAATAGACAAAAAGATATAGAAGCTTGCTTCTTTGTTTTCCAACAAATGGGACCAAACCCCAAAGAAAATATGTAGCCAGAAGTTATCTTCTGACTATTCAGATCTCCTATTTAATCAGCATCAAAAAATCCTGTAACACGAGTGCTTACTGTTGCATAGTGAATCCCAAGTTGTGGTGTATGCTTGACATACTAATGGGTATGCTTAACTTCCTAAAGATGACATGATTGAGTTGTCTACATGAATCTTGAAACAACACCAACAACAAAGGAGATGGTAGGTCGCATGTGTGTGAGGTAGATAAGACTCCCCAAGAACCTTTGGAGTGTGGAAACAACCAAAGGGGATTCAAGCATGGGAGAAGCTTGAAGCTGGGTACAAGTAGGTAAAGGAGTAAGGAATGGATTAGAGTGTTAAAGACCAAACTGCTGCAAGAGATCCAAGGCATACTTGGCTGTGAGATAAAAATACACATAGTACTTAAAATATTTTAATTCCATATCAGTCGTTTTGAAGGTATCATGAAGTTTATCTTTTAACTCTCGAACGAAAGAAGGAAAGTTTCCAGTAATGATTATTTCAGCAACATACAACACAATTATGAGTACATAGCCATCTTGATGACATACATAGAGATCATGGTCACCTTCACACCAAATAAAGCCTGCAGAAGTGAAGAAATTATGAATCTTTTCATACCATGCCTTGGGGGCTCACTTTAGCCCATACAAAGGCTTCTTAAGTCTATAGACAAGAGGGACATCGCCTAACTTTTGTGTAATAACCCACATCAATTTTTTTTATTTTTTGAAATATAAAAATGCAAATGCAACGTCCTAGCACTTTTGATCACCCAATTCCCAGTGTGGGCAAGGTGAAAGCATACAGTGTTTGGGACCACACACAACTAACTAGATGAATGCACTGCTAGGATGAAGAGGCGGCAAGCCGACTAGAAGAACACATGCAGCAAAGCCGGCCCAAATCTACACCTCTTCAGCGGACAAGTGTGCTGATTGAATGCAGAGCCACTGGCAGATTACAACGGAGTCAGATCAAGCCAAAGTGGCTGATAACTAAGCGGATCAGACCAATGCAAAAATGGGCTTGAATGCAAGAGGGGTCTAGCGGTGAACCGACCAAGACCTTCTAAATGGAAATGCATTTAATCAGTGGAATACCATCCAATTTTACAATGAAATGACATGCAATTGCAAGATACTCAGCGGTACTACCATCCGGGTATTACAATACGAGCATAAAATGCATTACAATATAACAAAAGATAATGATAACCAACTGCAAACACTGATATAAATTTCTGATCATAAAATCAATCTGCTGCCATAACAAGATTAGCTCAGAAACTCAGGAAAATCATTAAGAAATCATGCTCACCATTGCTAGGAAAGCAAACCCACTGAAGAATGCCTCTGGAAGCTAATGAAGACCATATAGGAGGCTGAAACCCACTACTGAAAGCAATCAGACCTCTGGAAACTGCTGTTACACCGTAAAAATCAGATCTGAGACAAACTCTTTATGCCCCAAACTCGGAATATCACTGACCATAGCAATATCGAGCAACCCCAATATAAACTCAGCCTGTTTTAGATGCTGTTTGGACCCCATAAAATGACTTAATATTATCAATGAATCAAAGACTGAGTGCTGCAGACCCAGATGGAAGTGTACAGCCTGCTTGGTCAAAAAGTACGGAACCAAAAACTAATAGCAAGACCAAAAACTTACACCAAAAAGAAAGCGCCTAAATATTGGATGAGGCAGCCTGGGGAGTGCTCCATATTTAAACTCCCACGCACCTTTTTTTACTAGTACAGCAGCATGGTACAGACCCACCAAAGTTTGAAGATTGCCAAAAAACAACTAAAGATTTTAGAGACCTCTGCAAGACCAAGGTTCGGTCAGCAGCTAAGTTTCAAATAAGACAAAATAAGGAAGCGACTTCCTCTTTGACCACCCACGTCCTCCAAGTCTCTTGGTACGGTCAGCTTCATATCGTAGAACCAGCCAAGTAAATAATTTAACTTCAATTCTTTCCTGTTACTTTTTTAAAACATGTACCACACCTCTTGTATTGTTCTCAGCATGAGCAAAAACAGCTCCCAGCTCAAGGGAAGATAAGCATGGCCTCCTGGAATATGGTACGGCCTGCCAACAATCTCCAAAAAATCACCTTAGAAAAAAACTAACACTTCAAACAATAAACCCCAAACAACCTACATTCCAAAATCCCATCAAAACACATCAAACAAATCCATTATTATCAAAAAAAATAGTAAAACTCCACTTGCAGCACAAATGGTGATTTCAGGGTGAAATCACTCTATCCAGCTAGGAGGGTTTTCGTCCCTGAAACCGGTATTCCAAGAGGGTTTTCGTTCTCAAGAAATAAGAACTCCAATTCTTGCTCAGAACAAAATGAAATTAGCCAACAAGAAGTCTTTTGAGCTCAAAACCCCCTTATATAGCCCTTTGGAGGAAATAAAGAATTTAAATTACTTTTTCTATTTTTTCCTCCACTAAGTGTCATAAAGTGTCGTTACCTTTTGTACCCCACTCCTGGTGACACTTTAATAAACTTATCTTTTTAATAATAAACAGAAGTTGTTCTTTTTAAATATAACTTAAAGTTACTTTTTCGAACAACTCAAGTTTAATTATTAAAATATTTCCCTGATTGCACCCCTATAGCCTACGGGAAATAAAAAAGATAGGCTAAGGGTCTCCAAAAGGCGTACACTCGAGAAGGGGAAATGGCATTTTGAAACCTTAGTGACTGCTCCATAAAAATCTCCTCTTAAAGATCCTTATAAAGAAAAGTGTTCTTCACATCTATCTAATGAACCTCCCACTTGAGAGACACAACAAGAGAGAGAACATCGCATATAGTTTACACTATGGCAATTGGAGTAAAAGTCTCCTTGTCAATTTCTTCCTTTTGAGAGAAGCCTCAAGCCACAAGGCATGCCTTGTACTTGTCTACAACTCCATCCTCATCAGATTTGGTTTATAGACCCATTTGCAACTAACAATTTGTTGACCTTTTGAGGCCACAAAATCAAATTCTAAGTGTCATTCCCCATAAGAGCAGCATACTCTTGTTGCATATCTTCTTCCAAATGAGCATGACCGCAACCTTAATTATAAAAACATCATGATGTTGAGCTATAAGAGCTCTATGCGTCCCTGATCGAGTCCTCCCACAACCCGTCCAAGACCCTCAAGCACAAAAGTAGCATCCTCCAAGATAGCAACACAATACATAGGTGTATTACTTGGAACAATGATGAGAGACTCAAAAATGATGGGTTCATCTGTTGAGGGTGATACCATAGCCTCCTTTAGCTGAACAAATAATACAGGGACCTCCCGAATAGTGTGACATAAATAAGAACTTCCGTAGTTGATCCATAATCTAGTGTTGATATTCCACTATGTCAACCCTCACAACAGATCTTATTCTCTCCCTAATGTAACTTGATTGCATAAGTTGTTCCTAATGTGGAAGTAAGGAAACATTGTCCTTACACATGAAGTTTAACGCATAGAACAAGGTATTGAAGTATGTAAATATAAGCTAAGGCCATAAGCAACACTAATAATGAGAATATACAAGTAATTTGACTTGGGAAAACCCAAATTGGGGAAAAGCTCTAGAAGAGTGATGGGTTGTTCCTCCTCAAGCCACTATCTCCTAAGCTATTACAATGGTTTTCTTGGCAAAAACAAGGCTGACAAGGACTTATTGCCTACCACAACATCCTCCACCATACAACTCTCCAATGTTCTCACACACTCCTTAAACCTCTTCTACGCTCTCAAAGACTTGAGCTGCCAACAACAGACGGTTACAACCAATTTTATTAAACAACACAAGGAATCCCACACAATGACCTCTTTTGGAGATTTTATAATAAGAGTCACAAATGAGTCAAAGACGGAACTTCAAGCGTCACCAAAACTGAAAGGTATCTTTTGAACACGTTTTTGGAGCTCCCAGACCCTGCCTCTGTCATTTCTATGGCATGTGCAACCATGATCAACATGCTTTAATTGTCAAGTTTCAACCATTGTCAAACTCTTCAGTTCTACCTTTTCTTCTGTCAGGTCTACTTCCCCTATGCAGTAAAATCCTTCATTTACTTCTTCCTCTGAGTTTCTACAAATCCTTAATGCATAAGGGTTAGCTTCAATGAGACCATAAGTGAATAGCTAGCCTACTTGACTACCTTGACTGATCCAATTTTGAATCAAAAGTAGAAACAAATTGAGACATGCTAGTGCTCTCAAGAAAGGTCAAAGATGGAAATACTAGGAAGAGTGATGGATGAACTCTCTCTGCTAGTATCACATGCAATGGTAGTCCTCTAAGGTTGCTCCATCTAAGGCCAAGAAATTAGGAAGCTTTTAGAGAATGCCAGAGGAACATCTTCTCAAAAAACAGCATCCTTCTCAATAAGAATACCCTGAGTGTCAAGGTTGAATAGTCTACATGTTATTGACTCCTGCTATATCCAACTAGAATAAACTTGCAACTCTTAGGTTCTAGTTTGTGATAGATTTTGTCTAGAACGTCAGCCTAAGCATCAAATCAAAAGACTCGTAAATGAGAAATGTCTAGTTTTTTGTCTACCAGACATTCAAATGGAGTGCGTCCCTTGACTGCACGAGTTGGAGTACAATTGATGATATGTGTGGCATAGACAACTGCTTTTTCCCAGAACTTCAAATCCATCTAGCCATATCCATGATGACACATTTTTTTCTCTTGAGAACCCCAATCTACTACGGAGTGTAGCATACTTTGCACTAACATGCTATGACATGGCCAGTAAGAAATTGCTCAACACATCTGTTGATGTATTCCACTCCTTTGTTTGATATGAGACATTTATTTTCCTGTCTAACTAATTCTCCGCCATAGCCTTAAAGTCCTTGAACTTGGAAAAGATTGCATTTTTGCTCTTAATGCAACAGACACATAAAAAGTAATTGATCAATAGAAGTCAGAAAGTTAGCTCATAGAGAGAGCGCTTCTTCATCTATCTGCAGATATTTGTATGAATAAGCTCAAGGAAGCGCAGAGGCTCTCTGAGTTGTTTTCGATAGAAACACTTCTCTGTCTTGTTTTCCCATTATGCATCCCTCACATACTCCTTTAGGAGGTCTAATGGAGGGGAGGCCTAGAACCATATCATGGTTCCTCATATGTTGCCTAGATCCAAAATTCATATATCCCAACTTGTGATGCCAAAGAGAGCTCATAACATCAATCTTTGCAGCCATAGCCGCATACTATGGTGTCTAGCACATTTCTCCTAGCTTATACATCTCATCTAATTCAACACAATAATCGGACATCAAAACCTTGTGGTTACCACTCATATCCTTTACTGTCCATTTGTACGACAAAAATTGAACCTTCTTGTTTGTATGTGTGGTGTGATATACAGATAGCAAATCTGGACCTATGGCAAGAATGTGGAGTACCTTCTTGAAGATTGTGTTGCCAATAAAGAGTTCACCAATACCAGAAATGGTGAGTGTTAAGTCATCACCTATTGAAACACATTCACCCTGATGCTAGGTGGATGTAATAACCAACCTAGTTTTTTTGAAATTTGCTACTAATATGAAGATGCAACCATGCAATCTCCTCAACACTTTCTGATCACCCAGAACCTGAGATGGGCAAGGAGAGAGCATACGGTGCATTGGATTCACACAACTATCCAATGTAGCTACAAAGAGTATGCAATACAAGGCCACTGCAACCACTAGGCGGCCACGCCGTCCACAATCTACGCCTATTCAACGAAGTGGTTGATGCAACACAGAATGAATGCACGAGGCTGCAAGCCGACCACAACTACACTTGTTCAGTGGAGTGCGTGATGCAACAGGATGAACACACAAGACAGCAGAGCCAACCATATCAACACTTATTCAGCAGACGTGTGTAATGCAAACCATTGGCAGAATGTCTAAACTTGCTCAAACCAAAATGGTTGATATAGCGAGTTTGTTCATGCCAAAAGGGTTGAAAGTAAATTGCTATAAATACTGGCGGTAAACCATCCAATTTACAATGTGATCATGCATGAAAATACAACCCATGGTAGTACTACCATCCAAGGTTTACATTCATAAGCAATTGCAACTATTGAATTGAAATACAATAATAAAGGAGCTGCAATATCAACTTATATTTCTGATATCAAACTGAATATACTACTGCAACACACAGAAACTCACTGAAATTCACATGGAAACATGATTGAAAGCATGAATTAACAACCAACACTATAAGGCACTCAAATATACCATCCAAACTGCAACTAGAAGGTCTGGTTGGGCTGAAACCTCTGATTTCACTGCTGTTGCAGGTCTGATATACTGTAGCAGCACTGTAAAAACCCCTAACAGCAGACCCAAATCATCAAGAACTCATCACAAACTGATTTCCTCAACACCAAACCTCTGCAAACTGCAAGTACAACCCTAGGCACCTCCCAACAGCAAATAATACCAGAAGGATGTGGGGCGTTTCAGCCTAGGAAATCCTACGCTCTCCTCCTATAGGTACGGCCTCTGCTGTAGCAGCATGGCCAGCAATAAACACTAATAATCACCCTCAAAAAAACTGCTCAAACATCACCAAAAACTCCAGAATGTGGGCGGCCAGCAACTAGAATGTTTTCCATTTCATCATTATGACATTTGCATGAGATTTCATCCTTCAATGACTCCAAATTGTACGACAACCCTGGAAGGAAATGGTACGGCCAGCTAGACGAAGCTCTTCACAAACTCCAAACAAAATATCAATACTATCAAACTGAAAACACAATACCAAAGTGAACAACTTCAAACTCATCAAACGTCCATTGCAGCACTCTGTGATTCTTGGATGAAACCACCACAACCAGCTAGGGGGGTTTTTGTCCCCAAAACTAGTATTTTTGAGAGGGTTTTTGTCCTCAAGAAACTGGGAGAACAACACGAGTTCTCTCAAAAGTAGAAGCTAAAATCAAATTCATCAGTAACCTCAACACTGAGCTCCAATCCTCCTTTATAACTTTTTGGAGCAAATAAAATATTACTTTTTCCCTTTTTGCTCCAAAAACTTTTTTTTGAAAATAAATAATAAACTTATTTTCAAAATAATAATTCTTTTTCATGAGCAAAGTCCCCCATGTGCCTCGCGCCCTTGTTTGCACAACTTAAAATCCTTTCCAATAAATAGTTACACACATAGTTGCCTTTTTGAATATAGCCTTTTTAGACAACTTAAGTTATAACTATTAAATAATTAAATCATCCAAACAAGTTGTGAAAAGCATCAAAATGAACTGAACATGAACTTCTGATCATACCCTTATGCTCCTTAGGACTAAGGACAATGCATTGTACCAAGTTGGTGACATTCTAAAAATAGCCCGCTTCTCCAAAAAGTGTGGAGAGCGCTCCCATAAGGGCGGAATTGCATTCTGAAAAAAGCATGGGACTCATCAAGATCTCCTAAACTCACTGCCACTGTCAAAAATCCAACCTGACTAATCATGTGTTCTCCAAGAAGTGTGGAGTGCTCTCAGAGAGATAGAATCACACTTGGAATGTGTCATTGGGCTCATGATGGCTTCCTGAACTCACTGCCATGAATAACACTGCTGCTAGAATAATCCTGTGCTCTCCAAGAAAACTAGAGTTCTCCCTTACACCACCAATTAACCTACGGGAAAACTCGGAAATAGGCTAATTGTTCACAAATGCGCAAAATGGGGACATTACAGTGGAATAATTGGAGCATAATCTCCTATGGCTAGTCAAATGCTGGCTTGCTCCTAATTCAATTGGCCACTCCATAGAAACTTGAGGATGGACCACAATATGAAAAGTGGTGTGAATTTTGACCAAAAATTTCTCTCCACCAATCTACTTACCATGCTCCTATAAATCCTAAATTCATTGTTGGCGATCTCTCTCTTCATGAAAATGCTTCCCACAATAATTACACCAAGGCTTCTTCTTAGAATGGCCTTTCCCAGAGCCCTAACTCCTGGATTTGGATCCTTCTAAATAATTAGTTGTGAGTCTCTGATGTTTTGATGCAAGAGCTTGGTTTGACGAAGTCAACTTCCCAAAATTCCACAAAGAATCCTGGAACTGAATGAAAGTTTGACAAACTCGAAGAAAGGCTTGGTAGGCATCTCAATGAAAAGACAACACATGAAAATAGCATAAAAAATTTTCATATTCAAGAGATATATTATTGAGCAATTTTTTTACACACTCTTTAAGTTTCCCTTCTCCTAAGTCCCTAAACTCTATAAAATTGGATATCAGGATATATCCAATTGAAATGAGAGATATTATTCAAAATTCTCATATTTAGCAAACTTGTGGGTACGCAATCGAGTCTCTCGATGCTTGATTTGAGAAATGTCGCCAATTTTGAACAAGTCCTTGAACCTTTTCCATAACTTGGCAAGATAACTTTCTTCTAAGCAATAGTATCTAAAGCAATCATCCACTAGAAGAGTGAGAATATCGTGGATCATTTCTCTACTCTGTCTCCCTTTGATCTGTATCTCAACAAAGGTTTCTGAGGGTAGATTTTCATCAATGATATTCATCCATAGCCCCTACCTCTTGAGGAATGCTTTGATCTGGATCTTCCACGGAGCGTAGTTAAATTCGTGAAGTTTCTCCAAACTAAGGTTTAACTCCATCTTTTTCTATGACTATTGGTACAAAATTAGCAAAAACAACTTGCACCAATGCATAGATCCCTGAAAAACTTGCATCATAAAAAAAGGGGAGACGAAAAAGCTTCTATATGTGAAAGCTCTAGCCTCCAAAAGTTTGGTTTCACAATAGCAAAAATGCTCAGCCTATGATGGAGAAATGGACATCAAATTTAAGATGAATATAAACTGCTCTTGATGGATGAAGTTTTTGGTGAACAAAAAACGAACCCCTACTATTTTTTTGTTAAATTGCAGATTTGTAGGCAGATTTCTGCAATTTGACCATATGCACCCCATAGAGCGAAATTCTCCCCTGATATTGATCGAAAGAGTCTTGAGACCTTAGAATCACAACTTTCCTCTTTTGAATAAAAGCTCAATCACTCCTACTCTAATACCATGTGGAAATCATAAAGATTATTGCAAATGGAACAAATGTAATATAAGTTGAGAACCAAAAGAAACTCTCAGCAAGTAGGGCACACAAGAAGTTGTATTGGTGCACATAGGCTATAAGAACCATTTTGAATATAATAGAATGAGATGAAATACAAACACTGATCGTAACATATGTATAAATACATATCTAAGACATTGGAATATGAAAGAGGTAGGCAAGACCTAATATAGATTACACAATGGACAAAGTGTGCCAGGTCACATGAACCCAAATAAGAACATAGAGATAGGTTTACCTTAGGAGAGACCAAAATCAATATCCAAAACACCAAAATCTCAGTGGACAAGACTAGATAAATGCAAGTCTTCAATGACTTTCACAAAATACATCTGAGATGCAATCATAGATAGAGAAAGTTATCATGGAGACTAACCTTCTTTCACATATTATAGCCCACTGGGGTAGTTTCTATTGCATCCTTAGTCAGATCCACTAGAAGATTGCATAGATGAATCTTAGCAACTACAGAAGGAGCAAGGGAAGCTATGTTCAATAGTCATTAAACCCCACAGTACAAATGTTTATTCAACACTTTCATGGTTTCACCTACCCAGTTTACTAGCTCAAGTCCTTCAAAGTGATGCCCAAAGCCTCGGTCTTCTAAATTCTAGATCCCATTGCTTTCTTTTGAATTCCCAATCTCACCACCTTGGACTCCAAATTCTTGTCTCTTGGGTTCAAACATTTGCCCATCCGATGCAAAACAAACAGCAAGAATAGTGAGAAGATACAAGCCCTCAATCTCAAACCCAAAGGAAACAGTTGAGTTTTAAATAACAAGCACAATAAAGATCTACCACCATATGACAAGGTAAATGGCTAAATGCCACCAAGGTCTAATGAGAAATTACTTACTCCATCAATGCATATTATCTTTACTTGCTCCCACATGAGAGTTTGCTTATACTAATTCATTCAATTTGATATGTTGAGCATAGTGCAACTTTCATCATGGCTTTTTGATCTTATACTGGTGAGATACAATATTGTCTTTGTATCAACTATTTTGATTTGTGGGGCTTAAACATCGATGTTAATATACTATCTTTTAGGGCCTTAGGCCCTATGTTATCTACCAAAGGTGTGTTCCAATGCTGGCTAATTTTTTGTAAGAAAGCATTCTACATGTTGACTCTACAATTAATGGAAGTTTTTTGTTAATAACTTGAAAAGCTCAAAAAGATAGTAATTCATTCAAAACCATGCTATGGCAAACTTTAAAAGAACTATGTGTTTTTGTTTTTTTTTTGTTAAAAAAAACTTGAAACTTCAAAGTCTACCATTAAAAGCATTTCTAATCCATAAACAATGTCAGCCCATTGGGTTTGCTAAAGAGTTCAACAAAGTGTAATACACCACCAAAGTTACCAAACAAATGGCATACATATAGAATGGATGAGGCCACATGTAATTCCTAGACATTATGTGGACATAACATCTAAGCCAAAATGAATATTGTGTGAAGTGCTGCCCCTCAAGGGGTGTTTTTCGAAAAACAAATTATGAATCCATCTAAATGCAAATGTCCAAAGGTGTAATAGTAATCAAATCCAAGACAAGTAAACTTCTATGGCTAGTTTTTAGAGGAATTTTGAAATGGTGTTGAGCACACAATTATGATGCAGGGTAGTGTAGGGTAGTGTTTTCTACTTGCCCTTATCATCCTCAATATCTCCTCAGGAACAACCTTGGATATCCCCACCTCTCCTTTTTTTGTTCAAGGACACAACCCAAACCATAACAATGATCAACATTTGTGCACTCCATTGGGAATTTTGTGTGGATCTACACTTCCCTCTTCCTCAAAGAGAACTCCATTCTCTACCCAAACTATGGATTCATTCATCTCTCATCACTGTAAAAGATAGATTCGATGCTGATGTCTGGGTGTCAAAGCCTCCTGATGAAGATGGACAAGTAACCCATTCTACTCTCTTCCTAGGCTCCCAGCTCGGCATATTCTTCATATAGGTTATCTACAAACTCTTCAAGTACAATTACCCAGCCTCCTCCATTTACTAGAAAATCATTGTGTGAGGGAAAATTGGACGTTCTACCTCAAACATTTGCTGGATATATCAATTGTATCAGTGAGGTTAAGTATATACTAAATATTTTGCAATTTATAAGTCAAGGGCTTTGGACGAATGGTGAAGCTATGAGAAAGTACATTTATGAGTCCTGGAAACGGATTATTAAAATAGCCATCACCACTAACGACTTTTTTTTAAATCCTATATCAAGAGACACAGAAAGTAGTCAGAACATAAAATGAAATCTGCAAGAATAGCAGCAAGTTTCAAAATGGAATTTTACATGAATGGCGAAAATTAGCCTCAAACTTTGATTATTGTTTGCGACAGTCTCAACACATGTTTGGCAGTACTTGCAACATGCTCAAGTGCTGAGAATAAATAACGCAAGAGAAAGCATAGTTTCACTACATTTAGTAACAAAACCCATAGATACAACTCACTGTATAAACAAGTAAAATGCAACCTAACAAAAAAACATTGGACTTAATTTAATTTAGGAAATCCATGGATGGCCACATAGTGCGTAAAACAAACTTAAAGAAAAGAGAAGGATGGAAGCTATAAAAGGAACCGACACATAGATATTGGCACAAAAGCAATATACAATGACCAGTTAGGGAACTTTAACAAACAAGAAATACACAAGATCACTAAAAGAACAACAGTAATGCATGGGATGAAATTAAAGTTATTGTCTTTAGTGGCCATAGCAATAGAAACTTGTCTATAGTAATGCCTTCTTTGCTTGCCAATCTTTTGTAATGTCCCATTGTTAATTGATTTAATTTTGTGGACAAAATGCTCATTCCTATATTTCTTGTGGGCTAAGGAGAAATTGCTAGGGAAATAAATTCAATTAAAACTTGATTATTTGAACCCGAATTAATTATTTCTCATTTTCGATAAAAGGGGTCAAGTAATTAATAAAATATTATTATTTTTGAGTATTTTCCCAAGGAGGGGCATGAGAATTCATGGAGATGGAATAATATAACTCCCAAATCATTTGGCATCTTCTTTCATGACATATTCTATGACAGGTTTATGACAGATTTTATGGCAGCCCATTTTTAAGAAGTTATAAGATAGATTTCATGAAAATGTGAGAGCTATTTTGTGGAAGGAATATTTTGACAAGGAAATTAATGAGTTATAAATTTGCTTATTTGAGAAGCATTTTCATAATTATTTATGGCAATTGTAATTGGGTGTCAGAAAAGCATCTTTGACTAGCTAAATGTAGCCGAGTGTAAAAGAAGGTTATGACAACTCTTTATGAGGCCTATTTTGAGAGGGAATATTTGAAAAAAAAATTTATTAATATTTATTTTGGCCTAATGGGACATTGGGATTTGTGCCCATAGCTTCTATATAAATCAAGCAATCTCACCAATTTGTATTTTTTGTCAATTAATCAATTTTCTTCACTACTTGAGCATTTGTGTTCAACTATAGGATTTGAGGACAAAACCCCTTGGATTCTCAGAGATTAGAGGATGAAAACTCTTTGATTTCTTGAGGGCATAATCTCATTTAGAGGTTGTCTTTGCACTTCAAAACTTTGTTTGGATTTTCAATAGTTTATTTTTGCAAGATTGCATACAAGAGAGCTCCAACATACAGAAGAATATTTCAGATTTATCCATTATTTGTATTGTTGTAATATTTGATATATTTCAGTATTTTGCCACACATCTGATTAATAAGAATCAGCTCCAATATATTGTGAAGTTTCCATTTACGTGGACAGAGATTGTCTATCTTTCTGACATAGTTTTTGGGAGCAAATCTACATAGTTTATTCAGTTTTATCACTGTATACTCTCCCCTTGCCTTCATGGGATCTTGGTGATCAGCGAGTGATTAAAATATGTTATAGATTATTTGTTGTTGCCTGCACAAGAGTTTCAAATCAGATTTCAGAAAAAACAGTGTGTTTAGATTATGGCAGTGCATGTCTAGTTTTCGAGTGGATTTGAATGCAGATCTCTTTCTTTTTAATAGGAAAACTCACAATATGTGTTATATGTGTTGTGCTTATTCCTTGCATTAGAGAAAGCTCCTTATAGATCATATTTGTTATAAGCAACATCCCAATTCAACATGTAAACTTGCATGCTAATTTCCTTGGTGTTATTAACTGTGTGTTAATGTTGTTTACTGTTAGGTAGCAGACAGTTAGACAGAAATATTCATCTTAAACGGTTCCAGTGATACATTTTTTTGTTCTCTTCCAAAATACTGTTGGGATTTCAGATCTTCTTATGTATGACCTTTTAATTGAAATTCGAATAAGAGTTCACTGAATTCCTTGTTACAATTCAAATATTCAATTTGTTGAATCAATATTAGGCATCATTCCATTTTTGGACGCATCAAGGCTTGGCTTAGTACCTCCAACCGCTCGAGTGGTGGGTAGACTTCTAAAATTTCACATTGACTAGAACCTTCCAAAGTGTCTAGATCCATATCCCTCTTGGCTAAACTTATTATTAACTTTAAATCCGGTATAAAAACACTCACAGAGCATGTCATAATCAATAATCACATGTACAGAAATTTGATGGCAATGGGTCTTTTAACAAGATGTCAAAAATGGAATCAAAAGATAATTGTGAAAAGAAGTTAAGAGCAATAAGCATCCACGCAATTCGTCTCTCCAATGCAGAAGCCAAGTCAAAATCAAGTTCAGTTTTCTTATTTCCGTTTGTTATACTGCACCTATAGCATGTTGAGCAGAGATGTAGCAGTAAATTGAGGCATTTGTGGCAGCAACAACCTAGGTTAAAATCCAGTGGCAAAATCCTGTGTGTAAGGGACATTGTACATGAAAGGAGGCCCGCTCCCAAGGGATGAAGCCTTTTCAATCTATTCCAACATTTAAGCACACACAAAGAGGACTCTTTACTGCAAGTTTTTGTAATGCTAGAAGCCTAAAAGCCTATTTTTAGAATTTGTTAATTTGGCGAGTAAAAGTTATTCGTTTAACAGAAAGAATACATCTGCAACGGTCATCCGATTGGGGCTCCAATACACTGAGTAGAGGCGTGACCTTCTACTTCTCTAAACTTTTCCTGGCATTACCAGAGATGGGCATTTTCATATGTTTATTTCGTAATTGTTATCAATGATTAATGTAAGACTCAGAGTGGAGTAAGTACTTGAAGTGCAAAAACAAAGTATAACCCATTCCAAGCAGTAGCTCTTCCACGCGTAGTTTGATACCCAATACCCAAAATTTGGATGAATGTGATTTCAATGCAGCCCTAGACTGATGCAGAAGATGATGGAGTTCAAATGTTATGAATGTTGTTTGATTTCAGGAAAAAACGAAATGTATTTATATGGAAGACATACCTTGAGGGTAATGACATCTCGAATGACCAGTCTGTAGTCAACTGCTACAGCCAAATAGCGCGCATTCGGGGAGAAAGAGCAAGCTCCTGTTTGCTTGTATGTGTCGCTGAACTCCATCTTAATCCCCCTGGGCCCTACCTATGCCCATGACCGCAATTCTACTTTGATCAAACTGCATTAATATCCCGTGCTTTACCTGGCCTTGGGATAATACGATTTGGTTCAAATGCAGTAGAGATCAGGGGTATACAGTTGTAACTGGGTCAATGATCCATGCCTCTTTCACTCAAAAATGCCGTACCACTTAGGCTGCCATCCTGATCCCATGGAGGGGAGCTTCCTTAAATATTTAAATCTTTAAGGAGCACTTTTAGAAGTGTCCCATCAATTTAAATTTCGAAATTTGAGAAGTTGATTGTTAGCAAGAGTTAATGTTAAATAATGTAATTGAAATTTTTAGGCAGTTGTTGGTTGAACAAGAATTTTCTCTCCAAAAATTATTAGTGAATTTATTGGTGGGAATATCAAATCAGCAAGCAAAATCTTCCCCACTAAAAAATAGGGGCTCCTATTTGAGGAATTTCCAACCCCAACCCAAATGTACCCCTAAATTTGAAAACTAAAAAGTAGGGGCTCCTATTTAAGAAAAAGATTTCATTTATCCTATAGCAAAAAAAAAATCTCTCATGAAATTGTGCTCCATGAAAATAGTTCTTGAAGCCCCTCTATGGAACCGCATCATTATAGCACAAACCCTTATGAAAACATTCCATTTTTTTATTGGAAACATTTCATAAACTTTTTATTTTTATTGGAAACTCTTTTATCATCTTTTTTTAATTTTTAGAAAGTTTATAATAAAGAGGCGATTGTTGTACAAATCTCCAATATTATATTTGTTAAAATATATATCAAAAATAAAGACTAAAAACTCAAGTACATGCAATAGCATTAAGAGGTGGCAGAGCCAGATCATCACACCATAGTACAACCCACTAAGAGTGATTGTTGAGCGAATCAAGAGCCTCCTACCCATCCTACATAGTTAGTAGATCTTGCACAACTAAGGGGACAAGAACACCCCATCCTAACAATGAATTCATAATCATGGCCTTAGTACTACTTAATGACTACCAAGAGGATTTTTCCATGAGGAGACACAGAGCCAACCCTATTGATGGGCAAGAGTTGAAGCAAAATGAATCTACCTACAAGAACAACTTTGCTTGCACATGGTAGGAGTAGGAGTGGTCTAAACAATGTCATCAAGACAAACTCAACTCATGGGGCATAGGGCGCCCCGTAGTAGTTAAACAAATCCTATAGATGTTGAAACTCAAGAGCAATCTTTTTGACTTGGGCCTAGATCTATATGTGCACCAAGAAAAGCATGTTCACTTTCTCATTCAAAAATAAATTACATCAAATACCTTTTGTAGAAAAAATAGCATTGCTTCTAGACTTCCAAAGATGAAAAAGAACCATAACTCGAAAGAAATTTCAAATTCTAGCAATATAGGTAAGCAGAGTGGTTGTATCTCAAAAAAGAGAAACTCTCTAGGAGAATAGCTCTAAATGAAAAGAAAAGCACAAGCTATGAATCCACTTCCAAGTCAATTGAGCATAGGGACAAATCTAGAAAATATGTTTAAAGGTTTCAATCCAACGACAAGTAAGACACTTGAGAAGTAAATTCCCTCCAGGATGACCAATATTTCTTCTAAGGGAAGCCATTGATTGTACAAACACCAAAGGAAGTGAGTGATCTTAGGCTCAAGTCTTGCTAAATTCTTTAAATCCTAAAAAGCTAAGTGTAAAGGGAAGAACAAAGACCCCAACACTTGTTGACCTTAGTAAGAGCTACGAAAAAGAGACTTAGAACTCTATACAAGAGACTAAAAGTATAATTCTGGAAGGCGATATCACATTTCCACCTCCAATTCTTCCACCAAGTGTGATGTAGCTAAAACCCTAGCTTGTGTAACATGACATCCAATATAAGCTCCTATATTTGTAGGATAGAAGGTAAGCCTGAAGCAACAAGATGGAATTGTTGCATGGATGGCCATGATTTCCAATCTCTAGAGGAGATAAGATCTAAAATATTGTGAACGCCTTATTCAAGTACTTTTTTGATAAATACTTCAAGCCTAGTCCCTTAAACAATGTATGGAGATTTAATTTAGGTAAGCTCATTGTGCCCAAATGCTTCCTAAATATAGACATGCTCATAAACATCTACAAACAGTATGATCCTAGTGCTAGGGAGGCTAGAAATACTAAGGGGAGGGTTTTCTTCATAATCAATAAGGAATTGATTAAAACCACATTCAACCTAAACCCGGAGGCCAACAAGAAGATCAATCTAACAAAGTTGTCCACAAAGTATCAGAAGGATTGACATAGCTAACCTGGGTGAAATGGCTCCCCCACCATAGGCCAAAGGCAAATAGTGCTACAAAGTAGCTAGAGCCAATCCAAAAAAATGAACCAAAGCCATAACAAGTTCAAAGATTATTTTAGATTAACTTATCAAACAATATGTCAGGTAATGGCCATTAACTATAATAAGTATATTCCAATTGGAATAATGATGCTAGTTGCAGATGTGCAAAATCCCCATGTTAATAGGCTATTCAATCATAGTTAACCGATGGCTAACAAATTGCACAAGGAGATAATTAGTTTCAATAGGGTTGAAACCCCCATACTTTCAAGTGATATTCGATGATATGCCACATCATGTTACATGTTTTCTCAGAGTGGGATGAAGCATCGGGTGTTCAATTAACATCAAATCAAGTGCTTGGAGGGCACATCTTGCCTTTCTAGATGAGAATAATCCATAAGGACATGCATTGCTCTTCTTTTTTTATTGCATATTTGAATATTCCTTTGTCACTCCTATTATTAGTAGACTTGGATATAAGAGGAGTAGGTTAACTAGAATCTTTGTTAAGTTCCTAAGACCTCTTACATTGGTCCTATTGGTGCTCAAACATGTCGACAAAGGTAATGGGAAAGACTCATGATTAGATAGTGGCATGAGTGGACCAATCATTGTGAGTGGGTAAACTCAACTTTATTTTTAGGCTCTACATGGCCAAGGGGGCATTCCCTAAGCTCTCAACAACCGAACAATTAAAGAGAAATAATATTTTAACTCTAGACCTTTAAGAAACCATACCCAATATGCTACGAACCCTAAGATTTGTCACTAAGTTCATGTTAGCATTGGCTACATGCAAACCTACAAGACCTCTACTAAAAGATGATAATTTCACTCTTACCATGCACCAAAAAGATATAGCAATTATATTGTATTGTTCCCCAATAGACAACTCCATTTAACATTGCATACACATGGGTAAGAGGAATTTAAACACACCAGCATTATTCTCTAATTATATTCAAGTTTAAGACCACACAAAATATGATAGTTTACAATATTAAATCATGTAGGTGTGGTGGAACCTAATGTTAGGATTAAGGTGCCATCAACCTTGTAAATCCTATGTAATTTATTATTCATATTATTATTTGTAAATCACCCATAAGGGATGAAAGGTTTCACCAGCAGCGATGTTGTTTCAGTTGCATGTTTATATATGATACCCGACGCTAATTCACTCGCGACAGGGCGGTCATAGGGGGGTTCCCCCCCTGCGAGGGGTCCAAGGGGATCATCCCCCTAGCAGGGTCTAGGGGTCACGCGCCCCGATGGGGGTTCAGGGGCAACGTCCTCAAAACCATATTTTATTTATATTTTATCATTGTAAATCTAGACTATTCATCATTAAGTCACATATCTAACAGTCGATATTATGTTAGTTTTCTTGTCCTAGAAAGCAACCCCCTTTTATATAAGGATATTTGTACTACATTTTTTAGCAGAGTTGAGAGTAACAGGTGTTGTTGGATTGAAGATTGAAGAAGAAGAGGAAGTGCATGTATTGTAATCTTGTATTTGAAAACAATGCAACTTGGAGCCTATTTTCTTGGTGGAGTTTTTTACCTGAAAGGGTTTCCTCCACGTTACATACTGTGTTATATGTTCAGTTCTTAATGCATGTTATTTCTGTGTAGTGGGTTTTATTTTTGTTGCAATCTCTATTGATTCTACATTATTTAGAAGATATTAACAAGGTTTGAATCAAATTTCTATTGTGTGGTTCGCACCTTCATTTCTAACATTTGGTATCAAAGCATGGCTTGTTTTGATTCTTGGGTGGTAGTGTGAATGTTTTTTAGTTGCAGTGAGAGATTTGGTTGGTTTTTGCCTGCAGATATTGTGTAGATATTATGGTTGCATCCACTGTTGCTTCTACCTCTATGTTGGACATTGAAAAGTTCAATGGCACAGGGTACGAATTATGGAAGCTAAAGATGGAGGATTTGCTTGAGGAAAGAAATTAGTGGTTGACTATTATGAATGAGAAGAAACCCGATGATGTTGCTCTAGATGAGTGGGATAGACTGGATAAAAAGGCATGAGGTACAATCCGACTATGTCTTGCAGACTATGTTCTACTAAATATTGTGAGTGAGAAGTATGCACATAGCTTATGGAAGCATCTGGGTGAGATCTGCCAAGCCAAGAGTATGGTAAACAAGTTTGATTTAAAGCATAAATTATTTTCCATGAAAATGAAAGAGGGTGAATCAGTTGCAGAGCATTTGAATTCGTTTAATTTGTTATTGAGTCAACTAGCATCTTGTTGGTAAAAAGATTTGTTGCTTTTAAATAACCTTCGTGAATAACTCTGTTTCGCCCTTGGATCAACAACAACCTGCTCACAATAGTTGAAGAATTGCAAGACTATGTCGATTCCTCTCTGCATTTGAG
Source organism: Cunninghamia lanceolata (assembly GCA_027924645.1). NCBI lineage: Eukaryota > Viridiplantae > Streptophyta > Pinopsida > Cupressales > Cupressaceae > Cunninghamia > Cunninghamia lanceolata. Next base: position 5,976,682 of record BSBN01000578.1, on the reverse strand, counting down.
AGGGGCAGCTCCCTCGTATGATGGGGTATATGAATTTTCTAGGGTTATAAGAACAAAACAAATCTAATAACGAAAACTAATGAAGAAATGAGAAATAATCTTATCGATTCAAGTTCCACACATTCAAGTTGAGCTACCAAAACTTAACATGATAATCTTTTCCACATGCAACGTTTAAAGGAAAGCAAATGGTTATCATTGATGAAACATACGCATATCAACAACCCATGAGATTGAATTGAACACACATCCAAAACATTTCTCTATTGCTTTCTTGCTTGAATAGTACTATTTGAGTCCTTCATACAATGTCTTGCGAAAAAAGTGGAACCCCTTTGATTGAATTACAATGTTGTATTTATATGTGAGGCTAGTAACCACTTAAGGTAACTACTTTAACCGCTTTTTGTAACTATTTGGTATAACTACCTTTATAAGTGCACTAACTTTGAATAACTAACTTTCTTTCGTAAAGATAGTCACTTAGAGTGACTACCTAACATAGGCACTTAAAATAACTACTTTGTAAGAAAGAGTTAAGATGAACCTAACTTTACAAAGTTAAATTCAAAAGGCTAACTTTAATTACAATAAGTGACATGAGTAACTTTTACAAAATGAGAAACAAGACTTGTAACTTGCAAACTTTTGGAAAGTTGACCAAATGATTGGTCTTATTTAGGCAGGCACTATGTCTTCTCCCAATCCATGAATCATCCATTGATAGTGACTTGACCTTCAAAGACATGCACTGACCATCCATTCCTTCAATGGAACCCAATTATCATTCCCTCTACAAGCTCTGAATTGAAGACAATTCCTTGTTCTTCTTTATAGGATCCATAGATATATCCAAACAATTTGATGATAGTCTTAAATGATGGCCAACGTGAGATTTTTCTAAAATCAAATAACATAATCCTGGCACAAAGCACAAATTCCTCCTCTCTATGGTTGGGTCTTTTAGGTATATTCAATAACTGTGGACCATGCTCCCTCAAAATTTCATGGATTAATATGGACAATCAAAATTTGTGATTATGATAAGATAGGTCATTCACTTGAAACAAACCTCTCTTTTCCTTATCAATTATATGACTTCATGATCTTCACTAGCCTTTAGGTCTTAACTACTTTGTTGCTCATGTTACAATGCCTTTATTCATCAAGATGAATTGTAGAACTATGTGCACTTTCTTCCTCTTTCTCATCTTCAAGTTACGATTGCATAGAAATAAGGACCACATTTTCTTTCAAGCACCTTCATTTGAGATATCCTCTTGTATCAAATGAGTTTACTTGAATGTTTGAAATCATACAACTAATTTAATTCATGTGTATCCTATATCAAGGTTTGAGAGAGGAACATAAGCATGTAACAGTCATGCCAAATCAACAAATGCGTTGTTTTGCACACTCTTCAATAATTTCACTCAATGGCATGATAGCTCGTAGCTAGTGTATTTGCAACTAAAACATCTGATAAATTTCCTTTACCCTTTATGCTTTGAGAGATATCCATAACTTGTTCTACAATTCAATTGCACAGGCCAAGAAGAGGCTGGTAAACGTTATGAACGTTGGATTTATACCTGTAAATTACATTTGCTTCAAATTTTCAAAAGTATTTTCAATCAATCCACTATTGTGCCTATCGTGCAATCATCGAATTCCATGATGCTGCATCTCTTCGAGTTATCTTGTTAAACAGTTTAGGTGTCTCATCATGAGACTGCATTTCTTCAAGGCACTATGCCAAACAGTTCAGTCTCATCTATGTTTCCACATTTTGTATGCATGTCTGCAACCATAGCGAGCCATGAGACCACACTTCTTTGAAGGATTTGTAAAGCAGTTTTAGCACATTTGCCTATGCTTCCAAATGATATGCATCTCTACGAGAGTATTTCCAAATATATTATCTAACAAAAATCTCAGTTTCATTGAGGATGTATATGCCCTGTTTAGAAGCTCTCATTCCAGCACGAGCTGCAGATATTGCTAGCAAAGGTTGTGGAATTGGATTTCATGCCCACCATTTGCACTTGCTTGAAAGTTATTAAAAACCTTTACAATAGTCCATTTCGTGAATGTCCTACAGTCATTGAATTCCATGAGATGACATCTTCTCGGAGGTATTCTGTCAAATAGTTCTCGTGCCCTATCTTATGCTTCAATATTTTGCATACATGTTAACTAGAGCATTTGTAAATGCTGCTCTAACAGAAATTCACTTTCAATTATACTTTGATGAATGTCCAAACCCTATTCGAAAGTTCCATTTTGGCATGGGCCGAGAGGAAGGTGGTTGGCGAGCAAACTGGCAACGCTATGGTTTTATCTTTACACCATGCCAATTGTATTTTCTTGAAAGTTTTGAAAACCTTCTTCTATAAATCTTTTCCCTTCATATAGTGCATTATATGTATTCTTCAAGACAATAACCTTTTTGAGGCGCTTCGTTAAATGGTTCACATGCCTTGTCTAATATTTTAGATTACGTATTCGGGCGCTGCATTATTGTTTGTCGTTCATGTAGGCGGCCTTGGTGGGTTATGGACGAAGTTGACGGAGATTGTAGAATTTGAGCTTCATACCTAAAAATTGCATTTGCTTCTCAACAAAACTAGTTTGTGCATATCTTGTAATCATGAGACGATATCTCTCTGTCAAAGGTTTCTGCGCTTTGTTTGTGCTGTGCCATTTCCATGCATGTCTACCAGAGCATTTCAAATCAAGAAGGCACTTGTACCCATAGGAGGCTCAAGGAATACGTCGTTGTGAGACAACTTTCTGAGCATTTTGATGCCCACATATAAATCCCATCGGCCAAATAACATTGAGACATACTGTCAAACAATTTGTGTTCGTTGTCAATGATTCCACACTTTGTATACAGTTACGCCAGGTTGACTATGACAATGAGTTGTATTTGATTTGAAAGACCCTAAAATAAATCCATTTTGCTATATATCCTGCACTCATTGCATTTTACAAGACCACGTTTCTTTAAGGCATTTCAAAGTGTTTTAGATGCCTTGTCTATGCTTTCACATTTCGCAATACAGTTTACCAAGGCGTTCCAAATCACACTGGCACTTGCACTTATAGGAGGTTCAGGACTACACCGACAGGGACAAATGGTAGGTTTAGAAAGTTTATTGGAATGATTTTTTTTTTAATACAAAGTGAGACAATTTTTGAGCACTATAATGCTCACATATAAAACCTATCAGTTAAAATAATTTGAGGCATTCAGCCAAACAGTTTGTACGCCTTGTCTCGGCATCCACATTATGTATATATGTCTGACAGAGCATTTCGAACTATAATATATGACAAAAATCTCTGTTTCATTATAACTTGATGGATGATCATATCTTGCTGCAAATCCCCCATTTTGGCATACGTTGTGAGGGTACTGGCGAAGACAGAAGAGTCTGGTTTTAAATCTGCCAAAATGCATTTGATTAAAAGTTTCTACGGCCTTTCAATAAATCCATAATGTGCGTATCATCTAGTCCTTGTACTCTATGAGACCATGTTTCCTCGAGGCGTTTTATCATGCAGTTTATGTGCATTGGTTGTGCTTCTACCATTTGTATTTGCAACTGCTACATCTAGTAGAAAATCCACTTTCTATTATGCTCTGATGGACGTCCATGATTCTGTTCGCAAGCTCCCATTTTGGTGCAGTTGGGAGGATTTTTGCGAAGGTGGTGGAATTTAACTTCACACCTGACAATTGCACTTGTTTAAAAGACTTCTGCGGCCTTATCTATGCTGTCACGATTTGCACAGGCTGGCTCTTCTTAAATGTCATCCACTTCCAGGGTCAGCATTGAGTCAATGCTGAGGTGGAAGTGGACCCCACTGGCTCCCCCGCTCATCCTCTTCCATTCCTCCGTCCATCCCTCCGCCAATCTTAACCGCGCACTTGTCGTGGCACTTTGACTTTTAACGTCTATCTTTTCCGTTTCCGTTTCTATTCCACTCCCATTGGCATCCCTTATTCATATGCCACCATGTTACCATCTCATATATGCCTATACCATACCCAAGTGCCGTGATGGGATGGAGACAAAACGTGGGACATTTTGCCGCCCAGATTCAAATTTTTTTAAATTGGCCGCCAATCAATTCTTAAATGGGCTTCCCTCCCATATTGCATCTCTGGTTGATGCCATTCTCAGCAGTGCAGACAATTTTTTTTGCTGGAAAGAACTTCTACACCTACGGTGGCTTCATCCAGGGCAGTAGTTGATGGTGAATTTTTTTTTCTATTCCTTTTTCTGTTAATTCTAATTGCAAGTCATTCTCTGGTAGCTGACAGTGCTTCTCTGCAGAAACTAGTGTTTAGATTCAAAATCAAGGAGGAATGCACCAAGTAAAAGGCCTTCAAGATGGTCGAGTGTTTCGAGGGTATGATACCTTTTCCTATTCATTTCAAGTCCAGACACAGTTTATTCATCTATGAAATCTGATGAACATTTTTATTTTAGGGATGAATTCAGTAACGCTGGACAAGGAGGAGGATAAGTTTTATGTAATAGGGGATGTGGATCCTTCCGCTTTGATAATTAAATTTAGGAAATTTGGCTACATAGTGTTGGTGAGCCAGAGTCTTGAATAGAGGAGAAGAAAAAGTGTGCGAAGCGTCAGTGGAGTCCAAAGAGTCTTTTCCGGGGCTACCAATTCAGGCCGTTTGAATACGGCGTTGTCAGAGAAAAGAATCCCCAATTTTTTTTGTTGTGTTATATTATGAACAAGTCTACCTTGAGTTTTAAAACAGTCATTATTTGGAGGGTAAGATAATTTTATTTGAGCATGGAGTAGGGTTTGAAGGTCAGTAGAAACCTGGATTTATATAGTTAACTCTAATGTAGGGTTTCCTTAGATCCATGAGACAAATGTAGAAGTCTGTGAGAAAAGCAAGTAGTTTATTGCAGTAATTCGATGGTATGTGGACCGATTTTTTAATTCTATGCTAAATTTCACAACATTTCAGATTCCGTAAATTTATAATTATATGCATTAAACATATATGTATGTAGATTTTGGGTTTTTTAACAGTTTTTATATGGCAACTTTAACAACCAGGTAAAACAAATCCATGGAGAATATCATCAGAGATGTCATCACATATAGGAAGCTGATATAAACCATGACATCATTTTTTGGACTTTAAAGTTTTGACTCTATTACATCAATATAGATTTTTTAAAAGATTTTTTTGAATTATCAGTGTCTTAAAAAAAATATTTTAATTTTCACTGAAAAAAACAAAAACAAATCTTCTTTACTGATTAATAATTATAAAAAATGTTTTAAAAATATTATTTATATATAGAAATAGTATCTTATTTTTTTTGGAAAAAGAACAAAAAGCAACTCTTCTTTACAAAAATAGTATCTTATTTTGTGGAAAAAAAAACAAATCTAAAAAGTATTATAAAATAAAATTAAATTAGAAAAGTTCAACTTATTTTATTTTATAATACTTTTTAGATTTGTTTTTTTATACTTAAAAAAATATTTTTTATAATAGAAAAAAAATAAGATACTATTTCTATATATAAATAATAATTTTTAAAATCATTTTTATGAATTTTAATGTGATTGTAAAGAAGAGTTGTTTTTTTTTTTTTTTTGTTAAATAGAAATTAAAGAAGCTTCAACTTCTCTAATTTTTTTACCTTCTTTAATTTAATTTAATTCATATATATGTAACTACTTTAATTTAATTTTATTTATATTTATATACAACTATAATCATAAAAACAAAATAGAAACATTTAAATTTAAAGTTTGGTTTAAATTTTATATATATATATATATATATATATATATATATATATATAATTAATTAATAAATTTGTTAGTGTGTTCTTTTTATATTAAATTATTTTTCATATTTATAATTAATATATACATTTATTTATATTTTAACAATTTTTTAAAATTATAATTATTGTTAAAGTTTCATGTCAGATATATTTTGGTTTTTACATAAAATTCTATTATAGAATGCTTTAGCATAATTATTTACATATCAATTAAGTTATAAAATAATTATTTAAATTAATAATATTAAATCAACTTTTAATTGGCATGACATGAAGTTTGTGATTCTCAAAATAATTAGCATGGCCTCTTTAGGATTTGAGTAGAGACTTTAGTGTTTTCTAAATGCTTGACTACAATATCTCTTTGGATTCCTGATTTCCCTATGGCTAACTTTATCATTACACAAATTTTGTCTCCCACTAGTTTTTATGAATTTAATTTTTGATTCATTAGCTAAACGTAAAAATTACTTTCGGACAAAATTATAATATTAATAATACTATTAAAAATATAGGGTTCTACACATTTTATTTTATGAAATTAGATTATTTTTGGGATTTCAATTTTATTTAATCGAGAGTTAAAAATCTAGTATTTCTTATAAAAAGTTAAAAATCTACAGTATCATGAATAATATTTTGCATGTTATTACATTTTTTTATTTTATTCTTCAAACATACAATATTTTAATGCATTTTAAATTATCATAGTATTAATATTATTACATTATAATATTTAAGGAGACATTTCAAATCTCCACATAATACAAATATGTAGGCTTTGTAAAGTTTAGTTTTATAGTTAAGGAAATATTTGTGTTATTTAATAGGCTTTGTAAAGTTTAATTTTATAACTAAGTAAATATTTTAGTGCTATTTTATTTTTACCAAATTAAATTATTTCTAAGATTTCAATTTTATTTACCCAATACATTTCAAAACGAATTCACATAAATTTTTCCTTATAAATTTAGTTCTGCAAATATAATAGTTACAAATTTGAAATGATAAATAATTCTTTATTTTTAGAAAAAATTATTACTAAACCACAATATTAGATTAATTAAAATCATGTTCTCTAAAAGTACTTACTATTATTACTTAAACAAAAAATTAACTGACTAAGATAAAATTAATATGTTAGGGAGACATTTCAAATCTCTCCACACCCAACTGGGGTTAGGGTTCTACACATTTTATTTTATGAAATTAGATTATTTTCGGGATTTCAATTTTATTTACTCAAGAGTTAAAAATCTAGGATTTTTAAGGGAACAAGTGTGTATACCTTGTCAATAGGGTTTGGAGGGTTCCTCCTCTTATACTGATTGATCCTAATTTTTTAGAGTTGGTGTACCACGAGTTTTTTTAAGATTGACAAATTCACTTCGTAATTAGTTGTTTTAATATATTTTTTTGTCTTTATGTTTAAAAATAGCCTTAATATATATATATATTTCTCCTACATTCACTATTAATAGTAGATTCTATATGGTTTTTACTTATCTATAAAAGGTATCCATGGTCTTGTAGGTACAATGTTAAGCATTGACCATAGTCCTATGCTGAAATGGAAGCCATAGCCTATCACAACATCATCTAGGATGGATTAGCGTCGTTGTCACTAGAGAAGCCTAATTAAAGACTTTGAAACCACCCACATAGTTTCCTCGGCTTCCCCTACCTCGAAAACAATAACAAACATGGAAGATGCATCGATATTTACCCTCTATTTGTGATTCATTGAAAGGAACAATTCACCAAAGGTCTTTCTTATAGCATGTATCATGATTATCATGTTCAACTTGAAGATCTTCCTCAACCTATGATCAGTAATCTCCTTCAAAAAATGTAATCATTGCTGTATCCATCTTGTATTTACTCCAAGGCCACCAAGAATGGAATGAATTGGAAGAATTTATAATTTGAATGTGGGAGGTGACTGCATATCTAAACATCATGATTTGTATGCCTAGAATTATACCATGGAAGGATGACTTACATTGGCTTTGCTTATGTCTATAATAGCTTCACCATCTTCTAATGATGGGGCCTCACAAGTTGCGCAAAGGGCATATAATATTAAATATGTCTGGGACTAGTTTTTTCCACATATGTGGTGAATTTTTTATGATACAATCTCCTTCCATGTCTATGCCAAGTTGACTAGTGAATTTGAATGACTATTGATCTCCCTAAAAACATGCTTTATTGTGAATGTTGATAAGGATTCAAGGAAGGGCCAACATTGCCTTAGAATATTGTTTATTTTCTATTTTAGGGAACCTTTCTTTCTAATAGAAGTTATAATGACCATGGAATCATTCTCAATATGCACTTATTTAACTCCATATTGTTTGCAAATCCAAAGGCCTAAGAGAAATACCTATGCTTCTACTTTGTTGTCAGTTCCTAGTTTTTTCAAGGCTACTCCAACCATCTTCCCTTCATGATCCCTAATTATACAACGAGCTCTTGAGATGCTAGTGTTTCCCCTAGATGCTCTATGAAAATTGATTTTAAAGCATCCTTTAGGGGTAATTACACCAAGCCATCATATTCTCTATCTAGGGTTTGATGTGGTCCCATCATCTCCATGAATAGTGATTACTAATTTTTTTTAAAATTATGCTACCTTGGGGATAGCTCCCTTTGACATTAATAAAAATGATAAATACATAGGCCACAAGGGTGACAATACATTGGCCATGAGGGTGACATTATGTTACTTGGGGAGTTTATGCAATATAAACCTCAGTCTAGCTATAAATTTGGTGATCCTTTCAATTTGCTTGGGAGAGAGGAGGTGCCACATGATCCACATAGAAGGCAAAAATTTCCATGTTATCACGGGTAACACCATCCTTGAAAAGAGATATTGCATGTTTGATGTCCTCACTCTTAAGAGTAACTATTATGTCAAAAGCATTGCCCTAAATACTTTGTTTGGACATGACTATTTTGTAAATACTTTCCTCAATTTTCTTTATAACACTTTGAATGAGTTGCTCTATATCTTTGAAAATTCTACTGTTGCGTTCTCTCCATAGGTGTCATATGATTAAAGATGGATCAGCAGTCCAGATTCCTTCCCAAAGAGAGTTTCTCAATTTGGGCCAACTGCTGAAAAGATCCAGAATGTCATTAGATAGAGCACCAGACCATTTGAGACTATTTGAGAAACCATTCCCAACATTTACTAGAAAATTCACAATTCAATAGTAGACGATTCACACTTTCTTCTTCATTTATGCAGAGTATACATCTAGAGGGACCCAAAATGCCTACATGGTTTTTAGTCAGTCCCTTGTTAGAATTCTTTTGTGCAAGGCAATCCAAGAAAATGCACCTACTTTAGGGAGACACCATTGGCTTCAACAAAGCTCTAACAACCAATCACCTTGGATATAAGAGCTTTTTGAATTTTACATTCTAGCTTGACTGCATATGTACTAGATTTCACCCCTGTCTAGACAATGCAAATCCTCTTTCTGGTTCATAAAGATGTCTCTTGATGCAAGGGTCTACTTTAATACAAGTTTTTAGTTCTCTAGCATTAGAATTACATCAAGGTCTTTCCATCTCCACATGGGGGAACCATTCACAAGGGGATAAGATAATCAAATACCCATGATCCCCATGTATTGGTGAGGATCTCCACAATATTATGAAGTCTCTGATCTTCTACCAGTGGGGGATATTCATTCCATGAATCCTTCCAAAAAGAAACTGAACAATAATTATTGATGGTCTAGGATAGATGATTCGTGATAATGGGTCAATACTGAATCAGGAAGTTCCAAATGTGTGAGCCCCTAGGAGGATTTGAAGTAGTTAGAATTCAACAGGGGTCTACATTGTCAAGATACTTGCATTGCAGTAATCGACACCAATGAGAAGAGGGATCCTCATACATCTTCTAGATTAACTTAGCTCCCAATGCACAATTATGTAATTTTAGTCTCCTGAGCCCAAGACCGCCCTCATTCTTTTCCTTGCATGATGTTTGCGAGCTAATAAGGGGAACTCTCCCTATTTCCTCTGACCCTTCCTAAAGGAATTTATAATCTATGATTGGCGGTGGGTGTGGCTCTTGTTTGAGATTATATTCATCATGATAGGGATAAGCATTGTCACCTTCTTGATTTGCCATAAAAGTAGATAACTTAGGAGGAGTTGAAGCATATTGATTTGCCACACGCTAGAAGTTGAAGCATATTCAATATATACTCATAGATTAAATGAGTTCCATAAGCCCCAAGTTGTTTATTGCCATCAACAAATATTTGAAATAGGTGTTTCCATCACATGACAAAAAAATATTTTGGTGGAAGGTTTATCATTCTTGTTGTCAATCTTGTCTACTTACTACTTGTGTGTGACATGCCATTTATGCAAGTATCCCCATTTTATTACATTGTGTAGGATAACACTTTATCAATATATCTGTAGATCATTGAGTAGTGTGTAATTTGACCTATATATTTTATGTAATGTTTGTACTTTGTGTGTTTACATGCAACACTTATGGTAAGGTATTGTGGGTTACACTGTAGAATCACTACCAACATAGGAGTATGGCCAATGCTTAACGTTGTACCTATAAGACCACAGATACCTTTTATAGATAAGTAAAAACCATATAGAATCTACTATTAATAGTGAATGTAGGAGAAATATATATATTAAGGGTATTTTTAAATATAAAGACAAAAAATATATTAAAACAACTAATTACAAAGTGAATTTGCCAATCTTAAAAAAATTGTAGTACACCAACTCTAAAAAATTAAGATCAATTTCCTTAAAAATTGTACATGATCTAGAAGTAATGTTTGTCATTATGTTAAAAAAATTGGACCAACAACGAAACCAATTAAAAAAGTAATGATAAAGTAATTGATATGTAAATAATTATGCTAAAGCATTCTACAATAGAACTTTATGTAAAAACCAATAATTTTAAAAAATTATTAAAATATAAATAAATGTATATATTAATTATAAATATGAAAAATAATTTAATATAAAAAGACACACTAACAAATTAATTAATTAACTTTATATATATAAAATTTAAAGCAAACTTGAAATTTAAACATTTCTAATTTTTTTAATGATAGTTGCATATAAATTGAGGAGATTATGGAGCCAAAAATGGAGCACTATATTTTGGGAGTTTCTAATGACATATGATAGATGTAAGGAACTTACTATTTTTTGATGGATTTGATTCCCCATGACTTTGGTGTTAGATTTTTCCACCCTTACATTTGAGGGTTGTTTTAGGTTATGGTTTTAGGTTTCTATTTGGTAGTTTCATATATTTAATCTTCTAAAAATTGGTGCTCGAGGAAGTACTTTGAGTGTGAGAGTTTGGAGCTACACAAGTGCTACTAAAATGTTAGCGAAATTCTCTCAATTTTAATTTTCTATTGATACTCCTATAATAATATGAATTATAAGTGTGTTGTAATATTCTTCAGATTTGATAATAAATTGAATAGGTTTTGGAGTGTGGAATTTTTCTTCCAAAAGGGTTTTCCCCACGTATATTTGTTGTTATGTATTTATTGCTTATTGCTGATTGATATGTGTTTCTATATCATTTTTGTAATTGTTAGATTATATTTGAAAAGTTCTTATATAATACTTCTTTCAAGATTAGCGTAGGAAGTCATTTCTACTACTTTAACTTTATCATGGCCATTGGTAGCAATTTAGTTGTCTTAAAGGTTGAAGATGTTGTTTTGTAAAGAGATGAGGATGAAGGTTTCAATCAGTGCCAAAGAGGCCCTGGATGTTTGAGGAAGATCAAAAGAAAGATGTATGAAGAATGAGAAATAGTGTGACAAATCAATATTCAAGTCCAAGAGGAGACCAAAGTCACTTGGAAAATCCAAAGTGATATGCTGGAATTGTGGCAAACTTGTTCATCTCCAAAAATAATGTAGAGAGGAAAAAAGAAGAAAAAATGTTAGTGTATATATATTTCATATAGATTATACACATAGGCATAAGCCTACTTAGGTGAGTCATTTCACAATCTTGACACATGTCAAGGTTATTAGGAGGTTTGTTGAGGAGTCATCAAGTCTCCAACTAAACTAGCCACTCATGCTAGTTTGTAGGAACCAACTTGATGACCACTCTTAGTTGTGGAGTCTTTCTCTCAAAATAAATAACTACCTTCCTCTCCTATATGTATTCCCTCTTTTTCCTAATCAAATTACTTCAAACTTATAATCAACACTTGTCTTTTCGATTCTTAGTTCTTATACATGGTATCAGAGTGAGGACAAGGTTTTGTTGCTGGTTCATTTGTTTCGAAGTCACCATTGAGGTCGTTTTACATTTCAAGGTGTATGGAGACTCAGGCAACTGCCCAACATTGGCATGATGGCCTATTTGTGGAGGCTAACTCTAGTTGACCTAGATTGGCATAGGGATTTATTTCCATGTTTGGTCACTATTTCTGTGAGGACAGGCCTTCTTTAATAGGCCCACTGCCTTCTTTGTGGCACACAACCTTCAATTTGAAGGGTGAATCTCTTTTTTTTTGGTCGATTTGGCACAATTTCTTGATGCTTTCTGACATCTTGCAGGCTGTATAAGGTTTTATTTCTACCCATCGTGGTCTTTGAATTCAAACTACCTTATTTTGTGTTGTATGTGTTCGTACTAGAGGTGCAAGATAGTGTCTTTGTGATTTCAAAGTTTTTTAAACTGCAGAGAGAATCGCCTTTGTTTTGTAAGGCATGAGGCATCGAACAGTGGTTAATAATGTGCAACGCCCCTATATGCCATTCCTTTGTTACTGTCAACCATTTGTGTAGGCCAATTATTGAAAAAAAAGAGTATTTGAAATAAAACAAAACAGAATGCAGCAAATAGAAAACACTTGAATCTATTATTGAATAGCAAATTACACAGAAAATAGATGATTTCTTAATCGATGACAATGGCAGCCTTGCTGCTGTATTTATAGCATTCATGGATATATCTAGAATATCTTAGAATGACTAAGAGAAGTATCGAAAAGGAAAAATCTAGAGGTTTCTATTTAGAATGGAAGTTTCCGTATTCTGGAACATTCCATAAAATAAACATTATCTCCAACACCCCCCCATAATGTTTATTTGGAGAAGATAATTACAAAAGATTACTATATAGCAACTTCCTTGAGATTTAACAAGTTTCTAAATTTGATAAATTTCACTTCAGGTAGTGCTTTTGTAAATATGTCAACAATTTGATTTTCTATTCCACAAAATTTTAACTCCACCACTTGATCTTCTATCAAATCATGAACAAAATGATGATGTACTTCTATATGCTTTGATCTAGCATGATCTAGCTTGATAGTACTTTGATTATCACAGAATATAGTAGTTGGACAAACTTGTGGATGTTGTGTTTCTTCGAGTAGTCTTCTAAGCCATAATGCTTCTTGAGACGCCTTTGATGAACCAACATATTCAGCTTCTGTAGGTGATAGTGATACTGTTGCTTGTTTCTTGCTGTTCCAAGAAATTGGTCCTGACCCAAGATGAAATATGTACCCTGAAGTTGATTTTCTATCATCAATATCACCTGCATAATCAAAATCTGTATATCCAACTAATGTAGGCTCTCCTCCATATTTGTACTCAATTCCAAGTTGATAAGTGCCTTTAATATATTTTAATATTCTCTTAGCTACTTTCCAATGCTCAGTGTGTGGATCTGACATGTACCTGGATACAATACCAACTGTATATGCAATGTCTGGTCTAGTTATGGTGAGATACAAAAGACTTCCAACTAATTGTCTATATAATTTTCCATCCACTTTCTTTTGAGTAGAATTAGTACTCAATTTTAATCCTACTTCACATGGTGTATTAGATGGTTTACAATCACTCATGTTAAACTTTTTCAATACATCAAGAGCATATTTGGTTTGAGAAAGCATGATTCTTCCTTCTTCTTGCCATACCTACATACCCAAAAAGTAGTGCATCAACCCTAGATCAGTTATTTCAAAAGCTTGCTTGAGTTGATCTTTGATTATTTCAATATTATGTGTGTGATCCCCTGTAATAATCAAGTCATCCACATACAATACAATAATAACAACTTTACCATCACTATGATTTACATACACATCTAGATCAACTTTACTTCTTTTAAATCCTACATTTATAAAGTACTCATTTATTTTGGAGTACCATGCTCTTGGAGCTTGCTTAAGGCCATATAATGATTTTTTTAATCTACACACTAGATGTTCTTCACCACTTTTAACAAATCCAGGTGGTTGTTTCATGTAAGTTTCTTCTTGAAGATCACCATGTAGAAAGGCACTTTTTATATCCATTTGATAAATTTTCCAACCAAATTTTGCAGCTAGAGCAACTATTGTACGAATTGAACTCATTTTAGCAACTGGAGCAAAGGTTTCAGTATAATCAATACCTTCTATTTGTGAGAAGCCTCTGGCCACTAGTCTTTCTTTATATTTTTCAATAGCTCCATCTAATGTGAACTTTACTTTGTAGGTCCACTTGCAGCCAACCACACTTTTATCTTTTGGAAGAGTTGTCAATTCCCAAGTTCCATTTTTCATCAAAGAATTGTATTCATCTTGCATTGCTTCTTCCCATTCTTCTTTCGCTTTTGCTTCCTCATATGTACTTGGAGTGTCAACCTGCATCACCTTAGTCATAAGAGCATAGTTAGAAAACATATTTCTAGGGCCTTCTTGGTATATTTCTTGAATGCTTCTAGTCAAATAATTAAAGATAACCGATTCATCCCCCCTCTCAGTTATCAACAATTGGTATCAGAGCCAAGTTCCCCCTAACAGAGCTTAAAAGGTTGAGGAAGATCTGGGAATCTCAATGGATATGTATGGTATGTGGGATCAACTTCAGTCTGCCCTAGATGATCTTGAGCAATCTCACTCTGAAGTCAATAACTTGAGGGAAAGACTCAAACAAGCTGATGATTTCATAAATGAACTAAAAGAGAAATTGAGTATCTCTATACAAAAGAGAAAGGAGCTACTTCAATAATTAGCAAGTCAAAATGAAGCTAATGATACTAATGAAAATTTGAATGAGAAGAACAAGTTATGTGAGAAGCTATCAAAAGAGGTCATTATGGTAAGACATGAAATGGAATCAGGGGTTATGAAATTCACCCAAAAAATTGAAGAAAAGAGAAAAATTGAAGATAATCTAAAACAATCTCTCAAAGAGAAGTCAGAAGACTGCCACAAAATGGATAGAATAATCAGGCATCTAGAATCTGATCTTGAAGAAGCTAGAGATAATGAAGAACAACTTGAGAATCGGATTGACACACTTAAAAAGGATCTTCAAACAGCAAATGAATACAAAGAGAAATTCAAGATAAGCTCTACTCAACTAGAAGTTCTTCTTGAAAGCCAAAAGGGGGTAGATGACAAGCAAGGCTTGGGGTATGAGAACGGTGAAGGCTCTGGATCCAGTCAGAAGAACTCTGGATCAGCAAATCCAAGGAACAGGCCTAGAAGACCTCCGGTAAGACAACCAAATGCCCAAAGATATCCATCCTTTAATGGATACTACCACAATTGCAATAACTTTGGTCATAAAGCAAATCAGTGTAGAAGAAGAATGAATCACACTAATTCATCCTTCTCTGGATAGTATTTTAACTGCAAAAGGTATGGTCACAAATCTCATGAATGTAGAAATATGCAAATAAACAATTCATTCAATGGTAGATGCTTTGCATATAATAGAATGGGACATATGGCTAATCAATGCAGATCTAGAGGATATCAGTCAAATATGCAAAGAAATATTGTTTGCTACAATTGCAATAGATCCGGTCATATTGCCAAATTCTACAAAAGTAAAAATCAGGATAAAAAGGGTCCGGTGCATCATAATCAAAATCAAGACAAAGGAAAAGGAAAAATGAATGAGGAGGAAAATCAAAGGAAATGAATAAGATTTGGGTGAAGAGAAGTACAGAAAATGTTGGGGATGGATCCGCACCTGAATCTGGTGCTGATATTCCTTCCGAAAACTAAATAGATGAGCTCTAGCTTAGGGGGAGTCACAAAAGAAAACAATTTCCCCTAGCTAGTCATTTGGTGCCTGAAATTGGCACATGAAGTGTTGTGGATTGAAGAGTTTTCAAGAGATATCTAAATAACCCTTGGTAAAAGATCCACAAGAAGTTTTGAAGAGGTTAATCATCCAAGATTGATCCGGTTTAACAGTTATCCGGTAAGAGTAGGATTTTCACAATTAGATCCGGTATGATTCAAAAATTGAGGTATCTTGATCTGCAGATAAATGGAATGATTGAAGAAAGGAAGATAGATTGTCAATAATCACTGAGAATAACTCTAAGTACATCTCAGTGATCTAGAAAGATCTCTCAGGACAAGGAGAACAAGGCAACCAAAATAACTTAAGTTGTGCATTTATTGCAAAATGGAATTAGGGTTTGCGTAGAAATAAAAGAGTTCTTTTGTTCATCATTTGCACATTTGCATTCGAGAAGAAGGAAGAAAGATCTTTGCAACAAGATTGCTTCAACTCTCTTAAGGATCAACCGTAGAATTTGATTCAACCAGCGATCTTTTTGGCTCTTATCATGAACCCTAGAAGCGTAAAAGGTATTTTCTGCTCTTGAATATCTCTCTCTGAATCCTTTGAAAGATGGCTACTCCAAATGTTGTTAAAATCACTGATAGACCACGCCCTAAGTTTAAGAAACATCCTTACAAATCCCTAGAAGTTGATCCCCTAGGTGCATTCTCTAGCATTTCGCATGGGGTTCTGCATGTAGAAGATGTTAGGGTCTACATACATGCAAATATTGAAGAATTTGGGGAATCCAAGCTGATGGATATCTACCACAAGGAACCGATAGATTAATGATTTGAACTTAAACCCCAATACAAGGCCATCCGGGATAAGCATTTTGGACATTGCATCCATTTCCCATGTTTTGCAGAACATGAATGGGTCAGGTATGTTCTGAGCAAAATGCATGAAAATTTCATGTGGTTGATGAGGCCATTTAAGATCACAAAAGATGCCATTAGGGCAGTAACCAGATTACACTCATCTGGTAGGTTGCCTGCTCTCAAATCAATCAAAAACCAAACTGTAAGTAAGGCTACCAGATCAAAATTTGACAAGAGAGCAATGACTATAGAATATATCACTGATCCAGATATCAAGTTTGCCTCTATGATAATTAGCTATAAGATATATCACTCCAGCAGGAAGAATTCTGTATCCATAAATGCAATTTATACTACTTATTAGATGCTAAGGGAGAATGCAGATTATGATCTTTACGAGCTTCTTCTGAGCCAACTGTTGGAAAACTTACAAAAGATCAAGAAGGACAAGAAGAACTCATTCAAATATGGCAGCCTGATATTATGTCTCTTCTTTTACTACATGAATGAGCTCCCTGGATCCAGTGGTTGGATATGGCAAAATGACAGACCGGTTACCATACAAATCAGAGACTATATGTATGGGCTTGGTGATTCCAAGGCACAAAGCACAACTCTCTGGGGTTACTTCAAAAACTTCCAAGGCATGATGCAGGCTAGAGAGAGAATCCCCCAATCTCTAGTTGAAAAATACAAGGATACAATGTACTTCATGGTAGACACTAATCAATGCCTAATGGAGGCAGTGGAACCGAGAATAGTGTGGATTATGCCAATGGGCTATGAGGTGGATAAGAAAATTTTGGAACTGCATATCCAACACCTACTAAGTTAGCCTAAGGACCCTAAGGAAGAAAGGTTTGGAACCTTCCAAGAGTTGAGTGTAAAGGTTCATGTTGAACTGAGACAGCCTGAGATCAAGAGAAAAGTGAGAAGGAAAGTAGAAGAAGTCGTCAAGAGATATGGAATATCAAAGGAGGCAGTTGATGCCAATAGAGAGAAGGTGGAAAGGGCAGAGAAAGAAAGGCAAGAAACAGAAAAAGAAAGTGCTCCGGTGCAAGCCCCCTCCCGGACCAGATCAACCAAAAGCTCTGCACCAACCACCTCTAAGAGTCAAAAAGCCTCAAAACTAGAAGCTAGGACATCTGGAAAGGGAGAGAAGAGAACTAAGACAAAGGCCACAAGGTTTTACACCAGCCAGAAGGATGATGAAGAGATAGAATTAGATGAGGAGATCAAGAAAATGAAGAAGAAGAAGAAAACATCCAGTGAATCCTCTACCGGTCATAACAAGGAAGAAGAGGCAGAAGAATTTGTTGAAAGGCCTACTCTCTGCATTGATGATATCATCAAATCAATCACTTTGGATGGGAATCTGCAACCAATGATTGAATTTTATGATGAATATAATGAAGCTGACCAAAAGATCTTACAAGATGCTACAGTCAGATGGCTATTCAACTCTATCCTTCCATCACTCCTAAACAAATGAACATGATCTTCAAGGATTGCAAGGATGAGTTCCGGACCAAAGCCAGAATGAACAAGCTTATGCTCAGAAAGACTGATCAGGTGGCAAAAGAAACTGAAGACATCCTCTGAAATGCATACAAAAGATTCAATATTCCTATTATAGAGGACATAAGTGATGAACCTTCTGATGTCGAAGGATTAGGTGCATCAAAGGAAGACTCTACTAAGAAAATTGTAGAAGAGTCAAAGGAGATAGGTGAGGAGAAGACTAAGGACCTGGATTCCTCTGCTCTGGAAGAGGAAGTCCATGAAGAAGTAAACATCTCTCTTCTGGATTCCCCAGCAGACTCCGGATCTAAAGGAGAAGAAAGAATAGAGGAGAAAATCAGTCAAGAAGAAAAGGTAAAAGGAAGAGAACAAGATCAAATAGAGAAGACCCCAGGAGACAATTCTGAGGCTACAGAAGGAAAGAAGACTCTGTCTCTGGCAAGAGACACTGCAGAAACAGTTAAAGATTTCTTGACCAAAGAAATGATGGAGATTGATGAACCGAAACTATTTCAAGGACCATTTAATTTTGATTCCCTCTCCCTGGTTCAGACAATGAAGATAGCATCCTTTGCCCAAGCAAAGGCAAAAGAAAAACTTTTGAAGTCTCACATGGAAGACTGTGAGTTGATAGAGATTACATTCGGTGTGTTGGAGAAGATCAAGCCATCCTTCCAAAAGGATCTTTCGGCCTCTTCATCTAGCAATCTGAAATCTCTTGTTAATTCTGTTAGCACACATTTTGATTCCTTGGAGAAATCAGCAGAAGAGAAAGTCTGGAAAGAGTTTTTGGGTAAGAGATTCTCTGAAGTACAGGGGCTAATAGAAAATGATAGAAGAAATCTGAACATTGGAATAAAGAGCCTAGAAAATGCTCTTAAAGATGGCGAAGAATTATACAAATTTTGTTTATCTTGGTCCACAGTAACAACAGACATTGTAAAGAAGGTGGAAGAGCAAGAGGCTAAACTATCAAGTTTATCCCAGAGTTTTGATCCTCTCACCTCATCCATAATGAATCAAGAGTGCCAAACTATTGCCACCATAAATGAGATAAAGATGCTTGAGAAGGAGAAGAAAAATAGAATAAGTAGGCTAAGTGAACTAAGAGGGATAATTATCCCCAAGTTAGAGGAAATGCATGAGGCCCTAATTGATGCCCAAACCACAGCCCGGACCAGTGATCCGATAGACCTAAAGAGGGCAAAAGCTTTTGCATTTTTGCTAAGTGGTCACATTTCAATTTTGGACAGGATGAAGAAGAGTTGGGTAATAGAAGTGGTACATTTGAAGACAACCTTTGCAGATATACTTCAGTATATGTAAGTATAACATGTATATATACTTATGCGGCTAAGTATAGGTTGATTTTTGGAAATTTTTGTGTTCGGATTCTACCCTTTGCCATTGATGTCAAAGGGGAAGTGAGGAGCAGTGAAAAATGTGGAATCTAGCTAAGGGGGAGCTCCAGAAAAGTGTACATTAGAATAGAGCATCAGCCAAGGGGGAGTGCAGTGTGACACTTAGTCATTTTTCACTAAGTGTTGCCATCAATGCCAAAGGGGGAGATTGTTGGCAAGAGACACTATGTGGCTTCATGAGTGTTGTCATTTATGGAAACAAAGTCCATTCCACACATCCGCAACACATGGTATGACCATACCGGAAGTCAGATTGAAGAGTATTTTGGTCTGGTGAGCAAGAACAGAGCATGCAGCAAGGTCTGACAGTCAGGTCTAGATCTATCAGAGGAAGTATCTTAGTAAAGTACAGACTTGGGGAAGTCAAGAGGAGTACCATGACTAATACATTCCAGAGATTGAACCTCTGGTGATGAAATAGTGAATAGATATGAGCACCTAAGTGTTGGGTTCCTGTTTGGCAGAGTAGACTGAGAAAGAACTAACCGATAGAGTATCAGACCTTAATCCGGATGAGAAATTGATGGTGATCAAGTTTCTTAAGGGATCATTCATGGTTGGCCGACATGATTGATGACTCCTATAACTATCCTTTTGATACGCATCACTTAGTAAGCTTGGATTCAGCCGACAGACCAGAGTTTGGAAATATCTTGAGTTTTTCAGATGCCGACTAGAAAAGTGTTGAAATCCTTGATGCAGATATATATACCAGATTGATTTCGATATGAAGGTGTGTGTGGTGTTTTGTGTTGTGCGAAGAAAATCAGAGAGTGGTGTGGAAGCAACTATACAAAATCTGGTATGTGACAGAACAGCAACACTAAGAAGAGGAAGAATGAAGTGTAGCAGATCAGTGTATTAAGCCTAACTAGAACTAAACCTCAACATATGTGGATGTTCCTGATCAATTCAATCACATGGTTACTTTCTTTATACCTTGTAGACAGTGAGTCTCTTGTAGGTAGTGAGCCTCTTGTGAGCAGTGTGCTTGGGTAGTGAGCCCTAATTGGCAAGTGCCATTTTGTACTTCTATTATTTTAATAGAGAATACAATCTTGGGTTAGTCACCCCATGGTTTTTTCCCTTAACAGGGTTTTCCATGTCAAAATCATTGTGTTATGTGTGTTGAGTTTATTTCTGCTCTCATGTTCATGTATGCTTATATGTTTTGATAATGCACTAATCATTAAAGAAGAAAAGAAAGTCAAATAATTAAGATAATTGATTCACCCCCCCTCTCAGTTATCAACAAAGTTCACAATGAGAGAAGTGGAGTCAAAGAGTGGGATATTTTGAAAACTACATATGAAAATTTAGGTGATGTATGGATTCTAACTCTCACTACAGAATTATACAAATGAAATTATCAAATTCACAAGAGCTAGTCCCTCATCTAAGAAAATTAAAGGAAAAGAGAAATGAACTTGCTTCTCTTGGAAAGGATATAGATGAAAAAGATTTTGTGCAAATAGTTGTAGAAAGTCTCCCAGGATCTTATCAATCATTTATAAGAGGGCTAGATACTGTTGATAAATTAAAGAACATAAAATATGAAGAGTTATGTGCTAAATTGGTGGAAGAAGAAAAATGTCAAATCAAAGAAAGGGAGTCATTTAATGATGAAGCTTTCATAATAAGAGGGAAATAGAATTACAAAAATACACAAGAAAATCATTCAAGAGAGAAAAATTGGAAGTATGACAATAGGTATACTCCAGCCAAGGATTATAATAAAAGCAAATGGAAATGTAATTACTATGGTAAGTTGGGTCATAAAGAAAATGAATGCTATAAGAGGATTAAAGATACAGAAAGGAAGATTAATAAGTTTACAAAAAATTTTGATTCTAAAAGTAATGCTCTCTGTATTGCACTTAAAGTAAATGATTCTTATAAAGATGACTAGCTTATTGATTCTGGTGCCACACAACATGTGTTATAATAAGGAACAATTTGCATCTCTAAGAAATGATAACAATTTAGAGAAAATATTTTTGGGGAATAACAGTGCTTTGGAAGTTAAAGGAACTGGAAATGTTCAAGTTGATAATGGTGTGTTAAAAAATTTGAAGTTAGTTCCAGAATTGAAGACAAATCTTGTTTTTGTACCTCAAATTGCAAATCAGGGGTATAAAATAGAATTCTACAATGACAAATGTTTGATCAAGGATGTGAGTAATAACTACAAAGTGACTACAATTGGTAAAATGGAGAATGGATTATATAAATTTCAAGAATTTACTTCTAAATGTGGAAATGAGAATATGTGTGCTATTGCCAAATATAAGTATTGACCCATTATCATGAATCATCTATCCTAGACCATCAATAATTATTATTCGGTTTCCTTTTGGAAGGATTCATGGAATGAATATCCCCCACTGGTAGAAGATCAGAGACTTCATAATATTGTGGAGATCCTCACCAATACATGGGGATCACGGGTATTTGATTATCTTATCCCCTTGTGAATGGTTCCCCCATGTGGAGATGGAAAGACCTTGATGTAATTCTGATGCTAGAGAACTAAAAACTTGTATTAAAGTAGACCCTTGCATCAAGAGACATCTTTATGAACCAGAAAGAGGATTTGCATTGTCTAGACAGGGGTGAAATCTAGTACATATGCAGTCAAGCTAGAATGTAAAATTCAAAAAGCTCTTATAGCCAAGGTGATTGGTTGTTAGAGCTTTGCTGAAGCCAATGGTGTCTCCCTAAAGTAGGTGCATTTTCTTGGATTGCCTTGCACAAAAGAATTCTAAGAAGGGACTGACTAAAAACCATGTAGGTATTTTGGGTCCCTCTAGATGTATACTCTGCATAAATGAAGAAGAAAGTGTGAATCGTCTACTATTGAATTGTGAATTTTCTAGTAAATGTTGGGAATGGTTTCTCAAATAGTCTCAAATGGTCTGGTGCTCTATCTAATGACATTCTAGATCTTTTCAGCAGTTGGCCCAAATTGAGAAACTCTCTTTGGGAAGGAATCCGGACTGCTGATCCATCTTTAATCATATGACACCTATGGAGAGAACGCAATAGTAGAATTTTCAAAGATATAGAGCAAATCATTCAAAGTGTTATAAAGAAAATTGAGGAAAGTATTTACAAAATAGTCATGTCCAAACAAAGTATTTAGGGCAATGCTTTTGACATAATAGTTGCTCTTAAGAGTGAGGACATCAAACATGCAATATCTCTTTTCAAGGATGGTGTTACCCGTGATAACATGGAAATTTTTGCCTTCTATGTGGAGCATGTGGCACCTCCTCTCTCCCAAGCAAATTGAAAGGATCACCAAATTTATAGCTAAACTGAGGTTTATATTGCATAAACTCCCCAAGTAACATAATGTCACCCTCATGGCCAATGTATTGTCACCCTTGTGGCCTATGTATTTATCATTTTTATTAATGTCAAAGGGAGTTATCCCCAAGGTAGCATAATTTTAAAAAAAATTAGTAATCACTATTCATGGAGATGATGGGACCACATCAAACCCTAGATAGAGAATATGATGGCTTGGTGTAATTACCCCTAAAGGATGCTTTAAAATCAATTTTCATAGAGCATCTAGGGGAAACACTAGCATCTCAAGAGCTCGTTGTATAATTAGGGATCATGAAGGGAAGATGGTTGGAATAGCCTTGAAAAAACTAGGAACTGACAACAAAGTAGAAGCATAGGTATTTCTCTTAGGCCTTTGGATTTGCAAACAATATGGAGTTAAATAAGTGCATATAAAGAATGATTCCATGGTCATTATAACTTCTATTAGAAAGAAAGGTTCCCTAAAATAGAAAATAAACAATATTCTAAGGCAATGTTGGCCCTTCCTTGAATCCTTATCAACATTCACAATAAAGCATGTTTTTAGGGAGATCAATAGTCATTCAAATTCACTACTCAACTTGGCATAGACATGGAAGGAGATTGTATCATGAAAAATTCACCACATATGTGGAAAAAACTAGTTCCAGACATATTTAATATTATATGCCCTTTGCGCAACTTGTGAGGCCCCATCATTAGAAGATGGTGAAGCTATTATAGACATAAGCAAAGCCAATGTAAGGCATCCTTCCATGGTATAATTCTAGGCATACAAATCATGATGTTTAGATATGCAGTCACCTCCCACATTCAAATTATAAATTCTTCCAATTCATTCCATTCTTGGTGGCCTTGGAGTAAATACAAGATGGATACAACAATGATTACATTTTTTGAAGGAGATTACTGATCATAGGTTGAGGAAGATCTTCAAGTTGAACATGATAATCATGATACATGCTATAAGAAAGACCCTTGGTGAAATGTTCCTTTCAATGAATCACAAATATAGGGTAAATATCGATGCATCTTCCATGTTTGTTATTGTTTTCGAGGTAGGGGAAGCCAAGGAAACTATGTGGGTGGTTTCAAAGTCTTTAATTAGGCTTCTCTAGTGACAATGACTCTAATCCATCCTAGATGATGTTGTGATAGGCTATGGCTTCCATTTCAGCATAGGACTATGGTCAATGCTTAACATTGTACCTACAAGACCATGGATACCTTTTATAGATAAGTAAAAACCATATAGAATCTACTATTAATAGTGAATGTAGGGGAAATATATATATTAAGGCTATTTTTAAACATAAAGACAAAAATATATATTAAAACAACTAATTACAAAGTGAATTTGTCAATCTTAAAAAAAATCGTGGTACACCAACTCTAAAAAATTAGGATCAATCAGTATAAGAGGAGGAACCCTCCAAACCCTATTGACAAGGTATACACACTTGTTCCCTTAAAAATCCTAGATTTTTAACTCTTGAGTAAATAAAATTGAAATCCCGAAAATAATCTAATTTCATAAAATAAAATGTGTAGAACCCTAACCCCAGTTGGGTGTGGAGAGATTTGAAATGTCTCCCTAACATATTAATTTTATCTTAGTCAGTTAATTTTTTGTTTAAGTAATAATAGTAAGTACTTTTAGAAAACATGATTTTAATTAATCTAATATTGTGGTTTAGTAATAATTTTTTCGAAAGAGAAAGAATTATTTATCATTTCAAATTTGTAACTATTATATTTGCAGAACTAAATTTATAAGGAAAAATTTATGTGAATTTGTTTTGAAATGTATTGGGTAAATAAAATTGAAATCTTAGAAATAATTTAATTTGGTAAAAATAAAATAGCACTAAAATATTTACTTAGTTATAAAATTAAACTTTACAAAGCCTATTAAATAACACAAATATTTCCTTAACTATAAAACTAAGCTTTACAAAGCCTGCATATTTGTATTATGTGGAGATTTGAAATGTCTCCTTAAATATTATAATGTAATAATATTAATACTATGATAATTTAAAATGCATTAAAATATTGTATGTTTGAAGAATAAAATAAAAAAATGTAATAACATGCAAAATATTATTCATGATACTGTAGATTTTTAACTTTTTATAAGAAATACTAGATTTTTAACTCTTGAGTAAATAAAATTGAAATCCCAAAAATAATCTAATTTCATAAAATAAAATGTGTAGAACCCTATATTTTTAATAGTATTATTAATATTATAATTTTGTCCGTTTGACAAAAAGTAATTTTTACGTTTAGCTAATGAATCAAAAATTAAATTCATAAAAACTAGTGGGAGACAAAATTTGTGTAATGATAAAGTTAGCCATAGGGAAATCAAGAATCCAAAGAGACATTGTAGTCAAGCATTTAGAAAACACTAAAGTCTCTACTCAAATCCTAAAGAGGCCATGCTAATTATTTTGAGAATCACAAACTTCATGTCATGCCAATTAAAAGTTGATTTAATATTATTAATTTAAATAATTATTTTATAACTTAATTGATATGTAAATAATTATGCTAAAGCATTCTATAATAGAATTTTATGTAAAAACCAAAATATATCTGACATGAAACTTTAACAATAATTATAATTTTAAAAAATTGTTAAAATATAAATAAATGTATATATTAATTATAAATATGAAAAATAATTTAATATAAAAAGAACACACTAACAAATTTATTAATTATATATATATAATTTAAACCAAACTTTAAATTTATATGTTTCTATTTTGTTTTTATGATTATAGTTGTATATAAATATAAATAAAATTAAATTAAAGTAGTTGCATATATATAAATTAAATTAAATTAAAGAAGGTAAAAAAATTAGAGAAGTTGAAGCTTCTTTAATTTCCATTTAACAAAAAAAAACAAGAAAAACTCTTCTTTACAATCACATTAAAATTCATAAAAATGATTTTAAAAATTATTATTTATATATAGAAATAGTATCTTATTTTTTTTCTATTATAAAAAATATTTTTTTAAGTATAAAAAAACAAATCTAAAAAGTATTATAAAATAAAATAAGTTGAACTTTTTTAATTTTATTTTATTTTATAATACTTTTTAGATTTTTTTTTTTTTTCACAAAATAAGATACTATTTTTGTAAAGAAGAGTTGCTTTTTGTTCTTTTTCCAAAAAAAAATAAGATACTATTTCTATATATAAATAATATTTTTAAAACATTTTTTTATGATTATTAATCACTAAAGAAGATTTGTTTTTGTTTTTTTCAGTGAAAATTAAAATATTTTTTTTAAGACACTGATAATTCAAAAAAAATCTTTTAAAAAATCTATATTGATGTAATAGAGTCAAAACTTTAAAGTCCAAAAAATGATGTCATGGTTTATATCAGCTTCCTATATGTGATGACATCTCTGATGATATTCTCCATGGATTTGTTTTACCTGGTTGTTAAAGTTGCCATATAAAAACTGTTAAAAAACCCAAAATCTACATACATATATGTTTAATGCATATAATTATAAATTTACGGAATCTGAAATGTTGTGAAATTTAGCATAGAATTAAAAAATCGGTCCACATACCATCGAATTACTGCAATAAACTACTTGCTTTTCTCACAGACTTCTACATTTGTCTCATGGATCTAAGGAAACCCTACATTAGAGTTAACTATATAAATCCAGGTTTCTACTGACCTTCAAACCCTACTCCATGCTCAAATAAAATTATCTTACCCTCCAAATAATGACTGTTTTAAAACTCAAGGTAGACTTGTTCATAATATAACACAACAAAAAAAATTGGGGATTCTTTTCTCTGACAACGCCGTATTCAAACGGCCTGAATTGGTAGCCCCGGAAAAGACTCTTTGGACTCCACTGACGCTTCGCACACTTTTTCTTCTCCTCTATTCAAGACTCTGGCTCACCAACACTATGTAGCCAAATTTCCTAAATTTAATTATCAAAGCGGAAGGATCCACATCCCCTATTACATAAAACTTATCCTCCTCCTTGTCCAGCGTTACTGAATTCATCCCTAAAATAAAAATGTTCATCAGATTTCATAGATGAATAAACTGTGTCTGGACTTGAAATGAATAGGAAAAGGTATCATACCCTCGAAACACTCGACCATCTTGAAGGCCTTTTACTTGGTGCATTCGTCCTTGATTTTGAATCTAAACACTAGTTTCTGCAGAGAAGCACCGTCAGCTACCAGAGAATGACTTGCAATTAGAATTAACAGAAAAAGGAACAGAAAAAAAAATTCACCATCAACTACTGCCCTGGATGAAGCCACCGTAGGTGTAGAAGTTCTTTCCAGCAAAAAAATTGTCTGCACTGCTGAGAATGGCATCAACCAGAGATGCAATATGGGAGGGAAGCCCATTTAAGAATTGATTGGCGGCCAATTTTAAAAAAATTGAATCTGGGCGGCAAAATGTCCCACGTTTTGTCTCCATCCCATCACGGCACTTGGGTATGGTATAGGCATATATGAGATGGTAACATGGTGGCATATGAATAAGGGATGCCAATGGGAGCGGAATAGAAACGGAAACGGAAAAGATAGACGTTAAAAGTCAAAGTGCCACGGCAAGTGCGCGGTTAAGACTGGCGGAGGGATGGATGGAGGAATAGAAGAGGATGAGCGGGGGAGCCAGTGGGGTCCACTTCCACGTCAGCATTGACTCAATGCTGACCCTGGAAGTGGATGACATTTAAGAAGAGCCGCACAGGCTAGGAGAATGCTGGCAAAGATTGAAAGTAAACTTGATTACAAGTCGTATATTCTGGAAGGTTATAACTATTTTTAACGTTGTGTTGCATGTCGGTGGACCGTAGAGACCTTCAAAACCTTATGAATAACTGAAAGTACTTTTGAAAGAACATGTAATCTCTGAAAGCTAATCCCATTGGCAATTTAAATGGCTTTTAGAACCTTATCGAAAGAAAACAAGCTTTCAAAACCAAACATTTTCCCTGATCATAGAAATATGACTCTCCTTTGTCGGCATTTAAAATATTATTGACAACTTCAACGGTGTTTTGGTAACTTTTGATACTTCATACTTTTACTGATGGCAAGGTCTTCATCAGCACTTTAAATGATTTTAAAAATCTTGTCCGGGCTAAACAAATGTTTTTGAAACTAAACACAACTCCGGATGATACATTTGAAATAATGTTTGCGAGCCCGTCAATGCGTGACCAAGGTTTAAAACATATAAAAAAAAACTGACAATGTAACCATTTTAAAGTGACGTATAGTATGCTTCATCTCTTTGAGAGCACTTTATGACGAAGTTGCCATTGTTGAGATATGAGTGATCAAAATATTGATCAGCTTGAAGGTAGTTAGGAGTGAATAAAATAATTAGAGATGAGTGACTCCTCTATCCATGTTCGAAACTAGTTTTGAAAGCTTCTATGTTTGTCAAAGATGCAGCAAAACCTTTGAAACCACGTGCTTAGTCCGAAAATAGAAGACTTCTCTTTGTTGGCTTATTAAAATTACTTTCAAAACCCCTTTACTTTAGCTGATAACTACCTATGATAGAAACTGATGATATTGTTAGCATTTGAAATGTGGCGTACAGCCATTTAGTCACCTTTGATTTTCACAAAGCATTATTCGACCATTTTGAAGAGAAATTCCTAAAAAAGAAAGCTCCTCGTTGTCAGTGCGTGAAGAACTCTTCGGCTTTAAGATTTATGAGATCGTTTATAATTTCCCATGGTACAAGCATTGTCAACGATGTTGTTGAAGACTTGATGACTTCACAAGTGTCAATCTAAAACTGCTTACGTTGCTTCGATGTTACTCAGAGGATCTTCATAAAAATCACCTGATTGATCTCCAAACATGAAAATGGCAAAACATAGATAACTTTTGATCAGGATAATATTTTCTCACGAAATCTTGGCACATTGTCTAAAATGTCAACATAAAACCTCTGGTCAGACAATTTTTCTCCAATGCACATAGAACTCATGTCTTGATTGTTTCCAGAAATTACCGTCGGAAAATGAGTTGCTTGAAATATCCCAAACCATGAGACGTCTTGATATGGAAACTTGCCAGATTGAGCGAGATGGGGTTGCAAACACAACCATAAGAATAATTTTGCACCTTCTATTATGGATTTGAAGATTTAATTGTTTTCATAAATCAGCTACCCTACGCAACCGCTTCCAAGGTTCTAATTGCAGAGATGGAGATTCTTCTTCAAACTGGTGAATGACTTGACAACACAGGATAATCAGAGCACCTGTGACTAAGAGTGATTCATTGTAGGGATTTTGACATCAAAGTTTAATATTTGGCAAGTCAAAAATGAGGCCAACACATCTGTAGATGTTGATGTGAATGAGGAAGATAAATGTATATTGCCTCTTTGTTTTTTACATGAGTCATGGTAGAATGTTATTTTGGCTATCATTGCTAACCTCACAGATCCAAAGTTGTATGCTCTTATTTCAGTTTTGTTGTCATAGGAATTGAGGAAGAAAAGTTCAGATAGTTCAAGGGATACTCTCAGTGTCAGGGGGAGGTCTATGGAAAGAGGACCAAAAGGAGATCAGAAGGGGGTCTAAAGACAAGTCTAAGGGTCGTTCTAAGACTCCTGGAAAGAAGAACAAAGTCAAGTGTTAGAACTGCAGAAAGAGAGGACATGTGAAAAAGGAATACAGAAACCCAAAGAAACAATGAGATTCCGCTGCTGATAAGTCTTCGAATGCAGGTGATGAGGTTTTACTTTCTGCATGTAATGTTGTTTCTCATGATCATTGGTTGGTTGACTTAAGATGCTCATACCACATGACCCCACATAAGGAATGGTTTTCCACATATGAAGAGTATGATGGAGGAAATGTGTACCTTGGGGATAAATCTACAAGAAAGGTCTACAATATTTCTTAAGAAACATTAATTTTGTGAGAGAGTACATAGCTAAATTTGCAGGTCTTGTTTGACCCATCACTCTCATGTTAAGAAGGGATCAATAGTTCAAATGGACAAAGGATGGATGCTGAGAATTTGAGCTTATCAAGCAGACAATTACCAGTGCCCCAGTGCTAATCAACCTAACTTCTCCAAGGACTCCATCCATATGTATACAGAGGAAAGGCTAGTATTTCTATAATGCTCACTCAAAAAATTGGGAAAAACAACATTGAAGAGAACCTTATTTCCTTCTTTAGTTAGAATTCAAAAGAAAGTGAGGAAATATACACTTTTGTTAAAAGTTAGACCTATGCCCTAGTGAAAGCATTAAATAAATATAGGCATATGTTATCATCCAACAATGTGATAGCCATGGTGGCACACTCAAGCATTGGATAGTTCATTCTAGGAGGCCCACAAATATTCTAAAAGGGATAATTGGATAACAAATATTCTAGAATATGATAGATCTAAGGCCCACAAATCTTATAAGAGGAAAAGAACTATGCCAACACTTGGAAGATGATGTCCTAATTCCTAAAGACTTGCAAGAGGAAAAATAAGAGCAATGCAAGGAAGAATAATATTGTATGATATATGAAGAACAAAACCAACTCAACTAGATTGAACATAGGATCTATTATCTATAAATAGGGAAATACCCCGAGGAGTTCAACCCCATACTATAATGCCCCAATATTTCTCCCAAGACATTAAGTAAATAGACACTTAACGAACAATTTTTTTTGCATTTGCAACATTTATATGTTGCATTGGACTCACATGTGCACAAGGTGTCATGAAAAGCACATCACCAATGCACCAAGCATGGTGGTACAAAGAAGACTTCACCAATCATGTGACAAAGTCACAACGATGACCATATGAAAGGATGGAGCTTCCTCCATTATGACGATTGAACACTAGTCCACGACCTTGTTCTCTTCTGAATACATGGAGTAGGATGAGGGTGATAAATACCTTATATCCATTGCATGATGACACGAGACAACATCCAAACACAAAGGAAAACCTACATAAGAGGTGGATCAACTAGGAGGACAAGGCCTCAACAAGTTAGAATAACAACCAGTTGACTTTGTGCAAAGGAACATTTCCCAATGAAAAAGAGGGGATAACTCACTAGGAACAACACATATCAATAAAGTGAGATAATAGGAAGTCAAAGAAGATAAAGTCAAACAACTTTTGTTTAGGAACTTCCTCCAAAAAAGGTCAGAAAATGCTCGCTATTTGACGGCCCAAGGACAACTGCACACCACAAGATAACTACACACCAAATGGACTCCATCATGCTAGAGGGATACTAGCATGAAGGAAGGACTCTAGCGCATTGCATTGTAGTCCTATAACTATGCAATAGTCTAATTTCTATGGTGTAGTCCTGTAAAAGTGTCTAAACAATTTTTTTCTAGAGTAGACTACTCAAGACTAATTCCAAGACTTTTCTAAGGGTTTTCTTGCAACCTAAATGGTTCTACAATGAGGAATTCAAGTGGATTAAACCAAATAACTCTTAGGGTTCTTTCCACTAGGAATCCACTTGCACAAGGTGCAGCAACATGCCCAGATAGGGGTAGATCAAGTGGAATGTTCACATAGCTTATCAAAACGTCACAAGACATCAACAACACACTACTACTCGCATGGACACACACATTTGACAAGGATGACAAGTAGACTAGGCGTAAAACCTCCCTAAGAATATTGTCAATAACCTAAAACCTCAAGGTAAATATAATACATTGAATGAACAAAGCATTTAATCCATCTACTTAAGTTGAATATCCATATAACCAAAATATGTAACTAAGTAAATTAACTATTACAAACCATATAGCAAAAGATGACAAACTCATTACAAAATGCTATGCATGTTCTACACTATTGTGACCCTTCACAACACGCCCCTATTTTATCATCAAAATTGGGGACCCTTTATTTCATTTGATCTTTTTCCCATTATGGCACTTTAATTTTCAAAGCAAACAAATTCTCATGATTATTCATCCTTGGTATGGGAAAAATGTCATAAGGAATAATTTTTCAAGTGTTTAAGTCTTTGTTTTTCATTAAAAAAACCTTAAAATTTAAAGGGTTTGTTTTTGTTGCAAGTTGTAAATTGGGCTCAGTTTCCAATTTGCAAGTTGCAAACTAGACCTGAACTCTAGTTTGCAATTCTACCCTATGCCTAGTCTATTTTATGCATGAGCTATGTTTAGCCCGATATTTTATTTTCTCACCCCTTTAGCTTCATTTTGATGATTGATCTACCATTTTCACCTATGCAGGTTTGGTTTTCTCAAGATGTCTTTGCTATGCAGGATTGGGATTGCCTTTCAAGTTGGTTTGCGTGATTGTTCTTGTGGATTGAAATTTCTTTTTCCTTCCTTGGATAGGGTTTGGTTGTAAGTTCATATGTTTTTATGTGTGTCATGGATTGAATAGTTGATTTTTTTCTCATTTTTTTATGGTTCCCTTAATCAATTTTGGGAGTTTGGCATGATTTAATGAAAACTTGGTTTAATTTTGGACAACCAAAAATTTTCAATTTGCAAGTTTTACATATTTCAAATCAGCTACAAAGTCTAACTGACATTCACACTTTTTTGCTCTTTGCAATTTTTTATAAACTACAGTTGGAGCCTAAACTCCAACTGCAATTTGCATTCCCAAAAAAAATTGTAGTTTGCAAATTTTTGTAAACTACAACCAAACTCAAACTCAAATTTTTTTGCAATTTACAAGTTACTACGTGTCACAAACCAGATGCAAACTCCAGCCGGCACTCATAGTTCACTTGCAATTTATAACTTTTTACAAACTACAACAATTCACTTACAATTTGTAACTTTTTTCAAACTATAGCTAGAGTCCAAACTTCATCCATAGTTCATAATCCACATTCATTTTTTAGTTACAACCTTTGATGCAAACTACAAACTAGACTCGAACTCCAATTTGTAATTTACATTTTCTTGCAAAATTTGAAACTCTTCCAAATGATTCCAAATGCATAAAATTTTTAAGTAAAAGAATCTTTAACCAATTTTTCATTATACTAACCTGTTAATAGATGCAATTTGGTAATTTTCAAGTTATTTTTTGTATTAATTGTATCTTGTAAGATAATGATTTATTTTGATACTAAGGTGTGTCTAGTTGTGGTAGGAACTCTAATCAGGGATGTCTTTACTTGCAAGGATGAAATACGAGTACAAAGATGTGGTATTGCCTTCAAAGTTAGTGTCTAAGTTGGATAACCTTTTTTATACTGATTTTGGGCATGCAGGACTAGAGGAGCTTCAAAAAGATTGTTGGAAAGGAAAAAGATCAAGATGTTGAAAAATATTAAATTGAGTGGCCTCATTGAGGCTACATTCTTTTCAATTTCACCTTAATCTCTAGATTTGGTTTTGACATGCACAAGATTTTTTAATAAGAACAAGGTAGTTAGAATAATTAATGAGAAGGTGATCATGCAACTTCAGTTTCCTTACATTCAAGAAATGTTGAATCTACTAGCAAGGGAAGCCTTCGTTGAAATAACTATGGATTCTTCTAGAGAGTATTTTGATAGGATTCTTCTAGAGAGTATTTTGACACTCACACTGACCAGTGCATAGATGTCATCAATAAGAAATGATTATCTAAGCCAAGAGAAATAATCTCTAGGTTGTGAAAGAAGTTGTTTCGTAGTGAATTCAAAGAGAAGATTAATAACATAATTACTCTCTTGAGTTGCATCATAGGACTTGATATCGCTAAGGAGTTTCATCCATGGATGTTCCAGATTATTGCAAAATTCATTTCTAGAAAAGATTTCATTGAACCTCCACAAGAAACTAAGTGAAGTCATTTAATCCAAGCAATTCTACGTGACTTCATATTTGGTGTATGCCTTAGCAAAGAGGCAATAGTTCATTAGACTCGAGGAAATTAACATCATGGGTTTAGGTCGAAAATTGGTGTATCAATATTACCCTTGGCTGAAGATGAAACAAATTCTCAAGAATTTTAGAAGGATGAACGATGCTTTCATATTTATTATTATAAGAATGCTTGAGAATGATAGAACAAAGAGAATGTCTCTAGAATCTATGGAGCAAATTCAAAAATGGAGAAAATGGTACTTCCAATTCACCACCTTTACTTATATTAGGATTGTAGGTTTTACAAGGGAATCACTAAAATTTCCAACTTAGGTCAGCGATTGAGTAGCTCTGTTAGAAGTATGCAGACAAGGTAGTGAATTTCATAAGCTTTGCACTGAGAAGAAGGTGAAAGGTCTTCCTTTCCCTCTATCAATTAGGAGATATACATGTCTAACAACACAAGCATCCAAAAATGTAGAACTAGAATTATCACTCCTGATACTAAGACCTTCTTTAAACCCTAGGGAGTACATGGAAGGGTTTAAATCCACCATTATGCATAAGCCCCTTCTTGAAGACTATTTGGAAAATTGTATTTATGATATAGAGGTTTGCAAGAGGTCCTATTTATGCATGCTTGCATTACAAATGAAAATGTATCAAATAGTTGTGGTGTCTCAAGGATTGCAAGATAATGCTGAAAGTCTAGATCCTTCATATGAGGCTAACAATTTTTTTATCAACCTCTACTTGCATGTGATTGGACATTAGGAGAATTTAAGAATATGGAAGCTAGAACTTCATTGATGACTAAAAGGACCAAAAGATGGATTGAGGAGACATTGAAGAATTTTCATTTGGAAAGCCATCCTATTACAATAGTAGCCATATGTAGAGATGAATAAGAAAAGAAAGAGGAGGAGCAAGTGAGGATGATACAAAAAAAGTCACCCAAGTTGAAGTTTGTGTGTTCAAGTCCGAATCAGTTGGAATAAGGGCAAACTCAAGGTATGGATATCTTGCCTAGCCACCAAAATATTATTTCTAAAGCCTCTTCTCAAGTATTTCAAGCCAAATTAACCAAAACCAATGAGCCTGCACCTTCTTCTTCAGAGAAATTTTTTAGATCACCATCTCAATCTCCTCAGAATTCACCTCTTATCACTCAACCACTAAACTTGTCTATTACAAGCCCTCCAAGATATGTTTCAAAGAAAACTTCTATCCAGTCTCTAGATAAGATACTTGATAAATCTCCATCTCCTAAAATTCCTTCCCCGCCTCCTTTTCCTAATGATAAAAACACACCATAGTAGCCTCAAGTTAGTATCTCAATAAGAGAAGCACAAAATATGAATACACCACAATGGTTTGATTAGATCATTCAAAAGAGAAAGAGGGTTGTGAAGCTAGCCTTGGATGATCTTACTCAACGAGATGCTATGTTTCCAAAACCCAGTCTTTCAAAAAGGGATAGGATAAGATCTTCCATCACAATTGACAATTATGGGAATAGGAAAGAACAAATCATTACACTATTGTCAGATATGCCTAAAGCAAATATGCAACCATCAAATTATATCATCACCACTATTTCTTTGGGAAAGTCATCAAGGAAGGAAGGGAAAGAATTCACTAGATATTTAGTTGATTGGCTCATTTAGAAGATAGATAAGGATAAATCTATTAAGGAGGAATTTAAAGATAAGGTTACACACCTTACAACCTACATTGAATATCTGGTTAGTCCCATTGGTTCATCTTTGATGGACATAATTCCTCAACACATTCTCAGTATCAAAAAGGAAATACCAACTACTAGAGAATTGGGGGATGTAATATGAGTCATTCACACATGGAATGCGGAGTTGGTGAACTTAGGTCACAAGATAATGCAAGAAATAATTGAGATTGCTACAACATTATCTAAAGGAATGGAGGCTATAGATACCTTGATGGCAAGGGTCAAAAGAGAATTGGAGGTAATAGAAAATATATTTCCCCAGATAGCTCAGATGGAAAACATGGATTTTCCATATTTGGTAGATGAAGGCATCCTAAGTGATCAGGAGCCTAATGTGCATTAGAAGTGGAAGTTGGCATACAAGTTTTAGATGAAGATCCTGAAGGAATGTCAGATTAAGAGTTAGGTGTGGTCCTTGGTCCAAAGTGTGTACAATGCCTTGAATGAATCCATGAAAAAATAGGATGTTCTCTATATGATAAGGACCAAAATATCTTGTCACTACAAGCTCTAAGAGATCAGTTTCAAGAGTTGGTGAGAAAGGAGTCTCCCAAGGACTCAGGATTTGCTACAAGTTTTGTTAATAATTTGATGAAAATAATGTGCACTTATGAAGGTTTTGAGTTCAAAATGGTGGAATTTAGGATTTCTCAAAAGAAACTCCAAGAAATCCTCATGAAGATTGTGTCAATTTCAGTCATTCAAATGGACTTGATATGAGATTATTAAAAGTGATGTTGGATAATTATGCCTCTTACTTGCAAGAGTTGGAAAATGAAGTTGGTTAGGGCAAATAATCAGAGTGTGCATTGTTGATAGTCATTTGCACGTCAAATTTTGTCTTGGATGTAATAGTGCAAAAGGACAAAAAGTGCTACAAGACAAAAGTGTCTCTTAAAATTCTCTCTTTTTTTAGATTTTTGAGGGAATGGCTTTTTACATTCCTTCCTCCTAAAATCTATAAATATATTTGTGTTGTACATTGTAATGGGTTGGAAACTCATTTGTTAGTAATACATTTTTTCTTTCTGGGTTTATTTGAAATCAATTTTCCTTTTTGTTTGAGTTTTCAAACTCTGAGCATGTACCTATCTTTCATGTGCTTAGTTCACTGAATGTTTGATGAGTTTGAGATGTGTTAGAGCCACTGACGCTTAGCTAATTGTAAGGCATTATGTGTGGTGATTTGGAACACATTATTTTGCCTAAGTTCATAGATTTTATTTCACATGCACAAACTTTCCCTTTGAATATCGCACCTCTTACATGGTGATTGCGGTGATCGGTCACATGAGGAATGGTTTCACTCGTATTTGTCCATTCAAAGAATGACATGTGAAGCATAGGGATTGAACATTTGGATTTTTTAACCCTTTTCTTCCTCCCCTATTTTTTTTCTTTTTCTAAAATCACGGTTAGAGTAGGAGTAGCATAAATTTTTTTCCTTGCATTTTTGTTACTTCTAGGCTTTCTATGAAGGTCATTTTTATTTAAAAGAAAACTAGTGATGATATCTTCAAAATTTCATATGTTGTGAATGAACTATACAAAATTTTAGATTGGTTTTGTTGGTTTTATATAAATTGATTCATGAAAGATCTTTAATCAATCATGGTAAAAATTTGAGGAAATATTTTTTGTATTCTAAGGCTTTTGCTTTGTGACTCTTCATATTCTTATTGTGACTATTGGTATTCTAGTGAACCCTTGGTAAAGTTTAAATTGTTGGAATTGGTTATTAGTGTTGTTATTAAATTGTGGAAATCCTTTGTGGTGGATTATTATTGGGATTTGTCCTTGAAATCTAAAATTTGGATTATAGCAAAATTTGTTTCAAAATTTTAGATTTTCTCCTCTAGGTTTGAAATCTTATAAAAACTCCAGTAGATCCCCTTGAACGAAATAGCTTGAAGCTCACCTATTGAGATATTTTGGGTTTTTCATTAATATAATATTAAAAGAAGACTCTTGGGGAATTTTTCCTTTCATGTAAGGGAACTTTTATTGTTCCAACGTGTTGGTGTGCTAAAACACCCATCAACAAAACTGGCGCTAGAAGGAGGGTATAAAATTGGAGTCTAAAGGAATTCAAACACAGTCAAAGTTAGGTCTAGTAAAGGAAGAGTGGCATGAATTTCTTAAAAATAAGTGGACAAGACAAGAGGGGTGAAATTGGTGGTAACATCAACTATAGCAAGTTCTTCAACCTCAGATATGCTTTCATTTGACTCGTAAGATATCTTATCACCTTTAACATCACTTAACAACCTAAGACCACAAGTTGACACTAGCCCATCAAGCTCAATAGTTTCATCTAACTCATATCCCACAACATCTTTAATTTATATACCTACTCACAATATCAATCAAGCACCAATGGTAGGACACACATGGTTGGGAAGGGGAAATTGCCCCTTAACTTTTGGATGTGCCCTTCATGACTTACCTAAGATTCTTGAGAAATTTTTTTAGGCATACCCATGGAGGATCCCACATAATGGAAGAACATATTGGAGCTTTTAAAGATGCCATTAGAAGAGCCCAAATTCAGCATGAGGTTGTGGCTTGCTGCCTTTTTCCATACACTTTGAATGAGGCAACATATTGATGGTATTTAGGACTCCCTCATGGATCCATTAGGGATTAGCATCAATTGAATAATGTTTTTCTTAATCATTTTAGTGTTGCTATTGACCCAATCATCCTTTACCATACTTTTTACATTGCTCATAGGTAGCCAAATGAGCCCATAAGCTAAATCAATGTCAAATTTCACAAGCTCTATATAAGATTGAAGCCTCCTTACGATATTCTTGAAGCTATGTCCATTGAGACATACTTGAAAGTGCTTGACCCTTCGACTTTCATGTTTCTGAGGAAAAATATTCTAAATCTGATGCCTCAAAATAATCCCCTTACTCTTTCTCAATACACACATGGGCCTATAAGGTGGAGCAAAACATGACACCACAAAATTACAACCTTTCTCCATTACCTTCATTTGAGAAACCAACTATGAATAACCAAATTCTACTTATTAATCAAGCTTTGATTTTAGGCACCCCACTGTTCAACCCTATGCTTAATTCCTATCACCCCAATCAGTAAATGAACATGGTGTCAATGGGCCAAGTATACCCACAAGTAGGCAATCAACAATAGATCCCTGCATTCTATGCAAATGTGGTTTCCAACAATCCTTATAAAACCACATTTAATTCTCAATAGTTTAACCCCACCCAATTCAACATCCCCACCCTGGGCAGTAACATATGCAATCAAAACTTTGCAATGGGTAACATGCAAGGGCAGCCATATTTTAACAACATGACAACCAACAACACCCTCAACTCAACTACTCATGTGAACAATAAAAAATTAGTCCGTCCTTTCTCAATAATTTAGTTGGACAAGTACCCTTACCAAATACAAGCATGGGACAACAAGGGCAACCTCAAACAACCAACAACAATCTAGATCTTGAAAGTTTGATCAATAAGTTATCAAATGAGATGATCTCACTATATCAACAAATATTGCAAAATCAAATAGCAAGAAATAGTGATCAAGGAAGAACCTTCAACTTGTAAAGATCCAATAGGTTGTGGAATACTAGACCAAACAATGGTAATGCTTCAATGCTCGTGGATGAAAAATCTACCACCGGTCAAGTGAACATAGTTAATTTGGTAGATTTAGCACCTCTTAACTATTATAGGATCCATGACACTATTGATCATGGGAAAATATTTTTTTCTAAATTTTCTATTGCACTCAAAGTTGTGCAAAAGGAAATTAGTAACATGGATGTTATAGTTGCTCCCAGAAAATCAACCAACGTCAACCAAAACTTAGGGACTACTTTAACTTTCCAAGTATATGAAATTCCCCATTAGGAAGAAAATGAGATTGACCTAACTCTAGAGGAAATCAATATGACTAAGCAAATAACCAAAGGTAGTTCATATTTTTAAGGAGCAATGCTAAAAGACCATTCACTTCATCAACTCCTCCAAACAACACTCACACTCCTCCTAACCCCAAGACAAGCAATAATTCATATCCACCTAAGGGACCTAGAGGATCATCCTCATTGAAGAACACTAAAAATCCTTTAGGGGGGAAATTTTTTTGAAACTAGGAAAATCAAGCAATAATTTGATTAAAGATCTCAAGCATACAAAGGCCAATATGTCAATGTTTGATACAATTCATCTTAGTGGCCAACATGATTTGCTTGTAAAATGTTTTTTTCTCTTACTCTTAATGATGAAGGTAAAGTTACTAATGAAAATGTTTCAATGTATAAGAAACAACTTGAAATCCTCCATTTTTGCTTTCAATCAGAATTTGTGGAAAGAACTTACACAATTGTCTTGTTAATTTAGATGCATCCAGGAATGACATGTCGTATTTAATTTTCTAAAAGCTTGGAATGGCCCTAGTGAAGACTAACAAAAGGGTGGTGTAATTGGACCAATTTTAGGTAAATATGATTATAGAAATTAAGAATGTTTTGATTCAGTTAGATTCACATCCAAGGATCTAGAAAACCATTGACATCTAGGTGGTGGGAATCTCAGAAAGAAATAGGATTCTTTTGGGTAGAGATTAGTCAAAGAGCCTCAATGGTTACATGGATACTAATTTCTCTCACATGTGGTTGTCATGGCTAAGTGTAGCTAATCAAATTCAAATTGAAAGGGATTAAAGACTCAAGCAAGTCATCAAAGAGTACAACACTACCAATGAGATAGCATATGTGTAGCAATAGTTGGGAGTGTACACTTTAGAGGTAAATAATGAAGATTTGAGATAGAAACAAGATGTCAAAGTATAGAAAAGAGTAGATGATCAACGCTTATGGAATCTTAGATTCAATGATTCCAGATCCAATCAAGGGTGTGGAGCCAATGTGGACTTGGTGAATCCAAATGGGAGATCATTTTTGTTATCTTATTTGTTACAGTTCACTTGCTCACATAACATAGCCAAATATGAAGCATTGATTCATGGACTTTATCTGGCCATAAAGAAGATAAAGAATGTGAGGGTTTTTTTGATTCAAAGCCTGTCATAAGGTAGATTCACAATGTATAGAGATGTGACAATAAGAGATTATCTCACTATCATAGTAGAGTGTGGAACTCAATAGAAGATTTTGATTCATTCAATATCAAGATAGTCCCACGAAGGAAGAATTGCACAAAAGATGCCTTGGTAGTTGTTGTGAGCACATGAGAACCTATGGCACATTCTAAGATGAATTTTTTGGTGGAGTTACTATATGTTCGTTCAATCCTAGATAATGCAAAGAATTTCCAAGTCTTCAATGACAACAAGAATATTCTCGATATTATAAATAA
Source organism: Cunninghamia lanceolata (assembly GCA_027924645.1). Lineage (NCBI taxonomy): Eukaryota > Viridiplantae > Streptophyta > Pinopsida > Cupressales > Cupressaceae > Cunninghamia > Cunninghamia lanceolata. The sequence goes on along the minus strand of BSBN01000578.1, from coordinate 5,935,636 downwards.
TTTAGATGTCTCTAAAGGCCATATAATTGATGAAGATGACCAAAATGATGTAGAGTGGGATGAAGGAGTGCTCGACTTGAAGACCAATACCATCCCCAAAGGAATGATGGCACTAGAGAAGAGGCAGCAAGAGTGTAAGTCAAATTTGAAGTGTTGCAAGGTGTGACCCTTGGTCTTCTTGTTCAGCGCTGCGCTGCGGTGGTTTGTGACAAGGGCTTAACTGCCTCCCGTGCTTGTTAAGTCAAGTGGTTGTATCGGGCATTAATAGGTCAATCTTTTGGTGCAACAACAACTAACAGTTGGTATCAGAGCCGAGGTCACGGGTTCAAACCCCGCGCTTGCGCTGGGGGGGATTGTTGCAAGGTGTGACCCTTGGTCTTCTTATTCAGCGCTGCACTGCAGTGGTTTGTGACAAGGGCTTAACCACCTCCCGTGCTTGTTAAGTCAAGTGGTTGTATCAGGCATTAATAGGTCAATCTTTTGGTGCAACGGCAACTAACATGAAGAAGATAAAAGATTCCTTGGTCGATTCTTATTAAATTTGGATGATTAGAATAAGTAGAAAGAAGTCTCCATTAGGAAGGAATGCATAGATGAAGAGAGCACGAGAGGTTGCTACAACTTCTTAGAATTTTTTACAAAGTAATAGCCAAAGGGTATGGAGATTTGAAAACATATGATCCCTCAATAATCATCCGTACAATTCCTCTTAAACTAGGGGCAAATCCATTCAGATAAAAATAAAGGCCTCTGAATCGATTGTTGGAACCACTGATCTTTAAGGAAGTGTAGAAGCTTTTATCGACCTGAATTATATTTCCTATCTGACACTCCACCTGGGTTTCCAATTTAGTTCTAGTAAGGAAGAAGAATAAAGAACTAAGACTTTGTGTCAATTTTAGAAATTTAAACCTAGCATTAAAAAGATAATTATCCATTTCCCTCTTTACATGAAGTTTTGCAGTTGGTCAACAAATCAAAAATGATGTCTTTTCTGGATGGCCACTCAAGGTACAACTAAGTCATAGTGGACCCACATGACAAATTGAAAACAACTTTACTACAAAATGGGTTACATTTTCCTATGAGAGGATGTCATTTGGCTTTATAAATGCATAAGCAAATTTTCAAAGGGTCATGGATATAGAATCCAAAGACTTGGTTGGGAAATGCATAATCATATACATGGATGATTTGACTATGTTTTCTAAGAAGTGTGGTGACCATATTGAAGATCTAAAATGTCATGCCCACTTTTGCCATGTGACCATGACACAACAACCCACGTGTCATGTCCACATTTGCCATGTGGTCATGACATGAACAACCAAAAACTTTTCCACATGTCCCTAAAACCCCATCGCACAAGGCGACGAAGGAAGACAATGCGCAGAAAAGACATCCATGACACCTTGTCAGGTGTACCAAACCAAGGGATACTAACATAAAGTGTTGAAACTAACATCAATGCAAGGAGAAGTAATTTAACATTCATTCAACTATAGATAAAATAAAACATTCATAATAAGATGCAATACAATTTTATTCTTTCTATCATACAAGAGCATTATGAGAATTTTAGAGACAAAGAGCTTTGAATCCACTACTAAATCATAGCATAGCAACATAATGAAAGTACGTGGATTCCAACATCCAGTATAAACAATTCAAACCTAAATAAAGATATAACCAATAATTGATTTCCTTTACAAACAAGAGTGATCCTTACATCAATGATAATACAATACAATTACAAGGCAGAGGCTATCTCCTAACACATGAAAGAGTCGCGCTCTAAGAATAAATTACAAATATTAATAATATTGTAACATAAATTAAGTACAATCGATGTGCCCATCGGCATAGAAATCAACAAGAGTACATCAAAATGATACAACACAATAATCTCGTCAAGTCCCCAATAGAACACCAGAATGGGACCAATGGGGGATGTTGCCCACCTCCCAACCATATTGCCATCATCGAGTGCAATAGATGTCTATTGTCACTCTAGGCAATCCCCCGAGCTACGAAGAGAGGAGATCATGGAACCACTACTAGCATGGCCAAATTCACACAATGAGGGTCCCAACAAAAAACTGAGTTTAACCACATAATGTTTAACACAATTCACACGCACACCCAACACATCTCCAAGGGAATTGATACAACAAAGAGAACCAAAGGCACACCCACTTGACAACACGCACATGACATAACCCAAGCACCAATCATCAAAGGGGCTCTCATGACCCAATCAAGAAGGGGGAGAATCATAGGTAACAACAGGAGCATCAATAACTTTAATTTCACTAACAAGAGATAACACCAAAAGAAGGTATGACATCACCTTGTTGAATAAACTACCAAATGAAATGATATACAAAGGGTTGTGACCTTTGACCAAAAAGGATAACTATGACCCAAGAGGTCGAAACCTGGGAAAATGAGGTCAAGAACCCAAGACACTCATATCTAGAAGGTCGGAATAACATGTTCCACATGAGACCTTTTTGTCTCTCATGTGGATAAACATGGTGGCGCACGAGTTATCCCTGTAAACACATTTTGTGTTTAATTTCAATAATATAGGCGGGTAGTCATTATGATTGCTTATAACCGTGTGATTTGGATCAAAGGTTTCCCCAGGAAGACACTTTCATAGAACATCTAGGTAATAGTGTTTGTAGTTTTTAATCAGACATTTCAGGTGAGCTAGACTGATGTAGTAACTCAAAATGTCTGATTAAAAACAAAAACTGCAGTAATTCAGAAATATTTTGAAAACCTTGCGTAGTTATGCCTATTATCATTATGTGGGAAGGCGATACTTATGACTGTAAGATTGCAAATATCTCTGAAATGAAGCCCGATACCATTACATGGCAGGTACTGGTTATCACTGTAAAAACATTTTGAACCTACTTTCAAACAGGTGAGCAGACATTACAACAGTAAATACCCATCTATTTTAGGTCTAAAGCTTTTGTGGGAAGTTATTTGCACATTAATTCTCATTAACACAGTTTGTCATTTGTAATCCAACATTGTGGCTCACTCTAAATTTGCAGACTCAGAACAAAAAAAATGCAGCATTGTGAAACATATGGACAAATCTGCCTACCATAATTACATGGGTGGCCTCTACTAATGACTCTAAATATTTGTCAAAATTTTGCCTAATACCTTTACAAGGTGGACATGGGTTATGACTAACAATCTTTTACAAATGTGCCTAACATCAACATCACATATAATGGCAGTGACAATGAATGCAATATCTATGTAACTCAACCCAATGTCACTACACAGGACAAGGGCTATGACTATAAATGCATGTCTAAGTGCCACTAATATCATTACACTACATAAAAATAGGAACATAACAAGATAAACATAAAATAGAAGAGCAAAAATGGAGATAGAAAAATAGGAAGAAGAAAAGAAAGAAAAATGCTTGACTTACAAGTGAAATGTTGGAGTGGAAGCGGGAGTTGTGGCAAAACTAAACAATAAGGATCATCTTCTAAGCAAGAGTCGTGGCAAGAGCTTAGACGCGACGACCCCTAGAAGTTTTTTTTTTCCCTTTCCATGAAGGTTCCTAAACGCGTAGAGTTGACTCCCATTTTCCTGCTTCCCCCCCTTAAAATTATGTGTCTTCTCCCAGAGTATACCCTAATCTCCCCAAACAAAATAGAACACAAACTTCATTCCCCATATCTAATGAAAAGAGAGATTTTAGACAACCCTCCAAGAACATTGGATTCCCCTGATAAGCTATTTTGGTTTCAAATTAATTTATCGATATCAAAGTATGTCATTGTGTTTTTTTACGAGTACAAATGACTAGATAGCTGTCACAAAAGAAACATACCATAAAAATCTTCAAAAGGTAGTAGCATATATATATATATATATATATATATATATATATATATGTATGTATGTATGTATGTATGTATGTATGTATGTATGTATGTATGTATGTATGTATGTATGTATGTATGTATGTATATGTATATCTACATATATACATGTATGTATGTATATGTATATATATGTATATGTATGTATATACATATACATACGGTTTCCATACTTATACTAAGATATGCCGTAGTATTTTATATAGCTTACTCATACAAAAATGGGTCAATAGCATTTTAAGGCACCATAGAATAAATAAGTGTCAAAGCAAAAGAGTTACTTGACCAACAAGGTCAACTATCAAATTTAAGCCATGCAAGCCACTCAAGGGGCATTTCCAAGTTTAATGAAAGGCAAGCATTTCGCACTAAATTAACCCTAGATTAGACTAGTAAAACTATTACGCAACCAAAATTTAACTTTTAACTCTAAAAGCTTTTCAAGTTAATCACACAAAAACAGCCAAAGACCTTCATATGAAATAGATACACTAAAACAACTTCACACTAAAACATGAAGGTTATTCGCAACACCAAAGCACGTAATTAGACATCTAAAGCAGTGAAGGAGGATTCAACACCAACACCCCTATACAAGAGCACATTATGTTACAGGTCAAACACAAAGTAGGGGTCTAACTACCTAATGATTTGGTCAGAGGCAGGGAGGGTAACACTAGAAATAGCCCTTTAACGAAACCAAGAAACTAGGTTAAGAGGCCGACCTACCACACAAAAACAAGGTCAAACACTCGACCAAAGGATTAGGTAAGTGAGGTGACCCAATTGTTCCTTGTCTCTTCCTCCACATCCATCCATTGGTCAAACACCTATACATATATATCCTGCACACTCAATTCGAAACTGTAGACACTAAAATTTGTCCATGTCTTGACTATCCCCTAGTTGACATGACCTTGTAATGTTTTGCCCCAGGTCCTAGGTCATCCCACTCACAATTCCAACTTAATCACATTCCAATTAACTAAATAAATCCCATTTGTTTAGTTAATAATACCCCTTCATATGTCTCACGTAATTCAAATTAAAAATTTGAATTATTCCCTCACCTCTCATCACATTGCGACACATGTCACATTCATCTTCCACTTAACCCCCTTCACATGTCAAACTAATTCAAATAAAATATTTGAATTAAGTCCCCTTTATCCTCCATCACACACTTGTCATGTGACTGCAATCCCTCTTTGAGTGGGAAACCCTAATCCAACCCTAATCAATCTAGACCATCCATATCATCCAACGTAACTTGCAATCACAACTGTTGATTCAAATCAAGCCTTTTCTATAAAGGAAACCCTACACAAGTCATTTTCAAGAGACATCAAGTTGCAAGTATTGTTATGCTGCCAAAATCTTGAGCAACCAACATCTCTCCACAATCAACCTTTCGAAATTTGCATGCCTATGCAAGATTGAGAAGAGCCATGGAGGTCAATCAATACTAGTTTGAAGTTTGGTTTGCATTTAGTTTATGTTTTGCATTTTCAAGCTAGGTTGTGCTTCATGGTGCTAGTTAGGGTTTCATTTCTGCAATTTTGATTTTTGCCCTAACGACATTTGGTGAATCTGACGTGAATGCGTGAAAATTTTGACATTTTGGTGATTTCTAAAACTTTGTTTCTATAGGTGGCCTCCGGAGCTCAAAGAAACCTCACCGTTGAGTCCAGGAGGTCCTAGAAACAAAATATGACATTAAATTCACCAAATTTCAGTACCGGAATTTTTTTTGAAATTTTTTTGGTTTAGGCCCCTACACAGGGTCGTACCGTACGGAGCCTGCGCAGGGTTCCATGTCAAAATCTCTAGTTTTCATTTTCATCTGGGTTGTGGATTAAGTTTAGCATCAATTAATGTTTTTATGTTTGCAGAGGGCATCAATTTTCATTGCAAGTTTAAAAAATTGTTTGTTTGGGGAAAAAATTATAGCACCACTACAACCTTTATCTCGACCCTAGACCTTCTTTCTGACCTCGGCCAGGTCGCCGCCTCCTAGCGCCATCTCTGCATGATATCTTGCCACTCAGCCATAGCTCCTCCTATTGCCATTCCTTACCACGACCTCCCTTCTACTCCACAGTCGCTGCCCATATTCCATCCAGTCGACCACTTACCAAAACCCTAACACCTGATCCTCACTAGTCACCTCCACCGTGTTTGAACCTCCCAAATCGTTGCTCAAATCTCGTGGTCTCCACTCAAACATTGTGGTCGCCACCTCTTTTTGCGATTGCCACCGTTCCATTTTGCAATTGGCACTCTAAACATTGACTTCCACTCTAACGCCACCTCTTGTCGCCGCCTCTCCCTCAAATCCCTGGCATCCTCCGTTGGTGCCACTTCTTAACATTCCCTGGCTGGTGGCACTTTAAACGATGATGTCGACTCTTCCCTGTCTATTGGTCGCCACCCAACAGCAACCAAGGTTCCGCTGGTCAAAACCCCCTGCTTGTCCTTCAAGCCTACTGCCTGCATTTACCAGTCAACAAGCCAATGCCATATCATACCACCGGTAGATCTCAACAATCCCAACAGCCTTTATCCATCACTCGTAGGAAGATTCAAATAACCTCCCGACCACAGTCAATTTCCCAGCGGCAGTTACAGTGGTCAGCTTTTACTTCCCAGTGGGAATCTAAATCCTCAGTGACTGGTTTTTAAAACCTCCACCGAAGATCTTGAACCATCGACCAGCAACGATTAGTAACCACTAATCATCTACAAATCCGGCGGCAATCTATAACTCCGACAACATTGGCAATTTCTAACATCCGCATTGTCCAGACCAGTGTTTATCTTGGTTAAAGTTTTCCCTCGGCGGTTTTGATCTCCCAGTTGAGCGGTCCACTATGTGGCTTGGTTGTCATTATTGGCGATGTCTTTGGCCACTAGGGCTTTAAGCCCCTTTGGTGATTTGGGGGTTTGGTCACTATTGTGACTAGGGGGCAAGGTTTATAGCACCCCTCATTCTTCTTTGCTTTTTTATTTTTCCTCTAACTCGCCCCTGGTCATATGAATGACCAGGGGCCAATCTAAATCATAATTGCCCAATTTTAAAACCCTTAACCACCAGGGACTGACAGTTTCATGTGACCACTCCGAAAGTGACCACTAGCAGTTTATGCTTGACAGCCAACTTGACCCATTTGCCTCCACATGCCCTAATAGGGCCTTTTTTTTCAAATTCGCATAACTTTCACATACGGAGGCAAAATTTTGCAAACAAGGACTCATAAAAAAGATGAGAGGACGAACTATGTAGTGGAGAAGAAATTATCAGGTGAAAGTGTCATTTTGACTAGTTTTTTTGTAGTCAAAGTTTAGCTTCTTTGCAAACTTCAATCGAGCGTAACTTTTGCATTTTTCATCCTTTTTTTGTGAATTTTTTTTAAAGTGCATATAATTTCCTGAAGAATCTATTCATGAAAGTTATTTTCCTATATCAGGTCATTTTCATTAGATTTTTATCAGATTTCTCTTTTTCACATTACTCCTAAGCACTTTTACTTGTTCCATTTTTGTTTTGGTGACTTGTAGGTGATCATACAAGGCTAGGATAGCGTTTGGATCAGCATACACATCAACTTGGACAGTGAGATAATTAGGTGCACATATTCCATCTCTCATTTCTCTAATCATTGTTTGATTTCACACTTCGATTTGGGATCCTAAAATGAACTCTTGCTTGCAATCACATATCGAAATTGGGCATAAAATGAACAAGTGTCTTCCATTCACATTTTGACTTGGGCATAAAAAGAACTAGTGTTTGAATTTTTGGGTGAATTTGATTATGATTAGGGGTGTGTATGCTCTTCTCATGCGCTTGGTGTGATCTTGAGAATCAAAAACACCTCTTATCCATTCATATTCACACCTCACATTTCAATTTCTTAAGGGCAATTTACAAGTGCGAGTGTGAATCAAGTGCGTGTGTGTATGCTCTCTCCTCACACCACAAGGTGATCTTGGAGATCAAAAATGCCTCACTTGATTTGCTTTTGTTTACCCTTTCCTAGGAGGCATGCTAGGGGATTTCATCACCCCTAGGGATGACCTCAACCATGTGTTCTAGCGGGGTATATCAAAGGGGGGAGAGCAAAAGATGTACCTCAATCTAGCTACATAGTCACTAGGACAGCCTTGGGGCCCTCGGTGATTCTAGACACAAGGTGAAGTGGTATTCGCTTACGCTTATGCCACATCCCTTCAACAGGCTAGTGTTCATAGATTTGGGCCCCTCATACCTCGTGTATATTGAGGACACCCCTAGTTAACCCTTGTGCAGCCTAGCTTTAGACCTATTGGCCATACCCCGCTTGACTAATTCTAGGGCTTGTTGATGTGTCTTCCATGTGTGCTTTTTTAATCATCATCACATTCTCCAATTCAAAATTCAAACTTGCTTATGTGTCTTGCGTGTGTGTACATGTGTGACCATTTGTTTAAACATTGCCAAATCAAGCTCTAAACACCAAACACATAAAGACAAGTCAATCTATACATTCTTCCAACACATTCAAATCCAATCACCTTCTTCCTAATCAAACCTTAATCATCCTAGTCATCATCCTAATCTAATTCATATAATTGAGCCATTCCTAATCATATCAAGTCATCCTAAATCAGTCGTAATCATATCCTTGTCACTCCACATCATCTAATCAACATCATTTCTAATTATTACACATCATCCGGTCAATTCAATCATAATCATTCCTAATTCTATATTCATCATTCAACCTTCATCCAAATCATTATCCTAATCATCATATCACATCATCCAATCAATTCTATCCTAATCATTCTTAATCACATTATAATCATATCTTCATCATTCCTTGTCACCTTATTCCTAATCAAATCTAATCATTACACATCATCATCATCATTCAAATCTAGTCAATTTCTTCCTAATCATATCTTGATCAATCCTAATTATCCCAATCACTTCATTCCAAATCATTCTACATCAACCTAGACCTAATCAACATGGCCCTAACCATAAACAAGCCCAATCAAAATCATCAACCCAAAATCATGGTCCAAGGAGGCTACCCTTCTAATTCAAACAATGAGACAAAACCTAAGCCCAAAATCACAATCCAAGGAGTTCCTCTCCCTAATCCTAATCATGAGACAAATCCAAGACCTAAACTTGTACTTAGAGGGGCCCCTCCTAGTTCTAATGATCATAAGAGCCTTGTAAATAATTTATCATACCTTGAGGGACAAGATGGCATGCCAAGACTTAGACACATGTGTGACACCATGCCTACATTCAAGAACAAAGTCCTAGCACCCCAACTCCAAGCCCTCATTCAAAAACTCTACCAAGTACCTCAACCCTTCAACCAACAAACCACACAAAGACTCCAAGCCCTTTTCCAAACATTCCAACACATCCAATGACCTCAAATCCAACGCCTTTTAGCTCAATCCAATCAATTCATCGGCACTTATCAAATTCAACCAACACAACAACAACCTCACCAAATTCCATCTCAATCTTGTGTCAACCCCTTCCACTTCATACCAATCTAATTCATCCATATGCCAAGTCAATGCTGCATCATCTAATCCAACTTCTTCCCATGTCAATGCTACACTACCAATCGATCCACATCACAACAAGCACATGTGAGTCTAAGTCATCCCTTGCAACAAGGTCAAATGCCTTTGGGTCCTAATGCCACCATTGACAAGGGGAACAATAGTCTAGTTCATGCACCCTATAAATATATCGTACCATTATCCAATCAAAGGGCTATCCAAAAGCCACCATTGGTCCCTACACTTTCCAACCCATTAACCCCTTCATTACCCTTACCATCTTCTAATTCACTTGCCAATACATCAACTCCATGTCCTAATTTCAAGCATTACAAAAGCAAAAATTTGGAGTTATCCAAATCCACCTATTGGTTTTTCTTCTGAATCAGCATTAGGGTTTGCCAGTTCTAAAGCACAAGCAGATTCAGCCAACTGAATACAGGAGGTTGCGTGAGCTCCTCCCCTTCACTTCTGGTTCTGCCGCACCAAGGGGGGTGTCCCTATTTGATAAAAGTATGACCTTGACTAGCTCAATGACAGAAGGATTTAACTTGACGGCAACAGGCAGAATACTCTCATGTATGGACCAAGATTTGTGTAACAAATCACAAGGTTGGCAACATTCTTGGACATAATGTCTAGTTAGGTATGAGAGCATGCAGAGGTTCCTAATCCTAATCCTACAACTAACAGGTGGAAGGATGAAATGGTTTGATTTGATTTTTGGATGCAAAGCTGGACATGGTAATAACCTCAACACAGAGCTAGATTGGTGCCTATCCAGGGCTTGGAGTCGGTAGACATACACCTGTGAATGATCAGCATGAACAACTAAAACTGGATTTCAGGGGATATACATGATATCTGCCTTACAGATATCTCCCAATACAGAGTGTTAAGCTGTCTATACTTATGGCATCCCTATTGCAATATACCCTTCCCAATATTCAATTTGAAAATAGTTTAATCTACCCCTTGAGCAGAAGTTAAAAGATTAAACATTCAACACAGGAATTCTATGTTCTAGAATCTCATACATTCCTTGAATGCCTGGACTCAGAAGAAAGATACATGCAAAACTGGAGACAGAATCAGCATAACACATGCAAACATAGCATTATTCATATAAAATTGACCATGAAATCAGTGGATTCATGCACAAACGTACAATAGGAGATACATAAACTCACAAGTTTTTCTGCATAGAGCAACCAAAACCAGTTGTATCTTATTACAGAGCCAAAATGTCCAGTTTTCAACAACCTAAACAATGGTAACACAGTCTGCCTATATCAGCCAGAAAGTATACCCACAGCAATTAATTACATGATTTTTACAAAAAACCGCCAGATACAGCCCATGAGAGATGGCACCCATAAGTTATCAATGCAGTAGGCAGGAGAGTTGACAGGGGTGGCCTCGAGCCCTGTGCCACCATCTGGAAGTCTTCATGCTAAAAATCAGGCAGTTTAATCACTTGTACTGTCGCCCACACCCCTGCTACAATCGCCATTGATGGCTCAACCACCCGCGGCCTACTTGGAAACTGTCGCACTGTTCAAAATGGAGCTTCCCGCCAAGAAGTGCTTCCTCGCAGGTTCAAAATAATGTAGGGAGATTAATCCCACATGCATAGTGTGAAGACCACTTCAACGTTTTATAAACATGGCCACAAACATACTAAGTGTCGAGCGCTTTTGCCGCGCTCGACACACAAGCCCTCGCCCAAAGCTAAGCCATCGACTTGCCCCAAAAAACTCTCGTCGATCTATCAAGTCTCTCCGATGGCAAATAAAACACAACCTCCGTCGCCGTGACTCCCTCCATCGGAGCATCCAAAAATCCTTTGGCTGACCTCATGTGTTACACTGATGAAGCCCATCACAATCCCCAGTCGGCCAGACCAATCCCATCAGCCAACCTGAAACTCCTTTGACTGACCTCAATAGTCTCGCCGACGCCATCGCAAACTCCATATTTCCCATCATCGGCCAGAGATAGACCATCGGGCCAACTTCCATCGACTAGGCCGATAAAACAAGTCTCACCGATGGCCAAGCAAAAAACACCCGTCGCCAAGACAAAAACCATCGGCCAACCCAAAAGCAACGCTCGCTGACAACAAAAGTCACGCCGATGGCAACTTGGCTTCCCATCTCCGTCGGTGTGACTTAGACCGTCGGAGCAAGACCACAAACCTATGCCGATAGCTGCCATCATGCCGATGAAACCAAAAACATAAAGGTTTGAACCATTGAACCGGTTCAAACAGATGGTTCAATGGCGAGGTTCAACACTGAGGTTCGCCGGCGAGGTTCAAACCGAAAGTTCAAAGACATAATCGGAGCACTCAAAAAAACAAAACTTTCGCTGATGGACAAAACATGATGACCCCTTCCTCAAGAAAGATGAAGGGGTGCCAAAACTCAGAACCTTTTGGATTTTTTGGGAAGGTGCCTGCATGAAAAATTGCTCAGAAGCTGACAGTCAATTCAGGCACCAACACCACCAATCCATCCTATCCAATTATCCCTCCACCTAATCAAAATCAAAACCCCAATCCAACACATTCCACCCATCCACCTATAAAGGATGTGACCCAAGGGCTACTAGTGGGGAATCAAACATTGCCATGTCATCCAACACATATGCTTGAATCTATCAAAGAGTCCCCAAACATCATGCCAAGTCCTTCAATTCATTCATGTGATTCACAATCCCTTGAGCCAATTCAAGAGTCTCCTCCATTGAGCCCAAGTCAACCTCCATCATGCCCTCATGTTGTTGACCATCAAGAGCCTTCCACCTCCATTCCAATTCATGAGGTATATCAAGAGCACAATTCTAAGCATGAAGAAACATCAAACCCCCATTCTAATCAAGATCAAATCACTTTCCTTCAACCCATTCATAACATTTATCTTTTCCATGATCAAGATATTATGCATGACAAAGAACATATTCATGAGCAACTTGATCCCATTCATGAACAAGACACCCAAGACCTACATGCTCCATCTCATGAAAGTCTTGTTGACCTACTTGAGCATTCACCCCATTTCATGGTCTTCATTCGAAACATATAAACTTCTCCCTCACTTCATGATCCGACCACTTTCACTTCCCATGATGAGACATGTGCCTCCCAAGAACACATAAACATAGAAGATCAAACAAATAACATGGATACTAATGAGCAAAATCAAGCTCCTAGTGATCCTTCTTCATCCATCATTGATCCCATTTCAAAACCACCATCATATCCACTTGGTCTATCCACTTTTATTCATGAATGTTCCTTCTTAGGTACACAACAACCATTTTCCATCACTTCACCTTATCCATCAAATAAAGAACTCAAGTCTAGTATCGATATCACACATAGTCCTATCATCAATCGCATACTCCAAAAAATGAACTATCATGGTAAAGGTCTAGGCCTTCATGAACAAGGAATTTTGGAGCCCATCCATGTCAATATCCCCCCTCGTTCATATGGCCTCAGATACACACCCCAAGGTAAACAAGGTCAAAATGTTAGTACTTCCTCCATTTGTCCTAAGTCCACTTTCCATCGCACATCACATCATGTACCCAAAACATATGTTGCCATTCCTCCTCCATTATCCTACAAATGTCAAAAGCATGTGACCATACACCTTCCACCATCCATTTTGCCTCCACTACTTCCAACTCCACATATCCCTCCATCCACTTTACCACCATTACTTCCAACACCTAATATCCCAACCATTCATAAATACCCTCAAATTCCTAATCATGACCGACAAATGCACACATTGTCCAAGCATGAAGCTTCCACTCATTCCACCTGCCACATGGGATTCAAAAATAAACATTTGGATGCCTCCTTTCATAAAGCCAAAAATCCTAAGGGTCCTAATACCTTAGGAAATCAATCCAAAAATTCAAAGCAAGGTACACTCAAAAATTCATCCAAACCCATACCTCCAAAAGCAAAGTCAAAAAATACAATGTTATGGGTACCTAAACAACAATCAAACAAGTCAAATGAGGCATCCACCTCTCAAAAATCCCAACTATCCTCTTCCATCCATTCCATTCAAAAGTTTCCAATTCCTCCATCCCACATAAAAAGCAAAAATCATAAAAATACTAAGTCTATGTGGGTCCCTAAATTCCTACATCATCCATCTCCTAAGAAAACATCACCATTGCTTCCTACACCGCCATCCAATCAAAAGCTTCCATGTTTATCATGGTGTGTGCAACCATTGGTCATGACTCCTTTCAATACCTCCATCACCCCATCATTCAACTATTGTCCTACATATTTCACTCATCCTATTCCTATGGTCCATGCTTTTGCATAAGTCCTACATAATCCACTATCGCACCTTTCAGAATCCACTATCTACCTTATCCATCTCACTTTCATGCCATCACTAACCAACATCGATGAGCATAATGACATTTGACATGGTCAATGCGACATACCTTTGGGACAATCACCTTCATGGCACTAGACACATGAGTCCTTCTCGTCCATATCCGCCCACCTAATTCGACAAATCAAAAAAGTTGATCTTCTATGCCACTTACACTTGGGGACACATTGTCTCATCCTCCTATCATTTTCCACCTTACCATCCTTATTCATACACCTACATACATATACCTATCACATTGCATCCATTCATCCACCCCTCTTCCTTTTGATCTTGATGAAGATTGGGGGCAAAATGTTGAAACATGTTTCGGTTATCTCTTGATATACCTCATCCCTTTCCAACCAATCCTATCATCACCCTATCGTCATAAGCTTTGTCATGTCAAATCCTAATCATACCGCCAATAATGGGGCATGCTATTTCTATGCGACATAGCCTTTGGAGATCACATCCTTGCTCTCTTACGCAAACATCCTTTCATTCCACTTCACCTATTCATTTATCTATCCATCCTACATTCAAATCCCATGAACCTAGACTTGGTTTCCCCTTGTCATTGGTATTTAGCATAAAAGCTATTCAAAATCGTCATCCAATGCCATCCAAAACATTCCAAAATCAAAAAAATCAAAACATGTCCAAAATCCAAAAAAAATGAAACATAACAAAACACAAAAAAATCAAAACATGTCAAAAATCCAAAAACATTCAAATAGTCTCAAAATCCCAAAAACATAAAAATATCATCAAAAATACAAAAAAAAATCAAATATTCAACAAAAATCTAAGCAATAAAATCACTTCTCCAATTCAATCAAATCATCTTCCAATCTCATCACAACACAACATCATCTTCATCCTAATCCATCCTAGTCATCATTCCAAATCATTATACATCCTCATTCATAATCCAATCAACTTCTTCTTAATCATTCTCCCAATCATCCTAGTCATCATCCCAATCCATCCAACTCATCTTCATCTCATCACTACACATCATCATCCTAATCCAATCCATCACATCCTAACCATTCATTCCAATCTAATCGATTTCATCCTAACCATTCACAATCACAACACACCACAACCATAAAGAAAACTTTGAGTATCTACTCTCCCTATCAAATCGGATTGTAACTATGTCAAAATGTTATAGACATACATATTCAATTTCATTCCACTACATATCCACTTTCATTCCTTCACGATCAAATTTCATCACGACAATTCATTAGAATTCAGCCTTTGACATATATAGAGGACCCTAAACATTAGTCTTCCTAAGGTTGAAACATAGGGAGAAATTGTCAAAGCTTGACTGTATCACAAGTACAAATTCAGACCAAGAGACCTTGACACCTTTTCACATCAATCACAACTTGGGCTTAATACTCCATGGCTAGTTTAAGTCCATCCTTACAAGTGAATTCTGAAACTCATGGGTTCACTCTAATCAATCATTTCATTCACACCTCAAGGTCTCCATAAATCCAATTTGTACTTTGAAAGGCTAGACTTTTCGAAGACTAAACTCATTAGCCTCTATCATAGTCTAGGCCTCATCACCTTGCATTAACATCCACATAACATCCCATGATTCACAAGTCTCATTTGGTAGAGACACGATTGCAAAAAAGAGGAGAAAGGGAGTAGATCCTCCTAGTCATCCCTATAGAAAACACATCAACGCGACATTCAAATCAATTCTTCCACTCACTCAATCCAATCAAATCCAATCATCACATAAATTCTTCTAAGTATCAATTCACTCCAATCAAATCACTACACATTAATCAAATCAAACCACTTCTTCCAATCAATCCAATCATTCTTCACATCATTCCAAGTGATAGACTCAAATACAAGTCAATCCTCAATCCATACCAATCAAGTCAATCAATCATGTCAAATATCCAATTGCATCAATGGTCTTGATCCTCATCTTGACATAAACCAAATCGATCAATCATTAATCAAACCCTGGTGTTGCTCATATGACCAACAACACTGGTGTCAATCAATAAATCAATCAACAATCATTGGTTTACAACTTGATAGGGGCAATGCCTTGTTTGTTTTTGTATCATTTGTGCATGCTTACTTACTTGCTTGTGTGTGTTATCATTTTTTCTTTCATTTATTTCATATTCGAATCCAACCCAACTAATATTCATGTATCTAGACAAGATTGTATTACGCTGGGGCACAAGACACATCGTCACCATGGTCCTTATACCTTGGTGCATAACGTCTAGTGCTAAATCAAACACCATGGTTGCTCACCTTCATTGCAGCATAACACATCCTTTACTTTCTTCTATGCATTCCCCTCATCTTTCTTCCTGGACCAATCTATTTCATTTCAAGAGCCTACCCATGTTTGTCCAACCCGCCTATCCTCTTGAGGGGGCATCATCTCATTTCATTATCCTTTACCTTAGCTTCTTTGAAATGATGTTACTTGACATAAATCACATCATCTCGAACATCATCTCAAAGAGGGGCAAAATGTAGACACTAAAATTTGTCCATGTCTTGACTATCCCCTAGTCGACATGACCCTGTAATGTTTTGCCCTAGGTCCTAGGTCATCCCACTCACAATTCCAACTTAATCACATTCCAATTAACTAAATAAATCCCATTTGTTTAGTTAATAATAGCCCTTCACATGTCTCACATAATTCAAATTAAAAATTTAAATTATTCCCTCACCTCTCATCACATTGCGACACATGTCACATGTCTCATCTTCCACTTAACCCCCTTCACATGTCAAACTAATTCAAATAAAATATTTGAATTAAGTCCCCTTTATCCTCCATTGCACACTTATCATGTGACTACAATCCCTCTTTGAGTGGGAAACCCTATTCCAACCCTAATCAATCTAGACTGTCCATATCATCCAACATAACTTACAATCACAACCGTTGATTCAAATCAAGCTTTTCTATAAAGGAAACCCTACACAAGTCATTTTCAAGAGACATCAAGTTGCAAGTACTGTTATGCTGCCAAAATCTTGAGCAACCAACATCCCTCCACAATCAACCCTTCGAAATCTGCATGCCTATGCACGATTGAGAAGAGCCATGGAGATCAATCAATACTAGTTTGAAGTTTGGTTTGCATTTTATTTATGTTTTGCATTTTCAAGCTAGGTTGTGCTTCATGGTGCTAGTTAGGGTTTCATTTCTGCAATTTTGATTTCTGCCCTAGATTTTGCCCTAACCACAGAAACATCAAATCCAACAATGCAGTCATAGCTGAAGCAACATTTGAAGATCAAATGAGGATGCATAATCTAGATAGGTTCATATCTATCATACAATTACATCATATAATAATCAACTCATTTTATCATTTAATCTAGAACTATAAGAAGAATCGGTACGTACTAGTGAGACAAAAGAAGGCCTTACATAAGGAAGGTCCTTCAAATATGTTAGGATCATGGGATTTCATTAAAATTGAAGAAGTGTCTTTTTGAAGTAATTGAAGGAAAACTTCTTGGACATGTGATCTTAGAAAAGGGGATTTCAGTTGATCCTAAAAGGATTGAAGAAATTTTAAAAATCACTCTTCTTGGCAGCAAAAAGGAGTTGAAGACTTTCTTTGGGAAGATTAATTTTGTTAGAAAATTCATATCTGGTTTCACTGAGATCATTAGACTCCTAAACACCTTGCTTAAAAAGGATTCAAAGATTGAGTGGAATTTAGAAGCAAAGAGAGCCTT
Organism: Cunninghamia lanceolata; assembly: GCA_027924645.1. Taxonomy (NCBI): domain Eukaryota; kingdom Viridiplantae; phylum Streptophyta; class Pinopsida; order Cupressales; family Cupressaceae; genus Cunninghamia; species Cunninghamia lanceolata. Next base: position 5,917,965 of record BSBN01000578.1, on the reverse strand, counting down.
CAAGGAGATCAAGTGGGGTATTTTGGGCATGCCCATTTTAATCAACCTAGATTACACTTTGTCATTTTACATATATTCTTTTTCTTAAAAGCATTCGATAGCTATTATACTTATTCAAAAAAGAGATGGAGGTGACGAAAGACTTATTTCCTTCATGAGTTTCCCTCTTTATGGAGCCAAATTTAGGTACTCGACGATTGAGAAGAAATCCTTTGCTCTAGTTAAAGTAGTCATAAAGGTTAGATGATTGATATGATGATGTGGTTGCATATTTGTTGTATCAAAGATATCCTAGCGATATGAATTACACTCAAAGAAGAGATCTTAAGGTAAAGTCTACTAATTTCATGGTAAAGGTAGGTATTTTGTACAAAAAGAACCACAAGGGAATTTACCTAAGATGCTTGGATAGATAAGAAGAAGATAAAGTTTTAAAAGAGTTTTATGGAAAGTTTGGGACTAGCCATGGATCTAGGGATGCTATTGCTCATAAAATCCTTAGAGTCAGGTACAATTGGCCCGCAATTTTTAAGGATGTGCATGTTCAAACATGCCACACATGCCAAGTAATTTCTCATAGAGAGTGCACTCCTGCAATGTCATTACAACTGATAATAGAGGCACGTCCATTTGTAAAGTGGGGCCTACAATTCATTGAGGTCATAAATCCAAGCCCTTTAATAGGACACTAATTTATCTCAACCGCTATCAATTACTATACCTAGTGGATGGAAGCACGAGCACTCAAGAATTTCACCACAGATGTGGTAATAAAGTTTCTTGAAGAATACATTATCACTAGGTTTGGAATGCCATATGCTCTGGTATGCGATAATGACCCAGCGTTTTCTTCGTTACAATTTATTGAATGGGCATTTGATTAAAAAATTATCTTAAAGTATTGTTTGAACTATTACCCACAAGGTGATGGCCTATCTAAATCCATAAACAAGAATCTCTTAGATGTTATTAAACAAGTGTTAGATAAGAATCCTAGACATTGGCACACATAGTTGAAATATGCATTATGGACAAATGAGTTATAAATAAATCTACCCTAAAAACCTCACCATATCACTTAGTTTATGGGTAGGAACCCATGTTTCTAATGAACCTAAATATTCTTGTGCTTCATTTTATGAAAGAGTATTTTAAAGGTGACAATATTGTTTAAACTTGTCTTTGCCAACCTCTTGAAATTAGAAGAGAAACAAGATGTCGCTCTACAACATTTCAGTAAACATCAAGAGGTTGTAAAGTGTTGGTTTGATAAAAATCTAGAGTAAAAGATTATACAATTTCAAACCTTGTCCTTATTTGGGATTAAGCCCAAAAAAAAGGAGCGATCGTGGAAAATCTGAATTGATGTGGTTGGGTCCCTATTAATTATTGAAATCTTAGGAGAGAGAACTTTCAAGCTTTAGACTTTGGATGGTGAGGATGTCCCACTCTCTGTGAATGGGTAGTTTCTTAAGCATTAATTCCAAGCTTGATAAGTTAGGCCTATACATAGTTCAGTTTTGGTTTTCTTTCTTTGGTTTCATTTTCTTTCTATTTGTTTAGGTATTGTGAATTCATTTGCTTCTTTGTATTTATCTTTCTTTTTCCTTCCCTTTTTGAGGCTTGTTGTAAAATGCTTTTATCCTTGGGCCAAAATAAGACTTGACATGCTAATGAATTTCTATCTTTCTCCTAGCTAGGCTTTTAGATGAGCTTTCCTCTTGCATTCCCAATAAGTTTGTTCCCAAGGCAAAAAAAATTTTCCTTGATCATCTTTGTTTAGTCGTGTAGAATTATATTCATGCTATGAAAGGTGTAAGATTTCCTAAAGATGTACTTGGCATAGTCTTTTATCCATCACAATATACACACATTAAATATTCTTGAAATCTATTTGACAAAGTGAACTACAATCAAGATATCAAGTCTAAGAATAAACTAAATTATTATAAAAATAAAAAGAATTGACTACTAAAGTGGACCCAAACCTAGTACCAGACTTCAATGTCTACAAGACGTGGAAAATAAAAGTTAAAATGAAAAATAAAATAAAATAATCTCATCCCTTTTGGGTGATTTAGGTATCTCTGTCGGGGCTAGAGGTGCCTGGCTAGCAGTAGAGCTATGCCTAGAGTCGGACCAGAGGTATCTTTGTCAAGGAATATATGGATGTCTGGTTGGTAGTAGAGCTATGCCTAGGTAGTCAATAAAATGCATGGCTCATGAAACACATTGTTATATCTAAATATGACCTCTTTCTGCATTAAATATTAAAATATTAAAAGCTTGATATCTGAAGCTATCCTAGGTAATTCTTGCAGATCAAAAAAGGGAAAGAATTAATTGCACACACTAGGATGAAGCTAGTGTTGATATCAATTAAGGACTATTTATCCCAATTCCAATATGAATTTGATTCTGTGTGTCTAGGCAAATTCAACATTGAAAATCATTTTTACCATAGGAATATTCTTATTTTGAATTCCTTAGGGAGCACTTGTCAAGAATTATGTTCTAGGTGTGAGAGTTGGGAATTCATTTGGTTTGGGACCTATTTTAGGCCCATCCTTTGTTTTGAAATCTATTTATTTTGTTGGAACTTGTTTTCTATTATGGGGTAATTTGTTATGACCCTTCACGACACGCCCCAATTTTATCATCAAAATTGGGACCCTTTATTTATTTTTATCTTTTGCCCATTATGGCACTTTAATTCTCAAATAAATCAATTTATCATTTTTATTCATCCTTGGGATGGGAAAAATATCATAAGGGATATTTTTTAAGTGTTTAGGTCTTTGTTTTTTATTGAGAATCTCTAAAATTTAAGGGGTTTTTGTTGAAAGTTGAAAGTTACAAACCGAGCCCGGTTTCTAGTTTGCAAGTTCCAAACGAGACACAAAATCTAGTTTGAAACTCTGCCCTACACATTGAATTTTTTGTGCACACACTATTTTTCGCTCGACATTTTGTTTTCCCACCCCCTTCAACTTCATTTTGATGATTGATCTACTATTTTCACCTACACAGGTTTGGTAATTTTTGAGTTATTTTTTTGTATCAATCGTATCTTGTAAGATAATGATTTGTTTTGATACTAAGGCACATCCAATTGTGGTAGGAACACTAATTGGGGATGTCTTCACCTACAAGGATGAAGTACGAGTACAAAGGCATGATACCACCTTCAAAGTTATTTTCTGAGTTGGACAACATTTTTTATATAGATTTTGTGCATGTGCGACTACATGAGTTTTAGAAAAGATTGTTGGAAAGTAAAAAGACCAATATGTTGTAGAATATAAAATTCAGTGGCTTCATTGAGGCTACATTCTTTCTAGTTTCACTTCAATCTCCAAATCTAGTTTTGGCATGTGCAAGATTTTATAATAAGAAGGATAGAGTGGTTAGAACAATTGATAGGAAGGTGATCATGCAAATTCAACCACATTACATTGAAGAAATGTTGAATCTACTAGCAAGGGAAGCCTTTGTCAAAACAACTATGGCTTCTTTTAGAGAGTACTTCAAGGCTCACGCTAACCTGACTATTAATAAGAATTAGCTAGCCAAGTTGAGAGCAGCAATCTCTAGGTTGCCAAAGAAGTTATTTCATAGTGAATTCAAAGAGGAGATTAATGACACAATTACTCTCTAGAGTTAGGTTACAGGACCTAATATTGCTAAGGAGTTTCATCTATGGATGTTCCAGTTATTGCCAAAGTCATTTCTAAAAAAGAGTTCATTGATTGGGCAACCCTCATAAGTGAAAACCTCCACAAGAAACTAAGTGAAGTCATTCAATCTAAGAAATTCTACATGACTTCATATCTAGTGTATGCCTTAGCAAGGATCTAATAATTCATTGGACTTGAGAAAATTGGCATCATGGGTTTAGGTTGGCAATTGGTGTATCAATATTATCCTTAGTTGGAGATGAAACAAAGTCTCAAGTATTTTAGAAGGTTGAATGATGCTTTCATATTTTATATTATAAGAATGCTTGAGAATGATAGAGAAAAGAGAATGTCTCTAGAAGCTATGGAGCAAATTCAAAAATGGGAAAATTGGTACTACCAATTCACCACCTTTACTTATATTAGAATTGTAGGTTTTACAAGGGCGTGTCCAAAAATTCAAGCTTATGTTGAAGTGATCAAGTATGTCTATTGGAAGTACACAGACAATTACTAAATTTCATAAGATTTGTGTTGAGAATAAGGTGAAAGGTCTTCCCTTCCCTCTATCAATTGGGAGATATGCATGTCCAACAACATAGGCAACTAAAAATGTAGAAGTAGAATTGTCGCTACTGACATTGAGACCCTATGAAGCAATACCTTCTTTCAACCCAAGGAAATGCATGGAAGGGTTGAAAACCACCATTATGCATAAGCCTTATCTCGAAGACTACTAGGAAAATTGTGTTGACAATATAGAGGTTCACAAGATGTCCTATTCATGCATGACTGTATTACAAATGAAAGTGTATCAAATAGTTGTGGTGACTCAAGGATTTCAAGACAATGTTGAAACTCTAGATCCTTTGTATGAGGCTAACAAGGTTTTTGATCAACCTCTACCAGAACATGATTAGACTTTGAGATAATTTAAGAATCTGGAATCTAGAACCCGCTCGATGATCAGGAGTAAAAGATGGCTTGAGGAGATATTGAAGAACTTTAATGAGGAAAGCCATTCTATTACAATAGTAGCCACAAGTGGAGATGAAGAAGAAGAGCAATAGGAGGAATATGTGAGGCTAATATGGAAAAAGAAGTCACCCAAGTTAAATTTTGTGTGTTCAAGTCTAAATAAGCTAGAACAAGGGCAGAATCAAGGTATGGACATCTCCCCCAACCATCATAATGTTCTTTTTGAAGCCCCTTCTCAAGTGGTTCAGACTGAATTAACCCAAACCAATTATCATATAACTTCTTTTTTATAGAAAATTTTTAGATCATCATCTCAATCTCCCTAGAATTCACCTCTTATCACTTAGCCATTGAACATGTCTATTGCAAGCCCTCCAAGATATGATTAAGAAAAACTCCTATCTAGTCTCTAGAGAAGATACTTGATAAAGCTCTATCCCCTCCTAAAATTCCTTCCCCACCTCTTTTTCCTAGTGATCAAAACACATGACTGCAGCCTCAATCCAATATCTTGGTAAGAGAAGCAAAGAATATAGATACACCATTGTTAGAATATGAAAAGATGATCAACCCAGAAAACTAGTGCAAAAGAATAGCTTTTAAACAATGAATGCAAATGATATGAAATCAAAATAGTAGCACAAAGTTAGTATCCAAGAGAGTAATACAAATGCTAGAAGAAAAATAGCATTAAGAGGATGCAAAAGTATGTAATGTCCCTTCCTTAGATCGCCCAGACTTCAGCAGAGGTTGACCTACTATTGGGTTTCCGTAGGTCAATAGGTTGGTTAGGGAACCCGACCGAGGGTGTTGGAGCTTTGCAGGGAACCTTCCGAGACCTTCAGTTTGATGTTAGATGATGCTTTCAAGAGTTGAAATGAAAACACTAAAGGTTTGCCTTGATGTGAATAGTGAAAGTGAACAGTAACAACAAATTAGAAGGAGAATAGTGAAAAGGTTCCATCCCTAGTAGTAATAATGTTGTTTTTAAAAGATGGTGTTTCTTTTTCATGAGAAGGTGACCCTCAAGGTGGGTGTACCCTTTAGTGGGATTATTTTATTGTTATTTTATGGAAAATGGAGATGGAATCTATAAAGCAATGAATGGGGCTATCTTTTGGTTATTCATTCATCATTTTCTAAAAATACAAGTGCAGGTTTGGAGCTCTGGATAGAGTTTCAGCAGGTTGCAGCTCTTCTGAGGATGAAAACCCTTAGAGGACAGTGGATTGGACGACAACCCAGTTCACATTACAGGGAAATCTACACTGGGTTTCTGTTTGGACGTCATTGGACTTATTTACAGGTTGTAATTACAGCTGGAGTGATTGCAGCAGTGGATTAACAGGGTATAAGTGTAGATTGGGTCTATTTATCAGCAAATATCCTCATTCTAGTACCTATACTAGCTGGCCGTACAAAACAAGAATCATATTCACTTAATTCTTTGCTGGAAATTAGGGTTTCAGCAACTACATATGCCATAAAGTATGCGTTGGTTCCCGGGTATGTGATTATCATTGGGATAGTTTAATATTGTATTTAACAGAAGTCTTTTGGTTGCTGTTATAGTCTGATTTAGTGGAAATCAGACCTCTGAATTTGTAATCAGATCTGATATAATCAGTTTAAAGGTGTTCCTTTGATGTGCAAGTGTTATCTTTTACTTATGCAATAGTTCTCTTCCATGTTTCTATGGTTTCCTTATGATTTGGTCCTAAAACAAACAAACTTTTAAACACAAACATCAAGCAAATCATCACTCAAGCAAAAACACCAACTTACACTTCGCTGGTCAAAGATAAAAATTGAAACAAACAAATCAGTAGTTTCAAAAAAATCAGAAAATTCAGATCAGAATTGGTTAGGGATCTTTCAAAGTAAAGGATACAAAATACAAGCTAGGTAGCATGCTTATATAGATCAGGGAGAGGGAGGAGGTGGCAACATAGACCAATGAGGAGCAACCATCTATCAGACTAAAGATAGCAAAGTATATTCCCAAGATAGCTCATCGATGCTTACATATAGGAAGGTGACACCTCATAATCCACTCACCTAATAAGACATTCTTTATTAACCTAAGCAAGATTAATAAAAGTGTAGGAAAAGCCTAAGAATAAAGGGAAAATAAATAACCCAACTAAGAAATAAAAACTTACACTAACACCCCCCCTTATGTTGAAAATGAAGGTAGAACTGTTGCTATAAACTTTAAAATTTTGTGTATGCAAAGTTGAAATAAAGATTAATCTGTAACAATTAATGAACAAGTGCTTATGCACTTTCAATCCAATGTAGAAGAGAAGAGAAGAGAAGAGAAAAAGCTTGCACAGTATTTACGTGGAGAAACCCTTTTGGGAAAAAACTCCACACTCAAAGATGATTCTTGCTTGTATTAAATATCTTTGGAAAAGATAAACATTCAATACTGAAATTTCTCTAAGTCCTTGATGCACTTCACAAAAAGTCTTCTTGCTTTTTTCTCTAAGTCTTTTACAAAAAAAATTTTCTTTTTCTTCTAAGTCTTTTTTCCTTTAAATCAACTCTTTGGAAAATGTATGGGGTTTTGTTGGGTGAATATTTTGTCTTCAACTAACTGAAGGCAAAATGGTTATATCAACCACAGTGTGATGAGATAAATCTCTCCTCTCAGCAAGGGGAGGTTCCCTATTAACTATTACAAACTTATTTACACTAAAAACTAATTTTGGGGTGAAACCATGTCATCCATTTCTCTTTTTTCAGAAATGATGTTTACAATATAAAAGAGCACTTTCACAATACAAATCGAGATAACCAAAAAACCCACGAGAGCACAAAGTCTATTGTTGCTCTTTTTATCGATTTACAATTTAGAACCAAGTAGGATAAGGTGCAGCTCAAAGTCTTCACCGAATACTATGACAAAACATATGATCACAAAAGATAATAGTAGTTCAAAGTCTTTCTAATATCTTTTACTTCAAAACATAAAATCACAAACTAAAGATAATTGTTGTAGCACAAAGTCTCCAAAATCAACTTTAGAACATCTCCTAGATTATCCACACTCACACTACAATTTGATCAAGTAGATAAGATAGCATAAAAAAGGACATAAGAACACTTTCCAATATACTACAAGTTATTCCAATACAAAGATTGAACGATCGCTTGCTTTTCTAATCACTTGATAAAATATGATTTACAATTTGAACACAAAGTCTCAAAATTCTCTTCAATTTGGCAGAGTTTCACTTCAATACCTAAAATATGATAATTACAATGGGGGGTCCTCTTTATTTATAGGAGAAACTGAGACCAAAAATAGGAAAAGAACAACTAACTATGACTTATTCAACAAAGGAGTCCTTTTTGATTTGGGACTTCCTACGTTTTTACATGTAATTACATATGAGAAAAGTACATGTAAATATGTCCAAAATTATTTCAAAGGTATATCTGAAAAATTGAAAATAAACTAAGTGACGGAAAAGTTACTTCAACTTGCACTGCCTTCTTTCTTCATGTGGCAATCATACATAGTAAACGCATCTTGCATCCCCAAACTATCCAGACGGACTATGTTCCTGAAAATCATTCAGGCTCTGACTATTGCATCTCTGACCGTGGTAATTGATTTTGCATGGCTAGTTAACTTGGCCTTCAGATTATCCAAAGTTAACTGGTTATCAAGAATATTATCCATGGAAGCTACTGAAAATGTTTTATCCTCAAACTCCTTCTGAAACATATTCTCAAATTCCTGGGTCATCTCCTCTACAGAAAGAAATTGATTATCCTTTGACACCAAATTGCATGGTAGCTCCTCCAACTTGTGTAAGAGACTAACATCACTTTGGTCACTCAGCTTCCTTGCAGTTTCTAAGTCATTGATCAGATCTTTTAGCACACAACTCCGATATGTCAATGCTTCCTTAGTCACGGTATATGAATCCCGATTTGGAATAACACCAATTGATATCAAAGCACTTATTTTCAACTTTCTCATTTCTACCCACTTATCATGACTCTGCTCTAAATGCTCAATATCCTAAGAAATAACATCAATCAAATCATCAAGTTCTGCCCTGATTTTCTCTATTTTGCTTGTTTTCTTAGCTAGCTCTATAAGAAGAGAGATTCCCTATGTGCGCATCCTTTCCAAATATTCTTCAAGCACTTTTCCCTTAAGGTGAGTCTTTTTAGCTTTCTAGATGATAGGATCTTCAACATAAACGGCCTCAGGAGTCACTGATTCTAAATTCAAAGTAATCTTCCTTACCACTGCAGTCAATTGCTCTACCATTGCTTTATAATGAGCTTTCATTTTTTTCTTTATCAGACTTCTGAATCAAAATATCCATTGCTGATTGCATGTCAGTCTTTGCACTCTCATATGTTATTTTGCCCAGCTCAATTCTAGAAATAGAGTAATCACTCATACTAAAATTTTCTATGGTAGCATCTTGTGGGGGCCTTGCAATCTCCACAAATTTGTGCCCTTTGTCTCCCAGCACTCTTGAAAGAATTTTTGGCTTCTTTGGAGTCTTAGCCTTAACAGGCACCAGCTTACTGAAATCAAAGTCATATGGAGAGATGGCTTGTTTCTTTCTTTTAGGCGTATATGCTAACAACCATGGAGGAAGCACATAAGTACTCACATTTGGATCCGGTTCCATTGTCGGTGTTACAAGAACTGTACTAGCATTGGAAGTAGAAACAATAGGTAGAGTATTAGTAAACACTGCACCTGACACATTCACATTCGAAACTTGCTCAGAACCCAATACAAAGTGATCAAATATTGGAAAATCTCCAATATCAAAAGATGAGGAGGACAGACTAGGAATGGACCTAGAAGAACAAAGAACATCATCAAAAGCAATTTGAGGATTATCAAAAATTATTTTTCAGGGTGATGGAGATTCAGAAGATGGAATGTTGATGGGTGAAACAGACAGAGGAACTGAAACAGGTATGTTAAGCAAAGGAGAAGAGACTCCAGTATCCTGTGGTACATTCTTTTGTGGAGGCATAACTTCATCCCTTTGTTCTTCTCCTATCTCCTCTGTTGATCTATTTTCAACCTCCGTTTCTTCGGCAGCTGGTTCATCAGTATTATGTTTCTCAATTTCCATTTCTTCTAGCTCAGATTCTTTCTGTACAGCCTTTAACTTATTAGACACAAATTTGATCCTAGGTTTATGTGTCTTAGAAGAAGAGGGAATGTCACTCTTATTCTTTGTCCTATTCTCCACCTTCTTGCCTATTTTTTCTTGGACTTCGGTCTCTAATCCAGTAAGGAATTCTTTCAAAGCAATCCCCTTACCTTCTAACCACTTGTTTGTGTTAGCCAATATAGGTTCAAATCTTTTCCTTAAAGAAGTCAGTTCTTTCTAAGACCATTGAATAGGTGGAAGAGGAGAATCAACAATCTGTTCAGTGTTATACCTAGGATCAATCAGCTCTTCATCATCCACCAGGTCTTCAGGAATATCAACCAAACCTAGATACTCAATTTGTTCTAGAGATAATCTGCTATAGTCCAATTTTCTGATATCCTTTTCTGTCCTTAAGTCCACCCAGATGTCTTCAACCATTAGTTCATGAAATTGGGTCTTCCTTTTGATCTTGTCTTTTACACCCCTGTAATCAAACCTTGGTCTCCGTTTGAACTGTTTCATGGTCACTAGCTACATCTCGGTCTCCATCACCCTGGCCTTTGCTGCAATTGACACTGAAAACCTACCAATTTCCACTAGAAATTTGAATCCTAGTTTCTTGAGTTCCATTTGCTTATTATGTATGACAATCATTTGTCTACATAACTCCATCAGAACAAGTTTATCTAAAGGAAACCTCGGCAACATATAAGGATAACCTTGGAAAAAGCCAACCCTTAAATATGAGAAAGTCTAAAATTGTAAGAACATGCACCCATAATCATTCACAACTGACCAAGCTTCATCTGAAACTCTTCTTTGCTCTAACTAAGGGTCAAAAAGACACAAGAACACTGCAAAGAAAGCATCATTTACCCTCCTAAAGTGGTGAATAGAACCTTTCAATGTCAGTTGAGGATAGTATTGATACACGAGAACCACTCTCCTATCTCCTTCGGATGTCAAACCCGAAAAGACCCTCATTGAGGCTACTATATAGACAAGGTAAGAAGTCATATAGAATTTGAAAGTAGTGGATACCTTAGTCAATTTCTCATGCAGAGCATTGCTGATTTGTTCACCCCAAAAGATGGCTTGCTTGCCTTGAACTTATAACCTTGATAAAAGGGTACATCCATTCATGGAAAAGAGAGGAAGAAGCCAGCCCCCTTATCCTACTAAGAAGAGTTATGAGATCACCAACCTCCTCAATAAAATCACTTTTGGGAAAACTCCTCAACTACCTGGATAAGTTTGACCTTGAAGTCTTAAGCCACTTGGTGTTAATTGTCTTCTTAGCCTTCTTAGCCTTCTCAGAATTCTTGTCATATTCTTTTTGAGCCTCAGCAAAATCTAGTTTCACAACCTATGTAGCAGCAGGACACATGAAAACTTTATCAATGAATTCCAGATCCAATCTGATGATCACATTGCCATTCACATCCACCACTGCCCTAGTGTCTCTGTTGTAGAACTGAGCACATTGCATAACAAACTCTGTATTATGAGCTGCCACCAGGAAAGATGACAGCAAGTGAATAATTCTATCAACAATCTTCTTCATCACAGAACTAGGGTTAGCAAACTTAGTTCTTTCCACGAACTCAGCCATGTCTACATGGCCAATCTCTGTATCTCGAATATCATCAACATTGGTGGTAACTGAGGTGATTGGAAAAACACCCTAATACTTATACTTCATTGCTTTCGACTTCTTTGGAGACAGCTCAGTCATTTGAAAAACTAACACCAAAAGGAGTGTCAACGAAGAGAGGAAATCGGTAGAAGAAACTGAAAGAAAAGCCATGATCATGCAATTAGGGGAAATACTGGCAATCTGGGAAAATTGCATGTCGACAATCACAACTATGAGGATAAGCTTGAAAGGGCTAGAGCGCAACCAGGTCAAAAAAATGGAGGAAAGCAGGCTCAGGAAAGTAAATTTGAAAATCTCCCAGAGTTAGAAAAATTTGAGAGAGTGAATGCACGGGCGGCAAAAATTTGCTGCCCTTGCATTTAAGGGATAAACTGCAGGTGTCAGGGCGGCAAATTTTGCTGACCTTGCATGTAGGTTAGAAATTTCTTTAAGTGGATTGGTGGTGATTTTTACCATTTTTTGCATGTTTGGGAGTGATTTTAATGTATGTGCAAGGTCAGAAAAATTTGCCGCCATTGCACATGCTTTGGACAACACTTTGATGTAGGGGCGGCAAATTTTACTGCCCTTACATGTGTTTGAAAACTTTGTATGTAAGAGCGGGGTTTTCTACCACTAACACACATCAGGGAAGTAGATGGTTTTGTGTAATGGTGGCGGCTTTAACCGCCATTACATGTAAAGGAGAACGATACAAGGCCCATGTAGGGGCGGCAAAAAATGCAGCCCTTACATGGGCTGTCAACACAAGAAACAAAGGAATGCAAAGGCAGTGGTTCCTGCTACCCTCTCATCTAAAAGGCAAAAATGCTGGCCAAAAACCCTAAGTTTTACATGGGCGGAAAATACACCGACCCATTGTAACAATGCATTCAAAACCTAGATGAAAAACTAGGGTTTTAAACAGAAAAAAGAGAAGAAAATACACTGCCATTATACGGTTTTACCAGTCATAAAAGAGAAACCGAAATTAAAGCAAAAAACATTCAATTCATACCAAAACCCTAGTGTTCAAAATGAAATCAAGATAAATAAAACAATGACTTACCTGGTCTACCAAACACTAGATGCAGTCAGGAAATAACGATCGTTTATATTTGGAGTCCTCGCGAGCTTTGTGAAGAAATTTGGCGTGAAAGAGATTTCAATCTCATTTAAAGGTTTCTAAAATGAGTAATAAGCAAATTAGAACAAGAATAAACACTTTAAAAGGCTCTAAGGTTGTGCATTAAACATGGTACGAGTGCCATTAATGCATACTCCAAGTTGGTCGATCTTGTGGGATCTGCTCGGGCGGCAAAAAATGCCGACACTACAAATGCACTAGGTCATGTCGGAGCGACGAAAAACCCCGCCACTACATATGGCGTCGACAAACTTAAAAGACATGCTCCAGTGGTGATTTTAACTGCTATTGCACATGATCGAATAACAAGAAACATGCATGGGCAGCAAAATTTGCCGCTCATGCATGTTTATCAATAACAAGACAAATAAAACATGTAGAGGTAGGAATTCGGCCAACATTACATGTTCAACAACAATGCACATGTAAGAGAGGTAATTTTGACCACTATTGCATGTGAAGACAAAAAATTTCTAACACCCCCAAAATAGTCAAAATTGATATTTTGACAAGCTTACGACCTAGTCAACTTTCACGGTTTTTGAGAAATCAACCTAAGGGAAAGTCGCAAACCGTTTCAACAATGTTAGAGGACTTCGCGCGAGGCCAAGAGGACTTGTCTCGATAAGCAAACTTAGAGTGTAGGCTACGAAACATACAAGTTTTGTAGGGGTTGTCTACAAAAACGAGCGTAGCTGATTTTGAGAACAACAGGTTTACAATTAAATCAAAAGCTTCTTTTAATTCAAAAGCTTGAAACTCAAATTACAATAAAGTGTAGTTGATAACATAGCTTCCAAAGCTCATGTAAAAACCAAGCACACTTAAATTGAGAAGATTGAACTTAAACAAAGTCTAAGCTTTGAGTTAACTACCCCTTCATGATGTGGGCACCCAAGATGGCTAAATATAGTTGTCCCAACATCAAACTTATCACCAAATAAAAGCAACATCAAAAACTCCCCCATTTGGGCGTCCATATTTGCCCAACGAGTTTCTGTTGGCTGAAGTGATCAATACACATCAATTTCATATAAACAACATGCAATATTGATATCCCCACGGTTATTCTGAAATATCTTGTTCTGTACATGCAAGTGACATGCAAACACTGGATCTAACATGCATCTGATACCCATTACCTAAAACACTAAGATGTACCATCCTACAACTTTCAAGAGTTGGAGTATCTTGCAAGTAATATCTTAAAATTGACATGCAACTGACATGCAAGCATTTTCAACAACATGCAACTGATACCCATTTCCTGAATCATTAAGATGTACCATCCTACAAGTTTCTAGAGTTGGAGTGTTCTGCAAGTAAACTCACAAAACTGACATGCAACTACATGCAAGGTCATATAACTAACATTCAAGAACATGCAAGGTCATACAAGTCCATAGGAATGACATGCAACAACATGCAAGCACATGTAAGTGACATGTAACAACATACAAGCACATGTAAGTGACATGCAACAACATGCAAGGTCATACAAGTCCATAGGAGTGACATGCAACAACATGCAAGCACATGCAAGTGACATGCAACAATATGCAAACACATGCAAGTGACATGCAACAACATGCAAGTCCATATGAGCAACATGCAAGTAACATGCAACAACATGCAAGCTATTCCGACCACATGTAAGCAATATCTAATTCATTCATCTCTAACACTGTAGTTAACTCCAACATTATACCCATGCAAGGTGTCTCAACATTATCCACTCATGTACATAAAAAGCACAACTCCAAGTCTAAAAATAAGTCCCCATGAAAAAGGGAATGCCCAAGTTGAACTCCCACTCACTAGGAGTTATCAAACTCTATTTTTAGACTTAGGAGAAGTCAACAAGGTTTTCATGGCTTCCATCTCAAAATGGGTGCCCAAGTTTGGCATTATCCATTTAGAACTTAATTGCAAAAGTCAAAGTGATATAATTAATAAATAATTAATCTCTCAAAATCCTAATGTGTTGGGGAACACATTCCAAGAACTTTGGAGACACATGAGTTGGTTAGGATTGCAAGTTAATGGCAACTTATCCCAACACCTTAAGCATAGCTTAGGTGGATGTAGAGATGGGTCCTAGCAAATCAAGCCTGATGAGGTACCCATGTACATAAAATCCCCCCAAAGAGAAGAAGCCCCCTAGAAAAGAGAGGATAGCCCCCCAAATAGAGAGAGAAGAGATCCCCTAGAGTAGAGAGAGTTAGGACTCCGAGTGAGAGGATGAAGCCCCCCAGAAGATGAAGCTTCCTGCACCCCCAGAAAAGCTCACAAATGAAGGAACTTGCTCTCAATGAAGGGTTTGGTGAAGATATCAACAACTTGCTCATAAGTTGAATAGTAGCGAAGGTCGATGATGTGGCCATGGATAAGCTCCCAAATGTAGTGCATGTGGACCTCAATGTGTTTGGTCCACTGGTGATGGGTTGGATTCCGTGAGATCTGAATGACACTCTGGTTGTCACAAAATATGATTGATGGCCATCTGATCTGGATACCAAACTCATTGTGAAGATTTTGAAGCCAGATGGCCTCAGTGGCAGCATTCACAGCCCCCCGATACTCAACCTCAGAAGAAGATAGAACAATAGCAGACTGCTTCATACTTGACCAACAAAAAAGACTTGAACCAAGTGAAAATCTGTAACCTAAAGTAGACTTGCAATCGTGAGAATCCCCTGCCCAATCTGAATCTGTGTAGCCCACTAAGTCAAGATCAATGCCCACTGTGTAGTGAATCTCAAAACTATGAGTACCCTGAATGTAGTGAAGAATCCACTTAGCTAATTTCCATTGTAGCTCATGGGGCTCCTGCATGAATCAAGAGACCATGCCTACAACATATGAAATGTCGGGTCTCGTATGAGTCAGATAAATGAGACTACTAATAAGTTATCGGTACAAAGTGCCATCAACAAAGGGTGAAGAACACTGAGCCTCAAGTTTGACTCTAGAAAGGAGTCAGAGCAAGCTTACAGTCAGCCATATGAAACCTCCAGAGCAAATCTAGAGCATACTTGGACTGTGTGATGGTAATCTTGGAAGCAAACTAGAAGATCTTGATCCTGAGAAAGTAATGCAACAAGCCCAAGTTAGTCATCAAAAACTTGTCATGAAGGGCAATTTCGACAACCCCAATGGCAAATGAAGAACTCCATGTGATCAACAATTCATCAACATACAAAACTAGAAATAAGAGTGAATCATCCTACTGCAAAATGTAGACATTAGGACTATAATGGAATCGAGTGAACCCAACTGTCAGAAGGAAGGAGTCCATCTTGGTATACCAGGCCCGAGGAGCCTGCTTGAGGCCACAAAGAGACTTTTGAAGATGGCACACAGGTGAAGAATCTTGAATGAACCCCTATGGTTGCTCCATGTAGATCTCCTCCTAAAGGTCACCATGAAGAAAAGCACTCTTCACATCCATCTGGTGTACTTCCCAATGGTTGGCTATAACAATGGAAAGAATAAGTTGGATGGAGTTCATTTTGGAAACTGGCGCAAAAGTCTCAGAGTAGTCAACCCAAGAACCTTGGAGAATCCTTTGGCGACCAAGCGAGCCTTATGCTTGTCAACCAACTCATCTGCTACAAACTTTGTTTAATAGATCCACTTACATTGAACAAGTTTTCTTCCCTTAGGAAGAGGGACAAGATCCCAAGTGTGGTTCCTGATCAAGGAACTATACTCCGACATAGTTGTATCCCACTTAGGAATACCAAAAGCCTCTCAAAAAGACTATGGATCTGAGGTAGTAGCAATGAAGACATGTGGAGCATCCTAGAATTGTGAATGAGTCCACCTGGTATCTGATGGATCCCCAACCCAATCGCCTGCAGACTACAAGGTTTGTCTAGCCCAAAGTGGACCAGAAGTCAGAGAATGTGGAGGAGAACCATTACCCTCTGAATGATGACTAGGAGAGGAAGGAGGTGAATCCTATGACTTGCTCTCAACATCAGAAGTCGAGGTAGAAGACTCCTCATCATTAAGTAGCTGGTCAGGTGAATCTGACTCATCAGAAGATCTGTCATGTAGCCCAAATGTCAATGTAGAAGGAGGTGGAGAAGTGATTGAAAGTGAGCTCAAAGAGCCCTCCTCAAACTAAATACTCCTCTCAATGAACAACTCATGTGTAGTAGGGTGGAGCAATCGATAACCCTTCGCACCATCAAGATAGACTACAAATATGCAAGGTCTGCTCTGCGGGTCCAAGGCCTTGTGTTTCTTTATAGGAATATGGGCCCATGTAAGAGATCCAAAAACTTGAAAGTGCTTAACTGATGGTTTTTTACCACTCCAAGCTTCAAAAGGAGTAACTCTCTTCAAGGCTTAGTGAGGAACATGGTTTTGGATATAACAAGCACAATTAAGGGCCTCTGCCCAATACTATGGTGCAAGAGATCTAGAGTGAATCATGCAATTCACCATTTTCTTCAAGGACTTATTCTTCCATTCTATAACATCATTCTGTTGAGGATTGTATGGAACTGAATGCTACAAATCAATCCCCTCTGAAGTGCAAAATCACTCAAAATGATGGTTGACATACTCACCACCATTGTCAGTGCACAAAAATTTGATGGCTTTCCTGGATTGCTTCTCTACAAAAGTTTTGAAATCCTGAAAATGATCAAATACCTCAGACTTTTGTTTGAGAAAGTACACCAAAGTATAGCGAGAAAAGTCATCAATGAATGTTAGGACATATCTAGCCCTACTGAAAGAAGGATGTTGAAATGGACTAGCCAAATCACTATGAACTAACTCTAGTATCTGTGAAGCTCACCATGCCTTACCTTTGTCAAATTTTTCCTTAGGATGCTTACCAAGAATGCAACCTTGGCAAACACCGCCTAAAAACTGAATTGAAGGCAACCCTATGACCATGCTCTATCGGTTAAGCTACTGCAAGTAGCAGTAGTTAAGATGGCCAAACCGCTCATGCCATAATCTTCTCGCATCATAAGAATGAGTGAGCAAAACATATGAAGGAGGATCATGAACAAAGTGATAAAATAGATAGGGTCGTGACTGATGTTCTACTCTCCCAACTACAATTGTAGAACCATTGTGGAACTCAGGAATCTCCACCGAATCAGGAGTGAACTCAACCCACTTACCTGAACCTGCGTGAGTGATCTGATATACTTATAGGAGATTAGTTGATAATGAGGGCACAAAAAGAACATCATGGAATGTGCCATCCCCTCATCAACAGACCCTCTCCCACACACCTCAACAAGAGTGTTATCACCCATCAAAATAGAAGGCATAGTACACGACTCCAAAGATGCAAGTTCTTTCTTAGATGAAGCCATGTGGTGTGAAGTACCCAAATTAAGAACCCAAGTGGATGGTGAAGAAGTAATTGCTACAAGGGCCTTGCGCCTTCCTTTCCCCTTGTTTTCTTTTGCCTTGTTAGACCCCTCATTAGAACTCTATTTGATAGACTCAGGAACACTGATATTATTCTTCTCAAGAATGTGTGTCAAGTGATCAATTTGTTTCTTCAGACACTTATGTTCATCATGACCAGGTCTTTTACAATAGGCACATTGGACCTTCTCTTTCTTAGGCTTGTCACCCTTAGAAGATGGGGTCTCATTAGTTGCTTTTGAAGCAACTGGATCTGATCCTTCTTCTCCTTTCTATTCTTTTGTTTCTTATCCTTTTTGTTGTTACTACTTTGTCCTTTGTGTTCTTTTGTGCGTTGGTTGGCAGTCAAGGCATGTGACTTAGAAGACTTAAGAGTGCCCATCTGGATTAGCTTATCTTGTTCCCGTTTGAGAGATAGAAAAATAATCTAAATATGGCATGGTGAATTGAGTACCAAGTTCACCCTTAGTAGCATAGAAGGTAGAAACAAAGACATAATATTATGAACTTAGCTTAGAGAGTATACAAAGAATCAGTTGTTAATCTTTCTTTTCAATTCCACATTGTTTTAACTATGGCCTTAGTGATTTTAATTTTGTGAAGAAATCCTGGATAGTGTTAAAATTGCTTGGACTTAAACTAATTAGTTCATTTTCCAACATGTGACCCCTCATTGAATCTTGTGTGCCAAATATTGTTTCTAGCTTTGTCTAGATGTCATTTGGTGTATTCAAAGACTCAATGTGAAAGAGCAAATAAGGAGAAACAGACAAACACAATGTTTCATATGCCTCCTCACATTTGTTAAACCACTTAAGCTTATCTTCATCTTTAGTAGGTTCAATTTGAAGTCCCATTGTTATCCTATGTAATCCAACTTTCCTTAAGTAGATTGTCATGCATGATTTCCACTCAAAGTAGTTGTAAGGAGTTAATATGGGTACTATTGTTCGATCCATGATGAAGAGATGTAGAAAAGAAATGTTGAAAAAAAGAGAACACAAACATAGGACAACCCCCCTTTTCACTCAATCAAAGAATCCCCAAGGAAAAATGATTTGGCACTTTATAATTAGTGCATTTACAACAACCACTAGCAAGAAATCCTTAGTGGTCTCGATCTCAATGTATTACAAAACCCTCACACATTGGGTGTATGCTGAAAGTACACTACTAGAACTGAGCCAAGAAAACCTAACAACATCACTGCCATCTACTCGTAAATTCATGCACTTTCAAAAAAAGAATCACCTCGATACAAGGTCGTATGTGAAAGTTATGACCCTTCAAAGTTCCAAAAATGGGAACTATACAACGTCACCTGTGAGAATTTGCAATTTCTAGAAAATCTGTGCATGAGAATCAAGAATCATCTACACCACCGCGAAGAGAGCGGAAAAATAGCGAAAAAAAAGAATCTTGGAAATCGGAGCTAATATGAGCTAGAACGAAGCCTTTGAAGTTTGCCTTCCAAAGTGAAAACTCCAACCGTGAAGGGATCTATGAGCAAAAAAAAGATCTCTACCAAATTCATCGCCAAAGTTAGCGGTCTGCCAATTTTAGAAGTCACCAGTCAAATTTGGAACTCTACCAAAATAATCAAACTTCCATCCAAAAATAGACATAGCTAAATATGACCAAATCCAAAATTACATGCCAAAAGTATGGCAATATTGGCACGCAAGCCAAATTTTACAAATAAAAAAAAAATGAAATGGCCAAAAAGTCGAATGAACTTTTTGATGGCAGAGGGAATTGAAAAAAGAGGGCAAAGGCCCAAGTTATGGCAGGGGCCAAAGCCTCACTCGCTCCCCCTAAGAAGGGGTATGCGCCCAAAAGAGAGGCGCGACCTCTTTAGAGGACTGCAAGCCTGCTAAGGGAGGCTGAGGCCCCTTAGCTTAGGCCGCTCGACCTCTAAGGCAAAAGGGCACTGTGAAGCGCTTTACGCTAAGCACTAAAATTTTTAATATATGTTTTTTTATTATTATTTTTTAAAAAATTTTAAATTGAAAAAAAACCAACGCTTGACATTTTATAATGAAAATGCAGTAATTTTTTCCAAAATAAGCGGACAGATTTGTGTGCTAGGGGGCCAAAATGTTTGCCTTTATGACTCCCGACGCTAAAAAGTTAGGCGTATAATATATGAAAATTCACTTGCGAGGCCTCCCAGATGCAATGGCGGGGTCCTTTTGGCTTGAAAATGCTCCGATTGAAAGTTATTTTCTAGATCTGAGCTAAAAACCTCAGTTCTGCAACTTGTGTCAATGATCTCCGATTTCAGTGAAACAAAAGCCAATCTTGACTTTCTCAAGCCTCCTAGACACGTTGGAATGGCCAGAAATGCCACCAGTATAACTAGAAATGCTGCAATCACCTAGATCTCACAAAACACATATGCAAACCCCAGAGATTAAAATGTTTCCTTCAAACTTTTTTGATTCTCCAAATCATCCTAAGATGCAAGAGGAGAGCATATTAGGTTTTTTTTGGGAAAACTTGCAATAATCTTTATTAGCCCCCCTTAATCTCTCAAATATGGAAACTAAGATCTACTCTTGCACATAGAAATGCTCTAATACCATGTTAAAATTTGAAAAGATGATTAATCCATAAAACTAATGCAAAAGAATAGATATTAAACTATGAATGCAAATGGTACGAAATCAAAATAGCAGCACAAAGTTAGTCTCCAAGAGAGTAATGCAAATGCTAGAAGCAAAATAGCATTAAGAGGATACAAAAGCAAATGATACAAAATACAAGCTAGGTAGAATGCTTATATAGACCAGGGAAAGGGAGGAGGTGGCAACATGGACCAATGAGGAGCAACCATCTATCAGACTAAAGATAGCAAAGTATCTTCCCAAGATAGCTAATGGATGCTCACATGTAGGAAGGTGACACCTCATAATCCACTCACCTAATAAGACATGCTTTATTAACTAAAGCAAGATTAATAAAAGTGTAGGAAAAACCTAGGAATAAAGGGAAAATAAATAACCCGACTAGGAAATAAAAACCTACACTAACAACCATAGTGGTTTGATTAGATCATTCAGAAGAGAAAGAGGGTTGTGAAGCCAACCTTGGATGATCTTACTCAACTAGCAATTGTTGGTAAACAAATTTGTCATTGTGATATTTCATTGCAAGCAACTAGACTCACCCAATGGGCAATGACAAAGTTCAACATAGTTGGATAAATTACTATTGGATTAGAAATTATCCTCTACATTTGAGAGGGGCAACTCCCTCGTAAAATGGAATTTGGGGTTTTTAGGGCTATTCTTATAACTAGAAAGCAATAAAGGAAAAGAAACTAAAGCTAAAAAAAGAGGAAAACCTAGATAAGGCTAACATAGGGATAATAACCTAGTTTTTCGCAAAAGACAATGGAAGTTTCAAAAAAGGAGGGGAACAAACACAAAGATTCATTCCCCAAAAAGATGGTTGAAGAAAAGATTGCAACTATGGTTTATAAGATGAAATGTTGTCTAACATAATAAAGATACATTCACATAGGGTTTTATGACTTAGATTAGAAAACGACCTATTATTTCATCCCAATTGTATAGGATAAACATACATATCAAATGAAACTAATTGCATTTAGCACATGGTAGAAAATATTTAAATATTGGTTTAAAATTTAACAGAAGAAAAACCTACAACATAAAGATTAACACATAGGCTCATAGACCAACAATGTTTATCTTTATTTAATTCCAAAAGAAGAGCTCTCACTACAACAAATCCCTGTGATTAGCTCCCTTTTTTGCTTCCACCCACTGTTTAATGTATTTTTCTCTAATTTTTTGAAAAAGTTAGCACTATTTATCAGGATGGCATTATTTTTGGCATTTTTTGTGCTGATCAGAACAAGTAGGTGCTAAATTAGGCACAAATTAGCACCTAAATTAGCGCCTAGTTTAGCACCAAGTTTAGCGCCTAGTTTAGCGCCTATTTTAGCACCTAGTTTAGTGCCGTACCTCTAAGCCTCTATGGATTGTTTGAGATGATTAAGTTGGAATGTCAGAGGTTTGGAATCCTCTGAGAGGAAATATGCAGTTGGAGATTTTTGTACCACTCTATGACTTTTAAATGACCCGGTTCAATGTTATTCCACCCATGTAAAGGAGTTATATACCATCATGCAAGCCATCAAGCAATGATCTCACTACATCTTGGGAAAGGAGGTCCAATCATCCAATTTGATCACAAGCCACTCCAATTCTTGCAAACTCAAAACAAATTGGAAAATGTACACCACATGAAATGGATGACATGTCTACAACAATTCCATCTAGTTATCAATCGCGAGAAGGGAAAAGACAAAAAGGTATTTGACTACCTAAGCTAATAGCTAGTTCATGCACTCACCACAATGTTGGACTCATGTGGTCACAACTTTTTTGACTGGGAACCTCTCTACCCACTAGACTTGGACTTTGCATAGATCTACACCAAGCTCTTACAAGGCAAATAGGTTGGTGAATTTTACATGTCTAATTAACAAGATTCACTACAAGCTCAAGTATCTCTATGTTTTAGACACCACACCACAGAGCTAGAGACTCATCTAGGAAGCATACTATGCCAAAATAACTCAACACTTCAACATTACTAAAATACTAGCAACACTTGAAAAACACTTCTAGTGGCCTCACATATGTGCAAACACTGAGAACCACATCAAGTCTCTCATTCTTTGTAGCATTGCAAAATATTGCAAATAGGTAGCTTAGACTCTACACCCCTCTCTTAGTTTTGAGTACACCACCTTGGGAATCATTAACATGGATTTATTAAGAAGACTACCTATGACAAAGCACTATTGTAGCTCCATGTTTCTTGTGGTAGATGAATTCTCCAAGATGACCATCATGATTGCTTGCAAGAAAAGTCTCACCATGCCAAATATATATTGTGCCACTTCTATTCACCCATGTTTGGGTCCATTTTAGCTTACCCACATCGATTATCTTTTACTATGACCATCATTTTGTTAGTCACTTTTGGTAAATTTTGTGGACGATGTTAGATATGCAACTAAATCAATTTATATATTTCCACATATAGATAGATGGATAAATAGAAGTGGTCAACGGCATTGTTGTGCATCTAATGTGCATTTATAATAGTGGACACCTACACACTTGAGATGACAACATCCTTTGCATTTAACATTCCTACAAAAATGCTCTACACAACTCTATGAGGCATAGTCCTTTCTAGACATGTCTTGGGTTCCAATAGGAAGCATCCCTTGACATATCCTATTGCACACCATCCACATTAGAGTCATGTACATAGGAATAGGAAATCAACAAGGCATAAAAGTTTATGCAGCACATCCAACATGTGTTCCAATGTGGACTAGCTTCAAGGATCTAAATAGTGTGGCTATACACATTGCTACACATGTTGGTGTCTAGTTAGACACATGGAACATCAACAACCCCATGTTATGCTTCCATACGCGTGTACCACCTAATGACATTTGTACTACAAAACATGATCATATAATTGGCACTGTATGCATCTGACACATGGTGATGTCCATGCCACATGCCACAATGATCTAATTGGCACCATACAAGTTTGACATTTGTTCTCATCCCATCCACATAAGAAATGCACCATACATGTTGGATACTTGTCAACATCTACATGGAGCATAACTGATGGTATTCTTGAACAAATGCCTACTTTGTACATTTTGTAGAGTAAAAGAGGTATAACAAATTTTCATCTTACCTCTCTGTATATTTCCTTTGTTCATTTTGAAATGAAGTGACATATATGTTAGAACCCTTCTATATTTGAATGTGTTTTGGTTTACATATCTATTTTCCTTTATGTATTCTATGATCTTATTACATTAATAGATAATATAAGATTGTCCCTCAATTCACCTTGGGAATTAGATTAAATAACATCTGAAGTTGACTGCAAATTAACAACATGGTGAGCATTTTGTTGATTTTCTTGCTTATTTTCACCCTTTTGAAAACCAAATTTTCCTATTGAAATTTTGAAGGATGAGATCCATATTTAAGTGCATTAGACTTAAGAAGTTTCAATTCAATGTTTGTTACATTTGCAGACAAATCCATGGAAGAATAATAGTTGTTTAGGTACATTGTCTCTTGGATAGTAGATAATAAGCCCTTAACAAATATTCTTTGCAATTAATCATTAGGAATTTGATAGTGTATCTTTGTTGACAAAGTTTGAAATCCAATAACATAATCATTATTGCACTCATTTGATCCTTGTTTACATCCTACTAACTCTAAAATTGTAACCTTTAAACCTGAAAGGACCTCCCTGAATTTGCTTGATCCTATTTGGTTTGATGCTCTCCTTTTCCTTCAATCTATCTTGGAACTTATACGTTTGCCAAAATGCTCTAACATCCAATCTCTGGAATATATATCATGGCCATTGTGAAACAATCTTGACTATTTTTGACTATATGAGTGTTTTTGTTGATTACCGTTGTCCCGCAAGTTAATTGAATATCTTTTGCGGTTATGCGGGAACAAGAGGAATGAAATATGGCACATACCGCATTCCCACAGAGAATAAAAGAATAGGTTGTAGCTTGGCAGTAGGAAGCAGTTGATATGAAGATGCTACTGCTACCCCGTGGATGGTTCATCTCATGCTTACGGCTTGGCGGTGTTTGGGTGCAAATAGTCTCTTCCCGCGGTCCCACGGAGGTTTGAAAAGTAACCGGTGGCATGGCGGTAATAACATCAGGAGGTATCACTTATTACATCCCCACAACGGTTTCAACCAAGGCCTGCGGTAGAGTGGCAAGAGGAGAATGTAATGGGTTTTTGCCCCGCCATCCCGCGACTGTCATTCATAACATTTGCGGGTGGGCGGTAAACAAAAGGACATCAAGTAATAATTTCTTGCAGTCCCGTAGGGGTTAATCTAAGCATTTGCGGTCTGGCGGTAAAGGATGAAATAGAAGTGTAGTGGTTGTAAGCCATTTTGAATGTGAAAGGTCTGAAGCTTGTTGCTTCCTTTATAAAAGGAAACCAAGACCTTATGGATCAGGATCTATCTGGGATTTTGATTTTTTGAAAGAGACATTGCACTGCCTGTACTTTGAAGCAAATCAATATAAAAGTTATTATTCTCTGGTGCTCAACTTTTGGTTCTCATTTGTTTATTGAATTGGATTGCTAATAATTTATCTGGTTGTCTCCAATTTACTTTTTCTTTGTTATTCAAATCAACCTATCAAGTATATTGTTGATTTGTCAGAACACATTTGATGTTTCTTGTGTGGTTTGTTTATTGGGCTCCTTCAATCAAGGATTAAAATCTTATAGGTGAATCACAGTAACTTTGGAAAGTTAAATTGGATTGTTAAAGAAGAACTTGATAACTTACATATTTGCATGTCTATGCAAGTCATAGACCTAGAATTGCCAAGTAAATCGAGTTGTGGCTAAAAGGGAAGCACATATTCTTCTTAGAGTGAAATCTCTATAACCCAAAGGCAAGCACCAGTCATTCTCTTTTGAAAATCATTCCCTTGTATATATTTTCAAAATCCAATTTTGTTTTTCTGTTTTAGGAGCAGTGTTTAAAGATTTATAGAAAACATTAATCCAACTCATATGCCAGATTGAGTTAAGTGAAGTGGATGATTTAATTGACAAATTTACATAAGCTCCTTAATCTGTTCTGAAGTCACCAGCAAACTTGAAAGTAAATTGTCATTGGTGAAACAAGGTAACACCCACCTAGGCTTGAATAGAGCCTAAAGTGCAGAGAAATTTGATTAATCCGATCAATTTGTTAGTTGGCCAAATTCACATATAAGACCTAATCATAAGATTTGGCACATCTTTAGGGTTTTATAATTTGCAAATTTGAGTACCAACAAAACCAATATTGACATTGAAGTGATGTACAAAAGCATTGGCCAAATCATTGAAGGAATGAATAGAACTATGAAGAAGAGGACAAAGCCATTCAATTGCATAATCCTTTTAGTTTCTAGGGAAGAGCTTTGTAAAAATTTTATCATCATAAACATAATCAGAACAAACTCCCAATTGTGTCATAAGGTCCTCTTTACCACTATACATTACAAAACTAGGGGCCACCGAACAAACTAGATATGGATAAGAAATAACTCAAATTAAAGTGGATTATGCTTGATATCCTTTGATTACTAGGGGTAATGCATCAACTTTACTTTGCATCTCATCAATCCTTTTAAGGATGACATCTATGTTGGAAGGATGAACATTAGGAGTTATGATTAAAATGGGAGTGGAAGTGGCAACATTAGATAATAGGTGGAGTGTAGGTTGATTGGGGGACAAAGAATGAATTTGGAATGACAAAACTAGAAGTGGGAACATGAGTAGTGGGTGAGAAGTAAACACAATCAGGGGATGAGTGGAAGGTACAATATGAGAAGTAGGTACAATGAGAGGATCAATGATAGGAGCTATGAAAAATTGATAAGCAATACAGAGAAGAGAAGAAATATGTGGCATGTCTAATGCAGGAGAAGATGTGGAAGGAGGCACACTAGACGAAGAGGCTTGTGAAAGAAGGGGAGGAGACACACTATTTAAGGAACTTGATGAGCTTATCCTTTGACCTATATCACTTAATACTTCCATCACATAAGGATTATCCATTAACAATTTATGAAGAACATCAATCAAATTTGAATAATTAACATTATTTCTCAAATTTGTAAAGGTACGATATAAGTATTTGTGTAGTAAGATTCATGTCTATCCATATGTGCAACATGTGCATCATGATGAAAAACATCTTCCCCATTAAAATATGTAGAAGTCATCAAATCCTCAATCATAACTTCCTCGCAATGAATCGAGGCCATTGTAGAGTCAAGCCTAAGGTTTCTTCTTAATACAAAATGAGGATTAGGTTGAGACCTTGACATTCAAGCAAAATATAAAGCAATGAAAAGGAAATTGATTCCAAGTAATCCTATTTTTTTCTATCAACAATTCATACCAAAGATTGAACAATTTAAGGATATTCCAATAGGTAATTTGTATCGACACAAATAATATTACTAAAGCATTTCAAAGTTTAGGCCATAAGAATCATCCTTTTTAAACATGGATTGCAAATAATTCTAAAAAATTAGAAGTCTTGGTCATTAACATTATTGAACGGATGACATTTTTTAGTTGGTCTAGCTCTTTTTTTTTTTCAAAATCCATGGAGCTTCTGCATATGTTTCATTTTCCCTGTTTGGCCACAAATGTTTTCTATCAATTTTGGTACGCAAAAAGAGCAATATCTCTCCTCGAAGACAAGGTGTCCTTCTCTTTGCTTGATATATGTCAAAATATAGAATCTGGGACATTTTTGAAGATGTGCATAGGATCTAACAGGTGAGATATTAATAGATCCTTCCAGTAAGGGAGCTCATAAAATATGTTTTTCCTTTTCATTCCTTCTAGCATATTAACTACAACTTGTTCTGGTTCTTCAATTGAATCACCTTGATCAAAAAAATCCTCCCAAGCTTTCAATTCAACATCTTCATACTTCTTAAGCCAATCACTTGGACCCATAATCATGGGAGGGCCTCTATTTTCAACTTTTCCATCAAATTGATTCTTCAGGTGATTTCTAAACTTATGATCTAGCGGTAGAAAAACCTCGTTGTTTGCGTAAATAAATTTATGTAGATCTTTATAATACAACCCTTGCAATTGTTCTGCACATCTTGGACATGCAAATATCCTCTTTGTTTGAAGCCCTACAATTCAATAAGTAATGTTAATAACATCAAAAAAATAGTATAAAACTAAGTATGAAAGTTGGGATGAAAATAAATTATGAGTGTAAATATGTAAATATTTTATCTTACTATAACAAACACCAAGTCCTGGGAAATCATGAATAGTCCAACATAGCACACCATACAACATGAAGGACCTTTTTGATGGGGGACGTGATATGTCATACATTCTTATGCCTTTCCATAGCAGTTGCATCTCATCAATAAAATGCACAAGATAAACATCCATGTTTTTAACTTGATGTTTTCCTGGAACAATGAGAGTCAGCATAAGGTGCTCCTTTCTAACACTCATCCATGGGGAAATATTGTATACTATCAATCCGACTGGCCAAACACTATAATTTGAGCTCAGGAAAGAGAATGGGCACACTCCATCAATTGCAAGACTAAACCTGATACTATGGGGTTCATCTTTGAATTTTCTTGGCCATTTTTCCTCTATGTGTTTCATTGCCTTGGAGTTGACCGGAATTCATATGAATCCATTTTTACTCCTATTCTTTGCATGCCAGTCCATCAATTGTGCAAGTGACTTGCAACGAAACATTCGTTGAAGTCTAGGTATAATTAGCATGTGACGTAAAACCTTCTTTGGAACTGTAGGACCTTGTACATCTATACGATATCTCTTCTCTTTGCATACAGAGTATTCTACCTTGTTTTGATATTCATCTTTGTATAAAATGCAATCATTTTTACATGAATAAATTTGCTTATATTCAATCCCCAACTCAACCAACAACAGACGCGCCTCTCTGCAAGTTAATGGCAACACATTCTCTTCAGGGAATATTTTAGTTTTTAGTGCCCTGTAAGATTGCCAGAGATTAAATCAATTGAATGTTTGACTTATGATGAACATGTTTGATATGCCAATCTATACTAGGACTATTTATATACAATATATGGTTTTAAAATCCCCTTAAAGAAATGTAAACAAAGTTGATGAATGTTTACGAATTATGTACACCAATTGACAATGAAAAGTAAGAAATAGATTTCAACTCACTTCAGTAGGGTAGTGAATCCTTTGTTTGACCAACCAAATAGTGACTTGATTTCTAATAATATTGATGTGCATGCCAGTTTTGAGGTTCTACTTATACCCGATTTGCACACGGGTGTCTTCACTACTTGTTTGATGGAGTCTTTCAGGTTGTTATCATCAACATTACGTTGGTGGTAATTACCCTTGCTATCATCGTTACTGTCAACCATATGATCATTATTGTCATCATTGTTTCCATCCCCAAATAAATCTATAAGCATTTCATTCAATCCTTCTTCATGCACTGCATTTTCATCATCATTAAGGCTAGGTGGCATGTCATCAGTGTATGTGAATCTCATCGGCTCTTCAAATTTCTTAGCTGGTAGTATTCTCTTCAATGTTGCTATTTTCACTCTGGTATGGTTTAAAGGATGGTTTGGATCATCCCGTCCAAATCTTAATAACCCAGTTGGATCTTGGGTATTAGTATGTGTTTCATCAACATCTTGTACCTATCAACAAACGCAAGCATTATTTAATGTTTGGCAACAATTGGATAAATCATAAATGTATCAATTTCAAAGAAATATAATCAAATATGGCTTAAAAAATAAAAATATTAATTGTATGAACATATATCCATCAATTGAATAATCGAACATTATTTTATAGACTACCTTTTTTATACAATAATTTAAATAAAACACAATTTTGACAACATAGTTTATAAAACATCAGTCCACACTCATTTATTATTCTTTGGTTTCTGCCCTTAAGAACATCCTTAAGGAGACCTTGTCCTTCCCTTTTCTTTCGCGCAGGAGTGTGTTTTAAGAAGGGGTAATCAATCAATAACTCATCCCCAATGGTAAGGTCCATAATAGCCTCAACCATTATCAATCTATCAACCTCTTTTTCCATATCTCCATCTTTATCATTTATAACCTCAACAAATTGACAATTCGGTCTTACAGTAGGGTCCCTTCCCTTACTATTATTTATAAATCCTGCAATATTTTTGTGTGTGTATGCACGTCCATATATATACATAAGATGATCTCTATTCATTTCTTTTCCACTTTCCAATTGGAGACGATGTGTATACATATTCGAATTTAGACCATATGCTGACATGCTAGGCTTATATTCTGCTAGCCTTCTCCATTCACCACTGTAATATGATGGACCATAATATGGCATTAATCTCCTAGTGGTTTATTTTGAATTGTTTCTATGTTTAGATCCCACATGTACATTTTGGACAATAAAGAGGCCTAGATTCGCTCCATGAATATTGGAGGGTCATATCATGTAGCAGTATCACCAAAATTGAAACACCTTGTACACTCTAGGTAGTTGTTGATCACTAGGCCAAGCGCAATATAGTCGATGATCAAATGCCTCTTTGTAATTGATCTCAAACTCAGTGGCAAGTCATCATCTCCATCACATTCATTCTCATAGGGTATGTAGTCCACCTTCCCCTTGTCTTTAAGCAAATTATGCATCTTTAAACCGGTTCTTGTTTTGTTGCTTGTTTTCATCAATTCCTCAACTTCCGAGCTAGTATATTGGAACATATTTTTGTTAGATGTATCATCTGATAAATGATCATTGCCCTCTAGGTTGGAAGTCGGTGATCCAGGAAACTTTAAACCAAGAACTTTATCTTGCAAGTATCCATTAAGAAAAAAATAGTTATTTAAATAATATAAAACAATTTTTAAATGAAGTATACATGTTATTTATATCAAATTGGAAAATTCCTTACCACAATTCCTATTGGATTTGAATAGATTGTAGGAGGCATACTACCGACTGGAAGCTCATCATATATGTACAATCACTTGTTTGAATTGTTTCTTTCTATGTCATACATAACATCCACAAACAACAATTTTCTCAAAGTATTCATCCCATGTACTATAGTCCTGACCAACCTCTTGTTCAGTGCAATCATTTGTTGTGTCTGTAGGATCCATTGTCATACCCTCTTCCACCCACTGTCCTCTACATGATTTAACATTTTTAGATCCACGTACATATCTTTTTCTTTTGCTAGTTGAACTCTCAAGCTCTGCATTTGCTCCAATCTCCATCTAAAATAATCAACGACATGCATTAATTTATGCCAAGATTGGATAATACATTATAAATTTAAATAATACTATGAAAAAATATGGACGTATCACAAAATGCCATCAAATCATTTTTTCCTAAGTTAAGTCAAAATTTGAGTACCTGATGTCCTGCTTCATTCGTTGTGTCCTCATTTGATATGACATGATCTGTTGCCATGGCCTCATTTGGCCCCTATAATACACAACATAGTAAATAATGTTTAGTACACCAATTATATCATTTCAACGAATATGCTATCCAACACAGAACCTCACTTTAGTCATATATTTGACATATTGATATCATGTTTTGGCCATCCTAATTTTCAAACTTTTCCCTTGATCATAGAATCACATTTAATCACCATTCTTGTGCTTTTTCAACCAATAAGTTTGACCTTAGAGGCCTCGTGGACAAAAAAATGACTTTATCTCCTCTATGTTGTAGCATTTGTGAATTCATAAACACCTTCCTCCTTTGGTCGAGGTTGCTTTCTCTTCTTACCTCTATTGTATTTGCATATTTTGTTGTCATATCTATTTCCACCCACTTTCCTCTCTACAATTTAGTAGTTCTACGCCGTCCACGTCCTCTCTCCATGGCCTCCTCTGGATCCTGTAATACACAACAATGACAATAGTCACATAACAGTTGTGCACCAAGAGAATATTGTTGAAATTATCTTGTTAATACGCTCACTTTTCATTAAGACGCACTATGAAAAACAAAATAGGACATTGCAACATTTTGCTCTTCACAAAAAGTTTACACATGGAATCTTGACAACTAGAGCTTAAATCTTATGATTACAAGATGACTACAAATTCACATCAAAAAGACATTTATTTACAAGCTGACTACAAATAAAACCTATTACAAATAATTTTAGATAAACATCCCTTCCATGGTCCCTTGTTATCCTAGATGAAAGAAAACCTATTACTAATAATTTTAGCTATTTCTCTACCTTACACTTCTTCCATAAATTCATTAAAACCGTAGATATTTTCTCTTTGAAAACTAGAGATTGGATTCCTTATTCTTGATTGAAACCTACTTTACATTGGATAGTGTGAGAATATTTATCTTAGATAAGATCCAAAACTTCAATTTTCTATTTTTTATTTTTCATGATTGGTGTTTATCCTCCATAGAGGCCGTGGTGAAAGTAGTTGGCTTGGTTATGTAGAAATCCCCTCATCAAATAAAAGCCAACAAATATTTACAAATGGCTCAACACATATAAGACTTAACAATTTACTACAACTTTAATGAAAAGTTCCATCAAATTATGTTTTTATTACTTAAAGTTTCTAGGATGTATCCATTTTTTTCCAAGCTAGTTGGTGGTATGTTGTTGTCACACCAGATTCTAATGTTATAAAACCCTTTCTACTTAAACATTTACCTCAATTCTAAATGTTTGCATGAGGAACATTTTGGTTTGGCACAGCTAGGCGCTAAATTAGGCGCACTTTGCGCCGCCTTTGGCGCCCCAAAGAGATTACATTTAGGGCTGAAAGTCGGCATTAACTATGCTGACTATAGTGCCGATAATGAATCAAAAATTAAAAATTAAAAATTCTTGCCTGCGTTAAAACATAACACACAACAAAAAAACACATACCATAAAAAATTCCCGCCTGGCAGTATCATTGCTTCGCCACGACTATTTTGTTAATGTAATGAAAATGTTTTCTAAATCATTTATCTCTACATTTTTATCATCCACATAGCTAAATGTTTAGGGTTTGCTCTCCAATATAGATAAATGTTTAGGGTCTGTACTCTTGGATGACACAATAACATTCAGAGGAGAAAAGAGTTTTGAGGTCATTAATAAAATTAAGACTCAGATTATGAATGTGTGCAGCGGCATTGTTTCCTGCGCTGATATTTTGGCAACAGCCACTCGTGATTTTGTTGTTCAAGTAAATATTTCTGCACTCCTCTACTTTTGCTTACATTTTTTTCTAATGTTATAGATAAATTATTCCTGCTCTCCTCTATAATGACATTAGAAATTTATGCTTATAATTAGTAGTTGGAAGGTCCATACCTAGTAGTTTGTACTTCATTTGCCTCCACAGACTTGACAAAAATAATTTGCCCTAGGTCGCCTCAAAATGTCAAGCAATAGAGGGAAGGGAGCAAAGGGAGCAGACTCTAGCCACAACGAGGTAATTCATTGTCAATTTATAGATTTGTAAATGTTTCCATTGTTTCTTTGATTTTTAGTTTTTAGTTTTTTATTTCTAAATTTAAAATAAGAAATTTATATTTATATATATTATATATATAGGGACATGAGACTGACAAAGATAAAGAGGCATTGGCTTCCATATTGGGGGTAGAGGCAGTGAACAAATTGGATGGTGTGGACTTGACAATGCTTGCCAGATACATAAAAAAAGATCTAGTAAAGCCCCTGGAACATTGCAACCAAATCAACCATGTCAAAGCGAATCAATTGATTCCCCAAGCAGTCCTAGATTGAGCAAAAGATCCAAGAGGAAATCAATAACAATAAACTCTAAGAATGTGGAACATGGAGTAGAGACTTCCAATGTCCCAGCCACTCCCGAGACATAGATTTCTTCCACTCCTAGGACACAGACTTCTTCCACCACACCATGTTTTGCATCTTGCATTGGTAGCTACGATACCAAGATAGAATACGATGTGGTTTTAGGGGAAGTCCGAATGATAGATGCTGGAAAAACGTTTGTGAATAGATTGAAAGAATCATGCCTTCAATGGTTCAAAGACCATCTACATTTATCATTCTCAAATATACCTATGCACCTACAAAAAGAAGTTATCCATGACATGGAGACTGAATTTGGCACAGGTTGGTCTGTAAAGAAGATAAAGCTACAAATGTCTCAAAACTGCAAGAGATTTCAATGCAACCAAACAAAGAAGCTAAAAAAATTCCCTCCCGAGCTAAGGCTCAAAAAAAGGCCAATTGATGTAAGTGTGAAAGTATGGAAAGAGCTTGTAAAAGCATATGAGAAGTCTAATGCACGGAGGAAGTCCGATGAGGAGAGTATGCAGGTATTTGAATTCGCTCATAAGATTATATCAAACTTTTTAAACAATTTTTAAATTTTATTTATGCATAGCTAAATTGAATTAGTATATGTTTTAGGACAAGGCCTCCAAGGCTAGGCTTGACAAACTTCATGCCACGCATCACAGTGGCCAGAAAGGTTTACAGGCCTTGATCTGTACATTTGTAAGTATATTTAATATGTTAAATGATATTTTTTTATTTCCTAAGTAAAAGTAAATGATTGCATATTAATTAGTTTAACTAGTCCATGTGCCATGTTTTGACAGGAGGAGAAATATGGCCGGCATCCAACGGAATTTGAAAAGGAAATGTTACAAAGCAAAAAGTGGACCAATTTTGTAATCTGGATGGAGAATGAGGTATCAATAGTTGACTTTCAATAACTTAGTTGGATATTGTTGTGTTAATATGTCAATTTGCATTTCTTGTGTTGAGTTGTTTATTGATGCGTAGGATGAGTTCTAAAGTGCTTCTCTGTTGGTCCTAGATCCCACTCAATTGTCCCATTATTTCATGTTGAGGAAAAAAATATTGTTTGCCTTAAAGGGCAGTAGGTGACATTCATGCCTTATTTTCATCGCATCTTTTAATTAATGACCATGGTCTTTTAATATCTCTTAAGTGTTCTCATTTAAGTTATGAGTTGTATCATTTGAGTAACTTACCCCCATGTTGATTTGATTTATCTTCTTTTCTCTCAAACATGGCATCTCAAGGAGTGCTTCCTTGTGATGCAAAGCAGGGGTGGTTTCAAGATTTCAACATCTCACAACAAGATTTGGAGTTTTCTTGCTCATAACATTCAGTGGATGCAAACTAGGTTTCAACCCCTAATGGGTCTTTTATGCTTCAACAAGTAAATCAACACCAGGAGGACTCTTAATGGAATACAGATCCAGAATATGTTCATTCTGGTACAGATCACACGGCAGAGAATGATGATGACATAGATACAGAAGACACCAAGGCCAATGATGATGATGATGACGACGATGATGACAATGATGATGACGCCACCAAAACTGCTCGTTGCTCCTTCTGCACCTGAACTTGTAGCTGCACATCAATCTTTCAAGTATGTCTGCTCCCACTTATCAAATGTAAGGTTACTAGGCCATTTGAATTCCTAAATTCGGAGCAGATTGGTTTGATGGTCCTTCCATCTTTTATCCAACATAGCTTTAACATCAATTACAAATTTTCCATATCCTACATCTAGGGCTATGACCCTATCCAAAATCACGTTAAAGCTTAAAGTATCTATATCCTGCTCCTTTTTCAAGAATTTCATAACCATAGACACTGTTGTTCTGAATTATGCCTTCCAAGTATCAAAGCCTTTAACTAGTTTGTTTTCCTCTATCAGAATAGAGGGGATAAATTGATGCTTGAAAGTAGAAAAAGATTCAAGTCTAGCTTGCATCCTTTTGTCTTCACTGTTGGCATATTGATGTTCTTCAATGATCATAGTCACTGTTTGCTCTGTGGGATTCAATTCGGTAGGAGCATCAAGATTTCTTTGAAGTATCCTGCAAAGCATGCCTAAATTGTGCAAGGAAGGTTGACATTTCTTGTACAATGGCTCCAAAATAGAAAAGTTTGCTTGCTATTGTTTAATGACCTGAGATAACATGGAGTAGCAATCATGCACATCCCCAAGTTTATCCACAACCAGCCTTATCCTGTATTCTAGAATTTTCTCAAAGACTTCAAGGACCTTGATCCTTGTCTCATTTTTTGTTTCCTCATTTTGCTTCTTGAGGTCCTCAACTTCTTTTTCAAATTTTGTTCTCAAAGCATTAAATTCTTGCATTGTCACTGTAACATCACTAGTTGTTGGTGGCACAGAAGGTTGATATGGAACTATTGACAGACTCTGGGAAGAACCCACATCTTGCAATTGCTTTTTCAATTGCCTATTTTCAATGAACAACCTATTCACTTCATCATTCATGTCTTGTTGTGTTTTCTCATAATCTTGCAATTGTTTTTCCAACTTTTTTACAACTGCATGGGTGAACATGGCATAATGGACTGTAAAAGTAGAGGCCTCGGTTCCTAAAGTATCTCGTAAGGTTTTCTCCACAGCAGATCCCCTCATTTCCTGAACAACATCTAGCAACCTTGGTTTACTAGTGTTCTTCTGTTTTGTCCATATGGAAAGAGTCTATGCCTTTGGGTTGAAACCACATCCACTCATTCCATTCTCATAATCAAATTCAAACACAAGATTAGGGTCATCTTGACTCCTAACTTGGTCAAGCAAGAATACCTTTTTCAATTCAAGACTTGGGATGATCAGCATGTTACTCTTCAAGACCATTTGTCTTGCTTCCTCAGGAGTCACATTGATTTCGTCAACTTTTAGTTCTTGGATTGTTTGGGTGGTTATTTGATCATACTGATATTCATCAACACCCATCTTATTGATTTCCACCTTTTCATCAAATTCCTTCATCTTCATTTTTAACTAGAAATCTTGAAACTCAGGAGTCTTGATGAAATCATCATCTTGAATAAATCTCAATGATGCCACCACCCTTTCATCTTCTTGTAGCTCTGGATCAATTTGGGCTTGTTCTTCCATCCTAGCCTCAGGCTCATGTGCATCAGTTTCTTGACCAACCAATGGTTGATCAACTTCCTCTCCATCATGCAATTGTGTCAAAATATTTGCAACTTCATCAATATCCCCCACACCCTCAGACATCTCATATGGGACCAGAGGAGACATGCCTTCAGTTCTCTACCTATTATGTGGTGGTAATTTAGGGATATGTGGATCTTGAACTGATATGACATCAGGGGCAGGCTCATGAATCTCAATTCCTGCAGACCTTCACTGGAAGTTTGGTAGCCTTGGTAGGCTGTACTTCAGATTGAGCATAAATACTTTCAAAATTTTCAATCATTGTATTAATTCTCTTTAGAGGATCTTTCTCTTCAGCAAAAAATCCTTCAAAAATTGGATTCTTTTCCTTTTTGTCATCTTCATTTTTCTTGAGGATCTCCCATTTCCTCTTCCTATCATACACTTCATTATCACATCCTCATCATAAAGAATTTGATGGGAGATGCCCATTTTAGTCAAGATCACTTGTCTCACAAAGTTCATATGACCTTCAAGGTCACAAACTCTTTCAACACCAGATTCCAAAGAGTACTTGGCCTTCAAATAGGCCTGCAGCTCCTCAAGAGTGTCTGAACCAATTGACCAATCTCCAAAGACAGTGGTATCAGGCAAAAAGGTGCCTTTCTTCTACTTTTTCATCACTTCCTTTTCCCTCCACATCATTTGCCACATGAATTCCAAGAATGAAATTCTGTCAAAAACAAACTTTGCAATTTGTGAGGTGGTTGGGGGCAATCATATACCCTAATTATTGTGTGCTCTGGTAGGAAGAACCAATCAGCATAATTGAAAGTATGACCTTGCTCTAGTTTATGTGCAAGAGGTCTCAGAATTACCCTAATTTCTGGTGACAATCTAGGGACAAGTACCAAAAGAATTCATTATTTTCACAGAAAATTCATTATGAATACATTATAGTTACCAGTCTGACAATGAGAATCCCACATGTAACACCAACATTGAGTAGGCATTCTTTGCCTTGTCCTGTCAATCATGCTGATGTGCATTTTACTTGACCATTTACTCCTATTTTGATATAGGATCAGGTGGCAAACCAAAGAATAAAACTTGAAGTTCATCGGTTTCTTATCTTCCTTCACACTGATGAATCCATCATGTATTTTCTTTTCAAGATATGAGGCAAAATCATCCTCAATGTTCACCTTTGAATTTTGTATCTTCATAGCCATCATCATGAAATTAACTGGCATCCTCTGATTAGCATCAATTCCTAGTACTTGGCACAATACATAATAGGTCCATTTGAAATAGACTGCAAAATCTTCCACAGGGAATGGTTTGACTGCATTGGAAGGAATATCAACTATCCTGTTGTTTGCACCTCTTCTCATAAATATCGGCAGCTCATCACTTCTGAGTGTTCTTCTCAAACTTTTGTTTCTTGTTCAATCTTTTATAGGTCAATTTCGGTGAGAGCTTGTTTGTTCAACATAAAATAGTCAATTATAACATTTCTGTCAATTCTCAATAGAGAAGATCCATTTGGCAACCTTATTGTTTTAGTAGCTAGGTGATAGTGTAGTGCCAAAGTATGAATCAGTTCCACATCCACGAATACATTTGAAACAATTAGCTTGGCCAAATCTGGCTTCCATGGATTGCCCACCCGTCCCTGACTATCCTTCTTTTGACAGAAGTACCAAAATAGTTTCCAGCCAGAAATGGGAATTATGGCATCCCTACAACCCTTAGCAACATCCCTAAATACTTTCTTTCGACCTTTGTCAATTGAATTGGGTAAAACATCTAGCAAATATTGTTACAGTGATCTTTTCTTAGGGGCAAGATCAGGCTTACTGGTCTTTCTTGTGGATTCAGACTTTTTGGGTGTCATTATACAAACTAGGGTTTCAAAATTCAAGCAAATGCATAGAGAATTGAAACAAAGCAAAGATTCTTCAAACTTTCTTACAGAGAATGTAGAGATGGACTTTCTTGAACAATTCGAAGCTTGCTAAGAACAGACTGAACTAGGTGCCTTCTCCAAGCCAATCTGTAATCTCTGAATTGAGAAAATGTCGAGAGATTTCTAGATTTTATCGAGCTAGAATGTTCATCATTCCACAATTATTTTTGGTTCGTGCCACGAGATTATAAAATCTCAACATTCAATTCATTTCAAATATAAGCCCTTGATCAAATTTGATCCAACGATCAGATGAAATGACAAGATCTTTCAAATTTCTCGATAATTGCACACCCGCACTGAGCATGTTTACTCATTTATTATCATTATCGCACTACCATGGAGCTTGTTTAAACCGATCATGGGATGGCGATAAGCTTCAATGCCTTTTGTTCACTTTTCTTGATTACGCCAACCCTCAGCCCTTATGCTCAAACAAAGCAGGATCACGGGGCTTATAGCCCCCTTTATTCCATTTTCTTCCATTATTGTCAACCCGCAAGTACTTGATCTCATTACTGCGGTGAGATTATGTTGCCAACTTTTATTGCTTACTGCCTTGCTGCAAACATTCTTTGAAAGCCATCACGGGAGCCCGATAACTTGGACACTTACTACCGCCATGCCGTGAACAACTTGCCAGACTAATGACGGACCATGGGATTAGTTTATATTGAACTCTCTTCCTTATCGCCAAGCCACAACCAAGTGGTGAGACCTTCGAGGGACCACTGTATACATGGTTGATCGAGCCCTTCCTACTGCCATGCCATAAACAACTTGTATGTTTCTAGCGAGAGTGTGGTATACATGATTCTTGTTGCTCTAGTGCCTCCAACTTGTATGTTTCCAGAAGATAATGAGGATGACTCGTGAGATTGCAGTAAACTGCAAAAACACAGAAATGATTAAGAATAACTACATACTCCTCAAAATGACCATGTTATGTGACCCTGGGAAATAAATGGCATAAAATTTTGGCATGAAAGTCTATTAAGAAATGGTCATATACAAGTGAAAATATCAAGTAGGATGGAAATGTGCAAAATTTTTGAGAGGTCCTAACAAGTGAGACATTAGAATAGTTTATTTGCAATAATGGCAGGAATTAACAATATTTTAGGGTTTTAAAATTTTGTTCCAACATAAGTAATAGTTGTTTTATTATGTAAATAAGGGTAATCCTTAGCTATGTAATAATTATTATGTATTTCAATATAATTTTTTTTTTTTTTTTTGCAGAAATGTATTGATAAACTCCAAGAAGGGGATAAAGTTAGGGTGTTGGATCTATTTGATGGTGTTGTTGTGGGCAGTGGGCAAATTCACTCACTATCTATTGTACATGGAGTCAACTTGGAAGGAACAAGAGATGCAAATGCAAATATTTTAAAGGTCACAAGTAACGTACCCCTTGCTTATGACGACAAAATAGATGGAGTTGTCCATTTGAAAGAGAAAGAAGGAACCTTCACACGGTGGCCACTAAAATATTTGCAAAAAATGGCATAGTTGATGTTTATCATGTACTAGTTGTTAGACATCTTGGCCCACTGCTTTATGCAGTATTTTGAATGTGTTGTTTAGGGATCTTAATTTTTATGGTGTATTTGAAAGAGTTGGAAACTCTTACACAACTATGACATTTTTTATTATATTTTTATATATACTCTTAGACAGTTTTGATATCTTATAACTTGATATATATATATATATATATATATATATATATATATATATATATATATATATATATATTTGCATTATATAAAAGAGTGGGGAAGGAGTTTATGTTCAAGCTTCAACTCTTGGATCTTTGGAGGCTTTACTTGAGTTCTTGAAAACCCCAGCTGTAAGCATCCCAGTTATTACAATTGGTATTGGGCCTATGCATAAAAAAGATGTCATGCGTGCGAGTGTAATGCTTGAGAAAAAGAAGAAAGAGTATGCTACAATTTTGGCATTTGATGTCAAAATTACTCCTGAAGCTCAGGAGCTTGCAGATGAAGTTGGTGTCAAGATATTTGCAGCGGACATTATTTATCATTTGTTTGACCAGTTTAAAGCATATATGGACAATCTTAAGGAAGAAAGGAAAAAGCGGGCTGCAGAAGATGCTATTTTCCCTTGTGTACTGAGAATTTTGCCAAATTGCATTTTTAACAAGAAGGATCCTATAACTGTTGGTGTTGATATTCTTGAAGGCATTACAAGGGTTAGTATCTAAAACTAGTCTTTTCGGTGTTATGACTTATGCATTAAAAGATTGTTGTATCGTTTTTGGTTTGTCTACAGATTGGCACACCATTTGTGTTCGCACAAAAGATTTCATAGATATTGGCAAAATAGCCTCAATTGAGATCAATCATAAAGCTATTGAAATTGCTAAGAAGGGTGAAAAAGTGGCCATGAAGGTATTTTGAGAAGTTGTCTTTGTTGTTAATAGTTTTATATGATTTTGGATGCTATTTTTTGAAATGTTTTGTTAATGAATTATCATACAAACTTTACAGATTGTTGGGAGCAACGCTGATGAAGCACAAAAAATGTTTGGTAGGCATTTTGAAATGGAGGCTGAATTTGTGAGTCATCTCACTAGAAGATCCATAGATATATTGAAAGAAAACTACAGGGTAAGGCTGTTTGATATCCACATTACATAATTTTATAGTGTATTTACTATTATGCATTTTATACTAATTGAACATTTGTGCTTTTCATTTTTGGCTGATAAAACAACTTTTTAATGTCTAAAATGGAATATTCTTCTTATTTTTTCAGGATGATTTGTCCAATGATGATTGGAAACTTGTGGTGAAATAGAAAAAGTTAAAAATTCCTTGAGCCACTACTAATGATGCATTGTGCAATGGAACTTTGGATTGGAGCAAAACCTTCTGATGAAAATGGGAAAATGCACCCTGCAATATTACAAACACCACAATCAGGATAACAAATGGTGAACTTTGTTGATACCAGAACAATAGCTTCTACACCATAATCTTCTTCTATATGTTTTGCTATGTGGTGTACGTGCTGCACCTTTGGCTATAATAAGACAGTAGTGAACTTTAGATCCTATCTATGCAGGAGGTCATTTGAATGTCTATTGTTTAGCTCGTCTTATGAAATTTAATAGTCTGAATGGGCAAGTGCGGTATTTCCATGTGAGAAAGGGAAGAGATTGATTCCAAGAGTAGAGATTTTGTGTAATGATCTATTTTATTATTTCTTGAGGTAATGAAGAAAATATCATGAAAACGTTGTTTTAAATAAGTTCATATTTTACTGCAATTGTACGAAACCAAAAACATTTCCATGTTGTCATCTTCAGCATGTTGTTGACTGGCTGGATTTCACTGTTTCAAGTGCCACTTTTGCTTCAGCTGTTTGGGACCATGTAATGGAAGGTTTCAGGGAATGGTGTGTTTTTTTGTTGCTGCAGGGTCACTGCTACAGGGGCCTCTAAGTAGCATTCTCAGGTTGTTATTCAGATATTGTTCACACTGGTTTAGGGTTGTTTGAATACACAAGTAACACCTCAATGGCTTGTGTGAAGGAGAATATGGAATGCACCAAGGCTGCAATCAAAGCACCTGAACTGGTTAACAGAATGCTAAAAGAAATTATGTCTCATGGAATGCTCAGTGGCAACATCTCTTTTCTAAGTGTCAAAAGATGTGAAGAACTTAATCAATCCGACCTACCTTTCCATTGTTTTGCTATTGTATCTAATGTGGCTGCTGAACTAGTTTTTTCTTCAGCCAGTCCTTGTAGTTTGCTGTACATGACAGAGCTGAACTGGTTTTTTCTAGTTATGGCAGCCTTGTGCTGCTTTTTTATTATATTTTGTAATTCTTTTCCTGCATTGTTCCAATACAAAAAAATATTTATTGCCACTTTGCTTTGTCTTGTTTCATTTTCTTATTGGTTGATTCTCAAATAGAAAGTGTTGGCTCAAAATTATCAATCTTTACTTGGCAACATCATAAAATATATAGTTTTCCAAATTTATTTGCTTTTATGTTTTAATTCAAATTTAATAATATGTTTTTTCTACATTATAAAATTTATGGTATTTAATAAATTATTCATATCTTGACTAAATTTACTATCAATTGATGCAAACCAGTAAATAAAAATGACTACCATGACTAAATAAATGACCAATTAAAAACAATCAATGACTAAATGATTAC
Source organism: Cunninghamia lanceolata (assembly GCA_027924645.1). Classification (NCBI taxonomy): domain Eukaryota; kingdom Viridiplantae; phylum Streptophyta; class Pinopsida; order Cupressales; family Cupressaceae; genus Cunninghamia; species Cunninghamia lanceolata. The sequence goes on along the minus strand of BSBN01000578.1, from coordinate 5,875,202 downwards.
AATGACTAAATATACGTACTACCAAATTGATGACTAAATATGCTACCAAATTACCAAATATACTACCAAATTGTTGACTAAATATACTACCAAATTAATGACTAAATTAATAACTAAAATTTGTTTAGTCATAAATTTTGCAACAAGAAACATTATATCAGAAGCAAAATTGGAAGCAAAAATAGAAGCAAAACTGGAAGCAAAACCGGAAGCAAAACCGAAAGCAAAACTGAAAGCAAAACCAGAAGCAAAACTAGAAGCAAAACTAGAAGCAAACTTGGAAGCAACATAAGAAGCAAAACCAGATGCAAAAGCGAAAGCCAAACTAGAAGCAACAAAGGACGTTATAATGGAAGCAAAACTAGGCGTCAATTAGGAAGCCAAAAAATAAGCTATTTTTAATGCTATACCAGAAGCAAAACAGGAAGCATGACTGGGAGCAAAACTAGAAGCAAAAATGGGAGAAGAAATGGAAGCAAACTAGAAGCCAAATTGGGTGCTAATTTAGGCACTACTTCTGGCACTATTCCCAGTGCTATTCCAGGCACTAAAAGAGACACCATTGCTTGCGATACTTTTCGGTGCAAAATTCGGCACAAAATCTGGCGTAAAATTTGATGCCAAATCCGGCGCAAAATCCAACACAAAAAATGGCGCCGAAGAGAACATGTAGTTTGACCCTGAGTTTTGCACTGGCAGAAGTGTCCAATTCATGAACTCAAATGCACTAAATTCTAGCACTATTTTAGGCGCTAATTTCCTGTTTTGTTGTAGTGTCTACAGACTCTCTCTACTCCTATACAATGTGTGTGAACTAAAAATTCCCTTTCTTTACAATCTAGCCTGGTATATATAGGATTTCATTTGTAATTGATTCTTTAAATGATTTGGTTGACCACTTAATGGCATTTTAAAAGCTCATTATCTTACAACTTAAAAGTTATAAACATAAGTCACTTTATTAAGTCATATTAAAATGATTAATTTATAACCTAAAAAGCAATGAAAAGGAGAAAAAGAATCAAGTCTTCAGCCTCGTTGATTTGAATTTTGTTCTTTGAGAGCTTCGAACTTGGTTGATTATGATTGCTCAGATGATGACTTCCCCTTTTCTAGCTCTACTAAACTGGCACATGCATTGAGTACACTTGCAACAACAAATTCTTCTATATCCATACTGATTTGGTGCATTTCTCAAAAAAACTTCAGGGATTTCTCACCATAACCATTGAAAGTATATCCTCCTACTATTGCACTCCAAGAATTCTTATTTCCATTAGATACTTTGACAAACACATTGTGAACATATTTCATATTGTTTCATTTGGCATATATATCAACAAGGGCACTTGATACAAAGGCATTTGAATCAAATACTACTCTAATTAAATGCCCATGAACCTATTTGCCCCCTGCAAAGCTCCCACCTTGGCACATCCTCTAAGCATACTAGTGAATGTATAATCGTTTACTCGAATACCAATGTCTTACATTTGCACAAAGAGATTAAAGGTCTCCTCTCAATTATCATTTTGAGCACAACCCCTAATAGTTAGATTCCATAACACCTTATATGTCACAACCATTCCATAAAAAAATTGAAATGCATCCAAAATATTGCCACATTTCCCACTATTAAAATCAACTCTAGCAAGTACTTCTCCATGCACTCTCCATTTATTTTATTTCTTAATGTAAACCTTTACTTGGTTCATTAAGGATTCTAGGGAATAGAACTCATTGTTGGAAACAACTACAAGATGTGGTTCCTAAGAAATGGGATTCTTATCTCTTGAGGGTCTCATGTTTTCAATCAACTCCTAGAATTTCTTCTCAGAATCATACACTTCACCATAGATAAAATAAAATTTTCCATCCATGTAGCATCTAGATAAAAGCTTCCTCTTTTTATTCATGTTTGGCAGAGGCTCCCATCTCTAATTACTAGGATCATATCTCTTTGTACAAATCAAAAGTTCTCTGATTGTACTGATTCCCCCAGCAACAAAGAAAAAATTTCCATAGCTCGCAAATGCATATAGACATCTAGGAGTGAGCATTTCTAGTCCCTTGTACCACTTGTTGGTTACAAGATCATACCTCTAGATCACAATCCCTTCAATCTCTCAATCTCTCAGCCCAAGACAAGGAGTTGGGTGAAGCAAAATAGAAATTAGAGGGAAGATTAGGCAACCTCCTCCATCTTCCTCAAAATGGATTAAATGCACGCCACTCAAATTGGCCACCAACAAGCATGTAAATCCACTGCTCAGTTATCTCTTATTTTCTCCTATTCTTGTATAGTTCTCCAGTCCTAGCTAAAGCCAAATATTTTTTATTAATAGCCAAATATTTTTTTATTAATAGAGAAAAGCTTACCATACTCTACTCTAGATGTGTGAGAGAGACAAAGAAGTGCAAGTTCATCATTAATCCTAGGCATATATCAATAATCTGCATCCTGAAAATATTAAGTAGAGGGGCAAATGCCTCATCGATGATAAGATATATAGGATTCCACTCATCCTCAAAATTGAACTCATACTTCTGAGTCTTTGTTGTGAGGCATAGATCATAGCTTTCACCATCTTTAATATACTGAAGGCATCAGGGTCTTGTGATTCATGGTGCTTGAATTTCATTCTACAATCTTTCTTCAGTTTATAACCAATATAACCAACATATCCTCCCCAAAAATCAAAAGGTAACCCATGTGATGACATCTCTTTGAGGAATTATATTTAACAATTTATGGTTGTGCCTATGGTTCCACAACTTACTTCCATGTCCACCAAAGCACTTACCACTACAACATTTGGGCACACGCTGGGAGGATGTTGGTACAGGTCACAAAATTATGGCTTTACATGCACTAATTGCATTATATTGAAAGTTTCTATAACCTTTTCAACAAATCCACTTTGTGCATATCCTGGAATCATTTCATTCACTGAGATGATGTCTCTTGAAGGCATTATGTAAAAATCTTGTAGGCCTATTCTTCTCTCTTTTGCATACATATCGACCAAGGCAATTATAGTAACAACATCTAAGTAAAATCCTATATCCTAAATGCATGGATGGATGTCAATGACCTATTTCATCTCCCATGTTTGTGTAGGAATGAAGGGGCTAACAAAGGTCATGGAATTTAGCTATTACACCTGCCTAATGCATTTTTCTTGAAAGTTTCTGAAGCCATTTCAAAAAATCCATATTGTGCCAATCTTGCAATCATTCCATTTCATATATCCTTGGCATTTTGATGGATCTGCATAACCTATTCTAGAGATTCCATTTTCATAGGCTACGTAGGAAATCGTATAGAGTTCTTTGTTTATCGTTACCATTTTAGGGAAAAACATTGGATCCTCGCCATTCTATTATGAGTCAAAGGTATAAAGAGTTCATGAACCATAAAACAAGTCAATAAAGGACATGTTGGTGGTTCAGTGAGTTCATGAGCTTGCGAACTCACCAACAAAAGGAGCACTTCCATGATTTAGAGGTTTAGTGAACCATGAAAATGCTGACAAAGGACATTTCAACATTTTAGAGAGTTTTCAAACTTTGAAAAAGGTTGATAGAGGAATATTTCAAAGTTTTAAAGGTTCTACAAACTATGAAATGGCCACCAAGTTTGAACAAGAGTTTTTAAATCCTTTTCAACAAATGTATTTTGTGTATATTCGTAAAATCATCACAGTAAATGAGATGGAATATCATTGAGGCATTCTTTCATATAGTTTGCAACTTGTATATACTTTCATGATTTGAGAATATCTCATGAATATTTTCCTTTCATTATTCTTTTTGATGGACGTTGATGCTCTATTACAAAGTCCTCATTTTTGCACCGATTAGAGGAAGCTAATCAATGTGAGTCGATTGGGTTGGAAACCTATTTCTTTTATATCATAAAATGATGTTATCATTTCATGAGGATAAAAATGGCTTTGGTATGCACTTTCAAAAGTTTTCTGCAACCAATGCATTTATCTGCACCTTGAATTCTTTGTATTCACTCTTCGTAGAACAACATTCCTTGACAAACGTGGGCTAAACTTTGTTCTTCAAATGGTTATTTTTAAGAGAAATACATCTTCGAGACTCATGATTCAATATTAAATTTCTTGTAGAAGGATATGTAATTTCTTGTAGATTTTGAGATCTTGACGAAGATTTAAGAAGTTCCATCATCAGAAACATAGCAGGAGACTTTGTCTATAGGGTAATCCACTACAAGAATTAAAAGAACTTTATTGATAGTAACCAATGGAGGCTCCTTCACGGGATCCACACTATTCACGAGGAGGTTTACAAAGGCAAGCATTGAAGATTCACTTTCTCTTTCATACCTTAATGTTATCTGATCCAGATAGGTCTCACAATTAATAAGAAACCATTTGATTTTCTACATATGGTCCTCATCTAATATTGATCACTTTTTCACAATTTTTTATCACTAGAACACCACTATAGATCAATTATAACTAAGATTAGGTCAAAAATTATACTGAAAACCAGTTCGGTTGACACTTCAAATATCTCAAAAAATCTATTAAGTTGCATTGTAGAATGTTACGTCTCATTTTTATGAACAATATAATTATTCTAGATTAGTGAACAATTACTGTGATTGACTTTTACCTTAAGTAATTTTATATGTGTGAAGGTAATTATTATGAGTTTATATTGATGAGAATTGGAAATTGATTTAAATGTTAAATTATTGTCAATATGATTACAATAATTTGCCTCGGCTATGTTTTGGAGACACTAACCTATTGACGCTAAGTTGAGTGCGAATGAATGTAGGTACTCGTCGAAGATGAGAACATGGTTGAGGTAGAGGTGTTCTAGCCACTTGACAAGAACTGATGGGATGGATTATCCTGATGCAATCACACACCACGTAGTTTTCATATGCATTTTGAATGGTTTTCTTATGCATAACTGTGTGGAAGATAAGTGTGATTGATGATTTAAAATTTAGATGATATTGTGTTTTAAATTGCTATAATAGTTATATTAAATGCATCATTTTATTTAATGTCGTGATGATTAGAAGTTAGAAAAATTAGTGTTTTAAAATCATTTTCGAACGCATGATGTAATTACTTAAGTTTAATGTCTTTTTCGAATTATGTTTAAATAGGTATTGCAATTTGAATAAGGAGATATATGTGTTTATTTGTATTTTAATTTCATAAATAATAAATATTGTTTCTATTTACATAATTATAGATGTTTGGAAGACAATATGCAAAATATATTTAATAAATTATAATAAGATATATATGTATTATTATTTTATTCACTTATGGAATTATTAAAATAAATATGTTTAGTTAAAACAATTAAACAATGTTAATAATAGTGTTATTATAATTAGATATTTTATATAAATAAATAAGAAAGAAATTAAAAGGCATACTTACTGTTATGTAAGCAATTTTTTCTCTGCATAACAGTAAGCTGCATGGAAGATATTATTTTATTGTTTTAAATAGACTTATGAGCTCTAATTTCATTGGTCGATGATCATGCAAATGGAATGAGACTGGTTGTTAAAATCTAAAACTCTAGTTTTAAACCTAGTTTCTGCATCGCCAAAAATAAGGAGTAGAGATTTTTAATAAAGAGAAAAGAAGAAAGAACAACAAGAGGACCACTAACTCTTAACAGGAAGGCAAATTGCAGCAACAGAAACTATTCTCTGGCAGCAGCAAATAAAAGGTCTACAGGCCGCGACAGGAGGGAGGGAGAAGGGCAGCAACATCAGTTGCAACTCATCATTAATCGACTGCTATTACCAAGTTTTTATTTATGCTTTTGCCTTCTTTAGATCACATTTTGAGGTTGTGAAAATGATAAGGTTTATAGTTGTTTGGTGGCGTCTATTGCTGTGCTTAACCCTTGTTATGTCTGAACCGCCCACTTTGAAATCTACCTACATATTATAGACATCCCTCTCTATTTTGGCCTCTTATCTTTTGGGTCATTTCACCTTATACTGGCCGATCTTTTCCACATGATCATTGTCTTCTATTCTGGCAGTCGTCCCTTAGTCTTAGTCGCTTGATTTCTTGGCCGCCTTCACTTATGTTGGTCGTTCATTTTTTCTTAAATCCATTTTGACTTCTTCTTGGGTGATCTTTATGGCTGACTGGATTGACCCCCCTTAAATTCTTGTCGTCACCTATCTTGGCTAATCGTTGTTTTTGATTGATATGAGACTTCCTACTTTGTTGACTGCCGGAACCTAAGATGTTGTTCTCAGATCTTGATTTTATAACTGAATGGAAATTATTATTAAAACCTCCAGGTCGCTGTAGGAAACTCCCTGTCAGATATTATTATGACTGTATTCTTTCTTATGTTGGTTGAAATCGGGTTTAGATTAGAAGATCGACCTGTTTTTAATGATATACAAAAACCCTCAAAAAGTAGATAAAATCATATTATCTGTTATGGACTGCTTTTCAAAACATATTCTTAAACCTTACTAGCAAATAACAATAAAGATTATACTCACTATATTTTTATTTTGTTTATACTTTCTGCAGTTCCTCAGGAAGGCAACAAGAAGTCTGTTTTATTTTTTTGTAATTAATATTGTTGTAGCAACAGGAAGTCTGATACATGTTTTTATGAGTTTCCAACACAAATTTGACAGCAAAGAACACTAATAGTTAGATTGCATATGATATTGAGAAAATATGATTGAATAATGGATAAGAACTTATATCGAATTGATAAACTTGTGATTGCAATTTTGTATGAAAAGATGAATTATTGCTTATGGGAAGTTTGATTTTACAAATAATGTTCTAGGAAGGGATTTTTAATTGATTTATTGAAAAACTTGAATTCTTTTAATTTATTATTTACTTTCTTGCTTCTTGGGGAAAGAAGTAGATTTTTATCTAGGAATGTAAATGGGTTGCTTTCTGGGCTAGGATGTCGAATGTGGATTTTCAGAGATGGCTTTTCCTCTTTTCAAGAATTGAACCAGGTTACTTATAAGGATTAGATCTAATCGAGATAACATTGAAATAGATGTTTATTGTCTAGCAAACTTATTTATTGATATCTCTTCCACATCCTGCTGTGAGACAATTTGCTTTTCATTATTTGGAATTACACATTCAGACATCAGGGTTGCATTAGGTGTTCCCTCCTGCCAGTTGTTACTAGGTAGCTAGACATTTCGTGCAGGGATGGGTTTCCTTCATTTCATGAAGGGATTCGGGGAAATGTAAATACTTCATGGTTGGGTGGAAAAGCACCTGGGCCATGTTCCCGTCTCTTGGCTCGCAGGTGGTGGACCACTTGGTTCGTGCGACTAATGAGCATATTGATTTATTATTCTTGTTGTACATGATTATTGTACTTGATTTGGATGTATTACGGCATGCTTGCCTATGAATTTATGTATATTATTTTATAGTGCTTGTTACCTGGATTAAGCACTCGATTTTGTAAGATTTAATGACATTATAATTCATATTTATGAGATTTATCTTTCATTGAGATATTGTGATTAAGCGGATTAATAACACCTTTTTATCTTTGAAATGTTGTATCTAAGTGGATTATTTACATGTTTTTATTTTGGATATTGCGATGTTGTATTTAAGAGGATTATTTACTTCATTTACTTTTGAGTTGGTTTAATGTCTTTTACATTTATTTGTGAGGCTTTACATAGAACATGCATGTTTAATAGTGGAACTTTTTTTAATCATGTCGATAGTACTTCATGACTCAAACTTCAACACTTGTAACGATGAACACAACTTGGTGACTTCAATATGACAAGTGGTTGGACACCTAAGGATGATTGGGGATTTGCGAGCAAGACTGAATGATGGGGACATTTTAATATTTCTAAGTCAGACAAGCTAACACAATAGAGGAACTTGACACATGATGACACATGCCAATCCAATGGATGCAAAAAGTTTAAAACTAGTGAGGTAAAAAATGAGACCAATAGCTCACTCTAATTAGGGGCGAGGACTCCAAAAGATGTAGCTAGAACCTAGAATCTTAAGCAAGGAGACTAGTTCCTTATCCATTGGGAAAATAGAGTCAACACTAACACAATGAGAGAAGAAAGTAGAGATACTTGAGCAATCTAGAGACGAGATGAAAAACAAAAGACACGTTAAAACTAAAGCAAAATAGACATGAAAAAAACTCTTAATCAACTTATGTACATGGTAGGAGGCCCCTACCTCAAACTTCTTCAAGAGGATCACGTGAACCCATTAATAGACTGAAAGAAATAGGTGCCTATGTTGAATAATTGATGGTATTCCAGAATGCTAGTAAACTCAGTTGACACTTTGTAATACAGTAAAATATATGAAATCTATGAACTATAAGAATTTCCTAAATAATGCATGATAACTAAACAACCAATTCTCATCATAGATTTTTGAAGTCTTTCGGATCATGTCAACATTGCCCTATATATTATCACTCATATCCTTTTGAGTTGCACTGAATAAGCTAATGTCCCACCCTAGATGTATTCATGATCATTTAAGCATTAGAAAATAAGTTCTATAATAGATGAACTTCATATAAACCATAAGGTGAGGAAATTTCTACCAATATGAGTTGTGAATCCAATTGGAGGGCAGTAAATTTGATGAGTATAGGATAATTTCTATGTTAAATATGAGAAAATAAGTTCTATAATAGATGAAATTCATATAAACCATAAGGTGAGGAAATTTCTACCAATATGAGTTGTGAATCCAATTGGTGGGTAGAAAATTTTATGAGCATAGGATAATTTCTAATAGAAAGAGTTTTATTTCTCTGTACTGCAGTGAGTTTAGAAAATTCTTGATCTAATGATGGAATAAAAGAAGAAAAAAGTGAAAAATTAGTACTGTTGGATTCATTCATAAGATTGTCTTCTTTCTTGGTTGGTGAAGAAGGAGGAGAAATGTCTATTGTAAAGAAAGTTATCATCCGGGATGTCAAGACACCAACTCAGAGTGTACTGATTAGTGTTTGCCCTTTGTTCTTTCAAATCTTCAAATTTGCTTTATACAGTCTTATCCATGTGTGCTCAAGAAAGATTAAAATCTAGAGTCATTTGCTCAATGTAATTCATATGTGGGGTGGATGTTTGATTTTCACATGTTGGAAATTCTTTCATAGTGGAGAAAAATAAGACATAAATTATAGTTTCTCATTTATCTGTGAGATCTCTACACTTCCTCCTAAACCATCTTCATAAATAATGTTTCTACCCTCTTTATTATTGTCACCATGGTGCGTAAAGTGATTTTTAATGCCATGATCCAAAATTTCTACTAGTTTGGACTGTAAAACCACCTTATGGACAATTTCTTCAAAGAGCATAGGATCATTTCCCACAAAAGATATTTCATCTTTCTTTGATGCGACAAACTCAAAAAATTCATTATCCAATAATTATGAAGAAGAAAAGGATGAATCCATACCTTTAATTTCAACAGGTCCTTCCTCCTCCATGATTGATGATGGGCAAAGAAAGACATCTTCTCCACAAAGAAAATCATCATCTGAAGAATCAAGGCACAAACTTGGGATGATGATATCACATGACATTCCTTGCAACATTATTTCTTCATCATTATCATCAAGATCAGGTTGCATGCGTGTCAAGAGAACACTTGGTGAACCATCTTCATGTTCCTTGTTTTTAAATTAATTTTTGTTCCTTCTTTCAAGTATATTGTGTACCTATAATTCTTTAATGGCTTCAAAAGCAAGTGTTTCCACTTATGGAGAAGAAGGCGTTTAAAAAGATTCATTTTCACATTCTTGTAAATCAATCACATCATTAAAAGTTTGTTCATAGGAAATGGTTGCTAAAGTAAAACATGTCACATTTTCTAATTGAATACAACGATGAACAATATTCTCTAAAGAGATTGAAAAATTACCATTTTTTTGGTCATACAAAAATATTTCTTATTCATTATCTTTGTCCTCACCATGAAGATGGCACACTCCAAAACTATCATATTTATCCATCTCCATTACTTCGATAGTATCTTCAATGTGTCTAAATTCATCTTCCTTAGTGCAATAAGAATTATCATGACCACAAGCAACAAGAAGAGTTTTGCTTCCATCCCCCTGAGTTTGTTTAATCTTCTGAAAAGTTTGAAATAGAGAGGGATGTATTTCTTTTGGTTAGAATGGCATGTCTCCATAGATTTTTTTTATGAAATTTACTTGCTTGAGTTCAATAATCTAATTTTATTTAGAAGTAGGTACAAGAGAAGAGTAATTATCCTCCTTATCATCACTATCACTGTCAATAATTGAGCTAGGAACTTGTAAGTTACACCTCTAAATTTATTGATACCAATCCATTATACTAGGTTTGACCTTCAGATAGAGTCACCAATCTCCATTCTAGGGGAGGTACCTTTAAATTTCTAAAAAAATAAATACACCAATGCTTCATTCCCCAATGGAGTCACTACAAATCTATTGGTTAATATATTTTTTGTTGTAATATTTCACTACAAACATCTAGACCCGCCCATTGAGTAGTGAAAAATTCCACCACAGTTGGATAAATCCCTATTGGATTAGCAATTTTCCTCTGCATTTGAGAGGGGTAGTTCCCTCGTAAGATGGAATTTTGGTTTTTTTAGGGGTATGTTTTTAACCAGAAAGTAGGAAAGAAAAAGAAACTAAAGCTAAAACAAAAATAGGAAAACCTAGATAAGGCTAAATGGGGCCAATAACCTAGTTTTTCCTAGAAAAAGATAAGGAAAGTTTTAAAAAAGGAGAGGAACAAACACAAAGATTCATTCCCCAGAAAGATGGTTTCAAAGAAAAAGATTGCAACTAGGGTTTGCTTGATGGAGTGATTTTTAACATAAAAAAGATACATTCACATAGGGTTTTATGACTCACATATTAAAAAATAGCCTATTATTTCATCCCAATTGCATAAGATAAGAATACATATCAAATGAAACTAATTGCATTCACTATATGACATAAAACATTTAAAGAACGGTTAAAAATTTAACATAAGAAAAACTTACAGCATAAAGATTAACACGCAGGCTCATAGACCAATAATGTTCTTTATTTAATTCCAAAAGAAGAGCTCTACATACTCTCTCTACTCCTATACAATGTGTGTGATCTAAAAAGTCCCATTCTTTACAATCTAGCCTTGTATATATAGGCTTTCATTTGTAACTAATTTTTTAAATGACTTTTGGTTTACCACTTAATGACATTTTAAAAGGTCATTATTTTACAACTTGAGTTATAAACAAAAGTCACTTTATTAAGTCACATTAAAATGACTTAATTTACAACCTAAAAAGAAACAAAAAGGAGAAAAAGAATAAAGTCTCTAGCCTCATTGATTTGAATTTTGGTCTTTGAGAGATCTGGACTTGGGTGATTGTGATTTCTCGAATGATGACTTCTCCTTTTCCAATTCTGCTAAATTGGCACACGCATTAAGTACACATGCAAAAACAAAATCATCTATATCCATACTAAGTTGGTGCATTTCTCCAAAAACCTTCAAGGCTTTCTACCATAACCATTAAAAGCATATCATCCTACCATTACACTCCATGAATTCTTATTCCCATTAGATACTTTGACAAACACATTGCAAGCATATTTCATGCTGTTGTATTTGACATACATATCAACAAGGGCACTTGTTACAAATGCATTTGAATCAAATACTACTCTAGTTAAATGTCAATGAACCTTTTTACCCTATTGCAGAGCTCCCACCTCAGTACATACTCTAAGCATACCAGTGAATGTATAATCATTCAATCTAATATTAGCATCTTGCAATTACATAAAGAAATTAAAGGTCTCCTCTCTATAATCATTCTAAGCACAACCCCTAATAGTTGTATTCCATCTCTCATAACTATTCCATCAAAAAATTGAAATGCATCACAATTTTTGCCACATTTCCCACTATTAAAATTAGATCTAACAAGCCCTTCTCTTAACACTCTCCATTTTTTTTCTTTCTTAATGTAAACCTTTAGTTGGTTCATTGAGGCTTCCTAAGCTTATAATTAGCAACAACTACAAGAGGCAGTGCCTAAGAAATGGGATTCTTAGCTATTGAGGGTTTCATGTTTTCAATCAAATCCTAGGATTTATTCTCAAAATCATACACTTCACTATAGATAACATAAACTTTGCCATCCATGTAACATCTAGAGTAGAGATTCCTCTTTTTATTCATGTTTGGCAAAGGCTCCATAGTTTATTATCAAGACCATATCTCTATGCACAAATTAAAAGTTCTTCATTTGCAGTAATTCCCCTAACAACAAAAAGAAAAATTGACATAGCTTGCAGATGCATATAGACATCTAAGAGCAAGCATCGTTGATCCCTTGTACCACTTATTGGTTATAATATCATACCTACGAATCACAATCCCTTCAATCTCTTAGACCAATATAAGGAGTTGGGTGCTTGCATTGAGAGATTCCTTGTCAATTGAAGTAAAATAGGAATTAGAGGGAAGATTGGGAAATCTCCTCCATCTCCTTGTAAATGGATTGAATGCACTCCACTCAAATTGGCCACCGGCAAGGATGTAAACCCACTTCTCAACTATCTCTTCTTTTCTTCTAATCTTGTATAGTTCTTCACTCCTAGCTAAAGCCAAATATTTTTAATTAATAGAGAATATCTTACCATACTCTACTCTGGATGTGTGAGCAAGACAAAAAAGTGCAAGTTCATCGTTAATCTCAACATGTATGAATAATCTGCATCTTGAAAATATTAAGTAGAGGGGGAAATGCCTCATCAATGATAAGATAAACATGATTCCACTCATCCTCAAACTTTAACTCATACTTCCAAGTCTATGTTGTGAGGCATAGCTCATAGCTTTCACCATCTTTAAAATACTAAAGGCATAAGGGTCCTATGATTCATGGTGGTTGAATTTCATTCCACAATCTTTCTTTAATTCATAACCAATATAACCATCATATCCTAAACAAAAATCAAAAGGTATCCTATGTGATGACATCTCTTTAAGGCATTCTATTTAACAAATTGTGGTTGTGTCTATTTTTCCACAACTTGCTTTCATGTTTGCCAAGGCACTTACCACTACAATGTTTGGGCATAGACTGGGAGGATGCAAGTACAAGTCGCATAACTATGGCTTTACATCCATTGATTGTAGTTGCTTGAAAGTTTCTAAAACCATCCATTGATTGTATTTGCTTGAAAGCTTCTAAAACCTTTTCAACAAATCTTCTTTGTGCATAGCTTGCAGTCATTGTATTTACTATGATGACATTTGTCAAAGGCATTATGTAAAAATCTCATGGGCTTGTTCTTCTCTCTTTTTATTACTTATCAACCAGGATAGTTGCAACAATGTCTGACCAAAATCCTCTATCTTGAATGCATCTATGGATGTCAACATCTTGTTCTAGTTCTCATGTGCATGCACGAATGAAGGGGCTAACAAAGGTCATGGAATTTGGCTTTTACACCTACCTAATGCATTTTTCTTGAAAGTTTTTGAATCCATTTCAATAAATCCATATTATGCCAATCCTATGATCATTTCATTCCATATATCCTTGAGATTTTGATGGATGTGCATAAATAGTTCTAGAGCTTCCATTTTCACAAGCCACATAGGAGGACATTCAGAGTTCTTTGTTTATCCTTACCATTTTAGAGAAAAACATCAGATCCTCACCATTCTATTATGATTCAAAATATAAAGAGTTTGTGAATCGTAAAATAGGTCAATAAATGATTTGTTAGTGATTTGGTGAGTTCATGAATTCACAAACTCAACAACAAAAGGAGCATTTCTATGATTTAGAGGTTTGGTGAACCATAAAATGCCAAAAAGGACATTTTAGCATTTTAAAGAGTTTTCAAACTTTGGAAAAGGCTGGCAAAGGAGTATCTTAGTTTTTTAAAGGTTCTACAAACTATGAAATGGTTGCCAAATTTGAACAAAAGTTTTTAAAGCCTTTTCACCAAATGTATTTTGTGTATATTCATAAAATCATCATAGTAAATGAGATGGCATCTCATTGAGGCATTCTTTTCATACAATTCATGGATTTTATACACCTCAACAATTTGATAATATCTAATGAATATCTCCCTTTCATTATTATTTTTGATGGGCAATGGTACTCTATTACAAATTCCTCATTTATGCGCCAGTTAGAGGAAGCTGGTCAATGTGAGTTGATTGGGTTAGAAACCTATTTGTTCTATATTGTCAAATGATGTTATCATTTTTTGAGTATAAACATGCCTTCTATATGCACCTTCAAAGGTTTTTTTGCAACCAATGCATTTGTCTACACCTTGAATTCTTCATATTCCCTCTTCATGGCACAACATTCCTTGACAAAGGTGGGCTAATCTTTGTCCTTCAAATAGTCGATTTTCTCAAAGAAATACATATCTAACACTCATAATTCAATATTAAATTTCTTGCAGAAGTATATCCAATTTCTTATAAATTCTAAGATCTTGATAGATATTTAAATGTTAGCATTGAAGTTCCATCATTAAAAACATAGTAGGAGACTTTGTCTACAAGGTAATCCACTACAAGAATTAATCAAACTTTGTTGATAGTAACCAATGTAGCCTCCTTCAAGGGATTCACATTATTCACAAAGTGGTTTCAAAGGTAAACATTGAAGATTCACTTTCTCTTTCATACATTAATGTTATCTGATCCTGTAGACACTGAAAAATGTCCTCATGTCGCAAATGTGATAGGACAAATTTCCCCTTCAAATCCCATTATTCAACTAGTTCACTTTCATCCCTTTTGTCCACTTGACCATATTTTTTCTATAATTAAATAATTAATTTCAATTGATTATTTAATTATTCGATCATATCCTAATGTCCCCTTCACTTGATTTATCCAAATAAATAAATCAATCCCCTTATCTAAATCCCCTTTCACATGAATCCCTTTCACATAAATTAAATAAATTGGGCAAATTTATTTAATTTAAATCCCATCCCACCTCACCAATTTCTTCTAATTTTAAATTATCTTTTGTCCTCTAGTGGTGAGGAAACACTAACTCATCCTAGCCCTCCATTTGGCCCTAAAGTCAACATGCAATCTGGGCCCTAAAGTCAACATGCAATCTGGGCCCTTCATTTAAAGCATCTCTTCTATAAAACCACTTATTCAGCCTCATTTTGACCCCTTAAGCTCCCTTATGCTCATTTTTCATCTCAAATCAGTTGTAAACCCTCCAAAGTCTTGCTAATTATATTCAAGAGCTTCTCATGATGTTGCATGAACTTGCAAATCTGAGAACACAATGCAAAGATGGAGGAGGACAATAGAAGTTAGTCAATGTTAGCTTAGATTTTTACTAGTTTTTGTGTTTATATGACTACTTTCTAAGCTTGATTGCATTCTATTGCAGTTAGGGTTTGATAGTTTGTTGTTTTTTACTATAAACCTAGTTTTTCCCTAGCACCAAAATGGTGAACTCGACGTGAAAAGATCAATTTTTATCAACTTTTGAAAGGGAAAAAATTCGCGGGTGACCTCCTGAGCTCAAACGGACCTCACCATTGAGTCCAGGAGGCCCTTTCAGCGAAAAATGGTATAAAATTTGATATATTTGGCTCACAGGAATTTTTTTGAAATTTTTTTTAGTCGAGGGTCTGTACAGTACAGATCCATACCGTACGAATCCTCTGTGACGATCTTTGATCTTGTGATTTTTTATGACTGTGTTTGTTCTGATTTTTTATGGCAGGATCAAGGTTAATATGAATTTGTGATTTCTTATGACTGTCGACTATTCCTTGCAAGCCCTTGGCCTCACTATTGTAGTCGCTATCCCAAAAAACCAGTCGTAGTCTTTTAAATCTCACCCACAACCTCCTGCTAAAATCTCTTAGTTGAAATACCCTAGCCACTTGGTCGACACCGCTTGGAATCCACAGTCGCCTCTTATCTTCTGCTGTAGGTTTTGTGTATTCGATGGTGGATCTAACATTGGTGTTTGTAGGTTTAAATTTTTTATAAAACCTAAGTTTGGCCACTTTGCATAAAACCCTAATCCGCCATTAGCAAGCTGCCCATGTCTAAAACCTAAGACCCTTTGTAAATCCTCTTTCGTTGACCCCCTTTGCTCTGCCTATACTCCTCTGTCGACGCCTGTGGAACCCTAGGTACCCACTAAGCCACCTGTCATCGCTTCTCCCAACCATTGTCATCGCCTCTTAGCAGACCTTCGCCTTAAGCTTTGTCGACCACCATTAGAACACTTATCGCCACTCTGTCATCATTAAGGTTGTAAGAACTGTCTCAGTCTATTCTCCTCTTGATCTCGATCCTAGCTCATACACACCGGTCGCCACACATATCCCATAGATCCACCGCCTTCATTTGCCGCATCGAAGCCTTCTCTCCCTCAGCCCAGGTGGTCTATCAAGGCTCTGTCAGCCTTTTCTTTTACTGGTCGATGTTTTAGGGGTCGTCAACTTATAGTCTAAGCAACCTTCGAAGTCATGGAAACGGTTAGGGTTTTAGTTTGCATTGGGTGCGGCTCCTACCATTAGATCCTTGGTCGTCAATCTTTAGATGCTGTAAGATCCTCGGCCATTCCAACCTAAGCCGCTTTAGGTATCAACCACACCCTAGCATTTATCAACAACATTTTTTTAGTCTGTGGTCACATAAGCAACTAGGCCCACGGGCCTTTGAAAATCCTTTTTATTTTTATCTTGTTTAGGTCCTAGTCACATAGGTGACCAGGAGCCCAGCTAAAGACCTAACCACCAGCATAAAATGTCAACTGCCTGCAGAGATAACATAGCATGTGACCACAGCGTCTAGAACCGCTAGCAGTTAAAGTTAACTACTAGGAGCCTTTTTGCCCCCCACATGCCTAAATAGGGAATTTTTTTCAAATTTTCATAACTTTTGCATAGCACATCGAAATCACACGAAACGAGTTGCGTTGCAGAGAAGACTCACCCAATTTTAGTGTGGCATGGTCAATTTTAGGTTTTGACACCATTTTATTAGGTATATTTTTGGTTAAATTCAAACTCACTTTCAAACTTTGACTGCTCATAACTTTGGCAAAATTTATCAGATTTCAGTGAATTTTTTTTTCAAATTGCTCATAATTTCCTACATTTTCTAATTCTACTATTTATTTCACTATATCTAATCAAAATTTTCACATTTTTAGTAGATTCCCATTTTTTGACCTCTTGACTTGTGGTTTGCAAAAATGATGCATCTACTCATTATGTCATGTTTTTTGCATTATCATGGAGTAATTTGCTGCTACTAATGTCTAATTTGCAGCATGTGGCATATGTGGGCTAAAGACTATAAACTAAAACTACTAACACATTTGATGCAGGGATTCAATTCTTTTCATATGCTTGTGTATTGGTTATCATAGGCACATTTGGATTTGGGGCTTAAAATGAACATAACTTGTTGTTTTCGCACTTGGTTTGGGGATTAAAATGAATCATTGTCTTCTTTGCTTAGTGGTTTTGCTTGGGTTTTTGAAGCGTGTATGCTCTTCCCTCGCGCTCTAAGTGATCTTGGGAATCAAAAACACTACTTGAACACTTGCATTTGTCACACCATACATTTGATTTCTAAGGGTGAATGAACATTTGTCTAGTGTGGCGTAAGTCCAAAAATACGTATGCTCTCCCCTCGCATTTTCATATAAAATTGGGGATCAAAAGTATTTTTGTGCTTAAGTCGCTTTTGTTTGAGCCTTAGAGTGGGCCTGCTCTTAAGACACATCCGCAAGGAGAACTCATTTGTGACCCCAAGCAGTACTCTCATCTGGTCTGCTATATAAATTGAGGATAAGGAGAAAGACAAGTCTAACAGTATGAGCGCTCACCATACAATGCTAGCTCGAAAGGAGGCATACCTTTGTGTCTATTAAGCTCCTAGTAGGGTTAGTTAAAGCCTTTAGTGGCTTGTTAGATGCTCGTGAGGTGCTTGTCCCCCAAATATACACTAGAATCTCTTTGTTTAGTGGCCAAAAACCCTCTACTTGTTGATACAGGAGGTTGGATGATCGAACTCTAATAGCCGTCCCACATTTTTGTGACTTGTGGCAAAGATAGAAAGGTACCTCAAGATCTGTGCATCCTAGGAGCTGGAACTTGGTGTGCCCGAGAAGTGAGTGCACTGTAAGGGGGAGCCCGTGCCCCAAGTTCCTGGAGCTATACACCACAAGTAGGCACGGCTGGGTAACCAAGTGGGAACTCAACAAGTATTGTCCTTTCCTAGCCTAGGATTGTGCATGTTTATAAGTGTTTGTAAAACATCAAGATGTCATCAAAAAACAACCAATTGATTGCCAAGTGTCTTCTATGATTGATGTGTGTGCTTGCCTAATCATCATCCCAAACATCCTTGACCACACATTCATTCCATGTCATCATCATATCCTCATCATGCCAACTCATCATACCCTAATCACATTCCTACTTAATATCTTCCATCATTCAACCTTCACATCCTAATCACCATCCTTAGACATGTCACATCCTAGTCACATCCAAGTCATCATAACCCTATCATAATCCCATTCTTATCATACCCTCGCCATTCAACCCTCATATCCTAATCATTCTTCCTAACCACCTCCTCTTCGTCATCTAATCACCCTTATCATTCACATGATCCGCATCATCTTTATTCTATGCTAATCACATCCTAATTAAATTATCATCATTCCACGTCATCTTTTTTCTAATCCAATTAGCATCATTCATATCATTGTCCTACTCATCATCCATTCATCCCAAGTCATTATCCTTATCACTCTTCCTAACCACATCCTCCTTGTCATTCCACATCATATCCTAATCACATCCTACCATACCCTAATCATACCTAATCACATCATCCAACCAACCATCTTAATCATCCTTCTTGTCCTATCCTAATCACATCCCAATTACATTATCATCATTCCACATCATCCTCTTTCTAATCCAATCGACACCATTCCAAGTCAAACCAACACCTAACCATAATTCTAATCATCCTAGTCATCATCCTAATCCATCCAATTCATACAATCATGCCATTCCTAATCATGCCACCTCATCCCAATCATATCCTAATCACCCTTCCTAATCATCATTTCACATTTCCAATCATTTCCCTCCTAATCATACCCTAATCACCATTCCTAGTTATTTCACTTCATATCCTAAGTATCCAATCATCACATTCCTACTCATTTCACATCTTCATCCCTCCTAATCATCATTCCTAATCACTACACATCTTCATTCATAATCCAATCACCTTCACTCATAATCAAAACCCTAATCATATCCTAGTCATCACCTTAATCAATCTAAGTCACCTAATATTGTCATTCCACATCATTCAACCTCATCTTAATCATCATCCTAATCATCCTTTTTAATCAACCCAACTCATCATTACCATATCCTAATTACCATTTCTAATCATTAAACCTCACCCTAGTCACTACACTTCATCTTAATCTCATCCTAATCACCTCTTTAATCCAATTAACATCACCATAATCTATCATATTCCTCATTCATAATCATTCCACCTCTTCATAATCATATCCTCTTCATCCTTCCTAATCATTCCACATTATCCCAATCATGTCCTATTCATCATACCTAATCATTACACCATATCCTAATCATATTCTATTCATCAGTCCAAATCATTCCACCTCATCCCAATTATATCCTAAGCATCATAATCATATCCAATTCATCATGCATAACCATTACATAGCGTCATCCTCATCCAATCACCATCATCTTAATCATCCTAGTTGAAACCAACATCATCTTTCTCCTAATCCAATCAACTTCATCCCAATCCATCCAAGTCATCTAATCTCATCACTACATATCATCATCATTCAACCACATCCTAATCATATCCTAACCATTCATTTCAATCCAATCCATTTCATTCCTAATCACAACACACCACAACCGTAGGGAAAACCTTTGAGTATCTACTCTCCCTATTGAATCCAATTGCAACTATGTCAAAGCCACCCATTACATATCCAATTCCATCCTTTTACGATCAAATTTCATCACAACATATTCAATCTCATTGAGCCTTTGACATCTATAGAGGGCCCTAAACATTAGTCTTCCTAAGGTCGAAACATAGGGAGAAACTGTCGAAGTTTGACTATATCACAAGTACAAATATGTGGACCAAGAGACCTTGACATCCTTTCACATCAATCAAAACTTGGGCTTAATACTTCACGGCTAGTTTAAGTCCATCCTTACAAGTGAATTCTGAAACTAATGGGTTCACTCTAATCAATCATCTCTTCCATACCTTAAGGTCTCGATAAATCCAATTTATACTTTGACAAGGTCATTAGTAGATGAGAGTACCCTCTTGGAGCTAGACTTTTTGAAGACTAATATCATTAGCCTCTATCATAATCTGGGCCTCATCACCTTGCATTGACATCCAGCATACCATCCCAAAAATTCACAAGTCTCATTTGGTAGACACGGTTGCAAAAAGAAGACAAAGGGAGTCGATCCTCCTAGTTATCCCTATTCATCCTCATAATTCCACACCATCCTTGTCATCCAATCAACATCATTCTAATCATACCCCAATCAATTTTCATTCTACTCATACCTTCATCATTCAACCTTCACACCCTAATCACCCTTTCTAATCACATTATTCAACCTTCACATCCTAATCACCCTTTCTACTCACATTGTTTCATCAAATTCATCTTAATCATCTCACCCCCAATCATATCCTAACCACTTCCAAGTCATCCTAATCATTACCTTGACTATAACCTAATCATCCCTAATCGCCCACCTAGTCATCCAATCAATCTCACACCCTCATCACATTCCTAGTCACTCCACATCATCACTCATCTTAGTCAAGCACTTGTCAACATGGTCCTAATCCCACAAGAAGAGATACAATGATATGAAGACATGCATCATTCCATGACAATCCTAATGAACAAGGTTCTAGCACCCCAAGCCTATCCAAGTCCACCTTGGCAGCAAGACAAAGTGCCTTTAAATACTCATTCTACCTTTGACAAGGGGAACATAAGTCTACCTCATCCACCCTATAAGTACCTTCTACCAATTAATCCTACATCAACCTCTCGTCCTAGAATCAAACATTACAAAAGAAAGCCTAAGGGGTTGTCCATATCCAGTTCATCCAATCCATTTGATCCTCCACTTAATCCAAGTCCAAACCCTAAGCCAACCCCTTCTATCCCTCTTATTGCTCCACCATGGGAACTTTCAACTCCTAATCCTAATCATACATCCACATCATCTACCCTTATTGTCCATCCACTATATTGTCCTTCCACACATGCCCTTGCAAAGGATGTGATCCAATGGCTACTAGCTAGGGATAAACCCTCCCCATGTCAAACACCCATTCATAAGCCTATCATAGAGTCCTCAAATACCACGTCCAAACATTCAACCCTATCATTTGGTCAACAACTTATCAAACCTATCCAAGAGTCCTCCACATTCACTTTCCACTCAAAATCAAAAGCCATGTCAAGAGTATAATCCTAAGCACAAGGAAACATTACCCCCTTATCCGCATCAAGATCAAACCCCTTCCATTCCACCCATCCATAACACACATAATCCTATTCATGATGAAGCTCCCATTTATGATCACCATCCCTTTTATGATCAAGAAGACCACAATGACCTTCTTAGTTCACTTTATGCATTCCATGGTCAAGAGATTGCCACCTCACCCATCCATGATCCAACCATTGCCAGTTGTCATGACAAGACATGTGCCTCCAAAGAACACATAAACATAGAAGATCAAACAAAAAAATTAGATCTTAGTGAACACAATGATACTCAAGATCCTAATGATCCTTCCACCTCCACCACCAACTCCATTTCAAATGCACTATCATATCCTATCAGTTTATCCAATTTCATTCATGAGTGTTCTTCCTTAGGACGACAACAACCATTATCCACATCACCTTCTCCATCCAATAATGAACTCGTGTCTAGTGTTTCAAACACACCTAATCCCATAGTTAATCACATCCTCCAAAACATGAACTACCAAGGTAAAGGCTTAGGCCTTCATGAACAAGGTATTTTGGAGCCCATCCATGTCAAAATCCCTCCACACTCATATGACCTTGGCTACCCACCCCAAGGTCAACAATCAAAAGATGTTGGTACTTCCTTCATTCCTCCTAAGTCCACCACTTTCCATCATAAATCCTATCATGTACCCAAAACATATGTTGCCATTTCGCCTTCGTTATCCTACAAATGTCAAAAGCATGTGACCACACACCTTCCACCATCAAATTTACCTCCACTTCTTCCAACTCCTAATTTCTCCCCATCCACTTTGCCACCATTTATTCCAACACCTAAGATCCCTATCATACATAAATACCCTAAATATCCTAATCACGACCAACAAATGCACATATCGTTTAAACATGAGGCTTCCACTCATTCCACCAAACCTATGGGATTCAAAAATAAACATTTGGATGCCTCCTTTCATAAAGTCAAAAATCCTAAGGGTCCTAATACCTTAGGAAATCAATTCAAAAAGTCAAAGAAAAATCTATTCAAAAATCCATCCAAACCCATACCTTCACAAGAAAAGTCCAAAAGCAAAATGGTTTGGGACCCTAAACAAGAAGCAAACAAGTCAAAAGAGGCATCCACCTCTCAAAAATCCCAACCATCTTCTTCCATCCATTCTATTCAAAAATTTCAAAGTTCTCAAACCCACAAGTCAAGCAAAAATCATAAAAATACTAAGTCAATGTGGGCACCCGAAGTCTTACATCATCCCTCCACTAAGCAAACATCGCCATTGCTTCCTACACCACCATCCAACCAAAAGCTTCCACATTTATCATGGTGTGAGCAACCGTTGGTCATGATTCCTTTCCATAATGCCATCACCCCATCGTTCAACCATCATCCTACATATTTCACCCATCGCCTTCCTATGGTCTATGCTTTTGCATAGGCTTATCAAAATCCACATCATAATCTACATCATAATCCACTATCACACCTTTCATATTCCACTTTCTAACTTATCCATCTCACCTTCATGCAATCCCTTACCAACATCTATTAGCATAATGACTTGACATGGTTCATGTGATGACAATCATCTCTAATGGGACTATCACCTTCATGGCACTAGACACTTGAGTCCCTCTTGTCCATATCCACCTATCCTATCCAAAATTTAAAAAGACCAAAAGGTCAAAAAAAGTAAAAAAAAAAGTAAAGAGAAATCCCTTCGTCCAATGGTGAAAACCTGGTAAACAGGTGCCTTGGATAAGTACCATGATGAAAACCTGGAAAACAGGCGTCATGTGTAGATTGATCTTCTCATCCACACTATCATTTCCTTCTTATCATATCCCATCTATTACATACACATTCCTATCATATCAAATTCATCCATCCTCCCTTCCTCTTTTGATCTTGATAAAGATTGGGGGCAAAATGTTGACACATGTCGTGGATATCCCTCGATATACCTCACCTTACCCAAACCAATCCATTATACCACCCAATGAGTCTAGTTTATGACTCAATTTTGTTACACTTTATTATCCATTTGCTATAGTTATCATGGACTTTGGTACTTAGATCTTGATCTTTTCATGACATTTCCTCAAAATCATAAGATGTTGGGCATAGGTTATTTCCTATAATCTTTAATGACTTTGACATGCTATATGAACTATGTTAATTTTACATGTGGTTAATGAATGTTACTCTAAGATAGTTACAGATATGCAATTATTGTGCATACTAATATTGTTATGCAGATATAATTAGCAGCCATAAAGTCGAGGAAGATTCTGCCAGTTGGTTACTCGCCATCAAAGTCAAGCAAGGTGGTCATTCAAATGTCAAATGGAGGGAAGATAACCACCTTGTAACTGGTCTTAATTACTTGTTAAGCAAATTTAGGAGTTACTGTTGTGCTAGATCTACGTTGAAGCAACTTGCTTGACTAGATTCCACGCATGCATAACCTCCTCTCCACTTTCTATGCTTTTCCTAAAGTGGCGTCCTCCTATTCTGTTGGAGTTGACCGCCTTGCTAGGTAGTTGGTTTTGTAGTTTTCTCTCTATAAATAAGACTCAGATGCTCCTTCTGAGGGGTTGATTAATCTGAGGTTGTACTTGCATTATCTAGTTTTCAATAATACAATTACATTGTTCATTTGTACTCATGTTTTCCAATAAATAAAATGAAGTTATAAGTTCACATCTCTGAGTTTACATTTGTCTTAAGGGATACTCATCCAAGGGGGCCCATTTGGTGAGCATTCCATCCTTTAGTTTAGTTTTCATTTTCTGTTAAGTAGTTAGTTAGAATCTGGCATCGTCTATTCCTACAGCCACTAGAATTCCATTCTGTGTCTGTTCCTATAGCTAAAGCAAATAGAGTAGTTTCCTATTTGTTTGCCCAGATTTTCATTTTCTGTCATACACTTCAGCTTAGTATAGTTGTTGGTTGATGTTCAACATTTATGTTATTTCTTTCCAAGCAATTTACTTTCAGCATTATGACTTTCTTAGCTGTAGAATGAATGTGGCTACTTTGGGATTCCTAGTGCACATATTGTGCTGACCCATTTCAAGTTCACATCCCTGGGTTGACAAGTTAAATGCACTTTCATAATGATTAAGACAACTATTCAGGTTAGATGTCCAATCTCTGAGTCATAGCTTTATGGGCTTAGTTGTTAACACATTGTAGGAGGCCAACATTTTTGGTGCCGTTGCTGGGGATGGTGTCAAATTGGGAAGAACTTTGGAGTCATTTTTAGTATTATTTCTTGTAGAAGTATTTTTGAAGTATGTTCTTAGAATACCCAACTTTAAAGAAGTATCAACCCACAATCCGTTCACAACATTCTTTGTGTGAGTTGGCTTATACTGAGTGTATACCGCATGCATAGAAGAAGAAGAAGAAGAGATGCTTTAGGGAGATTCCTTCCTAATGACCCTATTCCAAACTACCTAGCAAAAGAAGCAGAAGTAAATCCTTATCTTGATGCATTCCCTGATCTGAATAGTTCTGAAACATCTTCTAAAGAACAAGCTGACCAAAACTTGATTGACAATCCATTTGCTTTAATAATTAGCCAAGAAGCTATGGCTGCCCAAAATAGGCCCAATCAACCAACCTTTCCATTTCCTATTGCTCTTCAAAAGGAAGTAGATAACCTCAAGAACATCCCTGCTTCAGTTCTCCCCGAGTTCTACGGACTTGCAATAGAGGATCCAGACACTTTCTTGTTTGAATTTGATATCCTTTGCAGAAGCTATGACTACACCACTGATGCTCATAGGCTTAAGCTATTTCCTACCACTATGAAAGATGCTGCATTAAGATGGTTTATGGGTCTAGGTAGTGATACTGTCAACAGTTGGGATGAAATGAAAGAGAAATTTCTTGAGAAGTATAAAGACTATTGTAGGGGTGGAGATATGAGAGGAGATGATATTTTCATAATGCAGCAGAAAGAAGATGAAAGTTTTGAGGATTACATCTCAAGGTTCTTGTTTTGTTTACAAAAATCTCCCCATCATACACTCAATGAGGATTCTCATAAACTACTCTTTCTTAGAGGTATAAGTGACCATTGCATGAATGCCTTGGATTTGATGGGAGGAGGAGATATTAATCAAGTGCCTTGGGAGGATATTAAGAAGATGTGCCAGAATTATTCCAGAGCCACCATGAAGAAAAGAAGAGGTTGCCATTCCCTTATGAGAAAAACCTCTACCAATGGAGTTTCAAGGATGGAGATAAGTCACTTGCTGTTTGATTTTAAGCAAGATATCATAAATAATATGGCCACCCAGCTGGACACACTTCAAGCAAAGAAGAAGCAAGAAGAGGTAGAGGCAATGTTGACAAAATATTGCCCTCATTGCAGACAAAAGAAGAAGGACTGCAGATGCAAGATGATAGCTAATATTGATAGTAAGCAGATTCCACCTGAGTTTAAGCCTATCCAAGTTAAGGAAGATCAAGTCTACTATGTTGCACAAAGGAGGCCATGGGCTCCAAGACAAGGTATGCCACCTGATCCATTATCATTTGTTGGACCATATTTTAATACTTATGCATCTGGTAACCAATGGAAACAACCACTTCCATCCAACTATGGAGGATATCCACCTCAGCCTTGGAATAACCCTCCAAATACTTGGAAAAATTACCAAAACCCTGCACCTCAGTGGCAACAACCTCAGGGGAATTGGCAATCACCTCCAAGAAATTGGCAACAAACATCCCAATGGAGGGGAGGACAATAATGGCCAAACCAGACAACTAATTACATGCAGCCACCTTTTCAGCCCCAGCAGCCTGCTATAATGCCTCCACCTGCTAATTCAAATACAAGTGCACCTAAACCTACTCAGTTACCAGCTCAACCCTCACCTAAACCAAATAATAGACCACAACAGTAGCTAGTATTCTCCGTTAATCCAAACCAACTTCCTGCATATGCTGTGAGTGTCAGTGATATCCACCTGCATTCAGGAACTACTTTGGTAGCTCCTTCTAGACCCATTATTACTGAGCTTCCTGAGGAAACCTTTAAATGCCCCCATTCAGCCAAATGCACCTGGAAATCTTAAACTAGTCCCAGTCAAGCAGACTATACAAGAACCACCATTTCCACAGAGGTTGGAAACTGTGAAACAAAATGAGGAGACAGAGGAACCCACCTTTGACATTCTAGAATAGTTGAAGCATGTATTTGTCAAAATCCCTCTTTTTCAGGCCATAAAAGATGTTCCTATATATGGAAAAGCAATCAAGGAAGCATGCCTTAAGAAGCCAGGCCAAAAGAGGAAATACCCCACTATGGTTCATGTGTTGGGACAATTGCTAACATCATACTCGGGAAAGTGACTGTTCCCAAATATAATGATCCAGGGAGTCCTATAGTAGGAGTTGTTATAATGGGATCCAAATCAGAAATTCTCTGATTGATCTAGGAGCAACCATAAATGTAATGACCAAGGATATCCTGCAGCAACTAAATGTTGCAAACATGAGACCTACTCCTACTGTCTTGCAGCTTGCTGATAGTTCTACTGTTAAACCTGATGGGATAGTAGAGGACCTTGTGGTATCCCTGGACTCATGGGAATATCTAGCTGACTTCATGATACCTTCTCTTAAAGCTACATTGGGAGGATATCCCATTATTTTAGGAAGGTCATGGTTAGCCACAGCTAATGCTTTTATTGGATGTTGGTTAAGAGACATGACCATCTCTGATGGGAGAAGCACTAAAAAACTTGTTCTTTACCCACCTACACAACCATCTCATGATATGGATAATCCTGTTTGGCCACATGTTGGTGAAGAGGCAGAGGAAGCTAATTCTATGGAATAGCTTATGATGTTAGGCAGAAGTTCTTTCATGCAGCTTCAAGAGGAAGAGGAGGTGTTGTCTAACATAATTCAGAATCACTGTGAAGTAGAGGAAGCATCATCCTCTCATTCTGCTGATCCAGTGAAGATACTTATTGCCACTTTTCTTGCAGTAATAGGTATGTCTCATACATTGCTTCCACAAGAAATCAAGGTACCAAGCATTAGTGAAACAACTATGATAGACTTAACAACTGAAGTGGAGATTTCAGAAGAAAGATATCTTAATATTAACAACAAATTGACTCAAGAATAGTAGCTGTCTTTGACAAATTTGTTAAAGAAACATAAGAATGCCTTTGCATGGGATTACCATGACATGAAAAGACTAGATCCCACATTGTGCATCCATAGGATCTACATAAAGGAAGATTGTACACCAGTGAGATTACCACAGAGGAGAATCAACCTTGCATTAAGAGAGATTGTCAAAGAAGAATTACAGAAGCTATTAGATGCAAGATTTATCTACCCAATCTCAGATAGCCAATGGGTGTCTCCTCTCATTCTATTGCCTAAAAAGGGAGGGAAATGGAGAGTCTATATTGATTACAGAGAATTAAACTCTGCCACCAAAAAATATCATTTTCCCCTTCCTTTCATAGATTAGGTATTGGACTCACTTGCAGGAAAGTAGTACTTTTCCTTTTTGGATGGGTTCAACGGTTACAATCAAATACAAATTACACTAGAAGACCAAGAGAAAATAACCTTTACCTGTCCTTGGGGGACTTATGCCTACTCAGTGCTTCCATTTGGCTTATGCAATGCACTTGCAACTTTCCAAAGGGCAGTCATCAACATATTTTTTGATATCTAACATGATTGCATGGACATCTATATGGACAATTTCACTACTTATGGTGCTACTTTTGATGAGGCTCTGGAGAACTTAGGAAAGGTGTTAGAGAGATGTGAAGACCACAATCTGTCCTTTAATAGTGCAAAGTGCTTCATGATGATGCAGGAAGGAGTGGTACTTGGCCACTATGTCTTTCGAAAAGGAATTCAGGTAGACCTAGCAAAGATTGAGGTAATAATCAATCTACCCATGCCTACAAAACAAAAAGATGTTAGAAGTTTCTTCAGTCATGCAGGGTACTATAGACGTTTCATTAAGGATTTCAGCAAAATGGCAGCACCCTTGTATACACTTCTCACGAAAGATGCTGAATTTCAATGGAATGAAGACTGTAATAAGGCATTTTCTGATTTAAAGGCAGCATTAACTCATGCTCCTATACTTAAAGGGCCCAATTGGGAGCTTCAAAAACTTGCAAGGAGTTGAGTTCAATTACACAGTAACAGATAAGGAAATGCTGGCAGTAATCTATGCCCTCAACAAATTTAGGCACTACATCACAGGCTATCAAATATTTGTGCACACAGATCATGCAGCCATTAGGTATCTCATGAACAAACCCTTGATAATAGGTAGATTAGCAAGATGGGTGTTGTTAATGCAGGAATTTGACATTACTATTGTGGATAAGCCAAGGAAGGCCAATGTTGTTGCAGACTTTCTTTCAAGACTGACTACATTAGAGGACAACCAAGTCATTGATGACTTTTTCCCTGATGAACACTTGTTTTCAATCACTGTGCAAATCCCATGGTATGCTGACACAGCTAATTATCTGGTCACAGGGAGAGTCCCTCCTCATTTCTCTCCTAAGGAGAGAAGGGTGCTCATTGAAAAGTCTTTTCCTTTTTCATGGATTGTTGGATGTTTGTTCTACGCTGGGCCAGACCATGTCATGAGAAGATATGTAAGGGAAGATGAAACATATGACATTTTGCATGCATGCCATAATGAACCATGTGGAGGGCATTTTGCAGCCAAGAGGACAACAATGAAGATTCTAAATACCGGTTATTACTGGCCCACACTCCACAAGGATGCAGGGAGATATACAAGAAAATGTGACTGATGCCAAAGGATGGGACGACCAACAAAATCTGATGAGATGCCTCTTTACCCTCAGCTAGTGGTCAATCCATTTGATAAGTGGGGATTAGATTTTGTAGGACCCATTGACCCTCCATCTAATGGTAAATCCTATATCCTAGTCTGCACTGATTATGTAACAAAATGGGTAGAAGTTAAGGCCATGAAGCATGCAAGAGATAACAGGGTTGCAAAATTTCTTTATGAGGAAATTTTCACACGATATGGGGTTCCCAAAGAAATAGTGACTGATCAAGGAGCTCAATTCACCTCAACCCTAGTTGCAACACTAATCAATGAGTACAACATAAGGCACAAAAAGTCTACTCCTTATCACCCTCAGGCTAATGGCCAAGTCGAGGTGACTAACAGGGAAATTGGAGCCATTTTGACTAAAATAGTAGTTGTCCATCAGAAGGATTGGGTAAACAGGCTGCCAGAAGCTATCTAGGCCTATAGAACAACCTGGAAAACAACCACAAGATTCACCCCTTTTGAGTTGCTATATGGAAAGACAGCTATGATGCCTATTGAGTTTGAACATAAGACTCTTAGGACTGCAATAGACTTGGGGATGGATATATCTAAGGCACAAAAGGCCAGAATCATGTAGGTTACTACTTTGGATGAAATGAGAAAAGCAGCCTTGTATCACACAGAGGTAGTGCAGAATCAGAATCAAGTGGCACGACAAATTCATCAAAGACAAGTAATTCCAGCAAAGTGACTGGGCACTTCTCTATGACTCAAGGTATCAGGATAATGCAGGGAAATTGCAGACAAGATGGCTAGGACCATATGAAGTTACTAAAGTTTTCCCCAATGGTGTTGTTTAGCTCACCACCATTGACCCTGTCAGATTTAAGCTACTTTTCAATGGTCATCAGCTACGATTGTATCACAAGCCAACTTCGAAGGATGAATTCCTGCAGCAATTCAATCGGCATGCAACTCCTGAACTTCCTGTAGCCTAAGGCAGCGAACCTAGTGTCCCTCCTTCTGGTTAACCAAGGTACGACATTTGTCATAATAAAGACTTCCACTTTTGTGGGAGTCCACTTCTTCATCCATTCACCCATCCGCCCACCCATATCCATCATTCTCTCTTCCATCACGTGTCTTGATTTCACGTCATTCCATCTCACTTTCTTCCACTCCACTTTCATTCATTGCTCAATGAATCTCTTAGAAGGTGATCGTTACTTTCTCCATCATTTACGCAATTGATCTTCCACACATCAAGGTACATGCACATCATTTTGTTATATCTTAAATATCTTTTTGTACATTCATTTGATTACTATACATTAACGTCGATATTCTCCATAGCATGTAATTATTCCCTGCCCTGTCAATCAAGCATCACCATTCTGCATGTGTGGACACATGCTCAAATTTAGGTTGGGGAGGGGAGTGTGAATACCATGCCCACGTGTCAGTCCATGTTGGTTTACTCCAATACGTCAGCAAAAGTCTAAAATTGAGTTGATTTGAATTCTAAGTGAGATGACGGCTCACAAGTGTGAGGAGATAGCCTTCATTGATTACTTCTTACTTCCTGTACTACTCTTGTCATAATCTTGTGTTCCCAAATAAGGAAAATTTAGACGACATTAGTGATTGAAAATTTAACAAGGTTGCAGGAAGGTGAAGTTCAATTTTTCAAAAAAACTTTGCAGAAAGAAAAACTTTGCAGAGTGATTGTTTTCAAACAGCGAAAACAATGGGAGGTGGATTAATTCAAAATGAACCCACGGTTCATGACGTATTACTGTAGGATGCACCTAGCTAGGCCAAGTTTAGAAATTGTGGGTGGTTAGATTATTTCTTGAAGCTGAATGGTTTTAATGAAAATGTTGCATTGGAATTTGCCCAGACATTGTATGAAGGTAAGGCCAAGGTAAAAGGGTTAGAGGTGTTGGCTATTAAAGAAAGAACTGTAGAAGTTACAGGGTTGCCTGTTGATGGTGAGAATTACCATGTTACCAGAGACGCCAGGTCAGCTAGGGCCAAATTTACAGAACCTAGTGACCCTCCAATAACTGTAGACAAATAGGGAGCCAAGAGAACCTCTCTGCCTGAACCATGCAAGCAAGTAGTTGTTCATGTTGTGAGGTACATTACTTGTGAAGGTCATCAGTCGAATCTTCATTCTGTGCATTTCAAACTGCTGAATCATATGAGGAATGGGAGAAGAATGAATGTGCCAAACGTGCTATACCACTTTCTCTCAATCATGGCGGCCGAGACCTAAAAAGGTAGGGCTAATTCTATTTCCCACCATTGTTTGATCAAATTGTTAGTTGAAAAGTCTCTGCATGATGTGTCTGATATGACTTGGGAAGAATTCTTAAATATTGACAAAATTAGACCAAGGCATTTGCGACCTATGGTTGTGCCTCAACCTTGTAGGACTAGGAGAAGAGTAAGTTCTGTTGAAGCTACTCCGGGAACCTCAAATTCTAGTGCAAACCCTCCTACAGCAAAACAAGTTATTGAGATTAGTCCTTCTGAGGCAGAGCATTCAGACAAAGTAAGTTCTTCAGATTCAGATGATGATGTTCCTCTGAGCTACCTAATTCGAACTAGGGCACAGAAGAAAAAGGCAGAAATAAGGAAGGGTAAAGCTAAAAAGCAAACCGCAAGAAAGAAGGTGCCAAGCTCTAAGAAATAGAAGGCTGACATTGTTCTTCCTACAGCCGAAGAGAAACCTGAGAGCCCTTCTAGTAAATCGAAACCTGCTGAGCCAACCTTTGGTGTGCCTCCACAGACAAGCCCTAGGGTTGAAGAAATGACAGCTAAGGATATAGAGGCCCCAATGGGGCATGTGAATGTTGTAGAAAAAGACATAATTGAGGAAGCAACAAATGTAACATTGGCAGACCTTACTGTTGCTGCTGAACATATTGAGAGTTAGGGACATGAAGACAAATAGGAGTTCCTGTAGCAAGACGCCCTGCAACCAGAATTAGCTAAACATTCAAAAACCCTACAGTTAATGCTATATGAAGATCAACCATTTGTGCCAGGAAAGCCTTTGGTAGGAATACACAGACCCCCTGATTTTTTAATGCATATGGTAGCCATGAATTTGTGGAATGAGATGCAGAGGAGAGAAGAAGAATGGAAGAAGGAGAAATGCAGATTGAAGGATGAAATTCAAAAGAAAGATGAAGAGATTGAAGAAAAATGCAGAAATTGCTACTTTAAAGGAGAGAGTGGATAATATGGCAGCTTTAGTGCCTCATGTATTAGAGTGCAGGACTCCTCCAAGGGTCTATGCTCTGTATTTAAAGGAGAAGTATCTTTCTTTTAAAATAGCAAGGATTGTTTGAGGTTTGAATCCTTCCATTGAGTCTCCTCTTGAATTTTTTAATACTTATCGGATTGCTCCTCCTAAAATGAAGAATTTGTTGTGTGAATTCTATTTACATAATTATGTTGTGTCCCAAGATCATGAGTGAAATCCCTTGTTGTATGTTGGGGATGTTCAATTGAGGGCAGTTATGCCCTGGATACAAAATGAGATTAGTTGGGGACAGCAGTTTAGGGCTTATAAGCAAGCAGAATTCAACATTCCCCTGTCCATCAGAGCTGAATCTAGAAATCCAGGAAGCATTTTCAATGATTGGCATAGAATGCTTTATAGACCAAGCTATGGCAACTAAATCCTGCCTGAGAGAGAAGCAGCTTACAGAGAATATGAGAAGGTTGCAAACACTATTGGAGAATCTGTAAAGGGACATTTGGCACAAAGGTGGAATAGTTTGTTTGATGAGCTAAAACAAGCAGAGCCTCACTCTCTGCAGAACTATGTTGTAGCATGTAAAAGAGTGGATAGATATATACAGATTGGGAGGACAAAGGGACAATTCTAGGTTCCCTTAATTTTCCAACCACCTATCCTATTGTGGCCTGTGCCAAATTATAGGTTTTACCAGTATGATATTGCTGAAGAGAGGCAGAGATGGAACATATTGGATAGATAGCAAGGGTTCTATTGGGATCCTAACTCACGCACTGCAGAAACTGATATCAGACAGTTGGCAGTTGCTAATTTCAGGGCATTGACCAAACAGAAGGACAACCCTTCCTCTATTGGAAGACCAGCAAAGTCTTAGGTTGGGGAGAGTGATGAGTCTAGTTTATGACTTAATTTTGTTAGACTTTATTATCCATTTGCTATAGTTATCATGGACTTTGGTACTTAGATCTTGATCTTTTCATGGCATTTCCTCAAAATCATAAGATGTTGGGCATAGGTTATTTCCTATAATCTTTAATGACTTTGACATGCTATATGAACTATGTTAATTTTACATGTGGTTAATGAATGTTACTCTAAGATAGTTACAGATATGCAATTATTGTGCATACTAATATTGTTATGCAGAAGCCATAAAGTCAAGGAAGATTCTGCCAGTTGGTTACTCGCCATCAAAGTCAAGTAAGGTGGTCGTTCAAATGTCAAATGGAGGGAAGATAACCGCCTTGTAATTGGTCTTAATTACTTGTTGAGAAAATTTAGGAGTTACTGTTGTGCTAGATCTGCGTTGAAGCAACTTGCTTGACTAGATTCCACACATGCATAACCTCCTCTCCACTTTCTATGCTTTTCCTAAAGTGGCATCCTCCTATTATGTTGGAGTTGACCGCCTTGCTAGGTAGTTGGTTTTGTAGTTTTCTCTCTATAAATAAGACTCAGATGCTACTTCTGAGGGGTTGATTAATCTAAGGTTGTACTTGCATTATCCAGTTTTCAGTAATATAGTTACGTTGTTCATTTGTACTCATGTTTTCCAATAAATAAAATGAAGTTATAAGTTCACATCTCTGAGTTTACATTTGTCTTAAGGGATACTCATCCAAGGGGACCCACTTGTTAAGCATTTCATCCTTTAGTTTAGTTGTCATTTTCTGTTAAGTGGTTAGTTAAAATCTGGCATTGTTTGTTCCTGCAGCCACTGGACTTCCATTCTATGTCTGTTCCTGCAGCCAAAGCAAACAAAGTAGTTTCCTATTTGTTTGCCCAAATTTTCATTTTCTATCATACACTTCAGCTTAGTATAGTTGTTGGTTGATGTTCAGCATTTATGTTATTTCTTTCCAAGCAATTTACTTTTAGTATTATGACTTTCTTAGCTGTAAAATGAATGTGGCTACTTCGAGATTCCTAGTGCACATACTGTGCTGACCCATTTCAAGTTCACATCCTTGGGTTGACAAGTTAAATGCACCTTCATAGTGATTAAGACAGCTATTCAAGTTAGATGTCCAATCTCTGAGTCATAGCTTTATGGGCTTAGTTGTTAAAATATTGTAGGAGGCCAACACCACCATCCTATTATAAGCGTTGTCATGTCAAATCCTAAGTATTCTACCTACAATGGGGCATGTTATTCCTATGCGACATAATCCTTGGAGATCACATCCTTGCCCTTTTATGCGTACATCCATTCCATCCACTATCGCCCACCCCTTTTATCTATTCATCCAATCCTACACCATTATTGCACCTAGACTTGGTCCTCCCTTGTCATTCGTATCTAGCATAAAGGCTAATCGAACTGATCATCCAATGCCATTCCCAAATACCAAAAAAAATCAAATATTTTCAAAAAATCCAAAAAAATTCACAACATCCAAAAACACAAACAAAAAAAAATCAAAACATTTTAAAAAACACAAAAAAATCACAATAGTCCAAAAATACAAAAAAAAAATAGAAACATTTCAAAAACACAAAAAAATCACAACAGTCAAAAATCCAAAAAAATCGAAACGTGTCAAAAACCCCAAAAAAATCAAAACATATCAATATCCAAAAAAAAATCAAATATTCCCAAAAATACCAAAAAAATCAAAAACATCTCAAAAATCCAAAAAAATCAAAACATTTTCAAAATCCAAAAAAATCAAAACATGTCAAAAACCAAAAAAAATCAAATATTCTCAAAAACACCAAAAAAATCAAAATACCCTCAAAATCCAAAAAAATCAAAATACCCTCAAAATCAAAAAAAAAATCAAAATACCCTCAAAATCCAAAAAAGTCAAAATATCCTCAAATTCCAAAAAAAATCAAAACATTGTCAAAATCCAAAAACATCCAAATATTTCCAAAAAACCCAAAAAAATCAAATAACCAGTCAAAAAATCCAAGCAATAAAATCATATCAATCGACCTAATTCAATTCATTACACCATTCCAACCAAATCAATTCTTCAAATCATTCAATTCCTCAACTAAGTCACTCAATCAAATTTCTCAATCAATCCATTCAAACTTCTTCAATTCAATCAAATTAGTCACATCATCTTATCATTCAAATCACTTCTTCAAATCAAATCCACCCTTGCATCCTCGATCATCCACAGTCCACCATGGTCGAACTACGTCGCCTCTGAGCTTTCATGTAGGCAAGGCCATCTTTGATGCGCCCCCGAGGCCTTAGGTCGGTCCCTTAGGGCCCGTCCTGTCAACCATCATAATAAGTTGTCCTTTAACAAGATGGACACTTTGATCAGACTAAAGCAATCAATCTTTCACACTTCAAACCAATCCCAAAATCAACCAGACAAGTTATTCCAATCAGTCAAATCAATCAATCGCCTTGTGATAACCATATGTCACTATCCTTGTCAATCATCACATACACTATACAGAATGGGGCATCATCGAAACCAGCATTTTGTTCCTTATACAATATGCATCATTTATCAAACATCATCAATCAAACCCTGGTGTTGCTCGCATGACCAACAACACTAGTGTCATTCAATCAATCACTTGCCTTAGACAGGTAGGGGCATCGTCGAAACTAGACCAAGCATCTTATACATGTTTCTTTCCTGAAACCAGGCTCCTTCTCCATTCTCAATCAATCACTTGCCTTAGACAGGTAGGGACATTATCGAAACCAGACTAGGCGTCATATACGACATGCTTCTCTCCTGAAACCAGGCCTCCTTCATTCAACCAATCATAATCAATCAAGCACATATCACTTGGTAAAAGGTCCAATTGGTTGTTGGTCTAGTCTGTCTTATGTTTCACTCAGATTGTGCAGTCTTGTTCTTATGCTTCTCGAGGCACTCCCGAAGTGATGAAGAGAAGCGAGGATAGAGAGAGACCTTTTTATTTGATTATTTTTCGTGGTTTGTCTTGGCAAAATGATTGGGGCAACTTGGTGCCTTGTGTGTGATTGGGATTCCATTGGGTGTGACTCAAAGACATCCTATGCATTGGAAAGACTAACTGCTTCCTTGCATAAGTACTTGCACACCTCACAGTTATCTCATCGCATGTTCCGACAAGGTATCACAGTTACTAGTCTGAGTTAGGCATTCCTTGTTTGTCATGTGCTTGTTTCACAAGGGACCACACTTTCCACCTTGGCCTTTGACATGCCATGGTGATTGTCGTCCTTTGACATAATAAGTTCTATGATGATAAGCAGAAAAATTGCAAGTGAGAAGCTCAAAAATCTATCAAAGTAAGATATCATTTCCATTCTTCTAGCCAATCTTTCATTCCTCCACCATCTCTCTCTCGCATCTACATTCCTCCACCTTCATTGTAGCATATCATTAATTTCTTCTATCCATTTCTCCATTTTTCTTCCTTCACCAATCCCTTTCATTTCGAGAGCCTACTTGTGTTTGTCCAACCCGCCTATGCTCTTAAGGGGGCATCATCATCCTATCTTTCCATCATCATCCTTTTCCTCCATCCATTTCCTTGACTTCTTTGAAATGATGTTACTTGGTCGCAACATCATCTCAAAGAGGGGCAAAATGTAGACACTGAAAAATGTCCTCATGTCGCAAATGTGACATGACAAATTTCCCCTTCAAACCCCATTATTCAACTAGGTCAATTTCATCCCTTTTGTCCACTTGACCATATTTCTTCTATAATTAAATAATTAATTTCAATTGATTATTTAATTATTCGATCATATCCTAATGTCCCCTTCACTTGATTTATTCAAATAAATAAATCAATCCCCTTATCTAAATCCCCTTTCACATGAATCCCTTTCACATAAATTAAATAAATTGGGCAAATTTATTTAATTTAAATCCCATCCCACCTCACTAATTTCTTCTAATTTTAAATTGTCTTTTGTCCTCTAGTGGTGAGGAAACCCTAACTCATCCTAGCCCTCCATTTGGCCCTAAAGTCAACATGTAATATGGGCCCTTCATTCAAATCATCTCTTCTATAAAACCACTTATTCAGCCTCATTTTGACCCCTTAAGCTCCCTTATGCTCATTTTTCATCTCAAATCAGTTGTAAACCCTCCAAAGTCTTGCTAATCATATTCAAGAGCTTCTCATGATGTTGCATGAACTTGCAAATTTGAGAACACAATGCAAAGATGGAGGAGGACAATAGAAGTTAGTCAATGTTAGCTTAGATTTTTACTGGTTTTTGTGTTTATTTGACTTCTTTCTAAGCTTGATTGCATTCTATTGCAGCTAGGGTTTGATAGTTTGTTGTTTTTGACTGTAAACCTAGTTTTTCCCTAGCACAGATCCTAATAGGTCTCACAATTAATAGGAAACCATTTGATTTTCTACATATGTTCCTCATCTGATATTGATCAATTTTTTGCAATTCTTTTTTACAAAACCACTACAGATCAATTATAACTCAGATTAGGTCCAAATTTATACTGAAAACTAGTCATGTTGATAGTTCAAATATCTTAGAAAACCTGTTGGGTGGCATTGGAAAACATGCATGTGTAATATTACAACTATTTTTTAATCATGTCTATAGGATTTCATCATTCAAACTTCAACACTTGTAACTATGAACACAACTTGGTGACTTCAATTTGACAAGTGATTGGACACTTGAGGATGACTAGGGATTTCTAACCAAGATTAAATCATGGGGACATTTTAATATTTTTGAGTCAAACAAGGTGACATGACAAAGGAACTTGATGCACAATGACGCATGCCAATTTGACAGATGCAAAAAGTTTAAAATTGGCAAGGTAAAAAATGAGGCCAACAACCATCATGTTTCCAAAACCCAATCTTCCAAAAAGGGCTAGGATAAGATCTTCCATCACAATTGATATCTATAGGAATAGGAAAGCATAAATCATTACACAGCTCTCAGATATGCTAGAAGCAAATATGCAACCATCAAATTACACTATCACCACCATTGCTTTGGGAAATTCAATGAGGGAGGAAGGAAAATAGCTCACCATATCTTTAGTTGATTGGCTCATTCAAAAGATAGACAGGGATAAAGATACAAGGAGGAATTAAAAAATAAGATTGCACACCTTATGCCCTACATTGAATATATGGTTGGTCTTGTTGGTTCATCTTTGGTGGACACAGTTAACAACACATTCTTAGTACCCAAAACTAAACACTAGTTGATGGATAATTGGGGAATGTAATGTGAGTCATTCACATGTGGGATCTAGAGCTAGTGAACATAGGTCTCAAGATAATACAAGAAATAATTGAGATTACTACAACATTATCTAAAGGAATGGAGACTATAAAGACCTTGATGGTAGGGGTAAAAATAGAATTGGAGGCAATAGAAAAATTTATTTACTCAATAGCCCAGATAGGGGACATGGATTTTCCATATTTGGTAGATGAAGATATTCTAATTGATAAGGAGCCTAATGTGCATCAAAATTGGAAGTTGGCATACAACTTCCATACGAAGATCTTGAAGGGATATCAAAGTAAGAGTCAAAAGGTGCAATCCTTAGTGTAAAGTGTGTACAATGCCTTGAATGAATTCATGAGAAAATCATGATGTTCTTTATATGATAAGGACTAGAATATCTAGTCATTACAAGTTCTAAAAGATCAGTTTTAAGAGTTGGCGAGAAAGGAGTCTCCCAAGGATGCGAGCTTTGCTACAAGTTTTGTTAATAAATTGATGACAATAAAGGGTACTTGTGAAGGTTTTGATCGCTAAATGGTAGAATTCAGGAATGCTCAAAAGAAACTCTAAGAATTTTACCCATTCAAATGGACCTAATCCAAGATTAGTAAAAGTGGCGTTGGATAATTATGCCTCTTCCTTGCAAGAGTTGGAAAATTAAGTTGATAAGAGCAACTAGTTAGAGTGTGCATTGTTGACAATCATTTCCATGTCAAATTTTGTCTTGGATGTAATAGTGCAAAAGGACAAAAATTGCTACAAGACAAAATTATCTCTTGAAATTCTATCTTTTTCTAGATTTTTAAGGGAATAAATTTTCACATTCCTCCCTCCTAAAATCTATAAATACATTTGTGCTCTACATTGTAAAGGGTTG
This sequence comes from Cunninghamia lanceolata, assembly GCA_027924645.1. Lineage (NCBI taxonomy): Eukaryota > Viridiplantae > Streptophyta > Pinopsida > Cupressales > Cupressaceae > Cunninghamia > Cunninghamia lanceolata. The sequence goes on along the minus strand of BSBN01000578.1, from coordinate 5,835,364 downwards.
GAAACTCATTTTTTAGTAATACATTTTTTCTTTTCAACTTCATTTGAAGTTCTTTTTCCTTTTTGTTTGAGTTTTCAAAATCTAAGCATGTACCTATCTTTCATGTGCTTAGTTCACTAAATGTTTGATGAGTTTGAGATGTGTTAGAGCTATTGACGTTTGGTTGATTGTGAGGTGTTTTATGTGGTGATTTGAAACATATTATTTCACCTAAGTTCATAGATTTTATTTCACGTGTACAAATTTTCCCTTTGAAAATCACACCTTATGTGGTGACTATGACAATAGGTCACGTGAGGAATGGTTTCACTCAAATTTGTCCATTCAAAGAATGGCATATGAAGGATAAGGATTGGAGGCTTGGATTTTCTAACCCTTTTCTTCCTCCAGTCTTTTTTTTTTAAGTTGTAGTTAGAGTAGCAATAGCATAAATTTTATTTCCTTGCATTTTTGTCAGTTCTAGGGTTTGCATGAAGAAGCCCATTTTTGTTTCAAATAAAATTAGTGATAATATCTTCAAAATTTCATACATTGTGAATGAATTGCACAAATTTTAAAATCATTTTGTGGGTTTTTAAATAAATTGATTCATGAAAGTTCTTTAATTAATCGTTGTACAAATTTGAGGAAAGAATTTTTTGTATTATAAGGCTTCTGCTATGTGGCTCTTCATATTCTTATTGTGACTATTGGTATTTTGGTGAACTCTTGGTAAAGTAAATTGTTGTAATTGGTTATTGGTGTTGTTATTAAATTTTTGAAATCCTTTATGGTGGATTTTATTGGGATTTGTCCTTGAAATCTAAAATTTGGATTATAGTAAAATTTGTCTCAAAATTTTGGATTTTCTCCTCTAGGTTCGAAATCTTATAAAAAAATCATTGGAGTCCCTTGAAATGGATAGCTCAAAACTCACCTACTAAGATAGTTTAGTATTTTCATTGAGATTATATTATAAGAAGACTCTTAGGGCCTTTTTCCTTTCAAGTAGGGGAACTTTTGTTGCTCCAATGTGTTGGTGTGCTAAAACATGCATCAACAAACACCAATGTCGACACATGCCAGAAGCAAGGATGGTATCATTGCCACCTATATGGGTGGAATGCAATCCAACACTAAGGAATCCATAATCATAAACATAACATTATTAATTTTAAAGCAAAAATGCTACTATATCATGATTTCAACGTAACAATCATGCGAACACCCTCACATGCTGAGGTGTGAAAATATCCAAAATAATATCAATAAATTATTACAATTAAAGGGATCATCCCAAGCATGGATGAATCTTAACTTGCATAAGAGAATTCAATAAAGTATAACTATGCATCTATTACAATGGTCTAAAGGATCCCATTTACAACAATTACAAAGTTACAACAATAAGAGAGCTACAAGAAGCAAGATATCATGTGTAACATCCCAACTAGAATATTAAATAACATTAAACACAAATAATGCAAAAAATTCATTTCTCTCTTTTTTTAATAACAAAATCCAATAATATTACGTTTTGCAATTTCCAAGTACAATACATAATTTTAAAATATAGTCGCTTCACATGCGACTAGCAAATTTCACATTTTTATCATGAACATATAACAAATGGTTACATTCCTTGTGACTTACAATATTTATCAATTTCATTTACACAATAAGTAATGTTTCCTATTCTCAAGTCTTTGGCAGTCAACTATAGGAGAGAGAGAGAGCATCACCCTAGTGCTTTTCCTCCAACCACAAACCAGCGGTCCCTCATACACCTTCCTTCTGGAAGTGGCCATTCCCTTCGCGAGGGTGTAGATAATGAGAATCAACTAATTCTTTAGGCCATCTGAGAACTAGTGAAGTGTCCTAGCTAATAAAAATCAGGATTACAACTCTAGTCTATCTCTAGCTATGTATAACCCACTCTGACTATTCAGCTATCTAGAACACAGTGAACTGAGAATGCAAGCAGTGACTTTTGCATTACTTTGGCCAAAGTTTCATATAAATAAAATCATATGTTCACTTACTCTTTTCTTGACTTGGAGACAACATTCTTATAATTTAGTATATAACATATATATGACAACACTCTTTGACTTGTTTATACAATATCAGTCTTAAAGACATACAATATTCTCTTATCTACTAGTCAACTAGACAAGTGTAGGGTGAGAGCTTAGGTGACTTATGAACATACATTGAGTCCCTTTTTGCATCCATGAAATCACGAGTCTATGACATCTTGTCATCTACTCAATGGCTTGTCTACCTATTTCCATGCTCATCAGTATTCTTCTACAATATTATACAAGATTTTGACATTTAAGTCATTTGGTTTAACGATTAAAGACTCTATCTTAATCTAGGAATGTACATTCATCTTCAACTTTATCGAAGAAAAGTAATAACTTTATAATCTTTCATATTGGATTCATTTCCTCTTGTAATTCAAAAGAGAATTCTAATAATAAATAGTCTCTTTCTAAAAGAATATCTATAGAAAATTTGACCTTTCAATTCAATAGTGAGTGTAATACTCGACATTCTTGTAGCTATTCTCAGTCTAGACTAAATAATATAAACCCTTTCCAAAATGAGGATAAGATAGTTTAAGATACTCTTAGTTACCTAAAGAATAACATTTATAGACAACTTATATTTCTTTTGCATTTATACAGAAATAAAAGTCTAATATCAAGTGCTTCTACACAAAGATATCAACTAAATTTCTAGATTTTAAGCTTTAATAACATGTTCTCTACCTTTTCAATAAGCTAATGCTTATAAGTAGAATACTATGATAGTATAATGATATTGTTTTGGTCTTTCACAAAGAGCAATGAGACTCTCAGTCTGCTACAACACTTTTAGTTTTGAACAAAATAAATTTGGATGATTTAAAATGACCTTTTCTCAGGTCTCTAAGTACACCTGCCTTTGGCCTATTTCAAGTTGATTAAACCAAAGCATGGCTTATATATAACATTAAACCTACATACACAGTCAGCCATAAAGTTTCTACTAAGTTTGTTATATGAATATAACCTTGTATGGTTTGTTTAAGTATCATAATACCATCGACTTTGACAACATAGTCATTCGACTGATGCTCAATCGATACTCTTGTATATCATTAACAGTAATGAATAACATGTAAATAATATATATGATACTCTTATCCAAGAGATATCAATATGTAATGCCATTATTAATAACAATAGTTATTCGGCATGGGATAGTTTATATCGTACAAAGCTAATAAGGATGCATAAAACTATCTTCCTTGTCTAGTGGTTATACGGTAAGAATATACAAAGAAATACCTCTGTCAAGGTCGATTAATAGCAAGGTTAAACTAACACTAAGTTCTTTATATCTTACTTGTCATTCGACGGTTAAACAATACAACTTCTTTCTATCCTTATTTATAGATATCGACAATCTACATAAACATTATTTCAACATATTATATGGGATATAATATGCTTATCTGTAGGGTTTAACAGGTAGAACATTATCCATAGTTGCATTCCTTCCTCCCAAAACCTGAGTTTCAATTTCTCCTTCTTTCTACACTGTGCCTCCTAGCATGAAAGAATACTTTCCAAATCCTCCTCCTCACACTTAGTTATGCACAAGATAATTAATAAATCCCACTACTCTCCCCAGTCATCCATGGCCTTGCATGCAGAAATAAGGGGAGTATGGAGCTATTGCTCCTCCCCCACTTCCCAAGCATCTAGGAAGAGTATGTTGGGTGATAAAGAATTTCCCTTTTTTTACTAGACATTATGCTTAGACCAAAACTAAGCCTTAAAAGAATAATTAAAAATAAACAAAATTACACCTACCATGTAGATGTCACTTAATGCATTCCTTTGAATGCTCTAATTATGCTTATTTTCAAGCACAATTATCGACAATGGAGACTCACAAAGTTGTCTTAGTCCTAATTGACAAAATTGGACTTGTCTGGTCAATTACTTACGTCAACTCAACATTCAAAGGTATACACTACCTTACTATCTGTCGACGGAGAAGATTTAGCCATCGACTTGACGACAACAAAAATTAACAAGTATAAAATGATCTTAATGCTAAAAATATTTCTAAGACGACCAAAGACAGAGATTAAGACAATCCAAAATTGGCTTATCCTCTAATAGGTATGTGTATGTGTATTTCCAGATGGCATAAGGATCATTGTATTCATGCGATCTAGAATCCTCTCCATGGTGATACTCTCTCTCCTCATCTCGGAGGAGAAAAAACATTGTTCCTGCATCCACCTCAATCACACAATGGTAGTTAGTCCATTACATCATTTAACCACGTGCTTAATAATGACATCATAAACAATTATTCTTTGCATATAAACTAATAGAAATCAAATGCATTTTCTATCATTACTTTAATCATAATATTTTCTTTGACTATAAAAATGATAAACTTGTATGTTTGTTTAAAAACAGGGTGTGACACCATGAGAGTCCAAAATGCTCTCTAATGAGCATCCTCAAAGTTTGTTTGTTCCAAACAATGGTTAGTGTCACCCAACCATGTGAAACCCTCAGGTCCACCCCACTATCCTAGGAAATGGTCATACTAGGTACCAATCACACTCACACAAAATAAAGAGTACATGGCAACACTCACACCAATTAAATGCAAACAACAACATATGTAGAAATCCATGCCAATCAATACATATGGGAGTATATGTGGCACACACACCAAATCAAATACATACAAGAGTGTAAGTAGCTCACTCATGCCAACATGAGCATATAGATAATGCCAAACAACATTCATGTATAAGGATTCCTCACACCTTTAATGCACACAAATTAGTCTATATAAGGAAATCCAACATGCATTCACAAAGGTTTCCACACATTAATGCACATAAAATAATGCATAAATAAATACCAACAAACATACATGTATGAGGGTATAACATGCCAAAAACATACATGCAGATGGTCTAAACACGTGTCAAATACCAAATCTAATGATAAGATAGGATGAGGTCCTAGAAGTAAGCCAAGGAGTGTCATTATAGTGGCACAAAGGCTACGTAGATATTAAGTAGAAAAAACTTACTCAACGACATTCATCAATCTCCCAAACTTGTGATTTGCCCTTTCCAATCTGTTAAGGTATTCAACCCTTGGCAAAGATTTGTCTTTTTAATCACATGTTTATTATCCCAATGTGTATTATATTATCATTTGATTTAAACTCTCGATTCGCTCTTCCCACTGATCACTTTGTATCATAGCAAGTGGTGAGAGTCACTCCTTCCCTACTCTATAACTCAATCCTAACTGCCCAAAATTACAATTGTATTTGCATGGAAATCTATGCAAAAAGTCATGGCACATTTTCCAATGACATAAAATCACATTTACATAAGGATACTACTCACTCCATAAAATAATTTAATCAAACATGGTTTTAATTTTTTATTTTCCAGTCTCAAAATTTGAGAAAAACCATAAAAGTCCCAAATTCACGATTGATGAAATCTTGAATTTTTATTTTCTAAATTACGATAAATTTAAATTTTTTAAAAGAGCCACCCTTTTTCTTCTAAAATACACAATTACAATCTTTTCAAGTCAAAATTTCACAATTTTGAGAAACATGGTTTTTGGAAAATTTTGCCATAACCATGACTACAAATTGCTTGTTTTCAAAATTCAGAATGTAAATTAAAACTGCAAAAAGGAAGATAGAACATTCCTATAATATGAAGGCCACATGCATCCACCTAATGTAGGAATTGAAAATGAAAGAAATTTCATTTCAAATGCAATAAAATAAGATAACTTACCTCTCCTCAAGCTTGCAACAAATGGAGGAAATCTCCCATTTAGCAAGCACACCCACACACACACAAGAAAATTCTTTCTCCACTTGCAATCTCCAAATCCAACCTCAAGCAATTCAAATCCATTCTTTTCCTAAAAAAGAGCATTCTTTCAAAGAAGGAGAGAAGATTTTGCCAAATGCAAAAATAACAAGTAATGAAATAACTCTCCTGTTTTTCCTGTTATGCTTTTCCTTTTTCTCTATTTTCTTATTTCAATTTTCGTTTTCATTCTTTTTTTACAAAATACATTTTGAAAGAAAATCAATCAATGAAATTGATTAAATAAAACTATACAACTAATTTAATGTAAATTGATATTTTCCAAAAGGCATAGGAGGTTAAATCAATTTAAATTAAATTACATTTTTAAACTATATCAATTCTATTCCACTCGAGCTAAATATTTCATTTCAAAAGAATAATTAAATCCACTTGTTTTCTTCTACTAGAACTAAAATAATGCATTAGGCCTTTTTCCATGAAGGTACAAATATCTTCTTTTTCAACTCAAGCATTAAACATTTTGCAAACATGAGAAACACACATTCAAAATATATTTAAATGCAATGAAACAAGATATAGAACCATATGTAAAGGACTCACATTCTTTACAAGTTCACACAACACAATAATTCTAGAATCACCATCGATTTAGATCCAAGTTTACACAGGGATTCACAAGACTCATTTCGCACTCAATCTAAGTGAGATATAGGTTGATACACATGTTTACGATAAGATGACCATCTTTAATATAACCACCATTGGGGGATAACCCTATACCTACACACTCAAATCTAACATTAGGTGTACTTGCTCCACATAATATTAGCTAAAGCAACAAAAACTGCCCAATGTGATACAAATCATAACATGATATCAAATCATCACATCTAATTGTAAATCATCTATGACTGTAGCATGATCCAAGAAATAAGATGTATAATCAACAATAATTCATAATGTTGAAATAGATATAATAATCACAACAAAACCATCTAAAGTACACAATTAGAACACCTTTATGGTACAACAGGCCTCATCAAAAAGTTCGGTGCAACAGATCATAACAAGTATATCTCACAATAGATGGATAAAACACTTGATATAACATATAACTTATAAATTGAGAGCACATAAGGAATACACACTAGTGGGCATTACATCCTCCCCCACTAGGAATATACTTACTGCTAGAAGCCTACAAAAAGATAAGGATAAGGTACCCATGGTACACAATCCTTCACAAACACAACTGATCTCATAAGATCAACCCTCTACACCATCATTAGATCAAAGTTTCAATCCAACAAATCAAGTCTCCAAACATTCACAAGCTAGGTGAAAACCAATCGTTGTGCCTACTAACTCCTCTAAGACTACAACACTCTATCTTCCAAATATGATTACAATCAAGGACTAGATCTAGTCAAATGAATTGACCACAAATAAAACAAGGTACTAAACCCAGGACTATTGTTGTTGCTGGGTAACTCCTCTTCCTCTCTACTAAGCCAAGGAAAACCACACAATGTTACAAATTTCACTCTCAACAAGATTTTCCATTACAAGGTTGCACTCCCTATGGTACCCACTGAGATTGAGGTCTCTACCCACTACACTACATCTCAAAGGTTGGGGAAAATCATCTCTTAAAGGCTATAGGCATAACTAACTCACCTTCATGCTCACTAATGGCATGCCTCACTTCTAGTCATGGTTGTTCTCCATGAGGTCCCTCTTCATGTTCCACTCCTAAAAAGAGAAGATTTCTTAAACAATCTAGCTCTACATCACAAAACATGATCAAACTTATAGATTCTCAGGTAAAAGGATCTAGGCAACATCCTCCTAAAAGCATAAGCACTCCCCACAAGCAAGGCTTAGAAACACATTACTCATAAGGAATACATCCAAGGATATAATTAAACATAAAATGTAGAAGCACAACTTCATTCTATGCCACTTCAATTCCTGACTATTCTAAACCAATGATTGTGCAGCAAAACAAGACCACCAAACTATAACCAACAAGTAAACATGAGACTTCCTCATGGTATAAACACAATATTCATAAAATAGAATACACGAGATATCAAATTCTACACACAAGATTTGCATCGCATCTAACACCATGCTAGCAAGCATCCCAACTACCAATGAGAAACTCCTACAATAACTAGATTCATATAACTAGCAACACAACAAGAATAGGTAAATAATTATAATATAATAAACATAAAAAAGATGTGCCTATGCACTTACTAATGCACCATCATAAACTACACCATGTCAAAACATCTGTGTAGCTATGGAATTCATATCTAAATGACACAACATGCACCTTCATGTTAATTAATAACATGGCCTTTGTTTTTAAGTCACAACATCATACACTCTACCAATGTCAAAACATTAGGAGGCATGGTAATATGACTAGGGAAAACATAAATGAGACAAGAAAAATAATCATATTTAGTGGACTAAGTCAACACACAACCACATACTAGATACTAAAAATAAGATGCAATTGATACAATCATTTCAACATATCTCATCCTCATGGTCAAACAAAAAAAGAATAAAACTTAAGCTCATACATGAATTCAAATATACATCAATCACTACCATCTAGGCATGACATCCACACCAACTAGCAATCTTACTCAACAAGTAATCCATATGAATACAAACACAATTCATATCTTTCTCAAACACTTCATGTAATATTCACTTACATACAACAGAGTGTAATAAATTTAAACTAACATAGTTCTGACAACACAAACATAAAGATTAGTATATTCTCCGTAATCGACTCTTTTATACAATCCACCAAATTTCCATAATGGACATGATAGAGAAGAACATTACATGATACGCAACCATCAATTAAAACATTTTAGCATAGCCATCACAATAATAAAAGGAACACCAAAATTAGTTCCAACAATAAGGCATAAAATAAGCTTAATTTCAACAATAAATCAAGCATAACCATAGAATTCACAAAATAAATAAATATCGATTTTTTATGATTAGACTACTTATAAATACAAATAACAAATCAATGTTGGTCCTTACAAACAATTAGAGAACTCATCAATAACTGAAAGAAAGTATCAAACTCTATAATGGACACTTTAGATACACTATGTGACTAATTCTAGTCACAAGCAAGGGAGTAAAAGATACACTCCACTTGGATTTCTAAAATCCACAGTGAGTAAGAGAACATGCTCAAGAAACACAAAGAAATCAAGTCTTCTAAGACTCCAATCACATCATAAAGCATGAGATCACAATTTTCACTTATCCTTACTAAGAAAAATTCAAGTTGTCAAGCAATTGTAAGCTTCATCAAATCACAACCACATCATCTTGCAAGAAAATTATTACAATGCTTCTATGACATTTGCCTAAGGCATACACTATAATTTACCTTTCTACACATGAATGACACCTCACAAAAATATCACATTCAAGTGAATTATGATGCAATTAAACAAGATGCTACACACTAGCAATCATTTAACAATTCAAGACTAAGCTAGGACATAATCTAACTCACAAGCCAAGATATCTCAACACATCCACACACATCATGGAGTGATTAAGATTCAACACCATACTATAAGTCACCAATCATATGGGTAATACATGAATGCAACATTTAGATGAAAACACATAGTAGTATAAAAGGGGAAAAATTTGGTTGGGAATTAAGTCCTTACCCAACATTCTATCCTGACAATGCTAAAATTTCTCTACCACATGATGTCACATGCATCTAAAACATAATTCACACATAATTAGAGTGTAAAGTGAAACTTCACTCAATGGGGAAATTTACATAAGTAAAACACCCTAACCATGTTCTCTACACAACGAGAGAATAAAATTTGATATGCTTCACAAGGAGTGACAATATAGTTGGGGAATCTAGTCCACACCAACCCAATGCTTCTTCCAATGAAAAATTCCTTTCTACAAGCCAATGTGCATACTATGCAATATGGGAAAACATAATTTAAAGTCACTTAATGTAGGATCCAATAATGCTTTCATTGTTTATATATGACATTCATCACAATTTCCATGCATATGACCCAATCAAAACCCTTTTCTTTCAAGTTTTCAATTATCACAATGCAATAGCACACCTAGGTTCTCACATGAATCCTAGGGAAGAATGAAATTTGGGGACCTGAATCATTACCCAAATGATCTATTCTAACAATTCAACATTTTTTCTTTCATGCACCCACATAATCAATTCACACATAATAATGTGCACTAATAGAAGACCAATGCAAGACACACTTCATGCAAGCATTTATACTCACTATTCAAAATGAGGGAAATGACAACTCTAAATATGATAATGTGGGTAAGAAGGTATGCTACTCTTGCAACATGATATACACACAACAAGGGTACACAATGCAACGTTCATTTGCACAAGCATCACCATGTCACTTTCCTTTCAAATTCTAGGCATGTGAATGATACAATATCTCTTTCACAACCAAATACATCAATCACAAGAGAGTACATGATGCTCAACTAAAAATCCAATAACTTCAGTATTCCTTTTTATACAAAGGTTTTCAAAATCACACTATCAAGAGTGGTTATAAAATAATAATCATGACTCCACCAAGATTACTCAAATACTCACACACCACAAGAATTATTGTTAAGCATTCAGGACATCAAGGAGGTGATTAACACAAAAGAAACCACTTGGAAAGCATAAGCGTCTAACTAATCCCACAATAATGTATTCCTCAAACATACACATGCAAGGAAAATGTATTGGGAAACAACACATGATTCCCACAACACATAACCACACTAAGACCCCACACATGATTGATCACAACAAGTAGAACACACAACCTTGAGATCCCAATGCTGCAACATGTCTCTAATACCAAGTGTAATGCTTCAAGATTTCTCCTAAGACATTAATTGAACAAACACTAAATGATTTTTTTTTTGCATTTGCAAGTGTGATATTTACATGTTACATTTCAATCACACATGCACAAGGTGTCATGAAAGCACAACATGCAAGATGACATCACCAATGCACCAAGCATGGTGGCACAAAGCAAAAGATTTCACCAATTGTGTGAAAAATTCACCACGATGACCATACAAGTGGATGGAGCTTCCTCCACAATAATGATAGGATAGTAGTCCATGACCTTGTTCTCTCTTGAAAACATGGAGCAAGATGAGGGTGATAACTACTTTATACCCATTACATAATGACATAAAGCAACATCCAAACACAAAGGAAAACCTACACAAGAGATGGAGGACAAGGCCTCAACTAATTGGAATGATAATCAACTAACTTCGTGAAAAGGCACATTTCCCATTGCAAAAGAGGGGATAACTCACTAGGAAAAACACATCTCAACAAATTGAGATGATATGAAAACTAAGAATACCAAGGGGAACAACTTTCATTTAGAAAGTTTCTCCAAAAAGGGTTAGGAAATGCTCATTGTCTAATGACCCAAGGAGAACAATGCACCAAATGGACTCTAATGCACTAGAGGGATATTGGCTCCAAGGAAAGATTCTAGCACATTGCACTGTAGTCATATAACTACATAATAGTCCAATTTCTATGTTATATTCTTGAAAAAGTGTTTGAATTAAAAAATTCTAAAACAAATTGCTTAGGACTAATTCTTAGACTTCCCTAAGGGTTTTCTTGCAACAAAAATGGTTCTATGATGAGAAATTTGCCTAGATTAAGCCAAACGAGTCCTAAGGCTCTTGCCACCAGGAATCCACTTGCACAAGATGCAATAACATGCCCAAATAGAGGTAGATCAAGTGGAATGTTCATAAGGCTTCTCATAACATTCACAAGGCACTAACACACTCGTACTTGCATGGACACACACCTATAACATGGATGAAAAGTAGACTAGGGGTACAATCTCACTAAGAATACTATTGATAGCCTAAAACCTCAAGGAAATTATAATACATTAAATGAACAGAGAATTCAATCCATCTACTGAAGTTGCATATCCTAAAAACCAAAATATGAAACTAGGTAAATTAACCATTAATAAACACATAGCAAAATTTGACAAAAGCGTTAAAAAATTCTATGCATGTTCAACACATGCTAAAAGAAAGGATGAGATCATTGCCACATATATGAGCATAATGAAATCCAACACTAAGGCATCCATAATCATAAATACAACATTATAAAAAAATTAGCAAACATGCTACTATATCATGATTTCAACATAACAATCATGCTAACACCCTCACAAGATGAGGTGCAAAAATATCCAAAATGATATCAATAAATTATTACAATTAAAGGGCCTCACCCAAACATGGACAAATATTAACCACATAAGAGAATACAATAAAGTACAACTATGCACTTATTATAGTGGTCTCAAGGACCCCATTTACAATGATTAGAGAGTTACATCAATAAGAGAGCTACAAGAATCAATATACCATGAAAGTTCAACACACTCTTCAATGAGCATCCTCCAATTTTATCTAGCCACAACGATGGTTTAGTGCCACCCAACCATGTGGAACCCTTAGGCCCACCCCACTCTCCTAAGAGATGGTTTAATTGGGTACCAATCACACTCACACAAAACAAGGAGTACATGGCAACACTTACACCAATTAAATGCATACAACAACACATGTATAGATTCATGCTAATCCATACATATGAGAGTGTATGTGGTACACATGCCAAATAAAATACATATGAGTATAAGTAGCTCACTCATGCCAACACGAGCATAAAAAGAATGCCAAACATTCATGCGTTCCTCACACCTTCAATGCACACAAATCAGTATATATAAGAAAATCCAACATGCATTCACAAAGGTTTCCACACATCAATGCATAAATAAATACCAACAAATATACATATATATGAGGGTACAACAAACCAAAAACATACATGCAGATGGTCTAAACACATGTCAGATACCAAATCCGATGATAAGATAGGATGAGGTCCTAGAAGTAAGGCAAGGAGTGCCATTACAATGGCACAATGGCTATGTAGATAGTTGAGTAGAAAAAACTTACTCATTGACATTCAACAACCTCCCAAAGTTGTGAAATGCCCTTACCAATTTGTCACGAATCCTCTTGAGGCATTTGGCCCTTGGCAAAGATTTGTCTTTTTAATCACATGTTTATTATCACAAGGTGTAGTATGTTATCACTTGATTTGAACTCTTCACTTACTCTTCCCACAGATCACTTTGTATCATGGAACATGGTGAGAGCCACTCCTTCCTTACTCTATAACTCAATCCTAGGTGCCCAAAAGCCCAAAATTATAATTTTGGCTTGGCAGAGAAATCTATGCAAAAATTCATGGCACATTGCCCAATGAAATAAAATGACATTTACATAAGGAGTCAACTCACTCCATAAAATAGTTCATTCAAACATGGTTTTTTATTTTCAATTTTCCATTCTCAAAATTTGAGAAAAACCATAAAAGTATCAAATTCACCATTGATGAAATTAGGTTGAAACCTTGAATTTTTATTTTCCAAATTATAAGAAATTAAAAAAATTCAAAAGTGCCTATTTGCTTCTAAAATGCACAATTACATTCTCTTCAAGTCATTTTTTCTAATTTTGCAAAACACGGTTTTGGAAAAATTTGCTATAACCATGGCTACAAATTGCACATTTTCAAAATTTAATATGTAATTTAAAACTACAAAAAGGAAGCTAAAACATTCTTATAATATCAAGGCCATATGCATCTACCTAATGTGGGCATGGCAAATGAAAATTTGTTTCAAATGTAATAAAAGAAGATAACTTATCTCTCCTCAAGATTGTAACAATGGAGGGAATCTCCCTTTTGAGAAAGTACACACACACACAAGAAAATTCTTACTCCACTTGAAAGCACTCCAATTCCAAGCTCAAGAAAATTCAAATCCATTCTTTTTCCAAAAAAGAACATTCTTTCAAAGGAGGATATAGGGTTTTTCCAAATGCACAAGTAACAAGTAATGAAATAACTCTTCTTTTTCCTTTCATGTTTTTCCTTTTTCTCTATTTTCTATTTTCTTATTTAAATTCCATTTTCATTTTTTTTTCACAAAATACTTTTTTTTTAATCAATCAATGAAATTGATTAAATAAAACTATACAACTATCTACTAAGGTACAAATATCATATTTTTTGAATCAAGCATTAAACATTTCACAAAAATGTCAAACATGCATTTTGAAATAAATTTAAATGCAACGAACAAGATAAAATAACCATACACAAAGGACTCACACATTCTTTATGGGTTTGCACAACATGTAGATTCTAGAATCACCACCAATTTGGATCTAGGTTTACACGAGGATTCACAAGACATCTCACACTCAATCCGAGTGAGATAAAGGTTCACACATATGTTTACCCAAAGATGACCTCCAATATAACCTCCATTGAGGTTAACCCTATACCTACACACTCAGGTCAAACATCAAGAAAACCTATTCCACATAATAATAGTCAAAGCAACATAAACCACCTAACATGATAACAAATCATCACATCTAACTATATATCATCTATTACTAGCATGATCCAAGAAATAAGATACATAATCAATAATAATTCATAACACTAAATAGCTGCAATGATCACAAAAAAAACATCCAAAGCACACAATTAGAACATCTTGATGGAACAATAGTCCTCATCAAAATCTTTGTGCAACAGATCATAACATTTATATCTCACAATACAGGAATAGAACACCGATATATCATATAACATATAAATAAAGAGTACACAAGGCATACATACTAGTGGGCATTACACAGGCATAGAAGAACATATAGGCTTTAGGATGCTACATATAGACTAATTAAAAGTGTCTTATTTTGGAAAAAAATGATGGAGTGCTTCTTAGATGCATAGAGAAAGAAAAAGTCTCTACCATCCTAGAAGAATTCCAGTAGGGGCAATCAGATGGTCACTATTCTACCCAAACCACTACCATCAATATCATGCATGCAGGTTACTATTGGCCACAATTATTTGTAAACACACATAAGTGGGTGTGCAGTTACTAGATTTGTTAGTTCTATACTAAAAAGAAGAAGAAGGTGCCCCTCCCCCTTAAGCTTGTAATGAGCCCCCTCATTAAGACTAAAAAAACACATTTATTTGAATAAGCAAGTAAAAGAAATAATCCAATTAAATTTAAATTTCTCTTTAAATCAATTTTTTTAATACAATAGCTAAAACATTAAAGATTCTCAAGTTGATCATAAAGGTGCTTCACTTTTAATATTTTTTTATAGAACAATATAAATCATGTTCAGAAAAGATACTTTAGAATATAATTGTATAGTAGGACTACTATCCTCATACGGTGCATGCAAGAGAGTATTCTTCACAGTATAGATTAATTCATAGTTTATATAGTGCAGTAAGACCAACTTGATCTTAATTATGATCCTGAGTACAAGCATATGGTCTTTGTGTCAGTTGTAAGGAGGGAGAGTGTCATCTAAGTCCTTTACCTCCAACCACAAACCAAGTGATCCCCCACTCATCTCCCTTCTAGGTGTGGCATGACCCTTCAACAAGGGTTGTAGATAGTGACATCTACAAAAATACCATAACCAAACCAAGAACCAATTGTATGATAAGTACAATAACTATTACATGCAATCAACTATGCAAACTCTACATACCCTCTATCTACTCATGACTTTCAACTACCATGCAACCCTAAAATTATAGTAAACTAATAATGCATACAATTATAACATCACTTTGGCCAAAACATTTATTTATAATCATATTCTAAACATAAAAAAATATGGGTCATCTATTCACAACAATACTATCTCTTTCTTGACTCATTAATTAATCATAAAGTAAATTTTAAACACAAGATACAATTCAAAATATTAGATTCCAGAATACTATAAATAATTCTTGTACTCCCAACATATCTTGCTTCTAAGTGAGAATAATAATAGTACATCATTTAAAATACTACTTGTTGTTTCGCACATATAAGTGTATATATTTCATCAATATAAGTGTTGTGAAATCTTATACAAGGCTTCCCATGAAGGATTCCATACACCTAACACATGGACTATCTTATATAAGGCTAACAAAAATTAGTTCTAGACATATAAAGTACAATAGTCATATACAACGTTGTTTCTATAAAGTTTCCAATCAAACAAAGTGTAATAGTCATGTATAATGTTGTTCATACATACTTCTCCAAGTGTACAATCATATAACAGTATACATAGCTATGGTACTCAATTATAAACTCAAATATAACATTATACTCAAATATCACATTGTTCAAAACTAATTTTCCAAATATACTAAGTATATAATGATGTGTCATGTTATTCATACATACTTTTCTAGATATTACTAAACACAATCAATTAAACTTTCACATATTTTACCATATATAGTCGACACAAAACTTGTACATACGTTACTTTATACTATTAGCTTAAATGGATTTAGAGTTCTATGCACAACTAACAACATATAGTCAGTTTAAAAGAATATAAACCTCTATGCATAGCTATAAACTCAAATGGTTTAAAATGAATTTAAACCACTATGAACATCCATAATACATTCAAATAAAATGGATTTAAACCTCTATGCACAACCATTCCGAATAAAGACAAAAAGTTGACTCAATAAATATAAAACTTTGCACACAACTCTCTATTATGAAGATATACAAAATTATCTATATATATATGCACGTATATACATATATAGATTTTTTGATTAGATAAGTGGGAAACTAGGGCCTCGACCCTTTACAAAAGCAACCCAAAGGAAAAAACAAACAGGCCCTAACTGGGCACAAACAACACTAAAATGGTAGAGAA
Source organism: Cunninghamia lanceolata (assembly GCA_027924645.1). Classification (NCBI taxonomy): domain Eukaryota; kingdom Viridiplantae; phylum Streptophyta; class Pinopsida; order Cupressales; family Cupressaceae; genus Cunninghamia; species Cunninghamia lanceolata. Next base: position 5,818,557 of record BSBN01000578.1, on the reverse strand, counting down.
GCAAAGCTAAAGACACCAGAACAGAAGATCAACCAAAAGGATAACCAGGTTGGGAGGTAGAAAGATCCCTAAAAAGTTTATATAAGGCATTTTATGTGAGACTCGGAGAGGGGTATTTTATGTGAAAGGGTGTGATGGTTTAGAAACCACCCCTTAAGAGTTTATATAAGGAATTTTATGTGAGACTTGGAGAGGGACATGAAGATCACTCAAGGAAGAAGAAGGTGGTTTTTGTGGGCTATGGGTATTGGAAAAAGGGCACACAGAGTGTTTCCAACTCAGGGTACAGTGTATACTTGGGATTATCTTGGTTAGGGCCTGTGTTAAGCACTTATGTTGAACATTTGTTTTTTTAGCATGGCTTTGGAGCACTTGTGTTGAGTGTTTTCTCTATTAAGCACTTGTGTTGAGTGTTTTCTCTATTAAGCACTTGTGTTGAGCATTTGCTCTATTGAGTACGGCTTTGGAGCACTTGTGTTGAGCATGTTACACTATGTTCTAAATAAGAACCATTCCTCTTGGAGTGTTCCATAGCTATGAGGGCCAAGATCATTACAATCTTCCTAGGGTGAAAGTGGCCAATCTAAATACTCTAATTCAAATAAGTATTGAAAACTATTGATGTTTAAAAAATATTTAGAATAATAGATAAATATGATGTTGATATTAATTCGGTTGAATTATGTGATTATGCTATCCAATTTGTTTTGTAAATTATTTACCTTTATAGTTCTTATTAAATTATCACATGTAATTTATATTTGTTATTTACATCTATTTTAACATAATTGAATATTCTAAATTATCTTAATTTTAATTTTAACTATAATAAATCCATTGCAAGTAGTTAAATAACTATGGGAGAAAAGTACCATTACAAATAGTACATCATTTAAAATATTGCTTACTTGTTGTTTCACACATATAAGTATATATATTTCATCAATATTAATGTTACAATCTTAATACAATCCTTCCCACAAATGATTCCATACACCTAGCACATGTACTGTCTCATATAAGGCTGACATAAATTTGTTCCAAACATATAAAGTACAACAGTCGTATACAAAATTGTTTCTATAAAGTTTCCAATCAAACAAACTGTAACAATCATGTATAATATTGTTCATGCATAGTTCTCCAAGTGTAAAATCATATAGTCAAATAAAATATTGTTCGTAATAAATTTTACAAATATACTAAGTATATAATCAAGTGTCATGTTGTTTATACATAGTTTTCTAGGTATCACCAAACATACATTCAATTTAAATTTCACATATTTACCATATACAGTTGACAAAAAACCAGTACATACATTACTTTATATTGTTGACTTAAATTGATTTAGATTTTTATGCACAATTGACAACATACAATCAGTTTAAACACATATAAACCTCTATGCAAAACCATAAATACAATCAGTTTAAATGAATTCAAACCACTATGCACAACCATAATACATTCAACTAAAATGGATTTAAACCTTTATGCACAACCATTTTGAATAAAGATATAAAGTTGACTCGATAAATATAAAACTTTGTGCACAGCTCTCCACTGTGAATATATACAAACTTATCAATATATATGCATGTATATACATATATAGGTGTTTTATTGAATAAAAATAAATCATTTTGTATCTTTATTTATGCTTAGACCATTCGAGCATTTAGACAAACACTTGGCATGCAAACCCTTGTTCCAACTTGTTTATGGAAAGAAGTCCATTCTATGCTATAAATTTATATATCTATATACAGTCTCAAACATGCAATTGTTGCATATGGGTTGTCATTGATGTCAATAGTGGTATGGAGTGTTGCAGTGGAAGAGTGTAAGTGATGTCAAAGGGAGATAGTATCAGTAAGGTGATCAATGAAGACACTATAGAATAAATGATCAAAAGTATTGTGAAGCAAAGAGCAAAGGGATGAATATATGCTTTGCAGCCAAAGGAGATGGATCAATATCATCTATATACAATCATATCATATCTTTTGATGTTCATGTGTAAGTTTACTACCTTGATATACTTTTTTTTGAGGCTTGTGATGAGTAGACTTGGAGTATTGCTATATGATGATGATATAAACTCATGATACTTGTTGCCTGATAAAGAAAGTTGTAAAAAGATTGAAGGAAATTTGTCTAAGTATAGTACAAGTTAGAGAAGGTGTTACAGGCTCATAAGAAGGTACTGCATTCTTCCACAGTTGAAGGTATGATCTTGTGGTTTGGACTATTGGCTAGATATTACACTCAAGCATCTATGTTTCAAGTTTGAGGTCATAATGTTTACTACAAAGTATTTTGGAGTCAAAAGAGTGAAGACAAAAATGGAACAGGGTAAGTGCAATCCCTGAGAGATAGGAGAATGCTCCGCACTTCTCCACAGATGAAGATATGATTTGGTGGTTTGAAGGAAAAGTAGATATGAGAATCAGGTATGCATGTCTCAAGTTTCAAGTGATTATTTGCACCGCAGTTGGTTCTCCTTCCATCTGTTGTGTGAAGACAAGCTTAGCCATTGCTTAAGGTGAACAGTGGGAGATAGTGGAGGCCACCATAGTTCACCAAACATTGGTATTTGGCCTTGTTGATTGAATGATAAGTTCATATGGCTAGTTGGTATGTGTTGTTCAATTTTCAAATGATTATGTTCACCGCAAGTATGTTGTTCATTGCTTTATCTTAAGATTGTGTAAGCAATAATTGTTAAGGACACTGACATCAGAGGTCAAGAGTTTGTGCCAATATGAAACACTCTAAAATGACAAAAGAAGTGTACATGAGTATTTTAGAAATCATATAATATTTAGTATGTGGTCTGCATGATGTAATTTTGTCTCCTCTGGTACCACTTTGGGTTTGGAGCCAAATACAAGGAAGGATAAGTGTATGCGCAACCGACTTGGTGTATAATGAAGATTTTGTCATGTGTATGGAGTGTGCGCTAGCCTAGAAGAGTGTGCTAAAGTAAAATAGGACTTGATTATGTTTTTCTCTTGAATTGCATTGGATTTCTACTTACTACATATGTTTGGGAGCTGACTGTTGTTGCCACTACACATTCCATGTTATACGTTTCATTTTGGCCAACCAAGGAGAAATCTTTTGGAACTTGCAGAAGATATAAATGAAAGATCAAAGGTGTCAAGTGAGGAGTGTGTGTATGTGTTGTTTGAAACCATCTGAGATTATGTGAATATACTTACTACAGAAGCATATTTCATGATGAAGTGTGAAAAGGACCGGTTTATGTAATGTGATACTATTACAGAGGCAGTTATTAGTGAAATGATGATGGAGAAGAGTTTTCTAAAGTTGTTTTGTTGTGGCGGAGGTTGATATTGTGATTATGGAGAAGTGAGAGTGTTGTGCAAAGGCTAAAGTGATCAACATTTAGTGTTGTGAGAAGATCATTTGAGTCAGATAAGTTTTTGTTGTGTAAAGATTGTAAGGGGTGTAACTGTTTAGGGAGTTGCAGCTTCCTTTGGGTTGTAGCCCATAAATAATATTGTAATCTTGTTTTATTTGTGAGGCTGAATTTGGATAGTAGATCCAAGCAAATTACTCACCGTGGTTTTTCCCTTCTAGGGTTTTCCACGTAAATCTGGTGTTATGGATGTGTGCTTCTGTGCTTTTGTGCTTTTCATGTTTAAAATACTTATGTTAGTTTGAATACCATTGGAAGAAAAGAATTTGAATAAGTACTAATTCATCCCCCCCCCTCTCAGTACTTTTGTGTGTTCAACAGCAATACATATTCATGGATAACATTGCTTAGTAAAATCTCAAGCATATTAAACATACAACAATGCAACCAAAGACTATTCACATACTCATTAGGTAGTGGCTCAAGATAAATCTCTCTCATAATTGTTCCAGACTTCCTCTTATTCAATCTCCATAGCCTCCCAACAAAATGTCTATTTCTTTTGCTCTTCCTCCCTCCTTGAATGTCTAATCATCCCTTCTCTTTGTTATTCTTATTCTTCTTAATGAAAAGAGCCAAACCCCCTTCTTCCCAGCTAGTTATCATGCCCTCATGGGCTTCTATCCAACCATTTTCTTCAATATTTTCAATAGAAAACTAAAACACTACCTTCCAAAGATGCTTCCAACTAAATGAATGCATAAAATGGTGAAAACCATATGAGTTTATAGCCTTTGGGTCAACCTTGCTTGCTGCAAAAAACCAAAAACTTATGTCTAAACCAAATGCCCATACCATATGTTCTCATGGGTTTCTTAAAAACCCCCAAAATTTAAATGAAATATATGTTTTCAAAGTAGCTCAACAAGTAAACATAGTCAACCTAAAAATTAAACTATAATTTTTAGTTCCCTTAATGTAATAAAACTAAAATACCATAAGTCACACAATACAACCATATAAGATATTAACTCAAATAATTGAATGCAACAACCTTTTAAAATCCAGACATCATGAAAACACTCAAAAGCAACCATGACTTCGTACCTAATGTTCATGACAACACCCATAAGCAGGATCCTACTATGCATATGAATGCATTATGTTATCAAAAGGTAAGTACAACTACCCCACTATCACAATCTACCTCCCTTTCCTAGATGATGCTCTCCCTCTACATGCAAGGGTGAAATATCTAGCCTACATCCACCTCATGCCAATAGGCGATATTTAGTCCACATCAATAGTAGGTGATTATAATTGCAAACCAAAAATAATAAATAAATAGAGTGTGAAATTTATAATAATGACCAATCACGTCATACTAATCATCAATCATTTAAAAATGATAAACATGTGCCAAAACATCATGAGCAACTAGACATCAGTTCAAATATTGAATAATTTGCATGAATATTCTACATATCAACGAAATAATGAACTTTCATAAAAACATATTGATCATAAATGTCATCACATTTAATACATTACATCAAATCATAAAATTCACACATATTTAATCATTTATTTAAATATTAAAAACTTGCCCTCTAAGAGTAAGTGAGAACTAGATGTGACAAAGCCCATAATTGCAGATCAACCATTTGCTATACGGGGCCTTGATTTCATCAAAGTAATCAAACCTCCACCTACTGATTGTCATAAAGTCATCCTTATAACAATAGATTGCTTCACAAGGTGGATTGAAGCTAACGCACTAAAGAATGTAATAGAGCTGACAATTATTGATTTCCTACAAAATATCATTCTAAGGTTTAGTTCTCCTAATGATGTTATCACCAACAATGCCAAGGAATTCATATGGATCATGCTCACATAGTTTACCCATTAGCATGGAATATACCTCAAAGCATCCTCAAAATACTACCCACAATGGAATGGGATGATAGAATCCACAAACAATAATCTAATGAAAGTCATCAAAAGAATAAGGTCAAAATTCAAGTAGAAGTGGCATATACACTTGAAATAATCTTTATGCGACGATTAAATAACTCCTAAATAAGCAACATAGATGTCTCCTTACACTCAAGTCTATAGAAAAAGGCACGACTACCATTACCAAAGCTCAACATGATTTGTCTATTAGTGCTCTGACATGCAACTCCACAAATCCTAAAGACTTGCACTAAAACCTAAGGTACATCCACCTCATGCCAATAGGCGATATTTAGTCTGCATCAATAGTAGGTGATTATAACAAACCAAAAATAATAAATAAATAGTGTAAATTTTACAATAATGACCAATCACATCATACTAATCATCAATCATTTAACAATGATAAACATGTGCCAAAACATCACGATCAACTAGACACCAGTTCAAATATTGAATAATTTGCATGATTATTATACAGATCAATGAAATAATGAACTTTCATAAAAACATATTGATCATAAATGTCATCACATTTAATACATTACATCAAATCATAAAATTCACACATATTTAATCATTTATTTAAATATTAAAAACTTGCCCTCTAAGAGTAAGTGAGAACTAGATGTGACAAAGCCCATAATTGCAGATCAACCATTTGCTATATGGGGCCTTGATTTCATCGAAGTAATCAAACCTCCACCTAGTGATGGTCATAAAGTCATCCTTATAACAATAGATTGCTTCACAAGGTGGATTGAAGCTAAAGCACTAAAGAATGTAATAGAGCTGGCAATTATTGATTTCCTACAAAATATCATTCTAAGGTTTAGTTCTCCTAATGTTGTTATCACCAACAATTCCAAGGCAATCATATGGACCATGCTCACATAGTTTACCCATTAGCATGGAATATACCTTGAAGCACCCTCTAAATACTACCCACAAGGGAATGGGATGACATAATCCACAAACAATAATCTAATGAAAGTCATCGAAAGAATAAGGCCAAAATTCAAGTAGCAGTGGCATATACACTTGAAACAATCTTTATGGGATGATTAAATAACTCCTAAACAAGCAACATGGATGTCTCCTTACACTCAAGTCTACAGAGAAAAAAAAAAGGCACGACTACCAATATCCAGAGTTACCAAAGCTCAACATGATCTGTCTGTTAGTGCTCCCACATGCAACTCCACAAATCCTAAAGACTTGCACTAAAACCTAAGGTCAAAGATATGTCGTCAAAGGTAATAAACATGACTTATGATTAGATAGTGGCGTGAATGAACCAATTATTGTGAGTGGGTAAACTCACCTTCATATTTTGGATTTGTAAGGCCAAGGGGGGTCCCTAAGGTCTCAACAACATAAATAATGACTTAAACACTAGGTCCTTAAGCAATTATACCCAGTGTGTTATGAACCCCTATAATTGTCACTAAGTTCATGTTGACACTAGCTACATAGAGACTTATTAGACCTCTGATAAGTAGAAAAAATTCACTCTTACTCTATGTACCCAAAGAGGATAGTTACACTATATTTTCCCCAGTAGATGAATACACTTACGTTGCATACACATGGGTAAGAGGGAGAAACAAACCAACATGATTCTCTAATGATGTTCAATTTCAATATTACATAAGTTATGGCATTTTATAACATTTAATCATGCAGGCATGGTGGAAACTAAACCTACTTAGAGAGAGAGAGAGAGAGAGAGAGAGAGAGAGAGAGAGAGAGAGAGAGAGAGAGAGAGAGAGAGAGAGAGAGAGAGAGAGAGAGAGAGAGAGAGAGAGAGAGAGAGAGAGAGAGAGAGAGAGAGAGAGAGAGAGAGAGAGAGAGAGAGAGAGAGAGAGAGAGAGAGAGAGGAGAGAGAGAGAGAGAGAGAGAGAGAGAGAGAGAGAGAGAGAGAGAGAGAGAGAGAGAGAGAGAGAGAGAGAGAGAGAGAGAGCCCTTCACCAATCAGAACGGTGCCTACTCCATTGGGTAACAAAGTCATAGATTGCAAGAGGGGCAGAAATGCAATTATAAAACATAAATGGAATCACATGTGCATCATCATACAATGCATACATCTCATCTAATGTAATGGACATACTCAGTAATCTAGAAAGGATTGCAAAAAACCCACATGGAATAAAAAGGAGGAGAATTACAAAATATTTATAATGAATTAAAATACTGTCACATATTTCTCTAATAATTGTTGCATTCATACCAACAAATATGGTATGAGAGGATGAGAAACTATATTCAAACACCCTCCTAAACAATTACAAACTGCCATGGAAACATACCATTACATGCATCTATCATTGAAAACTCTTCTTATGCTTTACAAAGTGCATTTCAATCCCTTACAAACCAGACTGCATCGTTTGATTCCATAGAACACTACTTGAAGCACTTATAGTCACAAATTGGTTCAATGACCAACCTCTATTACCTCTTACAAACATGTGTATAGTATTACATTCATTCTTGTTGCATGTATGAGAACCTTGGAGTGGTCAACACATTTGCAGGTCACCCATACCCATTGCATCATCTTCACATAGGTTGAACCAAAAAACCATGCCTATTTGGAGTGTTTTCCCATGCCTTAGTACAAATATTTCATCATGAAAGGGCCTACAAGAGTCCTAGGGTATATGAAATCAACCTACTAGGCCCATAGCCATTATAGGATTAGTAATGGTGGATTTGAGAGTTGTTGAAGCATACTAGGGCAGTTGGGGCATTTGAATTACCATTGACACAATTTGCTACTTCAAACTCCATTCCATTAGGCTACACTTTGGTGATATTTTATTTTAAATCTTTTTTCTTTGTTCTTCTTAGCATTCCAATGATTTAAACCTCTCTTGAAACTCTTTCAATATTTTGACAAGTTTGCAAACTAGCAAACCTACCAAAATGTTCTATCTTCTCTTTGCTCTTTTGCTTTCTTTTTTGGGTATTTGGCAAGTTCATGAACTTACAAACTTGCAAAAACATTTGTCTTTGTCTTCCCCATTTCAACATTTCAAGCATTTTGAAAACTCATGAACCATTTTGGTGTTTCGACAAGTTCATGAACTCACAAACTTGTTGAAACATTTGTCTTTGCAACTTTATTCTTTCTTCCTTCTCTCCTTTTCTGGGTTTTGGTGAGTTCATGAACCCACAAACATGTTGAAACATTTGTCTTCTCTCCTCTTTGTGTTTTAGCAATTTGGTAAGTTTCTGAACTTGTGAAATTTTCAAGATTTCAGCAAGTTCATGAACTTATGAACTTGCCAAAACATTTCACTTTTCTCCATCTTCTTCACCATCTCACCCTCTTTGTTGGTGTATCCATAATTTGGGAAACTTATGAACCTTTTCAATATGTTTTCTAGTTTGCAAACCTGTAGAATCACCAAAACATAAGGATTTTCAGGTTTTTGGTGGGTTGTGGATTGACAAACCTGTTGAAACACTTATTTACTTAGAGGATTTTCGAAGGCTATCAACATGGAAAAACAACTAAAGGATAAAGGTGAAACAAGCACACAATGAGAAAACACCTTGAACAAAAGGGGCCCATTGAAGATCTCTCAGATCAAATGTATTCGATGGGCAGAGCATGGCAAGGAAACAAAGGGGGCACAAGACTTAGGATTTTCTCAAGATTTGAGTTTTGTGGAGCTAGGATCCAATATTGGCTTGAGTTGGGGACGTGTGCCTCTTGCAAGAACAATGACTATCCAGTTATCTCTAGGAGCAGACCAAAAAGGCAAAACAGAACAAGGAGGGAAAGGGAAAATAAACATAGATGTATGTATAGGGAAAAAAACAACAATGAAAATATATACAAGACAACACTTACAACCAATGGTACGAAGGCACGTAGACACAATGAAGGGATGGTTGTAAACAAAATTTAAAACATTTATAGGTCAACCCCAATAAAGAAGATCTATGGCATAAGTGCACGGGCAAGTTGTTGCATGCCACTTTCCTCTATTAAAGACAAGCCTCTTGAAGGAACTAATCTCCCTCAAAATAAAAGTACACCTCTACTCCAACTACAAAAAATAGCACATCTTGCATGAATACACATGCAAACTACCATGGTCAAGAGGACCATAATGAGACTGGAATTGAAACCCATCCCCTTGCCTACTAGGGTTAGCAATCCAATCAACATGCATGGGGAAGAAAATACTCTCACAACCCATGCCATCTACATCCATTTGATTGCTAGCATCCTGAAATGAGTTGAGACCAAATTGGAATGCCTCAAACTCACACAATCTAAAAAAGTATTCTTGCACCCAAAAACTAGTTGGTACAATGAGAAAAACATTCCTACACTACAAATTGGAAGGTCTTAAAGTCAAGTATGTTATTAATTTGATTTTCAACATGATGGCCTTCATGTTTATTAGTGCACTTTAGCCCAACATCTTCTTTACTTGTATGCTAGACCTAGATGAAAGGTTCAAGTTTAGGCACATTGCTATTATCCATAGTAGTAGAAGTTGCATCCTCATCACAAAAGAAAGCTTTGTAATCAACAATATCCATAACAAGCTCTTGGATAACTAGTGGCCAACATACACCTTTGTCACATATGTTTATGTTTTATTCCATGCTTGAATCAAACACTTGATCCATATCTTCGATTCAATCATCAGCATAGGAATCATACTGAAGCACCTCAAGTGATTGACTTAATTCATCCCATTGCCTCTCTATTTCAATCTCACTTAGGTAACTTGCTATATCGCATCTACTATTACAAAAAGACACATAATTTTCCACTTATTCATCAAAATAAGGGGCTCCACCTACGACTTGCACAATTGGGTTAGTAACAAAGCTCATATCATGGAGGTCACACTTGTTAATGCTAGGATTTACTAAGTTATCTAATTGATACAAATTAGTGTATAAGTCATCAGCAAAAGAGGGAAAGGCTTGAGAACTGTCATTTGAAGAATGAGGCACTTCAACCCCCATATGAGCATCTACAACATCAATGTCATCCAAATCGCCCCCAAGAGGAACAAAGCATGGAATATCATCAAACAAACATTGGCCATCACCATCTTCTCCACAAACTAACCATCAAATCAAAGGCTACTACACAAACTATCATTATCATCTACAATGTATTCCTTAGTTTCAAGTTGGGAATCAAAAGCCATAATAACATGATCATCATCTTCAAGGGATGACCTATCAACTGAAGGCAAGTGCATATACTATCTTCATCCTATACACTATTACCACAAGATGCTACATCACAAATTTTTGCTTTCTTGATTACACAATCATACTCATCCAATGCAACATCTACCAATGAACTCATCACCAACAATATTAGCATTAATGGAAGAAATGCCAATTTCATAAGAAGCCTCAACAACATTTTCCCACACTAGAATATGGTTCAAAATCTTAGGTTTAAACTTAGGTAGACAAAGCCTAGCTCCAGGATTAAATGCATCACAAAACAAATCAATGCACCTTTTTTTCTCTCGGCCTATAATAGTCTAGTATGTGAGACAAAGCAACCATAAATCTTTTACAAAAATCAAGGATCAACTCATCCTATTTCCTTCTAATTCATTCAAGTTCACTGACAAGAGAGATAGGAGCAACACCAAGCCTACACCACTCCTCAAAGGCATTAATTAAACTATCCCAAGAAGAAAAATGGTAGTCTAGAAAATTGAATAAACCACTCCTTCGCATCTTCATCTAGAGACTTAACAAACAATATCATCTATGTATAATTGTATTTGTTCATGAAATCATAAAACTCTTGGACATGTGATTCCCCTTGAGAAAGGTCCAGCCCATCAAACTTGGGAAACTATAGGTAGACTTCTTTTGTTGTGCATTCATAATCACAATCTATCAATGAAAAATCTAATTTCTCGTACACATCACAAAGGGGAATATTGGAAAGTCTAATTCTTTGAGATTTGGTGAAAGGGTCCTTCATAGAGATAGGCTAGGAAATAGGTAGCATATCTTGGTGCAACATGTGATTCCCCTTGAGAAAGGTCCAGCCCATCAAACTTAACAAACAATATCATCCATGTATAATTGTATTTGTTCTTGAAATCATAAAACTCTTGGACATGTGATTCCCCTTGAGAAAGCTCCAGCCCATCAAACTTGGGAAACTATAAGTAGACTTCTTTTGTTGTGCATTCATAATCACAATCTATCATTGAAAAATCTAATTTCTCATACACATCACAAAGGGGAATATTGGAAAGTCTAATTCTGTAAGATTTGGTGAAAGGGTCCTTCATAGAGGTAGGCTAGGAAATAGGTAGCATATCTTGGTGCAACACCCATATTTGATTTTTAATTTCATCATACTCCCTAACAAGATCATTAAGACTATGAAAGGATGCTTGATGTTGGGGTAGGGAAGTATAAGATGCAGGGCTAACTGAATAGCAAGCTGAAGCATCATCATAAAATTCATAGGCATCCTCTTCATTATAATTTCTAGGGTTAGAAACACAAGATGATGTAGATGAAGGATCCATCCTAGAGTCATAATTTTTTGACCACAAAGCCATGACCTATCACATTTAGTTTTACTAGGCAAAAGTAAACTTTAAAAAAAATGCTTCTAATTTTTACAAGAAGTTTAAAACTAATAATAGAAGAAGGAAAACCATGTGTACCTTCATAGCAAGAGAAATCTTTTTCCAAATAACAGAGTTGACACCTCTTTTGAAAGAGGAATACCTTGAAGCAAAATGGATCTCAAAGGAAACAAACAAGTTTTGGTTCAACTCACCAGTAGAGTCCACATTTCAATTCAAAACCCATAATTTATGTCCTTGACAATGACACCATTCTGTTGGCGTAAGTTGATGTGAGGCCAAACACTACACACAACAAAATGCACCTGACAATGCCTACAAACTTTCTTCAATGACTGTTGTAGAGGTTTTCAAAATAATTACTAGATTAACATGTCCTTGACAATGGCACCAATTTTGTTGGTGCTTAGACATACAGCTCCATAAATCCTAAAGACTTGCACCAAAACCTAAGGCCAAAAATATGCCATCAAAGGTAATAGGCATGACTTGTGATTAGATAATCGCATGAATGGACCAATTGCTATGAGTGGGTAAAATCACCTTCATCTTTTGGCTTTGCAAGGCTTAGGGGTGTTCCCTGAGGTCTCAACAACATAAATAATAGCTTAAACAGTAGGTCCTTCAGCAACTATACCCAATGTGATATGAACCCCTATAATTATCACTAAGTTCATGTTAGCACTAGCTACATATAGACCTATTAGACCTTTGATAAATAGACAAAATTTCACTCTTACCCTACACCCAAAGATGACAATTACACTATATTTTCCCCGGTAGATGAATCCACTCAATGCCACATACACATGGGTAAAAGGGAGAAACACACCAGCATGATTCTCTAATGATGTTCAATTTCAATATTGTATAAGATATGATATAGTTCATAACACTAAATTATGCAGGCATGGTGGAACCTAAACCTACTCCTACAACTAACAAGAGAGAGAATACAAAATTTGAAGATGTTAACCCTTCACCAATCAGACCGATGCCTACTCCATTGGGAAATAGAGTGATAGATTACAAAAGGGGAAGAAATGTAGTTGTCAAACATAAATGGAATCACATGTGCATCATCATACAATGCATATATCTCATCTTATGTAATGGACATACTTAGTAATCTAGATATGATTGTAAAAAAAACACATGGAACAAAAAGAAAGAGCACTACAAAAGGTTTGTAATGAATTGAAATATTGTCACATATTTCTCTAACCTCTATTGCATTCATACCAACAAATGTGGCATTAAGAGAGGATGAGTGACTAGGTTCAAACACCCTCATGAATAATTACAAACTACCAAGGAGACATACCATCACATGCATCTGCCATTGAAAACCCTTCCTATGCTTTACAAAGTGCATTTCAATCCCTTACAAACTAGACTACATCATTCGATGCCCTAGAACACCACTTGAAGCACTTACAATCACAAATTGGTTTAATGACCAACCCCTATTACCTCTTACAAACATGTATATATAACATTACATTTATTCTTGTTGCATGGATGAGAACCCTAGAGTGGTCAACACATTTGTAGGTCGCCCATACCCATTGCATCATCTTCACATGGGTTGTACTAAAAAAACTATGCCTATTTGGAGTGTTTGTCCATGCCTCAATACAAACATTTCATCATGGAAGGACCTACAAGAGTCTTGAAGCATATGGAATCTACCTACCTGGCCCATGGCCATCAAAGGATCAATAGTGACAATCCTAAGAGTTGTTGGAGCATACTAGGACAGTTGGGGCATTTGAATGCTCATCCACACAATTTTCTACTTCAAGCTCCATTCCATTGGGATGCACTTACTTTGGTGGTATTGTAATTTATATATTCATTTTCTTTATTCTCCTTAGCATGCTAATGATTTAAACCTCTCTTTAAACTCTTTCGGTATTTTGATGAGTTCGTGAACTAACAAACTTGTCAAAATATTTTATCTTTTCTTTGGTCTTTCTCTTTCTTTTTTTGGTGATTCAGAAAGTTCAAAAACTCACGAACTTGCTAAAACATTTGTCTTTGTCTTCCCCATTTCGGTATTTTGAGCATTTTGAAAACTCATGAACCATTTTAGCATTTTAGTGAGTTCATGAACTCACAAACTTGTTGAAACATCTGTCTTTGCAACTTTCTTCTTTCTTCCTTCTCTCCTTTTATGTGCATTGATGATTTTGTGAATGCATGAACTTGCTAAAACATTTATCTTCTCTTCTCTTTGTCTTTCAACATTTTGATGAGTTTGTGAATTCACAAACTTTTTGGCATTTCGGCAAGTTTGCAAACTTATGAACTTGTTAAAACATTCCCCTTTTCTCCATCTTCTTCATCATATTGCCCTTTTGTTCACATTTTGGCAACCTGGGAAACTTATGAACCTTTTCGACAACTTCACTAGTTTGTGAACCTATTGAATCATCGAAACATAAAGCTACTTGGGTTTTTTACGAGTTTTTGAACTAGCGAACATGCCGAAACACTTCTGTGCTTAGAGGATTTTTGAATCTTATCAACATGGACAAACAACTGAAGGATAAACGGGAAACAAGCACACACTAAGAAAGCTCCTTGAACAAAAGGGGCCCACTGAAGATATCTTAAATCAAATATAATAGATGGGCAAAGCATGGCAAGGCAATAAAGGGGCACAAGACTTAGGATTTTCCCAAGTTTTGAGTTTTATGGAGCCAAGATCCAAAACCATCAACTAGAAATTAATCATAATGGATCTCTAAAGAACATAATGGTTGAACTACTCCAACTCGAAGAACAAAGAACTACCACACAAGAAATGATGACTAGACATCAAGACGAAGAGGTGGTTCAATAAGTGGATTGCAATGAAAAACTTTAAGGAGACTTTGTGCTCAAATGGGATGAGAGTAAAACAAATATTGGGTATCATGATAAACTAGATTCTCTCGGGAGTGGGCCATATATCATTATTGGCTACAAGTAGGAAAATGTGTTCAATCTCTCAACACAAGGTAAAACCATATTGCCAATCCTAGACGATTGAGAGGAGTGTGCATGGCAATGCCACCTTCTAGTGGTCAACTATTGTATTATATGTAAGACCTATAGACATTATGTAATCTCTTCTGTTGTATTTCTTTTTCCACTTGTAGAACAATGTATTGTATGTGAGACCTACAAGCATTATGTAAAGAACTCGGGGGAGGCTGTTTTGAGGTGGTCCAAGCTCCAATAAGAAACTTTATAAGACCTCTTTATAAGCATCATTAAGAAAACTGAGTTTTAAATTATGACAAGGAGTTTATCATGTAGTTTGGAATACATGATCTTCATCTTGGCATATATTTTATCTCTGTTGTATGTTTGCCAAAGAAATCCTACATTACTGGGGAATTTCATATTTTTCTTTTCCAAAAAGATCGACAGCATATACCTCCTATAATCATTAAGGGATAGTGTTAGAGCATGATGTTTATTAAGAGTCTATAATAATAAATAGGCCTAAAAGAAACATTTATAAAGCTCTAATACAAGGTATAAGACCTTATTATATAAATATATTGTTAACATATTATAAATAATATTTAACTAATTAGTAAATTTATTAATATAAAAAAGGATTTTTCTTTAAGATTAATGAATTTACAAACTAATATTAATGTTGTTTGTAAAAAGTATAGTAACTTGTTTATACGATATCAATATCATATTATGGTAACTTCTTGAAAGGGTGCTACCTACCTTATTTCCCTATATTTAAGGGATTCCCATTGGAGATAAATTATTAAGGAAGAATTTGAAATAATGAATATTGAAATATTCACTCTCAGGTATATGTGAAGTCATTTGGAAGGAGGAAGGGATTGTTCTCACATCCAGACAAATATGTAAATTTTCTTAATAATGATGCTTTGTAAAGTTTTTCACCATATGATTTTCTCACCATAAATTTGTGTTCGTGTGTTATTGCTCTATTTAATTCTTTCGTTCTTTATATTTTATTGTTTATTCTACTATGTGCATAATCTAGTTATCTCTCCTAAAAACTTAACAACTTTGATAGGAAAAATTGTCCAAAAATTCATAGAGAGTGCAGAGTAAAGGCAATGGCAGAAAGAATAAGCAGAGCAAGGAGAACAAGCAAGTAAATGCTTAGAAAGAGACTATAACATCTAGCCATGGCACACAAGACTCCAAGAAAGAAAATACTTCTAAGAAAGAATAAAGACAAAGCATAAAGGAGATAGATCCCAACAAATAAAATTAAGGCTCTCTAATATTGTAATTAAAATGCTCCCTATAAACATATGAGATTGTAACAAGCATACTTATTCCAAAGCTTGTGAAGCCCTAAGGGTCAAGGCATGTATTAGAATGAATGAATGAATAGATTTGAAAGTCCACGAGGCTAAAAATAGCCTATGGTAGCACCAGCCTAGTTGTTTTAGTCTTCTGCACTTTAGATCTTTGCTTGTTCAAAGTGATGATGAGCCCCCCAAACTTCACAACATTCTCTTTGCTGAATAAGCTATGCCAAGAAAGAGTTGTCCAACTACTGGAATACTCGTCCCTGATGTCCTTGAAAGCCTCACACTCCATAATAAAGTGTTTTTCCGATTCAACTACCCCGGTATTGCAAAAAATACATAGCTGTTCTTCCCATGTTTCTTTAGGCTTTTTCCACCGCCCTGTTTCACACCAGAGTTGGTGGGAGTTAATTCTTAATTGAGCAATAAGAATCTTGGCTCTCCACGAAATACAAGCGCCAATGTACGCTTTTTGTTGATGGTCACAAGCGGGGTTGAATTCGTTAATATAATATTTCTTCTTCCTCCCAAGCACCTTCCCCCATAAACGCTTGCAGAACTTATCCATAACAAAAGCCTTAACCTCTTTGCTATTAGTGGGGCAATCATTCAAGTAAATATTCCATTTGCTCATCCATTTGATGTTTTGCCTCATCTAAGTCTTCTTTTTATCACTTATGGTGTCATTGAACACAACTTTAGGCCATCTACCTACCTCCATTTGCTCAATTCTTTTCAAATACCTTATTAGACGCATCATAGCAATAGCTTCAATAGGAGATGCCTCTGTTTCACACAACATTATTTCATAAGGAACCGAACCTTATATTTTGAACTTGCTAGTGATCAAGCACTTTTGAATTTTCTCAATTTGTTTCCACTTTGCATTTGAAGTGTTGCTAGCCCACAATTCACAACCATAGAGTACCATCGGAAGCACCAAAAGACCAAACAGAACATGAGTAGTGTTTCAATCCCATAACTCTGCCTCTTTGCATCTATTCTAAAGAGCATATAACGCTCTCCACCCTCCCAAAGTTCTCTTCTTTCTGCAACTCTCCCAACTGAGCTTGTTGTTAAAGTCAAACCCAAGGTATTTAAACTCTATTACTCCTTCCAGAATATTGCCTTCAAAGTAGAACTTATGCTGGCTCTTCTTTCTTTTGTTGGAGAAGACCATGATCTTGGTCTTACTGGTATTGACTTGCATCCCCACCGTTCTGCAAAAGTGTTCTAGGACAACTAAGTGCTCTTGCAACCCTTGGGTCATCTTAGCAATCAAAATAATGTCGTCAACATATAAAAGAAGCTTTCTCACAAAATCCCCCAAAAGGACACCATCTCCACTTTGCACACTAAGCCACTCTTCAAGTTTGTCAATATATAAACCAAAAAGAGTCGGGAAAAGCGGGCAGCCTTGTTTGACCCCAATATCACTCCTAAAACTCTCTAAGATGCTCGCTGAAGTTCTGATTTTGACTCTCACCTCTTCATAAAGCCTATGGACAGCCGCTCTAAGATGCGTCTGAATCCCAAGTTCTTCCATCCTACACCATAACTTATCTCTAGGTACCATGTCAAGAGCCTTTTTTGAAGTCCACCAAACAACAAAAGGCTTCCCCTTTCCTCCCAAACTTTCTCAATGATGTGCCTTTTCTAGCCCTAGTAGAATATATATTCTATATTGAGATTTGATAATTTCCTCACACGGGCACGGGTATGCAATTTTCCCCATTACGTCTAAGAGGAGGAGAATAATATTAAGACCTCTTATCCATGAGTGGAGGACAGGATATAAACCTTAACTGGCATATTATATTGTCGAATCGAATCATGAAGAAAGGCGCGGGCTTTGGCAATGTAAATGGGACTGAAGCCACAACCTACAGTTTATAACGTCATCTTATGGCAGTGCACCCGCAGAGAATAAAAACAAGTTCTATCGCTCCATTTTTTCTTTTCCATTTTTAATTCAGCTCATTGCCTGAGCTACGATCATATTCACCAAGGGAATTTGTGCGTTAGCCCAAGTTATTTCAAAAAGATTCATTTATTCATCACAGAAGAAGGCGTTGCTCTACAAAGCTATTGATTGTTGCAATCATTCACATTCTATTTTTTCTTTAAATTTACTCTGAAATCTTAAACCCTGAACCCCAAGTGGTGCCATGATTGGTCGCATGTTCAAAACCCCTGGACCGTACAAGGGTTTATTACATGTTCAAAAAATACATCTTTTATGTCTGCGGGACATAAACAGCTTCTTGTTTTGCGAAATTTCATGCTCAACTAAGTCTTCACTATAATTAAGTATGTGAATTTTTATATCTGCAAAAGTTGTTAGTTGCCATATCTCCCAATCAAAAGCAATGGCTTCCTTTTCACGCTCTGGCACGCTGCGGAGACTTTTGTCACCTCGTATCATTCTTACACAGCGTCTGTCATGCTGCCCAAATAACCCTAATTATATGGAACGTGGAAACAGGTTAATGGTTCATGAATCAAATCCTTTAGATAAGCTATTCAAATCTGTACATTGTTTTCCGATGGCACCGTTTAAAAGTCCTGTACACAAAGAATTGATTGATACAGCTCCTATAAGGTCATTACAACGCACGTTGAAACCCGCACCTGAAATTGGAAGGGGGGGTCTCTTTTCTAGCTCGTTGCTTACGGGAAAAGCTAATTATTTAAGGTCTACATACTGTTTAAATCCTCGACAACTCTCAACAAAATCTGAGAATCCTGGGACGGAGCCTATACCATTGGAGGTGGTCACCAGTGACGAGCCCTCTATTCGGTCAGATGCCTATGCTGCCATTGAGCTTGCTCTGGATGCTGTTGTGAAGGTTTTCACTGTAACAAGCAGTCCTAATTATTTTCTTCCATGGCAAAATAAGCCTCAAAGAGAAATTACAGGATCTGGCAAGTTTTACCTGCTTATGTTTTGTAATTGGTTATTGGCATGATGCTCTAGTATAAGTAGTTTAACGCTTCAAATATCTAGATTTATTTTTCTTGCAAGTTAATTTAGTGTTTATTGTGCAGGTTTTGTTATTTCCGGTAGGAGAATTTTGACAAATGCTCATGTAGTAGCAGATCAAACTTTTGTGCTTGTCCGCAAACATGGTTCTCCAACTAAATACAGGGCAGAGGTGCAAGCTGTTGGGCATGAATGTGATCTTGCCCTCCTTACGGTTAGTAACGAGGAGTTTTGGGAAGGAATGAATTTTCTCGAATTTGGAAACATTCCCTATCTCCAGGAAGCTGTGGCTGTCGTGGGATATCCTCAAGGTATGTTCGTTTACTTCTAATAAAGGGTTTGATCCTGTCACCTTGCGATGCACCTGTCTTTATTTTTGCTCATTATATGGGAGAGTAGAACGGTTATAGACTGGCTTCTCTAGGTGTTTCAGTAATCACCTAGTACTGGCCACCTATGCAGTGGCCTATTTTTAAAACGCTAAGGTCTTTTTACCTCTATGACATACAGCGCTTATCCTCTGTTCTGTCAGGTGACCACTGAGTTAGTCACCAAAACAAATGTTTCTTCACGAGAATGTGATTAGGTCCTTGTGCGTTAAAGGGAAATTGTAGGATTTTTACTGTTTGGTTGTATTCAGATTCGAAGCTAAGTATTTGGGATATTTAGTTGAAACAATCTAACATTTTAAATCAAACATCTGCTGCCCATATGTTTGCTGCTTTGCATACATGATAATGGCCGGAATCATGAGTTGGGCATCTCATAGATTATCAGAAGCCACCTCAATTTTAGCCAAGATTTGTATTTATCATACCTGGTCTAGGAGTACATAGATTTATTTTGCAAGTGGAAAACCTCTGCGTTATTTGACAGTTCCTCTACTCTTTAGGGGCTGGGTTAGCATTGCTCTATACACAAATACTTGAGGCCTGTCCCTGTTTTGCATGCACAAACCTATTATTTGGAATTTGAAAGTGATTGAGTTGTACGTAGTGAGACTTACTCAGCTTCCTCTCTTGCAATTGATTCCACTAAGAAAAACCCTTTTGGCATTTTCAAAAGGAGAGGATGGGTTTCCATAAGTTGGATAATTTACCATTGGATTTTTCCCCACGCATTATTTTATTAGAACTGTATAAAGAATGGAGAATTCTACCTTGCCTGAAACATAAATACAACAAAGTAAGAAAATGTTTTTCTGCAGTGAGTGAAGTGCAGTTTCAAGGAATGTTTAACAGAGTCGAGTAATAAGTGTTAGGGAATTGCTAAAATAGCTTGCCTCTATTGCAGGCAAAAACTTATCTGATTATTATTAAGTGTTGATATTCTGGAAATTTCTAAATATATTAGCAGATATCAGTTGGCCCCAGTCTGCAGCTTCTAGCAAATAAGCCTTTCAATTTTATATTATAAAATATGGCATTCAAACCTATGGATAATTGTGTCAGTTCTGAAACTGACTTCTTGTAATACTTTTAGTCTCTTTTTCAAGTCTGATGTCTCTCATATTCATATATCATGACCCATGAGCGTGTATATTATAACTGGTTTCTTCTTGTGTGAGACAGCTGCAGAAGAGTCCATATGTTACCAACCTGTACAATCTTCTTTGAATCAATTTGAATTTATGGCATTTTGCACTATGTTTTATACTCTTCTTCTCTGCACTCTTATTCCCACTGGAAATTGAAATGTGTAAGGGCATTCTACTTGTTCAGAGGAATCATCTTACAAGTGTCACTTCTCTATTCCAATGGGATAAGCGATTAGGTTTTAAATGGGCATTCCTTAGCTCTAAAATGATTTAAAAAGTGCACTGTTAAAAAAAGTTATTTGTAAAGTTAACCTTTGAGGCACAATTACGTTAATACACTATTGTAATTTTCCTTAAGAGCATGCTGTTCAATAAACACGACAACAGAAAAGAAAATAATTCTGCATCTCGACTCTGAAATATGAGCTGCAAATCTGAAGTTCGTAGTCCTAATCCAAGAAATAGAAAATGGGAAAAAATCATGAATTGGGAAGAATGGAGATCTGATTCAGATGGGATTGCTTACTTTTTGAAAAAAATTTGGCACAAACTTCAAGATGTGGTTTAATCTTGATTAAATCATGATGTAAAACAACTAGTTTTTTCATTTTTGCCTATAAATACTTTTTTCAAAATTTCCTTCATTTTTACACTGCAGTTTTGTATTTTCTCAGAACACAGTGCAGGTCAAACATTTGAACTTGTATTTCTTCTGTTATCAAACATTTGACTGGTTAAGGCACACCCTAGGGCACTTATACTTCTGCTGTTATCAATGATTCTCATTCATTAGGGCACACAAAAGAGGTAAGGCCCTAAGGACCTTTTTTTGTTATTTTTTCAAGTATTTAAATTTATTTTTAGAGTTGGGCCCGTTAGGCAGTTAGGGTTTAAATTTGTAAATTATGAGGTTTAAACTTTAAACCCTAGTGGTGGTGGATTTATGTTTCTCAATATGCAATGCTTGTCACATAGCTTTCCTAACTGTGAAAGGTTCCAACAAACGAACATCATGCTTAATTTGATCATTAAGTCCATTGATGTAGAGTTGTAGCCTTTGGTAAGGTGTCACCTCATGAGATCAAATTACCAATCTCATACGCTCAGCATTATATTCAGCTATAGACCTTAATTGTTTTAAATTTTTTAATTGGGCATCATAGCTTCCATTCCATGGTTGCTCATAGAGGGTTGCTAAGTCATTACTAAACTCTTTCCAACTAAGCATTTGCCCTTGCTTGTTATCGATCCTCCATTGGTACCATAGATGAGGTTTTGATTCTAAATATCGTGAGGCTATGCCAGCCATTGCATTGATTGGTATCTTATGAAGATTAAAGTATTGTTCCACGACACTTATCCATGAAAGTACATCAGTACCATCAAACTTGGGGATATTTATTTTGGGTAGGTTCAATTTTGGATCTTGAAAATGTTGTTTTATGATTATCCCTTGATTTTGTCCATTAGGGTTATACTCGCCTAGGTGGTTTTGTTGGGACTTCAATTCATGTAATAGTTCTTGTTTAAACCTATCTAGACCTTTATTGAAAGATGATGCAAATGGGTCAATCAAATTATCCTTAATAAAATGTACCATTGTTTCACATCTCGGAGGAATTTTACCCTCAATTTTAGCTGGTGGAGAATAAAGGTCATTGGATTCAATTTTTTTAGAAAAGTCTTTGAATCCTAAAGATGACATGACTTTTGATATGTATGTATTATAGGCTCTAGTTTTTCAATATCTTTCCAAAAATAGAAAAAAATCCAAAAATTCCAAAAATTGTAGCCTATAGAGCAGAATAATAAAATATTTTGACCTAACTTTGACCATTAAATTATGGACTATATTTTATCTCTAATATTAAATTACAAAGAATTAACCCAACCTAATTTTTTATAACCTTCTTAAATATGTAAGATTTTTTAAAAAACTTGGAAATTTGTGGTCTGTAGAGACAATTAATGAAAAAACATAAAATTAAATTAACTTGCGTAAACCTTATGATTTTGATTTTTTACTTGGAACCTTATCTACCACATACCTCAAAACTTAGAAAAAATCAGATCCAAATTCGCAATGGTTTGAAAGTTACGGTGGAAACAAAAATCTTGACCCAAATTGTAGCTCTAATACCACCTGTTATGATATTTCTTGAAAATAAATGTAAAAATTAGTAAAATAGAAGACCGCTTCGAGGGGGTGGCCTCCAATAATTACAAAATAATATGTGAATTCAATATTAGAAGATATGCTTGTTTGGGAGTCTCTCTCTTCTTTATTTATATGCATAACTATGTAGGGACACACCCCTTCATCCTAACTAAGTTATTTTAAGGAATAATCAAGACTAATAAATGAATCCATTAAGGTTAAGCATGCCACAAGTGCTTACCCTTATTATAATTAGGATTATAGTATACTAGGATCATAACATTAAATACTATAGATATTAAAAATTTAAATACTATCAATAGTTATTAAATTATTGATAGATATCCTATTATCTGCTAATAACTAATAGATATTTGCTAGTAACTAGTAGCTATGGAAAGTAACTCTTGAGATGTGATAGTGGAAACTGAATGAGCACAACCCTAAAACAACTAGCACAATACTTGGAAGAAGCAATGCAGTGGATATGTGAGCTTCGACAGGGATTTAACTATTGTGTGTGGAAAGGACTCACTTGTAACCCAATCAATGTCCAAATGTTTTCCTTGGATATCAGTCCTTAGTCTTTACATAGTTGAGGACTATAATTGGATTTAAAATTGCCAAAATTGCATTTGAGTAGTTGTGTGATGTTAAAAGGAAAAAATCCTATCCATCGTTGTCTGTAGTTGTTCTTCCCTCTTGCGGCGGCTAAAAGTTATGATATACCCTTCGAAAATCGTGTCTGCCGCTAGAATTGTTTAGGATTCACTCCAAAAATGTCACGTAAGCATTGGAATCGGTTGGGTTTGACGAGATAAACTTAGAATCATTTCTGGTGGGAAGAACACATAGCCGAGTTGAATCCATAGGCGATTCGAACTAGGATCTGATTTCGGGATGTTTTGTACCGCCTACCAGTATTGACATATATATGTGCTGATTCGGCAACATAGCATTTTGGAGTATATTATAGGGGAAACATTTATTCTCTGGAGCCTCCCAAGGTTAGGCATGAAAAAATTATTTTTTAGGAGCATGTTTAGTCCATTTGTTAAATTCTTGTTTGAATGATGTATGCTCTTTTTTAGACTACATTGAAGCCTATTCATATTATTGTTGAATAATAGTTTTTCTCTACAAATAATCTAAACAATAGTACAATTTTCCTTTTGCTGCTCAGGTAATGCTTATCAACTTTTTGGCTTACTAAGACTTTAAAGTTCGTAGTGGTTATGGTAGAATCACAAACATAATTCCTATTCTTTTTCTCTTGATCTGACTAAACAATTATCTCTAGATAACACAACTTTCTTTACAAATTTGCAGGCGGTGACAATATTTCTGTGACTAGGGGAGTTGTCTCAAGAGTAGAACTGTCACAATATACACATGGGGCAGCTAATCTTATGGCTATACAGATTGATGCAGCGATCAATCCAGGCAATAGTGGAGGACCTGCAATCATGAATGAGAAAGTTGCTGGTGTTGCTTTTCAAAATCTGGCAGGTGCAGAAAATATTGGGTGAGTTTATAAAGATTAATGCAGACTAACTATGTTTTAGCTCTCAAGAAATTTTGTCCACTGTTTTCTGATAACTGTGTATGCTTTAGCTATTTCTGTTAATTGTAAGCTGACACCTCAATGATCTATTTTTTGGAATGCATGTTTTGTCTATTTGTACCATATTATTGCTAGACTGCTTTTTCAATGAACAATTATTTCCTTGTGCTCTTCTTTTGTTGTCTTCCCTCTCCTTGTTTCATGTAATTAAATTTAGTCTTTTAGTTTGGGGCAATTTCTCTTTTACTTACCAATGGTGTATCGTTAGCCTTTTTTGTGAATTGTAAGCTCACACCATGGTGATCTATTCTTTTGGAATGCATGTTTTGTTGATTTGCAACATTATATTCCCAGACTATTTTTTTGATGAGTATCTTTTTCCTTGTGCTCTTCTTTTCTTCTCCTCCCCATCTTTGTTTTAATTAAAATTTTAATTTCAATTATGGGCAATTTCTCTTTTACTGACCAATGGGTTCTATCTGTTGAAGTTGATAATTAACTCATAACACCAAGATCACCTGCAAAACCTAAGATTTACCTTCCACAAGAGAAAAAAACAAAGAGGAATAATTTGCACAATAAGGATGAATTAATGAAATGGATTAATGAATTACATGAGAGAACTTGCTTTTATATTAGCAAGTTATAAAACCCTAAAAGGGGATTCCTAAGTTTAGCTTAAGTGAAATAAAGTAAAGGTGACTTAATTAATTAATCAATATGATTAAATTAATTAAGTAAAGAACCTATTACTCTAACACCCCCCCTTAAGATGAACTTAGGGAGAAGCTAAAAAACTAAGGACAAATGCATGAAAGCAAAGATGGGTCCCGGCAACTAGGCTTGATGAGGTACCCATGTACAAAAGAGTCTCACAAAATAGAGAAAAAGAGAAAACCACGTGGGAAATACTCCTCTCCAAAAGAGAGAACAAACTTCCCTACAAGAGAGAGAAAGAGTGAAGGACTAAGAAGCCTCCACAAAAGATGTCCCAGAGGAATAGGAACATGAAGATGAACATGAAGAACTCCACTGAAGCATGAAGAAGTTGCAAACACTGTCGAAGACTGACCACTATAGTGCTGAAAGAAGAACCTCCTCTAAAACAAGATGAAGATTAGGATCAAGAAGACAAGAATCTGCATGAGTGCCCCCAATGACACTACTCGAATCAGATGGCAAACAAAGGCAAAACATATGGAACTTGAAGACACAAATGGCACAGGTACCAAAAGTCTGAAGAACTAATCAAGTGAAAATAAAAGGTCGCCTCCACAAAAGGAATGCAAGAGTGTCCATATGGTAAATGCTCCATCTCACCGAAATGCATGGGTAACCAGCCGCTACATCTGCCTAGTACATAGGAACAAATACTAGATACATAACTCACTCCAACGCGAAACCAAGGAAGCATTAGCACCAACAGTAGAAACCCCCTATAATGCGAACAAGGGAGAGCCATGACAGGTACACTAAAACTGTGTGAAACCAGGAAGTGCATGTAGAAGAAACAAGAACATCTGAACGTGCAAACACGAAAGTACCAACAAATAAAAGGGTGTGCAAACCAAGGTACACACGCATGAGGCAAGAATCAATGTGATTCATTGCTGTCGTGGAAGGGACACTCACTTGACAAAGGTATGATGGCAAAACAAAAGGCAAACATCAACCCCCCATGGCACTTTATATCATAGTGCGAGTACAATAAGGCACAAAATTATTTCCAAGTCCTCAAAAATGCATATACAATGCTGATGGCACTTTATTTCAGTGTGTTTACATATGAGAAGTGCTTACAATGGAAGCTCACAATGTCCAAAGAAGGACCACATGCTGAAAATACAATTCTCTGACAGAAAGAAGGGAAACCAATAGCACCATGATGAAGTACACAAAAAAACATGCACTTTAAAAAAAACGGGACTCAAAAAGGAGTCCGTATGCAGAAGATATAG
Organism: Cunninghamia lanceolata; assembly: GCA_027924645.1. Lineage (NCBI taxonomy): Eukaryota > Viridiplantae > Streptophyta > Pinopsida > Cupressales > Cupressaceae > Cunninghamia > Cunninghamia lanceolata. The sequence continues at coordinate 5,792,098 of BSBN01000578.1, read as the reverse complement.
CTCGTCAAAGTCTCCAAAATGAGAACTGCACAACAATACTGAGAAAACTGATTTCTGGAAAAAACTAGAACTCAAAACAGAAAACCACCTACACCACTGCGAAGAGCATGAAATTCTACCCCTTCTAAAAAAAAAATGCACTGAAAAATATGATCGTATGACCAAGATATGGCCTCTGGAAGATCAGGTGCAAAAATGAAAAGCCCAACGGAAAGGGGCTGTGAGGGCAAAAAAGCATCTCCGCCAAATTTAGTAAAAACACCTCTAAATTTGGAGATCCGCCAACTTTAGAAACCTGCCAAAAAGTCCTCTAGGTACAGTAGTTTGCATGTGATTTTTTTAATAAAAAAATCACAAAAAATACATGTGTTGGAGAGGCCGTATGGCTTCCCTGGCAAATTTTTTTTGCCCCAGATGAGCCCGAGGCCAATTTCGACAATTTGATAGTCAATCTTAAGGTTTTTGGGCCTTCTGAGTGCGATGTGAGGTCCGTTTGGGCCCAAAACACTCCAAAAAATAGCTTTCCTTTAGATCCCCCAAAAAAAACACCCTATTGAAACCCTTGTAGATCTGGCCTACGAAGCTCAAGTGAAGCCAAATAAAAGGCTAATCTGACTATTTCAACTGCTTTGAATCCAATGGAATACTCTGTTTTACACAAAAATGTACCAAGGAAAAAACTCTTGCTCAAAATTTTCTCCAAATTTGAGAAGGGGCTTGTAGATCTGGAGCTCTGATACCATGTTGGAGTTGATAATTAACTCATAACACCAAGATCACCTGCAAAACCTAGAAAAAAACAAATAGGAATAATTTGCTCAATAAGGATGAATTAATGAAATGGATTAATGAATTACATGAGAGAACTTGCTTTTATATTAGCAAGTTATAAAACTCTAAAAAGGGATTCCTAAGTTTAGCTTAAGTGAAATAAAGTAAAGGTGACTTAATTAATTAATCAATATGATTAAATTAATTAAGTAAAGAACCTATTACTCTAACACTATCTAAATATTTTGGGACAAGTTACTGGAACTGTGTGTTGGGAAGCATCAGTGGATACATGTGTTGGGAAGCATCAGTGGATATATGCTTGGGCGAATTCTTTGATATGATCATCTTGAACTTTGTCATGATTTATGGTGAAATTACGCAATTGATTCAAGTCTGATTTTTATAGCAGAGCTAGGGTTTTGAGCAGAAAACTAAAGCGCAGAAATTTAGGGCAAAGTTTGAAAATTTGAATTGCAGAAATTAGGGCAGATCCCATTGGGGATATCACAGTATCCATTGCACTAAGCTTATGACCGGAGGCATAAATCGACTCAAATACCACCTTGCACGGATCCCTTCTTGAGATGTTACAGGATGTACACTAGCTAGTCAGGAGGTTGAGAGGGAGGCAAAAGCCTTATGGCATATGAGCAGAAGAAAGCAACTAAAAAGAGAACAACAAAGGCAATGGCGGCCCCAAACTCAATTATTAGGTCTACAAGGTCAGAGGGAGATATAGGGGGCTCTTCTTCGGCTTCCATTGGGCCACAAATATGAGGATTAGGCAGTGGCATTTCTAGATTTTTTGTTCCTCGTAACACTCTTGGTGCGCAACCTTCATTGGAAGGTACTGGATGGAATAGAAAGGTGCATCGTGAGGCAAAGTTGGCATGTGCACAATTTTGGTACTACAACAATATTTCATGTAATGTCGCTTTGAGTCCTTATTGGGAGCACTTGGTCACTGCATTGACTGTGGCAGGTAAGGGGTTCAAGGCCCCAAGTCGTCATGAGTTGAGTGGCCCATTATTGCAAGATGAGGCCCAACACACACATCTACTAGTAGAGGAGCAAAGGAAAATTTGGGAAAAGAAAGGCTGCACTATTTTATCTGACTGGTGGACAGATGCCAGGAACAAGACACTCATTAATTTTTTAGTGGCTTCAGCGGGGCAGCTAGTCTTTTTAAAGTCAGTTGATGCCTCCAATGAAATAAAAAATGCAGAGACCTTGTGCAACATGTTGGATGAGGTGGTGATGGAGGTGGGAGTGGAAAATGTCATTCAAATAGTGACTGACAATGCAGCTGCATATGTGGTAGCCAGTAGACTTCTAAAGGCGAGGCATCCAATGTTGTTTTGGAGCCCTTGTGCTGCCTATTGTATCAACCTTCTTCTTAAGGACATTGGGAAACTAAGTTGGGTGAAGAATGTGGTTGAAGAGGCAAGAAATATCACAAAATACATCTACAACCACACATGGGTCCTAAATCTTATGAGAGATCACACTTATGGCAAGGAGTTCATGCGATCAGGAGTCACACGCTTTGCCACTAATTTCCTCACCTTGCAGAGTATAGTAGTAGCATCACCCAACCTTAAGCGCACTTTTGTGAGTGAAAGGTGGTTGGAGAGTCCTTTTCATAGGAAGCCCGAAGCAGATAGGGTCGTGAAGACAATTTTTTATGATGGCATTGCCAAAGTCATGGAAGAGATCATCAAGGTAAGTTTTCAAACTCTCATTTTTATTTAGTTTTTTATTTCCTAATGTTAAAAATTTGCCGATTTTGTAAAATTTTGATATTTTTATTTGTTGAATTTCAATTAGTATAATTCTCTAATTTTATTTTCATCCACTATTAATTTAGATGTCAGAACCATTGGTTGGGGTTCTGTGATTGGTGGATGGGGATCAAAAGCCCATGGGGTATCTATATGAGGCCATGGATAAGGCCAAAGAGGTAGTTCAACATTTGTATGGGTCAAATAAAACAAAATATGAACCCATATGGCACATTATTGATCGGAGGTGGAATCAACAACTCCACCAACATATTCATGCTGCCGGTTACTATTTGAACCCCAACTTTTTCTTCTCTTCATTCAAAGTAGATGTAGAGGTTTTGCTTGGCCTCAACACTTGTATTGAGAGGTTGGTCGTTGATGATAACCTTCGAGACCTCATATTCGATGAGATATAGAGCTATAAGAGGGAGGGGCCTTCATTTTCTTCAACTTTTTGCATTCGTAGGAGATCCACTTTGCAACCAGGTAAAGAACATATGTTTACTTTTAATTTACTATATATTTTAATTTTTAAGTTTACTTAAATCCTTACAAAGTTATAAATGTTATCCTTTCAGATTTATGGTGGGAAGATTATGGTACCACAATGCCTAATCTTCAAAAGCTTGCCATTCAGATTTTATCCCAGCCTTGTAGTGCATCCGGTTGTGAGCGCAACTGGAGCGTTTTTGAGGCCATTCACACAAAGAAGTGCAACAGGTTGACTCAAAAGCACTTGAATGACCTTGTCTATGTGTGGTACAACCTTCGGGTTACATGAGAAGAAGGTAGAAGGGCAGGAATCGCATCAGCATTGGACCTTGATGACATTGATCCATATTCAGATTGGATTGCTGAGGATGTTGATGTGGATCCATTGTCTACTGATGATGAAATAGTTGCTTTAGTTGTAGAAGAAATTTATGATTTATATTTTCTAGTGATAATGAAACTAGAATTTCATATGTATTCGAAGGTTGAACTCGTTTTTTGGTCTATAAGTATTTAACTCTTAATTTGGATTTATATATGAAGGAAATTAGTTGCGCATTTTACAAATTCAAAAATGTGTGTGTTTGTAAGAAAATTTTTAAAAAATTATGCATTTTTAAATGTTTGATAAATTTGCTAAGTTATTGTCGAGTTTTTCACCGAATTTTTGCCAAGTCCCGGGTTTTTAAAATTTTTGGGTCTACCAAGTAATTGCCGAGTCCAAGCTTTTCAACTATGGCTGGGACAAAACCCTAGTTTACACAAAATACTCAGATCTGAAAATAAAATAGTTTATAACAGCCACCACAAATGAATTCCAAACTGATATTTATTTGCTATCTCTGCTTCATAGCAAAATTACAAATGCTGATTTGACAATGACAACTCAGCAACAATTTTCAGATCATGAAATCTACTCACAAAATGTCTGAATGAGCTGAGACAGTAAGTTTATGGAATAATGACAATGATTGCGATCAGTATGGCCGCTCCCTTTTGCTGTTATAAACCTGTATAGACCTGCACAGCTGCAAATGAGAGGTGTACAAGGACAAAAAGGGTGAAATGTGCTGTCCCAATGCAAATCGCACTATGGTAAATGATAATGTCAATGTCCAGCGATTCCTTAGAGGGCTGCAACAGCAATAATGACTGATACGGATGGATAAATTCGCTGCCAGACCCGTATGGATCCCTCCTATAATTAAGACACCCAAACTCAGTCACAAATCCAGCAATATATGTGGCGATCAGCCCTCACAAAATAGGCGCAACTTCTGAAATCCTTCTTGGATGATGATGGTGAACCTTGTTTTAGTGGTGCTCGGGTAAATAATGATGTGGTTAGCCAAAATAGATGATGGACAACTCTGAAATCAGCAAGATCACTCTCCAAACAACAATTTGCTTGCAAATCCAAATCGATAGAACTTTGAAATTTTGCACAAATTTCTGAATTAGTTCAACATGCAAACCCTAGGTGGAATTTGCCAATGTCAAAAATGAGGGTTTTCGTCCTCACCTCTAGAAACAAGAACCAGGAGGGTTTTTGTCCTCTTGGATTGCAGAAAACAGCCAAGGGGTTTCGTCCTTGGATGCCAAACTTGGATGCAAAAGCTCACAATGAAAATGCCAAATGAAATCTTGATGTCCAAGAGGAAGCCAAGTACCCCCTTTTAAACATTTCCAAATCGGGCCCTTGATTAAATTGCCCTCAAATAATATTAAAAAATATATATATTTTAAATTTTTAGTATTTAAAAATACTTTTTGTTTAATAATAGCTTAAATTAAAATTTACTGGGCCCAACTTAAAATATTATTATAATTTATTTCCCTTGCTCTTCCTCTTAGCCTATGGGAAATGGAAATAGGCTAGAGGTCTTCTCCATGACTCTTTTAAAAAGGGGACATGACAAAAGCACTCATCCATTTTGACCTTTTTTTCACTTGCCCGTTTGCTTTCAAACTATTTTTACTCCACTTGGTTTTCATTTTTATCTTCAAAGGAGCTGAACATTCTTGCGCAAGGAGCTGATAGGGGTAGATTGATAGTGGACTTGTGCCGAGGAGTTGATATAAGGCCTTGGATTTGAGTAACACATTTCCAACTTCCAACTTCAAGCATGAGTCAAGATAAGTTTGAAAATCTTCAATTTTTTGCCTATTTTTGTCTTATTTTTTTTCTTCGCATTTTATAGTTTAATAGTTTTCAAAACTTCAATTCATACATTGTAAACTTTAAAAGCTAAAAATATAAAAGTAAAAAATATAAGTTAAAACCTTAAGGTTATGTTTTTTTAATTTTTTTGCTTGCATTCTTGTTTTTTTTTTTCTTATTGATTTTAAAAAGTTTTTGTTGCATTTTTCGTAGCTTTTTTGCTTGTATTTTTTAATTAACCCTTAACTTTTTTCTTTCCTCCATGATGTAGGCTTTTCAATTTTTAATATGTTTGAGCCATAAAGGGCGGACCCTACTTGGAATCATGGTATGTGGGCACAGAAAAAGAGCAAGGCGGTTAATGTATAGTCTATCATTAAGGAGTAGTGGGCTATCTGGGTAAAAAAGAGTTGCACTATCATGTTTGATGGATGGACTAATAGAAACTAGGACGTTGCTGTATTTTCTAGTTTATTCTTTGGGTGGCACAATCTTCTTAAAGCCAATCAATGCTTGAGGGAAGATAAAAAAATCCAGATCATTTGTGTGGTGGTTTGGAAGAAGTTTTGCCATAAGTAGAGTGGAAAATGTAGCACAATTAGTCACTGATAATACAACAAATTATGTTGCTGTAGGTTTACCAATGGATAAATATCCCACTACTCCTTGCTCAATGCATTGCATTGATTGGGTTAAGCCGGTTGTGGAGCATGGACAACACATTTACAGATACATTTATAAGCATATTTAGGTACTCTCTTTAATGAGAGAGTTACTAGAAAATAGGGAGTTGGTCCAATCTGGTACCACTTAATTTGCAACCTTGTTTATTACCTTGTAGTCTTTGCTATAAATAAAAGCTTCTTGAAACAAATGTTTTGTTAGGGAGAAATGGAGCAAGTCTTACTAAGCAAAGACAAATTTGGGATTGATGTGGTGGATTGGGTATTTGATGAGACCCATTTTTGGATTCCTAGAAAGGAGATTGTAGATATAAGATTTTAGTTTTATTTCTTCTTTAGTGTTTAAAATTTTATTTTTTCCTCATTTGCAACATAATAGTTACTTTTTTAACTATTTGAATTTTAACTTTTTATAGGTGACTGAGCCATTGGTTTCTCTTCTTCGTATTGTTGATGGAGAAAAACCAGCAATGGGGTACATCTATGAGTGAATGGGTAGAGCAAAGGGGCATATTAGACAATATTATAATGGCATGGACGCCAAATCTGTGCCTATTTGGGATATCATTGACCATATGCTACTGCTTGTGCATACTTCCTCAACCCAACCTTCCAATTTCTTGATAGCTTCAAGGCTGATAAAAAGGTTATGGCAGGCCTCTTCACCATCATAGAGGCTATGGAGCCAACTCCACAGATTAGGGCGGAAATCATGTTTGAGATTAAGATCTACAAACAAGCTCTAGGAGATATCTTTTCTCAAGACGTATACAAGATAACAAGAACAATTACTCTCCAAGTTAAAATTTCCATACATTGAAATTTGAATCATTGATCTAAAATTTAGTGATTTTCCTTCTTTGTTATTAAATTTTTAATTTCTAGTATTTGTAAATCTCAAATGTTTTAATTTTTTCCATACATTTTAGGAGTAAGGTGCCTAATCTTCACAGAATTGCCATCTGAGTTTTGAGGCAACCATGCAATGTTTCGGGTTGTGAGTGCAATTGGATTATGCTTGAGCACATACACTCTAAAAAGTTTAACAAGTTGTCAATTTAAAGGTTGAATGACCTTGTATTTGTGCATTACAACTTGTGCCTCCACCACGAGAGTTCTAACCACAAATGAAGAATTAGCCCCTTTGGAGTTGGAGGAGTATGATTCCACATCTAAGTGGATCACCAAGGATGATCCCCTTTTTCAGAGGAGGACCATGGATGGGTTGATCAGGTTGATTGTGAAGTGGATCTTGTAGTGGTGGAGGAAGAGGTTTGAGCTAGTGCAGCTAGAGACAAAGAAGTTGTGCAAGAAAATGATGCTACCTCTTCTACATATAAAATGATTGTAGTTATTTATTTGACATACTCAAAGGCTCAATGGCTCCTCTCAACCTTAGTTTGATTTTTCTATTTATTTTTTTGCTAATACCATGTACATGGATTTCTAAATCCATTCATTGTATACAAAAAACAATTTAAGTATATCTAGACAGTTTTTCTTTTGGTATACCAAAAACAATTTAAGTATTTCAAGACAGTTTTTCTTTTGTATTAGAGTTCAAGTATGAAGTTTGTGATGTCTTTTACTTGTTTCATTCTCTACACATGCATGGTAGATCTAATTGATTAGTTCACGTGTGTATTTGAAGTTATTTTGATATGAAATGCAATATAATGAGTTTTTCCTTTAAAATTCACTATTTTTCAATGATTTTTTCAATTTACCGAGTCTGTGCCGAGTTTTGGTGCCGAATCTGAATCCAAGGCAAAAAATGACTTGCTGAGTCTGAGTCTCAACACTATGGTTCTACAGCTTGTCAATCCCAAGATGGCTTTATACTTTGGGTATTCTTATAGGTTGCTGATGGCATCATTGTTCAGACAAACTATCTATGTTGCCAATGGTCACATGACTTTTCCTCCGTCAATTAAGGATTTGTTTCTGCCAGCTACAAGTTGAGTTAGACCACATGATTTCTCATGTGGATAGGATCTGTCTTTTCTACCATCTGCATGATTGGAGAAAGAGAAACATTTTCTTTTCAGATGTCACGCTTACTATGAGACTGATGAGAAGTACCAATGTTCTTAAAGTAATAGAACACAGTATGGAGCTAATTTAGGATTTGTTTTTGACAGATTATCCCAAAAAAGAAAGAAAAAAACTGATTTTAAGAGGATGTTTGAAGAATCTGTGGATGCGTGGAATGGTTGTGGGATGGGCATCCAAGAAGTGAGTACAAGATTGAAACCCTGGGAGTAGCCAGAGGATTGGATTTTGAGAGGAGTTGAGGTGAATTTTCTCAAATTATGCTTGAGAAATTTGACAAAAGATGGTCAATCTATGACTTTATGCTCTTGACGTTTTTTTGGGTGCAGATGTGGAGGTAGAAACTTAAGGTTACATTGTAAGGACTTAGTTACTGATGTATATCTTTCTTAGTGTTTGGGCTTTTCAAAGCATATATGCAGAGTGTAACAAGATTTTCAGCATAATGATTACATGTGGTAGATGCATTGCGTTGTAGAAAGATGGATAATTGTTACGTGTAATTGATTTTTCTAGTAATTAATGTGCAATAAAAGAGGGATCTGATATATGCCATTTTTGAAATTTTCTGATAGGCTAGCTATTACTCATAGACATGTCCTTAAGTGAGGTCCCTAACAAATTTTTGTACAGTTTGAGGCTGGAAACCGAGAGAGGTTTTTGTTGCCTATGACTTTGAAATATAACCAATGTTCGCAAGTATTTATAATGCCTTCTTTAAATAGTAATTTTTTTGCACACTTTGAGCTGGAAACTGAGTGACTTTTTTGTTAACAAGTATTTAATCCTTGTCTTTAAATAGTATTATTAAAAAACAAATTAGATTATGAGATGGAATAAGGCTAGAGAGGGAATTGTAGATCTTAGAAGTAATTTTTTTTGTCTGTTCAAGATTCACTGCATTATCAAATAGAGGTTAGTGGCTAAAACATTTTTGCTTTGTTTTGTTCGTTTACACTGATTGCAGGTACATAATACCTGTTCCAGTCATTGAGCATTTTATGGGTGATGTAAATGAACAGGGAAAATACATTGGCTTTTGTACGCTTGGTGTATCATGTCAACCCACTGAAAATATGCAGCTGAGGGATCACCTAAAGATGCCACCTGGATTAACAGGTGTGCTAGTTAATAAAATTAACCCACTATGTGATTCATATGTGAAGCTCAAGAAAGATGATGTAATAATAGCTTTTGATGGTGTTCCTATTGCAAACGACGGCACAGGTAAATTTGCCATTCTGATTTTTTAATCTAGTTGTGCTATTAATAGGTTAATAAGCATAACTGCATCAGTCTTGATAGCGATTTGGATGCCTAGTTATGCCTTTCTTGTTCTTATAATTGTATTCATTTTGTGCATTGTTGAAATCTGCTGTGTTCTAACATCATGACTAAATTTCTAAGCAGTGCATTTTAGGAACAGGGAAAGGATAACTTTTGATCATCTTGTATCAATGAAAAAGGCTGGTGAAACTGGTGCTGTAAGGGTATTGCGTGATGGTGTACAACATGAATTCCATATTAAGCTGGGACCAGTGAGTTGGCTTACTGCCTATAAATAATTTACACTAGTGAAAAGATGTGCTTGATTCTTAAATTTTGTAGCAATGTACAAGTGTGATGATGAAAAGGCTGTATGCTTTGTTTGTGATTTATCTTGTCTGTTTTTAGCACACCCTTGGTCAAGATGGGTTGCTGAGAAGATCTCCCCTGGTTCTGAAAGAGCATTGTACAAGAGTGGAACTGTTGCATTGTCAATTCATCTCTTAACAAGCCTCTACTTGCAACCATCATTTTATGATACAATAGATAAACATTTTGTGGTGCACCTTGCCACATATATTGTATTATCTTATGTACTGAGCCATTTTGTTCATATGATCATATTTTGTGATGTAAGCTGTTGTACCTTGTAGTTAGATGTATCACATGTTATGTTGTCGAAGGCCCCATTATATGACATAATGTAGTAATAGTAGATAGGGTTATTAGGGTTGCCCATTGTCTATTTTCATGTGTTTCTTCTTGTATAAATAGTGGCTTACAATTCTACTGGTATTCTTGAATCACTGTATTCAATCAATATAACAACTTTACAGGGCTTAACTTCTCTCATGGAATTACAGTTGCATTCCATTTGGATGTTTGGTTGCCTCTACTTTTTCATCAGCGTATGCATGTTATTTAACTCTTATATTATTTCATAGTATTTGTTACAGTTTTTCTATTTTACCCACTAGACTGAAACAATCAGAGTAGGACACTATAAACAGTAATTTGACAAGTGGAATCACAGTTTCATTGCTATGATGAAGTATTCATCGATTTATTTTTTCAAATCATTTTCAACTCTTCCATTTGTCTCTGATCCTAAACTTATAACTATATACAAGAGTTTTGATTTTAGCTGATACCAATTCAACTAGGAAGCAAACTGTAGTTCATACTTGCCATCGATAATATGTCATATCCCCAACGGGATCTGCCCTAATTTTCTGCACTTCATATTTTCAAAGTCTGCCCTAGATTTCTGCACTTTAGTTTTCTGCTCAAAACCCTAGATTCTGATTATATTTTCTGCACTTTAGTATTCTGCCTTAACCCTAGTTTGTTCCAGATCAGACTTGAAAACAATTATATATATGGATCAAACTCACAATAACATCAAAGAATTATGCTCCATCATTTAGATTACCTTTAGCATTGAATTTATATGCAAACATGTAGAAGAAGTTCGTGAAGTATAGAATAAGCAGGCTGTTGTTAATAACTGAATATTATACCCGATTTTTCCACTCCAAATGAAGGGCGACTAGGCCAAAATATGCATAGATAATACATACCAAAACATACAATGAATCTCCAATGACGGGCTGATAAAGAAGGATGATATCTGCTGTTATATCTCTGCCCTAAACCTAGGGCGCCTGCTGTAGGTATTCGCCCAAATCTGCCTTAGGACAAATCGCCTTCTTAGAGAAGAATTCGCCCTTGATACTTGCTGCAAAATCTACTAAGTAATTGGTTGAATGCACAACTGGATTTCCATCACGAAATCCTCCCAAATGCTGCTTTGAATTTGCTTCTCTTCAAGCGGATATGCCTCCAAAATGTAGCGCCAATGTAAGCTAAGATACCTTGTGCCCAAACTGTAAAAAGCGGACAAGATAATTCGCTGATTGATGATCCAAATGGCAGCTCCAAAAACCTATATTTATATGTGTCTTCAAGATGATGCCTTAGGGAGGTCGGCCCTTAGGCAAGTCGGCCAAGGAAAGAACAGATCCAAGTCGGCCATGTGAGATATGTTCCCAGGTCGGCCACCATGAAGAAAAATCAGGGAAAACATGTGGAAATCAGTCCAAGTCGGCCCTTATGAAGTAGATGTGCGGTTTGATCAAGCAAAACATATGGGAATGAGCTAAAATCACCATCAAGTCGGCCATCATCAAGGAAAACATATGGAAATGAGCCCGAGTGATAGGTGACCTCCATGCTGATCTCCATAGAAATGATAAATCTCCAAAGTACCAAAGGTGAAGTGATGCAAGGTATCCAAGTGATGAAGTCCAGACTCCCACATGAACCAGTATGAAGGCTCCAAAGAAGGCAAACCGTTATAAGCCAAGTATCCATGAGAAGGCATCCCAAAAGTGAAATGATAGCATCCATACGTATGTGAAGCTCGAGTCTCAGTCTCAAAACCATACAACAGACCTCCCAAGTACTGACTCCGAAGAAGACAATCCTCAACACGCCCAAGTGATAAGCCATCTCCATGGCCCATGAAGTCCTCGAGATGTCACGGAGTGAGATGAAACGCTGGTTGGAGACCATAGGTGACCATTCCCAAAATGGGGACATGACATAATTTCTATGTCATACTATAAAAATATGTTATATAAATTCATAGGATTGTATTAAAAAGAATTGTGATCTCATGGATCACTCTTAGTGCACCCCAAAATATGTTCCTATGAAGAACTAGTTCTGTTTGGAATGAAAACAATTGCAAACGATAATCATGCTGGAGGTACTTTTTTTATTCACTGAAATTTTTTTCAGTCGTTAATCTATGTTTGTGTGATAGCAGTCCATTTATATATATCATATTGACAAAGTTATGTTGCATGAAACTCAAGAACATTTAAAATTCAAAACACCAGTGAAATTGGAGCCCTTAAATTGCATATTGGCCCAAGACAACTAATTTAAAAAAAAAGTTAGAATTCGTAAATAACATTACGAACAATAATAAGTAAAAAGGATGACAAATGCATGAGATACAAATTTAACGATTAAATCCAATGTTCCCCAGGGACACATCCCCTTGGTTTTTAGAAAGTGTTTGGGATGGGGGATGTCTAGGGAAATAGAGGGATGAAGATAGAATGTCCCTGCCCTGTCCCTGATTTTCTGAAAAAAATGGGATGTCTTCCCAATATGGGGGACGTTCCTTGGGACATTTTTCAATTATGCGACCCTGGGGGATGGCCTGCCATCCCCAGAAGTGATGTCCTTGTTTTGCATGGAAATGGTCTCTCTCACTTTAGTTGGTATACTCATTATGCAGTTTTTGGATGTAATTGCTAGCTTCCTTAAATACCCCCACCTGTCAATTTGTGTTGCAAAATACAAATGAGCTCAACACATTCAATCGAATGTATGTATTATAAATTCTATATCATATGGTTTGCAAATTAAAATTGTGGTTTTTTATTTACCTTGGGGAGAGTAATTGGTACAAGAGCTTCAAGTTTTGAACATAGATATCTTGTTTGATTCTTCCATAGTTTCTCTGCAACCATTGGGATTTTTAATTTTCTATTACCGGATTTAATTGAAACATTGAATCCTTTGAATGCAACATTAGATTTACATTTTCTAGGTAATGTAAGTCCTCCATAAAACTTTTGGGTCCCATAATTTTTTTTTTGATTAACGTAGAGGGGGTTCTATAGGGGCTTCCACCCAAGTAAACAAAAAACCCAATACAATAAAAAACATGCAAGAGCAACTACAGATGAATAGGAAAAACACCAAAGCTCCCACATAGGGGAGGACCAACCCCAACTATAACAATAGTTGGAAAGCCTAATGCTGTATTGCATGAGATTTGTAAACCAATTGAGGGGTGGCCTTTCTAGATTTCTTATAGGAAATTGACAACCAAACATCCTTTTCCAGATTAGGCCCATTGAAGGCATCAAGTACTTTTTGACAATTACCTAGCCCAAAGGAGGAACCCAAAACAGAAGGCCACAAAGCATAATGCAAAAGAGGAGGAGGATTAGAAAATGGATCCATAGTAGGTAAGCTGAGAAGACAAGTTGGCGAAGCTTCCAATGATAAAGATGACCATAAACCTGGAGAAAACACCATGGAAGGTGGAGGAGGCGAAGGTTGTGGTGCTAGGCCCAAAGAAGGAAGAATTAAAGGAGTGAAAGAAGCCTACTTAGAAAGCTCCATTGCTGATCTAGGAGAAGAAGCCTTTAGAGACGCAACAACCCTAGGAGCAAAATCCTTTAGAGAGACCTCCATAGCAACCTCAAGAAAAGGAAGGATTGAAGAAGTGGGAGCAGACATAGGAGGGGGAACCTCATTTGAAGGCAGAAGATCTAGAGACACAAAAGATGAGTTTTGAGGAGCCCTACCACCAACCCCATGAATTGATGAATGGGAGGGATTTCCATTTTTTGCTTTGCTAAGGAGGACACTTCTGCCAAATGGCCCAAGCCAAAACAATTACGAAACTAAAACACCAACTTCTCCTAATCTAACTGCTTCTAGATTTGATCCTCCACTTTAAGCCAAATTTCAGTTGGTAAACCCTTAGAGATATCTATTTCAACTTGGATATGAATAGAGGTAGGATGTGACAAAGAATCAATTTTAGGGGATGAAGCCAAAAAAGTATTGAGAGAATTGCAAATGGCTTTTAAACAAGAATCTATCCAAAACTTTAATGGAGTTAAGGTAATCTTACCCACATAAGAAGCACAAATAACAATTTAAAAAGAGGATCGAAAGCCAGATACCACAACTTCATTAATAAGACCGCCTTTCCCCAAAACCACGGTCCTTGTGCAAGACATTTAACCAAATCGTTCTTAGATTCACAAAAAATCACAAAGAATCCTTGTGCACAGGGGTAGTTATTAATAGATTTTGAGAGAAAGGGCAACCAGTTTTGAGAGACCCAAGAATGGAGCTTTGGCAAGCTAGGCCAATGACGGTGAAACTTGTGTATCAATGCATTTTGAGCATAACAATCTTCTTTATCCAATACATTAGATCCTAGAACCAACAAAGGAATCTCGTTGGAACAGGGGATGTAATGTCCCCATTTCCATAATGGTCACATTTGATTGGGTATTTAGCCTTTTCATTATTCCCATGGGCTAAATCGCATTCTAAGGGAATGATTTGTGGTTGAGCTAGGACTTTGAAGTCTTGGAAACTCGAAAGTTGGCTCAACACTCTATTTTATTTGTATTTTTGGCTAGCAATATTTTACACTATTTTATAAAGCCAAAAATAATGATATTTTAGACAAGGCAAAAATCAAGGGCTTGGAAAATGAAAAGTGGGAAAATAAATAAAATGTAAATTTTATTTTATTTCTATTTATTTATTTTTCCCAATGGAAATCGATGCCAAGGAAAAAAAGAGAAAAAAAAATAATATTAAAATATTATTTTATTGGGCAAAATCGGCGCTCAAGGAGAGATAAGAAAAAATAATAAAAAATATTATTTTTGCCAAGAAAATTGGCGCCTAGGGAGAAAAGGCAAAACAATAATAAAATAATATTTTATGGATTGGCGTCCAAGGTGGATAAGTGAAAATATTTAATAAATATCAAATTGAAGATTTGATATTGATAGTGGACTTGAAAATTGTTTATATTTTGTCTAATTGGGTCGCCCAAAGGAAAAAATATAAAAGGAGGTCTTTGGCATCATTTTTGACATCTTGATCATTTGGTAATTTTGCATTTTGAGTATTTGCTCTTGGCTGAAAGTGATTTTCAGTTTGGTCAAGGTGGTGATCCCTTGAATTGTAGTGGTTTGGACGAAAACCCAATCCACCATGAGAGATGGATTCATATGGAGTTCATCATTGTGCTTAACCGGAGGTTTTTGATGGAGATATGGCTTCAAACAACTAGGGTTTGATAGTGACATCATTTCCAGCTAGGGTTTGAAGAATTCATTTGCATATTGAAGACTTGGATTGATCATATTTTGCGCCTAGGGTTTCATCGCTCCTCTTTGGTACATTGGCGTTACATTTTGGAGGCATATTTGTGTTGTTTTTCATCATACAGATTGCTGGAATTTTATATCAAACATGATCAGGTTCATATCAACTACATATTTGAGGGTTTGAACATCACATTTCAAAGGCATAAGGGTTTATTATCACTCTAAAGTCAAATCGCCTCAATTCCAACCTACAACGATCACATTGGAGGAGTTTTTGGGCACCTTTTGGCTAGGGTTTGTTATCAGATCTTGCATCAGCTGCTACAGGGTTTACAACAATCATATCAGACCTCAAATCTGCTGCTATAGTTGGTTTTTCATTCATACTTTGTTGGGTGTTTCATCAATTCTTCATAGAGCTTCATCTTCCCTAAGGCCGCTAGGGTTTGGATCCATATTTGAGCACTTTTGGATGTATTTGGATATCTGAAATTCAAATCAGACTTGACTGATTGTAATTCACAGCTATCATCATTTGTAATCAGCTCTCTATTCAATAAAGAAGATAAGCTTTCATTCCGGGTATGTTCATCTATGCTTTTTATGAGTTGTTTGATTACATAATGTCGACATTTCATGTTATTTGAATGTATGTTTGCAACCTTTCCATCTCTATGATATTTCAAACACATTGGTGGAAACAAAAATTGAAAACCCTAAGTACATTGCAAGCAAATCAAATCAGAAAATTCAGATCTGCAAGGAAAAAATTCAGTTTAGACAAGATAGGGATCTTACAGGAGACTTCACAGGCACATTTAGCAGGATGAACAATAACTTCCTCTTCACCAAAAACAAGCCACTCAAAAACACTATCCGGCTTCTTCACAACCTTTTGAACCATATGGATGAATGGCAATCACTTGTGCGACGATTGAGAGGATTGAACAAGAGGCATAATAGTGTCTACCCTAGGCAACCCACTTACAAGCTTGCCCATGCATAGTAGGTTCCACTACAACACGACAAGAAAACATTAGCAACAAAGGGACCCATTTTGACAAAGATGGAGATGCACTCTACAAACCAAAAGTAGAGACAAGAAACTCAAAACTAGAACTGGGGATCTTGGAAGGAACAAAAGTAGGATCCATTGCACCAAGAATTTTACTTTCGAGTTCTCTCTCTCTCTCTCTCTCTATATATATATATATAGTCGTAGCCTTGGTGTCCCATAAATTTTAGGAATATTTTTGCTGTCCTCTCATCTCCCGGTCTCAGAAACTTGTACAAACACTAGTTAAATCCCATATTGAGTGACACTAAAAAATCAGCCTTTATACACGGGCTATAAATCATTGCAAAAGATACTACATGGAATACATCATAATTGAGCTCTCACTATCTCACTATATATATAGAGTTGTAGCCTTGGTGTCCCTAAATTTACAAAATTTTTTGCTGTCCTCTCATCTCGCTCAAAAACTTGGAGAAACACTAGTTAAATCCCCTATTGAGTGACACTACTTAATGTAAAAAATCAGTCTTTATACATGGACAATAAATCATTGCAAAAGATATATAGTTGTAGCCTTGGTGTCCCTAAATTTTAGGAATTGTTTTGCTGTCCTCTCATCTCCCAGTCTCAGAAACTTGGAGAAACACTAGTTAAATCTCGTATTGAGTGACACTACTTAATTAAAAAAATCAGCCTTTATACATGGGCTATAAATCATTGCAAAAGATACTACATGGAATACATCATAATTGAGAGAGAGTTGTACTACCATTGTCTCAAAATTTAGGAAAATTTTGCCTTCCCCCTCCCGATCTTGGAAACTTGGAGAAACACTAATTAAATCTCATTGAACGACATTACTTACCATTAAAAAACAACCTTTATACATGGACTACACATCATTTCAAAAGATACTACATTGTATACATCATAATTGAGCTATCCATCTTCAAAATCGGCTATACTACCAAAGGAAGGCCCAAATCCAATAACCCCAATAGAAGGCACATGGGGAGGATCTACATCATCCTTGAGGTCAAGTGTGATCTGTATTGGATCTAGGACAAAAGATCATCATCAAATGAAGACACTTAAAACAAATTACAGGTGCAAAAACAACCCCCAAAACTTAGTTTTGTGAAACCACCAATTCTGGACACAGGACAGTTTTTCAACTGCCTACTAATGTAAAGGGGTGGTTTCGTCCTAGCATACAAAACAAGAATTTGAAGCATTTCTTGTCTCATTGAATTCTTGCATGAGGACTCTTTGATTCACGTTTGGAGTCTTCCAACATTTTTTTTGAAGACATTGACAACCCAAAACGAAGGGAAGGAGGAGAATTGATGTTGTAGCAACAAGAACTAGAAGAACAACTTGAAAGTGGATGAGCAGGCTCAGCAGAGGTTTTATTTACATCTATACTTGTCTATTTGAGCAATATGCTTTGGTAGAAAAGCAATTGCCACTACCCATCATGGGGATTCCTTGGGTAAATCTTGTGTTGTTGCATTCTTTTCTCATTTCTATCCTTCATTTCTGTGTATGACAACATTTTAATTTTGGCACATTTCTTTGTCATTTGGAAATTAAGTTTTGATTTTGTAGTTTCTACTGGATTTCAGTGAAAATTACGGATCAATTGGTATTAAAAGCCACAAGTTCTTTGACGCCTATAGGTAGATTTATACACAACAACTCACTGTTACATTTATTAATGTTGGAGCATATATTCCAACACCCCCTCTTAATGCTACAACACTAAACTGACTAACAACATTAAAACCAGAAAATAAATTGTTTAGACACTGCTCTTTGAAAACAGTTCTTGGACCAATAAGACTTCTTCAAGCTGCTCCCTATTCCAGGTATAGTCTCCCAGCTACAATCCAAGTTCCCAACATCATTGGACACCATTTGCACATGAAGTGTCTCATTACCTTGAAAGGTATGATGTTGAACTTCCAGATTTCGGATCTCCCCTGAACTATTGGACATCAATCCTCACATGCATGTCTCATAACCCCAATGAGGTATAGTTTCTCCGATCCACAAGCATCTCGGACTTTTGAACATCTATCTATCCTCTACTACATCCTTCCCTACAAAAAAATCTTCAAAAATCTAGGCATCCACACACCACTCGCAGCCCTCTCATTTACCTGGGCACTCCTATGAGGGAGTCATGCCCAATCTAGCTCTGATACCAAAATAGAAAATAGAACAGCTGCATTCCTCTTTGATTCAACAAATAAAGGTTACAATTTATAGAGATTACAAACTCATAACAAAGTCCTACAAAAGTGGATCTACACTTTACACCTAACTCAACAATTGACAACACAATAACAACTATTGACACAACTACAACATCTAATTGCTCATACACCTACATCTAACAAATTGTTAACAGCACATATAGGCAAGCTGTCTACAAGCACAACAGCTCACTATTACATTTATTAATGTTGGAGCATATATTCCAACACCCTTGAGTTAGGTTTGCAAACCCCTGAACCATATAAAACTTTAGGGTTGATGATTTTATCAAAAGGGTTCAACTTGGAGGAGATGCCTTGGAAGTGGATTTGAAAACATTGATGTTCCAACACAAAAATAAAGGCATACCCCTTGCAAAGGTGTGAGTGAGGTAGACTTCGTGCTAAAGGATGGACTAGAAAATTGGACCTCAAAGGTTGTGTAAGTCGATGTGATCTCTAGAAGTTCCACTTCGTAGAAAAACCAGAATCGATAGAGAGCACTTGGAGATATTTAAAATCATGACCTTAGTTTTACTAAGGTTGACCACAAGCTATTGAAGTTCACAGAAATGAGCAAGGGTGTCAAGTTGCCGTTGTAAGCCCGCAATAGAGTGTGAGAGGAGGACAACATCATTGACAAAAAGAAGAATAGCTATAACCACCTCATGTAAAACACAATTTTCATCTAAATGGGTATTGTCACCAAAAAAATTCCTCTTAACTCATTAATGTAAATGTTGATTAGGGTTGGTGAGAGAGGACACCCTTGCTTGACCCCAATGGTACTCTTCACAAAGTTAGTATACTGTGACCAATATGAAACTGTTCTATAACTGTCTCATAAATCCTTCAGGCGATAGTAATCAGAGAATTGGGATGCCAAATCTCTCAACTTCTAGAAAAGTAGGTGTCTTGAAACCGAGTCAAAGGCTTTTTTGAAGTCAACAAAAGACTTTAGAAGACTTGTGACGAGCCTCCTTAATAATAGCTTGGAATGTAAAGACGTGGTCAATAGTTTGGTAGTCCCTCCCGAAGCCAACCATCCCCTTAGCTTTGCTATTATTCCTTTCCAAGTACCCTGAGAGCTACATGTCCAACATTGTGACATAAAATTTGGTGAATGAATGCCCAATCATAATGGTCCTATAGTTGCTAGGGATAGAGAGATCCTCATACTTATGAATAGGGTGAATGATGTGTTGGGACCATGGTTGAGAAAAACTTGGACACACCACCTCATTAAAGAGCATCGCAAGGGAAAAAGCAAGGGAATCCACACCATATTTAATGAATTCAGCTTGGAGATCGTTGCAATCAATCACTTTGTTGGTGCATAGCTTCAAAATAGCTCTCTTGATGAAAGAAGTGGAGAAGATAGAGGAGGACGGCGAAGGAGTGAGGGCAGTGACAATAGGATGGTTAGGAACATCAAAGAGGGAACTAGCATAGGAGATCCATGCGTTCGGGGTGATGTCAAAAATTGTGGTTTTTCTCGGGAGAAGAGTATGCCAAAAGGTCTTAGGTGAGTGGTGGAAATCAGCAAGGAGTACAAGTTGTTGAGATGCAAGAAACTCCTATTTCTTACAACAGAGAAGATAATAGTACTCCTAAGGAGGGTGAGTATGGAGGAAGGGTCATGGGCTATGGAAAACCGAAGCCTTTGATGAAGGGATTGCCACTCATCATTATGCCATTGGTTCATGGGGTAGCATCCATAGTGGAAAGGGGATTTGGAGTAATGTGTGGTGTGGGGACAAGAGTCAATGGTAGTGTCCCAGAGGGTTTGATGTAAGAACTCATAGATGGATTTGGTGATAGGAAGAGCGAGGGAGTAGAACCTAGACATGAGAAGGGAGAGATAGGCAACATAGTCAATTGTGGTATGTCTAATGTTGGACGACATGGTAGGAGGGAAGTGAGAGGGGTGAGAACCAGTATGGATGGTGAGTCTCAAGATGACATGGTTAGCAAGGGACAGTTGAGGAGAAACAAGGAAGCCATAGATGTGGGGGATGAGGGACCTGCTAGTGAGAACATAGCCCATGATGCTCACACCGCTGCCATGGGGAAAACAAGTGAGCCTACCAGAGCTGAGGAAGTGAGGAAGGCCATTGAGAATGTGGAGGCTCTAAGATTCACTCAATCAGAGAAGTTGTCTCCCATAGACCATCACTATAGAATTCTTGTCAGCAAAGGCTCTCTTTAAACCAAATTCTCCAAGATCGAACTCATGAAGACATAACTCATCGTGTGCAAGGTAATGAATTGGTGTCTGAAGTTTCCCTATACAAGCATTGAAATTGCCCAAAAAAATGATACCACCAATAGTGGAGTACTAAGAGATCTTGGGATAGAGGTCAAGGAATGGGCCCCCATCAACTTGAATGTGGAATGGAGATGTGGCGAGGCGAAGGAGCAAACAATTATGAAGAGATCTTGGAGAGGACCCCTCCGAACCTATAGCCACATGTATCTAGAGTGGACATTAGAAGCCATAAGAGAAACTCTAGACTTGATGCTATCTTGAATTAGGCAAGCCACACCACCAAAACCTCAAACACCACCTAATTTGCATGTCTCATGATGAGAAGCCAAAACACAAGAGTACCCTGTGATAAGAGGGAGGCCCTATTTAGGGATCTCATGTGTCTCATTAAGGAAGATGAGATCCCAGGAAGCAATAACATCCTAGAAGGTACCTAGAGAAGACCATATCGTGCCATTGTAGTTCCAACAAGCATTGGAGATGTTGCCACCACCCACTAGGACTAGAGGTCATTGTCATGTTGATGGTCTAGGGCATGACCACCCAGGAGGGGGAGAATCACAAATGACAACCCTACAATCTTTGATAACTACTCACTTGTTTTCTTTCCTGGCAGACACAACCCGAGTTTGAGCTTTTTGAAGCTCCTCTACCTAGGATTGTGTGAGATTTTCATTTACATAGATTTCTCCTAGAGGGAAAAGAGTTTCTTCTTTTGCTTTAAGAGCTTGCAAACTTTCTCCTTCAATTTGGAATTGGATAACAAGGGTGTTGTTTAGCAGTGTCCACGCTTTGATAAGGGAGATATCATTCAAGTCCACATTCACGCAAGAATGCATGACCTACCTATAAGGAATCAATTGGTTTAGGGTGGCCATAAACTTGAAGGTTTAGTGCTTTGGTTTGATGTGCCTTTTCTTCTTCAAACTTTTCTTGGATAGCCATTTCCACAACTAGAGGTGCTTTCTTCCCCTTAACCACTTACACCCATGAATTTTGTTCCTCAACCTATTTTTGAATAGATTGTTGTTGGGTTATGGTTTCTTTTATAAGGCGCTTGTGTTGAATGGTTATCTTGGATTTATTGTTCTTAATTTCTGAAACCACTTCATTAAGCTATTGGAGGCAGGGAGAATCAACGGGAATGGCCTGGGTTTGTTTGAGCTTAGTGATTCTTGCTACAAAATCAGCATTAATACTATCTTTCTCTTGCAGTTGTGTCTGGAACAATGACTAGAGGTCTTGAAGTTCGGAACCTAAAGCCTCAATTATAGATACCGAAATGCAAATGCTATCACATTTCAATTTGGGGGTCAACTCCTTGTGATGGCAAGGAGATATAAACTTTGTGTTAGAGGGAGCATTTTTCTGTTTGCTGTATAGGTCTGAAGGTCCGAATCTACTTCTACCTGTGGGCATTTTTCTTCCTTGAGCATAGTGCATCAATACATTAAAAATGTGACTACCCAAATTATGTCCTCTAGCACAACTGTCACAATTTGTACCTGATGACCTCCTGCAAAGTTGTGCCCTAAAAATCACAACAAATAGATTGCATGTTGCAGGTAGTCCTAAAAACGAATGTCATGAATCTAGAAAGAAAGAAAGCTAGATGGGAGAGAGTAGAGGTGCAAACTATATAGTTGTGAACATTGATGGACGTGATGGATAGACACAAGCGAAGGGAGCTTGCAATGAGAGAGGAAGAAAAACCTTGAGAATAAAAACCCAGGAGGGGGAGAATCACAAGGAAACTCCAAAACTCAAGGGTTTTTGTTAGAGAGAGATGCTATAGGTGTAGCAAAGTTCATCAGTCATTTGAGTAGGGCTCGTTGATGCCATGAGGGCACACTACATTGGTAATCAGCCTTGGAGATAGGCCGCTCTCAGTATGATGGGATAATGGGAATTCTCAGTTTTAATTTTTGGTTTGATGGCTTTTCAAGACCAAAAGCCCCTTGTTTAGGGAGGTGTGATTTGAAAACTTGTTTGAGAAGTTCAAATCTGGAGGGTTCTTTAGTCAGACCACTTTCAACAGTTGTTGCGCAACAGGATTCTAGGTGCTACATATGATCCATAAACTCAAGGCAACAATGCCGCACTTTGGTACATCATTTATGGATTCTAAAATGAGACGCTTCTAAACTACTTTCCATGCATTTAACCACATGTAATGGCTGCCTATGACATATGCATTAAATGATTAAATACAGAAACATCTCAATGTGGAAAACAAACTTGCAGCACACACACAACAATATGTAACACAAGAATTAATTTGGAGAAATCCTTCAATGAATAAAAAACTCTAGGAAGATGAGCCATGCTCTTCATGTCACTAATCCCCAATCAGGCATGTTTACAATGCATCAATGGGACTTACATACATCTGTAGATTGTCTTAAAATGATCGTGACCTGTGGTTCTAGTTATAGTAGTGGAGAATAAAGGACAATACCTCCATGTGTAGGTTCTGCTATCCTCTTGCAGCAGCCCCAAAAGTACCTCCGCATGCAACTTCCTACTAAATGGGATGATGGAAAGGTGTTGTTCCGCCAAACTTGCAGCAATATGCTTCTCCTTCCTCCAACATCATCTCTCTACCAACTAGTCTCAGCTAATCAGTCAGCCTCACAACTTCAACTCTCTATCAACCGACTCCACATGATTTTGGCAATCTCTGCCAACCTGCAGCATGGCTCTGGTCATACTCTCAGCCTCTACCTCTGCTTGTAATATTGATTGTAAGCTTTACCTAGGCTTTCCCATGGTTTTGACAATTTGCCAACCAAGTCAAGCAAAGCTCAGCTAAGGACTTTCAACACTGTTAGCCCACAATGGCTTGGCTCTCACACAGTAAACCTGCTCGCCAACTCTGCCAAGCTATGGCTCCGAAAGATACAACTCTCTGTCCTCAATCCATGGATGGCTTTGACAAATGTCAACAGCTTTGCATGACTTCAACACTCTGCTAGTCTCACAACTTGGCTCTGTCCAACAACCAACAATCCGCAACCAACCTCCTGCTCATATGGCTTCCCACACCATATAACAGAGGTTTTTCTTCCCAATCTTCATCTTTCACCTCTTCGCCTTTTGCCCTTTTAGATTTCCTGCCCAAAATGTGAACAGCATAGCATCACTACCAACAATACAATCGCGACCAGCAATTGGGCAAGGTCTGGTGCCACCTAGGAAAGATAATGGCCATCCTAGCAAGTGAATCATGGTTGGAGAATTATTCTTGGCAAGATGAAATGCTACCAACAATACAGTCGCGACCAGCAGTTGGGCAAGGTATGGTGCCACCTAGGAAAGATAATGGCCACCCTAGCAAGTGAATCATGGTTGTGGAATGATTCTTGGCAAGATGAAATGTGCCCACTGGAATAGAAAAAGACATGCATGGGAACGGGAAAGGATGGACACTTGCAAAATACAAAATGCCACTAGCAATTGTCAAAAAAAACGACCACTTAGACTGCCTGTGCCAAAGATAACTGCTGCTCTATCTCCCGCTATTCTCGGAAAGATGCAAACAGTAGCACAAGAATGAATTGTCACCACGAACTTGCTGCCTTAAACTATGTCGCCAACTACATATCTCCACGTGGCATTCCGTCCCTACAATGCCAACTCTGTTCGACCATTTTACAACATTGCTGCAAGTGATCACATAGCCTTGGCCAACATCAGCATTGCTGCAAGTAATGTTGTCGAGTTGCTACATGTGTTATTGTTGGTAGTCTGGAAGCGAAGACATCTCTGGAGTGACACCTATCACTCTCTCTATTGTTGTAGGTGACATGGCAACAATCTAGACCCCTGTGGCATTTGCTGTAGTGAACATGCATACGTCTTTGTAAGTTGATGCAGGTGACTTTTAGCGTTGCTATGGGTGTCATATTAGTTGTTGTAGGTGAACTTGCAACCTTGACTCCATTGTGCACCTAGTTGCTGTGATCTCAGTTGTTGTGCAATAGGATTTTAGTTGTTTTACATCTTAGTGGTTGTGTAAGAGTTTGTAGTTGTGCAATTATCCTCAATTGCTATGCAACCACAAGAATATGAAAATGTGGTGTTCCTGTAGTGTCATAAATTGCATACCCTACAATTTCTACTTTATGTGTTGCCCTCCTTTAGTGTCCATTTAAATAGCATAGTCATTAATTGCACCCAACCTATTACCCAAGCCTTTTCCCTCACCGAATTGCCAAGTTCTAACCTTGACTTCATTTTGAACCTATTCCTATAACCTTATATTCTTCTATTTACATTTGGACTAAGGTGAGATTGCAATGGTGTCACTGCAATCACAGATCTATCCACAATCGACAAAAAAAGTTAAACTCATCTTATTTACCTTTTGTGACAACCAAAATCATTTTCCAATGATGTCTTTTATTAATGGCTATTATTCTATCAATAAAAGGCCCTCTTTGGAGCCTTTTTTAAGCTTAATGATTATTATTTTACTCTCTTTCCTCTTGCTCTCTCTCATTCCTTCCTCTTGTTTCCACTCCCCTCAAAAGGTTCATAGTAGTTTAAGGAGCAATACCTTTGGATGAGTTTTTGCATTTTGGATCTTTATTTCAAGCTACAAATCCCACTTCACAAATTTTGCAAGTTGTTGGTATCTTTATCATTTTATTGTATTTTGTATGAGATTTTTGTGTATACTAACAATATTTTTATTTTGAGCCTTTGTGATTTTGGGTAGAGGCCCTCTTCTTGGCCTCCCCATAACCATTTGGGGATTTTCTCTTTTCTTTCCCCATTTCTCTTTCTATGGCAACAAAACCGTCCTTTCTCCTCCACAAGTCTGTGTGATTGGGTTGTAGTCACTCTAGACTCCCCAAGAACATTTGGATTTTTTTGTTGTTACTCTTGTCTTTAAAGCAACAATATTTCCATTCTCATTCATTTTAAAGAGGAAATATATATTTTCTTGCCTTGAGCCTCCCTTGTGTGCTTGGTCTCTCGATGTCTCTTTGTTGTCCAAAAACCCCAAGGAGATTGTCCTTCTTCCTTTGACAATACTTGGAATTTTCCTTTAACTGCCTCTCTCCTTCTCGGGGATTACAATCTTTCCTCTTTTTTTACTTTCAGCAATATTTACTATCTTTACAATTATCATAAGCTTTAAGATTATTTGTAATCCTAATTGCCCTTCCTTCTTGGCAGTACCAGTGATCCCATTTCCTTGTTTCCTTCTGTACACTTAAAATTACAAAATATTGCAATACTGTCTACATTATTTATATGCTTTATTTGTGCTCTTAATCCTAGACACACTTAGGCTAAGTGCACACACATATAAATATTAAAATCTATTTGGCCGCCCATGGAGGTTGAAAGAGCAAAAAAGGATTTTACCACCTTAGCAAGCTCCTATGTAGTCACATCCTTTTCCTTTGTCTTTGTAATATGCTACCCACAAATATTTTCAGATTTATACAAATTATAACAGCAGTGTTAGAACAATGCATGCAACCAAATAGAACACCTCCACACTTTCTGATCACCAAGTTCCCAAGATGGTCGAGGTGAGAACATACAGTGCTTCAGTTATACAATTAAACTTTGCTAACCACCAAATTACAATCTTCCGCTAAATAGCAGGCATCCGCTTATTCAGTGGGTATACTCCACTTATTTAGTGGGTGGATTGAACAAGAAAGATAAACATTATATTTTCTTCACACTGGAAGTAAACCATCCAGGGGTTACAATGTGATTGCAACATAAAGGAAGATTACAAAGAATATAGGAACAAGCTGCAGGCTAAACTAATCCCCTGTTTTGTTCAATGGATCTGCTGCAGTAAGTTAGAACAGAAGAACTCTGTGCAATGAAGAAAGACTAGCAACAATGATCAAACAATATACTATGAATATACCACAAGGGAAAACATAAGGGATGGTGCTGTTGGCGGATTTGCTCTTATCACTGTGCTGATTGCAGGCCTGTAGCATGCTATAGCAGCCATGGTTGTCTCTCATATCAACTCCAACACTTCACATTCCACCATAATACCTTCAAACATCATTTCCACCATCTTAGGCGCCACCAAATGCATAATTATTATAGCTCAAAACCAAGCGATTCTCCTTTGCATTCACACGCCCCCATGCTGATTGGTACGGACCTGTCATAAATAGGGACTGCCAAATGCTATGAGATCTGCACATAAACCACTGAAGGCAGGTATGAAATAGATAATCCATCATGACAGCAGCCATCAGTTCACATTCCCATCCAAACAATAATAGTATTCTGCACAAACAAAACCTCTTCATGACATGGTACAGCTCAGAAAAAGTACGGCACTCCCAGCTGTTGCAAACTTCATCAAAACTCTTGAAAAACTGCTCAGAAAGGAGCGCTAGGATATAACAAGCATCCATCCAAAGATATTTCAAATATATGTGCACAAATTGACTTCAAACACCAAACACTCTTATGCAAATGTACGACCATAAATGGGTACAGCCAGCATTGAAACTTCAAACATTCAAAAATAACTCCAAAGGAACAACTCAAAAATCAAACTAGAATCCAGCACCACAAAACATAATCACTTCCAATCCAAAATGATCAACAACAAGTCAAAATACAACTCCATGATAGCTCAATGTGATTTTGAGTGAAAACACCATTACCAGCTAGGGTGGATCTCTCACCACCGAAACTGATCATCTCCAAGAGGGTTTTCGACGTTTGTGCTCAAGAAGGAATGAAGAACACACAGGTTCAATCCAACAGCATAACAATATCAAAACAATGGCATAACCCTCCAAATGAGCTCTCATTCTTTTTATAAAGGCACTTTAGGAGTTACACTAGAAAATGATTATTTCTTGAAAATAATAACCTTTTTTCCCTCCAACTCTATAATTTTTTTTTTTCAACTTGAGCGCTCACTTTTAAGTGCCTAAATAAAAAGAACATCTTTTAATCTTTCCAATGAGCTATAACACTTAGTCACTTTTTAATTATTTCCACCCTTAGGAGACTTAAGTGAAAATAATAATTAAAATAACTCATTTAACCACCAAGTTTGTGGAAAATCCCAAACTGAAGAAAAATGCAAATTAAACCATACTAACATACTCCAGAAGGTTTGGGATGAAATGTGACGCCATCGGGGTGACTTACTAAAAATAGATGGCTCCTCCAAGAATCTTGGAGAGCAATCCAGGAAGCCGAAAAAACAACTGAAAGCATCACTGCAATCCTGAACATCCACTGAGCTCAATGTCATAGAAAATAATCCACTTCCAGAAGGGAAAGCCACTTAATAAATAATATTACACTAAGTTGCTAATAAATATTCCCAACCTTAGGCAACTTTAGTGAAATATTAATTAAACTGCTAGATAATAGTCCCAAGCTACATAAAGCATAGAAATGCACTGAACGAACAACTCTGATCATACCAAAGTGAAATAAGAGACTTGGGACAAACATCGAAGGTCGTCGGGTGACTGTCTAAAAATAGCATGTTTCTCCAAGAAAGTTGGAGAGCACCCGAGAGGACGGAACCGAATTCTGAAAGCATCTATGAACTCCAAATGACTAGCCGAACTCAAAACCACGAACAACTGCTCTACAAGATTGAGCCACGACCATTCCAAGAACATTGGAGTTCTCCCAAACATGACTGATAGCCTCCGAAAGATTAGGAACAAGCATAATGCGCACAAAAAGTCTATGCGCACAAAAAGGGGACATTACAGTCTTTTAGACGTAGGTGCAAAATTTGGGAACATTACGACATGTCAAAAGGTTTCTTCTTATAGAGGGTTTGATTTATTAAAGTTAATTTAGCTCAAATCACCTTATTTTGGTGGCATTATTTCCTATAATTTTTTGGAATTGTGTTCATTCCGTTTTAATTATTTTGTAGGTTTTTGTTTGTTGTTTTCATTTTCGGTGCATAGTGGATTGGAGCACAGTCGTGCTAGTGTCCCCGCAGGTGCATTGATGTCCATGTATCAGAATCTAAATATGCTCCTGCTACCCTAACAGAGACCAAAATCCTATTAGTTAACAAAATCATTAGTATCTAGGTTCCATTATTTTATTTTCGGACTCCTTAGTGTAGATGTACTTCATCTTATATCCTAGTTCCTTTGTTCCTTTCTTGCTTCTCATTTTCCATTAGTTCTACGTAAGATAGGAATCTAGACTAAGTAGGACACTTTTTAACATTCTAAGTGAAGGAACAAATAATTTGCATTTAGGTGGTAAAAAGTTAATTTGTGCTTACCTTGTTTAAAATAAACTAAAGTAGGCTCTTTCAGATTGGAATACTAGTGGGAATCTAAGGTAGATAATTGAAAAGAATTTACTCCTACAAACTAAGTAGGTTATCTATTCTTTACCCATAGTTCCTTTGTGGCCATTGCTTGACTTAGTAAAGGGGTTGTGTTTGTTGTTATCCCATGTTGGGTGATGATAGTGCAACAAAACATCATTGTTGGCAGGTTAATCATTTTCCTGAGTTGCCACCCTTTGTATAACTTGGGTTGTGGTGATTTGTGACTGTTTGTTAGTTTGTTGCTTGCTCTACTAGCAGCCATGGGAGCTAGATCACAATTCGTTTGGAGTATCTATAATGGCGTTTGAATAGATTGGGTAGCTACACGATTGGCTGTTGCCATTCTAGACAATTGGGCTTTCGTTGCCAATGTCTGGAGGTGGATTCAGGAGGGTAGAAGTAAAGAGAACAGAGGAGAATCGGTAACAAGTAGCAGAGAATGGAAGCAAGGTGCTTCCATTGCCGATGACCAAAAATGAGAATGACTGCTGGCTGGCAAATTGCTGGAGCCATGCGAAGGAGGCCTGTGAGTGTTAGTTGGAGCCAAGAGGCTGGCTGATAGTGAGAGCCATCCATTGTTGGATTTTGCTAGACCTAGCTAGCAGAATGCCAAAGCCTGGAGCAAAGCCTGGGCTGAACTTGGAGCCTTATTATAGGTAGGATGTAGAAGCAAAGAATGACTGGAGCCATGCTGCAAGTGGCAGAGATTGCCATAAATATGCAGAGTTGGTTGATTGACAGAGAGCGGAAGCCATGAAGTTGACTCTAAGACTAGTTGGTAGAGAGGATGCTGACTTAAGGTAGAACATGTTGCTGTAAGCATGGCAGAACATCCCTTTGAGCATCCCATTTTTGTAGAGGTTGCATGCTCAGTCATTAGGACTGATGCAACAAATTCTAGACTGCTACAAGTGCATAGCATATCCTGTGTCAGAGGTATTGTCCTTCATTTTCCACATCTGTGAATAGATTGCAGGTCACAGAGCATTTTAGGACAGTCTATGGGTGTATGTAAGTCCCTTTGAGGCATTCTAAACATGTATGGCTATGGCTTAATGGCATGAAGAGCATAGCTCACTTTTTCTGCAGTTTTATGCCCAGTTGATGGTTTTTCCAGAGTAAACTTGTGTTGCATATTGTTGTGTGTGCAATGCAAGTTATTATCTGCATTTGAGATGTTTCTATTTAAGTCCTTTATTGCCTATGTCATAGGCAGCCTTTAGAGGTGGTAAAGGGCATGCAAAGGTAGTTAGGAGCATCTCCATTTAAATACATATATTATATTCTGGAGTGCAGCATATCTGTCCGGAGTTTATGGATCAACAACTACTAGCAGATGAGAGTAGTACTTTATGGTGGGCTTGGTTGTCCTATAGGAGTAGAGAGATTGTGGAAATTGTGTTAGAGGGCACAAGTAGTAATGCCACTGTTGGTAGTGTTGTGATTAGTAGTACAAGGTAGAGTTAGGTTAAGAAAATAAGTTTAAGTGAGAATGCTGGATAGTCGTGATTATGCATGCCTCTAATTGGCCTAGGATTTGTAGTCTTTATACCTGCTCGTGTGTAATTGATTATGGGCCTATGCAATAGAATATGATGATAATTTGAGACTATCTCAATTCTCATATTTCTGTGTACATTGATGCTATCTTGTTTTCTGGGCATGATTACTTAATCCAGCAGTTCATTGTGGTGGTGGCTAGTTCCTCGAATGTTCTTAAGCTTCCTGGCTATAAAACAATTCCTCCCTTCAAAGAATAATTAGAGACCATAGTTTCTACGAACTTTCAAGTTAAAATGCTAGTTTTAAAGAACTTGTAAAGTTCTGATGTCCTGAAAGGATATTTGATAATGTTGTCTATGGATGATGTTTTCTTATGTTGCCTTATAGTATTTCAAGAACTGACTTAATCTTTGTGCCTTTGAAAGATACTTGTGAGTAATACAGTATGGCATCTTTGTATCAAGTTTATGCTTTCTAACTTGAAGTATTTGAGCTCAGCTCAAGTTTGTTTTCTTCCATTTTTTTATGTAGGAATCAGTCATCTAAAATTTTAATATTTTTGGCTAAACTTTTCTTTTAACTTTATATCTCTTGGCAGTCTCAATCATTGGTTCCAGTTCATCAGTTTGACAAGTTGCCGAGCTATTTCATCTTTGCTGGTTTGGTTTTCACTCCATTGACACAACCCTATCTTCATGAATATGGTGACGATTGGTACAACACTTCGCCACGCAGACTTTGCCAACGTGCTCTTACTGAATTGCCCCAAAAGAATGGGGAACAAATAATCATTCTATCTCAGGTAATTTGATATTTGGCGTGTTTAATACCCATTAAAATTGCCTGTTGTTTTTAGCATAGTTTTATATGTATTCAATATGACATTTTTGTTAATTTGTTAATAAATAAATTTGAAAAGTATTGTATTAAAAACAATTTGCAAAATTGCAACATCAAAATCTAAACATCGACTGCAGTCATGTCCAGATATTAGTCTGAATGATACTGCAAAAATATTTAAAATTCCGTGTTTGAGCAAATTCCCAAAACGTATATCAAAACTGAAGAAATTACTACTCATTGAAAATAAAAACCCTATTCATCAGCGTTGATTGGGTATACTGAGGCCCCTGATAATCTATGAGAAGTCATACATTAAGAAGCATAGTGTTGTCTGAGGCCCCTACGATTTTCTCTACAACATTTCCAGGACCTTGAGTACCAGATTTGGGATTGACATTTCTTGAAAACTTGATAGTCATCTTAAAGATCTGTACTTATTTTGCAGTCAATTTTCTGTTTTTTAACCAAAGTGGGTATTATCAAACCTTGCTGCATGTTTTCTCCTCTAATCTAAGCACAAGTACTTTGAGGTTGGGTTTGGTCCTCCCCAAGGAGAGTTACAGGGTTCACACTATTTTTAGCTAGATTATCAGCACAAGCAACCTTGTATCCCATGAAGTTCACACTATAACATTGGGGGTTTGGACCTCGTAGAACAACAAGCATTGTATCCTGTGACGTTCACACTCTGGGGGTAACACTATGGATTGGTACTCCAGAGTCCAGAGTCCAAGCAGCCTTGCGGTGTATGAGGTTCAAACTCTTAGCAAGTAACATTATTTAGCTAGATTGGCAGCACAAGCAACCTTTTATCCTGTGAAGTTCACACTATAACATTGGGAGTTTGCACTTCGTAGAACAACAAGCATTGCATCCTGTGAATTTCACACTCTCTATGGGCAATGCTATGGATTGGCACCCCATAGCACAAGCAGCCTATGAGGTTTGCACTCTTAGTGAGTAACACTGCAGAACAACAAGCATTGCATCCTGTGAATTTCACACTCTCTATGGGCAATGCTATGGATTGGCACCCCATAGCACAAACAGCCTATGAGGTTCGCACTCTTAGTGAGTAACACTGCAGTTTCTCACCTTAGAACACAAGCAACTTTTCATCTTGTGAAGCTAACACTTACTATCAATGACATTTTGAATCCACACCTCACAGGACAAGCAGTCTTGCAGCCTTATGGAGTTTGCATCTTTTGCAAATGATAATGCAAATTTCGTAGCTTCTGTAACGCTAGGATTTGTGCCTTCGACAAACTTTGCACCTCTTATGAATGGCACTACAGATTGGACATTTGCACATTGATCTCCACAAACACTGCTAAACAATCCACATCATATTGACTGTGTCCACGTCACCTAACTTCACTTCACATTCTTAGCACAGCAACATCCAAATAAGTTAAAATAGTTGAAACAAGAAAGCACCATAAAAAGTTCAAGCTAACCAAGTAAAAGTAACATAAAGCAAATAATGGAAGTTTACTATATAAAAAATGAGACGAGGATTTATTCAAGAGAGGAAATCCTATTGGAAAAAAATTTGAAAACCCTTGCTCATTAATAAGTTGGAAGTAATACAGTGAGATCTCTCTTACAATACTTACAGGAATTTGAATCATAGTTAAAAAAAAGATTAGTAAAGAAGATATGGTAGTCTCTATTAATAGAGGAAGAGTATGGGTTATTTGTAACTCCATCATGACTAGGACCAACGATGTATGTCCATAGTTTCCCTAATCCCCTGTTTGAGGGAGTGAATGTGCGCTTGGTGTCATAGGAGTTACATTTGAAGTGTAGCTCAAAGATTCCTTTGTGAAAGGACAAAAGAGGTGTAGAACAGAAGCACATATTCCCTTATTAAGTTATTATATGAATTAAAAATTCATGTGAGAAACATAACTTAGGAGCTATGGTTTAACTCCAAATTAAGGTTATACTTTCAATATCCTCCCTTAAAATTTATTTGGGGGGGGGGGGGGGTTATAAAAAATCAAAATTGAAGAGGGAGTTGTCATTAGGTTTTGCTCCCTTTAATGATAACTTCCATCATTCCAAGTTTATTACAACATTTGAGAGTTTTATCTTTACATAGTGGCTTGGTGAAAATATCTACCACTTGATAACTAGAAGAACAAAAAGAAAGAGAATCTGTTTTTTGTAAGTAATTCTTGGATGAAATGGTACCTCAACTCAATGTGTTCAGATTGTTCGTGAAAAAATGTTTTCTTTATTATTGCAATGAAACCTTGGTTGTAACAAAAAATGGTAGTAGATCATGTTTAGTAAGGCCTAAATTTTCAACAATTATTCTAAGCTATAAAGCCTTATTTGCTGCATGTGTACACCATTTTTTTTTCGGCTTGAGTGGAGGGCAAGGCTACAGATTTTTTCTTCTTACTCATTTTTATGAAATGGATCTAGATCTTAAAGGAAAAAAAGTAGCCACACATAGACCTACGATCTTTAGGATCAGCAGCTCAGTTTGAATTGACATAAACTACCAATGAAAAATTGCAATTTAAGATTTACTTGATGCCTAAAATTAGTGTATTTTTGCTATGTCTAAGAATTCTTATAGCAATATCAGATCTAGTATGAGTTAAATAATTAAAACTTGCAAACAATTGCCTATAAACACTAGGATTAACTGGAGCAGAATTCATATTAGAAAGTAATTTTATTTCTACTTGAGAGATAAGAGTCTCATTTTGCTCTTGCCAAACTTGAATGCCAAGAAAATAGTACGAGCAAGCTAAATTTGATATTTGAAATGTTTTGCTTAGTGCAACTTTAGTTTCATTATGAAAACAAGATCCCTAGCAGTTAAGATCAAATCATCTACATATAAAACAATAATAATAACATGATTTGAACTATTTTAACATACAAATTGGGATCATTTTTATTTTAAATGAATCACTGTGAAAGAAAATATGCAGTCCTTTTATTGTACCATTCTCTAGGAGGCTGCTTCAAACCATAATGAACTTTTTCAGTTTGCAAACTAAATGTTTTTTTCCCTTGTTTAGAAAAAAAATTAGGTTGTGACAAATTTTTTCATGCAAGCCACCATTTAAAAATACTCTCCTTGCATCCATTTGGTGAAGGGGCCAATTCATTTTATTCTATGACTAAGACTAACTTAATCATGCGTATTTTAGCCATGAGAGCAAAAGTTTCATTGTAGCATAATCCTTCAATTTGCAAAAAGCCACGAGTAACTAGTTTTGCCTTATACTTAACAACTTAGTGAGTCCCAAGATAGGCAGACTAAACCAAAACCAGAAACTTGGAACCCAAGTACTTGATGTGTTTGGTCAACTCATTAATCCTATCGCTGAGACTCAGCCAGGTTAGGTCTGAAAATCAGAAAAAAAATCGAATAAAAATTTAGAACACTCAAATCTAAAAGCATGTAAGGCAGGCATTTTTAGAAAGGTTTGGAGGAGACTTGGAGCTTGGTTAAAAGTGATAAAATTATTAAAAGTGGCATGCACCATGAAGGTCTTTGTGGTTTAGAGGCTTAAAATTGGCTGGGGCTCCACACATTGACCCCACCCTATATCGTGATAGGGAGCATGCCAGGGGTGCTGCCCCTTGATCCCACTGGCGGTTGCCATCATCTTACCCCCACTGTCATTGTTATTTGCTCTCTATATCTCTATACAAGTTTTTCTCTTATTTTTTTTTTTTGCATTTTTTACGTTTTTTGAAAATATGTTTTTTTCCTGATTAAATTCCGATCTTTTGAAAAAATCTTATACTTTTGGTTGCCGATTTTTTCCCCAAAATTTTTTTGCTGCTATGGTGATTGATCAACATATATGCAAAACCATAATGATCAAGTTTTGTATGCTTATATGAATTCAATCTAGAAATCCATAAAAGAGATGTTTCTTAGGTTCTATCAGGTTTACCCAAAAAACCAACATCTGATTTCTAGGTGTAAAATTCTTAAATCATATTAAGATGAGAGTGGCTTTTATGGATGAAATCTAGAGCCAGAACAGTAAGAGGGCTGCCTCAGCAAAGAAAACCTCAGCAGATTCCTTTCTATTAACTTCATTAGTCTTTATTGTGATGTTATAAATGCCTTCCTTTTCTGTGAAAGTTTGAAATGAATTCTCAGATTATAGTCATGCTATGTTTTTGTAATGCAGAATCTTATGCTATCACCCGACCCTGCTGCCTTTCTCAGCATACACACGCACACACTATTCTTTATGGATCTCTGAAGTTTTAGTAATTTTTTGGTTTTGCTAAACTTGAATTTGAGCTCAATGGTGATATGTTTAATATGGGTAATTGATGCCATACTACTTTTTTTTTTTCCAATGATTTTCCTTTAAAGCAGAGACTTGTTTGCCATGAGTTAAGGTTGTTTCAATACTAGAATCAAGTCCAAAGTTTTAAGGCAGAAATCAAGAAAACTGAAAGTAAAATCAGCATATTGTATATTATAATAAGAACAGGTCCTTATTAGAATTGTCAAGTGTTGTTTGGCTGGCATTAGAGTGATATTTTGTAATGTCACTTTTGGGGATATTCCTGATTTCTTGACCTGCAAACAATAGTAATCACTAAAATTTGATATTAGAAATATTAATTATCAAGAAATTATGATAATATTCAGATCATAGCATTATTTATATTCAATTCATACATCATAGCATAAACAATATTCAGTTCAATACATCATAGCACAACCCTCAAAGCCAATCTCATAGTGAATTTCTTAGAAATACTTGCAAATAGCAATATAAAGGTGGGTCATCCTCAATATTGCCGAGAGCATGTAAGGGGGACCATCCTTACAACTCCCAGTCCACCTTGGAGGGGGGCCATCCTCCTTGATGAAGCTCAAGAGCATGGAAGGTGGGTCATCCTTCCTATTTGCAAGACACTTCCTCAAATTTAAAACTGATTGCTTGATGAATTTGCTAGATTATTGCTGATTGCCTTTTGCTGATTGGAATTTCTATGCTTGAATGATTGATGCTTTTATTGCTTGATGATCCCTTTTCCATTCCTTGTCCAATTTATATCTTCTCTTGGAAAGGAAGAGTCACAATCTTTCATATGGCTGCTGCTCTTTGAAGGAGTCACAACTCCTCATATCCGCTGTCCCTTATAGTTATAATTTTTAATTTAACAAATCTTAATTCCAATCGCTAGTATGAAACTAGCATCACCTTTTCCTTAAATATTTGTCTCCACCGTTTGGCATAATATTGACGCCACCTCTATTATGATCTACCAATGTCTTTTTTTTGGGAGGTGGCTTCATTCCCTTACTTCTGCGATTATTCATCTCTTTGAACTCATGCAAAGTCGGCTTGTTGTTTTGGCGGGGCATGACAGTTTTCTCTTCAATGCTTGTGAAGTTTGTTTGTTCTATAAGTATACTCTTAAGATGCTGTCTCACCAACCTATCACCATTAGGGACCTGCTGCATCCAAGGGACACGTAATATTCCCAATATCTGAGATATGCCTGAAAGAAGCTAACGACCTGGTAGTACACATATTCCGTGAAGCCCAACTTCTCGAAGTAATGGCCTCCCAAATGAAAAGGGCCAAACAGCTTTGCCCATGATAATTAAAGAAGATGGATAGCGAACTTCCTGAGTCTTTATGCAAACAAGAGTACCTCCAATGGATCTCACTGAAGATGGAACTGCTGAAAATAAAGATCTCTTCATTGTCCACCTCTTAGTGAGAACAAAGATGACAAATACTTTCATCACAAGGAATCTGCCTAGTTGAGTTCTTCCTGGAAATGTGTTCAATCAATAGACGACTAAACCCATTTCTTCACTTGATCACCGAAGGCTTCAAAACATGTGTTGGCTTTATTTTGAAAACGGGACATTACATATTTTATTCAATGTATCATAAAAGGAAAAGCAATTATTAAATAGATTCCATCGTCTTTATGGTTTTAACTTCATTTGAGCATTTCATTTACTGATTAGAAAATTGTGTTTGTTTCTTTATTCTTACACAGGTGTTGATGGATGATATTAACACAGGTTATGAGCGCCTGTCAGACTTTCAAGTATGTTTCTCCAGTTGAATTGAATTCATAATTTTTTTCCTAAATATTAGTAGTCTAATTCTTTTGGTACCACATGAAGTATTTGAGATGTGATTTACTAGCTTCTAGTCAGTAAAGACATCGATCTGGATAATAGTTTTTTTTTATACATCATGTTAACGGTAACCATCTAAGCATTAGCATTGCAAGATGATGCTATAATTTTAGTTGCTAATTAAAATAAAAGAGATAAAAGATGCACTATATATAGAATAAAAGATGCACACTTTATGTATACACACACACCCTAAGTTTTGAATGTTTATATTGATTTTTGATAGGTGAAAAAAGTGAATGGAGTGGTAGTTGACAACTTGAAGCATTTACGTCAGTTAGTAGAAGGTTGCACAGAGAAGAGCCTCCGTTTTGACTTGGATGACGAAAGAGTGGTTGTTCTGACTTATGAGAATGCTAAAGATGCCACTTCTCGTATATTGAAGCGACATAGAATACCTTGTGCCATGTCTCTTGATTTGATAGAAGATGCAGAGCGAGAGGAATTGGAATGTAAAGAAAAGGCAGATAATGCTCCTATTGAAGAAGCTGTTGCTGTCTCTAGACTGTAGATGATAGGATTTGGATGCTGTCACAAGTTCCTTGACATTTAATTTATGTAATTTGCCTCAGCATGTTACACATTAGCAGGATCTATCAATTTTATTATGCTGGGCACGGTTATTGCAGACTTGATATGTGATCTATAGCATGTCAGAGATTTTGC
Source organism: Cunninghamia lanceolata (assembly GCA_027924645.1). Taxonomy (NCBI): domain Eukaryota; kingdom Viridiplantae; phylum Streptophyta; class Pinopsida; order Cupressales; family Cupressaceae; genus Cunninghamia; species Cunninghamia lanceolata. The sequence goes on along the minus strand of BSBN01000578.1, from coordinate 5,753,895 downwards.
AAAGAGGATGAAACCTATCAGCTGTAAAGGATATGAAATTTCCTCAAATTGGGTGACAAAAATAAATTATGTTATATGTCTTTTTAATGTTGCATCCTTAATACGAGGAGAATGTGCTAAATGTTTTTTGTGCCTGCAAAAGTACATGCCTAAGAGCAAATTTTAAATTCTAACTTTCTAGTCTATAGAAATGAAAAACCTGAATTTGCACCCAGATGTTACACACATTTTCTACCAGTCCCATGTATTGCATCTTAACACAATGAAACTAGCTTATACTCATTGGCCTGCAATACATTTGTCTAAAATTATCTACAATTGTTGAAAGCACAAATGTTCAAATTAAGTTGACACCTAAGTTGAGAGCATACCTTGTATTTGTTGGAAGTTAAATAGTGCTTAACATATTAGATAATAAATAATAAATTAATATAATATTGTTAATTTATTATTAGGTGTTAGTTTAAAGATTAGTTATAAGTTAGTTGTTAGTTAGTTTGGGTAGTTGTAGGTTGTATGGCTATATAAAGCCATTGAATGTAATTATTTGGTGTTGAAGATGAATGACTAATTGTTAATCTGGTTGAGACTTGGGCTCTTCTTCATTGTGTTCTATTTTCAATATGGTATCAGAGCAGGTGTCCTGTGAGACCTTTCTGTTTTCCTTCCATTCGCTTGTATTTCCTCCAAAATGATGCAAACAAAGGACTAGCGGATGCCACAAACCTCGCGCGAAATCTGGAGTTTGTAGCATCCACTCTTCTTGCATATTTGTCAACAGTACTAGCGGATACCACAGATCTCGCAGCAAACCTGTTGACATTTCCCATTCATGTGCATTCCCTTTCTCTTCCATTGTGTGCATTCTTTTTGCAGTAGTTTCCTCCATTTTGTTCATGTTCATATTCAAAATCTGAAAAATTAAAAATATATATATATATATAAATTTTTTGGTAATTGAAGTGTTGCTAGAGGTTATGGCTGTGTGTGAATGAAGAGAATAAAGGTGGTTATGGCAGTTTCAGGCAGTTGGTTTTTGTGTGAAGTTTCTTTTTCCTGTGGCGTAGATATAGAGAGGATTTGATTCAAAATCTGAAAAATTAATATATATATAATTTTTGGTAATTGAAGTGTTGCTAGAGGTTATGGCTGTGTGTGAATGAAGAGAATAAAGGTGGTTATGGTAGTTTCAGGCAGTTGGTTTTTGTGTGAAGTTTCTTTTTCTTTTGGTAATTGAAGTGTTGCTAGAGGTTATGGCTGTGTGTGAATGAAGAGAATAAAGGTAGTTATGGTAGTTTCAGGCAGTTGGTTTTTGTGTGAAGTTTCTTTTTCCTGTGGCATAGATATAGAGAGGATTTGATGAGGGGGAGGCGTTTTGAGAATTTGTTGCAGAATAAAGAGGAGAGATTAAGGCGTAGATTTGTGAAGTTAATTAAAACTGTTATTATTTGATGGACTAATATTCCCTGTTTATTTGGGATAATGTTGGTAAAGGCGAACTGGTTTGGTTGGATGCCTGTTTGCTTCTTCAGAATACCCATGTCTTCGGTAAGTTGCAATTATCATATTTCATGAGAAAATGTCTTGTTATGTGGTCGAAAACAAAACTACCACACTTGTCATACAAGTTGATAAATTTGTTTTGTAGAGAAGTGTCTCTGGCAAATTTATGTTCCCTTTCATTGATGTGAGAGTGGATTTGTTTATCCTCTGAAGGAGCTTTATTTACAATGCAAGTCTGCAAGAGATGAAGATAAGTATTACAGTCCACAGAAAGGTTGTGGGTAGTAAGCAGAATGTGTAGTGCCTTCTTCAAACAACATTTTCTACAGAGTGCTCTGAGATTTTGATTAAGATGGGCAATGGATGACATGGTATGATTGAGATGGGCTTATTTGAAAGCTTTGAAGTTATATTTTCATGAAAGCAAGAAGGAGAAACCGTTTTAAAGCAGTCCAAGTCTATTTAAGAAGCCACAAGATTCATTTGTATAAGGCGCTAAAGGAGAAGAGGCCGCAACAACATTAAAGCTCCCTGCAAAGTAAGGAAGATGTTTTTGAAGTTTCTTTGTATGCAAATAGCCAAAAAGGGTTTCACAAATATTTCATAAGCTGCCACAATGAAGACTAAGTCTATTTTATTTCATGTGGTGGCTCCAAACATTTAGAGAAGATAAATATTTGCATTTGTAATAATGGACGATTTAAATGGTATTCTTTGTAATTGGAGCAATAAGTGTTTTTGAAGTAATAAAGATGTGGGAGATTCATTGTAAGGATGCATTATCGGTCGAAACGGTCAACCAAAGAAAATCTTCATTGAAGGGGGGCAAACATATAAATTTCCTATGTTAGCACTAAACGGGGGTGTTGGAAGTTAAATAGTGCTTAACTTAGGTTATTAGATAATAAATAATAAATTAACATAATATTGTTAATTTATTATTAGGTGTTAGTTTAAAGATTAGTTGTTAGTTTGGGTAGTTGTAGGCTGTATTGCACTATATAAAGCCATGGAATGCAATTATTTGGTGTTGAAGATGAATGACTAATTGTTGATGTGGTTGAGCCTTGGGCTCTTCTTCATTGTGTTCCATTTTCAATAATATTTAAACCATTGAGAACATAATATTTATTATCCAAATCTTTCTCAGATGAACCCAATAAATTTGAATCCTGAGGATGGTTTAAGATTGAATAATAATTGGAGGTTTATCATGGATAGGATAAAGAGTATGAATTAGAAGTTTATTTTTGGCAAAATCAATACCAGATTCTATAAAGTTCCTGAGAGGTTTTTGCCAAGAATGTTAATGTATTAATTTATCTATTAGTTATTAAGTTCTGCCGAAGGGGCTGATAAAGCCCGACAACAAGCTTTTTAAGAAAACATTTTTTAAAAACAAAAATTGCATCTGTTTTCAAAGATCGTCTTGAGAACATAATATTTTTAATTAAAGACTGGCGTAGAATGACTGCTTCCTCACAAACCAAAAGCAAGCTTTGTGTATATCAACAACTATGATATTGTAGGTTTCTTCATAAAATTGTTCTCAAGAACTCATTAAAAAAAATCGGTATTTTTAAAGAGTTCTGGTAGTTCGTTCCATCAGTATCGGCCTGTAGAATTTTAGTTGAATTGCCCTTAGGCAGTTAGATTTGCTTTTTGTTGGGTGCATACTATTGGAACTAAATGTATATATTACCATAAGAGGAAAACAACATGGGCATATAAAGTATGGGAAAGGATTTGCTTTAACTGAGATTTCCCATTATGAAATCAGAATTAGTCTCCTCGCATATTGTTCTGTTGGAATTATATAGTATGGTTTAGGTTAGTATAGTTTATAAATAAATAATTATGTTAGCTTTAGTTAATATTTAATAATATTAGTAGTTAAGTGGGTGTTATTTCCCATATGGAGGTTGTGTAGGTGGTTGTAATAGGAATGCTTCATAAGCAAATGCATATCATTTTTTTCATTAAAGGTAAAGGTGGATTTTTTTAAGGGCCCAAACCCTTTTACGAAGGCAAGATCAAATACAACATTGAAGCCCAACTATCAACCATAAAACCACTACAAGGGCGGACAACACTAAGGTTGTAAATCAATAGCTACAAACACAACACTAATAGCAGACAAATGATTTACATAAAGGGAACTAAAAAAATAGTATAGGACATATGTCCTAAATAAGGCTAGTTAGGTGGCTTAAAATTGTAGAGCTCCAGAGAGCCTCGAATACTAGTGGCAACCTTGCCCATTGAATTGTCGAAGCAAATTTCCTTTTTGATTGATCTCCCGTTTTTAATTGTCGAGCCTAAAATTGAAGATTTTGAAGGGCAACTTGTAAATCTCACGTTAGAATGATCTCTTGGGCGTGCATCCTCCATTTTTCATTTTGCCTTGATTGACGATGGTGGGTAAAGAGAAGATATGATCACTTGCGACAAACTGGTAACAAGACCCTTTGGGCCTCCACCACCTTCATTCTCCCCAACCACCACCTCCATATTCCTCGCATCTAAAGAAACCCTACCTAGGGTTTCAAAACTAGGAACATTATTGAGATTTACTTTAGGGCCAAGCCTATCCATTAACGGACATCCTCAACACCTTTGTTGTCCACCACATGGCCATCTACCTTCTCCTTGGACAATGCCTCTTCATTTTCTTGCTGTAGACTAAGCTCAAATTGTATTTTTAATATGTTTGAACCATAAAGGGCGGACCCTACTTGGAATCATGGTATGTGGGCACAGAAAAAGAGCAAGGCGGTTAATGTATAGTCTATCATTAAGGAGTAGTGGGCTATCTGGGTAAAAAAGAGTTGCACTATCATGTTTGATGGATGGACTAATAGAAACTAGGACGTTGCTGTATTTTCTAGTTTATTCTTTGGGTGGCACAATCTTCTTAAAGCCAATCAATGCTTGAGGGAAGATAAAAAAATCCAGATCATTTGTGTGGTGGTTTGGAAGAAGTTTTGCCATAAGTAGAGTGGAAAATGTAGCACAATTCGTCACTGATAATACAACAAATTATGTTGCTGTAGGTTTACCAATGGATAAATATCCCACTACTTTTGGACTCCTTGCTCAATGCATTGCATTGATTGGGTTAAGCCGGTTATGGAGCATGGACAACACATTTACAGATACATTTATAAGCATATTTAGGTACTCTCTTTAATGAGAGAGTTAATAGAAAATAGGGAGTTGGTCCAATCTGGTACCACTTAATTTGCAACCTTGTTTATTACCTTGTAGTCTTTGCTATAAGTAAAAGCTTCTTGAAACAAATGTTTTGTTAGGGAGAAATGGAGCAAGTCTTACTACGCAAAGACAAATTTGGGATTGATGTGGTGGATTGGGTATTTGATGAGACCCATTTTTGGATTCCTAGAAAGGAGATTGTAGATATAAGATTTTAGTTTTATTTCTTCTTTAGTGTTTAAAATTTTATTTTTTCCTCATTTGCAACATAATAGTTACTTTTTTAACTATTTGAATTTTAACTTTTTATAGGCGACTGAGCCATTAGTTTCTCTTCTTCGTATTGTTGATGGAGAAAAACCAGCAATGAGGTACATCTATGAGTGAATGGATAGAGCAAAGGAGCATATTAGACAATATTATAATGGCATGGAGGCCAAATCTGTGCCTATTTGGGATATCATTGACCATATGCTACTGCTTGTGCATACTTCCTCAACCCAACCTTCCAATTTCTTGATAGCTTCAAGGCTGATAAAAAGGTTATGGCAGGCCTCTTCACCATCATAGAGGCTATGGAGCCAACTCCACAGATTAGGGCGGAAATCATGTTTGAGATTAAGATCTACAAACAAGCTCTAGGAGATATCTTTTCTCAAGACGTATACAAGATAACAAGAACAACTACTCTCCAAGTTAAACTTTCCATACATTGAAATTTGAATCATTGATCTAAAATTTCGTGATTTTCCTTCTTTGTTATTAAATTTTTAATTTCTAGTATTTGTAAATCTCAAATGTTTTAATTTTTTCCATACATTTTAGGGGTAAGGTGCCTAATCTTCAAAGAATTGCTGTCTGAGTTTTGAGGCAACCATGCAATGTTTCGGGTTGTGAGTGCAATTGGATTATGCTTGAGCACATACACTCTAAAAAGTTTAACAAGTTGTCAATTTAAAGGTTGAATGACCTTGTATTTGTGCATTACAACTTGTGCCTCCACCACGAGAGTTCTAACCACAAATGAAGAATTAGCCCCTTTGGAGTTGGAGGAGTATGATTCCACATCTAAGTGGATCACCAAGGATGATCCCCTTTTTCAGAGGAGGACCATGGATGGGTTGATCAGGTTGATTGTGAAGTGGATCTTGTAGTGGTGGAGGAAGAGGTTTGAGCTAGTGCAGCTAGAGACAAAGAAGTTGTGCAAGAAAATGATGCTACCTCTTCTACATATAAAATGATTGTAGTTGTTTATTTGACATACTCAAAGGCTCAATGGCTCCTCTCAACCTTAGTTTGATTTTTCTATTTATTTTTTTGCTAATACCATGTACATGGATTTCTAAATCCATTCATTGTATACAAAAAACAATTTAAGTATATCTAGACAGTTTTTCTTTTGGTATACCAAAAACAATTTAAGTATATCAAGACAGTTTTTCTTTTGTATTAGAGTTCAAGTATGAAGTTTGTGATGTCTTTTACTTGTTTCATTCTCTACACATGTATGGTAGATCTAATTGATTAGTTCATGTGTGTATTTGAAGTTATTTTGATATGAAATGCAATATAATGAGTTTTTCCTTTAAAATTCACTATTTTTCAATGATTTTTTCAATTTACCGAGTCTGTGCCGAGTTTTGGTGCCGAATCTGAATCCAAGGCAAAAAATGACTTGCTGAGTCTGAGTCTCAACACTATGGTTCTACAGCTTGTCAATCCCAAGATGGCTTTATACTTTGGGTATTCTTATAGGTTGCTGATGGCATCATTGTTCAGACAAACTATCTATGTTGCCAATGGTTTTGTTACCTAGGTGGTGGAGGCCCAAAGGGTCTTGTTACCAGTTTATCACGCCTCCACCACGAGAGTTTTAAACCAATCTTGCCATTTAATCCAAGCAAAGATTCAAAATAGTTATTTTTAAGTACTAATTGTAAACATTATCCCAAGGAAATAAAATCAATATAATATATACATTTTTGTGCTTTGTAATCATGGTGTAAATTCCAATGGTTTGTGTTCACGTTTTCAACAGGGTATTAGAGTGTTTATCCTTCCACACCTATGAGTGTTGAAGAAATGAAGCATAAGTACAATACTGGCATTTATTAAATTGACAAGATGATGGCATCTACATGAATATGGTTAGTGTGAAGTGCAAATTGAAGCAGTAAAATTTGTCACACAGGCGTGATAAGTGTAGATTCAATCCAGTTTATTTGTTTGCAAGTATCTTTAAGAAAGGCATTTGTTTTCATAATGGCATGGAGCTTGCATAGGACAAAATACATGCATATATATGAGACAAAGAATCTGCATCTTACATTGAATGTTATTTAAGCCTGTAAAATATATGTTGAACAATTGTATGTGTTGCCAAAGGTCTATTAAACAATTTCTTGTTCTTGTGAAATATTTGGTTTTAAAATGTAGGTTTGTAAAGTGATGTCAATGTAAGCAAATATAATAAAAAGTATCTAGAATGGGGTTGCAAAGAGGAGATTTTAGAAAAGCGTGTGAATGAATAAGTGGAAGCCCATAGAGCTAGAAAAATGTTACAAGTGTTTATATGGTATTTGGAATGTTGCCAATGTAGTCACTACTCTGTCGTGGCCATGGACAATTTGATCACTTACCGTGTTTCAACCCTAGTTCTTTGTTGAATATTTAAAAGTTTGTCCTCATGGATGCTCTATTATCCACCAAATGTGTGTGGCATCCATGATTTATTGCATCATTTGCAGTTTCATTAGATATGTCAGTTGTTGAAGTTTTAAATACTCTATAGAAGCATACATTTCGCATAAGGATGTATTGCAAGTATTTGTATGTTCAGACCTCCTTGAAAGATGGTAGAAGGGTATACGGAGATAAATGTGAGTGTTTTTTAAGAAAAGATTAGTATAAAATCATGGGATAGGGACGGATATTATCGATTTCATTATAACTGGATTCAAAATTATATCTATGCACTCAAACTTAGGTTTGATAGATACCTTCAACTTAGAGGGCACATTGTTTGGACTTGCATAGGGAAGTTGGTAGAAATTTTATATAAGACATTCATAGATGCAATAAGGAGATTATGATAATGTATGTGGTGGAACATATTTTTTGTTGTAAGGTGTTGTAATGGTATGTGTTTTATACAATTATTTATTGTACACCTTGGTGTTAAGGGTATATTTATAATAAGATGCATTTCGGTTGACCCTGACTTCTTATAAATGAAAACATTTATCTTGTCTTCTCATGCTTGTGCTCTCACATATTCTATTATGACATTAGGCAAATAGAATGTAATAGGGTCAAACAAGAGGATGGAGGCACTAGAGGTGAGGAATTCTCCCATCTTGCACTAGCTTCTTACTCAAAGGTGGTTAACTGCATGAGAGCCACTAATTTTTCATTTGTGTCCCTTCTTAGAGAAAGGGAGGCCTTGGCAGTTCTTGGTAGTATTTGTGAATAATGTATTTATCCCTAATCACTAGAAGAGTAGTGTGGTTAGTGTGTGGTTCGTATCTACATTTGATGGTGTGTTTTTGTTGTACACTAGAGGAGAGACTTGTTCCCTTTTGGCATGGAGGAGGGATTTTTACACTCTCGGTTGAGGGTGGACGCTCAGAGAAGAGTTCTCTCATTATGCGAGCACTAAAGGAGGGATTTGGGATACTTTCAAAGGAGAGTGGACTCTTAGGGGAGAGTTGTTCTCTCATTGTGCATGGAGATTAGGTTTTGCTCTCTTGTGATACTAAGGATTTGCAATTGCATTATGCATTGTTTGACAATTAGGACATCCCCTGGTGCAATCTATTTGGTGTGTTTTAGGTAAGTTAGGAGATTTAGTGATGTAGGGTCCATAAGCAATTCTACACCAAAAATTGTTGTAAATTTTCTTCAAGTTTGGTGTGTTTGTTGCTTTGTAGCTTCATGTCAACTTGCTTTCTCAGGAGTGCTATAGGAAGAATGTATCTTTAATATATTTTTCAATCGACTTGTAGTTGTGCTATATTAGATCTACAAGTTGCTACAAGCTTTCCCCAAATTGATACAAGTTAGTTTCATGTGTTAATTGACTGCTATAGAACAAGCAACAAAACTATGTATCTTCTGTTACAAGACCTGTGTAGTTCTACTACAGGGACTATGTATTCTCTTTACATGACCTATGTATTTAAATACTGCTACAAGAGGATTGTGTGTAATGCCTTGATGTTGTGACAGGAAATATAAGCATTGCTACAAATATTAATGTTGAGTTATATATGGTGATGAATAGATAAAACGATGATTATTACTTTATGCAATAATATTGATATAAGAAAATGTTTTAAAACTACTAATTGTTGTCTTTCAAAAAGGAGCTTTTGTCTTTTCTTGCTTGGCAACACTTAGACAATATGTTTCATACAATTACTATTGCTTTAGCAATCTAATCATTCTGTAGTGATTTGTGGTAGAGTTTTTCCACTTAGTGACTGATTTGGGTTCATGGTTTTATTCCTTCTATTCTGGATGGCTGGTTATTTACTCTCAATCATGCCTTTTCACATTCTTTCTTTTATGGTGTATATTCTCATTGTTATCCTTCTACGTGCTATCCTTTAAGTTGGTCAATAATCTTCCTCTTTGTCACATCGAGGCTCAAGTTTGTTATTTGGATAGCATGGCATCGTATTTCCTTGATCATGGAGCTTTCCCTTGCCACATCAAATCTTGGCAATATTTGAATGTTTTTTTAAGTTGATTCTTTGAATCTTGGACATTACATTGTTGGAGCTATGTGGCTTTTCTTTTGCATTTTTATCCATAGTTGTTTGTCTATTCTCTAGGGCCACATGGTAATTTGCTATTTGTCCTTGGTCATTCCTTTCATCTAGAAGCTTGAGTATACTCTTTGGCAATATAATAGTATTTTTCTTTGCCATGTTATCTTTCTCCTTGTTACGTCAACTTATTGGTGTATTCCTCAACTACCTGGCTATGTTTTGGTTTCATTTGGGCCATTATCATTTTCTGAAGCTACTTCTTTGGGCAATAGGTTCCACTCTAGGTTGTAGTTGTTTCTTGTGGATATTTTGTTGTTTTTGCTAGCATCAAGATCTAAAACTCTTATTCTTTCTTATTAGCTGGAAACGAGATCTATATCAACTTCTTAGCTGGGGCAACCATTGTTATATATGATTTAATTTTTTGGTATAAAGGGACTCTTCAGATTAGCATGCTATTCATGAAAAGAAAGGATTGATCTTTGTTCAATAGAGAAAGTAGAGAGGGATGAAACTTTTGTTGAGAAGAGAAGAGAGATGAGAATAATAATTTCTTTTTATTGTTGATTTTTAAAGAACGTAATTGATTTTTAGGGATTTTCTAATTTATATGTTTTTTCTGAAGATCATGCGATGACCTTACTTGACAACCCTTTTCTATAGGACTCCTTGAGGTCTTTGAAAGACATATGTTTATGAATAATTTTATATTTACCCCCTTGCATGGGGAGACTTGCACACTTGAGTGCATTGTTTTGCTTTTTTGACTCCATTGGAGGAGTGACTTGTACTCAAACATTGTTATTCACCTATTGTTACAACCTAATTGGTTGAGATCTATATATAGCTTTAATTGACATTTTGTACTTCACTTTCCCTTTTCTGCATATGGTTGGCTAGAGTTTTTATTGATGTTATGAAGATGCATATCTATGGTGATCACACATGGATGATAATGTTGTTTTTGTTATCTTTTCTATTTATGATGTATGTAGTATGGATGTATGCATTTGATACACATATGCAAAATACTATGCTTATTTTGATACTATGATGGATGGCATGATATAATGACAATATTTATTGCTTTGAATTTTTGGAATGTATGCAAATGGAACAAACACTGTGATTGCTCTTTAGTAGGATTTTTGACCTAGGGGATTGCAAGTTGACATAGCATAGGGCGACTTACTAAATTGTTTGAGACACAATTTAAGTAATCAAGATGGAATGGGAAGGAGATGGAACAATTTTGAAACTTGGTTTTGCAGAAGGCTAAACATTGATTCATATCTAGACAACATTTTGACTAGCTTTCAACTTAGAAAGCAACAAATTTTATTAGCACTTTCTAGACTTAGATCAAAAGATGGCTGACAAGTTAGACCTAGGGTAAAGAAAAGGCTCCAAAGCAAGAATGACCGTAAAAGACATATAGACTCTTAGCTTTGTCCAACTAGTGCATGTGTGTGATTTGTACCTCTTTTTTTTTTTTTTTTCTCTGATAGATGCTACCCTCGTAGCTTCAAGCTTAGATTTATCTCCACCCAAGAGTATGGACTATTGGCAAGTTGGCATATTGTGTTGTGTGTTGGCATTAATGTCAACATATACAATTGCTAATTCAAATGCATGGCAGTATTTTGTTGTGAAAGTTTAATCTTATGGAAGAAGCATATCTAATGCCAGAGTTAGTATCCTTGTGTTGTGATGTCCACCCTGTCATCACCTTGTCATTGAATGGAGAAGACATTCCAAGTAGCATGGAGAGGCAGTCATACACCTTGATGTCTACATGATTGATTGTCAAGGCTATATCTGCATTGATGGATGGTTGTCATGGTTTTGTTGTGTGTTCAGACCTTCATGAAGAATGGAGAAGATAGTTGATTGTCATTCATTGTGTGAACAAAGTCACTGTGTGATTAGGGGAATGATTGTCATTTAATATGTGAACAAAAGAGTCATTCATGAAGCATGGAGGAGTTGTCTACATGATGGTTTGTTGGCATTGGATTTGTCATTGATGTCAGAGGGATTCATGTTCAGGTCTTTATCTTCTAAAGCATTTTATTGAAAGTGAACCTGTTGAGTAGATTGTCACATATTTACTTCATGTGCCTTGTGTTGCTTGTCTTAAGAGCAAAAGGGATGTCTATATCTTACCAATATTATATCTTATCCTTTATGTTGTTCTCTGCACCAGAGATTATCTGTAGAAGTGAAGGAGTACAATTCATGTTAATTTCCTACGGATATATTAGGGTTTGAAAGAAGTTGAAGATCTAAATCCTAAAGTTCTAAAACCTTAAGGATCTTCTAAACCCTAAGAACATAAAAGAGAGTTGTTATGACGGGTTCACTTTTTGTTTTAATTTATCAGTGACTTGGTATCACCGGTTGACAGGGACTTAGGTTACAACTTAAGTCACCATGCTCATGGGTTTACCGGCCCCTCATCCTAGCGGTGACCGGTAAGACCTTTCCTTGTCGGAGGATTCGGCGCCAAGATAAAATTCAATGATCCTTGTTTAATCTATTCGAGGGCGCGAAACACGGGATCGATGGTGGTATTTCAAATAGTTAATGGCTACCTTCCTCAGTCAGCTATTTGATGGGTAGTTACCTGTATTGATGGTTTGCAAGCAGTTTTGAATAGTTTTATTAACTATTTTTTTGAACGATGAATTTGTAGTTACAGATGGAGTTATTATTGTGTGTCCTCATGTATCTGGTGTTGGGATGATAGTGTAATTATGTACCATTTTTCTGTGTGGGGTTGCTGATGGATCTATGAAGAAATATTCTTTGAATGGTTGAAAAAGGTGTATTATTATGTATACATAAAGACTAAAAAAAAGGAGCAGAGTAGTGAGCAAATAGAAGTAGTATTGGGTGTCTTCATGGATCTAGAGAGGTGATGATAGAGTAAATCAAGTTCTATTCTTTTGTGTAGTTGTTGATAGAGTTTTTGAAGAAATATGTTTTGAATAGTTGATACAAAGGAGGGTATTATTGTTGTGCCTATAAGGCTAAAAAGGAGCATAGTAAATGTGTAATTGAAATTGCAAAGAGTTGAAGGGGTTTTTGAATATCTTCACATAGAGGTGATTGAGTGAGAGAGTTACAGAATCCATCTGTAACCTATGATGACATTGTAAATAGAGTAGTACTCTATGTATTTATTTCTCTTGTAATTGGAGTTGGTGCTCCTAAACAAAGTGTACTCGGTGAGACCCAATAGTGATTCTCTTGTGAAGTTTGATTGGTTAGGCAAACCCAACCCACACTTCACTTAGTGGTTTTTCCCTTTTTAGGGTTTTCCACGTACATGTGTTATGGTGCATTTTGTATGGTCTTATTGTTCTTTAAGTGTCTTGGAATGTTTGAATTAATTGTTTTCGATTATTGAGTGACTTAGTTTTATTGTACCACTAATTCACCCTGCACCTCTCAGTGGTCTAGAGTATTCCTATAATTGGTATCAGAGCTACAGGTTCCTTGTAGAAGTCTAATAGACTTAGGTTGATCTTGGTAGTGGAATACTATGGCAAAAAGAAAAGGAAACAAGAGAAAAAGAAATACCCAACAGAGTGCTAATCAACAAGCACCACCAAAACCAAATACAAATGATGATGGAGAAGCAGTTGTAAGAAATGACTTACAAATTGAAATAGATACAAGGTTAGAAGAAGATGAATATGATGAAGAGGAAGCTCAAGTTGATCTTGAAAGTGAATTGATTGCTACTTTAAACGAATTAAAGAATGAAAAAAGGCAAAAAGAAAAACTAAAATTGAAGTGTGAAGAATCTAATCATCTTATTGAGGATCTAAAATTGTAGTTGGCAGAGTCTAAAAGAATTGAAGAAGTCGCTAGTTTGAATTTGCAAACCAAAATAGAAGACTGTCAAAAGCTAGAGGCTAAAATGATGTCCCTAAGAAAGCAAATAGAGAAGGTAAATCAAGAGTTGAATAGAAGTCTTCAAAATGAGTAGAGCACTGAGTTGTTTGAGAAAATAATTTTGAGTCAAAGGTCACTGTCAAACAAAAATGGGATAGAATGTGAAGAAGAAAAGAGTTACAAAGATACTGCACTGTTCAAGAAGAATGATGGAAAAACACCAATGAAGTTAGCAAACTCATCAAAAGAGGCAATATATGAACAAGGAGAATCAAGCACTACTTCCAAAAGGCTTGCGGATCAGAATACCAATGAAGAAGGATACAAAAGAGTTCATAATCCCAAGCAAGGACTGAGGAGAAGGTCATCAACAAAATAAACCAGGTTCACTTCCTATTTTCATGGTTATTGTTATTTTTGTCATAATTTTGGTCATAAAGCTAGAGAGTGTAGAACTCATGCAAGAAATGATTTTGAATGGAACAAGAATAAAAGCTCTTATAGATTGTTAAATAAGAATTACAATATTGTATGTCATAAATGTAACAAAGTTGGTCACAAAGAAAGAGATTGTAGGGCACATGACAGATATAATTATGTATGGAACAAAAATAGAAGTGCTTATGGGTTGTCAAGAACAAACTATAATTCCTTTGCTCTAGATTACAATGTCATATGTTATAGATGCAACAACTTCGGACATTCAACACACTTTTGTAGAAATGGTGTTGTGGAACTACTTAGACATAACAAGAAAGTGAATGTACTAATCAAGAAAAAAGAAGAACCTGTGAACGTTTGGAGAAGAAGACATGAGCAAGAGAAGAAAGAACCTATGCTTGTGCATAATGCACAAGAGGCATCACTGATTGCATAAATAGACCCATGAGTTCAGGGGAGCTGATTATTGCATCACTCTTCAGCCCCTTAGAGAAGACAAAGAGGGTGCAATAGAAAGAATCTAAGCAGGAGTTGAAAGAACTTAAGATAAAAAATGTGTTAAACATGAAGAAATAAGTTGTGAAACAAAAAACAAAGATCATGTTAAAGGATCTTGACAGTACATAGTGCAATGACAAGAGTTAGAGTCGAAGAATGACAAGATTGTAGGATGTGAGCAGCTTTGAAGAAAGTTTTTGGAACATTAGAATGGAGGTTCATTTGATATCTATTGCATATGATGTTATGACAGGCAAGGAAGAATGTTTGTTACATAAGGAAGCTATTATGATCAAAGTGAGGCCACCACATGTGAATCTCATGTCCTTGTTGTTGGTGACAGTGCTATGGATAGAAAAATCATTGAACGTCTATTGAGAAGCTTTTCTTATCAAGTGACAAGTGTTGATAGTGTGACAAAAGCTCTGGAGTTCCTTCGTTTAGAAGATGACCATCTAGGCCTCAATATTGATAAGATGAAGGTGAATTTGATAGTCACAGACTATAGTATTCCAGAGCTCACAAGCTATGATGTGCTCAAAAGAGTTAAGGAGTCATAAGGACATGACAACAATGTTTATGCATGGGATAATAGGTTTAAAACAAAGAAAAATCTGAGACAAAGATCAAGAATGATAAAGCTTCAAGGCTTTAGGCATGGTGAGTGTCTTAGATTGAGAATCTCGGATCTATGAAAACTTTACAATCCTAGACACATTTGGTGTTGTAGCATCTATAAGGTAGTGCATGTAGTTGTTGTAGATGTTTTTAGAGGATACATAGATATTGAGACAATGTGGAAACATATAAAGTTATTTGGCAAGAAGGAATTTGCTAAAAGACTAAAGGTTGTTGTGTCTGGTTTGAAAACTTGTCAAGGGTTTGCAAAAGACAAAGAAGGTCTAGAATAACATCAAGGTTTGGAACAACATCAAGATTTAGATCAACATGACAAGAGAGCAAACAATGTAATACGACCGAGATTCAATACAGGATGGAGATAGGATATTGGAATAAGAACGTTATATGCCTTTTTGAAGATTGTAAGAGAGTGATGTGTATCATCTGAGAATATACATTCTGTTGTATTAAGATCTTATATGGATGAGTGAGTCAAACAAGGGTTTTCTGATGACTCCAAGGTGACAGTGATATAGTTTTGCCATGGTATTGGTATGATCATTTAGTACAAGGTTTCCCATGATGTTATAGATTAGTAAGGTACAAGGCAGTAAGGTGCAAGACAATGTGTGGTGAGGTCTTAGGTGTATTGGCAGTCAATGGTCAATGATAGTGTGTTTTGCAATAATTATTATACAACGTATTGTGAATGACATCCCATCAGTGGCAATGATCAGGGGAGTAAAGTAAATCACATTCTTTGTGGACAGTGCAATGTTTCATCACTTGTTGTGCAGTGTTTCATCACTTGTTGACAATGTTTTGTATTAGTCATGACATTGTTGTGTATTAGTCATCAGATCAGGTGCATTCTTGATTGACAGTGTTGTGTTGTGTATCAATTTGGTTGCATCAGATTGCTATAGTCTGGTTGCATCAAATTGCTGACAGTGGATACTTGTTTGAATCAGTTTTCACTTGTGGATACTTGTTTGGATCAATCAATGAGATCTCTATTTGTAGCAGTGTTTGCCATGAATGACGGAGTGATGGAGAAATGCTCTGTTTGACAGTGTTCATTGCAGGTACTACAAGTATTTGACAATGTTCATTGCAGGTGTTTGACAGTCAGTGCTTGACATTGCATTGACATTGCCACTTGATAGGTGTTTGCTCAGTGCATAATAGTATTTCATCAGTATAATATCAATGGAGTAACTAAGGTTTGTAAATGGAGTGACTGATGACAATATTTCATCAGTACATGAAGTGTTAATTGACAATATATGAAATGTTAATCCATGGTACATGGTCAGTATATAACTGTAAATAGGCATGTAAACAAGTGTGTTGTGCTAACTGTTTATGATGTGAATGTGTTGATGCATTGGCACTATAGTCAGTATATTCATCTCCGAGTCATGATGCATCTTATCTCAGTCACATTTAGAATGACAGAGCAGTCACAGACATCATGGGGTTGGACTCATGATCATGGTGTGTGTTGCATAATCAGCATGACATGTTTATCAGTGTTTAAAGTTCAATCAGTTTGGCAAAAGGACAATGTCAGATAGGGGGAGTTGTAGTGTTAGTGACAGTGTCAGATAGGGGGAGTTGTAGTGTCAAAAGCAGTACATTGTGGCATATTGTGTTATGTTGTCCACACCCTTTGTCATTGATGTCAAAGGAGTAATGTCATCACTTGCAATTGCATATTGTTTTGCAGGTTGATTGTCTTGATTGTCAGACAAGACATTTTTACATATTGTTACAAAAGTGAAAAAGTGTAATTGCATTTGTATAATGTTGCCATCAATGCCAAAGGAGGTGATTGTTGGCAAGTTGGCATATTGTGTTGTGTGTTGGCATTAATGTTAACATATACAATTGCTAGGTCAAATGCATGATAGTATTTTGTTGTGAAAGTTTAGTCTTATGGAAGAAGCATATCTAATGTCAAAGATAGTATCCTTGTGTTGTGATGTCCACCCTGTCATCACCCTATCATTGAATGGAGAAGACAGTCCAATTAGCATGGAGAGGCAGTCGTTGTCATGCCCACATTTCTCATGTGGTCATGACACACAACACACATGTCATGTCCACATTTTCCATGTGGTCATGAAACAATATAAAAAGCTTTTCTACTCGCCTCTAAAAACCCCCTCACACGCAACAAGTGTTCTTGGTGGCATACGCACAAAGGTGCAAAATGTCAATCAAACGTCGGGGTAATGCAGACACCTTTCGCAACCCCTGTGAGATATAAGCTTAATAAGGGGGTTATGTGACACAGGAAGCGTCGCTAAGAGGGTAGATTCCAAAATAGGATCTAACCCTAGTTTTCCTAGATGAGGTGATGTGATTTTGATAGGTTTCAAAATCCAACCCTAAGAACTATAACGAAAATGAGATTAATTACTTTCATCAAAACTTAATTAAAATTACTCAAAGATAATTAATGTGATAGATTAAACACATGAAATAACCACTTAATTACCCCTTTCCTAATCGAGGGAAAATTTGACAGCATAACACCACCTCATTATTAATGGGGAAAAATAATTTTAAATACACAACCTTTATTACAATCTTATCAACAGGAAATATGAATTAAATCTAATTACACCTATAAAATAATTTATTTTAACAATGAAAACAAAATACATTCACATTAATTAATTAGATCAATTAATTAAAATTTGTATAAGGTTTGCACAAGTACAAAGGTGAAGGGATAAATAAATAAATTTTCAAATAAGACAACAATATATCCCACACCAAAATTCCCACTAAAATAAAATCCACTAATTAAGTTAAAAAGACTAGGGTTAAATTTAAACCCACTTACCCAATAAATCAAAAAACAATTAAATAAGGCAATAAAATGATTTAGATTAAATAAATTTAAACCCACTTAACCCAATAAATAAAAAAAATTAAATAAGGCAATAAAATGATTTAAATTAAATAAATTTAAACCCACTTGACCCAATAAATAAAAAATAATTAAATAAGGCAATAAAAGTATTTAAATTAAATAAATTTCCTAACATTATTTCCCAAATCAAAAAGCAATAAAATAAGGCAATAAAATGATTTAAATTAAATAAATTTAAACCCGGGTAACCTAATAAATCAAAAAGCAATTAAATATGGCAATAAAAATATTTAAATTAAATAAATTTCCTAACATTATTTCCCAAATCAAAAAGCAATAAAATAAGGCAATAAAATGATTTAAATTAAAATAATTTAAAAATAACACCTCTAGTTAAAACCATTCATAAAAGAAATTAATTTAAATCTTAATATACTCTTAAACCTAAATTACTCCAACATTCCATATTAGGTTAAGGCGATAAAATTAAATAATTTATTCACAATCTCAAAGTAAACAATTAAATAAAAATCGCCTTTTAAAAAGGAAAAAAAAAAAAAAATCTCCTAACATTATTTTCACCTCCCAAACCCCAATAAAATTTAACCCACTAAAATTAATAAAAGGGCCTAAGGTAAAATTAAACCCACTAAAATTAATAAAAGGGCCTAGGGTAAAATTAAACCCACTAACTTAAATAAATCAAAGGCAATAAAATAGCTTTAAGAGAAAAACAAAATTTAAAAGGATAAGATCTCATGTGCACCAAGGGAGTAAATAAATAAAAAAACTCTTTAATATTTTTCAAGTGGTAATTATCCTTACATCTCCCTTAACCCTAATTATTTTTATTTCTCTATTTCCCTCTTTTCCTCCAAAACCCTAATCTCATTATTTGCATTTTGTTTTCTATTTGTTTCCTTCTCTACAACCTAACCCTATTTTTCCTTTTTTTGTATTGTATTCTCACTTCTGTTTTTGTTTTGCTCTCCTTTGCAGGTTTTCTCACAGGCTTCCATGCAGCTCTCTGGAATTATTTTGATGAATTTGTTAAACAAGGTTTTATATTCTCCTTTTTTTCTGCAGTATATATATTTCTAATTTATGAATACCTAGAATGTGAGAGCATGCACCAGAGATTTTTTTTTAAAAAAAAAAGTATAATGAGTATCAAACCTCACATTATATATATATATATATATATATATATATATATATATATATATATATATATATATATATATATATATATATATATATAATGAATGCACTGCAGGGTTCAAAAAGTGTCGAAATTAGGCACAGAGGGTAGATTTGCAGGTTTTATGGTGGCGCGGAGTTTACCCACGCCGCCGCCGTGGTTGCAGGTTTGTGTGGTGGGAGGGGCGGCGTCCCGTCCCCCCTAACCCCACTCTGTTAAAAATAGTGGCAGCGGCTATAGTCGTCGCCTTCTCTCTTTTTTTATTACACAGAAAAAAATAGTCCAAGGAAAAAGAAAATACGAAACCCTAGCATGCAGAATTTAATGTAATTCTTTCTCTATTTTATAAATAATGCAGTCAAAGCGTATGTGTGTGTGTGTGTGTGTGTGTGTGTGTGTGTGTGTGTGTGTGTGTGTGCATATACATATACACACATGTATAAACATATTCATGTTTTAACTATATCACTCTAGGGTTTTTGTATTTCCTTTTTCCATGATAATGGAAGATCCAAAAAATAGAGTTTAAGTAAACAACTTTCCTTTAGTCTTCTTTGGACCTAATCTATTTTCCTTTGTAAATATAAAGAACTAAATTTTTATAATATTTCTGTTTGTAAACTGCAATTAAACATATATTCCTTTTTGCATTCAACAATCAATAAATTCATCTAACTAACAAGATTAATTCATCTAACTAACAAGATTTAGAGAGGAGGAGGAAGGGTAAGAAGGGTTTATCATTTCATTCATACATAATTTTTTTTTTCACAAAACCATAAAAGAAAATTTCTACAGCTAACCCTTTATTTGGAAGACATGATTACATATATTTTTTTGAAACTATTACAAGAATAGATCAACAACCTCACATTTGAAATAACTTGAATACATATCATTTTTTTTGTTTGCAACATAAACATAAAGAGAGCTCACTCTCACACAATAATTTTACAAGGCCTCAAGGGCCATGGCTTCCATTAAGCCATACTATACAAGAATCACAAAAATACAACTTCCACCAAAAGCTCCAAATCTCCAATGTCACCAAACCTGCAACTAAACTAAAAGAAGCTTTCACATGCCCATGGGATGCTCTCCTCCTTGCCATAGACTCAAGAAGAGTCACCCCTAAGCTTAGAGATCACCCTCAACCCGGTTTCACACCACAACAAGATTTACACAAAAACACTCACACAAGCAATGTTACACCCTCCCAAGGCTTACATATAATGAATCTATTTTCATGGATTTTGGGGGTAGGAGAGTGGACTGCTCTCAACTCTAGAGGTGCACCCAAATCTCAATATCTCATATTTCTCATAACACAACGCCTTTAGCCTTAATATTTCTCAAATATCACATTTCCAAGGCACTCATGCCTTCACACAAATCTCAATGCTTTCCAAAATACTTCGTGCCCATCAATATCTCAATAAAATAGTGAGGGTGAACTCGAGGAGGTTCACTCCTCTCCCACCTCAACGAGATGAGCTCTCCTCAATGGAGAGCCTCATCCAAACACCCAACAAAAGAAACTGACACAACAAAACACCAAGATTCCAACACACAAGCAAATTCCAACACATCGAAATGTAAAACAAAGGGAAGGCATATAGCCTTGAAGCTTACCTTTATAGCCTAAAATGGTGAGAGTTTTAGTGGAGAGCTCCCCAAGTTCTCCTCCAAGATTCTTGCCTCCAAATTTCTCCAAAATTTAGCTAACTCTCCCCAAGAAATAACCAAAAACAAGCCAAAAGAAGAACCCTCTCCCTCTCTCAAAGAGGGAGTTTAATAGGATACACACAAGAGCCTTGAGGAATGAGAAGGTGATACATGTCACCTTCTCCTTCCTCCTCACAAATCCACTCACCATCACGAAGGGATGAGGAGGTGACACATGTTACACTCCTATCCCTCAAAACCTCACACTCTCTCACATGTGCTCTCACACATATGTGAGAGCATAGTGGAGAAGTGAGTCCCACTTGGAGGATCCATGAGGATAAGAATGAGACACGTGTCCTCATCTTGTCCATCAAGGCAATCCCATTCCCTCCAAGATGCTCTCACACGTGTGAGAGCATAGGGATGGGGCCTCTCACACTTGAAGGCCTTGGGAGCTTCCCAAGCCTTCAAGATAAGGTAGACCATAACCAAAGGTAGTGGGAATGGCTAAGGTGGACCCTTGACTTGTCTACCCCAAAGTTAAATTGACTTAATGGAGGTTATACTAAGGTTTAGCATGTCTAAATTGGCCCTAGACACTAGGGGTATGACCTAGGGTCATTATTTGGCCAAAATAAACATCATAGGGTGCATAAAATCACAAGAAAAAGCCCAAAGAAATAAATAACACCAAATGGTGAAATTTAAATAATACACATTTACAACATTAATAAATAAATAAAACAGGTGAACCCTAATCAGAAATAAACATAAATGCAGAGGTCATAAAATCATCATGCACCAACACATTTGACCTTGGTCTCTCCTGGGACTAGATCGACTTAAACACGGATTTCACATAGGGTATGGGATGACCTCCAATTTTCCATGGACATAGAAAATCACCCGTACACTTCCACAAACGGATTAATAGCACATGTTCGTCATAGCTGAAGTGAGAGGAAATGCACACACACACAATGTTGTATAATCATCTAAATCCTCAATAGTAACACATAGCATTATTGACAAGATTCATAATTTACTGCATTTCTAAATAGCAACTCAAGATCAACATTGCATAATAATGTATTCATTTACTCAACAACTAATATCCCAATTAGCATCAAAGTGAATATCACATATCATATAATCATCACGTGAAATCTAACATGTAAGATATAACATCACAACATACTCTATCTAACTAATCAAAACATAGGGTAAGAGTCCTAAAGTCTGAATAACGGGATCAACAGTCCCAAATGTCTACATGCCAAAGATACTCTGAATAATAAGTCTCATAAACTAAAACAAGAAGTACAACACATGGTAGCCTCGCATTACAACACTAAAGGTTCCAGTTTAAACACAATAGGTGATATTTCACCTCTACACTACATTGTCTCAAAGATAGAGTCACACTCTCATAAATCAAACTTTGAGTTAGGGCAAAGCAAAACAACATGGTCTACAAGTGTAACTAATCTGATCGCACAAGGTTTGGCCTCACATCCTCCTCCCCTAGAGCTAAACTTCCTTCTAGAAAGTTAACACGAAAGTATCATAGAGTAACCCACCTACAAGCCATTCTAACATGGCATTGAACTCAGATCAATTTTGACATCAAAGTAAGGGACCAACAAGAACTTAATAAGTAATCGCATGGCAATAATCTCAAAGATACCCTCCTCTGACTAGGAGGGGTCAAGAATCTAACAACACATACTCCAACACTTTATGAGCATTTAGAAGACACAAGGGCATTACATGCCCTAAAATAGACCACCAAGTAATTCAAGGTCAAGTAAGGTGGGGACGAACCCAGAAGGTTATCATTACAAGAGGCCTTCTAATGCTAACTTAATTGAATCATACTCTGAGCCTCTCTTAGCCATCCAGAAACCTAACTAACACATGAAGCCCAAAGGAAGATTGACCAAACAATTAGCCACAAAACCCCCCATGCTAAGCAAAAAACACTTAAGACTCCAAGCAAGAATTGTGTGAGACTCACAAGTCTTGACTACCACTTATATCAATAGGTCCTCACTAGACTGCCAAGGTCAAACTTGTAGAATAGGTAGGTACCGACACAACCATGTGTCCCTAACATAAAGAGATGAAGCTAAACACGTATACCACTGCAAAACTTGCAGGTCCAACTTATAATCGATCAGAGCAATCACATAGCCTCTTAAAATAAGGGAGCCAATTTCACGTGGATAGTAGATCCACACAACAGGAGGATCTCAAGGTTTTCCAACCTATCTACTCCTTCGAACCTCTTCATCACCCATCTTTTGAAATTTAAAGATTCAGCCTCCTGAAATGGGAAAGCACCAACACATTACCCAACACGACACAAGGTCAACAAGGAAATTCTGAACCACCACTAGCGATCCACTAAACAACCTCAAACTTATGACTTCGACCAAGACTGACTATTCCCACCTTCCATCTCACCAAGTACCCTTATGTGTAACATGGGTTACATAATTCACAACACTACACAGGTACCAGTAATACCAACAATAATGAAAATCCTCAAAATAAAAGTTTGCAAAAGATAAGTTTTGAATAAGTTTAATGAATAAAATTCAGAAAAATTAAGATCCAAAAGATAATTCAAATTCAAAAGTGGCATCAAATTCATCATTCAAAATTCAAATCGAAATACAATTAAACAAGTCCTTGAGGTAAGAGGAATATAAGAAGGTATGTCGGCTAAGTAGCCCAAGAAGAGAACTCAATACTGTTGGTTTTGAAATCAATAAAATTCTATCAATAAGTGGATAATTATCTTCAACAATTTGATCAAAATTGCACATTACAACATTATACGTATATAACATAGTTACAAAAGAGAGGAGAGGGATAGTGGTCACAGTCTTAACTAAGGTCATGAAACACCCCAATTGCATGTACACACACAACTTCTAGGCAACCTAGGACTTGTTTGGAAAAGATCACCAAAAGTCATGTATCTTAAGGGTCACCTTTGAAGTGGGTTCCTTCCTAGTAAGGAACACATAACAACATCTTCATGGATACTACCAAAACCCAACTGAAATCATCAACTTCCATAATTCTAAACTTTTCCAAAGCGGCTCACAAAGTACTCTCAAGTTCAATGCAAGGCCTTATATGGCCCAAAAACAACCAATCGGATGCATCTATGTCGATCATTCGAGTCGATCACAACACCTAACTACTAACACCCAAAAGGTATCACAACCAACTCACTATTACCCTCAAAGTGAACTTAATTTCTCATCGCATCCTTCAAGGAATCATGCAATTCAATTGCACAAGGGACTCACCTCAAGAGTCACCAGAATCCAACATCTAAAAGTTTAAGAAGGTGCCACTTAGAGGGTTTCCACATTAATCTGATAGGACAACCATAACTCAATCATAATTTTCTTTATTACAACCCATCACAAGGCTTCGCTATAGCTTTCCAAGCACCAAGGCCTACGTAAATCTCAAGGGAAACTCGTCACCCTATCACGACATATAGGTAAGCAATTTTCAATGAAATAAGGTACCAAGGGAGGGATCAAGTTGCAATTTAGATTACTATTGAATAAGCAAATACGAAATTACACTCGCAACTAGATCTTACTTCTCAACTATCATAATATGTTTCAACCTCATGCACATACACCACCTTTAAACCCTTAACCAAAGAGGTACCATACTTTAAATGAATAAAGCACATTACAAATTAATGTGAAGGCAGCGCATAGCCTAATTATCCATCAGACGCTAACATGTTACAAGGAGATTTACTCGACGTGGCACAACAATTGTCAAAAGATTCCCAGCTACGAAGTGGTTCTCGAAGCCACTACTCATCCTTTCATTAAACTTAAGAGGCAAACCCCAAGAAAATAGCCATAAAAGGCCTTACATGCCAAACTCTTTTGACATCCACTTCTCCATCCTCCAAATGAGAGCACCAAGTGACTCTTATAAGAGAATATACCATTTCATTCACTCCTTGAGTGACAACTACTCATATGGGTAACTTAATCCTACAACAAGGCGAAGGACAACTAAAGGTCCCCAACTTCTTCGCATCCCAACTAGAGGGTCATCTAAATAAGGCACATCTTACCCCATGATACAAAGGTTAACTAGACGACACAAGGTGGATCTAATAAATGATTCAAGTACACGAGTCTTTGTCCAAGATAGTGTACCACTCAGATACATTACTTTCCTCCTACAAGGTAGGATAAAC
Organism: Cunninghamia lanceolata; assembly: GCA_027924645.1. NCBI lineage: Eukaryota > Viridiplantae > Streptophyta > Pinopsida > Cupressales > Cupressaceae > Cunninghamia > Cunninghamia lanceolata. Next base: position 5,728,942 of record BSBN01000578.1, on the reverse strand, counting down.
ACAACTCAACACTCTTCATGGCAACCTACAAGGTAGCCATAGGAATAAAACTTTATCATAATAACACTTGTCCAAGGGTGCACTTACCATAGGTTGTCATGACCCCTAAAGAAGGATCGAAATGCACCAACAACTACGACAAGGAGCAAGGATTAGCTGGAACGAAACACTTAGCAAAACCCAACCAATACCATTCTCTTAGGATAGCACTAGGTCAAGGTGTTGACCAACTTTTAAATTTAGGATTTGCATGGTCCTTCAATTAGTCTATTCATCAAGAATACACTCCCTAAGTACCTACGACACCAAGTCATACATGGGGTTTAGTGGAAGTAAAAATTGAGGAAAAATAAATTATTCCCATGCAAGGTGTCTTACGAACTCATTGCTACACAAGCTAGAGTTAGACATGTAACACAAGTATGCACGATCTATTATTGGCCCAACTCGACAATTATACACACCCAGAGATCCCAGTGTTTGAAACATGGGCTCTGATACCAAATGTCATGCCCACATTTCTGATATGGTCACGACACACAACACACGTGCCATGTCCACATTTGCCATGTGGTCATGACACGAAATATCAAAAACTTTTCTATTCGCCTCTAAAAACCCCCTCGCACGCAACAAGCGTGCTCAGTGGCATACGCACAAAGGTACAAAACGTCAATCGAATGTCAGGGTAATGCGAACACCTTTCGTAACCCTTGCCAGATGTAAGCTTACTAAGGGGGTTGTGCGAGGCGGGAAGCGTCGCTAAGAGGGTAGATTCTAAAATAGGATCTAACCTTAGTTTTCCTAGATGAGGTGATGTGATTTCGATAGGTTTCGAAATCCAACTCTAAGAACTATAACAAAAATGAGATTAATTACTTTCATCAAAACTTAATTAAAATTACTCAAAGACAATTAATGTGATAGATTAAACAAATGAAACCACCACTTAATTACCCCTTTCTTAATCGAGAGAAAATTTGGCAGCATAACGCCACCTCATTATTAATGGGGAAAAATAATTTTAAATACACAACCTTTATTACAATCTTATCAATAGGAAATATGAATTAAATCTAATTACATCTATAAAATAATTTATTTTAACATTCCCTCAAGGCAATGAAAATAAAATATATTCACATTAATTAATTAGATCAATTAATAAAAATTGTATAAAGTTTGCACAAGTACAAAGGTGAAGGGATAAATAAATTAATTTTTAAATAAGACAACAATATATCCCACACCAAAATTCTGACTAAAAAAACATCCACTAATTAAGTTAAAAAGACTAGGGTTAAATTTAAACCCACTTACCTAATAAATGAAAAAGCAATTAAATACGGCAATAAAATGATTTAAATTAAATAAATTTAAACCCACTTAACCCAATAAATCAAAAAGTAATTAAATAAGGCAATAAAAGGATTTAAATTAAATAAATTTAAACCCACTTAACCTAATAAATCAAAAAACAATTAAATAAGGCAATAAAAGTATTTAAATTAAATAAATTTCCTAACATTATTTCCCAAATCAACAAGTAATATCAGGATTTAAATTAAATAAATTTAAACCCACTTAACCCAATAAATCAAAAAGCAATTAAATATGACAATAAAAGTATTTAAATTAAATAAATTTCCTAACATTATTTCCCAAATCAAAAAATAATAAAATAAGACAATAAAAGGATTTAAATTAAAATAATTTAAAAATAATACCTCTAGTTAAAACTATTTATAAAAGAAATTAATTTAAATCTAGATATACTCTTAAACCTAAATTATTCCAACATTCCATATTAGGCTAAGGTGATAAAATTAAATAATTTATTCACAATCTCAAAGTAAACAATTAAATAAAAATTGTCTTTTAAAAAGGAAGAAAAAAAAAGTTCTCCTAACACTATTTTCACATCCCAAACCCCAATAAAATTTAACCCACTAAAATTAATAAAAGGGCTTAGGGTAAAATTAAACCCACTAACTTAAATAAATCAAAGGCAATAAAATGGCTTTAAGAGAAGCAAAATTTAAAAGGATGAAATCTCACGTGCACCAAGGGAGTAAATAAAAAAACTCTTTTATATTTTCTTAGTGGTAATTATCCTCACATCTCCCTTAACCCTAAGTATTTCTATTTCTCTATTTCCCTCATTTCCTCCAAAACCCTAATCTCATTGTTTGCATTTTGTTTTCTATTTGTTTCCTTCTCTACAACCCTACCCCTATTTTTCCTTTTTTTTTATTGTATTCTCACTTTTGTTTTTTTTTTGCTCTCCTTCGCAGGTTTTCTCACAGGCTTCCATGGAGCTCTCTGGACTTATTTTGATGAATTTGTTGAACGGGTTTTCCTATTCTCCTTATATATATATATATATATATATATATATATATATATATATATATATATATATATATATATATATATATATATATATAATGAATGCACTGCAGGTTTCAAAAAGGGTCGACATTAGGCATAGAGGGTGGATTTGTAGGTTTTATGACGGCGCGGAGTTTACCCATGGCGTCGACGCTGCCGCCACTGTGGTTGCAGGTCTATGTGGTGGGAGGGGCAGCGTCCCGTCCCCCCCTCACCCCACTCTGTTAAGAACAGCGGCGGCGGCTAGCCGCCTTCTCTCTTTTTTTTATTACACAGAAAAAAAAATAGTCCAAGGAAAATGAAAATACAAAACCCTAGCATGCAGAATTTAATGTAATTCTTTCTCTATTTTATAAATAATGCAGTCAAAGCGTATATGTATATATACACACACACAAATGTATAAACATATTCAGGTTTTAACTATAGCAAAGTATCATTTCTATCACAGATTGTCAATTTTTCATAATACAGTGAGCACAATATTTCAACAACAAGCATGATTAACCCTTTTTTTCTTTTATATATATATATATATATATATAACAACTACCTGATTTATTTACATAATCTATTTTCCTTTGTAAATATAAACAACTACGTTTTTATAATATTTTTGTTTGTAAACTGTAATTAAACATATATTACCTTTTGCTTTCAACAATCAATAAATTCATCTAACAAACAAGATTTAGAGAGTAGGAGGAAGGGTAAGAGGGGTTTATCATTTCATTCATACATATTCTTTTTTTTTTTCACAGAATTATAAAAGAAAATTTCTACAACCAACCCTTTATTTGAACCACATGATTACATATGTTTTTTTGAAACTATTACAAGAATAGATCAGCAACCTCACATTTGAAATAACTTGAATACATATCATTTTTTTTGTTTGCAACATAAACACAAAGAGAGCTTGCTCTCACACAATAATTTTACAACAAGGCCTCAAGGGCCATGGCTTCCATTAAGCCATACTATACAAGAATCATAGAAATACAACTTCCACCAAAAGCTCCAAATCTCCAATGTCACCAAACCTGCAACTAAACCAAAAGAAGCTTTCACATGCCCATGGGATGCTCTTGTCCCTGCCATAGACTCGAGAAGACTCACCCCCGAGCTTAGAGATCACCCTCAACCTGGTTTTACACCACAACAAGATTTACACAAAAACACTCACACAAGAAATGTTACACCCTCCCAAGGCTTACACACAATGAATCTATTTTCATGGATTTTGGGGGTAGGAGAGTGGACTGCTCTCAACTCTAGAGGTGCACCCAAATCGCAATAACTCATATTTCTCATAACACAAGGCCTCTAGCCTTAACATTTCTTGAATATCACTTTTCCAAGGCACTCGTGCCTTCACAAAAATCTCAATGCTTCCCAAAATACTTCATGCCCATCAATATCTCAATAAAATAGTGAGGGTGACCTCGAGGAGGTTCACTCCTCTCCCACCCCAATGCGATGAGCTCTCCTCAATGGAGAGCCTCATCTAAACACCCAACAAAAGAAACCTACACAACAAAACACCAAGATTCCAACACACAAGAAAATTCCAACACATCAAAATGTAAAACAAAGGGAAGGCATATAGCCTTGAAGCTTACCTTTATAACCTAAAATGGCGAGAGTTTTGGTGGAGAGCTCCCCAAGTCCTCCCCCAAGATTCTTGCCTCCAAATTTCTCCAAAATTTAGCTAACTCTCCCTAAGCAATAACTAAAAACAAGCCGAAAGAGAACCCTCTCCCCCTCTCAAAGAGGGAGTTTAATAGGCTACACACAAGAGCCTTGAGGAATGAGAAGGTGATACATGTCACCTTCTCGTTCTTCCTCACAAAGCCACTCACCATCACCAAGGGATGAGGAGGTGACACATGTCACACTCCTATCCCTCAAAACCTTACACTTTCTCACATGTGTGAGATCATAGAGGAGAGGTGAGTCCCACTTGGAGGCTCCATGAGGATAAGAATGAGACATGTGTCCTCATCTTGTCCATCAAGGCAGTCCCATTCCCTCCAAGATGCTCTCACACGTGTGAGAGCATAGTAATGGGGCCTCTCACACTTGAATGCCTTGGGAGCTTCCCGAGCCTTCAAGATAAGGTAGACCATAACCAAGGGTAGTGGGAATGGCCAAGGTGGACCCTTGACTTGTCTACCCCATAACCAAATTTAAAAATTCGTCACTTAACTTTGGGGTAAAGTTAAAGTGACTCAATGGAGGTTATACTAAGGTTTAGTATGTCCAAATTGGCTCTAGACCCTAGGGGTATGACCTGGGGTCATTATTTGGCTAAAATAAACATGATAGGGTGCACAAAATTACAAGAAAAGGCCCAAAGAAATAAATAACACCAAATGGTGAAATTTAAATAATACACATTTACAACACATTAATAAATAAATAAAATGAGTGAACCCTAATCATAAATAAACATAAATGCAGACATCACGAAATCATCATGCAAAAACACATGTGACCTTGGTCCCTCCTGGACTAGATCGGCTTAAACACAGATTTCACATAGGGTATGGAATGACCTCCAATTTTCCATGGGCATGAAAAATTACCTGCACACTTCCACAAATGGATTAATAGCACATGTTCATCATAGCCAAAGTGAGAGAAAATGCACACACACACAATGTCGTATAATCATCTAAATCCTCAATAGTAACACATAGCATTATTGACAAGATTCATAATTTACTGCATTTCTAACAGCAACTCAAGATCAACATTGCATAATAATGTATTCATTTACTCAACAACTAATATCTCAATTAGCATCAAAGTGGATATCACATATCATATAATCGTCACGTGAAATCTAACATGTAAGATATAACATCACAACATACTCTATCTAACTAATCCAAACATAGGGAAAGAGTCCTGAAAGTCTGAATAATGAGATCAATAGTCTGAAATGTCCACGTGCCAAAGATACTCTAAATAATACGTCTCATAAACTAAAACAAGAATTACAACACATGGTATCCCCGCATTACAACACTAAAGGTTCCAGTTTAAACACAACAGGTGATATTCCACCTCTACACTACATTGTCTTGAAGATAGAGTCACACTCTCACAAATTGAACCCTTAGCTAGGGCGAGGCAAAACAACATGGTCTACAAGTGCAACTAATCCAGTCGTACAAGGGTGGGCCTCACAGTCGTACACCTTGATGTCTACATGATTGATTGTCAAGACTATATCTGCATTGATGAATGATTGTCATGGTTTTGTTGTGTGTTCAGACCTTCATGAAGAATGGAGAAGATAATTGATTGTCATTCATTGTGTGAACAGAGTCACTATGTGAACAGGGGAATGACTGTCATTCAATATGTGAACAAAAGAGTCATTCACGAAGCATGGAGGAGTTGTCTACATGATGGTTTGTTGGCATTGGTTTTGTCATTGGTGTCAGTGGGATTCATGTTCAGGTCTTTATCTTCTAAAGCATTTTATACAAAGTGAACCTGTTGAGAAGATTGTCAAATATTTACTTCATGTGCCTTGTGTTGCTTGTCTCAAGAGAAAAATAGATGTCTATATATGACCAACATTATATCTTATTCTTTAAGTTGTTCTTTGCACCAGAGATTATCTACAGAAGTGGAGTATAATTCATGTTTGAAAGAAGTTGAAGATCTAAATCCTAAAGTTCTAAAACCCTAAGGATCTTCTAAAACCTAAGAACCTAAAAGCATAGTCATTGTTATGACGGGTTCACTTTTTGTTTTAATTAATCAGTGACTTGGTATCACCAGTTGACAGGGACTTAAGTTACAACTTAAGTCACCATGCTCGCGGGTTCACCGGCCCCTCATCTTAGCAGTGACTGGTAAGACCTTTCCTTGTCGAAGGATTGGGCACCAAGATAAAATTCAATGATCCTTGTTTAATCAATTCAAGGGCACAAAACACGGGATCAATGGTGGCATTTCAAACAGTTAACAACTACCTTTCTCAGTCTGCTATTTGACAGGTAGTTACCAGTATTGATGGTTTACAAGCAGTTTTGAATAGTTTTATTAACTTATTTTTTGAACAATGAATTTATAGTTATAGATGGAGTTATTATTGTGTGTCCTCATGTATCTGGTGTTGGGATGATAGTGTAATCATGTACCATTTTTCTGTGTGGGGCTGCTGATGGATATATGAAGAAATATTCTTTGAATGGTTGAAAAAAGGTGTATTATTATGTATACATAAAGACTAAAAAAAGGAGTAGAGTGGTGAGAAAATAGAAGCAGTATTGCGTGTCTTCGTGGATCTAGAAAGGTGATGACAGAATAAATCAAGTTCTATTCTTTTGTGTAGTTGTTGATAGAGTTTTTGAAGAAATATGTTTTGAATAGTTGATACAAAGAAGGGTATTATTGTTGTTCCTATAAGGCTAAAAAGGAGCAGAGTAAATGTGTAATTGAAATTGCAGAGAGTTGAAGGGTTTTTGAATATCTTCACATAGAGGTGATTGAGTGAGAGAGTTGCAGAATCCATCTGTAACCTATAATGACATTGTAAGTAGAGTAGTACTCTGCGTATTTATTTCTCTTGTAATTGGAGTTGGTGCTCCTCATTTAGTTGGAGTTGGTGCTCCTGATGTGATAAGGAGTTGGTGCTCCTAAACAAAGTGTAATCAGTGATATTTAGTCAGTGAGACCTATTGTCACATAAAATTGCACCCAACTTGGAGAGAGTCCAAGCATTCTAATGACACAATGGGAATGATCTCAAGGTGTGGGACCTTGTGAGTTGAGATCAGACCTCCAAAGAAGGTCAGTTCCTCATTCTAAGCCTAATGCTTAGAGAGGAATATCTAAACCTAGTGCTAATACTGCAAGGGAAAAGGGTTAGGAAGAAACTGAATTGAAATAAGGGTGATGCACCAGATTTGGTAGGTCGGCTGTAACTAACTCAACACAGTAATAATCTCACAGCTGGAAGGACTTACACATACTAGATTGATTCCAACAAAGGCTAGGACAGAGAAATAGAGAAATGAAAGGGACCGTTTTATCTAGAATACATGGCTCACACCAATCTAAAGAATAGACAATGTGCTAAAATCAAAAGAGAGGCAAAAATAATAGCTTATTTTGATTATAGAGGTCAAATAACTATTACAAAAGAGAGAATGACGCAAGAAATATAGACAAAGGTTGATCAATTACATTCATTGTTGAACAAGACTAGAGACATGAGAGGCTCAGCAAAAGAGCACAGTCCATCAAATCTAGTTGTTCCTACAATTACATTATAGAGGTCTAATTACAAAGATTCTATATCCTATAGTAGCCCAGAAGAATAGCCAACCCCGAATACATCTTTGAGACATGTATATATAGCATTTCAGCACTCTACTGTAGTAGCCATGGTGGGAAAAGGGAAAGTCAATGAGAAGAGACATCGACCACTACATTGAATTTGGTCAGAAACCCCCCGCAAATTAGGGTGGAGCCCTTACCCTTGTCAGGCCTGCAAGCTTGCAAATAGGTTGCTTGTGCGAATGAATGGCAAGCGTATTGATGAGGAGATGCATAAAATCTTTGATTTTCCATTGCAAATAGACCTTGTATCTGCATATGTACCCTAGCATTGAAGGGTTCACTGTTTCATCTACCCCCATCGGCTTGAGCCTGCATAAATTGAATGCTGAGTTGGTAGGGAGGGGCAACTTTTACAACACTTTAAATTTTTAACCCTTAAGTCTCTGCATTCACATCCTCATCGGCCCATGTTGATTCCTTTGAATAATTGGCGTCTGCAAATCCCACCAACTTGGTTGAATGCTTTGGCACCACCGGGAAGTTTGAAAATCTTGAGTTTGAATTAGGACCATAGGATGAAGGAATGGTTAGAAGATCGATGAACCCACAAGCTCTATCATATACTTTTACCTTTTACTTTGTTTCGACGCCTTAGGATATGTGGCAGGATCTCGCAGGTGCACAAATAATTTATGACATCAACAAGATTCATCTACAATGCTGCGTTACCGTCTGATTGGAGTCAACGATTCTATAGTCGTAGGCCCTCCCTCAATGCACTTTATACGTGTTACGATTCTAGAGCTACGTGGAAGGAAATGAGCCATCTTCATTTGGGCTTCACGAAAGCACACTAGGCCCTCCACGTGGCACCGTGGTAAAGGCACCAAGGGAGCAACGAGCATGTTCAGTCGGTGAGTCAGGGATTTATGGAACTTTCAAACCATAAGATGAGAGTTCAAAAGTTCAAAGAACTCCTAACCTCCCAACAAGAAAGGCTTTCTTTTAAACAAAGGCAACCAAGACCGATGATGAAAAGGCTTAAAGATGCAAGACTTGGAGACAAGTCAGGAAGTCGGGTATTTTGTGAACTTCCAAACCTACGGACTTAGGTTTGAAGACTCAAAGATCTCTCGACAAAATGCAAAAATAAAAGGCTCAGGCTTGATGACTTCACGATATAAAAGGCTCAAGGTCATAACTTAAGTGACCGACAACCGAGGATAGACGGTCAACTATGAATTAGAACAAAGGTAAGATCTAACCATGAAACCTTAGGGTTTAAGGGGAAACAAGGGAAACCCTAAGAGGCTTGGAGGGTTCAGGCAATTCGGCCTACATGCCAGAGAAGGAAAACACCAGAATTAAGGATTCTTTAGACTATTTAGCTAGGAGGGAAAAATAGTATAACATTTTGGTGACTTTGCAGGGGTGTTGCCTGCCTAAACACATGGAAACTAGAGGCCTTATCAATCCATTGGGCATGGGGGTCAAAGAGCTGCAACAGGGATAGAGGGGTTGAAACAACTGGACAAGCCACCAAGGTAAAATAGAAGAACAAGCAAGCATGTATCCTCCTAATGAGAATATAGTAGAGTGCAAGGGCACTTATTGAAAGCAAACACCTAACCTATTTACAAGATCTCACAACTATGCTAAAAGCAAGGCTTGAGATGAATCCCATTTATTGGGATTTGCAGAACCTCTCCATTCAACTTGGAAAGTTGGAATGCATTGGCATGTTTGCAACTAGTAATGATATAAGGGTCACTCCACATGGCATCAAAATTTGAATGTCTTCCCACTTTGGCCCTATCTACATCGCATTTCAGCACTATATCTCCTTCACTGAATGTTTTGTTAGTAGATTTCCTGTCAAAGGTTCTTTTAACCTAATCTTGGTGATGCCCAAGGGTCTTCATAGCAACATCTCTCTTCTCTTCAAGTTCCAACAACTCTACAAGTATGACTATCATGGCATCATTCTCCATTAGTTCCAGCTGATGTGCCAACTCAAGAGAAGTCAATTCTAATGATAATGGAACCCTTGCTTCCCTTCCATAAACAAGAATGAAAGGAGAGTTGCCTATGGCTCTCTTGGGAGTGATTCTATCAACCCAAAGAGTAGTCTTTAACTTGGAGTGCCATGTTCTTTGATTATCCTCCACTATTTTCTTGATGATTTTGATTAGATTTTTATTGGTGGTCTCAGCCAAGCCATTTCCTTGTGGGTAATAATTGGATGAGGTCTTCATGTATACTTCATAGTTCAATGCCCATTCACTAACTTTTGTACCTACAAAGGCCTTGGCATTATCAGATATGATGATGGATGGCACACCAAACCTTGTGGCTATACCCTCAAGGAAGTCCACAATATATGCTTTTGTAGCATCCCTTAATGCAACTTCCTCTATCCACCTAGTGAAATAATCAGTGGCTATGAGAATCCACTTATGGCTTGCACTAGAAGGTTGATTAATCAATCCAATGAAGTCTAGACCCCATTGAGCAAAAGGCTGATATGTTTGGATTGGATGAAGGGGAAGAGCTGCCAGTCTCTGCTTCCCAACAAATAATGCACATTCTTTGCATTTTCTGATCCATTTGTATGCATCATTGAATAGACTAGGCCAGTAATAACCAGCCCCCATGATTTTCATTACAGTTGTTCTGGGAGAATAATGGCCATCAGCAGGGCCACTATGAAATTCTTCTAAGACTCTAGAAGTCTGATCTTATGTTATACATCTAAGAAGAACTCCATTGATGTCTCTTCTAAACAAGACACCATCAACAATAACATAGGGAATGGATTGGAGTCTGAAATACCTTCTTTTGGCTTGATCCAATCTCTTAGGACATTTTCCTGACTGTAGAAATGTGAACATGTCATGATACCAGTCAGTTGGATTATGAGGCTCAACTGATTGTGTCTGCCCTTGAACACATACGGCCTCACTTCTATCTTTGACATCTACTACCATTTGTTCACATAGACCTTTGCCACGAACTAGTCTGGTAATGTTGATGTTGATGTCATATTCCATTACCTTGGTGATCCATCAAGCCCTTTTCTCATTAATATCCTTGCTCGGGAGAAACTCTTTCACACTAGGGTGGTTCACCATCAACTGAATTTTGCTGCTAGAAAGCATGTCTGAACTTTTTTAGTGCCTTAACCACAACAAGCACTTGTTTTTCTATAAAATCATAATTTAGTTCATATTCTTTGAGAGGTTGGCTGAAGAAAGCAATTAGCTGTTCCAGCTTTTATTCATTTTGTTGTGTGAGGATAGCTAATATACCCTCTTTGCCTCCAAAGGCATACAAAATGAAATCTTTCTTGTAACTAGGGTTTATTAGTGCAAGAGCTTGTGCAATAGCCTGTTTGATAGCTTCAAAATTGTCCTTGCCTTCTTTAGACCATGTGAAGGCACCATTCTTCTTTAGCATAGCTATAAGGGGTTTTGCTATTGAAGCAAAATTAGGTATGAACCTCCTTACAAAGTTGATCTTTCCTAGAAAACTCTGCAAACCTTTCTTATGATTAGGAAGAGGAAGAGCAAGAATGGCATTTGTTATTTCAGGGTCAATGACCAATTCCTTTTTAGAAACTACATGCCCTAATAATTTGCCTTCTGGAATGGCAAATACACATTTCTTTGGGTTTAATGATATCTCAAATTCTCTACATCTTTCAAAGACTTTTCTTAAATGGCCCAAATGGTCAGCTGCATGCTTGGAATACATAGTTAAATCATCAAGATACACTAAAATAGTATCATTTATTAGGCCTTTGAAGGCCAAATCCATTGCTCTTTGAAAAGTGGCTCCAACATTTGTCAATCCAAAAGACATTTTTTGATAAGCCAAGGTACCCCATTTGGTGGTAAAGGTTGTCTTGTACTGATTTGATTCTTTCACAAGGATTTGATTGCAGCCTAAGTAGCCATCTAGGAGTGAAAACCTTTTAGCACCTACTACTGTTTGTAAAATCTGCTCCATGGAAGGGAGTGGATAGTGATCTTTAAGTGAGGCCTTTTTCAAGTCTCTAAAGTCCACACATAATCTAATTTCTCAATTCTTCTTCCTGACTGGAACTAAGTTGGCTACCCAAGAGGAATGTTTGATGGGATAAATGATTTTAGCCTCTATGAGTTTGGATAGCTCTTTTCTCATTAATGGCTCAATTTTGGGATTGACAGGCCTTTGCTTTTGGCGGACAGGCTTGGCATTAGGGTCTAGGTCAATAGTATGTTGGATTACACCAGGATCAAAGTATTTTAAATCCCTATAATCCCAATCTATCAAATCATTAAATTCGTTACAAAGCTCAATGAAACCTTATTTCTCAGCTTGGCTACATACCTTGCCATGTTCTAAGAATCTATCCTGTGCAGTTTCCACCCTTCATAATCTTGTTTTTTGGTTGTCATGTTCATTTTTTCCTTCTTTGGCTAATCATCAACACCAAATATGCTTTCTAAAGTGATCAGCCCTCTAGGCAACATGTTGGTCTTTAGCTGGATCACCTGGTCACCGTATTGCTCTTGCAATACAGACTGATATTTGGCAGCAAACTCTGCCTCATCTTGCAATAATTTCACAATTTTCTGGTCATTATCAAATACTTTCCAGCTTATCACATTGTCAGCCACAGCAGGCCTAACCACAATTCTCACATGTTGATTTGAAACTTGTTTGACATTCAGAGGAATATCAAACTGGGCACCAACCGTAGCTAACCTATCAGCATCCTTGTTTCTTTCTCTGGGAACTGCGCGAATATTGAAGGCATCAAAGTCTTCAATCAAGTCCCAAATCCTGTGTTTGTATGACTTTAACAAGTCATTCTTTGAAGCACTTGATTTACTAATTTGGTGAATGACCAATTCATTCTCACCAAATACTTATAAAATTTTATTCTTCTTTTTTGAGCCAGCTGTATGCCCTGAATCAAGCCTTCATATTCAGCTACATTGTTAGTACAACTAAACTGTAGTCTAAATGAAGAGAAATAACTTTCCTTTTGGGGTGAAATCAGTACAACCCCAACACCTATTCCATTTTTTCTTCTAGAGGCATCAAAGTACATCTTCCATATCCCACTTAGATCTGCCTTTTCCTTTTCAAGATTGGGGATAGTAGCATCCTCCTCATGGATACAATAAGTACCCAACCCTGTATCTTCTATGCAATCAGGAGTGTCAAACTAAAAATAATTAGCCCACTCATCTAGCAGTATATCAGATATCTCCTCCACAGGGGTGATAGCTTCATGTCTACTGCTATCTTCTTCCTCCAACTCATGTATTGTGCAATTCATGTTGTTTAGGCTAGGGGAGTAGGGTTCTATATGGTCATTTGTAATCATCTCAGACCTAATGGTCACTTTGGTACTGTATCTAGTTCTAAACAACATGTGGTACCAATTAGAAGATAAGTACCCACTTGTCTTAGCAGTGAAATCCCTAGATAAACATATACCAAAGTATGCAGGGAGATTTATAACTGAGATATCTTGTGAAACAAAGCAGCCAGGACATGCATGTAGAGTGAGCTCCAAACCTTTAATAATACCTACTGTCTTAAAAGCAATACCATCTAATTGAACTACACCCTTGTTCACAGGCTCATATTCTATACCCAACCTATCAGTAATATTTTTAGGCATAACAGAGGTACCCGCCCCAGAATCTATCATACAATTATGCAATAATTTATCACCTATGATTAGGAAAACATAAAATGGAGGGGGCTTATTGGTTCTGCTTGTACTTACTTCCTCTTTTGTCTGACATAGGTTTGTTGGGGTAGCTATCTTTTCTTTTGTTGTTTCCACAGCAGGCTAATTGAACTCTGTTAAGGTCTCCTGAAGAAGATTCCTCTAGGCTAGGATCAACAAAGCATCCCACATGCTAACATTCAAATTTGTCTTCTTCATCTGGTTTACAATGCTAAAAGGTATTTGATTACCCTTTGGAGGGGTTTTAGTGACAACTAGGTCACTCTTTGACTACTAACTGGATTGGGGCTGCATAATTGGTACTGAATTTGTCCTTTCAACTGTCTAATCCATTTTCCTTGAAGGAACCTCAAGCATTTTCTCTTTAGCTATGACTATTGGAGACACTTTAGGTGTGGGGGAATGAAAAATTGTAGGCACTGACATGTCTTCAGTAGCTCTCCTCCTTGATCTTGTATTGAATGCAATAGGGTCGGTGCCTTGACTCACACCACCGTAGTCATTAGGGGTCCAATTCATCAAGGTGGCATTGTCTTGCATCTACCCTTGGTTCCCAACCATTCCTTGATTAGTATTAACTTGTTGTTCTGAACTTGTTGGTTTCTCTTGCACTGTTAAAGCATGACTTAAATGTCCATTTTGACACAAATTTTGGTCATGTGGCTGATTGCAAGGGTAACACTAGTCACTATCTTGGGCTAGGTTGTTCTGAATTGGCACAAGGGGCCCTGAAGTGCTTGCTGCATTAGGATTAATAACATTCAATGGTCTAACATAACTAGGTTGCCCTTGCCTTTGCATATTGCCCTGATATGGCGGCATGTTCTGTTGGTAACCCTGATTGAAGGGTTGATATGTCTGGTTGGAGGGCTAATAAGGTCTTTTTGATTGTGTATTCTGCCTCTTTATTGCCACTAACTCATTAGTAACACTTTGTAATAGCCTTTTGACCTCATGTAATTCATTTGGGGGCACAGATAAAGGAGCTGTGGAGGTGGTTGCTATAGGAATTGGAGCCACAATAGGCTGAATAGTAGGAGCCTCTGGAAATATAGGCATGGGTGGTCTTGGAGCAATCTTCCCTACCTGAATTAGGCAGTTTTCTGCCCTTATGGTTGTATCATAGGCATCAGGTAATATAGTCCCACCTGTGTATGAGAAAAATCGATTATGTTTAAATGATAAAATCAAAACTATGATAATAACCAAATCAAAAACCCATAACATAAAGAGATCTATCTAAATAAAAAGTCATTATTAATAAATCAAATTAAGAAAGCTTTTACCCAGATTGTGTTGTTCTCTTTGTCGAATGTGGATTGCTCAATAATGCTATGAAACCATGTTTGCAACAAGGAAGTGTAGGTGGTCAAAGATCAATGTCAAAAGATCGTAAGTTGCTCAATGACGCGATGTATGCTCAAAGAGCTGTAAAGGATGCCTAAGAACAAGTGATCGAAGAGGATTTGTGAAGGAGATGAGGGGGGTTTATATAGATTTCAATAGAGATCGATCAACGGTCCAAATAATTTAGAAGAATCAACAGAGGAGATAAATCAAATAACCATGATGAATGTGCACACATGTGTCAATCCATAAGGATATTTTTATTAAGATATGATGATAACAAGATTGATTGAATAGATAACTCAACTTGTAATTTTGCTTTTTTTAGAGTTCTAAAAATAAGATTGATTGTGCACATGAGTTAACAAGATATTTTAATAGGAATTGGAAGATAACTGAAATTAAATAAATATATTTATTTAATTGTTTGTGCATGATAGAGGAATAGATAAGACATGAAGATTTAAATAAATTAAACAAATTAATTAATTTAATTTATTTTGCATGATGAAGGATAAATAAAATATGTGATTATATTTATTTTTAAAGGATTGAGATAAATTTAAATAAATTTGCATGATTTATTTAAATTTAGAAGAATAATTAATTTAATTAAATAATGTAAATTATTTAATTGTAGATAAGAGGATTTGTGATGAATTAATTAAATAATTAATTTTATTTAATTAATGTGGACTTGAAATTTGGAAGATGATAATGATTTAATTAAATAATAAAAATTATTTAATTTTGGAAGAATATAGAGGAGTTTAATGAAATTAATTAAATAAATACAATTTATTCAATTAATGTTGAATTTTGGAGTTTTGGAAGAATTTGATGAAATTAATTAGATTATTCAATTAATGTTGAAATGCAGGTGATGTGACAGATTAAATGAAAATGCAAGTGATTCGAAGACATGGTCATTTTTGAGTGTCTACATTTTGCCCCTCTTTGATGCAATGTATTTTATAGCGTTGTGTCAAAGAAAACGATTGTTGAAGACATGATACAATTTTGATGCCCCAGTGTAGCTAGTTGCCCCAGTGTATGCCCCCTCTAGAGAAAAGATAGGGAAGTGACAGAAGAACTGGGTTGACGCTCGATTAGAAGATTATGTTAGAGATAGGCTAGGTTAGGTAGAAGAAAGTGGGAGAAAGACTGTTGATCGATCTTTGCTTGAAAAACTATATAAGGCCATGGATAAATGGATGGTTAAATGGATTGAGCTTGTTGCAACGGTTTCACAAATGTTTATAAAGAGCAATCCTTATTTTTGATATAGCACGTGGATAGTTTGCTACCAAAGTATAAAAGACTAAGGTGCTATGATATCCGAGTGCGTGGACGTTGACTCTGTAAGCAAGCGGTTTGAACTTAGATCCCTTAGACATAATATAACCTTGTTGTACATATGAATGAGTCATAGTCTTGAACATAAAATAAACTTCAATACATAAATGCAAGAAGAATATTAAGTATGTAAGATGCTAGGTCGTAACACACAAGATAAATATGATGTTAAGAAAGATGCCAAAGATCATTCCTCAAACACGGCACACAAAAGCAATGACTATGCCCCTAATCCGTACTACATCATAACATACCAAGATTATAGATAAATCAAGGTAGCCTTGAATAGGTAATGGACAAAGGAGCAAAAGATAAACCATAAAGCAAATTGACTGACTTACAAAGTAAACATACAACCAACATATTCTCTTGCCAAAGAGGTTGCTCCTGATAGATTTGATAGGAAAGATAACAGCTGTATCGTAGGAGCTATGTGTCTGTTAAAGGGTGTTATCTATTGAAAAAGATAATGTCTTGTTTCAGGAAATGCCACATGTTGTACAAGACGCGTGTGTTAGTCTTGGTCATGGAACACCCTGTATAAGACAAATTTGTTGATCTGTTGCTTGGTTGAGATTGATTTAGCTGATGTTGGCAATCGATATGTAGGACAGTATACAACTCTGTAAGTAAGTTGCTTTGCTTCAGGTTTGTTAAGAACTTTTGCTTTGAAAGGATGTGTATGTTTGTTATTTTTCTGCTTGAGTTAGTCAAGTCGAAGTGAATGGTTTGTGATAAATGGAAGACTAGAAAGGGGTAATGTCAATGGATTGAAATGGGTGAAGAATGATGAATCCTATGTGCCTGAGTACTGGATACATCCTTTGTATTCCAAACTGCCTACATACCCTGTATCCACAGGATCAAGGCACATTACGATGAAAGATGAAAATGATAATATGTAGTTCTGGGTAGAGTGATGAGTGGGTTAAGGTGTTTGGGCTTGGGTAGAGGAAATGATGAGATAATATGTAGTTCTAGTTGGTGTGATGATGTAGGAAAAGTGTTGGGAAGATAACAACCTTATCGTAGGAGTGATGTGTCTGTTAAAAGCTGTTATCTGTTGAAAGGAGAACAATTGAAGTGCTTTGTGCTTTTGTGAAGTGCTTTGCGCGAGTATGCGTGAACCAAGAACATGGAACCACTCCTAGACCTAGGTTAAGGAAGGAATTGCCCCATTCCGGTAGAGGAATTTTGCATGGGTGCCTAACGGATGGAGGAGACGTAGAAAGTTTGACCTAGGACAAGACAATGATAATTGTTGACATAGATCAAGATGTGGGATGATGATGATTGACAAATTTCCAAGCTATTCTAGATAGAGAGATGGAAATGCAAATAAGGTTTATGGATGGATGGATGAAGTGTGCTGTGAAAAAATGGAATGAACAAGACTCGATAGATGATGGATGTTGACTCTACACATAGCGCCTGTTTGCCAGGTTTTCACTATGGTACTTATCCAAGGCGCCTGTTACCAGGTTTTAGGATGGATTTTTTTTTTTTTGTATACTCTGAGGATCAGGCATAGAACTTCTTGAGATGAACACTGTTAAGTGGCTCATCTAGAGGAATGCTATCAGGTGTAGCTAAAGTATAAGCTCCTAATCCATATGTTGTTGTGACAATAAAGGGACCTAACCAGTTAGGCTAAAACTTGCCCTTCTTTACTCAGTCTGCTTGATTTCTCTGATTCTCTTTGAGTACAAGATCACCAACTTGAAACTGTCTTTCTTTGATCTTTTTTTTTGTAATTACACCGGAGGCAATTTTGATAGACATGGAGATGATTAAGCGCAGCAAGGCGCCTCTCATCTAGTAGTTCTAGCTCATCTAATCTGGAAGTGCGATACTCCTCTCCGTTGATCAAGTTCTGCATGGATACTTTGAGGGATGGGATCTCGACCTCTATAGGTAGGATGGCTTCAGAGCCATAGACCAAGGCATATGGTGTGGCACCAGTTGGTGTTCTGATACTAGTACTGTAGGCCCATAGGGCGGGATTGAGTTGCAAGTGCCAATCATGATGAGCTTCATTGACCGTTTTCTTGAGGATTTTGAGAATGGTTTTGTTGGAGGCTTGGTCGTTACTCTGCGGATTGTAGGGAGTTGAAAAGCGATGTTGGATATTGTATTGTGTGCATAAGGCATGGACATCTTGATTCTTGAATGGTCTCCCATTATCAGTGACAATGGCTTGGGGAATACCATACCGGCATATGAGATAGTTAAGGATAAACTTAGCTATTTGCTTCCCGTTGATATAGGTCATAGGAATGGCTTCAACCCACTTCGTGAAATACTCAGTGGCAGTAATGATGAACTTATGGCCATTGGATAAGGATGGTTGGATTTTTCCTACGAGGTCAAGACCCCATTGAGAAAAGGGCCATGGAGTCGTCACAAGTTGTAGTTCATGAGCTGGTGCGTGAATTAAATCTCCATGCTACTGGCATTGTAGACATTTCTTAGTGAACTGTGCAGCATCCTGTTCTATTGTAGGCCAGTAATACCCTGTTTTGAGTATCTTCTTAGCGAGATTAGGACCGGTAGAATGTGTGCCATAGACACCTTCGTGTATGTCTCGTAAGGTAGCTTCGAATTCTTCCACGTTAAGACATCGTAAGAGGATACCATCGAGACTCTGGCGATATAGTGTATCACCCAGAATGGTGTAACAGGAGGATTGACGGATAAAGGTTTTGTGTTGGGTGGATGAGAGTTCAACGAGAAAGGAACTATTTTTAAGGTATTCATAGATATCTTCGTACCATGGGGAATTGGGACCAACAAGTTCGTAGATGATTTCAGTAACTAGAACATCGACGGCTGGTATCGACAATTGCTTGATCAAGAATTCACATTTCTATGTATTTACTGGCATGTCGATAAGTGACCCTACAGAAGCCATAGAATCTGCAGCCTTGTTATGCTCTCTTGGAATTTGCTCAAATGTGATGCTAGAAAAGTGTGGTTTGTAGGCATCCACTAGTTGCTTATAGGGGGCCAACTTTTCATCTTTTGTTTGGTACTCATCTGTGACTTGTTGAATGACTAGTTGTGAGTCTCCATATACCTGTAATTCTGTGATATCCCATTGAACTACTGTATTGAGACCTATGAGGAGTGCTTCATACTCAGCAATGTTGTTAGTGCAAGGGAATGCAAGCCGATATGACTTTGGAATATAGTCATTTTGAGGTGTGATAAATAAGATGCCGACCCCTGATCCATGTTGTGTGTAGGAACCATCAAAGTACAACTTCCACATTATTGAGTTGAAGAGATTCTCGTCTGGAAAGTCTGCTACCATAGGGTGTGTATATGTCATGGGTGCTTCTGCTAGTTGATCTGCTAGGGCTTATCCCTTGATTGCTTTACGATCCATATACTCAATGTCGAACTCACTAAGTATCATGACCCATTTAGCTAGTCTACCTGTGAGACCTGCTTTCGCTAGTAGATACTTCAATGGATCAATTTTGGCTATAAGATTTGTGTGTTGGTTTAGCATGTAATGCCGCAACTTTTGGGAAGCGAACACTACTGTTAAACAAGCTCTTTCCATCGGTGAATAATTGAGTTCATATCCCACCAATGTTTGACTGATATAATAAATTGCATGCTCTTTTCCTGACTCATCATGTTGTGCCAGAAGGGCCCCGAGGGCCGAAGTTGTAGTTGAGATGTATAATATCAAAGGTTTATTAGCAACTGGTGGAACCAATACAGGAGGTGTAGCTAGATACTCTTTGAGCTGATCAAATGTTGCTTGACACTTATCGTCCCATCGAAATGAGGCATCTTTTTGGAGCAAGTGTTGAAATGGTTAGCATTTATCCGCTAGCTGTGAGATGAAACGCCTAATGGATTGCAACCTTCCTTGAAGGCTCCTTAATGCTTTGAGGTTCTTTGGTGGAGGCATCTCCACTATAGACTTAACTTTTGCGAGGTCTACTTCGATACCTCTTCGAGATATAATGTATCCCAACAGCTTCCCTGATGTTACACCAAAGACACTTCTTTGGATTGAGGCGCACTTGGTATTTCTCGAGCCTGTCAAAGATCTATCCTAGAACTTGTATGTGATCTGCCCTAGAAGATTTAGCTAGTATGTCATCCACATAGTCCTTCATGATATGATGAAAGAGATCGTGGAATATCACTGTCATTGCTCTTTGATAAGTTGCCCCTGCATTCTTTAGACCAAACGGCATGACACACCAACAATAATTACCCCACGGACAAGTAAAAGTTGTTTTATGTTGATCTTCCTCTGCTATCTTTATCTAATTATAGCCGGAGAAGCCATCCATGAGAGAAAGCATTTCATGACCTACAATCAAGTCTACTATGAGGTCAATGTTCGGTAATGGAAAGTCATCTTAGGGACATGCTTTGTTAAGATCTCTAAAATCATTACACATGTGGATGCGCCCATTCGGTTTAGACACAGGTACAATGTTTGATACCTAGTCTAAATAATCAATGGGTCAAATGAACTTTGCATCTAACAACTTTTGTATTTCCACTTTTACCAAGAGAGCTATCTGTGGGCGCATCTTCCTCAGCTTTTGCTTGATTGGTTTAACTGTTGGATCCATTGTGAGATAGTGAACCACTAGCCTAGGGTCTAACCCTGGCATATCAACGTAGGTCCACGCAAAGTTGATGGTTCTTTGTAAGAAGAATTTGTTAAGATTCTTGTGCTCTGTTCTTGATAATGATGCTGCCAGGAATGTCATCTTCAGATTTTGCTCTGTGCCAAGGTTTATCTCTGTAGAATCCTCCACTAGGAGAGATGACTTCTCTTGATACTTAGATGGTAGGGGAAGGTCAAATCCTCCATCCTCAGGTGCCACAATTGGGTTTTCACCATTGGATACGTCCTTTGTTTTTACTATTTTGTGATCGGGAGGTGCCACAGTGTGGTTTTCACCTAGAGATCTTTCTTTGTTTTTACTTTTGCGACTGGAGGATTTGGCATTCTCACCAAAATAAGTTGTTGGCTCTAGTTCCATTACAAAACCTGCTTTATGATTGCCAAGAGGGATACCATCCCGGAGTCCCATGAACTTAGTTATAACTTCATCATTCTGAAATACATCTATAACGGGGGACCCTTGTTGGTCCCAATCGATAAGTTCAGGATAGACAAGTGTTACAGTCTGGGTGTTTGTGGTGGACGTTAAGGATACAGATGATAGCATAAAGATGGAGGATTTGGTGAATAGGTCAGTCATATGTAGGGAAGAGTCATTGATGATATCCTCATTAGACGTCGAAGCTGCGAGAGAAGTTTCAGCTACCTTGTCAAGGATACCGTCGATGTCCAAGGCACGTGGTACCTTCCTACCAAATCCTAACCCCTTCTTCTCTAGTTTCTTCATCACAATAATGGGTTCCATTGTTCCTTGATTTTGTTTCCCAAGGCCACCTTTGCCTTTATAGCCCATGTTTTTGACTATCCTTAAGCCATTGCCATATTGCTTGACTGGTATTGTGACTGGTTCTTTCTCCTTGTAGAGCCAAGAAGAAATGTCTTCAATAGTTTCCTCTTCCAATAATTTTCCCTGTTGGAATTGGGTTAGAAATGCTGGGGGAGGAATTGTTGCTTTTTTAGTTGCTTTGGCAATGGGCAGTTGGCCGTAAGATTTAGGTGATAGGGGCATCCGCCCTACACAACAAGATTTTGAGATATCATATGTTCAAAAGCCTATATCACGGATGTGAGCTTTGATTTCAAAAAGAGGATTAGGTTCACTTGCAGAGGCTTTTGTCAGATTTTCAAGGTTGACATACAGTGGAGATTCAAGGGCTTTGTCATTATTGGGCACTTGGTTGCAATTCTTATAACTACCTTGCAAGACATGACAGAATTCAAAAGGATTGGGGTCTCTTGGGATAGTGATCTCCGTACCATTGAATGGGAACTTGAGAGACTGATGGTACGTTGAGGGAACAACTTTCATAGCATGGATCCATGGGCGTCCTAGGATAATGTTATAAGGTAGCTCAATGTCAAGGACTTGGCACCGAGTTTCAAGCATAACAGGGCCTACTTGTATAGGCAAATGGATAACACCCTCTGAACGGCGTTCAACATCATCATACCCCTTGATTGTAATACTTTGATCAATGTTGACATGATCCTCAGAGTATCCCAATTACTTAAGTAACTTTAGAGAACAGATGTTGAGACCAGCACCACCATCTATGAGTATGCGTTTGATTTTGTGTTTATGAATGAGAACCTCAATATGAAGGGCATCATTGTGGCACTGATCATGGGATGGGAGGTCTTTCTCAGAGAAGACCACATTGTAGGGCGAAGCAATGTTACCTACTATAGCTCAGAAATCTGTGACCGCTATGTTGTTAGGAACCGAAGACTCTTGGAGGGCTTTTTCTAGCACCACTTTATGTGCGAGTGATGACAGTAGAAGGTCCAAGATAGAGATCTGTGCTTGTGTTTTCCCTAGATGTTCGACAAGATTATAATCGGATTGAGTTGGGAAACTAGGTGTAGGACCATGAATGGTGACACAACCATGACGAGTTGTAACAGCGTAATCCATAGATTTGCCTTTGATTGTGAGGGTAGATACCCGACTCTCTTCAAAATGACCCACAATGGAGTCATAGGAAGTGGAAGCATTATTGACACATTTACCTTTATCCAGAGGAGGATACGGACCATGGTTCAGGAATGTTTCCTTGTACATGTTGAGGTCTTTATTGGTGTGGTGAGCTAGTGGTTCATCCTCAAAAGAGATTTGGTTGCCCTTGATGAGATTTTGGATTAGGTGCTTTAGTTTCATGCATGATGTGGTTCTGTGCCCTTTGCTCCTATGGAATTCACAATATTCATTTTCTATGCACTGTGCAGTTTTGTAAACAGGTTCACCATATGGGGGAGCATCTGGTAAGGTGAGGAACCCTTTGTGTAAAAGCTTCTATAGGACAAACTCTATGGGCTCTCCCAAGGGAGTGAATTGATGCCGTGGAGGGTAATCTTGTTGAGGCCGCTCTTGTTGTCGTTGTTGTTGGTTTTGATATGGTTGTCTTTGTTGTTGCTGCTATTGAGGTGGAGTTTGACTCGGTTTGGAAAGCTAAAGCGATGTTTGCAATGTTTGGACATGTTTAGAATCGACCACCCCATCGTTGACCATGTTTTTATTTTTGTTCCAAAACTTTGGTATATCGTTTGTTTGTTGTTGAGGGGTATTGTCTTTAGTTTCTTTGAAGATTATAACCACTCCTTTAGCAATGAGGGCCTTTTCAATGTTGATTCCCTTGTATGTAATTTCATCGAAGGTTGTAGCACTAAGAATTTACAAATGAAAACCCAATTCTTGGTTGATATTCTGCACAAATATGCTAACAAGCTACTTTTCGGGTATCTTGAATGGGAATTTGCTAGCCATTTGTCTCCATCGTTGAAGGAAAGAAATGAAAGTTTCACCATTTTTCTATTTTTTGTTGCATAGATCGGTCATGGAGATCTCATGCTCCGTGTTGTAGGAGAAATGGGTGGCCAATTTCTCTGCTAACTCGTTAAAAGACTTGATACCCGTGGGGAGGTGTGAGAACCATTCTATAGCTTGACCTCCAAGACTGTGAGGAAAGAGACGCATAAGATATGTGTCATTATGTGAGACCTCGAAGCAAGGAAGATAGAATTCCCTGAGATGGTCTTTTGGGTCCCCTTTTCCTTTGTATTTATCAAACTTGGGAATAGTGAAATTGTGAGGAAAAGGGATCATGGGTAATGACCGATCAAAAGGATAAGGACACACTTATTCTAAAGAGAAAGTCTTCTTGGTGTGGCCAAATGTTAAATCATTTAGCTGTTGTTGAACTTCTGCAATTTTTAGCTCCATCGCCGTGGGAGGGGCCAAAAACATCTCCTGGTGTCCTAGAAGTGGTTGTTGGTGCCCATACGAAAGATTGTAGTGTAAGCCATGGGCATTGGTGTTGTAAGGGTCATACGATTGGTTGGGGTCATATGTGTTTTGATTTTGGGGAGGTGGGGGTGGCGCTAAGTAAGAATGTAGGCTTTGTGGCTGTTGAAGGTAAGAGTTTGGTGGTGGAAAGCTAAAGTTTGTTGGATTTGGTTGTGGTTGCGGAACATAGCTTTGGGAAGTTTGGTTTTGGGAATGTTGTGGGTTGAGATAGATGTGGTTTACGTTGAGAGTGGAAGAATGTTGTGGTGGAGGGACATAGTTAGATATGTTTTGTGATGGTTGAGTTTGACTGGGTAATGTGTTGAAAAAGGTTAGTGTTGATGACCATTGTGGCGGAGGGACATAAGTAGATGTGTTTTGCGATGGTTGGGGTTGACTAAGATGGGGATAGGTATGGTGGAGTGTAGAAGAATGTTGTGGTTGGGGTTGCATGACCCTGGTTGGTTGAAGGATGCAAAGGGTTGATGATGTTGGGGGTGGTGTTTGTTGAGACCCTTGTTGCATGGCTACATAAGTGTTTCTCAGATTGTAATTTGGTGGGAAACCTTCTTATGATGGGGTAGCCAATATTCCACTTGCGATTAGTGTGGATATTTTAGGAGTTTGTTGTATGTTTGATTGAGATATAGCGGCTTGTTTGGCTAGTTCTACTTGACGTTGGAAAGTCTCTTGTTGGTGTTTGTAGATCTCCATAGGTGTTATCAGCAGTGATATGGGTCTCTCTGCCATTGGATTTTGATAAAGGGTATTCTCATATTGGGCAATCGTTCTCCCTTGTGAGCCTTGTCCATGTAACGGGGTGGTCATAGTTGACATGGTTTGGACTGTTGTTATAGTATCTTGGGTGATGGTAGGCTCACTAAAGTTTGATAGATCAAAACCTTTGGGTAATTTCGCTCCTTGCTCTGCTAGCAAACAAAAAAAATGATCTTGGTTCTCGCCAAGGATTTTTTCAAAGGCGGCCATGACTCTAGGATCTTGTATGATTTCGTCAAGGTCTTGTCCATCTTGAGAGGATTGACCTTTTTCAAATTGTCGCTCTTCTTGAGATGGGACTTGATCGATAGTATAACATTGTGGGACAAAATCTGGAGGTATGCCGGTTGTATAGTGAAGTGCATTTACCAAAGGAACCCTACCTTCTTGAGGATTGTTTTGTTGGTCATGTTGTGGCACATTTTGCGAGTTGGTTGATTTTGACATGGGTGTCTTGGGAGTAACCTTGGGAGTCATGTTGGATTTTCTTGGTTGAGGCGTATGAGGAGGCGATTTGCGCTTCCTTGGGGTGACTTGCTTAGCCTTCATGGTTTGCTGGAGTCTAGTGGTTACCATGGAAGACACTAGGTCAATATGTTGTGTTTTTGATGTGGTTTTGCTTGTCATTTTGGGAATGACAGTTTTGATGCACAGTTTACTAGACCAAAGGCACTGTACTGTTTGACCAAAGGCGCAGGATTGTGTTACCAAAAGTGAGCTACTATGTTACCAAAGGCATTGGACTGAGCTACCAAAGGTGAGGTACTGCTATACCAGAGGCAAGCTACTGTTAGACCAAAAGCGAGCTACTATTATACCAAGGGCGCTAAAGTAGTTTTGCCAGAGGCGAGGTACTGTTATACCAAAGGCAAGCTACTGTAATACCAAAGGCGAGTTGTTGTTTTACCAGAGGTGCTGAAGTAGTGTCAGAAATGTTTATAAGGCAAATTTTGAAAGATTTGGATTTGATTTTGATTAGATTTGCTTTGGCAAGAGAAAAACACAGCAAACAAAGTGGTTAAAAGGACTGACACAACAGATAGTGTATGTTCAAGGCTCACAAAAAAAAGCCCAATGTTTCCATAGGTATAAGACAATTTGCAAACAATATCAAGCACTTTTTATCCCTAGAGACAAGATTTCATTGCAGTAGATCAGCTCACAACTTAATACTCCGTTGACCAAATGTCATTCCATAAAGGTGTCAGACATTTGTATCTTTGCGAGAGACGATAGGAAGGGATATCTCACCCTCCCCTCAGAAAGCTCAAGTAGGTCACAAGAGATTTATGGCTGAGGGAATACTATCTCTTCTCAAGAGAGCCAATGGTGAGTATCTTGAGGGCTTAAATCAATTCCCCTTGCACTGATGATTACCGCAACGTTTGGAGGTGGACTAGATAGTCACTATTTAGGTGGTTCTTAGTAACTTTGAGGGACCAACGCCTTACGAGCAATGTGACAAGCTACTAAAAGATTTAACCAATCCTACTAAGAGTATCAAACACTTCACTCAATGTGAAAATTGTTTCCACAAAGAGCTAGTACACCTCTTTTCAGTTTGGCACCACAAGGTAAGGCTGACGCTGGTTAGAACTTGGCTTTTGCCTTATCCCTCTTATATAGAGATTCAAAGGAAAACTCCACTTAGGGTCATCCCTTTTAGATGAAGCGTAATCCAAAATCAAGCCCTTCTAAAGGAATAATTGAAATGTAAGAGCAAGCACGGCAAACAAAGGTTCAATTGTCTTGTTATAAGAAAAAATAAGGTGCAACTAGATTAGGCACACACGTTTGTAGTTGTCAATTGTCCCTTATGAAATTGAAGTGTTTGGCATTCATGTCCATTGTCCCTTAGAAAATTGAAGTGTTTTTGCATTCATATCCATTGTCCCTTAAGAAAGCAAAGTGTTCCTAAGACTTAGATTGCCAAAGTGATTTGTTCAATTATACCTTAAGAAGGCAATATGTTTCTAAGACTTAGTGCAATAGATTGAGATTTCTTCAATGCTCGTCCTGCATGAACATGTTAGGGAAACCCATTTGCTTTGTTTAAGTGATAAGAAGCTGCAAAAGTCAATTAGTTCCACACAAACTCAAGAGTTAGCAAAAATAAATCAGTCTGACCCAAAAGTGCTTTACTGTCTTACCGGAGGTGACTTATTGTAATGCCAAAAGCGTTGAACTGTGTTGCCAGAGGCGAGTTGCTGCAGACCAGAGGCAATGCACTGTGCTACCAGAAGCGCTGTGTTGTGCTGCCAACAGCGCAGTACTATACTACCAAAAGTGCTTTACTGCCCCAGATCTAAAAAAAAGTTGTATTTTGTCAAAAAAGTTAGGTCAAAAGATAATTTCATGTTTGCTTTGTAGATCTGGGATGTATGGTTGATATAATCTATGCCCTAGAATAAAAACCACTCAATGGTGTTGTAAAAATGATGGGTTAACTAAAAAATTGTAAATACTCCTAAATACGTCAGCTTAGGCAGTACACAAGATAATTGAAAGAACAAATAAATCAACTTGCCAATCAAATAAAGGATAGATATGTGAGTAAAACCCTGCAAAATCACAAAACAAGATTAAAAACTTGATTTTTCCAAAAGCACTTTACTATTGTGTTGACCGCGCCACACTGTGTATCTAAAAGCGTGCTACTGCACTACCAGAAGCGCTACAATATCGCTCGAAGGCGCTACACTATGCTACCGAAAGTGCTTTGTTGTTCTACCAATAGCGCTTTTCTATATTTTTGCATTGTTCTGTACTGTACTTCAAAAAAAATTCTCAAAGAAAAAGAGGGATTAGTGGGTCCCACCAGGCGTGCCAGACTGTGTATGAGGAAAATTGATTATGTTTAAATGATAAAATCAAAACTATGATAATAACCAAATCAAAAACCCATAACATAAAGAGATCTATCTAAATAAAAAGCTATTATTAATAAATCAAATTAAGAAAGCTTTTACCCAGATTGTGTTGTTCTCTTTGTCGAATGTGGATTGCTTAATAATGCTTTGAAACCATGTTTGCAACAAGGAAGTGTAGGTGCTCAAAGATCAATGTCAAAAGATCGTAAGTTGCTCAACGACGTGATGTATGCTCAAAGTGTTGTAAAGGATGCCTGCGAATAAGTGATTGAAGAGGATTTGTGAAGGAGATGAGGAGGGTTTATATAGATTTCAACAGAGATCGATCAACGGTCCAGATAATTTAGAAGAATCAACGGAGGAGATAAATCAAATAACCATGATGAATGTGCACACAACATGTGTCAATCCATAAGGATATTTTTATTAAGATATGGTGAAAACAAGATTGATTGAATAGATAACTCAACTTGTAATTTTGTCTTTTTTAGAGTTCTAAAAATAAGACTGATTGTGCACATGAGTTAACAAGATATTTTAAGAGGAATTGGAAGATAACTAAAATTAAATAAATAAATTTACTTAATTGTTTGTGCATGATAGAGGAATAGATAAGATATGAAGATTTAAATAAATTTATTTAATTTATTTTGCATGATGAAGGATAAATAAAATATGTGATTATATTTATTTTTAGAGGATTGAGACAAATTTAAATAAATTTGCATGATTTATTTAAATTTAGAAGAATAATTAATTTAATTAAATAATGTAAATTATTTAATTGTAGATAAGAGGATTTGTGATGAATTAATTGAATAATTAATTTTATTTAATTAATGTGGACTTGAAATTTGGAAGAGGATAATGATTTAATTAAATAATAAAAATTATTTAATTTTGGAAGAATATAGAGGAGTTTAATGAAATTAATTAAATAAATACAATTTATTCAATTAATATTGAAATGCAGGTGATGCGACAGATTAAATGAAAATGCAAGTGATTCGAAGACATGGTCATTTTTGGGTGTCTCCACCACCCATGGACTAAATCATGACAACGATATCTGGATTCAAAGAGCTTAGGTAGTAGATAAATGTTGTGTTTGGAGAGTGCTTTACTAACAAGGGGATCCTGTCCCATGTCTTCTGAAATCTGTAATTGAAATCCACCATGTATTCATGTGGAGCTCTCTTGATAGTAGCTAATTGCTCCATGAGTGATAAATGGTCATTCCTATCTTCAAAGTGTTGGCACAATTTAGTGCCTAAATCCTCCTAGTTTTGTATTGAGTTGGCTTGAAGACCCCTATACCACTGTAAGGCCTTCCCTTTGAATGAAGAAGCTAGCAGTCTCACAGCCACATTATCAACAGTGACATTGTGGATAGAGCAGACACTAGCAACATCTTGAATGTGCTTAGCAGGAGTAGTAGAGTCTTTACCAGTAAATAATGGGATAGCCTTTAAGGTTGAGGTAGGTATGTCATCATACTGTGCTAAGTCTAGAGGGCTACCCCCATTAAAGCAACAAATGGAAGATTTCTAGCCATATTAGGGATATTCAGGTTAATTATAGGTATGCGTAGGGTTCTCCTTGAATATTAAGACCTAACTTGAGAATTGACTGGAGGAGGGGTAGACTGAGCTCTTGAATGGTATCAATTATTACTTCTACTTGCCCTCATAGGGGATCTAGACAATCTTCTTCTTCTATCAACAAAAGAGAGTTCTATGAATTGGAAGTTACCTCTAGAAGAAGACCTTGTCTACACTCCAGGCATGAAATGTTGAGTTGTTGTGTAGGAATTGGATCAACAGATTCACTGGGTGCCTCTTGAATGCTTTCACAGTGGCAATTGACCAAGAACAACACCAAAATCCTTAGTCCAGCTCTCACTCAGAGCAGAGTGTCCCATCGGGCATGCCAGAAATTATTGTCACATAGAATTGCATCTAGCTTGGAGAGAGTCCAAGCATTCTAATGACACAATGGGAATGATCTTAAGGTGTGGGACCTTACAAGTTGAGATTAGACCTCCAGAGAAGGTTGGTTCCTCATTCTAAGCCTAATGCTTAGAGAAGAATATCTAAACCTAGTGCTAATACTACAAGGGAAAAGGGTTAGGAAGTAACTAAATTAAAATAAAGGTGATGCACCAGATTTGGTAGGTCAGTTGCATCTGACTCAACACAGTAATAATCTCACAGCTGGAAGGGCTTACATAGACTAGATTGATTCCAATAGAGGCCAGGACAGAGAAGTAGAGAAATGAAAGGGATCATTTTATCCACAATACATAGCTCACACCAATCTAAAGAATAGACATTGTGTTAAAATCAAAAGAGAGGGAAAAATAACAGCTTATATTGATTATAGAGGTCAAATAACTATTACAAAAGAGAGAATAATGCAAGAAATATCGACATAGTGTGATCAATTACATTCATTGTTTAACAAGACTAGAGACATGAGAGGCTCAGCAGAAGAGCATAGTCCATCAAATCTAGTTGTTCCTGCAATTGCACTACAGAGGTCTGATTACAAAGATTCTATATCTTATAGTAGCCCAGAAGAACAACCAACCCTAAATACATCTTTGAGACATGTATATATAGCATTTTAGTACTCTACTATAGCAACCATGGTGGGAAAGGGGGAAGTCAATGAGAAGAGACATTGACCATGCTGCATTGAATTTACTCAGAAACCCCCCGTAAATTAGGGTGAAGCCCGACCCTTGTTAGGCCTGCAAGCTTGCAAATAGGTTGCTTGTGCGAATGAATGTAGGCATATTGATGAGATGCAGAAAATCTTTGATTGTATCTACATCTGTACTCTAGCATTGAAGGGTTCACCATTTTGTCTACCCCCATCAGCCTAAGCCCATAGAAATTGAATGTTGAGTTGGTAGGGAGGGGCAGCTTTTACAACACTTTAAATTTTTAACCCTTGAATCTCTACATCCGCATCCTCATCGGCCCAAGTTGATTCCTTTGAATAATCGGCCTTTGCAAAGTCCACCAACTTGGTTGATTGCTTTGGTGCCACCAGGAAGTTTGAAAATCCTGGGTTTGAATTGGGACCATAGGATGAAGGAACGGTTAGAAAATCAACAGCTCCGCAGTATAATTTTACCTTTTACTTTGTGTCGATGCCTTAGGATATGCGAAAGGATCTCGCAAGCTCACAAAGAATTTATGACGTCAGCAAGATTCATTTGCAACGTTGTGCTACTGTCAGATAGAGTCAACAATTCTGTAGTTGTAGGCCCTCCCCCAATGCACTTTACATGTGTTGCGATTCTGGATCTGCGTCGAAGGAAATGATCCATCTTCATTCGAGCTTCACGGAAGCATGCTAAGTCCTCCATGTGGCACTGCAATAAAGGCACCAAGGGAGCAGTTAGCATGTTCAGTCAGTGAGTCAGGGATTTATGGAACTTTCAAACCATAAGATGAGAGTTCAGAAGTTCAAAGAAATCCTGACCTCCCGACAAGAAAGGCTTTCTTTTAAACAAAGGAAACCAAGACCGATGATGAGAAGGCTTAGAGATGCAAGACTTGGAGACTAGTCGGGAAGTCGGGCGGTTCGTGAACTTTCGAACCTATTGACTTAGGTTCTAAGACTCAAAGATCTCCTGACAAAATGCAAAAATAAAAGGCTTGGGGCCAATGACTTCACGATATAAAAGGCTCAAGGTCATAACTTAAGTGACCGACAACTGAGGATAGACGGTCAACTACGAATTAGAACAAAGGTAAGATCTGACTGTGAAACCTTAGGGTTTAAGGGGAAACAAGTGAAACCCTAAGAGGCTTGGAGGGTTTGGGCAATTCGACCTACATGCTAGAGAAGGAAAACACCAAAATTAAGGATTTTTTAGACTATTTAGCTAAGAGGGTAAAATAGTATAACAAGACCCAATAGTGATTCTCTTGTGAAGTTTGATTGGTTAGGCAAACCTAACCAACACTTCACTTAGTGGTTTTTCCTTTTTAGGGTTTTCCACGTACATACTTGTGTTATGGTGCATTTTGTATGGTCTTATTGTTCTTTAAGTGCCTTGGAATGTTTGAATTAATTGCTTTTGATTATTGAGTGAACTAGTTTTATTGTACCACTGATTCACCCCCCCTCTTAGTGGTCTAGAGTATTCCTACATGGACATCAACAATCCTCTCTTTTCTCTTTTTCTTTTTTTGTGTAGTAATTTTTTTGCTCTCTTTTTTACTTTTTCTTTATTTTTCTGGTTTTTTTATTCTTTTTTATTATTTTGTGGAGTTTTCATCCCCCTAATGTTTTTTACCAAGTGAGTAAGGGGTTGGGCACCACCAAAAGAATAATTGACCCCTAAAAGATTTTACTCTTGCTAAGGAGGATTCTAGGGAAGGACAACTTGCAAGCTTCCATTGGGTATTGTAGGTTTTAATACTTTCTTTGTTTAGACTTGACAACATGATTGTTAAGATCAAGATCAGTATGAAGCTAAAAGATTGACTTTGTTTGAATTTTTTGGGAATGTAAAAGGGAATGGATGGTGTATGCAAGTAAATTTGAAATGCAAATGTAAGACTCAAACCAAAATATCTAAATCATACTTTAAAATCTAAAATGCAAACCTTAGATAAAGCATAAGGAAAAGCAAACAACAATGAATGAAATACTAATAGATATCACCCAACTCTTCCTTGTTGCACCAGCAATGGTGGTTGTGCTCCAATGGATTTATGGTTGAGATTGATTGTTGGTTGCTCACTTAGACAACATGACATTACATTCCAAGAAGACTTGAACATGACTTGATTGAGTGTTGATTAAAAAAAATTTAGTTGTGGATCGATTAATAAGGATAGTATTTGAAGATGGGTAAGAATAAGATTTTTAGAAAAAACATGATAAGGATGAGGATAAATCATGAAGAAGATATGATAAGATATTAGTGACTAATTAATGGATTAATTTATTCATTTTAGTTAATTAGTTGCACATTAGTTAGAAATAGAAATAAATTCTGAGAGATATAGATAGGATAAAATGAATTATTTGTTTATTTTGGAATAAACAGGGGGGTATTAGTCTAATTAACTAAATAATATGAATTATTCAATTAACTGGTAATAGTAAAATATAATGGTATTAGAAATTAGAATAATACTAAAGTGTAGTTTAAGTACGATGTTAGGAGGTAGTGTAATTTAGGTGTCTACATTTGTAAGGTATATCTGGAACCTATTATTAATTAATTAGTTATATTTTTTTTTCAAAATAATTATTTAGATAATTTTTACTAAAGAAAATCATGCATTGTTATTCTATGCTTTTATATTTATATACTTTATAAAGATTCTTTTATTTTATATAATCTACAAGAAATGGGATTGATATTTATTTAGTGGAGCTAATTTTAGTTTATGAGAAAGTAGGTGTCGGGAGTTGAAGAGGAAGAGTTATTTTATTTAGTGTCACTTTCTTGTGGAAGACGAAGAGTCATGTTGTTCAGTTTTTAAAGATTAAGAAATGGAAGAAGTGAGAAGAATTCTTGATGCAGATTTGCTAGAAACATTTTCAAAGAAAGGAGTGAAGATGGAGTCTTTAGCTCATTTGAATCAAGTTTACATAGGAAGGGGGACGAAGAGCAATTTTGGAGGAAAAAAAAATTGTTTTGGATGAAAAAGCAGGATTACAGAAAATACTAAAATCCTTTTCTGGGTATGTATTGCATTGTAGGAGTTATCTAGCTTTTGATATGTTGATTATCTTCTCTGTGTGATTTCTAAGATATCATTCTGAGCTTGGTTTGAGTTCATAATATTTTCTGCAAACGTGGTAATCAATAGTCCTGTATCTGTGTAATATTAAATCCTTGTGCTTAGTATTGTTGTCTTGGTTTTTGTATCTATAGCATCTGGTTTTAATGACTATAGGTTTCTTTGTAAACCTGCATGATCTGGCTTTGATGCATGTAGATTTATACTTTACTCTTAAGGATTTGATTCTATTTCTTTTCGTATCAAAATGTTATGCTATTTTACTGTGCCCATCGAGACCTGTAGCTTTAGCTCACAAAACCCATACTGTTTACTTGGGATTGAATCAATTTTCTTTTGCTATCGATTTGCCAAAAGTCTAATCTATTTTATACTTATCCTTTAGTTAATGCATAGTCGCCTCTTTTCTCTTATTTGAAACTACATCAAATCCTCATATCCGAGTTTTAGATTAGTGACCAAGTGTACTATGTTCTTTCTGAGCTCTGGATTCTGGATCGAAGTGTACATACACTCTCCCACAGCTCTAGTCGAGCATGGGTAATGTAGAATGCTAGTAAAGGTTGTGTGCTTGAAATTTCTAAAGCCTTTTCAACAAATCCATTTTGTGTGCATCCTGCGATGATTGCATTTTATGAGATGAAACCTCTTCGAGGAATTCTGTCTAACAATTTGCGTGCCTTTCCATGCTTCACATTTTTCATACATGCATACCAGAATAGGTTTAAGTCTCACTCTACGCCTACTGGTTGCATTTACTTCCAAGTTTCTAAAGCCTTATCAACAAATCCATATTATGCATATCCTGCAAATCATTGCAATCCATGAGATAACATTTTTTTAGTTATTCTAGGAAATAGTTTGTGCGGCCTACATGATGTAGAATGTTACTTTACTCATGTTCATCACATTGCATGAAAGTTTCTAAATCCTTAAACTTTGTTTCAAATCGAATAAGAAAGAACTAAATATTGTTGATTTATTCTTTTAGAATTTTTTAATTAAGGAAACTTTTATTTCAACCGATGCATTTCACATCGAACCTTTGAAAGGCTTTTTATTCTAAAATTATTTCTATCTTCTGTAAATCTTCCATATATAATTACACTTATATTTTCTTAATCATTTGTTTTATCTCAATAGGATTTAGACTGCATGTATAGTGTTATTAAGTGCATTAAGAATATTTCTCACCTCCCATTGAAAGTTCATCGGAACTTCAACACTTTTGAATCCTCATTTTGAAGTTGGTCTTATGCTACATAACATGTTTGCATTTTCTTATTGGGAAACCACTAATTCAACGTAAGTTCTTGGCTACCAAACTGAGTAATGATAATTTCATCTCTTGTGAAAGTTGTATGTGTTTTGTTTCCAATATGTCGATTGCTTTATATATGATTCCATAGTTTATTAAGCACATCAAAGATCACTTATCACTTCATGCAAACTATTTATTAGAATTGTTTTCATTGTAAACTCTTTAAATAAATAAATGGTAAATTTTCTTTAGATTACAACAAGAAAATATTCATATATATTAGTTATCATTATTTATTTTAAGTCATCATTGTTTATAAATATCAACTTAGTAACTTCGTTTAATCATTTTGATTTAAAATAGTATTGGATTTATTTTGGACGAATAGTTAGATAAGTGATGTTTTTAGATGGAAAAGTGTAATCTATTTATGTTAAATAATTTATATAGATGTTTTGTCTCAATTGTGAATATGATGTCTTTTGATTAGGATCAATTGGGTTTGTGGTATTTTCTTATGACAATAACTTTGTTGTAGAAGTGCTAATTTGTTACCGGTTGAGAGATCCCTGTAAACATTATATATAGAGAATTGTATCACATTTGTATATAATTTAGTCTTTTAGTTTAGTGGAATGGATTATGTGATTGTTTTATGACTATGATCTATTTGATAAGGCTATATTAGACTTCACTCATGTTGAGGTTCAATAGGAAACCTATGGATAATACTATAGAAAAATTATAGCATATTAATGCATATGTTTATTAAGAGAGAGAGAGACTCAAGTTTTCAATATTAAATGCCAAGTTGGGGATTATTAATGATTAGTGATGAATGTTTATGTTGACTTTACTTAAGCAAGAAGGAAGAAATGCTAGACTAAATGTATACTCTAGTATTAATTGAACAATTATTAATTATTATTTAGTCCTTGATGGATTGTGGATACATGCTTGATGATCTTTTCTACTTATGTAGTTTTAAAAGATTTGAATTTTACGATACTATAACGTCAGAAATTATCCTCTTGTATGGAATGGTACAATTTCCCTCAATTTAGCTCCTCACTCTTGGTGACCTCTCAACCTTTTCTTTTCTAGCCTTCCTAAAACCCTGATTGACTAAGTCTAGGAGCAGTTTATTCACTTTTTGAGGTAACTTGTTGATAGAACCTGGAAAGAGATTTGAGATTTGGGTCCCTAGGACCCCAAAAAATGCAAATCTGAGCTGAAATTGGGGGCTGGGACTTGGGCGCCCGCGCCCTAGTCCTCCCCCGTTTCATAGGATTTTGAATTTTGGCAGGGTGTCGGCTCCTGCCGAGTGCCTCGAGATTCTATTTTCAAATTCTCAGTTTTCGCACGATATCGAGACATTATTTCAAAATTTGAATTTCCCTAAAGGTAGGTATGAAAAGACATTTGCAAATCATTTTATCACACACAATTCTTATGCAAGCTTGATGCCAAAACTCTGCTACAATTACTATTCAAGATCAGTGACTTGTTGAAGCTCTTCGAAGTATTCTTTATAATGGATGAAGATTAGGAATCAAGATCTTGAGTCTATCTTGCTCTTCCTAGGGTTTGTACACCCTTTGCATGATCGGGAGAAGGGTTGAAGCCTCCAACAACAAGCTTGGAGATCCTCCGCAGACATTGCTGATTCCCCTTCTTGTTCATGCAAGTCTTCATTTATCTCATCTCCTTGAGGTGAAGTTGTATGTGTTTATTGATGCAAAGCAAGTTGTTGATCTTCCCTTGATTGAGACATCTAGGTTTTGATTTTATGCATAACACATTGTTAGGTTTGCACACACTTCTGCAAATCTTTATCTCTGGCTAGTATTGAGGTAGAAATACCAAAGATGGGGCTTGACTGAGGCAAGCTCCTATATAGCCGCAACATCTTCCTTCTTTTGTATGTGCAGATCATGTTTTGTAGGTTCCATCGGAAAGAAGCTACAGAAAGGAGGACATTGTAGGTATAGTCGTCACAGACTTTTGGATTTTCATATTCTGAGACTTGCAGACACTAGAGTGGGTGCCCTAGTCCAACTAGGGATTATTTCTAGGATCTGGAAGCCTTTTAGCAGTCTCAGACACCTTGTGCAGAAGATTTTCCTGTGCAGAAACTTTTAGGACACTAGAGCGGGCGCCCTAGTCCATGCAGCCCTTAGAATCTAAGTACACTGTCTCTGAAACCCTATCTCTACACTTCTATGATCAGTTTTGCCAGCTGCTTCATTAGTTTCTATATATTGCTAATTTAAGGCATAATTAGGGTTTTACTTGGTTGAAAGGAAAACACTTGACAAAATCTTGATTAGGGCCTTAGGTTCTACAACCACGCGAGCATAAGGGATAGACAAAGTGATTAGAAGCTTGTTCACAAGGTTGATCCTTGTCCTCCCAATGTTTAACTGTAAGATTGTGGTATCTAACCTAGAGTAAACAAGGTATCCAATTTCACACCCAAACATTTTGGTGAACACAAGCTTTAAAGAATTTGCATCCTTTTAAACTTCAGATCTAAAATAATTTGTTGTTCTAGAGCATAATTGGATTGAAAAACCTCTTTAGTGAATTTGCATATGTTAAATTATGGATTATATTCTTTATCTTTTCACTAAAAGGGTTGGAAATTAGCATTTATTGTTAAGGCCATCATTGTGCATTTAAATCTTGGTTTAAATAGAGCATGTTAGAATGTCAGATTATTTTTTGCAAGATTTTCATGCTTATGATGAGTCATTTAGTCGTGATGACTTCGATATGTTAGATGAAGCCCTTGAGGACTTTATCTCAATTGAACATTCCACTACGGCCTATAAGTCGTCACTATTTCAAATATTTGT
Organism: Cunninghamia lanceolata; assembly: GCA_027924645.1. NCBI lineage: Eukaryota > Viridiplantae > Streptophyta > Pinopsida > Cupressales > Cupressaceae > Cunninghamia > Cunninghamia lanceolata. The sequence goes on along the minus strand of BSBN01000578.1, from coordinate 5,691,309 downwards.
AAATGCAATTTATGTTCCTAAATCTAAAGAAGAGATTGAAAAACTAAAAATTGTGATTACTCTATGTGCAAACGTGGTTCAACCACCCTCTAAGCCTGTGCTTGTTGTTAAAGGTCTTTCATCTCCTTCGCAATCTCCTGATCACATTTATGATTATGCAAAACAAATAGTGAAACAAGACTCACAAACTAATCATAATGTGGTTACTCATGCATATAACACTCGGAATAACAATCAAAGTACACAACAAATGAATGTTCTGATATCTTTACCAGCTTCCGAACCTATGCTTCCTCAAGCACCTCATTTAACATATAAAGGTGGTAAAGACTGTGATCTTGTAGAGTAGCTTTGCACTACTCCTGCAAAGATATCTCTTTGGGAACTTATACAAACTTCACCTACTTACCATGGAATGCTACAAGAAGCTTTACAAAAGGTGATTGTTCATCTTTCTGTTAAACTAAATGATGTTGCTGCTTTACTAGATTGTATGCATGCAACGAAAACAGACATTTTATTTCAACAACATGAGTTACCATCTCTCAAGGTTCAGAAGCAGTATGATCCTTTGGTTATCTTTATTACAATCAACAAAACATTGGTTAAGAGAGTGATGATTGATAATGGGTCAGCCCTTAATGTTTGTGGTATTGATTTATTGCATAAGGTTAAAGTTGATATATCTGTTGTCAAACTAGAATCATTAAGTATTCGTGGATTTGATAATGTTGGATGACAATCCATGGGCACTATAACCTTACCTATACAAGTTGGACCTGTGATGGTACCTACCGTGATTCATGTCATGCCTTGTTCTCTATATTATAACATGATTCTGGGCAAACCTTGGATACATGCATTAGGAGCAGTTCCTTATACTTTACACCATTCGATTAAGTTTATATTTAAAGGTAAATTGCATACTATCCATTCAAATCCTTAACCTGATAATTGTTTGCAAATGGAAGTGCATAAGCATGTTGTTGGTCTTAAGATTTTAAACAATCTAAAAGCTAAATTGCCAGCTCCTCTTGCCTCTAAAAATGTTATACAAGAGCCCAATCAATCGAATGCATTTGTTGGTGATGACTAGGGTTCATTAGATTTCGCATCTTCCTCCACAAGAGAGTATAAACTTAAAAACCCCATCCCCGAAACATCAAATATTGCATTGATCACATCACATGCTTCGAATGATATACATAAGACTTCTTTGTTGACAAATAAGGATAATACTCTGAGTTATACTACTGATTATGAGACTTATGAAGCTCTGCCTTCGTCTAAAGAAATGGTCCTCTCTATGGCAGAGGATTTCGAATCCTTTACAAAAATTGTGACTATGTAGGTAATGGTTGTGGCATAAATCAACAAGGAATCAAAGTCCCTATAGAATCCACTTCACAACATTACTCAAGTGGCATTGGATACAATCCTTTTAAGGAATCCAAAGCCCGCAAACTCCCTACTCTAAATGTGAATACAATATCAACACTTAGTTTGATATTCCCTGAGATGGTTGACACCAATTGTCCTCCAGGATCACTTCCATTAGATATGTTTACAACGGATGAAGCAATAATGGACTTCTTAGGTGCTTATAATGGTATTCCTCGTTATCACCATAAACATGACCTCCCTTATTGTTTAAACAATTATGCATATTTTAGAAAGACTACTAGCACAATAACTGCTACAGTAGAGAAAAATGAAGAACTTGAAGAACAATTAACATCCTACAATCCCCCTGACCATAGTACTCTCCTTAATGGAAAGACTATCGATGTCGTTATGGATAAAGATAACCCTGAAAAAATTATCCCTATTGGTGATTGTTTAGATGTGGAAGAGAAAGAAGAAATGACTAAATTGTTGAATGAATTCTCAAAATTGTTTGCTTGGAATTATTTAGACATGCCTGGTATAGATCCTCAGATTGTAACACACAATATTGTGTTGAAACCAGATGTTAAGCCATTCAAACAAAAGATTCGCAAGATGAATCCTAAGATTGCTTTGCTTGTTAAAACTAAAATAGAAAAACTCTTACAAGCTAGTTTTATTCGACCTATTGATCACTCTCCGTGGATCTCAAATATTGTTCCCGTTGCTAAACCCGATGGTCGTATAAGAATGTGCACAGATTTTTGGGATTTAAATTTAGCATCTTTGAAAGATTAGTTACTGCTCCCTAATATCGATATGATCGTAGATTCCATAGCCGGACACAAGTTGCTATCTTTCATGGATGGATTTTTAGGATATAATCAAATCCTTATAAATCCTCTTGATTAGTATAAAATAGCCTTTATAACACCTTGGGGTACATTTTGTTGGGTAGTCATGTCGTTTGGACTTAAGAATGTAGGAGCTACTTACCAACGTACAATGACTCTTATATTCCATGATTGCATGCCCAATATTCTAGAAGATTATGTTGATGACATTCTAGCAAAATCTATCCACCATAAGGATCATGTCACAAATCTTTGACAAATATTTGAGCGCATACGAAAATATAATATGCGATTGAATCCCTGAAAGTGTGTTTTTGGTGTGGACAGTGGAAAGTTACTTGGATTTATTATTTCAAATCGAGGTATAGAAGTTGATACAAAGAAGATAGATGCGATTGTTAATATGCCAATACCTAAGAACATATCTCAACTTAGTAGTTTACAAGGAAAGATATAGGCCATCCGCTGATTTTTTTCACAACTCACGGATAGGACACGCCCCTTTACGCAACTACTGAAGAAAGAGTCTCATTTCCAATGGAATTCTGAATGTCAAAAAGCTTTTGATGATTTGAAGGATTACTTAGCTAACCACCTGTTTTGTAACCTGCTGCTTCTGATAAACCATTCCTGTTATACATTTCAACATCTAACAATGCCCTAGCAGCTTTGTTAGCACAGCATAATGATGCAGGCAAAGAATGTGTTGTCTATTACATCAGTCGTACTTTGCTCAATTATGAAGTGCAATACACAGCTATAGAGAAGCATTGTTTAGCTTTAGTGTTTGCCACTTAAAAACTTAGACACTATCTCTTAAATGCTGAAGTGCATGTAATGGTAAAATTCAACCCTTTGAAACATCTCTTCACAAGAACAGATTTATTAGGTCGTCTTGCTAGATGGGTTATGTTGTTAATAGAATTTGATCTCAAATTTATTTCACAAAAATTAATTAAAGGGCAAGCGATAGCTGATCAGTTAGCTGAAGCTCCATCGCCCTTTTCTATATAGAATGTCGATGCTTTTCCTGATGAACAGATCTTAACAATCTCTGCAGATGAAAAATGGGATTTATACTTTGACGGATCAAAATGTCAAATCGGCTCTGGGGCTGGTGTTATACTAATACCTCCCATTGGTAAGTTGATTCCCTTATCTTACCGCTTAGATTTCTTATGCACAAACAATATAGCTGAATATGAAGCTCTTATTGCTGGACTTCGTGCAGCCTTGGCTCTAAATATCTAGAATATTACAATATACGATGATTCTCAATTAATTGTTAAATAGATAACAGGATCCTATCAAACTAAGCATGATAAGTTATCTCAGTATCGTGAGTTTGTATTATCTCTTTTAAAACGATTCAAATCATATTCGATTGATACCATTCCTAGGAAAGATAAACGGCATGCGGATGCAATGGCAAGCGCAGCTTCCCTTATATCCCCTGATGGTTCTCTTGTGGAATTTACCTTCGTTGTTCATAATCTTAAGACACCGGTAATTGAAAGCCCTATAGTTGCAAATTCGGTACTCTATGGTAAGACATACACTGATGAATGGTTCTCCTACATATTCAACTATTTACGCGATGGAACCATTCCAGACTCAATATCTAAGAATGCCTGACTCCGTTTACGCAAACTAGTAGCACGATACATTATATTATCGAATGTCTTGTATCGACGAAGTTATAATGGTGTTTTACTCTAATGTTTAAGTAATGCAGAGATTCTGATAGCTTTAGAAGAAGCTCACGCTGGTGCCTGTGGAGGGCATTTCAGTGAAAAATAGTTGGTGCAAAACTTGTTACATATGGGGTACTATTGGCAGCATATGAAACAAGATTTCTTTGCTTACGTCAAGAGATGCCCGCAATGTCAACAACATAAACACCTCATCCATGCTCCTGCTCAAGAGCTTCATGCCCAGGTGTCACCATGGCCATTTTCTATTTAGGGCTTGGATCTCGTAGGTAAAATTTCCCCGCCCTCCTCTCAAGGACATACGTTTATCATTACTGCTACTGATTATTTTACAAAATGGGTCGAAGCAGTCCCTTTGCGATCCACGACCGCTAATGTAATTTGTCGATACATACAAGATAACATAATTTCTCGATTTGGAATACCTTCCTCCTTGGTTTCAAACAATGGTACACCATTTAAGAACAAGCATGTGAAAAAGTTCCTCAAAAAATATCATATACAACATCACTTCTCTACACCTTATTACCCTCAATCAAATGGCCAAGCAGAAGCTTCAAACAAGGTTATTAGACAGATTCTAAGAAAAATTGTTAATAAACATCAAAAAGATTGGCATACGCAATTATCCTATGCACTATGGGCCTACAAAACAAGTATTCAAACAGCTACGAGTAACACACCGTATAATCACATCTATGGCACAAACACGATAATGCCCTTGGAGTTAGAAATTCCTTCTTTGTGAATTTCCCTAAGAGACATCATGGATGATGACATAGAATGAGAGAAAAGATTACAGGAACTTGAGATGCTAGATGAAAGACGTATTAACGCTCTTGAACATCTCAAGGCTTATCAAAAAGGAGTACAACGAGCCTATAATGCGCAAGTCATACAATGTTTATTTAATGTTGGGGACTTGGTTCTTTATGAAAATCAATGCAGTGTAAATGCGCCACCTGGTGAAAAGGTAAGTTCAACCCTAATTGGCTTGGACCATATATAATTACTGAGGCCTTTGGATCCGGAGCGTATAAATTAGCCGATGAACAAGGTACGCCGCTTCAAGAACCTATTAATGCGGCACACCTCAAAAGATTTTATGCTTGAGATCTAACGTTAAATGTGCCTAACCTAATTTAGCACATAGATTAGCTTCAATTTCGACAAGATAGTATGGTTTTGTCTTAATTCATTTTGCATTATATCTTTGTTCAGTTGATCATTGTTGCATCGTGTTTAAGTAGTAATTACTTAGATCACTTTTGTATTAACTGAATATAGCATAGAAATTAAAGTTATGTGTAACATAATTAATCATTGTGCTTGTTACTACATGTTATTTTTTAGAATTGTTAGTATATCACAATAGTATTAATTATAGTATTTAGACATCATCACTAGTTGCATTTTTACAAAAATCACATGTGATAGATCAAAAGCCATTACACATAAATCAAAAGAAATAATTATATATATATATATATCAAGTTTCATGTATACATCCGAGTTGACTATCCCTCAAAACAAAATGGGATGTCCTAGTGCCTAAATTCTATGAATCACATAGATGAGCCTTGATCGCTAGTACCCTCAGGTCCTCCTGGTGTGCGAGTGACAGAAGCCTGACCATGCGTGGCTACAGATCATGAATGACTCCTAGAGATGCTTTGCGATCGTAACCCCATGATCTCACCTCTCATCTCTATCATCTTCTCATGTGCCTCCTAGTACATCCTCTGGTACCGGTCTCTCTCGACCTGAACCCTGTCTCTGTTAGCTCTAGCTTGCTGGACCTCCCGCAGTAAGAATTCACTGACAATTGGCTCTCCCTCTGATGTAGGAACTGCTATTGTCTACTCTCATTGTGCCCTAAGCTCAGCCTCGACGCACTCAACTCTCTTTCGAAACTTCTCTCTCTCTCGTGTAGACTGCTCTAGCATGGCCTTTGTAGCAGTCATGTATCTGACAATAGGCATAAATATCTCAGCATGCCACCCAGCAGATGATCGTGGTGAATAACCTGCCCGCACTCCCTGCTCTGAGGCATCTGTCGGTACTATGTCTCTTATGACACGACTCACAAAGTCTCGCCATGCATCTATCCCAACTGTAAAATAGAGGATGTGATAGATGTTAGACTCCCATATAAAAATCACAAATAATAAACTATACCAAAACATTAAAACAATAAATCAAACCTTACCTAGATCTCCATCTTGCCAGGATGGATCTCGGATCACCAATGGTGTGATGAGCTTTTCTATCTGATCTGCAGCTGGGGGCACAGACCTACTACTCTCCCCTCGCTCTGTCTGACTAGGCATCGCCTCGTCTGCAGGAGTAGGACCACGAGCCTTGGACTACGGTCTCGACTCGGTCTCCTCGTCAGTGTCTGCCTCCTGCTGACTCTGTTGTGATCTCACTCTAAAGATGTACTGTGATGGGACCTCCTCAAACTCATCCTCCTCCTCCTCCTCGAGATTGTAGTATCCCACGAAGTCACTAACATCGTCCTCCACCCCTGTGTCACTCACGTGACCGGCCCAAGGTCGAGCATCCCCTGTAAGGTGCCTGGGTGGAAAGATAGGTGCAAGTCGTGTTGTGTACCACCAGGTCTGATATGCTTGGGTACACCTGACATCATCTACGTCTGACACTAGTTCTGCATCCTTAAGACCCTCATCTTTGTTAAGTGGTATGTCTGCTATAGTTGTCTATCGGACAGTATTGGCTCTGACTGCACTCTGAGCTGCACGTGCGTAACTTAGATGAACTGAAAGAACATCCTGTACCTGTCTAAACTATCGTGCCACCTTGTCAAAGTAGAACCAAGATCCAGCATGATCGAGGTGACCGGCCATCAACCAATCCCTCTGCATCTAAGCTAACTGCCTCTGCTTGCTAGGCCATCTGATGTAGCTGCAATATGGTCTCCAGATGATGTCACCAGGCTATAATCTATCAAATACTACCCTCTAGTATAACAGATTGTCGTGCCTCCAACACCTGACTAGTGGGTAGGCATAGACGCGCGGATGCGTGAATGTTGCTTCTATAGGATAACCCATCGGTCATGTGCATCTAATGTGCTCAAAGGCCCAAACCTGTAATAATGTGCAGACCATCAGACTTTGCATCTCGTAATGGACATATCGCCCTAAGTCCCGATATAGGTGTGCAAGCATACTGCGCTCCCATGTGTAGACAGTTGGATGCTCCTCCATCGCTCTGATAGTATGAACAAGACCCCTGTGAAGGTGTGTGCCTCATCCATCTGGTGCGATGGCTAGTGCGACCATGACAATCATGATCCTCCGTAGTAAGGGAATGTCTCTACATCCCTGCTCTAGCAAACAGAGATGAATGTGTCCTCGCTCTACCTGTGAAATAGTGCAACCTAAGTAGTATAGCTGACTCTCGTGAGTATACTCTGCTGAGCGATGTCCAACAATCCTCACTATCTCTCCTTGGATCGGCAGTTGAAGGATCCTAAAAACGTCCTCCAGTGTGATGGTAATCTTGCCAATTGATAAATGGAATGTGGATGTATCTACATCCCATCTCTCCATCAGTGCCATAAGCAAGTGGAATCTAATTGTGGGCATCTCAAACACCCACCATAGGCCCACCATCTGTAAATGCTCTCTCTGTGGCAGTCAAAGTGCTAGCGCACTCTCGTAGAAGTGCCATCAGATGACCACCTATGTGCTCACACATCTCAGGGACATCCTGCAGATCAGAAAGAAAGTAATAGTATCAGAATCCCTGCTAGAAACCAAAATAAGCTAACATTAACTAAGCAGAATGTCTGTGCCTAGGGCCTGTGTCCTCTGTGGACCAGGGCACCCCAGGAAGACTAGGGCGCCCCAGAGGGACACTGGTGCCCCTGTGGGACTAGGGCGCCCCAGAGAGACTCTGGCGCCCTAGGTGGACCTGAGCGCCCCTGTCTGGGAACCCTGTCCACCTTCCCCTCTTGGCATAGACATCGATAAATGTGAAAGAAAATGTACAATAAAAGATGACAGAAGGATGGAATTAGGACCCTACCTCAACCTCGAAGCATCTCTCTGCCACTCAAGCTCAGAGCATCTCTAGTCGTGGTGGATGGTATGGACGTCAGCTCGATATGGTTGTTCTCCTATTCTCCTTCTCTCTCTCTACAATGATAAGAAATAAAAATGAGTTAGTGATAAGTGACAACTCCCTTTTACATAAAGTAAGTGACTAAGAATTCCTATCCCTAACTAGGTGCAAAAGTGTGCTCTTTTACTCTTGAGCCCTTTTCTTGAGCTGACGAACTCTGATTTCAGTGACATTTATTGTATTGGAATCCTGGTTTCGCTCTCTTCCTTCCCCAATGTGCTATGTTGAAGTGTTGTTTTCTCAAATAACCCTCATAACACACTTCCCTTGAAATTGACGCGCGTGGATATCTCCTTGTTTCTACTCTCGGACTAAGCAAGCAGAAATAGGGGGGGCATATATCTCCCTTGATTTCCTCCCTGCCTCATCACTCAACCCTCTTAGCGTTATTTTTGATACTGACTCATTGATGGTGGTTGCAGGTTGATTTGATTTTGATTTCTCTAACAAGTGTTCCTTTATAGGATGTGGTTCCTAACTTTGTGGTCTTGCAGGATTATAGAATTGGGGGCTCCTTCCTTCTCAGCGACAACACTTCAGCTTCCTCTACAGTATCCTTTTGGGTATCCTTTTGATGATTGATGTATTTACTTTCCTTTAGTTGCATATGCACATAGTGTCATATGGCCACTAAAGTGGGGGCTAAATGTAACGTCATAAATTGTCCTCCTGTATGGAATGGTACAATTTCCCTCAATTTAGCTCCTCACTCTTGGAGACCTCTCAACCTTTTCTTTTATGGCCTTCCTGAAACCCTGATTGACTCAGTCTAGGAGTAGTTTATTCACTTTTTGAGGTAACTTGTTGATAGAACCCAGAAAGAGATTTAAGATTTGGGTTCCTAGGACCCCCAAAAATGTAGATTTGAGTTGAAATTGGGGGCTAGGACTTGGGCGCCCACTCCCTAATCCTCACTTGTTTCACGAGATTTTAAATTTTGACAGGGTGTCGGCTCCCGCCGATTGCCTCAGGATTCCGTTTTCAATTTCTCAGTATTCGCACGATATTGAGACGTTATTTCAAAATTTGAATTTCCCTAAAGCTAGGTATGAAAAGACATTTGCAAATCATTTTATCACACACAATTCTTATGCAAGCTTGATGCCAAAACTCTGCTACAATTACTATTCAAGATCAGTGACTTGTTGAAGCTCTTCGAAGTATTCTTTATTTGCTATCTTGGAGACAATGGATGAAGATTAGGAATCAAGATCTTGAGTTTATCTTGCTCTTCCTAGGGTTTGTACACCCTTTGCATGATCGGGAGAAGGGTTGAAGCCTCCAACAACAAGCTTGGAGATCCTCCGCGAACATTGCTGATTCGCCTTCTTGTTCATGCAAGTCTTCATTTATCTCATTTCCTTGAGGTGAAGTTGTATGTGTTTATTGATGCAAAGCAAGTTGTTGATCTTCCCTTGATTGAGACATCTAGGGTTTGATTTTATGCATAACACATTGTTAGGTTTGTACACACTTCTATAAATCTTTATCTCTAGCTATTATTGAGGTAGAAATACCAAAGACGGGGCTTGACTAAGGCAAGCTCCTATATAGCCACAACATCTTCCTTCTTTTGTATGTGCAGATCATGTTTTGCAGGTTCCAGCGGAAAGAAGCTACAAAAAGGAGGACATTGCGGGTACAGTCGTGACAGACTTTCAAATTTTTAGATTCTGAGACTTGCAGGACACTGGAGCGAGCACCCTAGTCCAACTAGGGGTTATTTCTGGGATCTGGAAGCCTTTTAGCAATCTCAAACACCACGTGCAGAAAATTTTAGGACATTGGAGCGGGTGCCCTAGTCCATGCAGCCCTTAGAATCTGGGTACACTATCTCTAAAACCCTATCTCTGCACTTCTATGATTAGTTTTGTTAGTTGCTTCATCAGTTTCTGTATATTACTGATTTAATGCATAATTAGGGTTTTACTTGGTTGAAAGGCAAACACTTGATAAAATCTTGATTAGGGCCTTAGGTTCTACAACCACGTGAGCATAAGGGACAGACAAAGTGATTAGGAGCTTGTTCACAAGCTCAATCCTTATCCTCCCAATGTTTAACTGTGAGATTTTGGTATCTAACTAAACAAGGTATCTAATTTCAGACCTAAATAGATACTATCTTATGGATTGCAAGTTCATGTTCCGAACTATGAAGTCTCTGCGCTACGCATACGTAGGCAAGGCCATCTTGAGCCCCTGAGACATTGGGTCAGCCCTTAGTCACATCAACTTGTACATTGATATTTGCTATCTATATCGATCAACCTTGTGGAACTAACGTTTACATCTAGTGTGCAGATCTAAATCTGTTAATCATGTAGGATAATGAAGCAAAGGAATGTTGAAATTCACAAGACAATTGAGAGGGGGGGTGAATCAGTTGTTACCAAAATATAACTTCTTTCAAACATGAACACATCAACCACTTAATCACTGTTATTATGATTTAACCATCAAAGCATGAAATCAGAAACTTAAACACATTCACACATGAGACACCATATTTTTTACGTGGAAAACCCAATGAGGGAAAAACCACGGTGAGGATTAACTCACAATATAAATGATATATCAAAATTTACAACAAGGCTCACTACCTTAGGGCTCACTGCCCAGAATGCTCAGTACAAAAGAAGCGGCTCACTGCCAAGAGAAGGGGCTCACTACCAGAAGTTGGTGAACTGAGATAGTAGCATCTACACTATGCCAAGGTTCAGTTCCATTGAAGCACAATAAATCTCCTCTACTCTGCTCTACTTTTTACTTCGCACTTATCTTTGCATCTTCACATCATCATCCATTATTCACAACTTCATTACATGTATTTATACAATTCATCAACCTTGGAATGTACATCAAGGTCGGCATTACAATCATCAACCATTGGAACAATCTCCAAGGTCAGCATACACACATACATTAGAATAGGTTTGGACCTAAACAGATTTGTGAAGGAGAAGAAATGAATGCAGACCACACCACACCTTAGCTAGGACTCAAATGCAATCTTCCACGCAAGAACACGCTATCACAAACTCCAAAGCATAACCGCAAGTAGTGAAAATAATTGAGTCAGCCAAAACTGGTGTTAACATTAAGACCTTTAGGAACACGGTTCATGCACAATTTGAATTACATTTTGCGGACCAATCAAAAAGTAGGAACATGATCTAGAGACATCTACAAGCATGTTACAATCACCAAGAACTTCCACACAACCCCCAAACATTCTATCCTGAAGATTTTTCAAACCGAAGCACTTGAACATTACTATCAGCCATTGTTATAAAGGAAAGATCACTTGTGGAGCACCAAATCATGAACCATTTCACCTAAAGACACATAACATCATCCCGGACCTAATCTCAGAACTGCAGACTATAAAACTTAAATGTGGAGAAATACGAAGTAGAATAAATTCTCCATGTCACCATTAAATACTTAGAAAAATAGTTTTTACTCTGGTGAATAGAACTCACTCAAATCTTCACACCGGAGGCTCAAACTTGAAACATAGCAACTACAGACATCCCTTAACATCACTTCCAAACCACGGACAAAGATATTCAATCTATAGGATATGCAGAGCAAAACACTATATTGTTCTCCTCAGACACTTGTTCAAACTCATTCAAATAGTTTCCTTAGATGTTGACCTTACATGTTGACATCAATGACAATACTTACTGCTCATACTTGCAACAATCTCCCCCTTTGTCATTGATGGCAACACATGATGTGAAAAACCATCAAGATAAACAAGCTTGCTTTGCTTCTTTGCTCCCTTTTACTTTATGCTTTCTTTGACTGCAACTTTCTCCTTAAGTTTTTCACATGAACTTCTCTCCCCCTTTGACATCAATGGAAAAGGGTGCCAAATCTTTTCTCTCTTTAGTTATCAAGGCTCAATTCAGATCTTATTAATACTACACTACTCCCACTGTTAGCAACACTGCAACACTTACTGCTCTTTATCTAGAACTCATATTAGCACAATCTACCTACTCCCTCTGAGAGGTAGCCTTCAAAACATCAATCTAGATCAAAGAATAAGACTTTGGGCACCACTAGACTGATGCACTTCCCATGCATCTTAGTTTAGAGAAGGAGGGGTAATAACCCCTAACATTTCCCTGAGATACTCAAAAGTATCCTTAGGCAGAGGCTTTGTAAAAATATATGCAATATGATCCTTAGTAGATACATATTCCATGTTTACTTCATTCTCTGTTACATTTTCTCTCAAAAAGTGATACCTTATTGATATATGCTTTGTTCTTGAGTGCATCACTAGATTCTTTGAAATGTTTATAGCACTTGTATTGTCACAAAATATTGAAATTGGTCCTTCATACACAACTCTTATATCCTTCAATGTTTACTTCATCCAAAGTACTTAAGTACAATAACATGCTGCAACAATATATTATGCTTCTACAATAGACAAATAAATTGATTCTTGCTTCTTGCTTACCCATGAAACCAATCTATTACCCAAGAGGAAAGCACCTCCACTTGTACTTTTTTTATCATCAACATCTCCATCCCAGTCTGCATCTGTATAAGCACTAAGAGTGAAATCAGTATCTTTGGGATACCACAATCCATAGTTTGAAGTGCCTTTTAAATACCTCATGATCCTCTTAACTGCCATCACATGTGACTCTCTAGGATCTTCTTGAAATATTTCCACAAGACAAACTCCATGCATTATGTCTAGTCTTGTATGGGTTAGATAAAGTAGTCCTCCAATCATAGACCTATATTTTTTCTATTCAGTCTTAGGTGATTCATCATTCTTGCTCAGCTTGCAACCAGTTACTATAGGAGTACATACTAACTTAGAATCCTCCATTCCAAACTTTTTCAACAACTCTTTCACATACTTGGACTAAGAAATGAAAATTCCTTTTTCTGATTGAGTAATCTGCAGTCCTAAAAAGAAGTTCATTTCACCAAACATTGACATCTTAAACTCCTTTTACATTTCCTCTACAAATCTCTTACACATACCTTCATTGCCTCTAAAGATAATATCATCAACAAAGACTATAACAATCAGAATTTGATCATCATTAATTTTGAAATAGAGATTACTGTCTATAGTACCTTTACTGAATGCTAATTGCATCAAATACTTATCCAACCTTGCATACCAGGCTCTGGGAGCTTGCTTTAGTCCATACAAGGCTTTCTTCAATCTGCACACCATGTCACATTGGTCTGATGACTAAAATCCTTTCGGTTGTTCAATGTAAACTTCTTCTTGCATCTCTCCATTCAAGAATGCAGACTTTACATCCATCTGGTACACTTTGAAATCTTTGTATGTTGTAAATGCCAAAAACATTCTTATTGCTTCAATCCTTGCCACGGGAGCATAAGTCTCCTCAAAATCTATGCCTTCAACATGAGAATATCCTTTGCATACCAGTCTTGCTTTGTTTCTTACTACCTCTCCATTTTCATTCAACTTGTTTCTAAAAACACATTTAGTTCCAATCACATTCTTATCAACAGGTCTAGGAACCAGTCCCCAAGTTTGATTCTTCTCTATCTGCAACAGCTCTTCTTCCATAGCTTTTACCCAACTTTCATCTTTGTAGGCTTCACTTACAGTTTTAGGTTCAATCTTTTAAAGTAAAGAATAATTCACCTATTTTTTCTATAGCTCTTTTCCTTGTCAATACCCCTTTGCTTTTATCACCAATAATCTGATCCTCAAAATGATTAATCCTTACATGCATGGGAGTTTTAACAGCACTTTCTAAAGCCGTTTCTTCTTCAACTTGACTGTCATCTTGTTCAACTTTTTCTTCATTTGCTATAGCAGTAGGTTCATTTGACTCATACCCACTCAAATCTAATATTCTTTCTTTGTCTTCATCAACTTTCACATTAGCACTCTCAATGATCTTTCTCAATCTCTTGTTGTAGCACCGGTAGGCCTTACTCTTAGTGAAGTACCCAAGGAAAATTCCTTCATCACACCTAGCATCAAACTTGCCTCACTCTTCATCTCTTCTGATGTAACATTTGCTTCAAAAAACTTTGAAATATTTAACTGTTGGAATTCTTCCATACCACAATTCATAAGGAGTTTTAGTACCATTACCTTTGACTTGAACTCTATTTTGAATGTAGATAGCAGTATGTATATCTTCTCTCCCATACACTTCCAGTAGGTTAGCCTCCACCATCATTGACCTAGCAGCCTCTTGAACAATCCTGTTCTTTCTTTCAACAACTCCATTATGGTCAGGAGTCCTAGGAGCAGACAACTATCTCTTTATCCCATGTTCTTCATAGAAAATATTGAATTCATTTAATGTAAACTCACCTCCTCTATCAGACCTTAAGCATTTGATCTTCAATTCTAGCTCATTCTCAACCATTGCCTTGAAAGCTTTGAACTTGTCTAGGGCTTCTGATTTATCTTTTAGAAAAGTGACCCAAGTCATTCTAGAATAATCATCAATAAGCAATATAAAGTACCTATCTCCTTGCAAACTTCTTGTTCTTGTAGGACCACACAAATCTATATGCACCAGCTCAAGCAATTTAATAGAAAATTGTTCTTTACTTTTGAAGCTTGTCCTTGTCTGTTTCCCCAATTGACATTCCTTGCAAATAGTATTAGCAGGCTTCACAAGCCTGGGCAAATCTCTCACAGCTTGTACTGAACTTATCTTCATCAAGTTGTCAAAATTGATGACACATCCTTCTATGCCACAACCAACTCTCATCTGTCTGAGCCAACTTACAACAATCATTAGTTCCTCTCAAATGATAAACATTACCTCTAGTCTTCTTACTAGTAGCAATCAATATTCTGGAGCTTTCCATGATCTTGCATCCATTATCCTTGAATATTATATCATACCCTTTGTCACACATCTGACCAACACTTAAAAGATTATGCTTCAAACCCTTCACATATAGGACATCATCTGTATTTTGCTTTCCATCAAAAGAAATAGATCCTCTTCCACAAATCTTACCAGCTGCATCATCTCCAAACCTAACCAGTCCTCCATCATACTTTTCCAAACTTATAAACTTTCTTTTATCATTGGTCATGTGATGTGAACATCCACTATCAATAATCCATTCATCCTTATCCTTCTCAACCTAGCAAATAGACAAAGCACTCTCTTCCACTGGTTTTTCTTCCTTCACACAGCTAGCAAGATTAGTAGACACGGGTTTTTCCTTAATAGTAATAAATAAGCATTCATTTGGACTAGTATCATCAGACTCATCATCTGTTACACTATCATCATCAAAGTCTCTAACATAATAGCATTTCTTTATGATTCTAGGTCTACTTTCAAATTTCTTCTTACCTCTCTCAATTCTCTTCGGACACCTGGAGGCATAGTGGCCAATCTTACCACAAGAAAAGTATTTGAATGGTAATTTACCTTTGAACTTACTGATACCTCTTTGCATTCTATCCACAAAGTTGGCTTCAATCTCATCAAGGTCATCATCAGGTTCCATAGCATACTTCTCAGATCTTGAGGTCTTCTCTAAAGTATTGGCTTTGAAAGTAGTCTCAGTCTTTGGCAGAGCATCACCAAACCCTCTCATCTCAAATGCAGTGAATTTTCCAAGCAACTGATCCTTTGTAATCTTGTTCACACTCATAAGTTCTTCAATTGCAGACACCTTATGACTGTAGGATTTAGGCAGTGACCTAAGAATCTTCAACACAACCTCATCCTCATTAATAGTTCCTCCAAGACCTTTGATTCCATTGACAATTTCATCAACTTTTTGCATACATAGATTGTTATGTTCTCATCTTCACTCATCTTCAGGGCTTCATACCTCGCTTTCAGGTTTTGTAATTTGGTACTCTTTATAGAATCATCTCTTTCATATAAATTTTTTAACTTAACCCAGATCTCATGAGCAGTCTCCAGATCCATAACTTTCACTAACTCAGTGTTAGATAAGGCATTTAATAGAGCATCTCTAGCTTTTCCATTTAACTCATACTATTTTATTTCATCTTCAAATGATGGACCACTTAGAGGAAGAGTATACTTGGTTTCTGCCATCTTCCAGACACTATAACCAAGAGAAATGAGATGACTTTTCATTCGTACCTTCCATAGAGCATAGTCCATTCCATTGAACTGCAGAGACTCCTTGTGCGACGTCTCGGATCTACCTCAAGCTATTAGGCTTTCTTCCAAGGAACCCTCGCTCTGATACCAATTGTTGAAATGCACAAGACAACTAACAGGGGGTGAATCAGTTGTTACCAAAACTTAACTTCTTTCAAACATCAACACATCAACCACTTAATCACTGTTATTATGATTTAACCATGAAAGCATAAAATCATAAACTTAAACACATTCAATACATGAGACACCAGATTTTTTACATGGAAAAACTAATGAGGGAAAAACCATGGTGAGGATTAACTCACAATATAAATAATATATCAAAATTTACAACAAGGCTCACTGCCTTAGGGCTCACTACCCAGAATGCTCACTACAAAAGAAGCGGCTCACTACCAAGAGAAGGGGCTCACTGCTAGAAGTTGGTGAACTGAGATAGTAGCATCTACACTATACCAAGGTTCAAATCCATTGAAGTGCAATAAATCTCCTCTGCTCTGCTCTACTTTTTACTTTGCACTTATCTTTGCATCATCATCCATTATTCACGACTTCATTACATGTATTTATACAATTTATCAACCTTGGAATGTACATCAAGGTCGGCATTACAATCATCTGTTGGCAGTGAGCTACCCCCTTGTCAGTGAGACGTTCAACACTGACCTTGGGATTTGTAACATGGTAGTGAGCCTCCTGTGGATCTGGGTTAAGTCTGGCATTTGTAGCGAGCGTTGATAGCTTGAGCTTTTGGCACAACAACAAACAATTCCAACAATTGGTATCAGAGCCATGGGTCACGGATTTGAATCCCTCAGGTTGCGTTGGGGGGGGATTGTTGGCAGTGAGCTGCCCCCTTGTCAGTGAGACGTTCTACACTGACCTTGGGATTCGTGACATGGCAGTGAGCCTCCCGTGGATCTGGGTTAAGTCTGGTGTTTGTAGCAAGCGTTGATAGCTTGAGTTTTTGGCGCAACGGCAAACGATTCCAACATCATCAACCATTTGAACAATCTCCAAGGTCAGCATACACACATACATTAGAATACGTCTGGGCCTAAATAGATTTGTGAAGGAGAAGAAATGAATGCGGACTACACCACACCTTAGCTAGGACTCAAATGCAATATTCCACACAACATCACGCTATCACAAACTCCAAAGCATAACCGGAAGTAGTGAAAACAACCAAATCGGCCAAAACTGGTGTTAACATTAAGACCTTTAGGAACACGCTTCATGCATGATCTGAATTACATTTTGTGGACCAATCAAAAAGTAGGAACATGATCTAGAGACAACCACAAGCATGTTACAATCACCAAGAACTTCCGCACAACTCCCAAACACTCTATCCAGAAGATTCTTCAAACTGAAGCACTTGAACATTACTGTAAGCCACTGTTATAAAGGAAAGATCGCTTGCGGAGTACCTAATCATGAACCATTTTAACTGAAGGCACATAACACCATCCTAGAACTAATCTCAGAACCGCAGACTATAAAACTTAAATGCAGAGAAATACGGAGCAGAATACATTCTCCTTGTCACCATTAAATACTTAGAAAAATAGTTTTTACTCTGGTGAACAAAACTCACTCAAATCTTCACATCGGAGGCTCAAACTTGAAACAGAGCAACTACAGACATCCCTTAACATCACTTCCAAGCCACTGACAAAGATATTCAATCTACAGGATATGCAGAGAAAAACACTATATTGTTATTCTCAGACACTTGCTCAAACTCATTCAAATAATTTCCTTAGATGTTGAACTTAGGTGTTGACAGCAATGACAACACTTACTGCTCATACTTGCAACAAGGAAATATTCATCTACTTTGCAGAATGGATGACCATATGGTGCTTATTGTTATTGATTGTAATAGAAATGTTTATATCTTAATTCATCATGAATGATATTAGATTGATGTTTAATAGGAATTTGAATTTTATTCAATTAGAACAAGTAAATTTTCTTCTATCATTTCTCTCTACTTTAATAATTTTATTGTTATTTATTGTTATTTTCTAAGTGGGCATTACATAGGTATCAAAACACCAGGTTGCAACTCTTGGGAGCTTTGGGGTAAGAGTATTAGTAATTTGTTTTATTTTATGAGAAGAAATGCAAAAGTTAGTTATTTTTCATATTCTCTCTAAAAAGAAAGAGCTGTAATTTTGGAATCTTAATGGTATTGGAGTTTATGTGAGTCTGTGAGATTTTCAGAATTCAAAGAAGAAAATAAAGATGGAAGAGAGGAAGACTGGAAGGCTAAGGAGCTGATCCAGGCATGAACAAGCAAGGTATGAAATTGAATGTTTGATATTATCATATAGAAATGGTTTTAATGAAAGATATGATGTGGAAATGTGGATAAAATTGATTGAGGAAATGATTTGTGATTATTTATTTGGGTGTTTGAATATAGTTTGGTGATGATAATGTGAATAAAATGTTGGCTGAAAAGGAGAATGGGTATGCGAGAAATGGGGTTTTGATAATGTAAATTTTTTGGAGTTATGAATTACTGGAGTTTTGTATTAAGGGAGTTTTCTGATATGATACAAGAGTATATGTTAAGTTATGGGAGTTAATCTGATGTGATAAAAGGGAGTTTTTCTGATACGATATGGGAGTTAATATTTATGGGAGTATATGTTATGATAAGGGAGTTGTTGATCATGGGAGTTATTATTTACGGTAGTTCTTTTATGAATAATTTTATTTGTTCATGGGACTTTATGTGCTATATGGGAGCTGATGTTGTGATAAGGAAGCTACATTTGTAAAAATGGGATTTTTTCTAAACTGATATTATTCTTAATTGTTGAATGTTCATAATTGCATAAATTTCATGCTCAATTCCTTTTGTGGTATTTGTTGGAGCTCCATGTGGTTTGAGACCACCACAGTCCCCTCCTCCCCTTAGGTGGCTCATTTGAAGTCACATAGTGATTGTGATGTTAAGTTTTATGAGAATATTTGAAATTATTATTCAATTATTTTCTCCCTTGATTGAGCTAGCAGTTTTAAAATTTCTTTAAGATATTTGGTTGTTTGTAATTACAAAATTTTCCTTTTGCCTTGAGAACTATTTTATTAAAGTTTTTGGTTTTAATTTGAACTGATGTTTAACTTCTGCTATTTTATTTGTTTTATATGAAGTTTTAGTTATTAATTTTATTTGAAATTTTACCCATTGGAAATTTCTTTATTTTGAGGCTTTATCATTGTTGGTTGTTGGCTTGTGTGGAGTAATGAGAATTGTGTTGATTGCCATACCTAAGAGAGCTCCCTAGCAGGTTGTATAGGGGAGTAGATGGCCTAGGGAATGTTTATTGTGAAATTGTGAAAGATATATTCTATGGCATTATGGTTCTATTTGGCACTAATCATCCCAATTCCATTGAAAGCATACATGATGTATAGAACTGATATCTATGATATTTAAATGTTAGGAGTTGTTGTTGTTGTTGTTGTGTGTGTGTGTGTGTGTTGCAATTAATTTGATTTTCAGTAATATTTAGATGATATAAATAAGCTTCTTGGATAAGACAAGGTAAGAAAAATCAATTGCATTTTTATTTTATATGGATTTTATGATTTAAATGAGTGTATGCAACTAAAATTCTGAAAGAGATCTATACTATTATTGTTTGTATATTTAGTTTGGCAAGATTGATGAAATCTTATTTGAGTATTATTATGTTGTTTGGTGTTAGAGTTGTGATGGAGGTTATTGCAAGGAGTTGATGAAATGTGAAATGATAATATATGTTTTGGGAGTTGATAACGGGAGGTTATTGTTCCTGGGAGATTTAGGAGATTATTGTTTTATGGTGTTTTGGGAGATTATTGGTGTATGGAGTATTGGGAGATTATTGTTTTATGTGAGTTTGGGAGATTATTGTTTCTGGGAGATGTTGCTAAAGGGAGATTTTGGGAGTTGAGGATAAAGGGAGTTAACATTTAAGGGAGATTTGTTATGGGAGATTGATGCTTATGGGAGTTATTGTTTTGGATTTATGAAATAGATTCTTGAAAATAGAAATTGTTTTATGTTTAATCTGTTGAACAACAAGAAAATGTTTCTCTTTAAATGCTCGGGGTGGATTCGATTAGTCGAATCCTATGGTTGGGTGGAGAGAAAATCTAGATCATTATTAACCTTGTGGTTGCAGATCAAGTGAGCTAATCTGGGTTGATATAATTTTGTGTATGCAAATTTATAGACTAAATATGTTTCTTGTGATATGAAGATTAGTATTGAAGAGCGAACGGAATTCCTTCAGTAAATGAATCTGTAGAAGTTTGGAACAGAGCAATGCTTTTGTGCAAGAAATTTTCATTTCTCTTGATGACTTCCAAGAGGAAGTCCATTCTTAGGTGGTAAGAATGTAAGGTATATCCGGAACCTATTATTAATAATTAGTTATATTTTTTTTTCGAAATAGTTATTTAGATAATTTTTACGAAAGAAAATCATGCATTGTTATTCTATGCTTTATATTTATACACTTTATTGAGATTCTTTTATTTTATATAATCTTCAAGAAATGGGATTGATATTTATTTTGTGGAGCTAATTTTAGTTTATGAGAAATTGTATGTTGGGGGTTGAAGAGGAAGAGTTATTTTATTTAGTATCACTTTCTTGTGGAAGATGAAGAGTCATGTTGTTCAATTTTTAAAGATTAAGAAATGGAAGACGAAGAGTCATGTTGACCCCAACTTTTGAGAATATACCCTCCCATATCACAATTGGTAGCTCACAGTGGATTAATCAAATGTCACTCCAGAGGACCATAAATTGCAGATTCACAATGCAGGATGAAATGGGTGAATCCAAAATTGAATGCCTAGAGTTAATGGAGTATTGTTTTGCATAAATACCAATCCATACTACATAGTCATATTATGTTTTGCATGGGCGATTAAACACATTAACCCTAAAAAACCTATAATTCTGAGGCGATGGGCTATGCTTTATGTGAACCACCTATAATTCAATGGCTATAATAAATGTTTTCCCAATTGCATGCTGATATTACACATTTTCCCTAAATTCACTATAATATTATTGGTGATTGCATCACTGTTTGCCCTTAATTGATTATAATTTCACTAGCGATCACACTCCCTTTTCCTTAATTCCCTATAATTTCATTGGTGATTGCACCACCTTATGTTTGTAACTTATGTAAAAAGGATGGCAATTGAAACCTAAATTACAAGTTGCCTCATCACATGACAGGCGATTGGACCTGAATTAAAAGTTGCCTCTATAATATCTTGGTGATCGCGGCTAAATTGCAATAAATAGTATGGTGAAATGTTATTCTAAGATTTTAAAATATCAATTCGTGGGTGATCTAAAGCTACGGGCTAAAAATACAATCAAATTTGAGCAAAAGCATATACTGCCAAAACTAGTAATATTCACCATTTTCAACCCCTCAAAAGTCAACAAATTGTCAGTTATTGACAAATCGCCACTAAAATTTTCCCTACCATATACTTTCAAGACATCCCTTCTACTTCCATACGAACCATGAGACAAAGTCAACTTTAATAGCCATAAAGACTAGGAACCTTTACATTGTTTTCTTTTACCTCATGGAGGGATGCCATTCAAAATGAGATTTTTTATTTCATTCCAATCCTTGACATCATTACTCTCTATTATAAAACATTCCTCTTGTTGAATACCCTTATTCACCAAATAATTTGCTAAAATATTTTGTACTTTAAAGCATTGAGATATTGTTACTCTCATTTTTTCTTTCCATCTCAAGCTTTCCTCTAAAATGACTTAGAGATTCTAATTGGGATAAACTTGCTTCCCCAATGCTTCCATCACTATTTGCAAGTCCCCTTCAATCTCTAAGATTTGATGAGCTCCCATATATGTTGCTTGAGTACCTACAAGAAGGGCCTTCCATTCCACTTCATTATTTGTCTTAGATTTTTAGATCCACCCAACACAAATCACTTTTTGTATCTCTTATGACATAGCCAGCCCCCACAAACCCTAGGTTACCTTTCAAATCCCCATCAAAATTCAATTTAACTCTAACTAATGGAACCTTCCACTTATCATTTCTACTATTCTTATGCGCTATTAACCCATGAATAGGATGTTGTCATGGTAATTAATTTACTAAATAAAAGCATTAAAGCTCGTATCTAAGCTAAAGTTTAACATTCTTGCCACTTTAATTTACACTAAACTCACCTCAATCCTAGGTTAGATTGTATTGAAACTTAATAATATTTTTTAATTGATTAGAGTAAAGAATTTTTTATTCTAATAATTAAGGGGATCTTAACATGCCAAACAAATTGACATAAAAATTACCAAAATAAGAAATGACATTGTAAAATTATTTATTTAGATTGAGTTTTACACATTCCTTCTTTAAAAGGGGAGGGTACATTACATGCAATGGATTATAACCCTTAAATTAGAAACTCTAAACATTTGCATTACTATGACTCACAACAATGGGTCCTTGGATTTTGTAGATATATTTTATATGTATTGGTTAGTCACATATAAAGCATGTCAACTAAATAATTTGGTTAGTCAGTACTAGTGGTAAATTTATCTATTAGTATATTCATATAACTAACATTTTAGATACGCTTCTCTTTATTTCATATTAAAATGGGCACTGGCTCTATATTTTAGACCTACAAATTGACCTAGATGTATATATTAAATATTGACATAATATGTTGTATATGCCATAGACAGATAGATAGAAAGACAAATAAATAGATAGGTAGATAGATAGATAAACATATAGATAGACAAAATAAATAGATAGATTTTTTAATAACATACCTAATGTTCATTAATTTTTTATTATTATCAATCATGTTTTGTTGCAAGTCAAGTGTGGTTGATAAGAGAGTATATAATCTATTTTTTTGGTTTAATAACTTACCTACCGTTCATTAATTTTTTTACTTATGTCGGTTGTGGTTATTTGTGGATATACAAACAAGGATTTAAACATGAATGAATATAGGAAGCATTATGATGTAGGGGATATAGATGAGAGGAAGAAGAATTGGGAGATGTTGCTACTTGTAGTAGCACCCTCATGCTTTGAAGAAAGCTTAACGAAGGAGTATTGTGGCTTGAAATAATACCTATCCAAAAGGGATGGAAAAATAAATTGAGAATGGGTGTGACTCCTCCTTCACATATAAGTACAAAATAGTTAATAACATCCATGAAAGTTCACCCTCTTTTTTATTTCCTTTAATAATGAACCTCTATAGCGGATACACTCTTACAAATACGTAGGTATTAATCTTAATCAAAACTAAATTAGAACCTTAATATTAAAAAAACTATGCAAGTTGGAGAATCTATTAGAATTTGCACAACCATTACAAAGATATTTGAACTTTAACATTGTGATAAAAACAAAGTATTCTTCTCTAATCTCATAACACCTATGATCCTTTACGGTTTGAAGTTTGTAGTGGAAGCATTTCTTAAAAAGGAGGGAACAATTTAAAAAAATATTATCGATTCTAACTTTAAGATTAAATAATGCATCTTGTCACTTGCTATATTCTAGACTCATGGAAGTTGTTATGTCACCCATTAAAACTAAAGGATTAAAGTGTTATATATTTCCCAAACACTACAACATAATAATTGAATTGAGCCTATTGGGTTAGCCATTTTTTAACATTTTTTTTCTCTTGGAGCTTTGATGGAGTTTTAATAGATTACAACTTTTTAATGTTTGCTAGCCTTAATTAATTTACATACTTTAAGCAAGATATTTAAGATATTTGACAATATTCATGCAAAACAAGTAGATGAAATTTCTAATAGATTATTATTCAATTTAGGTTTTAAAAATACACATAAAAGATATGTTATTGTATATTAATAATAAATTAATATCAATATCATGTAATATATCTATTCTTTTAAGATTTATTTATTGCATTTTATTGTTTTATATTAATTGATATAACTAATATTTAATATTTAATGATGATATAGTAGTATTATATTATATTTTATTTTATAATGATAACATTTTATTGAAAATTAAAAGTTGAAGATTTATTTTAGATAGGTCAATTAGTGATTAATGACTCCACAACTTTTAACGCACAAAGGAGTAAATAAGTTGAAATTTTCACACTACGTAGACGAAATCCCAATAGTTCTAAGGAAGATTTGAACCTAGGTCTTCATTGTGGTGATGTTCCTACTTTGTCACTTGGTCATACCCACTAGACAAGAAATTATGAAAATTTAATAATATATTACCAAATTTTCTATTGATAATTAAATGCTATAAAATTATTAAATAAAATGACATAAATGTATATATGCATGCCATCAAATGGCAAGATAATATGTTCAAGATAAAAATTAGGTATTGAAAAGTGTAAAGAATAAATTAAGCATTATCCAAAAGATAAATCCCAGAATAAGGGCTATGCTAGTACTCATGATAGGCTTATGTAAGAAAAATTCATCGCACATCACATGGCTTCTTGAACTTGCCCAACCTTTTTTTTGAAAATTTTAAGTACTAAACATGTTATAAGTTGTTACACAATTTGATTTGTGTATATTTTATTTAAACTTTAAAATTAGTATTTAGATGTTTATTTATTATGACTATTATTTATGGAATTATTTTATTTTGTAGAAAAATATATAATATAAGATTAGTGAAAAGGTGTTGTTTCAAGTTTATGAAGAACAATTGGATATGGCAATGAAGGTCATAATAATTTGGTAAGTTGGCATGTTTGATTAAAATACTAATTTTTGGTTTCTTTTTAATTAAATTATAAAAATTTAATGTGTTTTATTATTTTTAGTATTTTAAATTTTTTGGTTTGGAATGAACTTAATGAAAATGTCAAGATAGAAAATAAAAAGGAGGAGGCCAACTTGGGTGTGGATGAGGGTGAGGACAAGGATAATGGTGAATGTGAGGAGGGGGAAGGCAAGGACCGTGGATGACATTGAATGCATCCAACATTTTTCCTACTAAATGGGAGAGATGTTTGCAATCTATAGAATGTTTGAGTGACTTTTTTTTTTTTTGACATGAACACTTTAACCCTAAAATGCTCATATTCCCAATTTATCAAGGACTTGATCTATAAGACATCATCAAATTTTTTTAGCCTTCTATTCCTTTGGTTTAAATATTTAGAGACTCTTGTTTCACAAATTAAAATATATATCAATCATCCATTCACATACCCTAGTTCTTTCTTAGTGAAAGATTGATTCAATGAAATATACAAGTATCTCAACAAATCAATGACTTAAATTAATAGTTATGTATAATGTAGACAAACAGAAGGAAGAACACTCTAAATATAATCAATCTTGAATTTCCAAATAAGAATTTCCTTTATTTTTTATTTAAAAAATCATTAATATGTGTGTGTGTGTGTGTGTGTCAAAACCCCTAATTAATAAACAATTTTATTCATAATAAGAATTGAAAGGTTTTATCATAATTTGATAAAAAAAATTCTACCTCTAAGAATTCCATCTATGCCCAACAAAAATGTCTCACATCTTTAATAAGAAAAAAAAGTCCAATTTTATGTGTCCCTTCTCTCAAATAGATGATCTTTTAAAAACAAATCTTATAACTCTCCATTTTGAAGTCCCATAATTCTAAGCATATTGGTGTGTGTAAGGAATTTTATTTATCTTATCATCACCACAATTTCCCACAATCTTACATATGTCAATCTTAAGTGATGAAAATGAATGAAGAAGCTATGAACCAAAACATCATTATATTTGGGTTATTCAATAGAAATAGATCTTTCAATATTGTTATTCTCAATAATAAATTTATAAATATTAAAAATAAAATGTGTATGCACTACAATCAAGTTATAGGGATATTGGTTTCCAATCACATGGATAGTTATTTTTCTTTCAATTATATTAATTTCTAATTGTTTAATTGTGGTATTCAAATATACATAATTTGGAATTATTTATATATCCCAACCTTATTATTTGCCACATTTTAAGTTTCAAATTAAATTCTAGAAAATATATCACATTAACATATATCTACAAGGGATACCTGTTTACTTTTTGTCTCTTTTTAAAATTCCTAAATATATAGCTGAGAGATTGGAGAAAATACAATGGAACTTTTTATGGACAGGCATGGAAAATAAGAAAATATTGGCCCTTGTTGGATGGGATAAAGTCTGCAGACCGAAACTTTAGGGGGGATTAGGTCTAAGAAAGTTGAATCTGCTTAACAAAGCCCTGATCACCAAGGTGGGATAGAACCTTTTAACTAGAGACAAAGATTGGGGAAAAATTATGCGTGCTAAATACTTTGGGAATCTGATCCCTGAGGATATTTTAATCACTTTTGAATTCCCCAAAGGTTTGGTGATATAGAATAACATCTTAAAATGTAGATCAATTCTTTTAAGGGGTGTTAAGTAGAAATTGGGAGATGGAGAAAACATAAGGTTTTGGGAAGACAATTGGATCAAGGGAGGGCCGTTAAAGAATATGCAGAATATCTTGGGGTTGGCTAATATTGTTGTGCACCACTTCGGCGAGTTGGTTTGTGACCATTTTCTTCCTGACAAAAGGGAGTGGAAGCAGTTGTTCGACTGTTGTCAAGGTAGGGTCAATCTTATTAGGGCTAATAAAGAGATCCAACTCTCTTTAAAAGGGTGTAGAATTCCTCTTTTTCCATAAAAAGATAAAATTCTCTGGGCTCAAGAGAACTCAGGGCGGTTTACAGTCAAATCTATCTATAATCTTTTTCTTCCTCAAAATATTGATATCTTTTGGAGAAAAACCTGGAATCACAATCTAATTCCAAAGATTAACCACTTCTGGTGGCTGGTGGTGTAAAATAAAATCCTTATGATAGATAACCTCTAAATCAGAGGTTTCCAAATCCCCAACAGATGTATCCTTTGTATGAAAGAAGAGGAGAATGTCCCACATATTTTCTTACACTGCAATTTTGCCTGGGAGGTTTGGAGCACAGCCTTGTTTATGTTAGATGTGCCTTGGTGCTAGAATAGGGGTTTAGAGATTGCATTAGAGCCTGGTCCCCACCTTTCTCCAATCTTATTTGTAGGGAAATTTGGGCCTTGGTCCCCCCTATCATTTCCTGGTGTCTATGGAAAGAAAGGAATAATAGACTTTTCAAGGAAAAGTACAGAGAGCCTAAGGAAGTGTTTGGATCAGCTGTTAAACTGCTGCAAGATAACATCATCAGCAGCTCAATAAGAGTTGTAGAATCTCCCCCAAATGCTATGGAATCAAATGTGATGAATTAGTAGGTTATCCCAGTGAGTATATGCAGAGTGGATTATAGCAGGAAAAAAGCTAGGGCTTGTACTAAATGGTCACCTCCACCTGCGGGATAGTTTTTGCTCAACTTTGACGGTGTTGCTAAAGGTAATCCAGGGTTGGCTAGTGGGGAGGATTAATAAGATTAGATAATGGTGCCCTCTGTACTGCGTTCGCTGGAAGTTTGGCTGAAAATACCAATAATATTGCGGAGGCCTCTGCTCTCCTTTGGGGAATTAAATGTGCTTTGGCTCTAGGCATAAAAAATATCATTGTTGAAGGTGATTCTAAAATTGTGATAGAAGTTGTCAAAGGAAAGGTCAAATTTGGCTGGCAGATGGAGGATATTGTGCAGGATATTAAAACACTTCTATTAAACTTGGAAGGAAGGGAAGTGAGACATATTTACAGAGAGGGTAACAAATCGGCCGAGCTTTTAGCTAACTTTGGGATTAATATTAACCCCCTAATGTGCTAGAAAAATATAGACAATCTACCTTTAAATATTATTGCTAGCATACATAAGGAAGCGCCTCTCTAATTTATCATCACTAAAATGATTTTAAATATAGCTTGGTGTTTTATTTTGCTCTTCTCTCACTTCGAGGGGAGATGTGACATAATAACTTTGAGAACCCCACCAATCCCTATAGGGTGACATGGAAGTTGGATGCCCACGTGGATGTTGACAAACTCAGATGCAAGCAAGATAAACGACTTAATAGATTTTCAGTCACCTCCTAGAATGATGGCTATGAATGGCTCACACGAGTGAACACCTAAAGGCATTAATGATTTGAACAGGTGCAGAAAGGATGACATGCATGGAAATATGAGCAAGGATTTAGAATTAAAGTTTTTTTAATCTTCCTTCTAGATTGTTCGACAGACTCTTCTCTTTGCTCTGCAACTACATTTTCAGTCTTGAGTTTGGCTTGGTAAGAAAGATGGGTGGTGATAAGGTGAGAACAAAACCCATGAACTGTGGCAAATTCAAGGAGGATGCGCAGGTATGGAGTATAACATATGAAGGAGGGGTTACTCCATATATCAAAAGCCTGAATGGCTTTGACGAGCATTTATCAGCTCAGTTTGCTGTCTCACGGGAATGTAACAGGATGGTGAAAGTGGGTGGTGTCCAGTTCAAGGTTTCAGAAGATGTCATTACCAAAGCTATGGGTCTATCTTGCTCAAGGAACAGACTCAAGAAGTAGACACAGGTACAAGACAATGAAGGAATGAAGTTATTCTTCAAGGAAGGAGAGAAGCAAATAAGACTGTAAGGTGGATTCGAAAGGGAAAGCTTGGTAAGCCCCTGGAATTGGGTTTGTTTCTTAGTTATGAAGTACTTTACGTTAGAGGGGAGATATAAGGTTTTTAATCACTATCATTTTGCTTTTCTAAACCACTTCCGCCACAACATTGAGGTCAACTTTCCCTCCTTCCTTCTCTCTAGTTTGGAGGCTTCAGTGATTCAAACTAAAAAAACCTATGAAAGAAACCCTGAGGTCCCTGCTTTTCCTCTGCATCAGGGGCTCATTTTCCATCTCTACCAATACCACCTCGCTCTGTGCCCTTCCAAACCCCCTACTGCTCGGCTGGTTGATGACAGTTCCATGGATGACCCTAAAGACAAAGTCCCCCTTAGTGTGAGACTCGGGAAACTAGATAAGCTGAAAACCACTGTGCCCTCGACGCCAAATTCACCCTCTAATATGCCTTTGAGCTCTTCGGCCCCGGTCCCTAGCCCCTTGTTTCCAAGGCCAATCCCTGTTCTAAATCCCTTTCTGGGAGTCGTACTCTGCGGGCCCCTGTTTAGGTTGGTGGGGAGGGTTCTCATGGGGGGTCCAGGGTGGAAGCAGCAGAGGGCCTATGCAATGTAAAAAGTAATACCCCTAAACTAGGCAGCAAAAAACACAAAAGAGGGAATCCTGAGTCGAGCAAAGGTGATGGAAAAACTTGCAGCATAAGCGTCAAGAAGTGCAGGAAGGTTGAGCAGCCGACTGAGGGGGTGTTGGATAAGGAGAAGCAGGTTGAAGAGGAGGTAGAGGTGGTGAAGGAAAGGGCCACGGGAAAATAAGGTGTTGTTAGGAAACCAAGCATAAGAAGATCTTCCAGATTGGCAGGTGATAAACCCTAATTTTTTAAGATTGTTGACAACTCTTCCAACTCTGATCAGGAGCTCTTAGAGAAGAAGGTGGAATTTAAAAATGTGAAGTCTGCCCCGACTCAGGATTGGGAGGGTACCAACCACTTTGAATCCATGAACAACTCCTACTATGACACTAACGATGAAGACACGGAGATTCTGGAGACCTCAGACAAAGAGATGATGAGCGCTAGGATGGAGATGGACAACAAGAGACTAGAGAAGGAGTTGACAGAGGTCAAGAATCATCTTGCAGCTATGGAGACCAAAGTAAAGGTTTTGATCAATCTGGTGTTGAAGACTTCTCACAAGGTTGTCGCTGCATTTTCGGTTCTATAGGATGATCAGGTCAAGGGCGAGGATTCTCAGCTAGATAACAAGGAAAATATGTTTAATTTGCTCAATGATGACTAGAAGGAACTTCTTAGCTAGCTATTTCATTAGCTTTTGTTTTAATCTCTCAAACTCTATTTTTTGGTTATGCTGTTAAACTGTCGTTAATCCATTGTTCTATGGTTGTTTGAGGTGTTGTGCCTGTGTTTCTACCTTTTGGCTTTTGTTATCGGGATATGCACCTGAGTTTGCAGCTTATTAATATCAAAAAAACATATCAATTAGTTTCACTTAGTAAGATTAAAGTAATTTTAGTTAAAATAATAGATGAAAGCATGTGCATCTCCATATGTAAAATTTATTATTCTTTATCTATCATAAAATTTTAATTGTTATATTTTTGAGTTTAAAACTAGATTGTAGAAGTGTGTCACATCAATATATATCATTCAATTTCACGTAATAGTATTAAAGTGAAATGTAGTGAAAATAGTAAATGAAAGCATATACAAATTTTAGTTACCATTATGACTTCTCAATTGTTTCATATAATCACACCGCATACACAATAAATAGGCTACAACATTGTAGAAAGAAAGTAAGCCACCCACAAGAATGTGTGCAAAATATATGTTTTATTTTGATTAAGAATTAATTATAGTACACAAAATTATAAGTTTACTAATATATATATATATATATATATATATATGCCTAGTCAATCTCCTTGCATCTCCTTGCATCTGAGGCTAGTAAAATTCATCACATATTATTTTTTACGTTATTTGTTGTCTATATTCTTAGAACCTAAGATTCATCCTTTGAATTAGTATTATTAATAATACCCCTGTTGGTAAATAGATTTGTCACTATAATATTTCGTTGAATTCAGCTTGACTTCCCTAATGAGCAGTGACAAGCATTTACACTAGTTGGAGAAATTACCATTTGATTGACATTTTTCCTTTGCATTTGAGAGGGGTAGCTCCCTCGTATGATTGGGAGATTTTGAGGTTTTTGTATACTTTTAACTAGAAAGTACAAAAAGAACATGAAAATGGGCAAAAGAAAAAGAAAGCAAGGAAAGCCCTAGAAAGGCTCATACGAGACACCACATAGGATTCCTCAAATGAAAGATGGGAAGAACAAAAGGAAAGGAAGAAACAACTTGTAGCAATTAATGGAGATACAAAGTCCTCTAGTTTAGGCATACAACATTGGCAAGAGAGAATATTTGATAGTTTACTCCAACATACCAAGAAAAAGAGAGGAATCAATCACATATTAAACATATGAATAATATGCAATAAATGAAAAACATAGAGACACAAAATTATGAAATGTTCTTCTTATTCCTTTAAATCAGAGCACAAAGTCTCTATTCCATTTCCCACACAACCAAACATGCAAGAGGAAAATTCAAAGAATGATCACAAGTTTGACATAAGAAAAAACTTTAAACAATAGGATTAATGACAGTTCAAAAAATTCATCCCATTTCTTTGAAATCCTAGAACACAAAGTCTCCTTACAGTTCTTGTAGAGTAGTTGTGTTGAGAGTAGGAAAAACCTTCTTAAAGAGAACCCTTTTACATTTGAAAAGATTGTATATATAACTTTTCCCCTCCTAACTAACTTGTAACTAATTCTTATTTTCTAATTTAAAATTGTCACATCGCTAATTCTGACTACATTTTACTTTTAAGTAATTAGTAGATGACTACACATGATTTAGTGATTTGACGTTTAGTGAAAATGTTATGAAAAATCAATGATTTCATGAGTTTATGTTTATATTATTAGAATTGACATGTGATTATATGTTGTCAATATGTTATGATTTCATAAGGATTACGAATTGACTAATGATACACTAATCCTAGTTGGTGATTGCAAGTTGTACTGAGGAAATAGGTTTTTGCCCTCTGAGAAAGAGAGGGAGAGCATCATCTGAGAGAAGTGAATAGATGTATGGGAAAGAACAGTTGATGCCATCTTAGTCTTGTGCTTGTACAATTTAGTGAACCCTCGTTGAGTTGGGTAAGTGGTACTCGACTCTTTTGATCTAAGTTGGTTTCAACTCTATAGTTGTTGATTTGTCGTCAGGATTTCTTAGTGTAGATTATGTCGAGACTATGGCAGGAAAGTTCGACCATCGACATGGAAATGGTCGATAGTTGTAAGTCCTTGACTATTCAAGAGAAAATATTATTATTTGTTAAACTATTTCTTTATTGATAATTTTTGGGTGAAATTCCATGATACTATCCTATCTATATGATTTTGATGTTTACGCAAGATTGTAAGGGGGAGAATATCTTGACCCCGTTCACACATCTTGTTGAGAAATAAATGATGTTAGTAAATGTTGTGTATTTAAATATTATGTTGATATATGGTTATATTTCTTTTATATTATCATGATGTGTAAACTCATACTTATTAGACATGAGTTTTTAATAAAGGTGATCTTATGAATACTTATTTTCCTCCACTCCATGAAGATTTGGAGAGTATAAAGGAGTGCTTGAACTATTTTGCGTAGTGATCAATTATGATCATAAATCTCCTTGTATGCATGTCTCTATGGAGAGCTTTTGTAGGCTCGTTTTGGAGACTAACCGCAGGAGTTAGTAAGGAGTAAAGCATTTTTTAGGCTATGTTGTCGATGTTATGGAGGGGTGATCATTAAGACTAACTATTCCACTAATGTGCATGCAAGTGAGGCATGAAACTAGGTGAGGTTTATGCCACTTGACTCCCCTCGGTAGCATGAAAAAAGGTTAAGTCTTTAAATCAAAAGGCAGTTCCATCATGCAAGAAGGATATGGAAGGTAGAATGTATCTTGGAGGATAGAACCCACCTTCGGGAGGAAATATAAAAGGGGGTTAGAGTCGTAGTGGTATGAGGGAGTTAATCTTGTTGCAGAGGAGCCGTGTACTATTGCTCAGTCTTCATCTCTTAAGATCGCTGCTAGAGCCAAATGAATGTTTGGTAAAGAAAGACACATACAGATATATTTATATGCAGTGTTCGAGAGGAATCTAGGAGTCCATAGTTTAGAAGTGACTGATATCTATTCATGAGGAGCATTCACGGGAGTAGACTATGATAGCTTTCACAAGGATTCATACTCAACTGTGAGCTTATTTCACAATGAGTGGAAGGACATAATGTATAAGGTAGGAGGTTCTGCTTCCAAAACTTATGTTTCATTTAATCTTGCAATAAGACTATCCCATATAAATTTGCATAGAAGTTTCGACATAAGTATGCTAGCGGAGAGGTTAGATTGGTTGCAGCATTGAAAGCTTAGAATAAGTTATGCTTCTTTGGTCGATAAAACTTATAACGTAACTATGTATTTTTGGCTATAAAATAAAGAGTGCATCTGGGTATCTGTGTATATGGCTAGTGAACCGTAATATTTCATTTTAACTACAATTTTTCTATCTGACCGTGAATAAGTGTTTGTGATATGATTGTTGAGACATTCTTGCATAGGTTAAAATGCTTCTACTCGTGCTAAGCATCGAACCTTTCCTATGTTGTCAACTAAGCAATTATAATTATCCCACTTGTGTAGATTGAATGACATTTAAGAGTATCTGCACATTGGAGTTAGATTGTTATCAGATTGAAACACTTTTCAATTATTAAATCATCTATTTACTAATCTAAAAGATCTATGAAATTTTTTAAATTATTACCTTTACTCTAAAGACATTTGTTAACCCAAGACAAGTCATCAACAATAATCAAATAAAGTATTTCTTGTATGGTGATGAACTACCAGATTCAACAAGTGATGTTAATACAACCAACTCGAGTGAGGGGTTTTTTTTGTGAGTTAACATGGGTAGGGGTTATGAAACCGCATATTCTAGTAGTTGGTAATTGGAGGGTTATGATAGCAGCAAGGTAATAAACATATCTGTTGGTTCACCGTATGAGGAATTTTTGTCACACAAAGTCATACAACAGTTGTAACCTTATAACAATGATTTCTTCAATTTATTAACAATTGGGAGTCTTTTGTGCATGATGATTTAGATGCTTCAATTACGAGGAGAAAAATGACAAAACACCAAAAGAGAGGTGATATCACATCACATGGGTAAACCTGTAAGACCCCGTCCCTTGTGGCCTTATTGATCCTACTAGTCATCGATGGTTTATGTCGTATATTTTATGATCTTTTATGTTGAACAATATACATTAGTGATTATTGTTCCTATACATCAAGTGGCTTATACCTTGATTGTTAACTAACTAACTAGTGGTTGTTGTGATTTTGTGTGATAGCCAGATGAGTTCTATTCCTTATCTACGTAAGTATGCAATGGTGGAGATGTTTTATTTTTGGTAATACTATTGTGTATATTAAATGGATTGCATCATGTTAGGCGATTTTATATTATGAGTGTGAGTAAGTGTGAATATAAAGGTAATAATTGGTATTAAATATTTGCTTGTAGTAGTATTTGTTACAGGTTAATTAGATTATTGATAAGTGGTAATATTTTGATATTAAATAGTATGATCAATCATTGCTTGACTCTAAAAGATATTATGCAAGTAGGGAGAGTTAAATTATACTTGTGTAGATTTAATCCTCTATTTGATTATTATTCTTGGAAGGTTATTTTCCATATGCCATTTGTTTCAATTACTATTAATTATGAGAAGTACTGACACCTTTGGTTGAGTATACAGGTAAAAAAAATGGCCAATGTTGATGAAGGGTTCACATAGCTCCTTCTCTTATGTTATTCTTGTGAATGTGTTTTAACCTTGTTTTGTAAGAGTTGTGAATGTGTGGGAGGTTTTTTTATTAGACCCTTGAGTCACCTTTTTAAATGTGATTACTTATTGTATGTTTTATGAAGTCTTTATGTGGTTTTAATTGTATAAAAAGTTTCCTAGGTGGTAGGTCTATGAGTTAGGGGTCCTTTTATTCCATAAAATCCCTTAAATAATGTCTAAAACCCACTCTAATTGCCCACTTATGAAAAAGTGGCTAAAATTGGAGTTGGTTGGGTGGTTGGGAAGTTATGGGGAGTTGGTTGCGTTTTTCCTTCTATATATATTCCTTCTCTTTGAAAGGAGATGGGGCTTCTCTCACTTTCTCTTGGTTGTCCTTGTCTTTCCTCAATTGGGAGGAGATTTCTTGATGGAAGAAAAGGAAAGGATGGGTGAGGAAGAATGGAGGAAAGGTCTTGGAGAAAGTGAGGGTTTCTACCATATTTGGGTTGCCAATTCCCTTGTTAAGATCTACCCTTTTGGATTTGAGTTTTGTTGATATAAAAATGAATGATTGGAGTTTTCATTGGTCTATGTATATCTTTTTTTATCCTTGTTTAAATGGGTATTTGTGATTGAAATCTATGTAAAGAGTTAATGTTGGTTTCCTTGTGAGGATGTTGTGTGTGTTGGGGTTTGTGTGGGTAGGAGTTCCATCTTGTTGAGTTGAACATGAATATCCATTTTGTGTGTTAAATTTAAGCTTGAGTTTTGTTAATGAATGATTGATTGTGTCATGTTTAGAAATGTAAGCCATGTAAATTTGGAAGAGCTATGTGACCCTTAGAGCTCGGGGGTGGATTGAGCATCAATCCTATGGTTGGGAGGAGAGCTTGTGGCCATATTTTTTTTTTTGTTGTGCTCTTCTTTCAGGATTATATATTTGATGCAGAGAAAGAAATCAAACAAGACTAAATTTACACATTCCAAATAGGGTTTCAATACAAATGATGCAAATATGCATTCTTGTTCATTCTTGGCAATTTGCTCTTAAAGCCTAAAACATGGGTGAAGCAATTTGGATCTTTTTTATCATAACTTTTAGTAAAGACCTGATATTCAAAATCTAAGATTGTTTGGAATACCCCTTTTGGCCCTTATTAAACATATGTCAAAATGGGCTAGGGTTGTTTTGTATGGAATAGGGCAAAACAAGGTTGTTCCAAATTGGGAACCCTAGGCAGGGTTCAGACCTGCTGTTAGTAAAAATGTCATAACTCACTCAAAACCTAATGACATCACATGAAACCAAAAGCATTGTAAACTAGAAACAAATATTTTTCCATCTATCTATTATATTCCTTGATATAATTATGTACCAGGCTGTACCATACGTGTTTTCAGACTGCATTTTCAAAAAATTAAACTTTACAGACCTACCCTCAATAAAAATGCCATAACTTATTCAAATCTCCATGAAATTAGATGAAACAAAAAGAAATGGAAAGTAGATTCAATGTACTTTCATTCCCAATTAGTTTTAGACAAGTACAGAGTCATACAAGTCCATACCATGCACAGGAATAGCAGAAAACATTTGGAAACTATAGAAAATTCAAGTCTTCATTCAAAGATTCTTGTTCAACCTACACACCAACCCTCCATTCGACTTGGAGGCTCATATTTATGCTTGTACAATCAAGTTATGCCCCCCAACCAACCTAAAACTACCATTTAACAACTTTTAACAAACTTTTTAAATAATTAGGGTTTCATGGAAATTAGTTCAATAGAGATGATGGTTTTATTTATTCTTAAATATAATTCTTATTTAAAGGAATGTTTTCATGGTTATAATGTAATGATTAATTGTTGTATTAAATAATGTGTCTTGATTATTAGGTTAAGTGCCTATGTAATTCTTGAAAGTTGGGTGTCATCTATGTAAGGTTTGTGTAAGGCTCTATACCTTTTGGGAGATGTGTTAGTATGTTGGTTCTGCGTGTGTCACCCTATGGGGCCAGGACCTAGTGAGAGGTTACCAGGACAACCATAGATGGGGGTCAAGGTCTAGTGAGAGACTTCTAGGACAACCTATGCTAGGACCATGCGATGACACTCCTCCCTATTGCAATCTAGCACTCCCTAGTTGTATTTCCTCTTGATGCATGAGTGCCTCTGGTAGTGAAGGAGTGTTGTATGTGTTGTTGGTGTTGTTAGAGGTGTTGTGTTGGAGTCATGTATAAACTGTAAGTATGCTAGCCTGTTGTTTTCCTGACTGTCTGCTAGATGTGGGACCTTGTGTTATCTCCTGGCACAGGGGGTGGACCTATGGGTTCCACATAGTCAGGAGGTTGGTGCTTTTCTCCATTAGGGATTCTTGTTGCATGTTTGTGTGCGTAGAGATTGTTCATTGCACTGAGGACTCCAGTTCCTATTCCAGTTGTGAAGTCATCCTTTCATGTATTTGTATATTGGATTGTATCTCATTTTGTATCTCTTGATGTAATCTGATGTGATCTTCCCACACGTTCTAAGGGAAGCATCGTTGCCAGTATTGTAAGATGTAACAACTGTTGATGATCTCTTCTTGTAAAGAGTACTATAAGGTAGTGTATCATTTGTATGTTAGCTAGAAAATGATTTGTAAAGTTTGATTATCAGCTGCCACATTATAGAAGTGAGTAATATAGGATCATTTAACTTGGTGCTTTAAAATGAACCTTGCTTGTGATATCGATCATGTATCTTTTATTATTAATGAAGGTTTCTAGAAATCTTGATGTTAGATCGATTATGTAACCTTTGTCTCTTGTAATCTTGGTTTGTGAGTAGCACAGTTGAGGAACCTTAGAGCACCTAGGTTTAGATTATTATGTTATGTTATGCATTCTATTGTTATTTTCTTTTTAAAAAAATTGTTCCATTAATTTGACCTAGTTTAGTGTTGTCCTCTAGGGTTCCTTGGCGGGGGCGTTACAAAACCTCATCATGGTAGTATTGTTATTTTAATTCCAGGATGAAACCTAAGATTCTATGCTAAGTTACTCATCTTTTAAGAGTTAACTAAAGAAAACTACATCCTTGGAAACATATAAGGATAGTGTTACCAATTCACATAAGTGTTTATAACAATGACAAGCATTATCATTTTACTCCAAAGAAGTTATTGTGAGAGCAAAACCTAGTTCTTATTGAGGTCAATACTAATAGTGTAAACTCAAATTTATCAAGGAGAAATATTGATTGAGTCTTAAATGAATATCTATGTTGAGGATTATGATAGATCCATAGATATATCCATGCTTTTGGAAGCATATATTTACTACCTTCCAAATGGAGATCTTGAGGAGATTATGTCATTATGATATTGAAGTGACTATGTGATGACATGGATATAGATTTCTTAAGGATAAATATAATCCTTGTCATATTGTATTACAAATCTAGGGAAATAGGTGAGCCAAGAATGTGGAAACCTAGATAGCCTTTGATTAGCATCTATTGCTTATGTTATTTCATCGAGAGAGAGAGAGAGAGAGAGAGAGAGAGAGAGTAAACTAGGAGATGGGTAGTTATAGTTCTCATTAATAGAACTTTTTTAGTGCTAAATACACAGAAGATAAAGCTAACCTAATGTTGGGTATCCCTGATATGATTTATTCCAAGTTGGGGCATGTTGGGAGAATTGAAACTCAACCCCACTTGTTTGTTGTACTTATGATAGTAGATAAACATGTGACATATTTGCAAGGGATGTCATTGAGTGGAAAGAGTGGAGTTTAATTACCATGATTCCCCCTCAACTTGCATGCTCAAACAAAGAGCAATAGCAGGCTTACTTAGTGGAGAAAGTCGCGGCTAGTGGGGAGTCTTATAACACAAAATAGAGAAAGATGATAAGCAACACAACATAGGGAAGGATAATAGCATAGAAGAGTAGGCGTAGGTCAAAGTAAGGAGAGCATCTAGGTTTGGAAGGATATAGTCTATCATTTTTCTATTATTGCATCAGTGAGATGTGCTCAGGTAAGAGTCGAACCTTTATTCTTAGTTTTTATGGTTTCATTTTAAAATCATGTTCAATGGCATTCTTCTTTATCATAAATTCAATCTCTTACAAGAATGTAGGGATATCTTTAGTCAAGCATGATATACCTGAAAGATTTTAAGACTTCAAGCTGTGAGATATCGTGAGCATTTTTCAATGTAGAAATCATGAACAAATAGATCATACTATTTAAGTTTATTGTTGTCAGTTTGTTGAGCGAAGGCATGTCAAATATCTAATAAACCAGAGATGTATTTTTGTGTAGAGTTTTTAGACAATATTCAAGTATATAAGTTTATTCATGTGTTCTTAATATGTGAATAAGTGGTAGTTTTATCTTATATTCTAAGTTTTGACGTAAAGATTTGTACTACAAACTGTTATTTGAGATAATGAAACACTTATATGAGAATGAGAACCACGAGAATATCTTAGTTCTGAGATACATAATTCCCATTAACTTATGTAAACTTGGTGTGGTGTCATAGTCAAACTTTTGGATTTGTAAAATAGTTTTTAAGTATACTTCGATACGAAATAGATAACGTTGAAGAATATCAATTGTTCTATCTTTAGTTTCGAACCCTTTACAATACATAAACTACACTTGGCATAAAGAATAGTTTTACATCATAAATTTGACTATCATATGTCACGTCTCAGACTTTGATACTTTCTAAACTTACTATATGTGGAATTGTTTTATGGATAATTATGTGTGGTTGAATAAATATTATTTTATTTGGAGAGATGAAATAAGTAAATGATTATTTTATTTTGAAAAGATGAAATGTAATGAATATTATTTTATTTTGAAATGATGCAATATAGAAAATGTTATTTTAGAATGATAAATATAGTGCTTCGGCTATGCTTCGACTATCTAGACACTAACCTATTAGTGGGAATCTAAGTTTTCATGAGTTGCAGGTTGTCTAAGACAAGGGTGTGGTTAAGGTAGAGGAGGTTAGCAGCCTAGCAAGGTTAGGATGGAGTGGTCTCTCTCACACACACAAACACTTAGAAATCATATATTTGCATTAGAGTTGTATTAATTAATCATATTATATTGCTTCTTATTTTATAGGCATTTAATTAATTAGTGGTTAATATTACATGCTCTTAGAAAAATAAAAGAAATAGTTTTAATTTATTTATTGATTTGTATTCGAAAACTAGAATTAATATTATTTATTGTTTTTGAGATAATTGTGATGCAAATAAATAATAAATCATGAGTTTTATTTGATAATATGAGATAAATCATAGAAAAGAAAAGCAAGATTTAGAAAACAAAATAATGAGAAAGAAAACAATAGAAAATTACAAAATTACAAAAAAAGAACTTAAATATAGAAAATAAAACACAAAAACAAAGCAAAATAAAAATAGAAAAAGAAAGAGGAGAAGAGAAAGAAAATAATAAAAGAGATTAAACCCTCATTCTCTCAACACAACATTCATTCACAACTCTCAATCTGAAGAACAAAAATAGAGACAAAAATTATTCTACACATCATTCGTTCACAAGAAGGAGAGCATGAAAGAAGACTTGGGATTTGGGCAAAGAGGAGCTTTCGAAGAGCAAAAGAAGAGAGGAAAATAATGAAGGATTCATCTATAGGAAAGCATTAATCGAGTTTTTTTATCCAAATCATTTCACCCAATTGTGTGAACAAAGGTTGAATGGACGATTATGTTGTAATCATACTTTTATTACTATTGCTGGCTAAAATCATTGTGTATTTTGTGTAAATATTGATAATTTTCTACGAATACATATATATTTTTATTGTAAATATTATTATAAAAGGATATATATTATACCGTGCTGAATTCATACTATATATGTAAATATATTAATAGTATGGAAATCATATCGCATGTTATATATATAATATATATATAATAAAAAACTCTATATATATATATATATATATATATATATATATATTACCAAGTTTGAATAGAATAAAAAATTATATATAAATTGCAATGCATGTCTTTTATCATTATCGAATGCCTTTTTAATCATATATAAATCTATCCACGAAATAAAGAAATCGGTGTAACATAGGCCGACGCAGCCTGTTGTGAGGGATGAGGGGAGGAATGACTCTCTCCACAGGCCATATGGCCTGTGGAGGAGCCATCGCTCCCCATACGATTCCTATTTGGAATTGCTAACTACATTATGTTGTGAATCCTTTCATATGTGAGTTGTGTTAAGCATTGTTTAATGCGCTATGTTCAGTCCAAAGTATATATTTAAATATGAAATTCTTGCCACCGTTGTTTCGGCCACCGGCCATAGCATCTATGAACTTTTCTGTAAATCTTGCTATGAAATTTATATTTGATTGTTACTTTCAATTCACTGTTAAATATATATTTGATGTGCAGTTTTATATATATAATCACTGCACATTGCCTCTAATGATATTGGTTGTGTTTTAATTCATTGTTAGCCATTTTTATATTATCATTGTATTTTATTTCTCCAGAATCGCCGTTGGATATTCTCATGTGTAATGTGTGTGTGTGTGTGTGTGTCGTTGTAATTGAACAGTTAGGCATTTACTGCAGTAAATAATATTTCTGTATGATCATAATTTTCCAGTATCACAGGCAAATATATATATATATATATATATATTTCATAGAACAAGTTGTAGTATATAAAATTTACTGTATATAGAAGAATTGGACAGTGATGTAATCCTTATTAATAGATTTATTAAATAGATTTATTGGTTGAAAACTCCTTATATTAGATTTTGTTTAAAAGCGTGTTTTATTGTGAATATACTTGACCAACAATTACTGGTAGAATTTGTCAAAACCACTGAAATGAAATGAATTGGCATTAAAGTAAACTTATAGATTCAATTTTGTTTTCAACAGTTATTCTATATCAAATTAGAAAACCTCTTTTCATGAAAGATCATCATAAACCACCGAAATTGGAAACTTAGACAACATGCAAACCAAAGTAGTGAATTGGTTGATGTAAACTTTATTTTTCTAGAATGGGCATTTTGATGATGAACACTTAATCTTAGACAATTCATTATTTTAAACTATGGGGAATGTTTTATTCTTTCTATGTAAATGGTGTATATATGTTTGAGTTAATTTTACTTCCCAGACAGGATGCCGAATGTGTGCTCCCAGAGATGATAATTTTACTTTTTCTAAAATTACCACTTTTTGTTATAATTGCTCGGCCAAGCTATTGTACCATTGAAATAGATGGATTAGAGAAAAAGCCTGTATTTATGTTATATATGTCTCTGCCACATCCTACATGCAAGAGTTATGTCATTCTAGTTTAGGAATGCATACAAGCATCAGGCACGCATCAAGAGATTCCCTCCTACCTTTACCGTTCTAGGTTGCTAGGCTCTTCGTGCAGGGTTAGTGCTTTCTTCGAGTTAGGAAGAAACTCGGGGAAGTCCAGTATTTTGTGATTGGGTGGAAAAAGCACCTTGACCACACTCTTGACCTCGGCTTGCGGAAGACCATTGGGGTCATGGCGGTTGAGATCAGAGATTCTTATGCTATATGATTCATTATGGATATATTTCATTGTATTACTCTTGTATGGCTTGCATAGCCAATCTGTAAAATGTATAATTCTTTTCATTTATGTAATTGATGCAATCGCTTATACTTGTAACATTGAAACAAATGTATTGTAGTAACACTTTTAGTGTATGGATTTTGTACTTCATTTATTGGAAACTTGCTATTTTATGCAACTATGGATATTGAATTATTGTAAATGATTTACTTTCCTTATTGGAATGGGCATTCCTTTTTGGAATACTATTTTTAGTATGTGAGTTTTTCACACTTTACATTTGGTATCAGAGCATTAGGTTAAACTCTAGGACCCATGCCTAATTACACTATAATGCAATGTGTACAGAGCAATCCAGATGGATACTAGATTCATGTACCAGCGTGGAGGAGGATCTTGACGTGATCTAAATGATAGATTGGATCAGATCCTAGCTGTTGGTGCCTGAATTCACTGTCGGTTATTTTAGCAATTTTCATGCAGGCACCTTCCCTAAAAATCCAAAAAATGTTCTAAGTGTTGGACCTCCTCAGCATTTTTCAGCTGCAGCATCATATTTTCTTCGAGGAGGAGGTCATCATCATCATCATATTTCTGGTCATCACCCTGATGTTGCTTACGAGGGTCATCATATTTTCTGTCAGCATGATCTTTCGCTGGGGTGATATTCTAACATCGGGTGATCTTGGTTAAGATCATCCTGATGATGTTGCTGTAAAGTTCTAAGTGTGACTCGATAT
Source organism: Cunninghamia lanceolata (assembly GCA_027924645.1). Lineage (NCBI taxonomy): Eukaryota > Viridiplantae > Streptophyta > Pinopsida > Cupressales > Cupressaceae > Cunninghamia > Cunninghamia lanceolata. The sequence goes on along the minus strand of BSBN01000578.1, from coordinate 5,648,108 downwards.
TCATTGGGGTCATCATATTTGAACATCGGGTGATCTTAGTCAAGATCATCCTGATGTTGTTTTATCACTTCATCAGGATTTTTGGTCAGGGTGATATCCGCTTTTCTGCCTGTCTGCATCATGATATTTCCGAAGGGAGATATTCGCATGTCGGCTTCATGCATTGTCCAATGGGGGTGATCATTTCAAATATCAGTCACATATTCATATATCACCCCGATCTTATAGTGGAGCTACAGTGCAGCATGATATGTGTGCATCAGGATGATATTTCCAAATATCCGGTTATCTTCCGAATATCATCCTGATGCCGATGTATGGTGACGTCATCAAGGTCCGGGGGGGTCATATTTCTAACACTGATCATCTTGTGGAGATCCCCCGATATTCGCAAACATGACGATGACGTCATCCGGATATGAGGAGGTGCGCGATAGGCAGATATGCTGATGACGTCAGCAGGATATGACGGTGACATCATCAGGATGTTCATCGGCCAGACATTTGGTATCGGCTAAGCAGGAGGATCTTCCTCTGATGCATCAGGTTGTGCCGATGAAGGCGATTATCATGTAGGTGATATTGCGATGATGATGCTGACGTTAGGGTGATATTTCAAGCAACAGGGTATCATGCTGCTGGAGGATGAGGATGATGAAGGTCTTATACTAGTGTCGTCGGGAGCAAAAGCACCGACATCATATATGCTCGCGACCTAGTATATAAAGTGTTGAAATGGTTGCTACGGGGTGCATGTGGGATAATTTGATCCTGCATATTTTCAAATATCATGATGATGTATCTTGGCGGGAAACGGTTGTGACGCATAGTTTTCTGCATTTCCCAAGGCCGCGGGTTGGTGCGCCATTAATGGCGATTGTTGCAGAGGTATGGACGGATCTGGTACCCGATTGAAGGTGTACATCAACGGACAGTGGCGCAGGGCTCGAGGTTTCTTCCTGTCTCCTCCCCACCTACTGCATTCATGTTTGGGCGCCAATCTGGTAATGCGTTGAGCACCATTTTTCTGATACTATGTATCTGGCAGGATTTTTGGTCAACCATGTAATTAATTGCTGTGGTACACTTTCTGGCTGTTATAAGCAGACTGTGTTACCATTTTTTAGGTTGTTGAAAACTGGACATTTTGGCTCTGTAATAAGATACAACTAGTTTTGGTTGCTTTGTGCAGCAAAACTTGTGAGTTTATGTATCTCCTGTTGTACATTTTGGCATGAATCCACTGATTCATGGTTAATCTTATATGAATAATGCTATGTTTGCATGTGTTATGCTGATTCTGTCTCCAGTTTTGCATGTATCTTTCTTCCTGCAATAGGGATGCCATAAGTATCGACAGCTTAACACTCTGTATTGGGAGATATCTGTAAGGCAGGTATCATGTGTATCCCCCTGAAATCCAGTTTTAGCTATTCATGCTGATCATTCACAGGTGTATGTCTACCGACTCCAAGCCCTGGATAGGCACCAATCTAGCTCTGTGTTGAGGTTATACACCATGTCCAGCTTTGCATCCAAACACCATTTCAAACCATCTCTCCCTTCCATCTGTTAGTTGTAGGATTAGGAGTAGGAAACCCTTGCATGCTCTCATCCCTAACCAGACATATATGTCCAAGAACGTTGCCCACCTTGTGATCTATCATATAGATCTTGGTCCATACATGAGAGTATTTTGCCTGTTGTTGTCAAGTTAGATCTTTCTATCTTTGAGCTAGTCAAGGTTACATCTTGAGTTATAGGGATACCCCCCTTGGTGCGGCAGAACCAGAAGTGAAGGGGAGGAGCTCACGCAACCTCCTGTATTAGTTGGCTGAATCTGCCTGTGCATTAGAAGTGGCAAAGCCTAATGCTGATTCAGAAGAAAAACCAACACTAGCCATGTTGAATCGATAAGAGGCTAGGATGGACAATCTGGAACAGGAAATTTGAATAGGTCAACCAAGGCTAAACTTAGGTGGAAATGGGGGAAACAGTAATGAAACAAATGAAGAAAACCCTGAGACTGAGAGAAACCCAAGTAAGTAGGAGAAAGTGGTTGAAGAGTTGGGTAAAGACCTCAAAAAGGTCACCCCACCAAAATTTGATGGTAAGACAATGGGGGACAAGGTAGAAGCCTAGATAATCAAGATGAATAAATATTTTGCCCTACGGAATTTGTCTAATGAGACTAAGGCTATATGGGGATCATATCAACTCACCGGTGAGACTGCCACTTGGTGGGATAATGAAAAAGCTGAGAAGCAGTTGTTGCCTAGTGAGGTAACTCGGGAGCAATTTTTGTAGTTGTTCAAGAAAAGGTGGCTACCACAGCTATATTTCAACAAGAAGATGATCAAATTCTAGAATCTCACCCAGGGTGGAATGACAGTATTGGGATAAATTTTCCCACTTGCTCAAGTACATGCCTCAGTATCATCTTGATGAGAGGTTTCAGATTTCACAAATTTATCATGGGGCTCAGGCCTCAAATTGGAGCTGATGTAGACATTCATAACCCTTCCACCATGGATGAGGTTTTTGAAAAAGCAATCAAGCAAGAGCAGAAATTACAACAGGTTGCAAACTACAAAAAGAGCAGAGATGCCAAGTACAACAATAAGGAATCTCAAGGAAACAACCAGAATAATTAGAATCAGAATAATCAGGGCAATAACAATAACTGGCAGATCAGAAATCTCAAGACCGCAATGAAGGAAATCAGAACAACAATAAGAGGGCCGATTATAACAATAATAACAACAACAATAGGAGAGATGCTTCAGATAGACCTAGAGCACCCCACGGTGGTTGTTACACATGCGGTGGTGAGCATTATGCCAGCGTGTGTCCTTAGAGGGGGAATAATTAGAAAAATAGAAACCAACATCACATCCATGCGGCGGTAGACAATTGCTAGGCTGATTTCCAAGCTACGCCAATCCAGTGTATGGGTAAACTTTTTGGATGCCCTATTTCAATTTGAATTGATACTGGAGCCACTGAGTTTCTTGTAGATCCAAGTGTTATTTCTAAGTTGTCAGTTAAACCAAGATACATGGCTAACCCTTGGAAGGTCCAATATGGAAACAGAGTAGAGAAAATGGTAGAGCATTGTCTTGCCTACAACAAACTTGAACTTCCTAGTTTTGAGACTCAGGTCAACTTGTATGTGGCACCCCTAGGGTCATATGACGTAATTTTGGAGATAAATTGGCTTACTGAGCATAAGTCCATTGTAGATTGTGAAGATAAAACTATGAAATGCTTAGATGATCAGGGTAACTGTGTTGAGATTCATGGTAAAAAAAGACCCTTAGAACACAGGAAGATCTCTACCATGCAACTGAAAAAGAATAACAGGAAAGGGTGTGCTATTTATGCAGTAAAGGTCAGGGACCTTGATAACTCAGAGTTGACGGCTAATGACCATCCCATTTTGAAGGAATTTCAAGATGTATTTCTTGATGAACTGACCGAGTTACCACCTAAATGGGAATTTGATTTCTTAATTGAATTACTACCTGGAACTGAGCCTCTATCAAAGGCACCGTACAAGATGAACACCACTGAATTGTATGAGCTGAAGGCATAGTTGTAAGAGTTGCTTAACCAGGGATTTATAAAAGTGTGTCTCCATGGGGACCACCTATCATATTTGTAAAGAAGAAAGATGGTACCTTGAGGCTGTGTATTGATTATAGAATGCTAAACAAGGCCACCATCAAAAACAAATATCTTCTCCCTAGAATAGATGAATTGTTTGACCAGATGAAAGGATCTAAAGGATTCTCGAAGATCGATTTGAGATCAGGATACCACCAGCTAAGGATAAAAGATGAAGATATTTCCAAGACTGCATTCAGGACTAGATACAAGCATTATGAGTTCATGGTGTTACCATTTGGGCTAACAATGCCTCGACAGCTTTTATGAATTTGATGAACAATGTCATTCAAGACTGCCTAGATGACTTTGTATTGGTTTTTCTGGATGATATCTTGATATACTCCAAATCAGAAGAAGAGCATGACAAACACCTCAAAATAGTGTTGCAGCGTTTGAGGGATCATAAGCTTTATGAAAAGATGTAAAAATGCACTTTTTACCAGACTAAGTTGCACTATTTGGGCCATGTTATTTCAGCTGAGGGGATAGTAGTGGACCCAGATAAGATCAAGGCAATCATGGAGTGGCCAGCGCCAAAGAATGTATCAGAAGTCTGGAGCTTTATGGGGCTTGCCGACTATTATACAAAATTTGTCAAGGGGTTCTCAACAATTGCAGCACCCAGCACTTCACTCCAAAGAAATTTGAATGGAGCAATAAATGTGATCAAGCATTTTAGTTGTTAAAGGAGAAACTTACTTTTGCACCTATCCTGATTATTTCGGATCCAAATGGGCACTTCACAGTGATAATAGATGCTTCAGGGGAAGGTGTAGGAGTAGTTCTTATGCAAGACGAATAGGTGGTAGCATATGAATCTAGGAAATTGAAGCAGCATGAACTAAACTATGCACCACACAATTTGGAGTTGGCTTCCGTAGTGCATGCCCTTCAAATGTGGAGGCACTATCTTTTTGGGAAGCCTTTCAAACTGAAAACAGATCATTTGGGACTTCAATACATATTCACTCAGCCCAACCTAAATGCTCGACAGAGAAGATGGTTGGAATTTTTGAGCGAGTATGATTTTGGCATTGAATATATAAAAGGAAAAAAAAATAGAGTAGCAAATGCCCTAAGCAGGAGGAGACATCTTGTAGCGATGGTCACTATAAGGTCAAATTTTAGATAGCAGGTGATTCAGGCTTTGCCAAGAGATGAGTATTATGATAGGGTGAAACAAGCCCTAGAGCAAGATCCTTCGGATCATAGATATGATGGATACATGTTTGAGTCTGATGGACTCTTAAGATTTCAGGGATGAATGTATGTTCCTAATTCAGCAGGGTTGAGAGAATTAGTGCTAGAAGAATTTCACAATGCACCTTATTCAAGGCACCTCGGTGTCACAAAAATGATAGAGGGACTTAGACCATTGTGTTTCTGGTTAGGACTTAGGAGGGATGTTACTACTTTTGTAGCCCAATGTTTAGAATGCCAGCGAGTTAAGGTTGAGCATGTGCATCCGACGGGACTTCTATACCCACATAGGGTGCCAGAATATAAATGGCAGGTAATCACTATGGATTTCATTCAGGGGTTGCCTATGACCAAGACTCAACATGATGTCATCTTGGTTGTGGTTGATAAATTGACGAAAGTAGCTCACTTCATTCCTGGGAATCTTAAGGATGGTTCATTGATCTTAGTGAAAAAGTTTGTGCACAAGATTTTTTGGTTGCACGAAGTGCCTGAAACAATCATTTTTGATCCTGACACTCGAATGACCTCTAGATTTTGGACTATATTGTATGCTTCTTTGGGGACAAAATTAAACTTTAGTTTAGCTTATCATCCTCAGATCAATGGTCAGATGGAGAGGGTGAATCAAGTAGTGGAGGATCTCCTTAGAATGTATTGTATGGATCAGCAGCATAAGTGGGAGGAGTACCTACCCTTAGTGGAGTTTGCTTATAATAACTCATATCATGCCTCCCTAGGCATGGTGCCTTTCGAGGCTTTGTATGGCCACAAATGTTTACACCTATCAGTTGGGATAAGGCGGAAGACAGGATTGTCATTGGGTCAAAGATGTTGAGAGAGATGGAGGATCAGATGAAGCTAATTAAGGAAAAGTTGAAGCAGGCTTCAGATTGCCATAAGAGCTTTGCAGATAGGAACAAAACCTTTAGACAGTTCTCAGTGGGAGATAAGGTCTTCTTGAGGGTTTGACCAAAAAAGAGTTTGATCTCATTTGGCAAGGGTTCTAAGCTTGCCCCTAGATATGTTGGGCCATTTGATGTCTTGGAAGTTATCAACCCGGTTGCATATAGGCTTGCTCTACCACTGGCTCTATCCCGTATACATAATGTCTTCCATGTTTTTGTGCTTAAGCCTTACTATCCAGATGCTTCACATATTCTTGATTGGCATGCATTGCAGGTTCAGGGTCCAGGGGTGGTGCTAGTGGAGCCCACCAGGATTTTGGAGAGGCGCAACATTAAGTTGCAGAACCACAATGTTGTGCAGTATAGGGTCCAGTGGGACCAATATTCGGTGGATAGTATCACCTGGGAGAATGCTGAGGATATTGATAGAGCTTTATCGCATTTGAGATTTTAGCATACTTTTATTTCTGCATATGATGACTTTTATTATATTATTGATAATAGATGTATAAGACCTTTTATGTAGATATTTTGTAATAAGACATCAATACGATGTCTCTTCCAAGTGGGAAAGGATGTCACTCTCAGACTTTGATGCTTTCTGAACTTACTATTTGTGGAATTGTTTTATGGATAATTATGTGTGGTTGAATAAATATTATTTTATTTGGAGAGATGAAATAAGAAAATGATTATTTTATTTTGGAAAGATGAAATGTAATGAATATTATTTTATTTTGAAATGATGCAATATAGAAAATGTTATTTTGAAATGATAAATTATAGTGTTTTGGGGCTTCGGCTATTTGGACACTAACCTACTAATGGGAATTTGAGTTTTCATGAGTTACAGGTTGTCAAAGATAAGGGTGTGATTAAGGTAGAGGAGGTTAGCAGCCTAGCAGGGTTAGGATGGAGTGGTCTCTCTCACACACACAAACACTTAGAAATCACATAGTTGCATTAGAGTTGCATTAATTAATCATATTATATTGCTTCTTATTTTATAGTTAGTTATTTAATTAATTAGTGATTAATATTAAATGCTCTTAGAAAAATAAAAGAAATAGTTTTAATTTATTTATTGATTTGTATTCGAAAACTAGAATTAATATTATTTATTGTTTTTGAGATAATTGTGATGCAAATAAATAATAAATCATAAGTTTTATTTGATAATATGAGACAAATCATAGAAAAGAAAGCAAGATTTAGAAAACAAAACAATGAGAAAGAAAACAATAGAAAATTAGAAAATTAGAAAAAAAAATGACTTAAATATAGAAATAAAACACAAAAACAAAGTAAAATAAAAATAGAAAAAGAAAGAAGAAAAGAGAAAGAAAATAATAAAAGAGATTAAACCCTCATTCTCTCAACACAATATTCATTCACAACTCTCAATCTGAAGAACAAAAACAGAGACAGAAATTATTCTACACATCATTCATTCACAAGAAGGAGAGCACGGAATAAGACTTGGGATTTGGGCAAAGAGGAGCTTTCGAAGAGCAAAAGAAGAGAGGAAAATAGTGAAGGATTCATCTACAAGAAAGCGTTATTCAAGATTTTTTTATCCAAATCATTTCACCCAATTGTGTGAACAAAGGTTGAATAGACAATTATGTTGTAATCATACTTTTATTACTATTGCTGGTTGAAATCATTGTGTATTTTCTATATAAATATTGATAATTTTCTACGAATACATATATATTTTTATTGTTAATATTATTATAAAAGGATATATATTATACTGTGTTGAATTCATACTATATATGTAAATATATACCAAAATTGTAAATATATTAATAGTATGGAAATCATATTGCATGTTATATATATAACCAGGTTTGAATAGAATGAAAAACTATATATAAATTGCAACACATGTCTTTTATCATTATCGAATGCCTTTTTAATCATATATAAATCTATCCACAAAATAAAGAAATCGATGTAACATAGGCTGACGTGGCCAGTTGTGAGGGCCGAGGGGAGGGATGACTCTCTCCACAGGCCATACAGCCTGTAGAGGAGCCATCGCTCCCCATACGGTTCCTATTTGGAATCGCTAACTACATTATGCTGCAAATCCTTTCATATATGAATTGTGTTAAGCATTGTTTAATGTGCTATGTTCAATCCAATGTATATATTTAACTATGAAAATTCTTGCCACCATTGTTTCAGTCATTGGCCATAGCATCTATGAACTTTTCTGTAAATCTTCCTATGAAATTTATATTTGATTGTTACTTTGAATTCATTGTTAAATATATATTTGTTGTGCAGTTATATATATATATATATATATATATATATATATATATATATATATATATATATATATATATATATATATATATATATATATATATATATAATTGCACGACAAATATATATATTTGTTGTTAAATATATATTTGTTGTGCAGTTATATATATATATATATATATATATAATCACTGCACATTGCCTCTGATGATATCGGATGTGTTTTAGTTCGTTGTTCGCCATTTTTATATTATCACTGTATTATATTTCTCCACAATCGCCATTGGATATTCTCATGTGTAATATATGTTTGTGTGTGTGTATCGTTGTAATTGAATAGTTAGGCATTTACTGTAGTAAACAATATTTCTATATGATCATAATTTTCCAATATCACATGCAGATATGTATAATGTGAAATATATATATATATATATATAATTCATAGAACAAGTTGTAGTATATAAAATTTATTGTATATATAAGAATTGGATAGTGCTGTAATCCTTACTAATAGATTTATTGGTTGAAAACTCCTTATATTAGATTTTGTTTAAAAGCATGTTTTATTGTGAATATACTTGACCAACAATTATCGGTACAATTTGTCAAAACCACTGAAATGAAATGAATCAGCATTAAAGTAAACTTATAGATTCAATTTTGTTTTCAACAGTCATTCTATATCAAATTAGAAAACCTCTTTTCATGAAAGATCATTATAAACCACCGAAATTGGAAACTTAGACAACATGTGAACCAAAGTAGTGAATTGGTTGATGTAAACTTTATTTTTCCAGAATGGGTCTTTTGATGATGAACACTTAATCTTAGACAATTCATTATTTTAAACTATGGGGAATGTTTTATTCTTTCTATGTAAATGGTGTATATATGTTTGAGTTAATTTTACTTCCAAGACAGGATGTCGAATGTGGGCTCCCAGAGACGGTAATTTTACTTTTTTCTAAAATTACCACTTTTTGTTATAATTGCTTGGCCAAGCTACTGTACCATTAAAATAGATGGATTAGAGAAAAAGGCTAGATTTATGTTATATATGTCTCTGCCACATCCTACATGAGAGAGTTATGTCATTCTAGTTTACGAATGCATAAAAGCATCAGGAAGGCATCAAGAGATTCTCTCCTGCCTTTACCGTTCCAGGCTGCTAGGCTCCTCATACATGGTTAGTGCTTTCTTCGAGTTAGGAAGAAACCCGAGGAAGTCCAGTACTTCATGGTTGGGTGGAAGAAGCACCTTGACCACACTCTTGACTTCGGCTTGCGGAAGACCATTAGGGTCATGGCAGTTGAGATTAGAGATTCTTATGCTATATGATTCATTATGGATATATTTCATTGTATTACTCTTGTATGGCTTGCATAGCCAATCTGTAAAATGTATAATTCTTTTTATTGATGTATAATTCTTTTTATTGATGTAATTGATACAATCACTTGTACTTGTAACATTGAAACAGATGTTTTGTAACACCCTTTTGGTGTATGATAATGGAAAAGTAACTTTTAGTGTATGGATTTTGTACTTCATTTATTGGAAACTTGTTATTTTATGCAACTATGGATATCAAATTATTGTAAATGATTTACTTTCCTTATTGGAATGGGCATTTCTTTTTGGAATACTATTTTTAGTGTGTGAGTTTTCCGCACTTTACATCATAAGTCATAAAATAGAATACACTGCATCTAGAATATTGATATTTGTCTTCACAAGGAGTCATACTCAACCATGAGCTTATTTCACAATGAGTGGAATGACATAATGTATAAGGTAGGAGGTTCTACTTCCAAAACTTATATTTCATTTATTCTTGCAATAAGACTATCCCATATAAATTTGCATAGAAGTTTCTATAGAAGTATGCTAGCTGAGAGGTTAGATTGGTTGTGGCATTGAAAGCTTAGAATAAGTTATGCTTCTTTGGCCGATAAAACTTATAATGTAACTGTGTATTTTTGGCTGTAAAATGAAGAGTGCATTTTGTATCTGTGTATATGGATAGTGAACCGTAATATTTAAGTTTAACTATTGTTTTGCTCTCTGACCATGAATAAGTGTTTGTGATATGTTTGTTGAGACGTTCTTGCGTAGGGTAAAATGCTTCTACTCATTCTAAGCATCAAACCTTTCCTATGTTGTCAACTAAGCAATTATAATCATCCCACTTGTGTAGATTGAACGACATTTAAGAGTATCTGCACATTGGAGTTAGATTTCTATCAAATTGAAACACTTTTCAACTATCAAAGCATCCATTTGCTGATCTAAAAGATCTATGAAAGTTGTTAAATTATTACCTTTACTCTAAAGTCATTTGTTAACCCAAGACCAGTCATCAACAATTCTCAAATAGAGTATTTCTTGTATGGTGATGAACTACTAGATTCAGCTAGTGATGTTAATGCAACCAACTCGAGTGAGGGGGTTTTGTTGCGAGTTAACATGGGTAGGGGTTATGTGTTGAACACAAGGAATACTGAGAGATGGGTGAATCAATATTCTATAAAACCATTCCTTCACATGATCTTTAATCCATTTACTGAATTCAATAACATGAAAGCAAAGTAAACATAAGAAAAGCAACCACAAAGTCATAACACATAGACACTAGGATTTTTATGTGGAAAACCCAAAAAGGGAAAAACCACAGTGAGTGTTAGCTCACAATATATTATAATATCAAAACCAAATTATAGAAAGACTCACTGCCCAAGGACTCATTGTAGAAAAAAGTGCTCACTACAATAGGCTCACTGCCATAAAGGAAAGAAGATAGATAAAGGGTGGCTCACTGCCAAGAAAGAACCGTTACAAATGCATCTACTAAATGCTGGAATACAGTTCCTGTGATAGCTCAAAATATAGTTTCAAAGCTCTTCATCTTGAATACTTTGTTTCTCTACTCTATTCACATACACTCTGTTATTCAGTCCTATGTACCCCTACTGCACTTTTTGGATCACAAAAATTGCCTTAGATCGCATGTATATTAACTTCGCAATTCCTTCTATACATCCAACATCGAAGTCCATCAAGTATTTATATCTGCAACAAGATCCAACTCAAAACTAGGTCGGCTTGCCAAAGATGAAATGTGTACACAAAAACTTATACTTTGTCAGCTTGAGTTGTTTACACAAGAAGTTATGCAGACCAATGCAATCCTATAAGAACCTTCATATAGTTGTGGACCTATTATAGAACCACTTAGAATGATGATCCAAACAATATATCTTTATTGCATATTGATAGCACTAGGCTGCAACAAATGTACACTCTGATACCAATCTGATAGCATGCATTCACAAAGCATGCACATTTACTCTTACCATCTACTCATGAGAAACACGTCTCTGCCCTCTACAAGGGCTGTCAGATAACTTCTGTCAATAAAATGACAAGAACAAGGCAGCAATATAAAGATTAACTAAATATTCAAAATACCACACAGATTCACCATAATACCAATGGATGATAGGAGATAGATAACGACTTAGGTTTCATCATTCATTTCATTCATCTAATACAACTTCTATTACAATATGTCAAAACTCTGCAAATGCAGATATTCATAACAACCTTATACAAAATGGCCTACAATGGCCTACCAAAACTCTTCCTGCTCTCCTTCTGTCGGCCTTCGCTTATCTCCTAATGTCGGCCCCCTTTGTACTTTCTCTTCCATTTGTTTGATGTTCATCTGTCTTCTCTCTTCTTTCTTTCAATCTATCTGATTGGCCTTTAACTGCCTCGACTGCCTTTCATGTCTCTGCACCTTTCTCCAACTACTCGGCCTCCTCAATATCTATGGCTTCTTCTATCAGAAACTCTCTGTCAGCCTGTCATACATCGGCCTTTTTCTTTATTTTATCATGGCCTCTCTTTATGTTCCATTGGCCTCCGTATACCCACGGCCTCTCTCTTATTTGTTGTCGCTCTTTCTACACCAATCAGCCTCCTATATCTTACGACCTCCTCCAAGTATATATGTGGCTTCTCCAATATGTATGTCACTTCTTCCTTCTGGTACTCAACCTTTGCCACACCTGCGGCGTCTCTCCTCTGTAGTTTACAGCCTCTTCCTTTTAATATACTTGCAACCTTTCCTATTACTCTTGGCCTCCCTCTCTACAATACATGTGGCCTCCTTGCTCATATACGGCCTCCCTATTATTATCTGCTTCTCCCAATCTGTATGTAGCCTATTTGCCTTTCATACGCCACCCACTCTCTTTCATCCATTTCGGCCTGACTCAGAAAATACACGGCCTCATTATTGCCGCTCTCTCCATTCTTTTTGTAATGGCCTGCCTTCTTACAACGACGACTCCAATCTTAAATCTCTGGCACCCATCCTCCATTATTATCACCTATTAATATCGGCCTTTCATCTTTATCAGTTGGCTCTCTGCTATTTTGGGCTTTCTAATAAGAATTACATGCCTGCGCTGCCACCAGCCATCCCACCATTTAATCATGCTTTTAATCGGCCTTCGGATGCTTTGTCTATTTTTAGCCTATTTTTGGTTTTTGCCAGCTTTCACTAAATATAGAATGCTTTCGTGACTCCATCAATATCATAGCCTAACCTTCACACTGCTAATTTCCTCAACATAGCATTGTAACAGAATCTTGCAATAATCAGCACCTTCGCCACCTATCCAACTTCCTCGAATATAATAAACAATTATCATTATTGTTCCTATCCCCTTGGCAACAAGAGCTTCCTCTCTTTGCTTCTATCACTCGACCCACTCATTCAAACCAAAAATCTATTGTCGAAGACAATTTTTGAATCTTACTCGGATGCCCCTGCATCAAACTCCCCAAGGACAAAGATCATGTGCTCCGACACATGTGTTCCTCTACGATTTCAAACAACATTTTCTTCCTCCTTTTCCATAACTTCTCTACCTCATATACATCACTCTTCCAACATTTCTGTGCAGCACTATAAGTTGCCTTGACATGGTTGTCAACACTTACCATCCACCTCCACATTCCAATTCTTCTTTCATCAAACAAATCAAATGGAAAAATTATAACATCTAATGCATCCTCCACACTTATCACACCTTCATCATACTCAACATGCTCTTCAATCATACTTTCCAACCATTCTTCCTTCATGGCCAACTGCTGCAACACCAAATCAGCTTCAACTTCATCCTTCACCATCAACTCTGCATCCTCTTCATGCTTTATTTCTGCAACTATTGTTGCATCACTCTCTTCAGTCTGCACTGCTGTCCTACTTATGCTCACATCTCTAATCTTCTCATTCCATTCTTCCTCAATGGCTTCTAACTGCTTCCATAAATCTTCTTCAGCATCTTCTCTTGTTGTTCCATCTTCTTCTTTGCTTACATTCTCCTTATGTTTGTCCTCATCCTCTGGAACTATGGCTAATCCACTTTCCTCCTCTGCTCTCATGTTCGCACACACCTGCGGTGTCTTATTCTTCCATACCATTCTTCGATTCCACTTTTCCTCTTTTCTCTCATACCTGCATCTTTCAAATTTCCTTTGCTTGCATTCTTGTCTTCTCAAATATTTATTCCTCCTTATCTCTTTTTCATCTAACAATCTCCTCATATTCTCCTCTTCATTATACAAATCCTTATCAACATAAAATTCAGACTTCTTTCCTCTTACCTTCCATACACTTGGCTTCTCTTGCTGCCACTTCATTGTATGCTTCTTCTCCTTTTTTCCATCTTCTACTGGATTCCTCATACTTCCAGATCCTAGGAGTTTGTTCTCCATGTCATGCCTCCAACTCTTTGTCCTTTTTGCAACACCTTATTTTGTTGCTGCTTGCTTTACCACCCATACTTTGCCACTAGACTGTTGTCCTTTCCTTGCTACATTCGAGCTTCTCTTCACTTGCTCTATCTTCATCCTCCAATCATTTTCTCTAGGCTTCTTTGCTGGCCAACTCATTCTTGCATCATTCTGCCATCTATTCATCTACACATCTCTTCTTCTATGCATTTTCTTGTTAGCATAAACATAATCAAAAGTGTTAATTTCTCTATAACCTTTTTCATCAATCTTTTTCCTTTGCCAATGTGGCACTACATATCCATGATCCTTTACATTCTCCAATTTCTTTTTCTTCTCAACTTTCCTATCCATCTTCTCATTTCTTCATACATTATCAAAAATAATAATTTTACCTTGATTTCTTTGTGCAAGGATCTGTTGTCCCAATTTGCATCCACTTTCATCTTCTTGGCTTTTCAACTTCTCTTCTTTACAAGCATCTTGTGCTTCTGCTGCAACCTCTTCACATGCATCATAAAACTCTAAGGTTTCCTCTTCATCTTCATCATCAAACTAAACATTCTTAGCATCAATCTCCTCTTCTTTTTTAGGTTCTCTGCAATGCACCTCTACTGCAAACTCTTCATGGCATTCCGCTGCCATCAATCTTTCCTTGTTCACATCTTTCTCTCTTTCTTCAGGAGCTATTCTTGCCCCATCTCTCATTATCTTCCGAGTCTCATCCTTGACCTTCTTCATCACTTTCTTCATACCTCCATACAAATCTGCAAACATAACATTAGCAAATAAAATGAGAGACCACAATGTCTCTTTCAATGCCCTCCTTATGGACATTCTTCCTTCTTCATTTATCTTTTTCTTCAGTGCTGCTTGTTGCACCTTTTCCTCTTTCTCTTTTCTCATGTTCTCTTTAATGAGAACTCTCTTGACCTCCACTGGTCCATATTGCTCCAATGGCAACTCTCTACAGTCCCTTCTTTTTAGGAGCTCTCTCACCTTCTTATCTTCTCTTCTACAGGCATTCATCTTTTGCCTCTTTCTTTTCTCAATAATCTCCTTTACTGGCCATTTCACTTTCTTTTCCATTGGCCATACCCAGTAATATCCTTGGTCTTGTTCTTCATACCATTGTTTTACCATCATCACATCTCTCCTTAACGCTACCAATTCTCTTCTAAATTCTTCATATGTCATCCTTTTGTCTTCTTTTCTTTTGTCTCTTTTTATGAGACTCTCTGTCTTTATCTACTTCTGCATCTTTCTATCTTCTTTCATCTTTCAGGCACCTCACCTCAGGCTTCCTTCTTTCTCACTTTGCCCAGTCTTTTGGTACTACACACACTGCAATACTTACAACCTTCTTTCTTGTCCTGGCTAAGTTGCCTCCCTTCGACGATCTACTCAGCACTCAAGACCAACTTGGCCAATCTGGCTAACCTTCAACTTCTCAGGTATAGACTGCCTCTCCTCGGCAATCTATCTATACACAAATCACACACATACCACATAGATCTTGCTACAAGTTGCCTGTCTGCAAAATCAAGAACAACCTAGCTCTGATACCAATCTGATAGCACGGTGACACAAACCATGCACAAATACCCTTACAATCTTCTAATGAGATTCAAGTCTCTGCCCATCTACAAGGGCTGTCAAATAATTTATGTCAATAAAATAACAAGAACTAGGCAGCAATCATAAAAGATTCATTAGTCATTCATATACAATGCGACAGGAGATTAAGAAATATTCATTAACATGTTCATACTATTTAGTCCTGACTTGCTACAAGAACACACCATCAAGCTATAGCATAACAAAACTAGACTTGCATTTAAACCAGCCAAATCAGCTTCTTTATTACAATATAAAAATTCTGCAATAACATTTAATCTATTTGGCCTATGGCCACATTCGATCTCCTTCTAACAGTCCAGTCTCTATCTTGCATTTATCATTCATTCTCCTCCTGTCACTATCACCATTCTTTAACACCTTATGCTCTTTTCCTTCTGCAGTATCTTCGAACCTCTAGAGTTACGGCCCTCATACCTTATGGCCTGTATTCCATTATCACTATGCTGCCTCATCGAATCGACTCTTTACCTCTGCAATATCCGGCCTTCCATCTCTTCTTATCAGCGTCTTCTATTTTACCTTCTTTTATCGCTCCCTCACCAATCGGGCCTCTCGACCTACAATACCAAACGGCCTGTTCTAATTCTTATGGCCTCCTGCATATAACTTATGGCCTTCCTCTAATATGTTTGCGGCCTCCTCATTCTCTATGCGGCCTGTTCATTATTGACGGCTGCTTTCTCCCTTCACCAATTGAGGGTTCCTTACAATGATTTGCCCCTTCCAATATGTATGTGGTCTCCCTATTATTATTTACTTCTCCCAATCTGTATGCAACCTATTTACCTTTCATGTGCCGCCCACTCTCTTTCATCCATATTGGCCTGACTCAGAAAATACGCGGCCTCATTATTGCCGCTCTCTCCATTCTTTTTGTAACAGTCTGCCTTCTTGCAACGACGACTCCAGTCTTAAATCTCTGGCACCCATCCTCCATTATTATCACCTATTAATGTTAGCCTTTCATCTTTATCAGCTAGCTCTCTGCTATTTTGGGCTTTCTGATAAGAATTACATGCCTACGCTGCCACCAGCCATCCCACCATTTAATCGTGCTTTTAATCGGCCTTCGGATGCTTTGTCTATTTTTAGCCTCTTTCTGCTTTTTGCCACCTTTCACTAAATATAGAATGCTCTCATGACTCCATCAACATCATAGCCTAACCTTCACGTTGCTAATTTCCTTAACATAGCATTGTAACGGAATCTTGCAATAATCAGCACCTTCACCACCTATCCAACTTCCTCGAATATAATAAACAATTATCATTATTGTTCCTGTCGCCTTGGCGATAGGAGCTTCCTCTCTTTGCTTCTGTCACTCGACCCACTCATTCAAACCAAAAATCTATTATCGAAGACAATTTTCGAATCTTACTTGGATGCCCCTGCATCACATATCGATCCAACTTGCATGTTGGCTTCATCCTTAAGTATACACTTGACCAAATCCACTGTCATAACACAACTTCTAATGCGGACCATATGGGACTCTAAGATTCATATCAAACACTCATTATGCATCACCCAAACATACCTTTAGAACCGCGAGTCATGATATTCATATGTGGCAGAGTGCGGATCTCTGAACTGTTGTCTCTGTCACTGTGAACTACTGTCAACCTAAATGTCGATACTTAGGAGCTTGTAGATGATTATCCGGTGAACCTCATACTTTGCAAATCTGGAATTGGATACTCCTAACATGTGTTTACAACACTTCCAAATAGCACATCGAAATAATAATTCACAGAGGAATGCAGATTGAAATACTTAGGTGTTCTGCACTGTTTGTGACTGAACTTAAGTAATTTAAGGTATAACTTCCAGAGATTTCTAGGACATGAAACTTGGAACATAGCATCATTAGACAACCATGTGCAACATATCAAAACCACATACCAAAATCTTCATCTGCAGAGGAGTACCAATTGGATCTATGTCACCAACTCAGTAAGTTGCAAATACTTAGTCAATTTGACTAAGTCATTCTTTCTAGACCAAAAATGTTGTCTACAATTTGTCTCAATACTTGTTCCCAATCATATCTGACCATTGCCATCAATGACAACATCATATTTCAATCACAATAGCAGTGTATCTTGACCATGTTGCCAACATTATAAAACTGCCTATTCTAGTAGTTGGTAATTGGAGGGTTATGATATCAGCAAGGTAATAAACATATTTGTTGGTTCACCGTATGAGGAAGTTTTGTCACACAAAGTCATACAACAATTGTAGCCTTATAACAATGATTTCTTCAATTTATTAACAATTGGGAGTCTTTTGTGCATGATGATTTAGATGCTTCAATTACAAGAAGTAAATTGACAAAACACCAAAAGAGAGGTGATATCACATCAAATGGGTAAACCTCATCATGGTAGTATTGTTATTTTAATTCCAAGATGAAACCCAAGATTCTATGCTAAGTTACTCATATTTTAAGAGTTAACTAAAGAAAACGACATCCTTGGACACATACAAGGATAGTGTTACCAATTCACATAAGTGTTTATAACAATGATAAGCATTATCATTTTACTCCAAAGAAGTTATTGTAAGAGCAAAACCTAGTTCTTATTGAGGTTAATACTAATAGTGTAAACTCAAACTTATCAAGGAGAAAGATTGATTGAGTCTTAAGTGAATATCTATGTTGAGGATTATGATAGATCCATAGACATATCCATGATTTTGGAAGCATTTATTTACTAATTCCGAATGGAGATCTTGAGGAGATTATGTCATTATGATATTGAAGTGACTATGTGACGACATGGATATAGACTTCCTTAGGAGAAATATAATTCTTGTCATATTGTATTACAAATCCAGGGGAATAGGTGATCCAAGAATGTGAAAACCTAGATAGCCTTTGATTAGCATCTATTGCTTATGTTATTTCATCGAGAGAGAGAGAGAGAGAGAGAGAGAGAGAGTAGCATGTCGAAGTAAGGAGAGCAACTCAGTTTGGAAGGATAATCTATCATTTTTCTATTATTACATCAGTAGACGTGCTCAGCTAAGAGTCAAGCCTTTATTCTTAGTTTTTATGGTTTCATTTTAAAATCATGTTCAATGAAATTTTTCTTTATTAGAAGTTCATTCTCTTACAAGAATGTAGGGATATCTTTAGTCGAGTGTGATATACCTGAAAGATTTTAAAGAAGATATCGTGAGCATTTTTCAACATAGAACTCATGAACAAATAGATGATACTATTTAAGTTTATTGTTGTCAGTTTGCTGAGGGAAGGCATATCAAATCTCTGATAAACCAGAGATGTCTTTCTGTATAGAGTTTTTAGACAATAGTCAAGGATATAAGTTTATTCCTGTATTCTTAATACGTGAATAAGTGGTAGTTTTATCTTACATTCTAAGTTTTGACGTAAAGATTTGTACTACAAACTATTCTATGAGATAATGAAACACTTATATGAGAATGAGAACCATGAGAATATCTTAGTTATGAGATATAGAATTCCCATTAACTTACGTAAACTTGGTGTGGTATCGTAGTCAAACTTTTAGATTTGTAAGATAGTTTTTAAGTATACTTCGATAAACAATAGATAACGTTGAAGAATATTAATTGTTCTATTTTCCGGTTTTGAACTCTTTTGTTTCAAAGGGTTCGAACCAAACAAGAAGAATGTTTCGATACATAAATTTATCCTTGCATATATTTGTTATTATGTAATATTAAGAGCATGAGTATTTATAAACTTAACAATACTCAAAAGAGAACCCAATGGCTTAAGGTTAATTATAACCATGTCAAATATTATAGCCTTATATTACTATTTATTTTGGTCAATAAAGAAAGGTCGAGAACTCTGAGTCTTAATGTTTGAATTAGGCTTGTCTAAAGAAGTTTGTCTATAGTCTGTGGTGATTTTCCTTTATGTGAAACCAAATTGTTTTACTACAATCGACTTGAGTTATGGACTCGTGGAGTAGATGTCGTGATGAATGGGGTAAATCGTAAAACACACAACATAAATTGCATCTTTTATTGATTTGGACAACTCATTATATTACAGAAGCTCAATTACAATTAGAGAAATCAATCCTCCATAGGCTGTAACACAATATAGCTACCCATCACCAGGCTTTGGAATCTTTTGCCTTCTGTAACCCCAAATCATCTAGGGTTTAAGTTTTCCCACCTATTCTTGACTCTACACCTTCCCCCTTAACTCTACTACTTCCCAGGGTTCCCAAAATAGTTGTAAATAGCACTTTTTTTGGCGGCCTCCGGCTAAATTTCAAAATTTGTAACTCCCTCCAAAAGTAGGTCAACTTCCGGGAAGCATAACTTTTGATCCAGGTGTTCGATTGACGAACCATTTTAAGCGCCAAAAAGCTCGTGATGTGAACTATCACGTCGAAAATCTGTAAATGGATTTCCATCAACTTTTTGGGATGTTATGGGATGTTTTAGTGCCTCATATCTCATTTCAAAAATTTTTAGGGGCTTTTTGGAAACAAAAACTTTAATATCTTTCAGCTCACAAATGATCTTTGCCTAATTCCTTTTCCAAAGGTCTTATATTTTCGTTATGAAGATTTTGTAAGTTTTCGCTTGAATCTGTGTCCAAATTCATACTTTCCTAAAATGGCAGGTAAACTTTCTAAAAATGGCAGTTTGCTATTTTTAGTAGTTTTGGAAAAACTGAAAGTCCTACATCATTATCTAAGAGATTATGGAACCAAGAATACTAATTATGGAAAGAAATGAAAACAACTGTAATGATTTTGAAGCAACATCTTTTTGGGTGATGTAAGATTGCCCTTACACCACTGGATGCTCTTGCATTAGACACCCAAGGTAATTTGAGAAGTGACCCTGTCACGTCTCAGGTGTTTGTTTGAGGAAAACCCAAACGGTCAACCTCTGCCTTAGACAACCAAGAAGAATCTTCAACAGGCCTTCCTTTCCATTTCACCAGATATTCTTCATATTGTCTGTTCCGAGTACTTCTTCCCACATGGCTATCCAAGATCTCTTCTATCTCCTCCATTGAAGTAGATGCCGGAATACTCCACTATTATTCTGTTGGTCCATCCTCTGTGCCACCCTCATGATATTATGTTAAATCAGCAATGTTGAACACAGGGGAAATATTGATCCCACTCGATAGCTCTACCTCATATGCATTTCCTAAATCATTCTTCTTCAATATTCTGCACAGTCCAAATTTCTTCATTTTCAGCTTATTGTATGTTCCAATTGGGAACCTTTCTTTTCTCAAGTGAACCATGACTTCATCTCCTACTTGGAACTCCTTATATCTCCTCTTCTAATCTGCCTTAGCCTTGTACTGAATATTCATCTTATTAATGTGTTTTCTCACCTCTTCATGCAAATTCTTCAGATGTTCTGCAAAGTCTTCAACTTCAGCACTTGTCTTTTCTCCTTTGTCCAACTTCCTTAACTCAAAAGCATTTCTTGGGCTATTGCCATATACAATCTAGAATGGTGATTTACTAGTACTCCTATTGACATTATTGTTGTAAGAAAATTATGCTTGTGGTAAAATCAAATCCCATCCCTTGGGCTTATCTCCTACTAAGCATCGTAGCAGGTTACCCAAACTCCTATTCACCACTTCCATCTATCCATCGGTCTGTGGGTGGTGTGCAGAACTGAACTTCAAATCTATTTTCAACTTCTTCCACAATATCCTCTAGAAATAACCAACAAACTTGGTATCTCTATCGGAAACTATGCTCTTTGGTAGACCATATAATCTCACCATCTCCCTGAAAAATAACTCTGCAATATGAACATCATCATTAGTCTTCTTGCAAGGAATAAAATGTGCCATCTTCGAGAATCTGTCCACCACCACAAAAATGGAATCATGCCCTCTTTGTGTCCTTGGTAAACCAAGAACAAAATCCCTAATAATATCATCCCATGGCTTCTCCGGTATAGGTAATGGCTGATATAGCACTGTATTCTGACTTGTTCCTTTTGCCATCTGACACACTCTGCAACTTTGCACAAATTTCCTCACATCTTATTGCAACTGTGGCCAATAATAATTTTTACCAACAATAGCAATGGTCTTATCTAGACCAAAGTGTCTAGCCAATCCCCCACTATGCTTCTCCTTAATTAGGTTTTCTCTCATGGAACTCCTCAGAATGCACAACTGGCTTCCTCTAAACAACATACCATCTTGGATTATGAAATCCAACCATTTTGTCCTGTCCAAAGTAATAGATTCCAAACAAGCTTTCTAAGCCTCTGCAAAATCAGAATCTTCTGGATACAAACTCTTGAGCTCATCAAACCCAACAACCTCTATCTTCATTTCTGTCAACAGATTTTGCCTTCTGCTCAAGGCATTTACAACTCTGTTGGACTTCCCACTCCTGTGCTTCAAAACAAAAGTATAACTTTGCAAAAACTCAACCCATTTTAAGTGCCTCTAGTTCAACTTTCCTTGACTATTAAGATACTGCAAAGCCTGATGATCAGTATATAAAACAAACTCTTTTGGCAACAAATAATGTCTCCATTTCTTCAAAGCCTGAACTATTGCATAAAATTCCTGATCATAAACATAATACTTTTTCTTGGCATCATTAAGCTTCTCACTAAAATAGGCAATGGGCTTACCTTCTTGACTCAAAACAGCTCCTATAGCATTGCCACTAGCATCACAATCTACTTGAAATACCTTATTGAAATCTGGAAGTACCAAAATAGGTTACTCTGTGACTTTTTGCTTCAATGTATCAAAGCTTTTGTCTGCTCCTTTAGTCCATCTAAACTCTTTTCTATCCCCTCTCATTGTCTCAGTTAGGGGTGCACAAATACTACTAAAATTCCTGATAAACTTTCTGTAAAAACTTGCCAAACCATGAAAAGATCTTACCTCAAAAGCACTCCTTGGTGTAGGCCATTCAATGATAGCCCTCACCTTCTCTGGGTCCATCTTAAGACTTTCCTCTGAGAAAACAAATCCTAGGTATAGCAACTCCTTCTTTGCAAAACTACATTTCTTCAGATTAATCAGCAACTTCTCCTCCTTCAGCTTCTCTAGAACTATTCTGATATGCATCAGATGCTCATCCCAAGTCTTACTGAAAATTAAAATATAATCCAAATAAACAATAACAAAACTTCCCAAAAATTCTTTCAATACCTCGTTCATGAGTCACATGAATATGCTTGGTGCATTGGTTAGCCCAAATGGCATGACTAACCACTCATACAAACCTTCCTTTGTCTTGAAGGTTGTCTTCCATTCATCTCCTTCTCTGATATGGATCTGGTGATACCCACTCTTTAGGTCAATCTTCGTGAAGTACTTGGCTCCACTCAAACAATCCATTATGTCATCCATTCTGGGCAATGGAAATCTATACTTGATTGTGATCTTATTAATGGTATGAGAATCTATACACATTCTCCACTCTGTCCTTCTTCGATGCTAGTACTATAGGTACCGTACATGGACTTAGGCTCTCCCTTATCAGTCCCTTCTACAACAACTCGTGGACTTGTCTATTCAGTTCTTCATTCTCTGTAGGGTTCATTCTATGGGCTGCCTTGTTTGGCAAACTAGCTCCTGGTATCAAATCCATTTGATGACTTATCTTCTTTACTGGTAGTAAACCTTCTGGTACATTATCAGAGATAATGTCCTGAAATTCTTCCAACATATCCGAAACTTTTGCTGCTACATCTTCACATTTCTCTTGACTAATCTTAGGAATCAATGCAAAGCAATGACATTCATGCTTCATACCCTCCAAAAATTTCCTACCATCTACCAAGCAAGTTCTGGCAGTACTACATACATTTTCTTCGACCTCCTTCAAGGGCTTCAACTTATGATGAACTTCATCCTTTGTTAGGGAATATGTGTTTGCACGGCCATCATGGACAACACTCCTATCATACTGCCATGGTCTCCCCAACAACATATGACATGCATCCATCAGTATGATATCACACAGCACGCCATCATGGTAGTCCCCAATCTTGAACTTCACTAAACATTGCTCATTGACCAAAGCTCTATGGTCCTTCTGCAACCATGCAATCCGATATCGATGTGGATGCTTTCTTCTTGTCAACTTCAACTTGTCAACCATCTCCTCTGAAACAAGATTGTCAGTACTTCCAATATCAATAATAATATCACAACACTTACCTTCACATTTGCACCTTGTGTGGAATAAACTCTTCCTCTGATTTGGTTCTTTCTCCTCATTCTGCGAGGTTCTTCTGACAACTAGGGTTTCTCTCCTTTCAGCATCTTCAGAATGCTCAGAATGTGCATCTTCATCTACATGTGCATCTCGTGCATTACCTTCAGGTCTTCTATTTGTCCTTCCTTAATGTTGCGGACACTCGTATGCTCGATGCCCTTCTTCTTCACATTGGAAACAAGTTCCTCTGAAACCTTCTCTTCCAGGTCCTTGCCCAGGTCGACCTCTTCCTCTTCCTCTTTGCTCACCATTGTATTGGTCACGAGGGCAGTAGGCATTATCCCCTCTCTAATTTCAACTGGTGCCAACTTCTTCACTTTTCTTTTGATCTTCATTACGGCCTCCATAGGGTCTTCCACCAGTCCTTCCACCTTGACCTCTTCCCCTTTGCTTGCTATCAAATCTTTTATTCAGCTTCTCTTCCACCTTCAGGGAAAACTGGTACACATCTTCTATGGTGGTCATTTTGACCAAGCTCAGCTCCTTTTGAACACTTGGCCTTAACCCATTAATGTAATGGGCTACCTTCTCCTTGTTTGGCTCTGCATGGCCTGTCCTGATAGTAATCTTATAAAACTCTTCTATATACTCCTTGACAGATTTGTTACTTTGCTTCAATCCTTGCAGCTTCTTCAGCAACTCCATCTCATAGTCCACATAAATGAACTGCTTCTTCAGTTTCTCCACCATTTGATCCCATCTAGTGATCTTTCCTTTCCCTCTTCTATTCCTTTCTAACTGGACCTCCTTCCACCAAATACTGGCATGGCCCTTCAACTTTGTTTTTGCAAACTTGACCTGATCTGGGTCCTCCACATCTTCATACTCAAAATATTCCTCAATGTCATTGATCCAATCAATAAGTTGTTCCGGATTCAAATCTCTAAAATATGTAGAAACTTCAATCCTGGGCCTCTTTCCAATCTTCAAAATGGCCCTCAACAACCTAACTTCTGCAGGATCTCCTGCAACTTCTTGTTCTTCCTCAGATAGCTCTTCTTCAACTTCATCGTCGCTTTCTTCTCTTGTTCTCGGCTCAAACCCTCTTCGTAGCTCCTCTTGCAATGCATTGATTTGCTTTTGCAGGGCTCTAAAACCCTATTCCGTCAAAGAATTCCTTCTAATGCAATTTATTTGTGGAGGCATCTTGATCTTTGCAGAAAACCCACAACCTCAGGTCCTGGTGCAAACTACCTCACGGTTGGCAATTTGTCTACGCACTCAAGAACCCTTGCTTTGATACCACTTGATGAAGGGGGTAAATCATAAAACACACAACAACATAAATTGCACATAGAGAATAGAACTCTCTTTTATTGATTTGGAGAACTCATTACATTACAGAAGCTCAATTACAATTAGAGGAATCAATCCTCCACATGTTGTAACACACTACAGCTACCCATCACCAGGCTCTGGTATCTTCTACCTTCTGTAACCCCAAATCAACTAGGGTTTCTATTTTCCCACCTATTCTTGACTCTACACCTTTCCCCTTAACTCTACTACTGCCCAGGGTTCCCAAAATAGTCGTAAATAGCATTTTTTTTGGCAGTCTCCAGCTAAATTTTAAAATTTGTAACTCTCTCCAAAAGTAGGTCAACTTCCAGGAAGCATAACTTTTGATCTGGGTATCCGATTGACGAACCGTTTTAAGCGCCGAAAAGCTCGCGATGTGAACTATCACTCTATAAATTTGTAAATAGATTTTTGTCAACTTTTTGGGACATTATGGAATGTTTTAGTGCCTCATATCTCATTTCATAAATTTTCAAGGGCTCTTTGGAAAACAAAAATTTAATATCTTTCAGCTCACAAATGATCTTTGCCTGATTCCTTTGCCAAAGGTCTTATATTTCCGTTATGAAGATTTATGTAAGTTTTCGCTTCAATCCGTGCCCAAATGCAAACTTTCCTAAAATGGTAGGTAAACTTTCCAAAACTGGCAGTTTGTTATTTTTGGCAGTTTTGAAAAAACTAAAAGTCCTACATCATCATTCAAGAGATTATGGAACCAAAAATACTAATTATGGAAAGAAATGAAAACAATTGTAATGATTTTGAAGCAACATCTTTTTGGGTGATGCAAGATTGCCCTTACACCACTGGATGCTCCTGCATTATGTCATGAAGTCATAAACCTTAGATTTTGCAAAGTACGTAAAGAGGTACTTTTGGATAGATAGTCAACCCATAAAGCCTCATGGTATTAATGACAAGATCATGAGAAATAATCTAAGTCAGATAGACTAGATTTTGAGTTAGACAAGACTCTATTATTAAACCCATTTATCAAAAGAACCAAGTTTACCAAGTCAAACTGCGGGATGTGATAGTATGCAAGTCGAGTTAGAGGTGTGTGGACAATACTACATTTACTATAAACATCTATTTATATAGAATCTTTGGCCAAAGTAATGCATACATCTTTGCATACATTAGTCGGTTCACCATGTCCATATTTCATAACCTGTCGGTATGATCATAATTAGCCAGAGGATTGTCTAGAGTTGTATGATCGATAGAGTTATGTAGGATACAACACCAGCACTCAGATGGCAAATACTAGTTGGTTACCTTATGTCTATACTCTTCGTGAAAGGTAGAGACACCTCTAGTTGGAAGGTGTGTGGGGGACTGCCGGTCTGTGGTTGGAGGTAAAGCACTTAGAAGATGCTCTCTCTCTCTAGCAGAGGACTCCCTAAGACTTGCAATATGGATGTCAAAATTCCAGATGTAGCATACTTATTGATATGAGACTTGTATTTCATAAACCATGTAAATTTTATCAAGTGCAGATCATTGTAATTGAAAGATGAAATGATGATTATGTAAATTAATGCATGTTGTATATTTAGAAAGGAAGTTATGTTTATATGATGTATTTTGGTTCTTTGAAAATATTTAATTTAAAAAAAAAAGTTCAATCTTTTTCACTTAGTGGTCTATATGTTTATTTATCTCTTGGTAAATCTTTATTTTAAGCCTTGTTTGAGAGTTAGTATGTTACAAAAGTTCACTTTTAAGTGATATTTCAAAAGGTGTAATGAAGAAAAATAAAACACGATGGTTGCTTTCCAACCAAATCCACTAAGAAAATAAATGGTTATTGTTGAATTGAACATGGAAACTAACAAGAATGAAAGCATGGGTAAAACCTTCTCAAACTAGTTTACTTGTTGAAGCACAATTATAGCCTCTTCCCATGTCTTTTGAACATTGTTTTCTTTCAGAAGATACTCTTCTTATGTGCCATGGTTTTGTAGGTTTGCCATTACACCCAAACTTGCAAGTGTTAGTGAACTTTTGAAACTAACACCTTCACCTAGACCCAGAGTGATGGTTAGTCCATGAGATCAATTCCCAAAGGTGTGGTTAGTCCAACACCCCCCTTTGACACAACTCAGGGGAATTGAACCTGGATTGAGGCTCTGATACCATCTGTAGGTTTGTCATTACACCAAAACTTGCAAGTGTTAGTGAACTTTCCAAACCAACACCTTCACCTAGACCTAGAGTGGTGGTTAATCTACGAGATCAATTCCTAGGGGTGTGGCAGTTAGTCCAACGGGTTCATCATTTCTTCAAAACCATTTAACAATAATAGAATGAAGCACTACAAAGTCTCCAAGTTTTTTTTATGCTTTCATCCTCCACAAAGCATAAGGTAAATGGAAGAGCCATGAGCAAGATTAAAATAACAATAGATGCAGTTGTCTCAAATGCTGACCAATATAAGTGCATCAATACCCTTGGCCATCTCTTCAAGAAAAATCTCCCTCACCAAGTCTGCCCATCGTAAACAATCAACACGACAATATGCTAGCTATTTACAAACTTTTCGACCTCCCGAATCTTGAAATTTTCTTGCCGACTGTTTCAATCAACTCCATTCCACATTTTTGACCCTCTTATTCATCGATCAAATTTCTAGAGATCAACTTGTCAATTGAATTTCAACCAGCTGATTGTTTTACAATGTGCCTACTGGTTAAGGTTTACCCACGAAATCACCCTGCTCACTTAGGGTAAATGTAGGGATGTGATTATGCATCATCACAGACTCACTATCACTCTTTTTGTCCTGTTAAAGTGCCATCCGTTGTTGACCGTAAAGATTTAGAAACCAAAGACTCTAAATGATCAATCCAGAATGTACCATTCTTATATAAAAGAGCTTGTGGTGTTGATCTAGAGGAGAATTGTCAGTGAGGTTTATGTGTAATCCATGGATAGGAACTACTCAACACCTCATAGTTTGGATCACTGGCAAGTGCAATGCTCTCCAAAACTGCCAAACTTTGAATAACTAGTGAGAAATATGAAGGTATTTGAAACTTGAATTTGTACATTGTTCATCCCAAATTTCTTGATAAATCTCCGAAATTTATGTTTCAAACTCCCTTACTCACTGCATTTTGGGAAAACATCTATCAAGGCTTTTGCAACATCACTCATTTGAGCAGTTGGATGAAGCAACCCAAGAGTGACAAAGTCTCCAGCTATGTTACCAGAAACATGGTGGGCGGTCACTGTTTCGTGTTTCAATGGACGAAACGACATTTCACGTTTCAACGGCCATTTTTTTGTCTGCAACAGAAAAATTGCATGAAGATTGTTCTTTCTATAAAATTATTTAGTCTTTTTGGTTTTTTTACTAAGAAGTTTTAATTGAAGATTATTTTTTATATAAAATTGTTCAGTCTTTTTGGTTTTTTAACTGAGTCGTCTGATTTTTAACTTTTATTACATATTTGTTTACATTTTTATGTTTTTGTTTACTTTATATTTTAAAAAAATTATAATATATTTATACCCTTTCTTCTAAACAACCTTTTTAAATCCCATTTTCTGTTGTGTTGTGGCTGCCATCACATTTCTTGTTTCTCGTTTCTGGTAACATACATCTCCAGCCAAGTCATCAAACCAGGTGCAAACAAAATTCAATTAGTCCTCCTGTTAAATCTTGGTTAAACTCACCCATCATCCCAAAATCTAAGTAATTCTAGTATATAAAGCACATAATGCAACAAGTATTCCATAGCATCCCCAAAACGACTCACGAGCTTTGTCTATGCTTCGAAATTTTATATATTTGTTTTCTAGGGCAACGACAACTGTGATGCCTGATAAAACTTTACTATCCTTTACGTTTCGATGGATGCCAATGATCTATGCTAAAGTTTCCATCTCGATGCAGGCGGGGAGAATGCTCACAAAAGTCATGGAATTTGATTTTATACCTGTCCAGCGTATTTGCCTAGAGGTCTTTTATAGCTTTTTAAACAAATCCATCTCCTTATCTTCGACGATCATTACAGTATTAGGAAGTAATGGGGTTCTTGGTACTCGTTTGTCGGCCGAAAAGGTGGTTCGTGGAACCGTATCGGCTTCCATTACATTTGCTGAAATACTTTTTACATTTGTTGAAACACTTTGCCAATCGCATTTGCTTGAAGGTTTCTAAAGCCTTTTCAACGAATTAACTTTAATGCATGTGCATCAACTTTTATGAATGTCACGAACTTTATGGTTCTCAAGAACTCATCTCAGCATCCCAAAAGGTTCG
Source organism: Cunninghamia lanceolata (assembly GCA_027924645.1). Lineage (NCBI taxonomy): Eukaryota > Viridiplantae > Streptophyta > Pinopsida > Cupressales > Cupressaceae > Cunninghamia > Cunninghamia lanceolata. The sequence continues at coordinate 5,618,793 of BSBN01000578.1, read as the reverse complement.
AGGAACAAGTAAAAATGCCAATGAGGTGCTATTTCAACAAAAACTCTATAGAAACCCATAGTTGGTGTTGTTGAAGATGATAAAACCAAGAACTTTGTGACGAAGCCTAAACCTCCTCTAAAGATGGTTAAAAGGAAGTCTACCCCCAAGACCCGTGTGGGTAAATTCAAGCCCCATGATGAGGCGGTGGTCGGTCTATGCTCCATGAAAATTAGTTCTTCAATTAAATAGAGTGATAATAAGATGTCTGCTAAGAAAAACTTTGTTGAAGACATGAATAAAAACATGGGTAAAAAACCTAAAGGTATTCTTGATGTTGAAGGAGTGAGTCAATTTGTTGGTGTGGGTTTATTCAGTCCCAAGGATAAGAAGCAGTCCCAAACTGTTGATACAAAGGTTGGTGAGACTACTAGTGAGCAAGATAAGAAAGTGATGAACATCAGAAGGTCTACTAGGCTGGCAAGGATACAGAGTCCTAGTTTAAAAGACATTGAAATTTCTAGTGACTCTTAGCAAGAGGAAGAGAACAATGAGGAAGAAGATAAAATTGATGTTACTTCTAAGAATTATAACCAAGGGGGGAAGGTAATAGTCTATTTGTTGATTTGAATGCTATGTATTGTGATTCTTTTGCTGTGGATCCACCCCATGAACCTGATTTTGATCAGAAGGGTTATGAGTTGTGTGCTCAGACTACTAATGAAGTGGTTGCTTTGAAGGCTAAGTTGGAGGAGATTGACGAGAACATGAAAGTAATGACCAGGTTCAGCACTAAACAATACATAGCTCCACCACCACTCTCTCTATTTTATAGGATTTGGAGCTGAAGAAACATGGTATTGCCACTGACAACAAAGTTAACTATGATGGCATGTACAAGTTCCTCACTAAGGATTGGGGAAAGTTATTCCCTTAGTTTTTGTTTTGTTTTGGTTCTTTGTTTCGGTTTGTTATTTTTTTTATTAAGCTCGTTATGGACTTTTATATGTTTATGGATTGTTAATGTGTTGTTTATGTGTTGTTTCTGGCTAGTGAGGGGCTTGTTTTGTTTTACCCAGGGGGTTACTTTTGTATAGGGTTTAGGACCTGTGTATCCTGCTTACTTAGTCAAAAGCAAAAACTCTATATGGTATAATGGGTTTCCCTTCACAGTTCTTGTCTGATAGGGTGGTTGCAACTATAATATCTACCAAATCTCAATAATTCTTCGTGCTTCGATGGATGTTGAAAGCTCCCACTTTGGCCTGGGTTTGGAAGTCGTTGGTGAAGGATTGATAAACTTATTATGTGTATATCCCACAATGATTATGTTCAAAAGCCTCCTCAACGAACCCACTTTGAACATGATAATTTGAAATGTGATATGGGCATGAAGCAATTGGATCATAGACTAGGCATGCTTCGCTTGTGTATAATGGAGACCCTCCCATGGCAAACAAGCTAGGTAACATTTCCCTCTCACGTGGGTCCTCCCTTGCGTCGAAGGGGGTCAATCCATAAAAAAATGCACTTTAAAGAGCAAGGTGGGAAGTCCTGGGTGAGCATTTTCAAATCTTTGACTCTAAAATCTCTAGGAGACATTTCTTTCCATGATTCAAAGGAGGGTGTGGCTGTCAAGATTGTGAACCCAATGACTAATAGAGTCATTCACAAAATGGATCATGCTTTGGTTGGAAAATTCTTTGGCAAAAGACCCAACATCAACCTGGTTTGTTGTTGGACTACTAAACAATGGAAGGTCAAAGGTCATCTAGAGGAAAGTGCTCTTTCGAAAGGCCTTTTCTTCTTTAGTTTTTTCCTCCTTGAGGATTGCATGAAGGCTTTGATCGGTGGCCCTTGGTTGCTAGGTAAAGCAAACCTCTTACTATGCAAATGAAAACTTGGATTTTGGTGCCACCTGATAAGGTTTCCAGGACTCCTGTTGGACTACTGAGATGAAGAAATTATTTGAAAGGAAGTAAGGTATGCGGAAATGCTTCCTACATTGATCTACTGAGGAAAGATTTATGCAAATCTTTAAACTTTTACAGTTACAGATTAAGATGCACATTAACAGAAAGATAATAACAATATTCAAATGCAAAACTCACAACACAAGATATACGTAAGGAAAACCCTTTAAGGTAAAAAACCCCACACTCCAAAGCTGCCCAATAAATTATTCAAGAATCAAGAAGATTACAATATACTTGCAGCAAGCTTTCACAGGAGTATAACCAACCAGAGATCCAGGAGGTAACTCAACATCTATAAGACTCTTACACCTCCATGAGCCAAAACCACCCAAAAGTGGCACCCAAATTATCTCCAATCAAAGATGCCTTGTGATGTGTCAAAACACACACCAACACATGTAACTCTCCCCTTTACATTTGTTTTAAGTGTCCAACATGTTTTACATTTCCCAAAAAATAGGAGGTCCAACTTTCGGAGGCCATAACTTTTGATCTGGGTGTTTGATTGATGAACCGTTTAATGTGTCAAAAAACTCGTGAAGAGATCTATCAAGCTATAACCTACTTTGTTGGTTATGACAGATTTTGTGACATTTAGGGACCTCTAAGTGCCTCAAAACTGAGTTCAAAACTTTTTTTGATAGTAAATAGAAATTTTAATATTTCGCATTCCAGATATGATCTTGAGTCGAAACTCACTTGAGATGTTTACTTAGTAGTTCCGCACCTTTTGGAAAAAATTTCAAGTCTATCTGAGGTCAAATGTAGAGTTACTAAAAATAGTAAGTCCCACCATTTTTATCCCTTTTGGAAACTTTGAAAGTTCTAGACCATTCTCCAAGATAAAGGGTATTCAAAAAGACCAAAACTGGGAAGAATAGTAACCTTTCGAAGTTGCAAGGTTGAGACACTTTTCCTAACATTCTCCCACTTGTCAAACACATTGCAAGAGCAAAGGGAGTACATCAACACTGTGACTTAATTGCTAGGGGTCGAGAGGCCTATAGACTGAACACCATTTGAACTTCTCTATGCTCACAAGTTTTGTCAAGGAATCTGTAACATTCATCAAAGTGTCAACTTTCTCCAAGTTTACCTTCCCATCCTCTACCATGTCACAAACAAAATGGTTTGGACATCAATATGCTTAGTCCTCACATGGAAAGTAGGATTCTTCACCAAACATGTGGCACTCTAACTGTCACAACAAATAGTAATCTTCCCTGCATCAAACCCAACATCAGAACATAATCTCTTAAGCCAAATGGCTTATTTACAAGCACGAGTTGCTGCCATGTAGTCAACTTTAGTGGTGGACAAAGCGACCACAAATTGTCACTTACTCATCCAGCTAATGGCACCACCAAACATAGTGAACACATAAACATTGGTGAATCTCCTGCTGTCAATCTCACCTGCAAAATCTGAATCCACAAATCCATGAATACAAAGTGAATGCTAAGGTCCTGTAGGATAACCATGATAACATAAGGAAAACTTGGAAGTACCCCATAAATATCTGAATGCTCTCTTCACTGCATCCCAATGTACCCATCCATGATTAGCCATAAATTGACTAAGGACTCCCACTACTCGAGCAATGTCTGGTCTAGTACAGAGCATTGTATACATCAAACTACCAACTGCACTAGCATAAGGAAATCTACTCATATCCTCTGTCTTAGAAGGAGACTTTGGATAATCTGCAATAGATAAATTTGTCCCCACTGTAACAGGAATAGTCAAAGGTCTACAATCCACCATGTTGAATCTCTCCAACATAGTGTTAACATACTTACTCTAGCCTAACCAAAGTTTTTTGTTTGCTCTATCTCTTCTGATCTCCATCCCCATAATGTACCGAGCTGCCCCTAGATTTTTCATCTCAAACTGTGCTGACAATTGAGACTTCAAATCATAAATCAAACTTTTACCATTCCCAATGAGTAACATGTCATCGACAGACAATGCAATAATGAGAACGCAATCATTGTCAAACTTGTAATAAACATAATGATATGATTTTGATCTCAAAAATCTAATACTCAACACAAAGGTATCAAACTTTTGGTACCACATTCTAGGAGACTGTTTCAAACCATACAAAGACTTTTTCAACTTGCAAACCAAATTTTCTTTACCTTTCATCACGTAGTGCTCTGGCTGTGACATATAGATTTCCTCCTCCAAGTCACCATGAAGGAATGTTGTCTTCACATCCATCTATTCCACCTCTAGATCATACGTTGCTACAAGAGATAACAATAACTAAATAGATGTCAGCTTTGCAATGGGAGAGAAAATCTCACCATAGTCAATTCCCTCCACTTGAGAATAGCCCTTCGCAACCAATCTAGCCTTGTATTTCTGAACACTACCATCTACACCAAATTTCCTTTTGAACACCCATTTGCATCCAACAGGTTTTTGTCCTTTAGTCAAAGGCACCAAGTCCCAAGTATTATTCTTTTCCAAAGAAACCATCTCCTGTTCCATGGCCTCCTTCTAGGAACCTGCATCTTTCATACCTATAGCCTCTTTCACAGTTCTAGGCTCATCAATGTTAGAAATAAAAGCAAAAATACAACTAGAATCATGCAATAAATAACCAAACCTATCAGGTTGTTGCCTTATTCACGTGGACCTCCTCTAAGATTGAGGTTTAGGTTCTTCGTCTTCTTCTAAACTTTCAGAGCTACTAGAGCTCTCCTCATTATCAGGTCCAATAGATGTTTTTGGTTCAACTTTCTCAGGGGTGGAAGGAAATTGAACCACATTCTCTTTCTTCTCTTCTTTCTCTAGATGCAAGACAATAGAAGAAGGATTGAGCTATTTGAAGATCACACTTCTGCTATACAAAACTCTCTCAACCGTTGGATCCCAAAGCTTGTACCCTTTCACACCGATGCCATAACCAATGAAGATACACTTCATAGCCTTGTTCTCCAACTTAGACCTCTTCTCCTTAGGCACATGTGCATATTCCTCACAACCAAATACTTGAATGTGTCTCAATGAAGAATTTTTACCAAACCACGCCTCCATAGGTGTCTTATCAATGAGCGTTGATGTAGGAGACATGTTAACCAGGTAACAAGCAATAGCAACAGCTTTAGCCTAGAACTTTTGTTTAAGGCCAACTCCACTTAGCATACTCCTTGCCCTATCCATCAACATTCTATTCATCCTCTCTGAAACTCCATTCTACTGAGGGGTATACGGAGTTGTCTTGTGCCTCTCAATCCCCTATTCTTTACAGAACTTGTTGAAATCTGCTGAACAAAACTCACCACCGTTGTCAGTCCTCAAACACTTAATCTTTCTATCCTTTTGATTCTCTACAAGAGCTTTGAACTCTTTGAGTCTACTAAAGACTTTAGATTTGCTTCTAAGGAAATACACCCATGTCCTTCTATTGTAATCATTAATGAATAAAACAAAGTAAACAGATTTTGAAATCGAAGGAACATTAATAGAACCAAACACATCAAAATGAATCAAGTCCAACACCTTAGAAGATTTGTGAGAATTGGAATAAAACTGAACACGATTTTGTTTTCCATAAATGCAATGTTCATAGAAATTGAACTCAAGATTATAGTCATTCATACCCTCAACAAGATTTTTATTTTTCAGGTTCCTCAAACCCTTTTCAGCAATGTGACCAAACCTTTGGTGCCATAACATTGTCTTCTTATTTGGAAGTTTCATCTCCATAGAACAAGCACCCTTAGGTACCTAGAAAGCATGACCATTGGAAGTAGATGCAACAATCCTCTTGGCTACTGGTTCCAATGGTGAGGATGAAGACTCTAAAGCTCTCTTCTTCAAAACAGAGACACTACTGCACTAAACTACACATGCATCAAGTTGAAACATAGTGCCAATCCGAACACCCTTAGCCAACACCATAGATCCTCTAGTCATCTTGCATCCTCCATTCGAGAAAATGACCTGCACACCCACATCATTCAACTTACTTACAGAAAGAAGGTTCTGTTCCAAACCAGGGATATTGAAAACACCATTGATTCCCTTCACTCGTCCATTGGTGAATCGAATCAAGACTCTTCCATGACCAACGATCTTCAGGTGAGAATCATCACCCAAGTACACCTTTCCACCATCGTATTCTTCATACTTTGAAAACCAACCCCGATGCGAGGTCATGTGAAAAGATGCACCAGAGTTAATCAGCCACACATCCTCAGATGCATGTGTTGCCAAGGTAGCAACAAACGCTTCTCCTTCATCCTGAGAGGACTTGTCAGAATCTGAATCATAGTTTTTTTTAATTTCTCTCTTCCTTGCACTCCTTGCAAAAGTGACCAAGTTTGTAGCAGTTCCAACATAGAGCCTTGGACTTTCCAGGAGACTTAGATCTCCAACAAGATTTGGATCTTCCTTTTTCTTCCTTCTTCTTATCCTTTTTCTTTTCATTCTCTTTAGATCTATAATGAACTACAAGAGCCTCCTTAGCTGATTCAGAAGACTTTCTCCACATCTCTTCAGACAACAATGAAGAAACCACTTCATCCATCTTGAAGGTGGTAGTGGTACTCCCAATGGCCATAACAAGGTGGTCCCACACATCTGGTAAGGAACATAGTAATGTCATACATCGATCATCCTCCTCCATCTTCACACCAACATAGGTCAACTGGGCAACAAGCATATTGAATGTATTCATGCGATTAGCAATATATCCTCCATCTTCCATCCTTAGAGAATAAAATTTATTTTGCAGGAATAACTTATTCATCAAGGATTTAGCCTGATAAACATCTCCAAGTTTCTTCCAATGATCTTTTGTAGTCTTCTCTACATAGATATTCAAGAGTACTAAATCAGCCAAACAGAGTCTTATCAAACCCTTAGCCTTTTGATCTTTGAGATCCCAGTTTGCTTGAGACATTGTCATTGGTTTTGTACTAGATATGGCATCCCATAAATCCTAATCTACAAGCATGTCCTCCATTTTGAGTTTCCACAACTCAAAATTACTACCATTAAACTTCTTTATCTCAAACCTCCCATATGTGTTTGCCATCTCTTTCTTGCAACAAAGATTTCAAAATCCTTTGCACAAGCTCCCACTCAAACGAAGATCAGCTCAAAAAACCCTCTACCCAACAACTAGAACTAAAGGTGATCAGGCTCTGATACCAATTGAAAGGAAGCAAGGTATGCAGAAATGCTTCCTACACTGATCTACTAAGGAAAGATTTACGCAAATTTTTTAACTTGTACAGTTACAAATTAAGATGCACATTAACATAAAGATAATAACAACATTCAAATGCAAAACTCACAACACAAGATATATATAAGGAATACCATTTTAGGTAAAAACCCCACACTCCAAAACTGCCCAATATATTATTTAGGAATCAAGAAGATTACAATATACTTGCAGAGCAAGCTTTCATAGGAGTATAACCAACTAGAGATCCTAGAGGTAACTCAACATCTATAAGACTCTTACACACAACCTCCATCTCAATCTCCTAATATATAGGAGATACAGTATAGTAAACTGTCAATGATAATTACAAAAGCATGAGCCAAAACCACCCAAAAGTGGCACCCAATTTGTCTCCAATCAAAGATGCCTTGTGCTATGCCAAAACACACACCAACATATGTAACTCTCCCCTTTACAACTCTTTTAAGTGTCTAACATGTTTTTACATTTCCCAAAAATAGGAGGTTCAACTTTCGGAGGCCATAACTTTTGATCTAGGTGTCTAATTGACGAACCGTTTAATGCGCCAGAAATCTCGTGAAGAGATCTCTCACGCTATAACCCACTTCGTCGATTATCACAAATTTCGGTATGTTTAGGGACCTCCAAGTGCCTCAAAACTAAGTTCAAAACTTTTTTCGGTAGTTTCAAAAAATGGAAACTTTAATATCTCACATTCCAGATATGATCTTGCACCTGAGATGTTTACTTGGCAGTTCCACACCTTTTGGGAAAAAATTTAGGTCAATCCGAGGTCAAATGTAGAGTTACTAAAAATAGTGTCTCGTCATTTTTAGCCCTTTTGGAAACTTTGAAAGTTTTAGACCATTCTCCAAGACAAAGGGTATTCAAAAAGACTAAAACTCAGAAGAATATTAACTTTTCAAAGTTGCAAGGTTGAGACACTTTTCCAAACATTATTGTTGGGATTGTGAACTCACTTGGGCAATTCATAACACTTGACAATGTCACAAAAAGTAGAAACAGACTGGTGTTCTCCTGGTATTGTGTGAATGTTTCTATTAACAAGGTTTTACCCTCCATGGTTGCTTTGGAATTCAAACTTGACCACTAGATTCAAACTATACAGTATGAGAATGTTGCACTCTACTTTCAAAACTATAAAAGGTATGGACATATGTGTGACTCTTTTACCATGAAAGGTTTTGATTCTCAGGGAAAAGAAAGAATGAAGAGCAAAGAAGATGAACCCAATAGTGTAATGAAGGAGTAGGATCAATCTTTGGTTAGATGTAAAAGGGGATCCAAGATAAGGGAAGAACAAGAACCTTGAAAATAGATCTTGTTCTAGTGGGGGTCACCCCCTCTCAAGAGGCCAAGGTATTTGAGTTGCGTGTGATCTCTCCAAAGGATCAAGTTAAGGAACAACATAATGTCCCTCATGGAGAGGTTTGTTGGGAAGATGTCAACTCTTCTCAGGTGGTCAAGGCCCTTGAGGAGGGAGAGATATTCTCCCAAGATATAGAAAAGGAGCATCCTAAAGATCCTCAAGGAGAGGATAACCAAATCTAATCTTAGTTTATCCAAAATAAGGAAAGAGTTTAGATTGAGGAGCTCCAAGGGGAGGCCAGTATTACCCCATCCAAATGATAGAGTCTATGCCTATGGTAGAGACCTCTTCAGGTGTTACAAGAACCCCAAAGTTGGTGGAGGAAATGAGCTTGATTGACAGGCCTTGCATTTCATGTTTCAATTAGTTATCCTTGTTTGGTAAACAAAAACAATAAAAACTAAAAGACAACAGAAGAAGAGTGGATGTGGGGCTTGACCCAAACAAAAGGCGGCCAAACCTAGGAGACATTAGGTCAAAAGAGGTAGCTTGAGAAGTTGTTGGTGGAAAGCAAAGAATCTTAGAGATGTCTTCCTCTAGGAAAATAAAAAATGAAGATAATTGTTGACCTATTTTCCTCTATCCAGAGTTAAATAGTTCACCTTATATATTCCTTGAATACCCTTTAGAAAATGACACTACAAGGCTTAAATCTTTCAAATATTCACGCTATGCCTTGCCAAAAAATCCCAAAATCTTGCTTGAACAATCCTTGCAGAAAACCCAGAAAAACCCAAAAATCTTTTAGCTTCAAGTATTTTCCATCGTAAGGTTTCTCAATTTTATACTTAGTCATTTTCATATGCATATACAATTGTATGTTTCGTTGTATGTCCACATATACAAGGGAATATACAAAGTCAAATGCTACAAAGGAAAAATGGGCCGATGAAGATACAAAGCAGACATACAAAAAATCATCGTTGAGACAAGCGTCATCGATAGCCAGGTCCAAGGTCTTTCTGATGGGCCGATGGAGATGCTAAGGGTCGCATACAAAGGACTTTTTGGTGTGACATGGTGTATCGGCGGCTCAGTCCAAGTTCCCGTCGATAGGCCGATGGAGATGAAAAGAATATACAATGGTTGTTCAGCCAAACCTTGCTTATCAGCGGCTCATTCTAAAGTCTCCCCAACACTCCGATGAATTGCAATGTGCAAAGGTCCGGATACAAAGGTCATTGTATATCGAGAGATCGTATCTTTGTGGTCTGCACTGGTAAACTCCTGAACCACTGTAATGCTTTTCCTTTAAACGAGGCAGCCAGCAACCTGATGGCTACATTTTCTTGAGTTACATGATGAACACCACATAGAGAAGCTACGTCTCTAATGTGCTCAATTGGGGTAGTCTGATCCTCCCCTATGAAATAGGGCAGACTCTTTAAAGCTGCCATGGGTATATTGTCATGCACTGTCAAATTTAATGGGTTGCCCCCATCAAATGCCACAAATGGCTGATTTCTTACCATTAGAATAGCTGGAGGTAGGTTTTCTTGAGCCGGTACAGGAACTTGGGATGATCTAGGCGATAAGTTAAACAAACAATTTCAAGATAAGTCAAATAACTTATCGCTGGTTGAACAGATGACTACAATAAAAAGAGCTCCCCAGGAGCAAATGATGGATTTTAACTTTCGATTTCAGAAGACATGGGACAAAATTCCAGCCATGGTAAGGCCTCCATCAGAATATGCATTCTTGTATTTTTTGAAAGCTTTAAATAGTGATATTTCAGTAATGATATAATCATTGGGAGGTACGAGTTTACCTGCTGCATATGAAATAGCTATTAGAGAAAAAAACAACCCGATCCAGGCTGGGAAGATAGCCCCTAGACCACCAATGCCCATTTTCCCCAAGATTCAAGCTTCAATGCCTTTGCCAATTCCATCTTTTGCCCCTTTACCTGTTATAATAGCATTGCCAGGTACTGCTAATATTGAGATAGCTGTTTCTAACTCATCTCAAGAGTTAAGAGAGATAAAAAAATAGCCAACAAAAAATACAGAATATCTTGCAAACTTTTGGGAATGAGCTGGTAAACATCAAAAAGTAGCAGTCTTAGAACAGATAGCCTTATCAGCAACCCAGCCAAGGGCAGAATCAGCCATACCAGGCTAATAGGCCACCTTAACAAAGTAATTACCAAGGTACCAGGCAAAATGTGAACCAGAGGCCTTTCCAGCCTTACAATCCTGTGCCCATTAATGCAGTTAGGGACCTTGTCCCTATCCAGAATAACCTTGCAGCTGAGTATGAATGGTGTTTTCCATGCAATCAGCCACACAGTCAGGCAACTTGCTCAAATGGGGTGATAAATCAGGCTCTAACGGTGCAAAATGTTGCAGTCTCACAACCAAACACACCTAATGATGGGGCTGTGCAATAGCAGGAACAACCTCAGAATGATTTTGCCTTCATAAATTGGCAAGAAGGTGAATTATGTGGCGTAAATAGAGATGGTGCCTCAGTTGCGGCAAATACAAGAGCTAAAAAGAGGGGTTAAGAGATAGATCAAGTAACAAACAAAGGAAAAGGACCTACTGATCCTTCTACATCCCATATTCCCCACATTTTGCAAAGGAATACTCAAGCAACTACCAGGGAGCAGCCTCATTTGCAAGCTGATATTGCTACTACAAAGTCACACCAGAAGGTAAATGTTACTCCACCTTTTAATATCATTGAAAATATGAAGAAGATGAATGTGACAATGTCTATGTGGGATTCCTTAGCTATCCCAGGTCAAAAGGACATGTTACAATCTGCCTTGTCTGATTTAAAAGTGTCAAACGATGCAACGTTTCTGGCACGATATTCTCTATTTTTTGTTTTGTTTTTTCATGTACAAATAACACTACTGAGTATGAGGGGTTGATCCAAGGTTTGCAGTTGGCAAGGAAGAGGAAAATTAGTTGTTTACAGGTGTATGGGGACAACGAACTCATTGTAAATCAAGTGAGGGGACTGCATGTTACAAAGAATGATACTTTGAAATGCTACAAACATAGGGTATGGGATATGATTGAAGAGTTCGATGCTTTCAATATGATCTCTATTCTAAGAAATCAGAACTATCATGCAGATAGGTTAGCTACGATTGGGGCTTAGTTCGATATCCCTAGTGATATTCAAAGAGAAAAGGTGCAGCCTCATGTGAAAATAGTTGATAGGCCCTCTATCCTTGACAATAACATTCATTGGCAGGTTTTTGAGAGTGATGAGCAAATTCTGCATTTCTTGTTAGAAGAGGATGAGTTCTCTGTGGTCAATTAGAACAAACTCAAACATCAATATGATGATGATCAAGTTATTTAGCTAAGAACTAATAAGTTGCCCAGAGGATTGGTAACCTTGGAATCCATTTTTAGTACTGATGATCAGCTGAAGAAGAGCAAAACCAGTATGCAGGTCAAAGAGGAACATTACGAGGAGCTAGAAATTTTTAAAGGTAAGCTTCTCAAAATTGGTAAAATCTGTTCGCCTAAGGATAGGAAAGATTTTATTGCTCTTTGTCAAGAATTTGAGGATGTATTTGCCTGGGAGTACTCAGACTTAAAAGGGTTTGACCCTCATATTGCCCACCATACCATAGAGTTAGAGCTAAGTGCAAAACCTGTGAGGCAGAAACAAAGACCTTTAAATCCAAAACTTGAGCCTCTGATGATTAAATAATTAACCAAGCTAATCGAGGGAAACATCATTTTTCTGATCAAGCATACTTCTTGGGTCTCCAACCTTGTCCTTGTGAGAAAAAAGAATGGAGAGATTAGGCTGTGCATTGATTTTAGAGACCTTTATAGAGCCTTCCTGAAGGACCACTACCCATTGCCCTCAATGGAGCAAATTCTGCAAGTAGTGGCTGGTTCAGAAAGATTCTCCTTACTTGACAGATATTCTGGTTATAATCAAGTGTTAGTCAAGGAGGAAGATCAGTTTAAAACCACTTTTACTACCAAATGAGGCACCATGGCCTACAAAAGGATGCCTTTTGGTCTGTCAAATGCTGGCTCTACTTTTTAGAGGGCCATGGATATGGTTTTTAAGGGTTTGCTTTATAAATTGGTACTTGTATACCTTGATGACATCACAGTTTTCTCTAAAGATGCAGCTGAACATTTATTCCACTTGAGGCAAGTATTTGAGAGATGTAAAGAGTTTGGGATATCTCTCAATCCCATAAAATGCATTTTTGTTGTGCATGAAGGCAAGCTTTTAGGACACATTGTGTCAAAAGAGGGAATTACCATTGATATAGAAAGAGTGAGAGCTATTTTGGAGCTGCCTTTACCTAGTCACAAGAAGGGACTACAAAGCTTTATTGGCATAATTAATTTTCTGCGAAGATTTATACCTGACATTGCAAATTTATTGAAACCATTGACCTCTATGTTAAAGAAAAATATAGTTTTCAGTTGGACAAAAGAGGCCAAATTTAGCTTTGAGTCTATAAAAGAAGCGTTATCGGCTGCACCAGCTTTGGTAAATCTTGATTTCTCAAAAGATTTTGTCTTGTATGCATATGGCGGTTTGCATATAATTTCTGCAATTCTAGTACAATAGCAAAGTGAAGGCTTTGAGCAACCAATCGCTTTCTTTAGTCAAGGACTGGAGGAGTATGAACAGAGGTATAGCTTCATTGAAAAACACGTCCTTGCAGTGGTAAGGAGCCTTAAGAAGTTTAGGCATCTTATTTCTAATAATAAGATACATTTGATGGTTTCTCACTCTAGCGTGGAAGAGTTCCTGTTAGGAAAGGATGTTAATGAGAAAAGGGCTGGTTGGATTACCAAAGTCATGGAATATGATGTTGATATTAAGATAACCAAGCTCGTTAGAGGTCGAGGACTCAGTGAACAGCTTGCTACTAGTTCTAAAAATGAAACAGAGAAGGAAGAAGAGGCGCTTTTGACCTTTGAGGATGAACATCAAGCTGATACAGCAGCAGTGGGCACGGGTTGGGTTAATGAGACGACTCATTTTTTGCAAACTGATGAATGTCCAGTAGGTTTAGATAGAACCAAGAGAAGATATTTTAGACTGCAATCTATTCCATATGTTTTAATAAAAAGCATCCTTTCAGAAAGGATTTTAATGGTGTGTTGTTAAGATGCATTAACAATAATCAAACTGACAAGATGTTGCATGAGTTTCATGATGGAACAACAGGGGGTCATTTTGCCCCAAGGACTACTGCTTGGAAAATAATGAGAGCTGGATATTATTGGCCCAGCTTATTCAAGGATGCTCATGCATGGGCCAGAAAGTGTGTAAAATGTGCCATTTTTGCAGGCAAAGAAAGGCTGCCAGCTTTACCTCTGTAGCCAATTCAAGTAGAACAACCCTTTATGAGATGGGGCATTGATTTTATAGGTCCCATTAACCCACCAACCAGTGCAGGCCACAGGTGGATACTTACAACAATAGACTATTTCACAAGGTGGACTAAAGCAGTGGCTCTGAAGGAATCCAATGAGAATGTCATTTTGAACTTTTATCATGATTTGGTATCCAGATTTGGGATACCTGAGTCAATTATCTCAGACAATGCTTTAGCCTTTGTTGGATTGAAAATAACTGATTGGGTTGTGAAGAATGGAATCTATTTGAACACTTCATCAAATTATTACCCACAGGGTAATGGTTTGGCTGAATCTACAAATAAGAATCCCATAAGGATTATTAAAAGATCCATGGAGGACAACCAGAGGACCTGATACACCAATTTGAAATCTACTTTATGGGCAGATATAATAACTCCCAAGAGGTCTATTGGAAACTCCACATATATGTTAGTCTATGGGAAAGAGGCAAGATTTCCTGTGTTTGTGGAGCTGCCAGCACTTGATATCATGAATCAACTAGAGATGTTTGAAGAAGAGGATCCCATGGCTGTCAGATATGCTCAACTTATGGAGCTTGAAGAAATAAGAGATAAGGCTATGAGGGCTATGGGATATCATCAGCTTCAGACAAAAAGAAATTTTGATAAGAAAGCCACTCCCAGAATCTTTAGGGAGGGTGATTTGGTACTCAAATGGAATGAATTGAGAAGCAGGCCAGGGAAGCACTCCAAGTTTGACAGCATGTGGAGTGGCCCATTTATCATTACTGAATGCAAGGAGCATAATGCATTTCAGTTATCAAACATGGATGGAGAAAATTTGCCTATCCCAATTAATGGGATACACCTAAAGAGGTGTTTTGAGGTATGACTTGCCTTGTAAATCAGTAGATTAGGTTTCTTGCTTTCGAATAAGTGTTGTTGCACAATAGTTTAGATCTCTTTTTGTTTTCCCTAAGTGTTGCTAGCACAGTTAGTTGGGTTGCTTTCAGGCTTTGGTTCTGTTTTCGGTCTTTCAAATGTTCTTCATTGCTGATATGCTGAGTTACTAAGGTCAGGATTGCTTGTCAAAGGTATATTTTAGTCTCTGTGTGACTCCATGCCCAATGGATGCTTAAGGCCACTGATCTAATTGTTTAGCAGGCAAACATCCCATAGAAGTCGCCAAAATGTTGACCTATTTTCCTCTGTCTAGAGTTAAATAGTTCACCTTATATATTCCTTGAATACCCTTTAGAAAATGACCCCAGAAGGCTTAAATATTTCAAATACTCATGCTATCCCTTGCCAAAAAATCCCAAAATCTTGCCTGAACAATCCTTGCAGAAAACCCAGAAAAACCCACAAATCTTTTAGCTTCAAGTATTTTCCATCGCAGGGTTTCTCAATTTTATACTTAGTCATTTTCATATGCATATACAATTGTATGTTTCGTTGTATGTCCACATATACAAGGGAATATACAATGTCAAATGATACAAAGGAAAAATGGGCCAATGAAGATACAAAGCAGACATACAAAAAACATCGCCGAGACAAGCCTCATCGGTAGCCAGGTCCAAGGTCTTTCCGATGGGCCGATGGAGATGCTAAGGGTCGCATACAAAGGACTTTTCGGTGTGATATGGTGTATCGGCAGCTCAATCCAAGTTCTCGCCGATAGGCCGATGGAGATGAAAAGAATATACAATGGTTGTTCGACCAAACCTTGCTTATCGGCGGCTCATTCTGAAATCTCCCCGACGCTCTGATGAATTTCAATGTACAAAGGTCTGGATACAAAGGTCATTGTATATCGAGCGATCGTATCTTTGCATATCGCATATACAAAGCGCACATGCAAGGCAAGATACAAAGGGTGGGGTCCACCAATTGTATATATATATAGTTGTATGTTTGCACATACAATCGAACATACAAGGGAATATGCAATCCTGAGATGCAAAGCCCAGACCCGAAACAAATATACATTCTGGTTGATAAAGGCAGAAGTCCGATTGTATGTATGTTTTGCTTGTATATTTGCATTGTATATGTGATATACAAGGCTGATATACAAAGGGAAAGCATACAAGCCAGACCTGACTGCGAAGTCAAATTTGGCGAATTCAAAGGGTGGGGTCCACAGTTTGTATGTTAAGTGCATTGTATATGCCGAAATACAAAGAAGAAGAGATACAAGCCAAACCTCTTGCAAAATTCCAATATAGTTGATAGTCTCCTTTGTGTTCCGCATTGTATGCATGGTCGATTGTATCTTAGATACAATCGCATATACAAAAGTCGCATACAGTGGCTTTCGGCGTGACAAGGTGCATCGGCCGCTCTGTTTTTAGTCATTCCGACGACCGATAAGGAGGATGCATTGTTCAGCGATGGGTCTCAAAGCTCAACTTAGCGACTAATCAGGTGGTACCATGTGTCAGGGCCGATCCAGAGGCTAATTCAAAACAACGCCGCTCTTGTATGTATCCATTGTATTGTATATGCAAGGCGACATACAATTGAATATACAAAGGCATTTCAAAGGGCGATTTGGATGCCAAATGCAAGTGCACATACAAAGAACATTTCGGCAAGACCATGCTTATCAGAAGCTCAACTGGAGGTCGCCTCGATATCCCGATGCATACAAAATAGTTTGCATATGCAGATATAGATGCAGTTGACCGCAACTTTGACCGCCTATATCTCCTTCATTCTGGTGAATTTCAACATGCTTTAAAAGGAAAAAGTGCTTGTTTTGCCTCCTTTGTCATTTGGCAGACTTTGAGCAGGATATCTTCACTTTCAAAATTTGGATATGGATTTGCATGCTGGATCGATTAGACGTTTTAGCGACCAATTTGAGATATGCAGATGCAGATATTTGTGGCATTTATGAGTGCAAATCGATGATTCAACAGCTCACATTGAAGATTCAAAATATCTTCCATCTGTGCCTGTTCCAGATATTTTTATGCCATAACTTCTTGCAGATGGACGTCCCTTCAGATGCAGATATTTTCCTGATACAGCCCATGGGGCGAATTTATTGTAACCGACTTAGGTCAAATTGTAAATGCTATATAAGTATAAATGTGAGATGTAAAAAAGGTTGGAAATTTTTAGTATTCAGTCTTTATGTTTCCAAACAGAGCTTTCTGCTACTATAACTATGCCTTCTTATTGAATATATGCAAGTTATTTTACTTCTTTTACTGATTTTTAGTTCAGTGTGAATCTGTATATGATTGTCTGTGAATATTTTGTTCCTCTCAACCATTTTGTTTCTCACCTCTGCTAAGATCATTTGAATCTATGTATGTCTACTTGTTGTAATTGGTCATGTTGTGCATCTTCTCAGTACTGTGAGGGTTCTTTTATTCAACTCAGTGAATCACCTTTTCTTTTCAAGTTTTTATGTTTTATCTTTCATTTTTTAAAAAAACATTCCTTCTCCCTTTTCCTCTACAAATTCAGTAGATTTTAGGTGATAACTAGTTAAGGAAGCTGACCTTCTCTGGAGGTCTGATCTCAGTTCGCAAGGTCCCACACTTAGAGATCATTCCCATGTTTCTCCAGATTGCTAAAGTTTTACAACTGCAGCAAGGGTACAAATCTGTGAGACAACAATAATATCATGAAACATAAGAGGATTGAATAGCTCTTACAAATAATCTATTCTTAAGAATAGATTGAAGGAGTTAAAACTAGACATCCTTTTTATACAGGAAACCAAAATGACCCAGAGCTCCTTTATGAACTATAGTAATTACATTTGGCCCTTTGCCCAACATTAAGCCATGTCAGTCGATGGGGCTTCAGGGGGATAGCAACTTTGTGGAAACTATCTCAGGTGGAGGGGACCTTTATCTCCATGAGTAAAAACTTCCTAACTATGTATTTTATACATAAAATAACAGGGGTTTCCTAGTTTCTAACCAACATTTTTGCCCCCAACTCAAGATCTCAAAAAAGACTTTTGTGGAATGACCGTCTTAGCTTCAAAGATGATTTAGGAGACTAGCCCTAGATGGTGGCAAGAGATTTTAACTCTCCCCTCCACCCCTAAGAAAAAAAGAGGTATTGGTGACTTCTTTGACAACATAATAAACTTGGTTAACTTTCTTGCTACATGAAGTCTAATGGACATGTGGTCCAACAATAGAGTGGATTCCCATATGATCCAAGTCAAACTTGATAGATTTCTAATCTCCTCCAATTGAAATATAGTGGACAAATGTAACCTCTCAGCTCTTCTAAGAATTGGGTTAGACCACAATCCCCTCCTTTTCACATGGGATATGGAGAACAAGAAAGGAAGATATCCATTCCGATTTGAGATTATGTGGACAATTCATCTGGAATTCAGAGAGAAAGTGGAAAGATGGTAGAATTTGGAATATGAGGGGACAACTATGTATAATCTTATCAAGAAGTTGAACAATGTGAAAAGGAAAGTCAAAGAGTGGAACAAATCCTCCTTTGGAAACATATTCAAGACTAAAAAGGTATTGAAAGATAAACTCTCTAATATCCAACAGTAGAGGGAGTGAAATGGGGTCACAAATGATAGTTGGAAAGATGACAAGGACCTATTAAGTCAACTTCACAATATTTACATTAAAGAAGAAATATTTTGGAAACAAAAATTGAAGGATTAATGGCTCAAAGTGAAGGACAAAAACATCAATTTCTTCCATAAATCAACCCTAAAACACAAGAATAATAATATAAACATTGAACTTGTTTGGGATGATGGAACCATTGTTGACAAAGAGGAAGACATTATCCAAAAAGAAGGTGTCAAATACTTTCAGACTTTGCTCATCAATGCTCCTTCTATTGACAAAACTAAAGAGGAAGACCTTCTATAGGTTATCCTTGTCTCTATCATTGTTAAAGACCTGAGTGACACGGAGAAATGTGTTTTAGAAGAGGAGGTCAAGGTTGTTATTTTCTCTTTTGAACCTTATAAGGCCACTGGACCTGATGACTTTCTCCCTACATTTTTCCAAAATTTTTGGGATATAGTTTCCCAAGATGTCACTATTGCTATCTAGGGATTCTCTGAAAAGGGCTACTTACTCCAAAAAATAAACAATATATTTCTAGTTCTTATTCCAAAGAAATCTATAGCCAACAACCTCAATGATTTTAGACCTATCAGTCTATGTAATACAATTTATAAAATATGCTCAAAGTTGTTGGTTTTAAGAATTCAACCATTCTTGGATAAGATCATTCACAAAAACTAAAATGGGTTTGTCCCTGGTAGGCAAATCTTGGATGTTGTTATCTCTATGCATGAAGTTTTCCACTGCATGGACAAAAGTAGGAAAGAAGGCATGGCCCTCAAACTCAACATATTTAAGGCTTATGATAGAGTCTCATGGGATTTCATGACAATTGAGATATTTGGATTTTGTGGGAGGATCCTCAAGCTAATGAAATGCTAATTCACTACTCTGAACTTCTTTGTTCTCATTAATGGATCCTCCTAAGAACACTTTCATTTTAAAGGTGGATCCCATACATTTTCATTATGCTAGCGAAAGTTTTGGGAAGGAATATCTCAAATTTCATCATGAATGGCAACCTAGAAGGGTTTAAACCAACTTCTACCCTAAGTTCTTTATCCCACAAATAATTTTTTGATGACACTATTCTTTTGGGAACAACCTCAATTATTGAAGCTAAGCACTAGAAAAGAATTCTGGGAGACTATGTTGTAGTTTTGGGATAAAAGATTAACTTTGATAATAGTGGACTTTACTTCTTCAATACTTGTAGCTCCATCCAGACCCACATTGTTACTATTCTTGGATGTAACATTAACCAACTCCCTACAACATACCTTGGTATACCTTTGAGTTCTAGAAAAATCAATAATGGGATATGGAACAGTCGTCTAGAAATAATCCAAAAAAACTTACAACTTGGAAAGGAAAACTCCTAAGCCATGCAAGTAAGGTTCAACTTATCAAAAGCACTTTACAAAATATTCTTGTTTATTTGTTGTCTATTTTTAGAATTCCTAAATTTATGGGTAATAAATTTAAACAAATCCAAAGAAGATTTCCCTGGTCCATAATTGAAGGCAAACAAAGGGTGTCCTTGGGACCAAATTTGATGTCCTAAAAGTGTTGGGGGTTGAGACTAAGAAAGATTAAAGACATCTACAATGCCCTGCTAGCCAAAGTGGGTTGGAATTTGATAATAAACAACTTTGAATGGAGCAAAATCATGCATGCAAATATCTAAACAATTATGCTGGTTTGCCTTCATCAACAAGAGTCACATTCCTACTGGTTCAACCATTTGGAACAACATCATAAAATCCAAACAACTTCTCAGTAATGGCTTAAGATGGATAGTGGGAGATGGGATGAATGTCAAGTTTTGGGAAGACCCTTACATTCTAAGTTCTCTGAATGCTAGCCATCCTTGTACTGGGCTAGAAGAAGTTATGAAAGAGAGGTATGGTAGTTTGTGATGAGCCTGGACATATATATGCTTATTTTCATATCAGACATTGCAATACTTCTTATCTTTTATGATCAACACATTTAAATGCATAATTAAATAGCTATAATTGCTTTATGAATGGATGCATGATGTATTTGGTATTTATTTTTCAAAGGTAGAATCCTAGTTGATTATTGATATAAATTATGGTTTATATGCATGAATATGTGTGATTTGTGATATAGACAACTGCTGGACTTATAAAATAGGCACTCTGGATCCCTTCGGAGCTGCCCATAAAAAGGGAAATAGTCAACTATGGATGACTCTAGAGCACCCTCTACACTATAACCAATCCTCCCTTCCTCGAGTCAATAGCTGATTGATAGATTTTGTACTAATCTCAGTCTTGACATGCACCATCCAAGGAATAAATCGACTCTAACTACTCTATCGGTCCCTCAATGCTCATTAACATCAATTGTCTTTATGCCTTGTTTAGCTCCAGTTAAAAGGATAGGTTGACTAAATAATTGAAGCTTTGCTTTAATTTAAGTTTCTATAATTTAGGCCAAGCCTTCTATATCTCTCGTTGTCAATCAAGAATTTCCCTTCTTTGATTGAACTAATGACATCTTTAACTCTTTAATAAGAAGTTCCTAGTTTTAGGAAAATGATCAAAGTGAGTTTAGTTCTGGTTGAGTCTCCAGTCCAGTCCAGTTTAGTCTATTAAATAAGGCTCATATGTATAAAAGTGAGCCAAGAAGGTAGTGGAGAGTTAGTCATTTCCTCTATTTTTCAATATTTTTTCAAGAAACAGTTTTCCTTTTTCCTCTGTGTAAGCATGCCCATTCGGGTTTCCATTACATGAGAATAAAAGGAACATTATCCTGGTTTGGTGTTAGCTTAGAAGAATCCTTGTAGACGGGGAGTTGGGCCACTCTACTTGAAGGAGGAGATCTCATGATATTTTTCTCTTTATAATTGCATTTGTTTGATGTGTATTAGAGTTTAGATGGTGTGATTAAAGTAGATTCTGTGTTGTCTTTTTGTTATTGTTTACCTCTAGGTTATCTTAAAGAAAAATCATAAAAAAAGATTTATCTTTCCAACATTCATCTTTCTAAGCAACAATCTTGTTTAACTTTGTTGAGCATTACTATTGAGCATGGATTAAGATGTTTTTCCAGCTTTGATGTTAGTTTATTTCTTCAATATATTCTAAGCATTTACTTCTGTTTGTGTGTTTCACTTAAGCAGTAGTGTAGAATGAAGTTATTTTGATTCATTTATTTAATTGCATAATTAAGTAGCTATAATTGTTGTATGAATGAATGTACGATGTATTTGGTATTTATTTTTCGAAGGTAGAATCCTAGTTGATTATTGCTATAAATTCTAGTTTATATGCATGAATATGTGTGATTTTGTGATACAACCGCTGGACTTATAAACTAGGCGCTTCAGATTCCTCCAGAGTCACCCATAAAAGGGGAAACAGTCAACTCCAGATGGCTCCAGAGCACCCCTACACTATAAGCAATCCTCCCTTCCTTGAGTCAACGACTGATCGATAGGTTCCACACTAATCTCAATCTCGACATGCACCATCCAAGGAATAAATCAACTCTGACTACTCTATTAGTCCCTCAGTGCCCAACTAACGTTAACTCTCTTTATGCCTTGTTTAGCTCCAATTCAAAGGACAGGTCAACTAAGGCTTCAGTTTAAGTTTCTATAATTCAAACCCCACCTTCTATATCTCTCATTGTCAATCAAGAATTTCCTTTGTTTGATTGAACTAATGACATCTTCAACTCTTTAATAAAAAGTTCCTAGTTTTAGGAATAAGGATCAAAGTGAGTTCAATTTTGGTTGAGTCTCCAATCTAGTCTAGTCTAGTCTATTAAATAAGGCTTGTATGTATAGAAGTGAGACTGGAAGGTAGTGGAAAGCTAGTCCCTTTCTCTATTTTTTAATATTGTCTTCATGAAACATTTTTCCTTTCCTCCATGTAAGAATGCCCATTTGGGTTTCCTTTACATGAAAATACAAGGAACATTATCTTGATTTGGTATTAGCTTAGGAGAATCCCCTAGACGGGGAGTTCGGCCCACTTTACCTGAAGGAGATCTCATGGTATTTTTCTCTTTATAATTGTATTTCTTCGATGTGTATTAGAGTTTAGATGGCATGATTAAAGTAGATTCTGTGTTGTCCTTCTATTATTGTTTACCTATAGGTTATCATAAAGAAAGAAACACAAAAAGCATTTATCTTTCTAGCATTCATCTTTCTAAGCAACAATCTTGTTTCTCTTTGTTGAGCATTACTGTTGAGCATAGATTAAGATGTTTTTCCAACTTTGATGTTAGTTTAGTTCTTCAATCTATTCTAAGCATTTACTTTTGTTTGTGTGTTTCAATTGAGTAGTAGTGTAGAATGAAGTTATTTTGATTCATTTATTTCAGTATGTGTGTTTCGAACAACAGTAGTGTAGATTTCAATTTGGTGTGCTTTTATTTCATTCGTGTGAACCATAGCGTAGAATCTATTTCGTCTTTCAATTCTAAACTAGAATAGAATAACTTTAGAAACCCCCAAATACCTTACCGCAAATAGCTCCAGACACCACCCCAGATTTGATAAAATTAAATGATAAGAAAATTGACAACTACGATGACCCTATCAGTTTGGTGGCTAATTACTAAACAAATGCTAATGGCACCCGAGAAGGGAAAAAGTTTAGTGAAGAAATAGATATCATTGATAATACTGCCTTAATAGATCTCACCAACAAAATAAGTGGATATAGATTTAAATTATTCTCCAGGAAGGACACCATCATCTCGATTGTTATTTTCTTCCACATCAAATAGATTTATGAAAAAATAAAAGAGGTCTACATATGAAATCTCAACCACCATACCATATAACACTTGCATTGTTCCTATAATTGTCTTGGTAAAAAGAGCATACTAGTTAAATTAAATCCCATAATAAAAATTAGCAACATGCAACTTCACATGTATATGGTATTCAAATTGCCAATGAAAATTTTGAAGAGGCTTTATAAAATATAAAATAAAATATTATGGATTCATGATTTCTACAATCATACGAAGATGTACAACAACAAAAAAATAATAATTCCTCCTCACACAAATTATGTTACTCCATATAGATAAAAAAATCTCTTCAACTGCCTTCCATCTTCTCAACTCTAATATCACTATTGGATCTAGGACTAGATAGAATATAAACTTACATGGCAAATTTAATATAACTACTTTCAACTTCCAAACCACCTAGTTTTCCAACTACCAATTAACAATATTAACATTAATCTCATATGCTAACACATAAAACAAAACATTTTTTACCACATGAATAAATGCTAACAATAACAACTCTAAATATAATATATTTAGAATCATTTAGACAAGATAAGGTATTTTAGTATTTATATTATAGTTAGAGACATCTACTATTACCCCATACATGTGGGATAAATACAATGTATAGAGTCTAGTTAAAAACAACTACAACCACCCCATACATGGATAAATATTTTTATTCCAATTTAGCACATGAGATGACTTACAAAGCATATGCAACGAAGTCAATACTAATTGATACCTAATACATATATCCAAAATGGGGTTTCCTAACATTGCCTCTCACTTCAAAAAAGCTTTGTCCTTAAAGATTGACACAGGGAAAATTGGATAGAATTCTGACGTGTCCACGTTGCATCTTTAGGTTGCAATCCTTTTCATTGCACCAAAACCTTTTGAATAGAATGATTAAAAATTTGATTCATTAATTTGTCTAAGACCACCTCCAGTTTTAGAAACGTTTACCCCTCCTCATCCAATGCTACATGGTATGTTGGCACTTATGTGGCTTGCCCAATAACTCTCTTAAGGCAAGATATATGAAAAACCTAGTGGATTTTGAAGGATTGAAGTGCAAGCTTATACACCACCTACCCTATTCACTTCACAATCACTTACAATGGAACATGGCATACCATGAAGCTTGAACATCATGTTAAAGAAGTGCTATTTCTATGACTACCAATGCATAAGAGTGGGGTAGGGTACAAAAATGAGAACACTTAGTCAAACGAACAATAATTACCAAAATGATTTGTTTACCACCAAAATTAGGAAGCTGCACAATAAAATCCATGGGAATATCTACCCAAGCTTTGTCTGTAATGGGAAGGGGTTGTAGCAATCTAGACAATTTGATTGTCTCCCCTTTGTTACACTAACTCACTTCACACTCAGCCATAAAAGTTTTAATATTCTTCTTAAGTGCATTCCAAAATAAATTCTAGTTGACATGCTTATACTCTGCAATAATCCTATATGACCTACTATGGGGGGCAAATGAAGTTCCATGAGTAATTGAGGCTTAAATTGGGAGTTACATAAATAAATGTGGTCATGGTATTTCATGTTAGGACCACGGTACTAGGTGTATTGTGCACATTGCAAGTCCTAGGTCTAGTCTAATTATTTAATATTGTAAATAATGTGCTCACACATGGAATAGCTCATCCCACTTGGATGGAATCTTGAGATCCCATAAGTGGCATTCTCTACCACTTGTCAATTATTGTATGATGTGTGCAAGAGCATCTATGTCATATAAGATGTGTAAGATTACTTATGATGAGTAAGGTGTGTAAGAGAATCCATGACACATGTAAGAGGGGGGTTACAATGTGGACTATGACTAGCATCTTTGACTAACTATTTATAGTATGTGTAAGAGGTGTTTGAGTGTAATTATTGTCTCATGTTGGAGCACTTGGGAGCTACAGTTGGACTGCTTGGTCCAAGGGATCAAATTAGTTAAATGGGAGTTATATTCTATTTTGGGAGGAGTTACTTTTGGCGTAGGGCATATGGGTTGAATGTTGACCACTTGGACTTGGTTTTGGCTCATGGTTTTGGAAAACTATTCTTAGTTTCTTGGTGTAGAGTTGAAAATTACATACCCTACTATTTCTACTCTATAAACCACACTCATTTTAATGTCTATTCTTGTATCATGTTTAGATCTCACTTAGCCATTTATCTTAGCATTTTTCATAATCCGAAGTGTCAATTGTGTTGTTCTTTATGTTTTCATCAATTTTTTTGCTTCTTCTAACATTTCAATCTATTTTCTATGTTCTAAACATTTTTATTAGTTTTGTCCCATGGCAAACTGTACCACAATTATGGAGATGTTGCTATGATTGCAGAGTCATCCCCTAAAAAAATAAAAGAAAAGGACAAATAAAAATCTAGGGGATTAAAATTTGTCACGAATTATTAATGGCTTTCACCATAAATTCCATAACTTCTCAAGGTGGTTTCCTATCATTCTTACCCGGTTTCACATAAGGGAGTAATTATCCCGATTGGTGCAAACCACTAAACATAACCAACCTTCACATCGTATAGATAGTATAATTCAAAGATTATTAGAGGATGATTTCATGGTCATTGGTCTAGTTTGTAGTCACAATTTTGTCTCCGATCGGTGAAGTCAATCGAGAGTAGAGTAGAGAAGAATATTTTGATTTTGATTCATAAAAACAACAAAAGAACATTTTTTGATCCCTGGATTCATTTTCCTTTGAGGTTCATTTTTCAAACATAAAACTAAACAATCTATCCTCCTATTTATTTACATTCATTACAAATTGTCAATAATCTTGGGGTAGCAAGCTAAGTGGGCTTGATCTTGGGGGAAACTCCATGGTTAAGCGCGCTTGAGTCGGAGTAGTACTAGGATGGGTGACCTCCTGGGAAGTCCCGATGCTTCACCCCTATGTGCATCACCTAGATGCAATAAGTGTTAAGTGGACCATTCATTAACATGAGAGATGGGTTCATGTGAACCACTACTCATGAAATATGGGTCATGTGTTTGACTCAAAAGTGGACCATTCATTAACATGAGATATGGGTTCATGCAAACCACTACTCATGAAATATGGGTCATGTGTTTGACTCAAAAACTACAAAAACTACGCAGTTAAAACCCTGAAATAAAATATCATAATATCAATAATCTATTTTACTCTTAACTTATTTTTAAAATCTAAATTAATTGTGCTTTTGTATGTTTATATATATTCAATCTTATTGGATTAGCCTAAAGTAGTCAAGGGATTGTTCCTTTTCGTTTTCAAGGATGAATTAACCCAAAAGACCTAAATTGAAGCAAAACATTGAATCCTATTTTCAACACAACAAAATTGCCGGGAGCGAAGTGGTCAAATTTACTAGGGGCTCTTATGGGAAGTTCTTGTAGGCCGTGGATGGAGCAAGAACAAACCCAGGAGAGTCTCAGCGCGTTGGTCCTCCACACTAGCTCATACAGCTGAACAAGGTTCGAATATTCGCACAACGGCTTGGGATGAGGAGACGGGACTCAGGACAAACGAAGGAACAAACGTACAGCTAACGCGTTGTAGAAAACAGAATTTGCTCTCCTGGAACTAAAAAAGATTGAATCCAATTCGAAGAAGCAGGCGATAAAATAATGGAGGAAGTTGCAGTAGCGAGCGATGGACGAGCTTTGACAGGCGGATCTCAGCATTTGGCACATTCGTTTTTCACGAATTATCCTTTGACGGCTGCATTCCTTTCCTTCGCCGTCGCTCAATCCCTCAAAATCCTCACAACCTGGTATTTTTCTTGTACTCTCTTAACCTTTCAATTTTTCACATCAAATAAATCATCGAAGCCGATACAACAACATTCAAGCTTCGATGTCCTAACGATTGTAAGCGAAGCTACGAATAAATTTCATAAAAACAAAAATAAATGGGGTTTCTTCTTCTTTTAGCTGAAATGTTTACTGCTTAATGTTTGAGATTCGAGCTTTCGTCTCCTGGATTGCCGTCCTGTTGTATGTATTTGTTAATTCAAAAAACTTGGGTTTATGATCTGCATTTTTCTGGGACTATGGGTTTTGCTCATTAAATCATGTTTACTCCTATTTTTTTTATGAAAATAAGAGATTTATTGGTTGAAGTACCAATTTCGAGAGAATACGTCGCAGGTAGATTAGGGAGTACAGAAACACAGGTGTACAAAGAGAGGATCATATCAGCAAATAGATTTGTCCGTCAAAGAGCATCTAAATTTGATTATCATTGTTTTCCAAATTTCTTTTTCCCTTTGATTGTTGAATCCAAGGTGTATTGCTTGCCCACAACTATGGTCTTGGAAGTCTCATTGAATTTGATTTCAGCATTCTTCTTCCTGATGATGGATCACAAGGTGTGATCCAAAATGTTGAAGCAAAAACTACTATACTGTTTTATCCAGAAGCATTCTCTATCAATTTCATGGACTGTGGAAAGAGTATGCATCTGATTCTTCTTTCTGTTGTTAACTTTTTGGCTAATGACAGGAGAGGTGATTGTATTCTCTTCTGCCACTTGACTGTCATCCAGGGCAGGAGCTAAACTGTCTACTCTACCATCTTTAGCAGGTAATGTCTCCTTTTCTGGTAGTGTGGCCTCTTCCTTGACTACCTCTTCTTTAATCACCTCTTCAGAAGCCTTGTCTGCAAAGCACCTAAATCCATAGGAGCCACGTGCGGGGACAAGACAGAAAAGGGGGTTGGAGGGAGAGGGATTTTAACAGAATCATTTAGATTTTCTTTCTGCTTGATTTTTTTTCTACAAGATTTCTAGAAATCTTCTTTTTCGCCCTCACAAGTTATATGCTTTTTAGGGCAGTTCCTTTGAAAATGCCCATGCTCATGGCCATATTTGTATTTGAAAGGAATACAGTCATAGTCAATCTTCTGAATGTATTTAGATTCTTTCAGTTTCAGATTAATGGACTTAGGAAACCTATCAAGAAGATCAACTTCCACACAGTTACGAGCAATTGAAAAATTATTGTCTTTGGGTGGAGCCTATGTATTATATGTCCCAATGGCATTTCCTATTGTCTTTAGGGCTAAGTCACAAGGTTCGAGTTCGTGTTCGTGTTCGTGAACCATAAAATTCGATGAAGTTTGGCAAGGGGAAAAAAAATTCATGATTAAATTCGCCAAAATAAATTTGAATATTTTTAAAAAATATAAGTAATAAATATATTAGATTTTTTAATTTTTATTTTGAACTTTGAAAAACAAAATTAAAAAATACTAAATTTTATTTATAAAAACATAAAAAAAATATATATTAATTTTTTTTAAAACTCTAAAAACAAAATAAAAAATACTAAATTTTATTTTAAAAAAACATAAAAATAAAAATATATTAGATTTTTATTTTTAACTATAGAAAACATAAAATAAAAGATATACGAAATTTTTATTTATAACTTTAGAAGTTAAAATAAAAATATAAAAAATATTAAATCAAAAATTTTATTTAAAAAACATAAAAATTAAAATTAAAAAATATACTAAATTTTATTTAAAAAATAAAATAAAACAAAACCACCATTTTCTGCTCAACTTCCTCACGAACCAGTCAACTAACTTGTAGAGAGATTTTGCGGAAGGTATTCACAGGCTACAACATTGTCATTAGTTCTACTCGTCCTCCTCGAGTTGTGAAAGCAAACAATGGGAGTTTCCAGTGCGGGTGCCAACAAAACAACAGTGATTAAAAATGTTGCTGGTGCCGCGATAGTTTAGAAGGAAAAAAACCAGGGTGTCGTGTTAGTTCAGAAGGAAAAAACGGGAAACAGCCTAATAAAATGAATTTTCTAAATATATTTTATTAAAAAAATTTAAACCCCTTATCGAGATGAATTTAAGGGCGATTTTCAACGAATTTTAAATATTTATTTGAAGTTCGTCGAATTTCGAACTTCATAGCCGAAATTTGGCGAACCCTGTGACATAGCTTTTAAGTGATAAGATTGCTATTTTTGGAAGATTAGATTTTTAGCTAAATAGTATAAAGATAGGTGCAAGATAGAAAGATCGTAACTCAAAGCAGTGTAATATTTTCGTGCAATTGACGGACTAGTTGTGGAGGTCTCCTTGTAAGCTTTCGAAGGAATGCAAAGCAGATTATAAGGTGTAAAATATCTGTGTCTGGTGTTCATCATTTCCGTTGTTGGAATTTCAATGTTTTGTGTGTTTAATTCAATGTTATTTCAGCATTAGGAAATTATACATCGTGATTGGAATTTTAACAGTTACAGATAGCCCACTGGCAAAATAGCTGCAGCGAATACTAACCTACTGCCAAAGGATACATTTTTCAGTCATACTGAGGCGTGTTTTATAGAAAATTCATATGGCCATTTTTAATGGCAATTTTGAATGATCTTTACGGTATTTTTTAAGAATCGCCAGATTTAGAATTTTTATAATAGAATTCAACGAACCTGGTGACTTAGACATGGCATGAAGGATTGATGGGGAGTTTGGCCTGTGCATAACCCTTTGGTGATGCACACCAGTTCAGAGAGAACCAATCTAGCCGAGTTGCCTTTGAGATGCTGTTGAATGTGGTGCAGTCTGATGAGATGCTGATGCTGGAGGTTTGGTGCCATCAGCCATGTGGTGTGTCACTTCCTGATGACATGGAAAATTGTACCATGCTATGAAAGAGTTGGTGCTAAGCTGCCCAGGACTGCTGGCAAGACCAGCCCAGAATGATAATATTACTCAAAAAGTCCATCAGCAATAATTATAGCAGAATTTCAATTAACCCAAAAAGTACAGCAGAATATAGCAGCTTAATAAAAACCCTGGGATCATGGTTTAGCCCATGTTCCAGGGGGCTCAAAAATGTTTGAGGAAATGGACAAAGTGAAAACCTGGCAGGATCAGTGGATTTGTAATTTTTGAAACAAAGAACTCCAGACTTATTCATAAAGCTTATGTGAAAGCTGAAGAGTGTTCGCATATTTTTCCTCTGAACTGTGCAACACATACTGAGGTCCCCTGGAAACCATGACTGCTAAGATGAACTGTGTATAAATTCAATTTTGATGTTGTCAAAAGGAGGAAAACCAAAGCTTTTTCCAAATGTCAGTGGGTTGAATTTTGGCATCTTTTCTCTCACAAGAAATTATCATCTTTTTAAATATAGTTGTTGCTGTTATCAGCTGCTCCACATCTTATCTTATTATAGCTTCAAGGGATGTCTGCCATGTAAATATGGTGCCAACTGATTCATGCATTCATTGGAGAGGTCTTTCTGTGTCTTGCAAGTTTTTTTAAAATGTTTCCTTACAGAGCCCTGATCAACAACTTACAAGTAATCCCTGACTTTTCTTCATGAGGAACTTGTAAAATTCTGTTGCAATTTGAAAAATTATCAACTTGACTTAAAATTTGAAGAAAGATCCCTATTCCAAGCTTGTTCCCCATGTTCAGCAATGGTTTCCAAACTTGATATCTCTGAAGATGGCTTTCAATATATGTCATGAATTTGTAAAAATTGTCCAGAATCACTAGCCTTTGGAAGGTTTCTCAGTGGCAAAAAGTCATATTGGACCTGTACCTATCTAAATATTATAATTTTGAAATCTTGCTCCGCAAGCTGTCACCATATTTATAGATCCTCATGGCTAAATTTTCACCCTAATGCTAGAATCAGACTTAGTCTATCTCTCAAACCTACTCCACCAAACATTCCGGGTTGCAAATTTTTGTTCATTTAGAATCATGATATTTCCACACTCCATGTGAATAGAGTGTGATGCGTCTGGTAAAACTTTTGTTTATGCTAGCATAGGAAGTACCTTCATTCTAGCACAATAAGAATCTATAAATAGTAAATACCACGTGTTGATGCGGTTTTTGTCACTGCAACAAACATTAGAATAAAACACAGAGTATTCTATCCTCTCTTGAATAAAGCTTCTCAGACGCTGAACTATGTGATCGAATGAGATTGCTCCAAGGTTCCTTTTGTGTCAGGTCTTGACGTGCATAGGGATAGACTCAGTGGAATGATGTGATTTGCTGGTAATCACAAGGGGGACTTACGTATCAGACTTAGTGTTCAGTGGTCAAGGAAGAAAGTCAGGGGTTTTGGTGGATTCTGGAGTCTTGGACATGGATTCGCCTTTTCCTGGACTGGATTTTCAACTTCTGGCGGAAAGGATCTAAGTTCAACCAAACTACCCTATGCGGGTAACAAATGATTTTGCAATAGGCTCTTCTATAATCTACTCCTAAGGAAAATTTAAAGAAAATGAAAAAGATAGGGATAGTGGAAGAGAGTTTAGGGATCTAAATGACGGGAAGGACTACTGGTGAAGATTGATGTTGGAACCACGCTTCTGCTTCGTCATGCGACAACAGCTAGGCAGAGATGGTGCGATCTTCTGGGATGACGGCAGGGATTTTCACACTGTCCTGACATGGAACGTGGGACTTGATCACTCAGGAACAGCCGAAGTTAAGCTTGGAATCAGTTCAGACTAACTATACAAAGTGATTTGCAGGCCATAGATCACAAATGGTATGAACAAATCAACATTCAATCATTCAACAATAACATTTTCCATCATATTAACTAACGAAAGCTTGAAATAAAAGAAATAACTTGAATAACTTCCAGATTTGCTTCAAGGAATCAATAAGACCATGTCAAACATCTAAAGAATCATATGAACACCAATACCCAATGCTTATATTCTTGCTTCAGAAGTCTGTATTACAACAACCCAACTGATCCTTGGAGTTTCAGCTCAAAATACAGTGCAAAAATGAAAACTAGCTACTAGGGTGCTCTAGGAGCATAAAAAATGAATGAAAAAAGGAGAGCCCAAAATGAGGCGTCCCCCAGCCTTTATATAGGCAGCCAAAAATACATTAGGTTAGAAAGGAAATCAAATTTCTTTGAAATGTGTGCCTCAAGTCAAAAACCCTAGGAAAAGTAGGTGGGGTTGTCAGATTCCTTATGTAGGTGACTGCCACCTGTTCTGGACGTCAGAAGGTGGAAGGA
This sequence comes from Cunninghamia lanceolata, assembly GCA_027924645.1. Lineage (NCBI taxonomy): Eukaryota > Viridiplantae > Streptophyta > Pinopsida > Cupressales > Cupressaceae > Cunninghamia > Cunninghamia lanceolata. The sequence continues at coordinate 5,586,498 of BSBN01000578.1, read as the reverse complement.
TGACCGCCATTTGTCCTGGGTGTCCCAGCTGACTAGGACTCCTGGACTGGAGTGTTCTGCCTGTCTGGAACTTCCTCCTGCTCCTTAGTCTCTGCCTTCAGGAATTTGGTCAAGATGACTTCCAATTTCTCCATAGGAGTGTTGGGCATGTTCTCGATCCGGAACTCCATGACGGATGCGGTGGTGTTATAGACAACAAGGATATTCTCCCAATCCGCCCTCAGCTCCTGAATACTGTTCATGAAGGTCAGGAATGAAGATGCATCCTCCAGATGGGATTCTTGAGTAGGATACCCAGGCTTGAAGTACATGTTCCGCATCTTGCCCTTCAACTCCTCTAAGTCAATGACTCCATCCGGTGCTACCTCCAGATCAAACCAGGCCTCCAAGGATACAAGGATTTTGTCCTGGATTTCCTTCAACATGGTGTGGGCCTGGGAAGTATCGCCTTCAATCTTCTCGAGGTTATCTTTCTTCATGACCAAGGCGGAATACCAGCTGAGGTAATCATATATTGAATTTGCATGTATTACTTTGTTCCTCACCAAGTCCGGCTTCGGAGTGTTCATCAGTGCCTTCAGTCTAGGGATGGTCTCCTCCCGGACGACTATGAATTGCTGACATGCATCCAGAATTGCTTGAATTCTATCCATGAGTGTTGTAACTCTCCTGTTCACCTAGACGAGGTCTTCTATGAACTTATGGGCTCTATCCGAGACCTTCTCCATCCAACCTCTTGCTATATGGCCGGCTGTCCTCAAAACTTCAACCTCAGCTAATGAATCCTTAGTTATGCTTAGAGGTTGGGCCGTTGCTCCTTGGGCGAACTGCAATAGGCCCATGAGCTGTTGGATGTGTTGCCGTAATTCCTCATTCTCTTGCTTCAACCGGTTCTGCTTTTCTTCTTCCTTCCTCAACCTTTCTCGGATGGCGGCCACGGAATCCTCCAACTCCTCCATTTCTTGATCCTTTGTGGTTGGTCCAAGGTCGACCTTCAGGATGTCAAAATCATCCGGACTGACATCCTCCTTCGCTTCGGTTACCCTGGGAATTGCCACCTCTACTCGGCGGGATCCTGATTCATTTCTTGTAATCCTGGAGAACTTCTTTACCTTCTTTGGATCTGCGGCTTTCCCTATCCTGGCCAAGAAATTACCAAGTTCGGTGGAAGGATTACTTTCCTTGACTGACTTTTTCTTCAACCTGTCCTGTAACCATTTGGGTCTTGCTGATGGATTGACCTCCCTCTGCAGTTCCTGCGGCCCCTGATCAACTAGTGGTGTGGATATCGGTACTTCGTCGGAATTGAACTCCTCGTTCAGGAATTCCAAATCAGGGTGATGGAGCATGTCCTCAAGTTAGACCTCTCCCAGATTCCGTGACGGAGGGTTAGGTTGATTTTCCACCACGAGGATGGGAGTCCGTTCCCGGGCAGAATCCATGGACTCATCATCTCCTTGTTTTGCTTGCTCATTCTGGACCATCTCTTCCACTACAGGCTCTTTATCCTTAGCTATTTGCATATTGTCACTGGAGAAGAAATCAACCTCGTGGGCGGAAGAAGTGCTGGCGGAGTGGTGTCTACTTGCATTTTGTTCCTCCTGATCAGGTCCTCTGACAAATTCCTTCCGAGCCTTCACTCTTTTTGCTGGTGGATCCTCCGCGGTCCTGTTCCTTACTTCCTGTCTCCTTGTTCCTTGTTCTTTCGTGGGAGTTACTTCGGTCATTTCCTCTTCGGAAGACTGAGAATCCAAGTCTCCCATTAGGTCATAAGTCGGGCAGATGCCCTTCTTGTGCAACCTCTTAGTCTGCTGATTTATCCATTTCTGTGTGATCGTTAGCACGGGTGCCATCAGATCGTCCAAGTGGGTGACCTCAGGATCGGACCAAACCAAAGATGGAAGCGGTTTATCCTTCTCCTGTTCGAAGACCGGCTGGACTTGTCTCCCATCCTCCTTAACCTGATCCGGGACGGGAAAGATCTTGGTGGCCCTGATCATGTCAACGAATAGCCGGGAACACATCCTTCTCCGAACCTTGAAGTCATCTTTAGCATTTGCCCAATGGTCCTCCAAGTGTACCTTATGTCTATGCTTCCTTCCGCAAGCTATCCGGGTGGTGTTGAACGGGTCAAAGTTCTCCCGCAAGGCATGAGTCGCCAAGTTATAGAACTGCAGCTCCTCTTCGGATCTTTCTGCGGCTTGGAGAGATGGGCATGCTTCGACCGCATCTTCCGTCTGGACTGGGTAGGCTACCCCGGCCTTCTTCTTCTTCTTCTGAACTTTGTCATACGCCGAGAGTTGCCTTGTCAATTCCAACAGGACCATTTTGTCTGATGGATACTTCGGCAGTCTATATGGATAGGCAGAGAATCCCTGCACTTTGATATATGTGAACTTCGAGAATTGGATGAACCAGGAACCATAAGTCCTGATCAACTGCTTGGACTTGGGTGATAACCTTTGGTGAGTGCCTCCTTGGAGGGTCCTTGTGATGTGCATGGCGAATGTGTCATTAAACCTCCTGAAATGGTTTATGTTCTAGAGATGAAGCTGGGTGTAGCAATCATAGACCTTGACTTGCCCTTCTTGATTGCCGATACGTCCCTTCCATGACAGTCCTCGATATTTGTTGTTCCTTGCCAGCATTAGATCACATAGGAACTCATGTAAAAGGCCTTTGATTCCTCCAGGTTTCAGAATTGTGCATCAATACTGTCACTGAGGAGTCGAGCCCAATCAATCATCTTCGTCCCGGCGGTGACTTCCTCGATATAGTAGAACATCCATGGCTCGAAGGTAGAGGATTGAGGACTTCCCATGATCCTGTTTAGCATGACGACCAGGTCTCCATGCTCTTGCTTGAAGTCGGATTTAAGGAGTGTCCTTGGCAACTTGGAACGGTGAGGCCTTTTCTTTTGCATCCAAGACTTGTTGATGATCCCAAAACAGGTTGCCGGATCGGCTTGGAACATGTCGGCTGACTCCTCCTTGCTTGTGTACTCGATGGGACTATAGACAGGAATGTTGAATGCCTCCGCAATCTTTTCCTTGGAGAAGTAGGCCACCATTGTGTTGTTGTGATCGACAACCATCCATCGTTCCAGATCATAGTGCATGAAACATTCCACGATCAGCTCGGGACAAGGAATGGTGGGCGGGAAACATGCGGCGGAGGCAACTCCGTTCCGGACGATCTTGGCTGCAAGCTGGGATGGACGACGTCCATCTACTCCGTACATTCGCTTCCTAATTTCTTCCAGGCTTGAGGGATGGATGTTGGTGTCTCCCACGTTCGCCCATTTTGAGATGATTCTGGACTCCGGGAGTGTCCCTTTGAGGGCAGCCTTCATTTGAGTTTGTCTTGAAGAGCTTGCCTTGGCACTTGCCATTCACCTGTGGAATAAATAGCAAAGTACAAGTTTTTAAAGAGGTAATGATGGAGGCGGGATGAGGGTTTTTATTCCCACACATGAGAAGTTAGTACAACGAATTTATGCATGTGGGACTAAAAGAATGATAAATGTTAAGTACATAGGAAGGAGAAAACAATAATATTCTAAGTAAGAAGAATCATCCTATGTTTTCTCATACCTCTCCTTGCACAAGGAACTTTTGACCTTTAATGGAATTTCTGATTTTTATGCAGGAATTTCTGAGTTTTAATGGATTTTCCGCCAAGAAATCTGCCTTAGGAATATTCAGAAATATGAGTCTTGGAGAAGGAGTCGCCTTGGGAGGAAGGTGTCTTGGACTTGGATGATGAAGTCTGCCTTAGGAAGATGGATTTCTGCTTTTGAAAACTTCAGAAATCTGCCTTTAACCTACAGAAAATCTGCTCCTTTGAAAGATTTTGCTTTGGAAATGGTAAATCTGTAACCTCCTTGGATGAATTTGTCCCTCAAGTGATGAAATCCCTTCCTTGGAGTGATAAGGAATGAAAATTCTGCCTTTAGAAGGTTTATTTCTGCTCTTGCTGCCTTTGAATTGTGTTTGGAATGATAAGAATGAGGTGAGCGCCCCCCTATATATAGGCAAAACGACCTCCTCATGCCACTTGGCCGACCTAGGTTGGTCTAAAAAAACTAGCCGCCATACTTTATTGCTCAGCCGACTTAGATTTTGTCTTTTTCTCCTTGGGTTGGTGGTCGGGGATTTCAGTCGGTCGGGGAATCCATGAGGTCGGGGATTCCATGAGCAACTGGATTATGCGACCATAGATAACTTCTTCCTGAGTCAGGAATTTCTTCCCTTGGAGTGATTCTGAAACTCATTTGTTGAAATTTGGCTAAGTCTTGGAATGTTGCCTTTGTGAAGAACCTCTAGAAGGAAGTTTGTGATCTCATGTTTGAACATGAATCCTCTTGGGTTGCCCATTCCAGCGGGACTGGAATCCTTCAGGCTAGGTCAGGAGTGCACTGCAGTCATGTTATCCAGGAGCGCAAATTCCCTGAGGAAGTGGATTTTGCGCTCAGGACAAAAAATCCTCCTGGAGCACACAATCCACCTGGTCATGGATAGTGCGACCACAGACAAATTCCTTCCAGGTTTTCCTCTCTCTCAGACTTACTTTCAAGTTCTTTTGTCATAATTTTGCCAAGTTTTGGAAATCTTCTCCTGCAGGATCTCATGAAGGTTATCATTTCATTTTGGACAGGAATCATTTGCAGAGGGAACTAGACCCCTTCTGTCCAGGAGCGCAAATTCCCTGAGGAAGTGGATTTTGCGCCTTGGACAAAAAACTCTCCAAGAGCACAAATTCCCTGAGGTAGTGGATTTTGCGCCCTAGTCCTTGTATGTTCAGTTTTCAGGATTTTGGCTAAGGACTTATCCTTCCTTTCAGTTTTATTGCTTGAGTGAGTTTTCAGTTTTGCAAAAGGTGAACTTTAGTTGCTTCATGAAGGTTCAATCATCGACATGGGATCCGGAACAAGGAGTTTTCCTCCATCCTCTCAGGGAATTTCAATCTTCATGGCGAAATCTTCCTAACAGACGGTGAATTCTTCGTGCAGGCACCCATGGACAAGTCCGGGAATGATTTCCTGACAATTTGCAAAGTTCAGACTGGACAAGAATGTGGAGTAGGACAACCCTGATTTTGGGGCGCATAATCCAGTAGGGCGACCAGGACAAAAGACATCCCTGGGCGCATAATCTAGTACCTACTGGATTATGCGACCGGGAGGAAAATTCTTCCCTGGGCGCATATTCCAATACCTACTGGAATATGCGACCAGGAACATTCCTGTGCCATAGTCAAAAAGCCATTCAGGAGGGGTGCTTTGAACATTCATTGTTTTTGGAATTTGCTCTAAGTCCTTGAAAACTCCATTGATTTGATAATCCTCCGAGTTATGATCTGAGATTGAGTGAGTCTTGGATCGGGATCCGAAGGACATTCCTTGGAAGGGGATTTCGGGCAGGAATTCCTCGAAACAAGACTCTGGGATAGGCACTTCCGAACAGGACTCCGGATTGGACTTCCGGATTGGGACTGGGGTCTGGAACAAGATTAGACTTGAGTTCCATGCCGGGAGTGGAGTGGGCTCACTTCTTAAGATGGAAAGATAAACTCCTTCCCGAGGATTGTCCAGGATAGGCAGTTAGGGTTTTACATCCATGCAGGAGGGATTCTCCGTGTTCACATCTTTGAGCATCCATGATCCATCTTGACTAGTAACATCATTTGTTGTCATGAGGACAGGCTAGAAAGTCCGGGATCAGAGCAAGAATCTGGGCTAAGTAAAAAAAAGAGGGGGACCCAATTTGTAATTGGGGTTGTTGTAAAAGGTCACAATACCACGTTTCTTGGAAAAGCTATAATTTTTTCATTGACTAATGGGAATGATGAGAAACAAAATGACCAGACGGAAAGGAAAATTGGTAACCTCAAAAAATAAATTACAGCTTATTAATCAGTTCTCCAATCAATTATGGGAAATTTTATATTTGATTTCAAGGTACATCTGCAAGTCCTCAATATCTTGGAAATTATTCAAAAGATTATCAGGGAGCCAATCACCATCAGTGAGTAACTTCCTTTGCTAGCACAGGAAGTCCTCAATATGTGAACAGATTATCAGGTCTTGTATTGGCTCCTTGTGATTGGTGGCAGCGCTGACCCTTCTGTTCTGCACTTTGACTCTAATGTACCTGGGACAGCCTCAACAAAGGTCCCCATTTGCTTTGCCATCTTGATTGACGTCTGTGGCAATGGGACTTTCTTTTGTAGGGCCAGTTGTAATATTTGTACTATTTGTAATTCATGTTAATATGTAACCCACATATGTAAGGTTACCTTTCAAGGTTCATCCTAGTAGATAAACTTTTGTACTCTAGTTAGTTTGTAGTGTGTAGTTTGATTTTGGAGCTTTTTTTGGGTCTTCATGGTACTTTAATTGGATGTATTTGTTGAGTCATTCTAGACATTAACTCTCTCTCTCTCTCTCTCTCTCTCTCTCTCTCTCTCCCCTAATGGCTTACAAAGGCAGCTTGATATACTTTCAAGGATTTGTGATCTTCGCCAGCTTGTCATCAACCTTAATAAAACTAAGGTCATGGTTGTTAACACCACCAAGAACACTCTTTTCAGGTTTCATTTATTCTACAAAGGGGGCCCTATGGAGATAATTTCTAATTATACGTATTTAGGTGTTTAGTTTATAGTTCCTCTCTCTTTCTAGCCTACTTCACAATCTTGTCTTTGCAAGGGATATGCCTCGCTTTCTGTTCTTGGTCATCAGTTTTTCTAGGTATACTTCTAGGATATCCCTTCTAAGATGTGCCTTTATGACACAATGGTTAAGTCGATAATATTGTATGGTTTGGAAGTTTGGGGCTTTGTCTTGGGTTCTTATCATTGCATTTGGGTTGAAAGGGTTTAGACAATTATGCTCCAACGTATTATCTGGTGCAAATAGACAATTCCTTAGTGTATTGTTAAGGTGGAATTTGCTGCGCAAACCCTTCATCTAGAGACTATTTTTGGGCTCACTTTGTTTATACATAGGTTGAGATCCATGGGCGGTTCTTCTTTGTCTTGTACGAGATATCCTTTCTTGGTGCCCTATTCATCAGAGGAGATTAACTGTTTGGGCCCCTTCGGGCGTCATCGTTGTCGGTTCTTTGAGGTTTCCATGTTCTTCTAGTTTATTGGCATTTCTTTGTGCTCTGTTGTCTCCTTCCAAGGAAATAGATGCTTAATCAATTTGTTAGAGTGGATATTTACTATCGATACATCTAGTTCACTTGGACCTCCCCTTGACTTCTCTTAGCCCCAAACTAGCATTTTATGCTAAGCATTTTTTACAAATTGTTAATGGGGTTATTGTTTGATCCCCCTATCTTCAACAACATTGGTCTCATAGTTTGAGACAAGCCACCATATTTTACATAGTGAAAGACTATGCCACCTTTGTTCTCTTCGGGAGGTAGAATATGAGGAGCATTTTATTCTCTGGTGAATTGTCTACTATGAAACCTGTGGTAGGTACTATTGTCCACATAGAGATTTTGGTGGCTCCCTTTTCATTTTCTTTTGCTACCCTTTTTCTTCATAAGATCTCTAGGTTGAGGCATAGGTCTCACTATGATGATCCTAGACCTACTAGATTGATTACTTCTTTATTTTAGCTCGTCACCAAATTGGAGGTGTTTGAATGAGCAAAGATCAGTGTGGCATTGCTCTTCCTTGTGTTCTAATATGGTTGGGGCATCCCAACTCTCACTCTAGTGGTTGTGGTTTTATATTGTCTTAGCATTGGAGGTCCTCTCCTCACCTCTGTTCTATGGTGTAGATCTCAATGAAATGCTCACATTACTAGCTTTATTTCCACCTACCAATAGTTCTTTGGCCTTGAATAAGGGGGTTCTATGTAGCATCAATTACCTCCTAGGATTGTCTAGTCTGACCCCCTTAGCTTTGGACTTTCCTTGGCGAGCTTTTTCAAACTTTCCATTGGTCCTCTCATTGTGATCAACGACATCGTCATTGACTCCTCTAATGTGTCTCTAAACATAGATACTTGTGGATTTCAGTTGTTCAGGTGGATGGTCTTCTTCTCTTTGTTATCTTATGGGGTCTTCCCCCTCCTCTTTTATTATTGTACTTACTTGGGGGTTTCTCCTTTTTTTAGTTTAGCCCTTGTTTGTCTTTGCTTTTTGTCTAGGGCCTCCTTTTTTGTTCCTTAGTCCTTTGATATTGTACTTGCTGTACATTCCAATTCCATAGATCTATTTTTGGTCATTTATAGACATTAATATATTTTCTTTCTTTCTTTCTTTCTTTCTTTCTTTCTTGGAGTTTTGTTATCTTAACCAACTTGTGGCAAACTTTAATAAAATTAAGGTTAGGGTTTTCAAGACCACCAATGATGCACTTTTCATGTTTCATTTCTTCTACAAAGTGGGCCTCGTGGAGTTAACCACTAATCATACTTATCTAAGAGTTTAGTTTACAAGTCCTCTCTTCTTTTGGCTTGCCTCCTAGTCTTGTCTTTGCAAGGGATATGCTTCACATTTTGTTCTTGAGCACTAGTGTTTTTAGGTTCATTTACATGATATCCATTCTGAGATGCATCTTTTTGATGCAATGATTAAGCGTACAGCATTGTATGGTTCTGAGGTTTGGGGCCCTAACTTGGTTCATTCTAGTTAGGTTTGAGTTGAGAGGGTTCAAACATTTATGCTTCAACATATGATTTAGTGCAAACAAATGGTTCCTCAGTGTATTGTCTAGGTTGAATTTTTGCCCAATCCCTTCTTCCCTTCTTCGGAAGAGTATCTTCAAACTCACTTGGTTTATACATAGGTTGAGGTCTATGGGTGATGTTGCTTCGTCCTATGGGAGATATACTTTTTCGGCATTGTGTTCCTTAGAGGAGTTTGCCTGTTGGGTCCCCTCGAACGTCAGCCTTGTTGGTTCTTTGAGGTCTGTCTACTCTTTTAGTCTATCGAAATTTTGTTGGACCAACTTCCTCTCTTTAGATACTCCTTATGCGCCCCTCATCACCTTCTTCTAGGGAAAGAGGCACTTAATCTATACATGACATTTACAGTCTATACATCTAAATTACTTGGACTTATTTGAATCTGTCAGCCCAAAACTAGCTTTCTATGTTGAGCATTTCTTACAGGTTGTTGATGGGACCATTGTTCTGTAATGTCCCCAATTTCGAGAGCATCAGAGTTTGGAAGATTAGCCTATTGTTTGACCCTCGTAAGCTAATGGAGTTGTTTGGAGGGTCTCGTTTGGCAGTTATCAGGGTGTTTCCTTCTCCGGAGCTCAGTTTGGTTCAGGGTGGGCCTTTGTTTGATGTTTCTGGACATCAGTTATACACACTTACTATTTATAGTAAGTCACCATTTCAGGAGAGTCAGTGTTTCTATATATAGCAGGGCCCCTGGACAGGTCTTGATTGCAGTGTCGATCCCTTACTCAATTGGTTTGATCAGGTAATGAGGGATTTACTATTAATAGTAAGACTGTGGTTGTAGAGAGGGACCCCTGCTATTTTTAGTAAGGCGATTGGATGCATTGAGGGTACAATGGTTAACTCCTAGGCTCAGACGGAATTGAGAAATAATGTTTATTTATGGAGTTATGATATTTTAATTATTATTAAAGTGATTACTTTAATAATAGTTAAATATTAATGTGAATATCATTAATGAGTTATATGACCTTATAATATATGGTTCATTTTATAACATAAGGTCATTATTTAAAAGGGACTTTATTATGAAAGGTGATAGAAGGGTTAAATGGAAATTAATAAAGTATTAAAAGTGATCTATTTAATAATACTTTATTAATTTATATGTTGAAAGGGAGACATAAGGATTTAATTAAAAAGGGGACTTAAATGATTTAAAGTATATTTTATGCTATTAAGTTGTGCATCATAATTAAAAGGGAAATGAAAGTAAATTGAATGAAATGAATTAAAAGTGAATTTGAGGTGGAATATAAAAGGGCATTTTGGAATTCATTTCATTCATTCATTGTTGATTGAACACTTATGAAATTTTGGAGAGCATTGGGATTTGTGTGAAACCAAGGGTTTCAGCTATACCAGCCATTGAAGAGCAAAAATTTTTCAATGTTGCAGTTATTCTGAGGTGGTGAAATATCCATTGAAGATAGCATTCAGGAGAGCTTCATATTGAGGTTCTATTTGTGCAAATTGGTGAAGTTTTCAATGAAATCAATAAGGGTTTGAATCTGGAAAATCATTGTGAAGGCATTTATTGTTGTGGCTGCATTAATTATTACTCTTGGCACACTTCTTGCTGGCCGTACACTGTTGGGACTGCCCGTACCTTTTGGAGAGGTCATTGTGGGTTATTTAGTGTTCATTTCTAGTCCTTGGTGGTCGCCATAAGGCTGTAATCATCTGCAGATCAGAACTGAGACAGATTAGAGGGTTTTCAATTGTGTTTGTGCAGTTTTATCACTCCTTGGAGGCCATACTACATTGGTGCAGGTTGTGGGCTCTCATGATCAGCAAATATTCTTCCATGGTCTCGTTTATTCAGCAGTTGGGGACGCCTGGGGTTTGTTATTGAGCTGCCTCTATTTGTAAAACAACATCTCTCCTTTCCTAGGAGTTTGGAGCATATTTCTGTAGCTCATATGGCTGGTCCTCCGTTAGCACAAATACAATGTTGAAGATATTCATATGGGTATGTCACAGTAATTAGTATTAGCACTTTTTATGATCTGGGTCATTGTTAGTTTATGCAAAATCATTATATATTTTGTGGGTTTTCCATATATGATATATATTTCATGTATTCAATGCAAATATCAAACATGCAAAAACAACCCATGAAACCCTAAGCACAAACATTATCAAACATTTATAAAAACAAAGGCAGAAAATTTGTGTTGGCAAGTGTCCACTTGGGGTGGGACACTACATGTTCGACCTACCTATCTTCAACATCATTGGTCTCATGGTTTGAGGATTCTCCTTGGCTAGTTGTGGGTGTGCTCCCTTTAATTTTGTGTTGAGACGAACCACCATATTTTACTGAGTGAAAGATTTTGCCACCTTTGTTCTCTTTAGGAGGTGGAGTTTGAGGAGCATTTTATTTTTCAATGTCTGGTCTACTATGAAATCGACGGGAGGTACTATTGTTTATATTGAGATTTTGATGGTAAATGTCCATTATAAAGGACATTTACCATCTATACATCTAAATTACCTGGATTTCTTCTTTGAATCTGTCAGCCCAAAGCTAGCTTTCTATGTTGAGCATTTCTTATAGGTTGTTGATGGGACCATTGTTTGAACTACCTATCTTCAACATCATTGGTTTCATGGTTTGAGTATTCTCCTTGGCTAGTTGTGGGTGTGCTCCGTTTAGTTTCGTGTTGAGACGAACTGCCATATTTAACTGAGTGAAATATTTTGCCACCTTTGTTCTCTTTATGAGGTAGAGTTTGAGGAGCATTTTATTTTTCAATATCTGGTCTACTATGAAATCAGCGGGAGGTACTATTGTTTATATAGAGATTTTGATGGTTCTCTATCCACCTTCTTTCACTACCTTGATCAGAGGTTCTTAGCCCCTTTTCTTTGTGAGGTCACTAGGTTTAGGCATAGATCTCTCTGTGGTGGTCCTAGATCTACTAAAATGATTACCTCCTTTCAACCTATCATAGATGTTGGAGGTGTGAAGTGTCCTTTGGATACTATTAATTTGTCTATGGATGGAGACAGATCTACAAGGCATTACTCATCCTTGCAATCTACCATGGTTATTGCTCCTCCACACCTTGGTTCTCACTCTAATGGTCATGGTTTTTTCTTTTCTTGATGTTGGGGATCCTCTCACACCACTATCCACGACATAGATCTCAAGGGCAAGCTCACTTCACCTGTTTTTTTCCAACTATCAGCAGTTCTTTGGCTTTGAGTGTCAGGAGAGACTATACTGAATCGATTGCTTCCTAGGGTTGTCCATTATGCATTGGTACTCCTAGAGTGATTGATAATAATACCGTTGGCTTCTCCAACATGTTCTTGAACGCTAAGACTAGAGGATTTTTGTCTTTCCTGGGTGTTCTTCATCTGTCTCTACTGCTTTGTGGGGTCTTTCCCCTGTCATCAATTTATAATTGTATCTATTTCGGGGTTACTCTTTTTAGGTTAATCCCTGTGTGAGTATATTTTTCTGTCTTTTTGCACTTTTTGATTTTGCTTTGTGTCTTCTTGGGCCCCTTTTGCCTTAGTTCTTTGCTATTGGACCTGCTGTATGTTTCAGTCTCGTTGATCTATTTTGGTCATTCGTGGATTTTAACATATTTTCTTTCTCAAGTGAACTCATTGAAGTTGGTTGCTTCCACGAACACAGAACTAAAATATGCACTTGCTTGGGTGCAATTATTACTGCATAGATTTTGCTAATGATTAATCTTACTCTGGAAGTCCCAATTTAGTTTCAATTTAATGTAAAGTAATATTTAAGCAGAGAGAAATTTCATATCTTTTTAAAATATGGGTCAATGTCTATTGACTCAAAACTATGCAGCTGAATACCAAAAATTCTATCATAGTTTTTTACTTTTTTTCTAAATGTTTGACATTTATGAATTTGGTTTCATGAATTGTGCAGTTTTGAATTGTGACTGTGTTAAGTTCCATGGAATGATTTATATGGATGGAAAACATAAGTGATCGTGGTCTGAATAAATAAATTGTAAAACCTTAATTCTCAAATTTGTTGGCTCTTAGTATTCCACGGTTAAAATCTTAAACATACAAATTGAGATCTGATTCTGTAACTTTGGGAGCAAATTATTTTTGTCTTAAAATGCTGAAAATCTGTCTTTTAGTATACTGTACTTGAAAGCTTTGTTGTAACTAGTGCATGGCATAGAGAAATATTTTTCTAGAGCTATGAAAAGAATGTTGATTGTCAAGAAGAAGAAAAAGGTCAAATTGTACCATTGCAGAAATAATTGCTTTCTAATTGTTTACAGTTTTAATTCTAGATATGCAGGTACAAAGAAAAGCGGTGGGATGCTAAACGACTTCTTGGATCTGGTGGAATGCCCTCGTCTCATTCTGCAGCTGTCTCTGCTTTAGCAGTAGCTATTGGCTTTCATGATGGACCCGGATCATCATCCTTTGCCATTGCTTTAGTTTTGGCCTGTGTGGTAAGTCTCACTATCTCTCTTTCATTACATATCACCACTCGTAGAACCTGTATTGAGCTTGAGAAGAGATATGGGTTTTGAAATTGGATTGGGTGGTTTCTTTAAAGCCTGAAATTTTTTATCAGTTTTAGGTCTTTTGTTTATATGGTTGTTTCTTTTCCTAACGTTACATTTGGTTTTAAAAAATAAACCAAATAAATATTTGATTGCAGGAGCCTTGCTTTAGTACTTGATCTAAAGTTATGGATAACAGTTACCTTCTGTATTTTTATTATGGAGTTGTTTTTCCAAGTGGTTTTCTGGACTGGAACTTATGGCTTTCCCTAACAAATTAATGAAGAAATTTAATGAAAGCTTTTTGTTTGTTTTGCTTTATTGCAAAGGTGTTATGAACCAAAATCTTATCACTGATGATAAATGGGAAAACTATTGTAGAGATTGATAATTCTGAAACATGAAACTGATTTTTTTGCTTTTGATGACTGAAAACTGACGTATTCATGCAACATAGGGTATTTGAATCAAATGGAAGTATTGTAGAAAACACTTGAACAAGGTTATACTTCTATTAAAATTATTCCCAAACGGTAAACAAACAAAACAATGTTCTCAGGAAGGTATGGCAACTCAGGCCCAATCCAAGAGCAGTATGAGTGCTACAATTGGCCACAGTCAGTCTTTCATGTCCCTGCCCTATATTTTTTCATCCCCAAAAAAATCTTTTTAATTGAGGTTTGAAGGTTTTTTATAACTCTTTGAGGCCTCAAGGCCATAGTGCAATTGACTTCATATTCCTTTTGGTGTAATTTATAAGGCCAAGCTCTAATTTGGTTTCAAAATCTATCTCCTGATTCTCTCTTTAGTTTCAAATATCTTCTCGGGGCTTTCAATTCCATTGGTCGATGTGGCAAGACTTTTAAATTTATGCATCTAGTCCCTTACCACTATAAAACAAGTTAAGGGCAAGTGTAAATTTCAGTTTTTGATCTATGGCATTAGCTGTCTTTTCATTTAGAACTCAATTTAGTGATGCTCAGCTTTTTGATATGTTCAATCGATCCTTAAGACGTGAAGCCCAACTTGAGGTTCTCAAACGTGAACCAGTCTGAAGCTTGAAGCTTTTGAAATCCATGCTAGGACTTGACCTTCCCAACTTCAAACTGGATGCTCCTCTCATCGTGATCACAACCAGAATGTTATTGATGATGGTGTATGTGACTCTCCCATGGAGAAGAAAGATGAGAGATTCTTGCAAGGTCAATGTTGTTACAAAAAAAAGAGTAAGAAGGTTTAGAATTGGATGAAAAATGATAAACCTACTTATGATTCTTTGTAATAATGCAATTTCTGTTGCATGCGAAAGTCTATGCTACCAAAAATTGTCTTGCTAAGAAGTGCAAGGAAACCAGGTAGGGTAATCCTTCCCTACCATAGACTATTTATAAGAATAAGAAGAAAGGAGAAAAAGAATGCTTTCACTCTATGTCTTCACCATAGTTGGAAAACTTAGACTCGGCAAAAACTTGACAGACCCAAAATTTTCGACTCAACAAAAAACTCGGCAACTTAAAAAATGATTAAATTTCATTAAAAACACTTTTTTTTTTTGCAAATTCAATGACAGAATGTATCCAATGAGTCCATAAATGACTACAAAGTGTTTTCTATTATATTTGATTCATTTGAATACAAAATGAGTACAAAATCGCATCGTCATGCGGAATCTTGATAGGCTTATACAATAGTTTGCTAGCAACTATTATGAATTCATGATAATTGCCTTTGAAAATTATCATCATAATTTATAAATTGCATATTGCAACATTTTACATCTTCCTCATCCCTAATCTAGTGAAAACTAGGGGAGGGGTTCTAGTCCTTGCACTTTGTTGTGGGTCTGCGCTCTGGATAGAAGGCTGTGTTTGTGGCTGCAGCTCGACATCTGTTTTGCTGCTAGATGGCAATGATTCCTCTTCCTCATCAATGTCATCCAATGACAATTCAGTAGCTCCTTCTACTGCAGCCACATCCTCCATTGCTTGCCTCTCAAAATCAAGAATCTCGTCTGCAGTAACAATGGGGTCTCTCGATTCTCATCATCCCGCCTTGTCCAGTCGTTATAAGGATCAATGTCGTCCAAATCAATGACCTCCTTTGTTTTGTCCTCTACCTTTCTTGTGCGAAGCAGGAGGTTGTATTGTACAAAAACCAAGTCATTGAGGCGTTTTTGAGTTAACTTATTCTGCTTCTTTGTGTGAGACCTTAAACAAACTCCAGTTGCACTCACAACCAGAAGCACTACAAGGTTGACACAAAATGCGGAGGGCTAATCTTTGAAGATTTGGGGTATTTGCACCCCAATCTCCCCACGAAGAACCTACAAAATAAGATATTCAAGAGTTAATAAGCAAACCATATTTTATCAATTGTGTGGAGCTCGGCCAAGAGCTTCTCTTGCCCTTGAGTGCTTTGAGGAAGGAAATGCCATGGATGTCGAATATCCTATTGATATTGGGTTATGAAGAAAAATCCAGGGTTTTCAAAATCATAACCAATCCTTCTCTTGAAGAATTAGAATCAATTTGTGACCTCTCTGAGTTCAACAGTGTGTATACCTGGGAATACAAGGATATGAAAGTGATGGATCCTTCCATTGCTTACAACAATCATGATTGACAACAATGCAAAGCTTGTTCATCAAAAACAATGATCCATGTTCCCAAGGGATTTGACTATCCCAAATTGGTGTCCTATATTGTACCTGTCCTTAAAATAAACAGGGATTTCTGTGTATGCATATATTTTTTGAAATTTCAATCTTACCTATGCTTAGGATAATTTTCTTTTTGCCATGTATTGACATCATTATTGATACTACTGCTGGCTATGAGATGCTCTTGCTTATGGATGGCTTTTTGGGGTATAATCATATTGATATCTACTCCTGTGAGCCACATGAAATTAGTTTCACTACCCCTTGATGTACATTTTACTATATTGTCATGCCATTTGTTCTTCACAAAACCGGTGCTACTTATGAACATGCTATGACATAGAATAGAATAAATTTTAACATCCACGAGGCTAAAAATAGCCTATGAGACATCCAACCTTGTCACATTTGCCTCTGCCTTTCAATTTTTCTTTTATTCAAAGAGATAATGAGCTCTCCTACTTTCTCAAATGATCCATCTATAAATAAACCCTGCCAAGAAGCTGTTGTTAGGGTGCCCACATACTTTGCCCTGACGTCCGTGTAAGTGTCACACTCCAAAATAAAGTGTTTCTGATTCCACTGCCCCAATAGTGCAAAATTCACACTCTCTCTTCCCAAGTCTCTTTAGGCCTTTTCCACCTTCCCGTTTCACATCAAAGCTGATGAGAGTTAGTTCTAAGTTGAGCAATCATAATCTTAGCTCTCTAAGAGATATTCACCCCAATGTACACTTTTTGTTGATGATCACAAGTGGGGTTAAACTCCTCAAGATAATATTTCTTCGTTCTCCCTAGAATACCACCCCACATAGACTTGTGGAATTTATCTATGACAAAAGCTTTTATTCCTTTACCATCCATAGGGCAAGCATTCAAATAAATATTCCACTTGCTCATCCACTTGCTATTTTGTTTCATCCAAGACTTCTTTCTTTCACATAGAACCTCGCTGAAGACTACCTTAGGCCATCTACTTGCTTCCTTCTGCTCAATTCTTTTGAGATATCTTAAGAGACACATCATAGTAGTGGCTTCCATAGGAACACTCCCTTGTTCAGCTAACAAAATCTCATATGGAGTTGAAACTTTTAGCCTAAACTTGCTAGTAATCATGTGCTTTTGGATTCTCTTTGTTTGCTTCCACTTGGACTCTGATGTGCTGCTAACTCAAAACTCACACCCATAAAGTACCACTGGACTTACCAATAGCCCAAAAAGAATCTGAATAGTTTTCTAATCCCATAATTGTGCCTTCCTGCATCTATTTTGGAGGGCATACCATACTTTCCAACCTCCCAAAGTTCTTTTCTTTATGCAAGTCTCCCAACTAAGCCTGTTGTTAAAGTCAAACCCGTGATATTTGTACTCATTTACCTCTTTAAGAATATTTTCCTCAAAGTAAAACATGTGTTGGATCTTTTTCTTTTGGTTGGAGAAAATCATGATTTTGGTCTTTCTGGTATTGACTTGCATACCAACATCTCTGCAAAAGTGCTAAAGGGCATAAAGGTGCTCTTGCAACCCATGGGGGGACTTAGCAATTAGAGTAAGGTCATTAGCATATAAAAAGTCACATACTCCCCTAGTTGAACACCATCCCCACCCTGCAAATTCAACCACTCTTCAGGTTTGTCAATGTATAAGCCAAAAAGGGTGGGTGATAAAGGGCACTATTGCTTAATTCCGATGTCACTCCTAAAACTTTCTGAGACGCCTACAAAAGTTCTGATTTTGACTCGAACCTCTTCATAGAGCCTAGGGACAGCCGCTCTAAGATGCACTCGAATGCCAAGTTCCTTCATCCTGCACCATAACTTATCCCTAAGGACCGTGTCAAAAGCCTTTTAAAGTCAACAAAACAACAATAAGCTTCTTCCTTTTCATTTGAATTTTTTTCAATGATGTGTCTCAATGTAACTCCATGATCCAAAGTAGAATACTTATGTCTAAAACCTACTTGCCCTTTTGCTCTCTTTTCTTTCTCTTCTGCCCACTTGTTGATTTTGCTTTCAACCATGCTACCAAACAATTTTGCAAACAAAGGATTGATCATGATGGTCCTATAATTGGAAGGATTGTTAGCATCTCTACTCTTAAAAAGGGGTATCGCTAGGCTGGTGATCCAATCTCCGGGGAAGCCATGCTGAATAATGTTGTTGAATATTCTCGTAATGCGAGGTGAGAGAATCTTCAGCCCCCATTTAATGTATTCTGCTTGACGCTCAACCAAGTTCTTTGCTTTTCCAACACCCAATTTTCCAATACCAAGCTTGACCTCTTGCATAGTAAGGAGCTTAGTTGTCGTGTTGATCAAGGGATGAGGCTCAATATCTATTTCCTACTCATAAAGATGCTTTGCATAATCAAACCATTGACTAGTAGTGATGTTATTTTTTGTCTGCTTCTTCTTTGGTTGAAGCTCCTTCCAAAATAACTTAGGGTTATTCTTACCTAGGTAGATTAACTCTTCATGCCTAGTGTTCATGAACTTTGTTTTTTTCGCTTTTATGATATGCTTGTAACACTTTATGCTCATCTTCTCTTTGCTTGGCATTTTCAAGTCTTTCCTTGCAATTTTACAATCTTCATCAAACCAAACATTTACCGGAAAAGAGTTTGTTACCGACTTCTTATTTTTTACCCTTTTGGACTTCTCACGTGCTCCCTAGATTATATTGGTTAACTCATGATTGTTGAGACCTTGTGAACTAGGTGTCCCCTTCTTACATAATTGCTCTAGTGCTGCCTTTTTTCCAACCATGAAAGCCTTAAGTATATTGGTCTATGGTCTAATTTTAACTCCCAAATATGATCACCAATCGTGACTTCCTCTATCTTTTCAATCAAGCCTTTTGAACAAATTGTATAGTCAACAACACTTGACCCGTTGTAGGTGTTACATGTAAAATTTCCGGAATTCTTCCATCTATCCATACCATTACAAATGATTAGATCAAAGGTGCCACATAGAGTAAGCAATTCTTTGCCATAGTGATTAATGTCCCTACTGTCTTTTGAATATCTCGCCCATTGGCGACTCACTTCTTCAATAAGCCAAATAGGATTATGATTTTCCTTACCGCATAAAACATTAGCTTGACCACTTGCTGTCCTTGCATTGAAATCTCCCAAAAGAAGAACTTCACCTTGTTGGGAATACACTGAAATATCTTTTTTGGTGGCCGCATATGGATCCTTGCTGTCCAAACCATTTTTTTTGTAAGTTTTTGAGATCTGAGGAGCAAAATAGCACGCTGCAATGCTTATGTGATTCCCATTTTCTGATATTTTGACCCAAATGTATTGTTTATTTGTGTCTTCTCTTTCCAACTGAATTATGCACCCTTCTACTTTTTTCACTAAAACCATTATGCCGCCGTACCCTTTGCCGTTGCCCGCCACTTTGCTCCAAACCTCAAACTTCATGTATCCTTCGAAAATGGGAGTCTTGCAACCTTCTTGTTCATGCGTTTCAGTGAGACAAATTATGTCTCTTCCTTCTGCAACAGGCCCTAACCTAGGGCCCCTCCTCCAAGGGTAGCCTCTACAACTCCAACACACTAAATTTAGGTGTGCCTGAGGGGGCCCTGATTGCTATTTATTTTGGTGCAAAAGGCTCAAAATTGAATCCTTGCCCCTTTCTATCGAAGTTTGATGAGCTACATTCCTTGCTGCCCTAGAATCATCCACTTCCTTTGCTGCTCTGACTTACCACAAGACTCTATATTGGCAATAATTGCTTTTCCATTGTATAACCATGCCCTTTTGCCTTCATCCCTTGCTGTCCTTATTTTAGCCATTTCTCCCTGTCTCCTCTTGCTGTTTTACAGTTAAATCTTCATCTAGGAAGAAGTGAGAGCCCCTCAAAAGTCTCTTTTTGCTTAAGATTTGGAGCTTGTCTTCCCTGTTTACCATGACAACTTTAATAGGTCTATCATTTTCTTCACATATCTTTCCAAGCCTCCTTGCTTGGCAGATATGTTTTTAATGATCTGATTCATAAGATGATTGAATGTTATTTGGATGATATTCTTAGGAAATCTCGCAAGTATACAAACAATGTCCAAGATCTAAGGACTATCTTCAAGATGCTTCACAAATAACACATGAACTGAAACCATGAGGAGCTTAAGTGCATGTTTCATAATCCTCGTCCCAATGCCTCCCATCATAGGTCAAAAATTTATTTTATAGGAAGAGCTTAAACAGCTGGCATGTTGTGGCTGTTTAGTTCGGGAGAGGGCTCCATGTAAATAATGTGTTGGCTGCTTACTTTCAGCCCATTGTATACACCTATACCACCGACTATGTGATTGGGGGCACGTTAGCTCAGGTGGATGCTATTGGTAGAGAGAGCCATCTATTACATCTCTCAAATGCTAAGTGACTTTGAGCTTAATTACAGTTTCCACTAAAAAGCTTCGACACTACAAAATAACTAAAGTCATTGTGCAATCAGAACTTTTCACTATCTTTTGAGATAATCAATGCTGTCTGACAAAATTGCAATATGGATAATTCCCCTTCAAGAATTGGGACTTGAGATTGTCAATCAAAAAATCCAAATAGGGCTTAGCTGGTAGTTGAACAACTCACTGACAATGTTGTATCGGATGCCTTTGGAAACAATTCACGACAATTTCTGTGATAAAATTGTCTAGTCCTTAGACTTCAATGAAATTGCCCAATGTGCTTGGTCTATGGATATTGTTCAGTACCTCCATGACCAATCTTACCTTCAATGGTGCTGTAGCGAAATAGTGCCATTACATCTGCATGCTTGCTATATGCTATTTTATCACCATTGGAATTCTCTTAAGAAAGCTCTTGATGGGGTTCACATATTCACAGAATCTCATGGTATTGCTTGGTGGTCACTTTAGTGGCATGCCCACTACCCTATGCATTATTAGGATGGGCTACTATTGGTCTGTCCTCACTAAGGATGCTTAAATCTATGCGAAGAAATGCAAACAATGGCGATACCATGAGGACACAATTGACAATCCTGCTATTTCTTTGCATTGTATCTCACCTCCTTGGCCATGCTCAGCATGGGCTCTTGACTTCGTTGGTGAGTTCAAGCATGACTCTTTGATTGGTGGATCGTCACTGTTACTGATTACTTTACCAAATGGGTTGATACCATGTCTTTAAACAGCATGTTTGGCAATACATTGGCCCAATTTGTACTTAACAAAATTATCTATTGATTTGACATTCTTGTTATCATTATGGTTGGCAGTAGGTCAGGTTCGTAGAGGCCCTAGCTGAAATTTTCAAATTCCGTCTCTGCTTCTTTTCTACTTACCTCCAATAATAAAACACTAAAGAAAATCTGTCTCCAAACTATTTCAAAATCTTGACATGATTGGCATCTCCAACTTTCCAGCTCTTGGGCTTGTTGCACTAGTGTGTGCATAGTCACAAGGGCAACAACTTACACTATAGTTAATGTTTTTGAGGCTGTTCTCCCACCTTATGTTCTTAACCTATTGTTAAGGGTGAAAATCAAAGGTATATATTGACATGGAGGAACAGAATTCTTGCTCAGCACATCTGGAATTGTTAAACAGGCAGACGATTGATGCATTAGAATTTAGAACACAATTGTTCATTTCAGAAATGCCAATTGCAGATCTTCGAAAATCTTTTCCATTCATGCCCTTTTTTAGTGGTTGACAAGGTATTTGTTTTCCACAAGAATAGAATGGAAACCTCATTGCTAAACGGTGTTCCTTCATCATCACTGAAAACGGTGCTTATGGCCTCACCTCCTTCGAGGCCTTGCCTCTCAAGATCCTAATAAATGGGTTGTTCCTAAAGATGTTTCACATTTGATGGCCTACCTCCAAGCTTGATGAGCCCTGTATTTGGTGGAAGTGCAATTTCCTCCCCTATTATGCTATATCTACCTATTATGGGTACACTTGTGCATGTGTGCTTATCTGGGTTCATTATTAACAGACATACACATGTTTTGATAATCAGACATTTTGCTTGATTGATAGAAATCATAAATTCAAAAGCAAAAAATGACTTTATATCCTATTGTTTCAAAACCATATGATACAATAGTCTGATAGATCTGGCTTCATATGAGCCTGGGCAATGCATGCCTCAAAAAATATTATATATCATATACAATCTATAAAATGCTACAAAATCTGATCAATATGGAACCTATCTAAGGACATAGAGATCTCTCTCTCCCACTTCGGTTGGTCTCCAACAACCCTTCCTAGTAGAGCTACCAACCTGCCCTCGACTAACAGCTGGCCTGCTGCAGATGCTTGTGGCCTCATTTATGCTTGTGCTTCACTTGTGCAATATCTGAATGTAATTATGCATGGGAGAGTCCAAGCTCAAAGGTGTTTAATAATGCAATAGTCATAGTGTGTTACTTTGCCGAGTTCTTTGTCTTGCTGAATAGATATAATAAGCTGACTGATTTTGTTACCCCAAAACTCATCAATAGTCTAGAACATTGCTATGGGTCCTAAATTGCCTTGACTACCTCCATCAATACCGATCATCATTGAGTGGAGGTACATGTAAGTCAACAAAGGAAATCGAGTGGAAAAACTAGTCTCAATGCTAGTCATGGATATCAGATAGGGAGAAAGCAAAATCAAGGCTCAATCCAAAAAGAGAAGGTTACAAAACATGGAGGGACACAAGAGATATAAGGCAAAGCAAAGTGAGAGATCGAGTATTTAAAGCCAACTGGTCATAACCTTTGAGAACCAAGGTAGAAGTTGTTGATTAATTGTAAATAGAAGCATAAAAATGTGCATGATCATGAAACCTGACACAACCACACCCAAGTGATTATATAATCACAAAAGCACATGGTTCAGAAAGCAAAGCTGAAGCAGATTTCCAACATGGCCATCGAGGCGTTATTCCCAACACAAGGAATGGTTGGAAAACAACGAGAAGAGGTGTTGAGGCCTCAAATGCCCATGGGTTTTGAGTGAGGTGAACAAACTAGGGGAGGAGAGAGTCTTTGAACTATTGATTGTATGAAGCATGAGTCATAGAATGATTAGGAAACTGAAGGGGGCCAATAAGAAGGGGTGTCAAGAGACACCAACCCAAAAAGGGCTGGCAAGTCTAGTAGGATATTTAAAAACGGGTGTGGAGAGACACCTAGACCAAATCCAATGGGGGTGACGAGAAGGTTGGATATAGGAGATCTTGCATCAAAAGTGCAAAAAATGGAAGTCATAGCCATGGTTACGACAATTGAATAGAGTCCATAATGCAAAATGGTTCAGAGTTGACCCTACTATTGAGTGCAAAGCACAACAAAACCTTTGGAGCGGAAGTTTTGTGACATACAGAGTACATAGGAGTGGCAAATGGACGGGATTGATGGCAAAGGAGAGAGAAAGTGGATCCATAATAGAGCAAAATAGTAATTTTAATCATTATTTGAATTTGCAAATTTTTAGAGCCACAACCAGCATATGAGAGATTGTAGACATCAAAATTTAGAGAGTAGGATTATGATAGATCATCAATGATGAGATAGGTAAGTGCATTGAACCCATAGATGCAGAATTTTTTTGTTTTTAGCAGCGGGGTTCCCAAAGGAAGCATTTTTATCAATTTGTTTGAATTCCACTAGTAGATAAATTAGTCTCAAAAGTGTTCCTTTTGGGTAGCCAATCATATCAAATGTATTGTGTATCCATTTGAGAGGATTCAATTTTTAGAGGTTGTAAGGCACCATATCACACAATGACACTGCAAACTTCTCAAAACACATGCACAATAGAAAAAGGTGCCAACACTAATATATTTTGAAATTGGTAGCCTCACTATGTGTTTCTAAAAATACCATAAAATGACAAAACACAATTTGATGTTTTTGAGCTTTGAATTGGTCACTAATTAATGCTTGTTTGCATGTTTGTTTTATGGACATGATCATAGAGAGTCGCCATATGCAGAGCATGGCCACAATTGCTACCCCCAGAAGGTTGCCACATGAAGCCCTTGAAGACGAGGTTGAGGTGAACAATCGATAGAGCAATCGAGTGGATAGGCAATGAGGTTGTCCTATTAGATGATGTAAATGCTAGGCATTTGCAAAAAATACGGCTGGAAAAACTAGCCCTTGTGTTATTTGTGAGGCTCAACAAAGAACAACTCAACAATTTGCTCGTTAAGTGCAACCTGCACACACTTACATTCTTTGTATGCTCAATATTAAAGATGTATACCACCTATATGGTGTGTAGGGTGGACATGTAGGCACCTAGCGATATATTGGGGAGTGAGTAGATTCATGCCATGACCATGAGCCAAAGCAACCAGTCATGGAATTCCTCTAAGTAGGACAGTAGCAAGGGTCCCATGCATGCAATCAACTATCAGGCCAATTATTGCTAATTGGATACATATTGAGTAAAGTAGATCCATGTTGACCATTAAGTGGAGTTGATTGATAGAAAGAGATGAGTAGGGGCATGCATATGCATGGGCTCAATGTATCTTAATTGGGTTGTACAAAGAGCTCAATGAATATTAGAGAGATTGGAGAGAGGACTAAGATTTGCCACGCTCATATAGGCCTAGGTGTTTGAGAGAGTGCCCCCATGTGGGTTTGAGATGAGGATACACAGAGAAACTTACCTAGACCTACCAATAGGTTTAACTTTGGTGAGCTGATATTCAAGATTGAGACATGCTAGGAGTATTGATTTTGGTGTAGATGTGAGGGCCCATTTTATTAGGCAGCCATATGTATCAATTGTCTAGCCAAAGCGGCCCTACTTTTTGTGACATTGGCACTACATTAGAGAGGGGGGAGAGGTTAGCCCTGTCTCCAACAATAGGGGTCGTAGCCAAGTTGGCCATTGCCATAAGAGCATCAACAAGGAGGTTTGCTACTAGGATCCCCAATAGGGGCCATGAACAAGTGATACCATAGCCACCCGAGTCTACACAATGATTGATACATATATGGACCAATATTCATCATGACTCAATAGGGGGACATTGACAAGTGCTACCAAGGCCTCTTTTGTTTGCATAGAAATCGACAAAGATGTGTGCTAAGAGTTGTCATCACCTAGACCATTAAGTAGCAGAGCATGACCATCAAGTGTACATATATAATGCACATAGAAAGAAGGTGTATCATGATAGGTAGTTAAGAAATAACTTGATGTATTTATATAGTTAAGAAAGTGTCCTATATATGTATGCATGAGACTGATCGGATTGCTTTCTTTACATGTAGTACAGTTCAAAGTTTGAGGCTTGTGTTGGAGAGGAGCTCTTATCAAGCTCTTTATTGCTTGTCGTCTAGATCAATGAGATACAGATTGTCTAAATCCCTAAGATTTACTCTCTTTTCATTCAGGATCATGGTTTTCTTTCCTATTTTGCTTCCCTTCAGATCTCCCATGTTTCATGATCAAAAAATAATAGGGTAGACACTTTGTTTAATTAGAATTTGGGACACCTTGGTCTCTAGCTTTGTCCCCTTTTTAGATACCAGTGGGCATTGGAGTGGAGTTGTAGTTGAAGTGTGGAACTTGTACCGTTGGTGCATGCACACATCACTACGCCCATTTGCTGATTGTCACATGTAAGTGCAGGTATGAAGTTCCCACTCTTTTATCTTTAGGGTTCCTCTAGGTACTTCACAATGTTGCTTCTTTATAAAAGAAGATTGCTCATACCTCAATGGTAAATGTAATGGTTATTTTATGATAATGACCAATTACCAATGATGGACATCTGCTTTGCATTGAGATCTTAACAACATTCTGTAATGTCCCCTTCTTCGGCCTAGGCGTCAGAGATGGCCATTTAGCCTATTTTATTCCTGTAGGCTAATTCGGAGTTTCAGAGAGGGAATAATTCATTTAATTAAATTAAGTTGTCTCAAATTATAATTTTACGGACAACTTGTATTTAAGCAAAAAGGTTATTATAAAGTGACTTAAGTTGGAGCCAAAAATGAAATATTATAGTCACTTATATTTGTGCTAAAGATATATTAAAAAGATAATTTTAAATTATATCTTCAGGAAAGTTCTAAGGGAAATTATAAAAGGAGGTTTGAGACTCATTTTACTTTTTCTTGCCATTTTATTATTTTGGAGTCTCTTTGAGAGCTAGAGCTTTGTTTCACAAAAACTCTAGGACGAAAACCCTTGGGATTATTGGTTTCGGTAGTGAGAGATCTGCCCTAGCCAATTTGTCAGTGGAGTCATTCAGATTTCACGCTTGTGCTGAAGGTTTGTAAGTTGAGATTTTGTGTGTGGAAATCCAAAAGATAGATTTCTTCACAGGTTTTGAATAATTGTTTCTCAGAGGATTTCATTAATAAATTTGTGGGATTTGTGAACAAATACAAATTTATGATATTTTCATTGACGATAGTGGGATATATTGATGGGTCTGATTGAATAGCTAGGGTTTATACCCTATTGTCCAAGTGCTAGTTTTTCTATGTTTCTGGAGACATCACTTTGGATCCTAATCTAGCCGCAACTTATACTTTTTCCTAGCCGCACATATAATGTTCTTGCTGGCCACACATATCTTGGACTTCAAGTGATTATCGAATGATACAAGGAAGAGCCGATACCTTTTGGAGGATTGTATTGCTGATGTGTAATGTTTGTGGGTCCCTCCCACTCTAATCGCCATCTTGAAAACTTCAGCCAATGCTAAGAAAGCTGCGTGAGGATCTGTGAGGACGTGGGTAAATAAAAAGATAAACGCTTCATCATTTAGAAGTTTAGAAGATATAAGGAGGGGATCACTGTTTGGTGGGAGCCATAAGAAGTTGTTGCTGTGGTAACAGTAGATGCTAAAGGTCAGAAATTTCTATTAGTACAATGCTGCTCAGAATTTCTGGGAACAAAAGAATACTGTAGCTGCGCCTGGTTATTCAAGATTATCTACATTCAGAAAGTACATACAGCAAATGCAAGCTTATGTATCAACCACATGTGCATCTGGGTAACTTTGAAGGCTAGGCAACCATAATTTTCATCTCTGTGTATTCTCAGAATTTATATCAGCTTATTGCATTGTTTGATATATATTCATTTCCCTTTCAATCAAGGCTGCAAGTTGTATGACAAAATGTTCATATTCTATCTATGAATTGATGATGTAATGTTGAATGATCTTTACTCAAATCTGTTCTAAAACCAAACACACTGAAAACACTATTGGAAAGGCAAATTGCAAATTGTTTGACGAAATGCGAATGTGGAAGAAATCAAAAAATTTGTGGTTTGAGCATAAAACTTGGTAGGGGATCTTACAGTGGTATCTATTGGCGTTTCAATTTGCACCTCTGAAATGCGAGTTGGAAACAGACAGCCATGCACAAATAAACTGCTCTTCTATTAGGAGGGGAAGTTCCTCTTTTGCTGATGATTGCTTAAAAGATAAATAAACTAAATTTGCCTATCTTTTTGATTCTTGGCTGCGAGGACAAGGTTATAAAACTCTATCGCTGCAGCAGAGGTTTTTCTTTTTAACTTCTAACTACAACTAGGCCTAAATTAAATGACGTTTTTGATCACCTAAGTAAATTTAGAGCTTAGGAATCAAAATTAAATAAGGAATGATTTGTTAACATATAAGTTCAAATAAACTTCTTCCAGATCGCATCAGAAGACTCATTGTACTTTAAGATGGAAATTGAAAATAAGAATATGCAAGCAACACATTTGACGACAAACTAGACGATCATGAGATAGAGAATCAGAGCAAATGGCAGGCATGAGATTTCCTTTCTCAATATCAAAAAGTAATTACAACTCCAGGACAACAATACTGTAGCAAAGGCAGGCATACAATATGTGATCAAACACTGGATTACAAATAACACAAAGTGAACAAGCACTTGAATAACAATTTTGTAGGCTACAATAGGCACAACAAATTTTTCTATCACAATTACAGTTACTAAACAATGGGCAAGGCTGCCCTTATTTATACATAAATCAAAGGAGTAGGGAACCCTAAAATCTCCTTGATCCTAGCTAACTAAATTGCCAATTCGCAAGCTTTATTTCTATTTCTAGACAAAGATTACAACTAACACTCGCTTTAAAACAATCTGCTTTAAAGCAGAGAAAGCTCCAACTATTACAAAGTGATTTTTTCTATTTAAAGGATGGATAATCTTTGAATGAAAGCAAATGCTTTAAATCGAAAAGCATCGAGTTAAAGCTGCTTTTTTCGAGTCACATCCTCATCCATATCGCTGCTCTATTGGTGACATCACACACTATATATATATATTTAACTCTCCACGTCCAATGTTCTTATAACACTCTGCTTCTCTTTTAGCCACTTTTGAGCAATCTTTTTCCGATATTTTTCCTTGTCCTTGTGCCACACCCTCTTGCATTCTTCAATAGAAATAACGAAGTTCTCCTTCCACGACGGTATTGAAAAACATTTCTCAATGTCATTTGGCCTGAGGATGTAGAGTACACGCCCGTCTGCTGATTGGATTTCCCTTGTACTGAATTGTAATGCTTAGTACAAGCGATTACAAATTCAATGCTTTGCACTGTGACGGGGAATGAAGCTGTTGCAAGCAACCCAGAGTGACTCGGATTCCTGATGGCGATGTTTCCTTCGTCTTCTAAAGCATGCAAATTAAATATTGGAAGCACCTTATGCAAATCTGTCTCGACAGTTCTCAGGTAATCATGAACCAACGCCGTTTTAGGCTTGATTTCTATTGGAGAGTACTGCATATTGAAAAACTTGAAGAATGCCTGTGAACACGCCTATGTTTGGAAATATTTTGCATGAAAGGCTGAAAATTGTTTGCTGATTTATTTTAAAAAGCAGATTTCGAGAGAAAAAGCTGGCATGTGGGTTTTGTAGACAATCCCATTCTAAAGCAACCCAGATTGTTGGATTTTGAAAAAGCAGAGGATTTCCTGAAAAAACAGATTTTGAAAAAACTAAAATTTTCCAATCTTCAAGAGGACATAATTCCAGATGAACCCATTTCAATGAAAACTGAAAAAGATTCGGCACTGTTCTTGAAAAATGATGCCCTAGAAAATGGATCTTGAAAAAGTGTGCCTTTGTGCTTCCCAATCCCGAAACTACGAAGAACACTGAAAAAGCACTCCGTTTTATTATGATAAATTAGCTATTTCTATTTTAATGGTCACTCGTTCGTTTCCCTGCTTTTCTCCTTCTCCTATTAGATAGGTTTTATTCTATCTTTAGTCTTTTTCTTTCTGCCTTGCTTTGTTAACTGAAGCTTTTGCTTTATGCAAGCTGTTAGTCCTTCTTTAGAGTGTTCCCTCTCTCTATAAAGAGCGTTTGCTCTTTGATGTAAGATTCATTCAATCATATTCAATAAACTCATATTGTTTCTGTAACATGGTATCAGAGCAAAGTTTCGAACCTGGTTAGTTTTAAAATTTTTTCTTTTGGGTTTTTGAATCTCTATGCTTGTCATTCGGGTTCCTAAAGCTGCAAATCGAGTTTCCAAATCTGAGTTCGCCTTTCTTTGGTCGACGGGATCTTTGGCGGACTCCTCTATTCTGAAGGTTGTGTTTATGCTAAATCGCCTTTTCAAAGTCGTTTGTGTTCGGGTCGTTTCTACTCACCTATAGATCTGGTCGCGGCTCTGTTTCCAACAGCGAGTGAAATTTCTTTGCTAATTGCATCTTGTTATCTGAGGTCCAATCGCGATTTTATGGGTATTTGTTTTTTTCATCACAAACGTGAATGGTTCGAGGGTTTCGACGGAGCTCCCAGATCGTAATTTCCTTTATCGCGATTCGACTATTGTGGGTGTTCGAAAGATTTTCATGGCAGACGTGATTTCTTGGTTTTTTGGAAGTTTTTCTGCAGTTATGGGGTCACATTTTTTTGTTTTTAGTCGCCGTTCTTTTCTGAGCTCATGATTTCGGGCTGCGTTTTCTGAAGGAGGTGCGTTTTGATGATTCTGGTCTTGTTGTTTCCTGAGTTTCAATAGTCTATCATCAAAGCCCGTGGTTCCTTGGTTACCCTTTGCTGTTGTGATCGTGATTTTTGCATCTGTTCTTTGCTTGCGGTTTCTCTTCCGTATAGTGATTCGTCGTGATTTCTCTGGTTAAATCGCGTTGTCTTTTCTGCAATTTTTTGGTCGAAGCCTGAAAGTTTTTCCTGGTTAGGGTTCGTTTATTATCTCTGTTTCAGGCGCGATTTGGTTTTGGCGTTTTTGCGGCTCCTTCAAAAGCTGTTTCTGGCGGTGTTTTTTGGGCACGATTTCTGGCAGCCGTCTCTTATGTATTGGTCGATGACTCAGTTTGACTCTGTGGTATTGGCGGTTTAGTCTGAGTCTTTTGTGTTGTTGGTATCTATTCGGCAGTTCTGAAGTATGCTTGGAAAAATTTCTCTTTGGTGGTGTAACAGCGGGTGACTTCTTTTGCGAGTTTTCTTTGATTTACGCTTATAGCGTCTAAAACTCATCCAGTTTTTTCGTACCAGCCATGAAGAGTCTGTTTTGCCTCGAAACTTGTGTTCAGATGTTATGAACCTCTGCTATCTGTACTCTCGAGATCTGAGCCTTGAAATCCGTGATTCGGATTTATCTTGAGATCCGTATCTCGAAGTCTGTGTTCACGACTTTTGAGTCAGCTTATTCCATGTTTTCGGAATCTGTATCTGTGTAAGGATTTTCTGTTTGTTGTCTGTGCCGTCTATCTGCCTCTGTTTCTGTGCCCACTGCTTATAATTCGTTTTCTCGTGTCTCGAAAAACGTAAAGCATGGCATCTTTGACCAACATTCTGTTGGAGAGCAGTCAGAGATTCAATGGCAAAAATTACAACACCTGGAAGCAGCGGATGATGACTATTTTTGAGTATCGGTGTTTGGACAAGATTATTTTGGGCACAACTACACGTCCTCAAGTGGCGGGTAAGGATCAGGATAGATTCGATGAGCAAAATTGTGAAGCGGTAATGCTTATCAAGCTATTGATCACCGATGATCAGCTACCTTAGGTTCCGTCTAGGAAAACAGCAAAAGAAATTTGGGAATCACTGAAGGACCTTCATGAAACCTCTGACAAAAGTCGGGCATTCTTTCTCAAGCACATGCTCTTCTCAATGATGATGGATGATCAGATGTCTCTGCAGGAGCATCTCACAAAAATCAAGGACATCCGTGATCAGTTGACGGCGATTGGTAGGAAGATGGAAGAAGAAGATATGGTAGTGATCACTCTGAAAAGTCTACCATCATCTTATGAGCACTTTATCGAAACTCTTAACATTACTTCATCTAATGTTAGTCTGACGTTCCCCGATCTGTGCAACAAACTCTTGCAGTAGGATCGATGGAAACAACAGTTTGGTAGCAGTGCTTCTTCCTCCTCAGAACAGGCATTTACTGCCAAGTCCTTCCAGCAGTATCAGGGTCCTAATCAGCCCTCGCAGCAGTTCAGTTAGGGTCAGTCTCGGGACCCATCCAAGAAATACAACATCCAGTGCAATTACTGTCACAAGTTTGGGCATACGAAAAAGGATTGCCGGAAACGCTTGGCTGCTGAGCAGTCCAAGTCTGAAGCTTCAACTCCATCAGCACATGTCGCAGAGCATACTGAGCAGAAGGAGTCAGCTTTCTACGCCTTCTAGGCCAATCTCCTCTATCTGTTTTGTCGGTTGCTCGTGGATCAGCCTATATCTGTTTCTATTGTCTCCATTCAGAGGGGGCAATTCTGTTTTAGTTAGTACAGTGACCATTAAGGGGGGGTATTATGATAAATTAGCTATTTCTATTTTAATGGTCACTCGTTCGTTTCCCTGCTTTTCTCCTATTAGATAGGTTTTATTCTATCTTTAGTCTTTTTCTTTCTGCCTTGCTTTGTTAACTGAAGCTTTTGCTTTATGCAAGCTGTCAGTCCTTCTTTAGAGTGTTCCCTCTCTCTATAAAGAGCGTTTGCTCTCTGATGTAAGATTCATTCAATCATATTCAATAAACTCATTGTTTCTGTAACACGTTTGGGTTCTCAAATCTTCATGAGACGAAAACAATATTCTTCTTCCTTTGGATGCAACCTGCAAAAATAATGAATTAAGGAGGCCAAAGCTTGTCTTTATAGAACTTTAGGGCGAAAAAGTAGCTTTCTTTGTGAAAACACAAAGCTTGAAACTTATCCGTGAAGAAAGCAACTTTTAAAGCACAAATCCAAGTTGATATGCTCGAATAGGAAGAATCTCTATTTTATAGCTGCCTATGGCTTCATGTGGGAAGATGATGAAAAATTGCTTCTTTGATGATGTCATCAAACACGCGAGGTTGCAAAAGTGTTAGCCAATTTTTCCTTCGTTTTGAAACTTTTGCACTTGTTTTGACTCCAACGTGGCATGCCTCTGACTTCAACAAGACGACAAACTGTCACTATTGACTGAAAAAGCTGACTGATCATGGCATCTTGAAGTTTCATCAATTCTGATTTGATCCCTAGCCTCGAACTGACGATCTGACGACGTTTGACTACAAATTTGACTTTTGAAATCCGTCGCCAGACAAAGATCGGGAAGCGGTTGATGGATGACATCAACGGAACATGAAAAAATCTATCTCTGGAGATCCTAGGCGACCCTAGTCTCCAGGGGCGCTTGGGATTTCATGCCTTAGCCAAATTTTTGAGATTTTTCAACTTTTCTTCATTCCCAGAAAAACATGAAAAATAAACTAAGTCTGGAGAGGATGGGCGCCCCTAGCCTCCTGGGGCGCCTGAGGTTCCATGCCTTAGAAATTTTTTTTTGATGATTTTCATTTTCTTCCACAAATCTTGATGGCAAGTGGAATTCCACCAGATTTTGAAGGTCCGTATTTGACGTATATTTCAAAATATATTTAAGTATATGTTTAGATATTCATATACTTTAAATATTTTGAAATATACTGTTAGGATGTTTGAGATAGGTCTCAGATCCATGGCATTTAACATGCAAATTCTAGATTTTTTAGGATCCACCAGATTTCAGAGTTAGTCAGTTTTTCAGGGCTTCAGGACATCAGACTTAGTCAATTTCAAGATTTCAGGGACAGGTATCAAGATGAGGGTAGATTGGATAGCCTGAGCATATTTGAGATGAATCACTTGTTTTTACGGGCCTTTTGACTGAGTTTGACTGATTTTGACCACCTGGAAGCGGGCTGACGAAGCCTTTTTGACGTTTTCCGGGAAAACGTAAAAAAAATCTAACACTGGGAAGGTTGGGCGCCCCTAGCCTCTAGGGACGCCTGGATTTTCCAGACTTAGCCAATTTTTCATGATTTTCAACTTTTCTTCATTCTCGGATTCATCATGCTTAGTTCTCCGTTCCTTGCCAATCGACGACTGCTCGACAGTTCTTCATCCTTTGAACAACATTGCAATCTTGAAATCTGACCCCTGGCAGATGAACTTCCCCCATTAATGGCCTTGGAGCTCGTGCTTCACCTTTTGAAAAAGCAGAATTGACCCATCAGAGAAAACTCGACCTTTTGCAGATTTTGTCTGGACCACCTTGATCGTGAAGCAAAATCAACCAATCAGAATCAGGCAGGACTCCTGAACCAAAGATTCTATTTTTAGAAAATTTTGCCAGCATCGGTATCTCAAGAAACCCAGAAAACCTAAATTTGACGTCTATTTTTAGAAACTTTCTAAAAATGGAAACTTTCTATTTTTAGAAATTTTGACTTTTTGAAATTTTCCAGACACTCACAAAATGCCTTAATGAAGCAAAAAAATTGATTGGGCACAATAGTATCAGAGCAAGAGATCTTGCTAGCCTGGAGGGTTTGCATGTTTCATTTATTGGTTGCTTTTCAATTTTATGAATCTGGGAGATAGAGAGTACATTACCTATAGGAGAAGGCAGCAATTTATTGGTTTAGAATCCGAGGAAGAGAACATCATGGGTGATAGAAATCGTGAGGATCCTAGCACTAAAGATATCGTTAATGACATTGCTAGAGCGGGATTTGGTGTACCTTTTGACTCATTTCATGCAGAATAATAATGTCAATCAGAACAATAACAGGGATAATCAACATAATGGAGGAAACAACGAGAGTAATGGAGAAGCAAGCAACTATGTCAATAATACAAATATTCCTACTAACAACATTAGAACCACTCAGGCTTCTACAGTTAGGCCTTTAATGCCCAATTTCTTGGATCAACAGAGGGCACCGGGTAGTGGACAACAGGTTGTAGGTGAGAGTTTTACAGATTATATGCATGAATGGCAGTTACTAGGTGATGAGTTTTAGGCTGCAATGTCTCTACAAGACTTTTGTCAGTTGAAATACCGAAATATATCAAGAGGTGATAGAGGGCAGAATCAGGAGTTGCAACGAAAGTTGGGTAAGGTGTCTCTTTCTTCTTTTGATGGTTTAGGTAAATGCATTGCACGTGCATGGATTTAGAAATTAGATAATTATCTTTGTTTTAACCCCATGTTGGAGAGGGAGGCTATCCAATTTGCTACCTTGCACTTGGAGGGTGATGCACATGAGTGGTGGTATCACGAAATGGTCACTCAGGGACATAACCTTATTACTTCCGATGATGATTTCATGCAGAGGCTTATTGAGAGGTTCGATAAGAAGGATCTAGAATTTCATTTCAGGGAGTTGGCCCGACTTAAACATAAGGATTCAGTGGATACTTATGTGTCAGATTTTCAGAGACTTGCGGTGATGGTACCTGATGTTTCAGAGGGGAGATTGACTTATCTCTTCATTGAGGGTTTAGAGGAGCCTCTTTGAGGTTGGGTTAAGGCTTTAGACCCACCTTCTTTGCAGGAGGCGATCAAAAGAGCTAGAAACATGGAATTTTCCGCTCCTTCCAAAAATAAGCTTTAGAACAAATCATTTTCTTCTAAGGACAACAAGAAGACTTTTCAGAAGGAATGGACTAAGAAGCCAAATCTTGACATGGAGATAAAAAATGAGCTTAGGAGGAAGAAGCATTGCTTCTCAGGCAAGGAACCATGGGAGCCTGGACATAGATGCCTTGGGAAGGCAAGGTTCACTATATTGAGGAGGAGGAGAAAAGAGATACTAGCTTAGAGAGTGAACAGGAAGAGGAGAAAGTTGAGCATGAGGAGAGGACTACAGTTGAGCATTCAGGTGGTACTATTGCTACTCTGTTAGGTACTCCTAGATATCATCTGTTCAGGGTGAGAGGAGTTTTGTAGGGTTAGTGTGTTACAGTCAAGATCGAGAGTGGGGCAAGCCGCAACTTTATCGATGAAGGTCTGGTGATGAAAAGAGGCCTTTAGGTGGAGGACTTCCTTGGTTTTAACGTGATGGTTGCAGATGGTTTCACTATGAGTTGCACTAAGAAGATTTCTCAGTTGAGCCTTACTGTGGGCAATCATCAGGTTATAGGCGATTTCTATGTGGTCGGAATTGGTGAGATGGATGTGGTTCTAGGTATCCAGTGGTTGCACTCTCTTGGGAAGTATTCACAAAACTTTCAGACCATGGAGCTTAAGT
Organism: Cunninghamia lanceolata; assembly: GCA_027924645.1. NCBI lineage: Eukaryota > Viridiplantae > Streptophyta > Pinopsida > Cupressales > Cupressaceae > Cunninghamia > Cunninghamia lanceolata. The sequence goes on along the minus strand of BSBN01000578.1, from coordinate 5,551,115 downwards.
TAAAACACGAGGGAAAAAAGGTAGTTCTTTGAGCGTTGTCGAATGGAGCACCTAGAGTGGTCACTCCAAAGAGGATGGAGGCATTATTCAGACATGCTGAGGTTGCATGGGCAGCCCGATGTTTGATTTCGTCCAAAACCCCTTCTAATAGTGATGGAGAGTATCATGTGGATATCCAATCCATATTAGATAAACAAGTGTTGTTTTCAGTGAGATTCCTCCTGGAAGGCCACCTAACAAGGGTTTTGAGCATGTGATTGAGCTAGAGGAGGGCTCCAAGCCTGTCATTACTACTCTTTACTGGCATCCGAAAAGATTTAAGGAGAAGATAGAGAAAGCAATTAAGGAATTGTTAGACATGGGACATATCAAACCTAGCTCGAGTCCCTTTGCTTCTTCAGTTGTTCTGGTAAAGAAGAAAGATGGGACCATGAGGATGTGCATCGACTATCGTGCACTAAACAAAAAGACTATCAAAAACAGGTATCCGATTCCCAGGATCGATGAGCTGCTAGATGAGCTGCATGGTGCAGTTTACTTCTTGAAGATTGATCTTCGTTCTGGATACCATTAGATCAGGGTCCTTGAGGACATTCACAAGACAACTTTTAGATGCCATTATGGACACTATTAGTTTCTGGTCATGCCCTTCGGTTTGACCAATGCTCCTGCTACTTTCCAGTCTTGCATGAACCATATTTTTAATAAGCAGGTGCAAAAATTTTTGCTTGTATTTTTTGATGACATCCTGATATACAACAAGACATGGGAGGATCACCTCAGGCACATTGATGAGGTGTGAGGGATTATGGAAGCACAACCCTTGTTTGTCTGTAATGTCCCTTTTTTGGTGCATAGATTTTTGTGCGCATTCGACATGTTTGGGAGGACTCCAATGTTCTTGGAGTAGTTGTGGTCCAGTCTGCAGATCAGTTATATGGGTTGCCCTTGTGTTAATGGATTATTTTCTATGGCATTGAGCTCAGTGGATGTCCAGGGTTACAGTGATGTTTTCAGAAGTCTGATCGAGCTCCCGGATTGCTCTCCAAGATTCTTGGAGGAGCCGTCTAATTATAGTAAGTCATCCAGATGACATCGTTCTTCATCCCAGACATCATAAAAGGCAGTGGTATGATTTATTTTGCAGTTCGCCTAAGTTTGGGATTTTTCGCAAAGTCAGGTCATTTAATGAGCTATTTAATTATTATTTTCACTTAAGCTCCTAGGGGTGAAAATAAGTAATTAATACCTAAGTGTTATAGCTCATTGGAAAGGTTTTTAAGTGTTCTAAATGTTAGACACTTAAAAGGGGGGCCTCACACTTGATATTTTATTATTATTTCAAAAAAGGCCTTTTTATGAGAAGAAATATGAAGAGATATAAAGAAATAATATTATATTCTTCTAAACAGGTTATAAATAAGGGATGAGAGCTCATTTGGAAGGGTTATGCTTTGGATTTGTTTTTTATTTTGCAGATGGATTGAACCTATGAGTTCTTCCATATTCCCTTGAGGACGAAAACCCTCTTGAGGTTGGGTGTGGTTTCACTACAGGAATCACCAATGTGCTTCATGGAGTTTTGAAGTGTTCTATTTTGATATTGTTCATTTGTGCTTTGATGGTATTTTTGGTGTTGATCCTTGATGGAGTTTTGTGAGTAAAGTGTGGTATTTTTTGGTGTGGATTCTTGGATGTGCTTGGCTGAGCCGTACAACCAGCCGTACCTCCAAGATGCATGAAATTTTGAAGTGTTCAGTCTAATGTTTATTTTGAGTTTTTAATGATTGGGAATCTCTTGTGTGGAGTAGGCGCCTTGATCTAAGCAGATATTGTGAAGTTTGAGACTTATTTTATGTTGCAATATTGCTGCCGTACCTTTGAAGTGCCGTACAGCAGCTAGGGTCATCTTGAGATTTTTGAGCATTGTGTTTGTTAATTGGTGATATTATTGTATGGATTGCATCTGAATAGTGCTGGCAATGATTCCTAGTCACTTCTCCTAAACTTCTGGGCAGTCTTTGAAACTTTTGATGTTTTATGCCTTTCCTGGGCCGTACGGATCAGTCATAAATTCATGGAGTTTCTGTGCAGATTAAAATCAGTATAAGTTAGTTTCTTCATTGTTTGCTGATTGTTTTAAGACTATATCAGATGTTAAACTGTTTGGAAGGGGCTCTATGCTTCATTTCTTATTTTATGAATGCTTCCCTATCTCAGGGCTACTGTACAGCGAGAGGATACAGCCTGAAAATCAGTGACCTTTGTGAACAGCAGTGAATCCTCATGATCTCAGCCATGGCATTGTGATTATGATCAAGAGTCCTCATTGCTTGTGCAGGATTATTTGTGATGCAAAAAAAAAACTCATGAAAGGTGTTATCATTCTCTAATGTTTATTTCTAAGTGAGCATGCATTTGATACTCATTGTATTCTTTCATTTAAGATGCATAAACACTATGACCCCTGGATGGTTTACCCCCAGTGTGGAGTAAATGAATCTTTCTTTCATGTCTAATTCTACCCACTGAATAAGTGGATGATTTGTAATTGTCATTCTTACACTCATACCCACTGAAAGGTGGTGAATCCCCACTGTATAGTGGATGCCTGCTCACAGCAGATGAATGTAATTCCATGTTACACAATGCTTTAGCTCTGTAAGCCAAGACACATTATGCTCTCACCTCGCCCAATTGGGAACTTGGTGATCAGAAGTGTGGAGGTCAATTAGTTGTTCATGCATGATTGTGCTAACATTGATTATCACTATTTACATTTTTGAAAATTTTTTGGGAGTAGATTGTTACATTGCCAAAGCTTCCAAGTGTGAGTTCGGCATGACAAAGGTTTTATACTTGGGGCATGTGATTAGTGTTGATGGGGTGCAGGTCCATCAAGAGAAAATTCAGGCTATTCTGGATTGGCCACCGCCAAAGACAATATCCGACTTGAGGGGATTCTTCGGCCTATGCAGTTATTATAGGAGGTTTGTTAAAGGGTTTTCTTAGCTAGGGGCACTTCTTACAAATCTCACCAAGAAGGGAGCTTTCAGATGGACATATGAGGTTCAATGTACATTTGATAGACTCAAGGTGGTAATGAGTACTTGTCTTGTTTTAGCACTTCCTGATTTCTCTCAACCATTTTTTTTGGAGTGTGATGCATCAGGTGAGGGACTAGGAATTGTACTTATGCAGAATAAGCATCCGATAACTTATGAGAGCAGGAATCTCAGAGATGTGGAGAGATTGTATTCCACGTATGATAAGGAGATGCTTGCCATCATGCATGCGTTGGAAAAGTTTAGATAACATTTGGTGGGTGGAAAATTTGTTTTAAGAACAGATCACAACGATTTGGAATACTTCCTGGAGCAGAAGGATTTGAATGAGCGACAACAAAAGTGGGTAAGCAAAATTCAAGCATATGATTTTGATATTGAAAATGTGAAGGGGAAGGGGAATGTAGTAGCAGATGCTCTATCCAAGAAACCCACTTTATGCTCCATGACGGAGATTTCAGCTGATTGGAAGGCTCACCTTTTGGTTGAGTATTCCAAAAATACTTTTGTATACGAGCTCATGGATGGTAAGACTCAGGATGACAAGTACAAGGTGGTAGATGATGTTATCTACTACAAGGACAATTTATTTGGTCCTTGAATCCAAATTTAAGGACAAAATCTTGAGAGGCATTCATGATACACCTCTTGCAGGACATCCAGGGTACTTCAAAACATACAAGCATATCAAAGAGAGATTCTCTTTGAAGGGTCTCAAAGATGATGTCTTTCGTCATGTTAGAGAGTGTATGACCTGTCAGCAGAACAAGTCAGAGCATACTTTCTTAGTAGGTTTGTTGCAGCCATTGCCTATTCCTGAGCAAACGCTGGAGAGCATATCCATGGAATTTATTATAGGTCTTCCTAGAGTGGAAGGCAAAGATTGTATCTTTGTAGTAGTTGACAGGTTGACCAAATATGCGCATTTCTTTGCCATATCTTCGGAGTACAAGGCACCTCAGGTTGTGGAGTTGTTTTTCAGGGAGGTGTTCAGACTTCATTGGCTTTTGAAGAACATTGTCAGTGATCGGGATAACTGGTTTCTCGACATATTTTGGCAGGGGCTATTCAGATTGGTTGGTACAAAGTTGACCCCGAGCACTATCTATCACCCGCAAACTGATGCTAACGGAGATTGTGAACAAATGAGTGGAGGGCTATTTGCGCAATTATGTTTCAGGGCAACAGAAGGCTTGGATCAGGTGGTTATATTTGGGAGAGCATTGCTATAATACCACCTATCATATGTCTATTGGCATGACTCCTTTTAGGGCACTATATGGTTATGATGCTATGTCTTTTGTAGACTTGTTATTGGATGACGACAGGGCTCCTAAAGTTAAGGATTGGATCTAAGAAAGTCAGGATATCCTTAAATCACTTAAGGAAAATCTTCAACATGCACAAAATCAGCAGAAGATCTATGTGGATAAGCACAGAATTGAGAGGACTTTTGAGATAGGAGATTTGGTTTTCTTGTGCCTATAGCTTTATAGACAGTCTACATTGAAGAAGAGTGGTGCAGAAAAAACTTAAGCCTCATTTCTATGAGCCTTAGAGGATTGTGCGGAGAGTAGGAGAGGTTGCTTATGAGTTGGAGTTGCTCGAGAACAACAAAATTCACAATGTGTTTCATGTTTCATGCCTCAAAAGAGCACTTGGGCAACATGTTACATCATCCCCTGAGCTACCACCCTTGGACGAGGAAGGCAAATTGATCTTGGATCCTGATGCTATCTTGGATGTCAGAGAGAGGAGGTTGAGGAGCAGAGTAATCAAGGAGTACTTGATTAGATGGAGAGACTTACCCCTAGAGGATGCCACTTGGGAGGGAGAGCAGATCCTTCAACATCCAAATCTGCAATTGCTTGAGGGCAAGCAATTCCGGGAAGGGAGGACTGGAATGTCCCCTTCTTCGGCCTAGGCGTCGGAGATGGCCGTTTAGCCTATTTTATTCTCGTAGGCTAATTCGGAGTTTCAGAGAGTGAATAATTCATTTAATTAGATTAAGTTGTCTCAAATTATAATTTTATGGACAACTTGTATTTAATTAAAAAGGTTATTACAAAGTGACTTAAGTTGGAGCCAAAAGTGAAATATTGTGAAGTCACTTATATTTGTGCTGAAGATATATTAAAAAGATAATTATAAATTATATCTTTGGGAAAGTTCCAAGGGAAATTATAAAAGAGGTTTGAGACTCATTTTACTTTTTCTTGCCATTTTATTATTTTGGAGTCTCTTTGAGAGCTGGAGCTTTGTTCCACAAAAACCCTAGTACGAAAACCCTTGAGATTATTGGTTTTGGTAGTGAGAGATCTGCCCTAGCCAATTGGCTGGTGGAGTCATTCAGATTTCACGTTTGTGTTGAAGGTTTGTAAGTTGAGATTTTGTGTGCGGAAAGATAGATTTCTTCACAGGTTTTGAGTAATTGTTTCCCAAAGGATTTCATTGATAAATTTGTGGGATTTTGTGAACAAATACAAATTTATGATATTTTCATTGACAATATTGGGATATATTGATGAGGCTGATTGAATAGCTAGGGTTTATACCTTATTGTCCAAGCACTAGTTTTTCTATGTTTGTGGAGACGTCACTTTGGATCCTAATCTAGCCGCAACTTTACCAAACAAACTAGCCGCAGCTTATACTTTTCCCAGCCGCACATTTAATATTTCCTGCTGGCCGTGCATATCTTGGACTTTGATTGACTATCGAATGATACAAGGAAGAGCCAATAGCTTTTGGAGGATTGTGTTGCTGATGTGTAATGTTTGTGGGTCCCTCCCACTCTCTTCGCCATCTTGAAGACTTCAACCAATGCTAAGAAAGCTGCGTTAGGATCTGTGAGGACGTGGGTAAATAAAAAGGTAAGCGCTTCATCATTTAGAAGTTTAGAAGATATAAGGAGAGAATCGCTGTTTGGTGGGAGCCATAAGAAGTTGTTGCTGTGGTAACAATAGATGCTAAAGGTCAGAAATTTCTATGACTACAATGCTGCTCAGAATTTCTGGGAACAAAAGAATACTGTAGCTGCACCTAGTTATTCAAGATTATCCACATTCAGAAAGTACAGGCAGCAAATGCAAGCTTATGTATCAACAACATGTGCGCATCTGGGTAACTTTGAAGGTTAGGCAACCATAATTTTCATATCTCTGTATTCTCAGAATTTATATCAGCTTCTTGCATTGTTTGATATATATTCATTTCCCTTTTAATCAAGGCTGCAAGTTGTATGACAAAATGTTCATATTCTATCTATGAATTGATGATGTAATGTTGAATGATCTTTACTCAAATCTGTTCTAAAACCAAACACACTGAAAACACTATTGGAAAGGCAAATTGCAAATTAATTGACGAAATGCCAATGTGGAAGAAATCAGAAAATTTGCGGTTTGAGCATAAAACTTGGTAGGGGATCTTACACATTCAAGTTATCCTCCCTCGGTTCCCCCCCTCGCCTTTCACTATAGTTGCTAGCCTGTCTCACTAGGAAACCAATGGTAAATGTAATGGTTATTTTATGACTATAGTTGTTAGACTGTCTCACTAGGAGACTTTAGGCAGTCTCATTGCTATGTTTTCTTAAAGTCATGGTGAATTTGAATGGCCTTCGTTTAGGTCTTTGGTGATGGTTAACAACTAGTTTTCTTGATTTTAGGTATTTGGTCTCAAATTTTCCACATTTTTGTGCCTAGGTGCATCCCTTGTTGGCTTCACGAACCCACCTACAACCTCATCTTACAAAAGTCTTCTTTTACCTCTTGAAAATCACAATATAATCTTTGTTTTCAAGATCTTTTTCTCACTATTGCTTGATGTACTAACTCTCTTACTGCACTTATAACTTATGTATTGGATATTTTGGATCAGTTTGCAATCATTTATGGGGCTTTTGCCTGGCTCTTGTACAGTATCCTTGTGTTTGCTCACCAACTTAGGAACTATTCACCCATTAATAATGGGCGGAGAATGGAGAAGCAAAATCTGCCACATGCCAGGAATTTCTTTTTGCTCGATAGTGAGAGAGTTCATGACTTTCGACATAGTTGGCTTAACATCTTCCACAATAAATGCTTCAATCTGAGCCCAACACCTATGGGCAAAGATTTTCATTTCCCAAAAAATCCTTTGATTTCTTTCTAGCCGTAGCCCTCAAAGAGTTCCAAGCAATGCTGTTTTCCACACAGGAACAAATCGTGGAGAGTCCAAAGGCTAGCTGCAAATATGTTGATGGATAGTGCCAAGGAAGATCCACCATAATCCAAGCTTACCAAGGAGGTTTCTCTAAATGATTTGAGCATAGGAGCATTGGAAGTGAACATGAGCCATTGATTTCGAAGCCTGCTTGCACAGAACACACTTGGGAGGGGTTGAGAGAGTCCTGTTTGCTCAAATTATCAAAAGTCAAAATTTTATTCGCCACCAACCATACAACAGCATCACACTTAGGAGGGGCTTCTTTACACCAAATCATTCAGAAAGGCCAATCATGCATTAGAGGGAAATGTTTATTTCCAAGAGTGTAACCATCTTTAATTTTATACTCACACAAGGGGTCAATCACTCATTTGATGGTGTCCACTTGAGAGCGTTGACTCTTGAGAGACAAGCTTCAACACCAAGAACTCGGAAAGGAGAGTATGCTGCTGAGGAGGAATAGGCAAGGCATCAAATTTCTTCCAGGATTTAACTAGTATGCTATCACTATTTGAAAATTCCAAGAAGTCTTTAACTTTTGAACCCCACAACTTCTAAGAAACGTCTCTAGTTTCCTCAAGCCCAACATGGTTACAAAGAGGCAGGCTGCCCATCCGGGAATCATACTAGAAGTTAGCTAACTCATCATTAGCCAAGTCCCAAGTGAGATAACCGGCAATCAAGTCTTGAGTCGAAACCATGAACTTCCAAACACATGAACCTCTTGGAAGATCATTATCAACAAAAAGAGCTAAAGCTGATTGGTCACCTAGACACTTGTGTTTGAGCAAGGCAGCCCAATGAAAGTCTTGAGAACTGAGAAAATGCCAAGCTACCTTGACACCAAGGGCAAGATTTTGCAAAGCCAAATCCCTAACACTTGTGCCCCCTTGAGACTTAGTTCGACAAACCTTTTCCCAGATAATGAGAGGAAATAAATAGGTGTACCTTGCCATAAGAATATTCTGCATATGCCATTAATTTGATTGAGCATGCCTTTGGGTATATAAAGGACCAAAAGGAAATAAATAGGTATAGCTTGCAGAACTGCTTTAATCTTAAGGATCTGCCCCACCAAACTAAGCCATTTCTCATTCCAAGAAGCTAACTTCTGTCGAATCCTATCACTTATTTCCTGCCATGGAGAAGCTCGACTGATTCCCACAAACAAGGGAATAACCAGATACTTACTTGGGAGGGAGGAGGGTTGGAAGCCCAACACATTACATATTCTAAGTAGAGTGCAAGGACCCACATTAAAATGGACTGACTTGAAACCTCACTGTACCTATCCAGAATAAAATGGAGAGAAGAAGCCTCTGTAACTATAGCCATACCAAATAAAGCAGTATCATCAACAAATTGCATATGAGAGACCGGATTTAAACTAGCCATCAGAGAAAGATGCTGAAGCAGATCAACAGAGTGGTATCTCTTAATGAAGTGTCCGAGGGCCTTAGCTGTGATGATAAAAAGATATGGGGAAAGAGGGTCCCCTTGATGAATGTCATGAGATTGGGAGAAGAATTCAGCTGGAGTACCATTCACTAAGATTGAAAACATGACCACATTCATTGCCCAAGAGATCCAAACTTCAGAGAAACTAAAAGCTTCTAGAGTCATAGAGAGAAAGGGCCAACACACCCTATCTAGGCTTTCACAATGTCAAACTTAATCAACATTCCATGAGAATTTGAATGAGAAAGGGAATGAAGAGTCTTGTGAGTAGTGATAATCCCATTCAAGATTTTCTTCCCAACAGCAAAACCACCTTGTAAATGTGTGTAGTAGCATGTTTGGAGTATGAATTGATGTAGGCATGGATGTTGGCATGTTAACATTTGGATCAGGATCTAAGGTGTTAGAAATCAGTTATAGTTCTGTACTTACATCTTAGTTTTGTAGCCTGTAAAGTGTTTCAAATAATCACAAAACTTTTGGACAATAAAGTTATGGAAAGAAATCTATGTTGATAAATCATAAAACTACTTTTGGATTATCCATGGAGTTTATCGATCAATATTAATGTGTTATTTATGTTTTGTGTCTTAAAATAGGCTATCCATGAGTAGCCTCATCTTCTGTGAGTAAGACTGTAACTGATTCACAGAAGTTGTTTAATGGTTGGTAGGCAGACTTCAAGGTTATCCAGGTAAATGACTAAACCTGTCTTGTCACTCATCAAAATTTCCTCCAAGCACACATCCAAGATGATAGTTTCTCTTAAAGCAAGCTTCAACCGCCAGGAAAGTGTGATATACAGAATGAAGAGAGCTTTGTTTGGCCACAATGAATGGAGCAGACAGTGGATTTTAGTGCAAAGGAGGTGAGATATAAGATGGCTCAAGAATTTGCTCATGGCCTTTCCCTCCACATTTGATGATAAGTATTAGGAACCACATCATAGAGCGTGGAACGTGGAGGGTCTCGCTTGACATTTATGCAAATTTTGAAAATCATCAATGATGTTTGCTACTTTGGCTTTCACCTCATCTTTGTATCTCTATCCCTTCGTTGTCTTTGATGGGTTGCCTCTTGTTGAATGTTGTTATGATGTAATTGATTAAATCCCCGAGCGGGCAATAGTGAACTTTTTCTGCTTTTTCTAGTTCTTGTTTCCATAGCGTAATCAAATCATCGCTCATGTCTTATTCCCTAGATGTTCATTCATTATGGTCTTTCTATCAAAGAGTTAACTTCAGATTATGGTAGTTCCTGTGGTTGAAATGTCTTATTTTTCAGTCAGTTGCAATTTGGATGGAATTCCATGTCATATTTCTTCTTGAAAATTAGGTAAGATGTATGGAAAACCACAACTAATTAAATTTCAAATGTGTAGGTTATGTATGATGCGTTTGGTGTTCGATTACATGCTGGTCGCCAAGCAGAGGTATATTTGGTTTATATCTTGTGCGGAAGAATTCACTTATTTTTGTAAATTGTGTGTTTCTCTTTATTTTCTTAAAACAAAATTTTCTTTTCCTTTCATTTTTGCAAGGCTTCATTTAGAACCTTGAATTTTTTTATGATGTTTTTTAAGGCAAATTTTTGTCATATCTTTATTTCAAGAAATTTAAAATTAGTTTGGAAACTCAACTTGCTTACCATTGCTTTTTGTTGCCATCTAAACAAATAGGTCATGCAAATCATTAAACAAATAATTTTTGAAGTTGCAAAAAGGCTTTATCATGTGAAAACTTGATGTTTTAATTACAAGAATCCAGAGATAATGACTAATACTAACACATGAAATGTATGCCTAGCACATTGTTGCTGGAATAAGGTATCCTTGTGACCTTGATTTCACTTTTCTGCGTAAGTTTTGTTCTCTTCGAGCACTTCATCATTTTCACTATATTTTGGCATGAATTACAGCACCCTAACAAAATGTTTAAATAGCTTGGAAGTATTCTTATTTTCTCTGTCAATAAATAACACTTTGTTGGAGCAAGAATCAAGTTTTTTGTTTTTAGTCTTATAGGGATGTTACTTAGATCTGTTCACTGCATTTTTCAATACAAATTTGTCCAATGCCTTTATTATGATAATGCCAGTGTCTTTTATTTGTTAACATTAAAATGACGAAGATATCGTGTCCTAAACTTCTTTTGCTTCATCTCATGATCTTCATCATACATATCCACTAAAAATTATGAGTTGAAGTCAAATCTCTGGACCTGTCTATCACATTAGTGCTTCCTTCTTATCTACACATCTTCAATTTACAGAATGAGCCTGCCTGCCATTGGTTAAGTGTAGAGCTATGTTGAACTTTGCAATGATTTTCTTGTTAAGTAAGTTGGTTTTACTCATAATTTATTTGGTAGGTAGGTGTCAAGATTCTTACTATTTAATTATATACTTTATCTTGACTTTGTCTTTGAATTGGAAAAGACTTGCAAAATGTGTTTTGGAATCAATCCAAAATTCATGAACCAATGGGGATCAATTTCCTGATTGATTCTGCAGGTGTTACACACGCTAACCATAAGGCCATAAATCATACTGAAGATTTCATAATGTGTTTAAAAGGCATATCTAAATAGTGCAAGATTTTAATTTCAAATACCATAATTGACATTACAAACACGTATCTTATGATCACTAACAAGAATTCAATTGATTAACTGCTATCCTTGCTTCAAATGAATATACAAGATTTGCTTTACTCACTGTTAACTAACAAAGCTTTATAACAAATCAAGTTCCATTTAAAAAAATCACTAGACAAGAATTGGCATGTCACAATTTGCCAACATAGTTCTTTGGATTGGTGCTATACAATGAGCAAGGGATGGACTTAAGAAAGTTTTAGATGTTCAGGAACCTAGAAAGGTGAGGCAGGGGATAATCATGCTCCATCGTCGGTTAACTTTCCTTGCACCTGTCTAGATAGTCCCTAAGGATTAATTTATTACTATGGTTATCAAATCTATTGGGCTCAATTTAACTTCACTTTAAATGCCATGGAACAATTGACATAATGCTTAGATTCTAAATAGCATCAATCCATCCCAAAAAATACAATTAGGGTGACATGCCATTGTTCCTCATAAATGGTTCATTTTCCACTTCAGTGTTTACAAGTGTAGGATGATTGCTGACCTAATTGGGTCTGTCATAAGTACCACAAGGTGCCAATGAAAGAGTAAATATATTTTATAGTAGGTATAATAGTTGCCACGGGGCAGCATTATCATTAAATCAAAATCACTATTACAAGTATAATTATAATTACAATCACCATCATAGTTACAATCCTGATTACGATTGCAATTAGGGTGTGATCTGCCCATCAAATATTGGCTTCAACGAGGTACAACTGATGTAGATGTATTAATGGCAAGAGGGATTTGTCAACTATCAAGGTACATACTAATTCTACCACACAAGTTTGTTGACTGAAGAGAGTTCCTGAAATGGAGGAGAGAGGATATTATGTAGGTGACTTATTGCTGTCCATAGAGGCATTGGCTTCCTGATTTAAAGTGGATCATGCAAGCCAGTGAAATCAGTTAAGACTGCTGCTAATTGACATGCTTGAAGACTCACCAAATCCAAGACACTCTTAAGCATAGCAGTAAAAATCTTTTGGGGAAAAACTCAGCAAACCAAAAGTATAAGATTTTTTGAAAAAATTGGGATTTAAATGGGAAAAATCGGATTTAAAAAAAAAGAACGTAAAAAAAAGTAGAAAAAGGGACAAAACTTCTTGTTTTTGAAACTCGCAAGGGTTTGGGGATAGCGCCGCCAACGGGGTCAAGGGGCAGCGCCCCCGGTAGGGTCCGAGGGCAGCGCCCTAGGTGCATACCCTATTGCAATATAGGGCAGGGTCGAGGGGTGGAGCCCCCGTCACCAAGACCAAATTAAAGCCTTTGAGACCACACAGACCTTCATGGCACATGTCATTTTTCGTAAATTTATTGCTTTTAAATAGGCTTCAAAAGTCTTCCAAACCCTCCCAAAAATGCGTGACTTTCACGTTTTTATGTTTAACCATTTTTCATTTTTTATTCTTTTTTTCCCTGATTTTCATTGACTTCGCCGAGTCTTCCCAATAGGACTCGTCGGTTTTGGTGCCCTAAGACTTGTTTTGACCTACTCGCCGCTGGACTCATCGAGTCCTGGCGAGTCTTGTAACACTATTATATATATTATAATTAATATATAATAATAATATCATATTATTAATATATTTATAATATAAATATAAAATATTGATAATATATAATAAATATAATAATATATTACTAATATATAATTGTTATTATCATATATTACAAATAAATGAAATAATTCCACCCTAGGAAATGCAGATCATGGTAGAAGAGGAAACGTGAAACAATGGTGTGGAATTAAAGGATAAGCGTGGGTATAAACCCTACCCGCAGTCAAACATGTCAAACACATGAGATTTTATCATGACTAATCGCATAAAAATGGGAAAAATTCGGGAAAAACCAGTCAAACAAACTGGTCAGTAATTTTCCAGAAAATTGCGATTTTTATAGGGAAAAAATCAGGGATTAATCGCGATTTTGCGATTTTTTCCAGTTTTCTGCTTCTATGCTCTTAAGAATAATTTGTTAAGGCAAACATCAGAAATAGAGTTGCATGGTGTTAGCATTTTAATTTCTACCTTGCAGAACAACACAAAATGGAACAAGTTACAACATTTAAGGTAAAACCTTTATTTGAATTTGTAGGGGAAGCTACTTTTTGAAGAGTGAAGCAAATGATAAATTTCCTTACACAAAAAATTATAGTAACACCTAGAACTATTGGGATTTCTTTTAGCATTGGAAGTAAACAAACTGAACATAAACCCGCCTTTTTGTTCTGAGGCTTGTCATTAGTAACACAAGTTGCCAATGAAAGAGAAAATATATTTTATAGTAGGTATAACAGTTGCCATAGGGTAGAATTATCATAAAATCAAAATCACAATTACAATCACCATCATAGTTACAATCCGAGTGATCTGCCCATCAAATAAGGGCTTCAGCAAGGTACAACTTATGTGGATGTATTAATGTTAGGAGGGATTTGCCAACTATTAAGTTACGTAGTACTTCTACCACACAAGTTTGTTGCTTGAAGAGAGAAAACATGAAAAGGAGAGAGGATATCATGGAGGTGTTTTTTTGCTATCCAGAGAGGCACGGGCTATCTAATTTAAATTGGATCATACAAGCTAGTGAAATCAGCTAATGCTGCTGCTAATTGACATGCTTGAAGACTTCCAATTCCAAGACACTCGTAAGAATAATTTTTGTTTGACAAACATTAGAAATAAAACTGCAGGGTTTTAACGTTTTAATTTGTACCTTGTGGTACAAGTGACCTATGAACCCTGGGGATGCGTCCCTTGCATTTTTCGACAGTGTACCACGGGGACGCGTCCCCCTTGTTTTTTTAGGGTTTCCGGAAACGGGGACGCCCCGGGGACAGGGGAACGGGGACGGAACGTCCCTTTCCCGTTCCAAAAATTAAGGGAAAAATGGGGACGTCCTAGGGACGCCCCCTGCTGCCAAGCTGTCCCTGTCAATGAAATAAACGCAGTCAAAAGATAAATGCGATAGGAGCTCTGTGAATTGAATCTGCACTTTACGCGTTTGGAAGTACAAACCTTGCAAAACTTAAACAAATTAATTTTTGCGAAGAAGCGCTTTCACCCATAGGAGGTTCAAGGAATATCCCGATAGGAACAACCGACGAGTTCAGAAGATTTCCTGGCGTGATTTTTTTTTACGGCATGAGACAATTCCGAACTGTAATGTTCACATATAAAGCCTATCGGCTAATAATAATCTCGACGAAGATTGTAAACTTTTATATAAGTTTGAAATATTATTATAAGTTAGTATATAGTATATTTATTATTATTATTATTATATAAGTATATTTATATTAATATATTATAAATTTATATAACACGAGATTATTATAATATTAATAATTATAATTTATATTAATATAAATATATTAATATATATTTATTATTATTTATATTAATATATTATTAGCATATTTATTATTATTTAATATTTATATCAATATATTATAAATTTATATAACACATGAGATTATTATAATATTAATAATTATTATAAATATTAAATTTTAATATATTTATTATTATTTATATTAATATATTATAAGACAAGTTTATATATATAACAGATAAGATTATTATTATTATTATTATATATACATACACGTCCCCTTGCCGTCCCCTAAATTTTTGAAAAAATTTGCCGTCCCGGAAACCCGTCCCCACGTCCCCGCGCCCCCCCGTGCCGGAAACTTGGAGAAACACTGTTTTTCGACCCCTTGCCCTACCGGAAATGTTTTGGGGATGTGGGTATGAGTCAGAAGTGTTCTCCAGGTGTCCCTGATTTGTTGAAAAATTGGAAACGTCCTCAGGACATCAATTTTTTTTAGAAAATACCTGGGCATCCCCTATGGCCTAGACTGTTAAAAAACAATTTAAAAAGAACACAAAAATGGTTGATTCTTTAGGGTTTTTGTGTCAACTAGTAGCTTTGATATACTGGGCTCTCTACCAATTTGCATGATTGTCATATTTGTTCCTCTATTAAACTTGCATCTTTGTAATACATAGTTCTTTGCCATATTTGTTCCATGCCATCTTGTTCTCTATCAAATTAGATTGTCCTTGTCAACTTCTTCATTGCCAATCTTGCCAATCTTGTTAGGACAAGAAGCTGAAAATGAGGATAGAGCTATGTTTGCACAACTATGAGAATATTGGATGTGTTGGGTCCCAAAGTTGCAGTTCCACAATCCTAGAGTATTATCCTATCTTCAAGGCCAGGGATTTGTCTTCAAGGAGATAGGACATGGGCTCATCAACAGAGTATGGATAACTAAAGGCCAATGCTTGAGAGTGGGTATTCTTTCCTTCACTTTGGGCTCAATTAAACCCAGGACGGTGTTCCTAGAGGTATCTTTAATAGGACATCTTTCAAATGAATGATCAACAAGATTGAACCAACTATAGCTATACCTAATGTATGCCTAGCCCCAAGATTTGTCACTAGGCCAGAAAGTAACTAGTTGCTTGTAAAAGCTCTTATTAAGTTGATGACTACACCCTTGCATATGCACCCATAGATAGCAGTGTTACAATATCCGAACAAGTGAATCCACTTAACATTTCATACACAAGTGCAAGGTGTAGGCATGCATGACACGATTCTCGAACAATCTTGGCTGTTTAAGGTCACTTAGAATGTTCCTCGGTTTTATCACTGAATCATGGCAGAATGTAGGACCCTAATCTACTCTTAAGCAACTAAGGAAAATAAGGATTAAATGAAATGTGTTAGGCCTTTCACCAACTAGACTGGTGCCTACTCCCTTGGGCAATACTGTCACAACTAAGAAAGAGGATGAAAAGACGCCTACAAATTAGAAATGGAACAAAGCTTGCACATACATATAAACTCACAGAATAGGAAAACCTGCAAATGAACATTCTTAGTTATCCCTTACAGATCAATAGCATCCCACATGTAATAAGAAAAGGCCATCACAAAAGGGTTTATGGTGTGGGATACATTATTCTAATCTGATTACAATCATGCCAACAAATGTGGCAAGTGAGAGACAAAAACTAGGTTCACTTACAAGCAGAACCCCATTAGACTACCCCTTCCCCTAATTTACAAACATATTCCATCATTTACAATGGTGGACATTCATCACTTTATACCCTAGAATCACTTTATACCCTAGGTGTCGTTTGTGTGTGTTGAGTTTAAGTGTTTCATCCTTCAATATCTGAAAATCTCATTTTTTCCATTTGTGCAAATCTATATGTCTTGTCTATAGTTTTTAGTCTAGGGTCAGTTTAGCTTAGGTTCAAGTTTTGTTTAGATCTAAGGGAGCTTCCCTTCCTAATTTGAAGAGAGGTTTATTGTCACACACTATTTCATTATGTGTTGTCTTGCAAAAGACAAATAAAACGTTAATAAATTTTGGTGACCCTGTTAGGGAATGAGATTCAACAAATCAATTTTGTAGTGGGAAATCAATTTTATTGCCTTTGATTCAAGCTTTTGTATCTTGACTGGTAAGGTCTACACCAGATTGTGAAGGTAGGTAGGTCATCCTGATCTTGTCTTCTAGACTTTCAATCAAGCACCTTTGAGCAGAGAAAATACTTTGCTTTCAGTTCTTGACCTCTTTGAAATATTTTCAACCTTGAAAGATAAGAACCTTATCAAATAATGGGTGACAATGCTCATAACAATAATGGTTTGCCTCTGCTTCCTTTACTGTGGGGAGCTAGTACTGGTCTTTTGGCATTTGCAGAATGCAATCATTTCCAACATTGCTTGAGGAAGGGTTTTCCAAAGTTTCATAGTGATGGCAAGCAATATCTTGATGAACACATTGCAACCTTCACCACAACATGCATTGTTTTGGGAGTGGCCCACAAAGATGTGTAGTTGCAGGATCAATCACATGTTGGCAAATCATGCACAAAAAATTCTTGTCATGTTTCAAGTCCGTTGAAGATGATCACATTCTTTTTGCACAACTCTCAAATGTAAAGAAGGAAAATAATGAACCCATGAGGGAATTCATTGTGTGATTTGACTGCCTTGTCGGTAGAAACAATGCAACATTGAGGCCATCTCTAGAAATGCTCCTGGGTTGTTTTATCAATGCACTTCCATGAGAAATTGCCTCCATGATCAAATCTAGTGATATTGATGAACTTGAAGAAGCTTAGGAGTGAGCGGTTAAGTTAGAGGACAACATGATTACTACTGAATAAAATCAGAAAAAAGACTCCATTAGACTGATGATTCAAAGTTCAGCTGATCCTCTCTTGCAAAGAGTGGTGATTGATGTCACAAAGTAAAAGACTCCATTAGACTAATGATTCAAAGTTCAGCTGATCCTCTCTTGCAAAGAGTGGTGATTGATGTCACAAACATGAAGACGCAACTTTAGCAAAATGTTCCAGTTCAGCAATATCAAGGACATCCTCGAAGAATCATCAGAAATGATAGACTTAGATTACCTTTACCTACAAGGCTTGCCTTAGAGGCACCTCCTAATGACAATTTGGATAAATTTTGCCCTTTCCACAAGACAAGAGACCATGATGTTAGATATTGCCCTGAGATGCAGCACATGTTGCAACTCATTGAGATCAAATAATCAAAGGTTTTCGGGTAATCTTCAACATCATTGAGATGAGCTTGATGATGACTCTTTGATGAGATTTTCAATATGGACCCTTTTGTGCTAAAAAGTAAATACATTCAATAACTACATGTGTTTGTGGAGTTAGAGTGAGAAATATTATGTAGTTGAGAGGAGAATACATGAAGAACATCCATGGAAGGAGTCACCAACGGTGTCCTGTTGTCAAGAACCCATCATTGCCCCTTCATCGACAAATCATGATAAGGAGTTGAATTTTTTGTCTAATCCATAGGCATTGCTCAAATTCTATATTGAATTAGAAGGACTGTTGATCAAAGAGGAACAATCTTGTATGTTGGACCTAGAAGGAACTACATATCATATGTTTTCTAAGGAGGACAAGGTCCCATTGGTGTCTATGGAGTAAAGCAATGATCTAGTTGTTTCTTTTGAGAAAGTAGATATTGATTGTGCCATGGATGAAGAGGCATCAAATGAATTATTCTCTACATTTTAAAGTATAGTTTGAAGAATTCGCACAAGTTGGGCTAAGGAAAGATCACAATTAAATGAAGAACATGAGCTTCATGAAGATGATTCAATTCTAGAGGCACATATCATGTGAAGAGTAGGTATGCAGAATTCATTTCTAGATCTGGATGTTTCCCTACAACACCTTGAGAGTAGGACATCAATAAAGACAATAAATTTTCTTTTGAGTTTTGATATCTCTCGTGAACATCAATGAAGAATTAAGAGTTGAGCATACCTCAGTGGTTAGTGAGCTTGTACCAAAAGAAGAAGAAATGTTCCTACTCTAACTTTTGAGTAAGAAGACTACAGTTGTGCAACTAAGTTACCGGTCTTGGTACTAGTTCAGGTTCGGGTTCACGGGTTCGGTCAAAATTTTTTTTGGGTGTGGGTTCGTTTTGGGTTCGCCCATACAAAAACATATAAAAATTAGAAATATATTCATATTTGCAGTAGTAACTAAGTTCAGAATACCATAGCATCATGAATATGATCATATAATAAACAAAACCACACTAGTATTAGAAATTAAAAACACTACAATGTCAATTAGTCAAACACGAACGTCGAATGTCATGATATGACCTTGATAATCAAAAAAATCAAAATTATAATGCCCAGATTTATTTTTTTATAAATCTGGGCATTATAATCTGTTCTTTCACTAGGAAGAAACAATGTTCACTTCCAATTCACAAGTGAAAACTATGACCTTGATAATGTAGCAGACTTTCAGGATGTAGATCAGTACTGAAAGGATCAGTGACTTGCATTCACATGGTTGTTTCTGTAAGCCTAAAAAGGTAAAATGTTCCACCCCCACGAGGTCACCATCAAAAATTTTGTGCATCTTTTCTCTTATTGTCTTCTTTAATGTTTTTTCTTTTTTAGATTTTGAATTAAGAATCCATAAAATATAAATAGAAAACATTAAGAAGAATGAGGGAAAAAAAGAGAGAGAAAGAATGAGTTAAGGATATGTTCCATTTGGCATTTACCTTAACTTGATGCCTTAAGGATATATAATATGACCTTGATAATTAAAAAAAATCAAAATTATGTTGACATGAGTGAGTCAAATCACCAAAAACAATAAAAAAATTGCCCAGATTTATTAAAAAATAATCAAAAAAATCACTTTTTTGGCCGTCCTGCCGCAGGTTCTGTCTGGGTTCTGCTCAGGTTCTGCCCGGACGGACCCACAGTGAAAATCGCGAACCCTGGCCGTATCCTCGGCCGGACTGGACCAGGATCCAGACCCGGGCCGGACCGAACCAGGATCCAGACCCGGGCCGGACCGAACCGAACCAGGACCCAGGGGAAAATGCAGGAGGACCGGTAACATAGTTGTGCAATCAATGATGTTTGATTTAACTATTTTCTTCCTTTGTTTGATGATTTCTTTGAGGCAAAATGTCATGATGAAGCTGAAGAAGTCTAGTTCACTCACATCACCATATGAGGATGATCCACAGGGTTTACTTCCAGAGATTGGTATTTTTGTTCAACAAGTTCATGTTGATGATGATCTACAACTTGAAGATTTATCATACCATGTTTAATTAAGTGCAAATAAAGAAACCGAGGAAGTCCTACCTACACAAGATTTGCCATCAACACACATTGTAAACTTGGAAAGTCTAACATAGGTGAAAGAGACCTTTCTTCAAAAACTCCAATCACTTTTGGTAAATAATATTTCATATGAGTTTACGGGTTAGTATGCCGAAGTGACATGTGAAAAAGATTAGATAAAATAAGGTGGTAATCATTCCTAAAGATGTGTTATGACGAGGACTTTGTAAGGTACCTTCCAAAGGACATGGAGTATCTCTGTCAGATGGAGATAAATTTATATGAGGAAGAAGACTTTTCTAAGCTGCAATACATTGATGTGTTCATCCTTAAGTTTCTTTGCATGATCGTTGATATCATCCTGAGCCATGGATCACTATGAGAATTTCGTAAAGGTTTCAAGGATGCACACTGCAATGGTTGGATTCCTAACTCAAATGAAGGGGTTCCTACTTTTCCCAACATGTAAATGGTTTCGTCTAGCTAGTTTGCCTCATGTTTTTCTGTAGGTAGGTGATGTTTATTGTGTCCATGATGTTGTCCTCATAATGTGTTTGTAACATTTAGGTTTTGTGTAGGTTAGGTGTTAGATATAAGCCTGACTCTTTTGTCTAATGGATAGACACTTATGACTTTAACTTGAGATCTTGAGGTTCTCCTATGGCCCAAGTATGCCCCATGGTCCTTAGACAAAGCCAATTGTTACACCCCTGCAAAAAATTCAGAAAACAATATGTCAATTTCAATTTGAGGCAACCTATTGCATTCATCAACGAGGGCTGACCTATTGCATTAATCAATGAGGGCCTACCTATTTTTTACCTAAACTAGGGTTGATTGGATTTTATCATTCGCAAAGAACACTATATATGCAGGGTTAAGCTTGTTTCTTTTTCCCCATTCAGTTTGCAATAGACTTTTAGATCAATAACGAACAATAGGATGACAAGTAAAAGAGCATTTTTTGAGAGCAGCATTTGAGGAGCAGGTTTAAGAGCAAAAAGAAGAGCAACAGGCACATAGGGCAGAGTGGAATTCTAAAAAGTGGCAAAGTTTTATGAAAATTCTACTAAACATCTAAAATTGGCGATTACTCTAAGAAACTCTGCTTCACATTCATGGTGCACATTTGAGGTGGCAAAGCCACATGATATTACTGCTTCAATCTCAAAGTTGGCTGAGTCAATTTGGAGTTATGCCTTGGCAAGATCCTTTAGATATTTCTGCCTAGCACACACTGAATAGGGTTCAACCACATGGAAAGTCCACCTAGGATCTTTGAATTGGCTACGTTATTCAATTTCTCTGCTAGACACACATTTGGAGTGGCTTTGCCATATGATATTTTCACCTTGGCTTAAGTGAGGAATATGGCCGCTTTGGCTTAGGCACACCGTTGCAATGGTTTAGCCACTAAAGGTTTTAGCTTGGGATTAGATAAGTGGAGTCATTGCTCTAAAGCTCTGCTTTGGCCTAAGTAGACAATATTTCTGCCCAACAATGCATTATACAGATGGCAATTATGATTTGGTAGCATGATTGGAGTGGTTAAGCTACTTGAAAACTCTGCCCAAGTTTATAAGGGTGGTGGTATGACTTGGGTGCACTTCTATAATGGTTTGGCTATCCAGCTTTTCCGCTTGGGATTGTAAAAGTAGTTCAAGTGAAAGAAAGTTCCACCCAAGTTATTAAAGGTGGCAATGTCAAACAAAAACTTCGTCCAATGCATCTTTATCATGGCTGAGCCGTCCAAAAGTTTTGCTTTGTCTTAAATAGGTGGTTTAAGTGTCTAAGGCACATGCCTTGAGTGGCAAAGCCACTCAATTATCTCATTGGCGCACTTGAAATAGGGTCATGCCATCTAAAAGCTCTGCCATGTTGTCAGCAAAAGCACGTGAAAACTCTACCAAGACTTAAAGTGCTAGTGAAATCCCTCGTGGAGTGCACCATCAACACACGTCGGCCATATTTTCAAACAAAAAAGGTGGTG
This sequence comes from Cunninghamia lanceolata, assembly GCA_027924645.1. Classification (NCBI taxonomy): domain Eukaryota; kingdom Viridiplantae; phylum Streptophyta; class Pinopsida; order Cupressales; family Cupressaceae; genus Cunninghamia; species Cunninghamia lanceolata. The sequence goes on along the minus strand of BSBN01000578.1, from coordinate 5,529,059 downwards.
CCACAACTAAAGTAGTTGGCCATGAAAGAGAAAATCAGTTTTAAAGCATGTAGACCTGAACCCATTGTCTATATATGCAACATGCTTCGCCATTGAGATTTCAGCATCTTTTCAGGTCTTTTCTGGTTGTTTTCTATTTTTGGGGGAGGATGAGGGCCTATTTTTGGCTGCTTTAGTAGTTGTTAAGATTAGATTTGTTTTAAAGTTTCTTTCATTCTAGCTTTTCAATAGCCTTTAAGCGTTTTGTTTTAAAGCTTGCTTTTTGGGATAAAATATGATTATTTTAAAGTCCCAAGGATTGGGGTTTGTTAACCTAAATAAGTGCTTTAAGCACATAAATTGTAGAAGATAGTGTATGCTACAGTTTTGCTGCAAAAACTATTGTTCAAGCTGGTTCACCTTTGTTTGTAATTCCATTGATTAAATTGGAATTGAGTATCTCTGTCAAGTGTTCTATTGATGTTGTTGTTCATCTAAGTGGTAGCTTTGCATGGAACTTAGCAATTGAGTTCCTGGAATCGTGTGTTTGTTGTTTGTTAAATTTGTTATTCTTTCAAAATCTTATTTGTATTGAATAACTGGCCTTTTTGTTTTAGCCAATTGGAAGGTGTCATTTGCGTGTGTTTAGATTAGTTGTTTCATCCTTAAATATCTGAAAGTCTCATTTGCAAGACTGCTAATAGTCTGATGCTTTTATCTGAGGCAAAAACATAAATAGTTATTTCCATTTATGCAAAACCCACTTAGAGAATATTGTGAAGTGTGCATAACTGTATATCTTGTCTATAGTTTTAAGTCTACGGTCAATTTAGCTTAGGTTTAGGTTTAGTTTAGATCTCATGGAGCTTCCCCTCCTAATTTGAGAGAGGTTTATCCTCACACTCTTCCATTTTGTGTTGTCTTGCAAAAGACAAATTGAAATGCTAACACTATTCAACAAAATTGTTTTAGCATCATCACCTTCTACTTTAGCTTTTATAGGTAATTGGTTTTGCAGGGAATGAATCTTACTTATGTGTTGCACTACATTGTTGTCTTTCTCCATCTTTAGCCTGAACAATCTCTGCTTCAAAGTCATCATTGCACTTGTTGCTTGAGAACCAAATAGACTGGTAAGTCCATCCTAGACCAACTTGGATGTTTTTGTGAGATCTACATGATGCAGATATGCAGATAACCTCAATCCAATTATAGCCATAGCCTTGTGATCTTTAACGATCTATTATATTGCTTCATCAGTATTCACTGGTTATGGTGTTTTTCCACTAACAATATCCCCTAGATACCTTTCAATCAAGACAAGTTGAATTTTAACTTGCTAGGTATGGAAGTCTATGCCATAAAACTTTTGTCAAAATTTGGATTCTCCATGGATAGACTCTTCTCCCTCTTAATCAGAACTAGGATGTTGAGTTCCCCGAAACTAGGATGTTGAGTTTACAACGGACATTTGCTGAGGCTGAAGTGGGAAAACAATTAAAATCTCACAAATAGTGAGAGCTTGAGCAAAATCCTTTTATAGATTGTTTTGCAGCGCCGTTCCACCCATATTGGCAAAGTTTCAGTAAGAAACAATCATCAGATTGAGAGATATGCAATTAATAATGTTCCTTTGGGCTGGTGTAAAAAACCAATTAAACAAGAATCACTGTAAAGAGCTGAGGTGAAATGTTTTTGGACAGTGATTTACAATGATATTTGATACAATCTGGCAAAAACTCATGGAAATATTTGTAATATCCCCAATGGGATCTTCCCTAAATTCTGAAATTAAATTTCTGATTTCTGCTCTTTAGAATTCTGCTCTAAACCCTATAATTCTGATTTATTTTTCTGATTAAATCATATGTGGACAGCGAACATATATGTATCCAAAACACTCAAATAATATGCCAACAATGAACCCTTATGACAATATTATCAAACATGAACTTCATCCACCATATATGACATCAAAATGCAAACAAACATAGGGAACAAATCTGATTTCTGACTTAATCAGTCTGCTGTTACAAATCAGAACTTCTGAATATGCATTTACATCAATCATATAGGCTAACATGCCCAAATACATCCCATAAATCTGCTCTTACAATTCAGACCTAAAATTAGGTTTGTACATACCAAAATGATGTAGAATGATGCTCCACAAACCCTCTACAATGATGGCGCTTGGGCTGCTGCTAGGGTTAGGGTTTAGAAACCCTAAACAATGGTGAAATCGCCTCCAAAGGCCAAGTTGCCCTCCTCTAGATGTGGCTCTCCAAACTAGGGCAAGCCCTAATGCAATGAACATACAAAAATGCCACAATAATGATCCTCCAAGTGTGGCGCTCAAGTCTAGGGTAAACCCTAGTGCCAAATGAACACAAATGCCACAAGAAAACCTCCAATGCTAATCCAAAATATGAATACAAGTCGGCAATGAAGCACATTTATGAACTCTGTATGAGTCAACCTCCAAGACGTGATTGGGTTTTCGTCCAATCCACCTATCTTCCTTAGGGTTTTTGTCCTAAGAAGGTGCTGAACCATAAGTTGCAGCCAAGAGATAAATCTCCAATGAAAAGGAATATGAATGAATGATATGATGATGGAAATGCCTCAAACAACTTATATTTATACATGCTTTTTCTCCTTCCTCAAGCTGGCCGACCTCAAGGGATATTTCCTTTTTATTTTCTTTTTTTATTTCCTTCTCACTAGGCCAACCTCCTCTTGGGCGCCCAAATCACAATGAAAACATTTTATTTTATTTTATTATTTTCCATCCTTCCATTCTCCAAGGGCGAACCACTTAGGCACATGATACCTCATATTTTTGACCTCAAATAAAGTCGTCCTCCTCAAGGAAAAATATTATAAATTATTCTCATTTGTTTACAGGTGCATTATGTGAAGGGTTTTTTAATCAATAGAAAGCATGTTTTTAGACATTAAAATAATTCTTTGTATCTTGGATTCTTGCATTGTGTCTTTTTTCTTCTGATCGTGGTTGGAACATGCTCCATATATGTTTTCTCCTATTGAAATTTGTAAATTTAAAGGTCTTCTTGCTAGTATGGGTTATATTTGCACACCTTTTTACTTCAAAAGATGTTTTTTCTGAGTTATCTGCCTTTCTGTACTTTCTTTTCCAATTGTTCCAAACAAATGACAATTTAATATATAGATTAGAAAGCGTCTTTTTAAAAATCAGTTACCTAAATGCTTAGATCAGATAAAAGAATGATGAAAGCTTTTTCTTTTATGCAATGCCCAGTTTATGTTCTATTTGGAGGAAATTTGGATGCTTTCTAAGATTCATTTATTGATGTGTTTCAGCTACAAGTTATATCTTGGCATACTTTATTCATTTATTGAGATATTGTATTTTTAAGGTACTGAATCAAATAGTGTTTGAGTTGCCTGCGGAGCATCCATTAGCTGATACAAGGCCTCTTCGTGAGCCTCTTGGGCATACGCCTCCTCAGGTGAAAGTTGTTGATATTTACAAATGCATAGAGGGAACTACTGTTTGATCAAGGCAAAATACCCTTATCTTTGTGTTATTTTCTGGTTGGTTCGCAGTATAATGTCAAAATCTTATAATGATTAATTAGTCTTCCATGTACAGAGACATGCATTGGTCCCTTGATGCATGATAGCAAAAAAAATAAAAAGTTAAAACCTCATAAATGTTTTTATAGCTTTGGCTGGTGAGGAACACTGTGTTACATTAATTTACTGTAATGTTTACAAAATGAAGGGTTACTATTTCTGCCTGCTTATCAGCAAAAGCTTGCTTGCCAAAGATAGTTTGTTGAAAATAATCATTGCATCATTCTCTTTTAGAGCCTAAACCATAAGTACCAATACAAGTACTTTATAGACTTATATTAATAGAAAATATGCATGCTTGTTGTTCTATCATATTTACTAGAACTGCCATAGCTGCTTCTCTGATGATCTGAAAATTGATAAATTATGTTGGCTTGGAGGACTGAAATATCCCTTGTGTAAACACGGTCCTATCTAACTGATTAACACTTTCAGCCTCAGGGTACTATTAACACAGTCAACTTATTACCAGAATATACTGACATTTATATACTTAGCTCTTATCCACATAAAGCAATTCAATACCAGTGAAACACAGTTCAGAATATTTAAGCCCAGACAGCTAATACTGTTAACTGAAGTCTCAATAAATCTCAGTTGATCAAAACATACATGTCTATAGCTCGAAATCTTAAATCAGTTTGGCAAACAGTTTCAGATCTGATTACAAATTCTGGGAAATTCAATGTAATACTGACTTACAGAATGTGACAATACTTTGGCTTCAGAATGTACAAAGTATGCAAAACTTGATAAAGGCTCAGTCCCGGTACAATTAGAATTTGTATGATCCCCCAGTACAATCCGCACTCCAAATAGTGAAGTCTGAATAATGATGTGTATTGGTAGGTCAATGTTTGATAGGCCTGTGAATATCACTCTAAACGATCGACTGAAAGCGTCTTAAAAGATATGGTTCCTGTGTGTAAAGTTTGTCTTTCTGGTGTCGTAGACACCTCAGCAAAGATCGCCAAACATCAATATGGTAACCCTGCACACAGCAGTTGTGAAGCTCTTGATGACTGGATTTCCTGAGCAGCCCAATACAGTCCTGTAGGGGATTTTCCACCTAGCGCCCAGCTTGTTTGCTAAATCGGGGAGATTCCTTGAGTTGCGTCCAGGTATGGGAAGTGATAACAGCGACCTGGTAGTTTCTCCTATGTCAGCAGTCCACCACAATGTAGAAATTTATCCTTGACTCAGTAGCCACTCCAACTGGACACTTCACAAGATGATAAAATCCTGAAATACCAATGTTAAACTCAGTTTTACTCAATGTAAATTCATGTAGTAGAATCTACACCAAAACAACCAAAGTAGGGGTTTCATCCCACCTGGCAGGAGTCAACTTGAGGATTTTGTCTCAAGTCACTCAGAAACAGTTGCTAACAGCAGCAGCTCAAACAAAATTCCATGCCCCAAATGAATGATGAGTGTGCCCCTTTATACTGATATGAAAAGATCAAATGAAGCCGACCTCATTTGAATTTGAATCCTCTTATGGTGCCGGCCTGTAGGAATTATTATTCTTTTTATTATTAAAAATATTATTATATTATTATTAGTGGAGTGTTAAAAAACACTTTTATTATTTTAAAACAATGGTATTATTCCCTCCGAGTGGAGGGGACATGACAGTCCTCCCGCCCCAAATATTGCTTGTCCTCAAGCAATGACAACTCTGTGGACACTACCCACTTCATGCCAAGGTAGCATATCAGGGGTTGATGCTCATGGATCCTGGGCATTGCTCCTACAAATTTGACAATGAAAATTAAACTATCCTCTTTAGCAGTAATACTCACTAATCTTGGCTTCCTCATTGCCTTTGCCTTCTCGATCATCTCATCATTATATGTGTAAACTTCAGCATCATGTGCGAATATCACTTTTGGATCTTTGTTATGACGTTTACCTGGGAATTTACAATTGCTGACCGTGATTTTTCATGCTGTCCCCTTTGGAAAGTGGTTTAAATCAGACTGTATGAGTGTAGATAAGTGATTGCAGCAGTCACATATCACCCCAAATTTCATCCTTGACGCTGCTAGCCATGCTGGAATGTATTAGTTCTCTCCACATGTGGTTCAACAAACTCACTTCCTTACACTCAAAATTTTCCTCTGTGCCTGCTGGTCTAACGCTGTCCAAAGATGATTCAACTAGTTGAAGCACTTTGTCATGGCTGTTACTTTGCTTTTCTTTACTCAGAAATAAAGATATGATGGCTGGAAGCTTTCTTGCATCATTCCAAAACACCACCATAAAGACTAAAAGTGGAAAATGCACCTTTAACTTCTCCTTTATGGCCATCCCAAAGGGGTGGGGAATGCTGAGAATATAAGTAACAGTAGTACTGAGATGGAAGACAGCACTCATAAGGACCCATGTATTATAATCCTTGTCCCCAAAATTCCAAACAGCCATGCTAGGATGGTGATCCTTCCTCAAAAGATCCCTTTTTGCCGATGCCTCATATGGTGGCTCTTTTTGGTGTGCTACCGTTAACACATTCAAAGTGGACCAAACATTATCATAGTGGATACTCTTACCTTGGAGAGAATCTTTGACTATCTTCATGTATTGTCATGACTTGGTTTTTCCGAACACATATCTACATTCTTTTCATTTCATCCATGCTTAGGGCCCTATTCGAAATGCCTTGGAGTATTACCTCCTTCCCATCCGTTTTGAATTTGAACTCCATTGTTTGGTAGTTTTGAGTAACTTCTCCAAGTGAGTGCAACCATTGCATGCTGAAGACTATATTCGTTTGCCCAATCCTACAACGTAGAAATCATCCTTAACTTGATACCTTCCCAAGGACAAGTTGGGCTGTTGTATTCGCCCCCTACAAGGAATAATATGACCATCCACAAGCATAACATCAAACCCATCAAACTCTTCCGTATCCAAATCTTTCTTGGATACCAAATTTGCATCTATGAAATTATGAATGGCCTCACCATCAATCAACACTATTACTTTGTGACCCTGCAAGACTCCCCATACTCTCAAAGCATGGTACTTGGGTGCCCTTGAAAGGGTAGCAAGAGTGCCTCCTGGGATCTCCTCTTCTTTGCCCTCGAACTCTATCATTGCCTTGGGCTCGGTTCCTTCTGTCTCTGAATCCTCCCTGGGAGGAACCTCTATGTAGTGTATTTGCCCCTTTCCCAAGCACCTATGTCCCCACACCCATGGCTCTCTAGAAGAGAAGCACAACTTCCTTCGAAGCTCATTCTTCGTTTCTTCAACCTTTCTTGGTTTTGGGGTTAATGCCATTGGTTGAGGGTTATCTTTTTGGACGGTTTTCTTATCCTGCACCATTGGAGATGGCTTGTGGTTGACTTTACGTTTAGCCACTAAATCCTCCAAGCTCAAAGCTCTTCTGATGGCCTCTCTGAAACTTTGTTACATAATGCTCTATTGATCCCCCTTGTTTCAATTGTGCTAACTTTCTGAAGTAAATCTCTGGATCTTTCTAGTCAAACCTCTCTGTCAATCTCTGGCCGAACTCCTCCAAGTTGGTAATGGAACCATGTCCTTGTGTCACCATGTCGTGGTACCACCATTCATGAGCTACACCCTCTAGATGTAAAGTAGCAAACTTAATGGCGTCTTTAAACATGGGGTTCAAGGAGAAATATGTATCCGATTTTTGCAACCATGCTTTGGCTAAACAACTACCTGATCCATCCTATGTGGGTATATTGATCTTTCCCAAACACTGTTGTATGTCCCTATGGGGCTGCTCCTCATAGCTTCTCCTCCTATGTCAGTTTCTTGTTTTCATCTCATAATACTCAACAAAAGACACATCAGGACGGATGGCTATATTTAGGGCATTATATTCAGCATGATACCTTGCCATCTCATCCTCTTGTCTTGGGGGTATGGGCTGTTCTTCCTCAAAGGGGTCTATCTCAATTTTCTCTAAAAATTTGGCTTTGGATGTCCTCGAGGGTGGGTTAATTGAAACCTTGATATTAGCTGAGTTACTTCCTTCTGCACCATTCTGATTAGGTCTACCAATACTCCATTGCTGATTCATCCCTTTTAGGATTTGAGCTATCTCTACCATAGAATCCCTCATGGAAGATTGGAATTCTTTGTTGCCCCTGAGAAATTCCTTCATATTCTCTTCATCTCCGTCACCCATTGTTGCCTCTTTCTTCTTTTCCCTTCACTGGTATCTGATTTACCTGTCACTCAAGTGCATGAATCTGCATAACAACAACACCACAGGCTGGCAAGAAGGTGGTTCTGATACTACTGAAATATCCCTTGTGTAAACAGGGTCCTATCTAACTGATTAACACTTTTAGGGTACTATTAACGCAGTCAACTTAATTACCAAAATATACTGACATTTATATACTCAGCTCGTATCCACATAAAGCAATTCAATACCAATGAAACACAGTTTAGAATATTTAATCCCAGACAGCTAATACTATTAATTGAAGTTGCAGTAAATCTCAGCTTATCAAAACATGCATGTCTATAGCCCGAAATCTTAAATCATTGAGGCAGATAGTTTCAGATCCGATTACAAATTCTGGGAAATTCAATGTAATACTGACTTACAGAATGTGACAGTACTTTGTCTTTAGAATGTACAAAGTATGCAAAACTTGATAAAGGTTCAGTCCTGGTTCAATTAGAATTTGTATGATCCCCCAGCACAATCCGCACTCCAAATAGTAAAGTCTGAATAATGATGTGTATCGGCAAGTCAATGTTTGATAGGCCCGTGCATATCACTCTAAATGATTGACTGAAAGCGTCTTAAAAGATATGGTTCCTGTGTGTAAAGTTTGCCTTGCTGGTGTCGTAGACACCTCAACAAAGATCGCCAAACACCAATATGGTAACCCCACACACAGCGGTTATGAAGCTCTTGATGATTGGATTTCCTGAGCGGCCCAATACAGTCCTGTAGGGGATTTTCCACCTTGCACCCAACTTGTTTGCTAAATCAGGGTGATTCCTTGAGTTGCGTCTAGGTATGGGAAGTGATAATAGAGAACCCCTAGTTTCTCCTGTGTCGGCAGTCCACCACAATGTAGAAATTTATCCTTGACTCAGTAGCGACTCCAACACTAACAAGATGATAAAATCCTGAAATACCAATGTTAAACTCAGTTTTACTCAATGTAAATTCCTGTAGTAGAATCTATGCCAAAACAACCAGAGTAGGGGTTTCGTCCCACCTGGCAGGAGTCAACTTGAGGATTTCGGCTCAAGTCACTCAGAAACAGTTGCGAACAACTGCTCATAAACAAAATTCCATTCCCCAAATGAACGATGAGCACGCCCCTTTATACCGATATGAAAAGATTAAATGAAGCCGACCTCATTTGAATTTGAATCCTCTTATGTTGTCGACCTGTAGGAATTATTATTCTTTTTACTATTAAAAATATTATTATTTATTATAATATTATTTTATTATTAGTGTAGTGTTGAAAAACACTTTTATTATTATAGTGGTATTATTCCCTCTGAGCGGAAGGGGACATGACAAGGACTAACAACCCCACTAGGTCATTCCCTTGAAGACTTCCTAATGAGCTAGACTTAAGAAAGACTCATTTTCTGAGGAATTTGATCAATAATCAGTTTACAGGAAAAACATAGGTGCCATGGACAGATGCTATCCAGGTGATCCAGACACCCAAGGGACTTTTCATCAGTTAGAAAAAGGCATATATGACAAATTTGACTGCAGCCAAACCTGTCAGTATTGGAACAGTGTAGGAAATATGTTCAACCACAGTCGAACACATGGCATATCTGAAGGAAGACATGGCTGTGGCCAAGATGGAGAGTTAGCATTTCTAGTTTGACTGTTGGGCTTTTGGGAGTGTGGACACTTCTTCTGGAAATGATCTTATAACTAATTCATTTATTAGCTACTTTGAAACGTGTAGAATGGGCTCCTTTCAGGCGTATGGATTGTATTTTCTGCATTTTTTAACAGCCTCGTAGGAGTTGAAGTGTAATCGGGAACGCTAGGGAGTAATGGCAATTGATGTCTAGGTGTTTGGGCATCAAATTCATCTTGTAAGGTGTCAATGGAGGCCTCAAGTAGGCAGTGAACTATGTAACCAGCAAAGGAGATATTGGCTAGAGGTATAAACTTGCTCTTCTGAAGTTTTCACCTACATTTGGTTTCTCTATGTCAATTTTGGTGTTTCCTCTTCATTTTCTTGCTATGTGTGCTCTGTTATACTGTTACAATCTTCCTTGATGCTGTTTTGCAGTGAACAACTTCATTTTTAGAACTCTTGGGACTTTTTATGCAAGTTCTTTTCTAAAACACAGTAAGTAGATCCGTTAAAGTTTGATTGGGGCAGTAGCAGTTTGTGTTGATAAGACAAGTGGAATATCCACCCTGTTTATGGAGCACCAGATTTCCTTTGAAACTGATGAATCTCAGTTCATGTCTTCCTCTTCATCTATCTATATGCAGCCCAACTGAGATTATTGCCTCATAATCTGCATAGTTTCGGCAAATTTGGCTATATCTCTGCCCAAAATGTTACAAAGTGCTAGTAGAAATTTGTTCAGTGTTCAATGATTAGGTACATTTAACCATAGATGCAATAACTGGGAAAAAAACCATGGTTAACTGTTGCCTGACATGTGGGCTGTGCTAGTTTTTAATGTTGACTGGTCTTTTCAGTCAAAAACTTGCTACTTTTTGTAAAGTCTGCCAAAAAACTGAGGTATTTGGCAGTTTTTTCAAAAAAATAAAACAAACAAACCTAAAAGTTCATTTTTGAAGAATTTGGAACTTTGGTTTAAAGTGGTAAAATGCAAAAAAAATGTTTTGGGTTGCACTGGATGGAAAAGCGGCATTTTTTGTACTCTTAAGACCTCAGTTGTAATGGGTGCACCATACTTGATTGGGAATTTGATACTTATCATGATTGTCAACATTGAATCTTTGTTTATGTCTCATATTTGAACTTTGTTTCACTTTCTACGCATTATATTTGGCATGAAATCAAAATAACAGTTTTTGTGGCATTTTATCATTTTTTAACTTGCTAGGTTCTTCTTGTACTTTTCCTGTTTAAATCACGAGTAGTTCAATTGCATTTACACTTTCAGTTTGCCATGCCAGTGCTGTGTAAATGGAATGTTACTATGCATTTAACATCGAACAAGTTTAAAGATAGATTGGTGGCCAATAAAAAAGAAAGAAATACTATTGATGTCCATGGGCAACCAAAGTTTGTCAATGGGACTCCAAAGGACAGCAACTTACAAAAGAATAGCAGTTGCTAAAAGTGCTCCGACAACCCAAAAAAAAAGTCTAATAGTAACACTTGAAATAGTCCTAGAAATTAGAAGGAACTAAAAAGAAAGGGTTAACTCAAATGGCTAAAACCCTATTTAAATTAGAATATGGTATATACAGAGCCCCAAAGAGAGAGAGTTATATTGCAGAAAATTCCCGGTGGGAGGGAGGGAGACAGGAAATGAGATTATGGGAAAGGCAGGAATGTCCCAGGCTAAGTGAAAGTTTCTGGTGGGACCTGGGAAAGGGCCATAGGAGATAGACCATCATCCCTGTTGATCACCACACAGCGGCTAAACAGTGAGTTCAGAAATTTGATCCTCCAAGTCCATTAAATCTTTTATGGGGGCAGTGTGGTCCATCAACATTTTAAACATTTTATTTCTGCATTGTACATAGAAAGCATTTGTTCATTGGCATCCCAGATAAATTCACTCAGCTACTAAATCAGAATCTTTTATGGTGGCAGTGTGGTCCATCAACATTTTAAACATTTTATTTCTGCATTGTACATAGAAAACATTTGTTCGTTGGCATCCCAGATAAATTCACTCAGCTATTGTGAACATATTTTTATGAGTACGAGAACTTATATGATGCTGAGAGTAAGATGTTGTGGAAATATTAACTGGTGCAATTTGATTTTAGGAAGAGTTAGGGCTGGACAATGGGGTAGGATTTGGGGCTGCCAGTCATCCTATTGGAAGAGATGGTGCTGTAAATGGCACAGTGATGCTGAAATGTGATGGGGCAATGGAGCTTGGCATATGTTCTGGTTGATGAATCTAAAAAATACAGAATTTGTTTAAGCTTTCATTCCCTTCCAGGGATATTTTTAATTGTGCTTTGTGTTATGGCTCGGGGTTTAACGACTTTTGGTTAATCCCCTCATGCTTGGTGCATCTTTCTCTTGTACTTTGTGTTTGGATACTTTTCATAACCTAGGTTATTTTTATCCTAGGACTCCTCTTAATTATTGATTGTGCTCTTTGAGCACTATTGACCTAAATTAGTTATTCTTGCATATTAATATAATGTCATTCTTTCTTTCTTTGAACATCATAAATCATCCATATACCTTCTGAGCCAACTAGAAGTTGTGCTATATTCTGTTTAATACTTAAAAAAAGAAGTGAAATACCCAAGCTTTGAATGCTTGTTTGCTTTATTACTTAAATCACTTCATATTTTGTGCCATATTGGATGTATAGTGGGAAACACAAAAGAGTCAAGTGGTTACCATTTGTCATATCTTAGTTGTACACTTTACCCAAGTTACAATGAATATGACAAAATTGAAAGGGCAACTGAGTTCACTGATAAAAGAAAGTGTTGCCAAAGCTTCCTGATATAAATTGACGAATTCTTAAAATTCATGAATTTTTCACCTGAATAAAACTAAGTAAACCGAGGATTTCTTCATCTATTAAATCTTTGAAGTTCCAATCGTCAGTCCTAGGAGCAACATCTTTAATGAGAATTTGTACATAGGGATTTGCATCTCACTGTTCATAGTGAGAAGGAAGAAAGAATGCATTGCATCACAAACACTTCTTGTGTATAGACTTCAGGAGATAGTGTCACTGATGACGGTGAGCAAGGACTTTTTAATCCATATTAGTTTAGTCTTCTATATGTGATAAACATTCTTCAAGCATCTCTCCCTCTCACCGTTCTTTTGTATAGTGAGTGTTAAAGTGCTGTAATAATCTGGTTGATGAAGTATGACACTTAGTGAGAAAAAACAAAGCATTCAGAGCCATTGTTATAGGTGTGCTTTGGTCTAGTACTTGTCTCCCTAAAAGAAAATGGATGAGCAACATGAAATGTAATCCCTTACAGAAATATTCCTTAAATGATAAATACTTGGACTCCTATTTTCTTTTAAGGTTTACATATTTTAAATTGAAATTGTAAATCTTTAGTTGGTCTGCAAGTTTAACCAGGTACATTATTGCTTACTTTGCAGGTAGCTGCTGGTGCAGCCTTGGGTTTCATCATGGCCTATCTTATGCATGTTACAACACATTTGTCATCCTAGTGGAATGTTTTTTCATCTGGTAAATTGCTTTTCTTTAAAGTTCAATTTTGGTTTGTTTCCAAAATTGTTGAAGGGCGAATTGTTCTTAGTGGTTTGATGTTCACATGAACACAGTCAATATACAAAGCACATGTCTTGGTATTATTTTGGGAGGGGCCCAGAAATTTGCATGCAAATTTTATGCTGTTCTAGTGCATTCTGATATTAAATTATTCAAATAGTTGAACATTATAAAGGAGCTCTCCCTTGTATATATCTGCATTTTGCAGTTTGCTTTTTTTTCCCTTTTTTGTGGCAAACATTATTAGTCGAATTCATTGAATGCCTTTGTTGCAAAGGAAACAAAAAGTATATCTACAAAACATGTCTTTTCTCAAGTTTCAAATTAAAAAAATCTAAATGACACTTTGAGATGAACATATGTTTTTATCTGTGGTCCCCAGTCTGAATGCTTCATGATAAATATAGATGATTATAATATATGTCTTACTGTTTCTTGTAGTATTCCAGGCTATCCTTGTAAAAACACATGCTATATGTGATTATTGCATACCTTTCTTTTGGAACCAAAAGAGCTAATACAGAGAGATCGGACAATTTATAGGAAGCTTTATTACTGCCAAGACTGCAAAGGGATTTTGGTAGTATTCTGAGATATTTATGGAAACAAAACATACACCTTGGAAGAAACTCAGATGTTACTATTGTGTAAGAACTCTTGATTGTATGGAGCATTATAAGTAAATGTGTCTATAGAACACCATTAGCATCAAATGGGAAACTATATTAAGATTTGCCTCTAATGTTTTAAATGAGAATAGAAGATGAAAGCAGCCTTGAAATAGTTTAATGAACAGCCTATAATGGCCTTAGAGGTCAAAAATCCTGACGTACATCAGTTTGCTTCCAAGAACACTTGTAATTTAGCATGGAAGAAACATAATTCTGTTATCATGCTGCACCATTTCCCTTATGTGCATAGTAAGGTTTACCTTGCAAAATTGAAGAATTTATATTTTATTATTTGTTAATCCATTCGAAGGAAACATTTACTTACATTATTCATGGAAATTTACCGGTTCACTGAATGATTTATCTTATTGTATTTGTTATATTATTCTTCTCACTTTTGTAATTGGTCAGTGGGATACAGTTTCGTCATAGCCTGAGTCATACACTCAAAGGTCCACAAGAAGTTTAGATGAATCCCATTCAAACCCTGCTTGAGGTTCATGTTGCTGTCACCAAAACCATTGGAAAAGGAAAAGGTCATGTTCAAAAGCAAGATTTTACATGCTAATAATAATCAACATTTTGGTGTTGTTCAAACTATATAATTATTGCATTGGCAATTTTTGTTTTATTTCACTCTGATGCATGTGCAAGACTTAAATACATAGATACTATATTGATATTTGATATTCATCATGATATAAAAATTTATTTTGAACTATAATCTCCTCGAGATGATATAGACTATAGGAGGGGAATGCCATTATTTTAAAAAATATGGTATGGGGATCCTTGGTCCTTTTGGAGATGACTATATTTTCAATCAATTGCTAAAACTTCAATGCATGTACATGTTTTAAGCCTTATTAGTGTTTCTCTTGTTTGGTCTAGTGATCCAAGTTTTTATTTTATATAGTTTAAAATAAATATTTGTGGGACATGCATCTCATGTGTGAAACACCCCCACCCTCTTTAGTGTTAGTAGGTTCATTTTACTTTATTATTAAAAAGTAATTTCTGTTAGTGAGTTAGCTGGAGTCAGGTGGTTATTAGTTTGGACTGTTGAGTCCCGTATGTGAAGGCTTATAAAAGCTTTAGGGAGTAGGAAGTTTACGGTGCTGTATCGAGTGATGTAAGCTTTCCTGAAATAAATAAAATCATGTAGATTATAGATTTTGTTCTAACAATGGTATCAAAGTGTTCATGATGCTAGGCCTGTGAGAAGCAACGAAGAGGTTACTGGCAAAGAAACTTTGGTGGAGTTGAAATAAAACTGCCTGAATGGTGAGGAAGAATATATGAAAGAAGTGTACAGTCACTCTACACTATTTAAAAAAAATTGTATGGCCCTAAATTATTTTGCCTGAAGCATACAGATGCATTTTTTTGAATAAATGAAAATGAAGTATTGGCTGCAAATTCACGTTGGAGCACTGGAAATTGATTAAAATTTAAATTAATGACCGGAGTGCTAAAATATTGTTGAGGATTTGTTTGAGTGCTGAAAAATCTTCTGGAGGTGTTTTTCGTTGATATTTGGCGTTGAGATTTGCTGATAGAATTTTCTGCCTTAAAAAAGGCATGTGTGCTGGTGGAAGGGTGTTCAAACTGTTGTTTTCTGGAAAAGCATTTTGTTTTACTTGTTTTACATGCCTAAGCGCTTCCAATGCTGCAATTTTTGCATATCTGTGCTGAAGTTTATGCAGAAGAAGACAGAATAGTCAAACTATGCTGAAATGTCATCAAAAAGTTTGGAAACTGTTGTGCAACCTGCTGGGAGGTGTTGGAAACTGCTGTGCTGATAGTGTAAAGCGTATAGAACTGGCTGCAACTTGTATTTTTGGAAAATCACGTTGAAAAAGACATTGTTTGTTTTGCACGGTGCTGAAAGGAGAATGTTGGTGTAGGGAATGGCGTGTTAATGCTTACAGCCTAAATGGACATTCTAGCCAGGCGTGAGGATAGTAGAAAGCAGAACGAATAGTTTTATTGTTACTTGTGCACTATTCGGTAAGTTCGTTATCAAAGTATATGAAAGCTTTACTATTAGACAGGCCTGAATGTTCAGACCTTTACTTTCCTTTTCTTTTACATAAGAAACAAATTTCTAATTACTAGAATGTAAGTGTACTATACTTCCAAATTTCGGAATTTCATTATCAAGTGGGCTATGTGAGGAGTTGGTGAAGATTTGATTTCTAAAACTTTGAGACTATAGGAGGTCAAGAGTTCAAAGCCCTTAGTGCAAATCCCATAATTTTTCAGTGCATGCTTATGCTATTTTCATCATTTTTTTTGCATTAAAGTAGGCACGTAACCACTCATTTCACAGGTTTTTGCCCACTCCAAGTCCTTCGTAGAAGTTATATTTTGGTTTGAGTTCAAAGCCCTTAGTGCAAATCCCATAATTTTTCAGTGCATGCTTATGCTATTTTCATCATTTTTTTTGCATTAAAGTAGGCACGTAACCACTCATTTCACAGGTTTTTGCCCACTCCAAGTCCTTCGTAGAAGTTATATTTTGGTTTGGGAGTCTCTCCTTGTATGTTTGAAGGAAAATGTATTAAAAACAGAGAAAAAAGGTGTTTTAAAAAATTAATAGAGGGTGCATTCTTGGTCATACATGACATTATAGTGTTGCTATGAAATTGAAAATGGGCAATGTTTATGAGAACACTATGAATGTAACATTGTATCAGAGCTTGATCACCTTGGATCTTAGGTGTTGGTATCAGAGCTTGCTTCCTATCATGGATTAAGGTTTATATGGTTAAAATTAGACTAATTAAAAGATTAAGGTTTTGAGAACTGATAATGGCAATGAGTTTTGTTTCACAAACTTCAACAAGTTCTATAGAAATCATGGAATAGAAAGACATAAGACTAACTTTGTATGCTCCTCAGTAGAATGGAGTTGCAGAAAAAATGAACATGATGTTTATGGAGAGGGCTAGGGGTATGCTTAGTGGGGCTGGCTTAGAACAAAAGTTTTGGATGGAAGTGGTTGCTATGGCTTGTTACGTAGTTAACAGGGCTCCTATGTTAGCTCTTGTTGAGAAGACATCTATGGAGGTGTTGTTGGACAACAAGTCCTTATTGAGACATCTTAGTCTTTGGTTGCAAGGCATATGTACGTGTGCGTAGGGAGAAGAGGTCAAAGTTGGAGAACAAGGTTGTTAAATGTATTTTTATCGGTTTTGGAATTGGTGTGAAAGGGTACAAGCTTTGGGATCTTGTTGTTGATAAAATTTTGTGAAGCAGAAGTGTTATCTCTAGAGAAGTTACACTTTCTTTCACAGTATTGCAGCCGGAAAAGAAAGAAAATAAAGATGTGGTTCAACTACCCCCAAAGACCAAGAAAGTTGAACCTGAAGAAGAGGAGAGCTCAAATAGTTGAGAGAGTTCATAAAAAGAGAGAGAACCTCCACCTCAACCTTTGAGGAACTCCACTTGACAAAGACGATGGCTAGACAAGCATACTCTTGATTAGAAATGTATTTTTGCTTTGATTACAAACATTGATGAGCCTAGAACTATAAAGGAGGCTATGGGTATGGATGAATCAGATTCTTCGAAAGTGGCCATGGATGAAGAGATCGCTGCATTAAAAAAATGATACATGGGATATGGTACCTTTGCCCGATGGACGTAAACCTGTTATGGGTGTTCAAGAAGAAAATCAATTTAGATGGCAGTGTTGAGAAGTACAATGTGAGATTGGTTGCGAAGGGATATTTTCGGGTTGAAGGAATTGATTAGGGTGAGATTTTCTCCCCAGTTGCTAAGTTGACATCCATTCGATTTCTTTCATCTATTACTACAATGTATGATCTTGAGGTTGAGTAGATGGACGTGAAGACAACTTTCTTTCATAATTTTCTGATTCGAGGATTCAATTTCTTTCCAATGTATACATATCTGGGTGAGGACTAAGTACGTAAATTAATCTCCTCCAAATCATTTCCTTTCATGGTAGTAGGCTTAACTAAGCCCATATCTGCTCCATCAAATACTCTTTCTAGTGCCACTAATCCTTTAGGAATAGTATTGGTTTTTAATTGAATAACTTCATTCCCAAACATTATTACTTTTCCATCTATAGTCTCAACAAAGTGCTGAAAATCTATCTCTTGACTCTCATATTCATCTATGCAGTTTAAAAATTTGAACAAATCAGAATCATGATTAAATACCTACCAATGATGAATATTATCTAGAAGTGAGGGCCTTATCAATATCTCCATCTTCGTGATACCTACTAAGGATATGTCCTTTGATCTGACATTTGCAGTTGCTAAAGAATCTGCAACTATGTTCTTTTCCCTTTTTATCCATTCAATTGCAAAAGCATCAAACAATTCTATAATATCCAAAATAGCATTCTTATATTGTTTTAATCTTTGATTCTTTGAAGCATATTTACCTTTTATCTGTGACACAACCAACTCAGAATCACCCTCTACCTTGAGATTTGTGATCTTATGCTTTAAATCCAAATTCAAATCCAAAAGGAAAGCTTCATACTTTGCTATATTGTTAGTGCATTCAAATCTTAATTTAAAAGAAAATCTAAAAGTTTTATCACCAGGGGATATCAACACAACACCAGCTCTAGTCTCCTCTTTGGAACATGCGCCATCAAAAAACATAGTCCATACCTTATTCTCACATAGATTCCTGACTTTCTAGATTTTTTTGGTAAACTATCTTCTTCCTCTTGATCATCAAAATCACCTTTGAAATTGCCCAGATTTGTATTAATGTAGCATATAGTTTCATTTTGATCAGCAAGGTGAGATCTTGGCTCTCTATCCAACCTTACATTAAGCCTATTCATTGGAATCATGGCATAGGAAGAATCCATTTGACTACATCCCCCAATTGCAGCTGACCACTTTCTAGATAGAAGCATACCATATTGAGGTGGTATATCTACTACTGTTACATTCATTTTATATTCCTTTTCTAGTTATGCAGCTAGATTAAAATTAAGATTCTTGATTATTCATATGACAAGAACCTCTCTTGAATCCATAGCAAAACATTTACCATAAGATTTGGTAACTTAAAGACCTAGCTGATTCATAACTTGTATTGGCATAATATTCATAGAAGCTCCAAAATCTATCATGTAATTTATTACAACCATTTTATTAATTGACAATGTGACATGAAAGGGATATATCTAAGATGGACACTTTCTTAATGTAGTTCCCAAATACACTTCCCATCTTTCTCCATTGTTTGTTTTGTTGTTTTGCTTGACTTGTTGCTCGTTGCTATTTTGTTGCTCAACGTGACCTTTACTTTTACCATAGCAACCTACAGAGATGTCAGAAATCAGAGCTAAGGTTTGGTCTTTATGCTCTGCTATTCTCATAATCTCCATCAAAGGCACTGAAATTCTTTTATGGCTCAATACATGGGCCATGTCCACTGGAATATACTTTGGTAATGGTGTATCAATTGGAATTGTAACAATGGAAAAAGAAGGTATATGATCAACAATATCCTATTTACCTTGTCCCTTCTCCTTCTCCTTATTTATTTTGAATGATCGAGTATTTTGTTCCTTGTGTATCTTTTATGAAGATGCCTAACATTTTCCAACATTGTATATTCCTTTTGATTTATCTTGCTTCTCAGATTATAATTGCTTTTAACCTGGGCAATTGGTGCTGCAATCAAAGCCCTAATTTCCTCATTGGAAGGCCTTCTCAGCTGGAAATTATTTATAGAAGAATTGATGTTATTAACATGATATTCTTCCTCTTCTTGATCAGAAAATACTCGGTGATAATTTTTTGCACGCCTTTTATCTTCTATATCTTGTTCATGACTTTGCTCCTCAAAAGAATATTCTTCTTCACTATGACACTTTGTGAGAACAACATATTCATGATCTACACTTGACCCATGGCCACCATCACTGCAATCATCACAATTTTCATTAGGTTTCAAAACTGCTAAAGCTATAACACATTGCAATGGTGAATGAGGCATTTGACAAGCCATGCACAAAGGAGAATCATCAACATTGTTGACCCCTGGCCTTTTTAGAGGATCTGGAGTTTCTTTATTTGTCAGTCCTCTAGAATTTGGTATAACTGGCTTCCTATTATTCCATGTAGTATTATAAGGTTGATCTAATAATTTAGGCATCCTTTCTTGTCTTGCTTGGTTTGGTATTTATGTGGTGATGCCTTTCTCATTTCTTGCTACCTTATAACTCAGTTTTTTAAGAGCATGCATTACTTGATCCAATTTATCCTCATGTACTGGGGCTCTGCTACTTTGGGCTTTATCATGTGATAAGTTCTTGCTTTGACATTTTCCCAGAAGCTCTCTAATTGCTCTCAATAATTGCGGCTATCTTGTACACTTCTCTCAATGTATGAGGATCCTTATCATGTAATAAGTACCCCATCTTAGCCTCGCATTACAATATAGTAATAAACACAGATTCATTAGGCCTCATGTACATTGAAATCTTTGGTATCAACTTAACAAATCTAGCATTAAAATCTGAAACAAACTCATTTGACCCCTTTATAATGCTTGTGAATTCATTAATAATAAACTGTGGATATGTCTTGTCACCATGCTACTCCCTAAAAACTCTTTGAAATTCATCCCAGGTTTCAATACTTCCATTAGGTAATCTCTTATACTAGTCCCTAGCAATATCATCTAAAGACTGCACAAACAATTTCATTAACACATCCTCATCTTCAACCTCATGATCCTCAATTAAATTGTTAAAAGATTTCAAATGATCCTATCCATGAAACTGCATTATTTTTTTTGAAATTTAAGTAGTTCTGCTTGAGGCTATTCCTCTTCATAATCATTCTTATTTCTATTTCTTCAGTTTTGATGTACCTTAGGCTAGTCATCATTAGTTTCGACATAGCCATCATACTCATTTTCATTTCCATGCGCTTGATCTTCATACCAAAAAGGATTTTTTGCTGCTAACTCGTCATACACAACATTTTGTTTTACTCTCGGTGGGGGCTCATTAAATTTGACCATATATGCCTTATTTAGTTGGCTTCTATTTCTCTTATTTTTCTTTCTTTTACAAGATTTTCTTCTGTCTCATTCTTATTATATGATGGGTGTCTTCTCATCATAAAGTGCATTCTATCTTTACCTTAAATTCTTCATTTATACAAGCCTTTGCCTCCCTTTCCATTTTGGTATTCTTGAGCTCATCTATAACTTTTTCACATTCAAGATCATGCAATTCATGTCTATTTCCCTGTTTTGAGCCTCTATGAATAGGTCTATCACTATAATATCCAACTTGTCTGTCTGGTTGGTTTTCATCCATCCATTAACAGAAGAAGAGGACTTACCTTTATTTTTAGCCTTCTATGCAGTAGGCCCCTTCTTGTTCATCTCATCAATCAACTTCGTTTCAGGATTTCCTTGTACAAAGATCTTCCGTCCATATTGACTTTTCATAAAGTATTTCTTATTGGGTTTTTAAACAACATAGTCGCCACCCTTTACGGGAAATAAATTTTAAGCAATCTGAAACTTTCTTCAAACTTTGTGACTCTTTCCAATAGTTATTTTTGTCTAAGCAGTCCCCAACGGAGTCGTCAATATTTTGGTGTCGTTTTATGATGCAAAAAGCCCAACGGCTAGGAGGGCATGGACAAACCTCCTCTTCTTTGAGTTTTGCCACACTCAGGAGGGTATTTCCTTGAAATCTTTTTAACAATGAAACCAACACAAGAAATTACGCAGATCTCAATTTTATGGGCAAATAATATCCATGATATAACCAAAGATAATAAATCAAATACTAATCCCTGCAAATATACTCACCAATTCCTTACTCACAATATCATGAATCTGGATAACTTTCCATTTATTACCATATAACACTTGAAGTGTAGGTATTTAACTTCTTAATTTATGAAATTGGATCAGATTTCTTTCTTTAGGTTCACAGTCTAAATTTTAAGTCGACATGCAACTATAATGTAATTATGTATAAAGTACACATTCCAAAACAATAATTACCTAAATAAATATGCAACTCATTCACATTAACTCAAAAGAAAGGTAGATCTATATATATCCACAATAATGTCTTTACACATTACAAATCCACGTGCCATAACCAGGTGTTGACACTATAAAAGAATATACAATATACATCTTAGGCTCTTATGCCATAAGTCTTCTCAAAGAATAATAAGTTACAATAATCAAGTTCAATACATGTAATGAATAATAAAACAAATCACTGTTGCTGGCTGCCATTGACCCACATGTTCATCTGCAAGCCGAGAGACGGGAACATGGCCCAGACGCTTTTCCGCGCAACCACAAAGCAATTGCACATGATTTAAGACAATTTATTAGAACAATATAATTAGAATACTGTTTAATCACTTAGCTCTTTTTGTAATACAATTCTGAATCCGATCTCTTACATAAAAACATCTGACATTCTTTTACTATATTTCTCTCGGTTTATTAATAGGTATACCCATATATTTACACACACATATAGGTATGTATGTATGTATAGATATATACATAACAAGCTCAAGAACTAATAAATACAATTACAAGTCTCTTCTTCTAAAGAATCTACGGTGGTTGAATTTTTACCAGAGGAAGCTAACAATGAAGAACAACAGAGGCCGTAAAGCAAGAAACAAAGGCCATCATGTATGAAACAAAGGCCGTTTGACAGATAAATTACATAGTACTCATAACCAGCGGAAAACATGCAAAAGACCAAACAAAAACAAAAGAGGCCAAACAAAATATAAAAATTGGTAGTTAAGTCCATTCTGGCCGCAACATATAAATAATAGGCTGTTGCATTTTACATGCAGGTCGATGCATTAGAAGGTAAGGTTGATTTCCACTTCACAAAGGCCGATTACAATATATACACAGTGGCCGTTAACATTAAGCAACAAAACAAACCAAAGAATAAGAGTACACAAGCTGATCAAAAGAAGGCTGGCAAAGAGAGATTGAAAAAAAACATGGTAGTATTTCCTTGCAGGAAGTTAGAGTTTGCCGACGGTCTAATTCATCAGGCTAAGCCATACATAGGCTGTTTTTATCAGGAAAACATGCCGATCATATTTGGAAACCGACACCATTCTAAGAAGACCGAATAACATAGAAAAGCAAAAACAACAGGCCGTTGGATATTCAAACAAGCCGATCATATTCCAACAGGCCGATAACAAGTTTGAAGGCCAAATCAAATATGAAAGAGGTCGATTTATAAGGCCAACATAAATATAAAGGAGTTGAACAATAAGGTTAAAGGTTGTTGAAGTAATATACAAATATATAACAGCCATGTAATACACATCAACAGGTCTTTTAAGCATAACGAAATCATACAGTAAATAAAAGATAAAGAGAGTTGATTGAAAGGTACAAGCGCTGTTACAACGGCTTAACAGGTTGGAAAAGCCCGGTCAGGCAACTAGAAGGTTGACACTATCCAAAGAATATGGCCGATTTAAAATGAAAAATCAGGCCGATAACATCATAAGGAAAAGGGTAGTCTTTCTTTAAAACAGGCCGATCTAAATTTATTTCAGGTTGACATAATACTCATATAATAGGCCGATAAACATTCCACAAGAAGATTTAAGCAAATGTATCAATATATAGTAAATAAAATAGGAATACCCAGGTTATGGAGATTCCTTGTAATTCCTTTGACTCTACAAAAAATCTTCTCCTCTGCCTTTTCCTGTTATTTCAAGCTCAACGCCTCTTTTCTTTTCTCTTTGTGTCTTCTCCCTTCTTTCCCTGTGTGAGTGTTTTATTTGCTTTAGCCTTTCTCCCTTTATCTCCCTTAACGCCTGTAATTATGGCATGTGTATGTTTAGAACTGAGCTTTTGTTCTTTTTAATTCCAGTTGACTTCACTTCTGAGTGTATAATGCATGGCGCCATCTTGCTTTTTGCATGCATATATATATATATATATATATATATATATATATAAAACTAAAACCATTTTGGAATAAGATCAAATTTAATTCCATAATTTGTATGAACACATAAGACGTATATGACAAACTATTTCAATTGAAGGAACATATAGAAACATAATGGTCTACATTATCCATTTTAACATCAATCACACCCATAAATTCAAAGTCGAAAACTCAAATGAGACTACGTAACCATACAACAGTGAGAAATAAGTCAAACAAGAATGCAAGTCAACACGATGCAGCATGATCTACATGAGTGTGTGCATGCATCGGGGTGTCCTGTCATGCCAACTCTTTTCGGCGGCTATGGCGTTTCTACCTCAGCCATGTTCCCGCCTTCGACGTGTGCCTTCACTCAGTTGCACTCAAATTTGCATCAATAGGTTAGTCCCATAATCATAGCCGAAGCAAAAACATAGATCCGTAATCATACACATTTAATCCATCAAAATCACGACAATTACCTATTATGCACATGCAATTTACTCAACAGTAAACAATCAAAGTAATAACCAATAGCTCGAATTATAACTGAGTCAAAAAGGTCGGGATGTGACATCCTTCCCCACTAGGAAGAGACATCGTCCTGATGTCTTATTACACAAAACTGAAATAATAATGTATCTCACTACTACTAATGTATCAATAAAGTATCATCAAATTAAATAACAATATTTCAACTATGCATAAATAAAAGAATCTCTGCTAAATCCTCAAATGAGGAAAAGATCTATCTTTCTCCTCAGCATCCTCCCATATGGCACTATCCACAAAATATTGGTCCCACTGGACCTTATACTGCACAATATCCATGTTACGCAACTTAATGTTGCGCCTCTCCAAAATTCGAGTGGGATCCACTAGCACCACTGTTGGATCCTGTACCTGTAAAGCATGCAAATCAAGTATATGCAAAGCATCAGGATGATAAGGCTTAAGTAAAGACACATGAAAAACATTATGGATTCGGGCAAGAGCAGGGGATAGAGCAAGCTTATAAGCAACAAGATTAATCACTTCCAACACATCAAACGGTCCTACGAATCTAGGAGCAAGTTTGGACGATTTGCAAAACAAAACTGAACTCTTTTGAGGCTTGACCCTCGAAAAGAATTTGTCCCCTAGTGAGAACTGTCTGAACATCCTATTCCTATTTGCATAACTCTTCTGTCAGTCTGAAGCTTGCTTCAATTTCTCTTTGATCAACCTCATATGATCATCCATTTCCTTAAGCATATCAGGTTCAATTACAATTATGTCTTCTACCTTGTCCCAACTAATGGGTGTTAAACACTTACACCCATAAAGAGCTTCGAAAGGGGCCATCCCCAAAGATGCACGGTATGAATTATTGTAAGTGAACTCCACCAATGGAAGGTACTCCCATTTAAACTGTTGATCCATACAACACATCCTAAGGAGCTCTTCTACTACTTGATTGACTCTTTCTGTTTGACCATCAGTCTGAGGATGATATGCCAAACTAAAATTCAATTTAGTCCCCAAAGATGGATTCAACGTTGTCAAAAACCTGGAAGTCATGTGGGAGTCTCGATCTGATATGATTGTCTCCGACACTCCATGCAATCGAAAGATTTCCTGGGCAAACTTCTTAGCTAATATAAATGAACCATCCATTAGATTACCTAGGATGAAATGTGCTACCTTCGTTAACTTGTCCACAACTACCAAGTTGACATCATGCCAATTCTTGGACATCGGGAACCCCTGAATGAAATCCATACTAATCACTTGCCACTTATGTTTTGGTATACTATGTAGGTATAAAAGACCTGTTGGATGCACATGCTTAGCCTTGACTCGGTGGCATTCCACGCATCAAGCCACAAATTCTGTTACATCATTCTTAAGTCTAGGTCAAAAGTACAAAGGTCTCAATCCTTCTACCATCTTAGTCACTCCAGGGTGCCGAATACGGTGCGTTGTGGATCTCTTCAAGAACTAACTTTCTCAATTCCCCTGAGTCTGGAATATACATCTTTCCTTGATATCGCAAAATCCCATCTGACTCAAACACATATCCATCAAATTGATGATCTAATGGATCTTCTTCTAAAGCTTGTTTTACTCTAGAATAATGTTCATCCCCTTGCAGATTCTGAAAAACTTGTCTCAAATTTGATCATGTAGTAACCATGGCTTCTAGATGTCTTCTTCTGCTAAGAGCATCTGCCACTCTATTCTCCTTTCCTTTAATGTACTCAATCCCAAAATTATACTCACTAAGAAACTTTAGCCATCTTCTCTGATGTGCGTTAAGATTAGGTTGAGCAGAAATATACTTGAGTCCTAAATGATCTGTCTTCAACTCAAATGGCTTTCCCAAGAGACAATGCATCCACATCTGAAGTGCATGAACTATGGCTGCTAACTCTAAGTCATGCAGCACATAGTTTAGCTCATATTGCTTCAACTTCCTTGACTCATAGGTGACCACTTGCCCATTCTGCATAAACACTCCTCCCACACCTTCCCCTGAGGCATCGGTTATAACTGTGAAATGCCCATTAGGATCAGGTATGGTCAAAATAGGAGTTGAAGTGAACTTTTCCTTCAACACTTGGAAAGCTTGTTCACACTTTTCTGTCCATTCAAATCTTTTCCCTTTCTTCTGAAGTGAGGTGATTGGTGCTGCTATTGTAGAGAACCCTTCCACGAACTTTCTGTAATACCCTGCAAGTCCCATGACACTTTGGACTCCTATTACATTCTGAGGTGCAGGCCATTCCATTATTGCCTTAATCTTTTCTGGGTCTACTGCAATCCCTTCAACTGAGATTACATGACCTAGATAGTGCACCTTACCTTGATAGAAAGTACATTTGGATAGCTTATCAAAGAGTTTTCACTCTCTTAAGTGTTGCAATACTATCCTTAAACGCTTTTCATGCTTGTCAACTGATTTAGAATAAATCAAGATATCATCAAGAAAGATCAACACAAAGTCATCCAAACAATCACTGAATACGCTGTTCATTAAATTCATAAAAGTTGCGGGAGCATTAGTCAACCCAAATGGCACCACTGTGAAGTCGTAGTGACCATAGCGAGTCCTAAAAGCTGTCTTCGAGATGTCCTCATCCTTAATCCGCAAATGGTAATAGCCGGATCTAAGGTTTATCTTGGAGAACACAGTAGCTCCTTTCATCTGATCAAAGAGCTCATCTATTCTCAGAAGTGGGTACTTGTTCTTTATGGTAGCCTTATTAAGCATTCTATAATCAATGCATAAGCACAAAGTCCCATCCTTCTTTGCAAAGATGACTGGTGTGCCACATGGCAACACACTAGGTCTTATGAACCCTTGGTTCAACAACTCCTGCAATTGTGCTTTTAGCTCATACAATTCTATAGTGTTCATCCTATAGGGTGCCTTAGATTGAGGCTCAGTTCGTGGTAGCAATTCAATTGAGAAGTCAAACTCCCTCTTTGGTGGCAACTCTGTTAACTCCACATGAAACACATCTTGGAATTCCCTTATGATAGGATAGTCATTAAGTACAGGTTCCACATTATCAAGATCTTTTACTTGAATCGCATAAATGGAACATCCTTTCCTTTTGGCTTTCTTTAATTGCATAGTTAAAATTTGCCTAAGTTCAAGGGGTCTCTTAGAACCATGAATCTCTACATGATTCCCTAGGTCATCCAAACATTTCACGACCTTATCCTCACAGTGCATAATTGACTTATGTTCAACTAACCAATTGATTCCCAAAATCACATCATAATATCCTAAAGGTGCTACGTAAAGATTGACT
This sequence comes from Cunninghamia lanceolata, assembly GCA_027924645.1. Taxonomy (NCBI): domain Eukaryota; kingdom Viridiplantae; phylum Streptophyta; class Pinopsida; order Cupressales; family Cupressaceae; genus Cunninghamia; species Cunninghamia lanceolata. Next base: position 5,501,598 of record BSBN01000578.1, on the reverse strand, counting down.
TGACTTTGAAAACTTGGAAGGTCTAATTCACTGCAAGCAAGACAAGAATCTACCCTCTTTTATGCCCTATTGCCATACTGAACTATCCATGAGTTTTCCATGTATCCAGGTCTAACAGATAACTTTGAAACTACTCTTGGATCTACAAAGCATTCAGTTGCTCCAGTATCAATTAATATGGAAACAGGTTGTCCATAGAGCTTACCTGGAAACTGAATGGGTGCTGCCTAGAAGTCAGATTGCCGATTGTCCATGGCTACATGAATCTGGTGCTACGGTGCTCCTGCTGATTCCTATCTCTTCGCCCTGCCGATCTTTGAGGACAAGTGTTGGCGTAGTGGTCTCCTCCGCATACATAGCATCCGCCAGGGGGTGCTCTTGGTCCCTCTAACCTATCCCTTCGGTTATTGTTGTTATTATTGTTGAAGTTACCTCTTTTGTTACCTTCATTTTGATTTCCACCACTCATGTCCTGAGAGTTGTTATCTCTCTTCAAGTTTTGGATCTGTCAATTATTGTTGCCTTGATTGTTGTTATTCTGATTATTGTTATTTTTCTGAGATTTCTTATTCCCAAACTTTGCATCTCTGGACTTGCGATAGTTGGCTGCTTGCTGCAACTTCTGTTCCTGCTTAACAACCTTTTCAAAGACTTCATCCATAGTCAAGGGATTATGGATGTCCACATCCACTCCAATCTGAGGTCTTAAGCCCATGATGAACTTCCTAATCTTGAATCTCTCATCCATCTGATATTGTAGAACATACTTGAGTAAATGAGAGAACCTTTCCCAATACTGGGTTACCGAGATATCTCCTTGTGCCAAATTTTGGAACTCCGTCATCTTCTTGTCAAAGAAGAGCTATGGTACCTTTTCCTGAAGAGTTGAAGGAAAAGTTCCCATGTTATTTCTCCTGGAAACAATCTTTTCTCTGCCTTCTCATTATCCCACCACGTAGCTACTTCTCTAGTAAGCTGATAGGAACCCCACATTGCTTTAGTCTCATTTGAAAGGTTACGGAGATCAAAGTATTTTTCCATCTCAATAATCTTGGCTTCTGCTCCATCGCCGATGGTTCTACCGTCAAATTTAGGTGGGGATACCTTCTTGAGATCTTTGCCTAACTCCTCCACATTCTACCGCGATTTTTTGTATTCCCTTCATTCTCTGGGTTCCGCACCTCATCCCTCTGGTTCTCATTTCCTTGATTCTATTTTTTATTTTGGTTTTCATTCTGGTTTTTCCCTCTGCGCTTTTCTCTAATCTCTTGTTCCAAATTATCCATCCTAGCTCTTTGTTGACTTAGGAGGTCAAGGATTTGATCCAACCTCTCATTCTATCCATTGTGGTTGGTGTTTCTTGTATCCATTCTAATTGATTAGATCAATCTGCATCGGGATTCACATCTTAGCCTAATAGACAAAGGCCGTAGTGTCAAACCTAGAGCTCTGATACCAAATGTAAAATACACATTCCAAAACAATAATTACCAAAGTAAATATGCAACTCATTCACATTAATGATTATAAATCCACGTCCATAACCAAGTGTTAGCAGTATAAAAGAATATACAATATACATCTTAGGCTTTCATGCCATAAGTCTTCTCAAAGAATAATAAGTTACAATAATCAAGTTCAATACATGTAATGAAAAATAAAACAAATCATTGTCACTGGCCGTCACTAACCCACATGGTCATCCGCAAGCTGAGAGACGGGAACATGGCCCAAGCGCTTTTCCACCCAACCATGAAGCAATTACACTTCTTTGGAATCCTTCATGACACGAAGGATACCCGACCCTGCACTAAACACCTAGCAACTTGGAAACAACTGGTAGGAGGGAACACCCAATGCAATCTAGTGTCTAAATGCATATCTAAACTAGAATGTGCAATATCTCACAATCAGGATGTGGTAGAGAAACATATTAATAAAGTTTGTTAGACAATCTTTCATCTATTTCAATGAACATGGCTTGGCCCAAGCATTTATACAAATAACGATCAAATCTTGAAAAGAGGAAAAACCTTCTTTGTTTACCCACATTCGACATCCTAGCCTGAAAGTAACCCAACATTCCAAAAAAAAAAGATAAACTATCCCCAATATATCAACAATAAATAATCTCAAATGCACTCAAAGTTACTTTCATTTAAGAATTATAGTTAAAATTACTTCTATATTCAATCCTTGATAAGATGCATAATTTTAATCATAAGAAAGCTTATGTAAACGTTTGGATGTGTATGTATGTAGACAAACATGCACATATAATCCCATAGGAAGTATATGAGCGTGAATGTATACATATGGTTATCTATCTAAACATGTATCCATTTGCATGAGTATTTTTCTTGATAAAAACTAGTTTCAAGATCATAATCAAGACATGATTTAAGACAATTTATTAGAACAATATAATTAGAATATTGTTTACTCACTTAGCTCTCTTTGTAATACAATTTTGAATCCGATCTCTTACATAACAACATCTTGTTAGAATGGACATGACAACTGAGAGGGATGGGTGAATCAGTTGTGTATTAAAACCTTAAATCCTCAAAGCAATTTCAATCATAAACCTCTTAACATGCATTAACAGAATGTAAACATATGAAGTATCAATGAAAACACATCCAAACACCTAAGAACACCAGATTTTCGTGGAAAACCCAATAAGGGGAAAACCACGGTGAGGATTAACTCACATATATATGAATAACAACACCGAAAATCAATAGGCGCACTGCCCAAAAGAAAGGCTCATTGCCCAAAAGAGAGAAGAAAGAAGAAGACTGTTACAAAGAGATTCACTATCTCAAAGCAATAGGAGAGATCCACCACTACCACTCCTTGCCATCCGTAACCTTTGGCTCACTGCCTCCAGCAACTTCTGGCATACTGAAATGTAGACACCTTTTGCTTACTGCATTTCAGAGTCATAAGCATTTAAGCTCGCACACAACTCATTGCCCTTGATTCACATTCGCATTCTCTTCTCTACTTTGCTCCACTCAACTTCATCTATTTAAACCTCCATTTTGGGGGGGTATCTTCAGAAAAAAACATGATTGCAGATTTCAACACCTCTAAACAACAAATAAGACAAAATAAATGAGACAACATCATTAGTAAAAGAGTGGGGAGTAGAGGTAATGCCTCATTTTGGAGGCAAAACTTGGAAATCAAATCAGAAAATGTATTATTGTCTACAACACACATAAGAGGCATAAAAAGGGGAAAATCCATGATTCTTTTGGGACTATTAGAGTAGAGAAAAGACTGCCTTAGTGCAGATTTGAATCAACTCAAATAAAATGAAGAGATGAAGAAGGAAGAGGGATGTCTCATAGAGGCATTAAATGTTTTCTTGTTGCAGGTTTTAGAGGAGGATGCTATGGAGTTTTGAAAAGTTTTAATGCAGATTTTAGAGGAATATGGACACCTCATTTGGAGGTGATTAGGGCTGAAGCTTAAAAGGATATCTAATACATAGGAAAGCCACTTCTAGGAGGTATGCAGCTGAAATAATATAAATTTGATGGTGTATTGCAAATCAGTGTGTGTGGTGGAGCTACCAGGAAGTTGCATGCATGAGGAATGTTGAAACTTTGTGAGGATTTTGTTGCGGGCTAGAGAAATTTCTTGCATATGAGAGGCCATGGAAGGCCAATTTAATGAATGATTTTTTTATGTTGCAAGTTTGAATTCAATAAAATAGCATGTGTTGTTGAGCAATTTATGTTGTGTATTGTGAATTTGTTTGTGAGCAGAGAGTCTCAACATAAGATGTTTTGAGCAATGGTTTGTGTGGATTTGAGTTATGGCATGCATTTGGGAGTCCTACTTGCATCAAAGTACCAATGGACCCCTCAAGGACATGATTTATGTTCAAATGCATTGGTCAATTATCTAAATGGGTGTGTTTTCAGGTGTTCGCCATGTGAAAGTGATACAAGCAAGCATGGGAAGCCATTGCACTTGCAAATGACTAGGGTTTCTTCTCTAAGATGGCTTGTTGATGTTGGATGAGGTATATATTTTTATTTTCACATTCATAACAAAGAAATGGAAAAAAGGTTGAAGAGTAGATAAAAAAAGAATAAATTACAGGCAATTGCCTGATTTTCTTTCAGTGACAAATTCTAAGGCATTTTGATTGCAATTTGAGTTTTTCCCAAAGGATATGATAAGGTATTTTTCCAAAAGGAATGATTTAAATGTATAAATTCAACATTTTTTGAATGTCTTGATGAAAATTGTGTAAATTTCTAGTGATTTTACAAATCTCCTTAATCACATTTATTGGTTTGAGTGTTATTCTTGACTAGTTTGTCATCTAGAAGGATGCAAAATTCCTTCTAAATATTTTGTAAGGTGTCTTATGAAGATATGATGTAGGAGCATCCCTGGTTCAAGAGCAATCTTGCATCAACCAAAAACATTTGCATTTCAGTTTGTTCGCATTTTAGTTTCTAGTCAGTTCATTCAGAAGCAGTTTCTGTATTTTGGTCCACATACTGCCACAATTGATTTTCAGACCTTGTGGAGCTGGACTTAGCATCTAGATTCATTCATGCATATCATATCCAAAACTCAGATCATTTGGATCAGGTTCCAGAAAGATATCGCTATTAGAAGATTGACATTTTCTCATAATAGAGCATCATGACAGTCCTGGACAATCAACTAAAGGAGAAGACTTGTGGAGCGTCTCTCAACTTGTGGAGCTAAATGACACATCATTCAATGTTCCTTGGTTCATGACCAACCGTCCCTGAGATCTGCACATCATTCCATTCATTTGTGGAGGAGTTCTTCATTCTTGGGTCCGACCTATCTGTGTACTCACGTTACAACTCTTCATTGAAGTTTGTAATGATCCTTGGCCGACATGGAGGAATCTATTGTTCCAAAGATGATATATATTTATGTAATAGATGCCTAGGAAAGTAGTAATCAAGTTATCAAGATTGGAGATAGTTGATAGTTTTGAATTCTCGCGAAGGATCTTCAAAGCCATATCTTGTGCATATTGGGATAATCTATAGTCGGGCCTGTGAGTCCTAATTGTAAGCTTGCATGTTGCTAGCCAATTTGTATTTGAATTCTATGATAGACTGAATGATTGAATCTGCATTTGCTTTAGATCTTGAGTTGTTTCCGTTGTGTTTACTCTTGTTGCAAGGTCTGGACTGTTCATTCTATGAACCCTCCTACCGTGATTGCACCAAGTGGTATTAGAGCGAAAGTTTGAATCTTTGGGAGTGAATTGAGCAAAGTTGGTGAATGAATTCCATAAGATTGTGAACATATCACCAAATCTAGGGTAGGTTACTTGTGTCGTAACCAATCGTCGATTGTGAGGTAGTTGTCACCTTGTAGCCCGATCGCCGAACCTGCATCAGTTTGCACTTGATCCTAGGAAGAATGCCACCGAGGAGAATCCTTACTGTTAGAACAATGGCTAGTAGAATGTATGAGATGATGGAAATGATGAAAACAATGCGAATTTGATTGGATGTTGTCGAAGAGGATAGGCAAAGAGGATTGACACCTAGACTTAATATTGAAAGTGATGATGAAGAAGAATTTCAATCTGTTGATCAAATTGGTGAAACCCTAGGAGGTGATGAAGAAGAAGAATCAAATCAAGTCAAGATGTTGCAATCTATTTCAAAGATTGGGAAAAGACCTAGAGTTGATGTACTGAATTACATTGGCAATTTGAATCCAGAGGAATTGATTGATTGGATAAATGATATGGAAGAATACTTTGAATATGAAGAAGTTAAAGATTTGGAGAAAGTGAAATTTACAAAGATAAAGTTGAAAGGACATGCTGCTATATGGTGGAAAGAAGATAAATTGGATAGAAATAGAAGAGGGAAAGAAAAGATTACAAAGTGGGACAGGATGGTGACAAAATTGAAGAATCAGTTTGTACCTGCTGACTATGACTTGAAGTTGTTGAAGAGATTGCAGAACCTAAAACAAAAGGAGAAATCTGTGAAGGAGTATACTGAAGAATTTAATAAGATGATCATAAGGATAGGACATAGTGAACCAAGTAAAGAAAAGGTGGCTAGATACATCAATGGGTTGAGATTGAACATTCAAGAAGAATCGAGTTTTATAAGGATGACAACACTGGAAGAAGCATATCAATTTGATCTGAAAGTTGAGGAAAAGTTGAACAAGAGGCATGATCAGAGATAGAGAGGTAGAGGAGGTAAATTTTAGAGAGGTAGAACATTTTCTAGAGGAGAGAGATCATATGCAGGGCAGAACAGACAAGAAAATACATTCAAAAAAGAAGATAGAGATAACAATGTATATCGGAGAGATGACCAAAATTTCTACCGCGGAGGAAACCCTAGCCCATACGGGAGTGAGGGACATACAAGAGAAGGAAGATGACTTGATAAGAGAACATTCAGAGGAACTTGTTTCAAGTGTGGAGGTGAAGGACATAGAGCATTTGAATGTAATCAAGGGAGTACAAGCAAGAGAATAGAGAACAGTGGAAGAGTAGCCTCTGTGGAAGAACCTGTTGGATCACCTAGTTCAGTGGGTAAACCTGAGAAAGGAGAATCACTTGTGATGTGGAGAACACTATTTCAAGTAAAGACAAATGAGAAACCACCGCAGAGGAAGATCTTGTTCAGAACCAGACGCAAATTAGGAGGTAAATGTTGTAAAGTTGTAATTGATAGTGGTAGTTTGGATAATCTAGTCTTAGAGGAAATGGTGACTAAGTTGAAGTTGGAAAGATTGAAACACCCTAAGCCCTATTAGATAGCATGGATTCAAGATGATCATAAGGTACTGGTGAGTGAACAATGTTTGGTAAAATTTCATATTGGATCTTATCATGATAAAGTCTTGTGTGATATTATGCCTATGGATATATGTCATATTTTGTTGGATAGACCTTGATAGTATGATAGAAAAGTTATACATGATGGGAGAAAGAATACATACACTATAACATCAAATGGAAAGAGAATTACTTTGATTCATTTGGAAGATGATCCTAAGAGTGAAGTGTGTGGGAATGCTAGAATCTGTTTGGTAGATGGAAGAAAATTTCTGGATGGTTTGAGACATGAGAATATGTGTTATGCTTTGATTCCTTAGAAGCCTAAAACATTGAAGAAGGAGATTGAAGAATCACAACTGGAGGAGATACTGAGTTGCTGAAAGAGTATGAAGAAATCGTATCAGACAATGTACTAGAAGGATTATTTAAGTACTGATTTCCTTTACCTAGGATGGATGACATTATGGATTGTTTGAGTGGAGCAAAATATTTCACAAAGATAGACTTGAAAAGTGGATACTATCAGATCAGAATCAAAGAAGGAGATGAGTGGAAGACTACTTTTAAAACAAATGAAGGATTGTATGAGTTGTTAGTGATGCCTTTTGGATTGACAAATGCACTGAGTACTTTCATGAGATTGATGAATGAAGTCTTGAAGAAATTCTTGAGTAAGTTTGTTATTGTATACTTGGATGACATTTTGATTTTCAGTAAGACAAAGGAAGAACATTTGCAGCACCTAAGACAAGTATTGTAGAGACTGAGGGAAGAAAAATTGCTAATAAATATCAAGAAGTGTAGTTTCATGAAGGAAGAATTGGTATACTTGGGATTTGTGATTTATGCGGAAGGATTGAAGATGGACCTTGAAAAAGTGAGAGCAATTGTTGAATGGCCTACACTGAAGAGCATTGGAGAAGTCAAATCATTTCATGGATTGGCTAGTTTCTACTAGAAGTTCATCAGAAATTTTAGTTCAGTTTGTAACCCTATGAAAAAGACAATCAGAGGTGACAGAAAAGATTTCAAGTGGACATCAGGGGCAAATAAAAGTTGAGTTGTTGAAGCAGAAAGTGATGGAGCAACCTATTTTGGCATTATCAGATTTCAATAAGGTATTCCAAGTGGATTGTGATGCAAGTGGGAATGTAATAGGAGTAGTGTTAAGTCAAGAAGATAGACCTGTAGCATATTTTAGTGAGAAATTGAATGATGCAAGGAGAAGATATTAAGTTTATGATCAAGAGTTCTATCCCATAATTCAAGCCTTGAAGAAGTGGAGACATTACTTGTTGCCTAGGGAGTTTGTGTTTTATACGGATCATTAAGCTTTGTAATATTTGAACAGTCAAGGGAAGTTGAATCAAAGACATGTGAGGTGGGTATAGTTCATGCAGAGCTACACTTTTGTGTCGAAGCATAGAAGTGGAAAATCAAACAAAGTTGTAGATGCATTAAGTAGGAGGAGGAACTTGTTGACAAAGATGAGAGTTGAAGTGTTAGGATTTGACAAGTTGAAGAACATGTATGAGGAAGATTTGGATTTTGTAGAACCTTGGAAAGCATGTAAGGAACCTGTTGTGACAGATAGGAGTAAGTGGTTGGATTATTTCATTCAGAAGACACGTTCAAAGGAAATCAATTATGCATACTTAGAAGTTCAATGAGAGACAATTTAATCAAATAAAATCATAGTGGAGGATTGGCTGGACATTTTGGCATTGATAAAACAGTGGCTTTGGTGAGTGAAAATTACTTTTGGCCTTAGATACATAAGGATGTTAGGAAATTTGTGTAGAGTTGTAGAGTTTGTCAAGTTGCAAAAGGAAGTAGTCAGAATACTAGATTGAATAAACCTTTGACAGTACCAGAGAGACCTTGGGAAGATATAAGCATGGATTTTGTAATGGGATTGCCTAAGACACAAAGAGGACATGATTCAATATTTGTAGTGGTGGACAGATTTTCAAGGATGGTACATTTCATGTCTTGTAAGAAGACGATTGATGTAGTGCATGTAGGTGATCTATTTTTCAAGGAGATTGTGAGATTGCATGGATTACCTAAGAGCATAGTATCAGAGAGAGACACTAAGTTTTTTGGATACTTTTGGAAGATACTTTGGAAGAAGATGAAGATAGATTTGAAGTTCAGTCCAACATTTCACCCACAGACTGATGGACAAACATAGGTAGTGAATAGGAGCTTGGGAAACCTGTTGAGATGTTTGGTTGGAGATAAGGTAGGAAGTTGGGATTTGATTCTTTCACATGCAGAGTTTGCATACAATAATTTAGTGAATAGGAGTACCGGAAGAACACATTTTGAGATTGTTACTAGAGTAAACCCTAGAGGAGTTGCAAAGTTGAGAGATATCAGTATGGAAGAAAATAGAAGTGCAGAGGTAGAAGAATTTAAAGAACATATAGAGACAGTGCATAATCAGGTAAATAAGCATTTGGAGGATATGAACAGCAAGTATAAGGAGAAGGTAGATGAGAAGAAGAGACCCAAAGAATTTGTAGTTGGAGATGAAGTAATGGTGTACTTGAGAAAAGAAAGATTTTCAGTTGAGACATATAACAAGTTGAAGATGAAGAAGTTTGGACCTTGTAGGATACTTAAGATATTTGATTAAGGAAATGTGTATGAAGTGGAGCTACCAGAGACATTGGGTATATCACCTATTTTCAACATTACAGACCTATATCAGTCCCATGAAGTGGAGTTCAGTGACAACATTGAACAAGATTTGAAGAAGCAATTGCCACAAAAAGCACTGCAACATATAGAGGACATTTTGGATAGCAGAGTTGGACATAGCACCAGAGGAAGACAATACAAATAATATATTCTAAAGTGGAAAGGCAGACTGACAAAGGATTCATCATGGATTTCTTAGGCGGAGGTGGACCGTCTTGGTTTTCTTCTAGCCCTAGTAAAGTGAGGGACTCACTTTTTTTCAATAACATTGGATGTCTGATGCAAGAGAATCCCTAGTTCAAGAGAAATCTTGCATCAACCAAAAATATTTGCATTTCAATTTGTTGGCATTTCAGTTTATTTCTTTTCAGTTTCCAATCATTTTAGTCAGAAGTAGTTTCTATATTTTGGTCTGCATTCTGTTGTAGTTGATTTTTAGACCTTGCAGAGCTGGACTTAGCATCTAGATTCATTCATGCATATCATATCCAAAACTCAGATCATTTGGATCATGTACTAGAAAGATATCACTATCAGATGATCGACTGTTTTCTTAGAATAGAGCATCCTGACAGTCCTAGACAATCATCTAAAGGAGAAGACTTGCAAAGTGTTTCTCAACTTGTGGAGCTAATTGACGCATCATTCAATGTTCCTTGGTTCATGGCCGACCATCCTTGAGATCCGCACATCATTCCATTCATTTGGGGAGGAGTTCTTACTGAAATGCATCAGACAACTGAGAGGGGGGTGAATCAGTTGTCCCTAAAATTTTACCAATTACCAACTTCAACTTTTCAAACACTTGCATTCAGATTTAACAAAGAAAGCATGAAACAAGAAACTCAACACAATAACATAATCAACACATGATACACCAGATTTTTACGTGGAAAACCCTATAAGGGAAAAACCATGGTGGGTGTTAGCTCACAAAGATCAATAAGTTATAGCAATACCGAAAATTAAAGGCTCACTACCTAGAGCTCACTGCTCAAAAAGAGGCTCACTGCCAATTGAAGAGGCTCACTACCAATAGGATGGCTCACTGCCAAAAGGATTGAACTAAGATATTAGCATCTACTCCATGCCAGGGATCAGTTCCATTGAAGCACATTAACTCTTCTTCTGCTCTGCCTTCTTTGCTCAATCTCTACACCTTCATCATATTTGCTACACCCTTTTCCATGATTTGATTACAAACATTTATACATTTCATCAACCTTGGGATGAACATCAAGGTCAACATTACATTCATCAACCATTGGAACAATCTCCAAGGTTGGCATTACAAACATACATGAAATAGGTTTGGACCTACTTGTTAGGGTTAGCCGACAGAAGATATCAATTACATGCAAATAAAGATTAAATAGAGGAATAAAAATACACAGAAATAATAACGAGAGACAAGTTTTAACGTGGTTCACCCAAACTTGAGCTACATCCACTAACAGAGAGTCCAATATTATTATCTAGTAAATCAAAACTGATTACAACCAGCAATCCCTGCAACTCAATAGCGCTGCAAAAATGCTACAATACATCAACAAAAACCCTAACCCTTAGCCGCTTTTATCAAGCCTTATGTCGGTTACAAAAATAGGGTTTTTTTATGTCGGCCAATAGAAATATAACTCCCGACGCCTTAATAAAATAATAAAAAATCGGTGGAGGTGCTACCCCTTGACCCCGTCTTGGGGGTGCTGCCCCCAAACCCCCGCAAGGGGTGCTGTCCCTTGACCCTGTAAGAATTTTGGGGGAAACCGCGCCAATAAAAGTGGGGTAAATTTAACCCACTGAGTCTGATTAGGCTCCATATAACAATTCTAATACTATTTTAGCTAGGAAAAGATATAAAGGTATATGTGGATCACGTCATGCCTTAGTTGGGACTCAAATGTAATCTTCCATGCCATGACACGTTCTTACAATCATCAATGTATCTTCGCAATTAGTGAAAACAACTGAGTTAGCCAAGACTGGTGTTAACGCTAGGTCTTCTAGGAACAATCTTCCCCCACCATCCAAATTTGTCTTTGCGAACCAATCCAAAGGTAGGAACATGATCAGGAGACATCTACAAGCACATTGTAATCACCAAGAACAACCGCATGATATCTAACCATTCTACCAAGAGGGTTCTTCACACCAAAGCACAAGAACAACACTGTCAGCGACTGTCATTAGTAAAGGATAGCTTTCGGACCACCAAATCATGAACCATTGTAGTTGAAGGCACTTGTCATCGTTCTAGACATAACTATAGAACCACAGATCATAATACTTCAATGTAGAGGAATGCAGAGCAAAATACCTTCTCCCTGTCACTAGTGAATACTCGGAAAAGACAGCGTCTACTCTGGTAACCATAACTCACTCAATTCTTCATATTGGAGGCTCAACAAACATAGTATCTTCAGACATTCCTCTAAATGACTTCCAATCCACAGACAAGGATATTCAATCTAAAAGAAATACAGAGCAAACTATTGAATTGTTCTTCTATAAACAAGAATACTCTGCAATACACTATTTCCACTGCAAAAAACTATTTCCACCGGAGGAGCTAATTTTCTCAATATCCTTAACATCAGGATCACTTACTCATTGTCTTCAACACTTACGTAGGCAAATACCAAGCATCTAACCCATAACAAAAAAAGAGCACAGTTGACACCAATGATATGTTGACATCAATGACAACACTGGTTAGGCACATACTTGCATCAATCTCCCCATTTGTCATTGATGGCAACATATGATGTGAAAAATTGTAATGATCATTAAGACAAGATTCTCCCCCTTTCTTTTTATGCATATGTACTCTTTCTCTTCTAGGTTTTTCACATGATTTCTCTCCCCCTTTGACATCAATGGCAAAGGGCACATACTTGCATTCTGCTGCTCTAATCCAACTGAACTTTTCTATTTTGTCAATGCTATCTTTATTTGAAACATCTACCTACTCCCCTTGAGAGGTAGCTCTCAAAACATCAATCCAAATTAATAACTGAGACTCTAGACACATCTGGATTGATGCATTCTTATGCATCTTAGTTTAGAGCAAGAGGGGTAATTACCCCTAACTTTTCTCTGAGATACTCAAAGGTATTCTTAGGCAGAGGCTTAGTAAAAATTTCTGCAATCTGATCCTTTGTGGACACATTTTCCATCTTTACTTCATTCTCTATCACATTTTCTCTAAAAAAATGATACCTTATTGATATATGCTTCGTTCTTGAGTGCATCACTAGATTCTTTGAAATATTTATGGCACTTGTATTGTCACAGAAGATTGCAACTGGATCTTCATACACAACTCTTATATCCTTCAAGGTATGTTTCATCCATAACACTTGAGTACAACAACACGCTACTGCAATATACTCTACTTCTGCACTTGACAAGGAAATTGAATCTTGTTTTTTTCTCAGCCATGAAACTAATATGTTACCAAGAAAGAAAGCACCTCCACTTGTACTCTTCCTATCATCAACATCTCTAGCCCAATCTACATCTGTATAAGCACTGAGAGTGAAATTATTATCCTTTGGATACCATAAGCCATGATCTGGTGTGCCTTTTGAATACCTTAAGATTCTCTTTACTGCCATCACATGTGATTCCCTTGGATCTGCTTGAAATATTGCAACAAGACAAACTACATGCATAATATCAGGTCTGGTTTGAGTTAAATAAAGCAATCCTCCAATCATGGATATGTACTTTTTCTGATCAGCCTTGGGTGATTCATTAATTTTGCTCAAGTTGCAGCCAGTCACCATGGGAGTACATACCAGTTTAGAGTCTTCCATCCCAAACTTCTTCAACAACTCTTTCACATACTTAGACTGAGATATGAAGATTCCTTTATCTGATTGATTGATTTATAGACCTAGAAATAAATTCATCTCACCAAACATAAACATCTCAAACTCCTTTTGCATTTCACCAGCAAATTTCATACACATACCTTCATTTCCTCCAAAGATACCATCAACAAAGACTTCAACAATCAAAAATTGATCACCATTAATCTTGAAATAAAGATTACTATCAACAGTACCTTTATTGAACCCTAACTACAATAAGTACTTATCCAACCTTGCATACCAGGCTCTAGGAGCTTACTTGAGTCCATACAATGCTTTCTTCAACCTGCATACCATATCACCTTGGTCTGATAATTAGAATCCTTCCGGTTGCTCAATATAGACTTCCTCTTCCAATTCACCATTCAAAAATATAGATTTCACATCCATTTGATACACTTTGAAATCTTTGTGAGCTACAAATTCTAGAAACATTCTAATTGCTTCAATTCGAGCTACTGGCGCAAATGTCTCTTCAAAGTTTATTCCTTCAGTTTGAGAATATCCTTTTCACACAAGCCTTGCTTTATTCCTCATAACTTCTCCATCTTCATTCAACTTATTCCTGAAACCCATTTGGTTCCATTAACATTTTTGTCAGTAGTTCTAGGAACTAATTCCCAGGTTTCATTTTTCTCTATCTACATTAGTTCTTCCTTCATTTCCTTTACCCAATTTTCATCATTGTAGGCTTCATTCATAGTTTTTGGTTCAATTGTAAAGAGAAAATAGTAATTCACTTGTTCTTCTGCGGCTCTTCTTCTTATCAGTACTCCTTTGTTTTTATCTCGAATGATTTGATCTTCAGAGTGATCTATTCTTACATACTTGGGGTCTTAGCAGCAATTTTTGGAGCCTCTTCTTCTTCATCTTGATTGTCTTCATGTTCAACTTTTTCTTCATATGTTATAGTAGCAGGTTCATTTGATTCATAACCACTTTGATCAGATGTTCTTCCTTTGTCTTCATCCACCTTCACATTTGCACTCTCAACAATCCTTTTTAGCCTTTTGTTCTAGCACCGGTAAGCCTTACTCTTGGTAGAGTATCCAAGAAAGATTCCTTCATCACATCTTGCATCAAATTTCCCTAGATCTTCATCTCTTCTGATATAGCATTTTCTTCCAAAGACTTTGAAATATTTTATTGTAGGAATTCTTCCATACCATAATTCATAGGGTGTTTTGATACCATTACCTTTCACTTGAACTCTGTTTTGAATGTAGACAATAGTATGTATAGCTTCTTTCCAGAAAACTTCTGATAGACCTCCTTCCTTCATCATTGTTCTAGTTGCTTTTTGAACTATTTTGTTCTTTCTTTCCACAACTCCATTTTGCTGAGGAGTCCTGGGTGCAGACAACTATCTCTTTATTCCTTGCTCTTCACAGAAAGTATTGAATTCATTTGATGTGAACTCACCACCTCTATCAGACCTCAAACATATGATCTTCAAATCTATTTCATTCTCAACCATTGCCTTGAAAGATTTGAACTTTTCTAGGGATTCAAATTTGTCTCTTAGAAAAGTAACCCAAGTCATTCTAGAATAATCATCAATAACTAGCATGAAATACCTGTCACCATGCAGACTTCTTATCCTTGTAGAACCACATAGGTTTGTATGTACTAGATCCAACAAACCAGCATAAAATTGCTCTTTGCTCTTGAAACTTGTTCTTGTTTGCTTCCCCAACTGACATTCCTTACAAATAGTATTCGTGGGTTTCACAAGCTTTGGTAAATCTCTCACAGTCTGACCTGAACTTATCTTTACTAGATTATCAAAGTTTATATGACACATCCTTCTATGCTACAACTAGCTCTCATCTGTTTGATCCAATAAGCAGTAATCATTAGTTCCTTTTAGCTGATAGATGTTACCTCTAGTTTTCTTACCGGTAGCAATCACAGTCCTGGAGCTTTCCATGATTTTGTACCCATTGTCTTTGAATCTCAGATCATAACCTTTGTCACACATCTGATCAACACTCAAAATATTATGATTGAAACCCTTCACATATAGGACATTGTCAGTATTATGCTTTCCATCAAATGAGGTAGATCCTTTTCCACAAATCTTACCAGCTACATTGTCTCCAAACCTAACCAGTGCTCCATGATACTTTTCCAAACTTAAAAACTTACTTTTGTCACCGATCGTGTGAAGTGAGCATATGCTATCAATAATCCATTCATCCTTGTCATTCTCAACCTAAACAGTCAAAGCACTTTCTTCCACTGGTTTTTCTTCCTTCACACAGCTAGCAGAATTAGTAGACACATGATCTTCTTTAATAGCAATAAACAAGCATTCGTTTGCACTAGTACTAGCATCATCAAATTCATCATCATTCACACCTTCATCATCAAAGACTCTATCATAGTAGCATTTATTTGTAGCTCTAGGTCTATTCTCAAATATTTTTATATTCCTTTCAATTCTTTTAGGACATCTGGAAGCATAATGACCTACTTTAACACATGAAAAACATTTAAAAGGTAATTTGCCTTTGAACTTATCGGAACCTCTTTGTAATCTATCAACAAAGTTAGCTTCAATTTCATCAAAATCATCATCAGGTTCCACCTTGTATTTCTCAGCTCTAGAGATCTTTTCTGAAGTACTGTCTTTGAAAGGAGTTTCAATTTTTGGCAAAGCATCAACAAGTTCTCTCATGTCAAAGGTTGTTAACTTTCTTAGCAACTGATCCTTGGCGACTTCTTTCACAGTCATCACTTCTTAAATTGCCGCAACCTTGTGACAGTAGGATTTAGGTAATGACCTAAGAATTTTCATCACAATTCCAGTGACAAGTTCCTCAACCTTTTGCATGTAGGATGTTGTGTTTTCATCTTTTCCCATATTTAAGCCTTCGTATTTAGCTTTTAGTCCCTATAGTTTGGTACTTTTTATAGAATCATCACCTTCATATGGTTTCTCCAGCTTTTCCCAGACTTATTGAGTAGTTTCAAGATCCATGACCTTTATCAGGTCAGTGTCAGTTAATGCACTCAATAGAGCATCTCTGGCTTTCATGTTAAACTCATATTCCTTGATTTCATCTTCAGTTGTCAAACCATTCTGAGGCATGGTATATTTGGTTTTTGTTGCTTTCCATACTTTGTACCCAATACAAAGCAGATGACTTTTCATGCAAATCTTCCAGGTTGCATAATTCGCCCCGTTAATCTGTAGAGCTTCCTTCTTATAAGACATTCTAGGTCTTCCTCAAGCTATTAGGCTTACCTTCAAGGAACTTAGCTCTGATACCAATTGTTGAAATGCGCTAGACAACTGAGAGGGGGGCTGAATCAGTTGTCCCTAAAATTTTAACCAATTATCAACTTCAACTCTTCAAACACTTGCATTCAGATTTAACAAAGAAACCATGAAACAAGAAGCTCAACACAATAACATAATCAACACATGAGACACCAAATTTTTATGTGGAAAACCCTATAAGGGAAAAACCACTATGGGTGGTAGCCCACAAAGATCAATAAGTTATAGCAATACTTAAAATCAAAGGCTCACTACCTTAGGTCTCACTGCCTAGAGCTCACTGCTCAAAAAGAGGCTCACTACCAATTGAAGAGGCTTGTTGCCAAGAGGATGGCTCACTACCAAAAGGATGGCTCACTTCCAAAAGAATTGAATTGAGATATTAGCATCTACTCCATGCCAGGGATTAGTTCCATTGAAGCACATTAACTCTTCTTCTGCTCTGCCTTCTTTTCTCACTCTCTACAGCTTCATCATATTCGCTACACCCTTTTGTACGATTTGATTACAAACATTTATACACTTCATCAAACTTGGGATAAACACCAAGGTCAGCATTACATTCATCAACCATTGGAACAATCTCCAAGGTCGGCATTACAAACATACATGAAATAGGTCTTGACCTAATACAATTTTAGCTAAGGAAAAGATGTAAAGGTATATGTGGATCACACCATGCCTTATCTAGGACTCAAATGTAATCTTCCACACCGCGACATGTTCTTACAATCATCAATGCATCTCCGCAATTAGTGGAAACAACTGAGTCGGCTAAGATTGGTGTTAACACTAGGTCTTCTAGGAACAATCTTCTCCCATGATCCAAATTTCTCTCTTTGAACCAATCCAAAGGTAGTAACATGATCAAGAGACATCCACAAGCACATTGTAATCACTAGGAATAACCGCACGATCTCTAACCATTATGCCAAGAGGATTCTTCAAACCAAAGCACAAGAACAACACTGTCAACCATTGTCATAAGTAAAGGATAGCTTGCGGACCACCAAATCATGAACAATTGTAGTTGAAGGCACTTATCATGATTCTTGACATAATTGTAGAACCACAGACCATAATACTTCAATGCGAAGGAATCCAGAGCAAAATACCTTCTCCCTGTCACCAGTGAATACTCAGAAAAGACAACTTTTACTCTGGTAACCATAACTCACTCAATTCTTCATACTGGAGGCTCAATCTTAGAACTAGAATCTTTAGACATTCCTCTAAATGACTTCCAATCTGCAGACAAGGATATTCATTCTAAAAGAAATGCAGAGCAAACTATTGAACTGTTCTTCTATAAACAAGAATAATTTGTAATACACTATTTCCACTGCAACTCACTATTTCCACCAGAGGAGCTAATTTTCTCAAAGCATCAGGATCACTTACTCATTGTCTTCAACACTTTCATAGGCAAATACCAAGCATCTAGCCCATAACAAAATAAGAGCACAGTTGACACCAATGACAACAATGATATGTTGACATCAATTACAACACTAGTTAGGCACATACTTGCAAAATTCTTCATGCTTAGTCCATCCTATCCATGTACTCACATTATAGCTCTTCAATAGAGTTTTAATGATTCTTGGCTGAGGCGGAGGAATATATTGTTCCAGAGATGATATATTTTGATGTAATAGATGCCTAGGAAAGTAGTAATCAAGTTATCAAGATTGGAGATAGTTGATAGTTTTGAATTCTTGTGAAGGAGCTTCAAAGCCATATCTTGTGCATATTGGGATAATCGGTAATTAGGCTTGTAAGCCCTAATTATAAGCCTGCATGTTGTCGGCCAATTTTTATTTCAATTCTTTGATATACTGAATGACTAAATCTGCATTTGCTTTAGATCTGAGTTGTTTCTGTTGTGTTTACTCTTGTTGCATGGTCTGGACTATTCATTTTGTGAACCCTCCTATCGTGACTGCACCAATATAATACAAGGGATTTATGTCTTTGTTCATGGATTATTAAGGTATGTTAAAGTACATGCTCTACAATTTCATATACCTGCAACCTAGCTTATGTGTGAACCCTCTAGGTGTATTCCTTGGTATCTTCATTAAGGTATAAAAATATGGGTTAAATTGATGTCCTCTTTGGTTTAAAAATTTAAACTCTCTTTCCCTCACTAGATAAAGGTACCTGCTTACTTTGTGTTCAACCTCCCATCCCACCAATGCACTAAAGATAACAAAATCAAATCTTTATCTTTATATTGTGTTGCTTATTTTATCCACTTCCATGTCTAGGTGTATGCAATTTAATTAGTGGATACTAAAGCAAAATTTTAGACACTTTACATGGTTTTGCATCTTCTTTACAAAGGTGTAAAACCCTTATATTATCAAACAAACATTTAAGATCTTAGTGACAACATATTGGAGTTTATTATGCATTGGATATGATTTGTTTTAGGGTTTGGTTTTATGTTATTGTCCATATTAATCTTTAGTTTAACACCTTAGGGAATACCCCCTTGGCCTATCAAAGCCTAAAGGAGAAGAAGGAATTACTGACCTTATCACATTGGTATGGATAGTTGCCCAAACCTGATCATAAGTCGATATTTTTTCTTATGTATGACACCCTTGGCACTCAATAATAACCTTGCTTTAGGGATATAGGAGCATCAACTTTGAACACCGACACATTAGACTCACACTTGCCAACATTGCATCACATTATTGGGAGGTTCACTAGATGGATGTGAGGAATGCATTTCTTCACAGAGACCTTAAGGAGGAGATATACATGGAGCATCCACATGGTTTTATATAGGACTCTTCCTTGGTTTGGAGACTTAGAAAATCTACATATGGTCTAAAACAAACCCCTTAGGCTTGGTGTGCCAAGATGGATCCTTCTCATATTTAGGTTTTCTTGTTGCCATTTAGATCTAAACATATACATTCTATAACAAGATGATTCTCTCCTCTTTCTAGTTCTCTATGTTGATGACCTATTGATTGTGAGGAGTGACCTATTGATTGTGAGGAGTTATGTGTCCATTCTGGTAGTGAAAACTATTCTTCATGATAATATTTTAAAGACTAACTTGGTCTCATTGAGTTATTTTCTTGGGATTGAGATCTCTTAGTCTACTTTTAGGATCATCATTGCATTGTCCAAGTATGCTCTTGATTTTCTCTCATAATTTCACTTGGTTGACTGCAAGCTTTCTCTAACTCTCTTTCTTTTTTGGATTCAAACTTGAGGCTCAATGTTCTTCACCTTTAGCTGATAGTACCTTGTAAAAACAACTTGTTGGGAGCCTCATTTATTTGACTCATACAAGGCTTGATATTTCATATGTTATAGGAAAGGTCTTTCAGTTTACGCAAGAGCCCCATGAATTATACATGAAGGTAGCCAAGTAGATTCCCCAATAAATTCAGGGTACTAACAATTTTGGTATTCATTATGCACTGGGCATTGGTATCAACTTGGTGAGCTACATGGATTCAAATTGGGTAGTTGATTCTAAGGATCGCAAGTCCACTTCATGTTACAACTTCTTACTTGGTTCAGTTCCTATTTGTTGATTGAGCAAGAAGCAGTCTACTATTGCTCTATCTTCCACCGAGGTTGAGTATCAAGGGTTGTTAATTCCACCACTAAGGCAATTTAGCTTCAACATATTCTCACTGAGTTTGGTATATAGTTTAGACAACCATTAGTCATATTTTGTGACAACTAGAGTGTCATATAGATTGCACATAGCCTAATCCATCATTAGCAGACCAAACACATAGAGATTCACATTCACTACATTTGGGAGTTTATCCACTATTAGGTCATTAAAATTTAATACTATCCAACTTCTAAGTAGATTTCCAACATTTCAACCAAACCCTTCACAGAAAGTAAGTTTCTTCATTAAAAATCTTTGTTGTAGGTGCAGTAGGCTACTTTGGAGGCTTCTTAGTCCCTTCTTACTCTCTCTACTTTGGGGGGTCTTCTTTCTCTCTATTTGGGGGGCTTCTACCTCTCTTATTTGGGAGGATTCTTTGCTTTGTATAGGGGGGTTGACTTGTACATGGGTACCCTATTAGGCTTCATTAGTCAAGAGCCATCTTTTCACCCACCTAAGCTACACTTTAGGGGGTGTTATTGTAAGTTTTTTATTTTCTTTAGTTGGATATTATGTATTTTCTATGAGGCTGATTATTTTTCTTTCTTTATTTTGATCATTTTACATTTTAGTTGATGACATTATCAGACTTTTAGAGACTATGGTTCCATTATGCTGATTTCATTATATCTCCTGATTTTGATATGATATTGATTAGACTTATGGTGATTCGATTTGATCATATTTTGATGTTATGTTGAGACTAGACATGCAAGATATATTAGATGATGTTTTTCTGATGTGATTCTAGTTCTTTATGTGATGATGATTATGTGACACTAGATAGAAAATGCAGTTTAATCCAGAATTATGTTATAGATGATGTTGTATTCAATGGCATGAATTTAATTCCAGTTGCTTCGGCTATGATTATTCGTCTATGATTCACACAAATGTTATTCCCTGTGAAACCGATCCATTTCCTAGAGGGATGAGGATCACGTTTGATTCGAATGTTGTTTATGTGCTTGTTTAATTTATCATTTTGGCCTAGTACCCCTTTGTTTAAATTAATTATATCATGTGTTGTATAATTTTTATTGTCTTATACCACTTGGTATTGTTTTTTTTTTTTAGGTTATTTAAAGTGGATTTATGACTCCTTAGGTGAACCTTAGTGTCCCAAAACTTACCTTAGGTGGTTACCCATGGGTCTAGGGTCAATTCTGACTAAGTAAACCTTAGGATAACTCACTTTTGGTCACTCTAAATTGAGGTTTAGTGAAAGTGACGAATTTTGAAATGGATAAGGGTGGGAGATGAGTCATGCTTTGGGAAAGACTCATCTCCGTTCCCAAAGTTTGGGGATCCCTTCACTAAGAAGACTTGGGAGGTCTCCAAGACTCCCAAGTGTGTGGGATCTTCCTCCAAGGCTCTCACACACGTGTGAGAGTATCTTGGAAGGAGATGGATCTCTTGGAGAATAAGAGGATGCCATATGGCATCCCTTATCCTTGTGGAGGCTTGAAGGGGATTGCCACCTCACCACTTGTTCTCTCACACGTGTGTGAGCACAAGTTGATAAGGTGAGGATTGAGATAGAATTGGAGGGTGACACTTGTCGTCCTCACACTTCCTCTCCCTTGCAAGTGGCATAAAAAGAGGAAGGAGAAGGTGACAAGTGTCACATTCTCATTCCTCAAGGCCATTTTAGAAGGCCTATATTACCTCCTCTTGTTGAGGAGTGCGGGGTTCTTGCATTTTAGGATTTTTTTTCTATTTTGGAGTTCCTTTTGGGAGTTAGAGAAAGTTTTGGAGATTGGAAGTTTTGGAGAAGCTTGGAGCTCTTCACCAAACGTGCTTCCATTATTAGGGCTTTTGAAGGTAAGCTCTATGACTATGTTCTTTACCCTTGCATATTCATTTTGATGTGTTTGTGGATTTTGTTGCTTGTTGTTTTCATTTTTATGTGGGTTGGGAGTTTGGTGAGAGCACCTCCATTTGGAGGTAAGGCTCAACTTGTTTGGGGTAGGGGAAAGTGAACCTCCTCGAGGTCACCCCCATATTTGTGCTACTTATAGCCTTGAGGGCTTTTTACTTGGTGTTGAGATCATTTTGATGGCAAGAGTGCCATGGCAATTTTTGAGATATTTGGAGATATGTGTTTTTGGAGGTTTTGGCTTGAGGCCATGAGACTTGGTTTTTTGGATATTTTTGGTTGGGCCTTTGAGTAGAGGGGTCCATTCCCTACCCCCATCAAAATCATTTTTATGAGTTTTGTTATGTGTTTATCCATGGGTTAATTTTGAGTTGTTGTGTTGCTTGTTGTGGTGTGTGTGCAACCGTGTGAATCCCTACTTCCCTAACTCGGGGGTGACCCACTTGCGGGTCTACGGTAGGGAGGAGGGCATTTCGTTGTGGCTTGGTTCTCCTTCTTGTTGTGTATTTATTGCAGGTGTTTATTGGAGAAATGGAGCTTTGGAGAAGTCCATTTTAGTGTTGTTGTAGTAATTTGTTGTTGGCGGTTTGAGCCATGGCCTTTGTGGCCCTATTGTAATTTTTGGCAAGTTTAATTTCTACCCAATATGTTGGTTGTTGTGTGATTATCTAATGTGACCACTATTTTGGTTTATAAAAATAAAAGAGAAGTTATTATTCTATTATTCTATGTTGTTGAGTTTATGAGTAAAGAAAGAATGCAAGAGGGAATATATTTGCTGTCATTGGTTTCTTACCAAAAAAAAATAGATATATGTTGCTGAATAAATTTTAGTGTATGCAAAAAGAGAAAGAGAAATTAATTATATCATTTTCTGTTATGTTGCATTGAAATTTCATGTTATTGGTTTGCTGATTAGGAAAGTAAGTTGTTGAAAATGTGGATGAAATTATAATTTCTTCCTTCTAGTTTTCATTAAAAAAAAAGGGTTATTGCTGTTTATTTAATTTTTTTTTTTAAAAAAGGGGCTACTAAAATATCTCTTTTTACAGAATTGAAAATTAGTATTCTATGTTAATCAACATTTGTGATTGAGAAAGTTAGTTAAGATGTATATATATATATTGAAATCCAGCTTGTTGTTCTTTGTTTTATCTCTGTATATATATATATATATTAAAATATATATATATATATATATATATATTTATATATAAAATATATATATTTATATATATACAGATTTATTTATATAGAAAAATGTATATATATTTTAGGTGTATTGAAAAAACTGCATGTTTATATATATATATACATACATATTTTTAAAAAGTTACTATTTAAACTGAGCTCAAGTATTAAAAATAGCAGAGAAGAAATGAGTTTTACTAATGGTGAATTGTGTGGTACTGTGGATATTTTATATAAGAAAAAAAAAATTGGGGGGGGGGGGGGGACTGTGGGCGGTAGCGTCCACAGTCCCCATTGTTCTTTTTTGAGAGAAAGGGGTGTGGGTGGAGGCACCACCTCCTCCCCACACCCCAAACCCCTTGCACTGCAGTCTCCCCTCAGCCTCCGCTCCACCCTCCTATGCGGATCTCCCCACATCCTCTTTCCCCCCTTCAAACCCCGCCACAACAAATGTTCCCCCCCATGCTGTTGACATTAAACTCTGCCCTAACACAGGAGCGGCAGCAGAGAACCTTCGGCCGACGGCCTCCCTTAACTCTGCATAAACTTTATCACCTGTTACATAAAATAAATATATATATTTGTATTTTCCAAAAAAAAATAAAAGAGATCCATAATTTTACTCTCATATTTACGCTGTATGTATGTTTATATATATACACAAAGTGTGTGTATATATATATATTTATTTATAAAAAAAAGAAGAAGAGAAACCCTACTGATTTTATATTCATAAAAAAAAATTATACCTCTGTATCATCCCTCTATGGCAGCCATGAGAAAACAAAACTTTCAACCTGCAAGCAAGAATGAAGAAAAAAAAAAAGAAAACAAGAATGGAGAAACAAAACAACATGAGAGAGGCAAAACCAAAGAGGGAATAGGGTTTCCATAAGGAAACTATAAAATAAGATTAGGGCTTCTAAAAGAAAACAATAGAATATTGGTTAGGGTTGAGTGGAAGTGAGGGGAAAATAAGCCTTTTCTATTTTATTTAATTTTCCATTTATTCATGTGCCCGGGAATACTAATTACTTTTGACTTTTGGGGTTTTTGCCTTCCTTAGTGTTTAAAAAACATTTGATTTATAATTTTATTTTGGAATGAGATTTTTTATTCTTTCATGTGGGATTTAATTAATTGGGAAGTGTGTTCCCCTTGTAATTAATTTATTTAATTAGGGCATTATTTTATTTTCCTTAGTGCGTTTTAGGCCCTAGCGATGGGAAGTCTTTTATTTGTTTTTTTAATATTTTAATCAGATTAATTATTATTTTACGGGGAAAGGTATTTTAATCTTTTCCTTTTCTCTATTATTTTCGAGTTGGTTAATAAATATAATGTTGAAATTATATTTATTATCGGACTTAATTTTGAAATTTATTTTGGTGTCATTTAATTATTTTATTTTTATCATCGAATTTTAATATTTTATTGCAAGGTCAATTTAATTGGCCTTGGCAAGGTATTTAATTTTTATTTTTAAATTTTGCTTGAATTCTTGATGGGGTTTTGTTTTAAAATTTTTAATTCGATTATTAAAAATGCGTTATGCTGTCAAAATTTTTCTAGATTTTAGGGTTTTAATTTTTACGTCATTTTATTGACTTCCATTTTACCATTCCATTTTATTATGCATCCATTACACCATTATTCCTTATTTATTTATTCGATTTCATTTTATTTTAGAGATAAGGTTTGGTTTCAAATCTGATGAAATCACCTTCTCACTTAGGAAACTTAGGGTTCGGATTAAAATTGTTATAACCCTAAAAGCGGCACGCTTCGCGTCTTATACCCCCTAGACGGTTATCATCACGCAGGGGACTGCGTAGGACAACGCACTTCCCCGAAATTATGTTGACATGTTTACGCCTTATGTGTATTGCCACCGAACACGCAGACGCGTGCGAGGGGGTTCCTAGGGATAGGTAGAAAAGTTTTTCATATTTCGTGTCATGACCACATGATAAATGTGGACATGACACGTGTGTTGTGTGTCGTGACCGCATGGGAAATGTGGGCATGACATTTGGTATTAGAGCCCAAGTTTAAACACTGGACTTGTTTGGGCACATTATTATTTCTGCAATTTTGATTAATTTGTACATACCTTGCTCTTGTAGGATGCCTCCCCGACGAGGTAGGCAAGCACGCTCTCGTGACACAGCTTCCATTGAGATACGAGAGGAGCATGAGTCTTCAGCAGAGGGTCAAGGACCCCTGTCACCACCAGTACAACACTCACCACAGGCCTTACCAGTGCCCGATATCAGGGCACAGATTTTACAGGTGTTACAGGCAGTATTGGAGAGATTACGACTAGTGGTAGCAGAATCGCATGCTGAGCCTCGTGTTGATCCGCGAGAGGATCCATGTGCGAAACCACTTGTTGAGCCCCGTGTCAAGCCGCGAGAGGCATCACACGTGGAGCCCTTTGTTAAGATTCCTGACACCACCGTAGAGGAGGTTGGTTCAGCATTTAGACATCGTAGCAGGAGCCCTCCGCATCAGGCGAGGCAAGATGAGCCAGTGAGAGTTGAGCAGTATTATTACGGACCTTACGATCATGGTCGAGAGGAGCCTATCAGAGGGCACAGAGATCGAGGTGATCCTATCAGGGACATATTGAGGCTTAATCCACCTATGTTCGCCGGTACTACAGAGGGTGATGAGGCTGAGGCCTGGCTTATTAGTTTGGACAGATGCTTTGCATTGCGCCCTTACGAGGGAAATACAAAATCACCCGTGGCGGTCCACTTGTTGCAAGACGCAGCAGCTACTTGGTGGCGTACTGAGGACTGCAAGCACCATTTATCATTGTACACTCACATGGGAGACTTTCATTGAGCGCTTCAATGCACGATATTTATTAGACCATTACAAACAGCGTCGCATAGATGAGTTTCACAACCTTCAGCAGAGAGGGCTTACCATTGCTCATTATGAGGGTAGATTCATCGAGTTGTCTCGATATGCAGAGTATCTCCACGATGAGAAACTCTTGGTTCATAAGTTTATCAGAGGATTGAACCACAGCATAGCAGCGCTTGTACGCATGGTAGACCCCCAGACATTGAGTGATGCTGTCGAGAAGGCATATACAGCTGAGGAGATACAGGGACGAGGGCAGAGTTCACGCCCTCAGTTCCAGGATTGCGGGCAGTAGCAACATCAGCAGAGTTACCGCAGACTACCACCCCCACCTCAGAGAGGAGGATTTAGTTCTGCATCCTTACCTCCTCGGGCCCCATAGTAGCAGCAGCCATAGCAGCAACAGAGAGCCAGGACATAGCAGAGGGCACATGGGGGGCATAATCGAGGTTGGCATCAGTAGGGCCCGCGTAGAGATCAGAGGCAGTAGGGACCACCTGCGGGACCCGTGAGGTCGCAGCAGTCATACAGGGGTTCACAGGGGTCCACAGGTAGATCTAAATAGTAGCAGTCGAGTAGGACTCAGACTAGATAGGTACAGGCTAGGGGCCCATGTTATGTCTGTGGTAGAGTAGGACATCTAGCCAGAGAGTGTCCACAGGGCTTTACAACAAGGGGCAGCCTCGTTAAGGAGGATCAGAGCAGACGGTTGGAGATATGGGTAGATCCCACCGTATGTTCGCAGCAGTTGATAACCGCTAGGCTGATTTTCAGGCATCAGTGATAGAGACATCAGGTATGATAGGGGGTGTCCCCATTTCTATTCTTTTCGACTCTGGTGCTACTGACTCTTTCATATCTCCATCGTTAGTAGAGCATTATAGGCTGGTGGCCTCTAGGCAGGGTGATAGGTGGGTGGTTGAGGTGGCCTCAGCGGCTAAGATGACAGTAGATGCCTTAGTCCACGACTATGAGATATCTTTGGGACCCTTTGCCACAGTATGTGACCTTAGAGTTATGACATTAGGATCCTACGATGTGGTTTTGGGTATGGACTGGCTTGCAGCTCATCAAGCCAAGTTAGATTGTCGCTGAAAGGTGATTAGCTGCTTAGAAGATCATGGTACATCAGTGGAGATTATGGGCATTCAGAAGCCCACAACAGTGCATATGATATCTGCTTAGCAGTTTAAGCGCTGCATGCGGAAGGGATGCCAGTTGTTCACTATCATAGTGAGTGACAGATCAGATGACGAGCCTGAGGCATCTTTGGATGATCATCCCATCCTGAGAGAGTTTGCCGATGTGTTTCCAGCAGAGTTACTGGAGATGCGACCCCGTCGTGAGGTAGAATTTCATATTGACTTAGTACCAGGTACTGAGCCAGTGTCTCGTGCACCCTACATGATGACCACTTATGAGCTCACAGAGCTCAAGTTACAGCTTGAGGACTTTCTCGAGAAAGGGCACATCTGACTGAGCGTTTCACCTTGGGGTACTCCTGTCATCTTCGTGAAGAAGAAGGATGGGTCTCTTCGATTATGCATGGATTATAGGTAGTTGAATAAGGTGACGGTGAAGAACCGTTATCCTCTGCCTAAGATTGATGATCTCTTCAACTAGATGCAGGGAGCCAGGGTGTTCTCTAAGATTGACCTGAAGTCTGGTTACCATCAGTTGCATATCACAGAGGTGGACATCCATAAGACCGCCTTCCGAACTTGATATGGCCACTATGAGTTCACTATGGTCCCCTTTGATTTGACGAATGCCCCTACAGTGTTCATGAGTCTCATGAACGGGGTGTTCCTTACCTATTTGGATCGGTTCATGATTATTTTCCTCGATGACATTTTGATTTGGGTCATCGCTTTGAGCTTCATTCAGATCACCACAGTCTGCAGTATATATTTACATAGCCGAATCTGAACGCCCGTCAGCGGCGTTGGTGGATTTTTTTTTGCAAGTATGACTTTGATGTCCACTACATTAAAGGGAAGGAGAATGTGGTTGCTGACGCATTGAGCCGAAGGTGCCATGAGCTCTTGACCTTGAATCTGAGTGTGGACTTGAGAGGACACATTATTCATCATCTGCCTTAGGATGAGTGGTTTCTTGAGGTGTAGCAGGAGATCAGTTCACAGAGGGCCCTTGTGGGCAAGTTTGCAGGGTATTCACTTGAGACAGATGGGTTATTTCGTCATCGACAGCGCATTTATGTACCTCGTGCAGGTGACCTACGTACTGTAGTGTTATTAGAGGCTCACAGAGCACCATATGCAGCACATCTGGGTGTGAAGAAGATGCATGCCGACCTATGACAGCTGTACCATTGGATGGGTATGAGACAGGATATTGCAGAGTTTTTTGCCCGATGCCTTGAGTGCCAAAGGGTCAAGTCTGAGCATCAGCATCCAACGGGTCTTTTATACCCTCACGAGATGCCTGAGTGGAAATGGGACACCATTGCCATGGATTTTATTGTTGGTCTTCCTATGTCTTCGCATCGCCATGATGCCATCATGGTGATAGTCGACAAGTTGACCAAGGTGGCACATTTCTCACCTATATGCACGACGTACAATGCACCAGTAGTGGCGAGAGTATTCTTAGATGACATTGTGAGGTTACATGGAGTACCTCACCGCATCATTTCTGACAGCGATTCAGTGTTCACTTCAGCCTTTTGGAGAGCCTTGCAGCAGGCGTTGGGCACACAGCTCAACTTTAGGTCCTCTTATCATCCCGAGATAGATGGACAGATAGAGCGGGTGAATCAGGTGTTGGAGGACATGCTTCATATGTATGTTATGGACCATCAGTTTAGATGGGAGGAGTATCTGTATTTAGTTGAGTTCACCTACAATAATGGGTATCACAGCTCGTTGGGTATGCCTCCTTTTCAGGCTTTATACGACAGACCATGCAAGACACCTTTGAGTTGGGATTGGATAGACGACAGGGTTGCCATTGATCCAGAGTTAGTTCAGGATATGGAGTAGCAGGTCACACTGATTAGGCAAAGACTTTAGGAGGCACATGATAGACAGAAGAAGTATGCCGATGCTAATAGAACTGATCGGAGCTTCTCAGTGGATGATAGGGTATTCCTTAGAGTGCGGCCACACAAGAGTCTGATCCATTATGGAAAGGGCTCTAAGCTCACACCACAGTTTGTAGGACCTTTTGAGATCTTGGAGCAAATAGGACCTGTTGCCTACTGTCTAGCGTTGCCACCTAGCCTCTCACATATCCACGATGTCTTTCATATTTCTGTATTAAGGCGATATATATCTGATTTATCTCATGTATTGGACTGGAGTGCTCTATAGGTAGAGGTGGAAGGGAAGTTGGCTTTGGAGCCAATTCGTATATTGGCTCGTCAGACGCTGGGCCTTCGAGGTCAAGAGTTGGACCAGGTTAGGGTCCAGTGGGATCGTTATGATGAGGTCACTGTGACTTGGGAGGATGCAGCTAGTTTGAGGGCACTCTATCATCACCTTTTTGATGACTTCTAGGAGGAAGTTTAGTCTAAGGGGGGAGGATGTGAGGCTGATTATTTTTCCTTCCCTATTTTGATCATTTTAAATTTCAGTTGATGACATTATCGGACATTTAGAGACTATGGTTTTATTATGCTGATTTGATTATATCTCCTGATTTTGATATGACATTGATTAGACTTATGGTGATTTGATTTGATCATATTTTGATGCTATGTTGAGACCAGACATGCGAGATATATTAGATGATGTTTTGTGATGTGATTCTAGTTCTTTATGTGATGATGATTATGTGACATTAGATAGAAAATGTAGTTTAATCCGAAATTATGTTATAGACGATTAATGTTGTATTCAATGGCATGAATTTAATTCTAGTTGCTTCGGCTATGATTATTCATGATATGATTGACGCTTGATCTAGATGTGCAGGATTATATTCCCAGGCCACGGGAAATTGGAGGTAGTATTCACACATGTTATTCTCTGTGAAACCGATCCATTTCCAAGAGGGATGAGGATCACGTTTGATTCGAATGTTGTTTATGTACTTGTTTAATTTATCATTTTGGCCTAGTACCCCTTTGTTTAAATTAATTATATCATGTGTTGTATAATTTTTATTGTCTTATACCACTTGGTATTGTTTTTTTTTTTGAGGCTATTTAAAGTGGATTTATAACTCCCTAGGTGAACCTTAGTGTCCCAAAACTTACCCTAGGTGGTTACCCATGGGTCTAGGGTCAATTTTGACTAACTAAACCTTAAGATAACTCACTTTTGGTCACTCTAAATTGAGGTTTAGTCAAAGTGACGAATTTTGAAATGGATAAGGGTGGGAGATGAGTCATGCTTTGGGAAAGACTCATCTCCGTTCCCAAAGTTTGGGGATCCCTTCACTAAGAAGACTTGGGAGGTCTCCAAGACTCCCAAGTGTGTGGGATCTTCTTCCAAGGCTCTCACACACGTGTGAGAGCATCTTGGAGGGAGATGGCTCTCTTGGAGAATAAGAGGATGCCATATGGCATCCCTTATCCTCATGGAGGCTTGAAGGGGATTGCCACCTCACCACTTGTTCTCTCACACATGTGTGAGAGCACAAGTGGATAAGGTGAGGATTGGGATGGAATTGGAGGGTGACACTTGTCATCCTCACACTTCCTCTCCCTTGCAAGTGGCATAAGAAGAGGAAGGAGAAGGTGACAAGTGTCACCTGTTGATAACTGAGAGGGGGGTGGATCAGTTATCTTAATTAATTTAACTTTTTATTCTTCTTTAACAACTAGTGCAACATCAAAGAAAATAAGCATCCATAAGCATGAAAGTAGAAACAAAGTCAATACACATAACACAATGATTTTGACGTGGAAAACTTTGTTAAGAGAAAAAATGACGGGGTGACTAACCCAAGAATGTATTCTCTATTAGAAGAATAGAAGTACAAAATGACACTTGCCAATTAGGGCTCATTGCCTGAGCACACTTCTCACAAGAGGTTCACTGCCTACAAGAGACTCACTATCTACAAGTTATAAAGAGAGTAACAAGATACTTGAACTGATGTGAAGAATCCACATATGTTGGAGTTCAGTTTCGGTTAGGCTCAGTATACTGATCTACTGCACTTCATCCTTTCTCTTCTTTTTAGTGCTGCTATCCTTTCACATACCGGACCTGCCTTACTGCTTCCACTTTGATCTTCTACTTTTCTTCGCACTTCACAACTCTACTACCACTTCCTTCTCAATGAAATCCATTTGGTATAAATATCCGTACAAAGGATTTCATCCTCTTTCTAGTCGGCATCTGGAATAGTCAATATTTTCCAAACTCTAGTCTGTCGGCTAAATCCTTGCTTACTAAGTGATGCGGATCAAAGAGATACTTATAGAAGTCATCCAACAAGTTGGCCAATCATGCATGATACCTTAAGAATCTTGATCACCATCAACATCTCATCCGGAATAATGTCTGATGCTCTGCCGGTCAGTTCTTCCTCTGTCTGCTTTGCCAAACAGGACCCCAATATTTGAATGCTCATATCTCTTCACTCTTTCATCACCAGAGGCTCAATTCCTGGAATCTATCAGTCAAGGTACTCCTCTTGACTTCTCCAAGTCTGCACTTTTGAAAGATACTTCCTCTGAGAGATCCAGACCTGACTGTCAGACCTTGCCACATGCTCTGTTCTTGCTTACCGGACCACAACACTCTTCAATCTGACTTCCGGTATAGGTACACCATGTCCTATGGATGTGTGGGATGAACTTTGTTGTCATCAATAACAACAATAATGAAGTTACAATGTGTCTCTTGCCAACAATCTCCCCCTTTGGCATTGATGGCAACACTTAGTGAAAAATGACTAAGTGTTATACTATACTCCCCCTTGGTTGATGCTCTCTTCTAATGTAGAATTTACTGGAGCTCCCCCTTAGCTGAATTCCACATTTTTTACTGTTCCTCACTCCCCCTTTGACATCAATGGCAAAGGGTAGGGTCCGCACACCAAAATTGCCCAAAAACAATATATACTTAGCCGATATATACAAGTTGTACTTACATATACTTAAGTATGTTTGCAAAAGTATTCTTTAGCTGTACAACTTTTGTTGCCCAACTCTTCTTCATCCTGTCCAAAATTGAGATGTGACCACTCAACAGGAATGCAAAAGCTTCTGCCCTCTTGAGATCTGTCGGATCACTGGTCTGGGTTGTGGTCTGAGCATCAGTTAGAGCCTCATGCATGGCCTCTAACTTAGGGATAATGATCCCTCTAAGTTCACCCATCCTGCTTATTATGTTCTTCCTCTCCTTTTCATGTTTCTTAATCTCATTCATGACTACAATAGTTTGACATTCCTGGTTTATTATGGATACAGTGAGAGGATCAAAATTTTGAGAGAGGCTTGACAGTTTATCCTCTTGTTCCTTTACTTTCTTCTCAATATCCTTTGTTACTTTAGTCCAAGATATACAAAATTTATATACTTCTCCTCCATCCTTAAGAGCATTTTCTAAGCTCTTTATCCCAATATCCATAACTCTCCTATCATTTGAAATTAGACCTTGTACTTCAGAGAATATCTTTCCTAAAAACTCTTTCCGGACCTTCTCCTCAACTGATTTCTCTAAAGACTCAAAATGAGTGCTAATAGAGCTAACAAGAGACTTGAGATTACCAGATGAAGAAGCTGAGGAATCCTTCTGAAAGGATGGCATGATCTTTTCAAGCACGCCGGATGCAGTTTCTAACAGCTCACAGTCTTCCATGTGAGACTTTAGAAGTTTCTCTTTAGCCTTTGCTTGGGCAAATGATGCTATCTTCATTGTTTGTACCGGGGAGAGAGAATCAAAGTTAAATGGTCCTTGAAGTAGCTCCGGTTCATCAATCTCCGGAGATAGAGTTTTCTTTCCTTCTGCACTATCACTTGTGTTCTTCTCAGTTTGACCTTCTTCTCTTCCCTTCACTTCTTCTTTCTCCTCTATTCTTTCTTCTCCTTTAGATCCAGAGGCTGCTGGAGAATTTAGATTTACTTCTCCTTGGACTTCCTCTTCCAGAACAGAGGAATCTAAGTCCTTAGCTTTTTCTTCACTAGTCTCCTTTGCCTCTTTTGCTACTATCTTAGTGGATTTTTCTGTCATCCATGGCAGAGGGTTCATCACCTATGTCCTCTACAATGGGTATGTTGAATCTTTTGTATGCATTCTGGAGGATCTCTTCTATCTCTTTTGCTATTTTGTCAGTTTCGCTGAGCATAAGCTGATTCATTCTAGCTTTGCTCCAGAACTCATCCTTGCAATCTTTGAAGATCATATTCATTTGCTTCAGAGTGATTGAAGGAAAGAGCTGAATATCAATCTGTTCCCTGATCTCAAGGTCCTTGGCCTTGGCATTGTTCTTCCTGATTTCTAGTTCCTTCTCTAGGCTCTTTGGAATTAGAGATATAATCTCAATGAATGCTTTATTATAAATGTTAAGACACCTGATTGTGGCTTCTTGTAGGATCTTCTGATCAGCCTCATTATAATCATCATAAAATTCAATCATTAGCTTCAAGTTCCCATCCATAGTGACTGATTTGACTACATCATCAACGGACAGAGTGGGCCTTTCAACAAATTCTTCTGCCATTTCTTCCTTGTCATGACCGATAGAGGGTTCACCGGATGTTTTCTTTTTCTTCTTCATTTTCTTTACCTCTTCATCAAATTCCGTCTCTTCATCATCCTTTTGACTGGCATAAGACCTTGTGGCCTTTGTCTTAGTTCTTTTCTCTGCTTTACCGGATGATTTTGCTTCTAGTTTTGATGTCTTTGAGCTCTTGTCAGTGGTAGGTGCATACCTCTTTGAGGATCTGGTCCGGGAGGGGGCTTCTACCGGACCACTTTCCTTTTCTGCTTCTTCCTTCTCTTTCTCTGCCGTTTCCATCTTCTCTCTGTTAGCATCAAGTGCTTCTTTTGATATGCCAAATCTTTTGGCAACATTCTCTACTTCTTTTCTCACTTTTCTCTTTATCTCTAGTTGTCTAAGTTCCACATGAATCTTTATACTCAACTCTTCAAAGCTTCCAAACCTTTCTGCCTTGGGATCCTTGGGTTGACTAAGCATGTGTTGAACATGTAGCTCGACTATTTTCTCATCTACTTCATACCCTATTGGCATGATCCAGACTATTCTTGGCTCTATAGCCTCCATTAGGCATTGATCAGTGTCTACCATGAAACACACTATATCTTTGTACTTCTCAACCAATGATTTGGGAATTCTTTCTCTAGTTTGCATCATAATTTGGAAGTTCTTGAAGTAACCCCACAGAGCTGTATTTCTTGCCTTAGCATTCCCAAGTCCATGCAAGTAATCTCTGATTTGAATTGCAACAGGTCTGTCATTCTGCTATTCCCAACCACTGGATCCGGGCAGCTCATTCATAAAGTAGAAAAATAAACACAATATCAGTCCACCATACTTAAAAGAGTTCTTCTTTTCCTTCTTGATCTTCTATAAGTTTTCTATTAGTTGGCTTAGAAGAAGTTCACAAAGATCATAATCTACATTCTCTTTTATCATCTGATAGGCAGTGTAGATTGCAGTTCTGGGTACTGAATTCTCCCTACTGGAGTGATATATCTTATAGCCAATTATCATAGATGCAAACTTGATATCCAGATCAGTGATATCTTCTATGGTCATTGCTCTCTTATCAAATTTTGATCCGGTAGCCTCACTCACAGTTTGGTTTTTGACAGATTTGAGAACTGGTATCCCTCCGAAAGAGTGCAAACCGGTTACTGCCCTAATTGCATCCTTGGTGATCTTGAATGGTTTATTCAACCACAAGAAGTTATCATGCACTCTGCTCAACACATACTGGACCCACTCATTTTCTTTAAAACAGGAGAAATGGATGTACTGACCGAAATGTTTGTCCCAGATAGCCTTGTACTGGGGTTTTAGTTCAAAAGAGTCATCTATCAATTGTTTGTGATAGATATCCATTAACTTGGATTCCCCAAATTCTTCAATATTCGCATGAATGTAAACCCTAACATCTTCTACATGCAAAATACCATGAGGAATGCTGGAAAATGCACCTGAGGGATCCACTTCTATGGCCTATTGGAAATCTTCACCACATTCAGAGTAGCCATCTTTCAAAGATTTACAAAGAGATATTCAAGAACAGAAAATACATTTTACGCTTCTAGGTTTCACGGAGTGAGCCAGATCGATTGCTGGATGAATCGACTTCTGTAGATGATCTTTGATGGGCTTGAGGAAATTTGTTGCAGAGCTCCTTTTTACTTCTTCTTGAATGTAGAATGAACAAATGTTTAATAAGAAAAAACCCTTATATTACTTTGCAAACCCTAATACCAAGTTGCAATAAATGCTCAACTTAAGTCATTCCGGTTTGCCTTGTTTTCCTTATTTGGATGACTTGATGAACCGTAACAATCTTGTTCTAAACATTTTGTGGATCTTCCATATCTTAACCATAGTTTATTTAGATGTTTCTTTGAGAAGCCTTTAATCCCCAACTCTCCTTGTGCCAATTCTGGCACCAATTAACTGGCTGGGGGAAAATATTTTTCCTTGTGTCTCCCCCTAAGCCAGAGCTCACTTTTTAATTTTTGGAAGGAATATCAGCACCAGATTCTGGTGCTGATCTATCCCCTACATTTTCTGTACTTCTCTTCACCCAAATCTTGTTCATCTCACTTTGAACTTCATCCGCATTCACTTTTCCTTTTCCCTTGTCTTGATTCTGATTATGATGTACTGGACCTATTTTGTCCTGATTCTTGCTTCTACAGAATTTGGCAATATGACCGGATCTATTGCAAGTGTGGCAAACAACATTTCTTTGCATATTTGATTGATGTCCTTGATCTGCATTGATTAGCCATATGACCCATTCTATTGCATGTAAAGCATCTACCATTGAATGAATTGTTCATTTGCATATTTCTGCATTCATGAGATTTGTGACCATACCTCTTGCAGTTAAAACACTGTTCAGAGAAGGATGTATTAGTCTGATTCATTCTTTTTCTGCACTGATTAGCTTTGTGACCAAAGTTATTGCAGTTGTGGTAGTATCCATTGAAGGATGGATATCTTTGAGCATTAGGTTGCCTTATCGGAGGTCTTCTAGGCCTATTCCTTAGATTTTTTGATCCAAACTTCTTTTGACTGGATCCAGGGCTTTCACCTTTCTCATATCCCAAGCCACACTTGTCATCTACTCTCTTTTGGCTTTCAAGAAGAACTTCAAGTTGAGCAGAACTTATCTTGAATTTCTCTTTGTATTCATTTGCTGTTTGAAGATCCCTTTTAAGAGAGACAATTTGATCCTCAAGTTTTTCTTCATTTTCTTTAGCATCTTCAAGATCATATTCAAGATGTTTGATTATTCTATCCATCTTGTGGCAGTCTTCTAATTTCTCCTTGAGAGATTGTCTTAGATCATCTTTAGTTTTTATTTTCTCTTCAATTTCTTGGGTAAATTTCATAACTCCTGATTCCATTTCATGTCTTACCATAATGATCTCTTTTGATAACTTTTCACATAACTTGGTTTTCTCTTTCAGATCTCCATTTGTATCATTTGCTTCACTTTGACTTGCCAATTGCTGAAGTAGTCCTTTCTCTTTTTCATAGAGAGACTTAGTTTCCCTTTTAGTTCATTTATGAAATCATCAGCTTGTTTGAGTCTTTCCTTTAATTCATTGACTTCAGAATTAGATTGCTCAAGATCATCTAGGGCAGATTGAAGTTGCTCCCTCATACCATACACATCCATTTTAATTCCCAGATCTTCTTCAAGCTGTTAGGCTCTGTTTGGAGGAACTTGGCTCTGATACCAATTGTTGATAACTGAGAGGGGGGGTGAATCAGTTATCTTAATTAATTTAACTTTTTGTTCTTCTTTAACAACTAGTGCAGCATCAAAGCAAATAAGCATCCATAAGCATGAAAGTAGAAACAAAGTCAATACACATAACACAATAATTTTGACGTGGAAAACCCTGTTAAGGGAAAAAACCACGGGGTGACTAACCCAAGAATGTATTCTCTGTTAGAAGAATAGAAGTACAAAATGGCACTTGCCAATTAGGGCTCACTGCCTGAGCACATTGCTCACAAGAGGCTCACTGCCTACAAGAGACTCACTGTCTACACGTTATAAAAAAAGTAACAAGATACTTGAACTGATGTGAAGCATCCACATATGCTGGAGTTTAGTTCTGGTTAGGCTCAGTATACTGATCTACTGCACTTCATCCTTTCTCTTCTTTTTAGTGTTGTTGTCCTTTCACATACCAGACCTACCTTACTGCTTCCACTCTGATCTTTTGCTTTTCTTCGCACTTCACAACTCTACTACCACTTCCTTCTCAACGAAATCCATTTGATATATATATCCGTACAAAGGATTTCATCATCTTTCTAGTCGGCATCCGGAATAGTCAATATTTTCTAAACTCTAGTCTGTCGGCTGAATCCTTGCTTACTAAGTAATGCGGATCAAAGAGATACTTATAGAAGTCATCCAACAAGTCGGCCAATTATGAATGATACCTTAAGAATCTTGATCACCATCAACATCTCATCCGGAATAATGTCTGATGCTCTGTCGGTTAGTTCTTCCTCTGTCTGCTCTGCCAAACAGGACCCCAATATTTGAATGCTCATATCTCTTCACTCTTTCATCACCGGAGGCTCAATTCCTAGAATCTATCAGTCAAGGTACTCCTCTTGACTTCCCCAAGTCCACACTTTCTAAAGATACTTCATCTGAGAGATCCGGACCTGACTGTCGAACCTTGCCACATGCTCTATTCTTTCTTACCGGACAACAACACTCTTCAATCTGACTTCTGGTATAGGCACACCATGTCCTGCGGATGTGTGGGATGAACTTTGTTGCCATCAATGACAAAAATTATGAAGCTACAATGTGTCTCTTGCCAACATCACTTTCTCATTCCTTAAGGCCATTTTAGAAGGCCTATATTACCTCCTCTTGTTGAGGAGTGTGGGGTTCTTGTATTTTAGGATTTTCTTTCTATTTTGGAGTTCCTTTTGGGAGTTAGAGAAAGTTTTAGAGATTGGAAGTTTTGGAGAAGCTTGGAGCTCTTCACCAAACATGCTTCCATTATTAGGGCTTTTGAAGGTAAGCTCTATGACTATGTTCTTTACCCTTGCATATTCATTTTGATGTGTTTGTGGATTTTGTTGCTTGTTGTTTTCATTTTTATGTGGGTTGGGAGTTTGGTGAGATCACCTCCATTTGGAGGTAAGGCTCAACTTGTTTGGGGTAGGGGAAAGTGAACCTCCTTGAGGTCATGCCCATATTTGTGCTACTTATAGCCTTGAGGGATTTTTACTTGGTGTTGAGATCATTTTGATGGCAAGAGTGCCATGACAGTTTTTGGGATATTTGGAGATATGTGTTTTTGGAGGTTTTGGCTTGAGGCCATGAGACTTGGTGTTTTAATATTTTTGGTGTGGCCTTTGAGTAGAGGGGTCCATTCTCTACCCCCATCAAACTCATTTTCATGAGTTATGTGTTTATCCTTGGGTTAATTTTGAGTTGTTGTTGTGTTGCTTGTTGTGGTGTGTGTGCAACCGTGTGAATTCCTACCTCCATAGCTCGGGGGTGACCCACTTGCGGGTCTACGGTAGGGAGGAGAGCATTTCGTTGTGGCTTGGTTCCCCTTCTTGTTGTGTATTTATTGCAAGTGTTTATTGGAGAAATGGAGCTTTGGAGAAGTCTATTTTAGTGTTGTTGTAGTAATATGTTGTTGGCGGTTTGAGCCATGGCCTTTGTGGCCCTATTGTAACTTTTGACAAGTTTAATTTCTGCCCAATATGTTGGTTGTTGTGTGATTATCTAATGTGAGCACTATTTTGGTTTATAAAAAAAAAAGAAGAGAAGTTGTTATTATTCTATGTTGTTGAGTTTATGAATAAAGAAAGAATGCAAGAGGAAATATATTTGTTGTCATTGGTTCCTTACAAAAAAAAATAGATATAAGTTGCTGAATAAATTTTAGTGTATGCAAAAAGAGGAGAGAAATTAATTATATCATTTTTTGTTATGTTGCATTGAAATTTCATTGCTGATTAGGAAAGTAAGTTGTTGAAAATGTGGATGAAATTATAATTTCTTCCTTCTAGTTTTCATTCAAAAAAAGGGGGTTATTTCTGTATATTTAAGTTTTTTCAAAAAAAAGGGGCTACTGAAATATCTCAGGTTACAGAATTGAAAATTAGTATTCTATGTTAATCAACATTTGTGATTGAGAAAGTTAGTTAAGATGCATATATATATATATCTATAATATATATATTATATATATATATATATAT
This sequence comes from Cunninghamia lanceolata, assembly GCA_027924645.1. Classification (NCBI taxonomy): domain Eukaryota; kingdom Viridiplantae; phylum Streptophyta; class Pinopsida; order Cupressales; family Cupressaceae; genus Cunninghamia; species Cunninghamia lanceolata. The sequence goes on along the minus strand of BSBN01000578.1, from coordinate 5,461,923 downwards.
ATGCATCTTAACTAACTTTCTCAATCACAAATGTTAATCAACATTTGTGATTGAGAAAGTTAGTTAAGATGCATATATATATATATATAATATATATATTATATATATATATATGCATCTTAACTAACTTTCTCAATCACAAATGTTGATTAACATAGAATACTAATTTTCAATTCTGTAAACTGTATATATACATCTATATTAATTGAAATCCAATTTGTTGTTCTTTGTTATATATATATATATAAGTGTATATATATATACAGATTTATTTATATAGAAAAATGTATATATATTTTAGGTGTATTGAACAAACTGCATGTTTAAATCTGTGTGTGTATATATATATATATATATATATAAAGTTACTATTTAAACTGAGCTCAAGTATTAAAAATAGCAAAGAAGAAATGAGCTTTACTAATGGTGGACTGTGTGGTACTGTGGATATTTTATATAAGAAAAAAAAATTGGGGGGGGGGGATTGTGGGTGGCAGCGCCCACAGTCCCCATTGTTCTTTTTTGAGAGAAAGGGGTGTGGGGAGGAGGCGGTGCCTCCACCCCACACCCCAAACCCCTTGTACTGCAGTCTCCCCTTAGCCTCCGCTCCACCCTCCTACACGGATCTCTCCACATCCTCTTTCCCCCCTTCAAACCCTGCCACAACAAATGTTCCCCCCCACGCCGTTGACATTAAACTTTGCCTAACACAGCAGCGGCAGCAGAGAACCTTCGACCGACGGCCTCCCTTAACTTTGCATAAACTTTATCACCTGTTACATAAAATAAAAATATATATATTTATATATATATATGTATATATATATCACGTATTTTCTAAAAAAAAAATAAAAGAGATTCATAATTTTACTCTCAGATTTAAGTTGTATATATGTTTATATATATATATACACACAAAATATTTATTTATTTATTAAAAAAAAGAGAAACCCTACTGATTTTATATTCATAAAAAAAAATTATACCTCTATATCATCCCTCCATGGCAGCCATGAGAAAATAAAACTTTCAACCTGCAAGCAAGAATGAAGAAAAAAAAAAGAAAACAAGAATGGAGAAACAAAACAACATGAGAGAGGCAAAACCAAAGAGGGAATAGGGTTTCCATAAGGAAACTATAAAATAATATTAGGGCTTCCAAAAGAAAACAATAGAATATTGGTTAGGGTTGAGTGGAAGTGAGGGGAAAATAAGCCTTTTCTATTTTATTTAATTTTCCATTTATTCATGTGCACGGGAATACTAATTACTTTTGATTTTTGGGGTTTTTGCCTTCCTTAGTGTTTAAAAGACATGATTTATAATTTTATTTTGGAATGAGATTTTTTATTCTTTCATGTGGGATTTAATTAATTGGGAAGTGTGTTCCCCTTGTAGTTAAGTTATTTAATTAGGGCATTATTTTATTTTCTTTAGTGCGTTTTAGGCCCTAGCGATGGGAAGTCTTTTATTTGATTTTTTTTTTAATTTTAATCGGATTAATTATTATTTTACGGGGAAAGGTATTTTAATCTTTCCCTTTTCTCTATTATTTTCGAGTTGGTTAATAAATATAATGTCGAAATTATATTTATTATCGGACTTAATTTTAAAATTTATCTTGGTGTCATTTAATTATTTTATTTTTATCTTTGAATTTTAATATTTTATTGCAAGGTCGATTTAATTGGCCTTGGCAAGGTATTTAATTTTAATTTTTAAATTTTGCTTGAATTCTTGATGGGGTTTTGTTTTAAAATTTTTAATTCGATTATTGAAAACACGTTATGCTGTCAAAATTTTCCTAGATTTTAGGGTTTTAATTTTTACGTCATTTTATTGACTTCCTTTTTACCATTCCATTTTATCATGTGTCCATTACACCATTATTCCTTATTTATTTATTCGATTTCATTTTGTTTTAGAGATAGGGTTTGGTTTCGAATCTGACGAAATCACCTTCTCACCTAGGAAACTTAGGGTTCAGATTAAAATCGTTCTAACCCTAAAAGTGGCACGCTTCGCGTCGCATACCCCCTAGATGGCTATCATCACGCAGGGAACTGTGTAGGACAACGCACTTCCCCAAAATTATGTTGACATGTTTACGCCTTATGCGTATTGCCACCGAGCACGTAGACGCATGCGAGGGGGTTCCTAGGGATAGGTAGAAAAGGTTTTCGTATTTCGTGTCATGACCACATGACAAATGTGGACATGACACATGTGTTGTGTGTCATGACCGCATGGGAAATGTGGGCATGACATTTGGTATCAAAGCCCAAGTTTAAATATTAGGCTTGTTTGGGCACATTATTATTTCTGCAATTTCAATTAATTTGTAAATACCTTGCTCTTGTAGGATGCCTCCCCGACGAGGTAGGCGAGCGTGCTCTTGTGACACAACATCCATTGAGATACGAGAGGAGCATGAGTCTTCAGCAGAGGGTCAGGGACCCCCGGCACCACCAGTGTAGTAGGCACCACAAGCCTTATCAGTGCCCAATATCGGGCCACATATTTTACAGGTGTTACAGGCAGTATTGGAGAGATTACCATCGGCGGTAGGAGAACTGCGTGCTGAGCCCCGCGTTGATTCGTGAGAGGAGCCACGTGAGGATCTGCGTGCGGAGCCACATGTTGAGCCCCGCGTCGAGCCGCAAGAGGCACCATGCGTGGAGCCCTTTGTTGAGATTCTTGACACCACCATAGAGGAGGTTAGTTCAGCATTTAGAGGTTGTAGTAGGATCCCTCCGCATCAGGTGAGGCAAGATGAGATATTTAGAGTTGAGTAGTATTATTACAGACCTTACAATCATGGTCGAGAGGAGCCTATCAGAGGGCACAGAGATTAAGGTGATCCTATCAGGGACATATTGATTCTTAATCCACCTATGTTCGCTGGTACTATAGAGGGTGCTGAGGCTGAGGCCTGGCTTATTAGTTTGGATAGATGCTTTGCATTGCACCCTTACGAGGGCAATACAAAAGCACGCGTGGCGGTCCACTTGTTGCGAGACGTAGCGACTACTTGGTGGCGCACTGAGGAGTGCAAGCGCCATCTATCAATGGACACACTCACATTAGAGACTTTCATTGAGCTCTTCAATGCGCGATATTTATTAGACCATTACAGACAACGTCGTATAGACGAGTTTCACGACCTTCAGCAGAGAGGGCTTACCATTGCTCAGTATGAGGGTAGATTCATCGAGTTGTCTTGATATGCAGAGTATTTCCACGATGAGAAACTCCTGGTTCATAAGTTTATTAGAGGATTGAACCATAGCATAGCAGGGCCTGTACGCATGGCAGATCTCTAGACATTGAGTGATGCTACCGAGAAGGCATATATAGATGAGGAGCTACAGGGATGAGGGCAAAGTTCACGCCCTCAGTTCCAGGATCGTGGGCAGCAGTAGCATCAGTAGAGTTACCGCAGACCACGACCGCCACCTCAGAGAGGAGGATTTCATTCTGCATCCTTTCCTGCTCAGTCCCCACATCAGCAGAGATCCACGAAACAGCAGAGGGCACATGGGGGCATAATCAAGGTTGGCAATAGCAGGGCTCGCACAGAGATCAGAGGCAGCAGGGACTACCTGCGGGACCCGTGAGGTCGTAACAATCATACAGGGGTTCACATGGGTCCACAGGTAGATCTAGATAATAGTAGTTGTGTAGGACTTAGACTAGACAGGTACAGGCTAGGGGCCTATGTTATGTGTGTGGTGGAGCAAGACATCTAGCCAGAAAGTGTCCACAGGGCTTTACAGCAGGGGGCAGCCCCGTTCAGGAGGATCAGAGTAGATGGTTGGAGATATGGGTAGATCCCACCGTATGTTCGCAGTGGTTGATAACCGCTAGACTAATTTTTAGGCATCAGTGATAGAGACATCAGGTATGATAGGGGGTGTCCCCATTTCTATTCTTTTTGACTCTGGTTCTATTGACTCTTTCATATCTTTATCATTAGTGGAGTGTTGCAGGTTGGTGGCCTCTAGGTAGGGTGATAGGTGGGTGGTTGACTTGGCCTCAGGGGCTAAGATGACAGTAGATGCCTTAGTCCACGACTGTGAGATATCTTTGGGACCCTTTTCTACAATACGTGACCTTAGAGTTATGACATTAGGATCCTACGATGTGGTTTTGGGTATGGACTGGCTTGCGGCTCATCGAGCCAAGCTAGATTGTCACCGAAAGGCGATTAGCTGTTTAGACGATCACGGTACATCAGTGGAGATTGTGGGCATTCAGAAGCCCACAGCAGTGCGTATGATATCCGCTCAGCAGCTTAAGCACTGCATGCAGAAGGGATGCCAGTTGTTCGCTATCACAGTGAGTGACATATCAGATGACGAGCCTGAGGCATCTTTGGATGATCATCCCATCTTGAGAGAGTTTACCGATGTGTTTCTAGCAGAGTTACCGAGGATGCCACCCTGTCGTGAGGTAGACTTTCATATTGACTTAGTACCGAGTGCCGATCTAGTGTCTCGTGCACCCTACATGATGACCACTCATGAGCTCACAGAGCTCAAGTTACAGCATGAGGACTTGCTTGAGAAGGGGCACATCCGACTGAGCATTTCACCTTGGGGCGCTCCTGTCATCTTCGTGAAGAAGAAGGATGGGTCTCTTCGATTATGCATGGATTATAGGCAGTTGAATAAGGTGACGGTGAAGAACCGTTATCCTCTGCCCAGGATTGATGATCTCTCTGACCAGATGCAGGGAGCTAGGGTGTTCTCTAAGATTGACCTGAAGTCTGGTTACCCTCAGTTGCATATCACAGAGGCGGACATCCATAAGACTGCCTTCCGAACTCGATATGGCCACTATGAGTTCACTGTGGTCCCCTTCAGTTTGACAAATGCCCTTGCAGTGTTTATGAGTCTCATGAACAGGGTGTTCCGTACCTACTTGGATCAGTTCATGATTATTTTCCTCAATGACATTTTGATCTATTCACGGATCGAGGAGGAACATGAGGAGCACCTATGTCAGGTTCTACAGTGTTTGAGGGAGCAAAATCTTTATGGGAACTTGGTGAAGTGTGCATTTTTCAGGACAAAGGTACAGTATCTGGGGCATATCCTATCTGGCGATGGAATCTTAGGAGATCCATCAAAAATCAGGGCTATCAGAGATTGGCCAGCACCCATCAGTGTGACAGAGGTCAGGAGTTTTATGGGGTTAGTTGGTTATTATCGTCAATTTGTTGAGGGTTTTTCTTGGATAGTGCACCCCATCGCTTCCCTTCATCGGAAAAGGAAGAGTTTTCTATGGACTGAGCAGTGTGAGAGGGCCTTTGGGGTCCTCAAGGAGCGTCTTACCAGCGCTCCCATTTTAGTGGTTCTCGATCCTATAACAGATTTTATGGTTTGCACAGATGCATCACTTGAGGGTTTGGGATCCGTACTTATGCATGGTGGTAGAGCGGTCGCGTATGAGTCGCGAAAGCTCAAGACCCATGAGCTGAACTACCCCACACATGATTTGGAGTTAGCGGCAGTGGTTCATGCTTTAGTTCATTTGAGACATTTTTTATTGGGTCGTTGCTTTGAGCTTCATTTAGATCACCACAGTTTGCATTATATATTTACACATCTGAATTTGAACACCTATCAGTGGCATTGGATTGAGTTTCTTTGAGAGTATGACTTTGATGTCCACTACATAAAAGGGAAGGAGAAAGTGGTTGCTGGTGCATTGAGTCAGAGGCACCATGAGCTCTTGACCTTGACTCTGAGTGTGGACTTGAGAGGATGCATTATTCAGCATCTGCCTTAGGATGAGTGGTTTCTTAAAGTGTAGCAGGAGATCAATTCACAGAGGGCCCTTGTGGGCAAGTTTGAAGGGTATTCACTTGAGGCAGATGGGTTACTTCATCATCGATAGTGCATCTATGTATCTCGCGCCGGTGACCTACGTATTGTAGTGTTATCAGAGGCTCACAGAGCACCATATGCGGCACATTCAGGGGTGAAGAAGATGCATGCCGACCTACAACAACTGTACGATTAGGCAGGTATGAGACGAGATATTGTAGAGTTTGTTGCTTGATGCCTTGAGTGCCAGAGGGTCAAGGCCGAGCATCAGCATCCAGAGGGTCTTTAATACCCTCACGAGATACCTGAGTGGAAATGGGACACCATTTCCATGGATTTCATTGTTGGTCTTCCTATGTCTTCGCGTCGCCATGATGCCATCATGGTGACAGTCGATAAGTTGACCAAAGTGGCACATTTCTCACCTGTATGCACGACGTACAATGCACCAGTAGTGGCGAGAGTATTCTTATATGACATTGTGAGGTTACATGGAGTACATCGCCGCATCATTTCTGATAGCGATTTAGTGTTCACTTCAGCCTTTTGGAGAGCCTTGCAGCAGGCATTGGGCACACAACTCAACTTTAGCTCTGCTTATCATCCTGAGACAGATGGGCAGACAGAGCGGGTGAATCAAGTGTTAGAGGACATGCTTCGTATGTATGTTATGGACCATCAGTCTAGTAGGTGATCTATTTTTCAAGGAGATTGTGAGATTGCATGGATTACCTAAGAGCATAGTATCAGACAGAGACACTAAGTTTTTTGGATAATTTTGGAAGATACTTTGGAAGAAGATGAAGATAGATTTGAAGTTCAGTTCAGTACTTCACCCACAGACTGATGGACAAACAGAGGTAGTGAATAGGAGCTTGGGAAACTTGTTTAGATGTTTGGTTGGAGATAAGGTAGAAAGTTTGGATTTGATTCTTTCACATGCAGAGTTTGCATACAATAATTTAGTGAATAGGAGTACCAGAAGAACACATTTTGAGATTATTACTAGAGTAAACCCTAGAGGAGTTACAAAGTTGAGAGATATCAGTATGGAAGAAAATAGAAGTGTAGAGGCAGAAGAATTTACAGAACATATACAGACAGTGCATAATTAGGTAAAGAAGCATTTGGAGGATATGAACAACAAGTATAAGGAGAAGACAGATGAGAAGAAGAGACCCAAAGAATTTGTAGTTGGAGATGAAGTAATGGTGTACTTGAGAAAAGAAAGATTTTCAGTTGGGACATATAACAAGTTGAAGATGAAGAAGTTTGGACCTTGTAGGATACTTAGGAGATTTGATTCAAGAAATTTATATGAAGTGGAGCTACCAGAGACATTGGGTATATCACCTATTTTCAACATTACAGACCTATATCAGTCCCATGAAGTGGAGTTCAGTAACAACATTGAACAAGATTTGAAGAAGCAATTGCCACAACAAGCACTGCAACATATAGAGGACATTTCGGATAGCAGAGTTGGACATAGCACCAGAGGAAGACAATATAAAGAATATCTTGTAAAGTGGAAAGGCAGACTGACAAAGGATTCATCATGGATTTCTTAGGCGGAGGTGGACCGTCTTGGTTTTCTTCTAGCCCTGGTAAAGTGAGGGACTCACTTTTTTTCAATAACATTAGATATCTGATGCAAGAGAATCCCTAGTTCAAGAGAAATCTTGCATCAACCAAAAATATTTGCATTTCAGTTTATTTGCATTTCAGTTTGTTTCTTTTTAGTTTCCAGTCATTTCAGTCAGAAGTAGTTTCTGTATTTTGGTCTGCATTCTGCTGTAGTTGATTTTTAGACCTTGCAAAGCTAGACTTAGCATCTAGATTCATTCATGCATATCATATCCAAATTTTAGATCATTTGGATCATGTACTAGAAAGATATCACTATCAGATGATTGACTATTTTCTTAGAATAGAGCATCCTGACAGTCCTAGACAATCAGCTAAAGGAGAAGACTTGCAGAGTGTTTCTCGAATTATGGAGCTAAATCACACATCATTCAATGTTCCTTGGTTCATGGCCCACCATCCTTAAGATCTGCACATCATTCCATTCAGTCAAGGAGGAGTTCTTACTGAAATGCATCAGACAACTGAGAGGGGGGTGATTCAGTTGTCCCTAAAATTTTAACCAATTACCAACTTCAACTTTTTAAACACTCGCATTCAGATTTAACCAGGAAAGCATGAAACAAGAAGCTCAACACAATAACATAATCAACACATGATACACTAGATTTTTACGTGGAAAACCCTATAAGAGAAAAACCACAGTGGGTGTTAGCCCACAAAGATCAATAAGTTATAGCAATACCAAAAATTAAAGGCTCACTACCCAGAGCTCACTGCTCAAAAAGAGGCTCACTGCCAATTGAAGAGGCTCACTACCAAGAGGATGGCTCATTGCCAAAAGGATTGAACTAAGATATTAGCATCTACTCCATGCCAGGGATCAATTCCATTGAAGCACATTAACTCTTCTTCTGCTCTACCTTCTTTTCTCACTCTCTACACCTTCATCATATTTGGTACACCCTTTTCCATGATTTGATTACAAACATTTATACATTTCATCAACCTTGAGATGAACATCAAGGTCAATATTACATTCATCAACCATTGGAACAATCTCCAAGGTTGGCATTACAAACATACGTGAAATAGGTCTGGACCTACTTGATAGGGTTAGCCAACAGAAGATATCAATTACATGCAAATAAAGATTAAACAGAGGAATAAAAATACACAGAAATAATAACAATGAGAGACAAGTTTTAACGTGGTTCACCCAAACTCGGGCTACATCCACCAACAGAGAGTCCAATATTATTATCTAGTAAATCAAAACTGATTACAACCAGCAATCCCTGCAACTCAATAACACTGCAAAAATGCTACAATACATCAATGAAAACCCTAACCCTTAGCCGCTTTTATCAAGCCTTATGTCAGTTACAAAAATAGGGTTTTTTATGTCGGCCAATAGAAAAATAACTCCCGACGCCTTAATAAAATAATAAAAAATTGGTGGAGGCGCTACCCCTTGACCCTGTCTTGGAGGCGCTGCCCCTAAACACCCACAAGGGGTGCTGTCCCTTGACCCCATAGGAATTTGGAGGGAAACCGCACCGATAAAAGTGGGGTAAATTTAACCCGCCGAGTCTGATTAGGCTCCATATAACAACACTAATACTATTTTAGCTAAGGAAAAGATATAAAGGTATATGTGGATCACATCATGCCTTAGTTGGGACTCAAATGTAATCTTCCATGCCACGACACTTTCTTACAATCATCAATGCATCTCTGCAATTAGTGAAAACAACTGAGTCAGCCAAGACTGGTGTTAACACTAGGTCTTCTAGGAACAATCTTCTCCCACTATCCAAATTTGTCTTTGCGAACCAATCCAAAGGTAGGAACATGATCAGGAGACATCCACAAGCACATTGTAATCACCAGGAACAACCACACGATATCTAACCATTCTGCCAAGAGGGTTCTTCACACCAAAGCACAAGAACAACACTATTAGCAACTATCATAAGTAAAGGATAGCTTTCGGACCACCAAATCATGAACCATTGTATTTGAATGCACTTGTCATCATTCTAGACAAAATTGTAGAACCGTAGATCATAATACTTCAATGCAGAGGAATACGGAGCAAAATACCTTCTCCCTGACTCACTTTTTTTCAATAACATCGGATGTCTGATGCAGGAGCATCCCTAGATCAAGAGCAATCTTGCATCAACCAAAAACATTTGCATTTCAGTTTGTTTGCATTTTAGTTTGTTTCTTTTCAGTTTCCAGTCAGTTCAATCAGAAGTAGTTTCTGTATTTTGGTCTGCATTCTGTCGTAGTTGATTTTCAGACCTTGCAGACCTGGACTTAGCATCTAGATTCATTCATGCATATCATATCCAAAACTTAGATCATTTGGATCATGTACTAGAAAGATATCACTATCAGATGATCGACTGTTTTCTCAGAATAGAGCATCTTGACAGTCCTAAACAATCAGCTAAAGGAGAAGACTTGCAGAGCATTTCTCAACTTGTGGAGCTAAATGACACATCATTCAATGTTCCTTGGTTCATGGCTGACCATCCTTGAGATCCACACATCATTCCATTCATTTAGGGAGGAGTTTTTACTGAAATCCATCAGACAACTAAGAGGGGGTGAATCAGTTGTCCCTAAAATTTTAACCAATTACCAACTTCAACTTTTCAAACACTTGCATTTAGATTTAACAAAGAAAGCATGAAACAAGAAGCTCAACACAATAACATAATCAACACATGATACACCAGATTTTTATGTGGAAAAGCCTATAAGAGAAAAACCAAGGTGGGTGTTAGCCCACAAAGATCAATAAGTTATAGCAATACCAAAAATTAAAGGCTCACTACCTTAGGGCTCACTACCTAGAGCTCACTGCTCAAAAAGAGGCTCACTGCCAATTGAAGAGGCTCACTACCAAGAGGATGGATCACTACCAAAAGGATTGAACTAAGATATTAGCATCTACTCCATGCCAGGGATCAATTCCATTGAAGCACATTAACTCTTCTTCTGCTCTGCCTTCTTTACTCTCTCTACACCTTCATCATATTTGCTACACCCTTTTCCATGATTTGATTACAAACATTTATACATTTCATCAACCTTGGGATGAACATCAAGGTCAACATTACATTCATCAACCATTGGAACAATCTCCAAGGTTGGCATTACAAACATACATGAAATAGGTCTGGACCTACTTGTTAGGGTTAGCCGACAGAAGATATCAATTACATGCAAATAAAGATTAAATAGAGGAATAAAAATACACATAAATAATAATGAGAGACAAATTTTAACGTGGTTCACCCAAACTCGGGCTACATCCACCAACAAAGAGTCCAATATTATTATCTAGTAAATCAAAACTGATTACAACTAGCAATCCCTGCAACTCAATATCGCTGCGAAAATGCTACAATACATCAACGAAAACCCTAACCCTTAGCCGCTTTTATCAAGCCTTATGTCGGTTACAAAAATAGGGTTTTTTATGTCGACCAATAGAAAAATAACTCCCGACGCCTTAATAAAATAATAAAAAATTGGTGGAGGCGCTACCCCTTGACCCCGTCTTGGGGGTGCTATCCCTTGACCCCGTAGGAATTTGGGGGGAAACGACGCCGATAAAAGTGGGGTAAATTTAACCCACCGAGTCTGATTAGGCTCCATATAACAACACTAATACTATTTTAGCTAAGGAAAAGATATAAAGGTATATGTGGATCACGTCATGCTTTAGTTGGGACTCAAATGTAATCTTCCATGCCACGACACGTTCTTACAATCATCAATGCATCTCTGCAATTAGTGAAAACAACTGAGTCAACCAAGACTGGTGTTAACACTAGGTCTTCTAGGAACAATCTTCTCCCACCATCCAAATTTGTCTTTGTGAACCAATACAAAGGTAGGAACATGATCAGGAGACATCCACAAGCACATTGTAATCACCAAGAACAACCACACGATATCTAACCATTCTGCCAAGAGGGTTCTTCACACCAAAGCACAAGAACAACACTGTCAGCGACTGTCATAAGTAAATGATAGCTTGCAAACCAGCAAATCATGAACCATTGTAGTTGAAGGCACTTGTCATCATTCTAGACATAAATGTAGAACCACAGATCATAATACTTCAATGCAGAGGAATGCGGAGAAAAATACCTTCTCCCTGTCACCAGTGAATACTCAGAAAAGGCAGCTTCTATTCTGGTAACCATAACTCACTCAATTCTTCATACCGAAGGCTCAAACTCAGAACATAGTATCTTCAGACATTCCTCTAAATGACTTCCAATCCATAGACAAGGATATTCATTCTAAAATAAATACGGATCAAACTATTGAATTGTACTTCTATAAACAAGAATACTCTGAAATACACTATTTCCACTGCAAGAAACTATTTCCACTGGAGGAGCTAATTTTCTCAATATCCTTAACATTGGGATCACTTACTCATTGTATTCAACACTTACATAGGCAAATACCAAGCATCTAACCCATAACAAAAAAAAGATCACAGTTGACACCAATGACAACAATGATATGTTGACATCAATGACAACACCGGTTAGGCACATACTTGCAACAATCTCTCCATTTGTCATTGATGGAAACATATGATGTGAAAAATTGTAATGACCATCAAGACAAGATTCTCCCCCTTTCTTTTTATGCATCTGTACTCTTTCTTTTCTAGGTTTTTCACATGATTTCTCTCCCCCTTTGACATCAATGGCAAAGGGCACATACTTGCATTCTACTACTCTAATCCAACTGAACTTTTCTCTGTTGTCAACGCTATCTTTATTTGAAACATCTACCTCCTCCCCTTGAGAGGTAGCTCTCAAAACATCAATCCAAATTAATAACTAAGACTCTAGACATATCTGGATTGATGCATTCTTATGCATCTTAGTTTAGAGCAAGAGGGATAATTACCCCTAACTTTTCTCTGAGATACTCAATGGTATCCTTAGGCAGAGGCTTAGTGAAAATTTCTGCAATTTGATCCTCTGTGGACACATTTTCCATCTTTACTTCATTCTCTATCACATTTTCTCTAAAAAAAGATACCTTATTGATATATGCTTCGTTCTTGAGTGCATCACTGGATTCTTTGAAATATTTATGGCACTTGTATTGTCACAGAAGATTGCAACTGGATCTTCATACACAACTCTTATATCCTTCAAGGTATGTTCCATCCATAACACTTGAGTACAACAACACGCTACTGCAATATACTCTACTTCTGCACTTGACAAGGAAATTGAATCTTATTTTTTTCTCAGCCATGAAACTAATATGTTACCAAGAAAGAAAGCACCTCCACTTGTACTCTTCCTATCATCAACATCTCTAGCCCAATCTACATCTGTATAAGCACTGAGAGTGAAATTATTATCCTTTGGATATCATAAGCCATGATTTGGTGTGCCTTTTAAATACCTTAAGATTCTCTTTACTGCCATCACATGTGATTCCCTTGGATCTACTTGAAATATTACAACAAGACAAACTACATGCATATTATCAGGTCTGGTTTGAGTTAGACAAAGCAATCCTCCAATCATGGATATGTATTTTTTTTTATCAGCCTTGGGTGATTCATCAGTTTTGCTCAAGTTGCAGCTAGTCACCATGGGAGTACATACCAGTTTAGAGTCTTCCATCCCAAACTTCTTCAACAACTCTTTCACATACTTAGACTGAGATATGAAGATTCCTTTATCTGATTGATTGATTTATAGACCTAGAAATAAATTCATCTCACCAAACATAGACATCTCAAACTCCTTTTGCATTTCACCAGCAAATTTCATACACATACCTTCATTTCCTCCAAAGATATCATCAACAAAGACTACAACAATCAAAATGTGATCACCATTAATCTTGAAATAAAGATTACTATCAACAGTACCTTTATTGAACCCTAACTACAATAAGTACTTATCCAACCTTGCATACCAGGCTCTAGGAGCTTGCTTGAGTCCATACAATTCTTTCTTCAACCTGCATACCATATCACCTTGGTCTGATAATTAGAATCCTTCCGGTTGCTCAATATAGACTTCCTCTTCCAATTCACCATTCAAAAATACAGATTTTACATCCATCTAATACACTTTGAAATCTTTGTGAGCTACAAATTCTAGAAACATTCTAATTGCTTCAATTCGAGCTACTGGCGCAAATGTCTCTTCAAAGTTTATTCCTTCAATTTGAGAATATCATTTGCACACAAGCCTTTCTTTATTCCTCATAACTTCTCCATCTTCATTCATATTATTTCTGAAAACCCATTTGGTTCCATTAACATTTTTGTCAGTAGTTCTAGGAACTAATTCCAGGTTTCATTTTTCTCTATTTACATTAGTTCTTCCTTCATTTCCTTTACCCAATTTTCATCATTGTAGGCTTCATTCATAGTTTTTGGTTCAATTATAGAGAGAAAATAGTAATTCACTTGTTCTTCTGTGGCTCTTCTTCTTATCAGTAGTCCTTTTTAGAGCCTCTTCTTCTTCATCTTGATTGTCTTCATGTTCAACTTTTTCTTCATATGTTATAGTAGCAGGTTCATTTGATTCATAACCACTCTAATCAGATGTTCTTCCTTTGTCTTCATCCACCTTCACATTTGCACTTTCAACAATCCTTTTTAGCCTTTTGTTCTAGCACCGGTAAGCCTTCCTCTTGGTAGAGTATCCAAGAAAGATTCCTTCATCACATCTTGCATCAAATTTCCTCAGATCTTCATCTCTTCTGATATAGCATTTTCTTCTAAAGGCTTTGAAATATTTTACTGTAGGAATTCTTCCATACCACAATTCATAGGGAGTTTTGATACCATTACCTTTCACTTGAACTCTTTTTTGAATGTAGACAATAGTATGTATAGCTTCTTTCCATAAAACTTCTGATAGACCTCCTTCCTTCATCATTGTTCTAGTTGCCTTTTGAACTGTTTTGTTCTTTCTTTCCACAACTCCATTTTGCTGAGGAGTCCTGGGTGCAGACAACTATCTCTTTATTGCTTGCTCTTCACAGAAAGTATTGAATTCATTTGATGTGAACTCGCCACCTCTATCAGACCTTAAACATTTGATCTTCAAACCTATTTCATTCTCAACCATTGCCTTGAAAGATTTGAACTTTTCTAGGGATTCAAATTTGTCTCTTAGAAAAGTAACCCAAGTCATTCTAGAATAATCATCAATAACTAGCATGAAATACCTGTCACCATGCAGACTTCTTATCCTTGTAGAACCACATAGGTTTGTATGTACTAGATCCAACAAACTAGCATAAAATTGCTCTTTGCTCTTGAAACTTGTTCTTGTCTGCTTCCCCAACTGACATTCCTTACAAATAGTATTCGTGGGTTTCACAAGTTTTGGTAAATATCTGACAGTCTGACCTGAACTTATCTTTACCAGATTATCAAAGTTTATATGACACATCCTTCTATGCCACAACTAGCTCTCATCTGTTTGATCCAATAAGCAGTAATCATTAGTTCCTTTTAGTTGATAGATGTTATCTCTAGTTTTCCTACCAGTAGCAAGCACAGTCCTGGAGCTTTCCATGATTTTGCACCCATTATCTTTGAATCTCAGATCATAACCTTTGTCACACATTTGACCAACACTCAAAATATTATGATTGAAACCCTTCACATATAGGACATTGTCAGTATTATGCTTTCCATCAAATGAGGTAGATCCTTTTCCACAAATCTTACCAGCTACATTGTCTCCAAACCTAACCAGTCCTCCATCATACTTTTCCAAACTTAAAAACTTACTTTTGTCACCGATCATGTGATGTGAGCATCTGCTATCAATAATCCATTCATTCTTGTCTTTCTCAACCTAAACAGTCAAAGTACTTTCTTCCACTGGTTTTTCTTCCTTCACACAGCTAGCAGAATTAGTAGACACATGATCTTCTTTAATAGCAATAAACAAGCATTCATTTGCACTAGTACTAGCATCATCAAATTCATCATCAATCACACCTTCATCATCAAAGCCTCTATCATAGTAGCATTTATTTGTAGCTCTAGGTCTATTCTCAAATATTTTTATATTCCTTTCAATTCTTTCAGGACATCTGGAAGCATAATGACCTACTTTACCACATGAAAAATATTTAAAAGGTAATTTGCCTTTGAACTTACCGGAACCTCTTTGCAATCTATCAAAAAAGTTAGCTTCAATTTCATCAAAATCATCATCAAGTTCCACCTTGTATTTCTCAGCTCTAGAGATCTTTTCTAAAGTACTGTCTTTGAAAGTAGTTTCAATTTTTGGCAAAGCATCAACAAGTTCTCTCATCTCAAAGATTGTTAACTTTCCTAGCAACGAATCCTTGGTGACTTCTTTCATAGTCATCACTTCTTAAATTGCTGCAACCTTGTGACAGTAGGATTTAGGTAATGACCTAAGAATTTTCATCACAACTTCTTTTTCCTCAATAGTTCCTCCCATAGCTTTGATTCCAGTGACAAGTTCCTCCCATAGCTTTGATTCCAATGACAAGTTCCTCAGCCTTTTGCATGTAGGATGTTATGTTTTCATCTTTTCCCATCTTTAAGCCTTTGCTTTTAGTCCCTATAATTTGGCACTTTTTATAGAATCATCACCTTCATATGGTTTCTCCGGCTTTTCCCAGACTTATTGAGTAGTTTCAAGATCCATGACCTTTATTAGGTCAGTGTTGGTTAATGCACTTAATAGAGCATCTCTGGCTTTTATGTTTAACTCATATTCCTTGATTTCATCTTCAGTTGTCAAACCATTCTAAGGCATGGTATATTTGGTTTTTTTTGCTTTCCATACTTTGTACCCAATACAAAACAAATGACTTTTCATAAAAATCTTCTAGGTTGAATAATTCACCCTATTAATTTGTAGAGCTTCCTTCTTATAAGACATTCTAGATCTTTCTCAAGCTGTTAGGCTTACCTCCAAGGAACTTAGCTCTGATACCAATTGTTGAAATGCACTAGACAACTGAGAGGGGGGCTGAATCAGTTGTCCCTAAAATTTTAACCAATTATCAACTTCAACTCTTCAAACACTTGCATTTAGATTTAACAAAGAAAGCATGAAACAAGAAGCTCAACACAATAACATAATCAACACATGAGACACCAGATTTTTACGTGGAAAACCCTCTAAGGGAAAAACCACTATGGGTGTTAGCCCACAAAGATCAATAAGTTATAGCAATACTGAAAATCAAAGGCTCACTACCTTAGGTCTCACTGCCTAGAGCTCACTGCTCAAAAAGAGGCTCACTGCCAATTGAAGAGGCTTGCTGCCAAGAGGATGGCTCACTACCAAAAGGATGGCTCACTTCCAAAAGGATTGAATTGATATATTAGCATCTACTCCATGCCAGGGATTAGTTCCATTGAAGCACATTAACTCTTCTTCTGCTCTTCCTTCTTTTCTCACTCTCTACACCTTCATCATATTCGCTACACCCTTTTACATGATTTGATTACAAACATTTATACACTTCATCAACTTTGGGATAAACATCAAGGTCGGCATTACATTCATCAACCATTTCAACAATCTCCAAGGTCGGCATTACACACATACATGAAATAGGTCTTGACCTAATATAATTTTAGCTAAGGAAAAGATGTAAAGGTATATGTGGATCACACCATGCCTTATCTAGGAATCAAATGTAATCTTCCACACTACGACATGTTCTTACAATCATCAATGCATCTCCGTAATTAGTGAAAACAACTGAGTTGGCTAAGATTGGTGTTAACACTAGGTCTTCTAGGAACAATCTTCTCCCACGATCTAAATTTTTCTTTGTGGACCAATCCAAAGGTAGGAACATGATCAAGAGACATCCACAAGCACATTGTAATCACTAGGAATAACTGCACGATCTCTAACCATTATGCCAAGAGGATTCTTCAAACCAAAGCACAAGAACAACACTGTCAACCATTGTCATTAGTAAAGGATAGCTTGCGGACCACCAAATCATGAACAATTGTAGTTGAAGACACTTATCATCATTCCTAACATAACTGTAGAACCACAGATCATAATACTTCAATGCGGAGGAATGCAGAGCAAAATACCTTCTCCCTGTCACCAGTGAATACTCAAAAAAAGACATCTTTTACTCTGGTAACCATAACTCACTCAATTCTTCATACCAGAGGCTCAATCTTAGAACTAGCATCTTTAGACATTCCTCTAAATGACTTCCAATCTGCAGACAAGGATATTCATTCTAAAAGAAATGCGGAGCAAATTGTTGAACTGTTCTTCTATAAACAAGAATAATTTGTAATACGCTATTTCCACTACAACTCACTATTTCCACCGGAGGAGCTAATTTTCAATATCCTTAGCATCAAGATCACTTACTCATTGTCTTCAACACTTACATAGGCAAATACCAAGCATCTAGCCCATAACAAAATAAGAGCACAGTTGACACCAATGACAACAATGATATGTTGACATCAATGACAACACTAGTTAGGCACATACTTGCAACAATTCTTCATGCTTAGGTCTGACCTATCCATGTACTCACGTTATAGCTCTTCATTAGAGTTTGTAATGATTTTTGGCTGACGTGGAGGAATCTATTGTTCCAGAGATGATATATTTTGATGTAATAGATGCCTAGGAAAGTAGTAATCAAGTTATCAAGATTAGAGATAGTTGATAGTTTTGAATTCTTGTGAAGGAGCTTCAAAGCCATATCTTGTGCATATTGGGGTAATCTATAATCAGGCCTGTAAGCCCTAATTATAAGCCCACATGTTGTCGGCCAATTTGTATTTCAATTCTATGATATACTGAATGACTAAATCTGCATTTGCTTTAGATCTGAGTTGTTTCCATTGTGTTTACTCTTGCTACATGGTCTGGACTATTCATTTTGTGAACCCTCCTGTCGTGACTGCACCAATATAATACAAGGGATTTATGTCTTTGTTCATGGATTATTAAGGTATGTTAAAGTACATGCTCTACAATTTCATATACCTGCAACCTAGCTTATGTGTGAACCCTCTAGGTGTATTCCTTCTTGGTATCTTCATTAAGGTATAAAAATATGGGTTAAATTGATGTCCTCTTTGGTTTAAAATTTAAACTCTCTTTCCCTCACTAGATAAAGGTACCTGCTTACTTCATGTTCAACTTCCCATCCCACCAATGCACTAAAGATAACAAAATCAAATCTTTATCTTTATATTGTGTTGTTTATTTTATCCACTTCCATGTCTAGGTGTATGCAATTTAATTAGTGGATACTAAAGCAAAATTTTAGACACTTTACATGGTTTTGCATCTACTTCACAAAGGTGTAAAACCCCTATATTATCAAACAAACATTTAAGATCTTAGTGACAACATATTGGAGTTTATTATGCATTGGATATGATTTGTTTTAGGGTTTGGTCTTATGTTATTGTCCATATTAATCTTTAGTTTAATACCTTAGGGAATACCCCCTTGGCCTATCAAAGCCTAAAGGAGAAGAAGGACTTACTGACCTTATCACGTTGGTCTGGATAGTTGCCCAAACTTGATCATAAGTCGATGATATTTTTTCTTATGTATGAAACCCTTGGCACTCAACAATAACCTTGCTTTAGGGATTTAGGAGCATCAACTTTGAACACTGACACATTAGACTCACACTTGCCAACATTGCATTACATTATTGGGAGGTTCACTAGATGGATGTGAGGAGTGCATTTCTTCACAGAGACCTTAAGGAGGAGATATGCATGGAGCATCCACATGGTTTTATATAGGACTCTTCCTTGGTTTGTAGACTTAGAAAATCTACATGTGGCCTAAAATAGACCCCTTAGGCTTGGTGTGCCAAGATGGATCCTTCTCATAGTTAGTTTTTCTTGTTGCCATTTAGATCTAAACATATACATTCTATAACAAGATGATTCTCTCCTCTTTCTAGTTCTCTATGTTGATGACCTATTGATCATGAGGAGTTATGCGTCCATTATGGTAGTGAAAACTATTCTTCATGATAATATTTTAAAGACTAACTTGGTCTCATTGAATTATTTTCTTGGGATTGAGATCTCTTAGTCTACTTCTAGGATCATCACTGCATTGTCCAAGTATGCTCTTGATTTTCTCTCATAATTTCACTTGGTTGACTGCAAGATTTCTCTTACTCTTTCTTTTTTGGAGTCAAACTTGAGGCTCAATGTTCTTCACCTTTGGCTGATAGTACCTTGTAAAAACAACTTGTTGGGAGCCTCATTTATTTGACTCATATAAGGCTTGATATTTCATATGTTATAGGAATGGTCTTTCAGTTTATGCAAGAGCCCCATGAATTATACATGAAGGTAGCCAAGTAGTTTCCCCAATAAATTCAGGGTACTCACAATTTTGGTATTCATTATGTACTGGGCATTGGTATCAACTTGGTGAGCTACATGGATTCAAATTGGGTAGTTGATTCTCAGGATCGCAAGTCCACTTCATGTTACAACTTCTTACTTGGTTCAGGTCCTATTTGTTGATCGAGCAAGAAGCAGTCTACTATTGCTCTATCTTCCACTGAGGTTGAGTATCAAGGCAATTTAGCTTCAACATATTCTCACTGAGTTTGGTATATAGTTTAGACAACCATTAGTCATATTTTGTGACACCCAGAGTGTCATATAGATTTCACATAGCCTAATCCATCATTAGTAGACCAAATACATAGAGATTCATGTCCACTACATTTGAGAGTTTATCCACTATTAGGTCATTAAAATTTAATACTATCCAACTTCTAAGTAGATTTCCAACATTTCAACCAAACCCTTCACAGAAAGTAAGTTTCTTCATTAAAAATCTTTGTTGTAGGTGCAGGAGGCTACTTTGGAGGCTTCTTAGTCCCTTCTTACTCTCTCTACTTTGGGGGGTCTTCTTTCTCTCTATTTGGGGGGCTTCTACCTCTCTTATTTAGGAGGATTCTTCTCTTTGTATAGGGGGGTTGACTTGTACATGGGTACCCTATTAGGCTTCATTAGTCAAGAGCCATCTTTTCACCCACCTAAGCTACACTTTAGGGGGTGTTATTGTAAGTTTTTTATTTTCCTTAGTTGGATATTATGTATTTTCCTACACATTTAGTTTAGATTTATTTATTGTAATGAGTGGGTCAAATGTGGGTAGATGACATATTTTCATGAGTGTAACTCCCGCCTATTTTTGGGTAGGAGTTACTTTTTCTCATTGGTTGGTCTTGTCTCTCTTTCATATATATATGTATCCACTCCTCTAGCATGTACTCATGTTATTTAGAGTTTTCTTTATGACATTTTATTTATCACATATTTGTGTCTCTTGGGCATTTACATGTCTCACACGATATAGAAATTAACTTTTTTATGTTATTTTGGTTTTGATATCATCTACATTAAAAAATTTATAGTATCTTCTCCTTTCACTAGACTTTGAGTTAATCTTTGTTTTGTAGATTATAACACATTTATCAAAACCTTAATGCTTACACATTTTAGTATATGAAAATTGAGGCTCTTTAGGCCTTTTATCTTGATTAGATATAAGATGAGAGGATGCATAATTCTTGCTCATATTTTTCCTTTGTTGTTCTTCCTCATGAATTTCATATAAATCATCTAAATTGTCATTTCACTCATATGGAATTTATTTAGGTGTCAAGTCACAAATGCATCCAAAGTAACTTGACTCAAGTTAAATATTGGTAAATTATAATGGTCTTTATCAATTTTGACCACTTTGCCTTCATGCACAAATTTAACACATTGATGTAAAATTGAAGGAACTATTTTGCATTGCTTTATCCATGGTATACCAAGTAACATACCAAATTTATTCAAGGATGGAACACCATGATATAGCACCAGAAGCTCCTTAGGGCCAACTATTAATTGTATAATGATAGAATCCATAGTTTGTGTTAAGATTCTATTAGTCATTTTTTAGTGAAAAACTAGAATGTACATAAGCCAATTGTTTAATATGATGGTTGACTAAAAACTCTACGTAAGTTAAATTAACAAGTTGGATCAATAAGAAACTAAGTAGATGAAGAATATTTGATAGTGCCAATGATATACAATGGACCATAATAGTTATTTTTAGGATTTCATCATCTTAATCAATGGAGAAATATGAGAGGAAGATAATGTATCTCTAAAATGTACCATACCCACAAAAGTATTTGTAGAAGATTGCATTTGAGAATAAATATAACAACCATCCATAAAATATCTATCAACTTGTGTATGAGCCATATGAAAAAGGATCTTGCTCATGATGTGCATTGACATTTTTAGAATGACTAGGAAATGAATTAGCATAAATCTTCAAATTCTAATTCGGGAGAGCAATTGAAGGGTTGCCTCCATCATTGATACCTTCTACATGAAAAAACCAATCTAGGCTTGTAATTTAAGTTTATAGCAAGATAATTAGAGGAATTTTTTTTGGCCAATAGAAGGCAAGGGTTTGTAAAAATAAGAGATAGAAGCACTTTTGCATAGTCATTTCGTAAGCCTACCAAACTAACTCCACAACAAATGAAAGCGAAGAGAGCAAAAGGGCTATGCTTTAATTTTGATAACAAGTATAGTTGACGAAATAAGTGTGAAGAAAATTAATTATTCTAAATTGATGTTTCCAGTGAAGAAATAATGGATGAAGACTGGGTAGGGGAGGTTGATAAGGAGACAAGGGAAGAAATTGAAGAAACACAACCAACTATTTCTTGTTGTGCACTTTCATGCATCAACACTTTACAAACCCTCAAGGTAGTGGATTTTTAAAAAGTAGAAGGTGATGGTATTAATTGACTCAGGTAGTACTCAAAACTTCATCAATAGTAAATCAATTATATGCCTAAACAATTTTGTCTATCTAGCTCTAGAGTTTCAAGTCATGATTGTAGATGGTGGAACAATTAGTTGTTCTAGAAAATGACATAGTATTAAGCTCTCTATGAAATAATATAAACTAGATTGTCTTATATTTGTAATTCAAATGGTGTGAGATGACATTATTTTGGAAGTCCAATGGATAACTACCTTGGAAATGATTAAGATGAAATTTCAACATCTTTTCATGTGTTTCCAATCAAAGGGTAGAAAATTTGAACTTTGAGGGCTATGTGCAACATTGCCACAGTTTATGAGTTCTTATCAAATGTAAAAGCTTCTAGCAAAGGGTGTGGATGGATTTGTGGCTCAATTATTTTCAATAGAGGAATGACCAACAAAGGGGTCTACACCACTATACCTACATGCTATTTTGGAGAAACATTCAACAGTCTTTGGAGATATAGAAAAAAAAGGATTTCTCCCAAAAAGGATCATGATCATGCTATTCAACTAGTGCTAGGGTGTCAAACACCTAACATTAGGCCTTACAAGTAACCATATATCTAAAGGAGTGAAATTTACATGGTAGAAGAGATATTAGAAGCAGGTACTATTTGTCATAGTCAGAGTGTTTTTTCCTCTCCAACAGTGATGGTACATAATAAGGATAACACTTGACACATGTGTCCAACCTATAGAGAACTTAACAAGTACCCCATCAAAGATAAGCTTCCTATTCTAGTCATTGATGGTTTATTGAATGAACTAAAAGGAGCTATGTTTTTATAAAACTTCATCTTAGATCAGGTTACCACCAAATTAGAATTATGGAAGAAGATATTCCTAAGACAATATGTAGACTCATAAGGGTCATTATGAGTTTCTAGGGATGCCATTGGTATTACTAATGCTCCTTTTACATTTCAAAGATTGGTGAATTCCATATTTAAGCCATTTTTTAGGAAGCTTGTATTTTTTATGTACCTAGGGATATGATATTATAATGTATTTAGGTGTATGGTGATGCCAACTATAGACACCTAAAAATAACCCTTCACATACATCGCTTGCATTTCATCAGATTCGTCCAAATCACCCGCATTCAACATTAATTAAATAATCTAATTATTTAATTAATTTCATCAAATTCATCAATTTCCTCTAATTTCCCTAAATTCCAATAGTAATTGAATAAATTATATTTATATAATTAATTTCATTAAATTCCTCTATATTCTTCCAAAATTAAATAATTTTAATTATTTAATTAAATCATTATCTTCTTCCAATCTTTCAAATCCACATTAATTAAATAAATTCAAGTTTTTAATTAATTCATCAATCAAATTTCTCTTATCCATTATTAAATAATTTTTATTATTTAATTAATTAATTATTCTTCTAAATTTAAATAAATTATTCAAATTTATTTAAGTTGATCTTGTCTTCTAAAAATAAATAAAATCAATATTTTATTTATATCTTATCTATTCTTCAACCATGCATAATTAATTAAATAATTTTATTTATTTAATTTTCAGTTATCTTCTAATTCTTCTAAAAATAAATCTTGTTCATCATGCACACAAATTAAATAATTTATTATTTAATTTTATTCAAATCATGCAAAAAGCAAATCTAAAGTTAAGTTAATTGGCTTTAATATTATTTTTATCATCAACTCATAAATTAGAAAAAACATTCTAAATTTATGAAATCAAATCTTATCTTTATCTCAAAAAGCAATTAACTTAATAAAAATATCTTTTTGTAGTGACACATGTCATGTGCACATGAATCATGAGCTCTTGATTTATCTTAACCATCAATTTTATTGATTTATCTTCACTATTGATCAATCTAACCCTAGATCCTATATATACCCCCTTCATCCTATCACAAATCCTCTTCGATCATTCAACTTTTGAGTACTCTTCAATCATTTAAGCTTCAGGCATCCATATAGCGCATTAAGTATTCTAGCATCATTGATCACATTGAATCATTGAGCACTTATCTACATCTGCTTGTTGCAACCATGGTTTTGAAACATATTGAGCAATCCACATAAATCCAAGAGAGCAATATAGTCTAGGTGATAGCTTTTGATTGTTTAATTGCATATTCATTAATATTGTTATCATTTAGATTGATCTTTTGATGTTATAGGATTGAGTTATATTCATTGTTTTGATCTTTCATAATCTCAATTTTACCTATACACATTCTGGTACGCCCGGTGGGACCCACTAACCTTGCTTTTTCTAAAAAAATTGTTTTCTTTTAAGTACAGTATGAAAAAGTACAATCGTAACATAGAAAAGTGCAACTGGGCAATAGAAAAGTGCATTTGGCCTGTTTTGAAGTGCCTTTGGCGCACAGTAAGGTGCATCTGGTCGACAGTAAAGCATTTTTGCACTGTTCTAAAGCACTTCTAGTTTTTAGGGATTTTTGACTTGTTTTTCTTATTATAGCAGGGTCCTCTCACATCATACTGATCATATATTGTTAAACAAGCTAATTTATTTGTCTTTCAATCATCTCTCATATTCCTAAGCTGATTTATTTAGGGACATTTCTTGTTTTTTGAGCTAACTTATCATTTTATAGTGTTTGGGATTCATTCTTGTTTGCAGGCTACAAATCTCATTACTCATCAACATCCTGGGTCATTTGACAATCATTCAATCATCATTCAAATCTTGTTTTTTTGCTAAAATCTTGTTTTCTGTAGGTCTAAATTAAAAACGCACATCTGCACTGAAATTAAGCACTTTTTGTCTTTTGAAGCGAATATGCAATATAGTCACGTGCTTTTGGTAGGAATAAAAGTGCATATGCACTGAATTCAAGTGCTTTTGGTTTGAAACAAAGTGCTTCTGCATCACAGTCAAGCGCATCTATTAATTTTTGAAGCTCATCAGTAACACAGTTAAGTGCTTTTGGTTAGAGATTTCTTTTTGCTAATTACTTGGTTTTTGTGGAACTAATCAACTTGTTGTAGCCTCTTATCATTCAACACAGAGAAAATAGGTTTTCTAACATATCTTTGTAGGATGAACGTTGAAGATTTGAAATCTTTTTCACTAAGTCTTAGAAACACCTAAATTTCTTAAAGGAAATCTATATCTATCATTTGCAATCTTGTGTGACTAGTTAGTTGCACTTATTTTTTTCTAAATGGATAAATGAACATGTGTGTGACATGCTTGTAAGGTAATATGTATATGCTCTCCCCTTGTGTAAACTTGGGTGATAAAAAAACCAGACTCATCTATCTTTTACTTTTAGTTTATCCTTTAGAAGGGCCTGCTTTTAGATTGTATTTCATCCAAAAGGGACGACCCTAAGCAGATCTTTCCTTTGGACCACTATACAAATTGGTTGAGGTCAAAGCCAAGTCCTAACCAGCATTAACCTTTTCCATACGGTGCCAACTCGAAAGGAATTGTGCGTAACACTCTTGTGAACGAAATTTTACATTTGTGTAGGGTATATTGCATTCCTAGTAAAGTTGGTAAAATATTTTAGTAGTTTGCCGAATGCTCGCAAGGCATTGGTCCCCCAAAGAAACTAAGAACCTCATAGCTAGTGACTACCTGATCTACCTCTGAACATTGTGATAAATTTTGGTGCAAGGGTATGACATCCCCAAGATTACTCACCATAAGGCTCCCTTGAGATGAGATAGAAATCCCTGACTTAGCATAAGCTACTTGTAGCTTTCTGAGGAAAGGGTGATTGGGTCAGCCTTCCAGTCCTAGAGGTCCCTATCTATCCTCTCTCACAAAGACAAAACATTGTACAAACACACTTTAGGTGTGATAACACTTGAGTCGATGGAGATTCCAAGTTGTGAGCTAATTTTATCGTAGTGAATCTTTTGTCTTTAGGTATAAAAGTGCTTGATTTGTTTGCAAATTGTGTTATACCCGTGGAAACTTGGGCTTTATTGTGAGCCTCAAACATACACTTATTGTTACGTTAGTCCTTGACCACTTTATTTACAGTGTATGTTTTCTTGTCAAAGTAATCCTATCAAAATCCAATTGAAATCTATCAACTTTCACCTCAAAAACTTCACTATCACAAAAAATGCACATCTTAACCACAATCCAACGCATCTGAACCACATTCCAATGCATCTAAATTACATTCTAGTGCATCTAAAATGTAGTCCAAAGCATCTAAACCATAGTCCAGTGCATTTGATCCATAGTTTCATGCATTTGAACCACAGTTAAGCACCTTTGGTCTCTGTCAAACTGTCCATCATCCATTAGTATACTCAAAATTTTGATGAAATAAACCTTTGAGCTAGTGTCCTACAATACTGTTAGACCTATTCCATCAACTTTCATACCATTTCATCCATTATCATAGTCTAAATTAGACTTTTTGAACCATTTATCCTCTTGAGATTACTATCTATCAATCCACCTTCACCAAACAAGCCTAAATCCTTATTCATGATTCTTCTAGTTGTGTAATTTGGTCTCCACCATAGACTCTAGATTACATCAATCCCCTAGTTCATCTTCGATTTGAGAGTGATCACATCTCTTAGGTATTTGAAGAGGAATTAGTATCCGTTATTGGTTTTTATGAGCTTAGAGAATGAACTTCTCTTGAGTTAGTTTACGCCATTAACTCTATCTGCCTTCATTCGAGATCATTAGTCTATCTCTCTGTAAGGTCATCTTTCATCCCAATCAGCTATTGATTTAGTCTTTATAATCTTCCACAAGCAACCAACCTCAAATCCACCAACACAGTGATCTCAAATTTATCAAAATCAGTCCAAAATCTATCCACAACTCTCTATTTTTAGTGCATTTGAAAAATCTTATGGTTACCACTAGCCAACAATATCATCAAGCCATGGAGGCTAAGTAAACCACCCCATAGCAAGATCTTCCACATACCCCTCAACAAGACCATCAAAACATCCCATCTTACAATCCCCAACTAGAGAGTCAAAACATCATCCAAAACAATCCTCAAGAGGGTAATAGCTCTTTGATAGATTTGTGTTAGGGAAAATGCTATCAAACATGTATAAATTAAATCATAGCAAACCCTAATACCCAATGGAGTGCAAACAAGCTATGAATCAATCAAATAAATATGAAATAAACCGATATTCTAAGCTAAACATTGGCTTATCTCCATTGTCCTCCTTGATCTCACATAATGTTCTCATATTGTGCAAGTGTACAAAGATTGTGAGAAGCTCAAATAGATGCAATAACAAGATGTTGGAGAGTTGTCATGTTGTTCTCATGTCTTTTTTTGAAAAATGGTTGTAGAAGGGGTTTTATAGGAAAGCATGTTTGAATGGATGGCTCAGATTAAAAGGTGAATTTAGAGAAAATGAAGGGTGGAGATCGATTAGGGTTTCCCTCCACTACAAGATAAGAGGGAATTTCAAATTTGAGGATATGGTGAGGTGTAAAATCAGATAAACTTGTCCAATTTATTTGATTTATTGAGATAATGTATGTGAAAAGGAGCTTTTTTTCTTTAAGTGAGGGTGCATTTAAACAATGTTTATTTGTTTAAATTGAGATAATTCATGTGGAAAGGAGATTTTCCCATTAAGTGAGGGTGCATTTAAACAAATGTTTATTTGTTTAAATTGAGACAATTCATGTGAAAAGGAGCTTTTTCCATTGAGGGTGCATTTAAACAAATGTTTATTTGTTTAAATTAATTGAATGAAAAGGGATATTTGCAAATGAATAATTAAATAATTAATTAATTAAAACTAATTATTTAATCATAGAGGAAAATTAGGGAAAAATAGATAGATGATCAGAAAGAGGAAAATTGAATTAATTAAATAATTAATTAATTAAAATTAATTATTTAATAATAGAAGAAAATTAGGGAAAAATAGATAGATGATTAGAAAGAGGAAAATTGAATTAATTAAATAATTTAATTAATAGTTGAATTATGGAATTTGGAAGAGAATTTTCCTAAATGTGGCATTTGCAATGCAAGTACATTTTTAGGTGTTTACATTTTGCCCCTCTTTGATACAATGTCAATTTTGATGTTGTGTCAGGAAATTTTAAAAATATGCCCTGAACATGCTCCAGTGTGCCCCAGATGAAGCAGGATAGCGTGCCCCCTCAGGAAATTTATCAAATTTGCAAAAGGTTTGGGAAATTTCCTGAAAAGTATGCCAGCATGGTAGAATGAATAGAAGAAATGAATATGTGAGAGATAGATGGTGGATGAATGAAGATTGGCCAAAAGAATGGGAGTGAGATCTTGCTTGGATAGATTTTTGAGCTTCGCACTTGCAATTTTTGCTTATCATCATAGAACTTATTATGTCAAGGGATTATAGACACAATGGCAAGTCATAGGCCAAAGTGTACAATGTGGTTCTTTGTGAAACATGCACATGATAGACAAGGAATGCTTGACTCAAACTAGTAACCGTGGTACCTTGTCAGAACATGCGATGAGATAACTGTAAGGTATGCAATTCCTTATGCAAGGAAGCATTTATTCTTTTGTATGCACATGATGTCCTGTATTCACACCCAATGGAATCTTAATCACACACAAGGAACCTAGTTGCCCCAGTCTTTTTGCCAAGACAAACCACAAATAGAAATCAAAGAAAAAGATCTTATTCTATCCTCGCTTCTCTTCATCACTTAGGGACTACCTTGAGAAGCATAAAAACAAGATCAAACAACAATCCAAATGAAAGATAAGACAAACTGGACCAATAGAGTCAACATCCACTAGATCATTTGCCAAGTAATATGTGTTTGTTTGGTTATGATGAGGTGAATAGGGCTTGGTTTCAAGGTATGAAGCATGCCATATAAGACGTTGAGTTTGGTTTCAGCAATGCAACCACCTGTATAAGGCAAGTGATAAGGTGGTGACATTTTGTATAAGACCTATGGTTTGGTTTTGAGGATGCCACAAGTTGTGAGATAAATGGTATGTGACGATTGCTAATGTTTAATTTTAGAAATGACACATGTCATATAAGGCGTAGAGTCCTGGTTTCAACTATGCCCCATTCCGTGTAAGATATGTGATAGTTGATAAGGGTAATTGATAGCAATTGATCAGTTTAGCTGATTGGATAACATGTCTTGTTGAGTTTGGGATTGGTTTGAGGTGCACATTTCTAGTGAAAGATTTAACTGTTTGATCAAAGTGTTGATTGTAGCAAAGGGACCATTTATTGCAAGATGGGCCCTAAGGGATTGACCTAATGTCTCAGGGGCTCATTGTAGATGACCTTGCCTATGTGAAAGCACAAAGACAATGTAGTTTAACCACGTGGACTGTGTGACCTAAGACCTATGGGGTGGGAATTCTTGAGGGCTCATCGAAGATGGCCTTGCCTATGTGAAAGCTTAAAGGCGACGTAGTTCGACAAAGTGGTTGTGACATGGGTCTTTATTGCTTGGGGTTTTTGGTTGGTGTTTGATTTTTTGTGATTTTTTGATGTTTGCAATGTTTTGGGATTTTGGAGAATATTTGATATTTTTTGTGTTTTTGGGAATATTTGATTTTTTTGTGTTTTTGAGAATATTTGATTTTTGTGATTTTGGGAATTTGGATTTTTTGACATGTTTTGGAATGACATTGGATGACAATTTTGATAGCCTTTATGCTAATGACAAGGGGAATCCAGGTCTAGGTGCAAGGATAGAAGTAGGATTGGATAGTTGAATGGAATGGATGGAGGTATGCATCATAAGGAGGTAGGATGTGATCTTAAGGAATTTGTCACAAAGGAACAACCTGCCCCATTCTTTGTGGTAGACTTAGGATTTTTCATGGCAATGCTTATGACAATAAGGTGATGATAGGATTGGTTTGGAAAGGAAGAGGTATATCAAGAGATATCCAAAACATTTGTCAACATTTACCTTTATCAAGATCAAAAGGAGGAAGGGAGGATGAATGGATTCAATATGATAGGTATATGTATGTGAGTGTAATGAATAAGGATGGTAATTTGGATGAGACAACGTGCCCTCAAGTGTAAGTGACATAGAAGATCAACCTACACAAGACGCTCGTTTGCTAGGTTTTCATCATGGTACTTATCCAAGGCACCACCAAGGGTGGTTTTTACCATTGGACAAAGGGATTTCTCTTTACTATTTTGATTTTTCTTTTTTTTTTTTAACTTTTTTATTTTATTTTTGAGATGGGATAGGTGGAATATGGATAGGAGGGACTCAAGTGTCTAGTGACATGAAAGGTGATAGTCTCATTAGAGAGGAATGTCATCGCATGGACCATGTCAAATGTCATTATGCTCAAGATGTTGGTAAGGGATTGCATGAGAGGGAAATGGATTAGGTAGATAGTGGATTATGAAAGGAATGATAGTAGATTATGATGTGGATTATGTATGGAAGAATAGTAGATTATGAAAGGTTCATGTAAGGATGGATGAGAGGCTTATGCAAAACCATGGACCATAGGGAGGTGATGGAGGAGATATGTAGGATAGTGGATGAAAGATGGGGAGATGGAGTTATGTGGAAATGTTGTGGGATGGAAGGGCACCATGACCAATGGTTGCACACACCATGATAAACATTGAAGCTTATGATTGGAAGGAGGTGTAGGAAGAAATGGACATGTTTGCTTAGGAGATGGTTGATGTAGGAGTTTAGGGACCCACATAGACTTAGTATTTTTATGATTTTTGTTTTGCTTGTGGGATTTAGAAATTTGAAACTTTTGAATGGAGTGGGATTTTTGGATGGAAGAGGATGGTTGGGATTTTTGAGATGTGGATGCCTCATTTAACTTGCTTTCTTTTTGCTTAGATACCCATACCATTTTAGTTTTAGACTTTGCTTGTGAGGGTATGGACTTGGGTAGCCTTTTGGGTGTACTTTTCTTTGATTTTCTATATTTGTGCCCTAGGGCATAAGGATCCTTAGTATTTTTGGCTTTATGAAAGGAGGCATACAAATGTTTATTTTTGAATCCCATGGGGTGGATGAAAGCTCCTTGTTTAGATGATGTGTACATTGATTGGCCATGATTAGGAATTTGAGGGAATGTGTAAATGGATGGATTTGGCATTGGGAGAAGTGGTGGTAAAGTAGATGGAGGGATGTTAGGAGTTGGAAGAAGTGGGGGTAAATTGGATGATGGAAGGTGTATGGTCACATGCTTTTGACATTTGTAGGACAATGGAGGTGGAATGGCCACATATGTTTTGGGGGAATGATAAGATTTATGGTGGAAAGAGGTGGATTTAGGAGGCATGGAGGAAGTACCAACATCTTGAGAATGTTTACCTTGGGGTGTGTATCCAAGGCCATATGAGCATGGAGGGACCTTGACATGGATAGGCTCCAAAATACCTTGTTCATTAAGGCCTAAGCCTTTACCTTGGTAGTCATGTTTTGGAGCATGTGATGGACAATGGGATTGTGTGTTGCTTGGACACTAGACTTGAGCTTATTATTTGATGGAGAAGGTGAAGTGATAGACAATGGTTGTTTGCTCCCCTATAGAGGAACATTCATGGATGAAGGTGGTAAGAGCAATAGGATATGATGGTGGATTAGCAACGTGGTCGATAGTGGATGATGAAGGATCAGTAGGATCTTGATTATTATTATGTTCACTAAGATCCAAGTTATTGGTTTGATCTTCTATGCTAGCTTGGGAGGAATGTGTCTCATCATGACAAGTGGATGTTTGTGGATCATGAATAGGACTTGGTGGAGGGGAAGTTTCTTTGCATTGAAGGAAGGCCATGAAACAAGGTGAATGCTTAAGTAGGTCCACAAGACTTGCATTAGATGGAGTATGTAGGTCTTGGGTATCTTGTTCATGAATGGTTGTGGGGGTTTGAATAGGATCAAGTTGTTCATGGATAGGTTCATCATGAATAATGTCTTGATCATGAAAAAGATATATGTTATGAATGGGTTGAATGAAAGTGATTTATCTTGATTTGAATGAGGGCTTGATGTTTCTCGATGCTTAAGACTATGCTCTTGACATACCTCTTGGTTTGATTGAATGGAAGTGGATGACTCTTGGAGAGACTTGTTGAGTTGTAGACCACATGATGGGGTTGGAGGAATAGGCATGGAATCTGAAGGCTCTTTGATAGGTGCAAGGATAGGTGTTTTACATGGAGATGGGTCATTCCTTGCTAGAAACCAATGGATCACATCCTTTGCAAGTGCATGGGTGGAAGGAAAATATAGTGGATGGACAATGAGGGTAGATGATGTGGACTTGTGATTAGGATGAGGAGTTGAAAGTTCCCATGGTGGAGGAATAAGAGGAATGGAGGGTGTTATAGCCTTAGGGTTTGGACTTTGATTAGATGGAGGATCAAAAGGGTTGAATGGATTGGTGGATTTGGGTAACTCCATAGGTTTACTTTTGTAATGTTTGAGTCTAGGACGTGGAGTTGAGGAAGGATTGGAGTGTGGTGGTAGAATGTAGTTATAGGATGGATAAGGTAGACTTATGGACCCCTTGTCAAAGGTAGCATGAGAATTTGAAGGCACTTTGTCTTGTTGCCAAGGTGGACTTGGACAATCTTGTGGATAGGCTTGGGGTGCTAGAACCTTGTTTTCTAGTATTGGCATGAAATGACACATGTCTTCACATCGGTGTATTTCATCTTGTTTCTCAAGGTATGCAACATGAGTCTTGTCATTATTGGAAGTAGGAGGAGAGGTCCATCAAAGTATGAGTTTAGGCCTTGGTTTGTTCTCATCATCAAGATTAGGAGAAGGGGCTCCTCAAAGTATGACTTTGGGTCTTGCATTGTCGTCACGATTAGGATTAGGAGGAGGGTTTCCTCGAAGTATGAGTTTGGGCTTATGTTTTGTCTCATTATTAGAATTAGAGGAAGGGTTTCCTCGAAGTATGACCTTGGGTCTAGGATTGTCTTCATGATTAGGATTAGAGGAAGGCCCCCCTCGAAGTATGATCTTGGGCTTTGCAGTGGGCATAGGATTGCTAAGGACTAAGATCATTATGACAAGTGCTTGATTTAGGATTAGGATGATGGTGTGAAGTGATGTATTGGATAGATATGATATGATTAGGATAAAGGTGATTAGGATGATGACTTGACTTGGAATGAATGTGTTGGCTACCAATGAGGGATGAAGTTATGGTAAAGTCTAAGGCTAATTGGATAGGCAACCTTAAGAGATTTTGATAAAAGAGGATGCTAAGGCACACTAAGATATACCCAAGTGACTAATTGAAATTGTTTAAGACCTTGCAAGTGTTAAGATAATAGTGATTGATTGAAGTGAGCCTCTGAACTAGACACATGAGTTGAAGACCCAACTTGCAAATTGAGGAAGATGAACACAAAACTAGACTTGTGAGTTTAAAGTCCAACTTGTAAATTGCTTTGATTGATAGAAAAGAGCAAGGTCTTAAACACTTCAAGTTTGTAACTAAGGTATGATCAAAGTATGTCAAATCTCCTACCTTACAAGTCTCAAAGGTGACCCAATGTTTGAGGTTGATCTAAAGTGCAAAGGGCTAAAATCAATGCAAGGATAACCTAGGTGAATGCAATGAGTTTAAGCAAGGCTAATGCAAACTATCCTAAGCAATTGCAAGGAGTATATGGAATTGACAAGTCTTAGGCCTGTTGACACAATTGCAGTTTGAGTTGGATAGGGAAGGTAGATGCTCAAAGGTTTCCCTACGATTGTGGGAATTTCCTAGAAAAATTAGAAGACACATCAAGCATAGATGACACTTGGCAATCAGATTGGCTATTTTTTTGTTACTCTTGACTTTGTGATCGTTTATGTATGTTCAAGGGCTTTCCAACCCCAAATTTCCATGGGTCTTAATCACAATTTGAAAACAGTTCACACACATAAGACAATTCCTATCCCTAAAGTCAATGGCTAATGATAGTTCTCTCAAGCCCACAACTTGGAATCTCTGACTCAAATCCAAACACACTGATTACTAAGTGTGTCCATTATATTGTCTTTGCGAGAGAGGATGGATAGGGGCCTCCTGGAATGGAAGGATGACCGAATCACCCTTTCCCCAGAAAGCTATGTATAGCTTATGCTAAGCTGAGGATTCCCATCTCATCTCTAGGGAGCCATATAGTGAGAATCTGGAGAGGATTATGTGTGCTCTTGCCTTGAACAAACCGCTACAAGGTTAAAAAGGGTGGTCTCTAACTAAAGGTGTTTAGTGGGGGATATTCGGGGGACCAGCACATTATGAGCGTCTAGCAAGCCACTTAAGGCTTTAACTAGTCATACTAGGAGTCTCATATACACAAGGTATGCCTCCATTCAAACTAGCACTGTACAGTAAGCGCTAATACTGGTTATACTTGGCTTTCGCCTTATCCTTTTTTATATAGCCAACCAAACAAAAGTACCACTTAGGGTTATCCCTTGGGGTGAGTACCTTTTTTCCCACCAAGACAGGCCCTTTCTACAAAAATGAAAAAGAAGAGAATAGAACCATTTCTCTTCAACAAAGATCCTTATGAAGATGAGGGGAGAGGATACTTTGATTCTATCCCTTGGGATCTACTTGACAAAGCGTGCAAGCACACCAAACACGTCAAACAATCTAAGTTCTTTTTAGTTCCCAAATCAAAATGTTCGTAAGTTTGTGCAAACAAGTTCATTTTAGATGCACCAAACCAAAGTGTGATGGACCACAATCAAGACCACAAGACCAAGCAACCATAATGTTTCAAGTGATGTTTTCGACAAGCGAGAACCTGCAACCCACTTGTGAGTAGTTTAAGAAAAATGGTCTTCGACAAACGATATAGCTGCAAACAAAAAGTTAGTGACTAAAAATTGCCTAGCTAATCTAAAGAAAAAATTGACTAAAAATTTAATTAAAACTAAAAATCAATCTCAATTGAAATTAAATTAACTAATCTAGATTAAAAATTAAATTAATATGAAGAATTAAATTAAAAAATAAATCTGAATGTATACTAATTCTAATTAAAAGTTAAATTAAGATTAAAAAATAAATTAAAATCTAAAAAAACATATAGCTAAAATATTATTTAAATAAAAGCTAATTTAAAAATAATAAGGAAATTAAAAGCTAACTATTTTTTTTTAAAACTATTTATTAAACTTTAAAAACTAAAGCTTAAATCTAAAAAAGCTAAGAGGATTTTTAAGAAAGTCACGTGAGGTCTCTTTTAAAGCTTTTTAGCTTTTTGGTGGAGAAAATGGATTCGTTGATAAGGCTTTAGAAATTTTCAAACAGAAAGTGGATTCTGTGATAAGGCTTTTATAAAACGGCGCGGAGGTTTTGGCATGATATGCACAAAATGGATATGTTGAAAAAGATTTTAGAAACTATGAAAGAGGCTATTTTATGCAGCGAATTGATTTGTTGAAAAGGCTTTAGAAACAGGCAAGTGGAACCTTTTCTTTAGCCCTGCACCTTTCAAGTTTGGGAATCTGTGAAATACACTCCAAAATATATGAAACGAACATACAAATAATATGGAAATTTCATGGATCAACTTTGAACGGTCTTTGCTGCCAAGGCTTAAATTTGACCGTCGACCTTGCCTGTCAAGCAATTTTTTTATGACAGCTATCTATTCAATGTTGTCTTTAAAATATTATGACCTATCTTAGTATAAGTAGATTATATAAAAATCAGATATATATACCTTAGTATAAGTAGATTATATAAAAATCAAATATATATATCAGCATAATCGTATGTAAATTTTGACAGTTTGTCCAAAATCTTTCCTTTCATATGATACAGTCTTTTTAAAATTTTGATTGTATTTTACAGAAAAATGGAAATACAGCGATACAACTGTCAAATTTAAGCCCTGCTTGATGCCACAAAATGAATAAAGATTGATGAGAAAAAGAAAGATCTAAATGAAGAAAGAATGAGGTTCTTCAACTAAAATGTCAGACTCCCAATAAAATTATAAATGAGGCAGAATCTGCAATTCTTTAAAATTCATCTCTGATCTTCAAAGACGACCCCAATAAATCAGAAAATGGGCAGTTTGTGAAAGGAAGTTTGTTAAACAATGCTGCAAAAACAAACAGTGACAAAATATTTCAATTATGACAAAGATCTTTAATCTACAGGCTCAAAAAAGAAGTTAGAACGGGCGCCAAAATGTGTTCACGTCAGGTTCACCAGAATGTGTCAAGTAAAATGTTATCAAACATGCAAAAATTAAATCACAGCAAACCCTAACATCCAATGGAGTGCAAACAAGCTATGAATCAATCAAATAAATATGAAACAAACCGAGATTCTAAGCTAAACACGCTTAATGTTCTCAAATTGTGCAAGTGTGCAAAGATTGTGAGAAGCTCATGAGATAATTCATGTGAAAATGAGCTTTTTCCATTAAGTGAGGGTGCATTTAAACAAATGTTTATTTTTTTAAAATTAATTGAATGAAAAGGGATATTTGCAAGTGACTAATTAAATAAATAATTAATTAATTAAAACTAATTATTTAATCATAGAGGAAAAATAGGGAAAAATAGATAGATGATCAAAAAGAGGAAAATTGAATTAATTAAATAATTAATAAATTAAAATTAATTATTTAATAATAGAAGAAAATTAGGGAAAAATAGATGGATGATTAGAAAGAGGAAAATTGAATTAATTAAATAATTTAATTAATAGTTGAATTATGGAATTTGGAAGAGAATTTTCCTAAATGTGGCATTTGCAATGCAAGTACATTTTCAGGTGTCTACAAGATTCTACCCACTTTAACTTGGGCATGTCTTCTCATAATTTCATAGAAAAAGGATATAGTATTGATCAAAACCCCTCTCAAGAAGAGTGAAACTTTCTAGGAGGTCAATCCTCTCAAGAAGGGTCTCAAGATCTAGATGAAATCATGCAAGATCCCAAAACCATGGAAGCTATTGATAAACTCATTAGCTCTAATCAAGATCACTACTTCCATTTGCTCACTAAAAAGGAGCCAAATTGCCTTTAGACTTTGATACATCTAATCTTAAAGAGAAAGATCCCTTTCAAGATGTTGTTAATGCTATGGGTAGACCACAAGTAAACCCCATTCAAACAATGTCTACAATATCTGCCCTATTCCCTGAATCATCTTCACAAGAGGGAATACCTAATCAAAAGCCCATGGGAGAATCATTACTTGGACCTCTCCTTACTCACATAGAGATTTATAATGCTGAACAAGAACACCATCATCAAGCCAAATTAGCAAAACAAGCTCAACAAACAAACCCCTTCTTGGACACATCCATACCTACTAATCCCCAAAATCCTCCACGCACATCTCAAATTCACACGACCATATCTAATTTTGCGTTTGCTACTCCATCATGGTCAGATTTACCTCCCAATTATACACCTATGGGTGCTTGTGTCACTCCCCCACATATATCACAAGTTCAAACATTCCCAAACACTCCAATCCATAACGATCTAATCAATCAAACACCCCAAACTTCATCCATTCTACTCCATTACAATCCAAACAATCAAACATTCGCAAACACTCCAATCCATAACAATCCAATCAATCAAACACCCCAAAATTCATCCATTCCAACTACAAACAATGTTCACATCACTTCACCCCAACATTCTTCAAACATCAATGCTACACATGTCAATCTACCCCAACATTCTTCAAACATCAACACTACTCATGTCAATTCACCCCAACATTCTTCAAACATCAACAACTACATCACTCCACCCCAATATTCTTCAAATTTGAACACCACATATGTTAATTCTCCTTAACCACCACCAAATCAGAACACATATATCATCCCTCCATAGCAATATCAAAATCCCCCGCAATATTCACAATATCAACACTCATATCTAACACCCCCACCAAATCAACAAACGCCACCTTTCTTCATTGATCCTACGCAAAACAACCCCCAAACTTCATATAACCCATACAATCTTAATGCTTATGGATTACACTCCAATCTCTCTTATGGGCAGCAACAACCACCCCATATACAACAAAATTTGTCTTTACTAATACACTCATCATCTCTTAAGCTTAAGGTTTCTGATATGCAAAAACAACTAGATGATTTTTCATTTGGTCACATCAAGAAAACCTTCTCGTTGGAGGAGGTTTGTTCATATCCATTTGATCGATCCTTATCAATGATTCCTTTTCCACCTAAATTTGACATGCCTAAATTTAACAAGTACAAAGGAAAAGGTGATCCTAAAGACCATCTTCAAGAGTTCTACATTGCTTGCCTTGAGGCTGCTCATAACGACATGTATTTTATGCACCTCTTTCATCGTAGTCTTGGAGGACAAGCAATAGAATGGTTCTCACACCTACCCACGGGTATTAAAACTTTCAACGAATTAGCTAAAAATTTTGCTACCCATTTCTCTTACAATAATGAACATGAGATTTCAAAGATGGGCTTGTGTAACAACAAACACCAAAATGGCAAAACCTTTACCTCCTTCGTACAAAGATGGTGAAATATGCTAGCAAATTCCCATTTCAAATACCTGAAAAACAACTTGTTAGCATCTTTATACAAAATCTTAATCTAGACCTTGGTGTTCATCTACAAATCCAAATTGCTATCTCATTTGATGAGATCATTCACAAAGGCAATAATATTGAAAAAGCTGTCATTGGAAAAGGAGTAGTCAAAATCTTTGAGACTAAAGATAATCCTCCTCAACAACAATCAAATGACAAACCTAAATTTTGGAACAAAAACAAGAATGTTATAAATGATGGTGTTGTGGATTCTAAGCACATCCAAACTTTCCAAACACCACTCAATCTATCAAAAGCAACCCCATCTACTCCTAGAGAACAACAACAACAACCACCACAATAGAAACAACAATGACACCAACAAAAATAACAAGGCTATCCTCCAAGACATCGGTTCACTCCTTTGGGTGAACCTATTAAATATGTCCTCAAGAAACTAATACAAAACAGACTTATCATGCTACTTGAAGCATGTCAATATGATGAACTTGCTTTCAAACCAACATGGTACAAAGAATGAATATTGTGAGTTCCATAGAATAATAGGACACAAAACCTCATCTTGCATGAAATTAAAACACTTGATCCAAAACCTCATAGACAGAGGCGAAATCACCTTTGACGAACCTCCTCAACCTACATCAAACAAAGACCTCAATGTAAACAAGGATCCATTTCCTCAACATGGTAAAGGTCAAAATCGTGATAAAGGTAAGAGCATTAACAAAGTTTCTTCTTCTTATGACTCCATTGTGGGTTGTTTTGAAGAAATTCAAATATCTACCCTTACCATCAAGGGCAAGAATCTCGAATGTGCCATCACAACTCGTCGTGGTCTTGTTACCCTTCATGGGCCAACACCAAATCTTGCAGTTACTTTTGATTATAATCTTGTTGATCATTTAAGGAAGACTCCCGCACATATATCTATATTAGACCTTCTAAAGTCATCTCCTGCTCATAAAGCAATGCTTGAAAAAGCCTTACAAGAGTCATCTGTTTCCAACAACATAGCTATCACGGATTTTTGAGCCATTATAGATAATATTGCTTCACCTTATAATGTGGTCTTTTCTAAAAAAACCTCCCATA
Organism: Cunninghamia lanceolata; assembly: GCA_027924645.1. NCBI lineage: Eukaryota > Viridiplantae > Streptophyta > Pinopsida > Cupressales > Cupressaceae > Cunninghamia > Cunninghamia lanceolata. The sequence goes on along the minus strand of BSBN01000578.1, from coordinate 5,421,968 downwards.
TCACAATCCATGTCACAACTATGCACTCCACATTGAAGTCCTTATCCACCAACGTAAAATCAAATGCATACTTATAGATGGTGGTGTTGGTCTCAACATTTGTTCATTTAAGTTGTTGAAATAGTTAGGATACTCTGAGGATCACATAGATACATATTAGTCTATTATTGTCAAAGCATATGATGATGTTGAACACAAGACAAATGGTGTGATACATTTGCCTATTCAAGTGGGCCCTGTTATGCTGGAAACTAGATGTCAAGTCTTAGACATTGAGCTACCATACAATATCATCTTAGGATGCCCATGGATTCATGCCATGAAAGTTGTGCCTTCCACGTACCATCAATCCCTAAAATTCCCATTCAATGGTACTAAAATCACTATCCTATGAGGTCCTAATCCATTTGAATTTTGTCGCGCCATGCAAGGGTGTTATAAGAATAGCAACCAAATACCCAACAATGATGCAACCCTACCATCCTCACTATATATTGATCCAGATACTTTGCATAAAGCCTCTGCAGATACATCCAACCCCCTCCCAAAAATCAAAGCCCATATCATAGACATAGGATTTGGTGAGTATGATATCCCAAAATCATGTTGTGTGGGGAGGATGCCTCTCTAACCAAAATCCTACAACAAACCTCCCATTGCTAAAGTTACCAAAAATCTCAAAATACTAGCTTCTTTGACACAGTTTACTCCTGGGCACTTGCTAGAAGAAGTCACAAAATAGAAAATAAAAATAGTAAAAATAAAGGACGTATCCGAAGGTGAAAACCTCTTTGAGGTGCCTAAGGATGGAGGATTTGACCTTCCCCTACCAAGAAAGTATCAAGAAAAATCAAGTCTCTTAGTAAGATTCCATTGACATGAATCTAGGTATAGAGCAGAATCCTAAAATCACATTTCTAGTAGCATCATTATCAGAACAAGAGAAAGGAATTCATAAAATTATTTTTACAAAGGACTATCAATTTTGTTTGGACCCATTCTGATATGCCTGGATTGGACTCTTCACTTGCTATTGATCATCTAGCAGTTGTTAGAAATAGTCCGGACAACTGAGAAGGGGGGGGTGAATCAGTTGTCCCTATACTTAAACTTTTAGAAATTTCTTTTGAACCAGATTAATGATGATAACATTAAAGCATTAATAAACACATGAGCAGAAACAATATGAACACACAACACTAGAATTTTGACGTGGAAAACCTAGTTAAGGGAAAAACCATAGTGGGGGTTAGCCCACAAAAATGTGTACCTTGTTTAAAGTACTTAAGAAAATAGAAGGCACATGCCTTCAGGTGCACTGCCCAGAGCACACTACTCAAGAAAAGGCTCATTGCCTAAAGAAAATTGTAATTAACATAGAAATAATGAACTAAGAAATAGCATCTATGTTCATGCCTGAATCAGTCCCTTTGAAGGCTCAAAAACTTATCCTCTTATCCACAAATTCTTCTTCACTGACTCTTCACTCTATTCTTCCTTCACTCCTCTTCTGATATGCTCTGCTTCTGATCCTTTCTTTTGATTTAACTCATTTATTCAAGGATGATATTCCACTTCTCTTCAACAAGTATATATACCCTTCATCAACCTTGGAATGATCAACAAGGTCGGCTAGGCTCAACACGGATCTTCACACTGTCAGCCAAATACAACTAAGACTTGAATCAACATGCCACACTCTAGAGAATTGCTTTTAGAACATCTGCAACATGCTTGAATCAACCGGTCAGCCAGAACTGGGAAGAACAACAACACTAAGAAATAAATCTTTTCCAACAAGCTCAAACTTCAATGTGGACCTCCAACACAATAGCTACACGATCCAGAGACCTTCACAAGCACAATGAATTCAACGGAAACATCCGCACTCCTCCACATCACCACAATCTATTACACCTTCATCCGGAACCTCACTAACACTATCTGCCATGACTGTCAAGCTAGAAAGATTGCTTGCAGACCTCCAAACCATGAACCACTTGAGTTGAGAGAACACACCACCATCCCAGACATGCCTCTAGATCCGCAGATCATAGAGTGCTAATACCAGACCAATCTGGACCAGCTTCTTGCTATTCTGTCAGCACTGAACAATTGCAAAAGCTTGTTCTATTCAGAAGTCCATAAATTCACCAAATCTTTATGTGGACCTCTCAATCTGACAATCCTCTACACAACTGTATGATTCACATGTATTAATTGTCTATAATTTTCTCAATATCCTCAACAATCTGGTCCTCTAAACAGATAACAATATGGTATACAGTTGACACTAAGGACAACAAAGATATGTTGACATCAATGACAACACCACTGAGGCACATATTTGCAGCAACAGTATCTCCAACAACAAAACTTGTCAAGTGGAAGCTTAGAAAGATGCACCCACAAATTACACTTTTGGTTAAAGTAGAACTACATAAATTATTAGATGCCAAATTCATCAAACCTATTGATTATCCAAAGTGGATCTCTAACATTGTTCCTATTTCTAAACCAAATGGGGGCATCTGCATGTGCTTAGACTTCAGAGATCTAAACAAAGCATGTCCAAAAGATGACTTTCCACTTCCAAACATCGATATCATAGTGGACTTGACAATAGGTCATGAAATGATTTCTCTTATGAATGGATTCTTTGGATACAATCACATCATGATAGTAGAAGAGGATCAGCACAAAACAACCTTTACATGTATGTGGGGTACCTACTATTGGCGAGTCATGCCTTTTGGTCTCAAGAATGCAGGAGCTACATATCAATGAGCTATGACAGTAATCTTTCATGATCTCTTTCTTACAATTATGGAAGACTATTTTGATGAAATATTAGGCAAATCTTCTAGAGTAGATCATCTACAAGTCCTAGGACAAATCTTTGATAGACTCAAGAAATATCAAGTGAGGCTAAATCCCAAGAAATGTGTCTTTGGGGTCACTTCAGGGAAACTGTTGGGGTAAAGTGTATCTCACAGAGGAATTGAAGAGGATCCTGCCAAGCTCAAAGCTATAATAGAAATGCCTCCACCTAAGAATCTTAAAGCACTAAGGAGTCTACAAGGGAAATTGCAGTCTATCAAATAATTTATTTCTCAACTTGCATATAAGTGCCAACCATTTCAACACTTGCTCCTTTAGGATGTCACAATCTGATGGGATAAAAAGTGTCAACAAACCTTTGATCAACTGAAGGACTATTTACCTTCACCTCCAGTTTTGGCACCATTAGTTCTTGATAGACCTTTGATCCTTTACATTTCTACAACAATTGCAGCATTGGGTGCCCTCTTAGCACAACATGACGAATCAAGTAAAGAACATGCCATCTATTATATCAGTCGCACATTGTTTGGATATGAACTCAACTACACTCCTATGGAAAGAGCATGTTTAGCAATAGTGCTTGCTTCCCAAAATTTGCGACATTACATGTTGAACTAGCATACCAACCTTGTCTCAAAGATTGATCCATTAAAATATTTGTTATCCAAGGCGGCCCTCATAGGCCAACTAGCTAAATGGGTCATGATCCTAAGCGAATTTGATATAGAGTACACTGATAAAAAAATCTATCAAGGGACAAGTTCTTGCAAACCAACTAGCATAAGCACCAATCATAGATGTAGATCCTATGATCTCTAATTTTCCTGATGAAGGGCTATTCACTCTAGATACTGTTGATGATTGTTTTTACACATTCATAACAAAAGTTAAAATTCACAAGGAACCTTAGCTGTCTTGAAAGATATGAAGAATTTACTAAGAATTCTTAATCTCAAGTTTCTGTATGATTAGTTCTTGACCTTGGGGATAAGTCAGTAGGTTAATGTGAAACTATAATTTTCAAGGGGCCTTATGTAAGTTGAAATAGTCCGAGACTTTACTGGACTTCAAATTATGCAGATTGTTACAAATATCAACAAAATATTCATTCCTTTGCATAAATTCTCTATTATATCACAAAGCTTCGCATGAATTTCAGTAAAACAAACTTTGTCTTTCAAATTTATATGAAAATTGTCTAATATCACTGTAATTCCTCATTCTTTATTCAAATGCATGACAATTTCCTTTAGATTTTTGTGTTTAAGCTAATTATTTATGGTTTTTTTGAGAAAAGTTAGAAAATACAAGGTTTAGGAAATTAGATTTCATCTACTTTCCATTACTTATGTATATAAACCTGTTTATCCTGATCGATTCAAAAAGAAAATAAATCCTCATACACAAATCCTGAGCATTTTCATGAATTTACATACAGAATTGCAATCTTCAACGGAAAATATGTTTGAAAATACTTGAATCAATTAATAGTCAGAAAATAGACGCAGAAATTGATGTTTCTATTCACTAACATAAGATAGCCATTTCAAATTTACAATGTTTATGACTTCAATCTTTTGAATTACCAGCAGTAAACACTTACAGACATTTTCATAGATACATCAAGGAGACCAGACATTCCACGCACTCCTCAATGCAGACACAGGCAACCTTCTTAAAGAAGCATCTTCTCTATTGTGCTAAAACTTGACAATTACAATCTTAAGCTAGAAAATTTCTAAAATCATTGTGTAAATATTTACAAGTAGCAAAGCTTATTATATAGAATTCAAAGCTTTCCCTTGCTACGGTTACAAAATCCATCTGACGGTCAGCATTCAAAACCTTAAGATCAACGATAGGAATCAATTCCTAACCGTTTTCAAAATATCTCCATGGTATCTTTATGTAGCTCAAAAGATGTCTTTAGAATCTTTTCAAAATAAAAGATACCTGCTAACTTTTCTCCATTTGTTGACTTTTGGCCGATGATATTTTCTAAGCACATTTTTACTTAGAATATCTTCCCTTTTGATGACTTTCACTCTTTCAGGTACTCTGCAAAATTACCTATTACCCCTTTGATGAAAGTACGATCCCATTCTTGACTTTTGATCCATGTATACTCCTGTACTCTGACTCCTTCCTTCAACTTCTTCTCTTCTTTTGCTAGACCTTCAACCCTTTTCTGATACTTCTTAATCTTAGCACTTATTTCCATTATTGAATTAATCATTTCTGTACTAAGATGTGCTTTAGGTCTCTCTAAACATGGTGAAAATATAGCTTTAAATTCCTTCACTGCTTTTTCCAAACCATATGTTGGTACCTCTAAGCATTCATGCCCAATGAGTTTTTCTATAATTTTCACATGTACCCTTATCATATTATTAGCAGTCTCCTCTAAGTCCCTAGCACTTATGATACAATTTCTGAGAATGTCTTCTTCAAACTTTAATTCCAACTTTGCTTGTGGCAATTGATTAGCCATTCAGGGAGTAATTGTTGCAAGTATGAGGTGAACCAGTGTTGTCATTGATGTCAACATACTCATATTGCATTGAGAAGAAGGATTGGATGAGCAGTGTGCTGAGGATATTGAGAAAATTAGCCTCAGTCAGGAACAGTGAAGAACAGTGATGAGAAGAAGGCAAATGTGCTGTATAGGATGAGAACCGGAGGATGCGGATTAAAGGGTTTGTAGATATGAGTCTTGAGATGCTTCAGTTAAGATTTCAGAGGTCCGCATGAAGATCTGAAGGAGTTGTGGCTGTCAGTGTGGAACCGGTTCCGGCAAGTGTTTAGAGGTGACAGAGGATCACAGAAAGGTCCGGTGAGGTCCAGAATTGTGTAATCTTAATCTATGGATTGGAAGGAGTGTTTTGGATGTCCTTGTGATGTGTCATCTCGAGTTGTGTATGATTTGGAGGTCTGGAAGTACCTTTTGCATTGTGACAGTGGTGACAGACTGTGTTCTTGAAGTTCCAGATGAGGAAGAGAAGAGATTCCAGTAAGTAGAGGAAGTGCGGATGTACCTGGTCATTCAGATAGGCTTGTGAAGGTCCTTGGATCATGTTGAGGTTGTGTTGTTGATCCGCATTGATGATAGAGCCCGGAATTGAAGATATTCTTCTGGATGAAGTTCTTGCTCTGACTAAGCTGACCAAATGAGTTGTTCATCCTGCAAATGTTCTTGTGATGGCCAACCGGATGTGTTATTTGTCTTGTGGATATTCTTATGGTTGTTTACCGACTTAGATGATTGTTCCTAAGTCGATGACTTGTATAAATAAAGGTTTGCGAGTTCTTTTCGAGGTGTGGATTGTGGAGATGAGTGTGGCATAGTAGAGAGAAGTGAGAAAGACAGAGCAGGGGTTTTTGGGCTTAAATGGAACTGTTCCAGACATGGTAGAGATGTCATTTTCCTAGTTCAAGATTGTGATTCTTATCACTTTGTAGACAATGTGTCTCCTTGTAGGCAGTGGGCCTCTTTGTGAGCAGTGTGCTCGGGCAGTGAGCCCTAATTGGCAAGTGCCATTCTTTTTCTTATTCTTCTAATAGAGAATGATCCTTGGGTTAATCACCCCATGGTTTTTCCCTTAACCGGGTTTTCCACGTCAAAATCTTGGTGTTCAATGTGTTGATGCTTATCTGCTCTTGTGTTTGTGCATTATGCTTTCATGGATGATTAATTGAAATACTGTTAACTAACAAAGAAGAATCAAGTGTTTAAAGTAGAGCAGGTTTTTATACAACTGATTCACCCCCCCTCTCAGTTGTATGCCCTAGATCCAACAATTGGTATCAGAGCCAAGTTCCTCTGAAAGGAGCTTGACTACTTGAGGAGATCCAGGATGTCGTCATACAAGAAGGATAGTTCGAAGTTTGATGGAACCAACTTCACTCTCTGGAAAGGTCGCATGAAATGTCACTTGGAGTGTATGGGAAAAGCATATTTGGCCATGGTCTCAAAACCATATGTACCTCCACAGGGTGGTCCGACAACTCTGAATGAAATCATAGATGCTGAAAACAATCTGCGGACCAAGGAAGCTCTTCTAAGCACATTAAATGACTTAGATCTCTCAAATGTTATTGACCTACCAACTGTATATGAGATCCTAACTAAACTGGAACTTCTGTATGAAGGAGATGAGTTTGTCAAGAGTGCAAGGTTGCAAAGTCTGAAAGGGAAATTTGAAAGATTGAAGATGAGAGATGATGAAAACATCACTACTTTTATGCCACGAGTGAATGAGCTGGTGTGTGGAATTAGAAATGTTGGTGGAACTCTGGATGAAAATGAGATTGTTTGCAAAATCCTCAGATCCCTTCCTGCTGCCTACAAAATCAAGGTTGCTGCCATTGATGAATTCAGAGCTCACACAACTGTCACAAGAGAATAATTGGCTGGCAAACTAGCTGCATTTGAAATGACCGAGTTTGGAGATGATCCTCCCAAGACTGAATCTGCTTTCAAAGCCAGTGCCTATGTGAAAGGCAAACAGAGATTTGATCCGGGTGAAAACTCTTCAAGGAAGATGTCATGGTAAGATCAAGCAAGAAGAGACATGGAAGAAGAAGAAGTAGAAACAGCTCAACTTGAAGCCCTCATTGCAAAGAGACTGCCAAGAGGATCCAGTAAGTATGAAGGAAAACTACCCTTTAAGTGCTTCAACTGCAATAAGATTGGTCATTTTGCTTCAAGATGTCCGGAAAGATCTGCAAGGTCTAATACTAACAGACAAAGGTTTCAAAAGAACTGCTATTATGTTCATGAAGAAGATGACAATGAAGGAGTAACAGATGATGAATCAGAACTAGGAAGCAAATCCAGAAATGAATGGGTGTTTATTGCCATCAAGGAAGAAGATTCAATATCCTCTGAATCTGTCAATCACAAGGTTGTGGAAAGAGCTTTGGCTGCTCAAGTGGAAGAAAAGGATGATTGGGTTATTGACAGTGGATGTTCTCACCATATGATTGGTGATAAGAATAAGTTCTTGGATTTGGAAATGTATGAAGGAGGAATGGTAAAGTTTGGTGACAATTCTGCTGGCAGAATTAGAGGTAGGGGAACTATTTCCTTTGATGGAAAGAGCAAAACAGGTAATGTACTATATGTTGAAGGATTGAAGCACAATCTTCTCAGTGTTGGTCAGTTAGTGGACAAAGGCTATGATCTCCGGTTCAAAAATAGAAAATACAGAATCTTTACAAGCTCCGGAATTGAAATTGCATCCGGTACTCAGACAAAAGGTAACATCTTTCATCTGGTTGGTTCAAATAAAAGTTGTTTGTTTGTTCAAATTGATCAGAGTTGGTTATGGCATAGAAGAATGTGTCATGTAAATTTTGATAACATTATCAAGATAAGCAATAATCAGGCTGTAAGAGATCTTCCAAAATTGATGAAACCTACAAATAGTTTGTGCAAAGAATGTCAGCTAGGTAAACAGAGCAGAGTCTCTTTCAAAAGCAAAGATCAGTCCTCTACCGGATTGTTGGAATTAGTACATACTGATCTCTGTGGTCCGACAAGAATTAAGAGTCTACAAGGTGATAGATATTTCATGTTGCTAATTGATGACCACTCCCAGATGATGTGGGTTACCTTCCTAAAAGAGAAATTAGAAGCCCTTGAGAAGTTCAAAATCTTCAAAGCTATGGTAGAGAATCAAACCAGATTGAAACTGAAGTGTCTAAGGTCTGATAGAGGTGGTGAATTTACATCTGGTGAGTTCATTGACTTTTGTGAGAAGCAGGGTATAAGGAGACAGTTGTCTGCTCCTAGGACTCCACAGCAGAATGGAGTAGTTGAGAGAAAGAACCGGACCATCCAAGAAGCTGCCAGGACAATGATGTTGGAAGCTAATGTTCCTCAGATGTTCTGGAAAGAAGCTATCAGCACTGTATTCTACACTCTCAATCGAGTTCAAATCAGAAACAATACCGGTAAGACCTCCTATGAACTCTGGTTTGGCATCACTCCTACTATGAAATATTTTAGAGTATTTGGTAGCAAGTGTTATATTAAAAGAGATGAAGATCTAGGAAAGTTTGATGCTAGAAGTGATGAAGGAATTTTCTTGGGTTACTCCACTCAAAGCAAAGCATACCGATGTTACAATAAGAGACTGAGGAAGATGATAGAAAGCACTAATGTGAAAGTTGATGAAGGAATTGAGAAGCCCTCAAGATTTTATGAGTTTGATGAAGATGACCAAGATGGTGTTCAGGCTCAAGGAACTCAATCCTCTCCGGTAAGTCAGAGTCAGCCTGATCCAGTAAATCAGGAAGAAGAGATAGGTCTGAATGAGCCTGATCAAGAAGCAGCAGTGCAGGATACTCCCAAAATTCTAAGGTATGTAAGACTGAACCACTCTGAAGATCAGATCATAGGTGACAAAAGCAAAGGTGTACAAACTAGAAGGAATGTTGCTCAAAATCAGGATAAATGTTGTCTGATTTCAAAGATTGAACCTAAAACAATAAATGAAGCCTGCAATGATGAAAACTGGACCAAAGCAATGAAAGATGAATTGATGCAAATTGAGAAAAATCATACTTGGGATCTTGTTCCCAGACCTAGAGACAGGAATGTAATTGGAACCAAATGGGTCTTCTGGAACAAACTGAATGAAGCTGGTGAAGTAATAAAAAACAAAGCTAGATTGGTCTGCAAAGGCTACTCTCAAATAGAAGGAATTGATTTTGAAGAGACCTTTGCTCCGGTGGCAAGAATTGAAGCAGTCAGATTATTTCTTGCATTTGCTGCGTTTAAAGACTTCAAGGTATATCAGATGGATGTCAAGTCTGCCTTCCTAAATGGTGATCTGGAAGAAGAAGTTTACATTGAACAACCGGATGGATTTCAATTGTCTGATAATAATGATATGGTCTGCAAGTTGAAGAAAGCATTGTATGGATTAAAGCAAGCCCCAAGAGCATGGTATGAAAGGTTGGATAAGCATCTTGTGCAGATTGGATTCAACAAAGGTACTGCTGACAGTAACTTATATTTCAAAATTGATCATGAAAACATTTTGATTGTTGAAGTGTTTGTGGATGATATCATTTTTGGAGGAAGAGATAGTATGTGCAAAACTTTTGCAAATCAGATGAAAAGTGAGTTTGAAATGTCTATGCTTGGTGAAATGAATTTCTTCTTGGGTCTGCAAATTACTCAAACAAAGAAAGGGATCTTCATTTCTCAGACCAAATATGTGAAAGAATTGTTGAGGAAATTTGGTATGGAAGATTCAAAGCGAATGAACACTCCCATGGCAACCGGATGCAAGTTGAGCAAAGATGATGACTCCCCAAAGGCAGATCAGACAAAGTATAGATCAATGATTGGTGGATTGCTGTATCTCACTCAGACTAGACCAGCTATAATGCAGGCTGTTGGTCTTGTAGCAAGATTCCAGGCTGATCCTAAAGAATCTCATGTTATGGCAATCAAAAGAATTTTCAGGTACTTGAAAGGAACAGCTGAGTATGGTCTATGGTACCCTGGAGATCCGGATTTCTCTCTTCATGCTTACACAGATGTAGATTGGGCAGGAGATGTGGATGACCGGAAAAGCACCAGTGGTGGAGCATTCTTTTTAGGGAAGAGATTGGTTTCTTGGCTAAGCAAGAAACAAGATGCAATATCTCTGTCTACAATTGAAGTAGAATACATTGCAGCAGCAGGTAGTTGCACTCAAATCTTATGGATGAAGCAGATGCTAAGAGACATTAAAGTTGAATATGAGGAGTCTATCACAATTTTCTGTGATAATTCAAGTGCAATTAATATTTCTAAGAATCCGGTACTGCATTCTAAGACTAAACACATATCTATCAAGTTTCACTTTTTGAGAGAACAAGTGAACAAGGAAGAAGTCAGGTTGGAGTATGTTCCCTCCAAGGATCAGATTGTAGATATCTTTACTAAACCTCTTCCCAAGGACTCTTTTGAATATCTCCGGGAGAAGTTAGGGGTCATGGCCCCTCCGGTGATGAACTAGGATGCACTGATGTGCATCAGTTCGGTGGATATCACAGTCATATCTTGTGATCCAGATTGATGATGGGGAGCTGCTACTAAGGGGGAGCAGCTAGTATAATTCTGATGTGTTAGAATTGCAAGTATGAGCCCTTTGCCATTGATGTCAAAGGGGGAGAGAAGACATGTGAAAAACAAGTGGCTGATGATCAAAGGGGGAGCAGTAAATGAGAAGACATGTTGCTGATATGGGGAATTGTGACAGAAAGGAGAAGTTCTTGTACAAGTGGCTAATGATCAAAGGGGGAGCAATAAATGAGGAGAAGACATGTTGCTGATAGGGGGAGCTGTGACAGAAAGGAGAAGTTCTTGTCTTGATGGTTTTTCACATCATATGTTGCCATCAATGACAAAGGGGGAGATTGTTGCAAGTAGGAGGTGAACCAGTGTTGTCATTGATGTCAACATACTCATATTGCATTGAGAAGAAGGATTGGATGAGCAGTGTGCTGAGGATATTGAGAAAATTAGCCTCAGTCAGGAACAGTGAAGAACAGTGATGAGAAGAAGGCAAATGTACTGTATAGGATGAGAACTAGAGGATGCGGATTAAAGGGTTTGTAGATATGAGTCTTGAGATGCTTTAGTTAAGATTTCAGAGGTCTGCATGAAGATCTGAAGGAGTTGTGGCTGTCGGTGTGGAACCGGTTCCAGCAAGTGTTCAGAGGTGATAGAGGATCACAGAAAGGTCCGGTGAGGTCCAGAATTGTGTAATCTTAATCTGCGGATTGGAAGGAGTGTTTTGGATGTCCTTGTGATGTGTCATCTCGAGTTGTGTATGATTTGGAGGTCCAGAAGTACCTTTTGCATTGTGACAGTGGCGACAGACTGTGTTCTTGAAGTTCCAGATGAGGAAGAGAAGAGATTCCAGTAAGTAGAGGAAGTGCGGATGTACCTGGTCATTCAGACAGGCTTGTGAAGGTCCTTGGATCATGTTGAGGTTGTGTTGTTGATCCACATTGATGATAGAGCCCAGAATTGAAGATATTCTTCCAGATGAAGTTCTTGCTTTGACTAAGCTGACCGGATGAGTTGTTCATCCTGCAAATGTTCTTGTGATGGCCGACCGGATGTGTTATTTGTCTTGCGGATATTCTTATGGTTGTTTGCCGACTTAGATGATTGTTCCTAAGTCGATGACTTGTATAAATAAAGGTTTGCGAGTTCTTTTCGAGGTGTGGATTGTGGAGATGAGTGTGGCATAGCAGAGAGAAGTGCGAAAGATAGAGCAGGGGTTTTTGGGCTTAAATGGAACTGATCCAAACATGGTAAAGATGTCATTTTCCTAGTTCAAGATTGTGATTCTTATCACTTTGTAGACAGTGTGTCTCCTTGTAGGTAGTGGGCCTCTTTGTGAGCAGTGTGCTCGGGCAGCGAGCCCTAATTGGCAAGTGCCATTCTTTTTCTTATTATTCTAATAGAGAATAATCCTTGGGTTAATCACCCCGTGGTTTTTCCCTTAACCGGGTTTTCCACGTCAAAATCTTGGTGTTCAATGTGTTGATGCTTATCTACTCTTGTGTTTGTGCATTATGCTTTCATGGATGATTAATTGATATACTGTTAACTAACAAAGAAGAATCAAGTGTTTAAAGTAGAGTAGGTTTTTATACAACTGATTCACCCCCCCTCTTAGTTGTATGCCCTAGATCCAACAGTAATGACTCCATTTATCAATTCTTCTTCTCTCTCCTTCATTTCTCCAAGTTGTTTCATTTCTGATCTGTATTCTTCCTTTCTAAATTGGCAACCATGTAAAATAACATTACATTTGTTTTTCTCTTTCAAAGCCATATCCCAACTTGTTACTGCTTTCTTTGATACCTCTTCTCCTTTTTGTATAAATTCATTGAACCATTTCTCAAAAATATTGGCTTCAATCTTTTTATTCTCCATTTCTTTTACTTCATCTTTTGACAGTACCACCATTTCAACAGGTAATTCTGGCACTGTGGCATTATGATCAAACATTACCCTACTGAACTATTGCAACTGGACAATATGTCCCTTCAAATAATCATTTTTATCTTTATCTTTCTTTAGCATTTCAGCAGTGGCCTTATTCATGTCTTCCCACTCAGTTATATGTTGCTCCCTTGTCATGTGGCCTAAATCAAAATTAAGCAACTTGTAGTCATCCATAGTCATTTCCCCTTTTGACTTAGCTATTTGTGGTATAGCTAGATCTAAAATTTTAGATCCAGAAGGACCTCTTTTGATTGCTGACATGATTCTAGCTTTTCTCTTCTGCTTCTGTGGTGTAGAACCACCCAGTAAACTTTTGATATTGATGGGTACTAATTGTACCTCTACTTTCTCTCTTTTGACCTCAGAGCCTAACCAGGCTAGAACATCCTTGGTATCTTTTGTTGTTCTTTCTTCATTTATCACCTCCTCCTGAGGTTTCTCCATTTGTTCTATGTGTTGTTGTTGCTGAGGTGATTGAGGTTGAGGACCTGGAACAAGTGGATCACCATGTTGCTGTGATTCTCCTTCATCCTCATCTCCTTCTATCTCAATATCCCCTTCCTCCTCATTTGTTGGGCTCTCCTTTCCTAAAAGTTCTTGTTGTTCTTCTTATTTATCCTTCTGTTCCATGTTTTGTTTATTTGTATCCTCTTTTTGCTCTTCATGCTTTGTATCATCTTTAGAAACATTGTCCGTATCAACCAAGTCTTCTTCAGGATTACCTGCTATATTCACTGATTCTGTTGCTATTTCAACTTGTTCCTGCATCTTTTCTAGAACAGTTGTCTGATCTATATGTGATGTTGACACTATGACTCTCTCAGGTTCCTCTTCTTCTTTTCCTTTCTTAGGTTCATTCTCTGTGTTCTTCTTATCCTCTATACTTTCTTCTTTCTCACTTGGTTCATTATACATACTAAGAACGTTTAAAACATCAGTACCAGCCACATTTATTTCTATTTCTCCCTGAGTTTGGACTAATGCCTCTTGTACCACTTTCTCTAATTTTTCTTCCTTTTCAGCCTCTTCTATTTGCTAGGCCACAACTTGTACTTCTTCAATAATTCCAGGTGACACAAGTGTCCTAAAAGGATCTACTACTTTAGACTCACCTTGTGTATTCTCTTCTTTTGGTTCTGGTTCTAGGCTTTGTGCTTTCTCCATATCAACTTGAGTATCTTGCTCTTCTACTGTATCAAAAGATGCACCTACTCCTTCATCTTTCTTCTCACTCTCCACTTTGTCACTGGAACTTACCTCTTTGACTTCATCTTCACTACTGTTATCCTCCACATTTACTATTTCACTTACCTTTTTTACTTCATGCAGTTTTTCTCTTGCAGCTTCTCTTCAGTCAATTCTTTCTTAACCTTCACATACACTTGTCTTTTTCCCTCTCATGTGGATTCACCATGTATTCGCTTTAGCTTAGCACTCACTTTTTGAGTGCTTATAACTTCACCTTGTGTTGAGGTTTGTCCTTTTGAGGTTCTAATGGTTGTGGCCCTCATACTTCCTTGGCTTGTTTTCTTCTTAACCGCTTGAGTCTGACGTGCACTAATGTTATATCTTGATGACTCTACCTCCATGAATGTCCCTAAAGGTATTGCTACTGTAATACCTAAAGCATAGGGATCCATTAAAGTTGCATTTTTATCTTTTTCACTGATTTTAGCTTCTACAAGTCTTCTTTTCTTTTCATAGAAGCATTGGAGCTCATCTTGATCCTCCCTTGCCATTTTCTTACGTTTCTTCTATAGTGTAAGTTCAATCCCCTTGGCTTTGAGTTCTTGAATTTGATCCTTTAACCATGTCTTAGAAAATATGATCACTGGTTTGGACAATACATCTAAAGATGTTTCCCATGGCTTTGTCCAATCAGGTGCTCTAATGGGACCAAGCCTCACACTCTCATAACTATGGTGCAACAACATATCATCATCTTTAATTTCTGGAGGCGCATTATTTCTCCCATAGTTCTCATCTGTTCTACAGTCAACCTTTTATGAACTCTTTTCCTCACTTTGTCATTCTTACAATCTGACTAGTAATCTTCAATGTGCACTTGATGCTTGTACTTAGGATCAATAGTTCTCTGGATCCTATGGAAAGGATCAAAGCATCTAGCTAACTCAAATTCTTTAGAACCATAGTATCTCAATTCCTTCTCTGAATAACTAGCCACCTCCTCACTGTAACAAGAGTATCTTCCAAAAGCCCAAGGGAGCTTAACATTTCCTCTACCCCATTTCCTTTTATACATCTTAAATGCATTCAGGTTTTGTCTGGAAAACTCTAATACAATTAGTTTATTTGATGGGTATCTAGGTAGCATAAATGGCTTCCCCTCAAAACCTTCAGTTCTGATATATGTAAAATTTGGGAATTATATATACCATGAACTATGTAACCCAATAGTGTTTTCTACTGCTTCAGATAACCTTTTCTCTTTTTCTCCAGTTAAAATTCTTACCATGTAAGTATAAAACACATCATTTACCAATGCATACTTTTTCAATGCATTATCCTCCTGCCAATCCGGATAATGATCATAAACTAATTTGTAATCTGGGCCATTCCCCATGGTCCCAACTCTATCAATCCCAATTATGTATGGTTGTATCATAGATGCACAGGAATACAACACATATGATGATAAGAAAAAAGGCATCATTTTCTATTTTCTCAACATAGCTTGCTTCCATATTGCTAAACTAATAGCCTTAGCCCAATGAATTTGCCCATCTTCCTCTTTGGATTCTCTTATAAATTGAAAAATAGTGAACATCCATGGTTCACATTTGGTTGCATCTCTTAACCCCACTAGCCTACTCAACATTGTAATCATTAAATGTATCTCCCGCTTAAAATCTATTCTGTGAAGGTTTCTTGGCACTCTTTCTCTAACCTTAGGTTTATTTTCTGCATTATAGCAACTGTAGAAAATTCTGCTTTTGCAATCTCTTTCATTGCTATTAAAATCTTCTGTATATTGGTCTGTGTCTATATCCACCATCTTCTCTTGAATTTCTAAACCAAACATCCTTGCTATCCCTTCTGTGGACAAATCTGCAATAACCTGGTTTTCATGTATCACTTTTCTAGTACTTAAATCGTATCTTTTTATGCACTCCAGAACCAGATCCTTAGCCTCCATGGCTAATGGAAATCTTGCAGCCTTGTATAATCCACTCTCTCAAATGCACCTCATATCAGGGGTGGCGTCTGATGCTGTAATCTTTTGAAGAACATCTTCTGCATCATAAGACCCTATGTTTGTATTAGTCCCGACCCCACTCATGCTAATCATGGGTGGATACCCTCTGTGCATCGGCAATTCTTCCTTTTTTGTTTCCTTCTGCAGCTTTCTTTCTTTCTTTACCTTTTCTTCGCCCGTTGGATCTGTTCTCTTTTGTTTTGGAGCCCTCCTGTGAAAAATCACATTTTTTAACTTCTAGTTTTACTCCATCTACCTAGGGGTTTACCATGAACTTCTCACATTTTAAATTTACCCTAAGCTTTTTTTTTTGTCTTTTCTCATTTTAAATTTCATGCTACTTAACACAATCAATTGATTACTTTAATCAGATACAATAATTTGTAATTTGCTTGCATTTTTTAAACGAAATTACTCATAACGAATTTGCATTTTTGATTAAGTATGTTGTAATGGCATTTTAAGAAACATACCTATTCCGATGACAGCTTAACTCTTATGAGCATTGACCTACTTTACCATTTTACCCAGTCATTCCCGTTCTGAGATTCTGTTCAGTTCTGGATTGTTTGCTCAATTTGTACAATAATCACCTTTCTCTACAATTTTAGTTTTCCCAATGCAATTATGAAAGAAAACAATCTTTACTTAACCCTAACATGTTTAAATTCATCATTTCACTATTAGTTCTGCATTAAATGCGACATATAGACTCAACTCTCTATTCTAACCTTATGTTTTGAACATTATATCCGTTAATACTTTGCCCTTTGGATTTGAACTTTGTATATCACTTTTTGTATGTCACTTTGTATATCATTAATATACAAGCCAAAACCTACAATGGGTTATAAAACAATGTTTCATTTTACCTCTTTTCCCACTTTGTATCTCCTATTTTATATATCGCAATGTACATGCGATAGATACAAACCCTTATACAAATGCTGATACCTTAGTTTTACTTTACTTTCCCCTCGTTTTGCCTTTTCTGATAATACACTTTTACCTTTTTGTATATCAGGATTGTATGTATACAATCGTTCATACATACAAAAGAATTGGTCTTATTTTATCACCTTTTAAAATCCACATCGAATTTTACCTTTTGTATCGTTTGTTTCACCCTTTTGTATCTTCCCATGTATATGCAACATACAAACGATGGGATGCCATCATGGGCCCCACCTTACTTAATTGCTTTTATCTTTTCAACAGAACACAATTGTATCTGCCTGTAGATACAATCATTTATACATGCACACATACTATACCCTTCTTGATACAATCATGGATCTCAACCCCTTATGAATCAGATTATACTTGGTTTTGGTTACGGCATTGTACATTACCATTGTATATCACTTTGTATCTCAGATACATACAAGCCCTCATTCATACAAACATGCATACTCTTACGCTCTCTGAATTCTATTGAATAAATCTTTAGGTCTGGGCATGTATACTACATGACTACTTACTTATCCAAATGTGCCAGGAAGTAGTGTACCTTCATATATCTAATTTTAATAACCCTTGGAATCTGCAGTTGCATGTATCTTGAAAGATGCAAAGTTTAAACATACAAACATACAATACTGCATCAAGTCCCCTTTCACTCTAATAGATCGCATTATATATTACCCTTAGGTCTGTGCATGCATATCAATCTTATGTATACAACTTACGCTTATACTGATCATACATATAAACCCATATACCATGCGGACTTGACCTTTTATTCCTTTGACTTTTGAACACCCATCGGGTTTGACTTGTACACAAAGGGGCCTAAACACCAAACATACGCATGCAAAACACTAAGATACAAAACTGGACTATACCTGACACGACTTATACAAAGACCTCACATACAATCTAGTTTGTATATGAAATACAAACCTCCAAATGATGCATTTTATCAAAAAGCACACATATCTCACAAAATACTGGGAATTTCCCACTGGTCTAAAAAACAACCTTTACTCATTTTTCACAATGAATTCACCACTACCCCTGCCTTGTACTTAATGCTAGGTATTCTCAATTTTCAACATGGTTTGTAACAGTTACCCCTTTTCCCTTTACCAACATGGTGCCATTCTGGATGGATCAGGTATAGTCTTAGTCGAGGCGGGCGAGGTTTCCGTGGGAGCGACTAGGGGACGGTATGGTAGTTCTCCTAGTGTTTTCTTGAAGGTGGATGCTGACAATGGATGCAGGATCCTGAGTCCTATTGCAGTAGGGCGATGTGACTTTGTGGAGTGGTGTCTCAACCTTAGAGTCAGGATGACGTGCATTGGGATCCAGGAAGATGAAGAGTCATGAGACAAGTTGGATAGACAACGTAGTGCAGAGGTCAAGTGAAGAGATGGTCTCGAGGAAAGGCTCAGCAGAGCATTGCCGAGTTGGAAGTGTGAGTCCAGTGTTCTAGGCGAGTAGACTAGATGGACGATCAGTTGGGTTGTGCAACTCAATGTGACAAGCACAGAGGTGTTGTTGGTTCATGTATAGGTGAAGACTTGTGGTGTCGACATGGATGCAATAGAGTAGGATGCAAGTCGGTGTAGTCTTGGATCTGGGTACTTGTAGGGAAGTCTGAGTAGGATGGGCCTAGGGTGCAAATTTGGTTTAGGGTTGCATTGTGAGGACCTGGAGGTCTAAAACTAAAGGAGTAGATACATGGGTGGACTCAGGATGGTGCCATGTAACCATGTAAGGGTTGGAGCACGTAGTGTTACAGTGGTAGTCTAGTATGGGATAGTACAGGGGAACTTGGTAGTTGAGGTCAAGGCTTTTGTATGCTATGGGTTTAGGGTGTAGGACAATGATAGTGTCAGTGTTCTGAGGAGTAAGGGACGAGCCGCATGGTCAAGAGATCTGGAATGCGGGGGATCATGACATAGCTCATGAGAGGTGACGAATGTAGTTAAGAGGACAACAGGTCGAGCGGGTGTTCCTGAGAGTTGTGACGTGAGGTCAAATACATGTGGTCCTAGTTTGGATGGTTGTTCAAATGTTGGAGACTTGTCGAGGGTCAATGGGATGGCAACCCTGAGTTGGGTTGTTGCATTAGGAACTATCTGGCTAGATGTCAAAGGCATGCCGAAGAGTGGTCGATGTCAGAGACTTGTCGAGGGCTTGCAGGATGGCAACTCTGAGTTGGGATGTTGCATTAGGGGCTAAGTGACTGGAGGTCAGGGACATGGAAGTGTTTGGTATGGTGGCAGTTTGAGTAGATCTAGGTCATACGGTTGTGTTGAGAGGGTGGCAGTATGTTGCGAGTCTGAGTGGAACAGTGCAGTGTTGTGACACGAAGGTGAGCAGTCAGGGTGGCAACCAGTGTTGCAAGTTTTAGAGGATAGGGTAATGGAGTGCTGTGGCACGAGTTCAGGATGAAGAGTGTAGATATGGTTTCAGTGTGAAGTCATGGCAAACTCGAAGTGTGAGTTTGCATAGTAGCCAAGATGGTAAGTGGACTAGTACCTTTTAGGATGTCATCAGACATTGTTGTTACAAGTTGACGAAGATATGTTGTGAGACTAGGTTGGGATGTCACTAGCTTGGTGTGAGGCTTGGATGAGCTGTCCTGTTAAGGCGAACACCTTGTGACATGGCCTTCTACGAGACTCAACGGATGAGGTTGACGAGCCGAGGTGACGGATGAGTACTTTGGGGAAAGTTACAGAGTGTTGTTGAGTCTGAGGAGTTATGGGATCCTTAGTGCTCGTGGTCTACATCGGTTCGATGGTAGGTCGGTCTCTCAAGAAGTGAGGGATGAGGATCAGAGTTGGTTTACTTTGGTGTAGTGTGTGTGTGTATGAACCAGTGAGCTGGTGCAATGCATGTGTATTCCACCATGTGCATTGTGGTGGTCGAGTTACATGAAGCATGGACTTGACTAGAAGAGAGAAGGCGTAGTCTGAAGTTTGTGGAGAATTCTGGTCTCAGTGGAAGGACTCAAAGGGAATTAGCAGTGCCACACGTGGTTGGCTTGGCAAAAAATCTCTGGCATTTTGGGCCGCGAGGCTGACCCTGTGAAAGTCAACATGGTTTGTAACACTTACCCCTTTTCCCTTTACCACCAAGCACGACACACCAAAACTAAAAGCAACAGCCACAATAGGGGTCCTCATTTTGCTAAGAGGTAAAATGGGGCGTGTTGTGAACATCACAACAACTAGAAACCAAATAAAACAACTAAATTCAAATAATTAAAGAAAACCAAATGAAATAAATTCATAACCTCCAACTTCGTTTCATGCAAACCATTATTTAATTTGGGACTTGATGTATTCAATAGGGTCCATGAATTTTCAAATAGAGTTTAAGTGTGTGCATATGATTAATAATCCTCATCTTGAAGATGAGTTGAAAACACTAGTGACTGGTGTTAAACTATATAGTTGATGTCATTCCCTCATAGCCAACCAGATAGAGCCTTGCTGCCAGCAGACATTCATAGCCCTGGCAAGGTTAGCGTTGCAATTCTCCTAAGTAGAGCCCCACTGCCAGCAAGCATCTATAGCCTCGGTAGAGTTACTTAGATGACTTAATTTGGATTTTAATTATAATCCTTTTTTATTTATAACTCTATGTAACATAGAAATTTGTAAGATATTATCATTGTAAATTCATGATGCAAGGTCTGGTCACTTGCTAGGATTAAGCTAAGAATTACAATGGTAGCAAGGGTGACCTCTGATTTTTCACTTAATGCCTACACTGGTATGTTCAACAAACCCAAGGATTTTAAGCATGTCATCGTGAGAAACCTTCCTTGAATATTCAACTCACAGCTATTGAATAAAAAACTTCACAAGCCAAACAATTATCTACATTCATGAAAGTCACAACCAGTTATGCATAAGTTTCAAATGATTAATCTCATTTTTTTTAAAATTTTTTGTTGTTTTCAATAATTGTTAGTTTGCCCCTGCGTACCTCAAATCAAAACAAACATCCCTGCCAAGGAAACACAACAAACAAACAAACAAACACAACAAACAACAAACAAAACCTAACAACAAAACAAAACAAACCACACCCCTATACACTTTTTACAATATGATACACAATAAGACAAACCCTGCTCCTTAAGCTTGGAAGTAATGTTTCAAGTGTTGACCACTAACAGGTAATGGTACATCTTCCCCAGTTAAAGTCTTGAGCCTAAAGGTATTGTCTCTTATTATTTCTGCGACCTATAATGGACCTAACCATAACTTGTCAAATTTTCCATGATTCCCTTTCTTTTCATGTGCTTTGTCCCAACACAACACCAAATTTGATATTTTGAATGTTTTAACCTTTGCTCTTTTATCAAACCACCTTTTAACTACCGCTTGATGCTTAGCAAATTTATCTATGGATTGATCCCTCTTCTCATCCAATTGTAACATTTGGATTAATCTAGCCTCTCTATGATCATCAAAGTCTAAATATTCATTAGCAAACTTCCAGGTAGGTATTCTTAAGTTTACTAGAAGAATGGGATTAGTCCCATAAACTAATTGATAAGGTGCATTACCTAAGGTTGTCTTAACCTTTGTCCTGTCTACCCACAATGCATACTTCAGCAATGTATTCCATTCTTTTGGATTTTTTACAATTAATTTCTTAATGATATCCAACAAGATTTTGTTAGTGGACTTAGCTAAACCATTACCTTGAGGATAATAATTTGAAGAAAACTTTAAAACTATACCATACTGAAATGCCCATTTAGAAAATTTCAAAGAAGAAAATGTAGGTCCATTGTCACATACCAAAGAATATGGAGCTCCAAACCTTGTAATGATATTCTCTTCAAGAAATTTGATGACCACCTCAGTAGTGGAAAACTTATAGCACGTAGCCTCTGTCCACCTTGTGCTAGTCTGTTACTATCAATATGAACTTGTGTCTCGCAGATGATGGAGGATTAATGACTCCAATGAAGTCCAAACCCCATTGTGCAAACGGCTGGACTCAATGACCGGTTGTAATGGATTATCTTGATTTTTGCCTTTATCTGTTGTAATTTGACATACGTGGCAACTTCGAATATGATCTTCTATATCTTTACACATTGTTGGCCAATAATACCCAGCCCTCAAAATCTTATGAGTAGTAGCCAAATGGGAACCATGAGCAGTTCCATACTTATCATGTAATTCTAGCAACACCTTATCTGCTTCACTTCTATTCAAACACCTCAAATATATACCTTCATGATTCCTTTTGAACAACAGACCCCCTTGTACCATATATTTTTGTGCTTTTATCTTCAAGGCTCTCCTCTGAGAAGATTTCATCTTGTTTTGATATTTTCCAAATATCAATAGAGTGTTTAAATCTTCATACCAACCTAATGCATCACTAGCATTTAGTACATACTGTTGTTTCACTAAGTTTGGATCTATGTTGGCTATGGATTGCACTAATGCCTGACCCCTTACCAATTTCATGGGAATAATCTCCATGTCAAACTCTTGTAATACAGTATCCATTTGGCTCTTTTCTCTCCCGATTCATTTTGCATTAACAACATCTTCACCGCTACATCTGGTACTATGGCTTTAATTTGGCTTTACAGGATGTAATGTATGATTTTTTTCACTTCCCTTACCAATGCAAATGCCTATCTTTTGTGTCTAAATATTTCAATTGTGCGTCCTTCAAAGGTGCACTCATGAAAGCGATGGGCTTTTCTTGATTTTCTTCTCCCTTTTGTGTCAAGGCTGCTGCAACTGAATGTGAGGAGACAAAAGAATAGATGTAAAATGGCTTAGTATAGTCTAGACTAGTCAACACTGGTGCATCAGAAATGGCTTCTTTGATATCTTCAAATGTATCTTTGGTTACTGCTGTCCATTCTATTTTCACATCCTTCTTCAGCATTGCATTCAATGGTTGCACTATCTCTGCAAATCGTGTAATAAATTTCCTGACAAAATTAATTTTTCCAAAGAAAGACTTTAATTCTTTTTTACTATTAGGTAATTGCAAATTTTTATTCCTTCTACTCTATCAAGATCACTAGATATCCCATTTTCAGAAATGATATGTCCTAATAATTTTCCCTCTGTCACACCAAATGAACATTTCTTTAGATTGAGAGAAATCCCATACCTTTCACATCTCCTGAGTACTCTCCTTAGATCTTCTACATGAGTGGATGCATCTCTAGAAAATACAGTTAAATCATCCATGTAGATGTCAATACACTCACCTGATAATCCACGAAATGCAATGTCCATAGCTCGCTGAAAGGTAGCTCCTGCATTAATCAAACCAAAAGGCATTCTTCTATATGCATAGTTACCCCATTTACAAGTAAAAGTAGTCTTCAACCTGTCTTCTTTATCAACTAAAATCTGATTATATCATGAAAATCCATCTAAAAATGACATCATCCTAGCTCCATTTACTACTTGCAATACTTCATCTATTGGAGGCAATGGGTAATTATCCCTTTTCAGAGGCTTTATTTAGGTTTCTAAAATCTACGCACAGTCTAATGTCTCCATTTTCTTTCTTATGGGTACTAGATTTGCTACCCAAGTTGAATGTCTCACTGGAAAAAATATTTTAGTAGACAACAACTTTTTAACCTCTTCAAAAATTAAAGGCTCTAAAATAGCATTTACTAGCCTCTGTTTTTGCCTAAATGGTTTTACTCCTGATCTCAAAGGCATTACATGAGTTATAATGGAAGTGTCATATGTTTTTAAGTCTTCATACGTCCAAGCTATCACATGCTTATACTCCTTTAAAACCTCTGCAATTTCTTTCCTTAATTCTTTAGAACAAGCCTTTCCAATCAACACATTCTGAGGACTTTGTTCTGTTCCGAGGTTAAAGGGATCACATTTACCTCCATCAGTTCTAGGCAAATTTTTCTGTCAGACTACTCCATCAAAATCAAAAATCTTTTCTAGTTCTATTACACCTTTGGGTAATGTTGGTTTACCGATTTGCCACTTAACTCTATATTCTCTCACCCAGGCAAATGACAAATCTAACCACAGTTGAGTCAGAAATAATAGTATTTTATAACCAACTCTCTGCTTATTTTACAAGGTGGCAGCTACCTTCAGTTGATATTCAATGAATTAAAATTCTATGATGCTTTTAACCAGAAAGCAAAGAAAGGAAAAGCTTTTAACCAGAAAGCTTTGAAAGGAAACATTTATAAAATTGACAGACCAATATTCATATAAAGCTCACAGACTTTAAATAATAAAAGGAAATAATGACTGAACTCTTCATCACCATAACATATCCATTCAAAGATGAACCTCTACAGTAATGAAACTACCAACTGAATTCTCCAATATAAAGAAAGATAATCACAGATGTAACATTCAACATAAGCAGAATGATAGCCCAAACATCATGACACAAAGATCATATAAGCCTGAACAAATTTGTTGTGTATTTTTCTATATATTGAAGATGGAAATCAAACAAAATATACGATATATCTAACTAAATTGAGAAAAACAAAGTTTTCCCAACCAGCCAGAAGTGTTTTCCATTGTTCCGCATTACATATTTATAATCACAAAATAATAATTGTCTTTTAAAAGGTGAACGGTTTCTTGAGGACAACCTTTTTTATAAAATAAAGTCTATTGAAAAATTCAGATAACAAAGAAAACATAAATAAATAGATTCAATTCGCCACCCCCTGATCTTCCTTAGGGTCTTCAACTCTTTCCACTTCTTGGTCTTCCACCATCTTTTCTCGCACTTTCAACTTCAACTTGTACTCTCGATATTTGGTAATGATGGCAGTAATACTTTTGCTCCCTGGAACGGTGGTGTTCTATGACCTAGTTCTGAACTTGGTCAAATTTTTAGCCACCTTTGCCATAGTTTCCTGTATCATTCCATCCTTGTTTCTACAACCATTAAGATAAACCTACATGTAGCTTAGTTTGCTCAAAGATTCACCAGAAACAGTCTCAGAATCAGCAAGCTCATTATAAAGTAAATCTTTGATTTCTTTGTTGATGTCCCTGGGATCACGCAGGTTTTCTCCAAAGTTGTCCAGAATATTTACCTCAAATGAATTACAATCTCTTTGAATGCCAATCATTAAATCCAGGTATTCTTGCAAGGCTTTATTGATCTGATCAATAAGATTATCGTACATGTTAAGCTTCCAATCCAAGGAGTCGATCCAAGACAAGTCAATTTCATGAGGATCGCTGACCAAATTTTCTTTTGTGAGTGTTATGGCATCTAGGGCTGCTAACTCAGCCACTTCCCTTGAAAGCACATAAGTACTTCCCTGTTCCTTCCTTACCTATTGAAGCTCATTGATCAATTCTTTTCTCTTATTGTGTATAAGAGAATAATTTTATAACATCTTAGTCAGGAAAAACAAAATATCACAAGACAATTTTTCAACCCAATCATTGGCAGCTCTGGAAAAAAATTGACTTTTTTTTATTTGTTTGACAGTATTTTCATCGATCCCGATGACTTCTGAGTTGGGAGCTTCTTGAGAAGAAGGTGCCACTATTGAATGGATGAACTAACTCAAAGACAAAATTTGAGATTGAAGTTTTACATTTTCTTTTCTTTCCTCCTTGGCTCTTTTAATCAAAGCATTGATAGAATAATTTGTATGATATGAATCTCCCTCAAGAGTGGAAGGGTCCAAGTCAATATGACTTATTTTATAATCTGCTTCAGTTATGTCATTTTCATCCAGATCTTTAATAGGATCAGCAATCTCTAACACCTGGTGGCCTGAAGTAGCATCATTAATCATTCTGGACATCCACCTAGCCTTCTTAGGTTTTGAAGTTCCTTGCAAAATCATAGCAATGGTGTCAATTCCTTTGGCCACAGTGGGAACATTCTTTCTCTTTTTCTCCACCACCTTTTTCAACCAACTAGGAGAGGAAGTCACAGTGGTAGAATTCACATTATCAGGCATAGTTCTATTTATATCTTCCAATGGGGGGCGATAGGAACTTCTTCATTATTAGGTGAAGAGGACACATCAAGAAAATTAGGGAAAGAGCTATCATTGACAATTGAATAAAAAATGGGGTCAGGGTTCATTGCTGCAGTCTGAACATTCTTCTTTCTTACAAGGGGGCTATCCAATTCACAAACTATTTTCAATTTGAGAGCATCATTTGGTCTCTCACCATCACCTCCAAACTGTGAGTTGGAAATAGATTGTGACATATCAAGTGGCAGTGTAGAACTTTGTACAGTAGGGCTTTGCACTGTTCTCTGCCCAATAGCCCTTGAGCTACTTGACTCGTGAGAGGAACCGTCATGCTCGCGCCATTTACCGGTTAACCAATTCTTAGTCCTTTTAATCACTAGTGTAGAACAAACATGAATATCCACAACCTCCTTCTCAGACTGATTTATTTGGGGAAGGGGTTTTGACAGCAAGTTTTAGTACTCCACATCAATCATTTTAGAATCCTCCTGAGCTTTTTCTGGAATATGAAGGGGTAAACCAAAGGCTTAGATTTGACTGATGGTAAGTCTCATGTAACGTCTTTTCAGAACCTCTCGATCATCAACACAGTCTTCCCAGAAATCTTCTAGAATCGAATGATGCCCATATGAACTAGAGCCATAGAAATTTTGTTTTACATAGTTTTTGCTGTCAAAGTGTTGCCTTAAAGACAAAGAGTGAAGATTAAACTTTGCTAATGCATACTTAGCTCCTTTACCAGTATCTTTATTTTTACAGGAATAAACTGACAAAGACAACGGGAATGTGTAGGCCTTATTCCTCATACTCTGATATTTAACATTGACAGCAGTCATTTGCTTACAAATTTTGAGAAAGACTATATAATCACTGGGGTACCGAGGAAACTTGGTTGGGGTTAATTCGTAACCTCCCAGTCTCAGATAGGTGAATCTATCAAATTGAACGTAGAAACTCCCAAACTGCATAATCAATGATGCGGCCTTAGGGGAAACCCTCATTTCAAAATTATAATTCAATTTCCTTACTATGAACATAAAAAAGGCATCATTTACTTGGCGAAAGTCTTTCATCCTAAATTCCTTTGTAAACTGGGGAAAATAAGTGTACACATGTGTATCTAGGGTTAGAGACCCATGTGGCCTTAACTCGGCCTAGACAACCTCTCGACTGGCTAAGATATAAACCAATAAGAGCACATGTGAAATGCAAAGGTATTTTGAAACTTCAGCAGTTGCTCATTCATGTGATGGCTTATCATTTCAGCCTAATCAATAAACTAACCCTCACTACATATCAGCAATATAAAATGACACATCCAGAATTCAAAAGAGCTAGCATCCTCATTACCCACCACCCGATGCAACATAGTGATAATATCTAAAATTTAATCTTTAAAATGTGCTCTTTTAAGTGTGGAGGGTAACTGAGACTTACCTCTTTTCTCTGATTTTAGCCAGTTACGCGCAATTGAATTCTTGCACCAATCTTCATTTTTCTGAAAGAATTCTTCATCTAGGGCCACAGACATCTCTTCATATTTTTCTTTCCTCAGAATCTTCAATGCATGGCAAATAGACTCAGGATCAATTCTTGCAACCACTACTCCTTCCTTAGTCCTGATTTCCAAGGTCTCGGGGTCGTATCTTTCAACGCATGCAACAATTAAATCTTCACAACACACCGAAACGGGGAAACTTGATGCATGAGCCAGACCACTCTATAGAATTTTCTCTATGAATGGTGACCTATCTTCTTGTTGTAGACGAGACCAAAAATCTGCCAAGTCTATGTGTCCAAGCTCCGTGGCTTTTACCTTAGACCAATTGCTCTCAATTCCAGAGTGGGAGGAAACACCCTGAAATTTGAATTTCATCACAGCAATGAAATACCATAAATGATAGCAGAGTACAATAGAAATGGTACTTTAGAAGAGGAGGAGAGCAAGTTAAACACTTAGGCAATTTTGCTGCAAGATTGAAATGACGTGCAGTTATGGTGCTCTTGTTGTGCTTTTAAATGTTTAGCTGA
This sequence comes from Cunninghamia lanceolata, assembly GCA_027924645.1. Lineage (NCBI taxonomy): Eukaryota > Viridiplantae > Streptophyta > Pinopsida > Cupressales > Cupressaceae > Cunninghamia > Cunninghamia lanceolata. The sequence continues at coordinate 5,393,900 of BSBN01000578.1, read as the reverse complement.
CGTGATACTTTATACACCTAAAAATGACATGACTATGTTCAAATAAATATTCTTAATATTTATTTAAGTCTTATTCCTCTATCAATAAATAAACAAACAAATTTATTTATTTGATTCATATTCTTCCAACAATTAAATAAAATTATTTATTTAATTAAATTCTTCCAAATCCTCCAACAAATTAAATAATACCAATTATTTAATTAGTTCTTCCAAAATCATTCTAAATTAAATAATACTAGTTATTTAATTGTTTCTTCCAATAATATCTTCTCTAAATTTAAATAAATCAAATATTTATTTAAGTTGTCCATTTCTTCTAAATTGAGTTATCTCTAAATATAATTCAATCCTTGTGCACATGCAATTGAATATTCTAAATATTTAATTGATCTAAAATATCTTCTCATCCTCATGCAATTTCCATCTTCTAGTTCTATTCTCTTAACTCTTTTATCTATTTTGTTAATTGATTAATCTCGTCAGTTAATTCATTCTTCTATTTTATTAATTCCTCTCATGCAAAATAGAGCAAGACACTTGTCTTCTTCCTATTCGTACACATTTCCTCAACCATTCTCAACTATTGATCTTCTCATTCTTTCTATACTGTTGATCTTCTCTCTCATGAGTCTATAAATTGAACCCTATTCCTCCATTTCATTCATCCAGGCTTTTAGTACACTTACTCTACAAGAATTACAGCGTGCCTTTGGCACCAATTCCTTCATTGCTTGCAATCAACTTGTTACCATATCACTATCATTATTGTGAAGCTCATCTTCATTGCAATAAACTATCACAGCCATTCTCTGTTAACAATCTTGGAAAATAGCAAGGAAGTGCACCTTCTGAGGGCCATATTCACACACAAGATCGATTGAGATAGGCGACCAATGGAAGCTATGTGGTATTGAGGTTTGTGAAGGTTTTTGTCTTTGTTTGTTTGATCTTGATTAGTTCCCTTTTCATTGAGTTATTTGGATTATTTGATATTATTGATAATCATTCCGATTTTCTGATAATATTTTTGGTGTCCACCGTGGGGCCCATGCCCCAATCTAACCCAAAAACTAAGTTTTTATGCGTTAGGAAACTGTACACATGAGGAATCTATGCATCTGACCCATTCTAACATGCATCTGTTGTTTATTTCAGCGCATCTGATCTTTCAGCACATACAATCTTTGTTTCGATGCATCTGACACTAATTCTGCGCATTTGTTCCATCCTGCAGCGCATCTGTTCCATCCTGTTGCGCATCTGCTCCATCCTACTGTGCATCTATTTTTGCAGTGAATTTTTAGAAAGTTGTTTCTACACATTTGATCATTCTTTCTGCACATATGTCCTTCGATTCAACGCATATGTCAATCTACGCATATGACCTCTATTTCTGTACATATGAGCTTTGAATCAATGCATCTGTCAATCTGCGCATATGACCTCTGTTTCTACGCATATGATCTCTGATTCTGCGCATCTGTAAAACTACGCATATAACGTATGTTTGTACGCATATGAGCTCTATACCTATGCATCTGAATTTGACATTAACATTTTTAGTTTTCTTGTGGTTTTTGCTAACGTTAACACTTTTTTGCAGGAATATTCTTTGATTTGGTTGCAGGCTAGGTACTGGTTTAGCCATATAGTTGCACTTGTTAACTCATATCTTGATTTCTAAAGGAAAGTAAATGGGTGCTCATGCGAATCTCACATAGTTCTAACTAGGAGGTTGTAACTGAACCATTGCTATCTTGCATATCATTGGATCATTGCTATATTGTTATCTTTCAAAGTTAAGCACATTGCTATCTTGCTAAAACTGAACCATTGCTATCTTGTTATCACTTCAAAGTTAGCAATTTTTTTTTTGTGTGTGCCCAAGTAGATAGCTTCATGTTTTTGGGAATGATACCAGGCCTATGCTCTCCCCTATCTTGGGTGACCAAAATGCTAGACATATCATTCTCGCATGTGTTTTTCCTTTAGAGAGGCCTGCCCTTGGATACCCGTCGGTTCTTGGGGAATGACCTTAAGTGGTAACAAGATAAAGCCAAGCTCTACCAAGCCACTATAAATAAATTGTGTTTGGAGTGAAAGCTTCAAACAACGAGTGAAGTTGTGTTATACCGATAGCCAACCTCCCCTAAAACCCTCCAAGGCGCAACCCTTGCAGGCTGGGAGACTCCATAATGGAGAGTAGTGCTGCCACTGCCGCATGTATAACCACTCGAACGGTTGCACTTATTAAACACCCTTGTTTTTAGTAGCCAAAAACCCCTATAAGCCAGTGTAGGGAAGGGTGATTATTACCTCCCGAAGATACCTCACTTAGAAATAGGGAGAAGTCGGTGTATATTGTCACAACCAGCCTAGAATTTGTACTTGCTTTCTTGTAAAAAAATAGTCAAAAAATTACAAAAAAATCTAAAAAACCATGAAAATATTCTTTGTGTTTGCTGTGTCTTCTTGCCATAATTGATAAAATCAAACAAAAAGGACCATCTTGCAAACCAAGAAACCAAAAAGTACCAAAAAGCATGTCAAACTCTGCAAATATACTAAAAAAAATAGAGTTGTGCATCTGCTATATGAAGCTACGCATTTACAACGACTTTCTATGCATATACATCGACTTACTGCACTTTTATCACCTATTGCTACACATTTGCTTTTTACCAGTACTGCGCATTCATAACGACTTGCTATGCTTATACCCTCTGCTTCTGCGCTTCTGTTTCTACGCGTCTGTGACAGTGAGCATCTCCACCTCTTTTGTGAGAAATTTTCCACCTTTCTGAGTACCCATTTCAGTCTTGTGTCAGTCTCTGTGGATATGACAACCCAATTAGAAGCAATTGGTGAAGCACTCCAATACCTACAATGGCAATTAAACTTAGGTGCCTCGCCCTGAGATCGTATAGCAATTGCTCAAGAACTCCAAGTCATACAACAAGAAATGGCAATCTTACAAGTTGAACGTGCCAGTACTAGCTACGCCTTGCCTCAAAATCATACATCCTTTTCCCATCTTAATGATACCTGTGACAAAGCAAGCACCACCTCAAGTGGGGAATCTTATACCACTCCATCTACTAGTCCTCCTTCACCATCTTCTAAGACACACATCATAAAGCATACCGGTTCTACACCAACATCGACATCAAGTTCCCCAAGCTCTAATCCGACAACCAAAAAATCCTCGAATGATTTTTTTGAAAGATGTTTTCTAGATTTACACAACAAAAGAAAAGCTAGGGAGAACTCAAAATCCAATCCTCTATTGTCTCACTCCTCTACCCATACACCTACCAATGATGTGATCCAAGGGCTACAAGCAGAGAGTCAACCATCTCTTCAAATTCCGGTCCTTGACCTTATCAAAGAGCCTTTAAACATGTCAAATCCTACAACCCCTTCATGTAGTCCACGACTCCTTGAGCTATTTGAAAAACCTCCTACCATGAACCAAAGTCAAGGTCCTTCGTACCTTCATATTGTTGACCAAGATCCTATCCAAGAGTTCTCTATCTCTACCCCCATTCAAGAACACCAAACTTTATGTCAAGAGCACACTTTAGAACATGTGGAGACATTAATCCCTTGTCTGATTCAAGATCAAAGCACCCCCATTCGACCCATGCATAACCTTTATCTTTTCAATGAACCTATACCTATACATGAGCAAGAAATCCAATTTCAGCCTCCCCTTAACCTATATCTTTTCCATGATCAAGATACTACCTTTGATGAAGAAGCTATCCATGAGCAACTTGATCCTATACATGAGCATGAGATCCAATTTCAACCTCTCCATAATTCCTATCCTTTCTATGATCAGGATATTCTCATTGATGAAGAACCTATACAAGAGCACCTTAATCCCATCATGCTAAATCCTATCTATGATCAAGATCCCATCTATCTTTGATCAAGCAGACCATGATGATCCTCTTAGCCCACTTTATGTGTTCCATGGTCATGAGCTTATAACCCCATCTAGTCCCCTCCAAGATCTAACAACTCCCACTTCCCTTGATGAGACACTTGCCTCCCAAGCAAGCGTAGAAGATCAAACCGGTAATAATCCCACACCGTATATCCTTGGTCTTACTACCTTCATTCATGAGTGTTCCTCCTTTGAACACCAACAACCATTATCCTCTATCTCACCTTCTCCATCCAATAAGGAACTCGTATCTAGTGTTCCACCTATACACAATCTCGTTGTCCCCCGCATACTCCAACACATGAACTATCAAGGTAAAGGCTTAGGCCTTCGTGAACAAGGTATTTAGGAGCCCGTCCATGTCAATGTTCATCCTCATTCATACAGTCTTGGATACATACCCCAAGGTGAACAAACTCAAGATGTCGGTGCTTCCTCCACTCCTCCTAAATCCACCACTTTCCACCACAAATCCTTTCATATCCCCAAAACATATGTCACCATTCCACCTCCATCATCCTATAATTGTCAAAAGCATGTGACCATACACCTTCCACCATCCAATCTCTCTCCACTACATCCAACTCCTAATATTCCTCCATGTATTTTACCACCACTCCTTCCAACACCTTATCCATCCATCTATAAATCTTCTAACAATCCCAATCATGACCAACAGATGCACATGTTTTTTAAACAAAGAACTTCCACCCACTCTACTTGCACCATCTCAAGAAAATTCAACAACACAAATCTGGATGGCTCTACCTCTAAAGTCAAAAATCCTAAGAGTCCTCATGACCTAGGATACAAAAGTCAAGAATCAAAGGAGTACCCTTCTCAAGAGCAGAATACACCCACACACCTATATACCAAACTGAAAAAGGTGTGGGTTTGCATCCAACAAATAATTACCTCCGAAGTTGCACAAAAACTGCATACACCCAAGCCCATACCATCACAGGTACTATCTAAAATAAAAATGGCTTGGATACCTAAGAAAGAAGCCCTCAAGTTACATGAGGTATCCACCTCTCAAGAATTCCAACCATCCACTTTCTCCCATTCCATCCAAAAGTCTCAAATTCTTCCATCCCACATGACAAGCAAAAATCAGAAAAATACTCAGTCTATGTGGATCCCTACATGTTTACGTCATTCATCCACAAGAAAAGTCTCTGTTGCTTCCTACACTACTTTCCCATCACCAGCTTCAATGTTTATCATAGTATGTAAAACCATTGGTCATGATGCCCTTCCATCCCATAATATTTCCATATACCTCCATCTCCCCTTCCTTCCATTATTATCCTACATATCTTCCCCATACTACTCCCATGGTCCATGCTTTTGCATAAGCCTTCCATCCGTATTCTACGTCATCATCCACTATCACACCCTTCCATAATACACTATCTACCATGCTCCACCTCACTTTCATGCAATCCCCTACCAACATTTATGAGAACACTTGACATTGTTTGTACGATGACATGCATTTCTAGCGGGACTATCACCTTTTAGGGAACTAGATACTTGAGTCTCTCCTTTCCATATCCACCTTCTCCTATCCAAAAAAAAGAAAAAGAAAAAAAAAGAGTAAAGAAAAATCCCTTCGTCCAAACGGTGAAAACCTGGCAAACAAGCGCATTGGATAAGTACCATGATGAAAACCTGGAAAACAGGCGTCGTGTATAAGTTGATCTTCTACATCACCTACACTTGGGGGCACCTTTTCTCATCAGCCTATCACTCTTCTCCTATCAGTTTTCTTCTGTACAATTCCCTATCCTATCCTTCTATCTATTACCTACCTATACTGTCGAATCTATCCATCCTAATCTTCCATTCCTCTATTTTCTTAATCTTGATAAAAGATTGGGGCACAATGCTGACAAATGTTTTAGATGTTTCTTGACATACCCTATCCCTCCTAGAGCAGCACACAAATCCTTCATTATCCTCTCATCCTCCTATCGTCATAAGCGTTGCCATGAAAAATCCTAAGTATTCTACCTACAATGAGGCACGTTATTCCTATGCGACATAGTCCTTAGAGATCACATCCTTGGTTCCTTCTACCTAACCATCCGTATCAACTGTAACCCATACATCTGCCTATCTGTGGTGTTTCCTTATCATCAGTATCTAGCATTAAGGCTATCCATAATGTCGTCTTAACCTATCATGGCTTGATACTCTATCTCTTTTGTTGCCTTATCAACTAAGGTTTTATCTAGTATCCTATCCATAGTGTCAGCCTAGAATAGCATCTGTCATCAGTATCATAGGGTCAACCCCGAACTACGTTGCCTTTGCATCATCACGTAGGCAAGGCCATTTTCAATGCGCCCTCGAGGCTTCCCATCCATCCCATATCTTGTCGTCTATCCTCTAGTCCATTCGCATCCAACAAATAATTTCCATCCCATATCTTTTCATGTTTTCTTTGGTCCATCCATGTCCATGGTCCAAGTCCCAAACTATGTAGCCTCTGCGTCGTCACGTAGGCAAGGCCATTAATCAATGCGCCCCTGAGGCTTCCTCATCCATCCCATATCTTGTCATCTTTCCTCTAGTCCATCCATGGTCCAAGTCTCGAACTATGTTTCCTCTATGTCGTCAAGCAGGCAAGGCCATTTTCAATGCGCCCCCAAGGCTTCCCATCCATCCCATATCTTGTCATATTTCCTCTAGTCCATCCATGGTCTAAGTTCTGAACTACATTGCCTTTGCATCATCACGTAGGCAAGGCCATTGTCAATGTGCCCCCGAGGCACTAGGTCAGTCTCTTAGGGTTCGTTTTCCCAATAAGGATTGTGGAACCTTTTCACTAGACATAGGCACGCGCAAGTAAAGCTCGTTTCCAAGCAAAAAGTTTTTGATGCATGACATCAACCTATCCAAAACAAAGCAAAAGCAAGAGTAAACCAATCCAAATGATTCTATCAAATTATGGCAAGAAAGATACATCTAATACAAGACTGTTTTGTTTCGATAAGTTGTGTCTTAAAGTCTTCACTTTTTGTTATCATGATTCCTATGCTACTCAAGGATGCCTCAAGCTAGAGATGCTATGATGGGGGCACAATTCTTTCTTTGTTTGCTGCTTGTGGGTTTATCTTTAGTAATGTAAAGCCTTGTCTAAGGACATGATCAACATAATGATCATCGAGGATATCAGAGGACTAGCATGAAACATGTATAATCCTTGTCTATTGATATGCAAGAAATACTCAGGTCATCTCGGTTCAATTATACCTATATGCTTGTATTAACTTGCTAAATCAAAATCCATGTAAGCGATGCTCAGATCATCTTGGTTTAATTATACCTCGATGCTTATATTTTCTTACAACATTTCAAAAGCACAAAAAAAAATAAAAAAGCCCAATGATGAAATAAGCACTTCAAAATACTTGCACTATCAAGATGTCAAAAAAAAACAATTCATATCCACTCACATCCACAAAGCATCCATACCATTCATGTCCACAAAGAATCCATGCCATATCCCATGTAAATAAAGATCCAAACCACAGAGTATCAAATAAAAGCTTGTGATTCCTTTTATTGAGTCATTCTTCTATCAATCAACTTTCTATCTGTAATTGTATCTCTCATCCCTAACTGTCAGTCTGACTAGTGATCCAAATGCAAGTCCATCCTTAATCCATACCAGTCAAGTCAAGTCAATCTTGTCAAATGGTCCAATCACAATCAGTGGTCTTGATCCTTGTCTTGTTGTACACCATATCAATCAATTGTAATCAAACATTTGTCTTATACATGATGCCACATTGTCGAAATAAGACCAATACACGCGTCTTACACGACATGTCTCATTTCTTGAAACCAAACACTATCCTTCATGTTGCTCTAGGGATCTATCATTCCCTGCCATGACAACACGCCTGCCGTGTTGATCTAGGGATATATCGTTCCCCGCCATGACAACACTATCATATATCGTTATTAGTATATCATTGGTTTACCACTTGACAGGGGAAATACATTGTTTGTTCTTGTATCATTTGTGCATACTTTCTTACTTGCTTGTGTGTGTTATCATTCTATCTTGCTTCGCGTATCATTCAGCTCTTTCTTCATCCTTCTTCATCGTGAGATTGTCCATCTTATGCCTTCTGCCTTCCTTCCCGTCTAATCTCTCGAGGGGGCATCCTACCGTCGTTAAACCTATACTAGGGGCAAACTAGGGTATGTATCATTATCAGAAACTTATTCTTTGAAACAACGTGATAAAACACATTGCTTCAAAGAGAGGCAAAATGTATACACCTAAAAATGACACGACTATGTCCAAATAAATATTCTTAATATTTATTTAAGTCTTATTCCTCTATCAATAAATAAACAAACAAATTTATTTATTTGATTTATATTCTTCCAACAATTAAATAAAATCATTTATTTAATTAAATTCTTCCAAATCCTCCAACAAATTAAATAATACCAATTATTTAATTAGTTCTTCCAAAAACATTCTAAATTAAATAGTACCAATTATTTAGTTGTTTCTTCCAATAATATCTTCTCTAAATTTAAATAAATTAAATATTTATTTAAGTTGTCCATTTCTTCTAAATTGAGTTATCTCTAAATATAATTCAATCCTTGTGCACATGCAATTGAATATTCTAAATATTTAATTGAGCTAAAATATCTTCTCATCCTCATGCAGTTTCCATCTTCTAGTTCTATTCTCTTAACTCTTTTATCTATTTTGTTAATTGATTAATCTCTTCAGTTAACTCATTCTTCTATTTTATTAATTCCTCTCATGCAAAATAGAGCAAGACACTTGTCTTCTTCCTACTCGCGCACATTTCCTCAACCGTTCTCAACCGTTGATCTTTTCATTCTTTCTATACCATTGATCTTCTCTCTCATGAGTCTATAAATTGAACCCTATTCCTCCATTTCATTCATCCAAGCTTTTAGTACACTTACTCTGTAGGAATTATAGCGCACCTTTGGCACCAATTCCTTCATTGCTTGCGATCAACTTGTTACCATATCACTATCATTGTTGTGAAGCTCATCTTCATTGGAATAAACTATCATAGCCGTTCTTCGTTGACAATCTTGGAAAATAGAAAGGAAGTGCACCTTCTAAGGGCCATATTCATACACAAGATCGATTGAGATGGGTGACCAATGGAAGCTATGAAGTATTGAGGTTTGCAAAGGTTTTTGTCTTTGTTTGTTTGATCTTGATTATTTCCCTTTTCATTGAGTTATTTGGATTATTTGATATTATTGATAATCATTCCGATTTTCTGATAACAGGTACTATTCCCACACCTTGAGAAATTAGCCCAAAGATTTGCTCATTTCCCAAAAATTCTATAAAGGACATTTCACACTGATGGCGTACATAGCTTTAAATGACCATTAATTGCCTTGAATTCTGGTCCATTACTTAATCATCACTGGATCGGTAGAAATAAGAACCTCAGAACCTCAAGTCATGAGTTCTAAAGTTTGGAGAACTTGTGATAAAGTGGTAACAAAGGGAAACAAGTGGGCTACACGATATAACATAAAAGGAGTGCAGAGTCACAAGATCGCGTGGTTCAGGAACTTTAGAACCTAGCAATATGGTTAGAAAACTTGGAGGAACAACGACTTCAAGGATTTTCTAAGGTGAAGGAACATAACCCTTGGGACTTAGAACAATACAATGGCACTAGAATGGACAGTCAAAATGAATGAGACCCAAACATAAGAAAAGGGGTAACAACTGGCTCTGAGTGGGGACAATGACCAATGGGACGCAGAGAATCCAAAAAACACGGCCTAAAGCCTTATTCATTGGGCAACAGAGGAAAAGTGACAAAAATAGAAAAAATGAAAACTATGGTGCAAGACTAAGGTTTATAACCTTACCAGTCAAACAATTTCAAATCTTGCCCATTATAGGCAAGAGGTAGGGAAGTGTCATTTGGATACTCCAATAAGAAAGAATTATCACCAACAACTTGTTTGATCAGGAAGGGACCTTTCCATAATGAATCAAACTTTTTATGTCCACCCTTGGGTTCTTTCCTTCTATTCCATAGAAGCACAGAATCTCCAACTACGATCTTTCTCTGCCTGGCTCTTTTATCAAAGATTTTCTTAACCATTTGTTGGTGTTTGGTGATTCTATCCACAACTATTTCCCTCTCTTCTTCCAATTTATTCAGATACATAATTCTCTTCTCTAAAGCAGACTGGAATTCTTCATTCTCTATAGCCTTTTGTAAATTCAGTGCTGAGAGTTCCAGATAAATAGGAATAGTAATGTCAATGCCATAAACAAGTTGGAAGGGAGACATTCCTATAGCTCTTTTGTAAGTGATCCTATCTACCCAGAGAGCATCATATAGATTCTTATGGCATCATCTTTGCCCTTCATTTACCAGTTTCTTAATGATTGAGATCAAATTTTTATTACTAGATTTAGCTTATCCATTGCCTTGAGGATAATAATCAGATGAATGTCCCAGATTGATACTATGTTCATAACAGAAAAGAGTAATCTCGGAAGATGAAAAAGAGATAGCATTATCTGCGATTATCTTCTTTGGAACACCGAATCTTACTATAATGTTCTCTTTTAAGAAATTACATACCACTTCTGAAGTAGTCTATCTCACTAGGATGGATTCTACCCATTTGGTAAAGTAATTTGTGGCAGTAAGAATGTGTGTATGTCTGGCGCTTGAATTAGGATTGACAAGACCAATAAAATCTAGGCCCCATTGTTGGAATGGTTCATCAATCACCATAGGTTTCAAAGGCGACACTACTAGCTGAGGGCGGCCCGTAAACTTGGGGCATTTTTCACATTTGGACACCCATTGTTGAGCATCTCTAAACATACCTGGCCAATAAAAAACATTGTCTTAAGATTTTGAAAGCTGTTCCTGAGGTAGAAAAATGCCCACTGCAGGCTTCATTGTGGAAGGCTTTCAGAAGTTTCTTTTGCTGTTCCTTATCGACACACCTAAGAAATATCCCATCAACCCCTTTTTTATATAAATATCCTTTCCAAAGAACATACTTACTCGATTTCAACTTTAGATTTCTTTTTTCTTTGGCTGATAAGTGAACAGGACAATCACCATAAGTTAAAAAGTATGAGATATCTAAAAACCATTCATCCACTGTACTGGTAAAAAGGACTAGAGGCAATTGCTCATCATTGATGATTTTATTTTCTGCAATTATCCTACATAGACCTTTGCCTCTCACTAGATTAGTAGGTCTGATATCCACATCATATTCTTGAACTTTTTCTATCCAGGCTCCTCTTTTATTACATCCAATTTCTTGCTATGTAAGGATACTTTTAACAGTAGTTTCTGGAACAAAAACAATGATATGTGAATACAACATGTAGAACCTAAAACTTTTTAAAGCTCTAACAATAGTGTAGGCATGTTTCTCAAGAGGTGTGTACTTAAGCTCATAGTTTTGAGAGGGGTACTCATAAATGAAATTGGGGCTTGAATGCCTTGCTCATTTTCTGCATTAAAATGGCTGATAAAGTATGCTTTGATGCATAGCAATACACGATAAATTCTTTATCAAAATTAGGACATACTAGTGTGGGTGAATTTGCTATAGCCTTTTTTATATAAGATTTCTTTCCTTCACCACTCCACTTGAAAACTGGATGACTCTTCATCATTTCAGCTATGGGTCTTGTTAACTCAGCAAATTCAGGCACAAATCTTCTAAAAAATTCACCTAACTGAAGAAAGATCTAGTGCTATCCTTATTTGTGGGCAACCCCAATTGCATGATTGCTTTCACTCTCTTAGGATCAACCTTAATTCCATCTTTTGAAACAATGTGTCCCAAAAGCTTACCTTCTGTAACGACAAAAATAGATTTCTTAGGGTTCAATGAGATTCCCTATTCTCTACAACGTTGCAATACAGTTTCTAAATCATGTATACGATGTTCTCTTTTCCTTGAAAAAATTGTCAAGTCATCTAGGTATACTACTATGATTTTATTTTTTAAATCCCCAAATGAGAGGTCCATAGCCTGCTGAAAAGTAGCTCTTGCATTAATGAGGCCAAATGGCATTCTATTGTAAGCAAACACACCAATGGGGGTGGTAAATGCCGTCTTGTGTTGATCTTCTGGAGTTACTTCAATTTGATTATAACCAAAGAAGCCATCTAACATTGACATCATTTCAAAACCTGCAACAGTTTGCAAAATGTGATCCATAATAGGCAGCGGATAATTGTCTTTTAATGAGGTTTGATTTAAGTTTCTGAAGTCAACACAAATCCTTATCTCTCCATTTTTCTTCCTAATAGGGACTATATTTTCCACCCATGTAGAATGATGGATTGGACAAATAATCTTGGCTTTCAACATCTTGTCTATCTTGTTGAAGATGGATTCTACCACTTTTGGGTTGTAAGTTCATTGTTTTTGCTTGTAAGGTATAGTGTCAGGCTTCAAAGGTATCTTATGTTGCAATTCCCCATTCCTGAATCTCTTCAAGTCAGCATAACACCACACAAAAACATCTTTGTATTTAATCAACAAAGAAATCAACCTTTCTCGTTCTTGGGAAGAGAAGCATTTTCCTATGCACACTATCTTGGGATCTTCATCTGTGCCAATATTTACATGGTCATAATTAGCAGATGATTCAACATTAACCTTACCTTTCCATTTTAAATACTGATCATGTTTATTGAATAAATCCTCCAGAGAGACTAAGCCTTTAGGTATTTTGTTTCCTTTTAATTGAATCATTTCAACCTTCTCTTGTCCATCAACATTGACACATCTATCTGTAACATCATTACTTACATTATCGCTTCCTTCAAAGAAAATATTAGAAAAAGCTTCAGCCTTTTTGAGGAATGAGATAATTTACTTGTCACTGTCAAACACTTGCCAATGGTTTACATTATCGGGAACACTGGGGTGATATATTAATTCAATCCTATAAGGTTTATCTTTAAAATTAGGATGTGGTAATAAGAGAGATGCAGAAATAGTCAATGAATCAGCTCTTGTGTTCAAGTCTCTAGGTATGGCTTCAATAGAAAAAGAATCAAAATCTTCGATACAATCCCAAACTCTATTTCTGTAATGTCTTAGCCTACCATTTCTCATAGAATATTGTTTCCTGACTTGTCTAACTATCAATTTTGAGTCTCCTCTAACCTTCAAATGTTTTATTCCACTCTCTTTAGCCAAGGCTAAACCAAGTAAAAGAGCTTCATATTCGGTAGTATTGTTGGTGTTCTCAAATTCCAATTTGTAAGCAAAAGAAAAAATATAATCATCTAGGGAAATTAGTACAACCCCTACTCCTAAACTAGCACGGGAACAACTTCCATCAAATTCTAGTGTCCATAGTTCATTCTGTAAATTAGGGCTAATAAAGCTTGAACATTCTTTTTCTGTAGAAGTGCACATATAAGTGCCTGGCCCAGTCTCAACAAATAAGATGTCTGCCCTTGGATCTCCAGACTTTAATAATGTGAACTTGGCTTTAGACTCTGGATTGAGATGTACTTTCTTTCCCTCTAGAGGTATTAAAGCATGAGACCAATCCATTTGTATTTCCCCTCCTAAATCTCTGCAGAAACTTCTACTCAGAAGCATTCCATAACTGGCAGGAATGTCAGCAACTAGAATAGTTAACTTCAACCTTTTCTTGGGGAAGGTGGCTAAAGCAACTTGTGCGTCCTTTATTTGCCCTAAAATTGGGACTTGTGAGCCATCCATTGAAAAATATTTACCATGAGAAGGGGTATAAGACAATCCTAAAGCTCTAGCCACTTGGGCGGGCATCACATTATCGAAAGCTCCAAAATCAATGACACAATTACTCAATCTAAAACTAGCTATGCAAAGAGACACATAAAAAGGTTCTGGTTTAGAGAAAGGATTTTGCTGACTTACTTATTTTTCATATAGGTTTTGGGAAACTAGTTCATTAATAGACCTCTTGTCCTCACTGGACACTTGGGTGTTACATTGAGAAGGAGATGATTCTTGTTTGATATATTTCACTAGCTGGTCTAGCTCAGATGGGTTGAGTCTAAGATACTCAACTTGGGAGATCTGGATTTTGGTATTTTTACATGACTCAACTATATCAAATGAACTAGTAACAATAGTATTAGGGGAAAGAACAGATGGTACCTCTGCGGACACGTTCGAGGAGGTAGCGTTGTCAAGTTTCTTAGAACCGGAGGTAGATTGCTTGGATAATAGGTACCTTGAAGTGAAAGATGAACCACTGGTTTGCCCTTTAGACTCTACCACTTTATGGGTCTGTTGTCCTCTAGTGAAGAATGCACAGTTACGATCAATCTCTGTGTAAACATCTTCCCCTGCCTCAGCATCTAGTTCAAACTCAAAGAAATTAACACTTGCATCATAAGAAGGACCAGGTTCCTCAACGTAGGGCACTTCAGTTTGTTCATTAGTAGAGAGCATTTGCATGTACCGAACCATCTTGGGGTAGGTAGATCCATCATGATCCATGGTCAAATGAAAATTGCACATCATGTTACTTTTACTAGTAGAGGGAGTGTTCTCAATAGCTAGCCTTTGTGTAGGTCCAGTTAAGGGCAAAGTTTTGTTCTGACCATCTTGATTGCCATAATCTCTTCTCGGTATGTCTTGATAAGGCGGTTGAAACTACCCCTTTGGCATTTGCCTCTTAATGGTGATTATATCATTGGCTAATCTTTGTATGACTGGATTAGTAGAATTTACACCGGAAGGTTTACCCATCTGTAATTCTTTTTTCCATTTTCCTGCTATGATCAAATCATCTTCTATAGATATGGCCCTTTCTTGAGCTGCATCTAGATTAGCCACCCCTTCTCTTTTAATAGTAAAACTAACATCTGGTGGAAGGGTATTTATGAAGAAACATTTTAATAGATCATCCCCAGGCCTCATGTTCTCAGGAATTTTATTATATAGCTTGTTAAATTTGGCAATGAATTCCCTCATCGGCTCATGTATATCTTTCTTCATTGTGGCCAACTGAGTAACCAAGGTTTGTTCGTTCTCTGCAGATTTGAATCTATTTTCAAACTTTGTTTTTAAGGCATTCCAACCATTAATGGAGCCATTAGGCAGATGATAGAACTAATTAGCAGCAACGTCTGTTAGGGATTCTACAAATAACCTCACAGCTACATCTTCATGTTGCACTGTAAGAATAGAAGAAGGAGCAAAAAAAGCTTGCATATGTTCTTCTGGGGTAACCTTTCCATCTCCTTTAAACTTAGGTATAATTTTTCCTGAACCCTTAGGTAAATCATGTAATTGGGCTCCAAGATTGAGTGGACCGATAGTGGCTCCCCATGGGACAGGTGGGGGATGGGCCATGATAAGTGGATTTTGTACAGGGAAGTTTATTTGCAAAGGAAGGGTAACTTCGTGTAAAAGAAGGGCTTGACAAGATGTGGATGAATTATTTGGAGGGTTTTGACTAGGTGGAGTAGATGAGGGTCTACTAACAAATCTAAACTTTCGATTGGGTGGAAAGGAGGAAAAGTTGATGGACTCTAAAAATGCAAAATCTTCATCTAATATCCCCTTCTTTTTGTCTCCCCTAGTGTATCTTTTAGAAGCTAGATTTAAACAATGAATCTTAATCAAAACAGAGTCACCAACCTCACCTACTGATTAGCCCATGAAGGATTTTGCCGATTGTTCAACTGGTCTCTTTGATCAAATCCTCAGTTTCTGCACCTATAGTCAGGAAGTGCTAGAATAGGAAACACCCTTTCTACAGGTACAATTGCTTCAATAATAAAAGCTTCACCAATCTCTTCTTCTTCTTCTAACACTTTATTAACCTCTAAATATTTGGTTGTAGAATAGGAGTGTTACGTGTCTGAAGAACCATTAGAGCAACTCAAAAACATACTTAACAATCATGAAATCCCTAGTAGAGTCACCAAAAATCTGTTGGTTTACAGATTTGCCACTTAACTCTATATTCTCTCGCCCAGGCAAATGACAAATGTAACCACAGTTGAGTCAGAAATAATAGTATTTTATAACCAACTCTCTGTTTATTTTACAAGGTGGTAGCTACCTTCTATTGATATTCAACGAATTAAAATTCTATGATGCTTTTAACCAGAAAGCAAAGAAAGGAAATGCTTTTAACCAGAAAGCTTCGAAAGGAAACATTTATAAAATTGACAGACCAATATTCATATAAAGGTCACAGACTTTAAATAATAAAAGGAAAGAATGACTGAACTCTTCATCACCATAACATATCCATTCAAAGATGAAACTCTACAGTAATGAAACTGCCAACTAAATTCTCCAATATAAAGAAAGATAATCACATATATAACATTCAACATAAGCAGAATGATAGCCCAAACATCATGACACAAAGATCATATAAGCCTGAACCAATTCGCTATGTATTTTTCTATATATTGAAGATGGAAATCAAACAAAACATATGATATATCTAACTAAATTGAGAAAAACAAAGTTTGCCCAACCAGCCAGAAGTGTTTTCCATTGTTCCGCATTACATATTGATAATCACAAAATAATAACTGTCTTTTTAAAAGGTGAATGGTTTCTTGAGGACAACCGTCTTTATAAAATAAAGTCTATTGAAAAAGCCAGATAATAAAGAAAACATAAATAAATAGATTCAATTCGCCACCCTTTGATCTTCCTTAGGGTCTTTAACGCTTTCCACTGCTTGGTCGCCATCTTTTCTCGCACTTTCCACTTCAACTTGTACTCTCGATATTTAGTAATGATGACAGTAATACTTTTGCTCCTTGGAACGGTGGTGTTTTGCAACCTGGTTCTGAACTTGGTCAAATTTTTAGCCACCTCCGCCATAGTTTCCTATATCATTCCATCCCTGTTTCTACAACCATTAAGATAAACCTGCATGTAGCCTAGTTTGCTCAAAGATTCACCAGAAATAGTCTCAGAATCAACAAGCTCATTATAAAGTAAATCTTTGATTTCTTTGTTGATGTCCCTGGGATCGCGCAGGTTTTCTCCAAAGTCGTCCAGAATATTTACCTTAAATGAATTACAATATCTTTAAATGCCAATCATTAAATCCAGGTATTCTTATAGGGCTTTATTGATCTGATCAATAAGATTATTGTACATGCAGAGCTTCCAATCCAAGGAGTTGATCCAAGACAAGTCAATTTCTGAGGATTGCTAACCAGATTTTCTTTTGTGAGTGTTATGGCATCTAGGGCCGCTAACTCAGCCACTTCCCTTGAAAGCACATAAGTACTTCCCTGTTCCTTCCTTACCCATTGAAGCTCATTGATCAATTCTTTTCTCTTATTGTGTATAAGAGAATAATTTTGTAACATCTTAGTTAGGAAAAACAAAATATCACAAGACAATTTTTCAACCCAATCATTGGCAGCCCTGGCAAAATTTTGACTCTTTTTGATTTGTTTGACAGTATTTTCATCGATCCCGATGACTTCTAAGTTGGGAGCTTCTTGAGAAGAAGGTGACACTATTGAATGGATGAACTAACTCAAAGACAAAATTTGAGATTGAAGTTTTACATTTTTTTTTCTTTCCTCCTTGGCTCTTTTAATCAAAGAATTGACAAAATAATTTGCATGATATGACTCTCCATCAAGAGTGGAAGGGCCCAAGTCAATATGACTTATCTTATAATCTACTTCAGTTATGCCAATTTCATCTAGATCTTTAATAGGATCAACAATCTCTAACACCTGGTGGCCTGAAGTAGCATCGTTAATCATTCTGGACATCCACCTAGCCTTCTTAGGTTATGAAGTTCCTTGCAAAAGCATAGCAATGGTGTCAATTCCTTTAGCCACAGTGGGAACATTCTTTCTCTTTTTCTCCACCACCTTTTTCAACCAACTAGGAGAGGAAGTCACAATGGTAGAATTCACATTATCAAGCATAGTTCTATTTATATCTTCCAATGGGGGGGTGACAGGAACTTCTTCATTATCAGGTGAAGAGGACATATCAAGAAAATTAGGGAAAGAGCTATCATTGACAATTGAATAAAAAATGGGGTCAAGGTTCACCACTGTAGTCTGAACATTCTTCTTTCTTACAAGGGGGCTATCCAATTCACAAACTATTTTCAATTTGAGAGCATCATTTGGTCTCTCACCATCACCTCTAGACTATGAGTTGGAAATAGATTATGACATATTGAGTGGCCGTGTAGAACTTTGTACAGTAGGGCTTTGCACTGTTCTCTGCCCAGTAGCCCTCAAGCTACTTGAATCATGAGGGGAACCTGCATGCCCGCACCATTTATTGGTCAACCAATTCTCAGTTCTTTTAATCACTGGTGCAAAACGAACATGAATATCCACAACCTCCTTCTCAGACCAATTTATTCAGGGAAGGGGTTTTGACAACAAGTTTTGGTACTCCACATCAATCATTTCAGAATCCTCCTGAGCTTTTTTTGGAATATGAAGGGGTAAACCAAAGGCTCAGATTTGACTAATGGTAAGTCTCATGTAACTTCTTCTCAAAACCTCTCGATCATCAACACAATCTTCCCAAAAATCTTCTAGGCTTGAATGATGCTCATACGAACTAGAGCCATAGAAAATTTGTTTTACATAGTTTTTACTGTCAAAGTGTTACCTTAAAGACAAAGAGTGAAGATTAAACTTTGCTAACACATACTCAGCTCCTTTAGCAACATATTTATTTTTACAGGAATAAACTGACAAAGACAACGGGAGTGTGTAGGCCTTCTTCCTCATACTCTGATATTTAACATTGACAGTAGTCATTTGCTTACAAATTTTGAGAAAGACTATATAATCACTGGGGTACCGAGGCAACTTGGTTGGGGCTGACTCGTAACCTCCCAATCTCAGATAGGTGAATCTATCAAATTGAATGTAGAAACTCCCAAATTGCATAATCAATGATGCGGCCTTAGGGGAAACCCTCGTTTCAAAATTACAATTCAATTTCCTTACTAAGAACATCAAAAAGGCATCATTTACTCGATGAAAGTCTTTCATCCCAACTTCCTTTGTAAACTGGGGAAAATAAGTGTACATAGGTGTATCTGGGGTTAGAGACCCATGTGGCCTTAACCCGGCCAAGACAACCTCTTGACTAGCTAAGATATAAACCAAATAAGAGTACATGTGAAATGCAAAGGTATTTTGAAACTTCAATAGTTGTTCATTCAGGTGATGGCTTATCATTTCAGCCCAATCAATAAACTGACCCTCACTACATATCAGCAATATAAAATGACACATCCAGAATTCAAAACAGCTAGCGTCCTCATTACCCACCACCCGATGTAACAGAGTGATAATATCTGAAATTTTATCTTTAAAATGTGCTCTTTTAAGTGTGGAGGGTAATTGAGACTTACCTCTTTTCTTTGATTTTAGCTAGTTACACGCAATGGAATTCTTGCACCAATCTTCATTTCCCCGAAAGAATTCTTCACCCAGGGCCATAGACATCTCTTAGTATTTTTCTTGCCTCAGAATCTTCAATGCGTGGGAAATAGACTCAGGATCAATTCTTGCAACCACTACTCCTTCCTTAGTCTTGATTTCCAAGGTCTCAGGGTCATATCTTTCAACGCATGCAACAATTAAATCTTCACAACACACCGAAACAGAGAAACCTACTGCATGAGCTAGACCACTCTATAGAATTTTCTCTACGAATGGTGACTTATCTTCTTGTTGTAGATGAGACCAAAACTCTGCCAAGTCTATGTGTCCAAGCTCCGTGTCTTTTACCTTAGACCAATTGCTCTCAATTCTAGAGTGGGAGGAAACACCCTGAAATTTGAATTTCATCACAACAATGAAATACCAGAAATGATAGCAGAGTATAATAGAAATGGCACTTCAGAAGAGGAGGAGAGCAAGTTAAACACTTAGGCAATTTTGCTGCAAGATTGAAATGACGTGCAATTATGGTGCTCTTGTCATGCTTTTAAATGTTTAGCTGACGTGGTACTATTCCCGCGCCTTGAGAAATTAGCCGAAAGATTTGCTCATTTCCCAAAAATTCTATAAAGGACATTTCGTACCGGCGGCGTACACAGCTTTAAATGACCATTAATTGCCTTGAATTTTAGTCCATTACTTAATCATCACTGGATCGGTAGAAATAAGAACATCGGAACCTCAAGTCGTGAGTTCTAAAGTTTGGAGAACTTGCGATAAAGCGGTAATAAAGGGAAACAAGCGGGCTACATGATATAACACAAAAGGAGTGCAGAGTCGCGAGATCGCGTGGTTCAGGAACTTTAGAACCTAGCGATATGGTTAGAAAACTCGGAGGAACAATGACTTCAAGGATTTTCTAAGGTGAAGGAACATAACCTTTGGGACTTAGAACAATACAATGGCACTAGAATGGAGAATCGAAATGAATGAGACCCAAACATAAGAAAAAGGGTAACAGGTAAGATATTACTTTTCAGGCTCACTACATCCTCTTCATCCCATGATATATCAGGCTTTCTTGTTCATCAATGATATGAGTATCGAAGACCTCATGACAAGTAAGGAAGTCTACAATTTGCTGGTCTCCTTCAAATACCTAGAAATGAGTGACATTATCTGGTATACTAGGTATATTTACCAACTCGACAGCAAACCTTTTTAAGCCTGACAATGCTAAGGGTTCCAAAGTACTAGAAGCAACTGCTAACGCATCTAAACTTTGATTCAATTCTCTAGGAATATGATCAATATTGAAGGCATCAAAAGATTCAATTAAATCCCATACCCTATGCCTATAGTTGACCATTTTCTTGTAATTACAAGCATACAATTTCCTAACCTGTTTAACCACTAATTCTGAATTAGAAAACACTCTGATCATTTTAACCTTTTTCTTAATGGCCATAACAAGTCCATATACCAGAGCTTCATACTCTACCATGTTGTTAGTACAAGGAAACTGAAGTCTATATGCTACTAAGAATGACTTACCATTTGGATCGGTAAGTTCAACTCCTACTCCTACCCCTTGTTTGAATTTAGATCCATCACACTTCAAGGTCCAAACATCACTCTTATTTTTGGGACCTTGACATTTAATCTTAGCCTAAACCGTTTTACTCATTACTGGTATTGCAACGTTACATTTATTTTCATGTCTTTCAGTCGGTCCTGCAGGTATATATGCACCATTAACTTGTGTATCAGAACAGTTAGCACTCTTCATCATTACTTCTTTCTCTGAACCCTGCATTAATTCACTTGTATCATTATGAAAACATAACTCAGGTTTATCAAGAACAAACTTGCCATTTTGTTGTCCCATCTTTTTCATACATTTTCCATATTGATACTCTATGATATCTCTACACATTCCACAGTTTTCTTCAGGATGAGGGGAGTTATGAACTCTACACATATTTTTAAATAACTTATATTGAATTGTAGATTCCTATTGAATGCACCTTTCCATCTCTTGTCTTATGATTCAACCAAAATTACTTACTGTATTACCTTCATTATCTGAGGAGTCACCTTCAGATTCAACCAACACAGCTGTTTCATTATTAGTGGGCTTGATCTTGAAATCCAACATCAAGATTTCTTCCATCTAAACTCCTCTATTGGATACTCTATAAACACCTGGTTCAATAGAAGCATACAATATCTCATTTGTTTAGTTATATTCTGTTATCATGTGTTTCATTCGGGGCTCAGCCTCTATCTTAATCTGATTAGGAACACCTCTCCATGGTAACCACACGTGTGAGAAATCAGTGGCCATGTATCCATTCAATGTTTTTGACCAGTCCCTACTCAATAACATGCCATAATTACCTGGTATATCCACAACCTGGATATCAATAAACTAACTTACTCTAGGGTCTGAAGCTAACTGCATCTGAATATGCATCAACTCACTTATCACATTAGCTTTAGTTTTATCTAGTTGAGTAAACACTTTAGCAGACTTGGTAGGAGTCAGCCCTAAGGTTTTGCATATTCCTAGAGTCATTACATTGGCTGAGGCTCCTGAGTGTACCATGCAATTATGTATGTGTTTCCCTAACATCCTTACAGTCAGCAAAAAAGGAGGGGTTTCCTTCTTTTCTGCATACATGACAATATTGGTGTTTGAAGGTTGTTCATTTTTCTTTCTTTTATCTTTGCATTGTGTGTCCTTACTATGAACATCTAAGTCAACAGAAGCCTCTTTTGATACAGATTCATCCAAGGACTTCATAAAGGCAAACCATACCCCTGGACTTCTCAGTAACTCATACAAAGGTACACTAACCTTAATTTTCTTTATCTCCTCACATAAATAGCTCATCAATTTTGTCATTTCTACAGACTCTGTTTTCCCTACTTGAACCTTTTGTGCCACTGTCCATCTAGTTCCATGATGATTAGCTTTTAAAATGGCTGGATTGTTACTAGCACACTAATCAGGAGGAGTATTGAAATTATTAGGAGGGGTAGAGGTAGTGAAAGGACCTCTAGGTTTAGTATTGCTTCTCAAATTATAAGTGTGATTCTTACTAGACTGTTGAAAGGCCTGCACTTCCTCTGATTCACATAGTACTTCATTTTCAGTTTCAAAGGGAAACTGAAAAGCATCTAACACTAGGGCTGACTCAGGATACAAATTTTCACAAAAATAAGGTTCATCTTCAATTATTCAATTTTCTTCTTCTCTAGTTGCGAAGGTGAAACTCTCTAAGACCAAAGCAGACTCAAACCCCGAAGGTACTATTTCATTTCCTTTAGGAATTAAGAATTCAGAAGTAGGATTTTGCACTTCAACATTAAAAATGCTAGCAGCAAGGTGAAATTGAGGACAATCAAGTTCAGTGTGTGCACTTGTGTTATGAATCCTGCACCAATTCTTTAATGCTACATTAGCCATTTGAACTCTAACTGGTTGTTTCAACTCCTAAATGTCTGGGCTCTCAAATCGAGAGGCTAGAGTACCATTATTAGGTCCAGTGTTCCATGTTCTAGATGGTTTTGGTTGATTTTGATTCCTGTTGTTATCACTCCCAACTTTACCATCCGCATTATGTCCCCTATTATGCGCTCCCTATCCTTGATTATGATTGTGTCCTTGGTTATGACTTTGGTTTTGGTTTGATCCTTAGCCTTGACCATAGTTGTGATTCAAAGTTTGATTTTGTCCTTGGATATTTCTACCATAGAAATTTTCATTTCTTAGTTGAGTCATTTCAGTGGTCAATCTTCTTAAATGTGCAGTGATTTCCTTTATTTCCTCACTATCACCTTGTGCTTTTGCTACAAATGTATCTTGAGGTGATGAAAAGAAAGACTGATTGTTATTCTAATTTGCACTACCACCATTACCAGTATAAGGAACCATAGTTTGAATATGAGTAGGATTATACATTGGTGTATAAGTAGGATCTGGATTCAATAGCAGAGTATGATGCATTGGCACAACATTCCATGGCTATGCTTGACTCTGAATCCCATGGTTTCCTATGTTTACAAAAGGATTATAAGTTGTTTGCCTCATTACCTAGTTCACTACTACTGCTTCCTTATAAGCCTTAGATAACGTATCTACATTGGCTTCTCTTTTGACAAACATGGCGGTCAAAGGATCCAAGGCTGCATAGTACATGGCCAATATTGCCTCAGGAGTTACCGTATAAGGATCAACTAACTTAGAAAAAGCCTTCTGGAACCTATTATTGAAATTATCAATAAGTTCTCTTTCTCCTCTTTTAATTGCTGCCAATATATGGTATAGGGTAGAAGGCTCTACTGGTCCCCTAAACCTAGACAAAAATGCCTCTTCCATGATTTCCCAGGTAGTGATATAAGCATTTGGTAAGTTAACATACCAGTTAGAAGCTTGCTCATTAAAGGTATACGAAAATAACCTATAGACCACATCTTGATGTTCTAATCTTGCTCTAAAACATGCTTCCTTGAATATTCTGATATGATCCTCTAGATCCTGATGCAATTGATATTTAGGACAGATCTTTTCAGGATTCTTTGGCATTTCATGATAGTCAGTAAATGATATAGGAGAATTAAAGTCAAAATACGCCATGACTGGACCTCGAGGTGGACTAGGGCCTCTAGGCAGACTTGTATTTAAGGGCGGACTTGGATTTCTAGGAGGACTTGGACCTCTAGGAGTTCCTGAACCAAGATTTAAGGATCTAAACGAAGAACTGTTAGGACTCATGATATTATGTATATTGAAAGGTGACCCTAGAGGAGTTCCAGATGAGCCTCCTACATGTGATATTCTAGGGTTCCAGATCAAAGGAATTTTGTTCCATCTTCTATCAGGTAATTGCACAAAGATATCTTCTGAACTAGACCTAGACCTGGTCACTTGACTGCTATTGTAAGCCAGCTTTACTGGAATCCTACTTCAACTCAAATTGGCCCTCCTTCTAGTGCCAAAAACTATTGATGATTGTTTTTACACATTAATAACAAAAGTTAAAATTCACAAGGAACCTTCGCTGTCTTGAAAGATATGAAGAATTTACTAAGAATTCTTAATCTCAAGTTTCTGTATGATCAGTTCTTGACCTTGGGGATAAGTCAACAGGTTAATGTGAAACTGTAATGTTCAAGGGGCCTTACGTAAGTTGAAATAGTCTGAGACTTTACTGGACTTCAAATTATGCATATTGTTACAAATATCAACAAAATATTCATTCCTTTGCATAAATTCTCTATTATATCACAAAGCTTCGCATGAATTTCTGTAAAACAAACTTTGTCTTTCAAATTTATATGAAAATTGTCAAATATCACTGTAATTCCTCATTCTTTATTCAAATGCATGACAATTTCCTTTAGATTTTTGCTTTTAAGCTAATTATTTATGGTTTTTTTGAGAAAAGTTAGAAAAGACAAGGTTTAGGAAATTAGATTTCATCTACTTTCCATTACTCATGTATATAACCCTGTTTATCCTGATTGATTCAAAAGCAAATAAATCCTCATACACAAATCCTGAGCATTTTTCACAAATTTACATATAGAATTGCAATCTTCAAGGAAAAATATGTTTGAAAATACCTTAATCAATTAATACTCAGAAAATAGATGCAGAAATTGATGTTTGTATTCACTAACATAAGATAGCCATTTCAAATTTACAATGTTTATGACTTCAATCTTTTGAATTACCAACAATAAACACTTACAGACATTTTCACAGATACATCAAGGAGACCAGACATTCCGTGCACTCCTCAATGCAGACACAGGTGACCTTCTTAAAGAAGTGTCTTCTCTATTGTGCTAAAACTTGACAATTACAATCTTAAGCTAGAAAATTTCTAAAATCCATGTGTAAATATTTGCAAGTAGCAAAGCTTATTATATAGACTTCAAAGCTTTCCCCTGCTATGGTTACAAAATCCATCTGACAGTTAGCATTCAAAACCTTAAGATCAATGATAGTAATCAATTCCTAACCATTTCCAAAATATCTCCATGGTATCTTTATGCAGCTCAAAGGATGCCTTTAGAATCTTTTCAAAATAAAAGATACTCACTGACTTTTCTCCATTTGTTGACATTTGGCCGATGATATTTTCTAAGTACATTTTTACTCAACATATCTTCCCTTTTGGTGACTTTCACTCTTTCAGGTACTCTGCAAAATTACCTGTTACCCCTTTGATGAAAGTACGATCCCATTCTTGACTTTTGATCCATGTATACTCCTATACTCTGACTCCTTCCTTCAACTTCTCTTCTTTTGCCATACCTTCAACCCTTTTCTAATACTTCTTAATCTTAGCACTTATTTCCATTATTGAATCAATCATTTCTGTACTAAGATGTGCTTCAGGTCTCTCTAAACATGGTGAAAATATAGCTTTAAATTCCTTCATTATTTTTTCCAAACCATATGCTGGTACCTCTAAGCATTCATGCCCAATGAGTTTTTCTATAATTTTCACATGTACCCTTATCATATTATTAGCAGTCTCCTCTAAGTCCCTAGCAGCTATGATACAATTTCTGAGAATATCTTCTTCAAACTTTAATTCCAACTTTGCTTGTGGAAATTGATTAGCCATTCAGGGAGTAATAACTCCTTCATTTATCAATTCTTCTGCTCTCTCCTCCATTTCTCCAAGTTGTTTCAATTTTGATCTACATTCTGCCTTTCTAAATTGGCAACCATGTAAAATAACATTACATTTGTTTTTCTCTATCAAATCCATATCCCAACTTGTTACTACTTGCTTTGTTATCTCTTCTCCTTTCTGTATAAATTCATTGAACCATTTCTCAAAAATATTGGCTTCAATCTTTTTATTCTCCATTTCTTTTACTTCGTGTTTTGATAGTACCGCCATTTCAACAAATAATTCTGGCACTGTGGCATTAGGATCAAACATTCCCCTAATGAACTGTTGCAACTAGACAATATGTCCCTTCAAATAATCATTTTTATCTTTATCTTTCTTTAGCATTTCAGCAGTGGCCTTATTCATGTCTTCCCACTCAGTTATATGTTGCTCCCTTGTCATGTGGCCTAAATCAAAATTAAGCAACTTGTAGTCATCCACAGTCATTTCCCCTTTTGACTTAGCTGCTTGTGGTATAGATAGATCTAAAATTCTAGATCCAAAAGGACCTCTTTTGATTGCTGACATGATTCTAGCTTTTCTCTTCTGCTTCTGTGGTGTAGAATCACCTAGTAAACTTTTGATATTGATGGGTACTAATTGTACCTCTACTTTCTCTCTTTTGACCTCAGAGCCTAACCAGGCTGGAACCTCCTTGGTATTTTCTATTGTTCTTTCTACATTTATCACCTCCTCCTAAGGTTTCTCCATTTGTTCTATGTGTTGTTGTTGTTGTCGAGGTGATTGAGGTTGAGGACCTGGAACAAGTGGATCACCATGTTGTTGTGATTCTCCTTCATCCTCATCTCCTTCTATCTCAGTGTCCCCTTTCTCCTCATCTGTTTGGTTCTCCTTTCCTAAAAGTTCTTATTGTTCTTCTTGTTCTTTATCCTTCTGTTCCATGTTTTGTTTATTTGTATGCTCTTTTTTCTCTTCATGATTTGCATCATCTTTAGAAATATTGTCCATATCAACCAAGTCTTCTTCAGGATTACCTACTATATTCACTGATTCTGTTGTTGTTTCAACTCGTTCTTGCATATTTTCTAGAACATTTGTCTGATCTATATGTGATGTTGACCCTATGACTCTCTCAGGTTCCTCTTCTTCTTTTCCTTTCTCAGGTTCATTCTCTGTGTTCTTCTTATCCTCTATACTTTCTTCTTTCTCACTTGGTTCATTATACATACTAAGAATGTTTAAAACATCAGCACCAGCCACATTTATTTCTATTTCTCCCTGAGTTTGGACTAATGCCTCTTGTACCACTTTCTCTTATTTTTCTTCCTTTTCAACCTCTTCTATTTGCTGGGCCACAACTTGTACTTCTTCAATAATTTTAGGTGACACAAGTGTCCCAAAAGGATCTACTGCTTCAGACTCACCTTGTGTATTCTCTTCTTTTGGTTCTAGTTCTGGGCTTTGTGCTTTCCCCATATCAACTTGAGTATCTTGCTCTTCTCCTATATCAAAAGATGCACCTACTCCTTCATCTTTCTTCTCACTCTCCACTTTGTCATTGGAACCTACCTCTCTAACTTCATCTTCACTACTGTTATCCTCCACATTTACTAGTTCACTTACCTTTTTGACTTCATGCAGTTTTGACTCTTGCAGCTTCTCTTCAGTCAATTCCTTCTTAACCTTCACATACACTTGTCTTTTTCCCTCTGGTGTGGATTCACCATGTATTCCCTTCAGCTTAGCACTCACTTTTTGAGTGCTTATAACTTCACCTTGTGTTGACGTTTGTCCTTCCGAGGTTCCAATGGCTATGACCCTCATACTTCCTTGGCTTGTTTGCTTCTTAACTACTTGAGTCTATTATGCACTAATGTTATATCCTGATGACTCTGCCTCCATGAATATCCCTGAAGGTATTGCTACTGTAATACCTAAAGCATAGGGATCCATTAAAGTTGCATTTTTATCTTTTTCACTAATTTTAGCTTCTACAATTCTTCTTTTCTTTTCATAGAAGCATTGGAGCTCATCCTAATCCTCCCTTGCCCTTTTCTTACCTTTCTTTTGTAGTGTAAGTTCAATCCCCTTGGCTTTGAGTTCTTCAATTTGATCCTTTAACCATGTCTTAGAAAATATGATCACTGGTTTGGACAATACATCTAAAGATGTTTCCCATGGCTTTGTCCAATCAGGTTCTCCAATGGGACCAAGCCTCACACTCTCATAACTATGGTGCAACAACATATCATCATCTTTAATTTCTGGAGGAAAATAAATTTTTCCCATAGTTCTCATATGTTCTACAGTCAACCTTTTATGAGCTCTTTTCCTCACTTCTTTGTCATTCTTACAATCTGACCAATAATCTTCAATGTGCACTTGATGCTTGTACTTAGGATCAATAGTTCTCTAGATCCTATGGAAAGGATCAAAGCGTCTAGCTAACTCAAATTCTTCAAAACCATAGTATCTCAATTCCTTCTTTGAATAACCAGCCACCTCCTCACTGTAGCAAGAGTATCTTCCAATAGCCCAAGGGAGATTAACATTTACTCTACCCCATTTCCTTTTATACATCTTAAATGCATTCAGGTTTTGTCTGGAAAACTCCAATACAATTAGTTTATTTGATGGGTATCTAGGCAGCATGAATGGCTTCCCCTCAAAACCTTCAGTTCTAATATATGTTAAATTTGGGAATTGTATATACCATGAACTATGTAACCCAATAGTGTTTTCTACTGCTTCAGATAACCTTTTCTCTTTTTCTCCAGTTAAAATTATTACCATGTAAGTATAAAACACATCATTTACCAATGCATACTTTTTCAATGCATTATCCTCCTGCAAATCCAGATAATGATCATAAACTAATTTCTAATCTAGGCCATTCCCCATGGTCCCAACACTATCAATCCCGATTATGTATGGTTGTATCATAGATGCACAAGAATACAACACATATGATGATAAGAAAAAAGGTATCATTTTCTATTTTCTCAACATAGCTTGCTTTCATATGGCTGAATTGATAGCCTTAGCCCAATGAATTTGCCCATCTTCATCTTTGGCTTCTCTTATAAATTGAATAATAGTGAACATCCATGGTTCACATTTGGTTGCATCTCTTAACCCCACCAGCCTACTAAACATTGTAATCATTAAATGTATCTCCTCCTTAAAATCTATTCTGTGAAGGTTTCTTGGCACTCTTGCTACAGCCTTAGGTTTATTTTCTACATTATACCAACTGTAGAAAATTCTACTTTTGCAATCTCTTTCGTTGCTATTAAAATCTTCTGTATATTGGTCTATGTCTATATCCACCATCTTCTCTTGAATTTCCAAACCAAACATCCTTGCTATCCCTTCTGTGGACAAATCTACAATAACCTAGTTTTCATGTATCACTTTTCTAGTACTTAAATCGTATATGTTTATGCACTCTAGAACTAGATCCTTAGCCTCCATGGCTAATGGAAACCCTACAGCCTTGTATAATCCACTCTCCCAAATGTACCTCATATCAGGGGTAGTGTCTAATGCTGTAATCTTTTGAAGAACATCTTCTGCATCATAAGACCCTACGTTTGTATCAGTCCCGACCTCGCTCATGTTAATCATGGATGGATACCCTCTGTGCATCGGTAATTCTTCCTTTTCTGTTTCTTTCCACGACTTTCTTTCTTTCTTTACCTTTTCTTCACCTGTTGGATCTATTCTCTTTTGTTTTGGAGCCATCCTGTGAAAAATCACATTTTTTAACTTCCAGTTTTACTCCATCTACCTAGGGTTTTACTATGAACTTCTCACATTTTACATTTACCCTAAGCTTTTTTTTGTCTTTTCTCATTTTAAATTTCATGCTACTTAACACAATCAATTGATTACTTTAATCATATACAGTAATTTGTGATTTGCTTGCATTTTTTAAATGAAATTACTCATAACCAATTTGCATTTTTGATTAAGTATGTTGTAACGATGTTTTAAGAAACATACCTATTCTGGTGATAGCTTAACTCTTATGAGTGTTGACCTACTTTACCCATTTACCCAACCATTCTCGTTCTGAAATTCCATTCAGTTCTGGATTATTTTCTCAATTTGTGTAATAATCGTCTTTCTCTGCAATTTTAGTTTTCCCAATGCAATTATGAAAGAAATTTTTTTTTCCTTAACCCTAACATGTTTAAATTCATCGTTTCACTATTAGTTCTGCATTAAATGCTGCATTCAATGCGACATACAGACTTGGCTCTCTATTCTAACTTTATGTTTTGAACATTATATCTATTAATACTCTGCCCTTTACATTTGAACTTTGTATATTACTTTTTGTATGTCACTTTGTATATCGTTAATATACAAGCCAAAACCTGCAATGGGTTATAAAACAATGTTTCATTTTACCTATTTTCCCACTTTGTATCTCCTGTTTTATATATCACAATGTACATGCGATAGATACAAACCCTTATACAAATGCCAATACCTTAGTTTTACTTTACTTTCCCCCCTTTTTGCCTTTTCTGATGATACACTTTTACCTTTTTGTATATCGAGATTGTGTGTATACAATCATTCATACATACAAAAGAATTGGTCTTATTTTATCACCTTTTAAAATCTGCATCAAATTTTACCTTTTGTATTGTTTGTATCACCCTTTTTTATCTTCCCATATATATGCAACATACAAATGATGGGATGCCATCATGGGCCCCACTTTACTTAATTGCTTTTATCTTTTCAACAGAATGACAATTTTATCTGCCTTTAGATACAATCATTTATACATGTACACATACTATACCCTTCTTGATACAATCACGGATCTCAACCCCTTATGAATCAGATTATACTTGGTTTTGGTTATGGCATTGTACATTACCATTGTATATCACTTTGTATCTCGGATACATACAGGTCCTCATTCATACAAACATGCATACTCTTATGCTCTCTGAATTCTATTGAATAAATCTTCGGGTCTGGGCATGTATACTACATGACTGCTTACTTATCCAAACATGCCAAGAAGC
The DNA here is from genome assembly GCA_027924645.1 of Cunninghamia lanceolata. NCBI lineage: Eukaryota > Viridiplantae > Streptophyta > Pinopsida > Cupressales > Cupressaceae > Cunninghamia > Cunninghamia lanceolata. Next base: position 5,362,780 of record BSBN01000578.1, on the reverse strand, counting down.
AGTGTACCTTCATATATCTGATTTGAATAACCCTTGGAATATGCAGTTGCATGTATCTTGAAAGATGCAAAGTTTAAACATACAAACATACAATACTATGTCAAGTCCCCTTTCACTCTAACATACTGCATTGTATATTACCCTCAGGTCCATGCATGCATATCAATCTTATGTATACAACTCACGCTTATACTGATCATACATACAAACCCATATACCACGCGGACGTGAACTTTTATTCCTTTGACTTTTGAACTCCCATCGGGTCCAACTTGTACACAAAGGGGCCTAAACAACAAACATACACATGCAAAATACTAAGATACAAAACTGGACTATACCCGACACGACTTATACAAAGACCTCACATACAATATAGTTTGTATATGAAATACAAACCTCCAAATGATGCATTTTATCAAAAAGCACACATATCTCACAAAATACTAGGAATTTCCCACTGGTTTAAAAAACAACCCTTACTCATTTTTCACAACGAATTCACCACTACCCCTCCCTTGTACTTAATGCTAGGTATTCTCAATTTTCAACATGGTTTGTAACACTTACCCCTTTTCCCTTTACCACCAAGGATGACCACACCAAAACCAAAAGCAACAGCCACAGCAGGGGTCCTCATTTTGCTAAGAGGTAATACAAGGCGTGTTGTGAACATCACAACAGATACCTTAGTGGAATAGAAGTTATACTTTGATGGCTCATACACCCAGAATGGTTCAGGGGCTAGAATCCTATTTATCACACCTCAGAATGACTATATTCCTAAATCATATCGGCTAGCATTTCGTTGCACAAACAATATAGATGAGTATGAAGAATTGCTCATCGATCTCCGTATAGCTATACAAAGGAATATCAAAGAACTTTAAATATATGGAGATTCTCAACTGGGCATTCGACAAGTCACTAATGAGTACCAAACTAAGGATGATAAGTTGATACCATACAAGAAATTGGTTGATACTTACAAGCATATTTCTCTAGCATCACTTTTGAGCAAATTCTAAGGGTGCACAATAAAGCTACAGATTATACGACAACTATTGGATCTCTAGTGGACATGCCTACCAACACTCAGAAATGTGAATTCTTAATCGAGCAACTGTTGATACTTGTCATTGATGGTCCTCAAATTAAATTTATCTATGAACTTGTTGGTCCCAACTCCCCATGGTACAAAGATATCTATGAATACCTCAAAAATGGTACCTTTCCCATTGAACTATCTAAAACACAATGCAAGACCTTCATCTGTTGAGCCTCTCATTTCACTATTCTAGGTGACACCCTTTAGCGCCATAGTCTTGATGGTATCCTTCTTAGATGTCTTAACTCAAACGAAACTAACACTATATTATGAGACATACATGAAGGTGTTTGTGGAGCACATTCCATTGGTCTAAACCTAGCAAAGAAGATAATCCATACAGGTTATTACTAGCCAACCATAGACCAAGATGCAATCCAATTTGCTAAGAAGTGTCTGCAATGCCAGCAGCATGGAGACTTGATTCATTTACCAACTCATGAGCTTCAACCTATTATAACTCCATGGCCCTTTTCATAGTGGGGACTCAAGCTTGTGGGTAAGATCCATCCATCCTCATCCAATGGCCATAAGTTTATCATTACCACCACTGAGTATATTACTAAGTGGGTAGAAGTTATCCCAATGACCTATATCACCAGTAAGAAAATAGCCAAGTTTATCCTAAATTACCTTTTTTTTTCCGATATGGTATCCCTAATTCATTGTCACAGATAATGGTAGACCATTCAAGAATCAAGATGTTTGTACCTTATGCACACAATACATGATGCAGAGGCATCTACACTAAAACCTTGACATACAGCATGTATGTCTGCAACCCTTCATCATCATCATCATATTTTCTCTGCTGACCGATATCCTCCTGCAGACAAACCTTCGACTCTTCGTCTGTCAGCAGCGTCATCATATTCGGCTAGCGCAAACATCCTCCTGATGTCCACTGTTCATCTTACCGCCAACCTCTATCTTCAGCATCATGATGTTCAACATCATGTTCATCAGCAGGATATAAAATATCCTTTTCCTACCATATATCCTGATGACGACACTTCACGCACCTTTCCTTCGATGCTTACGTCACCCCGATATCCTGATGATGATTATCCTGATGACGATGACGTCACATGCAGTTCCTTCAATATCCTGCTGTCGGCCAAACTTAACATTATCGGCCCGCGATGGTTTTATCAACCCGATCTTCTACCTTATGCCGATATGCTCCTCCTCGGCAACACCTGATGATGATCACCCCAAAACACATTCACCTTATGCAAACGATTGCATCATGCTCATCTCCACTTACTCGGATGACACCCGAAGTAACTGCAGGATATACACCGAAATATCCTGATGATGTCGTTGCGATGGATTTTCCAACCTTAGCGAATTTTCAATCCGCCGAACCTCCTGAGGTGACCCGATCTACTTTCACGGTGATCTTCCAGACTCTAACAACCAACACAACCTAGCACATACCCATGCTAGGGTTCTCAACACCTCTCGACTGCGATCCTGCAAACATGCACATGAACAAATAGAAAATGCAAACTAAATCCTAAACTACTGTACATAGCCATTCCACCGATTCGACGAATCAACCGGTGGAATGGATCAGCGAATCCATGTAACCACCAAAACAGCAAATCGATCACACAATGGAATTCAAAACAGAGAATGGACACAAACAGGATCTCTTTATTGATTTCAAAAGATGCAAATACAATACTCAGTCTCTCCCTCTGCCTCACTCTCAGCAAAGTCTGATCGATGATCGATGATATGCAATACCATCTGATCCTACTACATAAATAGGATTTCCTGCGAGTACTACCACTCGATTCCCAGCGGCTGGGAGCTTCCAAGCGGCTGGGAGGATCCAACCGAACATACAGCATAACAGCTGTCCTAACAACCTAGCTAAAAATAGTAAAGTCTGGTCAACATGACCTTATTACATGCATTGGTCTTATCAGACCTTCTTGGAAACATTAACAAGACTCAAAACAAACTAACTGCCTCATGGAGGCTAGCTGTCAGGTAGGTGCTCCTGCACCAATACAATATCCACATCACTTTTCTACTCCATACTATCCTCAGAGTAGCGACCAAGCTGAGGCTTCAAACAAAACCATACTCAAAATCCTAAAGAAAATAGTCAATGAAGCTGGTCATGATTAGAATTTGCAACTCAACCCCACCTTATGGGCCTATTGCACTAGTATCAAAACACCAACTGGTAGCACACCTTTTGCCTTAGTCTATGGCATTGAAGCCATTTTACCCATCGAGGTCAAGATCCCATCTCTTATAGTATCTATACAGCACCTGATTGATGGAGAGGAGTACCAAATTTCTAGATTAGCTGAGCTTGAGTTACTTGATGAGAGGCATCAAACAACCCTAAACCATTTGCATGTCTATAAAAATCACCTCCATCATAACTACAATAAGAAGATCAAGGAGAGAAGATTTCAGATAGGTGATCTTGTCCTTAACGAAAATCAGTGAAACCCCTCAGATAGAGACAAGAACGACAAGTTTGAGCCTAACTGGTTGGGTCCTTATGTTATCATAGTAGTCTATGGATCATGAGATTATGATTTATCAACACTTGAAGGCATCCCTTTAGATGAGCCACTCAATAGTGTTCATCTCAAGAATTTCTTTTCTTGATCCTTAGAGTATCCTCGAAAAAATAAAAAAAAAAATTCAAAATCATAGAAAATCCAAAAATAATTTGTCCTATGGTGAAAACCTAGTAAATAGGCATCTTGGATAAGTACCATAGTGAAAACCTGGTAAATAGGTGCTATGTGTGGAGTCAACATCCACTATCTATCGAGTCTTTTTCATTCCACCTCCATCTCATAATAAATCATCATCCATCCATAATAAAAACATTGACCTTATGCATTTCCATTTCCCCATCTATCGTGGCTTGGAAATCGTTAGTGACCATTATCATCCTTTAGCATCTCCTATGTCAGCTATCCATAAGTCAATTCATCCTATGTCAGTTTATCCATATGTTCAGTCATCGTATGTCAGTTCTCATCCATACGTCAATTCATCCCTATGTCAGTTCATCTATTGTCATGTTGCAAGTATGTGCCTAATCGGTGTTGTCATTGATGTCAACATATCTATGTTGTCATTGATGTCAACTATATGCTCATTTTGTTACTTTCTTATAGATGTTGAGGATATTGAGAAAATTAGCTCATTTGATAAAAACAATGAATTGCAGTATAAAATAGTACATTACATGCAGAAGAATAGTCCAGAAGAATGCTCCGCATTTCTTGTAGAATGAATATCTTTGCTTATAGATTGGAAGTTATTTAGAATCTTTTCTGAAGATGTTATATTCCAAGGTTGAGCCTCTGGAATGAAGATTTGAGTAAGTTGTGTTCACCAGTGTGAAAACTACTTTTTATATATATTTGGTGGTGACATGGAGAAAGTGTTTTGCTTTGCATTCCTTTGCATTGAAGTATTTTAGTCTGTGGTTCTAGAAGTAAGTCTATGATGATGTTAAGTGCCTTCAAATGCAATGGCTCATGATTTGGTGGTCTGCAAGCTATCTTTTACTCATGATAGTGGCTAACAGTGTTGTTCTTGTGCTCCAGTTTGAAGAATCCTATTGGGAGAGTTATTAGAGATTGTGTGGTTGTTCCTGGTGATTACAATATGGTTGTGGATGTCTCCTGATCATGTTCCTACCTTTGGATTGGTCCGCAAAGAGAAAATTGGATTGTGAATGAAGAATGTTCTTGCAGACCCAGTGCTATCATTAGTTTTGGCCGACTTGGTTGAATTCATCATTTGCGGAGATGCATCGAAGATTGTGGAAGCGTTTCATGGCATGGAGTATTGTGTTTGAGTCCCAACTAAGGTGTGGCATGATCCACATACATTCTTACATCTTTTCCTTAGCTAAATTTGTATTAGGTCCAAACCTATCTTATGTATGTTTGTAATGCCAACCTTGGAGATTGATCCAACGGTTGATGAATGTAATGCCGACCTTGATGTACATTCCAAGGTTGATGAATTGTATAAAAGTATGTAACGAAGTTGCAAAAGATAGTGTGTGTGTTGCAAATATGAAGAGATAAGTGCAAAAGTTTGAAAGAGCAGAGTAGAGGACTCATATTGTGCTTCAATGGAACTAAACCCTGGCATGAAGTAGATGCTATTCAATTAGTTCAACATCTTGGCAGTGACCCACCCTTCGATAGTCAGCCATCCTTAGGCAGTGAGCCATTCTTTGCAGTGAGCATTTTGGGTAGTGAGCCTCTATTTTTCGCTAAGTTTTTGTGACAACTGATTCACCCCCCCTCTCAGTTGTCTGGTGTATTTCAACAATTGGTATCAGAGCAAGGTTCCTCTGAAGAAAGCCTAACAACTTGAGGAAGATCTAGGATGTCTTATAAGAAGGAAGCTCTACATTTTGATGGGACAAATTATGCTCTTTGGAAGGTACGAAATGAAAAGCCATCTTCTTTGTCTTGGTTATAAAGGATGGAAGGCTGCAAAAACACAATATACTATGCCTCAAAATGGTTTGATGATTGAAGATGAAATCAAAGAATATGAGTTGGATGTCAAAGCAAAGGATGCTCTATTAAGTTCCTTAAGTGACTCAGTGTTGACAAAAGTTGTGGACCTTGAATCTGCAAATGAGGTATGGGTGAAGCTGAAAAATCTATATGAAGGAGATGATTCTGTAAAAGAGGCCAAGCTACAAAGCCTGAAAGTGAAATATGATGGTTTGAAGATGAATGAAGATGAAAACATAACAAACTTTAAGCAAAGAGTTGATGAACTTGTCACTAGAATAAAGGGTATGGGAGGAACTCTCGGTGATAAGGAAGTTGTGATGAAAATTCTCAGATCACTATCAAAGTCCTATAGTCACAAGGTAGCTGCTATTGAAGAATTTATGACTGTGAAATTTTTTGATAAAGATCAGTTACTTGGAAATCTTATAGCCTTTGAGATGAGAGATTTTGGTGATGCTCTACCTAAGATTGAATTAGCTTTTAAAGCCAGTACTTCAAAAAAGATTTCCAGAGCTGAGAAATACAAGGTAGATGATGACTTTGATGAAATTGAAGCTAACTTTGTTGACAGGCTACAAAGAGGCTTAGGTAAGTTCAAAGGCAAATTACCTTTCAAATGTTTTTCTTGTGGTAAAGTAGGCCATTATACTTCCAGATGTCCTGAAAGAATTGAAAGAAATAAGAAAAAATATGAGAGCACGCATAGAGTGTTGGAATTAGAGGTGAGAATTGAGAGGGGGAGGGAGTGAATCAGTTGTCTTAAAATTTTAAAACTTGCAGCAGATAAGACCTTTTTACTACTTCATTAATAGATTAATAGTGTTATCATGAAAAACAAGAATTAACAACACATGCGCAGAAGTAGAAATAACACATCTGATAGCAAGATTTTTGACGTGGAAACCCAGTTAAGGGAAAAACCATGGTGGGGGTTAACCCACAAAGATTATACTCTGTTAAAACTATTATAATGGAGAATACACATGCATTCGGGCTCACTGCCCAGAGCTCACTGCTTAAAGAAAGGCTCACTGCCTATAGGAAGAAGATTACAATGTGTTTGAACTGATAGTTAGTATCTATCAATGCAAAGATTCAGCTCTGGTTAAGCACAGAATACCAACTTGATACACTTCATCTTGTTCTGCCCTATTTACTACTCTTCCATAATTTGGATCTTAGATTTCTTCTCTTTCAGACCCTTTATCTGCTCTTTTTGCATTTACTTCATATTCACACACATACACACCATCAAAACTCAAATCCATTAGCTATATATATATCCACTTCAAGTAATTCAATCACTTTTCTATCGGCCTTATGAAGAACTTAACTAACAATACAAGTACTCTGTTATGTCGGCTAAATCCATACACCAATGATGATGCGTACCAAAAATAACACTTGAAGGTCACCATTCATGTCAGCCACTAACATTATATCAAATACATAACTCACCAAAACACTTCTATCAGATCCGCATAAGGATCTAACACAAGTCGGCCTATTCTTTACTGAGTTATTCTGTCATATTATGACCCGGTACTCAATTGCTCATAACTTTTACTCCCTTTGTCACCGGAGGATAAAATTCTGGATTTAGATTGCCTTGACAATCCTTATGACTCCTTTAGATCCACAACATACTTTGATTTTCCACCGGAGAGATCTGGACCAAGATACCAGACCCTGTCACATGCTCTATTTCTGGCTACCCGAACTTGGATAAATTCTGATTCTAACTTCTGGTATGAATAAATTAAGTTATACGGATGAGTGGAATAGTCTTAGTTGCCATCAATGACAACACCTGTCATGTGAAGCAGTGTCTCTTGCCAACAATCGCCCCCCTTTGGCATTGATGACAACACTTACTGAAAAATGACTAAGTGTTACTGCCCTTATTCTATACTCTTATGCTCTCCATTGATTCCAGAGCTCCCCCTTTGCTGGATTCCTCATTTTTCACTGTTCTTCACTCCCCCTTTGACATCAATGGCAAAGGATGGGGTCCGCAAGCCAAAATTCTCAAAAATTCTATATACAGCGCCGCATATGTACATCCAATCATTAAGTTATATTTACATGAACTTGAGAATATCTGCAAAACTACTTTTCAATTGCTCAAGTTCAGAGGTCCAACTTCTTTTCATGCCATCCAAAATTGAGATGTGTCCACTTAGAAGAAATGTGTATGCTTCTTCCTTTGTCAGATTTGAAGGATCACTTGTCTGAACTGTAGTTTGAGCTTCTGATAATGTATTAAACATTGTTTCTAACTTGGGGGCAATCAATCCCCAGAGCTCACACATTCTCTTCACAATATTGCCTTTTTCTTTAACAAGCTTCTTTATTTCATCAGTTAAGATGATTACTTGACATTCTTGACTTATAGGAGAAATTGTTAGAGGATCAAAATTTTGAGATAGATTTGACAATTTTTGTTCTTGATCCTTTATCTTCTTCTCAATATCCTTGCTGATTTTGGGCCAGGATAGACAAAATTTGTATATATCACCTCCATCACTTAGAGAATTTTAAATACTCTTTATTTTGATACCAAGTATCATCCTATCATTCCTTATTAGGCTCTTTATTTCATTAAATTTCTTATCCAAAAATTCATTTCTGACTTTAGTCTTTGCAGACTTCTCAAAGGACTCAAAATGTGTACTTACATAATTTACAAGATTCTTTAGATGTCTGGAGGGAGAGTCAGATGGATTCTTCTAGAAGGTTGGTATTATCTTCTTCAATACACTGGATGCACGACTTAATAGCTCACTATCCTCTATGTGAGATTTCAATATCTTTTCACTTGCTTTGGCTTGTGTGAAGGATGCTATCTTCATCATTTGGACCGGAGAGAGAGTATCCAAGTTGATTGGTCCTTGAATCAATTCTGGTTCATCGAACTCTAGCATCTCTTTACTCAGAAAAATTTTCACTGCATCTACAGTGTCTCTTGCCACCATTTCCAGACCACTTTCCTTTCCTTGAGTTTTCACAGTATCAAGACTATCAACATTTGCACCATCTTCTTCTGCTTTATCTTCCTTATCTTTGACTTCTTCTTCTGCTTCACCTTTCTTTATGTTATCTACAACCAGATTCTTTCCTTTGACCACACTATTTGCAATCTATTCTTGAGGATCTTGTGTAGCAGCAGTATTCTCAACATTATCTTCTTTTTCGGATTAATCAGGAGAAGTTGGAGTATCTCCTACATCATCAGTTTGGTCTACCATCTCTGTATCTTCTTTGTTTATTTGTTCCTCTTCTAGAACATAGGAGTCATCAACCTTGGTTTGTTGCTCATTAGTTTCCATCTTTTCAATATCTGGGATTGATGAATCAATCTCATCATCAATCTCCTCCTCAACAAATGGAAGATTGTGTCTCTTCAATGCACTTAGAAGTATTTCCTGTGTTTCTTTAACTATTTGGTCCAATTCTCTAAGCATTAGTTTGTTCATTCTCTTCTTACTCCTGAATTCATCCTTCACTTCTTTGAATATCATACTCATTTGAACTTGAGTGATCTGAGGGCATAGTTTTATCAATACATGCTCTCTAAGCTCCCTATCCTTGCTTTTTGCATTTTCTTTCAACTCCAAAATATTTGCAAGACTTGGAAGGATCTCAGAAGTTATTTCAATCAAGGCCTTATTATAGATATTCATATATCTAACAGTTGCTTCCTCCAACACCCTCTTATCTGTGTCACTGTATTCATCATAAAATTCAGTCATGGGTTTCAAATTTCCATCCACAATGACTAATTTTATTACATCTTCCATGGAGATTGTGGGCTTCTCAACATATGTATCTATCTTTTGCCTTTTCTTTGTCTTTTTGCTTTCAGAGGGCTTCTCCTTAGTCACTTTGGTAGCTTTTGTTCCAAAGGCTTTCAACTCCTTTATCTCAACATCAAAATCTGTTCTTTCTTCATCAACTTTTGTGCTCTTATAGGTTCTTGTGGCCTTTGTTTTTACTCTTTTTCCTTCTTTTCCAGATGATTTGCCTTTTGATATCTCAGGATTGGCAAGTTTCGGAGGAATAGGGGCAGCTGCAGAGCTTCTAGTAGTCCTTGATGTGGAGGAGGATCCTACTGGAGCACTTCCTTGTTTCTTATCCTGCTTCTCATTCTCAGCCTTTTTAGTTCTCTCCCTGAATTGCAACACGGCTTCCTTTGTGAGACCTAGATTCTCAGCCAACTGCTCAACTTCTTTTCTTACTTTTCTGTTGGTTTCAGGTTCTCTAAGCTCAGTATGCATTTTTAAACTTAGCTCCTCATATGTCCCAAATCTTTCAACTGTTGTGTCTTTTGGTTTGCTTAGAAGATGTTGAGCGTATTCAAGATTTTCCATCTACTTCATACCCCATGGGCATGATCCAAACAGTTCTGGGTTCCACTTCTTCCATTAGGCATTGATCAATGTCAACCATAAAACTTATTTCATTATTATACTTCTCAATAATTGATTTAGGGATTCTTTCCCTTAAATGCATCATACTCTGAAATTCTTGAAGTATCCCCATATTGCAGTTTTCTGAGCTTTATAATCACCAATGTTGTGAAGATGATCTCTAATTTGAATGTCAACTGGCTCATCATTAGTCCAGTGAATACCCTTTACTTCAAGTACTTCATTCATATAGTAGAAAAACAAGCATAGAACCAATGTACCATATTTAAAAGTGTTTTTCTTATCTTTCTTGATTTTGTTCAGGTTTTCAATCAGCTGGTTCTATAATAGCTCACATAGGTCATAATCTGCATTCTTCTTCAACATTTGATATGCTGTATATATGGCAGTTCTGAAGACTAAATTCTCTTTGCTAGAGTGATAGATCTTGTAGCCAATCACCATGGACGTAAACTTCACATCCGGTTCTATAATTTCATTTATGGTCATTGCCCTCTTGTCAAACTTTGCATCGGTAACAGTTTGGTTTTTCACAGATTTCAACATGGGTAATCCAACAGTTGAGTTTAACCCAGTCACAATTCTGATAACATCCTTGGTAATCTTGAATGGTTTTAACAACCATATGAATTCATCATGCATCCGACTCAAAACATACCAGACCCACTCATCTTCGTCAAATGTTGGAAACCCCATAATCTGAATAAAATGTTTATCAAGTAGTGCCTTATACTCTGGTTTAAGGTCATGATTTTTATCCCTGAGGTGATTCTCAAACAAATCTACATACCTTGAGTCCCCAAATTCATCTATGTTTACATGAATATAAACTTTAATATCTTTAGTATGCAACACACCATACAGAACACTTGAAAATGTACCTAATGGGTTGACTTCTATAGATTTGTGTGGATGTTTCTTAAATTTGGGTCGAGGCCTTTCAGTAATGTCAATGACCAAAGGTGCAGCCATTGGAAAAAGATTATAAGTTCAAAGCTTTGTAGATAAATACCTTTTTCACGAGATTAGGGTTGACGGATAAATTCGTCGGTTGCACTTCAATTCCTTGTAATCTTAGCTTAGACACTATTCTTCTTGTTTTCTTTGAGTGCAAAGTGCTTCAAATGAGGAGTGAATACCTTTTTATGCTCCACAAAACCTAATTTGCCTTTGCAATAAATGCTCTGCCCTAACTTCATCCAATTACTCAGTTTCTTGAACAGTTCTTCATGAATCATTCCGCAAATTTCTATATCAACATATTTTCTTCCAAAAATCCTTCCAAAAGTTTTGAAACAATTCAAAATATCTTCTCTCATTGTGCCAGATCTAGGCACCCACTTACTAGTTGGGGGAATTCAATTTTCAATGCAGCTCCCCTTGAGCCAGAGCTCCAAATTTAATTCTCAGAGCAATTCTCAGCATCGGATTCCAGTGCAGACTCATTACTATTGTTCTCAATTGTTTTCTTAGCCCATGTCTTGCTCATTTCATTCTAGATCTCATTCACATCAATTTTTCCTTTGCCTTTGTCTTGTCTTGACTCATCCAATTTTCTATCTACCGGACCTCTTCTTTCATTAATCCTACTTCTGCAGAATCTTGCAATATGACCAGATCTGTTACAATTAAAGCAAACAACATTTCTTTGCTTATATGCTTGATTTCCTCTTGATCTGCATTATTGGCCATGTGTCCATATCCATTGCAAGTAAAGTAGTAACCATTGAAAGAGTTACCATTTTCTCTAGAGTTATTTATTATCACACTTATGCATTCATTTGATCTATGACCATACCTCTTACACTTGAAGCATTGACCAGAGAAGGATGGACCATTTTGATTTACTCTACTTTTGCACTGAGTAGCTCTGTGACCAAATTTATCGCAATTAAAATAATTTCTATTGAATGATGGATATCTTTGAGCATTAGGCTATCTTACCGGAGGTCTTCTAGGTTTGTTTCTCCCATTCCTTGGTTGAAAATTTCTTTGTCCAGATCCGGAGCTTTCACCTTTCTCATATCCAAGACCATGCTTGTCATTAGCCTTTTTCTATCCTTCAAGCAGTGCTTCAAGTTTAGCAGATCTTATATTGAACTTCTCCTTGTATTCATTTGCAACTTCTAGGTCATGTCTGAGAATGATAATTTGAATTTCAAGTTGTCTCTCATTGTCTCTGCTTTCTTGTAGATTAGACTCTAGGAGGCCAATGATTTCGTCCAATCTACAGCATTCTTTAGTTCTTTCTTTTAGATTTTGATTCAGGTCTTCTTCAATTTTCTTTCTATCTTCAATTTCTTTGGTTAGCCTCATCACCCCGGATTCCATCTCATGTTTTAGGACAACTTCTTTGGCTAACTTCTCACATTCCTTTGTCTTCTCTTTTAAAGCCTCATCCTTGTTGTTGTTCTCATAATGATTTCCCAGTTGAAGAGGTTGTTCCTTCCTCTTCTCATTGGATTTGCTCAATTTTTCTTTTAAAATCTCAATGAAGTCTTCAACATTTTTGAGGGTCTCTTGCAGCTCTTGGACTGCTCAAGATCTTCTAGAGTGAGATTAAGTTGCCCTTGGAGGTTATATTCATCCATTTTACTGCCTTCCCAGATCTTCCTCAAGCTGTTAAAATTTTTCAAAGGAACCTTGCTCTGATACCAATTGTTGGAATTAGAGGTGACAACTGAGAGGGGGGATAAATTAGTTGTCTTAAAACTTTAAAACTTGCAGTAGATAATTCCTTTTTACTACTTCATTAATAGATTAATAATGTTATCATAAAAAGCAAGAATCAACAACACATGAGCAGAAGTAGAAATAACACATCTGACACCAAGATTTTTGACGTGGAAACCTGGTTAAGGGAAAAACCACGGTGGGGGTTAACCCACAAAGATTATACTTTGTTAAAAGTATTACAATGGAGAATGCACATGCATTCAGGCTCACTGCCTAGATCTCATTGCTCAAAGAAAGGATCACTGCCTACAGTAGGCTCACTGCCTATAGGAAGAAGATTACAATGTGTTTGAACTGATAGTTAGCATTTACCAATGCAAAGATTCAGTTCTGGTTAAGCACATAATACTAACTTGATACACTTCATCTTGTTCTGCCCTGTTTACTACTCTGCCATAATCCAGATCTTAGATTTCTTCTCTTTCATACCCTTTATCTGCTCTTTTTGCATTTACTTCATATTCACACACACACACACACACCATCAACACTCAAATCCATCAGCTGTATATATATCCACTTCAAGTAATCAAATCACTTTTCTGTCGGCCTTATGAAGAACTTAACTAACAATACAAGTACTCTATTCTGTTGGCTGAATCCATGCACCAATGATGATGCGTACCAGAAATAACACTTTAAGGTCACCATTCATGTTGGCCACTAACATTATATCCCATACACAACTCACCAAAACGCTTCTATCAGATCCGCATAAGGATCTAACATAAGTCGGCCTATTCTTTACTGAACTGTTCTGTCATATTATGACCCGGTACACAGATGCTCATAATTTTTATTCCCTTTGTCATCGGAGGATAAAATTCTAGATTTAGATTGCCCTGACAATCCTTATGACTCCTTTAGATTTGCAGTATACTCTGATTTTCCACCGGAGAGATCCAGACCAAGATACCAGACTCTGTCACATGCTCTATTTCTAGCTACCCAAAGTTAGATAAATTATGATTCTGACTTCCGGTATGAACAAATTAAGTTATGTGGATGAGTGGAATAGTCTTAGTTGCCATAAATGACAACACCTGTCATGCAAAGCAGTGTCTCTTGCCAACATAGAGTTCCAAAGAAATGCTACTATGTCAGAGATTTTGATGATGAAGGTGTGACTGATGATAAATCTAATGATGCTAGTACTAGTGCAAATGAATGCCTATTTATTTCTATTAAAGAAGATCCAGTGTCTACTAATTTTGCTAGTTGTGTGAAGGAAGAAAAACCAGTAGAAAAAAGTGCTTTAGCTATTCAAGTTGAGAAAGATAAGGATGATGGATTATTGATAGTGGATGCTCACATCACATGATCGGTGACAAAAGTAAGTTTGTAAGTTTGGAAAAGTATGATGGAGGACTAGTTAGGTTTGGAGATAATGGAGCTGGTAAGATTTGTGGAAAATGATCTATTTCACTTGATGGAAAGCATAATACTAACAATGTTCTATATGTGAAGGGTTTGAAGCATAATCTTTTGAGTGTTGGTCAGATGTGTGACAAAGGGTATGATCTAAGATTCAAAGACAATGGGTGCAAGATCATGGAAAGCTCTGGAACTATGATTGCTACTGGTAAGAAGACAAAAGGTAACATCTATCAATTAAGAGGAACTAATTATTACTATTTGCTGGCCCAAGCAGATGAAAGTTGGTTGTGGCATAGAAGGATGTGTCATATAAACTTTGACAATCTGGTAAAGATAAGTTCAAGTCAGACTATGAGACATTTACCAAAACTTGTGAAACCCTCCAATACAATTTGTAAGGAATGTCAGTTGGGAAACTAGACAAGGACAAGTTTCAAAAGCAAAGAACAATTTTTTGCCGGTTTACTGGATCTAGTGCATACAGATATCTGTGGTCCTACAAGGGTGAGAAGTCTACAAGGTGACAGGTACTTCATGTTGCTTATTGATGATTATTCTAGAATGACTTGGGTTACCTTCCTAAGAGACAAATCAGAAACCTTAGAGAAGTTTAAATCTTTCAAGGCAATGGTTGAGAATGAAATAGAGTTGAAGATCAAATACTTGAGGTATGATAGCGGAGGTGAGTTCGCATCAAATGAATTCAACATTTTATGTGAAGAGCATGGGATAAAGAGATAGTTGTCTGCACCTAGGACTCCTTAGCAGAATGGAGTTGTGGAAAAGAAAAATAGGATGGTTCAAGAGGTTGCTAGGACTATATTGAAGGAAGTAGATCTGCCTAAAGTATTTTGGAAAGAGGCTATTCATACTGTTGTTTACATCCAAAATAGAGTTCAAGTGAAAGGTAATGGTACTCAAACTCCTTATGAATTATGGTATGGAAAATTTCCTACAGTAAAATATTTCAAAGTCTTTAAAAGCAAATGCTATATTAGGAGAGATGAAGATCTAGGAAAGTTTGATGCAAGGTGTGATGAAGGAATCTTCCTTGGATACTCTACCAAGAGTAAGACTTTCCAGTGCTACAACAAAAGGCTCAAAAAGATTGTTGAGAGTGCAAATGTGAAGGTAGATGAAGGCAAAGAAAGCATATCAGACCTGAGTTGTTATGAACCGGATGAACCTATGACTATAGTAAATGAAGAGAAAGATAAGTAAGAAGATAGTCAGGATGAAGAAGAGGCTCTGAAAAGTGTTGTCAACACTCCCACGTATGTAAGGATCAATCATTCTGAAGATCATATTATAGGTGACAAGAATAAATTTTTTGTTGTGATGCTCACAACATGCCCCATTTTACTCCTTAGCAAAATGAGGACCCCTACTGTGGCTGTGGCTTTTGCTTTTGTGTGTGGGTCTGTTTGGTGGTAAAAGGGAAAAGGAAGTGAAAGTTACAAACCTTGTTGAAAATAGAGAAAAAATAACATTAAGTACTAGAGCAGAATATGGGTGAACTCCTTGTCAAAAATGAGTGAGGGTTGCTTTTTGAACCATGTTAAAATTCCAAATATTTTGCAAGATATATGTGTTTTTGGTAAAATGCACTATAGAAGGGTTTGTATGTTGCATATGCAAGGTCGTTTGTATGTCGGGTCTTTGTATGTTGCATATACAAAGTTGTTTGCATATACAAAGTCGCTCATATACAAAGTTGTTTGTATATCGAGTCATTGTGTAAGTTGCATGTGGGAGTTGTCGGGGTTTCTTTAATCATTGTACTTGTATGCATTTCGCTTGCACTTTATTTTTACATACAAGTCAGGTCTGACATAGTCAAAGTTTAAATGAATGATCAGTTAAGTCTGGCGAATGCATTTTAAGTTTGTATGTTTAGCAAAAGGAAAACATACAAAGTGGATATACAATGATATATGCATAGCGCAGGACCAAAAGGATTATGAAATGAGGTTAAGCTGTTGTAAGTTTGAGTAAAAGGAAATATACAAGGAAATGTACAACATGATATACGTGCCATGGATTCGAAAAGGTATTAAAGTTGGTTTTATTATTGTATGTTTCGTGCATTGTATGTATGTTTCGGGACATACATTGTGATATACATACAATGCGGATTTCAGGAAATGTTAAAATTTGGTTAAAACAATGCATCGTACCTTAAAGTATATCGGAAGATGCACTGCATTTTATACATGCCGCGGAGCTGAAAGGTAAGTAAACTATGGTTTATAAAAGTTGAAGTCTGAAAGGACATAGAAAAGAGTTTGTATGTATCCGGAATTGTATCTAAGGGTTTGATACAAGTGTTATATACACATCCGAGATACAAGGGGAAAGTAGCGTGGGTCCCACCGCTTGCATAACGGACTTGCATAATAACAATGTATATCTTCGATATACAAGCCGATATGCAAAGCAAAAAAATAACAAGTTAAATATACAACACAGATGTGAAAAGAGAATTAAATACAGAAGAGTCTTTGTATATTTAAATGCTTGTATGTTTATGACATACATAATCCAAGATACAAAGAAATTAAAATGCATCGCGAGGGATAAAAGGCAAAAGAGGGTTTGTATATGTTTTTGTATATGCGCTTGTATATAATGAGACATACAAAGCGCGATATACAAGGCAAAGATACAAAGTACAGAAAAAGCAGAAAAGGGAGGGAACTCCAATTTGATTTTCTTGCATAAAATGCTTGTATGTTTAAAGATACAAGGAAGACATACAAAGAAAACATACAAGGGAGCATACAAAGAAAACTGTATGTCTACAGAATTAAACTAACAGTAAAAGAAAGTTTGAAAGTGTGAACATTGCAACTGAAGGCCGAATTAATGGCGCATTAATTGTTGTAATTAATGCCCATCTAACATTTTGAAGAGGTGTAAATTGATGAGGGCGGTGTGAATTTTAAATCTATTTTTTATTTCTATTTGCAGGTATACAGGTAGATATTAAGGCAGAGTTGTAATGGCGATGACATCACGAAGGGCGGATCAGATCACAAAAGAAGCGAAAGATTTTAGTAAGAAGAGATATGCAGATGGAAAGAAGTAATATTAAAAGGGCAAAGCAACAGAAGATATTTTAATGGTGAAGATATTTTGATGGTTGTTAGGGTTTCCAAGCAGGATCTTTATGCTCAGTGTGGGTATGTTGCTCAGAGATTTTTTTTGGCAGGATTTCTTTTCCACCGTCGTTGCTGCACTTGAGATATGGACCGTTGATTGACTAGGGTTTTGGAACCGTATTGGGGATAATCAAATCTATATATTGAGCCCCTTTACTTTGTAATGAGTTACACATGGATTTGTAGGACGGGCATTTTGTAGAATAGAGCTGGAAGTTGTAATTAGTCTTAGCATTTTGAGTAGAAGAACATTCTAGTTTAGAGTAGGAGGTCGCCTATGTCTACAATAAGGAATGCATGGAACATCTAGCTTCCTTACCGTATCTGTAAAGCGTTGTAAGTTTTCTGTAAGTTGATTAATGAAGCTAAGAGTCATTCATACATTGTAAATCATATATGACTATGTGTTTTGAATACAAATGAATCTAGAATTCTGTGTCTATATTCAGAGTGTCTTTTGACTCTTCTTTGTATTTGAAATAATATCTCTTAAAGCTTGCAATCTTGAATGTGTGTTTGTGAAGATCCTCAAGGCTTACATTTAAAGGTTTAGTCTGTGGATTTAATCAAGTTTGTTGTACTGTTTACAACATGAATAATAAAGCATTTAGATCCTGCAGTAGAATGAAGTTTAATTTAGATTTCTCTAACTTTTCCCAAACCATTTGAAATACTTAGCTTAAACACATAAATTTAAAGGAGATTGTCTGATATTTGAAGGAAACATGAACAACTGAGTTGATATTTGACAGTTTTCATAATATTTGAAAAGAAAAGCTTGTTTTAATATAAATCATATAAAGCTTTGTGATACAGTAACAAGTTTATGCAAAGAAATGAAGGAAATGCTGATACTTGTGATATTTTGCATAATTAGAATCCAGTGAATCATAAAACACCTTAAATCAAGTAAGGCCCCTTGCATATTACAGCTTCACATTAACCTACTGAATTATCCACAAGGTCAAGACCTGACCATACAGAAACTTGGGATTAAGTGATCTTAATTGATTTCTTCATATCTTTCAAGATAGTTAGATTCATTTTGTGAATTTTAACTTTTGTTATGAATGTGTAAAAACAGTCATCAACAGTTTTTGGTGCTAGAAGGAGGGCCTGATTGGAGTTAGGGTTTGTTTTAAGTAAATTTGGTTCATAACAATAACAGAGTGACTAGGTCTAGATCCAGTTTAGAAGATATCTTTGTGCAATTACCTGATAAAAGGCAAAGTAAGAGTGCTTTGATTTGGAATCCTAGAATATCACACGTAGGAGGTTCATCTGGAACGACTCATAGATCACCTTTTAGCATCCATAACATTGTGAGTCCTGATAGTTTTTCATTTAGATCTTTAAATCTTGGTCCTAGTCCTCCTAGAGGTCCCAGTCCTCCAAGAGCTCCTAATCCTCCAAGAAATCTAGGTATTCCTACAGGTCCAGGTCAAGAACAAGTACCTACAATGGCTTATTTTAATGTCGACTCTCCCATACAGTTCATTGATTATCATGAGATGCAAAAAAATCCTGAAAAGATATGTCCTAAATATCAATTGCATCAGGATCCGCAAGATCACATTAGAATATTCAAAGAGGCATGCTTTAGGGCCAGGTTAGAATATGAGGATGTTGTGTGTAGGTTGTTTCATTACACCTTCAATGAGAAGGCTTCTAACTGGTATGTTAACCTGCCTAACGGTTACATTTCTTCTTGGGCACTTATGGAAGAAACATTTTTGTCTAGGTTTAGAGGACCAATTGATCCTTCCACCTTATATCATAAATTGGCTGCAATTAAGAGAGGTGAAGGAGAGCTGATTGATAATTTTAATGATAGATTGCAAAAGGCTTATTCCAGGTTAGTAGCTCCTTACACAATAAATGCAGACACATTATTAGCCATGTATTATGTTGCTTTAGATCCATTAACTGCTATGTTTGTCAAAAAAAAGCTGACATAGATACAATATCTAGAGCTTATAAGGAGGCAGCCTCAGTAAATCAGGAGATGAGACAAACAACTTATAATCCATTTCCTAATGGAGGAAATCTTGGGATACAAAATCAAACACAACCTTGGAATGGAGTCCCTACACATAACACTCCGTTATTGAATCCAATTCCTACATACACACCTATGTATAATCTTGCCCCAATCTAGGCCATAGCCCCTTATACTGGTAACACTGCCAATAATAATCAAAGTAATGGTCAATCTTTCTTCCAACCTCCTCAGGATAAATTTGTGGCAAAGGCACAAGAGGAAAGAGAAGAAATCAAAGAAATTACTGCACACTTGAGAAGATTGACTACTGAAATGACACAACTGAGAAATAAAAATTTCTATGGTAGAAATAACCAAGGATACAGTTAAAACCATAACCAAAGCTATAGTCAGTACTACAACCCAAACTATAACCAGAATTACAATTAGAATTATAATCAGGGTCAAAGCTCAAATCAAAACTAGAATTACAATCAGAATCAAAATCAGACTCCAGGACAACCAATGCAAGAGGACCTGTGGTAGATAACAGGGCTTGGGGCAACAACATTAAGAATCAAAATCAACCAAGGCCACCTAAGACATGGAACACAGGGCCAAATAAAGGCACTCTAGCTTCTCCATTTGAGAATTTAGATAACCAGGATGCAGAACAAATAGCTAGGATTCAAATGGCTAATGTCGCATTGAAGAATTGGTGCATAATTCATAATACCAGTGCCCATGCTGAACTAGATTGTCCTCAGTTCCATTTAGCAGCCAGTATTTTCAATGTAGATGTACAGGCTACCACTTCTGAGTTTCTCATTCCCAAAGGTAATGAAGTAGTGCCCTCAGGATATGAGACTGCTTTAGTCTTAGAGACTTTTACCTTTGCAACTGAAGAAGAAGAAGATCAATTGTCAGAGGATGAACCTTATTTTTGTGAGAACCTATATCCTGAATCAGCCTTTGTACTAAATACATTTCAGTTTCCCTTTGAAACTGAAAATGAAGTGTTATATGAAACAGAAGAGGTACAGGCTTTTCAATAGTCAAACAAAAATCACACCTACAATTTAAGAAATAACACTAGGTCAGGAGGTCCTTTTACTACTTCCACTCCTCCTAACAATTTCAATACTCCCCTAGATCAAAATGCTAGTAATAATCCTACTATACTGAAGGCTAATCATCATGCAAATAATGAAACAGTAGCACAAAAAGTCCAAACAGGTAAAACAGAGACAGTAGAAACAATGGGGTTGATGAGTTATTTATCTGAAGAAATAAAGAAAATTAAAGTCAATATACCTTTGTGTGAATTATTGAAAAGTCCAGGGGTTAGAAATGCTTTCATAAAATCCTTGGATACATCTGTGACAGGTGAGGTTTCTGCTGATATGAGTGTTCCTAGTAGAGATTCACAACCCAAAGAAAAGAGTAAGAAAATTGAGCAGCCTTCCAACACTAATGTGGTGATGTATGCAGATAAGAAAGAAGCCCCTCCTTTCTTGTTAACCATTAGAATGTTTGGAAAGAACATACATAATTGTATGGTAGATTCTGGTGCATTAGCTAATGTAATGCCTTTAGGAATATGCAAAACTTTAGGGCTGACTCCTACTAAATCTGCTAAGGTTGTTACACAATTGGATAAAACTGATGTTAATGTGATAGGAGAACTGATGCATATTCAAATACAATTAGTTTCAGATCCTAGGGTGAGTCAGTTTATTGACATTCAGGTAGTAGATATACCTGTGAATTATGGGATGTTGTTGAGCAGAGACTGGTCTAAAACATTGAATGGATATATGGCCACTAATTTTTCACAGATGTGGTTACCTTGGAGAGGTGTTCCAAATCAGATCAGGATAGAAGCTGAACCTAGAATGAAACACATGATTACATAATACAATAGGACTAATGAGATATTGTATGCTTCTGTTGAACCTGGTGTTTATAGAATCACTGACAAGGGAATACAAATTGAAGAAATCCCAATGTTAAATTTTAGAGAAAAACATGTCAGTAAGGAAACAATATTGTTCATTAAGTTTGATGGAATTTCTTCTGATGAAGAAAACAATGCAATGAATAATTTTGGTCAAACCATTAGAGAAGAAATGGAAAGGTGCATTAAACAAAATCTGCCAGTTCAGTGCAAGTTATGTAAAAGAATGTGTAGAGTCCATAATAAGCCACATTCTAAAGAGAATTATGGAATGTGCAGAGATATTATAGAGTATCAATACATAAAATGCACAAAGGGAGTAGGACTACAAGAAGGAAAGATTAATCCTGATCAACCAGAGAAATACTTTCAGAATACCATAGATGTGTTGATCCCAGGTTTAAAAGAGGAAACAAAGGACAAGAGTATTTGTCATTCTGATTTACAAACTGAAAGTATAAATATGCAAGTAGGTCAACATGAATTGCCTATGAATGAACAAGATAGTACCTCACATGTGATAGAAAAAGCAAAACATGCCAAAGTAAAGGGTCAAAAGAACAAAGATGGCATGTGGACACTGAAATGTGACAAATCTAAATCTAAACAGGGTGCAGGTGTAGGTGTGGAGCTTATAGATCCTCATGGTAAGTCATATTTAGTAGCATATAGGTTACAATTTTCTTGTACTAACAACGTTGCAGAATATGAAGCTTTGATTTATGAACTTGTTATGGCTATCAAGAAAAAGGTAAAAATGATCAGGGTATTTTCAGATTCTGAGTTAATGGTTAGGCAAGTAAGGAAATTGTATGCATGCAACTATAAAAAGATGGTTTGTTACAGGCATAGGGTGTGGGATTTGATAGATTCATTTGATGCTTTCAACATAGAACATATCCCTAGAGAATTGAACCATAGACCAGATGCATTAGCAGTTGCTGCTATCACTTTGGAACCCTTAACATTATCAGGTTTAAAACGATTTGCTATTGAATTAGTAAATGTCCCTAGTATACCAGATAATGTTACTCATTTCCAGGTATTTGAAGGGGATCAACAGATTGTGGACTTTCTAACTTGTAATGAGGTATTTGAAGCTCAAATTATTGATGAACAGAAAAGGCCTGATGTGTCTTGGGATGAAGAAGACATAATCAACCTGAAGAGCAATTTCTTACCTAAGGGGGTAATTGAGTTAGAATAGATTTTTGATTTTGATGGGGTAGTAAGACAGAAAGATTTTCCCAAAACTGAGGGAGGTAAGTGTGATCCATATAACCTTGGAACAAAGCAGAGTCCACAGAATGTACTAATTGGAAAGGCTTGCTCTGAAGAATTGAGAAAAGAAATTGTGGATGTTCTAAAAGAGTACAAACACGTCATGGCATGGACATGTGAAGATTTGAAGACATATGATATGTCCATCATAACTCATGTGATACCTTTGAGACTAGATGTTAAACCATTTAGGCAGAAACAAAGGCCTGTGAATACCATTTTCAAGCCTTTGATCTTTGAAGAAGTGAAAAAATTACTGTCTGCCAGAATAATTTTCCCAGTCAGACATTCAACCTGGGTAGCTAATTTAGTACCTGTGAGAAAGAAAAGTGGAAACATTAGGTTATGTGTAGGTTTTAGAAATTTGAATAAGGCATCTGAAAAAGATAACTATCCCCTACCTCCCATAGATGAAGTGCTACAAGCAGTAAATGGGGCTAAGATGATGTCTTTCTTAGAAGGATTATCAGGATATAACCAGGTCTTAGTTGATAAGGAAGATAGGCTGAAGACCACTTTTACTTGCAAATGGGGAAATTATGCATACAGAAGAATGCCTTTTGGTCTAATCAATGCAGGTGCCACTTTTCAGCGAGCCATGGACACAGCATTCCGTGGATTGTTAGGTAAGTGCACTGTTATTTATATGGATGATTTAATTATTTACTCTGAAGATGCATCCACTCATGCTGAAGATCTGAGAAGAGTGCTTAAAAGATGTGAAAGGTACGGGATTTCCCTTAACCCAAAGAAATGTTCATTTAGCGTAACTGAAGGAAAATTATTAGGACATGTCATTTCTGAAAATGGGATATCTATTGATCCTGATAGAATAGAAGGAATAAAGAAATTGCAATTACCAAATAGTAAGAAAGAACTAAAGTCATTTTTTGGTAAGATTAATTTTGTCAGGAAGTTTATTACAGGGTGTGCAGAAATTGTGCAACCATTAAATGCCATGCTGAAGAAGGATGAGAAGATAGAATGGACACTAGTAGCTAAAGTTGCATTTGAAGATATTAAGGAAGCCATTTCTGATGCTCCTGTGTTGACAAGTCCAGATTATACAAAGCCATTTTACATTTATTCTTTTTCATCTTCACATTCAGTTGCAGCTGCTTTGACACAAAAGGGAGAAGACAACGAAGAAAAACCCATAGCCTTCATGAGCGCACCTCTGAAGGATGCACAACTGAAATATCTTGATACAAAAAGATAGGCGTTTGCATTAGTAAGAGCAGTGAAAAAGTTTAGACATTATATCTTACGCAGTCAGGTTAAAGCCATAGTACCAGATGTAGCCGTGAAGATGCTGCTGATGCAGAGTGAGCCTGGAGAGAAAAGAGCCAAATGGATTACAACATTGCAAGAGTTTGATATGGAAATTATTCCAATGAAGTTGGTCAGAGGACAAGCATTAGTACAAACCATAGCAAACATAGATCCAAATTTGGTGAAACAGCAATATATGTTGAATTCTAGTGATGCATCAGGGTGGTATGATGATTTGAACACCTTTCTAATATCAGACAAATATCCAAATAAGATGAAATCTTCTCAGAGGAGAGATTTAAAGATTAAAGCACAGAAGTACATGGTACAAGGAGGTCTTCTATTCAAGAAGAACCATGAAGGAATATATTTAAGATGTTTAAATAGAGTTGAAGTAGATAAGGTGTTGTCAAAATTGCACGACAAATATGGAACTACTCATGGTTCCCATTTAGTTACAACGCATAAGATATTGAGAGCAGGATACTATTGGCCTACAATGTTTAAGGATACAGAGAGTCACATTCGAAGTTGTCACATTTGTCAAACTACAGCAGACAAGGGAAGGAATCAAGCTAATCCATTACAGCTAGTGATTGAGTCTAGACCATTTGCACAATGGGGCTTAGATTTCATTGGGGTCATAAATCCTCTGTCATCTGCAGGACATAAGTTTATACTGATAGTAACTGACTACTGTACAAGGTGGACTGAAGCTACATGTTGCAAGTTCTCTACTACTGAGGTAGTTATCAAGTTTCTTGAAGAAAACATCATAACCAGGTTTGGAACTCCCTATTCGCTGGTATGTGATAATGGCCCTGGATTTTCTTCTTTGAAATTTTCTAAATGGGCATTTGAATATGGGATAGTTTTAAAGTTTTCTTCAAACTATTATCCTCAAGGGAATGGGTTAGCTGAGTCTACAAACAAAATTTTATTGGATATAATCAAGAAGCTAACTGAAAAGAATCCTAGAGAGTGGAACGCATTGTTGAAATAGGCGCTATGGGTAGATAGGACTAAGGTTAAGTCAACCTTAGGCAATGCACCTTATCACTTAGTTTATGGGACTGATCCCATACTTCCAGTGAATTTGAGAATACCAGTCTGGAAGTTTGCTAATTAATATTTAGGCTTTGATGATCATAGAGAGGCCAGAATAATACAAATGTTACAATTAGATGAGAAAATAGGTCAAGCCATTGAGAAATTTGCCAAACATCAAGCAGTAGTCAAAAGATGGTTTGATAAAAGAGCAAGAGTCAAAATGTTTAGAATATCAGACTTAGTGCTGTGCTGGGATAAAGGACATGAAAAGAAAGGAAATCATGGGAAATTTGACAAATTATGGTTAGGTCCATTACAGGTCGCAGAAATAATTGGAGACAATACTTTGAGGCTCAAGACCTTGACTGGGGAAGATGTACCATTACCAGTTAATGGCCAACACTTGAAACATTACTTCAGGCTCGAGGTAAGGGCAGTTAGTCTCTGTGTATCATAATGTAAATAATGTACAGTTCTGGTTTGTTTTTGTTTTATTTTTTTGTTTTGTTTCTATTTTGTTCTTTTTATTTTTGTGGGTTTGTGTGTTGTGTTGCCTTAGCAGGGATGTTTGTTTTGTTTCAAAGTATGCAGGAGAAGACTGACAACCACTAAAAATAATAGAAAATTTAGAACATTTAGGTTAATTATTTGAAATTTATGCATAACTTGTTGTGACTGTCATGAATGTAGAAACTTGTTTGACTTGTGAAATTTTGTATTCAATAATTGTGGGTTGAGTATTCAAGGGAAGTTTCTCACAATGACACACCTAAAATCCTTGGGTTTGTTGAACCTACCAGTGTAGATATTAGGTGAAAAATCAGAGGTCACCCTTGCTACCATTACAATTCTCAGCTTAATTTCAACAAGTGATCATTCCTTTCATCATAAAGTACAACTGTAATATCTTATGAAATCTCTATCAAATACAAAAATAAAAAAAATAAAAAAATTAGATTTTACTAAAAATCCAGATTAAGCCATCTAAGTAACTCTACCAGGGCTATAGACGCTTGCTGGCAGTGGGGCTCTACTTAGGAGAATTGTAACGATAACCTTATTGGGGCTATGGACGCCTGCTGACAGCAAGGCTCTATCCGGTTGGCTATGAGGGAATGACATCAACTATGTAGTCTAATATCAGTCACTGGTTTGTTCAACTAATTTTCAAGATGAGAATTATTAATCACATGCACCCACTTAAACTGAAAGGAAGATTCATGCACCTTATTGAATACATTAGGTCTCAAGTTAGATAATGATTTGCAGAAAAGATAGTTGGAAGTTATGAATTTATTTCATTCAGTTTTCTTTAATGGTTTTAATTTGATTGTTTTGTTTGGTTGCTAGTTGTTGTGATGCTCACAACATGCCCCATTTTACTCCTTAACAAAATGAGGACCCCTGCTGTGTCTATGGCTTTTGCTTTTGTGTGTGGGTCTGTTTGGTGGTAAAAGAGAAAAGGAAGTGAAAGTTACAAACCTTGTTTAAAATAGAGAAAAAATAACATTAAGTACCAGAGCAGAATATGGGTGAATTCCTTGTAAAAAATGAGTGAGGGTTGCTTTTTGAACCATGTTAAAATTCCAAGTATTTTGCAAGATATATGTGTTTTTGGTAAAATGCACTATAGAAGGGTTTGTATGTTGCATATGCAAGGTCATTTGTATGTCGGGTCTTTGTATGTTGCATATACAAAGCTGTCTGCATATACAAAGTCGCTCGTATACAAAGTTTTTTGTATATCGAGTCATTGTGTAAGTTGCATGTGGGAGTTGTCGGGGTTTCTTTAATCATTGTACTTATATGCATTTCGCTTGCACTTTATTTTTACATACAAGTCGGGTTTGATAGAGTCAAAGTTTAATTGAATGATCGGTTAAGTCTGGCAGATACATTTTAAGTTTGTATGTTTAGCAAAAGGAAAACATGCAAAGTGAATATACAATGATATATGCATAGCGCGGGACCAAAAGGATTATGAAATAAGGTTAAGCTGTTGTATGTTTCGTGCTTTGTATGTTTGAGTAAAAGGAAATATACAAGGAAATGTACAACATGATATACATGCCGTGGATTCGAAAAGGTATTAAAGTTGGTTTTATTATTGTATGTTTCGTGCATTGTATGTATGTTTCGGGACATACATTGTGATATACATACAATGCGGATTTCAGGAAATGTTAAAATTGGTTAAAACAATGCATCGTACCTTAAAGTATATCGGAAGATGCACTGCATTTTATACATGTCGCGGAGCCGAAAGGTAAGTAAACTATGGTTTATAAAAGTTGAAGTCTGAAAGGACATACAAAAGAGTTTTATGTATTTGGACTTGTATCTAAGGGTTTGATACAAGTGTTATATACATATCCGAGATACAAGGGGAAAGTAGCGTGGGTCCCACCGCTAGCATAACAGACTTGCATAATAACAATGTATGTCTTCGATATACAAGCTAATATGCAAAGCAAAAAAATAACAAGTTAAAGATACAACACGGATGTGAAAAGAGAATTAAATATAGAAGAGTCTTTGTATATTTAAATGCTTGTATGTTTATGACACATAATCTGAGATACAAAGAAATTAAAATGCATCGCGAGGGATAAAGGCAAAAGAGGGTTTGTATATGTTTTTGTATATGCGCTTGTATATAACGAGACATACAAAACGCGATATACAAGGCGAAGATACAAAGTACAGAAAAAGAGGAAAAGGGAGGGAACTCCAATTTGATTTTCTTGCATAAAATGCTTGTATGTTTAAAGATACAAGGAAGACATACAGAGAAAACATACAAGGGAGCATACAAAGAAAACTGTATGTCTGCAGAATTAAACTAACGGTAAAAGAAAGTTTGAAAGCGTGAACACTACAACTGAAGGCCGAATTAATGGTGCATTAATTGCTGTAATTAATGCCCATCTAACATTCTAAAGAGGTGTAAATTGACGAGGGCGGTGTGAATTTTAAATCCATTTTTTATGTCTATTTATAGGTATACATGTAGATATTAAGGCATAAATTTAATAGCGATGACATCAAGAAGGGCGGATCGGATCGCAAAAGAAGCGAAAGATTTTAGTAAGAAGAGATATGTAGATGGAAAGAAGTAATAGTAAAAGGGCAAAGCAACAGAATATATTTTAATGGTGAAGATATTTTGATGGTTGTTAGGGTTTCCAAGTAGGATCTTTACGGTCAGTGTGGGTATGCTGCTCAGAGATTTTTTTTGGCGGGATTTGTTTTCCACCGTTGCTGCTGCACTTGAGATACGGATCGTTGATTGACTAGGGTTTTGGAACCATATTGGGGATAATCAAATCTATATATTGAGCCCCTTTACTCTGTAATGAGTTACACAGGGATTTGTAGGACAGGGATTTTGTAGAACAAAGTTGGAAGTTGTAATTAGTCTTAGCATTTTGAGTAGAAGAACATTTTAGTTTAGAGTAGAAGGAGGTCACATATGTCTGCAATAAGGAATGAGTGGAACATCTAGCTTCCTTACTGTATCTATAAAGCGTTGTAAGTTTTCTGTAAGTTGATTAATGAAGATAAGAGTCATTCATACATTGTAAATCATATATGATTGTGTGTTTTGAACACAAATGAATCTAGAATTTCGCGTCTATATTTAGAGTGTCTTCTGGGTCTTCTTTGTATTTGAAATAATATCTCTTAAAGCTTGCAATCTTGAATGTGTGTTCATGAAAATACTCAGGGCTTACATTTAAAGGTTTAGTCTGTGGATTTAATCAAGTTTGTTGTACTACTTACAACATGAATAACAAAGCATTTAGATCCTGTAGCAGAATGAAGTTTAATTTAGATTTCTCTAACTTTTCCCAGATGATTTGAAATACTTAGCTTAAACGCAGAAATTTAAAGGAGATTGTCTGATATTTGAAGGAAACATGAACAACTGGGTTGATATTTGATAGTTTTCATAATATTTGAAAAGAAAAGCTTGTTTTAATATAAATCATATAAAGCTTTGTGATATAGTAACAAGTTTATGCAAAGAAATGAAGGAAATGTTGATACTTGTGATATTTTGCATAATTAGAGTCCAGTGAATCATAAAACACCTTAAATCAAGTAAGGCCCCTTGCATATTACAACTTCACATTAACCTACTAAATTATCCACAAGGTCAAGACCTGACCATATAGAAACTTGGGATTAAGCGATCTTAATTGATTTCTTCATATCTTTCAAAACAGTTAAGTTCATTTTGTGAATTTTAACTTTTGTTATGAATGTGTAAAAACAATCATCAATAGGTGTGTTGACAAAAAAAAGGCTGCAGAAGAATAAGTGAATTACTATCTGCTTTCAAAGATTGAACCAAAGACTGTGAATGAAGCATGTAATGATGAAAGTTGGGTAAAAGCCATGAAGGAAGAGCTAAAGCAGGTAGAAAAAAATGATACTTGCGAATTAGTTTCCAGACTTGCCGACAAAAATGTTATTGGAACCAAATGGGTTTTTAGGAATAAGCTGAATGAGAATGGAGAAAATGTAAGGAATAAGGAAAGGATTGTATGCAAGGGATATGCTCATATTGAAGGAATAGATTTTGAAGAGACTTTTTCTCCAGTAGCCCAGATTGAAGCAATCAGAATATTCCTGGCATTTGCAGCCCACAAAGATTTTAAAGTGTAACAGATGGATGTAAAGTCTACATTCCTGAATGGTGAGTTGGAAGAGGAAGTCTATATTGAAAAACTGGAAGGATTTACGTTATCAGA
Organism: Cunninghamia lanceolata; assembly: GCA_027924645.1. Classification (NCBI taxonomy): domain Eukaryota; kingdom Viridiplantae; phylum Streptophyta; class Pinopsida; order Cupressales; family Cupressaceae; genus Cunninghamia; species Cunninghamia lanceolata. The sequence goes on along the minus strand of BSBN01000578.1, from coordinate 5,333,141 downwards.
CAAAGGATATGTTGTGTGCAGATTGAAGAAAGCCTTGTATGGACTCAAGCAAGCCCCTAGAGCATGGTATGCAAGGTTGGATAAGTACTTACTATAGTTAGGATTCAATAAAGGTACTGCTGACAGTAATCTTTATTTCAAGATTAATTGAGATCAAATACTAATTGTTGAAGTCTTTGTTGATGATATCATTTTTGGAGGCAATGAAGGTATGTGTATGAAATTTGCTAGTGCAATGCAAAGAGAGTTTGAGATGTACATGTTTGGTAGATGAATTTCTTTCTAGGTCTACAAATAAATCAATTAGATAAAGGAATCTTCATATCTCAGTCTAAGTATGTGAAAGAGTTGTTGAAGAAGTTTGGGATGGAAGACTCTAAACTGGTGTGTACTCCCATGGTGATTGGTTGTAAGTTGAGGAAAACTGATGAATCACCCAAGGATGATCAAAAAAACTATAGATCCATGATTGTAGGATTGTTTTATCTAACTCAAACCAAACCTAATATTATGCATGCAGTAGGTCTTGTTACAAGGTTTCAAGCTGATCCAAGAGAATCACATGTGATGGCAGTCAAGAGAATCCTGAGGTATTTAAAAGGTACTCTAGATCATGGCTTATGGTATCCAAAGGACAATGACTTCACTCTCAGTGCTTATACAAATGTAGATTGGGCCGGAGATGTTGATGACAGAAAGAGCACAAGTGGAGGTACTTTCTTCTTGGGCAATAGATTAGTTTCATGGCTAACCAAGAAACAAGATTCAATCTCTTTGTCAACTATAGAAGTAGAGTATATTGCAACAGCATGTTGCTGCATTCAAGTGTTATGGACGAAGAAGATATTGAAAGATATAAGAGTTGTATATGAAGATCCATTTGTAATCTTTTGTGACAATACAAGTGCCATAAATATTTTAAAAAATCTAGTGATGCATTCGAGAACAAAGCATATATCTGTAATGTCAGAAAATGTCCCATTGGGGGCTTTTCCCTCTTAAGGTTTAGCTTTTGGGTCTTTGATCTACATTTAGGACATCTTGCATCCTATTTTAGCATCCCGATGAGAAAAACCCTTAAGTTTCATGATGAATGCGACCTAGGGGGATCCCTTGAGACAGACCCTACCCAAAATAGGGGGAGGACTTGGGCACCCGCACCCTAGTCCTGCCCTATTTTGGGTCAAGCCCAAATTTTAAGTGTCAGTTTATGACCATTATTTGGTTCCTAGGCTGACACGGTAAGTTTGAATTACAAAATTCTTGGCAGGAATGTTTGTAGTTGCATATATAAGCATGTTTAGGAATTCATTTGTAAACTAGATGATTATTATGTGATTTTGGCATTCTAAAGGTGATTCAAGGCATTCGTTGTGTGGAAGAGTAGATCTTGTGTTGTTTATGTGTTTGTATTTGCAGATTTGAGCATCCATCTCCTCATGGCATGAAGAGCTTCTTCCTTCTATGAGATCTTCACTACAAGGTGATATCAATTGTACTTTTTGATCATTTATCATTTGGATTTTGCCTCTATCGCATAAGGAAACACACTCTCTATCTAACAACAATGTTCAGAAGACTTGAATGTCTCTTCAGGGCTTGACTGAGGCAAGCCTCTAAACACCACAACCCCATCTCCATTTTTCTGTGATTGTAGGTTACAGGTTGAAGAAGCAAGAAAAGTGGAGTTGTAGGAGAGTGTTGTAGAGTGTTGGAATTGCATATCAGAGCTAAAAATAGGGAACTGGACTCGAGCACCCACTCATTAGTCCTTCGGATCCCACAATGGAAAAATCTCTGAGACAACAGGAACAAGTTGCAGACAAAGTTCCCATATCCTAATAAAAATCAGGGCACTGGACTAGGGAGCTTAGTCCCCGATTGTTTCGCTTCCTGAACTTCAAAAACTGGTACACAGATTTCTATTATTTTACATCTTTTTGTAGTAGCATTTTTAGTAATTTGTCTGTTTGCTTCCATATTTACATAATTAAGATTTTAAGCATAATCAGGCATAATCAAGCAATCAAATCACACAAATCCAATTTTCCCTACATTTTGAGTGATCAAGGTCCTGATAGTAGATTCCTACTCAACCCAAGGTCCTTGAATGGTTAATGGTGAAAGGAGGATACACATAAACTATCAAAAACACTCTATCCAAATTTTAAATTAAATATTTTGGTGAACCCGTGTTGTTGAAGTTGTTGGAACCTTGCTGAGTGTTTTGCTTCAAATTTGTAGTCATTTCATTCATTCATATCATCATTCATCTTAGTGCATTGGAAAAATTACAATTTTTTTTTAAAACTTAATTTTTTTTGAAAAAATTGCAAACCCTACTTTGTATTTTGCATCAATTAATTTGAATTTCATTAAATTTCTGATTTTTGCATTAGATATGAGTTAAATTGCAGAAAATTTCAAAAATCCAACCACTTGCATTGCATTTTCATCATAAAATTGCTAGGGTTTTGTTGGAAATTTTGAATTTTTCATATAACCTAGTAATTTAAAAAACTAGGGTTTGTAGGTAAAATCTTGTTTCAGATTTTTCTATTGATATTAGACACTCATTCAAATTTTCATTTGTCTATAGTGTTGCATTTTAGTTTAAATTTGCATTTAGATCTCAAAAATTTGCATTTTTACATAGAAAATTTCAACAAAAACTAGCATTTTTCATTGATTTTCATTAGATTTGCACTTGCATTTTGCATTGTAGGATTTGAAAATCATTTTCATATCTGAGTGGAATTAATTTTCATCATAAAACAGATTTCAAGACATTCATATAGCATTTTGCATTAAGATCTCAAACCTAGGGTTTGAAAAACCTTGATTTTCACTAGATTTGGCCTTATCAACTCTCTAGATTTGCACCATAGGCATGTTGTGAAGAATATTTTTTCACTAATTGGCTATTATTAGGGTTATTATCTTCTTCCCCTCCTAAAAATTTTCACAACACCTTTTTATTGGGCTCTTGTATTGAAAATTTGGTGAAAAATTACACATTTTTGCTCTATTTGCCCTAGGGTTTGACCTAGATTTGCACTTCAAGCATGTTGTGACAAGTTTTATGGCTTGAGGTGACTGATATTATTGCTATTATTTTCTAAACCTCCTAAAATTTCTTACAACACCCCTTTTATTAGGTCTTGGGATTGAAGAATTGTGAAAAATTGCATATTTTAGGGCATTTTCACTAGGTTTTAACTTATTATCATCCTAGATTTGCATCAAAAGTGTGTTGTAAAGGATTTTATTAATTTATTGGAATGAAAATAGACATATTATTTTCTTCCCCTAATAAAATTCCTTACAACACCTTCTCTTTCATATATTTGCATTGAAAAAGTACAAAAAAAAAGCATTTTAGGTCATTTTCATATATAGTTTTGCACTTATCTTTTGCATAACTTTTGGGAAAGCTTTTAAAATCTGATGTTACAAGAGATTTAATTATGGCATTTTTATATCATTGATATTTTGTACCTTTACATGCATATATCAACAACTTCAAGAGTCTCTACAAATTTCTTAATATGAATCCTCATGTTCTCGCTTATTTAGAAGCTATGTATCACAAGGATATATTTAAATGCTCTTCATTTGAAATACTTGACTATGTATCTGATTTTGACAATTTCACATCTCTCATGAATACATACCCTTGGGTAGTTAATATTTAACAAAACATATTGAGAATGATGAGTGTGAAGTTTCTCTTAATACTTTAGAATTCATAGCTAAAACATGTGATGATGACATAAAAAATGATTCCTCCTATGAGCATATACTGGCACAAGAGGATGAAATCATTGACACATTCCTAAACATTACGCTAACCTCTTTGGAAAATGAAACATCAATGCATAAAGGACTCCCTCTCAAGAAGGATTCTTCATGGGTAGAAAAAGAATATTCACCTAATGATCATATGGTGCATGAAAACCCATTAGATCTTACACCTTTGATTGAAAACTTGAGAACCTTCGGTGAGAAGACTATGGATAGCTCTACTCTTCTTAACAACATTGTACCTTCATCTCATTCCAATTCTCTCCCTAGCCAATATGTAGTACTAGTGGATGAGAAAAGGTCTCTCACATTAAATCCTTTAGGGATAGATGTTGGGTGCAATCAAGAGGGAAACAATGTTAATTTAATCTTCACTAATAGACTTTGTAGAAATATTTCTAAGATGATTGTCTGAGGGGCACTCAGTGCACCCTCTTGCTTAAAGCTAATGATTACGGTTCAAGTTAAACCTCCCGATGACATCTTCAACTATGAAAAGCAAAGTACTCAAAGAAATCAGGGTGTTCAAAATGTGATTGCTCACACATACAACACCTGTAATAACAAGAAAAGTAAGTAAGCACTACATGTGCCTGTCTCTCTTCCATGTTCTCAACCTATGCTCCCTCCACCACCTCATCTTACTCATAAAAGTGGTCAAGAGTACGATCTTGTCGAACAACTTCGTGCCACTCTGACTAAGATCTCTCTTTGGGATTTAATACAAACATCACCTACATACCATGGAATTCTCCAAGAAGCTTTACAAAAGGTGATTGTACAACCTATTGTTAAGCCGAATGATGTAACAGCTCTATTAGATTGTATGCATGTGACAAAAATGGATATTCTCTTTCAACTACATGAATTACCATCAATTGAAGTTCAAAACCAATATGATCCACTCATTATCTTCGTCACAATAAATAAAACGTTGGTAAAATGAGTTATTGGATCAGCTCTGAATATTTATGGTATGGATTTGTTACATAAGATTAAGGCTGAAACATCTTTAATCAAACCTGATAGCATTAGCATTCGTAGCTTTGATAATGTTGGATGACAATCCGTAGGCACTATAACTTTACCTATACAAGTAGTATCTATGATTGTGCCTACCCTGATTCATGTCATGCCTTGTTCTCTATCTTACAACATGATTCTTGGTAGACCTTGGATTCATACATTGGGGGTAGTCCCTTCCACCCTGCATCATTTTATCAAATTTATAGTCAAAGATTAACTTCATACTATTCATGCCGATCTTGAACTAGATAACTGTTTACATATTGAAAGGCAAAAACCAGTTTACAATCATATGAGCTTAAACAATTTGTGAGGTGATCCATCAATGCCTCTTACCATGGCTAATGTTGTGCAAGACTCTAAACCATCGAATGCACTTGTTGGTGATGATTGGGGTTCATTAGATAGTACTCCTTCCTTTAATGGGGACTATAAAATTAATAACTCTGACACATCAAAAGTTGCATCGATCTCATCTAAGTGGTCTTTCGAAACATATGATAAATGTAAAGTCTCCTTGGTAGAAAATAAAGATAATACTCTCAATTATACTACAAATTATGATACGTACGAGACTTCACCTTCTTCTAAGGAGCTGGACTCTCTATATGGTCATGGATTTCAAATTTTGTACAAAAATAATGACTATGTAGGTAATGGTTGTGGTGTAAATCAACAAGGAATCAGAGTACCTTTACAAGTTGCTAGAATTCACTACACACTGGTATATGATACCACTCTTTGAAACCCATCAAAGCCTCTCATCATCCTAAACTTAATGTTAATGCAATATCAAAAAGACCAAATCAACATATGAGATATCTTGAGCAAATAAGCCACAATTGTTGTAGCAAATATTATAGTAGCTCTCAAGGGTGGTCTCTTCCTAGATATGTATGTTCTTAACATTTGGGTTCTAACAAGTAAGTATTTATAACCCTTTATCCCTCATGATGTGTTTCCCCCATGATGTGTTATGTGTTGTTTAGGCCTCCTGGGATGACCCTTGATTCTCTTGTAAGGTCTGAGATACCAAGAGATTGCCTCTATTGTGACCTTCTATTTCTATCATCATTCTTCTATATTGCCTCTCTTTGTTTTCATCGTTGCGTGTTGTGTCTTATGGACATAGGGTTGTGGTTGGTGAATTAGGGGCACCCTCCTACATGATTGTCTCTAAGACACTTGTTTCTCCTCTCTTATTTCATTGTTTACCTTCCTCTGGTGTTTCTATCTAGCGGGAGGATGACGGAAAATATTTATATTGATGTGGACCTAGTGTCCCTTTAGTGAGAAATCAAAAATTGGACTTAGTTCCTAATATGACAATGGGGTTGTAATATATCATCCAATGCTTGGCTAGTAGAAGCACTCTGTGCATTTTGCGTAGTGATTTTGATAGTGTCTTATCTCACTTACAAAACATAACAATATTGCTGCTCCATGCACTTTGTTTATCTTGAATCTTGCATTCCTCAAATTTCATATACATCATTGTTTATCATGATTATGTGGACACTAACATGTTTCTTGCAGGGATGTGTTTGTGGGAACATTTGGTGATCGTAAAGTACATGTCACCTCTGGGGGGCATGGGCTTTGCGAGAGTCTGTGTTCCCTTGTGTGTTTTCTTACTACCTTAACGTGCTTGATATCGATACTTGATATCAACCAACTGAAGGTGGGGGCATATATAAGGTAAGCTGTCTATTGTAGATGTTAGCAATGTGCTTGTCTTCAGGTGCAGTCCTAAAGACTGGTGGCAAAAAGTCCCTCCTGCACTCTGAGTTTTGTTTTAAATAAATCATCAATCATCTTAAGCCCTCTGCAGAGGCTTGGATGGTGTATTTCTCGCGGAGAGTGCACATCCTATCATTTTCTAAAAGTCCTTTGCAGAGGTGGGGAGCAGTTTTGTGACTAACTCAACCCTTAAGCATGTCTTCGACGATTGTTGTGGCAAAGCCCAATCGTCGATGTGTGCTTGTAATGTGCCTAAGATGGTGATGAACCTATAAATAGGGACACTCCATCGCTTGTCTGCCGTGTTTTCTCTGTGTCTTCAAAGTGTGTGTGTTTGGCATACTTGATTTGTTTGGCATGTTTCTTGCCCCATATGCGGTCTTAAAGACTGGTGGCAATGAGTCCCTCTTGCATTATGGGTGGTGTGTTTACTTTCCTTGTACTTGTATCTGCATTTCATATATATGAGAAAAAGAAAAAGAAAAGAAATCATTCATGTCTTCTATGCATTCACTATCTTCTTTGCATTCAATGCTGTCTTCTCTGTGTTTTGCATGATTGTAACTATCTTCTCTATGTTTTACATGCCTGTTATTGTCTTCTCTGTGATTGGTGTGTCTTCTCCATGCTTGGCATGTTTGTTGTGTTTGTTGATTGTACTTTAATGCATGTATTGACCTTGCATTTATACATACATTAAAGTGGGGGCTAAATGTAAACATCAGAAAATGTACCCTTGGGGGCTTTTCTCTCTTAAGATTTAGCTCTCAGGTCTTTGATATGCATTTAGGACATCTTGCATCATATTTTGGCATCCTGATGAGAAAAAAGCCTAAGTTTCATGATGAATGGGACCTAGGGGGATCCCTTGAGACAAGCCTTGCCTGAAATAGGGGGAGGACTTGGGTGCCCGCGCCCTAGTCTTGCCCTATTTTGGGTCAGGCCCAAATTTTAAGTGTCAATTTATGACCGTTATTTGGTTCCTAGGCTGACATGGTAAGTTTGAATTACAAAATTCTTGGCAAGAATGTTTGTAGTTGCATATATAAGCATGTTTAGGCATTCATTTGTAAAATAGATGATTATTATGTGATTTTAGCATTCTAAAGGTGATTCAAGGCATTCATTGTGTGGAAGAGTAGATCTTGTGTTGTTTATGTGTTTGTATTTGCAGATTTGAGCATCCATCTCCTCATGGCATGAAGAACTTCTTCCTTCCACAAGATCTTCACTACAAGGTGATATCAATTGTGTTTTTTTAATCATTTATCATTTAGATTTTGCCTCTATCCCACAAGGACACACACTCTCTATTTGACAACAGTGTTCAGAAGACTTGAATGTCTCTCCTGGGCTTGACTGAGGCAAGCCTCTAAACACCACAACCCCCTCCCCATGTTTCTATGATTACAGGTTATAGGTTGAAGAAGCAGGAAAAGTGGAGTTGCAGGAGAGTGTTGCAGAGTGTTGGAATTGTAGATCAGAGATAAAAATAGGGACTTGGACTCGGGTGACCACTCATTGGTCCTCTGGATCCCGCAATGGAAAAATCTCTGAGACAACAGGAACAAGTCGCAGACAAAGTTCCCAGATCCTGACAAAAATCAGGGCACTAGAATAGAGCACCTGCTCATTAGTCCCTGATTGTTTCACTTCTTGAACTCCAAAAAATGGTACACATTTGTCTATTATTTTACATCTTTTTGTAGCAGCATTTTTAGTAATTTGTCCGTTTGCTTCTGCATTTAGATAATTAGGGTTTTAAGCATAATCAAGCAATCAAATCACACAAATCCAATTTTCCCTACATTCTGAGTGATCAAGGGCTTGATAGTAGATTCCTACTCAACCTAAGGTCCTTGAATGTTTAATGATGAAAGGAGGATACACATAAACTATAAAAAACCCTCTATCCAAAGTTTAAATTAAACAATATCAATAAGGTATCACTTTTTGAGAGAGAAGGTGACAGATAATGAAGTAAAGTTGGAATATGTGTCCACAAAGGATTAGATTGCAGACATCTTCACTAAGCCTTTGCCTAAAGATACCTTTGAGTATCTCAAAGAAAAGTTAGGAGTTATTACCCCTCCTTCCTTGAAATAAGATGCATAGGAATGCATCAATCCAATGGAGCTCAAAGTGTCATTCCTTGATCTGGATTGATGTTTTGAAGGCTACCTCTCATGGGGAGTAGATAGATGTTTATGATAAAGTAAGTGGATCAGAGTAGCAACATGCAAGTATGTGCCCTTTGCCATTGATGTCAAAGGGTGAGTGAAATAATGTGAAAAACTCAGGTGGAGAAAGAATGTAGATGTGTAAAGAGAAAGGGGGAGAATCTTGTCTTGATGGTCTTTTCAAATTTTCACATCATATGTTGCCATCAATGACAAAGGGGGAGATTGTTGCAAGTATGTGCCTAATTGGTGTTGTCATTGATGTCAACATATCTATGTTGTCATTGGTGTCAAATGTGCCCTCATTTTGTTACTTGCTTATAGATGTTGAGGATATTGTGAAAATTAGCTCATTTGGTAAAAACAATGAATTGCAGTATAAAACAGTGCATTACATACAAAAGAATAGTCCAGAAGAATGCTCCACATTTCCTGTAGAATGAATATCTTTGCTTATAGATTGGAAGTTATTTAGAAGCTTGTCTAAAGATGTTATATTCCAAGGTTGAGCCTTTGGAATGAAGATTTGAGTAAGTTGTGTTCACCAGTGTGAAAACTGCTTTTTCTATATATTTGGTGGTGGCAGGGAGAAAGTGTTTTGCCCCACATTCCTTTGCATTGAAGTATTTTGGTCTACGGTTTTGGAAGTAAGTCTGTGATGATGTTAAGTGCCTTCAAATGCAATGACTTGTGATTTGGTGGTCCGCAAGCTATCTTTTACTCATGATAGTGGCTGACAGTGTTGTTCTTGTGCTCTGGTTTGAAGAATCCTATTGACATAGTGATTAGATATTGTGTGATTGTTCTTGGTGATTACAATGTGCTTGTGGATGTCTCTTGATCATGTTCCTACCTTTGTATTGGTTTGCAAAGAGAAAATTGGATTGTGAATGAAGAATGTTCTTGCAAACCCAGTGCTATCATCAGTTTTGGCCAACCTAGTTGAATTCATCATTTGCAGAGACGCATCGAAGATTGTGGAAGCATTGTGTGGCATGGAGGATTGTGTTTGAGTCCTAGCTAAGGTGTGGCATGATCCACATACATTCTTACATCGTTTCCTTAGCTAAATTTGTATTAGGTCCAGATCTATCTTATGTATGTTTGTAATGCCAACCTTGGAGATTGATCCAACAGTTGATGAATGTAATGCCGACCTTGATGTACATTCCAAGGTTGATGAATTGTATAAAAGTATGTAATGAAGTTGCAAAAGATAGTGTGTGTGTTGCAAATATGAAGAGATAAGTGTGAAAGTGTGAAAGAGCAAAGTAGAGGAGTCATATTGTGGTTCAATGGAACTAAACCCTAGCATCTTGGCAGTGAGCCACCCTTTGGCAGTGATCCATTCTTTGCAGTGGGCATTTTGGGCAGTGAGCCCTGTAGGTAGTGAGCCTCTATTTTTCGCTAAGTTTTTGTGACAACTCATTCACCTCCCTCTTAGTTGTCTGATGTATTTCAACATGTCATCCATAACAAAACCTCTACCTGAATGGGGGTAACTTTTTCCTTAACCTAGGTCTTGGAATGCATCCTTATTCGAGGTGTAACCACATCATTGATCATCACTTCATCTTACCCTACATCATCAAATCTCCTAGAACTACATATTATCATATCATCTCAATCTTAAAATACCTTGATCCTATGGATACGGGTATGTAGGCAACCTCAAATGCGAAGGAAGTATCTGGTACTTAGGTATATAAGATGTCATCATTTCACCCATATCATCACATTTCACCCATCTCATCACACTACCCAGAACTACTTATTATCATAATAATATTTCATGATCATGTACCTTGATCCCTTGGATATAGGGTATGTAGGCAGTCTAGAATATGAAGGAAGTATCTAGTACCCAAGCACATGTGATGCATCATTCTTCATCCCAATCCATTAACACCTCAACACTCTAGTCTTCCATTTATCACTTTCCATCCTACCACTTAGACTTGACTACCTCAAGCAGAAAATGAACTATGCATCCTTGTAAAAGCTAAAGTACTTCTCCAAACCTGTAGAAAAAAGACTACTCCTAAAGCCATATGTTGTCCCTCATATTGCTTGCCACATCTGCTACATTAATCCATTTATCCTAGATTAGACTAACAGACTTTAACAGATATATCTTTCCTACAATAACGCTTCATCTATCTATCTCCCTTAAGCAACCTCTTTGGCATGAGAATATGACGGCTATATGTTTACTTTATTATTCAGTCAATTTTCTTTTTTGTTTTATCTTTTGTTCCTTTCTATTTCTTAGTCAAAGCTACCTTGATTTATCTATATCTAGGTATGTTGCGATACCGTATGGATTGGGGCATAGTCATTGCTTTCGTATGTTGTGTTTGTGGAATGTTCTTATCTTCTTACTATGGCTAGAATTTATGTTGTGCATGTGTTAAAACCCAGCATCTTACATATTAATATACTTTTGCATTTATGTATTAAGTTTATTATATGGTCAAGACTATGGCTCATTCACATGTGTGTTACAACCTAGCATCTTACATATTAATAATTATTTTGCATTTATGTATTAAGATTATTTTATGTTCAAGACTATGGCTCATTCACATATCCAACAAGGTTCTATTATGTCTAGTAGATATAAGTTCAACCTGTTTGTTTGCAAAGTCAATGCCCTTGCATCGGATATCTCAACACCTTGGCCTTATATACCTTGGTTGCATAATTATCCATGTGCTATGTTAAATCTAGGATTTTTCATTATAAATATTTGCATAACCGTTGCAACAAGTTATCCATTTACCCATACATACATCCAAAATCACAATATAGTTTTCATACAAAGATCGATCAATACATCTATTATTTTCTATCTATCATGTTCTATTCTATCTCATTTTCTTCTATCTATCATCAAAGTTTGTTGCATACCTACAAAATCACATACGTTAGGCATCATGATTATCATAAGCATGTCATCATATCATAACATCATCTCATCCATATATCTATAAGCATAAACATCGTCACATGAGTCCATAATCATAGTATAATGTCATCTCATCCATTTATCTATAAGCATGAACATCATCACATGAATCTATAATCATAGTACATGTCATCCCATCCATGAACATAAATCATAAATAGGTTATCAATTATAAGCATATCAACATCCATAGCATGTAGAAATCAAACATCATCATAAGCATGAACATCCATAAATATTATCATATGCCATAGAGATTATCACATATATCATAATATCATCATCATGGTTATCAAAAGAATACAAATGTTCGTATATATATCAGGTACATAAAAAATGAATCATATACATGTATGGGCTATCATGAGCCATCAAAATATACATCAAATGCACACAGGCATCATAATCAATATATGTAGCTAATATAAAATAGTACAATATGCATTTGAAAAATATATATACACTCATGCTCTAGTGTGTACCATGCATTGAGCTCCCTACCTGTTGTGACCTCTATGATCCACCTACACTCGGTAGAGGTCCTCCGGCTGGTCCCTCTCTTGGTGTATGATGGGGTGGACCCATGACGGATGAGGCTGATCTCCCCAACCTCTGAGAAGTTGAAGCCCCTGATCTGCTCCACTCTCTAAAGCTTGGCTCCCTCTAATCCACCAATACTGCTCTAAACTATAGGCCTCAATAGTACTTAGCCTCCCTCCCTACTATAAACAGCTCACCCTATACTTGGGTAAGCTCTCCCAGTAGTGTCATTGGATTTGTACCCATGACCTGTCATGCCACATCTCTCTCTTGCCTCACCTTCTAAAGGGTGGCCTCTACTACTAATCTTAGTTGCACTACCATGTCTCTCTTTGTATTCAATCATGCAATCATCCCATCATCCGCTGGTGGTGGTGGTGGCACTGCTGCTGGTGTTGCTACCTGTACAGCTCTTATTTCCTATGCCTATATCTAGGCCTGAGCCTCATCCTGTCTCACCTCAGTCCACACATAATCTCTCTCTCTCTCTCTCTCTCTCTCTCTCTCTCTCTCTCTCTCTCTCTCTCCTAATTCAAACCATCTCCAACTTGAGGAAAGCTTGCCTCACTGTCTCCTCCTATAGCAAGTGGCGTGCCTGCTCTAGCTCTGTCTCAACAAATTGCACCATCTGCTGTGGTGCCCCTACATCTACTGTCAGCACATCTCCCTATCCCTCATCACCATCTCCTCCCAGTACCTATGCCTGCCTCTACACTGATTCTTTCTAATGAGCCTCTCTACGGGCTCGAGCCTTCTGACCTGGAGCTGTAACCTCTCCCACTGCTCCCTCTACCCCCGAGACTATAAATCTCACTGGCCTGTGAGTTTGCCAATACACATCATATGCAAGTAATATCCCTAGATTTTCCTCCCCAAGGATCCAATCCCATACCACTGGGACAAGTCCCCATAGCTCTGGGAAGGCTATGGTTGCCACAATCTCTGGCCCCCAGTCTCCCGTCTCTCGCCACGTCCACGCATATATGGCATCTCCCACTGGCTCTCCCTATGATAGCCCAAACTGTTGAAGCACCATATTAGGTAGGTACCTCTCTATAGTGTCTACCTGACACCTGAAGAGGTATCTCGCTTCTCTATAGTAGAGGAGCTGCTCCGCATCATCCTCCCAAGACTCACAATCTCTTCATGGATGTCATACAAACGTGTCTATCTCATCTATCTGTCTCCTCCAGTAAGAGATGGCTCCAAGTAGCCTCTATGTTAGTACACCCTCATACAAGTAGATGAATATCTCACCTCTATCTCAGTGATGAGTAGAAATAGGTCTCATCACTAGGATGTGCTCATAGGCCCACACATGTAACAAAGTCACTCCAGCTACTAAACTACCCCTAGATCGGTAGGCACACCCATGTAAGTCATGGTAAAGCTGAACCAACACAAAGGCCCCCATGCTTATTGGATCCCATGCATAAACATCCCTTCTATCACTGTCCCCCATCCAATAGATAATCCCATCAAATTCCTATCATGAACTAGGAAGCCTCCAATCAAAGACAACACTATCCACTGTATGCGGTCACAAAGTGGTGCAGTCACGGTAGGAGGGTTCACAAAATGAACTGTTTAGACCGTGCAACAAGAGTAAACACAACGGAAACAACTCAAAGAAATGGAACAAATGCAGGTTCAATCATTCAGTATATCAAAGAATTCAAATACAATCTGGCTGGCAACCTGCGGGCTTACAACTGGGCTCCAAGGCCTAATTACATACATGCGCAAGATAAAGCTTTGAAGCTCCTTCGCACAAATCTAAACTATCAGATCTTTTCCTATGTGAATAGATACTTTCCTAAGGATCTATTACATCAATATATATCATCTCCGGACCATTAGATTCCTCCGCGTCGGCTAGGGAAGATCACAAGCTCCAATGAAGAGTTGTAACGTGTTCACAAATAGGTCAGACCTAAATGCATAGAACACTTCCTCAAATGAATGTAACCACATACAGACCTCTAGGAAGGGTCAGCCACGAACCAAGGATCATTGAATGATGTGTCATTAGGATCCACAAGTCAAGGAATGATCTGCAAGCCTTCTCCTTTAACTGTTTATCAGGAACTGTTAGAATGCTCTGCTCTGAGAAAATAGTCGATCTTCTGATAATGATATATTTCTGGTAACTAATCCAAATGCTCTGAATTCTTGATATGATGAAGATGAATGAATTTAGATGCTAAGTCTAGATCCGCAAGGTGTGAAATGCTAAAATTGGACCACAAGCTGAAACTGCTTCTGACTGAATTGCTTGGACTGAACTAGAAAATAAAAGAAACAAACTGAACTGCAAACAAAAATGAAATGCAAATGTTTTTGGTTGATGCAAGATTGCTCTTGAACTAGAGATGCTCCTACATTAGACATCTGAGGTTATTGAAAAAGTGAGTCCTTCACTTTGTTGGGGCTAGGGGAGAACCAAGATGGTCCACCTCAGCCTGAGAAATCCATGATGAATCTTCTTCCGGTCTGCCTTTCCACTTCACAAGATATTCTTTGTATTGTCTTCCTCTAGTGCTGCGTCCAACTCTGCTGTCCAAAATGTCTTCAATTTGTTCCGGTGCTTGCTATGGTAACTGCTTCTTCAAGTCTTCTTCCATGCTGTCACTGAACTCTGCTTCATGATATTGGTAAAGATCTGCAATGTTGAAAATAGGTGAAATACCCAATGTCTCTGGTAATTCCACTTCATATACATTTCCTGAATCAAATTTCCTAAGTATCTTACAAGGTCCAAACTTCTTCATCTTTAACTTGTTATATGTCCCAATTGGAAATCTTTCTTTTCTCAAATACACCATGACTTCATCTCCCTCTTCAAATTCCTTGTCTTCTCTTCTCATCTGCCTTCTCTTTGTACTCACTGTTCATATCCTCCAAATGCTTCTTCACCTGATTATGCACTGTCTTCATATGATCTACAAATTCTTCCGCTTCTGCACTCCTCTTTTCTTCCATGCTGATATCTCTCAATTTAGCCACTCCTCTAGGATTTACTCCAGTCACAATCTCAAAAGGTGTTCTTCTGGTACTCCTATTTACTAAGTTATTGTATGCAAACTCTGCTTGTGAAATAATCAAATCCCAACTTCCTGTCTTCTCTCCAACCAAACATCTCAACAAGTTTCCCAAGCTCCTATTCACTACCTATGTCTGCCCATCTGTCTGTGGATGAAAAGTTGAACTGAACTTCAAATTTGTCTTCATCTTCTTCCAAAGTGTCTTCCAAAAGTATCCAACAAACTTTGTATCTCTGTTTGAAACTGTGTATGAGGAAAATCGACTAATGTTTAAATGATAAATCAAAACAAAACAAATCAAAAGCGCATAAAATAAATAGAACTGATCTAAACAAAAGCCATTATCAATAAATCCAATGAAATAAGAAAGCTTTTACCCAGATTAGGTAGGTGCTCAAAGATCAATGTCAAAAGATCGTAAAGTTGCTCAATCGATGCGATGTATGCTCAAAGCGCTATTAAAGGATGCCTGAGAATAAGTGATCAAAGAGGATTTTTGAAGGAGATGAGGGGGGTTTATATAGGTTTTGACAGAGATCGATCAACGGTCCAGATAATTCAAAAGAATCAACGGAGGAGATAAATCAAATAACCATGATGAATGTGCACACGACATGTGTCAATCCATAAGGATATTTTTAGTAAAATATGATGAAAACAAGATTGATTGAATATATAACTCAACTTGTAATTTTGCCTTTTTTAGAGTTCTAAAAATAAGACTGATTGTGCACATGAGTTAGCAAGATATTTTAAGAGGAATTGGAATGATAATTGACATTAAATAAATAAATTGATCTATTTAATTGTGCATGATAGAGGAACAGAGGTTTATAAATAAGATACTTGATTTTATTTATTTTTAGAGGATTGAGACAATTTAAATAAATTTGCATGATTTATTTAAATTTAGAAGAACAAATGATTTAATTAAATAATGTAGAATTATTTAATTATAGATAAGATAGAATTGAATTAATTAATTAAATAATTGGATTTATTTAATTAATGGAGACTTGAAATTTGAAAAGAGGATAATGATTTAATTAAATAATAAACATTATTTAATTTTGGAAGAATATAGAGGAATTTAATTTAATTAATTAAATAAAATATAATTTATTCAATTAATGTTGATTTTTGGAATTTTGAAAGAATTTGATGAAATTAATTAAATAATTAGATTATTCAATTAATGTTGAAATGCAGGTGATGCTCTAGATTAGACGAAATGCAAGTGATTCGAAGACATGGTCATTTTAGTGTGTTTACATTTTGCCCCTCTTTGATGCAATGTAGTTTACATCGTTGCGTCAAAGAAAATGATTGTTGAAGATATGATACAATTTTTGATGCCCTAGTGTAGCTGGTTGCCCCTGCGTAGCTGGCGTAGGGTGCCCCCTCGAGAGGAAAGACAGGGAAGTGACAGAAGAACTGTGTTGAAGCTTGAATAGAAGATTTTGTTGGAGACAGACGAGGTTGGGTTGATGATAGATAGAAGAAAGGAGATAGGAGAGAACATGAGAGAAAGTCAGTTGATCGATCTTTGCTTGAAAAACTATATAAGGCCATGGAAAAATGGATGATGTAAATGGATGAGCTTGTTGCAATGGTTTCACAAATGTTTATAAAGAGCAATCCTTATTTTTGATATAGCACATGGATAGTTTGTCACCAAGGTATAAAAGACCAAGGTGCCATGATATCTGAGTGCGTGGACATTGACTCTGCAAGCAAGCCGTTTGAACTTAGATCCCTTAGACATAATATAACCTTGTTGGAATATGTGAATGAGCCATAATCTTGGACATAAAATAAACTTCAATACATGTAAATGCAAGAAGAATATTAATATGTAAGATGCTAGGTCGTAACACACACAAGATGAATATGCTGCCAAGAAAGATGCTAAAGATCATTCCTCAAACACAGCACACAAAAGCAATGACTATGCCCCCAATCCGTACTGCATCGCAACATACCAAGATTATAGATAAACCAAGGTAGCCTTGAATAGGTAATGGATAAAAGGAACAAAAGATAAACCAAAAAGAAAATTGACTGACTTACAAAGTAAACATATAGCCAACATATTCTCTCGCCAAAGAGGTTGCTCAGGATAGATTGGATAGGATAGATAACAGCCTTATTGTAGGAACTCTGTGTCTGTTAAAGGGTGTTATCTATTGAAAAAGATAATATCTTGCTGCCGGAAGTGCTACATGTCGCAGGAGACATGTGTGTTGGTCTCGACAATGGAACATTCTGCAGAAGACAAGCTTGTGGATCTGGTGCTTTTGTTAAGTTGGACTTAGCTGATGCTGGCAATTAGAACAGTAGGACAGTAGATGACTCTGGAAGTAAGCTACTTTTCTTCAAGTTTTCTAAGGACTACTGCTTTGAAAGGATGCACACTTATTTGTTGTTTGAGTTAGTCAAGTCGAGGTGAATGGATTTTGATAAACGGAAGAATAGAAAGACAACAGTGTTAATGGATTGGGGTGGGTGAAGAATGATGAATCGTATGTGCCTGAGTACTGGATACATCCTTCGTATTCCAGACTGCCTACATACCATGTATCCACGGGATCAAGGCACATTACGATGAAAGATGAAAGTGATAATATGTAGTTCTAGGTAGAGTGATGAGATGGGTCAAGGTGAAAGGAGGAGATCTTATGTACCTAAGTACTGGATACTTCCTTCGTATTCTAGACTGCCTACATACCCATATCCATGGGATCAAGGTACCTTAAGACTGAAATGAGGTAATATGTAGTTCTGGTTGGTGTGATGATGTAGGAAAAGTGTTGGGAAGATAACAACCTTATCGTAGGAGAGATGTGTTCATTAAATGGTGTTATTTGCGGAAAGGGGAATGATTGAAGAGTTTGCGAACCATGAACAAGGATCCATTCCTAGACCTAGGTTAAGGAAAGAGTTACCTCCATTCCGGTAGAGAAATTTGCATAGGTGACTAACATAGAAAGTATGACCTAGAACAAGATAGTGATAACTGTGGACACAGATCAAGATATGGGATGACGATGATGGACATTGATAAATTTCCAAGCTATACTAGATAGGGAGATGGAAATGCAAACAAGGTCAATGGTTTTATTATGGATGGATGGATGAAGTGTGTGCGTGAAAACAAGAAATGAACAAGACTCGATAGACGATGGATGCTGACTCTACACATAGCGCTTGTTTGCTAGGTTTTCACTATGGTACTTATCCAAGGTGCCTGTTTACCAAGTTTTCACCATAGGACAGATTTTTTTATTTTTTTGTTTTTGTTGTTGCTGCTGTTGAGGTGGAGCTTGACTTGGTTTGGAAAGTTGAAGCGACGTTTGCAATGTTTGGACATGTTTAGAATCGACCACCCCATCGTTGACCACGTTTTTATTTTTTTCCAAAACTTTGGTTTATCATTTGTCTGTTGATGAGGAGCATTATCTTTCGTTTCTTTCAAGATTTGGACTACACCCTTAGCAATGAGGGCCTTCTCAATATTGATTCCCTTGTAGGTAATTTCATCGAAGGTTGTAGCACTAAGAATTTGCAAATGGAAACCCAATTCTTGGTTGAGATTCTGCACAAATATGCTAACAAGCTGCTTTTCAGGTATCTTGAATGGGAATTTACTAGCCATTTGTCTCCATTGTTGAAGGAAAGAAATGAATGTTTCTCCATTTTTCTATTTGTTGTTGCATAGATCGGTCATGGAAATCTCATGCTCTGTGTTGTAGGAAAAATGGGTGGCAAATTTCTCTGCTAGCTCGTTAAAAGATTTGATACCCATGGGTAAGTGTGAGAACCATTCTATAGCTTGACCTCCAAGACTGCGAGGAAAGAGACGCATAAGATATGTGTCATTATGTGAGACCTTGAAGCAAGCAAGATAGAATTCCCTAAGATGGTCTTTTGGGTCCCCTTTTCCTTTGTATTTATCAAATTTGGGAATAGTGAAATTTTGAGGAAAAGGGATCATGGGTAATGACCGATCAAAAGGATAAGGACACACTTCTTCTAAAGAGAAAGCCTTCTTGGTGTGGCCAAATGTAAGATCGGATAGTTGTTGTTGAACTTCCGCAAGTTTTAGCTCCATAGTCATGGGAGGGGTTGGAAACATCTCCTATTGTCAAAGAAGGGGTTGTTGATGCCCATATGGAAGATTGTAGTGGAAGCCACGGGCATTGGTGTTATAAGGGTCGTATGATTGGTTGGGGCCATATGTGTTGTATGTTGGGTTGAGATTGGGTTGGAATTGGATGCCTTGATTTGGAGGAGGTGGGGGTGGCGCTAGGTAAGAATGTAGGCTTTGTGATGGTTGAAGAAAAGAGTTTGGTGGCGGAAAGCTAAAGTTTGTTGGGTTAGGTTGTGGTTGCGGAACATAGCTTTGGGAAGTTTGGTTTTGAGAGTGTTGAGGGTGGTTAAGAAAGGTGTTGAAAAAGTTTAGCGCTGATGATCGCTGTGGTGGGGGAACATAGATAGAAGTGTTATGCAAGGGTTGAGGTTGATTGATGATAAGCGTAGAAGAATGTTGTGGTTGGGATTGCATGACCCTGGTTGGTTGAGAGATACGAAGATTTGATGAGGTTGGGGGTGGCATTTGTTGAGACCCTTGTTGCATGGCGATGTAGTTGTTCCCTGGATTGTAATTTGGTGGGAAACCTATTCACGATGGGGTAACCAATATTCCACTTGCGATTGGTGTGGACATTTTAGGAGTGTTTTGCATGTTTGATTTTGCTAGAGCGGCCTGTCTTGCTAGTTCGGCTTGATGATGTAGAGTCTCTTGTTGGTTTTTGTAGCTCTCCATAGGAGTCAAAAGTGGTGATATGGCCCTCTTTCCTGTTGGGTTTTGATAAAGGGGATTCTCATATTGTGCAATCGCACTCCCTTGTGAATTTTGTTCGTGTAAGGGCGTGGTCACTGTTGACATGGTTTGGACCAGTTTTATGGTGTTTTGGGATTTGTTTGTGTCCTTGAGATTGGATAAATCAAAATCTTGAGGTAATTTGGCTCCTTGCTCTGTAAGCAAGTGAAAGAAATGATCTTGGTTCTCACTAAGGATTTTGTCAAAGGCGGCTACGGCTCTAGGATCTTGTATGAATTCATCAAGATCTTGTCCATCTTCTTGAGAGGATTGACCTATTTCAAAGTGTCACTCTTCTTGAGATGGGACTTGATCGATAGTATAACCTTGTGGAACATAATCCTGAGGCATGCCGATGGTATAGTGAGGTGTACTTACCAAAGGGACCCTACCTTCTTGAGATGGGACTTGACCGATAGTATAACCTTGTGGGACAACTCCGGAGGCATGCTGGTGGTATAGTGAGGTGTACTTACCAAAGGGACCCTACCTTCTGGAGGATTGTTAGGGTGGTCCAGCTGTGGCATGTTTGGAGAGTTGGTAGATTTTTCTGCGGGTGTCCTAGGAGTAACCTTGGGAGTAATGTTGGATCGACCCAATTGAGGTGTGTGAGGAGGCAATTTGCGCTTCCTAGGGACAACTTGCTTGGATTTCATAGTTTGCTGGAGTCTAGTGGTTACCATGGGATACACTAGGGCAAACTACTAGGATTCTGCTTGTGTTTTGGAAAAGACAAATTTTGATGCAGAGTTTACTGGTCCAAAGGCGATGTACTGTTTGACCAAAGGTGCAGGACTGTGCTACCAAAAGCAAGCTACTGTAATACCAAAGGCGATGGACTAAGCTACCAAAGGTGAGGTACTGCTATACCAAAGGTCAGCTACTGTGACCAAAAGTGAGTTACTGTTATACCAAGGGTGCTGAAGTAGTTTTGCCAGAGGCGAGGTACTGTTATACCCAAGGCGAGCTATTGTAATACCAAAGGTGAGCTGCTGTAATACCAGAGGCACTGAAGTAGTGTTTGATGATTGTAAAAGGCAAATTTTGATAGATTTGGTTATGGTTCTGATTGGATTTGCTTTGGCAAGAGAAAACATAGCAATCAGAGTGGAAAAAAAGGATTGACACAACAGATAGTGTATGTTCAAGGCTCACAAAAAAAGCCCAATGTTTCCACAAGTATAAGACAATTGCAAACAATATCAATCACTTTTTATCCCTAGAGACAAGGTTTCATTGCAGTAGATCGGCTCACAACTTAATACTCCGTCGATAAAAATGTCATTCCATAAAGGTGTCAGACATTTTGTATCTTTGCGAGAGACGATAGGTAGGGATATCTCACCCTCCCTTCGGAAAGCTCAAGTAGGTCACAAGAGCTTTATGGCTAAGGGAATACTATCTCTTCTCAAGGGAGCCAATGGTGAGTATCTCAAGGGCTTAAATCGATTCCCCTTGCACTAATGATTACCGCAACGTTTGGAGGTAGATCGGGTAGTCACTGTCTAGAATGGTTCTTAGTAAATTTGAGGGACCAATGCCTTACGAGCAATGTGACAAGCTACTAAAAGCTTTAACCAATCCTACTAAAAGTATCAAACACTTTTCTCGATGTGAAAATCATTTCCACAAAGAGCTAGTACACCTCTTTTCAGTTTGGCACCACAAGGTAAGGCTGACATCGGTTAGGACTTGGCTTTCGCCTTATCCCTCTTATATAGTGGTTCAAAGGAAAACTCCGCTTAGGGTCATCCCTTTTGGATGAAGCGCAATCCAAAAGTAGGCCCTTCTAAAGGAAGTACTAAAATGTAAGAGCAAGCACGTTAAACAAAGGTTCAATTGTCCCATTATAAGAAAAATAAGGTGTAACTAAATTAGGCACACACACGTTTATAGTTGTAAATTGTGCCTTATGAAATTGAAGTGTTTGGCATTCATGTCCATTGTCCCTTAGAAAATTAAAATATTTTTGCATATATGTCCATTGTTCCTTAAGAAAAGCAATATGTTCCTAAGACTTAGATTGCCAAAAAATGATTTGTTCAATTATCCCTTAAGAAGGCAATATGTTCCTAAGACTTAGTGCAATAAATCAAGATTTCTTCAACGTTCATCCTGTATGAACATGTTAGAAAAACCTATTTGCTCTGTGTGAGTGATAAGAAGCTGCAATAAGCCAATTAGTTCCACCAAAACTCACAAGTTAGCAAAATAAATAAGATTTAACCAAAAGCGCTGCACTGTGGTACCGAAGGTGACTTACTATAATACCAAAAGCACTGCACTATGTTTCCAGAAGTGATTTGATGTAGACCAGAGGTGATCCACTATGTTACCAGAAGTGCAACTCTGTGTTACCAAAAGCGCAGTACTATACTACCAAAAGTGCTTTACTGTGTCAGATTTAGAAAAAGTTATACTTTATCAAAAAAAGGGAGGTCTAGATATGATTTCATGGTTGATTTCAAGTTCTAAAATGTAATATCTGATAGATCTGTATTCTGGAATCAAGAAAACTCAAAGAATGCCGCAAATAGATAGGTTAACTCAAATATTGAAAATACTCCTAAATACGTTAGCTTAGGAAGTATAAAAGACAATTGAAAGACAAATAAACCAGCTTGTCAGTAAAATCAATGATAAGTATGTGAGTAAAACCCTACAAAATCACAAAACAAGATCAGAAAAACCTATTTCTCCAAAAGCTCTTTACGATACTACCAATAGCACTGGACTGTTTCACCAAAAGCGCACTACTGTGTTACTAGAGGCGCTGCAGTATCGCCTGAGGGCGCTATACTATGCCTCCAAAAGCGCTTTAAGATACTGCCAATAGCTCGTTTCTATGTCTTTTGCGTTGTTCCATACTGTACTTAAAAAAAATCAATTTCTCAAAGAAAAAGAGGGATTAGTGGGTCCCACCGAGCGTGCCAGAATGTGTATGAGGAAAATCGACTAATGTTTAAATGATAAATCAAAATAAAATAAATCAAAAGCCCATAACATAAAGAGAACTAATTTAAACAAAAGCCATTATCAATAAATCTAATGAAATAAGAAAGTTTTTACCCAGATTTGTGTTGTTTCCTTTGTTGAATGTGGATTGCTCAATAACGCTATGAAACCATGTTTGCAACAAGCAAGTGTAGGTGCTCAAAGATCAATGTCAAAAGATCATAAAGTTGCTCAATCAATGCGATGTATGCTCAAAGCGCTATTAAAGGATGCCTGAGAATAAGTGATCGAAGAGGATTTGTGAAGGAGATGAGGGAGGTTTATATAGGTTTCAACAGAGATTGATCAACGGTCCAGATAATTCAAAAGAATCAACAGAGAAGATAAATCAAATAACCATGATGAATGTGCACACGACATGTGTCAATCCATAAGGATATTTTTAGTAAAATATAATGAAAACAAGATTGATTGAATACATAACTCAACTTGTAATTTTGTCTTTTTTAGAGTTCTAAAAATAAGACTGATTGTGCACGAGTTAGCAAGATATTTTAAGAGGAATTGAAAGGATAATTGACATTAAATAAATAAATTTATTTAATTAATTGTGCATGATAGAGGAACAGAGGATTATAAATACGATACTTGATTTTATTTATTTTTAGAGGATTGAGACAATTTAAATAAATTTGCATGATTTATTTAAATTTAGAAGAACAAATGATTTAATTAAATAATGTGGAATTATTTAATTATAGATAAGATAGAATTGAATTAATTAATTAAATAATTAGATTTATTTAATTAATGGAGACTTGAAATTTGAAAAGAGGATAATGATTTAATTAAATAATAAACACTATTTAATTTTGGAAGAATATAGAGGAATTTAATTTAATTAATTAAATAAAATACAATTTATTCAATTAATGTTGAATTTAGAATGTGTATGAGGAAAATTGACTAATGTTTAAATGATAAATCAAAACAAAACAAATTAAAAGCCCATAACATAAAGAGAACTAATCTAAACAAAAGTCATTATCAATAAATTCAATGAAATAAGAAAGCTTTTACCCAGATTTGTGTTGTTCCCTTTGTTGAATGTGGATTGCTTAATAATGCCGCGAAACCATGTTTGCAATAAGCAAGTGTAGGTGCTCAAAGATCAATGTCAAAAGATTGTAAAGTTGCTCAATCGATACGATGTATGCTCAAAGTGCTATTAAAGGATACCTGAGAATAAGTGATCGAATAGGATTTGTGAAGGAGATGAGGGGGGTTTATATAGGTTTCAACAGAGATCGATCAACGGTTCAGATAATTTAAAAGAATCAACGGAGGAGATAAATCAAATAACCATGATGAATGTGCACACGACATGTGTCAATCCATAAGGATATTTTTATTAAGATATGATGAAAACAAGATTGATTGAATAGATAACTCAACTTGTAATTTTGCCTTTTTTAGAGTTCTAAAAATAAGATTGATTGTGCACATGAGTTAACAAGATATTTTAAGAGGAATTGGAAAGATAATTAAAATTAAATAAATAAATTTATTTAATTGATTGTGCATGATTGAAGAATAGATAAGATATGAAGATTATAAATAAAATATTTGATTTTATTTATTTTTAGAGGATTGAGATAATTTAAATAAATTTGCATGATGTATTTAAATTTAGAAGAATAAGTGATTTAATTAAATAATGTAGAATTATTTAATTATAGATAAGATAGAATTAGATGAGTTATTTAAATAATTGGATGTATTTAATTAATGGAGACTTGAAATTCGAAAGAGGATAATGATTTAATTAAATAATAAACATTATTTAATTTTGGAAGAATATAGAGGAATTTAATTTAATTAATTCAATAAAATATAATTTATTCTATTAATGTTGAATTTTAAAATTTTGAAAGAATTTGATGAAATTAATTAAATAATTAGATTATTCAATTAATGTTGAAATGCAGGTGATACGATAAATTAGACGAAATGCAAGTGATGTGATGACCTGGTCATTTTAGAGTGTCTACATTTTGCCCCTCTTTGATGTAATGCAGTTTATAGTGTTACGTCAAAGAAAATGATTGTTGAAGACATGATACAATTTTTGATGCCCTAGTGTAGGTAGTTGCCCCAGCGTATGCCCCTTCGAGCGGAAAGACGGGGAAGCGACAGAGGAAATGGGTTGACGCTCGACTAGACAATTGTGTTGGAGATAGGTAGCAGAGAGAAAAAAATGGGGTGGGAAGAAAAAAATGAGGGAGGTATACTATAAATAGGTCCCATGGGGACCACATTCATCATTTGCACACTAAGAGCTTGTGAAATTTAGAGTGTAGAGCCTCCAAACTTAGGGTGTGAGAGTAGAGTGGAAGGAACCTGCAGCGAGGAGAGATGTCGATTCCAGTGCACAGGCATCAGGTGGAGCTGGTACTGACATATGGGAGGCCAGTAGGAGCTCCGGCAGCGGTAAGTGTTCAAAAACCTCTTTGTGATTGATGTTTTAGGGTAGTTTTTAGGGCTAGGTCTAGGTAGGTCTTTAGGTCAGCCAGAAGCGCTGCAGGGTAGAATGGTGCTTCTAGTAATTGGGTTAGGCGCTTTTGGAGCGCTACAGTGCTTCTGGTAGGTTAGTATAGCACTTTTGGTGATGCCGCAGTGCTATTGGTTTATTGTGTCATGCCGTAGCACGGTTGGTAGGGTCCTGCAGCGCTCTTGGTAGAGCAGGAGAGCACGGTTGGATAGGTAGCGATGCGCAGTTGGTGGGGGAAGGAGAAAATTAGGTCACCTTTGGTAGTGCAGTGAGGCGCGGTTGGAAGCATAGCGAAGCGCACTTGTAAAACAAGTCACCTTTGGTATAGGATAGTTCAGTGCGTCTGCATAAACAGTATGGCACGTTTGTTAAGACAGGGCAGCACCCTTGTATAGAACAAGGTGCTTTTAGATAGGCTAGAAGAGAGAAGTAGTGAAGGTTGACCGAGGAGTTGACCACTTAGGCTAGAGAAGGGTAGAGTCGGGCTCAGGGTTTACGCTATGGGGTAGAAGTTGGTAAGACTATGGAGAAATGGTTAAAGGGTCTGACAAGTGGATTTGTGGATGCAGAGGATTATGCCGCCGCTGATGTCGAGAGAGCGACAGCACCCCATAGCACACGAGGTGGTACAACTGACATGGGAGGACACGTTCCTAGAGCACGTAGGATTATGGCATGTGGCACACCTGACACACATTAGGGCAAATCTCGCCCTAGTGACAGCAGTGGTAGAGAGATTTCACAGTGAGACATGCTCGTTTCACTTTCCCACAGGGGAGGCTATAGTGACACTAGAGGATGTGTATCACATCCTCAGGATTCAGATTGATGGAGAGCGAGTGGATTTTGACCCAGCGCAGGGCAAGGCGGGCCTAGTTAAGGTGTTCTGTACAGCTAACCTACGGATAGACGACTGCGAGATTCGATGGGCAGATGTCCCAAGACTCTGTGACAGGATCAGATGGATAGTTTCTTCATTGATTGGTAGCTTCCTGTGCCCAAACAGGTGATCCAAAGGATTATCTGTTGGATGGGGCATAGTACTATCTAGGATGTTCACACATGGTATTCAGTACGCATGGGGCCCGTGTGTATTAGGGCAGCTATATCGAGACATGCACGACTGCGTCTACAGAAGAGGCTGGAGTCTCTCAGCAGGGGTGACCCTTCTACAGGTGTGGGCATGGGAGCACATCCCAGTGATCAGACCCATTACACACTACCGTTGGGAGAGGGAAGAGCCTTATGCATTTCTATATGAGGGAGTTATCACACACCGGAGGTTGGGATCTATTAGCCACTGGAGGCGACAGATCGATGAGATGGACTAGTTCATTTGGAGGCTGTGGTTACTGTACGAGGAGTGGGAGGATGAGCACGAGTAGCTGATGTACTGCTGCTAGGCTTGATACCTGTTTGGGAGGTGGACAGATACCATTGAGAGATACCTACCAGAGCAGGTACTCAGACAGTTTGGATTGCCCCAAAGATTGCCAGTTGGAGAGGTGACACATGCTAGGACACGGCGGGAGGTTGGGGACTGGGACGCAGAGATTCCCATGGCTACAACTTTTCCAGAGTGGTGGGGACATGTCCCAGTGAGATGGGATTAGGATTCAAGACTGGCAGATCTAGGGACACTGCCAAAGTACAGCAGGTACTGGCAGACACATAGGCCAGTGAGACTGACTACACCAAGTGTGGCAGGGGCAGTGGGGGAGGTGTTAGTCTTAGGTGTGGAGGCGAGGATCAGGAGATAGGCTAGAGAGGCCAGACAGTAGGCAGGTGTAGAGGTCAGAGGCCAGCAGGTAGATGTGGAGATGGCTGAGGCAGAGGATCTAGTCGTAGAGACTGATTTACAGTGGGCCGAGTGGCTACTACAAGAGGAGATAGCTTGGAGGACACGATTAGAGCTCTGGATGGTGCGGGTTAGGAGAGATAGGGATGCAACGAGGGTAGAGGTGAGATAGGCTGAGGCCCTAGCATAGGTGCAGACATAGATAGCCACAGTGGCATAGGTAGCCCTGGTATAGGTACATGCACAGGCACAGGCATAGATCCTGGTACAGGTACAGGCACAGGCACATGCACAGATCTTAGTACAGGTATAGGCACAGGCGCAAGCCACACCAACAGTGGATGGCAGACAGCTAGCTCAGGTGACAAGGGAGAGAGATGTAGAGGTCTAGCTATGGCTGATAGCAAAGGCCACACTACAGAGATTGAGGCGGGAGAGAGATGAGGCACATCGTGCACTGGGTGCCGATCAAAGGACATTATATAGTGAGCTCATCCAGGTGCAGGGAGATCTAGTGTTAGTAGGCAGAGAGGTGGAGTATTACAGGGGTCTCTACGTGGGTGCGGTGCCAGCAGCTCAGCAGGCACCCAGCTACAGAGATAGGAGCAGGTCCGAAGCATCCAGGTCTCGCAGGACAGGGCAGTCATTGTCCTCAGTGAGAGGACCATTTGTGCCACCAGGGGGAGGAGGACCAGCAGGGGGAGGAGGACCATCAGGGGGACCTACACTAAGCACAGGTGGAGGACAGGGGCCACAACAAGAGGGCATCTCTACCCACTAGAGCATACACACTTGTATATTGTATCATTTTGTACTAGTTTTGTATCATGATGGACACTTGTATATTGTATCAGTTTGTACCATTTTTGACTGATGCCTGCGTGCATCCTGATGTATATTTTGCGGGCTCTTGATAGCCTTGATGTACTATATTGATGTATATTTGGATGTATGCATATGGACTATTGATGTAGACACATACAATTTGTATTTTGATGACCTTCACATGATATATATGATGACATATTACGCTCACTGATGTTCATGCTTTTGTGTATGCACTTCTTGATGACATGGATGTGATGACATGTATGTATGATTATGGATTTATGTGAGGACATATATTTCTTATATGATGGTTATAGATGGATGACATATGATGACATGATGCTTATAGATGTATGTGATGACATGTATGCTATGACTTGTGATATCTAACATGTGGGTTTTGCAGATATGCACTAGAGAGAAGAAAAGTGGAGAAGGAAGAAAAAGACTGTTAATCAATCATTGCTATGAAAATGATATACGGGTTGCGTGAATGGATGGAAAAATGATGAGCTTGTTGCATTGGTTTCACAATTGTGTATAAAGAGCAATCCTTATATTTGATATAGCACGTGGATAGTTCACCACCAAGGTATAAATGACCAAGGTACTGTAATATCTGAGTGCGTGGACGTTGACTCTGCAAGCAAGCGGTTTGAACTTAGATCCTTTAGATGTAATATAACCTTGTTGGTACATGTGAATGAGCCATAGTCTTGAACATAAAATAAACTTCAATACATGTTAATGCAAGAAGAATATTAATATGTAAGATACTAAGTCGTAACACACATAAGATAAATATGATGCCAAGAAAGATGCTAAAGATCATTCCTCAAACAAGGCACACAAAAGCAATGACTATGCCCCTAATCCGTACGGCATCGCAACATACCAAGATTATAGATAAACCAAGGCAGCCTTGAATAGGTAATGGATAAAAGGAACAAAAGATAAACCAAAAAGTAAATTGACTGACTTACAAAGTAAACATACAACCAACATATTCTCTTTCCAAAGAGGTTGCTCAGGATAGATTGGATAGGAAAGATAACAGCCTTATCGTAGGAGCGATGTGTCCCACCGGGCATGCCAGAATGTGTATGAGGAAAATTGACTAATGTTTAAATGATAAATCAAAACAAAACAAATCAAAAGCCCATAACATAAAGAGAACTAATCTAAACAAAAGAACTTATCAATAAATCTAATGAAATAAGAAAGCTTTTACCCAGATTTGTGTTGTTCCTTTTGTTGAATGTGGATTGCTCAATAACGCTTCAAAACCATGTTTGCAACAAGCAAGTGTAGGTGCTCAAAGATCAATGTCAAAAGATCGTAAAGTTGCTCAATCGATGCGATGTATGCTCAAAGCGCTGTTAAAGGATGCCTGAGAATAAGTGATCGAAAAGGATTTGTGAAGGAGATGAGGGGGGTTCATATAGGTTTCAACAGAGATCGATCAACGGTCTAGATAATTCAAAAGAATCAATGGAGGAGATAAATCAAATAACCATGATGAATGTGCATATGACATGTGTCAATCCATAAGGATATTTTTATTAAGATATGATAAAAACAAGATTGATTGAATAGATAACTCAACTTGTAATTTTGCCTTTTTTAGAGTTCTAAAAATAAGACTGATTATGCACATGAGTTAACAAGATATTTTAAGAGGAATTGGAAAGATAATTGAAATTAAATAAATAAATTTATTTAATTGATTGTGCATGATTGAAAAATAGATAAGATATGAAGATTATAAATAAAATATTTGATTTCATTTATTTTTAGAGGTGTTGGTTTTTTCCCAGACTGGATGCTTATTCCCAGATTTCCCTACAAGGTAGCCATCAGTGATCAACAGAATCTCTGGGCCAGGGGCCAACAGTGTAGGAGATAGACTCTATATTTTATCTCCTCTTCTTCTTCAGGCTCTGCAAGACCTAGGGGGGTATTCCCTACTCAACATCCATGAGATACGCATACAAGGATTGGGATGCTGTCAGAAAGCAGATAAGTCCTCCTGTAAGTAGACCAAAACTAAAAGATAAGAGCAAAGGGGCTAGCTTTGGGCCTATTTGCAGTTGTAGACAGAGGACTGAGGATCCTAAAACTAATTCTAATGTCCTAATGGTTGTTTTAGAATTTGATTATGATTTTAAGTTTGGATGCAAAGCTGGACATGGTTGTAACACAAACACAAAGCAAGATTGGTGCCTATCCAGGGCCTGGAGTCAGTAGACATACACCTGTGAATGATCAGCATGAACAACTAAAATTGGATTTCAGGGGGATATATATGATACCTGCCTTACAGATATCTCCCAATACAGAGTGTTAAGTTATCTCTACTTATGGCATCCCTACTGCAGTATACCCTTCCCAATGTTCAACCTGAAAACAATTTAATCTACCCCTTGAGCAGAAGTTAAAAGATCAGACATTCAACATAGGAATTCTATGTTCTAGAGTCTCAAATATTTCCCAAATATCCAGATTCAGAAGAAGAATACATGCAATACTGGAGACAGAATTAACAAAACACATGCTAAGATAACATTTCTCATATAAGATTAATCATGAAATCAGTGGGTTCATGCCAAAACATACAACAAGAGATACATAGACTCATAGGTTTAGCTGTACAGAGCAACCAGATCAGCTTGTTTTGAATTACAGAGCCAAAAATCTTCCACTTTCAACAACCTAAAAAATGGCAACACAGTCTGCTTATAACAGCCAAAAAGTGTACCACACCAATTAATTACATGATTATAACAAAAAATCTGCCAGATACATTCCTCAGAAGGAATGGCACTCAAAATTTATTACAGCAATAGACAGAGGAACCTCGAGCCATGTGCCACTATCTGGAAGTCTTCATGTCAAAAATCCAGTACCTGACTGTGCAACAACTCGCCTATGCCCCAGCACAGTCGCCATTAAGGGTCTCAACCACCCGTTGTTGCTTAAAAAACCGTCGCTGCATACAAAAAAGACTTCCCGCCAAAACACATCCAACCGCGGGTTCAAAATATACAAGGGAATAATCCCACATTCACGGTGAAGAGATCACTCCAGCGCTTTAAAAGCATAACCGCATACATACCAAGTGTCGAGCGTTTTGCCGCGCTTGACACACGACCCTTCGCCCACAGCCCATCAGCCAAACATATACCATCGGCCTTCCTCAAAAATCTCCCGCCGACTCCAGTTGTCTCGCCGATCGCTACTCCATACTCCTCTGTCGGTGAGACCAAAACCATCGGCGAGCAACAAAATACCTACGCTGATGTCAAAGGTCACGCCGATGGCCATTTCACATTCCTTGTCTGTCAGTGAGACCAAAACCATCGGCGAGCAACAAAATACCTACGCCGATGTCAAAGGTCACGCCGATGGCCAAATCCTACATACTCCACCGTCGGTCAAACCGAACACAAAGTCATCCCGATGGCATTCCCCATCGGGGTGACTTCTTTCTATCGGCGAACCACAAAACACATTGGCCGATCACAGTAGTCTTACCGATGCCAAACGTCAACCCCACTTTCCTTCGGTAAGACACATGCCGATGAATCTTCATCGGCCAAACACTACACTGTCGGCCCAACATCTGACCGTTCACCCGATAGCTCCCACTCCTGCCGATGAATACATGACTTACCCCCGTCGGCAAGACCAACACCATCGGTAGAACAACAATCTCATTCACCGATAGCACAAAGTCTCAGCGATGGAAGAAGACACCGTGCCATCAACATGATCGCTAAGACACAACACAAACTCACGCCGATAACACTTGAGGCACCCCCATCGGCATGACCAACATTGTCGGCAGAACCACAATATCCTTCGTCGATAGACCAAGCTCTTGCCGATGAACAGGAACACCTAGGGTTTGAAGGAAGAAACCCTCCAACAAACAAGCTCAGCCTCCAGGTCAAAACGAGTGCCAACACTGGCTTCGAATGGGGACGTGCAGGTGAAAACCTGTAGCGAGAACCAGATCTCCGGGCAGATCAGGCAAAAAGCCAAAAAGCACGAACTGTACAAGGCACCTACAATATATACATAATTTTACACATGTGCACAGAGATAAGTCATCATGCAAAGTAGAACTTGAGGAATTGGCCATGCACAGGCAACTCCAGAACTTCACCATCTAGGGCCTGGAGGAAATAAGAATCCTCCCCATGAGCACTGCAAATCTGATATGGGCCCATCCATAAGGGTTCGAATTTACCATGTTTACCCTTGTCCTGATCTTTTGCATTCCATACAAGCACCAGATCATTGACCTGAAATTTTCTTTTTTTAGCTCTCCTATCAAACTGATATTTCACATCTTGTTGTCTCTTGAGATTGATCTGGTGGGCTTTCCTTTTGTCTTCATCCAGTGCAACCAGCTGATTCACTCTTTCTGTCATGGAATCTTCAATCTCCTCATCATTTTCCTAGATGAATCTGTAAACTGGTAGGAGATTGTTTATGGGCAATCTGGCTGATGCACCATATACTAGCTCAAAGGGTGACATTCCAATAGCCTTTTTTACTGTCACTCTGTCAGCCCATATTGCTAACTTTAATTTTGAGTCCCAAGCTCTCTTGTTCTTGTCTAGTATCCTCTTGATAATTTTCATGATGCTTTTATTGCTTGATTCTGCTTGACCATTCCCTTGTGGGTGGTATGGTGATGCATATGATAAATTTATCCCATACCTGTTGCAAAAATCAACAAATTCACCTGATCTGAAGCACATAGCATTATCAGTGACTATCTTGAATGGTACTTCAAACCTGATGATAATATTTTCTAGCATGAAATCTGTCACCACCTTACTTGTAGCTCTCTTAGTTGGAATGGCCTCAATCCATTTGGTAAAGTAATCTGTTGCCACCAAAATCTAACTGTGTCCCCCACTTGATTTGTCTGCAATTTCTCCTATGAAGTCAATTCCCCATTGCTGAAATGGAGCATCCATAGTTACAGTCCTGAGGGGTAAAGCACCATCATATTTCAACTTTCCTGAAAATCTTTGGCAAGGGTCACACTTCCTCACTAACCCTTGTGCATCTGAAAAGAGAGTGGGCCACCAATATCCTGCTCTGAGAATTTTATGAGCTGTTGTTTGGGCAGTATAATGTCCACCACACAATCCTTTACGCATATCAATCAAAATATTGTTAGCCATATCCTCATCCACACATCTCAGCAGCACACCATCAGGGTTTTTCCAGTATAGCTCACCTTGAACAATAACATACCTAATTGCATGTAACTTTAAAGTCCTCTTTTGACTGTCACTGAAATGGGAAGGACAATTCAGATTTTGCAAGTAGTAGATAATATCCTTGTACCATTCAGATCCTGATACATTTATACTCTCATTTTGGACTGCATTAACTTGGCATGCTTCCAAGTTTGACTGTGCCATCATCTTGGCTAATCCTTGCCCTCTTACCAACTTGGTAATTTGTATTTCTATGTTAAACTCTTGCAGTTTGTTTATCCATCTGCACCTTCTTCCAGTCACCTCCTGCTGAGTGAATATGTCTTTGACTGCTGCATGGGGTACATATGCAATTATATATGATCCTACCAAATATGGTCTAAAACTTTTGATGGCTCTGACTAGTGCATATGCCTGTTTTTCCATAATATCATACTTCAACTCAGAGGCCTGCAAGGACATACTGAAGAAAGCTATGGGCTGTTCAAAACCATCTTCATTTTTCTGTAGCAAACATGCAGCAACAGTGTGAAAGGAAGCAAATGAAAACAATTGGAATGGCCTAGAAAAATCAGGAGATTTAAGAACAGGGGCCATTTTGATTGCCTCTTTGATACTCTGAAATGATTCAATTGCTTCACTTTCCCAGTGGACAGTGGCATCCTTCTTCATCATCTTGGAAATGTTCCTTGTGGTTTCTGCAAAGTTGGGAACAAATCTCCTAACAAAATTTATCTGTCCAAAGAAGGACTGAACTCCTTTTACAGTTTTTGGCATTTGAATTCTGTCAATAGCAGCCACTCTCTCTGGATCTATCCTAACTCCATCCTTGGAAACAATGTGCCCTAGGAGCTTTCCTTCAACTACCCCAAAGGCACATTTCTTTGGATTTAAAGAAATACCATACTCTAGTGCTCTTATGAAAATCTGCTCCAGATGCAAACAATGCTGCTCTTCTTTCTTTGAATAAGCAGTCAGATCATCTTGATACACAGCCAGGATTGAATCAATCAACCCTGCAAAAGCAACATCCATTGCTCTTTGAAATGTAGCACCTGCATTGGTTAGTCCGAAGGGCATTCTAACATACACATAAGTTCCCCATGGAGTGGTGAAGGCAGTCTTATACTGTTCTGATTCCTTTACCTTCACCTGATTATAACCTGAAAATCCATCCATCATAGATAAGAGTTCACAACCAGTCACTCTCTGCAACATAGCTTCCATATTAGGCAGTGGATAGTTATCCTTTAAAGAGGATACATTCAAGTTCCTGAAGTCAACACAAAGCCTAATATCACCATTCTTTTTTCTGACTGGGACAAGGTTAGACACCCAAGTTGAATGCCTGATTGGCACAATTATTCCAGCTTCCCTCAGCGTTTTGAGTTCTTCTTGCATCTTTGGAGCTAAGGTAGGATTAATAGGTCTTTGCCTCTGTCTGAATGGCTTAGCTCCCAGCTTCAATGGGATCTCATGCTGGAATAAATCTTCCCTGTAGGCTTTTAGGTCCTCATATGACCAAGCAAAAACATGTTTGTACCTTTTCAGTAATGCAATCAGCATACTCCTGATGTGTGGTTTGAGATGTTTACCAATATATACTTTCTTAGGGGTCTGAGATGTTCCCAAATTTATCTCTTCTAAATCCTCCTTGTTTGTGGGAGATGTCTTCGTGACCAATTGGTCTCTACTGTCAAAAGCTCTTTCCAAAGCTACCAACCCTCTAGGGATTTTATTAGTCTTCAACTGAATTATCTCCTTTCCCACAAGAGTTTCTTTTCCATCTATAGTCTCTACAAAAGCTTGGAAATCAATTTCTTGATTCTCATATTCATCTATGCAGTGCAAAAATTTTAACAAGTCCCTATCATCATTAAACACTTGCCAACTGCATATATTTTCTGGTACTGCAGGCCTAATTTTAACTTCTACATTTGTAACATCTGACAGAGTGATGTCATCTGGCCTTATTGCAACATTGGCTAAGAAATCAGCCATAACATTCTTTGACCTCTCTACCCAGTCTATTGAAAATGCATCAAATAGTTCAATGGTATCCCAAACAGCATGCTTGTATTGTTTCAACCTTTTATTTTTTGAAGCATACCTATCTCTAATTTGGGATACAATCAGCTCAGAATCCCCAAATACTCTTAGCATTTTGATTCCATGTTTGAGAGCAATATTTAGGCCTAAGAGTAAAGCCTCATATTCTGCAATGTTGTTTGTGCAAACAAACCTCAACAAGAAAGAGAATTTGAGGAGCTTACCAGTTGGAGACAGGAAAACAACTCCAGCTCCAGAGCCTTCTTTTGCACAAGCTCCATCAAAAAACATGGTCCACAAACCTTGCAGATCTGATTCTTCAATGCAGACATTTTTCTTTTTATCTTCTCTATCATCTGAGACAACCTTGAAGTTATCACAGTCAGTGTTTACAAAGCATATCTATTCCTCTGCTTCTTGGTCTTCCACTGTCTCTGATGATCTTTGTTCTCTGATTAGCTTAACATCCCTGCCATTCATTGGAATCATGGCATATGATAGGTCCAGCTGCATACTTCCACCAATTAGTGCTGCCCATCTTCTTGACAACAACATACCATACTGTGGCTTGATGTCAACCACTGTTATATTCATTTTATATCTCTTTTCAGGAAATGCTGCCAGTTTGAAATCTACATCCTTCATGATTCCAATAACTGGTACCTCTCTGGCATCCATAGCATAACATTTTCCACATGCCTTGTCAATTTTCAATCCAGCTTGTTGCATGATGGCCAAAGGCATGACATTTGTAGATGCTCCAGAATCAAGCATACAATTTCTGATTATTTTTCCATTTATAACCAGGGATACATAAAATGGTTCCACTTGTGAAGGACACTTTGTCATAGTCATTCCTAAATAAACCTCAGGAGCCTCATCTTCTTCATTACACATGACATGTTTCTCACCCTGGATCTGAACATTTTGTTTAGCTTGAAAAGGTACCCCTGAAATTAGGGATATTGTCCTATTCTTAATTTCTTCCACTTTCATGAGTTCCATAAGTGGAACAGAGACTTTTACCTGGGAGAGGACTTGAGCTATATCAAATGGAACATAATTTTGTATAACAGTTGTAGCTTGCTCCACAATCTTGTTTTTATCCTGAACTGATTTAGCTTTTACTTTCATAGTTCTCTGATCATCATTCTTGTCTTGGGAACCTTTACCTTGATCTTCAGCCTGAGGGATTCTATTTTCTGGTCCTTGGGATTCATGACCTGTTCTATGTCTAAAATTCTGTTTATTATTACCCCACTGCCTTTTTTGTGATTCAATTCCTTTATGACCATGCACTGGCTGACCTGCAGAAATATCTTCTGGCTGATATGGGCTGCTTACCTAATTTTTACCTCTGAGATTGTAGTTGCTTTTGACTTGAGCAACTGTTGCAGCTGTGAAGGCCCTAATTTCCTCATCAGAAGGTCGTTGTAAGTTACTCAGAAAATTGTGTGAGTTCTGAGCATAGGCATAGTTAACTTCATCATCTTCATCATATGGGAACTGTTGGCAGCCCTGAGTTCCATCATTTGTACTCTCATCAGCATCATAAAGAGTGTATCCATTGCTTATGGACATCATATTTACATCATCATCTTGCACATAATGTGGCTTATTGCATTCATTACAAGATGTAGTATTATCACACAAGGACTGAGCAATCATACACTGTGACTGTGAATGTGGCATCTGACAAATTATACACCATGGAGCATCATCAACAATATTTACAGCTTTCTTTAGAAGATCAGGAGTTTCTTTGACATGTTGAGCTCTTTGATTTGTGTTGTTACGTGAAAATATAGGTTTACCATCATGCCAATTGGTATTATAAGGCATATCATGCAATGATGGCCTCTTTTCCTGCCTTTGATAAACTTGCCTATCAGGACCTATCCCTTTTTCACTTCTAGCTAATCTATAGCTTAGGTCCTTAACAACATTTGCCAATTTGTCTATCTTATCTTCAGGGGCAGATGTATTACCTTGAGTGTTCTGAGGCTTGTTTGGATTCTGCAGAATTTTTATATCATCCCTTCTATTTGTCTTGTCCGATGCTTTCCTGTTGTTTTCAATATTCACTGCAATTCTGAAAGCATCCCTGAGAGTAGCAGGACCTTTATCTCTTAATCCATATGTAGTTTTTGCATCAAAGGCATTGATATACAATATTATGCACATTGGTTCATTTGGCCTCATGTGATGTGGCAATTTGTTTAACACTTTAGTAAATCTTGCATTAAAATCTGCAACCTGCTCATTTGACCCTTTAGTGATACTGGTAAACTCATTTACAAAAAAGTTAGGGTCAGTTTTGTCACCATATTGCTCCTTGAACATCCTTTTAAAATCATCCCATGATGAAATACTCTGGTCAGGCAGATTCTTATACCATTCGCTTGCCTCATCTATTAAGGATTGCATGAATGACTTCATGAAAACATCCTCATGTTCAACCTCAAAGTTATCCATGACATTTTGAAAGGCTTTTAGATGATCTTCTCCTGACACAGTGTTGTTTCCTGAAAATTTAGGCACTTGCAGCCTCAGATGCTTATCAATGGGGTTAGGATACCCAGGAATACCATCAAATACCAGCTGTCTGAATCTATCTAGCTGCATTAGCTGTCTATTTAACTGATTAACATTAATATTTATGTTTGCATTCTGGTTTCTTACATTGTTCAGTGGTATCCTAGCATCATTCACATTTTGTCTCTCATCATTATGCTAATGTTGCACTTCATTTCTCTGTTGATGTCTCTGCACATTTGCATTCTCAAGGGTAGGAATTGAATTATTCTGGGCAGTCCTCAAAGCTTGCACTTTCTTCCTCAAGTCATCTCTGATTGTTATTGCCTGCTGATATTCGAACTCGGCCCTTAAGCTCCTAATTTCATCAGCTAGTTCTTCCTCACTGGGCCTAGAGGAGGATGGTTTTACCATATTCTGATCATCATCTTCATCATCCCTCAGAGACTCTGCCTCTTAAAACCTTTCACTAGGGTCTAGAAATGGGCGTTCTTGGAACACCTCTGACCTCATTCTCATGTTACCACCCTGTTGCCTCTCATATGCACCCTGAATATCAGCTTCTGCATTTGAAAAATAAGGTACTGTCTTGTCTGAAGACCTTGGATTGTATTGCATATCATCATTTTTTCTGGGGGAACCCTCACGACTGACTGAGACAGCTCCCTTTCTTCTATACATCATTCTTCTTGTTACTGGTAACTCTTCAAATAAAGGATTTTGTTGGGATCTTCTCCCCTGCATATAAATTTTACTTTGACCGGTTGGGAGATTACTTCGGAGTCGCCACCTATTACTAGGAACTATTTTCTTTTTGTAAATCAGGGTTCTTTCACAATTTCCCTAGCGGAGTCACCAATTTCTGTTGGTTTTTTCCCAGACTGGATGCTTATTCCCAGATTTCCCTACAAGGTAGCCATCAGTGATCAACAGGATCTCTGGGCCAGGGGCCAACAGTGTAGGAGATAGACTCTATATTTTATCTCCTCTTCTTCTTCAGGCTCTGCAAGACCTAGGGGGGTATTCCCTACTCAACATCCATGAGATACGCATACAAGGATTGGGATGCTGTCAGAAAGCAGATAAGTCCTCCTGTAAGTAGACCAAAACTGAAAGATAAGAGCAAAGGGGCTAGCTTTGGGCCTATTTGCAGTTGTAGACAGAGGACTGAGGATCCTAAAACTAATTCTAATGTCCTAATGGTTGTTTTAGAATTTGATTATGATTTTAAGTTTGGATGCAAAGCTGGACATGGTTGTAACACAAACACAAAGCAAGATTGGTGCCTATCCAGGGCCTGGAGTCAGTAGACATACACCTGTGAATGATCAGCATGAACAGCTAAAACTGGATTTCAGGGGGATATATATGATACCTGCCTTACAGATATCTCCCTGTGAGGGTAAAATAGTGCATCAATCAAATGAATAACAGATGACCCAAACATCAACAGAATAGTGAAACAAAGAAGATTCAAGTAAACAAAGCAATGAACAAACACAACAAACCTCTTCCGTTTCGAAACTTCTGTTGTTCGCCTATCACGAATCGTCCTTTCGCAGATGAGATGAGCCCTCAGAGAGTGCAATCTTTTAAAGCTGTTGGAGGAAGTCGATGGTGAACGGCTATAGTGTGATATGCAAGGAAGGTGAGCTCCAATGCAAGTATGTGATCTCAAGCTTGTGGATGACAAAAGGGTGCCAAAGGCGCGCTGGTGATATTTCTGCAGAGTAACGATGTCAAAAGCCTGGATGATTAGAATGAAGGGATGAAGCTTCATTTATAGACTCGGAGGAATAGGAATCAACGGTTGAGAGAAGATATGAAGATCAACGGCTGAAGATGGTTGAGGAATGTGCAACCAGTGGAAATGTGACAAGTGTCCCAGCTCCATCATGAAAGGTGGGATGTGACAAAACTGATTGGAGAGTTAACTCCATTGACTGGTCTGTTAACAGAATTGATTGATCAGTTAGAAGAGTGGATTGTGGAACTGACTGGATTGATTGAGGATTTGACTCAACTGACAGGTTAGTTAACAGATTTGATTGATTGGTTAACTGACCTCTGATTGGAGAAGAAATAGGCCATGTGGGTGAGGGAAAATAAGATAATTAAATATTAAATATATTTAATTACATGTGCAACCTGATGAGGTGGACAAGGTGAGGTGGAATTTTGAATTTAGAACTTTAGGATAGAGGAAATAGGATTAATTAAATAATTTATGATTATTTAATTGTGAAGGACAAATAGAAGAATTTTAATTAAATAAATTGAATTTATTTAATTATGGAACAGTGAATCGATTAAATAAATTTAGAATATTTATTTAATTAATAGAAGAATGGAATAAATATTTAGAATATTTATTTAGGATGATTTGTGTCATTTTTAGGCGTATACATTTTGCCCCTCTTTGATGCAATGCAGTTTACATCGTTGCTTCAAAGAAATTGATAGTCTGAATGATGATACATGCCCCAGTTTGCCCCTGGTACAGGTTAAATGACGATAGGATGCCCCCTCGGGAGATTGGACGGGAAAAACGGCGAAAGGTTTGGAGACGGACGATCTCACGACGAGGAAGGGGTAAGGATAAGTTGGAGGAATAGGGATGCGGTCAGGGATGCGGGAAGAAAACGGGAGGAAAAACGGACACGAGAAGTAGTCACAGTCATCACCTAGCCAGAATTAGGGTTTGGAGGCTATAAATAGGAGCTGGGTCCACAAGAATAGTCATTTGCACACTTGGTTGATCTGGATTGGAGAAAGAGAGCTCAGAGCAAACTTAGAGCAGCAGACATTCCCCGCGAGGAGCACCGATTCGAGCGAGTCCGATGATTCGGGCGGCCAGCAGAGGCAGGAGCCCCGGTATGTGCTTCGAAAAATTTCTCCTAGGGTCGAGTTTAGGTGTCATAAATGCCCGTAGAAAATAGGTGAAATGAATGCGCCGAAACGCAGAACGGCGCATATGCCTCGCGAAGCTGCGCTTTTGTGATTTCGCGGCGCATATGCCTGTTTCGGCGGCGCATGCGTGAAAGCTGCGCATTTGTGCAGTCTAGTTGCGCTTTCGTAATTGGGCGGCGCTGTGGTATTTTTGCCGCGCATGCGTGAAATGTAGCAGCGCATTTGTTTAAGTTGCGCATATGTGGATTCTTGCGGCGCATCTGTAATTTAGCGGTGCATACGTGGATTTCCGCAGCGCATGTGTTAGAACGGCGCATATGTGCCCTGTAGCGGCGCATATGCATTTTTGCGGCGCATATGTGGATTTTTGCGGCGCATATACCAGAAATGGCGCATTTACCACCTGTAGTGGTGCATTTGCTTGGGATGGCAAATTACTTAGCCAAATTGATTCGATTAGCGTCCTGTTTGACGCAGGAATCGATGAGCTATCTCCGAGATTGCAGGAATCTAGTCAAGAGATGTAGTGTGCTGTTTTGATCAATTTGAAATGCTAAGTTTAGTTGATATAGTTCAATAGATATGTTGAGTATGGTATATGCAGCTTGAGACTGACGCCTTGCATTGTGTGCTTGCAGGAGGAGATACGAGAGACGTTGCAGTCGAGGGAGACGTTCCCTATGCCTTTATTGCAGAGATACATGCTGACGGAGGCTGACAGAGTGGCGCTTGGTGCCATGGGTCTGGATTATGTTTGCTTTATGCCCGAGGTGCGGGCGAACCGAGGACTATTGACAGCTGCCGTGGAGAGATTCCACAGCGAGGACGGGACCTTCCACTTCCCCACTGGAGAGATGACGGTGACGTTGGAGGACGTCTATAGGATACTGCACTTGCCCGTGGTAGGCGAGTTGGTGGAGTATGACGCACAGTGGGACGCGGGACTCGCCGAGTGTCAGCGAGTATTTGACGATCCCGAGCTGGTGGGACAGGTCATCCCTTGGCAGGATATCTATGACTGCTACGACTACTTCCCTGGGATCGTGGCTGGACTGATTGCGGGCGTGGTATGCCTGGATAGGAGATCGCACGGGTTCCCCATTGGATGGGGCAGGATCATAGAGCGGATGCTGACTGAGGGCACTCGATATGCGTGGGGACCTTGCGTGCTAGCCCACTTATACCACGACATGCATCAGGTGGTGTACCACCGCAGCACGAGTCTATCGGCTGGGGTGTTGCTGTTACAGTTCTGGCTGTGGGAGCACATAGCGGTGACCAGGCCGATATGCATCTTTGCTAGGCAGAGGGGAGAGCCGTACAGCTATGGCTACGCAGGAGTGATTTCCCAGCACAGGCTGGGGAAGCTGGAGTATTGGCGGCATACGTTGGATGGGATAGATGTGGTCGTCTGGCGACCATATCTGGACTGCGAGCCTTGGGATGATGAGGGAGATGAGCTGCCCTTTTGTTTTCAGACCAGGTGGTTGATAGGCCGGACACGGCACATCTTGGAGAGGTAGACGGTGGGCCGAGTACTGAGACAGTTCGGCAGGAGACAGGGCATGCCGCAGGGACAGGCCATGTTTGCACGGACACATGCAGAGAGGGTCCGATGGGGGCCGATGGCTTCTTATGAGGAGGCTCTGGCAGAGTTCCAGCAGTTGCCTTATGTGGCATGGGACATGCGGAGAGAGATTGCAGATGCGGGGGTCACTCAGGAGTATGAGGACTGGATTACCGCACACCCATTTCCGAGATATTCAAGACCTGGCATGCTGGTGCCTCGTATTGACGAGGCGGACTCAGAGGAGGAGGGAGAGGCTGGCCCGGGGCGGAGGGCCGCTAGAGGAGGGCGAGGACGGGGTGGCCGAGCTGCAGAGAGGCCGAGGCAGCGGAGGAGGATAGATCGGGCTGGGCAGGCAGTGCCAGGACAGGGGGAGGGACAGTAGCAGGTGCAGGAGCAGGCACAGATGCCACCACCCCAGCAGGTACCACAGCAGCAGGTGCCGCAGCAGCAGGTGCCCCAGCAGCAGGGGCTAGGACAGGCAGAGGCAGCACAGGGGCCGGTGCAGGGTGAGGCACATGAGAGGACCATAGCCAGCCTGAGAGGACAGGTGCGGGAGCTGCAGGCACAGCTGAGGAGGGTGGAGAG
Organism: Cunninghamia lanceolata; assembly: GCA_027924645.1. Taxonomy (NCBI): domain Eukaryota; kingdom Viridiplantae; phylum Streptophyta; class Pinopsida; order Cupressales; family Cupressaceae; genus Cunninghamia; species Cunninghamia lanceolata. The sequence goes on along the minus strand of BSBN01000578.1, from coordinate 5,289,936 downwards.
GAGGCGAGATACAGATGCAGCGGTGATCGCTGGTTTGATTCGCGAGCGAGACATGGCAGATGCCCGGGTACGCCTGATCCGAGTAGAGAGGGACACAGCAGTAGCTGCCATGGGCACAGATGCAGCGAGTACATTTTTGGTTGGGCAGGTGCAGCAGGCACAGGCACAGGTAGGCCAGTTGCAGACGCAGTTGGCACAGGCACAGACAGACTTAGCCAGAGCGCAGCAGCAGGCACAGTACTACCGAGGCTTGTACCATGGTGCCGTGTCATCGAGCCAGAGGGCAGGGAGTTTCAGGACTCAGTCTGGGGTGGCTCACAGAGCAGGTCCATCCCAGTCAGGGGCATCTGTCATGGGACCTCAGCAGTTGGGAGCTGGCAGTGGTGGCCCACAGCAGCAGGGGTAGTCAGAGACCAGATGTTGTACATTTTGGGACATGTATCACCGTCTATTTAGACGTACATTGTATATGACACTTTGATTTTGAGAGAGATGGTGATATTGTGCATTTGGACATCTTTGTATATGATAGTATGGATGATGATGCAGCTTTGTGTATCTATTGCATGCGTTTATGAGATGATTATTTCTATTGCATGATGTGGTTCTATTGCATAGTTAGATGGTTTATATGATGCTATATGAGAAATACTTTGATATGCTGCTATATGATGTCTATATGATTTAATGTGACAAATGAATGTAAAGTTAATATGATGTCTTTGTGATGATGTAAATGTATGTATATGAAACATGATTTCTATGTTATGATGCTGTATATGTGGTGTGTAAATGAGCTAATGCAGATGTGTGTATGGAACATGATTTCTATGTTATGATGCTGTATAGATATGTGAGATGCTACTGGATATTTATATGATGTAATGCTTTGAATGTATGCATTTGTAACATGAGTACTATGGGGTGATGTAACTATATATGTGATGCACTTATGTTGTTTGATTTTCTGAGCTTTTAAGATTAAGATGTGATGCAAATGTATTGGTGACCTAATGCATTGGATGGTGCATTCTACTAACCTACTCATGTGCATGACTAGTTTCTACGAATGATATGATATGCTCCTATATGCCTTGCTTTTGTGATGTCCAAATGTACTCTATCGACATAAGAATGACATGATGGATAGAGGAATGGTTGCGAAAGAATGACTTAGGAATTTTTCTTGATATCGTTACTCTGCATAGTTTGAATGATGAGGACTGTATGGATGGGTGTATGGATATAGGACGGATGCTTTGCTTTTAGATTGCTTTATTTCATCATTGGGCATTGTGTTTTTGGTACTTTTCTGAAATGTTGTAAGTGAATACAAGCATCGAGGTATAATTGAACCGAGATGACCTGAGTATCGCTTACATGGATTGTGATTGAGCAAGCTAATACAAGCATCTAGTCAAAATTGAATCTAGATGACCTGAGTACCTCTTGCGTTTCAACAAGCAAGGATGGCCCTCGTTCATGTAAGACCTTTGATGTCCTCGATGATCTTTTGCTGATCATGTCCTTTAGACAAGGCGTCGCATTACTAAAGTTTAATCCACAAATAACAAACAAAGAAAGTAATCATGCCCCCATCAGAGCATCTTTAGCTTTTGGCATCCTTGAGTAGCATAGGAAGGTATGATAGCAAAAATCAAGACTCAGTAACTTAACCCTAGGTGCCAATCTACAAAAGCATATTTGCGTTGATATGTGTTCTTTTCTTGCCTTAATTTGCATAAAATCATTTAGAAGACCTTGGGTATTTGCCTTGCATTGGATAGGTTAAGATGCCCATAGTCAAGATTTCTACTCGAAGCGCGGGTGTTTGCTTGTATTTGCTTGCTTGGTGAGAAGATGGCACAATCCTTATTGAGAAGACGGACCCTAAGGGACTGACCTAGTGCCTCAGGGGCTCATTGCTAAATGGCCTTGCCTACGTGACGACGCAGAGGCAACGTAGTTCGGGGTAAACCCTAATGGACCATGGATGGACTAGAAGAAAGACGACAGGAATGAAGACAAGAGAGGAGACAAATGGGACTTTGGGAGAGATGGAAGCCTCGGGGGCGCATTAGAATAATGGCCTTGCCTACGTGACGGCGTAGAGGCAACGTAGTTCATGGATTCGGACCACAGACACTGACGAGAGACACTACGCTAGGCTCTCTTCGAGGAGATGGTATGGGACAAAACCTTGGTTGACAAGGCCACAAGGGGAGTATCAAGCCATGATAGGTAACTGTCAAGTGTTTACTGTGGGATGGATATGGGTCGAATGGGGAAAATAGAGGGAGAATGGGCTCAAGGTGATTGGATTCCCAAAGATGGAGAATGCGGTTTGTCACCAGTAACGCCTGTGTACCAGGTTTTCATCACTTGCTTTTATTTGTACGAGAAGCTAGAAAGTAACATGACGCCTGATTGCCAGGTTTTCATCAGGATACCTATCCAAGGCGCCTGTTTGCCAGGTTTTCACCAAAGGACGATTTTTTTTTTTTTTTGCATGCTTTCTATTTTTTTCAATTTTTTTTTTTTTTTTTTTGTATTTTCTCTTTGTAACTTTTGCTGATTTTTTTGATTTTATTGTGCCCCCTTGCATTGGGGTTCTCTTAGGTATAGAACCTGCGAAGGTGCATGCTGTTGATGGGATCATCAAACAACTCACCTTCTGATGTGGCCAACTGATATGCCCCCGATCCGTAAGCTGCTACAATTACATAGGGTCCAAGCCAGTTAGGCTCGAACTTACCTTTCTTTTCTCTGTCCTGCTGATTGCGAGGGTTCTCTTTTAGGATGAGGTCCCCCATCTTGAAGCATCTTGGTCTAACCTTGTGGTTGTAGCTTCTTGACATCATCTGTTGATAGGCTTTGAGATGGTCAAAAGCTTTCTGGCGCCGTTCCTCTAGCAGTTCTAGCTCTTGCAGTCTGGAGACTCTGTACTCTTCGTCTGATATGAGACCTTTCAACGACACCCGAAGGGAGGGGAGTTCGACCTCAATAGGAAGGATGGCTTCGGAACCATAGACGAGGGCGTAGGGTGTAGCACCTGTGGGAGTGCGTATGCTGGTTCGATAGGCCCACAGAGCGGGATTGAGCTGGACGTGCCAATCGCGACCGGCTTCATTGACAGTCTTCTTTAGGATTTTCAGAATGGTTTTGTTTGATGCCTCAGCTTGGCCGTTACCTTGGGGGTAATATGGGGTGGAGAAGCGATGTTGGATCTTGAACCGTTCACAAAGTTCCTGGACATCTTGATTTTTGAAAGGTCTCCCGTTATCCGTTATGATGGATGAAGGGATGCCATATCGGCAGATAATGTAATTCAGAATGAAAAAGGAAATTTGCTTTCCTGTGACGGTTGATAAGGGAACGGCTTCAATCCACTTTGTAAAGTATTCAGTAGCGGTTATGATGAATTTATGGCCGTTGGAAGAGGGCGGATGAATCTTTCCCACGAGGTCAAGTCCCCACTGGCAAAAGGGCCAGGGTGTCGTTAGAGGTCTCAACTCCTGAGCAGGTGCATGAATCAGGTTCCCATGTATCTGGCACTGTTTGCACTTTTTGATGAACTGATATGAATCCATTTCCATATTGGGCCAGTAATAACCCAAACGCATGAGTTTCTTAGCTAAGGAAGGACCGCTGGAGTGTGTTCCGCAGATCCCTTCGTGCACGTCTCGCAAGGCAGTTATAGATTCTTCTTGTTCTAGACAACGGAGTAAAGTACCATCCAGACCACGTCGGTAAAGGGTATTGGCGATAATGGTGTAACGGGAGGCTTGTCGGATGAAAGTTCATTTTTGGTTGGAAGAGAGGTCCAAAGGAAAGATATTGTCCTTGAGGTAAGTGTAGGTCTTACCGTACCAAGGCGAATCAGATCCCACTAGGTGGCAAATGGAATGGGTCTCAAGGAGATCATAAGCCGGTTGTCGAATTGTTTCTACTAAGAACTCATACCGTGACTCCTGTTCAGGTATCTCAAGAAGAGAGGCTATGGTCGCCATTGCATCGGCTGCTTTGTTCTCTATCCTGGGTATTTGCTCAAACGAGATGGTCCCGAAATGTTCTTTGAGGTTGTCGACCATTCGCTTGTATGGGATGAGCTTCTCATCTTTGGTCTGATACTCGTCGTTGACCTGGTTTATGACAAGCTGAGAATCACCGTAGACACATAGTGCGTGGATTTTCCACTCAGTGGCCATCTTGAGACCAATTACCAAAGCCTCATACTCCGCTATATTGTTAGTGCATGGAAATAACAACCTGTAGGACTTTGGAATTGTGTCGCCTTGGGCAGTGATGAACAAGATACCTGCCCCCGATCCATGGTTGGTGTAAGATCCGTCGAAGTAGAGTTTCCAAGGAGATGTTGACAGAGTGAATAGAGATTCATCGGGGAACTCAAACTGCATTGGTGAAGTGTCCTGTAATGGTGCCTCAGCTAGTTGGTCTGCGATGATTTGCCCCTTGATGGCTTTTCTATCCACATACTCTATATCATATTCGCTAAGAAGCATAACCCATTTGGCTAGTCGTCCTGTGAGAGCTGCTTTGCTGAGAAGATATTTTAGTGGGTCGATCTTGGCAATGAGTTTGACAGGATGTGCCAACATGTAGTGTCGGAGTTTTTGTGAGGCAAAAACCACCGCAAGGCATGAACGTTCCACCTGTGAGTACTGCAACTCGTAGCCCACTAAGGTTCGACTGATATAGTACACAGCTCTTTCCTTGTTCTCATAGTCTTGCTGCGCTAGGAGAGCCCCAAGAGCAGTAGGTGTAGCGGATATGTAGAGAATCAAAGGTTTTCCTTGGATCGGAGGCATGAGTATAGGAGGATTCATGAGGTACTCCCTGAGCTTGTTGAATGCCTCTTCGCACTGCTCATCCCATTTAAATGGAACGTTCTTATGTAGGAGATGACTGAAAGGATGGCACTTGTCGGCCAACTGTGAGATGAACCTGCGGATGGCCTGTAGCTTGCCCTGTAAGGATCTCAACTGTGTTAGAGTTTTGGGCGGAGGCATGTCCATGATTGCCTTGACCTTGGCCGGGTCTACCTCTATGCCGTTTGCTGACACGATGAAGCCTAGCAGCTTGCCTGATGTGACCCCAAACACACATTTCTTCGGGTTCAATTTTACTTGGAATTGGTCCAGCCGTTGGAAGACTTTCTCTAATGTGTCCAGGTGTGAGTCCCTGGTGAGTGATTTTGCCAAGATGTCGTCAACATAATCTTCCATGGTCACATGCATCATGTCGTGGAATATAGTTGTCATGGCCCGCTGGTATGTAGCACCTGCATTTTTCAGCCCAAACGGCATGACATTCCAGCAAAAAGTACCCCATGGACAAGTGAAAGCGGTTTTGTGCTGATCCTCTGGTGCTATTTTGATCTGGTTGTACCCTGAGAATCCATCCATAAGTGACAACATTGTATGTCCCGCCGTGAGGTCGACTATGATATCGATGTTAGGCAAGGGAAAGTCATCCTTGCGGCATGCTTTGTTTAAGTCTCTAAAATCGTTGCATAGTCGAACCCTGCCGTCTGGTTTAGACACTGGCACGATGTTTGATATCCATTCGGGGTAATCAATGGCCCTGATGAACCCCACGTCTAACAATTTCTTGAGTTCTTCCTTGACCAGGAGGGCAATATGGGGATGAATTTTTCTCAGTTTTTGCTTTACGGGTTTCACCCCTGGATCCAATGGCAAGTGGTGTAGAATCAGGTTTGGGTCCAAACCTGGCATGTCGGCATATGACCAAGCAAAACTGCCTCTCTTCTTTTTAAAGAATGGTATAAACCTGGTTTTCTCAGGTGGTGTGAGAGATTTTGCAAAGTGGATTATCTTAGGCTGCTCTTCGGTTCCAATGTTCACTGGCTCTGTTGGCTCTACCACGATCTGTGACCTTTCTTGATACATGTCACTTGGGAGGGTGTCAAGCAATCCATCGTCAGGTGCCACAGTTGGGTTTTCACCTTCAGATACGTCCTTTCTTTTTACTGTTTTATGATCTGACACTGCCGCATGGCGGTTTTCACCGTCAGATCTCTTTTTGATCTTTACATTTTTGCGACTAGAAGGCTTGGCACCCTCCCCAAAGTATGCTACAGTATTGAGTTCGATAGTGAAATCGGCTTTATGATCTCCTTTTGGTAAATGATCTCGAAGTCCCATATAGTCAATGTAGGCATCATCGTTCTGGAACACATCTAATTGAGGGGTCCCTTTCAGGTCCCAGTCAATAAGCTCAGGGTGTAAGAGGGGAAGGGAGTCGGATGAAAGACCTGATTCATTGATAGTGTGGATGGAAATACTAGGAGCACAGGTGGGGGTAGTGTTCTGGGTGGTACTTTCTTCCAGGTTGTTTATCGCCATGGAATCTATACTTTCCTCGAAAGCCATAACTTCAGGGAGGGGCAAATCAGACTCCAGTGGTCTGTCCCGTTGCGTTTGTCTCTCATGATATGGGCTAAGGGTTTGGATGGTGTCAATCTCCTTGTCATCGTAGGAGTGTTCTGTCAGCTCGTCCCATTCATACTGATTGGAATCATCTGAATCTGCGTCACTATCCTCTTGGAGTGTTTGAATTGTCTCCACTAGGCAGGCATTTTCTTTGGCTTTACCTTTACCTTTGTAGCCTAGGCCAGTCGTGTTTCTAGCCGAAGAGGAGGAAGAGGGTTGTATAGGTTCGATGATCCCCTCTTTTTTGAGGCCGATAGGGCCTTGTCCTTCATATCCCATCCTATGCAAGATGGTTTCACCTCGCCCATAGAGCTCTGTAGGGAGTCTGGGTGGATCTTGGGATGTGTTTTCTTCTTCGGCATAAAGCCATTGCAAGAGATCTCGCTCCTCTGATTCATCGGATAAGGTCCCCCATTTTACAAAGGGGTTTGCGGGAGTTGTAGGAGGAGCAGAGGGCTTTGAAAAATGCCTGGGTTGATGCTTGGGCTGGCCAAAGGAGCGAGGAGACAAGGGCATTTTTGCAAGGTTGAGGCTGTGCTCAATCTGGTATTCCCCCACGCCATTTTCTTTTATTGTGATTTTCATTGGTTTGGTCCGTGAAGAGGAAGCTTCGGCAGTATGGTCTTGTGGCGGAGTAGGGGAGATATGGGCTCGATTGTTGGGAATGACACATTCCGGTTTGGCTTGGAATGAGTTGCAATGCTGGTAGGGGTCGGGGTCGCCGTGTATGGTGACCTGCTTGCCATCGTGTGGGAACTTTATGCATTGATGGTAGGTGGAGGGGACAGCTTTCATGGCATGGATCCATGGTCTCCCTAGTAGAATATTGTAAGCAAGCTCCTGATCAAGGACTTGGCACACCACATCTTTAATTACCGGTCCCACTTGAATGGGTAGGACAACCGTGCCCTTCGTGGTGCGTTCTTCCTCGTCATAGGCCTTTATGGTAATCTTTCTCCGTGGATCCACTGCCTATTCAGAGAACCCCAATGCAAGGACTAGCTTCAAAGTGCAAATATTCAAACCGGCACCCCCATCAATGAGAACCCTCTTGATGCGGTGCCTGTGTACGAATGCGACAATGTGTAGAGGAGTGTTGTGGGGTTGAGACATGGAAAGGTCATCTTGTTCTGTGAACGATATGGAAGGGGAGGATGTCAAATTACCCACCATGGTTTGAAACTTTTCTTGGGCTAGGTTAGTGGGGATAGTAGTCTCCACTAAGGCTTTCTCAAGAATCTCCTTATGAGAAGGAGATAGACGCAGGAGCTCCAATATAGAAATATGAGCCGGAGTCTTTTGCAATTGGTCGATGACATTATATGGGCGGGGGTTGGACGGAGATGGCGACGACCTTGGAGGAGTGGTGTTGATCGTGACTCTACCACTGCGGGTAATTATACTACAACCAGTTCCGTTAGGTCCTGGTTGTTGGTTGGGGGATATGACGTTGACTTGCGGAACATGCTCAGAAATGCAGTTAATGGTGTACTCAAAGGGAACGCTTGCATAGTTAGCATTACTCGACCCACTGTTCTGGTTTGGCCTGTTACGATTGTTGTCATTATTGTTATGGCCATTGGAGTTGTTGCCATTGTGACCATTGTTGTGGCCGCCGTTGTGATTGTTGTTATACGGCCGGTTGTGGTTTAGGAGAGGATCTCGGTAGGCCACATGAGATTCATTGGAGGTATGCTGTTGTGTTCCTCCCTGATTCTGGTCCAGTATATCTTGTATGACGTTCTTAAGACGGATGCAATTATTGGTTGTGTGCCCCCTTCCTCGATGATACTCGCAATAGTCTGTGTCCTTCCAATAGGGAGGTTTGACTATAGGCTCATAGTCACTTGTTGGCGGTAGAGAAATTTCATTGTTAGCCAACAACTTCCTGAGAGCAGACTCTTGAGATTCTCCTAACGGCGTGAATTTTCTCCTTGGATTCGAATTGAACCAAGGTCTAGATTCCCGAGGGGGTGGCTTGTTGAGTGCACCGTTATTTGCTTCTTCCTTAAGAGTGAATATGGGTTGTTGTTTAGGGGCTGCCGCCTTGGCATCCACTACTCCATCGTTGACCACATTCTTGTTCTTGGTCCAAAACTTTGACTTGTCAGTTGTGTAATTGGAAGGAGGTGTGTCCTTGTAGAGCTTGAGAGTTCCTTTAGCGATCATAGCTTTCTCAATGAATAGCCCCATTTCGATGACTTTGGTGAATGAGGTAGGGCATTGTATTTGAATCTGATAGCTAAGATCGGGATTCAAATTGTGGACAAACATTTCCAATAGTTGTTTCTCAGGCATGTCGTAAGAACACTTGCTAGCTAGCTGTCGCCATCGTTGTAAGAAGGTGGCGAAAGACTCACCACCTTTTTGTTTGGTGTTGCATAGGTCTAGCATAGATACTTCGTGTTCTATGTTGTAAGAGAAGTGTGTTATGAATTTATTGACAAGTTCATCAAAAGTTTTGATTCCTGGTGGAAGACGCGAGAACCACTCCATAGCTTGACCCCCTAAAGATCTTGGGAATAGTCTCATTAAGTAGGTCTCGTTGTGAGCTACTTCTAAACATGCTGCAGTGAATTCCCTGATATGATCTCTAGGGTCCCCCTTCCCTTTGTATTTGTCAAATTTCGGGATTCCGAACTGAAAGGGGAAAGGTTTCATGACCACACTTCTGTCAAAGGGGTATGGTGCTATATCTTCCAAGGAGTAGTTCTTGGAACTGGTACCGATCTTAAGGTTGGAGATTTCTAGCTTTAGACTCTCAATTTGTTGTCTCACATCCGCTATAGGAGCATTTTGATCTATGTGTTGTTTTCCTCTTTCATTGGCCTGGGGGACCGTGTCATTTGTGCCTCTCTCATGTGCATTTGGGACTGTGTCATTTGTGTCCTTCTCACGTTCATTATCTGCATTTTCCATGATGGAGCTAATGTCAAAGTCTGCGGGGAGTTTGAGTCCGAGACTAGCAAGATGATGGAAATATTTGGTGGGATCCTCAAGGAGTACTCGCTCCACTAGGCGTTGGAATTTGCTATCTTGCATGTGTGCCACTAATTCTTCACGAGAAATTTCTTCATCATCATCGCGTGGTGGGGCGATGTGATCGGAAGAGTCGGCCATTTCAGTTAGCTTGTTGTATTGGGATCGAGTAAGAACCATGCAAGGTGGGGCGGGACGAAATGGACTAGGATTAGAAATTTTGGCAAGGTGTCGACTAAGACTGTGATGAATGGGATATCTAGGACAAGACTTGGACAAAGGGTTCTCTCGCTCAATGACTTCAGGTAAGACGGTTGACACAAGACTCTAGCCACTAGCAAGGGTAGTCGATACCAGTCTTACTATGTAGGGCTTAGTCGTTCAACAAGACTACTAGCAAAAGGTACTGTGACCTACTAGGCTTACGTGAATTCACTAAAAAAGGACCTATGTCGAATCGGTATGGGACAGAATGACGCTGGGTCAAGAGTGACTAGGACAGAAGGTGACGGGGACGACCGTCGAAAGAGAGAGAAATGGGTGAAATGGATGAAAACTGACTGCAAGGTTGATTCTGACCTCGAAAAATGAAACTAGGCTGAAATGGGTACTCCGAACAGCTGACGAAAATTTCTCAAAAATAGAGCAGATGCTCACTGTCACACATGCGCAGAAACAGATGCGCAGCAAGAATAGGTAAATGCGCCGTAAGTCGTTGTATATGCGCCGCTCTGGTGAGGTATGTATGCGCAATAACAGTGTGCAAATGCGCAGCAGGTCAGCGTATATGCGCAGCAAGTCGCTGTAAAAGCGCAGCAGAACAGAGTATATGCGCAGCAGAAAGGTACAAAAGCGCTGCAAGTCGGTACAAAAGCGCAGCAAGTCGTTGTATATGCGCCGCAGAAATGGATATATGCGTAGTTCTGGTTTTTTTGGGGGCAAATTTTTGGGATTTTTTCTCTGTTTTTGGTATTTTTTGGCTGGAATAGGTCTTCCTGATCTGATTTTATGAATTAATTTAGCAAGAAAACACAGCAAGCACAAAGAGTATTTTGTAGTTTTCCATTGTTTTTATAGTTTTTCGACTCTATTTCGGACAAAAGCAAGTACAAAATCCTAGGCGAGAAATGGATTATAAGGGATTTGGGCCACTAAAACAAGAGGTTTGTAATTCGGGCAACCGTTCAAGTGGTTACACATGCGGCGGCGCTACTCTCCGTTATGGAGTCTCCCAGCCTCACAGGGTTGCGCCTGAGAGGGTTTTGGGGGAGGTTGGTCGTCGGTGTAACATAACAGCACTCGTTGCAGGAGGTTTTCACCTCAAGCACAATTTATTTTAAGTGGCTCGATAGGGCTTGGCGTTAGCCTGTTACCACTCAGGGTCGTTCCCGCTTGGACAAGCGTGCATCCAAGGGCAGGCCCCTCCTAAAGGTTAAACAAGTAGAATGACAAGTCTGGCACTCTGATCACCCAGAAGAGGGGAGAGCATAAGCCTATTGTCATTCGCAAGCACAGAATACACTGATTAATCCACCCTAGTTAAAAAGATAAAAACTAAATGGGCTAAGCTAGTCAAACAAAACTTTGAAGTGATTTCGACAATATTGCAGTGGTTCAATTTTAAGTCCCAGAAAGCAGTTGTGAGTTCAATTTTAAATTCACGTTGCGTGAGATTGTTAACTTTGAAATTCAGGTCTCACGATATAGCAATGGTTCATTTTAACTCCAGAATGCATTTGTGAGTTTAATTTTAAGTCCACGTTGCACGAGATTGTTAACTTTGAAATTCAGGTCTCACGATATAGCAATGGTTCATTTTAACTTCAAAATGTAGTTGTGAGTTCAATTTTAAGTCTTAGATAGCAATAACTTGGAAGTTTGTTTGCAATGCAAGCATGAAATAAACCAGTTACTTCCTCCCTAATTAAGACTAGATGAAGATTTGTAATGAACAACCATTTTACTCTTTCCCAGGAAATGACATGTGAGCTTAGTTAGATGCAACTACATGTAACTGAACCCGAGCCTAACCTGCAAAACCGCTCTAGCAAACACCTGCAAAAGGGTTAGCGTTAGCAAAATACTCTAGAAAAGTGCTAAAACCTGAGCCAGTTACAAATGCACAGCTTCAGTGATCAGATGCGCAGAAGTGATCAACAGAAGCGCAACATTAACGAATGCGCCGTAAAAATGAACAGATGCGCCGTTAAAATGAACAGATGCGCAGTTTTAACGTATGCGCAGCAACAGTCGTCATAAGCACCGTAACAGACAACAGATGCGCCGTTTTAACGTATGCGCAGCAATATTGTATGAAAGCGCAACTAAAATCAACAAATGCGCAGTTTCAACAAAAGCGCAGCAACAGTCTATAAAAGCGCAGTTACAATCAACAAATGCGCAGTTTTACAAAAGCACCGTAACAGTCTTCAAAAGCGCCGTAAAAATGAATAGATGCGCCGAAAGAACCTGTGCGTGACTCTGCGGGACCTGTACGGAACCTGCCTTCAAAAAAGCTCAAAAACGGTAAAATAAAGGGGCAACGGCCCCACGGTGGGCGCCAAAAATGTGAGGGTAAAATAGTGCATCAATCAAATGAATAACAGATGACCCAAACATCAACAGAATAGTGAAACAAAGAAGATTCAAGTAAACAAAGCAATGAACAAACACAGCAAACCTCTTCCGTTTCGAAACTTCTGTTGTTCGCCTATCACGAATCGTCCTTTCGCAGATGAGATGAGCCCTCAGAGAGTGCAATCTTTTAAAGCTGTTGGAGGAAGTCGATGGTGAATGGCTATAGTGTGATATGCAAGGAAGGTGAGCTCCAATGCAAGTATGTGATCTCAAGCTTGTGGATGACAAAAGGGTGCCAAAGGCGCGCTGGTGATATTTCTGCAAAGTAACGATGTCAAAAGCCTGGATGATTAGAATGAAGGGATGAAGCTTCATTTATAGACTCGGAGGAATAGGAATCAACGGTTGAGAGAAGATATGAAGATCAACGGCTGAAGATGGTTGAGGAATGTGCAACCAGTGGAAATGTGACAAGTGTCCCAGCTCCATCATGAAAGGTGGGATGTGACAAAACTGATTGGAGAGTTAACTCCATTGACTGGTCTGTTAACAGAATTGATTGATCAGTTAGAAGAGTGGATTGTGGAACTGACTTGATTGATTGAGGATTTGACTCAACTGACAGGTTAGTTAACAGATTTGATTGATTGGTTAACTGACCTCTGATTGGAGAAGAAATAGGCCATGTGGGTGAGGGAAAATAAGATAATTAAATATTAAATATATTTAATTACATGTGCAACCTGATGAGGTGGACAAGGTGAGGTGGAAAGGTGAGGTGGAATTTTGAATTTAGAACTTTAGGATAGAGGAAATAGGATTAATTAAATAATTTATGATTATTTAATTGTGAAGGACAAATAGAAGAATTTTAATTAAATAAATTGAATTTATTTAATTATGGAACAGTGAATCGATTAAATAAATTTAGAATATTTATTTAATTAATAGAAGAATGGAATAAATATTTAGAATATTTATTTAGGATGATTTGTGTCATTTTTAGGCGTATACACTCCCAACATAGAGTGTTAAGTTATCTCTACTTATGGCATCCCTACTGCAGTATACCCTTCCCAATGTTCAACCTGAAAACAGTTTAATCTACCCCTTGAGCAGAAGTTAAAAGATCAGACATTCAACATAGGAATTCTATGTTCTAGAGTCTCAAATATTTCCCAAATATCCAGATTCAGAAGAAGAATACATGCAATACTGGAGACAGAATTAACAAAACACATGCTAAGATAGCATTTCTCATATAAGATTAATCATGAAATCAGTGGGTTCATGCCAAAACATACAACAAGAGATACATAGACTCACAGGTTTAGCTGTACAGAGCAACCAGATCAGCTTGTTTTGAATTACAGAGCCAAAAATCTTCCACTTTCAACAACCTAAAAAATGGCAACAGTCTGCTTATAACAGCCAGAAAGTGTACCACACCAATTAATTACATGATTATAACAAAAAATCTGCCAGATACATTCCTCAGAAGGAATGGCACTCAAAATTTATTACAGCAACAGACAGAGGAACCTCGAGCCACGCGCCACTATCTGGAAGTCTTCATGTCAAAAATTCGGTACCTGACTGTGCAACAACTCGCCCATGCCCCAGCACAGTCGCCATTAAGGGTCTCAACCACCCATTGTCGGTTAAAAAACCGTCGCTGCATACAAAAAAGACTTCCCGCCAAAACACATCCAACCGCAGGTTCAAAATATACAAGGGAATAATCCCACATTCACGGTGAAGAGATCACTCCAGCGCTTTAAAAGCATAACCGCATACATACCAAGTGTCGAGCGTTTTGCCACACTCGACACACAAACCTTCGCCCACAGCCCATCGGCCAAACATATACCATCGGCCTTCCTCAAAAATCTCCCACCGACTCCAGTTGTCTCGCCGATCGCTACTCCATACTCCTCTGTCGGTGAGACCAAAACCATCGGTGAGCAACAAAATACCTACGCCGATGTCAAAGGTCACGCCGATGGCCATTTCACATTCCTTGTCTGTCGGTGAGACCAAAACCATCGGCGAGCAACAAAATACCTATGCCGATGTCAAAGGTCACGCCGATGGCCAAATCCTAGATACTCCACCGTCGGTCAAACCGAACACAAAGTCATCCCGATGGCATTCCCCATCGGGGTGACTTCCTTCTATCGGCAAACCACAAAACACATTGGCCGATCACAGTAGTCTTACCGATGCCAAACGTCAACCCCACTTTCCTTCGGTAAGACACACGCCGATGAATCTTCATTGGCCAAACACTACACTGTCAGCCCAACATCTGACCGTTCACCCGATAGCTCCCACTCCTGCCGATGAATACATGACTTACCCCCGTCGGCAAGACCAACACCATCGGTAGAACAACAATCTCATTCACCGATAGCACAAAGTCTCAGCGATGGAAGAAGACACCATGCCATCAACATGATCGCTAAGACACAACACAAACTCACGCCGATAACACTTGAGGCACCCCCATCGGCATGACCAACATTGTCGGTAGAACCACAATATCCTTCGCCGATAGACCAAGCTCTTGCCGATGAACAGGAACACCTAGGGTTTGAAGGAAGAAACCCTCCAACAAACAAGCTCAGCCTCCAGGTCAAAACGAGTGCCAACAAGAGGATTGAGATAATTTAAATAAATTTGAATGATGTATTTAAATTTAGAAGAACAAGTGATTTAATTAAATAATGTAGAATTATTTAATTATAGATAAGATAGAATTGGATGAGTTAATTAAATAATTGGATGTATTTAATTAATGGAGACTTGAAATTTGAAAGAGGATAATGATTTAATTAAATAATAAACATTATTTAATTTTAGAAGAAAATAGAGGAATTTAATTTAATTAATTAAATAAAATACAATTTATTCAATTAATATTGAATTTTGGAATTTTGAAAGAATTTGATGAAATTAATTAAATAATTAGATTATTCAATTAATGTTGCAATGCAAGTGATGCGATAGATTAGATGAAATGCAAGTGATGTGATGACCTGGTCATTTTAGGGTGTCTACAGAAACTATACTCCTAGGTAATCCATGCAATCTCACAATCTCCTTGTAAAATAGGTCAGCTACATGCACTGCATCAGTTGTCTTTTTACAAGGTATGAAATGAGCCATCTTTGAAAAAATGTCAACCACTACAAATATTGAATCATGTCCTCTCTATGTCTTACGTAATCCCATTACAAAATCCATACTTATGTCTTCCCAAGGTCTCTCTAGTACTGTCAAAGGCTTATACAATCCAATGTTCTGACTATTCCCTTTTGCAACTTGACAAACTTGACAACTCTGCACAAATCTTTGAACATCCTTATAAATCTGAGGCCAAAAGTAATTTTCACTTACCAAAGCCACTATCTTATCAATGCCAAAGTGTCTTGCCAATCCACCACTATGCTTCTTCTTGATCAAGTTATCTCTCATTGAACTTCTAGGTATGCATAACTGACTTCCTTTGAACAACATATCTTCTTGAATGAAATAATCCAACCACTTACTCCTATCTGTCACAATAGGTTCCTTACATGCTTTCCAAGGTTCTACAAAATCAGTGTCTTCCTCATACATGTTCTTCAATTCATCAAAACCCAATACTTCAACTCTCATCTCTGTCAACAAGATTTTTCGCCTACTCAATACATCAACGACTTTGTTTGATTTTCCACTTCTATGCTTCAACACAAAAGTATAACTTTGCATGAACTCTACCCATCTCATATGTCTCTGATTCAACTTACCTTTACTATTTAAATATTGCAAAGCTTGATGATCTATATACAACACAAACTCCTTAGGCAACAAATAATGTCTCCACTTTTTCAAGGCTTGAATTATGGCATAGAACTCTTGATCATAAACTAAATATCTTCTCCTTGCATCATTCAACTTCTCATTGAAATATGCTACAGGTCTACCTTCTTGACATAACACTGCTCCAATTGCATTTCCACTAGCATCATAATCAACTTGAAATACCTTATTGAAATCTGGTAATGACAAAATAGGTTGTTCTGTCACCTTCTATTTCAACAACTCAAAACTTTTATCGACTCCAAACGTCCACTTGAAATCTTTTGTGTCACCTCTCATTGTCTCTGTCATAGGATTACAAACTGAACTAAAATTTCTGATGAACTTTCGGTAGAAACTAGCCAAACCATGAAATGATCTAACCTCTCCAATGCTCTCCGGTGTAGGCCATTCAACAATTGCTTTCACTTTCTTAGGGTCCATCTTCAATCCTTCCGCATAAATAACAATTCCCAAATATACTAGTTCTTCCTTCATGAAACTACACTTCTTGATGTTTATCAGCAATTTCTCTTCCGTCAACCTCTGCAAAACTTGTCTAATATGCCACAAATGTTCTTTTGTCTTACTAAAAATTAGAATGTCATTGAAGTAAACAATCACAAACTTACCCAAGAATTTCTTCAAGACTTCATTCATCAACCTCATGAAAGTACTCAGTGCATTTGTCAATCCAAAAGGTATCACTAACCACTTATACAATCCTTCATTTGTCTTAAAAGCAGTCTTCCATTCATCACCTTCTCTGATTTTGATCTGATGGTATCCACTCTTCAAGTCTGTCTTTGTGAAATATCTTGCTCCACTCAAACAATCCACAATATCATCCATCCTAGGTAAAGGAAATCTATACTTAACTATGATCTTGTTTATAGCTCTAGAGTTAGTACACATTCTCCATTCTCCATCCTTCTTTGGTTCTAACACTGCAGGTACTATACAGGAACTCAAACTTTCTCTGATCAAACCATTCCTCAATAATTACTGTATCTGTCTATTCAATTCTTCATTCTCTGCTGCTATCATCCAATGTGCTTCTTTGTTAGGCAAACTTGCTCCTGGTATAAGATCCATGTGATGACTGATACTCCTTATAGGTGGTAATCCTTCAGGTACATTATCTGATATGATGTCTTCATACTCTATCAGCAACTCTCTTATCTCCTCTGACTATTCTTATTCAGTCTCTTTCTTTAATGCTTTAGGCTTCTTAGGAATCAAGGCATAACACATATTCTCATTTCTCAAACCATCCAAAAATTTCCTTCCATCTACCAAACAGATTCTAGCATTCCCACATACTTCACTCTTAGGATCATCCTCCAAAGGAATCAAGGTAATTCTCTTTCCATTTGATGTTATAGTATAGGTATTCTTTCTCCCATCATGTATATCTTTTCTATCATACTGTAAAGGTCTACCCAACAAGATATGACAAACATCCATAGGCATAATATCACACAAGACTTCATCACGATAAGATCCAATATGAAATTTCACCAAACATTGTTCACTCACCAGTACCTTATGATCATCCTGAATCCATGCTATTTGATAGGGCTTAGGGTGTTTCAATCTTTCCAACTTCAGCTTAGTCACCATCTCCTCTGAAACTAGATTATCCGAACTACCACTATCAATCACAACTTTGCAACACTTACCTTTGGATTTGCATTTGGTCCTAAACAAACTTTTCCTCTGCAATGGTTCTTCAATTGCCTCTATTTGAAATAGTGCTCTCCTCATCACCAATGATTCTCCTTTCTCTGGATTGTCAACTGAGCTAGGTGATCCAACAGGTTCTTCTTCAACATAGGCTGCTCTTCCACTATTTTCTATCTTCTTGCTTGTACTACTCTAATTGCATTCAAATGCTCTATGTCCTTCACCCCCACACTTGAAACAAGTACCTCTGAATGTTCTCTTATCAAATCCTCTTCCTTCTCTTTTGTATCCTTCATTTCAGTATGCACTAGGGTTTCCTCTCCAGTAAAAATTTATGTCATCTCTTTGGTAAGCATTATTATCTCTGTCATCCTTCTTCAATGGGCTGTCAAACTTGTTCTGCTCCACAAATGATCTATCATATCTAGAAAATGATCTCCCTCTCTGAAATTTACCTCCTCTGCCTCTTTGTCTCTGATCATGTTTCTTATTCAGTTTCTCTTCAACTTTCAGGGCAAACTGGTATGCTTCTTCCAAAGAGGTCAACCTTATCAAGCTTAGTTCTTCTTGAATATTCAATCTCAGTCTATTGATGTATCTAGCCACTTCCTCCTTTCTTGCTTCACTATGTCCTATTCTTATGATCATTTTATGAAATTCTTCAGTGTACTCCTTCACAGATTTCTCCTTTTGTCTCAGGTTTTGCAATCTCTTCAACAACTCCAACTCATAGTCAGTAGGTATGAACTAATTCTTCAACTTTGTCACCATCCGGTCCCACTTTGTAATCTTTTCCTTTCCTCTCCTATTTCTTCCCAACTGAACTTCTTTCCACCATATAGCAGCATGTCCTTTCAACTTTGTCTTTGCAAATTTCACCTTCTCCAAATCTTTAATTTCTTCATATTCAAAGTATTCTTCCATGTCATTTATCTAGTCAATCAACTCTTCCAGATTCAAATTACTAGTATAGTTCGGTACATCAACTCTAGGTCTTTTTCCAATCTTTGAAATAGCTCGCAACATATTTACTTGATCTGATTCTTCTTCTTCATAACCTTCTAGGGTTTCACCAATTTGTTCAACAGATTGAAATTCTTCTTCATCATCACTTTCAACATTAGGTCTTGGTGTCAATCCTCTTCAGATATCTTTCTCGACAGCATCTAAATGAATTCTCATTGTTCCCATCAATTCCATCATCTCATCCATTCTATTAGCCACTGTAACAACAGGTGGAACTCTTCACGATAGTATCTTCCTAGGATCAAGTGCAAACTACCTCAGGTTGGCGATTGGGCTACAAGCGACAACTGCCTCTCAATCGGTGATCGGTTGCACACGAGTAACCTGCCTCGGATTGGTGATCTACTTACAACAAGATCTTATGGAATCCCCTTTGCCAATTCACTCCAAAGAATCAAACTTTTTCTCTGATACCACTTGGTGCAGTCATGGTAGGAGGGTTCACAAAATGAACTGTCTGAACCGTACAACAAGAGTAAACACAACAGAAACAACTCAAAGAAATGGAACAAATGCAGGTTCAGTCATTTAGTATATCAAAGAATTCAAATACAGTCTGGCCAGCAACATGTGGGCTTACAACTGGGCTCCAAGGCCTGATTACATATGTCATGCCCACTTTTGCCAAGTGGCCACGACATAGAAAACAACATGTCATGTCCACATTTGCTATGTGTTCATGACATGAAACCCCAAAAACTTTTCCACATGTCCCTAAAACCCCGTCGCACAAGGTGGGGAGGCAAACAAGGTGTGGGTCAAGACGATCTCGACACCTTGTCAGGTGAATGCAAACCAAGGGACACTCGCATAAAATGTCAAAAAACATGCACCCAAAGATAGGAGAAGTATTTCAAACATAATTACAACTCAAGAAGGGATAAAAGATTCATACGCAAATCAGATGCAATTATGTTCATCATAACATACGAGGACATCAAGAGAATTTCTAAGATCAAACTTTAAACATCATTATGTAATTTCTTAAAAGACAACCAAAGTACAAATGAGTTAATAACAATTAATGAAGATATAAATAAGATTAGGTAAATTACATAACCAAAAGATTACATTACCTATGATTGTCACCTTTCTCACCAAATTGGAGTATCCCATGAAAACAATTACACTTTACAATCATACAAGTATATGAATACATCAAGAATACAAATAGATGTCTGAAGAATAAATTATGCTCTCAAGCTGAACGTGAACAACCACAATGAAGTCTGATCCATCACAGATAGCAAAACCCCAATGGCAGTGGTGCACCCCACCCAACCATATGGATCCAATATGTCCACTCCCTGTACTCGGAGATGATCACATGGCCATACAACTATAAGGGAAAGTACAACAAGAAGGCATACATAGACAATCACACAATAGATACCACAAGTCACATAGTTTCACACAAAGAAAAACCTAAGTGCATGGGAATCGTGCCAACAAAGGTACAATTCAAATGAAAGGGGTTCGAGGGGGATGTTAGGTAGTGACACCCAACTTTTCCTACTCCAACTAATCATGTCATCAAAATAGTAACCAAGACAATCAATATCAATATGAAAATCAGGTGTTATGGAACCTTAGATTAGACTTCCCATCATATTCTTACTCATCCAACACCCATCATAATAACACAACCTCATTAAAGAGATGATCTCCTCCCAAACCAAGTTGGAGAGTCAACATAAAATAGTAATGGAAATCAAACATTCCAATCATGAAACAAGACTATCATGCCTAGATCTACTAAGGGACTCTCAAATATAAAATACAGTACTCACCAGGAGTGACTACATCAATAAACAATCAAAACTCAAACATTGATTCACTATAACATGTAACGATATAGGTTACTACTCACTAAGGAGTCATAAAAATAATTTTATAACCATACAAGGTTTCAACTCACTAAGGAGACAATACACCACCAACAAAGTTGGAATCACATGTAGCATTAGGAAAATTTCATCCTAATCAGTCTAGTCAAAGAATGCATAAAACATTAGAATATGTTAACTCTAACCACTCATAATATCCAAAACACGATATCTAACATATTATAAACCTACACCTTAGCTATAGGTTTTAGAAACATGGAGAGCAAGGGCATTGACTTCCAAAACACTCTTTCATAGTCTCTCATTAAATTTCTCATGTTTTCTCTTTGTTCTAGTTTATAGGTATTAATATTCTGGTGATATTTGTTTCACTATACCCCATTTTGTATTAATGCCTACCATTTAAACATTATACATATTTATATTTGGAGCAACAAATAAACAGACACCTACACAAATATAATATATTGCACAAGCATTATCTAGCAAAATCCACACTGTTGATCAAAATACAACCCAAGCGGTAGCACATCTTTTAAAAGTGAAAGTGGTTATTAGTTACTCCCCTTGTACTACTAGTTCAGAAGTGGAAGCTTGTCAATGGTCGGCCTAAGAATAAAAAAAAAATATTTTTAAGCACTGCTAAATGTTTATTACGCAATATATTTTCAAAGTTTCCTAGAGATAGTAGTGTTTAACTAAAATGATTGATTTGATACATTCTATAAGATGACAACAAAAAATATTTAGTAAAACTAGAGACGACATGACACAAGTAATAGAAGTCCATCTCAGCATCTACTCACCATGCAACAGCTAAATATAGTGAACAACATATGCAAAGAGAGGTGTGGTCTTCATCAAATATGGCACACACTTATAGATAGTGCAGCATCCACAAATATGGTGCATCCTCTATAATCCAAAAAGAAGGAAATTAAGTACAACGTTGTTGAAGAAATTGAGAGCACAATCCCAAAGCCAATTAAATAGCTTGTGTAGCCATGTGATAGTTTTGTAGTATGCTAGAGAATAGTCAAATGGGGAAATAGAGCTTGCACAGCCCATGAGAAGGCCAACACATGGGTGATAAAATGAAATCAATTCATATGCATTCCTGCACAACACTCTGATATAGTGTGCAAACCAGGGGAGATCGTCCAACATGTGTTCAAAACAAAAACATATGGTTGCAGGATATGCACGAGTAGGATCGGTTGAAAAGGCCTTATAACTTTTAAGCACATGCAACTGGTGACTATAAGGCCAGACTCCACAACCTTTGCCACATCCTTGTTGCCTGTACCAAAATAGATGCACAAGGAAGACACACAGGCCAAATCACATAATGCTTAAAATAAATGCGTTCTCAAGGACTTCCTTAGTCGTAGGAGTTGTATAAACTGGATTTGTTAGAAAGGCTTTAGAAACTTTCAAGCTAATGCCATTGGCAGACATAAAAAGAGATTCCCAAACCTTCCTCAACGCCTTTTCTACCCGTGCCAAAACAGGAGTATTGGAACATGGTACAGACATCCATTAAGGCATAATAGAAGGTAGATTTATGTCAGATATTATAGTTGGAAATGCTCTGCTAGATAACTATGTGAAATGTGGAAGCACATACAAGGCACGAGATTGTTTGACAGAATGTCTCAAGAGATCTCATCTCATGGAATGCAATGATTGAAGGAATGCCCAAAATGAATTTGTAAAAGAAAATGTTTTAGAACTTACAAGAAAATGCAATGGCATGTATGGAACCAGATTCCATAGTCGCGCCACTCCTCAGCGCCCCTGCCTTCACTGCCCCCCTCCTTCTCCTTCCCTTCCAAACCCTCCAAGCCATCTTTTGTTTTTTTTTTCTTTTCTGTTCGGGACTGTAAAACTCCCCTCAAAGAATAGGGTTAGGGTCTCCCGTCCCCCATCCACGGATTCCCCACTTGTGTTCCTCTCCCATGTCTAGGATTAAACCTTTTGTCATGTTTACGTGTCATCTCAATCCTTACGGATGGTAGGGTTCTAGATGTGTATAGGTATGCTTTCCTTTTTTTTTTTTTTTGACAGTAATGCATGATCTCTAAATCCTTAAAATTTTCCTTTTTAAAGTTATAAAATGATCATTTAGATCCAAGTAATTTGACCTTGTGCCTTCTTGTATATGTTGGAATTATATTTTAATAAAATTGATGTTATTTACATTCCATCTTTGTGTGTGTAATTGCTATTTATAGTGCATTTTGTATTGGATGTTTCTGAGATGCTTGGTTTGACAATCCTCATTTAGATTCTCAAACCTTGCCCTACATCAATTGTTCATCTTTAATTGCTTCTTTAAATTCTCTATATTTTTCTCCATTTTTAGGCTTGATGTCATGTTTCAATAAACCTTACAACCATAAAGTGATATGTAATTAGTATAGATATTTGATTACTTGATTAATCAACACAAATCTAAGAACCTTTTATAAAATTGCTTCCTATTTTTGTAAAAAAAAGTACTTTTAAAAAAAAAAAACCTTTGTCTTGAATTGAGTGGTTTTAAGCATTGAAATGTGAAGAGTAATTTGATAAACATGAATTGGACTAAAAAAACATAAAAAATAGAGCACACACAAAAAAATTGGTCTAGAGAAAACACAAGGTGGGAAAAACTCTAGGAAGAGTTAGGTATAAACCATTATCTTCTCAAATTATTTATAAGCAGCATGCCCCAAGGGCTATAGTAACACTTCACAACAACAAGAGTACTCCAAAACCTACAACCATATTTATAACTTAATCATAAAATCATACTTGTACCAAGCTCCCTAAGCACTATTTGATAGGGAAACACTTGAATCTACACGAGTTCATTCATTTCTTAAAAGCCCTCAAGGGGTCTATTTATTATTAAGAGTGTAAGAATTCTTTGAAAAGAATACCAATAGTATTAAAAACCTAAGAGACTTGAATTTCAAATACTTCAACTCCTCTTGATCCCATGGACCTATTTTGTCAACTATGGATAGTATTTTGTTGCATACAAAACTAACCTATGAAATGTTGTTGTATAATGACTATTTTAGTCCTAGTCAAATAGGTATAACTATTTAATATCCAATTGAAATGCTCATTGATGAATATACTTTGTGCTAACATCCTCCTCCTAAGTCAATCCTATGACCTATGTTTCTAATTTTCTTTGTCAGTCTCTATCTTATAATTATTTTCACACTATTAGGTCCTAGGAATATCTTTGACCTTGTGAATCTTAATAAGAACTTATTAGTGACCGCATTATATAACTTGGATAGCTTAAAACCCAATATATTCCTAATAATACCTTGTCAATTAGGAGTATTTTTCTCCACTAAAGCTAATGGACTTAATAAGGGAGGAAACAATTCCCTCGCCTTATATCTTTTGGATCTAATCCAACAATCTCTGTTTGTGGTGGTATCCCTCTAAATATTTGTCTCTTTAGGACAACCTTCCATGTCTCTTAAAACTGTTACAATGATCCTTCCATTTTCTTTTGATATTTAATAGTATACAATATATATATCTTACATTCAACTACTTATCATTTTGCTTATCTCTCAAAAATAAATGAAGCACATTTTGTTATAAATTATGATTAAATCAAGTATTCTTATATTTTCAAGATTCATTTTGTGCATTTGTTTCTTTCTTTTATAAATGTATTTTTGTATATGCAAAAATACATCCTCTATTATTAATTATGAGAATTGATTGCATGAGCATTCATATAAGCAAATATTAGCAACTTATGTAAATACATCCACTTAGAGATAGAAAACCCTTCTAGAATCCACGTGTACACCCAATTCTTAATATACAACGTAAACATAGATAATCAGTTAATACCCCATAATCAAATCACAATAGCTCTAATCATCAGATCACAACATAAATAAAATGTTAGAAACTCAACATCATCTAAAACTAGAACTTATACCTCGATGTCGCCTCGAATGTGCCAGGACTAGGGAGGCACTACAACATACATGCGCAAGATAAAGCTTTGAAGCTCCTTCGCACAAATCTGAACTATCAGATCTTTTCCTATGTGAATAGATACTTTCCTAAGGATCTATTACATCAATATATATCATCTCCAAACCAATAGATTCCTCCACATCGGCTAGGGAAGATCACAAACTCCAATGAAGAGTTGTAATGTGTTCACAGATAGGTCAGACCTAAATGCATAG
Source organism: Cunninghamia lanceolata (assembly GCA_027924645.1). Lineage (NCBI taxonomy): Eukaryota > Viridiplantae > Streptophyta > Pinopsida > Cupressales > Cupressaceae > Cunninghamia > Cunninghamia lanceolata. The sequence continues at coordinate 5,265,288 of BSBN01000578.1, read as the reverse complement.
AACACTTCATCAAGTGAATGTAACCACGCGCAAACCTCTGAGAAGGGTCAACCACCAACCAATGATCATTGAATGATGTGTCATTAGGATCCACAAGTCAAGGAATGATCTGTAAGCCTTCTCCTTTAATTGTTTATCAGGAATTGTTAGACTCTGAGAAAATAATCAATCTTCTGATAATGATATCTTTTTGGTAACTAATCCAAATGCTCTGAATTCTTGATATGATGAAGATGAATGAATTTAGATGCTAAGTCTAGATTCACAAGGTGTGAAATGCTGAAACCGGACCACAAGCTGAAACTACTTTTGACTGAACTGCTTGGACTGAACTAGAAAATAAAAGAAACAAGCTGAACTGCAAACAAAAATGAAATGCGAATGTTTTTGGTTGATGCAAGATTGATCTTGAACCATGGATGCTCCTGCATCACAAAGTTGTCATACATGCCTCCACCGGATTTGATGATCTCGAACACCAAGACAATCTATTATGAATATAGCTCTAAGTCCATCCTCACCCCACTCAGTGTCATAATCAACTCGGGCTCCATATATCGAGATCTAGAGGATGTGCCATACATCCTCAAGAGTAACTATAGCCTCGCCAATAAGAAAGTGAAAAGAAGAGGTCTCGCTATGCCACCTCAGAACCATCGCGATCATAAGTGATAAGTGCCCCCTAACTGGTGTCGAGTGGACTACATACCATAATCCCATCACCTCGAGGAAGACATCCTCCTCCCATATGATCTGTACCATTTTATTAAATTCAGAGGTAAAGAGCAAAACCATTCTAAAGTAGTATCCTTAAGAGATCGTGGGAAAATTTTTGCTAACAAATCCTCTTCAAAGTAAAAATCACTACACATAGCTGTGAAAGCTACCACATGAGTATTAGGATCACTTTTTCCACCATATTTTTCAAAGTGAGAAGTTTCAAACCTCTCAGGCATAGGAGTTATCAATATTGCATAAGATAAAGGATTATGGGTGTGATAAGTTAGTATATTAGGTTGTAAAGAATTTGTCAAGCTTGTCACCTTTTGTTGTAAAGAAGTCATCCCTGGCAAGAGTTGATTTAGGAGGGCATCATTAGGAGATACGGTTTGAGAATTAGAAGTTGTGTGCATGACATATTGAGGAGATTGATTGTGAGTGGAAACGAAAGGTGGTTGAGAGTAGTTGTAGGTGGAAGGTGGTTGCAAATAGTTGTATGTAAGAGGTGGTTGAGAATAAGTGTGATGGAGAGGTGGTTTGGAATAATTATTAATAAAAGAGGTCACGTTAGGTGCCAAGTTCTGATAGTTGAATCTTGCAAATTTGTAATTTTATGAATTATTGTCATTAGATACTCTAATACCAGTGGTAGAATTACTACAAGCATTTGCATTAGTAGTTAAAATTGTTGATGTAAATGTAGACATTCCAGTAGTCGTTATAGGTGTCGATACTTGCGTATGAGATGGTGACGACATATTATTAATAAAATTTGCACATTCAGTCACCAAAATAACATTATTATGTACTATATGCGCTAAACCTTGAATTACATTAATGCCATCTTGTCCTTCTTTTATTAGCTCTCTTATGTTATGAATCGTAGGTATAGCTTCTTCCGCTATCCTTTCATTTTCCATAAATGCTTGAAAATCGGCCAGCTCTTTATCAAGTTTGTTTATTTTCTCATTAGGTACATGTGTTACCACCTCAATAGTGTCCTCAATGTAGACACCCTAAAATGACCATGTCTTCGCATCACTTGCATTTCTGTCTAATCACCTGCATTTAACCTTAATTGAATAATCTAATTATTTAATTAATTTTATCAAAGTCATCAAATTCTTCCAAAACTCCAAAATCCAACATTAATTAAATAAATCCTCTTTATTTAATTAATTTCATTGAATCAACCTTATTCTTCCAAAATTAAATAATTTTATTATTTAATTAAATCATTATCCTTTTTCAAATTTCAAATCTACATTAATTAAATAAATCTAATTATTTAATTAATTCATCACAAATTTCCTCTTATCTACAATTAAATAATTTACATTATTTAATTAAATAAATTGTTCTTCCAAATTTATTTAAATTATCTTAATCCTCTAAGAATAAATTAAATCAATTTATTTGTTTACTTTATTTAAATCTTCATATCTTATTTATTCTTCAAAATCATGCACAATCAATTAAATAAATTTATTTATTTAATTTCAATTATCTTTCCAATTCCTCTAAAAATATCATGTTAACTCATGTGCACAATTAGTGTTATTTTTAGAACTTCAAAAAACAAATCTAAAGTTAAGTTAATTGGCTTTAATTTATCTTGTTTTCATCAACTCATGAATTAGAAAAAAAATCATTCTAATTTATGAAATCAAATCCTATCTTTATCAAAAAGCAATTATCTTAATAAAAATACCTTTTTGGAGTGACACATGTCGTGTGCACATTCAGCATGAGTTATTTGATTTATCTCAACCATTCATTCTATGGATTTGTTTCATCCGTTGATCGATCATGTTTGAAACCTATATAAACCCCCCTCATCTCCTTCACAAATCCTCTTTGATCATTTATTCTCAGGCATCCTTTTACAACTCTTTGAGCATACATCGCATCGTTGAGCACCTTACAATCTTTTGACATTGATCTTTTGAGCACTTACATCCGCTTGTTGCAAACATGGTTTTGTAACATTATTGAGCAATCTACATATCTACAAAGAGAACAATACAATCTAGGGGAAGTCTTTCTTGTTTTATTTGATTTATTTCTTGATATTGGACTTTTACTTAGATCGATCTCTTTATATTATGGGTTATTGAGTTGTTATTATCATTGTTTTGATTTTATCATTTGACCTCTTGATTTTCCTCATACACATTCTGGCACGCCTGGTGGGACCCACTAATCCCTCTTTTTCTTTGAGAAATTGATTTTTTTTTAAGTACAGTATGGAACAACTCACATCAACATAGAAAAATGCCTTTGGTAGAGCAGTACAACGCTTTCGGGCCATCCTGCAGCGCCTTTGGTAGCACAGAACCGCGCTTTTGGTATTACAGTAAAGCGCACTTGGTATAATAGTAAAGCACACTTGTATAACAGTAAAGTGCACTTGGTATAACAGTAAAGCATAGTTGGCATAATAGTAAAGCACTTTTGGCCAGGATAACAGGCTTGCAAACTTCAAAACCCCATAACTTTCTCAAAACTTAATGAAATTCGATGCTTTTTTTAAATTGCATAGAAAATCATAAAGAATCCATTGGTGATATTTAATCTTTTGTATCTCATCATAATTCTCACCAATTTTCTAGATTTCACATTGCTTTTCTAGGGTTTCTAACTTATTGTTAGGGTTTTGACTTGATTTCTTACATCTTGTTGTTTTCTTTGGAACTAATATCACTTGTAGCATCTTATCACTTATCAACATCCTAGATCATCACTCAAACATTCAATCATCCTTTGATCTAACTTTCTTGACGAAATATTATTTTTTTGCAGAATTATTATTACACTGCACATTTGGTAGTACAGTACCGCGCATTTGGTAATACAGTAGCTCGCTTTTGGTAGCATAGTATCTCGCTTTTGGTAGCATAGTACCACGCTTCTAGTAGCACAATGGGTCACTTTGGGTTCTGCAGTAACTCACTTCTGGTAGCACAGTATAGTGCTTTCGGCAATATGGTATGTCACCTTTGGTAATACAGTAAAGCACTTTTGGTAATACAGTAAAGCGCTTTTGGTCAATTAATTTATTTTTATTAACTTTTGAGTTTGTGTGGAACTAATCAACTTGTTACAACTTCTTATCACTCAAACAGAGCAAATGGGTTTCTCTAACATGTTCATGCAGGACAAGCATTGAAGAATCTCAATCTATCACACTAGGTCTTAGAAACATATTGCCTTCTTAAGGGACAATTGAACAAAGCACTTTTGCAATCTAAGTCTTAGGAACATATTGTTTTTTTAAGGGACAAAACATCTTTTTTGCAATCTAAGTCTTAGGAACATATTACTTTCTTAAAGGACAATGGACATGAATGCAAAAACACTTCAATTTTCTAAGGGACAATGGACATGAATGCCAAACACTTCAATTCATAAGGGACAATTGACAACTACAAACATGTGTGTGCCTAATCTAGTTGCACCTTATTTTTCTTATAACGGGACAATTGAACCTTTGTTTGACGTTCTTGATCTTACATTTTAGTTTTTCCTTTAGAAGGGCCTACTTTTGGATTGCGCTTCATCCAAAAGGGACGACCTTAAGTGGAGTTTTCCTTTGAACTGCTATATAAGAGGGATAAGGTGAAATCCAAGTCCTAATCAACGTTAGCCTTACCTTGTGGTGCCAAATTGAAAAGAGGTGTACTAGCACTTTGTGGAAACGATTTTCACATTATGTGAAGTGTTTGATACCCTTAGTAGGATTGGTTAAAACTTTTAGTAGCTTGTCAAATTGCTTGTAAGGCATTGGTCCCTCAAAGTTACTAAGAACCAATTTAAATAGTGACTACCCGATCCACCTCCAAATGTTGCGGTAATCATCAGTGCAAGGGGAATCGATTTAAGCCCTCAGGATACTCACCATTGGCTCCCTTGAGAAGAGATAGTATTCCCTTGGCTATAAAGCTCTTGTGACCTACTTGAGCTTTCCAAGGGGAGGGTGAGATATCCCTACCTATCATCTCTCACAAAGATACAAATGTTTGATACCTTTATGGAATGACATTTGGTCGACAGAGAATTAAGTTGTGAGTTGAACTACTGCAATGACACCTTGTCTCTAGGGATAAAAAGTGCTTGAAATTGTTTGCAATTATCTTATACCCATGGAAACATTGGGTTTTTTGTGAGCCTCGAACATACACTATTTGTTGTGTCAGTCCTTTTTTTGCCACTTTATTTGATGTGTTTTCTCTTGCCAAAGCAAATCCAATCAAAATCAAATCCAAAACTATCCCAATTGGCTTTATAAACATCACTGACACTACTGCAGTGCCCTTGGTATAACAGCAGCTCGCTTCTAGCATAATAGTAGCTTGCCTTTGGTATAACAGTACCTCACCTCTGGAAAACCTACTTCAGTGCCCTTGGTATAAAAGTAACACTTTTTTGGCATAACAGTAATTCACTTTTGGTATAACAGTACCTCGCCTCTAGCAAACCTACTTCAGCACCTTTGGAAACACAGTAGCGCACTTTTGGTAACACAGTCTTGTGCCTTTGGTCAAATAGTACAGCACCTTTGGTCCAGTAAACTTATTCATCAAAATTGCCTTTTCCAAAACACAACAAAATCCCAGCAAGAGTCTCAAAACAAAATATCCTACTGCATCCCATGGTAACCACTAGACTCTAGCAAACTATGAAGGCCAAGCAAGTTCTCCTAAGGAAGTGCAAATCACCTCCTCATACACCTCAACCAAGCCAATCCAACATGACTCCAAAGGGTACTACAAAAACATCAATGAAAAGACCAACCAACATTCAAAATAGGCCACAAAATGACCAAACAAACAATCCTCAAGAAGGTATTGTTCCTTTGGTAAATACACCTCAATATACAACTGACATGCCTCTAGATTTTGTTCCACAAGGTTATACCATAGTTCAAGTCCCATCTTAAGAAGAGTGACACTTTGAAATAGGTCAATCCTCTCAAGAAGATAGACAAGACCTTAATGAAATCATACAAGATCCTAGAGCCATGGCCGCCTTTGACAAAATCCTTAGCGAGAACCAAGATCATTTCTTCCGCTTACTAGCCGAACAAGGAGCAAAATTACCTCAAGATTTTGATCTATCCAATCTCAAAGACACAAACAAAACCTATGATGCCATACCTGCGGTCTGAACCATGTCAACTGTGACCCCACCCATACCCGAACAAAGCTCACAAGGGAGAACAATTGCACAATATGAGAATCCCCTTTATCAAAATCCAATGGCAGAGAGACCCATATCACTACTTATAACTCCTATGGAGATCTACAAACACCACCAAGAGACTCTCCAACATCAAGCAGAACTAGCCAAACAAGCCACTATAGCTCAATCAAACATATAACAAACTCCTAAAATGCCCACATCAAACATTAGTGGAACATTGGCTACCCCATCACGAGAAGATTTCCCACCAAATTACAATCCAGGAAACACTTATGTAGCCATGCAACAAGGGTCTCAACAAACACCACCCCCACCATCATCAACCCTTCATATCCTTCAACCAAACAATGTAATGCAACCCCAACCATTGCAAAACACATCTACTTATGTCCCCCCACCACAATGATCATCTACACTAACCTTTTTCAACACATCTCTCAATCAACCTCATCCATCACAAAACATAGCTACTTATATCCCTATGCTGCAACAATCATTGACACTAACCTTTTTCAACACATTTCCTAACCACCCTCAACATTCCCAAAACCATACTTCCCAAAGATATGTTCCGCAATTGCAACCAAACCCAACAAACATTATCTTTCCTCCACCAAATTCTTTCCACACACCACCTCCACAATACCAACAACAGAACTCTTATCTCCAACCATCACAAAGCCTACATTCTTACCTATCACCACCCCCACCTCCCCAAAATCAAAACACCCAAATCCAACCCTATCCAAACCCAACATACAACACATACAACACATACAACCCTAACCAATCATATGACCCTGATAACACCAATGCCCATGGCTTCCACTATAATCTTCCAATGGGTAACAACAACCACCTTTAGGACAATAGGAGATGTTTCACACCCCTCCCACAACTATGGAGCTAAAACTTGCGGAGGTTCAACAACTATCTGATCTAACATTTGGCCACACCAAGAAGACCTTCTCTTTGGAAGAAGTTTGTCCTTATCCATTTGATCTGTCATTACCGATGATCCCTTTTCCTCACAATTTCACTATTCCCAAATTTGATAAGTACAAAGGAAAAGGAGACCCAAAAGACCATCTTAGAGAATTCTATCTCACTTGCTTTGAGGTCTCACATAATGACACATATCTTATGTGCCTCTTTCCTCGCATTCTTGGAGGTCAAGCTATAGAATGGTTCTCGCACCTACCCATGGGTATCAAATCTTTTAATGAGCTTGCGGAGAAATTTACCACCCATTTCTCCTACAACACAGAACATGAGATCTCCATGACCGACCTATGCAACAATAAACAAAAAAATGGGGAAACTTTCATTTCCTTCCTTCAAAGATGGAGACAAATGGCTAGCAAATTCCCATTCAAGATACCTGAAAAGCAGCTTGTTAGCATATTTGTACAAAACCTCAACCAAGAATTAAGTTTCCATTTGCAAATTCTTAGTACAACAACCTTCGACAAAATTACCTACAAGGGAATCAACATTGAAAAAGCCCTCATCGCTAAAGGCGTGGTCAAAATCTTTAAAGACAATAAAGACAATGCTCCCCAACAACAATCAAACAACAAACCAAAATTTTGGAACAAAAATAAAAACATGGTCAATGATGGTGTGGTAGATTCTAAACATGTCCAAACACTACAAACACCCCTTCATCTTTCAAAACCAAGTCAACCTCTACCTCAACAAAACCAACAACAAGAATGACAAACAAACCAAAACCAACCATGACAAGAGCGACCTCAACAAGATTACCCTCCGTAACATCAATTCACTCCCTTGGGAGAGACCATAGAGTCTGTTCTACAGAAACTTTTACACAATGGACTAGTCACCTTACCAGATGCTCCCCATATGGTGAACCTATTTAGAAAACCTCACGGTACAAAGAAAATGAATATTGTGAGTACCATAGGAGCAAAGGACACAGAACCACATCATGCATGAAACTCAAGCACGTGATCCAAAACCTTATTGACAGAAACAAAATCATTTTCAAGGATGACCAACCAACTCAACACACCAATAAAGACCTCAACATGTACAAGGAACCATTCCCTAACCATGGTCAAAATCCTCCTCCAGATAAAGGTAAAGGTGTTAATAAAGCTTCCACTTCCTACGACTCTATTGTGGGTCATTTTGAAGAAAGTCAGGTATCTACCCTCACAATCAAAGGAAAATCTATAGATTGCATTGTTACAACTCATTGTGGTTGTGTCACCATTCGTGGTTCTACACCAAGTCTCCCAAGCCAATGTGATTACAATCTTGTCAAACATCTAGAGAAAACCCCTACACAGATCTCTATCTTGGATCTTCTACGGTCATCACCCACACATAAAGCTGTGCTGGAAAAAGCCCTACAAGAGTCTTTGGTTCCCAACAACATAGTGGTCACAGATTTCCAAGCTATTATAGGTAACATTACCTCACCCTATAATGTGTTCTTCTCTAAAAAAGACCTCCCATCTCATGATCCATGTCACAATGATGCCCTTCACATTGAGGTTCTCATCCATCAACGCAAGATCAAATGCATACTTATAGATGGTGGTGTTGGTCTCATTATCTATTCTCTAAAGTTACTTGAACAATTGGGATACTCTGAGGATCATGTCAACATTGATCAAAGTATTACAATCAAGGGGTATGATATGCAGAGTGCCGTTTAGAAGGTGTTATCCACTTGCCTATAAAAGTAGGTCCAGTCATGCTTGAAACCAGGTGCCAAGTCCTTGACATTGAGCTACCTTACAAAATTATCCTACACCGCTCATGGATCCATGCCATGAAAGTTGTTCCCTCAATGTACCATCAGTCTCTCAAGTTCCCCTTCAATGGTATGGAGATAACTATCCCTAGAGATCCTAATCCCTTCGAATTCTGTCGTGTCTTGCAAGGCAGTTATAAGAATTATAACCAAGTGCCCAATAATGACAAAGCCCTTGAATCCTCATTATATGTCAATTCTAAAAATCTGACAAAAGCCTTTGCATCTGAAACCAATCCTCATCCTATTCTCGAAATCAAAGCTCACATCCATGATATAGGCTTTGGAGAATAGGATATCTCAAAATCTAATTGTGTAGGGTAGATGCCCCTATTCTCTAAATCTTACGGCCAATTGCCCATTGCCAAAGCAACTAAGAATGTAATTATTCCTCCCCCATCATCTCTAACCCAATTCCAAGAGGGAAAATTATTGGTAGAGGAAACAATTGAAGACATCTCTTCTTGGCTCTACAGGGAGAAAGAACCAGTCATAATACCAGTCAAACAATATGGCAATGGCTTAAGGATAGTCAAAAACATGGGCTATAAAGGCAAAGGTGGCCTTGGAAAATAGAATCAAGGAACAATGGAACCCATTATTGTGATGAAGAAACTAGACAAGAAGGGGTTAGGATTTGGTAGAAAGGTACCATGCGCTTTGGACATTAAGGGTATCCTCGACAAGGTGGCAGAAACTTTTCCCACTGATTTGACGTCTAATGAGGATATCATTGATGACTCTTCCCTCCATATGACTGACCTATTTACAAAATCCTCCGTATTCATGCTATCATTCATATCCTTAACATCTAGCACCCACACCCAGAAAGTAACACTTGTCTACCCTGAACTTATCGATTAGGACCAACAAGGGTCCCCCGTTCTAGATGTATTTCAGAATGACGAAGCTATTGCTAAGTTCATGGGACTCTGAGATGGTATCCCTCTTGGTGATTAGAAAGCTGGTTTTGTAATGGAACTAGAACCAACAACTTATTTTGGTGAGAATGCCAAATCCTCTAGTCACAAAAGTAATAATAAAGAAAGATCCCTAGGTGAAAACCACACTGTGGCACCTCCCGATCACAAAATAGTAAAAACAAAGGATGTATCCAAAGGTGAAAACCCAACTGTGGCACCTGAGGATGGAGGATTTGACCTTCCCCTACCATCTAAGTATCAAGAGAAATCAGATCTCCTAGTGGAAGATTCTACAGAGATAAATCTTGGCATAGAGCAAAATCCAAAGACAACATTCCTTGCAGCATCACTATCAGAGAAAGAACACAAGGATCTTAACAATTTTTTCTTGCAATGCATGATCAAATTTGCATGGACCTATGCTGATATGCCAGGACTAGACCCTAAGCTAGTAGTTCACTATCTGACAGTTGATCCAATAGTTAAACTAGTCAAACAAAAGCTAAGGAAGATGCAACCATAGATAGCTCTCTTGGTGAAAGTGGAAATATGGAAGCTGCTAGATGCCAAATTCATCAAGCCTATTGATTATCCGGAATGGGTCTCCAACATTGTATCTGTGGCTAAACCCAATGGGGATATTCGCATGTGTTCTGACTTCAGAGATCTTAACAAGGCATGGCCCAAAGATGACTTTCCATTACCGAACATTGATCTCATAGTAGATTTGACCGCTAGTCATGAAATGCTTTCTCTCATGGATGGATTCTCCATCTACAATCAAATAATGATAGCAGAAGAAGATCAACATAAAACAACTTTTACTTGTCCTTGGGGTACCTATTATTGGTGCGTCATGTCGTTTGGTCTAAAGAATGCAGGGGCAACTTATCAAAGAGCAATGACAGTGATATTCCATGATCTCTTTCATCACATCATGGAGGACTATGTGGATGACATACTAGCAAAATCTTCTAGGGAAGATCACATACAAGTTCTAGGACAAATCTTTGATAGGATTGAGAAATACCAAGTGAGACTCAACCCAAAGAAGTGTGTCCTCGGGGTAACATCAGAAAAATTGTTGGGATTTATTGTATCTCGTAGAGGCATCGAAGTAGATCCCACAAAAGTCAAGGCTATAGTGGAGATGCCTCCACCAAAGAACTTGAAAGTATTAAGGATCCTTCAAGGAAAGTTACAATCTATTAGGCATTTCATCTCACAGCTAGCAGATAAATGTCAACCATTTCAACACTTGCTCCAAAAGGATGTCTCATTTCGATGGGATGATAAGTGTCCAGCAGCATTTGATCAGATCAAAGAATATCTAGCTACACCCCCTGTCTTGGTACCACCAGTTGCCAATAGGCCTTTGATCTTGTACATCTCAACTACAACTGCAGCCCTAGGGGCTCTTCTAGCACAACATGATGAGTTAGGAAAAGAGCATGCCATAGAGGCATCGAAGTAGATCCCACAAAAGTCAAGGCTATAGTGGAGATGCCTCCACCAAAGAACTTGAAAGTATTAAGGATCTTTCAAGGAAGGTTACAATCTATTAGGCATTTCATCTCACAGCTAGCAGATAAATGTCAACCATTTCAACACTTGCTCCAAAAGGATGTCTCATTTCGATGGGATGATAAGTGTCAAGCAGCATTTGATCAGATCAAAGAATATCTAGCTACACCCCCGGTCTTGGTACCACTAGTTGCCAATAGGCCTTTGATATTATACATCTCAACTACAACTACAGCCCTAGGGGCTCTTCTAGCACAACATGATGAGTTAGGAAAAGAGCATGCCATCTATTATATCAGTCGAATATTGGTAGGTTATGAACTCAATTATTCACTTATGGAAAGAGCTTGTTTAGCAGTAGTGTTCACTTCCCAAAAGTTGCAGCATTACATGCTAAACCAACACACAAATCTAATAGCCAAAATTGATCCATTGAAGTATCTACTAGCAAAAGCAGCTCTTACAGGCAGACTGGCTAAATGGGTCATGATCCTTAGTGAGTTTGACATTGAGTATGTGGATCTTAAAGCAATCAAGGGACAGGTCCTAGCAAATCAACTAGCAAAAGCACCCATGACAGATGTACATCCTATGGTGTCTAAATTTTGAGATGAGAATCTCTTCACTCTTTCTACCTCAATAATGTGGAAATTGTACTTTGATGGTTCCTACACACAACATGGATCAGGGGCCGACATCTTATTCATCACACCTCAAAATGACTATATTCCAAAGTCATATCGGCTTTCATTTCCTTGCACCAACAACATAGCCAAGTATGAAGCACTCCTCATAGGTCTCAATACAACAGTTCAATGGGACATCATAGAACTACAGGTATATGGAGACTCACAACAAGTCATTCAACAAGTCATAGATGAGTACCAAACAAAAGATGAAAAGTTGGTCCCTTACAAGAAACTAGTGGATGCCTACAAACCACACTTTTCTAGTATTACATTTGAGAAAATTCCAAGAGAGCATAACAAGGCTACAAACTCTATGGCCTCTGTGGGGTCACTTATAGACATGCCTGCAAACACACAGAAATGTGAGTTCTTGATCGAGCAATTGTTGATACCAGCTGTTGATGTTCCAACTACTGAAATCATCTACAAACTTGTTGGTCCCAATTCCCCATGGTATGAAGATATCTATGAATACCTTAAACATGATACCTTTCCCTTTGAACTCTCATCAACCCAATGCAAAACCTTTATATGACGATCCTCCCATTATACTATTCTAGGTGATACACTATATCGTCGGAGTCTCGATGGTATCCTCTTATGATGTCTTAACGCAGAAGAAGCTAAAGCTACCTTACGAGACATACATGAAGGTGTCTGTGGCGCATACCGGTCCTAATCTTGCTAAGAAGATACTCCGCACAGGATATTATTGGCCTACAATAGAACAAGATGCTTCACAGTTTGTAAAGAAGTGTCTACAATGCCAACAGCATGGAGATTTGATTCATGCACTAGCTCATGAACTACAACCTATGACAACTCCATGGCCTTTTTCTCAATGGGGTCGCAACCTTGTAGGACAAATCCACCCATCCTCATCCAATGGCCATAAATTCATCATTACCGCCATTGACTATTTCATGAAGTGGGTCAAAGCCATTCCCATGACCTATATCACTGGTAAGCAAATAGCTAAGTTTATCCTTAACTACCTCATTTGCTGGTATGGTATCCCTCAAGCCATTATCATTGGTAATGGGAGACCATTCAAGAATCAAGATGTCCATGCTTTGTGCACCCAATACAATATCCAACATCACTTTTCAACTCCCTACTATCCACAAAGTAACAGCCAAGTTGAGGCTTCCAACAAAACCATTCTCAAAATCCTCAAGAAAACGGTTAATGAAGCTGGTCATGATTGGCACTTGCAACTCAATCCCGCCCTATGGGCCTACCATACTAGTATTAGAACATCAACTGGTGCCACACCCTATGCCTTGGTCTATGGTTCTGAGGCCATCCTATCTATAGAAGTCAAGACCGCATCCCTCAGAGTATCCATGCATAACCTGATTGATGGAGAGGAGTATCACTCTTCTAGATTAGCTGAGCTAGAACTACTAGATGAGAGCCACCTTGCTACGCTTAATCATCTCCATGTCTATCAAAACTACCTCCGGCGTAATTACAACAAAAAGATCAAAGAAAGATAGTTTCAAGTTGGTGATCTTGTCTTAAAAGAAAATCAGAGGAATCAAGCAGACCGAGAAAAGAAGGGCAAGTTTGAGCCTAACTGGTTAGGACCCTTTATTGTCACAACAACATATGGATCAGGAGCTTATACTTTAGCCACACCTAATGGTATTCCTCTAGATGAGCCACTTAACAGTGTTCATCTCAAGAAGTTCTATGCCTGATCCTCAGAGTAGGCTGTCTGGAATATGAAGGAAGTTTCTAGTACTCAGGTACATAAGATCTCATCACTTCACCTACCCAATCTCAAACACCTTGACCCACTCATCACTCTACCTAGAACTACATATTATCATCTTTCATCTTTCATTGTAATGTGCCTTGATCCCATGGATACATGGTATGTAGGCAGTCTAGAATATGAAGGATGTATCCAGTACTCAGGCACATACGATTCATCATTCTTCACCCATCTTAATCCATTGACATGTCATCTTTCTAGTCTTCTGTTATCAAAATCTGTCCACCTCGACTTGACTAACTCAAGTAGCAAAACAACAAACACATGCATCCTTTAAAAGCAAAAGTCCTTAACAACCTTGAAGCAAAGAAACTTACTTGCAGAGCCATATGTTGTCCTACATATCGATTGCCAACATCAGCTAAATCAATCTCAAACAAGAAAGAGATCAACAAACTTGTCTTTTATAGGATGTTCCATGTTCGAAAATAGACCAACACACACGTCTTATACGCCATGTTACATTTCCTAAAACAAGACATTATCCTTCTAAATAGATAACACCCTTTAACAGACACATAGTTCCTACAATAAGGCTGTTATCTTTCCTATCCAATCTATCCTGAGTAACCTCTTTGGCAAGAGAATATGTTGACTATATGTTTACTTTGTAAGTTGGTCAGTTTTCTTTTTGGTTTATCTCTTGTTCCTTTTCCATTACCAATTCAAGATTACCTTGATTTATCTATATCTTGGTATGTTGCGATGCAGTACGGATTGGGGGCATAGTCATTGCTTTTGTATGTCGTGCTTGAGGAATGATCTTTAGTATCTTTCTTAGAAGCATATTTATCTTGTGTGTGTTACAATCTAGCATCTTACATATTAATATTCTTCTTGAATTTACATGTATTGAAGTTTACTTTATGTTCAAGACTATGGCTCATTCACATGTCAAACAAGGTCATATTATGTCTAATTGATCTAAGATCAAATTGCTTACTTGTAGAGTCAACGCCTATGCACTTGGATATCACAACACCTTGGTCTTTTATACCTTAGTGGAAAACTATCCACACGTGCTATATCAAAAATAAAGATTGCTCTTTATAAACAATTGTGAAACCAATGCAACAAGCTCATTCATTTACCCATGGCCTTATATAGTTTTCAAGCAATGATCGACCAACAATCTCTCTTTTGTCTCCACTCTCCACTATCTGATGCATATTTACAAAAACCACATGTTAGATATCACATGTCATACATCTATAAAAATCATATAAGCATATACATCACCACATAAATCCATATCCTTACATACATATCATCACATCCATGTCATCAATAAATGCATAAACAAAAAGCATGAACATAAGTGAGCAATATGTCATCATATATCATCATGTAAAGGTCACAAAATACAAGTATCCATGTCTACATCAACAGTCCATATGTATACATCCAAATATACATCAATAATTACATCATGGCTATCAAGAGCCCACAAAATATACATCAGATGCACACAGGCATCAGTCATTGTATATAATGTCCATCATGCTACAAAAATGATACACTATACAAAATACATGCTCTAGTGGCAGCTAGTGGGTAGATCTACCCTCCTATCATGATCCCTGTCCACCGCCTATACTCGGTGCCAGCCCCCCTGCTAGTCCTCCTCCCCCTGGCGACACAAAGAGTCCTCTGACTAAGGACACTGATTGCCCTATCCTGCATGACCCAGATGCTCCAGACCTGCTCTGATCTCAGAAGCTAGGCTCCCGTTGATCCACCAGCATTGCACCAAAGTAGAGACCCCTATAATACTTGACCTCTCTACCTGCTATCACCAGCTCTCTCTGTACATGGATGAGCTCACTATACAATGTCCTTTGATTGGCACCCAATGCACGGCGTGCCTCATCTCTCTCCTGCCTAACCCTATGTAGGGTGGCCTCTACTATCAAACATAGTTGTACTGCTACATCTCTCTCCAAAGTCAACTAGGCAATCTGCCCATCATTTGCTACTGGTGCTGGCACAACCTGTGCCAATACCAAGGTTGTCTATGCCGCTGCCGCTGCCTGTGCATGTACCTGGGCCTGGGCCTTGGCTTGTCTAGCCTCCACCCTCACTACATCTCTATCCTACCTCAGCCTCACCATTCAGAGCTCCAAACAAGTCCTCTGAGCAGTCTCCTCTTGTAACAGCTATTGTGCATGCTTCAGCTCAGTCTCTGCGACTAGATCCTCCTCCTCTGCCATCTGTACATCATCTTGCTAGCCTCTGTCCTCTCCACCTGCCTGCTGTCTGGCCTGCTCTCTGACCTTTCGCCTAACTCTCACCTCTCCACCTAGCACCAATACCTCTCTTACTGCTCCTGCCACCCCTGGTGTGGTCAATCTCACTGGCCTATGTGTCTACCAGTACCTATCATAGTCTGGTAGTGTCCCTGGATCCGCCAATCCTGAATCCCAATCCCATCTCACTGGGGCAAGCCCCCTCAACTCTACCAAAGTTGTAGCCACTGGAATCTCTGCATCCCAATCCCCAACCTCCCGTCGTGTCCTAGCATGTGTCGCCTCTCCAACAGGCAATCCCTGTGGTAAACTGAACTGTCTAAGTACCTGCTCTAGTAGGTATCTCTCAACCATATATGTGCATCTACCAAATAGATATCAAGCTTGTTTGCAATACATCAGATGCTCATGCTTATCCTCCCATGCCTCACACAGTAGCCATGGTCTCCAGATAGAGATATCCATCTCATCAATCTATCACCTCTAATGGTTCACAAATCCAATCTGCCTGTGTGTGATCACTCCCTCATATAGAAATGCATATGGCTCCCTCCTCTCATGGCAGCACTATGTAATTAGTTTGATCACTGGGATGTGCTCCCAAGCCCACACCTGTAATAAGGTCACCCCTGTTGATAGGCTCCGTCCTCTCCTGTATACGCAATCATGCATATCTCAGTATAGCTGCCCCAACACACAAGGGCCCCATGCATAGCAGATGCCATGTGTAAACATCCTTGAAAGTACAGTGCCCCATCCTACAGATAATCCTCACGATTGCCTGTCTGGGTAGAGGAAGCCATCAACCAACGAAGCCACAATCCATCTGATCCTATCACATAGTCTCAGCACATCCACCCACCGAATCTCACCATCCTCTATCCGTAGGTCATCCATGTAGAATACCTCTATCATGCCAGTCTCACCTCACCCTGGGTTGAAGTCAACTCTCTCTCCATCAATTGAGATCTTGAGGATGCTATACATATCCTCAAGTGTCAATGTAGCCTCCCCTGTCAGAAATTGGAACGAACATGTCTCACTGTGATATCTCTCAACAACTGTTGTCAAAAGGGTGAGATTCACCCTAATATGCATCAAGTGCACCACATGCCATAGTCCCATGTACTCCAAGAATGCATCATCCTCCCAAGTAATCTGTACCACCTCATCTGCAATGAGGTGGTGTCACTCCCTCGACATCAGGGGGAGAAGGACTCTCTGCATCCACAAAACCACTTGTCAGAACTTTTGCAAAATTTCTAAGTCTACCTAAGTCACTAAAGACATCTACATACATAATAATGTGACGCAAGTAGGCCCTAGGTCAACTTTGCACATAGCTAACCTAAGTGGTCAACTCCTAGGTCTTCCCTAGTGTTTCATGTTACACTCAACCTAGGTCAAAACAGATAAATGGCCGGAAGCACCTTGCTTTCTCCAAAAGTGCTTCGTTGTTTTACCAAGAGTGCTTTACTATTTGCCCATAAGCACTTTGCCATCTAAACCAAAGGTGGCTTGTTTTTCATAAGTACACTGCACTATATATCTAATCGCGCCCTCCTATACTCGCAAGTACGATGCATTTTTTGCAACCCCTAAACCAATTGTGCCTAACTACTTGCCCAATCGTACTTTACTGAGTTACCATACACACTTCAGGGGTATACCAACTGCGTTGCGGTGCCAACCCTTAAACTAGAAGTGCTAAGATTTTTTCGAGCGCACTTTACTGCACTACCAAATGTGCTTTAGCACTCCAAAAGTGCTTTGACCGACTACCAAGGGCGCGCTGGCATGATGCAGCGCTTTTGGCTGACCAAAAAACATAACCTAGACAAAACCCTAGAAACAACCTAAAAATTCAAACACAAAGAGGTTATCAAGCTCTTACCACTGTCGGTGCTCCCACTGGTCTCCCGTACGTCCGCACCTGCTCCACCTGATGCTTATACGCAGGGATCGACATCTTTCCATGCTGTAAAGTCTCTCTGCTCAACACTCACAAACTAAGCTAGGAGGCTACAAGATCTAAATTTGAAAACTCTTAGTGTGCAAATGAGGAATATGGACCCCTTGGGACCTATTTATAGTGTCCCTCCCCTTTTCTTCCCACCCCTTTCTTTTTCTACATTGTCACGTATTTTTCTAGTCGAGTGTCAACCCAGTCCTTCTGTCACTTCCCTGCCTTTTCTCTCAAGGGGGCATACACTAGGGCAGCTAGGTACACTAGGGCATCAGAATTGTATCATGTCTTCAACACCCATTTTCTTTGAAGCAACGCTATAATCTGCATTGCATCAAAGAGGGGCAAAATGTAGACACCCTAAAATGACCATGTCTTCGCATCACTTGCATTTCTATCTAATCACCTGCATTTAATGTTAATTGAATAATCTAATTATTTAATTAATTTTATCAAAGTCATCAAATTCTTCCAAAACTCCAAAATCCAACATTAATTAAATAAATCCTCTTTATTTAATTAATTTCATTAAATCAACCTTATTCTTCTAAAATTAAATAATTTTTATTATTTAATTAAATCATTATCATTTTTTAAATTTCAAATCTACATTAATTAAAAAAATCCAATTATTTAATTAATTCATCACAAATTTCCTCTTATCTACAATTAAATAATTTACATTATTTAATTAAATCAATTATTCTTTCAAATTTAAATAAATCATGCAAATTTATTTGAATTATCTTAATCCTCTAAAAGTAGATTAAATCATTTTATTTGTTTAATTTATTTAAATCTTCATATCTTATCTATTCTTCAAAATCATGCACAATCAATTAAATAAATTTATTTATTTAATTTCAATTATCTTTCCAATTCCTCTAAAAATATCATATTAACTCGTGCACAATCAGTCTTATTTTTAGAACTTCAAAAACCAAATCTAAAGTTAAGTTAATTGGCTTTAATTTATCTTGCTTTCATCAACTCATGAATTAGAAAAAAAAACATTCTAATTTATGAAATCAAATCCTATCTTTATCAAAAAAGCAATTATCTTAATAAAAATACCTTTTTAGAGTGACACATGTCGTGTGCACATTCAACATGAGTTATTTGATTTATCTCAACCATTCATTCTATGGATTTGTTTCATTCGTTGATCAATCATGTTTGAAACCTATATAAATCCCCCTCATCTCCTTCACAAATCCTCTTCAATCACTTATTCTTAGGCATCCTTTTACAATGCTTTGAGCATACATCTCATCATTGAGCACCTTACGATCTTTTGACATTGATCTTTTGAGCAGTTTGAGCACTTACATCCGCTTGTTGCAAACATGGTTTCACAACATTATTGAGCAATCTACATATCTACAAAGAGAACAATATAATCTAGGTGAAGTCTTTCTTGTTTATTTGATTTATTTCTTGATATTGGACTTTTACTTAGATCGATCTCTTTATGTTATGGGTTATTGAGTTGTTATTATCATTGCTTTGATTTTATTATTCGACCTCTCGATTTTCCTCATACACACTCAACATTATAAAATATTTAAATATCTTCCATTGCAATTGTAGGGGGTATAATATCTTGTAAAATTTGTGTCTCTCCTTCTGTAAAGAAAGTACACTTTAATGGATTTTCAGATATATGAATGTTGTAGCTCTCAGGAGCACTAGATTCCATGATTCTTTTACTTCTCCTTAAAGGGATGTTTCTATTAGGGCAATGGGTTATAAGACTCATGCAAAAGCATACAACACTCAATGCATAAACTAATAAAACAATCCGAAGGAATAAAATATGCTTAAGATCCAAAAAGCTTGATTTTTCACTTTTTTCACAATTTTTCAATGTAAATGGCTAAAAGAAGAGGTGTTGTGAAGAATTTTATGAGGCGAAGAAAATAATAAGCTCAATATCAATCCAATAATGGAGCAATATCCTTCACAACATGCCTATAGTGCAATTCTATATGCAAAATAAGCCAAAATCTAGTGAAAATACAAGATTTTAAATCTTAGACATGAAATCTAAATGCAAAAATGCACTATGATGAAACACTACAGTCAGAAATCAGTCCTAAATGTGTGTTTAAAGCAGTAGTAAAATCTGAAACAAGATTTTAACCACAAACCCTAGCCAACGCAAAAAGTAGGTTATATGAAAATGCATAATTTCAAGAAATTTTTAATAAATTAAGCATGAAAATGCAAAGTAAATGAATAATAAATGATGAATTTATATAATTTAAATCATATATAATGAAAATAATAGAAATTAAATGCAAATTAATTCAAATTATTTGAAAGTGCAAGCCAAAAATGCCAATTTCCTTAAAATTTTCAAATATTTCAATTTTTTTATAAATTTTTAAATGTAATAAGAATATGATGAATGAAATGAATACAAATATGAAGTACAACACTCAAAAAGGTGCAAAATTCATTAAAAACATGGGTTCACCAAAATTTTTCATGGAAAAGAGGGGGTTTTAGTTTCAAGGTTAAATCCTCTTTTCACACCTTGCATTCAAGGACATAAATCGAGTGAAGCCACAATCTCTTGCAAGAGGGCTTTGCTACAGATTTAGTGTCCCTTAGAATGAAGAGGAAACTTGGAATTTTCTAACTAATTGATTAATTAAAGTCCAATTATGCTCAAAACCCTAATGTCGTAAAATTGTAAACGAACAGATGAATTATGACAAATGCTTGCACATAGAGATATCAAATGACAATTAGATACATACCAAATTTAGAGATTTCGTATCCAAAAAGTTAGGGACTAATGAGCGGGTGATTTAGTCCAAGGTACCATTTTCTATTGGGATCTCCAAAGATTGTTTACAACTTGTTTCTTCTATTTTGGGGATTTAACTTTTTTGGGATCCGGAGGACTAATGAGTGGGTGCCCTAGTCTAGGTCCTATTTTTCTACTTTGTTTTGCAATTCTGACACTCTGTAATGTCTCCCTGCAACTCCACTTCATCCACTTCTGCAACTTATAACCCAAAATCACAAAAAAGGGGGTTGGGAGTTGTGGTGTTTAGAGGCTTTCCTCAGTCAAGCCCTAGAGAGACATTCAATTCTTCTGAACATCATTGTCAGATAAAGAGTGCGTATCCATGCAGGATAGAGGAAAAAACTAGTTGATAAATGATTGAAAACACAAATAAATGTCACCTTAGAGGTGTAGCTCACATATAGATGATAATCCTTCACATCATGAGAAGATGAAGCCAAATCTGTATAACAAACATAATAACAAGACAAGTCTGCTCTGCAACAATGAATACTTTGAATGCTCTAGAATCACAAGTTTGCCAAAAGTTCATAATCATCTTCTCTAGTTTACAAATGAATCCATAAACATGCTTATATATGCAACTAAACACATTCCTGCTAAGAATTTTGTAATTCAAAATTAAGGTGTCGGCATAGGACCTAATTAATGGTCATATAACCGACACTTGAATTTAGGTCCTACCTAAAATAGGGCAAGACTAGGGCGTGGGCGCCCAAGTCCTCCCGCCCTATTTCAGTTAGGATTTGTCTCAGTAGCAACCCCTAGGTCCTATTTGCCATAAAATTTTGTGGTTTTCTCATCTAGAGTTAACATTATTATGCAAGATGATAAAAATGCTTTCTAAAGGACCCGTGAACTAAACATAGGAGGGAAAAAGTCCTAGGGAGACATTTTCTGACGTAACAAATTATGATTGTAAGAAAAAGACATGATTTCTAAATGTAGATAATAGATTATCTTTATGATTCTATTTATTGAAATAATTCATATGATGCTATGGTTATTAGACTAACTTTCTTGTTGGCACAATGAGGTGGATGCAAGAAACCAGTTCCCCCTCCTAGACAAGGAGGGAGAGTATCATTGAAGAGAGGAAATTAGATTGTGGAAAATGGGATACATCATAATTCTAAGAATGCACACACACACACACATAGTATTTGTGATTATATGTTTATGTTATTGGAAATTTTCTCATGTTGTAAGTTTTATGGATTCTTTACTACATAGCATCATAATTTGTATGTTGTCATTATTGTCCTTCATTTTATCAAGTTATGTTGTTATTGTTTAAATGCTTAGTGATAAACTCTCATTTTGATTTCTTCTTATTGAGCTCATCATGAATCTGATAAAATATTCTATGCGAGTGGTAAGCATGGTTATGATATTTATTTAAGGAAATTATATAAGTATCTATATATGTATATATAAATGAAAAATTATATATACATATGTGTATACATATAGACAATTATATAGTTTATATTTAAGTAAGATTGATTTTGTAATTCAAAAGTTTTGAATGGACTCCATGAAGTGGAGTTAAATGCATTAAATGTTTGAGTATTGCAAAGTTGAGATGTGGAGGTAAACTCCATCAATCTGGTCTTATGTGTACACCCACTTAATTTTGTTGAGTATGATGGACGAGTGGAACTAAATGCATTGAGAATCTTTAGTTTTCATGGAGGAATTGTAGGGACTTTCACACCCAAAAATGGGGGAAAGTTGGGCAAAGAGGAAGGAAGAAGGGAAAAGACACACATAGTATCGAATCGAGATAGAGGAGGAAATAGCTCTACAACTCTTGAAGGAACATTTCTTAAAAGTAGGTCCCCCATGATGTTGGATGGATTAAACTTAACTTTGATGGGGCCTCTAAGGGAAACCTAGGTTAGGCGGGTGGGGGTGGTCTCTTAAGGGATGATAAAGACCAGGTCATAGGAGCCTACACTAAGAACTTAGGTTTTCAAACTTGCAACATTGTTGAAGCCAATACTACTTTCCAAGGCATTAAAATGGCAATTGACAAAGGGATTAAGAACCTTGTTGTTGAGGGGGATTCAAATAACATCATTAATATGCTTGAGTCTAAGGCTAAGCCTAGCTAGTCCTACAAAGCATTAACTAAAATTAGTAGAAACCTTTTATCTAGATTTGAAAAGGTTACTATTTCTCTCATTTTTAGGGAGGGAAATGGGCTGGCAGATGCTCTTTCCAACCTAGGCACCAATGTTGATAACATGGTTAGTTGGAATGAAGGGAAAAACCTTTTAGATCACATAAACTCCATCATAAAAAATGAAGGAATCAAACCCACATTTGGTAATGAACACCTCTGTCAATGAGAGGACTTCTCACACAGGGGAGGGAATTCACTGTAGAGATATTAATTATGCTAAGTTATGCTTAAGATTTCAGATTTATCTTTCTTGTTATGAATGGTTACCTTTCTTCCTTACCATAGCTAGTGTCATTTATGTCAAGGGAATTTCCTTTAGGGTGATGTAGGAACTTATTAGTTACTGCGTTAAAGATGGAAGGTGTCTGCCTTCTCAGAAAAGTCAAAGGCAACTACCAGGAGGATATGCAAAGATTTCTTCAATATGGAGGAAAATTAAATAGACTTTAGAATGGTTATTGTCAGATGATCTTCCAGGGGTGTGGAAAAGATTAGCATAGGTTTTGATGAGGTATGTTACTCTCAAAGGCCACTTTAAATGCTTCCATGCTTATCTTTTTCAATTACTTAACCGTTTCTGCCATAATACTTCTGTTAATTTCCCTTATTGGTTATTCACCTCATTGGAGGAGTCTATTCAGAAGGTTCTGGTGGGAGAGTAAACCCTCCCACTCCATTAGGGGCTTATATATGCTATCTACAAATTTGAACTGGCCCTCACTCTAGCCCTAGCCTTTAAACCTAGGATTTATAATCCCTCCCTTGTCGACCATATCCCTCTGACCTTCCTGTTGATTTAAGGATAGACAACTGAGAGATGGGGTGAATCAATTATCACAAAAATTTTGTTCCTTATTTATTTAAAACCTTCTTATATTTCAACAACATATCAAAGATTCAATCATGGAAGCATAATGCAATAATTCAAGAGTAGAAACAAACTTAACACAAATAACACCAAGATTTTGACATGGAAAACTTGGTTAAGGGAAAAACCATGGGGTGACTAACCCAAGATTATATTCTCTATTAAAAGAATATGAAGAATGAAATGGCACTTGCCAATTAGGGCTCACTTCCCGAGCACACTGCTCACAAGAGGCCCACTGCCTACAGGAGACACACTGTCTACAAAAGAGAATAAATATTACAAACTTGAACTAGAAGTTAGCATCTTCACTATGCTTGAGCCAGTTCCATTAAATCTCAACACCTCTACTATTCTTTTTGCTCTTCTTCCTTACCACCTTCTCATCATGACCACTCTACATACATTTGAACAACTTCGCAACTCTTATTTATACATGGCATCGACTTTGGAATGATCATCAAAGTCGGCGCAACATACACTTACTTTATTACAGAGCAATTACAAAAATACAACTTTACTCATTACAAAAACTTCACGCGCGTTGCTATACTGTCAGCCATGCATAGCTGGAACTTCAATCTTCTTCGAGGAACATGCCATGCTTTGCAAAACATCTTTAAGATTATCCGCAACATGTGCAAATCATTTGGTCAGCTAGGACTGGGAAGAACACCATTACCCAAAGGTAAATCTTCAATTACAAGCTCAATCTTCAATGTGGACTGCCAACATGAATTGGACACAACCTGGAGACCTTCACAAGCTTGCTTGAATCGCCAAGAACATCCACACCACTTCTGCTTACTGTAATCATTTGCATCTTCATACGGAATCTCAAGAACGCAGCTGATCATCACTGTCACACTAAAAGGATCACTTACAGACCTCCAAACCATAGACCAATTGAATTGTTAATTCAAATTAGCTTCCCAAACATGCCACCAGGTCTGTAGAGCATGACATTGCATTTCTGGATCTCACTGGACTTATTTGTGCCACTCTATCACCACTGAACAACTGCCGGAACAAGTTCTACTCATACCCATAACTTCTTTAGATCTTCATGCGGACCTCTGAAATATTGACTGGACAACCTTCAAACACATATCTACAAACCCTTTGATGCGTATACTCTGATCTTCAACTATATGGGATCTTTGCTTCATAGGACCTCATTGTCTTCACTATTCTTCTCTATTTATGATGGGGCTAATTTTCTCAATATTCTTAGCACATAATTCATCCAATTCTTGACATCAGTGCAACAGGAGTATGTTGACATCAATGACAACACTATTTAGGGCCATACTTGCAACAATCTCCCCCTTTGTCATTGATGGCAACATATGATGTGAAAAACTATTTTAACCATTAAGACAAGAACTTCTCCTTACTGACTGACATAGCTCCCCCTATCATTAGCAATCATTCACATGTCTTCTCTTCCTCTACTGCTCCCCCTTTGATCAGCAACCACTATTTGTTTTTCACATGTCTTCTCTCCCCCTTTGACATCAATGGCAAAGGGCACATACTTCCAACAACTTCTCATGCTTTAGAATCATGCTGATTGCTCCCCCTGAGTAGCAGCCACCTAGTATTAATTCAGATCATAACATATGATTATGAGATCCACTGGACAGATGCACATCAATGCACCTTAATTCAGAACCGGAGGGGTAATAACCCCTAACTTCTCCCTGAGATACTCAAAAGTGTCCTTAGGTAGAGGTTTGATAAAAATGTCTACAATCTAATCCTTTGAGGGCACAAACTCTAATCTGACTTCATTCTTGTTCACCTGCTCTCTTAAAAAGTGGAACTTGATGGATATATGTTTTGTCCTTGAATGCAACATCAGATTTTTGGATATATTTATTGCACTTGAGTTATCATAGAAGATTGTGATAGGTTCTTCATACTCCACTCTGATGTCTCTTAACATTTGCTTCATCCACAATACTTGAGTGCAACTGCTCACTCCTACAATATACTTTGCTTCTGCAGTAGACAGAGATATTGCATCATGTTTCTTGCTTAGCCAAGAAACCAATCTCTTCCCTAAAAATAATTTAACACCACTGGTACTCCTCCGATCATCCACATCATCTGCCCAATCAACATCAGTATAAGCATGAAGAGAGAAATCATGATCCTTGGGATACCACAATCCATACCCAACTGTTCCCTTCAAATATCTGAGAATTCTCTTGATTGCCTTGACATGAGATTCTCTAGGATTAGCTTGAAATCTGGCAACAAGACCAACAAAATTCATAATGTCAGGTCTAGTTTGAGTGAGGTAGAGCAATCCTCCAATCATAGACCTATATGTTTTTTGATCAGCTTTAGGAGATTCAACATCTTTACTCAACTTACATCCTGTAGCCATGGGAGTATTCATTGCCTTTGAATCCTCCATCCCAAATTTTTTTAATAATTCTTTCACATATTTGGTCTGAGATATGAAGATTCCTTTCTTTGTTTGAGTGATTTGCAGACCCAAGAAGAAATTCATTTCACCAAACATGGACATCTAAAATTCACTTTTCATTTGATTTGCAAAAGTTTTGCACATACTATCCTTTCCTCCAAAAATAATATCATCAACAAATACTTCAACAATCAAGATATTTTCATGATCAATCTTAAAATATAGATTACTATCAGCAGTACCTTTGTTGAAACCAATTTTTAGAAGATGTTTGTCCAACCTTTCATACCAGGCTCTTGGGGCTTGTTTGAGTCCATATAATGCCTTCTTTAATTTACAGACCATATCTCCATTATCAGACAGTTGAAATCCATCCGGTTTCTCAATGTATACTTCTTCTAAATCACCATTTAGGAAAGTACACTTGACATCCATCTGATATACCTTGAAATCTTTGAAGGCAGCAAAGGCAAGAAATAGTCTGACTGCTTCAATCCTTACCACCAGAGCAAAAGTCTCTTCAAATTCAACTCCTTCTACTTGAGAATAACCTTTATAGACCAATCTGGCTTTGTTTCTTATTACCTTACCATCTTCATTTAGTTTGTTTCGAAAGACCCACTTAGTCCCAATCACATTTTTGTCCTTAGGTCTGGGAACAAGATCCCAAGTGTGATTCTTTTCAATCTGCATCAATTCCTCCTTCATTGATTTAACCCAACTTTCATCATTGCATGCTTCACTTACTATTTTTGGTTTAACTTTTGAAATCAGACAATACTTTAATGAATCTTGAGCAATATTTCTTCTTGTTTGAACACCTTTGCTTCTAGCTCCTATGATCTAGTCTTCAGAATGATTCAGTCTTACATACCTAGGAGTTTTGGGAATCACTTGCACTTCTAATTCTTGGATAGGTTCATTCAAGCTTGTTTCTTCTTCTTGTGTTTCTAGATTCTCTGGATCAATCTAAATTTGGATTGGAGTTTGGACTTGTTCTTCTTGGTCTGAGATATCATTTTGATCATCACCTTCATACTCATAGTACCTTGAGGGATTTTCCATGCCTTCAACAACTTTCACATTTGTACTTTCCACAATCTTCCTTAATCTCTTGTTATAGCACTGGTAGGGTTTGCTTTGAGTAGAATAACCCAAGAATATTCCTTCATCACTTCTAGCATCAAACTTTCCAAGGTCTTCATCTCTTTCGATATAGCATTTCCTACCAAAGACTCTAAAATACTTCACAGTAGGAGTGATGCCAAACCAAAGTTCATAAGGAGTCTTACCAGTCTTGCTTCTAATTTTTACATGGTTAAGAGTATAAACAATTGTGGTCACAACTTCTCTCCAATAGATTTGAGGAACATTTGCTTCCATCATCATGGTCCTAGAAGCTTCCTGGATGGTCCAATTCTTTCTCTCCACTACTCCATTCTGCTATGGAGTCCTTGGAGCGGATAAATATCTTTTTATCCCATGTTTCTCACAAAATTCAATGAACTCTCTAGATGTGAATTCTCCACCTCTATTAGATCTGAGGCATTTTATTTTTATGCCAGTTTCATTTTCTACCATAGCCTTGAATATTTTGAACTTCTAAGTGCTTCAGATTTTTCTTTCAAGAAAGTCACCCACATCATTCAGGGGTGGTCATCAATCAGCAACATGAAATATCTATCTCCTTGTAGACTCTTGATTCTTTCCGGACCACATACATTAGTGTGCACCAAGTCCAACAATCCAGTTGAAGAATATTCTTTACTTTTGAATGAGACTCTATTCTACTTACCTAACTGACATTCCTTGCATAAGCTATTAGGTTTCACCAATCTTATAAGATCTCTTACAGCCTGGGTGTTTCTTATCTTAATGATATTATCAAAATTCACATGACATATTCTCCTATGCCACAACCAACTCTGATCGATTTGAACAAATAAGCAACTTTTTCCAGTACCAACCAAGTGAAAGATGTTACCTTTTGTCTGAGTACCAGATGCAATCTCAGTTCTAGAGCTTTCAAAGATCTTGCATTTTCCATTTTTGAATCAAAGATCATAACCTTTATCTACCAGCTACCCAACACTCAGAAGATTATGCTTTAAACCTTCAACATATAGAACATCACCGGTTTTGTTCTCTCAATCAAAAGAAATGGTTCCTCTGCCTTTGATTCTGCTAACAGAATTATCTCCAAATTTTACAACTCCACCTTCATATCTTTCCAGGTTTATGAACTTATTCTTGTTGCCAGTCATATGGTGAGAGCATCCACTGTCAATGACCCATTCATCCTTTTCTTCAACCTGAGCAGCCAGAGCCCTTTCTATCTTATGATTGGTAGATTCAACAGGCATTGGATCTTCTTCCTTAATGGAAATAAACACCCAGTCACTTCCAGATTTGGTTCCTATCTCAGATTCATCATCTGTTACTCCATCATCATCTTCTTGAACATAGTAGCACTTCTTTTGAAATCTTGATCTATTAGGGTTAGGCCTTGAAAATCTTTTCAGACACCTTGAGGCAAAATGACCAATCTTGTTGCAATTGAAACATTTGAAGGGCAGTTTTCCTTCATACTTAGCGGATCCTCTTGGCAATCTCTTGGCAATAAGGGCTTCAAGTTGTGCAGCTTCTGACTCATCTTCTTCCAGATCCTTTCTTGCTTTATCATACCATGTTGATTTCTTTGAGGAATTTTCTCCTGGATCATATCTTTGTTTGCCTTTTGCAGACACACTAGCTTTGAATGCAGGTTCAGTCTTGGGAGGTGCATCTAACTTTCCAACCAATTGATCCCTAGTAATGTTTGATAATGATCTGAATTCCTCAATAGCAACAAGCTTGTGTTTGTAAGTAGGAGGTAAGGATTTGAGAACTTTGGCAACAATCTCATCTTCATCCAATGTTCCACCAGCACATCTAATGCCACAGACAAGCTCATTTACCTTTGGCATAAATGTAGTGATATTTTCATCTTCACTCATCTTCAGGCTTTCAAACTTCCCTTTTAGACTCTGTAACTTTGCACATTTAACATATTTGTCTCCTTCATGCAGAATATCCAACTTTGTCCAAATTTCATAAGCAGTTTTCAATCCCATAACATTTGTCAGTTCTATATCAGACAAGGCACTTAGTAGGGCTTCTTTAACTCAAAGATTATTTTTAGCATCTTTAATTTCATCTGGAGTTGTCAGACCATTCTTTGGAGGAATATACTCAATTGTAGTCATGCTCCAATACTACTTTCCCATGCATTTCAAGTGACATTCCATGCGGCTTTTCCAAAGAGTGTAGTTTGTTCCATCAAACCTTGGACTATCCTTCTTGTAGGATGACATCCTGGATCTCCTCAAGTGGTTAAGCTTCTTTTAGAGGAACTGGCTCTGATACCAATTGTTGATTTAAGGATAGACAACTGAGAGAGGGGGGGTGAATCAGTTGTCACAAAAAATATGTTCCTTATTTATTTAAAACCTTCTTATATTTCAACAGCATATCAAAGATTCAATCATGGAAGCATAATGCAATAATTCAAGAGTAGAAACAAACTTAACACAAATAACACCATGATTTTGACGTGGAAAACCCGGTTAAGGGAAAAACCACGGGGTGACTAACCCAAGATTATATTCTCTATTAAAAGAATATGAAGAATGACATGGTACCTACCAATTAGGGCTCACTGCCTGAGCACACTATTCACAAGAGGCCCACTGCCTACAGGAGACACACTATCTATAGAAGAGAATAAATATTACAAACTTAAACTAGAAGTTAGCATCTTCACTATGCTTGAGTGAGTTCCATTAAAGGTCAACACCTCTGCTCTGCTTTTCACTCTTCTTCCTTACCATCTTCTCATCATGACCACTCTACATACATTTGAACAACTTCGTAACTCTTATTTATACATGACATCGACTTTGGAATGATCATCAAAGTTTGTTCAACATACACTTACTTTATTACAGAGCAATTAAAAAAATACAACTTGACTCATTACAAAAGCTTCACGCACATTGCTATACTGTCGGCCATGCATAGCTGGAACTTCAATCTTCTTTGAGGAGCACACCATGCTTCGCAAAACATCTTTAAGATTATCCGCAACATGTGCAAATCATCCAGTTGGCCAGGACTGGGAAGAACACCATTACCCAAAGGTAAATCCTCAATTACAAGCTCAATCTTCAATGCGGACTACCAACATGAACTGGACACAACCTAGAGACCTTCACAAGCTTGCTTGAATCACCAAGAACATCCGCACCACTTCTCCTTACTGTAATCATTTGCATCTTCATCTGGAATCTCAAGAACACAGTCGATCATCACTGTCACACTAAAAGGATCACTGACCTCCAAACCATAGACCGATCGAGTTGTTAATTCAAATTAGCTTCCCAAACATGCCACGAGGTTTGCAGAGCATGACATTGCATTTCTAGATCTCACCAGATTTATTTGTGCCACTTTATCACCACTGAATAGTTACCGGAACAAGTTCTACTCATATACCTATAACTTCTTCAGATCTTCATGCGGACCTCTAAAATCTTGACTGGACAACCTTCAGACACATATTTACAAACCCTTTGATGCGCATACTCTGATCTTCAACATTGGTATCTATGCTTCATAGGACCTCACTGTCTTCACTATTCTTCTCTATTTCTGATGGGGCTAATTTTCTCAATATTCTCAGCACATAACTCATCCAATTCTTGACATTAATGCAACAGGAGTATGTTGACATTAATGATAACACCGTTTAGGGCCATACTTGCAACACTTCCCTCTAGCAAGAAGCCCAAATTTCCTAAACCCTCACCCTCGGCTGAGTCTACCCCTGCTAAGGACACTATTTAGACCCCCACCTAGCCCCTTGTTGATAAGAAACATCATAAGGTGACCTTTCAGAACCCCCCGAGGATACCATAGAGTAGGGATAGCTGATCTCCAATTGCAATGTTTCCACTAACAAAGGTAAACAAAAGGTCCAATTGGATTCCCCTATTTAGGGTGCGAAAGATAAAGGAAAATGAAAGGTCCTAGAGGATTCCCCCACGTAGGTTGATTTATCCCCCACTAATATTATGGCTAGAGACAAAGGTAAAAAGAAAGTCATAGAGATTCCTTATTGAAATTAGGGCAGACAACTAAGGGGGGTGGTGAATCAGTTGTCACAAAACTTTATCTTTTCTGCATTTAATCTTCTTTACCACTTATGAATAGATTAATGATATAACCATGAAAGCATCAATCAACAACACATGAGAAGAAACACAATCAACACACAAAACACCAAGATTTTTATGTGGAAATCCGGTTAAGGGCAAAACCACGGTGGGGGTTAACCCACAAGATTTATTCTCTGTTAAAAGAAAAAAAAATGGGAAGGCACTTGCCTTCGAGCACACTGTCCAGAGCTCATTGCTCCAAGAGACTCATTGTCTACAAAAATATTCACATAGTTAACACTGAAAGGTTGAACTGAGAAACAACATCTTCTCCATGCTAAGGTTCAGTTCTATTGAAGCTCACAACACCTCTGCTCTGCCCCCAAACACTTCTTCGCTACCTCCACATCATCACTGCTCTTCCTCTTCTGTTCTTCCTCTTCTCTGCTTTGCCTTTTGGACCTTTCTTAGAATCTAATCATTTTTGCTCAAGGACAACTTTTCCACGACTTAATTACAAGTATTTATACACTTCATCAACCTTGGAATGAACATCAAGGTCGGCATTACAATCATCAACCATTGGAACAATCTCCAAGGTTGGCATTACAAACATTTACAAAAAGACTTGACTTAATACAAAATGCTACATGCGGATCACTACATTGTCGGCCAAACATAGCTGGGACTTAGATCTTCCTCGAACAACACGCCACACTCCATAGAACTTCTCTTAGATCATCTGCAACATGCACCAAGCATCTGGTCAGCCAAGACTAGAAAAAATAGCAACACCCAAGGAGAAATATTCAACTACGAGCTCAATCCTCAATGTAGACCACCAACACAATAGGCACACGATCTAGAGACCTCCACAAGCACAATGAAATCAACAAGAACACCCGTACCACCTCAAATCACTAGAATCACTTCCATCTTCATACGCAAAATTAAGAACACTAATTGTCATGACTGTCACACTAGAAAGATTGCTTGCAGAAATCCAAACCATGAACCACTTGAGTTGAGGATACACACCAACATCCCAAACATACCTCTAGAACCGCAGACCATAATATTCCAATGTGGAGCAATCTAGACCAAATTCCTGTCACTCTGTTACCTATGAACAACTGCCAAACCCAGTTCTACTCAGATGACCATAACTTTACCAATCCTCCATGCGGACCTCTCAAATCTTAACTGGAGCAACTTCAGACAATCCTCTACAAAACCCTTAAGTTAGTAGACTCTGATCTTCATCTCACTGGGAATGCAAAGCAATCTACTTTACTTAACTGCATTGTCTTCACTGTCTCTGACAAAGAGATATGTTGACATCAATGACAACACATCATAGGCACATATTTGCAACAATCTCCCCCTTTTTCATTGATGGAAACATATGATGTAAAAAATTGATTCAACCATCAAAACAAGAACTTCTCCCCCTTTCTCTTATCACACCTTCAACCACTTTCTTCACTACTCCCCCTTTCACCAGCAACTACTTACTTTTAAGTTTTTCACATGACTTCTCGCCCCCTTTGACATCAATGGAAAAGGGCACATATTTGCAATCATCTCTCTCCCTTTTTGTTTCTTAGATAAAACCAAACTGAACTTCCAGAATTAATATACTGACTACTCCCCTTGAGTAGCATCCGCTTAACAACAATCTAGATCACAAGTTATGACTATGAGTTCCACCAGACTGATGCACACTAGTGCACCTTAGTTCTAAACATGAGGGGTAATAACCCCTAGCTTCACTCTGAGATACTCAAAAGTGTCCTTAGGTAGAGGCTTAGTGAAGATATCCGCAATCTGATCCTTTGAAGAAATAAACTCCAATCTGAATTCATTCTCATTTACCTTCTCTCTCAACAAGTGAAACTTGATGGATATGTGCTTTGTATTTGAATGCAACACTAGATTCTTTCAGATGTTTATTACACTTGTATTATCATAGAAGATTGTAATAGGCTCTTCAAACACAATTCTAATATCCTTCAACATTTGATTCATCCACAAAACTTGAGTACAATTACTTGTTGGTGCTATATACTCTACCTCTGTAGTAGACAGAAATATTGCCTCCTACTTTTTTCTCAACCAAGAAACCAATCTCTTTCCCAAGAAAAATGCACCACCACTAGTACTCTTCCTATCATCCACATCTCCTACCCAATCAGCATTTGTATGTGCATGAAGAGTGAAATCATCATCCTTAGGATACCATAAGCCATAATCAGATGCCCCCTTCAGATATCTAAAAGTTCTTTTGACTACTACAACATGAGATTCTCTAGGATCAGCTTGAAATCTAGCAACAAGGCCAACTGTATTCATAATATCAAGTCTGGTTTGAGTTAGATAAAGTAGTCCTCCAATCATTGATCTATACCTTTTCTGATCTACCTTAGGGGAATCATCATCTTTAGTCAACTTGCATCTGGTTATCATAGGAGTACTATGGTTTTGAATCCTCCATTCCAAACTTTTTCAACAACTCTTTCACATACTTAGACTAAGATATGAAGATTCCCTTATCTAACTGAGTGATTTGCAGACCTAAGAAGAAATTCATTTCACCAAGCATGGACATCTCAAATTCACTTTGCATCTGATCAACAAATTTTTTACACATGTTCTCATTTCCACCAAAGATGATATCATCAATAAATACCTGAACAATCAAGATGTGTTCATGATCAATTTTGAAATAAAGATTATTGTTAGCTGTACCTTTGCTAAAACCTAACTTTAGTAGATACTTATATAATCTTACATACCAGGCTCTTGGAGCTTTTTAAGTCAATACAATGCTTTCCTCAATCAACATACCATATCTCCTTGATTAGACAACTGGAATCCTTTCAGTTGCTCAATGTAGACTTCTTCTTCCAACTCTCTATTCAAGAATGCTGACTTGACATCCATCTGGTAAACTTTGAAATCTTTGTAAGTAGTAAATACAAGAAATAATCTGACTGCTTTGATTCTTGCCACCAGAGCAAAAGTTTATTCAAAATCAATTCCCTCTACTTGAGAATATCCTTTGCACAACAATCTTGTTTTGTTTCTCACAACTTCACCATCTTCATTCAATTTATTCTAGAAGACCCATTTAGTTCCAATTACATTTTTCTTTTTAGATCTAGGAACAAGATCCCAAGTATGATTCTTTTCAATTTGCATTTATTCTTCTTCCATTTCTTTTAGCCAACTTTCATCATTACAAGCTTCATTTACTGATTTTGGTTCAATCTTTGAAATCAAACAATACTCCATTAGTTCTTCAGCAATTCTTCTTCTAGTTTGAACACTTTTATTTTTATCTCCTATGATCTGATCTTCAGAATGATTTAACCTTACATACCTGGGAGTTTTGGGATTTTCTTGAACTTCTAATTCTTGAACTTGTTCCTCAACATCTGCATTAGCTTCTTGAGTCACTGGATTCTTCGAAGCAATCTGAATCTAAGTTTGAGTTTGAACTTGCTTTCCTTTATTTGGACTTTCATTTTGATCATCTAATTCATATCCACAAGACTTGGAAGGTCTCTCCTTGCTTTCATCAACCTTGACATTAGCACTTTTAACAATCATTTTCAATCTCTTGTTAAAGCACTGGTATGCCTTGCTTTGGTTAGAATAACCCAGAAATTTTCCTTCATTACATCTTACATCAAACTTACCTAGATCTTCATCTCTCTTGATATAGCATTTACTACCAAAAACTCTAAAGTATTTCATAGTAGGAGCATTACCAAACCATAGTTCATAAGGTGTTTTACTAGCATTACCTTTGATTTGCACTCGATTAAGAGTGTAGATAATAGTACTCATAGCCTCTCTCCAATAGAAATGTGGAACATTTGTCTCCATCATCATGGTTCTAGTAGCCTCTTGAATAGTCTAGTTCTTCCTTTCCACAACTTCATTCTGCTGAGGAGTCCTAGGAGTAGATAACTATCTTCTTATTCCATGCTTTTCACAAAATGCATTAAACTCACTGGAGGTAAACTCTCCACCTCTCTCAGATCTCAAACACTTTATCTTCACACCAATCTCATTCTCCACCTTAGCCTTGAACACCTTGAATCTATCAAGAGCATCTAATTTCTCTCTCAAGAAAGTGACTCACATCATCTAGGAGTAATCATCAATCAGCAACATAAAGTATCTGTCTTCCTGCAAACTCCTAACTCTGGCAGGACCACACAAATGAGTGTGTACAAGTTCCAACAATCCATTTGAGAATTGTTCTTTACTTTTGAATGTAGCCCTATTCTATTTGCCCAACTGAGATTCCTTACACATGTTATTAGTAGGTTTCACAAGCTTTGGAAGATCTCTCACAGCCTAAGTAGTACTTATCTTGACAATTTTATCAAAGTTTACATGACACATTCTCCTATGCCATAACCAACTCTGATCAATCTGAGCAATCAAACAACTTTTACCAGTACCACTTAAATGAAAGATACTACCTCTAGTTTGTGTACTAGATGCAATCTCAGTTCTGGAGCTTCCCAAAATTTTGCATTTTCCATCCTTGAATTGGAGATCATACCCTTTGTCAACCAACTGTCCAACACTGAGAAGATTATGCTTCAACCCTTCTACATACAAAACATCATTAGTGTTATTCTTACCATGAGAGATGGATCTTTTGCCATGGATTCTACTAGCTAAATTGTCTCCAAACTTCACAATTCCACCTTCATATCTTTCCGTACTTACAAACTTACTTTTATCACCATACATATGGTGAGAACATCCACTGTCAATCACCCATTCATCCTTTTCTTCAACCTAAGCAGCCAAGGCACTTTCCAAATTCACACAGCTAGTAGATTCAGTAGGCACCGGATCTTCTTCTTGGATAGTAATGACTACCCATTCATTTCCAGAGGTACTTCCCATATCAGATTCATCATCTGTGATTCCTTCATTAGCAGCTTCTTGGACATAGTAGCATTTCTTCTGAACTCTAGATCTATTAGGATTTGTCTTTGAAACCCTCTCCAAACATCTTGAAGCAAAATGACCAATCTTATTGCAAGCAAAACATTTGAAAGGCAACTTTCCTTCATACTTACCAGATCCTCTTGGTAATCTTTTGGCAATAAGGGCTTCAAGTTCTTCAAGCTTAGATTCATCTTCTTCAAGTTCCTTCCTTGCCTTCTCATAACTGGTTAGTCTTCTTGTTGAGCTTTCACCTAGATCAAATCTTTGCTTTTTGAAAACACTGGCCTTAAATGTAGATTTTGATTTAGGAAGAGAATCACCAAACTCACTCATTTCAAATGCTGAAAGCTTGCTAACCAACTGATCCCTTGTAACATCTATCACAGTCCTGAACTCCTCAATAGCAACAACTTTATGCTTTTATGAAGCAGGTAAGGATTTGAGCACCTTGGCAACAATCTTTGATTCTTCCAGTTTTCCACTAGCACACCTAATACTACACACAAGTTGTTCACCTTCTACATGTAGGAAGTGATGTTTTCATCTTCACTCATCCTCAAACATTCATATCTACCCTTCAGGCTCTGTAACTTAGCACATTTGACATATGCATCACCTTCATATAGAGTTTCCAGCTTCTTCCATATTTCATGAGCAGTTTGCAATTCCAAGAC
Source organism: Cunninghamia lanceolata (assembly GCA_027924645.1). NCBI lineage: Eukaryota > Viridiplantae > Streptophyta > Pinopsida > Cupressales > Cupressaceae > Cunninghamia > Cunninghamia lanceolata. The sequence goes on along the minus strand of BSBN01000578.1, from coordinate 5,228,296 downwards.
ATTTGTCATTTCTGTATCAGTCAAGGCACTCAACAATGCTTCTTTAGCCTGAATGTTGTATTCAGCTTCTTTGATTTGATCTGGAGTTGTAGGACCATTCTGCAAAGGAGTATACTTATTCTTAGTTATCAACCAATAAGGCTCACTCATGCATTGCAAATGACACTCCATGTGATTCTTCCAAAGAGAGTAATTTCTTCCATCAAATCTTAGATGGTCCTTCTTATATGATGACATCCTAGATCTCCTCAAGTGGTCAAGCTTCTTTTAGAGGAACCAGCTCTGATACCAATTGTTGAAATTAGGCCAGACAACTGAGAGGGGGGGTGAATCAGTTGTCACAAAACTTTATCTTTCTCTACATTTAATCTTCTTTACCACTTATGAACAGATTAATGATATAACCATGAAAGCATGAATCAACAACACATGAGCAGAAACATAATCGACACACATAACACTAGGATTTTTACATGGAAACTTGGTTAAGGGAAAAACCACAGTGGGGGTTAAACCACAAGATTTATTTTCTGTTAAAAGAAAAGAAAAAAATGGGAAGGCACTTGCCTTCGAGCACACTGTCTAGAGCTCACTGCTCCAAGAGACTCACTGTCTACAAAAAATTTCACATAGTTAACATTGAAAGGTTGAACTAAGAAACAACATCTTCTGCATGCCAAGGTTCAGTTCCATTGAAGCTCACAACACCTTTGCTTTTCCCCCAAACACTTCTTCGCTACCTCTGCATCATCACTGCTCTTCCTCTTCTATTCTTCCTCTTCTCTGCTTTGCCTTTTGGACCTTTCTTAGAATCTAATCATATTCACTCAAGGACAATTTTTCCATGACTCAATTACAAGTATTTATACACTTCATCAACCTTGGAATGAAAATTAAGGTCGGCATTACAATCATCAACCATTGGAACAATCTCCAAGGTCAGCATTACAAACATTTACAAAAAGACTTGACTTAATACAAAATGCTACATGCAGATCACTACATTCTCGGCCAAACATAGTTGGGACTTAGATCTTCCTTGAACAACATGCCACACTCCATAGAACTTCTCTTAGATCATCCGCAACATGCACCAAGCATCCGGTCATCCAAGACTAGAAAGAATAGCAACACCCAAGGAGAAATCTTCAACTACGAGCTCAATCCTCAATGCAAAGTACCAACACAATAGGCACACGATCCATAGACCTCCACAAGCACAATGAAATCAACAAGAACAACTGCACCACCTCAAATCACCAAAATCACTTGCATCTTCATATGAGAACTTAAGAACACTAACTGTCATGACTGTCACACTAGAAAGATTGCTTGTGGACCTCCAAACCATGAACCACTTGAGTTGAGGATACACACCAACATCCCAAACATACCTCTAGAACTGCAGACCATAATATTCCAATGCGAAGCAATCCAGACCAAATTCTTGTCACTCTATTACCTCTGAACAACTGCCAAACCTGGTTCTACTCAGATGGCCATAACTTTACCAATCCTCCATACGGAGCTCTCAAATCTTAACTAGAGAAACTTTAGACAATCCTCTACAAAACCCTTAAGTTCATAGACTGTGATCTTCATCTCACTGAGAATGCGGAGTAATCTATTTTACTAAACTACACTGTCTTCACTATCTCTGACAAAGAGATATGTTGACATCAATGACAACACGTCATGGGCACATATTTGTAACATTCCTGCCTAGTTGAGTCCCAATCCTCATGATCATTCCACTCCTCCCATTATCATCCAGACCACTCATACCCCCAGTAGCCCCCTACTTGGGAGAAAACCCCTATCATTGAGAAAATTAATTGAAAGTCTTTCCATCAACTTGAGGATAAGGTGGAAACCCTGTATCAGGCCTTAGATTTGCAAAGACAAATCTTGAAACAAAAGCTTGCCCATATGCACTATGTTAAAAGGAAGATTCAAAATCTTGAGGTTGTCACCCAGTTGGAAACCTCAAAGTGGCCCAAGGAGAAGGATGATGAGATGTGGTAGGAGGTGGAAAATCTTTTCAAAATGTTTGATAGGTGGGATAATGTAGAAGATCAGATGAAAATGATTAAGAAAAACTAGGAGAACATAATGAAGAACATGGAGAAAATTGTAGCTTTTAGCAAGGAAACAGTTAAGAACTCAGCTACCACTTTGTATGTGCTCCAAGAAGAAATAGAGAAGAGGAATTCTAGAACTACTCCTATGGGCACCAACTTTTAGTAGTTGGTTATTATGGGGTCTATCAATAGGACTAAGGCCAAGAGCAAGAAAAATAAAGGAAAGGAGGTTTGTATGGACACCTTGGATGGTCAAGTCAGCAAGGACCAAGAGAATTCCTTTGAGGACAAGCTAGAGTTCCTCAAAAGGGAGTGGTAGGCCATTAGTGGCCTCAAGTGTCTATCCAATCAGTAGGGTTTCTTCTATTGGTCTGTGGCTGCTATTTACTTTAGCTATTGTTTATGTGTCTATTATTTAAGCTTTGGGTTCTATTTTTCTCTCTGTTATGTTGTACTTCTTGTAAGACTATGGTTGCTTTCCTTTGGGATTGTATGTATGGGTTCAAGCCCTTCCTAGTTATCTTAATAAAAACATTTCTTAAAACTATCGATATGTGTTGCAGTATTTTGAAGCATTTTGATTAATTATTAATTATTTTTAATAAATCTTTTGCAACTTGGATTCAAAACATAGTTTCATTTGTTTAAAATGAGTGTTTGAAGGAATTTTAGAGAAAATACTTTCTTTGTTTTCTATAGATATTCATGAGGTTTAAAACTTGTTTCAATTTGCATTCTATGCTTGGTCTAGGCTTTTGGGAGTTCGTGTTCTCGTGACTATAATAGGTCTATATTTGATAATAATATGATTATTACGAAGACCATTAATGGTCTGTATGGAAACAATATATTTTATATATGTGAAAAACCCCATTTAGGTTCATGTGTTGGAATATTGTGGATGTTAGTTAGACCACAATAAATCTGAGCCTTCTTTAATAACTTGGTATATTTATATCAAGACCATCTTTTCATCTAAAGGAGATGTTTCATTGTAAATCATTTTTATTGGGAAAAGATAACCTACTTAGTTTTCCATAATACATGAACTAGCCTTCGTGATTATGACCACACATAGGTCAGTTCTTTGAATATATGTTGTTTTCTTAAATCCTACTATTTGTAGGTATATATTTCATGGAAGAATAGGAGATGGTATTACCTTAATTTCATCCATAACCACTTGAATCTCACTTTTTTATAAATAAGAATGGGTATCTTATTTTTGTGACCATATTCAAGTTTTCTTTTGTTATGAACCCATTTATTAGTCATTCAACCTTATACAAGTATATCAATGTAATGCATATGTGTTCATTGATTGATAACCATATACAGGTCTATTAATGTAATGAATCTATGTTCATTGACTGATGACCATATACAGGTCTACCAATGTAATGAATATGTGTTCATTGACTCACAACAATATACAAGTTTGTAAAAGAAATGAATTCATGTTCATAAATATTTGACCATTTACATGCCTACAATTTGTATGATTTTTAGTTATTTAACTTTTGAACACATACAGGTTGGTATTGTGTGACAGTGTGGGTATTTGTATTAATTGACCATTTGTACCTATTGATGCCTTATTTGGAAAATAGGGATGGGTTTCTTGTTTTCTAAGGTCCTTTAATAGACTAACTATCTAATAATCTCTCTATATATATTAAAATTTGGGAATGTTTAACTTGGGCTTATAGAAAAGAAAAGAGATGTGAGTTAGTTTAAGATTTGTCTCTTTAATAGTTTACATTATGAATTAGAATGAATTTATGAATATGTTACATTCTACGATGGTCTATGATTACCATGCTCCTACATTTCTTTATCATGTATTTAACCCAGGACAATCTTCAGAGTTGATTATTTTCTAATTTAGTTAGAAGAGTGCTCAAGAGAAGAGTAGAGATAATTTTGGAATTGAACAAAGTTTTAAAAATTTAATTGCTATGAAATTTTAATGTATAGAAGAAAACTATAAGATCTATATAGAAGTGATAATTAGAAACTATATCTAAACTTGTTCTATTTGATCTGTTCTATGTAAAGACATATTTATACATGCCTATATTAAAGGGAAACATAGAAAATAGTGAATAGGGAACAATGAGGAAACAATTTTGTGTTAATGCTTGCAGACTTACCATAAAGAATGGAGATCTTATGATGTCAATTGACTTAATAATTAGCTCTTTTTTTGAGTTATATGAATGATTGATAATTTTATGATCTATCCTATATCTGAACTTTTAGTTGAGAATCTTATTATGAATCCTCTGATAATATTAAGGAGGTAACTTCTTATATGATTGATAATTTTAAAGTTATGAATTGGGGATTCTTTATTTGACTGTTAGTTTAGACCAAATGCTAAGAATACATGGAATTGCAAAGTAGTGTTATTAAATTTGAGGTTTTTGAGAAAATCATTCTACCATTTGCTTGACTAGGTTGTAGAATCAGTATAGGATTTTATATCAACAACCAGCAAAGTTAGTGATAGAAGGGCTATCTTAGATAAAAATGCTTATGTCATGTATATATACATATTATGAATGCATGTAAGTGAATTAAATGATCTTTTTGTTGACAAGTTTGAGATAGAGGTGTGTGAACATATGAATCACTTTTCCTTTTTGGAATGTGTTATTGATATATTAAAACTTTGGCCAAAGTAATGCAAATTTATTGCTTGCATTGTCAGTTCACAGCGTCGATTTGTTTGCATGATAGTTAGGTTTGTCATGTACTTAGCTAGAAGGAATCTAGAGTCATATGGTAGATTGTATGTGACTAGACACAACACTAGTTCTTGGATGGCATGATGTTCTTGTAGATTTTATTTATCTACTACCCTCATGAAGGGTAGGGTCACTTCCTATTGGAAGGTGTGCTTGGGACCATTGGTCTATGGTTGGAGGTAAAGAACTTAAGTGATGCTCTCCCTCTTATAGCTAAAGAATGCCAAAGGTTTTGTTGCATAGATATATTATTTGTATTCCACATGATAAATGTTTTATTGAAAGTTTGTAAACTTGTAAAATATAGTATCATGATGTGATTGCTACTTTGTAATATATTATGGATGATGGTATATTCATTTATTGTAATGTGAAATAGAAATATTCTTTATGAATCTTTTAAATGCAATTATGTGTTGTTATTTATATTTAGAAAAAATTAGTGTATTCTTAGTAAGATTTTTAGCATGTTTTAAGAAACTGACAGGTGTTCAATACACATGGTATCAGAGCATAGTTTGAACACTTGGGCCTATGATCCTATTTCGCAAGAAGTTATCAATGTAGGTAGCCTTGTGTTTATTAACCTAAACCAAGTGATGTTGTTATTTGAATGTAGAAATGGGAGGGTCAAAGTCAAATAAAAAGAGTGGAAAGAAAAGGAAAACAAAATGAACAAAAACAAAAGGAAAAATTGAAGCAACTATAAACTATGAAGGAGAAGCTTGGCTCTTTGACACTAAAATATTGGAAACAACCTTAGAGAAAATCAAGCTAGAAAGAGAAAAATGATTAGAACCTTCAACCTCTATTGTGATCAAACCAAACAAACTATTGGTGAATAGTGACATGCCTTTTGGGTGTGGACAAAATGCACTAGTCCTAAATAATGAGGTGACAGAGGAGTACCTACATGTACATCCTACCTCAAAATTAGTATTGTTAGATTCTAATGGAGAAGAACCTGAGGAGGTTCCATTGTTTGATAGTGATTGAAAATCATTGTAATCCTATAAGACCTTATCTAAATAAGGATGTATAAGTCCACTATATGAATAAAAAATCAATTTTGTCCCTATTCACCAAAAGTGTATTGATCTATTATGTTGGAAGTTTAGTATCTTTAGTTTTGGTATCGAACAAGAACAAATCCTGGAGGTGGACAAGATGGATTAGGTCAAGCTACAGAAGATTAGGTGGCTAATTTGGACCAGATCCTTACTATTTTGAATGAAAACAAAGAAAGGTAACTAAGAGGGGCAGATAACCAAGAGGATAGTGAGGAATAAAACCAATAAGATGGTGAGGAACAAGACCAAGAGTATATCATGAAGGGCATGATGAGTCTGGGGAAAACTAGGTGAACCAAGATGAAGCATTAAGGCAACCTAATTCAAAGACATGACTAACTAATGAACTTGCTAAGGTAATGAAGAAAATCACCCCACCAAATTTCAATGGAACTATTATTGGAGATGGAGCAGATGCATGGCTCAGTGACATGGAAATGTACTTTGGGATCAAGAATTATTCTAAGATAACAAAGGTAGTTTGGGAAGCCTACAAATTGTCTAGAGAAGCATCCACTTGGTGGATGAATACGAAGATAGATTTTGGGTTGAGTTCCCTAAACATGACATGGGACTAGTTTGTGCTTATTTTCAAACAAAGGTGGTTACCACAGTTGTATTTTGACTAGAAATTAACTAATTTTTAGAATTTGTGACAAAGTGACATGTTAGTGACTGAATATTGGGAGAAATTCACTAGACTCCTAAAGTATGTGCCTCGGTATCAGTGTGATGAACACTTTCGTATATGAAAATTCATCATGGGAATGAATGCACAAATATGAGGATAAGTGAATGTTCATGGTCCATCAACCATTGATTAGGTATTTGAAAAAGCAATCAAGTAGGAGCCAAAACTTAAGTCTATTTCAGCTTACCGAGATAAGTCTTGTAAGAAGTTAGGTTGGTCCAAATCTTCACCTTCCTTTAAGAAGATCTAGATTCAGGATTCTAAGTTGAAATCCAATGGGAAAAGATCCAAAAATAACAAGAATGATTCTTGAAATAGAAAAAGGAGAAATGATTCCAAGAAGAGGAATGGTAATAAAAATAATCATTCAACTAAGAAGAAAGGACCTCTCGGTGGTTGTTTCACTTGTAGAGGTAATTTTAATGCAAATCAGTGTCCAAAAAAAGTGATAGAAATCAGTTCTAAATTTTTTTTACCTTATCAATAGACAACTTTCTAGCAGAAAATCTTGTTGAATAGCCAAGGTACTGGGGGGTGAATAAGTACTCTATTAAACTTCTTACTTATTAACTTAGTAATCCTTTTACCATATGCAATAACAAAGAAAATTAAACATAGCAGATACAACCACAATCGATCACACATGAACACTAAGATTTTTACGTGGAAAACCCAAAAATGGGAAAACCACAGTGAGTGTTAGCTCACAATATATTATATAGTAGCAATACCGGATTACAAGAAGGCTTATTGCCTAAAGAAATGTTCACTGCAAGAATGGCTCACTGCCAAAACAGGCTCACTGCCTAGAGAAAGAAAGAAGTAGGGAGAATGGATCACTACCAGGTTGAATTACTTAGAATGCATCTGCACATGCATGGATGCAGCTCTAATGAGTGCTCAAAATATTGTGTCAAAACTCTTCATCTTGACTGATATGTTTCACTGCTTACTTTTACATTAAGCAAGATCTCTCTTCTTCTACTCTTGTTGCCTGCTCTGTACTTCACATGTTTCACTCATTCATATCCTCCACAAATCTCTCAAATGCTGAATTCAATCATATATATATATATATATATCCACAACAAGAAAAATATTCATATTAGGTTAGCCTAATAAAGTATACCATGTAGTCATGCATTATGTACTGTGTCGGCCAAAATCATTCACCAAAATTCATAGCAAACCCAAACTACATTTGAAAAACCTTTTCACATGGCAGTCTCAACAATTCCACCACTTATGATTAAGTTCTAAACAATAGAACTTATCACATACAGATCATATTGTCATGTTGGTCTTATCCATCGTCTGTCCTCAGTTTAGTTTAATTGTCAAACTACATCTTCCACTGCGAACCACAAGAATTTCTTAAATCCATATCAGAGACTCTTCACACATCACAGATCATACCTTTAGAACCACAAGGTAAAATATTCTCTTGTGATGGAATGTGGACCCTAATAACACATGCTTTGTCACAGTCAAATTACACTATATCAAGTAGCGATACTTAGACATTCGTAACTAGCTTTCCAGTGAAGCTCAGAACTTGTAATTCTACATTTAGATACTCTATTTGTGTGTTTATAACACCTCAAATCCACATAACGAGATATGCAATAGAGGAGGAATGTAGACCAATTTAGTTGAGTGTTCTGTTCTAATTTTCCCTGTTCTCTGTACTGCCAGACTTAGAATTTTTGAATGTAGAATTTCGATACTCATCAGGAGATAAAAAAATTGGATATAAGATCATCAAAAGATTGTAACTAACATACTGGAACCACATGATTTTGTCTTTTGTTGTGGACCAATGCCATCCATTATACTACTGCTCTGTCACTGTTTTAAGTATACTGACAATACTTAGTCAAAATGACTAAGTCTTCTTCTCCGAACCAAAACCTTTGTCTCAACCTTATTCCTTCTCTTGTTGCCATCAATGAAAACACTATCATGCTTAATCAAGTTGCCAACAATCTCACCCCTTGGCATTGATGGAAACACTTAATGTGAAAAACTATTACACTATTACACTACCCCCTTACTCTTTACGCACTGCTTCTCCTTCATGCTTTATTTCTTACATCTCCAATGTTTTTCACATGCTTCATTCTCCCCCTTTGACATCAATGACAAAAGTGTATGATACAAATGTATGTACAAGTTGCCAAAACTCCAAACACTATTTTTCTATTATCCGCATATTTACAAGTGAAGTCAAAACAAACATGTCTTAATGTTTTGTTGGAAGGATGTCAGAATAAAGTTGCCTTAGCTAAGCTACATCTTGATCCCATCTGACCTTGACATCACTCAAAACTAATATGTGTCCATTGATCTAGGAGACCATATCTTCTACCTTCTTTATAGTAGTGGGAACCTCAGTGATTTTCTTAGTTTTCTCTACAGCTGCTACTAATCAATCCATAGATACAATTTTGAAGCTCACTATCTCCTGGAGCTAGCTCATTCTATATTTTATTACCTCTCTTTGCATTTGCAAATTGTGTATATTTGAATGGATAGTCTCCACTTCTGCCCTTTGATCACTAACAACATCTTTCATTGGATCATATGTTTTGGAGATGTTCATTATTTTGGCTTTCAATCCACTTATCTTCTCCTTCAGGTCCTTTTTTTTCTTGGGCCGTGTAAGACATATTTGATATATTTCACTAGTCTCTTTAATGAAAGTTTGTGCATACTCTATAATTTTCTCTAACAAAACTTTATCTTGAGAAGCTTTATCATTCAATTCTATTAATCTTTTGTCATAAATCTCTGCCCTTACTTTCTTTTCTGTTGCTTTCTCTAGGGACTCAAAATGAGAATTTATGGATTCCATTAATTTCTTCACTTGTGTAGCAGGACCCAAGGATGTGTCTCTTCTAATTTTGGGCATTATCTTCTCAAAAATTGTTGATGCATCTTATAACAATTCACTATCCTCTATATGAGATTTTAGCACTTCCTCTTGTGCATTAGTCTGGAGAATTGTCCCAAGTCTTAACTTTTGTAGAGGGGACATAAATGCAAGGTTAATAGGTCCTTGCAGAATCTTAGGAGTAGTCAAAATTTGAGCTTCTTTCTGCTTCTCCAAGAACTCCTTTGAGGAGTCAATAGTGTCTCTTTTCACTTCTTCTTGAGACATTTTAGTATCTTGATTCTTCGGAGGGGGGTCTTGAATGTCCATCATTTGTTCATTTTTCTCTTCTTTGTGCTCTTCTTGTTCCTTAGAGATATTTTGTTCAAAGGACTATTCTTGCCTCTTTAGACTTATTTTCTTCTTCAGTTCCTTTCATTTCTTCAACCTTTCCTAAACTCTCCAGAGGAGTGATTGTGCCTTGGTCCATACTCTACTCATCATTTACTTCCGAAGCAGCATTAGAAGTGTTAACATTGTTAACTTGTTCTTCTCCATCAATATCTGCAATAGTTGTAATTTTCAATTCATGCAATACACTTAGTGTTATCTCCTTTGTCTCGTTAACCATTTTCTCAGTGTCACTAGCCATAAGTGTATTAACTATTCACTTTATTCTAAATTTATCATTGTGTATCTTTGTGACTTTAGGTTTTTCTTCTTTTGTTATGTCTGGACAAAGACTCAATAGGATATATTCTCTTATATCCACATCTTTGGCCATAGCCACTTCCTTCCTTGCTGACATGATGTTGGCTAGGCTTTCCAATAATTGATCTATGATTTCAATTAAAGCCTTGCTAAACATTTCTAAATACCTAACAACAACAGTTTCAATAATTATCTTATCTGCATCTGTAGTTTCAATAATTATCTTATCTACATCTGATCTTTCATCATACATTTCAACAATGGGTTTCAAATTTCCATGATGAGAAAATGCACTGACTATGGTTCCCAAGGAAAGTGTTGCTTCACTTTCAGTCTTCTCATCTTCCTTCTTCTTCTTAGTTTTACTGGAGGGCTTCTTCTTTCCACCGAGAGTAGTTTCTTTTATTCTTGCCTTATTCGCTTCAACCTTCTCATCTATTTATGTTTCCTCTTCTTGTTTTCCTTCACCCAGGCTCACATACACTCTTTGTGTTGCCTTTGTTTTCTTTATTTTCTTCTTCTCTAGAGTTTTCTTTATTGGTACTTGTTTTTCATGCTTAGTCTTTTCACCCCTTTTCTCAGGTGTCTCTACCTCAGCACTTGCAGTCTTTGTCTTTTCAACAGAGGGTCCAAAACTCTTTGAAGTAGTTGTAGAGGTGGAGGCTCTTGTTCTTCTTGTAGGGCCAGGTGCAGACTTCTCCTTTTCAATTTTCTCTTCTTCCTTCTTCTCTAGGGCATTTAATTTTTACCCTTCTGGAGGACTTGCATTCCTTGATGCCTCTGCCTTTGCTCTTGCTTTACTTATTTCCTCATTTGTAAACCCATGGCTCTTGGAAAATTCTTCTACATACTTCTTGACCTTTCTTTGGGTCTCCATTTGTCTCTATTCTCGGTGCACTTTCATTGATTTTTCTTCATAAGTTCCAAACCTTTCCTCATTTGGATCTTTTGGTTTGCTCAACATCAAATCAACTATACCAGTTAAAACATCCTCTGTTACCTCATATCCCATTTCAGGGACCCATACAGTTCTGGGTTCAACTGTCTCCATGAGGCATTTGTCTTTGTTCCCCATAAATACAATGTCTTTTTCACATCTCCTTACAACATTTTTCAGGGATCCTAACCCTAGCTTGCATCTTCATTTGGAAGGTTTTGAAGTAACCCCACAATGTTGCATTTTATTTATTAGCATCTCCTAAGCTCTGCAAATGATTTCTAATTTGGACTACTACCGGAGAATGATTTAACCACACAATGTTTCCTATGCCTGGTAATTCTTTTAGGAAGTAAAACAACAAGAAGATAATCAGAGTACCATACCTGAAAGGGTACTTAGTGTCCTTTGTTCTTTTTAAAATTTTCCAACAATTGTTGCCAGAACAACTCACCTAGATTGTAGTTTGTATTGTTTTTAACCATATCATATGTTGTGTAAATGGTTGTTGTAGAGACTGAGTTTTGTCAATTGGAGAAGTAGACCTTGTAACCAATAAAAATTGATGTAAACCTCATTGTTGGATCCATAATATCATTTACAGTCAATGCCCTCTTATCAAAATTTGTACCTGTTAATTGCATTACTGTGTTATTCTTCATAGTTTTCAGGGCAAGAACCTTTCTAGTGGAGCACATGCTAGTTATTGCTTTAATGATATCTTTAGTGATCATGTGTGTCATGTCTAACCACAAAAATTTATCATGAATTCTGCTTAGGACATACCGGACCCAAGCATCTTTAGAAAACATAGAAAAATCAATTCACACATCTAATTTCTTTTCATGAAGGACACTGTATTCTCTTTTCAGTTCCAAGTCATTTTTGATCAATTCATTCAAGTAAACTTGTCCAAGTTTCATGTGATCATACTCTTCTATGTTTGTATGAATGTATGCCCTAATATCTTCAATGTGCATAACTCCATGTGGAACCTCAAAAAATGTACCATCAAGATCTATTTCTAGATATTTGAATAGATTTTTCTTGAATTTTGGATGAGGTCTCTCTGTTATCTCAACTACTTGAGGGGTAGCCATCTTTACAAACTCAACACAAGAAAATTTTCAAAAGAGGGAGCGGTAAATACCTTTTGTCTCTATTTGGGTTTCTTCACCAAACACTTGAATTTGCTTTAGCTCATTTCATAGATCACTTTAGTCACTTGAAAGTTTGAACACAAAGTGATTTTTCTTTCAAATGGATCCCTTATATTCTCTTTTCATCAAGATTCAATCGTAATAAATGGTTCATTCAAAAAGTTGTCAAACCCTTTCTCTACTATCCTGAATTGATCAAGATTGCTTCATAATTTACCATATTTGATTCTTTTCTACCGAAATATTCTTCATAAGATCTTTCATTCAATCTCATAACTCATATCTTTGTGTTGGATATTAGCACCACATTTCTGGCTAGGAGAGTAGGATTTTGCATTAATCTCCCCTTGATCTAGAGCTCCCAATTTAATTTCTAGAGGAAGTACTAGCACCAGAGTCTGATGCAGACCCATCCTTGACTTCCTTCATTTCTTTCTTAACCCAAATTTGATTCATCTCCTTCTTGATTTCTACTAGATCTACCTTTTGTACTAGTTTCTTCATTCCTACCTGATTAGTCTTCTTCATATTCTTTCTCTACAAGATCTTGCAATATGTCTAGGCCTGTTGCAGTTGAAGTATACAACATTTCTTTGTCCATTGTTCCTTTCATTCATCCTTGATTTGCATTGGTTAGCCTTGTGTCCAAATCTGTTGCATGTAAAACAATTCCCATTGAAAGATTGAGTGTTTCTCCTATTATTGCAATTGTTCCTTATCTAGCTTCTACATTCATTGGCTCTATGACCAAATTTCTTGCATATGAAACAATTACCATTGAAGGTTTGACCATACCTTCCATTATTGAGCCCATTCCTTACTCAACTTCTACATTCATTAGCTTTGTGACCTACTTTATTGCAGGTGAAACATTGACCAGAGAATGATGGATCATTTTGATTCGCTCAGCTCCTACATTGAGTGGCCTTATGACCATAGTTATTGCATGTATTACAATGACCATTGAAAGAAGGGTACCTTTGAGCATTTGGTTGCCTGACCAATGGTCTTCTAAATCTATTTCTTTAATTCTAGATTTGTTTGCCTTTGTTCTTCTTGGTCTCAACATTCTTTTCTTGATCGGTTTTAGAATTTTCACCCTTTTCAAACCCAAGGCCTTCCTTGTCATCAGGACTCTTCTGACTTGCAAGAAATCTATCAAGTTTGAATTTTTCTTCTTGAATCCATGCATGTTTCAGATCAACTTTTAGATCCACTACTTCTTGTTCAAGCTTTGTGCAGTCTTCAGTTTTTCTTTTCACCAACTAATTTATGTCTTCTTTTGCTTTTGCTCTCTTTACAACTTCCACTTTCAGATTCCTCAATGTATCATTTGCACTTATCAATTGTTCATTAACCTCCTTATATTTTTCTTTGAACTTCTTGACTTTCTCCCTCAATTTTTTGATGCACTCATCTGCTTCCTTCACATTATCTTTCAGATCCCTATTTAGTATCTCAACCTTATCAAGATTTGCAAGTACAAGCTTGATTTCTTCTTCATTAACAAGTGTGCATTCTTCTTTAGTTTTAGATGCATCAATTTCTTTAGGAGGAATAGGACATTTTTAACCTACCATGTGTTCAGTCTCCAAGATCTTCCTCAAGTTGTTAAACTTCTTCCGAGGAACTAGGCTCTGATACCAATTGTTGAATACCCAAAGTACTGAGAAGGGGGGGTTAATTAGTACTATATTAAAATTCTTACTTATTAACTTAGTAATCCATTTACCATATGAAATAACAAATAAAATTAAACATAGAAGATACAACCATAATCCATCACACATGAACACTAGGATTTTTACATGGAAAACCCAAAAATGGGAAAAACCATGGTGAATTAGCTCAAAATATATTATGTAGTAGCAATACCAAATTACAAGGAGGCTCACTACCCAAAGAAATGCTCATTGTAAGAATGGTTCACTACCAAAATAGTTTCACTGCCTAGAGAAAGAAAGAAATAGGGAGAATGGCTCACTACTAGGTTGAACTACTTAGAATGCATCTACACATGCATGGATGTAGCTCCAATGAGTGCTCAAAATACTATCTCAAAACCCTTCATCTTGACTGCTTTGTTTCACTTCTCTACTTTTACATTAAGTAATATCTCTCTTCTTTTGCTCTTGTTTCCTGCTCTATACTTCACATGTTTTTCTCATTCATATCCTCCACACATCTCTCAAACACCAAATTCAATCATATATATCCACGATAAGAAAAATCTTCATATTTGGTCAGCCTAATAAAGTATATGGTGCAGTCATGCATTATGCACTCTGTTAGCCAAAACCATTCACCAAAATTCATAGCGGACCCAAACAACATTTGAAAAACCTTTTCACATGTTGGTCTCAACAATTCCACCACTTATGATTAAGTTCTAAACAATAGAACTTACTGCATACAGATCATACTGTCATGTTGGTCTTATCCATTGACTGTCCCCGATTCAGTTCAACTATCAGACTACACCTTCCACTGTGGACCACAAGACTTGCTTAAATCCATATCAGAGACTCTTCGCACATCACAGATCATACCTTCAGAACCACAAGGAAAAATATTCTCTTGCAACAGAATACGAACCCTAATAAAACATGTTCTATCAAAGTCAAATTATAATATATCAAGTAGCGATACTTAGACATTCATAACTAGCTTTTCGGTGAAGCTCAGAACTTGTCATTCTAGATTTAGATACTCTAATCATGTGTTTACAACACCTCATATTTACATAACAAGAAATGCAATAGTGAAGGAATGTAGACCAATTTAGTTAAGTTTTATGTTTTGATTTCCCCGATTCTCTGTACTGTCAGACTTAGAATTTTTGAAGATAGACTTCCGATACTCATCAAGAGCTAAAAACTTAGATATAAGATCATCAAAAGATTGCAACCAACATACCAAGACCACATGATCTTGTCTTCTATTACAGACCAATGTCATTCATTATACTATTGCTAAGTCACTATTTCTTGTATACTGCCAATACTTAGTCAAAATGACTATGTCTTTTTCTCCAAACCAAAACTTTGTCTCAACCTTATTACTTCACTTGTTTCCATCAATGAAAACACTATCATGCTTAATCAAGGTTCCAAAAAATCCATGCAGCTATGGATAATTGTCAAGTAGAGTACCAAATCGCTCTTATCGAAACTACAAGTATTTTGTTTGGAATACCAATTTCTATTCTTATAGATACAAGTGCTATAGAAAGCTTTGTAACACCTAGTTTACTTAATAAAATTCCTAGATGAGTTGGCTATATGGCCAACTCTTGGTCAGTAGAGTATGTAAACCAGTCAAGAGCTCAAGTAGAGCAATACCTATTTGAAGCTGATATAAGATTACCCTCTTTTTTAATAGAATTCAACCTATATGTAGCCCCACTAGGATCATATGTTGTCATACTAGGTATTAATTGGTTATGGCATCATAGAGCTAGGTAGATTGCTTTGATAAAATAGTCAAGTGCTTAGATTACTTAGGAAATCTAGTTTTGATTCAGGGAATCAAATGTGAGATTAAGATCAAATAGGTGTCAGCAATGTAGCTCAAAAGATCTAGAAGGAAGGGATGTCAATTGTTTGTAGTTAAAATTGATCAAGTAGAGAAATCAAAAGAGTCATCAATCCAAGATTATCCTTTTCTCTATGACTTCTAGGATGGTTTTCCTAATGAATTCTTAGGTTTTCCACCTAAGAGAGCTTTTAACTTTTCAATATATATAATACCAGGCTCCAAACTGGTGTCCAAGGTGTTGGTTGTTTTAAATTCTCAACTTGATCTCAAAGAAAGCAAACCTAAAGAATAGCCAGTTCTAATAATTGGTAAGCCTTGAGGGATTAGCCAATGAACAAGAAATGGTTTTTTAATCCTTTTCCTCTACACTTTATGCTCTACAAAACTTGGGCGGGTATACCCTTTGAGAAAGACAATATTCTACTTTTAGATTTACTATTTAATTCTTCCAAAATACTGTGTTCTTAAAACATATATATTCTCTCTAAAATTGCCAAAAGAATTAATGATATGCTGAAGTAAATGGGCTAGATTCTTAGGCTTTTTAACATAATTCTATTGCAAAAGAATATTGAATAACTACTACTAAACATCATACAAAAATGAAATTGTTCTTTGATTTTATAATTGATCAAGAAGATTATATCAAGACAATAATCCTAAGAGATCAGTGCCTACATCATGGGTCACATAGTCAAAACAAATACAAATGAAACTAAGTATAACAGTGCACTCCCAGTTAATATAAAATATTGCAAATGATGTATTACACCATTACACCTTGAAACAATCCAAAACTAATTATGCTTAAGAATCACTGCATTCTTTTACTATATTCAACATTTTCCTTGAAGCATTAAATTTACTCTCTGAGTAAAGCTACTAGAAAAAATATTCTTGCACAAGAAAGAATGTGAAGATGAACAAAAACTGATATTTAATCAATCTGTATTCGTAGATATGATAAATAATACAATTGTAGGAGACAATATAGTTTGAGTCATGTCAATATATTCAAAACAATGAACTGGTAATGTCATACAAATAGTTACAAGTACAAATAAATCTATTCTCCAAAACACCTAGAAATAGAAAGACCAAATCTATAATTATGTACTGTGTTACAAAAATTTCTCCAAGATCTCTATCAATAGGTCTTGAGTTCCCTTTTATAGAAACAAGGGAGCAAACAGGCTTCAAACCTCAAGACAGATGTCACATTCACGTTTGACAATCTCTCATCAATCAGAAAACATGAATAACTAATTATGGATTAGATATTTCAGAGGAGAATAAGTTGTTACATGTGTAGCCACAAAATAAGTTGCTTTGGAAAGTGTGTATTGAAAGATATTACAACAAACTCTACTGACCTTTCTCCACTCTTTTCATTTTGACCTCTCCCTTTGGAAAATTTGATGACTCATAAGAAGACAAGAAAAAGGAAGCCACTACAAGATAGACATACTCTATTTTGGAAATATATACTCAATTTTAGAAATATCAATATCTTCGTGCTAACTCCAAAGAAGAAAAGATGTATAGAGGCATATTCCTTATTTGAAAAAGGAATAAATGACAATATTCAAAATCTCACAAATCAAGTAAGTCATTATACTTTTCATCCCAAGCCTTATATTGTTCTTTTGTTGGCCATTGGAATGTGAGGAGATCATTCACATGAGACATATAGTTGTTATTATATTTTGCCAAGACTGATTCATCTTCCCTGGTAAAATCTTCAACAAGATGACAAGAATCCCATAACTTGTTGACACTTCTTTTGAATAGGGGAACATCAATCTTGTCATCTTGGCAGATGAAGAAAGAAATAGTTGGGATGGTAGCACTAAATTGAAGAACCCAAGACTGGCAAGGCTTGATATCACCATTATCCATCTTGATGGCTGATATCACTCCACTTTCATCATTGTCAAAACTCTAAATTAGTTCCAATGATTTCTTCTCAAGTTGATTTATAAATGTATGTGACTCCCCAGCTTCTTTTGTTGCCATGTAAATTTGCTTAATATCCTTTGGAGCACCATGCTCATGATTTGATCCTTTATATATACCAAGCAGAGAAGAAACCCTTGGGACCCATTTATTGAATAGAGGTACACTCTATTCCTTATCCTCAACTATTTTCCTAATGACTAGTAATATATTAGAGTAATATTTATGAAAATTTTCTACTTTGCTTGCAATTTTCTCCATCAACAATCCTAAAATATTTGAAACAATATGCTACTTATCCTCTTGTTGATCCTTCATGTAATTTTCAAAAATCTCCTCGAAAGCCCCAATTTGTTCCCTCAATTCTTCACTTTCCCTTTCTAGACTAGACTTTGATGAGGAAGAAGAAGGATCAGTAACTAGAGGACCTAAATCTCTTATTACCAATGTTGTTTGAAGTGAGGAAGATGTTGATGCCTGATGTTGTTGATGCCACTTTTCTTTTGACTCTTTTAATTTATTGTATTCATGCAGTAAATGCATGTAGTCACCCTGTAATTTATCATATCTTTCTTGGAGAGCATCAGTTGTTGCCTTTCTAAACTTTGCAACTTCCACTACCAAGGTAGATGCCTCTATGGTAGGAGTATCATACAGTCTTTTAATTATCAAGCCACCCCTTAAATCTTTGTCAACAGGATCTGCTACTAATGGTTTATCAATATTAGGGGCCAAGGCCCAAATGGCTAAGGTCTACCATTTTAGATTGAACCCTACACCTGACAATGCTACCTCAACTTCTTCCTTTATGGAAAAGACCTTTTTATCTTGTCTTCTGATAGTAGCTAGGGCAATAGTAGAGGCTATATCTGTTGTAAGTATGCACCTAACTGGTGTTGTCATTGATGTCAACATATCATTGTTGTCATTGGTGTCAACTGTGCTCTTATTTTGTTGCTTTCTTGTAATGAGTTAGATGCTTTGCATTTGCCTATGTAAGTGTTGTAGATAATGAGTAAGTGATCTTGATCCTAAGGATATTGAGAAAATTATCTCCTCCGGTGGAAATAGTGAGTTGTAGTGGAAACAATGTATTGCAGAGTATCTTTGTTTATAGAAGAACTATCCAATAGTTTACTTTGCATTTCCTATAGAATGAATATCTTTGTATCCAGGTTGGAAGTTATTTAGAGACATGTCTGAAGATGCTATGTTCCAAGTTTGAGCCTCCGGTATGAAGATTTGAGTGAGTTATGTTCACTAGAGTAAAAGTTACTTCTTCTGGGTGTTCACTGGTGACAGGGAGAAAGTATTTTGCTCTACATTCCTTTGCATTTAAGTATTTTGGTTTGTGGTTCTAAAGTTAAGTCTAGAATAGTGTTAAGTGCCTTCAACTCAAATGCTTCATGATTTGGTGGTCCGCAAGTAATCTTTTCTTTATGACAGTGGCTAACAGTGTTGGTTAAGTGCTTCGGTTTGAAGAATCTTCTTGACAGAATAGTTAAAGGTTGTGTGGATGTTCCTAGTTACTTGTTGATGGTGATGTTAGTCACAACCAAACACTAAACAAAAGTTACACAACAACCTTTATTTATCTTGAAAGATACGATGAATTCAAAGAATTCATGATCCCAAGTCTCCATTGATTAGTTCATAATCTAATGATGTTACTCAGTGGTTGATGTGTGTTGCTGTTAATCATTCAGGGGCCTTACGTTCTTCAGTAATTTCTATTTCTTATAAGTATGCTATACAGAGAGGTTATTCTACATAGTTATTTACTCAAATAATGTGTCTAAACTTAGGTCTTTACATGATATTTATCATTTCAACATGCATTTAGCTCAAATATGCTAATGATATTCAATTATCTACGGGATGTCAGCATATTTATCTGTTCTGCTCACGATTTATCTGTGTATTGTAGTTATGGAAGTGATTTCAATGAAATTAAAAAAAGGAAAATAACAGAGATAGGGTTTAAAGATTGAGATTCCTAAAATTACTTGACTAAGACCAATGATCTACATACATATTCTGATACAAGAATGAAGAGAAGAAAACTAAAATCATACTTCACCAGGACAGTCCACAAATCTGCATGACTCGGTGCAAATCTTCAAAGGAAAAGTTGACAACAACATGTAATGAAATGAAAGCGCTTCTATTGAACACAACATTCACCAGTACATATCCAGAACATCAACTTGAAGATTACTTAAAGTTTACAATCAGGATGTAATCTGAAGCTTCATCTCCATTCAGTATGTTTAGAACAAGTATATTTACAATGATCTGAGGAAAGAACCTTGACATTTCAACAGTTCAGTCCCCATTAATCTCAGTAATCTGATCTCCTATGCTAAATTGTTTCAGGTCAGATTTTTGGTATGATTGACCTCTATCTCTACAAAAATAAAATGGGGGTTTTATACATGGCTCAAATTTTTCCCCAATACGATGCCCAAAAAGAAACCCTAGTCAACTAGTGGTGAGAAATAAATTCCATCCAAAAAACTCTGAGCATCATGATCTTTATGGAGCGTAAAGATCCTGCTTTGGAAACCCTAATAACCACAAAAAAATATTTTGTTGCGTCCTTGGTAATCTGATCGCCATCAAGTTTCACTTGCTTGTCACTTCTCACCGTCATCCTTATCCCTTTTTGCCTCCTGTGATCTGATCTGTCTTTAAGTTTCACCTGCACACTGCCACTATGTGTCAGCGACTCTGTAATCCTCAGCTACTCCAAACAGCTCCATCAATCCTGCAATAAACAGTCAAGAAATAAGCATCATCATTTAATAAATCAACATGAATTTTAAACACTTATATTAAATCCAGCCCAAAATGCGCAAACACAGATATCGGGCCATGCATTTTTAGCTTCTGCAAACATCTGCGCCCAAAATACATATACATCATTTGAAAATGGTCAGGTCAACCATCGTTGACCAAAAACATGCATCGAGCCTCAAATCGGCTTCAAAAATCCCATCGCACCGCTTTCCTGCCTTTTTCCTTGTATATCAGGTGCACATCACCCTTGTATATATCGGGTTGCATATTGGGATCATGCAAGTGCAACAAAAATACAAGGACTTCTCTGTATTTAACTTTCCATTCGTGTCTGTTGCTTGTATATCAGGCTGCATCTTTCATTTGTATATTAGCAATGTACAAACCACAATATACACCTAGCGAACCCATCATTTTTATAAACCATATTTTGTTTTCTTTCAACTCTGCTATGTATAACAAGCAATGTATCTTCTTAATATGCATTAGGTAAGGATACATCCACTTAAAAGAATTTCAATCTCCCCTGAGATCCGCCACTTGTATGTATAATGAAATGCATGTATCATATTGTACATACAATGCGGAATGTATACAACGATTTAAGGTTATTTCATAACCATTTCAATTCCGCAACATGTATATACATTGTATCTTTTGATATAAATTTAGTTCCGATGCAATCATTATATCGGACTATAAACTTTTTCAAATCCGCCTTGTATGTTTCTGAATGTATGTACCGCAATGTACATTGCGCGAAACATACAAGGATTTAACTTTTTTAACAAACCTTTAGGTTCTGGCTATTGCATATGGGTAATGTATATTATCTTTGTATACAAGACACATACAAAGCACAAACATACAATGATTTTTCCATCTTTAATAAACTTTTCAGGTATGGCTTGCATGTAGCCAATGTATATAACAATGTATGTTCCGTAACATGCAACGATAAGATTCACCCAGCGGATTTAACTTAAGTATTCATTATGATTTTGAACCCTGTCGGGTCTGGCTGATGCACATTATTAATATGAGGTATATTAACAAATATGACCCCCGATATTGATGAATATCCCCCTTCCGAATATAGATGACGTCACGGTCATGTCGTAAGATCAAGTGATATTGAGAATATGACCCCCGTAAAATATATAAAGATGCTTGACGGACAGATACAACTATTACCTAAAATTGACGTCCGGAGTTTGCGGATCAAGTGATTATTGGGTGATACTATTGCATCAGGGTGATCTAACGTAAGGTGACTGATATTTAAAATATGACCCCCCTCGGAACATTAGGTTTGACCAGAACTTTGACTTACCATAACTTTCTTAGTTGGCCGAATTTCAGGGTGATGTAAAAAGAAAACCTTCCTAGAATTTTACATTCTTTCACATTGTAAGCTTTCTGAGGACAAACTCAGACTTTGAGATTACAAATATATCTGACATTAGGCATATGCATACAAGTATAACAGCATACAAAAACCATTGCATATGCAACCTGATATACAAACCCCTTTGTACACTTTACCAAAATACTCATAACTTGCAAAATACAGGAAATTTTAAGATGGTTCAAAAAGCAACCCCTGTTCATTTTTGACAAGGAATTCACCTGTACTCTACTCTAGCACTTAATGCAATTTTTTCTCTATTTTCAACAAGGTTTGTATTATTCACTCTCCTTTTCCCTTTACCACCAAGCAAAACAACACACACAAGCAAAAAGCAAAAAAGCCATAGCAGGGGTTCTCATTTTGCTAAGGAGTAAAATGGGGCGTGTTGTGAACATCACAAAATTACTACAATGTACTTGTGGATGTCTCTTGATCATGTTCCTACCTTTAGATTGGTCCGCAAAGAGAAATTGGATTATGGATGAAGATTGTTCATGAAAGTCTTAGTGTTAACACCTGTCTTAGCTGACCTGGTTGTTTTCACTAATTGCGGAGATGTATTGAAGATTGTAGAAGCGTATCGTGGTGTGGAAGATTGTATTTGAGTCTTAGCTAAGGCGTGGCATGATCCACATACATCTTTACATATTTTCCTTAGCTAAATTTGTATTAGGTTCAGACCTATTTTATGTATGTTTGTAATGTCGACCTTGGAGATTGTTCCAATGGTTGATGAATGTAATGCCAACCTTGATGTACATTCCAAGGTTGATGAATGGTATATAAACATGTAATTAAGTTGTGAAAAATCCATACTTGTGCAAAAATGAAAAGATAAGTGTGAAGGTGTAGTAAGGGCAGAGCAGAGGTGTTATATTGTGCTTCAATGGAACTAAACCCAAGCATGGAGTAGATGTTATTTATTAGTTCACCATTCCTTGGTAGTGAGCCTCCCTTTATAAGTGAGCCACCCCTTGGCAGTGACCCACCCTTTTGTAGTGAGTATTCTGGACAGTGAGCCCTAAGGTAGTGAGCCTCTGATTTTTGGTATTGATATAACATATTTATCTTTGTGGGCTAACACCCACCTTGGTTTTTCCCTTATAGGGTTTTCCACGTAAAAGTCTGGTGTCTCATGTGTTGATTATCTTGTTGTGTTGAAGTTTCTTATTTCATGCTTTCATGATTAATCTAAATAACAATAAACAAGTGTTTTGATGTGTTAATATTCACAAGTGGTTAAAAGTTTTGGGACAAATGATTCACCCCACCTCTCGGTTGTCTAGTACATTTCAACAATTGGTATCAAAGCAAAGTTCCTCAGAAGAAAGCCTAATCACTTGAGGAAGATCTAGGATGTCATACTGGAAGGAAGCTTTGTAGTTTGATGGAACAAATTATGATTTATGGAAGGTATGAATGGAAAGCCATCTCCTTAGTCTTGGTTATAGAGTGTGGAAAGTGATAGAGACAAATTATACCTTACCTCAAAATGGTTTGCAAATTAAAGATGAAGTCTAGGATAAGCTGAAAAATCTGTATGAAGGAGACAACTCTATAAAAAGAGCCAAATTGCAGGCCCTGAAAGTGAAATATGAGGGTTTAAAGATGAGCGAAGATGAAAATATAACAACATACATATAAAAAGTTGATGAACTTTTCAATGGAATAAAATGTATGGGAGGAACTATTGATGAAAAGGAAGTTGTGATGAAAATTCTTAGGTCATTACCTAAGTCCTACAATCACAAGGTAGCTGCAATTGAAGAAGTGATGACTGTGCAAGAGGTCTCCAAGGATTAGTTGCTAGGAAAGCTTACAGCTTTTGAGATGAGAGAATTTGGTGATGCTCTACCAAAGCTTGAGACTGCTTTCAAAGCTAGTAGTTCAAAAAAGACCTCCAGAGCTGAGAAGTACAAGGTGGAACCTGATGATGACCTTGATGAAATTGAAGCCAATTTTGTTGATAGACTGCAAAGAGGTACTGGTAAGTTCAAAAGTAAATTACCTTTCGAATGGTTTTCATGTGGTAAAGTAGGTCACTATGCCTCTAGGTGTCTGGAGAGAATTGAAAGGAATAAAAATAAATTTGAAAGTATACCTAGAGTTCCAAAGAAATGCTATTATGATAGAGATCTTGATGATGAAGGTGTAACAGATGATGAATATGATGATGCTAGTACTAGTGCAAATGAATGCTTGTTTATTGCAATTAAAGAAGAGCATGTGTCTACTTATCCTACTAGTTGTGTGAAGGAAGAAAAACTACTGGAAGAAAGTGCTTTGGCTCTTCAGGTTATGGAAGATAAGGATGAGAGGATTATTGATAGTGGTTGCTCACATCACATGATCGGTGACAATAGTAAGTTTTTGAGTTTTAAAAAGTATGATGGAGGACTGGTTAGGTTTTGAGATAATGCAATTGGTAAGATTTGTGGAAAAAGATCTATTTCTTTTGATGACAAGCATAACACTGATAATGTCATGTATGTGAAGGGCTTAAAGCATAATCTTTTGAGTGTGGGTCAAATGTGTGACAAAGGTTATGATCTAAGATTCAAAGACAATGGGTGCAAGATCATGGAAAGCTCCAGAATAGTGATTGCTACCAGTAAGAAGACTAGAGGTAACATTTACCAGTTGAAAGGAACTAATGATTACTATTTAGTGGCTTAGACAGTGAGAGTTGGATGTTGCATAGAAGGATGTGTCATATCAACTTTGACAATTTGGTGAAGATAAGTTTTGCATAGACTGTAAGAGATCTACCTAAACTTGTGAAGCCTGCCAACACCATTTGCAAGGAGTGTCAATTTGGGAAGAAAACTAGAACAAGTTTTAAAAGAAAAGAACAATTTTTTGTTGGATTGTTAGAGCTAGTACATATAGATTTGTGTGGTCCCACAAGAACTAGAAGTCTACAAGATGACATGTATTTTATGTTGCTTATTGATGATTATTCTAGAATGACTTGGGTCACTTTTCTAAAAGAAAAATTTGAAGCCCTAGACAAGTTCAAATTTTTCAAGGCAATGGTTGAGAATGAGTTAGATTTGAGGATCAAATGCTTAAGGTCGGATAGAGGAGGTGAGTTCACATTAAATGAATTCAATATTTTCTATGAAGGACAAGGGATAAAAAGACAATTATCTACACCTAGGACTCCTCAGAAGAATGGAGTTGTTGAAAGAAAGAATAGGACAGTTCAAGAGGCTGCAAGGACTATGTTAAAGAAAGATGACCTACTAGAAGTATATTGGAGAGAATCCATACATATAGTTGTGTACATCCTAAATAGAGTTCAAGTCAAAGGTAACAACTCTAAAATTCCTTTTGAATTGTGGTATGGAAGAGTTCCTACAGTGAAGTATTTCAAAGTTTTTGGAAGCAAATGTTATATCAGAAGAGATGAAGAACTAGGCAAGTTTGATGCTAGATGTGATGAAGGAATTTTTCTTGGTTACTCTACCAAGAGTAAGGCCTACCGGTGCTACAATAAGAGACTAAAAAATATTGTTGAGAGTGCTAATGTGAAGGTGGATGAAGGCAAGGAAAGAATATCAGATCTGAATTATTATGAATTAGATGAACCTGTGACTATAGTGAATGAAGAAAAAATTGAGCAAGAAGACAGTCAGGATGAAGAAGAAGCTCCGGAAAGTGTTGCTAAGACTCCCAAGTATGTGAGGATCAATCATTCTAGAGATCAAATTATAGGTAATAAAAATAGAGTGTTGACAAGGAAAAGAGCTACAGAAGAACAAGTAAATTACTGTTTGCTTTCAAAGGTTGAACCAAAAACTATGAATGAAGCTTGCAATGATGAAACTTGGGTAAAAGTCATGAAAGAAGAGCTAATGTAGATAGAGAAGAATTCAAATTGGGAATTGGTTCCTAGACCTGCTGATAAGAATGTCATTGGAACCAAATGGGTTTTCAGGAACAAACTAAATGAAAATGGAGAAGTTTTAAGAAACAAAGAAAGGCTTGTATGCAAAGGATATTCTCAAATTGAAGGAATAGATTTTAAAGAGACTTTTGCTCCAGTGGCTAGGATTGAAGAAATCATGATATTTTTAGCATTTGCAACTCACAAAGATTTCAAAGTGTATCAAATGGATGTGAAGTCTACATTCTTGAATGGTGAATTGGAAGAGGAAGTTTACATTGAGCAACTAGAAGGATTTCAGCTGTCAAGCCAAGGTGATATGGTGTGCAGGTTGAAGAAGGCCTTGTATGGACTCAAACAAGCCCCTAGAGCTTGGTACATAGGGTTAGACAAATATTTATTGCAATTAGGGTTCAGTAAAGGAACTGCACATAGAAATTTGTATTTCAAAATTAATGATAATCAGATCCTGATTGTTGAAGTTTTTGTTGATGACATTATCTTTGGAGGCAATGAAGGTATGTGCATAAAGTTTGCAGGGGAAATGCAAAATGAGTTTGAAATGTCTATGTTTGGTGAAATGAACTTCTTTTTGGGTCTACAAATTAATCAATCAGATAAAGGAATCTTCATATCTCAGTCTAAGTATGTGAAAGAGTTGTTGAAGAAGTTTGGGATGGAGGACTCTAAACTGATATGTACTCCCATGGTGACTGGCTGCAAGTTGAGCAAATCTGATGAATCACCCAAGTCATATCCAAAAAGGTACAGATTCATGATTGGAGGATTGCTTTATCTAACTCAAACTAGTCCTGATATAATGCATGCAGTGTGTCTACTGGAAAGATTTTAGGAAGATCTAAGAGAATCACATGTAATGGCAGTTAAGAGAATCCTAAGGTACTTGAAAGGAACATTAGACCATGGCTTATGGTATCCAAAAAATAATGATTTTACTCTCAGTGCTTATACAGGTGCAGATTGGGCCGGAGATGTTGATGACAAGAAAAGTACAAGTGGAGGTGCTTTCTTCTTAGGCAATAGATTGGTTTCATGGTTGAGCAAGAAGCAAGATTCAATTTCCTTGTCCACTGTAGAAGCTAAGTATATTCTAGCAACTTGTTGTTGCACTCAAGTATTATGGATGAAGCAGACATTGAAGGACATAAGAGTTGTGTATGAAGATCCAATTGCAATCTTTTGTGACAATACAAGTGTTATAAACATTTCAAAGAATCCAGTGATGCACTCAAGAACAAAGCATATATCTATAAGGTATCACTTTTTGAGAGAAAATGTGATAGAGAATGAAGTAAAGATGGAATATGTGCCCACAAAGGATCATATTGCAGATATTTTCACTAAGCCTCTGCCTAAGGATACTTTTGAGTATCTCAGAGGAAAGTTAGGGGCTATTACCCCTCCTACTCTGAACTAAGATGCATAAGAATGCATCAATCTAGTAATGACTAGAGTCTTATTCATTATTCTAGATTGATGCTTTGAGGGCTACCTCTTAGGAGGAGTAGCTAGATGATTATTGACATGAGTTCTAGAAAATAAGAAGTAAGGTTCAGTCTAATCAGAGCAGCAGAATGCAAGTATGTGCCCTTTGCCATTGATATCAAAGGAGGAGAGAAATCATGTGAAAAACTCGAGCGGAGAAAGAGTGTAGATGTGTAAAAAGAAAGGGGGAGAAGGGAGAATCTTGTCTTGGTAATCATTACATTTTTTCACATCATATGTTTCCATCAATGAAAAAGGGGGAGATTGTTGCAAGTATGTGCCTAACCGGTGTTGTCATTGATGTCAACATATCATTGTTGTCATTGGTGTCAACTGTGCTCCTATTTTGTTGTTTGCTTGTAATGAGTTAGATGCTTTGTATTTTCCTATGTAAGTGTTGGAGATAATGAGCAAGTGATCCTAATGTTGAGGATATTGAGAAAATTAGCTCCTCTGGTGGAAACAGTGAGTTGCAGTGGAAACAGTGCATTGTAGAGTATCTTTGTTTACAGAAGAACAGTCCAACAATTTTCTCTGCATTTCCTATAGAATGAATATCTTTGCCTGTAGATTGGAATTTATTTAGAGACATGTCTAAAGATGCTATGTTTTGAGTTTGAGCCTCTGGTATGAAGATTTGACTGAGTTATGTTTACCAGAGTAAAAGTTGCTTCTTCTGGGTATTCACTAGTGACATGGAGAAAGTATTTTGCTCCGCATTCCTCCACATTTAAGTATTTTGGTCTGCGGTTCTAAAGTTAAGTCTGGAATAGTATTAAGTGTCTTTAACTCCAATGGTTCATGATGTGGTTGTCTGCAAGCAATTTTTTCTTTATGATAGTGGCTAATAGTGTTGGTTAAGTTCTCCAGTTTGAAGAATCTTCTTGATAGAATAGTTAGAGGTTGTGTGGATGTTCTTGGTGACTACAATGTGCTTGTGGATGTCTCTCGATTGTATTCCTACCTTTGGATTGGTCCATGAAGATAAATTAGATTGTGGATGAAGATTGTTCGTGAAAGTCTTATGTTAACACCTATCTTAGCCGACCTGGTTGTTTTCACTAATTGTAGAGACATGTATTAAAGACTGTAGAAGTGTGTCATGGCATGGAAGATTACATTTGAGTCCCAACTAAGGTGTGGCATGATCCGCATACATCTTTACATATTTTCCTTAGCTAAATTTGTATTAGGTTTAGACCTATTTTATGTATGTTTGTATTGTCGACCTTGGAGATTGTTCCAATGGTTGATGAATGTATTGCCAACCTTGATGTACATTCCAAGGTTGATGAATGGTATATAAACATGTAATGAAGTCATGAAAAATGTGTACTTGTGCAAAAATGAAAAGATAAGTGTGAAGGTGTAGTAAGGGCAAAGCATAGGTGTTATATTGTGTTTCAATGGAACTAAACCCAAGCATGGAGTAGATACTATTTATCAGTTCGCCATTCCTTGGTAGTGAACCACCCTTTGGCAGTGAGCCATCCCTTGACAGTGAGCCACCCTTTTGCAGTGAGCATTCTGGGCAGTGAACCCTAAGGTAGTGAGCCTCTAATTTTTGGTATTGATATAACATATTTATCTTTGTGGGCTAACACCCACCGTGGATTTTCCCTTATAGGGTTTTCCACACAAAAATCTAGTGTCTCATGTGTTGATTATCTTGTTATGTTGAAGTTTCTTATTTCATGCTTTCATGATTAATCTAAATAATAGTAGACAAGTGTTTTGATGTGTTAATATTCACAAGTGGTTAAAAGTTTTGGGACAACTGATTCACCCCCCTCATAGTTGTCTGATGTATTTCAACAATATCCCATTCAGAAAGTAGTAGAATACCACTCTCTAACCATTTTCCTACCTTGCTCTGGAGTGATGTCCTTAACCTCCTCTTTCATTTGTTTTAGTATCCTGAGGGATACTTCCTTTTGATTTTCTTGAGGGGATTTCAACATTTCTTCCCTCAGTCTTCTTTCATATTCATCTTTCCTACATCTCAATAGGAAATCAGAAAACTCCTTGGAGTTAACAAATTCATCATCATTCATGAACCTCTAACATGCCACAACCCTCATATCATCTGAAATATCTTTCCCTTCAAGGTCAATGTATGTTATTCTATTTAAAGGCAACTGTTTAGGTTCATTTTGCTAGGAGAAGGCATCTCTTGTTTTATTTCACCCTTTGTTACTTCCATTTCACCCTCTTCTTCATCTGGATAGTCAACAAGAGGGGCTTGTTCAACCTTCCTTCTCTTTGGAGATGACTCCCTGGGAGGCGAATTATGTAAAGGGGAAAATTTTGAAAGGATAAGTTTTGGATTGTTAAGGGTTTGATTTATGCCTATCGTCCTTTCACCAATTATATTCAAGGACCTTGGATCGAGTGGCAATGCACTATCAGGTCCTTGGTCACTTAGAAATGCAGGGAAGATTGGATTAGGGTGATTTGATTGTAAATTATCCTCAATTATGCTCAATTATAGATCAAAATCCTAATTATGCAAATTCAGAAGGAAACAGACAAATTACTCAAAATGTTACTACAAAGAGATATAAAATGACAGATAAATGTGCACCTGATTTTGAAGTTTGGGAAGTGTAACAGTTGGGGACTAAGGATCGGGCACCCAAGTCCAATGCCCAGGTTTTTGTCAGGATCAGGAAAATTGATCTGCAACCTGTTCCTATTGTATCAAAGATTTTCCCGTCACAGAATCCAGAGGACTAAGGAGTAGGTGCCCAAGTCCAAGGTGCTTTTTTTTCTCTGATCTGTATATTTGATACTCTGTAATACCCTCCTGCATCTCCACTTTTCTTATATCTCCAACCCGTAACCTGTAATCACAGAAACTTTGGAAGGGGGTTGTGTTGTTTAGAGGCTTGCCTCAGTCAAGCCCTGGAGAGACATTCGTGTTCCAAACACCATTTCAGATAGATAGTGCATGCCCTTGTGAAATAGAGGTTAAATCCAAATGATGAATACTCAAAAACACAATTGATGTCACCGTCTAGTGAAGATCTCATGGAAGGAAGAAGCTCTTCATGCCATGAGGAGATGGATGCTCAAATCTGCAAACACAAACACATAAACAACACCAAATCAGCTCTTCCACACAATGAATACATTGAATCACTGCTAGAATGCTAATGCTCATGCAAATTGTAATCCAGTTGTCTTCTAGTTTTAAATGAATGTCTAAACATGGTTATATATGCAACTACAAACATTCTCGCCAAGAATTCTATAATGCAAACTTACCATGTCGGCATAGGACCTAAATAACGGTCACAAGCTGACATTTAAAATTTGGGCCTAACCCAAAATAGGGCAGGACTAGGGCTCGGGCGACCAAGTCCTCCCCCCTATTTTGGTCAAGGATTAGTTGAAGGGATCCCCCTATGTCCCATTTATCATAAAACATAGGTTTCATTTCATCGAGATATCAAAATATGATGTAAGATGTCCTAAATGCACATTAAAGACTCGGGAGCTAAACCTTAGGAGCGAAAAGCCCCCAAGGGGACATTTTCTGACATTACATTTAGCCCCCACTTTAATGTATGTATAAACATGAGGACAATACATGCATTAAAGTATGGTCAACAAACACAACAAACACGCCAAGCATGGAGAAGACATGCCAATCACAAAGAAGACAGTAACAGGCACACAAAACATAGAGAAGACAATTACAATCATGCAAAACATGGAGAAGACAACATTGAAGACACACAAAACACAGTGAATACACTAGATGCAAAGAAGACAGAGGTGATTCTTTTCTTTTTCTTTTTCTCATATATTTGAAATGCAAATGCAAGTACATGAAAGTAAACACACCTCCCATAATATAGGAAGCACTCATCGCATTGGTCTTTAGACTACATATATATGGGGCAACACACGCAAGACATGCCAAACCTCCCAAAATGCAGGAAGCACTCATCACACTAGTCTTTAGACTACATATGGGGCAACAGACATGCCAAACAAATCAAGCATGCCAAACACACACACTTTGAAGACACAGAGAAAACACAACAGACAAGTGATGGAGTGTTCCTATTTCTAGACTCATCACCATTGCAGGCACATTACAGGCACACACCGACAATTGGGATTCACCACAATAATCGCCGAAGACATGCTTAAGGGTTGAGTTAGTCACAGAACTGCTCCCCGCCTCCGCAGAGGACTTTTGAAAATGACGGGATGATGCAATCTTCTCTAAGAAATACACCATCCCCACCTCTGCAGAGGGCTTAAGATGATTGATTGATTGCAAACAAACTTAGAATGCAGGAAGCACTCATCGCACTAGTCTTTAAACTGTACCTAAGGACAAGAACATTGCTAACATCTACAACAAACAACTTACCTTATATATATGCCCCCACCTTAAGGTGGTTGATATTAGGTATCGATATCAAGCACGTTAAGATAGGAAGAAAACACATGAGGGAACACAGACTCTCGCAAAGCCCATGCCCCCTGGAGGTGACATGTACTTTACGATCACCAAATGTTCCCACAAACACATCCCTGCAAGAAAGATGTTAGTGTCTACATAATCATGATAATGCATATGAAATCTGAGGAATGCAAGATTCAAGATAGACAAAGTGCATGGAGAAGCAATATTGTTATGGTTTGTAAGTGAAATAGAACACCATCAAAATCACTACGCAGAAAGCATGAAGTGCTTCTACTAGCCAAGTGTCAAATAATATATTACAACCCCATCGTCATATTACGAATTAAGTCCAATTTTTGATTTCTTGCTAAAGGGATGCTAGGTCCGCATCAATATAAATTTTTTTCATAAGGGACAATTGACAACTACAATCGTGTGTGTGCCTAAATCTAGTTGTACCTTATTTTTCTTATAACGAGACAATTAAACCTTTGTTTGACATGCTTGAACTTCAATTTTAGTTATTCCTTTAGAAGGGCTTGCTTTTGGATTGCACTTCATCCAAAAGGGATGACCCTAAGCGGAGTTTTCTTTTGCACCGCTATACAAGAGGGATAAGGCGAAAGTCAAGTCCTAACCAACATTAGCCTTACCTTGTGGTGTCAAATCAAAAAGAGGTATACTAGCACTTTGTGGAAATGATTTTCACATTGTGCGAAGTGTTGATACTCTTAGTAGGATTGGTCAAAGTTTTAAGTAGCTTGTCACATTTCTCATAAGGCGTTGGTTCCTCAAAACTACAAAGAACCAATCTAGATAGTGACTACCCATTTCATCGCCGAACGTTGCGATAAATTTCAGTGCAAGGGCATAGCTGGTTTTTCCCCCAAGATACTCACCATTACCTCCCTTGAGAAGCGATAGTATTCCCTCGGCAATAAATCTCTTGTGACCTACTTGAGCTTTCTGAGGGGAGGGTGAGATATCCTTGTTGAATTTAGGACAGACAACTGAGGGGGGGGTGAATCAGTTGTATTAAAAATTTGTTCCTTTACTTACTTAAAATCTTCTTAGCATATCAATAATTTAATTATGAAAGCATAATGCAATAACTCAAGAGTAGAAACAAATTCAACACACAACACCAAAATTTTAACATGGAAAACCTAGTTAAGGGAAAAACCATGGGGTGACTAACCCAAGTTTATATTCTCTGTTAAACGAATATGAATAATAAAATAGTACCTGCCAATTAGGTCTCACTGCCTGAGCACACTGCTCACAAGAGGCCCATTGCCTACAGGAGACACACTGTCTATAGAAGATAATAAGTATTACAAACTTGAACTGGAAGTTAGCATCTTCATTATGCTTGAGTCGGTTCCATTAAAGCTCAACACCTCTGCTCTGCTTTTCACTCCTCTCCCATACCACCTTCTCATCATGACCACCAAGGATACCTTTGAATGACTTCACAACTCTTATTTATACAAGACATCAAATTTGGAATCATCATCAAAGTCGGCACAACATATATTTAATTTATTACAGAGAAATCACAAAAATATCTTGACTTATTACAAAAACTTCATGTGCATCACTACACTGTCAGCCATACATAATAGGGACTTCAATCTTCTTTGAGGAACACGCTATGCTTTGCAAAACATCTTTAGGATCATCCGCAACATACGCAAATCATCCGGTCAGCCAAAACTGAGAACAATTACAATCATGCAAAACATGGAGAAGACAACATTGAAGACACACAAAACACAGTGAATACACTAGATGCAAAGAAGACAAAGGTGATTCTTTTCTTTTTCTTTTTCTCATATATTTGAAATGCAAATGCAAGTACATGAAAGTAAACACACCTCCTATAATATAGGAAGCACTCATCGCATTGGTCTTTAGACTACATATATATGGGGCAACACACGCAAGACACTTCAATTTCATAAGGGACAATTGACAACTACAATCGTGTGTGTGCCTAAATCTAGTTGTACCTTATTTTTCTCATAACGAGACAATTAAACCTTTGTTTGACATGCTTGAACTTCAATTTTAGTTATTCCTTTAGAAGGGCTTGCTTTTGGATTGCACTTCATCCAAAAGGGATGACCCTAAGCGGAGTTTTCTTTTGAACCGCTATACAAGAGGGATAAGGCGAAAGTCAAGTCCTAACCAACGTTAGCCTTACCTTGTGGTGTCAAATCGAAAAGAGGTATACTGGCACTTTTTGGAAATGATTTTCACATTGTGCGAAGTGTTGATACTCTTAGTAGGATTGGTCAAAGTTTTAAGTAGCTTGTCACATTTCTCATAAGGCGTTGGTTCCTCAAAACTACAAAGAACCAATCTAGATAGTGACTACCCATTTCATCGCCGAACGTTGCGATAAATTTCAGTGCAAGGGCATAGCTAGTTTTTCCCCAAGATACTCACCATTACCTCCCTTGAGAAGCGATAGTATTCCCTCGGCAATAAATCTCTTGTGACCTACTTGAGCTTTCCGAGGGTAGGGTGAGATATCCTTGTTGAATTTAGGACAGACAACTGAGAGGGGGGTGAATCAGTTGTCTTAAAAATTTGTTCCTTTACTTACTTAAAATCTTCTTAGCATATCAATAATTTAATTATGAAAGCATAATGCAATAACTCAAGAGTAGAAACAAATTCAACACACAACACCAAAATTTTAACATGGAAAACCTAGTTAAGGGAAAAACCATGGGGTGACTAACCCAAGTTTATATTCTCTGTTAAAAGAATATGAATAATAAAATAGTACCTGCCAATTAGGTCTCACTGCCTGAGCACACTGCTCACAAGAGGCCCACTGCCTACAGGAGACACACTGTCTATAGAAGATAATAAGTATTACAAACTTGAACTGGAAGTTAGCATCTTCATTATGCTTGAGTCGGTTCCATTAAAGCTCAACACCTCTACTCTGCTTTTCACTCCTCTCCCATATCACCTTCTCATCATGACCACCAAGGATACCTTTGAATGACTTCACAACTCTTATTTATACAAGACATCGAATTTGGAATCATCATCAAAGTCGGCACAACATATATTTAATTTATTACAGAGAAATCACAAAAATAACTTGACTTATTACAAAAACTTCATGTGCATCACTACACTGTCAACCATACATAATAGGGACTTCAATCTTCTTCGAGGAACACGCTATGCTTTGCAAAACATCTTTAGGATCATCCGCAACATACGCAAATCATCCGGTCAGCCAAAACTGAGAAGAATACCATCACCCAAAGATAAATCTGCAATTACGAGCTCAATCTTTAGTACAGACCACCAACATGAACTAGACACAATTTAGAGACCCCCACAAGCTTACTTGAATCATCAGGAACATTTGTACCACTTCTGCTTACTATAGTTAATCACATTTTCATTCGGAGCCTCAAGAACACAGCCAGTCATCACTGTCACACTAGAAGGATCACTTGTGGACCTCCAAACCATGACCCAATTGAGTTAATTCAAATTATATTTCCAAACATGACACCAGATCCACAGAGCATGATATTGCATTTCCAAATCTCACCAGACCTATTTGTGTCACTCTGTCACCTCTAAATAGTAGCCAGAACCGATTTTACTCATGTGGCCATAACTTCTCTAGATCTTCATGCGAACCTCTCAGATCTTGACTAGAGGATCTTCAGACACATATATTCAAACCCTTTTTTGCATGTACTCTTATCTTCATCTGGTTGGGATCTTTACTTCATAGAACTTCCATGTCTTCACTGTTCTTCTCTATTTCTGATGGGGCTAACTTTCTCAATATCCTCAGCACACAACTCATCCAATTCTTGACATCAATGCAACAGGAGTATGTTGACATCAATGACAAACCAGTTAGGCCCATATTTGCAACAATCTCCCCCTTTGTCATTGATGGAAACATATGATGTGAAAAACTGTTTTAACCATCAAGACAAGACCTTTTCCTCACTGACTGACATAGATCCCCTATCAACAACAATTATTCACATGTCTTCTCTTTCTTTACTGCTCCCCCTTTGATCAGCAACCACTTTTTGTTTTTCACATTCCTTCTCTTCTACTTTGACATCAATGGCAAAGGGCACATACTTGCATGCACTTCTCATGCTTCAGAGTCATACTGACTACTCCCCCTGAGTAGTAGCCTCTTAGCATCAATCTAGATCATAACATATGACTGTGAAATCCATCAGATAGATGCACATCAGTGCACCTTAGTTTAGAACCGGAGGGGTAATAAGCCCTAACTTCTCCCTGGGATACTCAAAAGTGTCCTTAGGTAGAGGTTTGGTAAAAATGTCTACAATCTGATCCTTTAAGGGCACAAACTCCAATCTGACTTCATTCTTGTTCACTTGCTCTCTCAAAAAGTGGAACTTGATGGATATGTGTTTTGTCTTTGAATGCAACACCAGATTTTTTGATATGTTTATTGCACTTGAGTTGTCACAGAAGATTGTGATAGGTTCTTCATACTCCACTCTGATATCTTCTAGCATTTGCTTCATCCACAATTCCTAAGTGCAAATGCTTGTTGCTACAATATATTTTGCTTCTGCAGTTGATAGATATATTGCCTCTTTTTTCTTACTTAACCAAGAAACTAATCTTTTTCTTGAAAAAGAATGCACCACCACTGGTACTCTTTCGGTCATCCACATCACTTGCCCAATCAACATCAGTATAAGCATGAAGAGAGAAATCATGATCCTTGGGATACCACAATCCATACTCAATTGTTCCCTTCAAATATATGAGAATTCTCTTGATTGCCATGTCATGAGACTCTCTGGGATCAGCTTAGAATCTGGTAACAAGACCAACAACATTCATAATATCAGGTCTAGTTTGAGTAAGGTAGAGCAGTCCTCCAATCATTGACTTGTACTTTTTCTGGTCAGGCTTAGGGGATTCATCATCTTTACTCAGCTTACATCCAGTTGCCATGGGAGTATTCATTGCCTTTGAATCTTCCATTCCAAATTTCTTTAGCAATTCCTTCACATATTTGGTCTGAAATATGAAGATTCCCTTCTTTGTTTGAGTGATTTGCAGACCCAAGAATAAATTCATTTCCCCAAACATAGACATCTCAAATTCACTTTTCATTTGATTTCCAAAAGTTTTGCACATACTATCCTTTCCTCTAAAGATAATATCATCAACAAATACTTGAACAATCAAGATATTCTCATGATCAATCTTAATAGAGATTATTATCAGCAGTACCTTTGTTGAAACCAATTTTTAGAAGATGTTTGTCCAATCTTTCATACCAGGCTCTTGGGGCTTGTTTGAGTCCATACAATGCCTTCTTCAATTTGCAGACCATATCTCCATTATCAGATAATTGAAATCTATTTGGTTGCTCAATGTATACTTCTTCTTCCAAATCACCATTTAGGAAGGCAGACTTGACATCCATCTGATACACCTTGAAGAATTTGAAGGTAGCAAAGGCAAGAAATAATTTGACTGCTTCAATCCTTGCCACCGAAGAAAAAGTCTCTTCAAAGTCAACTCCTTCTACTTGAGAATAACCTTTAGAGACCAGTCTAGCTTTGTTTCTTATTACCTCACCGTCTTCATTTAGTTTATTTCGAAAGACCCACTTAGTCCCAATTACATTTTTATCCTTAGGTCTAGGAACAAGATCCCAAGTGTGATTCTTTTCAATTTGCATCAATTCCTCCTCCATTGCTTTAACCCAACTTTCATCATTACATGCTTCACTTACTGATTTTGGTTCAAATTTTGAAATCAGACAACACTTCACTGAGTCTTGAGCAATATTTCTTTTTGTTTGAACACCTTTGCTTCTTTCTCCTATGATCTGATCTTTGGAGTGATTCAGTCTTACATACCTGGGAGTTTTGGAATTCTCTTGCACTTCTAATTCTTGGACAGGTTCCTCCAAGCCCGTCTCTTCCTCTTGAATTTTTGGATTCTCTGGATCAGTCTGAATTTGGACTGGAGTTTGGACTTGTTCTTCTTGGTCTGAGACATCATTTTGATCATCTGCTTCATACTCATAGTACCTTGAGTGATTTTTCATGCCTTCATCAACCTTCACATTTGTGCTTTCCACAATCTTTCCTAATCTCTTGTTATAACACTGATGAATAACCCAAGAATATTCCTTCATCACTTCTAGCATCAAACTTGCCAAGGTCTTCATCTCTTTTGATATAGCATTTGCTACCAAAGACTCTGAAATATTTCATAGTAGAAGTGATGCCAAACCAAAGTTCATAAGGAGTCTTACTAGTCTTGCTTCTGATTTGTACCCGATTAAGAGTATAAATAGTAGTGCTCACAGCTTCTCTCTAATAGATCTGAGGAACATTTGCTTCCATCATCATGGTCCTAGAAGTTTCCTGGATGGTCTGGTTCTTTCTCTCCACTACACCATTCTACTATGGAATCCTTAGAGTAGATAATTATCTTTTTATCCCATGTTTCTCACAAAATTCTATGAACTCTTCGGATGTGAATTCACCACCTCTATCAGACTTGAGACATTTTATGTTTATGCCAGTTTCATTTTTTACCATATCCTTAAATATTTTGAATTTCTCAAGTGCTTCAGATTTCTCTTTTAACAAAGTCACCCACATCATCCGAGAGTGGTCATCAGTCAGCAACATGAAATATCTATCTCCTTGTAGACTCCTAATTCTTGCCAGACCACATAGATCAATGTGCACCAAGTCCAACAATTTGGTTGAAGAATGTTCCTTACTTTTGAATGAGACTCTATTCTACTTACCTAACTGACATTCCTTACACAAGCTATTAGTAGGTTTCACCAATCTTGGAAGATCTCTTACAGCCTAGGTGTTGCTTATCTTAATAATAGTATCAGAATTCACATGACACATTCTCCTATGCCACAACCAACTCTGATCAATTTGAACAAATAAGCAACTTTTGCCAGTACCAACCAAGTGAAAGATGTTACCTTTTGTCTGAGTACCGGATGCAATCTCAGTTTTGGAGCTTTCAAAGATCTTGCATTTTCCATTTTTGAACCAGAGATCATAACCTTTGTCTAGCAGCTAACCAACACTGAGAAGATTGTGCTTTAAACCTTCAACATATAGAACATCACTGGTCTTGTTCTTTCCATCAAAAGAAATGGTTCCTCTGCCTTTAATTTTGCCAGCAGAATTATTTCCAAATTTTACAACCCCACCTTCATATCTTTCCAGGTTTATGAACTTATTCTTATCACCAGTCATATGGTGAGAGCACCCACTATCAATGACCCATTCATCATTTTCTTCAACTTGAGCAGCCAGAGCCCTTTCTATCTTATGATTGGTAGATTCAATAGGCATTGGATCTTCTTCCTTGATGGCAATAAACACCCAGTCACTTCTAGATTTGGTTCCTATCTCAGATTCATCATCTGTTACTCCTTTAGCATCATCTTCTTGAACATAGTAACACTTCTTTTGAAATCTTGATCTGTTAGGGTTAGGCCTTGAAAATATTTCCAGACACTTTGAGGCAAAATGACCAATCTTGTTGCAATTGAAACATTTGAAGGGCAATTTTCTTTCATACTTATTGGATCCTCTTGGCAATCTTTTGGCAATAAGCGCTTCAAGTTGTACAACTTCTAACTCATCTTCTTCCAGATCCTTTCTTGCTTTATCATACCATGATGATTTCTTTGAGGAATTTTTTCTCAGATCATATCTTTGTTTGCCTTTTGCAGACACACTAGCTTTGAATGTAGATTCAGTCTTAGGAGGCGCATCTCCAAACTTGGCCAATTCAAATGTAGCTAACTTTCCAACCAATTGATCCCTTGTAATGTTTGATAATGATCTGAATTCCTCAATAGCAGCAACCATATGTTTGTAAGCATGAGGTAAGGATCTGAGAACTTTGGCAACAATCTCATCTTCATCCAATGTTCCCCCAGCACATCTAATGCCACAGACAAGCTCATTTACCCTTGGCATAAATGTAGTGATATTTTCATCTTCACTCATCTTCAGGCTCTCAAACTTTCCTTTCAGGCTCTGTAACTTTGTACATTTAACATATTTGTCTCTTTCATTTAGAATCTCCAGCTTTGTCCAAATTTCATAAGTAGTTTTCAATCCCATAACATTTGTCAGTTCTGTATTAGACAAGGCACTTAGTAGGGCTTCTTTAGCTCAAAGATTATTCCCAGCATCTCTAATTTCATCTAGAGTTGTTAGACCATTCTTTGGAGGAATATACTTAATTGTAGTCATGTTCCAATACTACTCTCCCATGCATTACAAATGACATTCCATGCGGCTTTTCCAAAGAGTGTAGTTTGTTCCATCAAACCTTGGATTATCCTTTTTGTAGGATGACATCCTAGATCTCCTCAAGTGGTTAAGCTTTTTCTATAGGAACTAGCTCTGATACCAATTGTTGAATTTAGGACAAACAACTGAGAGGGGGGTTGAATCAATTGTCTTAAAAATTTGTTCCTTTACTTACTTAAAATCTTATTAGCATATCAATAATTTAATTATGAAAGCATAATCCAATAACTCAAGAGCAGAAACAAACTCAACACACATAACACCAAAATTTTAATATGGAAAACCCGGTTAAGGGAAAAACCACAGGGTGACTAACCCAAGTTTATATTCTCTGTTAAAAGAATATGAAGAATAAAATGGCACCTGCCAATTAGAGCTCACTGCCTGAGCACACTGCTCATAGGAGGCCCACTACCTACAGGAGACACATTGTCTATAGAAGAGAATAAGTATTACAAACTTGAACTGGAAGTTAGCATCTTCATTATGCTTGATTTAGTTCCATTAAAGATCAACACCTCTACTTTGCTTTTCGCTCCTCTCCCTTACCACCTTCTCATCATGACCACCAAGGATACCTTTGAATGACTTCGTAACTCTTATTTACACAAGACATCAACTTTGGAATCATCATCAAAGTCAGCACAACATATATTTAATTTATTACAAAGCAATCACAAAAATAACTTGACTTATTACAAAAACTTCATGCGCATCACTACACTGTTGGCCATACATAACAGGGACTTCAATCTTCTTCGAGGAACACACTATGCTTCGCAAAACATCTTTAGGATCATCTGCAACATGCACAAATTATTTGGTCAGCCAAAACTGAGAAGAACACCATCACCCAAAGATAAATCTGCAATTATGAGCTCAATCTTTAGTGCAGACCACCAACATGAACTAGACACAATTTAGAGACCCCTACAAGCTTACTTGAATCATCAAGAACATATGTACCACTTCTGCTTACTGTAGTCAATCACATCTTCATCCAGAGCCTCAAGAACATAGCCAGTCATCACTATCACACTAGAAGGATCAATTACGGACCTCCAAACCACAACCCAACCGAGTTGTTAATTCAAATTAGATTCCCAAACATGACACCAAATCTGCAGAGCATGATATTGCATTTCTAGATCTTAGCGGACCTATTTGTGTCACTCTGTCACCTCTAAACAACAGCCAAAACTAGTTTTATTCATGTGGCCATAACTTCTCTAGATCTTCATGCGGACCTCTCAGATCTTGACTAGAGGATCTTCAAACACATATATTCAAAACCTTTGTTGCACATACTTTGATTTTCATCTGGCTGGGATCTTTACTTCATAGAACTTCCCTGTCTTCACTGTTCTTCTCTATTTCTGATGGGGCTAATTTTCTCAATATCCTCAGCACACAACTCATCCAATTCTTGATATCAATGCAACAGGAGTATGTTGACATCAATGACAACACCGGTTAGGCCCATACTTGCAACAATCCCTACCTATCATCCCTCACAAAGATTCAAATGTATGACACCTATATGGAATGATATTTAATTGAGGGAGATTTCAAGTTGTGAGCTAAACTACCACAATGAACCTATGTCTCTAGGGATAAAAATTGCTTGAAATTGTTTGTAATTGTCTTATATCCATGGAAACATTGGGATTTTTTGAGCCTTAAACATACACTATTTGTTGTGTTAGTCCTCTTTTGTTACTTTGTTTTATGTGTTTTCTCTTGTCAAAGAAAATCCAACCAAAATCCAATCCAAAACTATCAAAATTTGCCTTTTAAACATCACTGATACCATCTCAACACCTTTGAAACATAGCCCAACACTTTTTGAAACATAGTCCAGTGCCCTTGGTATAACAGTCCAATGCCTTTGATCAGTAGCCTAGTGCCTTTGGTATAACAGTCCCGCACCTTTGGTATAATGGTCCTGTGCCTTTTGTAGCACAGTCCAGCACCTTTGGTCTAGAAAACTATTTTATAAACTATCTTAGCAAAATCTCAAAACACATTGTCCTAGTGTATCCCATGGTAACCACTAGACTCCAGCAATTTATGAAGGCTAAACAAGTTGCCCCAAGGAAGCACAAATCACCTCCTCATACACCTCAACCAAGCCAATCCAACATGACTCCAAAGGGTACTCAAAAAACACCAATGGAAAGACCAACTAATGTTCAAAATAAGCCACAAAATGACCAACCAACCAATCCTTAAGAAGGTAATGTCCCTTTGGTAGATGTAACTCAATTCACAACCAACATGCCTCATGATTTTCCTACACCAAGTTATACCACAGTTCAAGTCCCATCTCAAGAAGAGAGACACTTTGAAGAAGGTCAATCCTCTCAAGAAGATAGACAAGACCTTGAGGTAATCATGCAAGATCCTAAAGCCATAGCCGCATTTGACAAAATTCATAGTGAGAACCAAGATCATTTCTCTTGCTTACTAGCAGAACAAGGAGCCAAATTACCCAAAGATTTTGATCTATCTAATATTAAATAGCCAAACAAAACCCATGAGGTTATACCTGCTGTCCAAACCATGTCAACCGTGACCACTCTCATACCAAAACAAAGCTCACAAGGGAGAATGAATAAATCTTTTGCCGCTCAATATGAGAATCCTCTTTATCAAAATCCAATGGCAGAAAGACCCATATCACCACTTATGACTCCTATGGAGAGCTATACACACCAACAAGAGGCTCTACAATGTGAAGCAAAATTAGCGAAACAAGCCGCTCTAGCTGGATCAAACACACAACAACCTCTTATCATATCCCAAACGCCCACATCAAATGTACATAGAACATTGGCTACCTGATCGTGAGATGGATTCCCACCATACTACAATCTAGGAAACCCCTATGTCACCATGCAACAAGGGTCTCAACTGACACCTCTCCCAACATCATCAACCCTCCTTATCACTAACCCAAACAATGTCATACAATCACAACATTCACAAAACATAAACACAACATATTTCCCTCCACCACAATGTTCTTACACACTCAATCTTACCTATTTTAATCAGCCCCAACCATCACAAAACCCATCTACCTATGTCCCTCTACCCCAACAATCATCTACACTAAACCTTTCCAACACATATCTCAATCAACCCCAACCATCACAAAACCTATCTACCTATGTCCCTCCACCACAAAGATCTTCCACGTTCAACCTAACCAACACCTATCCGAACCCTCAAAACTCTCAAAACCAAACTTCCTATGGCTATGTACCACCATCACAACCAAACCCAACAAACTTTAGCTTTCCTCCAAGGAATTCTTTTTTCACACCACCTCCACAATACCAACGACAAAATTCTTTATCTACAACCATCACAAAGACAAAATTCTTACCTAGCACCATCCCCACCTCCCCAAAATCAAAACAACCAAAACCAAACTAACCCAAACCTTTCATACAACACATACAACCCCAACCAATCATACAACCCTTATAACATCAATGCCTATGGCTTCCACTATGATCTTCCATATGGGCAACAACAACCACCTTTAGTACAATAGGAGATGTTTCCAAACCCTCCAACAACTATGGAGTTCAAACTTGCCAAAGTACAACAACAACGAGCTAATCTAACATTTGGTCACACTAAGAAAACCTTCTTGGAAGAAGTTTGTCCTTATCCATTTGATTAGTCATTGCAAATGATCCCTTTTCCTCCAAACTTCAATATACCCAAATTTGATAAATACAAGGGAAGAGGAGACCCAAAAGACCACCTTAGAGAATTCTATCTTGCTTGTTTAGAGGTTACATAGAATGACACATATTTCATGCACCTCTTTCCTTACAGTCTTGGAGGTCAAGCTATAGAATGGTTCTCACATCTACCCACGGGTATCAATCTTTTAATAAGCTTACAGAGAAATTTTCCACCCATTTCTCATACAACACAAAA
Source organism: Cunninghamia lanceolata (assembly GCA_027924645.1). NCBI lineage: Eukaryota > Viridiplantae > Streptophyta > Pinopsida > Cupressales > Cupressaceae > Cunninghamia > Cunninghamia lanceolata. Next base: position 5,184,183 of record BSBN01000578.1, on the reverse strand, counting down.
CATAAGGTCTCTATGACCAACCTATGCAACAACAAATAGAAGAATGGGGAAACTCTCATCTCCTTCCTTTAAAGATGGAGACAAATGGCTAGCAAATTCCCATTCAAAATACCCAAAAAGCAGCTTGTTAGCATGTTTGTACAGAACCTCAACCAAGAATTGGGTTTCCATTTGCAAATACTTAGTGTTACAACCTTTGACAAAATTACCTATAAAGGCATCAACATTGAAAAGGCCCTCATTGCTAAAGACATGGTCAAAATCTTCAAAGACAACAAAGACAATGCTCCCCAACAACAATCAAATGACAAGCCAAAATTTTAGAACAAAAACAAAAATGTGGTCAATGATGGTGTGGTGGATTCTAAACATGTCCAAACACTACAAACACCCATTCATCTTTCATCCAACCAAAACTAACCTCTGCCTCAACTAAACCAACAACAACAATGACAACAAAACCAAAACCAATAGCATCAACAAGAAGGAACTCCCCAAGATTACCCTCCACGACATAAGTTCACTCCCTTGGGAGAGCCTATAGAGTTGGTTCTATAGAAACTTATACACAATGGACTCATCACGTTACCAGATGCTCCCCCATATGGCGAACCTGCTTACAAACCTGCATGGTACAAAGACAACGAATATTGTGAATACCATAGGACTAAAGGACACAGAACCATATCATGCAGGAAACTCAAGCACATGATCCAAAACCTTATTGATAGAGGCGAAGTCATTTTCGATGCACCCCCTAATCAAAACACAAACAAAGATATCAACATGTAAAAGGAACCATTCCCTAACCATGGTCAAGGTCAACATCCTAATAAAGGTAAAGCCATTAACAAAGTTTCAACTTCCTATGACTCTATTGTCTGTCATTTTGAAGAAAGTCATGTGTCTACCCTCACTATCAAAGGCAAATCTATGGATTGCATAGTCACAACTCGTCATGGTCATGTCACCCTTCATGGGCCTACACCAAATCTCCCAATTCAATCTGATTACAATCTTGTTGAACATCTAGGGAAAACCCCTACACAGATCTCTAACTTGGACCTTCTACTGACATCACTCGTACATAAATCTGTGCTAGAAAAAGCCCTCCAAGAGTCTTCAGTTCCTAATAACATAGTAGTCACAGATTTCCAAGCTATAATAGGCAACATTGCCTCACCTTACAATGTGGTATTTTCTAAAAATGACCTCCCATCCCATGATCCATGTCACAATAATGTTCTTCATATTGAACTTTTCATCCATAAATGAAAGATCAAATGCATACTTATAGATGGTGGTGTTGGTCTCAATATCTGTTCTCTCAAGTTACTTAAATAGTTGGGATACTCTGAGGATCATGTCAACATTGATCAAAGCATTACAATCAAGGGGTATGATGATGTTGAACGCCATTCAAAAGGTGTTATCCACTTGCCTATTCAAGTAGGCCCCGTCATGCTTGAAACTAGGTGCCAAGTCCTTGACATTGAGCTACCTTATAACATTATCTTAGGACGTCCATGGATCCATGCCATAAATTTTGTTCCCTCAACATACCATCAGTCTCTCAAATTCCCATTTAATGGTATAGAGATCACTATCCCAGGAGATCATCATCCCTTTGAATTTTGTCATACTTTTCAAGGCAGTTATAAGAATAGTAACCAAGTGCCAAACAATGACAAAGCCCGTGACTCCCCATTGTATGTCAAATTTGAAAATCTAAAAAAAGCCTTCGAAGTTGAACCAAATCCCAATCCTATTCCAAAAATCAAAGCTGACATCTGTGATATAGGCTTTGGTGAATATGATATCTCAAAATCTTGTTGTGTAGGGCAGATGCCCTTATCTCCTAAATCCTACAGCAAACTGCCCATAGCTAAAGCAACTAAAAAAGTAGCTATTCCTCCCCCAGCATCCCTAACCCAGTTTAATGAGGGAAAATTATTGGCATAGGAAACTATTGAAGACATCTCATCTTGGCTCTCCAAAGAGAGAGAACTATTCATCATACCAGTTAAACAATATGACAATGGCCTAAAAATTGTCAAAATCATGGGCTATAAAGGCAAAGGTGGCCTTGGGAAAGATAATCAGGGTGAAATAGAACCTATCATTGTGAAAAAGAGGCTTGACAAAAAGGGGTTAAGATATGGTAAGAAGGTGTTGGCAAGAGACACTATGTAGCTTCATTGGTGTTGTCATTGATGGCAACAAAGATCATCCCACACATCTACAGGATATGGTGTGTCTCTACCAGAAGTCAGATTGAAGAGCTTTCAGGTCCGGTAAGCAAGAACAGAGCATGCAGAAGGTCCAACAGTCAAGTCCGGATTTGTTAAAAGAAGTATCCTTGTAAAGTGCAGACTTGGGGAAGTCAAGAGGTATTCCTTGACTGATAGATTCTAGGGTTTGAGCCTCCGGTGTTGAAAGAGTGAAGAGATATAACTTCTAAGTACTGAGGTTTGGTTTGGTAGAACAGACAGAGGAAGAACTGACTGGCAGAGCATCAAAAGTTATTCCGGATGAGATGTTGATGGTGATAAAGATTCCTAAGGTATCATTCATGATTGGCTGACTTGTTAGACAACTTCTACAAGTTTCTTTCTGATCCGCATCACTTGGAAAGCAAGGATTCAGCCGATAGACTAAAGTTTGGGAAATATTGACTATTCTAGATGCTGACTAGAAAGAGGAAGAAATCCTTTGTGCGGATATATATACTAGATGGATTTCGATGAGGTAAGTGAGTGTGTGAAGTGTGGAGTGCGAAGAAAAGTAGAAGAGCATAGTGAAAGCTGTAAGAAAGATCCGGTATGTGAAAGGACAGTAGCATAAAAGAAGAGGAAGGATGAAGTGCAACAGATCAGTGTATTGAGCCTAACTGGAACTGAACCTCAGCATATGTGGATGCTTCTCTTTAATTCAAAGATCTTGTTATTCTTCTTACAACTTTTAGACAGTGAGTCTCTTGTAGGCAGTGAGCCTCTAGTGAGTAGTGTGCTTGGGTAGTGAGCCCTAATTGGCAAGTGCCATTTTGTATTTCTATTCTTCTAACAGAGAATACAATCTTGGGTTAATCACCCCATGGTTTTCTCCCTTAACAGGGTTTCCACGTCAAAAATAATGTGTCATGTGTATTTCCATTTCATGGTTATGTTTGCTTATTAAATTGATGCTACATTAATTAACAAGAAAGTTTAGAAAGTTAAAATAATTAAGATAACTGATTCACCCCCCCTCTCAGTTATCAACAATTGGTATCAGAGCCAAGTTCCTCCAAACATAACCTAACAGCTTGAGGAAGATCTGGGAATTAAGATGGATGTGTATGGTATGAGAGAGCAACTTCAATATGCCCTAGATGATCTTGAGTAATCTAATTTTGAAGTCCATGAATTGAAGGAAAGACTCAAACAGGCTGATGATTTCATAACTGAACTAAAAGGGAAACTAAGTCTCTCTATGAAAAAGAGAAAGGAATTACTTTAGCAATTGGCAAGTCAAGGTGAAGCAAATGATACAAATGGAGATCTGAAGGAGAAAACCAAGTTATGTGAAAAGTTATCAAAAGAGATCATTATGGTAAGACATGAAATGGAATCAGAAGTTATGAAGTTTACCCAAGAAATTGAAAAGAAAAGAAAAATTGAAGATGATCTAAGACAATCTCTCAAGGAGAAATCAGAAGACTGCCACAAGATGGATAGAATAATCAGACATCTTGAATCTAATCTTGAAGATGCTAAAGATAATGAAGAAAAACTTGAGGATCAAATTGTCTCTCTTAAAAAGGATCTTCAAACAACAAATGAATATAAAGAGAAATTCAAGATAAGTTTTGCTCAACTTGAAGTTCTTCTTGAAAGCCAAAAGAGGGTAGATGATAAGTGTGGTTTGGGATATGAGAAAGGAGAAAGCTCCAGATCCGGTCAGAAGAAGTTTGGATCATAAAATTCAAAGAATAGGCCTAGAAGACCTCTGGTAAGGCAACCTAATGCTCAAAGATATCCATCCTTCAATGGATACTGCCATAACTGCAATAGCTTTGGTCACAAAGCTAATCAGTGCAAAAGGAGAATGAATCAGACTAATACATCCTTCTCCGGACAGTGCTTTAACTGCAAAAGGTATGGTCACAAATCTTATGAATGCAGAAATATGCAAATGAACAATTCATTCAATGGTAGATGCTTTGCATGCAATAGAATGGGTCATATGGCTAATCAATGTAGATCAAGAGGACATCAATCAAATATGCCAAGAAATGTTGTTTGCCACAATTGCAATAGATCCGGTCATTTGGCCAAATTCTGTAGAAAAAAGAATCAAGACAAAAGAGGTCCGGTACATCATAATCAGAATCAAGACAAGGGAAAAGGAAAAGTGAATGCGGATGAAGTTAAAAGTGAGATGAACAAGATTTGGGTGAAGAGAAGTACAGAAAATGTAGGGGATGGATCCGCACCAGAATCTGGTGCTGATATTCCTTCCAGAAATTAATAAGTGAGCTCTGGCTTAGGCGGAGACTAGGAAACACCTTTTCCCCCAGCTAGTTAATTGATGCCGGAACTGGCACAAAGAGAGTTGCGGATCAAAGGGTTCATAAGAAAAACATCTAAATAGATTGTGGTTAAAATATGGAAGATCCACAAGATGTTTAGGACAAGATTGATCCGGTTCATCAAATCATTCAGATAAGGAAATCAAGAAAAATTGGAATGACTTTAGTTGAGCATTTATTGTAACTTGGTATTAGGGTTTACGAAATAATATAGGGGTTTTCCTATCTAACACTTGTTCATTCTGCATTCAAGAAGAAGTGAAAAAGAGCTCTGCAACAAATCTCCTGAAGCCCATCAAAGGTCATCTGCAGAAGTCGATTCATCTAGCGAATCAATTCGGATCTCCTCACGAACCCTAGACACGCAAAAGGTACTTTCCGTTATTGGATATTTCTCTGTAAATCTTTTTGAAGATGGATACACCAAATGTTGTAAAGATCACTGAGAGGCCACGCCCTAAATTTAAGAAACATCCATATAAATCCCTAGAAGTTGATCCCCTAGGCGCCTTTTCAAGTATTCTGCATGGAGTTCTGCATGTAGAAGATGTTAGGGCATATATTCATGTGAATATTGAAGAATTTGGGGAATCTAAGCTGGTTGATATCTATCACAAGCATTTGATAGATGACTCATTTGAACTCAAAACTCAATATAAAGCTATCCGGGACAAACACTTTGCACAGTGCATTCATTTTCCCTATTTTCTGGAAGATGAATGGGTCCGGTATATCTTGAGCAGAATGCATGACAACTTCATGTGGTTGAACAGGCCATTCAAGATCACTAAGGATGCCATTAGGGCGGTAACTGGATTACACTCAACCGGTGAAATGCCTACACTCAAATCTGTCAAAAACCAAATTGTCAGTGAGGCTACCAGATCAAAGTTTGATAAAAGAGCTATGACTATTGAGGATATCACAGATCCAGATATCAAGTTTGCATCAATGATAATTGGATATAAGATATATCACTCCAGCAGGGAGAATTTAGTTTCCAGAACTGCTATATACACTGCTTATGAAATGTTGAGGAAAAATGCAGACTATGATCTTTGTGAGCTCCTTCTGAACCAACTCTTGGAGAATCTACAAAAGATAAAGAAGGACAAGAAGAACTCTTTCAAATACGGTGGTTTGATACTCTATCTATTCTTTTATTACATGAATGAGCTTCCCGGATCCAGTGGGTGGATATGGCAGAATGATAGACCAGTTTCCATTCAGATCAGAGATTATATACATAGGCTTGGTGATACCAAGGCACAGAATACAACTCTCTGGGGCTATTTCAAGAATTTTCAGAGAATGATGCAAGCAAGAGAGAGAATCCCCCAATCTATAGTTAAAAAATATAAAGATACAATATGCTTTATGGTAGAAACTGATCAATGCTTAATGGAGGTAGTGGAACCAAGAACAGTGTGGATCATGCCTATGGGGTATGAAGCGGATGAGAAAATTGTGGAGCTGCATGTTCTGCACATGCTAAGTCAGCCCAAGGATCCCAAAGTAGAAAGGTTTGGAACCTTTGAAGAATTAAGTGTGAAAATCCATGTGGAGTTAAGACAACCGGAGATAAAGAGAAAAGTGAGAAAAGAAGTAGAAAATGTTGCCAAAAGATTTGGCATATCAAAAGAAGCACTTGATGCCAATAGGGAGAAGAGGGAAAGAGCAGATAAAGAAAAGGAAAGTGGTCCAGTAGAAGCCCCCACCCGAACAAGATCCTCTAAGAGGTCCTCTCCTACCACTGACAAGAGCTCAAAGACATCAAAACCGGAAGCAAAATCATCCGGTAAAGCAGAGAAAAGAACTATGACAAAGGCCACAAGGTCTTATATCAGTCAAAAAGATGAAGAAGAGACAAAATCTGATGAAGAAGAAGAAGAAAGTATCTGATGAAGATAAGGAGGCAGATGTAGAAGAGTTTGTTGAAAGACCCACTCTGTCCCCAGATGATGTAGTCAAAGCTGTTACTATGGATGGGAACCTGCAACCAATAACATAATTCTATGATGCATATAATGATGCAGATAGAAAAATCATGGAGGAAGCCACAGTTAATTGCTTGAACATATACAATAAAGCCTTGATTGAAATAATTTCTCTAATTCCTAAAAGTTTGGAAAAGGAACTTGAAATGAGAAAAGAAAATGCTAAGGCTAAGGACTTAGAAATTAGAGAACAGATAGCTATTCAGCTCTACCCTTCAATTACTCCAAAACAATTGGATATGATTTTCAAAGATTGCAAGGATGAGTTCTGGAGTAAGACTAGAATGAATCAGCTCATGCTTGGAGAAACTGATAAAGTGGCAAAAGAAACAGAAGAAATCCTGTGGAATGCATACTCAAGATTCAACATTCCTATTATAGAGGACTTGGGTGTTGATCCCTCAGCTACAAGTGTTGAAAAAGAATCTACTGAGGCAATGACAGAAGAAGCAATGGACACCGATGAAGAAAAAGATAAGGAATTGGAATCCTCTGCTCCGGAAGAGGTGGCTCGTGAACAAACAAACATCACTCATTCGGTTTCCCCTGCTGACTCCGAATCCAAAGGAGAAGAAAGAATAGAGGATAAAGAAAAAGGAGTGAAAGAAAAAGAAGATGACAGTACTAAGGTTGCAGAAGGAAAAAAGACTTCAACAGAGAAGACCACATCTTCAAGATTCAACAGAGGACTTGGGTGTTGATCCCTCGGCTACAAGTGTTGAAAAATAATCTACTGAGGCAATGATAGAAGAAGCAATGGACACCGATGAAGAAAAAGATAAGGAATTGGAATCCTCTGCTCCGGAAGAGGTGGCTCGTGAACAAACAAACATCACTCCTTCGGTTTCCCCTGCTGACTCCGAATCCAAAGGAGAAGAAAGAATAGAGGATAAAGAAAAAGGAGTGAAAGAAAAAGAAGATGACAGTACTAAGGTTGCAGAAGGAAAAAAGACTTCAACATAGAAGACCACATCTGTTAGTGGTAAGAGTGTACAAGGAGAGAAAACTCCAAGAGACAGCTCTAAGATTGCAGAAGAGAAAAAGAATTTGTCTCCGGCAAGAGACACTACAGAAACCATCAAAGAATTCTTAAACAAAGAGACAATGGAGATTGATGAACCGGAACTTCTACAAGGGCCATTTGACTTTGATTCTCTTTCCCCAGTACAAACAATGAAGATAGCTTCATTTGCTAATGCAAAGGCTAAAGAAAAACTCCTGAAGTCTCACATGGAAGACTGTGAGCTAATAGAAGTTGCATCCGGAGTATTAGAAAAGATCATGCCATCTTTTCAGAAGGATCCCTCAGCCTCCTCATCTGATAATCTCAAATCTCTAGTCAATAGTGTTAGCATACATTTTGATTCCTTAGAGAAGTCAGCAGAAGATAAGGTTCGGAAGGAATTTTTGGCAAAAATATTATCAGAGGTACAAGGGTTAATAACTAATGATAGAAGGAATATGAACATTGGGATAAAGAGCTTAGAAAATGCTCTTAAAGATGGTGGGGAAATATACAAATTTTGTTTATCATGGTCCAAAGTAACATTGGATATTGAGAAGAAAGTGAAAGAACAGGAGGACAAACTGACAAAACTCCCTAAGAATTTTGATCCTCTCTCCTCTTCCATAATAAATCAAGAATGTCAGACTATTGCAGTCTTGAATGAAATCAAGAAGCTTGAGAAGGAAAAGAAAAATAGAATAAGCAAGTTGGGTGAACTTAGAGGGATAATTATCCCTAAGTTAGAGGCCATGCATGAGGTCATAAAAGAAGCTCAGATCACAGCCCAGACTAGTGATCTGACAGATCTAAAAAGGGCAGATGCGTTTGCATTCTTGTTGAGTGGTCACATCTCAATTTTGGACAGGATGAAGCATAGTTGGGCAACAAAATTCATCCAATTGAAGACATCTTTTGCAGACATACTACAGTATATATAAGTAAAGTATGTATATATACTTATGCGGCTAAGTATAGCTAGATTTCTTTTTGGAAATTTTGGTATGCGGACCCTACCCTTTGCCATTGATGTCAAAGGGGGAGTGAGGAGCAGTGAAAAATGTGGGATCTAGCTAAGGAGGAGCTCCAAAAAAACACAGAGCATCAGCCAAGGGGGAGTACAGTATGACAGTCATTTTTCACTAAGTGCTGCCATCAATGCCAAAGGGGGAGATTGTTGGCAAGAGACACTATGTAGCTTCATTGGTGTTGTCATTGATGGCAACAAAGATCATCCCACACATCCACAGGATATGGTGTGTCTCTACCGGAAGTCAGATTGAAGAGCTTTCAAGTCTGGTAAGCAAGAACAGAGCATGCAGAAGGTCCGACAGTCAGGTCCGGATCTGTTAAAAGAAGTATCCTTGTAAAGTACAGAATTGGGGAAGTCAAGAGGTATTCCTTGACTGATAGATTCTAGGGTTTGAGCCTCCGGTGTTGAAAGAGTGAAGAGATATAAGCTTCTAAGTACTGGGGTCCGGTTTGGTAGAACAGACAGAGGAAGAATTGACTGGCAGAGCATCATAAGTGTTTCCAGATGAGATGTTGATGGTGATAAAGATTCCTAAGGTATCATTCATGATTGGCCGACTTGTTAGACAACTTCTACAAGTTTCTTTCTAATCCGCATCACTTGGAAAGCAAGGATTCAACCGACAGACTAACGTTTGGGAAATATTGACTATTCTGGATGCTGACTAGAAAGAGGAAGAAATCCTTTGTGCAGATATATATACCAGATGGATTTTGATGAGACAAGCGAGTGTGTGAAGTGTGGAGTGTGAAGAAAAGCAGAAGAGCAGAGTGAAAGCTGTAAGAAAGATCCGGTATGTGAAAGGACAGTAGCATAAAAGAAGAGGAAGGATGAAGTGCAGCAGATCAGTGTATTGAGCCTAATCGGAACTGAACCTTAGCATATGTGGAAGCTTCTCTTCAGTTCAAAGATCTTGTTATTCTTCTTACAACTTGTAGACACTGAGTCTCTTGTAGGCAGTGAGCCTCTAGTGAGCAGTGTGCTCGGGCAGTGAGCCCTAATTGGCAAGTGCCATTTTGTATTTCTATTCTTCTAATAGAGAATACAATCTTGGGTTAATCACCCCGTGGTTTTCTCCCTTAATAGGGTTTCCATGTCAAAAATAATGTGTCATGTGTATTTCCATTTCATGGTTATGTTTTCTTATTAAATTGATGTTGCATTAATTAACAAGAAAGTTTAGAAAGTTGAAATAATTAAGATAATTGATTCACCCCCCTCTCAGTTATCAACAAAAGGTACCACATGTTGGCAAGAGACACTACTTAGAGTTCATAGGTGTTGTCATTGATGGCAACTAAGATCATCTCAGACATCTGTACAACACAAATTGTTCAAACCGGAAGTCAGAATCAAAATTTGTCTAAGTCTGGGCAGTTAAGAACAGAGCAGTAACAGGGTCTGGTATTTTGGTCCGGATCTCTTTGGTGGAAAGACATGGTATACTATTAGTCTAAGGTAGTTGATAGCATTGCAAAGACACTCTAAATCTAGAATCTTGTCCTCTGGTGATGAAGGAATCAAAAGATATTAGCATCTAAATATTGGGTTCTAGTTTGACAGAGCTGACAGAAGAAGAATAGGCAGACCTTGCAGAAGATCTTGATTTCGGATGTATGGAAGTTGCTTTTTGGAAAAATGGTGGCATTCAATGATTGTGGCCAACATGAGTAATGATTTCCAAGAGTAAGTTTTGGTCCGCACCTTTTGATATGCATAGATCTAGCCGACAGAGCAGAGCATTCATAAAAGTTCTAAGTATTGTTAAAGTTGACTGACAGAATGATTGTGGATCATGTTACGGATATATATAGCCAATGAAATTAGATGATTAATTGTGTGTGGTGAGTGCAAATAAGGTGTATGTGTGAAAGGAGTAGGAATCCAAAGTGTGAATGAAGGAAGATCAGTAAGAAGAGTAAAGTAAAGATGAAATGTGTTAAATCAATTTATGTACTTAACTAGAACTAAATTTCATGCATAGGCTGATGCTATTAATCAGTTCAAATCTTTGTTGTTATCTTGTAATATTTTCCATAGGCATTGAGCCTTCTTTTGAGCAGTGAGCTCTGGGCAATGAGCCCGAATGCATATGCATTCCCATTTGTAAAAATACTTTTAACATGGTATTATTTTTTGTGGGTTAACCCCCACCATGGTTTTTCCCTTAACTAGGTTTCCATGTCAAAATCTTGGTGCCAAGTGTGTTATTCTTATTTTTTCTTATGTGATGCTTAAGTGTTTATTTCATTAAGTTGATTATAAGTTGTGAAGGAAGATTCAAGTTAGAAAAAGTTTAGAATGTTTGACAACTAATTCACCCCCCCTTAGTTGTCCAGACCTAATCCAACAATTGGTATCAGAGCAAGGTTCCTTTGAAAAATCATAATAGCTTGAGGAAAAGATCCTGGAAGAAGTTTCAAATGGGTTCATTCAAAGATCAACTTCAGGCATCCCTGGAAGAGCTTGTTTAGTCCAAAGCAAAAATTAATAATCTGAAAGTTGAACTCAAAGATGCTGATGACACCATTGAAATGCTAAAAGATAAATTAAAGAAATCTCTGCAAAGGAAAAAGGAGCTACTTCTACAGCTATCTAGTTTACCTGAAGAAAATGGCATGAATGAAGCTTTGGAAGAAAAGACAAAAGAATGTGAGAAGTTGTCAAAAGAAGTTGTTGTTCTGAAAATTGAAATGGAAACCGGGGTAGTGAGGCAAACCAAAGAAAGTGAAGACAAGAATAAAATGGAAGAAGAGATGAATCAAAAACTAAAAGAAAGAACTGAAGAATATTGCAAATTGGATAGAATAGTTGGACATCTGGAATCTGATCTGAAAGAAAGTAGAGACAATGAGAGAGAACTTGAAAAGCAAATTGTCATTCTCAGACATGACCTAGAAGTGGCAAATGAATATAAGGAGAGGTTCAAGATAAGCTCAACAAAACTTGAATCTCTGCTCGAAGGATAGAAAAAGGTTGATGATAAGCATGGTCTTGGATATGAGGAAGGTGAAAGCTCCAAGTCTAGAAAGAAAAACTTTCAACCAAGGAATAGAAGAAACATGATTAGAAAACCTTCGGTAAGACAGCCTAATGCCCAAAGATATCCATCATTTAATAAAAACTATTTCAATTGTAACAAATTTGGTCATAAAGCTACTCAATGCAGAAGAGGAGCAAATCAAAATGGTCCATCCTTCTCTGGTCAATGCTTCAAATGCAAAAGGTATGGTCATAAGTCCAATGAATGTAGAAGTAAGATAATGAATAACTCAAGTGGCAATTCTTTCAATGGCTACTGCTTTGCTTGCAATAGATTTGGACACATGGCTAATCAGTGCAGATCAAGAGGAAATCAAGGTTATAAGAAAGAAAATATTGTGTGCTTCAATTGCAACAAATTTGGTCATATTGCAAGATTCTACAGAAATAAGAACAATGGAAGAAGAGGTCCAGTAAACAAAAAACCGGATGAGTAGAAACAAGATAAAGGCAAAGAAAAAATTGATGCAAATGAGACTCAGAATGGAACAAACAAGATATGGGTCAAGAAAACAATTATGAATGACAGTAATGGATTCGCACCAAAATCCAGTGCTGAAAATTCCTTCGGGAATTGAATTAAGAGCCTTGGCTCAGGGGGAGCAGTATTGGAAATCAAATTCCCCTAGCCAGTAAGTGAGTGCCTAGATCTGGCAAAATAAGAAAAGGTATCTTAAGTTGAATCATAAGGGCAGAACATTTATTACAAAGACAAATTAGGTGTTGTGAAACATAAAAGGATCATTCATTCCTAATTTAGATCACTTTGCATCAGAAGAAAGCAAGAAGAAGAGAAGTGAACAACTTCAGAGCTGTGAATTCCCAAGAATTGATGCACAAAGAGGATCTCCAAAAAAACCCTAATCTGCAGAACAAGGTATTTCTATTTCCTGCGAAACTTCTTGAATTATAAATCTCTACAAATGGCTACACCATTACTCGTTGATGTTACTGAGAAGCCCCGTCTAAAATTCAAGAAGCATCCCTATAAATCTATCGAAGTTGAGCCGCTAGGTGCCTTCTCAAGTGTCCCTTATGGGGTTTTACATGTTGAAGACATTAGGGCATACATTCATTGCAATCTAGAAGAATTTGGGAATGTGAAACTGATGGAGTTGTTTAAAAAACATTTGAAAGATGATAATCTCCAGCTGAGACCTGAATATGAAGCCCTTGAAAGCAAACAATTCCTGCAATTAATTAAATTTTTGTCTTTTGATGAAAATGAATGGGTTTGTTACATCTTGAGCCGAATACATGATGAATTCTTGTAGCTATTGAAACCATTTAAGATCACAAAGGATGTTATCAAGACTGTAACTGGGTTAAACTCCTCTGGCAGATTACCTATGATGAAAGTCATTAAAAACTAGATAGTAACTAATGCTACCGGTGCCAAGTTTGACAAAAGGGTAATGACCATTAATGATATCACTGAACCGAATATTAAATTTGCATCTATGGTGATCAGGTACAAGATTTATCACTCAAGCAGGGAAAATTTAGTTTTTGGGACTGTAATATATGCAGCTTACAAAATGTTAAAGGAAAATGCAGACTATGATTTATGTGAATTACTACAAAATCAGCTGATAGAGAATTTGAGAAAAATCAAAAGAGACAAGAAAAACTCCTTCAAATATGGTTCCTTGATCATATGCCTATTCTTCTATTTTATGAATGAAGTGCCTAGAGTGCAAGGTGTGCACTAGTCAAATGATAGACTAGTGGCAATTCAGATAAGAGACCACTTACATAATCTTGGAGATTCAGGTTCACAAAAGACTGCAATCTAGGGATATTTCAAAAACTTTCAAAGTCCGATGCATGCAAGGGAAAGAATCCCTAGTTCAGTTGTTGAAAAATATTAAAATGAAATATGTTTTATGGTAGACACAGATCAATGTTTAATGGAAGTTGTAGAACCAAGAACAATTTGGATAATGCCAATGGGCTATGAAGTGGATGAGGAAATTCTAGACATGTATGATCAACATCTCCTAAACAAACCTAAAGACACCTATGTTGAAAGGTTCATTACATACAAGGAACTAAGCTTACAATTGCATGTGGAACTTAGACAGCCAGAAACAAAAAGAAAGATACACAAGCAAGTGGAGATGTATGCAGAAGGCATTGGGATTACAAAAGAAGTAGTGAGAGAAAATAGACAAAGGATTGAAAAGATAAAGAAGAGCACTGAGCAGGCAAAAAGTGAGTCTGTAGTCCCCCTGGAAGCCCCAAGGAAGACAAGGAGTTCTGCAACTCCTGCTGAGCCACTCAAGACCACTTCCACTAAGAAGCCAGAAGCCACTCCATCCAGTGAAGAATGGAAAAGAAAGAAAACCAAGGCAACAAGAACCCACAAGAGCACACAAGATGATGAGGAGATAGAAATAGATGAAGAAGTGAAAGAAATAAGACCCAAGAAGGTCAAAACTTCAAAAACTTCTAAAGATCAACCCTCCAAAAGCATGAAGGCTAGTAAAAAGCAAGTAACTGGTAAGGTTGCCATGACTATTGATGAAACTATAAAAACAAACACTATTCATGGAAATTTAAAACCCATCAGAGTTTACTATGATAATCTTGATCAAGAAAATAAGAAAATGTTAGAAGATGTTGTTATCATATACCGGAATAAATTCAATAGAGCCCTATTGGAAATCTTACAAGATCTCCCTAAAAGTTTAAGGAAGGTAATGGAAATGATGAAAGTGTTGGATTTAGGACAGACAACTGAGAGGGGGGGTGAATCAGTTGTCACCAAAATATATTCCTTATTTACTTATATTTCAATAGCATATCAATGATTCAATCATGAAAGCATAATGCAATAATTCAAGAGCAGGAACTAACTCAACACAAATAACACCAAGATTTTAATGTGGAAAACCTGGTTAAGGGAAAAACCATGGGGTGACTAACCCAAGACTACATTCTCTGTTAAAAGAATATGATAAATAAAATGGCACTTGCCAATTAGGGCTCACTGCCTGACCACACTACTCACAAGAGGCCCACTGCCTATAGGAGACAAACTATCTACAAAAGAATATGGATATTACATACTTGAATCGAAAGTTAGCATCTTCACCATACTGGAGTCAATTCCATTAAATCTCAACACATCTACTCTTCTTTTCGCTCCTCTTCCTTACCACATTCTCATCATGACCATAGAGATACTTTTGAATGACTTCGCAACTCTTATTTATACATGACATCAACTTTGGAATGATCATCAAAGTCAACACAACATACACTTATTTTATTATAGAGAAATTACAAAAATATAGCTTGGCTTATTACAAAAACTTTATGCACATCACTACAGTGTTGGCCACACATAGCTAGGACTTCAATCTTCTTCAAGGAACACACCATGCTTTGTAAAACATCTTCAAGATCATCCACAACATGCGCAAATCATCTGGTCGGCCAAGACTGAGAAGAACACCATCACTCAAGAGTAAATCTTCAATTACGAGCTCAATCTTCAGTGCGGACCACCAACATAAACTGGATACAATCTAGAGACCCCCACAAGCTTGCTTGAATCACCAAGAACATCCGCACCACTTCTGCTTACTATAATCATTCACAACTTCATTCAAAACTTCAAGAACATAGCTGGTCATCTCTGACACATTAGAAGAATTGCTTGCGGACCTCCAAACCATGAACCAATCGAGTTATCAATACACATTAATCTCGCAAATATACCACTAGATCTGCAGAGCATGATATTGCATTTTCAGATCTCACCGGACCTATCTGTGTCACTCTATTGCCTCTGAATAGCTTCCAGAGCTAGTTTTATTCTCATGGCCATAACTTATCCAAATATTCATGTGGACCTCTGAAATCTTGACTGGACCATCTTCAGACACATATCTACAAACCCTTTGATGCGCATACTCTGATCTTCATCTGGCTGGGATCTTTACTTCATAGAACTTCATTGTCTTCATTGTTCTTCTTTTTTTCTGATAGGGCTAATTTTCTCAATATCCTCAGCACACAATTCATCTAATTCTTGACATTAATGGAACAGAAGTATGTTGACATCAATGACAACACCAATTAGGGCCATACTTACAACAATCTCCCCCTTTGTCATTGATGGCAACATATGATGTGAAAAACTATTTTAACCATCAAGACAAGAACTTCTCCTCCCTTGACTGACATAGCTCCCCCTATCACCAACAATTATTCACATATCTTCTCTTCCTTTACTGCTCAACCACTTTTTATTTTTCACATGTCTTCTCTCCCCCTTTGACATCAATGGCAAAGGGCACATACTTGCAACCACTTCTCATACTTCAGAATCATACTAACTTCTCCCCCTGAGTAGCAGCCTCCTAACATCAATCTGGATCACAAGATATGACTGTGGGATATACCGGACTGATGCACATCAGTGCACCTTAATTCAGAACCGGAGGGGTAATAACCCCTAACTTTTCCCTGAGATACTCAAAAGTGTCCTTAGGTAGAGGTTTGGTAAAAATGTCTGCAATCTGATCCTTTGAGGGCACAAATCTAACTTCATTCTTGTTCACTTGCTCTCTAAAAAGTGGAACTTGATAGATATATGTTTTGTCTTTGAATGTAACACCAGATTTTTTGATATGTTTATTGCACTTGAGTTATCACAGAAGATTGTGATAGGTTCTTCATACTCCACTCTGATGTCTCTTAACATTTGCTTCATCCACAATACTTGAGTGCAACTACTTGTCGCTGCAATATATTCTACTTCTGCAGTTGATAGAGATATTGCCTCAACCAATCTTTTTCCCAAAAAGAATGCACCACCATTGGTACTCTTCCGGTCATCCACATCACCTGCCCAATCAACATCAGTATAAGCATGAAGAGAGAAATCATGATCCTTAGGATACCACAATCCATACTCAATCATTCCCTTCAAATATCTGAGAATTCTTTTGATTTCCATGACATGAGACTCTCTAGGATCAACTTGAAATCTAGCAACAAGACCAACAACATTCATAATGTCAGGTCTAGTTTGAGTAAGGTAGAGCAGTCCTACAATCATTGACCTATACTTTTTCTGATCAACCTTAGGGGATTCATCATCTTTACTTAGCTTACATCCAGTTTCCATGGGAGTATTCATTGCCTTTGAATCTTCCATCCCAAATTTCTTCAACAATTCCTTCACATATTTGGTTTGAGATATGAAGATTCCCTTCTTTGTTTGAGTGATTTGCATTCCCAAGAAGAAATTCATTTCCCCAAACATAGACATCTCAAATTCACTTTTCATTTGATTTGCAAAAGTTTTGCACATACTATCCTTTCCTCCAAAGATAATATCATCAACAAATACTTCAACAATCAAGATATTCTCATGATCAATCTTAACATAGAGATTACTATCAGCAGTACCTTTGTTGAAACCAATTTTTAGAAGATGTTTGTCCAATCTTTCATACCAGGCTCTTGGGGCTTGTTTCAGTCCATACAATACCTTCTTCAATTTTTAAACCATATCTCCATTATCAAACGGTTGAAATCTATCCGGTTGCTCAATGTATACTTCTTCTTCCAAATCACCATTTAGGAAGGCATACTTGACATCCATTTGATATACCTTGAAGTCTTTGAAGGAAGCAAAGGCAAGAAATAATCTAACTTCAATCCTTGCCACCAGAGCAAAAGTCTCTTCAAAGTCAACTCCTATTTGAGAATACCCCTTACAGACCAATCTAGCTTTGTTTCTGATTACCTCACCATCTTCATTCAATTTATTTCAGAAGACCCATTTAGTCCCTTTTACATTTTTGTCCTTTGGTCTAGGAATGAGATCCCAAGTATGATTCTTTTCAATCTACATCAACTCCTCCTCCATTGCTTTAACCCAACTTTCATCATTGCATGCTTCACTTATTATTTTTGGTTCAACTTTTGAAATCAGACAATACTTCACTGAGTCTTGAGCAATATTTCTTCTTTTTTGAACACCTTTACTTCTATCTCCTATGATCTGGTCTTCAGAATGATTTAGTCTTACATACCTGGGAGTTTTGGGAATCTCTTGCACTTCTAATTCTTAGACAGGTTCATTCAAGCCTGTCTTTTCTTCTTGTGTTTCTGGATTCTCTAGATCAGTCTGAATTTGGATTAGAGTTTGGACTTGTTCTTCTTGGACGGAGCTACCATTTTGATCATCTGCTTCATACTCATAGTACCTTGAGGGATTTTCCATGTCTTCAACAACCTTCACATTTGTACTTTCTACAATCTTTTTTAATCTCTTGTTATAACACTGGTAAGTTTTGCTTTGAGTAGAATAACCCAAGAATATTCCTTCATCATTCCTAGCATCAAACTTGCCAAGGTCTTCATCTCTTTTGATATAGCATTTGCTACCAAAGACTCTGAAACACTTCACAGTAGGAGTGATGCCAAACCAGAGTTCATAAGGAGTCTTACCAATCTTGCCTCTGATTTGTACCCGATTAAGAGTATAAACAACAATGATTACAACTTCTCTCCAATAGGTCTGAGGTACATTTTCTTCCATCATCATGGTCCTAGAAGCTTCTTGGATGGTCCGGTTCTTTCTCTCCACTACTCCATTTTGTTGTGGAGTCCTGGGAGCAGATAACTATCTTTTTATCCCATGTTTCTCACAGAATTCTATGAACTCTCCGGATATGAATTCTAAACCTCTATCAAACCAGAGGCATTTTATGTTTATGCCAGTTTCATTTTCTACCATAGCCTTGCATATTTTGAATTTCTCAAGTGCTTCAGATTTCTCTTTTAACAAAGTCACCCACATCATCGGAGAGTGGTCATCAATCAACAACATGAAATATCTATCTCCTTGCGGACTCTTAATTCTTGCCGGACCACATAGATCAGTGTGCACCAAGTCCAACAATTTGATTGAAGAATGTTCCTTACCTTTGAATGAGACTCTATTCTGCTTATCTAACTGACATTCCTTGCACAAGCTATTAGCAGGTTTCACCAGTCTTGGAAGATCTCTTACAACCTGGGTGTTGCTTATCTTAATGATATTATCAAAATTCACATGACACATTCTCCTATGCCACAACCAACTATGATCAATTTGAACAAATAAGCAACTTTTTCTAGTACCAACCAAGTGAAAGATGTTACCTTTTGTCTGAGTACCAGATGCAATCTCAGTTCTAAAGCTTTCAAAGATCTTGCATTTTCCATTTTTGAACCAAAGATCATAACCTTTGTCTACCAACTACCCAACACTGAGAAGATTATGCTTTAAACCTTCAACATATAGAACATCACTGGTTTTATTCTTTCCATCAAAAGAAATGGTTCCTCTGCCTCTAATTCTGCCAGCAAAATTATCTCCAAACTTTACAACTCCACCTTCATATCTTTCCAAGTTTATGAACTTGTTCTTGTCACTAGTCATATGGTGAGAGCATCCACTGTCAATGACCCATTCATCCTTTTCTTCAACCTGAGCAGCCAGAGCCCTTTCTATCTTATGATTGGCAGATTCAATAGGCATTGGATCTTCTTCCTTGATGGCAATAAACACCTAGTCACTTTCAGATTTATTTCCTATCTCAGATTCATCATCTGTTACTCCTTCTTCATCATCTTTTTGAACATAGTAACACTTCTTTTGAAATCTTGATCTATTAGGGTTAGGCCTTGAAAATATTTTCGGACATCTTGAGGCAAAATGACCAATCTTGTTGCAATTGAAACATTTGAAAGTCAATTTTCCTTCATACTTACCAGATCCTCTTGGTAATCTTTTTTGCAATAAGGGCTTCTAGTTGTGCAGTTTCAGACTCATCTGTTTCCATATCTTTTCTTGCTTTATCATACCATGATGATTTCCTTGAGGAACTTTCTTTTGGATCATATTTTTGTTTGCCTTTTGTAGAGACACTAGCTTTGAATGCAGATTCAGTCTTGGGAAGTGCATCTCCAAACTCAACCAACTCAAAAGTAGCTAACTTTCCAACCAATTGATGGCTTGTAATATTTGTTAATGATCTGAATTCCTCAATAGCAGCAACCTTGTGTTTGTAAGTAGGAGGTAAGGATCTGAGAATTTTGGCAACAATCTCATCTTCATCCAATGTTCCACCAACACATCTAATGCCACAGATAAGCTCATTTACCTTTGGCATAAATGTAGTGATGTTCTCATCTTCAGGTTTTCAAACTTTCCTTTCAGACTTTGTAACTTGGCACACTTAACATATTTGTCTCCTTCATGAAGAATCTCTAGCTTTGACCAAATTTCATAAGCAGTTTTCAAATCCATTACATTTGTCAGCTCTGTATTAGACAAGGCACTTAGTAAGGCTTCTTTAGCTCAGAGATTATTTTCTGAATCTCTGACTTCATCTATAGTTGTTGGACCATTCTTTGGGGGAACATATTTAGTTGTAGTTATGTTCCAATACTGATCTCCCATGCATTGTAAGTTTGTTCCATCAAACCTAGGACTGTCCTTCTTGTAGGTTGACATCCTGGATCATGTCAAGCAGTTAAGCTTCTTCTAGAGGAACCTTTCTCTGATACCAATTGTTGGATTTAGGACAGACAATTGAGAGGGGGGTGAATCAGTTGTCACCAACATTTGTTCCTTATTTACTTATATTTCAACAACATATCAATGATTCAATCATGAAAGCATAATGCAATAATTCAAGAGCAAAAACTAACTCAACACAAATAACACCACTATTTTAACGTGGAAAACCTGGTTAAGGAAAAAACCATGGGGTGACTAACCCAAGATTATATTCTCTGTTAAAATAATATGACAAATAAAATGGCACTTGCCAATTAGGGCTCACTGCCTGAGCACACTACTCACAAGAGGCCCACTGCCTACAGGAGACACACTATCTACAAAATAATATAGATATTACATACTTGAACTAGAAGTTAGCATCTTTACCATACTAGAGTCAGTTCCATTAAAGCTCAACACCTCTACTCTGCTTTTCGCTCCTCTTCCTTACCACCTTCTCATCATGACCACAGAGATACTTTTGAATGACTTGGCAACTCTTATTTATACATGACATCAACTTTCGAATGATCATCAGAGTCAACACAACATACACTTATTTTATTACAGAGCAATTACAAAAATATAGCTTGGCTTATTACAAAAACTTTATTCGCATCACTACACTGTCGGCTACACATAGCTGGGACTTCAATCTTCTTCGAGGAACACACCATGCTTTACAAAACATCTTCAAGATCATCCGCAACATGCACAAACCATTTGGTCAGCCAAGACTAAGAAGAACACCATCACTCAAGAGTAAATCTTCAATTATGAGCTCAATCTTCAGTGCGGACTGCTTACATGAACTGGATACAATCTAGATACCCCCACCAGCTTGCTTGAATCACCAAGAACATCCGCACCACTTCTACTTACTATAATCATTCACAACTTCATTCAGAACTTCAAGAACATAGCTGGTCATCTCCAACACATTAGAAGAATTGCTTGCGGACCTCCAAACCATGAACCAATTGAGTTGTCAATACACATTAACCTCCCAAATATGCCACTAGATCTGTAGAACATGATATTGCATTTCTGGATCTCACTGGACCTATCTGTCACTCTGTCACCTCTGAACAACTACAAGAGCCAGTTTTATTCTCATGGCCATAACTTCTCCAAATCTTCATGCGAATCTCTGAAATCTTGACTAGAGCATCTTCAGACACATATCTACAAACCCTTTGAGCGCATACTCTGATCTTCATCTAGTTGG
Organism: Cunninghamia lanceolata; assembly: GCA_027924645.1. Lineage (NCBI taxonomy): Eukaryota > Viridiplantae > Streptophyta > Pinopsida > Cupressales > Cupressaceae > Cunninghamia > Cunninghamia lanceolata. Next base: position 5,162,738 of record BSBN01000578.1, on the reverse strand, counting down.
GATCTTTACTTCATAGAACTTCACTGTCTTCTCTGTTTTTGATAGGGCTAATTTTCTCAATACCCTCAACACACAATTCATCCAATTCTTGACATTAATGCAATAGGAGTATGTTGAAATCAATGACAACACCTGTTAGGGCCATACTTGCAACAGAAAGAAGCAGTGATGCAGAGCCGCAGTGGAAGCACTTAAAGAAAGGGTGAAAATACCCATCAACCCACAATACAACAGTATAATGCTCAAATAGCTTTCAAAACTCCATCGCAAGTTTGAAACATTCCTATTCTTTCTTATCGGCATGATAATATACCATCAGCCACTCTAAGTATTCTTCCACCGACGCACCAACTCTCTCTGATATGCTTTCTATTGGCATAACTCTGTCGTTCACTGTGACTCCCAACGTCTTACTTGATGGTTCTCATTACTCCGATCTCTTCCCTTTGCATATACAATGCATGACCTTCTATTGCTAGTATCCCATTGTATATTCTCCCACTTTGACCTGATACAACCGGTCATTACTTGTATCTAAACCAATGCATATTGGCAATGTACATTCGCTCATACATTTACGACATACAACCCCCGATATCCAAATGCAGGATACATATAGAATGATCTCACATACAACTATGATATACACACACACTATTTGTGACATACAATCGACGTATACTCACAAATTGTATACTCGATATACTTTAGCAGTATACACACAAATTATCTCTCCCCATACATCTACGGGATACTCATAAAATGTTCCTGACATACAAATGCAATATACTCATAAAATGCATATTTTGTGATACAACACAGAATTCACGTCGTTAATTGTCTATGCATATTGTAATCGAACGAACAACACAAGAACTATGAAAACCTACATAATAGAAAATAAACTAACATCATGGAGGTCATTCCATTGATTTCAAAGAAATCTTAACCAGTGGAATGACTCCAATTGATATTCTTGGAATTAGACCAGAAATACAAAATCTCTTTATTCCTCCTTCTCAGTTATACATACACTGTCGATTCTTTCCCTCTCATCTCTCTGTCTATTCAGCGAATATATAATTGACTAAATAGACTCTCGATTGATAGTTACACAAGATGGAAGGCCGCCTATAACCACCTTTGACAATCAGTTACACTTCAAACATTTAGTTCGGTTACAATTCTTTCATTTATGACATATACAAACTTAAGATTATGCCGTTACTCGGCCAACTTGATTCAACATGATATTTTGGACACAATAGAAATGCATAGAATCTTCCAGATTCTCAATGTCTTGGGGTGCTCCTGCACCATACAACCAACCAACAAAGACTTCCAAGTCTCTTGGAAATGTACCTACAAACAAAACTACCTTTTCCCTGCATCTCTGTCTGGCTTCATCTTCTTCAGCTTCAGATTTCCAATCTTCAGATCAATGGAACAGTGGCCAACCAACCAACAAAATCAAACTACCATCATTTTAGAGTGTCTTCAGGCTCCTTCTACTCCCATCAGTGGAGTACTCTTCAGGCTACAACTTCAAGTGCTTCATCAGTCAGGTATCCATCTTTCTCACTACTTCACAACACCAACTCACCAAACCATCCATCTTACCCAACAACAGATTCTGGTGATGCACCTACCACTCTCTCCTTAGTGGCCTCTCTCTGCACCCTTATCCAGCTTAATCTCTATTGGAGAATGGTCATGACAGACCTCATCCTATCTGCCCACACACACAACCTCAGAAACCTCCTTCTTGCAGCTAGATGGAACAAGCACCTGCAACAGTCTAACAACTCTGTCAGCCTTCAAAATACCTTCTTCAATCTCTATCTTCAAAAATGGTCACCAATAAAAATTTAACTCTTCATCTACCTTCAGAAATCAAAATATAGAACACCTCTGCCCAGAGCTTTCACTAGCTCTGATACCACTTTGATGCAGAGCCACAGTAGAAGCACTTAAAGCAAGGGTGAAAATACCCATCAACCCACAATACAACAGTATAATGCTCAAATAGCTTTCAAAACTCCATTGCAAGTTTGAAACATTCCTATTCTTTCTTATCAGCATGATAATATACCATCGGCCCCACTCTAAGTATTCTTCCACCGACGCACCAACTCTCTCTGATATGCTTTCTATCGGCATAACTCTACCGTTCGCTGTGACTCCCAATGTCTTACCCAATGGTTCTCATTACTTCGATCTCTTCCCTTTGCATATACAATGCATGACCTTCTGTCACTGGTATCTTGTTGTATATTCTCCTATTTTGACCTGATACAACCGGTCATTACTTGTATCTAAACCAATGCATATTGGCAATGTACATTCGCTCATACATTTACGACATACAACCCCTGATATCCAAATGTAGGATACACATAGAATGATCTCACATACAGCTGTGATATACACACACACTGTCTGCAACATACAATTGATGTATACTCACAAATTGTATACTCAATATACTTTAGCAGTATACACACAAATTGTCTCTCCCCATACATCTGCGGGATACACATAAAATGTTCCTGACATACAAATGCAATATACTCATAAAATGCATATTTCATGATACAACATAGAATTCATGTTGTTAACTGTCTCTGCATATTGTAACCGAATGAACAACACAAGAACTACGAAAACCTACAGAACAGAAAATAAACTAACATCACGAAGGTCATTCCACTGATTTCGAAGAAATCTTAACCAGTGGAATGACTCCAATCGATATTCTTGGAATTGGACCAGAAACACAAAATCTCTTTATTCCTCCTTCTTAGTTATACATACACTATCGATTCTTTCCCTCTGTCATCTCTCTATCTGTTCAGCGAATACAGAATCGACTAAATAGACTCTTGATTGATAGTTACACAAGATGGAAGGCAAACTGCCTATAACCACCTTTGCCAATCGGTTACACTTCAAACATTTAGTTTGGTTACAATTATTTCATTTATGACACATATACAAACTTAAGATTATGCCATTACTCAGCCAACTTGATTCAACATGATATTTTGGACATAATAGAAATGCATAGAATCTTCTTGATTCTCAATGTCTCAGGGTGCTCCTACACCAAGCAGCCAAGGAAAAAGACATGGAACTCAGAGAGTATGTTCTCTCTTCCTTATGCCATGTAATGACCAGAAAAGAAGCAGATAAAATCCTCAGAGAAGTTAAGGATAAATTCAGAAGCAAGGTCCAGATGAACAAGCTAATGCTTGGTGAGACTGAGGAAATTGCAAGGGAAATAGAGGAAATTCTAAGAAATGCTTTGGACAAAAACAAATACTATATTGTTTTAGAAAAACAAGTGGAAGAAAATAATCCTCCTTCTCTAGAACAAGAAGCTCCTGAAGAAGAATCTAACATGAGAATTGATGATCAGAGTACTACTCTAGATCCTCTAGAACCAATCCATGAGGAGACCAATGATGGACTTGATTCATCAAATCCAAATATTGGAGAAGGTCCGAAAGAGGAACAAATTAATTAGGAGGATATAGGTATGGTAGACAGAATGGCTAATGCAGGAGTTACTCCACCACTTGATCACTCTAGAAAAGAAGAGGATATAGCTACCACACAGAGCCATCTGGATTAGGTAGCCAGTGGTGAACCAATAGGAAAGAGTCTCTCTGGTGAAAACACAGAGAAGAGTAAAATAGAAAAAGAGGAAGAAAAAGGAAAGAAAGATAAAGCAGAAGAAGATGGTGCAAATGTTGAAGCACCTAAAGAAAATATTGAGAAATTAGATGAGCAAAAGGATGGTTCTGTAATGGTTGCAAGAGACACTGCAAATGTAGTGAAAGGTCTTCTAGAAGAAGAAGTGATTGGGCTTGATGAACCTGAACTACTTCAAGGTCTAGCCAATCCAAATGCCCTCTCTCCAATACAACTAATGAAAATAGCATCATTCACGCAAGTAAAGGCTAGAGAAAATATGTTAAAGTCCCACATGAAGGACAATGAGCTACTGGGGCTTGCAACTAGAATTATGGAGAAATTAATGCCAACCTATTAGAAGAATCAAAATGATTCCCCCTCCAGCCATTTGAAAAATCTTGTAAGTTCAATAAACTCACATTTTGAGTCTTTTGAAAAGTCTGCAGAGGCAAAGGTTCAGAAAGAATTTATGAATAAGAAATTTAGTCAAGTTATGAATCTGATAAGAAGTGGTAGATTGATACTATGCATTAGCAAAAAGAGCATTCAGAATGCTCTAAGTGGTGGAGGAGATATATATATATATATATATATAAGTTTTGTCTATCATGGACTAAAGTCAATAAGGATGTTGACAAAAAGATAAAGGAACAAGAATAGAAAATATCAGTTCTATCCCAAAATTTTGATCCTCTAAATGCCTCTCCTATAAGCCAGGAATGTCAGGTCATTACCTTAATAGATGAAAAAAAGGGACTTGAAAAAGAGAAAATCAATACTATGAAGAGGATGTGTGAACTCCGGGGATTGATTGCCCCCAATTTGGAAGCCATGCACAATGCCTTATCTGAAGCCCAGAATGCACTTCAGATAATTGATCCTCTGGATCTGGAAAAGGTAGAAGCATATGCATTTTTGCTAAGTGGGCACATCTCACTCTTGGATGGGATGAAGAATACCTGGGCTTTTGAACTTGTGCAGATGAAAACTAGTTTTGTAGACATTCTCAAGTCCATGTGAATAAGACTTGATGATTTCTTGTACATATGCGGTAGTATATACAAAATTTTTGGAGAATTTTGACTTGTGGGACATTGATGTCAAAGGAGGAGTGAAGGGCAGTGAAAAATGAGGAGTTCAACAAAGGGGGAGAACCAAAATAAGTGAAGGGCACGAGTATATAGACAAAGGGGGAGCTACACCAAGACACTTAGTCATTTTTCACTAAGTGTTGCCATCAATGCCAAAGGGGGAGATTTTTGGCAAGAGACAATGCTTAGAGTTGATAGGTGTTGTCACTGATGGCAACTAAGATCATTCCAGACATCTACATAACACAAGTTGTTCAAATCGGAAGTCAAAATCAAAATTTGTCTAAGTTCGGGCAGTTAGGAACAGAGTAATAACAGGGTCTGGTATTTTGGTCTGGATCTCTTCGGTGGAAAGACATGGTATGATGCAGATCTAAGGTAGTTGATATCATTGCAAAGACACTCTAAATCCATAATCTTGTCCTCCGGTGATGAAGGAATCAAAAGATATTAGCATCTGAATATCAGGTTCTAGTTTGACAGAGCTGACAGAAGAAGAACAGGTAGACCTTGCAGAAGATCTTGATTCCGGATGTATGGAAGTTGCTTGTTGGACAAATGGTGGCATTCAGTGATTGTGGCTGACATGAGTAATGATTTCCAAGAGTAAGTTTTGGTCCGCACCTTTTGATATGCATAGATCTAGCCGACATAGCAAAGCGTTCATAAAAGTTCTAAGTATTGTTAAAGCCAACTGGCATAATGATTGTGGATCATGTTGCGAATATATATAGCCAATGAAATTAGATGATTAAGTGTGTGTGGTGAGTGCAAATAAGGTGTATGTGTGAAAGGAGTAGGAATCCAAAGTACGAATGAAGGCATATCAGTAAGAAGAGTAGAGTAAAGATGAAATGTGTTAAATCAATTTATGTACTTAACTGGAACTAAATTTCATGCATAGGCAGATGCTATTAATCAGTTCAAATCTTTGTTGTTCTCTTTTAATATTTTCCATAGGTAGTGAGCCTTCTTTTGAGTTGTGAGCTCTGGGCAGTGAGTCCAAATGCATGTGCATTCCCATTTGTAAAAATACTTTTAACAGGGTATTAATTTTTGTGGGTTAACCCCCACTGTGGTTTTTCCCTTAACTGGGTTTCCACATCAAAATCTTGGTGTCAAGTGTGTTATTCTTATTTTTGCTTATGTGATGGCTAAGTGTTTATTTCATTAAGTTAATTATAAGTTGTGAAGGAAGATTCAAGTTAGAAAAAGTTTAGAATGTTTGACAACTGATTCACGCCCCCTCTCAGTTGTCCAAACCTAATCCAACACCACACGCCTTGGACATCGAGGGTATTCTCGACAAGGTAGCACAAACTTCTCTCACAGATTCAACATCTAAAGAGGATATCATTGATGACTCTTACCTCCATATGACTAACCTATTCACTGAATCCTCCATCTTCATGCTATCATATGTATCCTTCACATCAAACACAAACACTCAGATTGTAACACTTGTTTACCCTGAACTTATTTATTGGGACCAACAAGGGGCCCCCGTTCTAGATGTTTTTTAGAATGACAAAGCTATTTCAGAGTTCATGGGACTCTGAGATTGTATCCCTCTTGGAAATCACAAAGTTGGTTTTGTAATGGAACTAGAGAAAACTACTTAATTTGGTGAGAATTTCAAATCCTCCAGTCATACAAATATAAATAAAGAAAGATCTCTAGGTGAAAACCATGTTGTGGCACCTCCTGATCAAAAATAGTGAAAATAAAGGATGTATCCAAAGGTGAAAACCCAACTGTGGCACCTGAGGATGGAGGATTTGACCTTTCCCTACCATCTAAGTATCAAGAGGAATTAGCTCTCCTATTGGAAGTTACTATAGAGATAAATCTTGGCATGAAGAAAAATCCTAGAACCACATTCCTTGTAGCATCATTATCAGAACAAGAGCACAAGAATCTTACTAACTTCTTTTTACAGTGAACCATCAACTTTGCATGGACGTATGCTGATATGCCAGGGTTAGACCCTTCTATAGTAGTTCACTATCTCACAGTTGATCTAAAAGAAAAACCAGTCAAGAGAAAACTAAGAAAGATGCATCCACAGATAGCTCTCTTGGTGAAAGTTGAAATACAAAAGTTGCTAGATGCAAAGTTTATTAAGCCTATTGATTATCCAGAATGGGTCTCAAACATTGTACTTATGGCTAAACCTAGTGGGGGCATCTGCATGTGTTCTGACTTCAGAGATCTTAACAAAGCATGTCCCAAAGATGACTTTGCTTTACCAAACATCGATCTCATAGTGGACCTGACTGCTGGCCATGAAATGCTTTCTCTAATGGATAGATTTTCTGGCTACAATTGGATAATGATAGTAGAAGAAGATCAACATAAAACAACTTTCACTTGTCCTTGGGGTACCTATTATTGGTGCGTCATGCCATTTGGTCTTAAAAATGTAGGGGCAACCTATCAAAGAGCAATGAAAGTGATATTCCATGATCTCTTTCATAAAATCATGGAGGACTATGTGGATGATATACTAGCTAAGTCTTCTAGGGTAGATCACATACAGGTTCTAGGACATATCTTTGACATACTCAAAAAATATCAAGTAAGACTCAATCCAAAGAAGTGTGTCTTTGGGGTAACATCAGGAAAACTGTTGGGATATATTGTATCTCATAGAGGCATTGAAGTAGATCCCACAAAAGTCAAGGCTATAGTAGAAATGCCTCCACCAAAGAATTTGAAAGCATTAAGGAGCCTTCAAGGAAGGTTACATTCCATTAGGTAGTTTATCTCATAGCTAGTGGATAAATGTCAACCATTTCAATACTTGCTCTAGAAGGATGTCTCATTTTGATGGGATGATAAGTGTCAAGCAACATTTGATCAACTCAAAGAGTATCTAGCTACACCTCCAATCTTGGTACCACCAATTGTCGATAAGCCTTTGATCTTGTACATCTTAACTACAACTACTACCCTAAGGGCTCTTCTAGTACAACATGATGAGTCAGGAAAAGAGCATGCAATCTATTATATCAATCAAACCTTGATGGGTTATGAACTCAATTATTCACCTATGGAAAGAGATTGTTTAGCCTTAGTGTTTGCTTCCCAAAAGTTGTGGCATTACATGCTAAACAAACACAAAAATCTAATAGCTAAAATTGATCCATTGAAGTATCTCCTAGCAAAAGTATCTCTCACAGGCAGACTAGCTAAATGGGTCATGATCCTTAGTGAGTTTGACATTGAGTATGAGGATCGTAAAGCAATCAAGGGACAAGCCCTAGCAGATCAACTAGCAGAAGAATCCATGACAGATGTACATCCTATGGTATCTAATTTTCTAGACGAGAATCTCTTCACTCTTTCTACCTCAATAATGTGGAAATTGCATTTTGATGGCTCCTACACACAACATGGATCAAGGGCTGACATTCTTTTCATCACACCTCAAAAGGACTATATCCCAAAGTCATATCAGCTTGCATTTCCTTGCACCAACAACATAGATGAGTATGAAGCACTCCTCATAGGTCTCAATATAGTAGTCCAATGGGAAATCAAAGAAATACAGGTATATGGGGACTCACAACTAGTCATTTGACAAGTCACTGATGAGTACCAAACAAAAGATGAAAAGTTGGTCCCTTACAAGAAACTAGTGGATGCCTACAAACCACACTTTTCTAGCATCACTTTTGAGCAAATTCTAAGAGAGCATAACAAAGCTGTAGATTCTATGGCTTATGTGGGGTCACTTATAGATACGCCTGCAAACACACAGAAATGTGAATTGTTGATCGGGTAATTGTTGATACCAGCCATCGATGTTCCAACTACTGAAATCATTTGCTAACTTGTTGGTCCTAATTCCCCATGGTATGAAGATATCTATGACTACCTTAAACATGGTACCTTTCCCCTTGACCTATCCATAACCCAACACAAAACATTTATATGTCGTTCCTCTTGTTACACCATTATAGGTGATACACTATATCGTTGGAGTCTCGATGGTATCCTCTTACGATGTATTAATGTGGAAGAAGTTGATGCTACCTTACGAGACATACACAAAGGTGTCTATGGCACACATTCTACTAGTCCTAACCTAGCTAAGAAGATACTCAGAACATGTTATTATTGGCCTATAATAGAACAAGATGCTATGCAGTTTGCTATGAAGTGTCTACAATGCTAGTAGCATGGAGATTTGATCCACACCCCATCTCATGAACTACAACCTGTGACAACTCCATGGCCTTTTTCCCAATGGGGTCTCGACCTCGTAGAATAAATCCACCCATCCTCTTCTAATGGCCATAAATTCATCATTACCGCCACTGAGTACTTCATGAAGTGGGTCAAATCCATCCCCATGACTTATATTATCGGCAAGCAAATAGCCAAGTTTATCCTTAACTACTGTTTGGAATTAAGGTGTCTCAACCTTGGTAATTCCTTGTATTGTTTCATTGTATTTATTTATTTATTGCCTATTATTGTAATTAGGATGCAAATCCTTATTGTCATCTTGTGGGAGTTGGCACGGTGATGTGTCATCCTACGTGGAAGGTGATCACATGTAAATTTGTCCTCACATGAGGAGATAGGCATCCCACTTAGTGGTGGGAATATTTTTCCATGTGTTGGCATCTTGGATAGTGTGTAAGGGAATATTGACCGAAACGGTTATGATAGATTCCTATGACAAATCTATGACGAGTAAGAGTCGTAAATGGAAGATTCTATGATATGTGAAGACATGTTTCACAATGCATCTTGGAAGAAGGCATATATTGGGTGCCCCAAGGAGGGTTATGACATGTAAGAGAATATGTTTTTTTAGCCTATGTATGACAAATTCTCTTACAACTGTAAGATATGACAGCTATGAAGGATTCTATGACAGTCGTAAGAGTATTTGTCATTGCCCAACTTGGGAATAGGTGACATCTTTGGGATGGGGTGATATGACAAGTGTCATGAACATCCTACAATGTTGGACAAGTGTCCCCAGGCATGGTTTTTTGGGCCATGAGGCCATGTTGGACGCCCATCTCAAGATAGACTCATTTTTTGCCTTGTAACTTCTTTATAAACAGGTGCTTTGAGAGGAGATGTAATGTGTGATTGACAGGTACTATTATGCTATTGGATTGTCTCCAGATACGAGTGTCAAAGACTCCTGAGAGCTTGCATTGCAAGTGTATTGTAAACATGTTATCAATTAGATATTCACCCTATGCTAAGATTACAAAAGACTTAGCTATCTGTTGACACATGGAAACACTCTCAAATTGTGGGTGATCTATGTTGAGAGTGAATCTCCAGAGTGAGCTGGTTCTCCTTATGATTTCCTAAGCTATTGACTTATCTGAGAAAAGGGATGAGAGAGGTGTACTGAAATAAATAACTAAAATTAACCTCTAAGGTGATGTATCAATACTAAACTCCTATCAGATCTTACTCATGATCAGATTACAGAACTTTAGTCTTTCACAACACTTTGATTCTACCTAATTCATAAATATTTTGCATGAAGGTTCAACAAAACATGACATGCAACCTAACTCAAGAAAAAGAAATTGCATAACTATCACAAAATCAAGACAAAACATAGGATAAATATTTATTACAGTGCAATATCAAATCAACTCTGTAAAAGTAGAGGCAAAAAGTGAAGGAAAACTCCTGCTCTATAAACTGAAGGAATAATGAGTACATGAACTAGAATACAACACTCTTAGTGTGAGAGGAAGACTCTAATATCCTAAACTCTAATCTCTACTGCTACCCTGCTAAATTGATTTGAACTCCAACTCTGAATATGCATTATATATCTCTCCAATTTGCAAAGGAAAAAACTCAATCTCCAAATCTGAGCTCCTCTTAAAAAGTTGTCAAAAATCTTAGATATCTGCCCCAAAATAGAAGAAAACATTTCTAAACTCATCCCCAAAGGGGTCCCTACCAAAATATGCTTTAAAACATGCCTTAACTGCTCAATAAAAGCATCAATTTATCCTTATCTGCGTTACTTCGCCTAGAAAAGAAAATGAAATCTACGGAAGATTCTAGCTTTATTCTCTCTGCTTTAATTGCGTGGATAATGACTATTTTAAAGCAATTCATAAAATATTTCTTTAAAATATCATTTACAATGATTTGTAGTTTTAATACATATCTAGATTCGATTTGATTTTTTTGCAAAAATAATAATAATACAAGGCTTTAAAATTGTCAAGTACATTACATCTTATCTGGGCATTTGATTTCTTATAAAATCATGAAAAATATGATGGCATCTATATGCTTTTGTAGAAATAAAGCCTATTAGGCTCATTTTCATCTATCTCTACAAAAAATCCCTTAAGGCATGTGACATGTCCTCAAAGGTGACCAAATGGGTTTTAAAGGCACCATGCCTGGGCATTAAATATGCAAAAGGAACCTAGAAGCATGTAAAAAACCTAAGTCATAAGACTAGGTATAAACAAGGTGGTCAACATCACCACGATGGGCATTTAGATAAGGCACACAAAAATGTAAATGATGTGACAAAATGCCACAATCAGATTAGGGCTAAGGTGAAAACCCTTAGACAAAAACCATCATTTGCCCTACTTTCTTGGTTCATTCTATGCTTCAACTTTTGGAAAATAAGCAATCTCCCCTACTCAACCGCCACCATGGATGGGGTTTAAAGAAAGACTTGCATCTCTTTGTTGTTTCTGTGCAACTTCTCTGAGGATTTCACTAGGAAATGAAGGTAGAATAATTTCTGATGCAAATATGTCTCATATGCTTTGATTTCTTTCGATTTCTGAGCTAAAAATGGCTTTCCCAAGCCGCAGCCTCTATATTGTTTATAATGGGGTTGTGTTTGTGTTACTCACTGCCATTTGGGATGCCATGACTCTATTCTCTTGAGCTTTTGGAGCTCTTCTTTTAGGCCAATCTACGGATATATACACCCTCTTGTAGTCTCACAAATGAAGGTAAGCTTTTGGTTTTCTGAGCTCTGTGATTTCCTAGTTTCTTTATTAAAAGAAAAGCTCAATATAAGCCCAGAAAATTGTGAAAAGAAGACATTCCTTTACATTCCTATTGAGATCCTTACAGAACCTCTATATTTTGTATAGGCCATATCCATTTCATATCTGTCTCTGAGCATTTTTATCTATGAAATTGAATGACTCAGATTTCTCGACTATCTATGACCTTTTCTTCAAAACCCCAAAATGGGTTTGCCCCTTAGTGGGTTGCGACCGTTTCAAAGACATAAAATGGTTTCATTCTCTTTCTATATTGCTGATAGCAAACCATCATATTTCTAGAAATATAGATTACAAACTCTCATAAGCAAGAAATCCTTTATTTTCAGTGTATTTACTTTTCCCTGTGCAATTTGATATGCTGTTGATGAACATTTTGAGAAAAAATACTCTCTGGCTATGGCTGTATAGAACACATTACATATCTCATTGCTTTGTATCCATCATTTCTTTACTCTTCCCATCATAGGCCCGTGGGCATACTTGGCATATTTGAGCAATCATACATGTCTCTCAAGCCTACATAGCTCGAAACCCTACTCTCTATTTCTACAAATGTGCTTACTTAATGTAAACTGAAATGGGTTTGGAAATTTTGAAGAATCACTATATATTTGGCTCAAACACTAAATTTTTTGTCTTTTAACAACATCATTTATTACTGCATGACTGCATGATAGACACTTATCTCCATTTGATCTTCATTGCACAAACAAAATAGTATTGTTCCTTTCTGAATGTTGTGCTTTGACTATATATGCAAAAATAGTCCATATTTGTCTATTTTCTCCTGTAGATGTTCTTTTCTTGTAACATGGTAACATATGGTGTTAAGAAATCTACCTCTAGTTAACATCTAAAATTTTATTGCTCTTTCTTGTAGCATTATATAACACTGAGATTCCTTTTTCTTAAGATATATCAACCAAAGCTTATATCTTAGCTGATGCTATCATGTTGATAATTGCTCCTTGATACTTATACAATTATATATCTGAGGCAATGCATTTGACTGATGTGGCTATATTCAATTTGAAACATGATTTTTACTTGCTTGATTTACTGCAACTATGATGATAATGCATTCACCTCCTATAGATGACTATGTCAAACCTTTAGTATTACCACCATTTTTGGTGAGGTGCATTTTGATCTCTACATATACTTGGCAATGTTCTTTTCAATCTGTAATAGGTGATCTAATCTGTAATCTATTTCTTTACAACATATTAAATGCACTCATATTCTGATCATAATATATGATAGAATCTCCTGAACACAACTGCAATTGATGTTCTGGCTTTGATTGTTCCTTAACTGCAGTATGGCATATGACATTTGACTGACTCATTATATGAAAGAGAATCTATGATGATTTGTACCTTCATTTACATTTGATGTGTATATACTTGATGTCCCTTTAGTTGATCATGGCATTGAAACTTTATAGAGATGATGTTGCTCCATCATGAATGTACTCTATAAATGAGAAGATACATGTTGTTCATGTAGTTGATCATGGTTGTCACATGCATTGTATACAGCTTGCATCTTAATGGATTTGGTTATTTCCAGTTGAGCTCACTATATGTTCATGGCACTCATCTGATACTTGGCTATTGAAGCAATAATGATAGCTATCCTTATGCGTTGAATGCTGTCCTATATGAGTTTAGTTCATTTTAATACTTGCATTTCATCATGACTTGAACTGCAAGTATTAGATTGATATTATACTCCTTCAGTTTAATTGATTTGATTAAGCAATATGATGTATCTACAATCCATCCCCTCTAAGAATCAGGAGTAGCACGCTGGGCTCAACCCTTGTGGGAGCCCATTTTATACCATGTGCTGATATGTCTTCAAAATAGCTACATGACTTATCCTATACCTGCACATGACACAAACACATTAGTTTAAAAACAATGATGCTTGGTGATGCTGTTTAATTTCTTTCTCTCTCTCCTGATGGATATTATACTTTTTGATCCTATCTATCACATACAGTCTATTATGCATTCTATTTTGACTGATGCAATGTATGAATGAGAGCATGTCATGAGCTCTAACCCCTTCTTCTCTCTCCTCCAATGTAGGTTCAAGTATCTTTAGAGCTCAGCAACAAAGAAGCAGTTGCAGCGTGATCAACCCGGCTCTGAACTCAGGCAATGATTGACATCCTTTTATTCATATGCTTTGTCAGTTTATTCCTTTCACAGTTGCATAGTATATTGTATTTGATATTCTAGTTTAGCTACTCCCACGGCTTGTGTAGGACAAATAATTGCTCTCTCATGTTCTTTCTTTAATGCAATGTGATTCCATCTTATGTATCTCATTTGATGATATGAATAAAATACTGCAATGTATTATGAGACATCTTTTAATCAATGATAAGTACTGAAACAAGCAATGAATGTTAACTGATTTATACTTTCTTCTGCATAACAATAGCTGATAAAACTGAACCAATCTGTTATGATAACTCATACAATTGATGCCACTAAAAATTCTATGAATTTTCACTCTTAAAATAATGAACTGTAATGCACCAGCTCTACCAATTTGAGTTGGGAGTTAAAATTGGTAACAAAACCATTATAATTTTGTTAATACATTATGCAGGTTTTGGAGTGTGGGGTTTTTCACCTGATAAGGGTTTTCCCCACATTATATCTTGTCTCTCTCTTCTTCTGTCTTACATTCTTGTGTTGTGTATTGCTGCAATATCTCCATTATTGTGTTAAACATTCTATAATTGTAAAGGTTAAAAAGAATTTGCACTCACCTCTCCTTATTAGATTAGTGTAGGAAGCGATTTCTACACACCTAGCTTCCTTTCAGTTGGTATTAGAGCTTGATCACCTTTGGTCCTAGTTGTTGGGTAGGGGTTTTTGAGCTAATCTTAGGTTGAGTGGGAGCTTTGTGCAGAGTATTCTGTAATCTTGTTGCAAGAAGGAGATGACAGGCACATCTAGAAGATTAGAGGTGGAGAAATTCAATGGCACAAATTTTGAGTTATGGAAACTTAAGATGGAAGACATGCTTGTTGATCAAGACCTATGGGAAATCGTATCTAGTGTAAAACCAACCATAATGGTACAAGCTGATTGGGATCTCAAAGATCGGAAGGCTAAGGGTCTCATAAGACTCAGTCTAGTTGATCATGTCCTGTTAAATGTCTATGAGGAGAAGACCATGAAAGATCTTCGGAAGAAGCTTGGAGATGTTTATCAGGCTAAATTTGTGGTGAACAAGCTTTTTTTGATAAATAAGTTGTATTCTCTGAGGATGGAGGATGGAGTATCTATTGTAGATTACCTGAATGCTTTCAACATGTTAGTAATATCTTCACTGTGATCTGAAGAGAATCAGAGAAAGTCTTCTGAAGCAGCCAAAGAGGCTCTTGCGGTTTGTGGAAGACCCAAGGAGAAAGGGAAAAAGAAGGACAAGAAAGATGAGAAGGGTAGATCCAAATCCTATGGGAGATCCAAATCTCCTGGAAAGTCCAAGGCTCTCTGTTGGAACTATGGAAAAACTTGGCATTTCTGAAAGGAATGCAAAGAGGAAAAGAAAAAGAAGAAGAATGCCCCATATTTAGATTCTAGCAAGTCACAAGATGATGGTGATGCCTTCATCATAGCCTTGGCCACCCATGCATCTGATGATGTGTGGTTGATAGATTCTGGTGCATCATTCCACATGACCTCACATCAAAGTTGGTTCATGAAGTATGAAGAGTTCGATGGTGGAAGAGTGTACCTGGGTGATGATTCTCATCTGAAGATTGTTGGTCGTGGAAGAGTCTCAATCTGATTCCCTGATGGATGAGTGAAGGGGATCACTGGGGTTATGAACATCCCATGCTTGGCATGGAACCTGCTTTCTATAAGTATGTTGAATGATGTAGGTGTGCAGGTTGTCTTTTTGAAGGATTGATACAAGATGACTAGAGGATCTATGGTGCTTGCAAAGGGTACTCAGAGAGGTACTCTATTTTAGCTGGAGGCATGCACTTCACAGTGCAATAGTTCTTCTGACTCAAAGAAAAGAGCTGCAGTCACTTCATCCCCACCATCTGAACAAGTAGTGAAGAAATCTGTTGTAACATATTCTAATGGTAGTGCATCTTGTGTACCCAAGGGTGCTCATGCTTTGGAAGTTAGGTTTCCTGTTGAAAAGACAATGTTATGGCATATGAGATTTGGCCACGTTGGTGAGAAGGGTCTTAGAACCCTAAAAAATAAAAACCTCGTTGAGGGGTTAAATGATTGTAATCTCAAGTTTGACTTTTGTGAACATTGTATATATGGAAAGAAAAACCATGTTTAGTTTTACTCTAGTTCTCACAAATCTTCTAGTGTGTTGGACCTTATTCATTCTGATGTGTTTGGTCTTGTTAGTGTTCCTTCAATTTCTAAATCTGTATATTTTGTATCTTTTATAGATGATTACAGTAGGACATGGATTTATTTTCTTAGAAGCAAGATTGAAATCTTTAGTCAGTTCAAAGAGTTTAAAGCTTTTGTTGAGAATCAGACTAGTAAAAAGATTAAGTGTTTGAGAACTAATAATGGTGGTGAGTTTTATTCGGCAGAGTTCGATAAGTTCTGTAAAGAGCAAGGGATTGAAAGACATAAGACAACTCCATACACCCTGCAGCAAAAATGGAGTTGTAGAGAGGATGAATAGGACACTAATGGAGAGGGCTAGGAGTATGCTCAGTGGAGCAAGCCTTGAACAATAGTTTTGGGTTGAAGTTGTAGCCACTTCTTGCTACCTGGTAAACAGGTCTCCTACATCAGCTCTTGTTGGTAAGACACCTATGGAGGTGCGGTCTAGTAAGAAGCCTTCAGTTAGACATCTTCGTGTTTTTGGTTGTGAGGCATATGCACATGTGCCTTGGGAGAAATGGTCTAAATTAGAGAACAAGGTTGTTAAGTGTATTTCCATTGGCTATGGTGTCAGTGTGAAAGGATACAAGCTTTGGGATCCTGTGGCTGAAAAAGTGTTGTATAGCAGAAGTGTTATCTTTAGAGAGCTAACAGCTTCTCCTATTGTTCTACAGCCAGAAGAAATAGAAAAGAAAGAAGATGTAGTTCAATTTCCTTCTACCCCTGAGAAGACTAAACCAACAAACCCTGTGAGACCTGATGATGAGGAGAGCTCTAGTAGCTCTGAAAGCTTAGAAGAAGAACTAGAACCTCAACCTCAGCCTTTGAGGAGGTCTACACGAACAAGGAAGCAATCTAATAGGTTTAGTTTTTCATTGCTTGATTCTAGTTGTGCTTTTGCCTTGCTTACTAACACTGATGAGCCTAGAACTGTGATAGAGGCTATGGGCATGAAAGATGCAAGTTCCTAGAAGAAGGCCATGGAAGATGAGATGGCTTCTTTAGAGAAGAATAAAACATGGGACTTGGTGCCTTTGCCTAAAGGACAGAAACCTGTTGGATTCAAATGGGTGTTCAAGAATAAATTTGGTGCAGATGGCAATGTTGAAAAGTACAAGGCCAGACTAGTTGTGAAGGGGTACTCACAAGTGGAGGGAATTGATTATGGTGAAATTTTCTCTCCCTTTGCAAAGCTGACATCCATTCGGTTCCTATTATCTCTTACAACAACTTATGACTTAGAGGTGGAGCAGATCGATGTGTGTTTAGGGTAAAATTGGATTTTGTTAATATTTTATTGTTTAGATGTTAAAATCTGCCTCTTCACTAAACATTGAAGGATCTAGGGTCGAGTGGTGAGCACTATCATACCCTAGGTCACTTTTAGATGTAGGTAAACTTGGATTAGGGAATTAATTATCAATTTTTCCTTCTCCTATGTCCAATTGACCATTAAAACCCTAATTATGCAAATACGACAACAAATTAATGAATTACAGAAAAAGCCCTTGCAGACAAGAGCAAAATATAGAATTACAGAGTATCTATTTTCAGGGTTCCAAAGCGGAACAATCAAGGACACTGGAGCGGGTGCCCAAGTCTAAGGTACCTACTTTTTTAGGGAATCTGGACCTCCTTCCAACACTGATCAACCCTGTAACTTCTATTTTCCAAGATCTGTCTACGGAGGACACTAGAGTGAGCACCCAAGTCCTAGAAGTGCTCTTTTGTCCATCTTTTCTTCAGGTCCCAAATCTTTGATGTCTGCCAAGCCTTTCTACAACTCCACTTTTTTCGGATGCGACACATGTGACCTACAATCACAAGACTTGGTTTGGGGGTTGTGGTGTTTAGAGGGTGTGCCCTTGTGAGGTAGAGGCCAGAAACCAAAGGAATCAATGATAAAAACACAATGATATGTCACCTTGTAGTGAAGCTCTCATGGAGGAAGATTCTCTTCATGCCATGAGAAGATTGATGCTCAAATCTATAAATATCAACACACAAAACATACAAGTCTGCTCTTGCAGCACAATAGAAGGCTTGAATCACCTTGAGAACACAATAGCTTGCTAGTAATCATCTAGTTTACAAATAAATTCCTACACATGCTTATATATGCATCTACAAGCACTCTTGGCAAGATATTTGAAATTCAAACTTACCGTGTTGGCAAAGGGACCTAATAATGGTCACTAATTGACACCCAAAAATTGGGGCTGCCCCAAAATAGGGTAGGACTAGGGCACAAGCACCTAAGTCCTCCCCCCTATTTTGGGTAGGGTGCAGCTCAAGGGGTCCTCCTAGGTCCCATTTTTCATGTTACCCAAGTCTCATTCCATCGGGATGCCAAAATATGAACTAAGATGTCCTAAATGCACACTAAAGACCCAGGAGCTAAACTTTATGAGGGAAAAGCCCACAAGGGGACATTTTCTGATGTTACAATGTGAAAACAACTTTCCTTCATGGTGATTTGGAGGAAGAATTTTACATGTCACAGCGAGAGCATTACATAAAGAAAGGTAAAGAAAATTTGGTTTACAAGTTGAAAAAGTCTTTGTATGGTTTGAAGTAGTCTCCTAGGATGTGGTACTTGAAGTTTGATGCCTTTGTGTTGTCGGTTGGATTTTTGATATCGAAATCGGATCATTGTGTGTATTATAAATTTGACAATGATCACATTCTCATTATTGCATTGTATGTTGATGATATGTTGTTAATTGGGAATGGTAAGAATATGATTTCTGATTTGAAGTCTTAGTTGTTAGCACAGTTTGAGATGAAAAATCTAGGGGCAGCCAGGTACATTCTAGGAATGGAGATCAGAAGAGACAGAGCTAACAGAAAACTTTGGTTAAGCCAGAGTAAGTATGTGAAGACTGTGTATTGTATACCATTGTGTGTTCCTATTTCTTTGGGGACAAAGTTGTCTATTAATGATTGTCCAAAATCTCCTAGTGAGGTGGAGGACATGAGCAAAGTACCTTATGCTAGTGTTGTTGGCAGTTTCATGTATGTTATGGTTTGCACAAGACCAGACATTGCCCAAGCAGTGGGAGTCCTTAGTCGATTTATGGCTAATCTTGGATGGGTACACTGGGATGCAGTTAAGAGAGTGTTTAGATATTTGAGGGGTACTTTCAAGTATTCAATATGCTATCATGGTAATCCTACAAGACCTCTACATTCTGTTTGTATTCATGGATTCGTGGATTCTGATTGGGTGAGTGACATTGACAATAGGAGATCCACTAGTGCTTACGTATTTACTATGTTTGGTGGTGCAATTAGTTGGATGAGTAAGTGGCAACCTATGGTTGCTTTGTCCACGACAGAAGCTAAGTATATGGCAGCAACTCATGCTTGCAAGGAAGCCATTTGTCTTAAGAGATTGTGTTCAGATATTGGTGTTGATGCAGGATAGATTATGATTTGTTGTGACAATTAGAGTGTGATTTGCCTAGAAAAGAATCTAACTTTCCATGCCAAAACAAAGCATATTGATGTATAGTTTCACTTCGTGTGAGACATGGTAGAGGATGGGAAGGTGAATTTGGAGAAGGTAGACACTTTGAAGAATGTTATGGATGCATTGACGAAACCAGTGGGCACAGAGAAGTTCAGATGGTGTTCTGAGTCTATGGGCCTCTCGACCTATAGCAGCTAAATCCTGTTATTTCCATTGGCTCTTACAAGGTGTTTGACAAGTGGGAGAATGTTTGGAATTAAGGTGTCTCAACCTTGGTAATTCCTTGTATTATTTCATTGTATTTATTTATTTATTGCCTATTATTGTAATTAGGATGCAAATCCTTATTGTCATCTTGTGGGAGTTGGCACGATGATGTGTCATCCTACATGGAAGGTGATCACATGTAAATTTGTCCTAACATGAGGAGATAGGCATCCCACTTAGTGGTAGGAATATTTTGCCATGTGTCAGCATCTTGGATAGTGTGTAAGGGAATATTGACCAAAATAGTTATGACAGATTCCTATGACAAATCTATGACACGTAAGAGTCATAAATGGAAGATTCTATGACAGGTGAAGACATGTGTCACAAGGTATCTTGGAAGAAGGAATCTTTGGGCACCCCAAGGAGAGTTATAACATGTAAGAGAATATGTTATTTTTAGCTTGTGTATGATAGATTCTCTTATAGCTGTAAGATATGATAGCTATGAAGGATTCTGACAGTCGTAAGAGTATCTGTCATTGCATAAATTGGGAATAGGTGACCTCTTTGGGATGGGGTGATATGACAAGTGGCATGAACATCCTACAGTGTTGGACAAGTGTCCCCAGGCATAGTTTTTTGGGCCATGAGGCCATGTTGGACGCCCATCTCGAGATAGACTCATTTTTTGCCTTGTAACTTCTTTATAAACAGGTGCTTTGAGAGGAGATGTAATGTGTGATTAACAGGTACTGTTATGCTGCCAGATTGTCTCTAGATACAAGTGTCAAAAACTTCTGAGAGCTTACATTGCAAGTGTATTGTAAACCATTACAGCTTTGTTAATACATTGTGTAGGTTTTGGCATGTGGGGTTTTTCACCTGATAACGGTTTTCCCCACATTATATCTTGTCTCTCTCTTCTTCTGTCTTACATTCTTGTGTTGTGTATTGCTACAATATCTCCATTGTTGTGTTAAACATTCTATAATTGTAAAGGTTAAAATTTTTTTTCACTCACATCTCCTCATTAGATTAGTGTAGGAAGTGATTTTCGCACACCTAGCTTCCTTTAAACTACCTCATTTGCCGATACGGTATCCCCCAAGCCATCGTCACTGATAATGGGAGACCATTCAAGAATCAAGATGTTCATGTCTTGTGCACCCAATACAATATCCAACATCACTTTTCCACTCCCTACTATCCATAGAGTAATAGCCAAGCCAAGGCTTCCAATAAAACCATTCTCAAAATCCTTAAGAAAACGGTCAATGAAGCTGGTCATGATTGGCACCTACAACTCAATCCTACCCTATGGGCCTATCGCACTAGTATCAGAACACCAACTGGTGCAACACCCTATGCCTTGGTCTATAGCTCTAAAGCCATTCTACCTATAAAGGTTGAGATCCCATCCCTCAGAGTATCCATGCAGAACCTGATTGATAGAGAGGAGTATCGCACTTCTAGATTAGCTAAGCTAGAACTATTAGATGAGAGGCACCTTACTGCACTTAATAATCTCCATGTTTATCAAAACTGCCTTCGGTGCAGCTATAATAAGAAGATTAAAGATAGACGGTTTCAAGTTGGTGACCTTTGTCTTAAAGGAAAATTAGAGAAATCAAGCAGATCAAGAAAAGAAGGGAAAAATTGAGCCTAATTGCTTAGGACCCTTTGTTATCACAGCAACATATGGATCAGGAGCTTATACTTTAGCAACACCTGAAGGCATTCCTCTAGATGAGACACTCAACAGTGTTCATCTTAAGAAGTTCTTTTCCTGATCCTCAGAGTGTCCATGTTAGAAAATAAAATAAAATAAAATAAAACAAAACAAAAATAAAATAAAATAAATCCATCCTATGGTGAAAACCTGGTAAACAGGTACCTTGGATAAGTACCATAGTGAAAACCTGGCAAACAGGCACTATGTGTAGAGTTAGCATCCATCATCTATCGAGTTTTGTCCATTCCATGTCCATTTCAAAACAAACTTCATCCATCCTTCCATAATAAAACCATTGACCTGTTTGCATTTCCATTCCCCTATCTAGAATAGCTTGGAATTTGTCGATGTCACTCATCCTATGTCAACAGTTCATCCATCATCGTAATCTTATGTCAACAATTATCCATGTCTTATCCTATGTCATTAGTTATCCATGTCTTGTCCTTTATCAACTATCTATGTCTTCCTATCATCCATCGTTATCCTATGTCAATCATCCATAACAACACCTCTACCAGAATGGGGGCAACTCTTTCCTTAACCTAGGTCTAGGAATGGATCCTTGTTCATGGTTCGAAAAACACTTCAAACCAAAAACAACAAAAACACATCAACCATCAAAACAAAAACATAAGCACTTCAACCATCTCACCAAAACCAAAACACTTCATCCTATCCTACATCATCAAACCCAAGTTAGAACTACATATCATCTCATCTCAATCTAATGGTACCTTGATCTCATGGATATGGGTATGTAGGCAGTTTGGAATATGAAGGATATATATAGTACTCAGGTACATGAGATCTCATTGTTTCAACCAACCCAAGCTGACACACCTTGACCCACCTCTACCTAGAACTACATATTATCATTTTCATCTTTCATCGTAATGTGCCTTGATCCTATGGATACAGGGTATGTAGGTAGTCTAGAATACGAAGGACATATCAAGTACTCAGGCACATACGATTCATCATTCTTCACCCATCTCAATCCATTGACACTCCATCTTTCTAGTCTTCCATTTGTCAAAATCCATCCATCCACCTCGACTTGACTAACTCAAGCAGCAAAACAACAAACAAACGCATCATTTCAAAGCAAAAGTCCTTAACCAACCTAAAGCAAAGAAACCTATTGTAGAGCCATATGCAATCCTACATATTGATTGCCAACATTTGTTACATCAAACAATTGTCTTATACAGAATGTTCCATTGTCGAAACCAGACCAAGCGTCTTATATGCCATGTTTCATTTCCTGAAACCAGACATTATCCTATCAACAGATCAACACCCTTTAACAGATATATTGTTCCTACAATAAGGTCATTATCTATCAAATCTATCCAACCAATCCAATCTATCCTAAGCAACCTCTTTGGCAAGAGGATATGTTGACTGTATGTTTACTTTGTAAGTCAGTCAACTTTCTTTTTAGTTTTATCTATTGTTCCTTTTCCTTTACCTATTCAAGACTACATTGATTTATCTATATCTTGGTATGTTGTGATGTAGTACAGATTGGGGGCATAGTCATTGCTTTTGTGTGCTGTGTTTGAGGAATGATCTTTAGTATATTTTTTTAACAGCATATTTATCTTGTATGTATGTTACAACCTAGCATCTTACATATTAATATTCTTCTTACATTTATGTATTGAAGTTTATTTTATGTTCAAGACTATGGCTCATTCACATATCAACAAGGTTATATTATGTCTAAGGGATCTAAGTTCAAACCGCTTGCTTGCAGAGTCAATGTCCTCACACTCAGATATCCCAGTACCTTGGTCTTTTATACCTTGATGGCAAACTATCCATGTGCTATATCAAAAATAAGGATTGCTCTTCATAAACATTTGTGTAACTGTTGCAACAAGCTTATCCATTTACCCATCCATTTAGCCAAATCATCATATATTTTTTCAAGAAAAGATCGATCAATAGTCTTTCTATCATGTTCTCTTCTATCTCCATTGTCTTCTATCTATGATCATCATCTAACACATATCTGTAAAACCACATGTTAGATATCACATGTCATACATCTATAACCACCAAATCTAACCTATCCTCATGTCTACTATTTTTTCATCGTGTTAGCCTCCGTCTAATCCAACCTCGTCTGTCTCCAACCCAATCTTCTAGTTGAGTGTCAACCCAATCCTTCTGTCGCTTCCCTGTCTTTCTTCTCGAGGGGGCATCCTATGCCAACTACACAGGGGTAGCTAGTTACACTGGGGCATCAAAATTGTATCATGTCTTCAACAATATTTTTCTTTGAAGCAATGCTATAAATTGCATTGCATCAAAGAGGGGCAAAATGTAGACACCCTAAAATGACCATGTCTTTGAATCACTTGCATTTCATCGAATCACCTGCATTTCAAATGCTAATTAAATAAACTAATTATTTAATTAATTTCATCAAAATCATCAAATTCTTCCAAAACTCCTAAATTCGACAGTAATTGAATAAATTCTATTTATTTGATTAATTTAATCAAAATCAACTTTATTCTTCCAAATTAAATAATTTTAATTATTTAATTAAATTAATTATTCTTCCAAAATTCAAATCCACGTCAATTGAATAAATTAATTATTAATTTATCTTCAAAAACTTCTTATCTACAATTAAATAATTCTAAATTATTTAATTAATGTTGTTATATGGAGCCTAATCAGACTCAGAGGTTAAATTTAGCCCACTTTTATCGGTGCGGTTTCCCCCCAAATTCCTACGGGGTCAAGGAGCAGCGCCCCTTGGTCGGTTAAAAAAAATAGGGGTTTTTATTATTTTATTAAGGCGTCATGAGTTATTTTTCATTGGCCGACATTAAAAAAACCCTATTTTTTGTAACCGACAAAAGTTGTGATAAAAATGGCTAAGGGTTAGGGTTTCCGTGAATATTGTATTATAGCATTTGCAGTGGTATTGAGTTGCAGGGATTGCTGGTTGTAATCAGTTTGATTTACTGGATAATAATATTGGACTCTCTGTTGGTGGATGTAGGCTAAGTTTGGGTGAACCACATTAAAACTTATCTCTCGCTATTATTATTTCTGTGTATTTTCTTTCCTCTGTTTAATCTTTATTTGCATTTAATTGATATCTTCTGCCGGTTAACCCTAGCAAGTGTTATCAGAGCAGGTTGTTCTTGATTATCATCTGTAGGAAGGTCTCACGGTTGAGTGGGAGTCCCACGGTTGAGTGGGAACAATGGTAGACGAGGGTAAATTAAAGGTTGATAAATTTAATGGGCAGAACTATCAGTTATGGAAGATGCAGATGGAGGATTACCTCTATTAGAAGGATTTATGGAGGCAGTTGGAAGGAGTATCCAAGAAACCAGCAGGAATGACGGACGAGGATTGGAATCTTCTAGACAGAAAGGCACTAGGAACCATTCGGTTGTGCCTGGCACCATCAGTGGTATTCAATATAACGGAAGCGAAGACAAGAGATGGTCTGATGAAAGCTTTGGCTAAATTATATGAAAAATCATCAGCCTCAAATAAGGTATTTCTCATGAAGCATTTATTTAATCTGAAAATGATTAAAGGTGGATCTATGATAGATCATTTAAATGAATTGAATACGATTACCAGTCAATTGACTTCTGTAAATGTAAAATTTGATGAAGAAGTTAGAGCTCTCTTGATATTATGTTATTTTCCTGAAAGTTGGAATAGTTTGGTAATGTTGGTTAGTAACTCTGTTTCTGGTTCAAATACCCTAAAATTTGATGATATTGTTGGTGTTATTCTGAGTGAGGAAATTCTTAGGAAAAGCTCAAGTGGATCCACATCAGGTAGTGTTTTGAATGCAGAAAGTAGGGGCAGATCAAAGGAGAGAGGAAAAGTTTTTGGGGGTCATGGGGAGTCATGAGGAAAATCAAAGGACAAGAGATTCCAATCCAGAGGATAGAAGGATTGCTGGTACTGTGGGAAACTAGGTCATCTGAAGAAGGATTGTTGGTCTCAAAAGAATAAAGAAGGAGACAAACAAGAAGGCAATAAGGAGGCAAATGTGGTAAGTGATAAATATGAAGATGATGCTTTGATTCTTTCCCTAAACAATGTTGATGATTCATGGGTTTTAGATTCAAGGGCCTCATTTCATGCTACGCCCCATAGAAGTTATTTTCTTGATTATGTCCAAGGGGATTTTGGGTTGGTTTATTTGGGAGATAACAAACCCTATCAGATTGTTGGAAAGGGAAGAATCAAGATTAAGTTGCAGAATGGGAATCATTGGCTACTACAAGAGGTAAGGCACGTTCCAAGGCTCAGTAGGAATTTAATTTTAGCAGGGTAGCTAGCTGAAGAAGATTGCATTGTTACATTTACTGATAAAAACTGGAAGGTTTCAAAAGGTGCCTTAATAGCAGAAAAAGGTGTGAAAGTAGGCACCTTATATCTTTGTACAGGTCATGTTGTTCCTTCTACTTTAGCTGTTGTAGAGAAAAAACAAACATGTTTAGGAACAGTTGCTGCAGGTTCGTAGGAAGAGACTGAAATAGTTGTTGTAGGTTTTGAGACAATACTGTGGCATAACAGACTTGGGAATATGAGTGAAAAAGGTATGAAGGTACTTCATTCTAAGAAAGTTTTACCAGGTCTGAAATGTATTAATATGGATTTCTGTGAAAGTTGTGTGTATGGAAAACAAAAGAGAGTCAATTTTCTCAAGGATGGGAAGCAAAAAAAAGATGAAATGTTGGAGCTTGTGCATACATATGTATGGGGACCAGCCTAGGTATCTGCTCTTGGAGGCTCTTGGTATTATGTTACATTCATAGATGATGCAACTAGGAAGGTATGGATTTATTTCCTTAGGCAGAAATCTGATGTATTTGAAACATTTAAGAAATGGAGAAGCTTGGTTGAGAATGAGATGGGTAAAAGATTAAAATGTCTCAGATCTAATAATGGTGGTGAGTATTGCAGCAAATAATTTGAGGATTATTGTTCCTTTAATGGAATTCGTTGTTGAAAACAAGGCAGATAACTGAGAGGGGGGGTGAATCAGTTATCTCAAACCTTCTTTAATTTTCTTCTCTTTAGTTATCTCAATATTCAGTGTTATATCAAAACATGAAAGCATATGTAATCATGAGAGCAGAAATAAAATTAACATACATAACACAAGGATTTTTACGTGGAAACCCTTTTAAGGAAAAAACCACAGGGTGACTAACCTAAGATTATATTCTTTGTTAAAGAAAAAAGGAGTACAAAATGGCACTTGCCAATTAGGGCTCATTGCCCGAGCACACTGCTCACAAGAGGCACACTGCCTACAAGAGACTCATTGTCTACATAACTTACAGAAGATATCCAAGTGTTTGAATTGATGAGAAGCATCTACATATGCAAGAGTTCAGTTCTGGTTAGGCACAATATACTGATCTGATGCACTTCATTCTTCCTCTACTCAATGTTGCTATTCTGTCACTTTCCAGACTTGAATTACTATCTTCTTACTTGCCTCTGCTTTTCTTCGCACTTTTGCATTCATCTAATCTTCATCACACACTTACAAGCTTAAATCCATTGGGTATATATATCCGCATCAAGGATTTCCAACACTTTCTTAGTCGGCAACAAGAACACTTGAGATATGACGAGGGTCGTTGTAGTCCTCATCATTTAATTTTAATAAATATCAATCCAAGGTGGTGTCCATGGCTATATGTAAAAGGGAGAAGG
The DNA here is from genome assembly GCA_027924645.1 of Cunninghamia lanceolata. NCBI lineage: Eukaryota > Viridiplantae > Streptophyta > Pinopsida > Cupressales > Cupressaceae > Cunninghamia > Cunninghamia lanceolata. The sequence continues at coordinate 5,135,379 of BSBN01000578.1, read as the reverse complement.
AATAACTTGCATGGTAGTCCTTTCTACAAAAGGGAATTGACAACAATTGCATGAAACCAACTGGGTTTAAAATATGCTGAAAATGACAACCTAATTTAAGAAAAGCAATAACTTGAACAGCTGATCTAATTCTAGAATAAAAAAATGGAATAGCTAAAGGAATTCTGAATAAAGGAATTGCATAATAGCAAAGCAACTAAACAAACTAAGAAATTTATTCTCTGCCCTTCGGTTGGAGTGGGCCCTTGCTCCTTCCTCTAGAGAGACTAATCAATTCCAGCAATCAACAAATCTGTAGGATAACTTCTTTTATTCAAAACCTTCAAGATCCAAAGTACATGCTGCTGAAAAATAACAGAGTTCTTCTTTTTCAATTCTATTCTTTTACAACTTCCTTTTTTCCTATTCTACGCCATAGTTCTCTATATTTGGTTATTAAATTCTAATTGAGAGTCTCTCTAGAGTAGAGAACTTATTCATGTAGCTAACTAAACTTATTTATCTAGTTAACTAAACTTATTCATTTAGTTAACTGATTATACAATTGTTGATTACAAGGAAGACATGCAATATCTTTTAGAAAGACATGCAACACTAAATGTGTATTCTTTGCATGGAATAATTACTCTTTAGTTAGATCCATTAATTTAGAAGTAATTATAGTCAATCTATCCTTCAGAAAATCTCACAGTGTGTTGATAGATTGGAAGAATTCGCAGCAACTTCATAAAGTATTTCTGGAACATCTCTAGAGCTTGTGGAACAGTCAACTTATGTCATAAACTGCTCATTGAATTTACTATATCTCCTCAAATTATTTTTGGGTTTTGTTCCCCTGACTTTCAGCTTTCCAGATCATTTTGAATTTCTAAATTTTATTAAGAAATGAGAGAGATATTGTAGTTTTACTAAAACTAGTTTTCTTGACTTTTTCTGTTATGCATCTCCGACGCTCTGTAATAGTCAACTTATATCATTAACAATTTATTTATTTTAATGAATCTCTTTGAAATGCCTTCATGGATTTGTTCCTCTCTCTTTAGTTTTTCTAGATCATTTTGAAATTCTAATTTTCGTTAAGAAATGAGTGAGATATTGCAGTTTTATTGAAACTACATTTTTGACTTTTGCATCTCTGGCGCTCTGCAACTCTGAAACTCTGCAACTTGACATAATATATAATTTCTCTTAATTTTATTGATAAAATAACTATTGATATGGAGGTGAACATGTAATATTAAGATAAACTCATGCATGGCATTGATTGTTCCATTTAGACAAGTTTATTTGATATTTAGCTAAAAATCTTCAAACCCATACTCAAGTCCACTTCAAAACTAATTTAATGAAGAGAAAATATATGATTTTATTTGACTAAAGATGAGACACTTTATGGTATCATCATCTCCCCCACACTTAAGAGGTTGCAGGACCTCCTGCACTTCATAATCATCTTTTTGAGCTAACCTGTTTGCTTTTATTTCAGTTGCTCTAGAGATGCTTTATAGTTGTTGATCTGGTGTTCTCTAGAGCATTTGTTCTAATGATTTTTGGAGTTTCCATTCTGATGATCTTTGGAGCTGATACCTTGTAGTCCATCTCTGGAGCTACTATTCTGTTGATCTCCAGAGCTGCAGTTATAAGAGCTCCAGAGATGTTGTTCTAAGAAGAGCACTGGAGATGCTCTGGAGTTGTTGTTCTAAAAGCTCTGCTAATCTCTGGAGCTAGTGTTCTATTGATTTTTAGAGCTATTGTTCTACTAATCTCCATATTTGATACCTTGTTGTCCATCTCCAGAGCTGATGTTCTGTTGAACTCCGGAGCTGTTGTTCTGAGTGCTTTGGAGATATTGTTTTGAGAGCTCTGGAGTTGCTGTTCTGATAGCTCCAGAGTTGCTGTTTGGATTTTTGGAGTTGTTTTAAGCTGAGTCCATCTTAGTCTTCCATGTGACCATCATGCACCAGTTTGTTCTCCATCCTTTTTAGCCCATGTTTTGCATGATGCATGCAAAGATGTCTTCAACTTCTGAAAGTTGTAACAGGATCTTTTATGCTAAATAACAACTATATCAACCTTGTATTGCTAAAATTTTGAAAACCTTCCTTGAAAATTAGTGCCTCACAAGAACATTAGAACATAACAACATTTTAGAGAAAAACAACTCCGAAAGAATAAACCAAGCACATCCTACATTCTGCTTTCAATTCAGTTACAAATCCTTAAATTACATAAAATCCACTTTAAGGCTAATGAATGAAGAGGGGGAAAAGAGGTGTTACTTTTAGGTTTTCATGAAAAAAATAATGGCCCCATAAACTCCCCCACACTTAAGTTCTTGCATGACCTTTTACAAGCTACTTTTTTTTTCTCCATCTAAGATTTTTACATAAGAGCTGAGAATTTAAAACACTTATATCTCCTTAACCATTACTTCTGTGTAAAAACGGAGAGAGGTTTTTCATCATATGGTCAAGAAGAACAAAAACCTCTTTTAGAATTTGATTTGGAGCATTTTGAAATTTTGGTCAATTTTTTAGGCTTTATGTTGCTAAAAATTTCAAATGGGAATATATTTTTAATGGTTGCTAATGTGTAAAAATGGAGAGGTTTTTCATCATATGGCTAAGAGGAACAAAAATCTCTTTGATATTTTCATTTGAACTTCTATAGCTTCCTCTAAAGTTAATTTGGCCACTTCTTAATGTGAATGATTGGAAGATATAGATTGGTGGCTATTTTAGGGATTTGGGTCAAAAGTGGATTTTTGTAACTTAACATTTATAGCTGAATTAAAAATAGAAGGATAGGATAAATACCTCAGGTTGCTTCTTTGTTGTCATTGCTTCCATTTTATTGAAATTCTACTGCTGGAACTAGAGCCCAAATTTGCAACAACCAATCATCCAAGATGCCTTCAAATGCCAAAATATCCGCAAGAGTCCTTGGAAGAAGCAACTTGTATAGAAAAAAACATGTGCAAAGCACTTATTTGCAGAAAAGAAACCTACCCTAACCTACTCTACTTAGTGATGTAGAGATAGGTTACACAAAACCATTAACTGGTTGGGGAAAATAACTTCCTTTTCTCAAAATATGGATCCATGCATTTAACTTTCTAAAAGAAAAGGAAAACCATGAGAAGAAGATGACTAAAAATTTGAATTTTGATGCTTCACCTTCCTCTAAAATAACAACCTTCTCCATAATTTCTGACTCTAGCACATGCATGGGCTGATTGGAGAGATCTTGCAACCCTTCCTTACATTCTGGTGCATGCATGATTAGAGGTAGCTCCTTGTTGTTCATGGGCTGATTGGAGAGATCTTGAAACCTTTCCTCATATTCTGGTACATGCATGATTAGAGGCAACTCCTTCTTGTTCTTCAAATATCTGATCGGACAACCCTCCTTGGACTTTGAAGGCATCCAAATAATACTCTGCTATACAAGCTCCTCCAGTGGAGACAAGATTTCTTCATTATACTTGTTACCTATTGCACGCAATTGGGCATCAATGTCTCCTTCTAAAATGCATTTTTCCTTGCTGGACATTGGAGTCATGGTCATCCAGTTGAAGAGGCTACACAAGAGCTGAAATTATAGGACAAGAAGATTTTTCACCTTCTTTGCATGCAAGAACCTTAACATTTGGATCTGCTATTTGGGGGGTTTTGGTATACAGATCTCTCTTGAGGAACTTCTTTTATCTACCTAGACTTCAAAACAATAAACCTAAAAAGACTACCAAACTAATTTTACCCTCTTTTTGACCTGCTGTCACTAGATCAACAGCAACTCCCTAATGACACTTATCCCCGGCAACTGCGCCAAAAATGACGAGGGTTGTTGTAGTCCTCATCATTTAATTTTAATAAATATCAATCCAAGGCGGTGCCCATGGCTATATGCAAAAGGGAGAAGGAATAACTTGCATGGTAGTCCTTTCTACAAAAGGGAATTAACAACAATTGTATGAAACAAACTGGGTTTAAAATCTACTGAAAATGACAACCTAATTTAAGGAAAGCAATAACTTGAACAACTGATCTAATTCTGGAATAAAAAATTGGAACAGGTAAAGGAATTCTGAATAAAGGAATTGTATAACAGCAAAACAACTAAACAAACTAAAAAATGTAGTCTCCACCCTTCAGTTGGAGTGGGCCCTTGCTCCTTCCTCCAGAGAGACTAATCAATTCCAGCAATCAACAAATTTGTAGGATAACTTCTTTTATTCAAAACCTTCAAGATCCAAAGTACATGCTGCTGAAAAATAACAGAGTTCTTCTTTTTCAATTCTATTCTTTTACAACTTCCCTTTTTCCTATTTACACCATAGTTCTCTATATATAACTATGGTTATTAAATTCTAATTGAGAGTCTCTCTAGAGTAGAGAACTTATTCATGCAACTAACTAAACTTATTTATCTAGTTAACTAAACTTATTCATTTAGTTAACTGATTATACAATTGTTGATTACAAGGAAGACATGCAATATCTTTTAGAAAGACATGCAACACTAAATGTGTATTCTTTGCATGGAATAATTACTCTTTAGTTAGATCCATTAATTTAGAAGTAATTATAGTCAATCTATCCTTCAGAAAATCTCACAGTGTGTTGGTAGATTGGAAGAATTCGCAGCAACTTCATAAAGTATTTCTGGAACATCTCTAGAGCTTGTGGAACAGTCAACTTATGTCATAAACTACTCATTTAATTTACTATATCTCATCAAATGATTTTTGGGTTTTGTTCCCCTGACTTTTAGCTTTCCAGATCATTTTGAATTTCTAAATTTTATTAAGAAATGAGAGAGATATTGTAGTTTTACTAAAACTAGTTTTCTTGACTTTTTCTGTTATGCATCTCTGACGCTCTGTAACAGTCAACTTATATCATTAACAATTTATTCATTTTAATGAATCTCTTCAAAATGCCTTCATGGATTTTTTCCTCTCTTTAAGCTTTCTGAATCATTTTGAAAGTCTGATTTTCATTAAGAAATGAGTGAGATATTGTAGTTTTACTGAAACTGCATTTTTGACTTCTGTATCTCCAACGCTCTGTGCATCTTCGGCGCTCTATGCATCTCTGGCACTCTGCAACTCTGAAACTCTGCAACTTGACATAATATATACTTTCTCTTCATTTTATTGATAAAATAACTGCTGATCTGGAGGTGAACATGTAATATCAAGATAGACTCATGCATGGCATTGATTGTTCCATTCAGACAAGTTTATTTGATATTTAGCTAAAAATCATCAAACCCATACTCAAGTCCACTTCAAAATTGATTTAATGAAGAGAAAATATATGCTTTTATTTGACTAAAGATGAGACACTTTATGGTCTCATCAAGATATTTGCAATTTGTTGTTCTATCGGCTGAATCCATGCTAGATTAGTGATGCGTGTCAAAATATAGGCATAGGAGTCATTAATCATGTCAGCTAACAATGTATGATATCACAGATTGCTTGATTAGCACCTTTTACACATCCGGATTGAAGTCTAATACTCTGTTGCTCAGTTCTTCCTCTGTTTGCTTTGTCGGACTGGAACCCAACACTTAGATACTCATATCTTTTACATGCTTTACCACTGGAGGCTAAATATCTGGAATACACTATTCATATGACCCCTCTTGACTTATCCAAGTCTGTAGCTTATTGAGTTACACCATCTGAGAGATCCAGACCTAATTGTCAGATCATGTAGCATGCTTTGTTTTTGTCTACTGGACCATCTTAACTTTAATCTGACTTTCGATATGAATGAATTAACAACTACGGATGTCTGAGATACACTTTGTTGCCATCAATGACAACACTTAAATGACCTAGTAGCATCTCTTGCCAACAATCTCCCCCTTTGGTATTGATGGCAACACTTAGTGAAAAATGACTAAGTGTCACAGTAACTCTCCCTTGGCTGATGCTCTGTCTTTTGCACTGTTATACCAAAACTCTCCCTTAGCTAGATTCCACATTTTTCACTACTCTTCACTCCCCCTTTGACATCAACGGCAAATGACAGAATCTGCATACCAAAATTTTGCAAAAATTATTCTATACATGGTCGTATAAGTATATATAAATCATATGTTATACTTACATATACTTAAGTATATCTGCAAAAGTAGTCTTCAGCTGTACAAACTCTGTGGCCCAACTCTGCTTCATCCTATCCAAAATGGAGATGTGACCACTCAATAAAAATGCATATGCTTCTACCCTTCTTAAATCTGTTGGATCACTGGTCCAGGCTATAGTCTAAGCATCTATCAATGCCTCATGCATTACCTCTAGCTTAGGGATAATTATCCCTCTGAGTTCACCCATTCTATTCATTATGTTCTTCTTTTCTTTGCCCAGTCTCTTTATTTCATTTATTATAACAATAGCCTGGCATTCTTGATTCATTAAAGAGGAGGAAAGAGGGTCAAAATTCTAAACTAGGCTTGACAGTTTTTCTTCTTGTTCTTTTACTTTCTCCTCAATATCTTTTGTCACTTTAGGCCAAGTCAGACAAAATTTGAATAGGTCCCCACCATCTTTGAGAGCATTTTCAAGGCTCTTTATTCCAATATTTAGAGTCCTATCATTTGCAATAAGTCCTTGCACCTCAGTGACTCTTTTTTTCCAAAATCTCCTTTCCGGACCTTTGCTTCTGCTAATTTCTCTAGAGATTCAAAATGAGTGTTAACAGAATTTACTAAGTTTTTCAAGTTACTGGATGGTGAGGCTGAAGGATCCTTTTGATAGGATGGCATGATCTTCTCCAGCATCCCAGATGCAATCTCCAATAGTTCACAGTCCTCCATGTGAGATTTCAAGAGTTTTTCTTTTGCTTTGGCTTGAGTAAAAGATGTTATTTTCATTGTCTGAACCGGGGAGAGAGAGTCAAAATTTAGTGGTCCTTGAAATAGCTCAGGTTCATCTAGCTCCATCATTTCTCTATCTAAAAAGTTCTTCACTGTCTCTGCAGTATCTCTTGTTGGAGGTTGAGACTTCTTTGAAATATCAGAAGAGTCATCATTAGTCTTTTCTGCTTGTTCTTCTTCTTTTCCCTTAACCTCTTCTTCTTGAATCTTCTTCTCCTCTCTTCTAGGTTCTCCTTCAGCTTCAGAGTTTGGAATATTTGTCATAGCTGCAGTGGGTTCTGGAGGAGAGATGTCACCTGTGTTTACTGCTTCATGAACTTCCTCTTCTGGAATAGAGGAATCTAAGTCCTCAGACTTCTCTTCATCTATTTTCTTTGATCCTTCTACATCCTTGTCAGAAGATCCTTCATTGATTATGTTTAATCCTTCAACATCCATGGTAGAAGGTTCTTCATCTGTTTCCTCTACAATAGGAAGATTGAATCTCTTTAAAGCATTCTAGAGGATATATTTTGTTTCACTTGCTACTTGGTCAGTTTCTCCAAGAATGAGTTTATTCATTCTCGCCTTACTCTAGAACTCATCCCTACAATCCTTTAAGTCATGTCCATTTGTTTTGGAGTGATGGACGGGTAAAGCTGTATCATTATTTGTTCCCAGATTTCTAAGTCTTTAACCTTTGCATTCACCTTTCTTTGTTCCAATACTTCTTCTAGGCTTTTTGGAATTAATGAAATTATTTCAATGAATGATTTGTTATAGATATTCAAATACCTTACAGTAGCTTCCTCCAGATTTCTCTTGTCAGCATCATTGTATTCATCATAGAGCTTTGTCATTGGCTTCAAGTTCACATCCATAGTGACTGCCTTGATGATACCATCAATGGAAAGAGTGGGCTTTTCAACAAATTCCTCTGCCTTCTCTTTCTCATCTCTATTTTTCTCTTCCTCATCTCTGCTAGCAGAGAACTTTCTAGATGTTCTCTTCTTCTTCATTTTCTTGATCTCTTCATCTGATTCTATTTCTTCATCATCCTTATGGCTTGTATACATTCTTGAGGCCTTGGTCTTCATTCTCTTTTCACCTTTGTTGGATGGCTTGACTTCCAGTTTGGTAGTCTTTGAGCTTTTAGGAGTGATAGGTGCAGAGCTCTTGGAAGATCTAGTCTGAGAGGAGGCTTGCACTAGAACGTTTCCTTTCTTTACTTCTTGTTTCTCTTTCTTAGCCTTCTCCATTTTCTCTCTATTTGCATCTACAACCTCCTTTGATAGGCCAAATCTTTTGGCAATTTCTTCAACCATGCCATGGGTCTGCAGATCAAAGCATTTCAATTCTGAATCATACCGGATCTGACTATGAAATTCTTCTTTACCGAATAGCTATCAGAATGGGATTAACTTGAGTGGTTATAAATCTTGCAAAACTCCATGTGGATCTTTCACATTTTGACTGAAGGTTATTTGGAGGTTTTCCTGAGAACCCTTTAATCCACAGCATCAGATGTTTACTAATTGTGCCAAATTTAGGCACTAGTTGACTGGCTGGGGGAAATTATTTTTCTCTGTGACTCCCCCTAAGCCAGAGCTCACCTTTTTAGTTTTCAAAAGGAATATCAGCACTGGATTCTAGTGCGGATCCATCCCCAATACTTTATGTACTCTTCTTTACCCAAATCTTACTCATCTCCTTTTGAACTTCATCCACATTCACTTTACCTTTGCCCTTATCTTGTTTCTGATCATGTTCCACTAGACCTTTTCTATCTTGATTTCTACTTCTGCAGAATTTGACAATATGACCGGATCTATTGCAATTGTAACATATAACATTTCTTTGCTTATTTGATTGATATCCTTTTGATCTCCATTGATTAGCCATATGTCCCATTCTATTGCATGCAAAGCATCTACCATTGAATGAATTGTTTATTTGCTTATTTCTACATTCATGAGATTTGTGACCATATCTTTTGCAATTAAAACATTGTCTAGAGAAGGATGGATTATTTTGATTCATTCTCCTCCTACACTGAGTTGCTTTATGACTGAAATTATTGCAATTGAAGCTGTATCTATTGAAGGATGAATATCTTTGGGCATTTGGTTGCCTTACTGGAGGTCTTCTAGGCCTGTTTCTTTGATTTCCTGATCCAAAGTTCTTCTGACTAGATCTAGAGCTTTCACCTTTCTCATATTCCAAGCCACACTTATCATCTACCCCTTTTTGGCTTTCAAGAAGAACTTCAAGTTGCGCTGAGCTTATCTTGAATTTTTCTTTGTATTCATTTGTAGTTTGAAGATATTGTTTAAGAGTGTCTATCTGATTCTCAAGTTGTTCTTCATTGTCTCTAGCTTCTTCAAGATTAGATTCAAGATGCCTAATTATTCTATCCATTTTGTGGCAGTCCTCTGTTTTCTCCTTGAGGGATTGTTTTAGATTATCTTCAATCTTTCTTTTTTCTTCAATCTCTTAGGTGAATTTCATAACTCTTGATTCCATTTCATGTCTCATCATAATGAATTCTTTTGAAAGTTTTTCACATAGCTTGGTTTTTTCATTTAGATCCTCATCAATATTATTAGCTTCATTCTGATTTGCTAGTTTATGAAGTAATTCCTTTCTCTTTTTCACAGAAATACTGAGTTTCTCTTTTAGCTCATTGATGAACTCATCAACTTCCCCGAGTTTCTCTCTCAAATTATTGACCTCAGAGTGAGATTACTCAAGATCATCTAGGGCAGACTGTAGTTGTTCTTTCATACCATATTCATCCATTGAGATTCCCAGATCTTCCTCAAGCTGTTAAACTTTTCAGAGGAAATTGACTCTGATACCAATTGTTCAAAACAAGGCAAATAACTGAGAGGGGGGGTGAATCAGTTATTTCAAACCTTCTTTAATTTTCTTCTCTTTAGTTATCTCAATATTTAGTGTTATATCAAAACATGAAAGAATATGTAATCATGAGAGCAAAAATAAAATTAACACACATAACACAAGGATTTTTACGTGGAAACCATGTTAAGGGAAAAACCACGGGGTGACTAACCCAAGATTGTATTCTCTGTTAAAAGAATAAAGGAGTACAAAATGGCACTTGCCAATTAGGGCTCACTACTCGAGCACACTGCTCACAAGAGGCACACTACCTACAAGAGACTCACTGTCTACAGAACTTACAGAAGATATCCAAGTGTTTGAACTGATGAAAAGCATCTACATATGCAAGAGTTCAGGTCTAGTTAGGCACAATATACTGATCTGATGCACTTCATTCTTCCTCTGCTCAATGTTGCTATTCTATCACATTCCAGACTTGAATTATTGTCTTCTTACTTGCCTCTGCTTTTCTTCACACTTTTTCATTCATCTAATCTTCATCACACACTTACAAGCTTGAATCCATCAGGTATATATATTTGTATCAAGGATTTCCAACACTTTCTTAGTTAGCAACAAAAACACCTAAGATATTTGCAATTTGTTGTTTTGTTGGCTGAATCCATGCTAGATTAGTGATGCGTGTCAAAACATAGGCATAGGAGTCATCAATCATGTCGGCTAATAATGTATGATATCACAGATTGCTTGATGAGCACCTTTTACACATCCGGATTGAAGTCTGATACTCTGTTGCTCAGTTCTTCCTCTGTCTGCTTTGCCAGACTAGAATAATCCAACACTTAGATGCTCATATCTTTTACATGCTTTACCACTAGAGGCTAAATCTCTGGAATACACTAGTCATATGACCCCTCTTGACTTATCCAAGTCCGCAGCTTACTGAGTTACACCATCTAAGAGATCCGGACCTGATTGTCAGATCATGTAGCATGCTCTGTTCTTGTCTACTGGACCATCTTGACTTGAATCTGACTTCTGGTATGAATGAATTACCGATTGCGGATGTCTGGGATACACTTTATTGCCATCAATGACAATACTTAAATGACCTAGCAGCATCTCTTGCCAACATTCATAGGCAGAAATGGTTCCAGGGACTCCACAGGAGAATGGAGTGGCTGAATACATGAATAGGACAATAATGGAGCATGCAAGGACCATGAGATTGCATGTTGGGCTGCCTTTAAACATGTGGGTAGAGGCTGTCAATACTGATGTATATTTAATTAACAGAGGTCCTTCAGTTCCTTTGGGGTGTGGTATTCCAGAGGAAGCATGGAAAGGTAAGAAGGTGAGTTATTCTTTTCTCAAAACCTTTGGATGTGAAGCATTTGCACATGTAGATTCTGAAAATAAAACCAAGCTAGATGAAAAATAAAAAAAGTGTACCTTCATTGGATATGGCATTGATGAATTTGGTTATAGGCTTTGGGATTTTGAAAATCAAAAAATTGTGAGAAGCGGGGATGTTGTATTCAATGAGAAGGTGTTGTACAAAGATCAGTTGCAGCAACATGAGAAGAAAGAAAATGATTATGTGGTGTTGGATGATACTCCAAATAGTGATGTTCTAGTGGTTCCTCATGCTCTGCAATAACAACAAGAAATACCACAAACTCCAGTGAATGTTATACGGTCCACAAGGTTAAGTAGACCTCCTAAAAGGTTTTCTCTCTCTTTGTATTCTATTTTGTTAACAGATGCTGGTGAACTAGAAGGGTATGATGAAGCTATGCAGGTGGATACATAGGTTCAGTGGGAGCTTGCAATGAAAGAAGAAATGGACTCCTTGCTGAAAAATCAGACTTGAGAATTATGTAAGTTGCCTATAGGTAAAAAGGCTTTACCAAACAAATGGGTTTGTAGGCTGAAAGAGGAAGATGGAGGTAAGAAAAGATTTAAAGCCATGTTAGTTGTAAAAGGATTTGCATAGAAAAAGGGCATTGATTTTGATGAGATTTTTTCTTTGGTTATTAAGATGACTTCTATTCGTACTGTTTTAAGTATTGTGGCTACTGAAGATTTGCATTTGAAATAGCTGGATGTAAAAACTGCCTTTCTCCATGGTGATTTGGAGGAGATATATATGGAACAACCATAGGGATTTGAGGTCAAAGGTAAGGAGAAATTAGTGTGCAGATTGAAGAAGAGTTTGTATGGCCTAAAACAAGCACCTCAGCAATGGTATTTGAAATTTGATACTTTTATGGTTGAGCAAGGCTACAGTCGATGTAATTTTGACCATTATGTTTATTTTAAGAGGTTGGATAATGACAGCTACATTATTTTATGTTTATATGTTGATGACATGCTTGTAGCTGGGTCTAACATGGATCACATAAGAGAATTAAAACATTAGTTAGCACAGTCATTTTCTATGAAGGATTTGGGGGTAGCAAAACAAATCCTTGGTATGAAAATTTGTAGAGATAGGAAGAACAAAAAATTGACTCTATCTTAGGCTGATTATGTTGAAAAAGTGTTGTAGAGATTCCATATAGAGAATGCAAAAGTTGTTAGCACACCTTTGCCTAGTCATTTGAAATTGACTAAGGAGATGTGTCCAAAGACACAAGAGGAGGAAGAAAAAATGTCTAAGGTACCATATGCTTCAACTGTAGGAAGTTTAATGTATGCCATGGTATGCACGAGACCAGATATTGTACATGATGTAGGAGTCATAAGTGTTGCAAGTATGGCCCTAACAAGTGTTGTCATTGATGTCAACATACTCCTGTTGCATTGATGTCAAGAATTGGATGAGTTGTGTGCTGAGGATATTGAGAAAATTAGCCCTATCAGAAACAGAGAAGAACAGTGAAGATAGTGAAGTTCTATGAAGCAAAGATCCTAGCCAGTTGAAGATCAGAGTATGCACATCAAAGGGTTTGTAGATATGTGTCTAAAGGTGCTCCAGTCAAGATTTTAGAGGTCCGTATGAAGATTTGGAGAAGTTATGGCCATATGAGTAAAACTGGTTCTTGCAGCTATTTAGAGGTGACAGAGTGGCACAAATAGGTCTGGTGAGATCCAGAAATGCAATATCATGTTCTGCAGATCTAGTGGCATGTTTGGAAGGTTAATAGACATTGACAACTCAATTGGTTCATGGTTTGGAGATCCACAAGCAATTCTTCTAATGTGACAGTGATGACTGACTATGTTCTTGAAGTTCCAGATGAAGGTGTGAATGATTACAGTAAATAGATGTGGTGCAGATGTTCTTGGTGATTCAAGCAAGCTTGTGTGGGTCTCTAGATTGTATCCAGTTTGTGTTGGCAGTCCACACTGAAGATGGAGCTCGTAATTTAAGATTTACCCTTGGGTGATGGTGTTCTTCTTAGTTTTGGCTGACTGGATGATTTGCACATGTTGCAGATGATCTTGAAGATGCTTTGCGAAGCATGGCGAGTTCCTTGAAGATTATTGAAGTCCCAGCTATGTGTGGCTGACGGTGTAGTGATACACATGAAGCTTTTGTAATAAGTCAAGTTATTTTTGTAATTGCTTTGTAATAAAATAAGTGTATGTTGTGCCAACTTTGTTGATCATTCCAAAGTCGATGTCATGTATAAATAAGAGTTACGAAGTCATTCAAAAGTATCCTTGGTGATCATCATGAGAAGGTGGTAGGGAAGAGGAATGAAAGAACGGAGTAGAGGTGTTAAGCTTTAATGGAACTAACTCAAGCATAGTGAAGATGCTAACTTCCAGTTTAAGTATGTAATATCCATATTATTTTGTAGATAGTGTGTCTCCTGTAGGCAGTGGGCCTCTTGTGAGCAGTGTGCTCGGGCAGTAAGCCCTAATTGGCAAGAGCCATTTTTACTTCTTATTCTTTTAACAGAGAATACAATCTTGGGTTAGTCACCCCATGGTTTTTCCTTTAACTGGGTTTTCCACATTATATGTGTTGAATTGGTTTCTACTCTTGAATTATTGCATTATGCTTTCATAATTGAATCATTGATATGCTAGTAAGGTTTTAAGTGAATAATGAACAAAATCTTTGGTAACAATTGATTCACCCCCCTTCTTAGTTGTCTGTCCTAAATCCAACAATTGGTATCAGAGTGAGGTTCCTCTAGAAGAAGCTTAACCACTTGAGGTGATTCAGATGTCGACCTACAAGAAGGACAGTCCTAGGTTTGATAGAACAAACTACACTCTTTGAAAGAGCCACATGGAATGTCACTTACAATGCATGGGAGATCATTATTGGAACATAACTACAACTAAATATGTTCCCCCAAAGAATGGTCCAACAACTATAAATGAAATCAGAGATGCAAAAAATAATCTCTGAGCTAAAGAAGCCTTACTAAGTGCCTTGTCTGATACAAAGCTGACAAATGTTATGGAATTAAAAATTGCTTATGAAATTTGGACAAAGCTAGAGATTCTACATGGAGACAAATATGTTAAATGTGCCAAGTTACAAAGTCTGAAAGGAAAGTTCAAAAACTTGAAGATGAGAATATCACTACATTTATGCCAAAGGTAAATGAGCTTGTCTGTGGCATTAGATGTGCTGGTGGAACATTGGATGAAGATGAGATTGTTGCCAAAGTTCTTAGATCCTTACCTCCTACTTACAAACACAAGGTTGCTGCTATTGAGGAATTCAGATCATTAACAAATATTACAAGGGATCAATTGGTTGGGAAGATAGTTGCATTTGAGTTGGCTAAGTTTGGAGATGCACTCCCCAGGACTGAATCTGCTTTCAAAGCTAGTATCTCTACAAAAGGCAAACAAAGATATGATCAAGGAGAAAGTTCCTCAAGGAAAGCAACATGGTATGATAAAGAAAGAAAAGATATGGAAGAAGATGAGTTAGAAGTTGTACAAGTTGAAGCTCTTATTGCAAAAAGACTACCAAGAGGATCCGGTAAGTATGAAGGAAAATTACCTTTCAAATGTTTCAACTGCAACAAGATTGGTCATTTTGCCTCAAGGTGTCCAGAAATATTTTCAAGGCCAAAACCTAATAGATCAAGATTTCAAAAGAAGTGTTACTATGTTCAAGAAGATGATGATGAGGGAGTAATAGATGATGAATCTGAGATAAGAAACAAATCCGGAAGTGACTAGGTGTTTATTGCCATCAAGGAAGAAGATCCAATGCCTATTGAATCTATCAATCATAAGATGGTTGAAAGGGCTCTAGCTGCTCAAGTTGAAGAAAATGATGAATGGGTCATTGACAGTGGATGTTCTCACCATATGACTGGTGACAAGAATAAGTTCATAAACCTGGAAAGATATGAAGGTGGAGTTGTAAAGTTTGGAGATAATTCTGTTGGCAGAATTAGAGTTAGAGGAACTATTTCTTTTGATGGAAAGAACAAAACCAGTGTTGTTCTGTATGTTGAAGGTTTAAAGCATAATCTTCTTAGTGTTGGGTAGTTGGTAGACAAAGGCTATGATCTCTGCTTCAAAAATGGAAAATGCAAGATCTTTGATAGCTCTGGAACTGAGATTGCATCTAGTACACAAACAAAAGGTAACATTTTTCACTTGGTTGGTAATGGTAAAAGTTACTTATTTATTCAAATTGATCAGAGTTGGTTGTTGCATAGGAGAATGTGTCATGTGAATTTTGATAATATCATTAAGATAAGCAACACTCAGGTTGTAAGAGATCTTCCAAAACTGGTGAAACCTGCTAATAGTTTGTGCAAAGAATGTTAATTAGGTAAGTAGAATAGAGTCTCATTCAAAAGTAAGGAACATTCTTCAACCAAATTATTGGACTTGGTACACACTGATCTATGTGGTCCAATAAGAATCAAGAGTCTATAAGGTGATAGATATTTCATGTTGCTAATTGATGACCACTCTCGGATGATGTGGATGACTTTCTTAAAAGAGAAATTTGAAGCACTTGAGAAATTCAAAATATTCAAAGCTATGGTAGAAAATGAAACTAGCATAAACATAAAATGCCTCAGGTCTGATAGAGGTGGAGAATTCACATCCAGAGAGTTCATAGAATTTTGTGAGAAACATGGGATAAAAATATAGTTATCTGCTCCAAGGACTCCATAGCAGAATGGAGTAGTGGAGAGAAAGAATCAGACCATCCAGGAAGCTTCTAGGACCATGATGATGGAAGCAAATGTTCCTCAGATCTATTGGAGAGAAGTTGTAAGCACTACTGTTTATACACTTAATTGGGTACAAATCAGAGGCAAGACTGATAAGATTCCTTATGAACTCTGGTTTGGCATCACTCCTACTGTGAAGTATTTTAGAGTCTTTGATAGCAAATTCTATATTAAAAGAGATGAAGACCTTGGCCAATTTTATGCTAGGAGTGATGAAGGAATATTCTTGGGTTATTCTACTCAAAGCAAAGATTACCAATGTTATAACAAGAGATTAAGAAAGATTGTAGAAAGTACAAATGTGAAGGTTAATGAAGGCATGGAAAATCCCTCAAGGTACTATGAGTTTGAACCAGATGATCAAAATAGTACCTCAGACCAAGAAGAACAAGTCCAAACTCCAATCCAAATTTAGACTGATCCAGAGAATCCATAAACACAAGAAGAAGAGACAGGCTTGAATGAACCTGTCCAAGAATTAGAAGTGCAAGAGATTCTCAAAACTCCCAGGTATGTAAGACTGAATCATTCTGAAGACCAGATTATAGGAGATAGAAGCAAAGGTGTTCAAACAAGAAGAAATATTACTCAAGACTTAGTGAAGTATTGTCTGATTTCAAAAGTTGAACCAAAAATAGTAAGTGAAGCATGTAATGATGAAAGTTGGGTTAAAGCAATGGAGGAGGAATTGATGCAGATTGAAAAGAATCACAGTTGGGATCTTGTTCCCAGACCTAAGGACAGAAATTTGATAGGGACTAAGTGGGTCTTCCGAAATAAACTAAATGAAGATGGTGAGGTAATAAGAAACAAAGCCAGATTGGTTTGTAAGGGTTACTCTCAAATAGAAGGAGTTGAGTTTGAAGAGACTTTTGCTCCAGTGGCAAGGATTGAAGCATTCATATTATTTCTTGCTTTTGTTGCCTTCAAAGATTTCAAGGTATATCAGATGGATGTCAAGTCTACTTTCCTAAATGGTGATTTGGAAGAAGAAGTATACATTGAACAACCAGATGGATTACAATTGTCTGATCATGGAGATATGGTCTGCAAGTTGAAAAAGGCACTATATGGACTCAAACAAGCCCCAAGAGCCTGGTATGAAAGATTGGACAAACATCTTCTGAAGATTGGTTTCAACAAAGGCACTGTTGACAGTAATCTATATTTTAAGATTGATCATGAAAATATTTTGATTGTTGAAGTATTTGTTGATGATATTATTTTTGGAGGGAAGGATAGTATGTGCAAAACTTTTGAAAATCAAATGAAAAGTGAATTTGAGATGTCTATGTTTGGGGAAATGAATTTATTCTTGGGTCTACAAATCACTCAAACAAAAAAAAGAATCTTCATATCACAGACCAAGTTTGTGAAAGAATTGTTGAAGAAATTTAGGATGCAAGATTCAAAGGCAATGAATACTCCCATGGCAACTAGAGGTAAATTGAGTAAAGATGATGAATCTCCTAAAGCTGATAAAAAAAGTACAGGT
Source organism: Cunninghamia lanceolata (assembly GCA_027924645.1). Taxonomy (NCBI): domain Eukaryota; kingdom Viridiplantae; phylum Streptophyta; class Pinopsida; order Cupressales; family Cupressaceae; genus Cunninghamia; species Cunninghamia lanceolata. The sequence goes on along the minus strand of BSBN01000578.1, from coordinate 5,117,976 downwards.
CAATGATTGGAGGATTGATCTACCTTACTCAAACTAGACCTGATATTATGAATGTTGTTGGTCTTGTTGCCAGATTTTAAGTTGATCCTAGAGAGTCTCATGTCATGGAAATCAAGAGAGTTCTTAGATATTTAAAGGGGACAGTTGAGTATGGATTGTGGTACCCTAAGGATCATGATTTCTCTCTTCATGCTTATACTGATGTTGATTGGGTAGGTGATGTGGATGACCGGAAGAGTACTAGTGGTGGTGCATTCTTTTTGGGAAAAAGATTGGTTTCTTGGTTAAGCAAGAAACAAGAGGCAATATCTCTATCCACTGCAGAAGCAGAATATATTGCAGCGGCAAGCAGTTGCACTCAAGTATTGTGGATGAAGAAAATGTTAAGAGACATCAGAGTGGAGTATGAAGAACCAATCACAATCTTCTATGATAATTCAAGTGCAATAAACATATCAAAAAATCTGGTGTTGCATTCAAAGACAAAACATATATCAATCAAGTTCCACTTTTTGAGAGAGCAAGTGAACAAGAATGAACTCAGATTGAAGTTTGCACCCTCAAAGGATCAGATTGCATACATTTTTACCAAACCTCTACCTAAGGACACTTTTGAGTACCTCAAGGAGAAGTTAGGGGTTATTACCCCTCTGGTTCTGAATTAAGGTGCACTGATGTGTATCAGTCCGGTGGATTCTACAGTCATATGTTATGATCTAGATTGATGCTAGGAGGCTACTACTTAGGGGGCGCAGTCAGTATGATTCTGAAGTATGGGAAGTGGTTGCAAGTATGTGCCCTTTGCCATTGATGTCAAAGGGGGAGAGAAGACGTGAAAAAAAAGTGGTTGCTAATCAAAGGGGGAGCAGTAAAGGAAGAGAAGACATGTGAATGGTTGTTGGTGATAGGGGGAGCTATGTTAGTCAGTGAGGAGAAGTTCTTGTCTTGATGGTTAAAATATTTTTTCACATCATATGTTGCCATCAATGACAAAGGGGGAGATTGTTGCAAGTATGGCCCTAACTGGTGTTGTCATTGATGTCAACATACTCCTGTTGCATTGATGTCAATAATTGGATGAGTTGTATGCTGAGGATATTGAGAAAATTAGCCCTATCAAAAATAGAGAAGAACAATGAAGATAGTGAAGTTCTATGAAGTAAAGATCCCAGCTAGTTGAAGATCAGAGTATGTGCATCAAAGGGTTTGTAGATATGTGTCTGAAGGTGCTCCAGTCAAGATTTCAGAGGTTTGCATGAAGATTTGGAGAAGTTATGGCCATATGAGTAAAACTGGTTCTGGCTACTATTCAGAGGTGATAGAGTGGCACAAATAGGTCCGGTGAGATCCAGAAATGCAATATCATGTTCTATAGATCTGGTGGCATGTTTGGAAGGTTAATAGACATTGACACCTTGATTGGTTCATGGTTTGGAGGTCCACAAGCAATTCTTCTAATGTGACAGTGATGACCGGCTGTGTTCTTGAAGTTCCAAATGAAGGTGTGAATGATATAGTAAATAGATGTGGTGTGGATGTTCTTGGTCATTCAAGCAACCTTGTGTGGGTCTCTAGATTGTGTCCAGCTCATTTTGGTGGTCCACACTAAAGATTGAGCTTGTAATTGAAGATTTACCCTTGGGTGATGGTGTTCTTCTCAATTTTGGCCGACTAGATGATTTGCGCATGTTGCGGATGATCTTGAAGATGCTTTGCGAAGCATGGCAAGTTCCTCAAAGATTATTGAAGTCCCAGCTATGTGTGGCTGATAGTGTAGTGATGTACATGAAGTTTTTGTAATAAGTCAAGTAATTTTTGTAATTTCTCTGTAATAAAATAAGTGTATGTTGTGCTGACTTTGTTGATCATTCCAAAGTTGATGTCATGTATAAATAAGAGTTGCGAAGTCATTCAAAAGCATCCTTGGTGATCATTTTGAGAAGGTGGTAGGGAAGAGGAGTGAAAGAACAAAGCAAAGGTGTTGAGCTTTAATGGAATTGACTCAAGCACAGTGAAGATGCTAACTTCCAGTTCAATTATGTAATATCCATATTCTTTTGTAGATAGTGTGTCTCATGTAGGCAGTGGGCCTCTTGTGAGCAGTGTGCTTAGGCAGTGAGCCCTAATTGGCAAGTGTCATTTTTACTTCTTATTATTTTAACAGAGAATACAATCTTGGGTTAGTCACTTCGTGGTTTTTCTCTTAATCGGGTTTTCCACATTAAAATCTTGGTGTTATATGTGTTGAATTGGTTTCTGCTCTTGAATTATTGCATTATGCTTTCATAATTGAATCATTGATATGCTAGTAAGGTTTTAAGTGAATAAAGAACAGAATCTTTGGTGACAACTAATTCACCCCCCCTCTCAGTTGTCTGTACTAAATCCAATAGTAAGCAAGTATATGAGTCATCCCGGATTGGAGTATTAGAATGCGGTAAAATAGATTCTCAGATATTTGAGAGGTACATCTAATAAACACTTATGTTTTGGGGGCTCTAATACTAATTTAGCAGGTTATGTAGACTTAGATTTGGCAGGGGATATTGATATTAGGTGGAGTACTACAGGTATGTCTTTACTATAGGTGGGACAATGGTGAATTGGATCTCACAGTTGCAAAAGGTGGTTGCTTTATCCACCACCAAGGCAGAGTATGTAGCTGCAACAGAAGCAAGCAAGGAGATGATATTGTTGCAATCTTTCATGGAAGAATTGGGCAAACAATAGGCTAACAGTTATTTGTTTATAGACAGTCAAAGTGCCATACATCTTGCAAAGAATTTTGCTTTGCATTTAAAGCCCAAACACATACAATTAAGGTATCACTTCATTCGGTCAGTGTTGGATGATGGACAGTTAAGGCTGGAAAAGATACATATAGATGAAAATCCAGTGGATATGTTTACAAAGGTAGTGACAAGGGAGAAGCTGGGCTCCTCTTTAGCTTCGGTTGGTCTTCAAGACTAAAAATAAAATTAGAACAACAGAGTCCAGGGTGCTTATTTCCAGTGGGAGCTATAGGGTCAGTGGTGTTATGATCAGTCTCCAAGTGGGAGATGATATGGTGTGGAGTCTGATCAGTCTCCAAATGGGAGATTGTTGTTATATGGAGCCTAATCAGATTCAGAGGTCAAATTTACCCCACTTTTATCGGCATGGTTTCCCCCCAAATTCCTACAAGGTCAAGGGGCAGCACCCCTTGCAAGGGTTTGGGGGTAGCGTCTCCAAGACAGGGTCAAGGGGCAGCACCCCTTAAACCTCACACAGTTTTTTATTATATTATTAAGGCGTTGGGAGTTTTTTTTCATTGGCCGACATAAAAACAACCCTATTTTTTGTAACTGACAAAAGTCATGATAAAAATGGCTAAGGGTTAGGGTTTCCGTGGATATTGTATTGTAGCATTTGCAACAGTATTGAGTTGTAGTGATTGCTAGTTGTAATCAGTTTGATTTACTGGATAATAATATTGGACTCTATGTTGGTGGATGTAGCCTGAGTTTGGGTGAACCACGTTAAAACTTGTCTCTCGCTGTTATTATTTCTATGTATTTTCTTTCCTCTGTTTAATCTTTATTTGCATTTAATTGATATCTTCTGTCTGCTAACCCTAACAATTAAAACAATTGTTCTTCCAAATTTAAATAAATCATTTAAATTATCTTAATCTCTAAAAATATAATAAAATCAAATATTTTATTTGTTCTTCTAATCTTGCACAAATAATTAAATAAATTTATTTATTTAATTTGATCTTTTATCTTCCAAATCATCTAAAAATAAATCTTATTCATCATGCACACAAAATTAAATAATTTATTATTTAATTCATCTCAAATCATGCAAAAAGCAAATTATAAGTTGAGTTAATTGACTTAATCAATATTGTTTTTATCACCAACTCATAAATTAGAAAAAAATATTTTCTATTTTTATGAAATCTAAAAATATGTCTGTTCCATGTCTTTTTATGTCAAATCAATCAATTAACTCAAACAAAAATATCTTTTTGTGTGACACATGTCAAGTGCACATTCATCATGAATTCTAGATTTATCTCATCCGTTGATTCCATTGATCTTTATTGAAACCTATATAAACCCCTCTCATCTCCATAATAAATCCTCTTCGATCATTTATTCTCAGGCATCCATATAGCACATTGAGCATACATTGCATCGTTGAGCACTTTGAGCACAAACACAATCTACATCCGCTTGTTGCAAACATAGTTTCGCAATTTGAAGAGCAATCTACATTCGACCAAGATAACAATACAATCTAGGTGAAAGATTTCTTTGTTTTTGTTATTATTCATTGATTATTTTGGTTATTTGCTTAGATCATTATCTTGATGTTATAGGATTGAATTGTTGATTATTTCATTGTTTTGATTATCACTTGATCTCGATTAAATCCCTATGCACAATCCTGAGGATCAAAACTTCTAGCACATTCCTACTGCATCTTGAAAATTTTCAATTTATCATTCAATTTCTCAAATCCCTCCTTATTCATTCTGAAGTCAAAAAAAATTGTTAAGGGAAGAAAGATCCCTTTTTTTGGTTTGCTAGATGAGCCTTCTCTGATTCAGTCAACTACCAAATAACCTCTAGAAAGACAACCCACAACGGCACATACTTGGACAATATATATGGGCCAATCGGGAATCCATACACTCTTAAAATTGTAGATTCTTCATGGAGAATGAAATCTCCCCAATTATGCTTAATATTCCAAGAAGGTTGACTTATCCTAGGTCTCAGGAAGTCCAATATTAGGGTTGGGATTCTAGGTGTATTCTCTTTGAAATAACCCAATATTTTGACAGCAAAACAATCCTTGAAAATCCTATAATTTGAATTGGGATCATGCTTATCCCATATATGATTCCAACACTGGACTAGAAGTGGATTTCCCATATTTTCAAGGGTGTGTGCAAGAAGTTGAGTCCACTTTGTTTTCCCTGATTTTTAGAATTTGTCACATTTGACCTTAAAATTTGAAACACTTAGAGATGAAATCTTTAAAAAGTCACTAATCATAAAATGTAGTACTTAGAGTCTAGTTTCTAAATATGTAATTTATTTGAATACCCAAATAATACAAATTAATTTTCAATAAGCGTTTCTTAAAAACACTATTTAAAAGTCACTTTTTTTAACTATACCATGCATGTGTACGTCATCCATATTTTGACCTAAATAATCATATTTTTCTAAATCCTTTTGGGAAAAGATTTATAACTCACTTAAGCATGCTTTCCATTTTTTTTGTAATTTTTTATTGAATTTTTTTGGTTAATTTTTTATTGCCATATTTGGTGTTTTGAAAAATCATTGTGTACGTCATGCATAAGATGACCTAAACTTATCATTTTTTGAATTTTTATTTTCAAATTGAAAAGAATTGTCTGAAGTACGCTTTTATATAATTTGTGTTTCAAAAAAATATTTTAATAAAAAGTTATTAAAATACTAAAAAACCATGATAATTCAAGTTTATGAACTTGTTTCATCAGAAATTAATTGAAAAAAAGAAAAAATAATCCAATTGTAAAGAAAATACATATTTGGAATCTACACTGTCTCATCTATAATGGGTTTTAATTTCATCAAACAATTTTGCAAAAAAAGTCTTTAGACATATGCCCAAAGTCACTATTTTCTTGCAACTTGATAAGACCTTCAACTTGCAGGTTAAACCAGGTCCAAAGCTAAGGGTCAACTCCCCAAGCCTTTTTTCCAACCCAAAACCCATAGTAAAAATTATGTCAGAAATTCAAATTTTAAGAAACAGGATCCCATTCTAGAAACAGGTTCTTGTTCTAGAAACAAGATCCCATTTAGTTTTTTAATATTTTAACATTTTATGAAAATGGGATCCCGTTTCTAGAAAATGGGATCCTATTTTTGGCTCAAGATCCTCAAGCAAAATGGGATCCTGTTTCATAAAAGTGGGATCCCATTTCACTTTTCCCAATTTTGTGTTTTTGGCTAAGTCCAAAACTTCCATGAGAAGTGGACTCATCTTCTTTCTTTTACCCTCAACTCGGTTAACCATCAATTTAGGGCTCCATTTTATCTCCCCTGATACAAGAACATATGGCATAGTAAAGAATACCATTGGAACTTCACTACTTCCTTATTTCTTTTGATATTTATCAGTCCTTGGTGTATATGATTGACCAAATAAGAAGCAAAATTAAATTGACAGTTCAAAGGTACATGTTGAATGTCAGCCGCCATATAGGTATAAGCAATGGGAATTCTTTCATTCTTATCTTATCTTAAGACCTGACACAATGCATAATATGTTTTTACAAAGTAGCTTTCAAAAGTTTCTAGTTTGAAGGGCTCTTGCTCACTTTTTGGAATCTTGATTAACCTATTATTTGGCCTCTTTTCCCTATGTCTGGGCAAATGTATTGTCTTGTAACTACTTTTATCCTCCAGATATTCCCTCTTGAATGCTTCTATGTCAATTACTATACTAGTAGCCAAATTTAATCTAAAGATTTTAGAAATAGTTTCTTTATTAATTGTTACCAAAACACCTCCTCCTCCTACCCTTATTACTTGGATTGCTTCATCATATTTAGAAGCCATCACCAGAAGTAGATCAATGTCATCAAAGACATTGGTGACCATTAATTTCCCTAGGTCTATTCTCCATACATTTGATAGTGGGGAATGGGCATTTCTTTTGCCCCACCAATGGTTGAATAATAACCACCCAAAAATAGGGATATATGCATCTCTGCAGCCATAATATCTACCAACCAATCCATGTTTGTATTCAAGGCCACTAACTTTCAAATTTTGAGCATAGGAACTAGGGAGTTGGACAAGAAGGTATTCATGTAGAGTTCATCTTTGGGAAGTAGAGGGAACTTGGGCTCGTGGTGGAGCCATTTTTAGACAATACTGGAGAGGAAAGGGTTTTCTTCTTTCTCTTGTTCTAGGGTTCCCATTTTTATACAATTTTACACAAGAGCTTGATTTTGAAAACCTAGGTATTTAATTCAAACCTTAAACAACCTTATAGAAGAGAAAATTAGAAAAAACCCTAATCAGAACAACAGAAAGCATGATATAATGTGACTGTAACTTACTAGATTTTTTCGCACAACAGATCTTGAAACAACGCCAGGGATCCGTAGTAGCTACCAATTTCCTTGCTTCAATGCTTCAGATATTTGAATGGAATGTACAAAGAAACTGAAGTGTGATCTATATGAAGATAACCATTAATTTTGGGGTTGAGATCAGTCACGTCTGCCATTACTTCCAGCTCGCGCAAACCAAATTTTTACAATCACTTGGTTCCTAAAGTTTGAATACGAGTCGTCGGGTTATGCAACATTAGAATAGATTGAATGGTCTTGATTAGTCAAAATATTTGACCGCACTTGGCATGCCTTGTGATGCTCATCAGACCAATCAAGAGGTTCCACTTCATCTTTCCTTTATAAATCATTAGAAAGGATTGGTCGTCAAAGTTGTGTCACCTCATGCCAACTGCTGGTTTTTTGTTGTTCCACAGTTTGGCGGGGTATATCAATTTATTGCTCAGTAGAATAATGGAAAGACCAAGGATCATTACATTTGTCATCTTTTTATCCACCTAGACCTTATTACGTGTGTTAGATGCCAAATGTCATCCTTCTTCTCCTCCACGGATGGTTGGTGGGGCCCTTGGAGAAGTTATGTGGAATGGCAGAAAATTATGAGTAGTTGCCACATGTCCGTCAGGGACCACCATTTTTCTTAATAAAAGATGATAAATGAAACTTGCAAGATGGTGACCTTCCACTCTTCCACTGATGGTTATTTATTAAATATTTTGTTCCTTGTGGAATAGCAAAAATAAATGAAAACACGCCACCTGTCATCAAAGGTAAATGGGGCCTAGCCCTTGGCATACTTGTTTAAAAACAACTTTTGTTTACTAGGAAAAGAGGGCCATAAGGGTCATCAGGGGGTCACTACTTTAAACCTAGGGCATACTGATAAAATTTTTAAATACTGGCCAAGGCAATGAACAATAGGAAAGGGACCAGTCAACAACATAACCTAAGGCACCAATCAGACAACTTAAACTACCTGACACGGTTGATAAGCGGTCATCGCAAAAATATAAGAAAAGTGATTTTACCACTTGCATTGAATGACACTAGGGTTTAGGGTTTTAAGGGAAATGTTAAATCTTTCAACAAGTAAACTCTAGGCCAAAGACTTTAAGTTGAGCATAGATTTATGCAAAATACTAGAATCAAGGAAAAATTTTACATGGTTCCACTAGTGGCTCTAGTTGGGGACATCTGTTCAACCTGAATAGAGAAAGATCACAGAAAACTCTAGAAAAGCAGACCACAACACACAATAGAAACAACAAACCAAAGGACAAAATTAAAGCAGGAAAACTACCTAAAATAAAATATAATATGCATGGAAAACACTCATACCTTACAAAAAGTATGGCTTCAAGAACTGTCCATGCATTGGTAGTTTAAGTACTTCTCCAACCAGATTTTGCAAGAAGTAGAAGTCCTCTCCATGATTATTAATGATTAAATATGGATCGAGCCAAAGGGTATCAAACTTGCCATTCTTTCCTTTATCTTGAGACTTGGCATTCCATAATAATACCATGTCCCCTATCTAAAACTTTATTTTAGAAGTTTTCTTGTCATGCAGATGTTTAACTTGTTGTTGCAATTTAATGTTTCTCTGGTGTGCTAGCCTTCTTGTTTGATCTAGTTGAGTCACCTGAATGATCCTATTTTGCATTGCATCCGAAATGTCATCATCATGCTCCTGGATAAACTTGAAAATAGGTAATAATTTATTTATGGGCATCCTTGCATCTAGGCCATATACCAAGTCAAATGGAGCTTGTCCAATAGTCTTCTTCACAGTTACTCTATCGGCCCAGATAGCAAGTCTTAATTTGGTATCCCAAGATCTTTTTTTCTTTTCAATGATTCTTTTAATAATTTTCATCAAGCTCTTGTTGCTTGATTCAGCTTGTCCATTTCCTTGAGGATGTTATGGGGAAGAATAAGAGATTGAGATCCCATACTTACTACAAAAGTTTGTAAATTCTTCAGACTTGAGGCATATTGCATTGTCTAAAATTATCTTTATCGGCACTCCAAATCTTATCAGGACATTATTCATTAAGAAATCAATTACAACTTTACTAGTTGCCCTTTTGTTGGGAATAACTTTGACCCATTTGGTAAAGTAATCAGTGGAAACTAGAATCTAGCTATGTCCACCACTTGATTTTCACTTATTTCCCCTATAAAATTTAATCCCCATTATTGAAAGGGAGCTTCCACTGTTATGGGTCTAAGAGGCAAATTTCTAAAGAACCTTAATTTTCCTAAAAATCCTTGACAAGCATCACAGCTTCAGACCATTTTGTGGGCATCTTTGAAAATAGTAGGCCACCAATATTTAACTCTCAAGACCTTATGGGTTGTTGTTTTAGCCATGTAATGGCCTCCACATACACCATGGTGTATATCCTTTAAGATCTCTAATGCCTGTAAATTATCTACACACTTGAGTAGAATTCCCTCAAAATTCCTCCACCAAAGTTCACCTTCTATGATTACATACTTTATAGCTTGCAATTTTAATGTCCTCTTTTGATTTTCAATCATTTTATTAGGGCAAGACATATTCTGCAAGTAATGAACAACATCTTTATACCATTCAGAGTCTTTCATATTACAATCAATGACCAATTCCTGAATCTCAACATTGTTTATTTGATTAGCCTCCAAATTTGACTCAGCCATTAATTTGGCTAATCCCTGTCCCCTTACTAGCTTAGTAATCTGAATATCAATGTTAAATTCTTGGATTCTGTTGATCCATCTACATCTTCTTCCAGTCACTTCTTGCTAAGTAAAGACATCTTTGACAGTAGCCGTAGGAACATAAGAAAAAATCATATCCCTACCAAATAAGGTCTAAAATTTTTGATAGACTTTACCAAAGCATAAGCCTATTTCTTAGTTATATCATATTTTAGCTGAACAACCTAGAGAGATTTACTAAAGAATGAAATTGTCTGCTCATAACCTTCATCATTTTTCTGTAAGAAAACAACTATTATAGTGTGGAAAGAAGCAAAAGAAAACAATTGGAAAGGTTCAAAAAAATCAAGGAACTTCAACATAGGGGCTTCTTTGATAGCCCCTTAATATTTTTGAAAGCATTTACTGGTTCATCATTCCATGCGATGTCCTCCCCTTTCTTTAGCATTTTGTATATTGGTCTAGTAGTCTCTGCAAAGTTGGTGATAAATCTCCTCAGTAAATTTACTTGCCCAAAGAAGGATTGAATTCCCTTAATACTCTTGGTTATTGGGATCTTTTCAATAGCAGCAACCCTCTCAGGATCAATTCTAATTCCTTCCTTAAAGACTATGTGGCCTAAAAGTTTGCCTTCTGTTACTCCAAACACACATTTCTTGGGGTTCAGAGATATACCAAATTCCATACATCTCTCAGAAATCCTCTCCAAGTGAGAACAATGATCTTGTTCCTTCTTAGAATAAGCAGTCAAATCATCTTGATAAACCACCATTATTACATTGATAAGATTAGAAAAAGCTACATCCATAGCTCGCTAAAATATGGCTCCTGCATTGGTCAACCCAAAGGGCATCCTGATGTACACATATGTTCCCTAGGGAATAGTAAATGTAGTTTTGTATTGCTCAGACTCTTTAACCATCACTTGGTTATATCCCAAGAAACCATCCATCATAGACAAGAGTTCACAACCAATTACCTTTTGTAGCATGGCCTTCATATTCGGTAAAGGATAGTATCTTTTAATAATGCCATATTTAGATTTCTAAAATCAACATAGAGCCTAATATATCCATTCTTTTTCCTAATAGGCACTAAGTTTGAAACCCAAGTGGAATGCCTAATAGGATTGATTATCCCTCCTTCACTCAACTTGGCTAGTTCTTGTTGCATTTTTGGCCTTAAGGTAGGATTTATAGACCCTTGTTTCTACTTGAAAGGTTTTACATCTAGATTTAATGTGATTTCATGCTGAAATAAATCCTCTCTATATGCTTTCAAATCTTCATAAGACCATGCAAAAACTTTCTTATGTTTCTTGAGCAAAGAGATTAACATTGTCTTAATCTTAGGATTTAGGCGCTTACCTACATAAACAAGCTTTGGTTGGGCCTCAGTTTACAAATTCACCTCTTCAAGATCATTTTGGTGTACCAATGCAGACCTAGTAGTTTGTCTATTATTTCCATGAAAGACTGTTTCTAGAGCGACTAGTCCCCTTGGAATTCTGTTGGTCTTTAATTGGATGACCTCATTACCAAATATTATTTCTTTCCCATCCACTGTCTTCACAAATTCCTAAAATTCAATTTCTTGTGCCTGATATTCATCCATGTAGTTCATAAATTTATACAAATCTTGATCATCTTTGAAAATTTTCTAGTGGTGAATATTATCAGGAATATAGGGTCTTGTCAGTATTTCTACCTTTGAAATCCCTGCAAATGTGATATATTTTTACCTAACTACAATATTTTCCAAGAAATCAGCCATTACATTTTTGTTTAGTTCCACCCACTCAATAGAAAAAGCATCAAATTCTTCTATTGTGTCCCATATAAAATTTCTATATTGCCTGAGCCTTTTATTTTTGGAGGCATATTTGGATATGACTTGTGATACTACCAATTCAAAATCTCCTAGAACTCTAAGCTTCTTAACTCCATGCTTAAGGTCTAGTTTCAAGCCTACAAGCAAAGCCTCATATTATGCAACATTATTAGTACATTCAAAACCTAGTTTAAAGGATGATCTGAAAGTCTTCTCTAAAGGGGAAATAAGCACCACTCTCACTCTAGAGCCTTCTTTGGAACAGGTCACATCAAATTGGATAGACCATAAGCCATCCTTAATAGAAATGGACTTAGGGCTATGATCCAAAGAATTGTCCTGATCTCCTTTAATGCCTTCAACCTTAAAATTATCCATAGAAACATCAAGGTAGTATATGTGATCACCTTCCTCAGTGATACCATTTATTATTTGGGGGCACTTCTTCTCCCTATCAAGCCTTACCTCTTCACCATCCATGGGAATCATGGCATATGATGAATTCATTTGGATACTGCCACCTACAGTAGAAGCCCACTTTCTAGATAACAACATCCCATACATGGGAGGAATATCCACCATAGTAATATTTATTTTGTATTCTTTATGTGGGAATATTGCAATCCTGGAGCTAATATCCTTAATAATTCCAATTATAGGGGCGTCCCGAGAATCCATGACAAAGCATTTCTCATATGCCTTAGTTACTTGTAAGCCTAAGATTTCCATGACTCCAAGTGGCATTATATTAGCAGAGGAACCTGAGTCAATCATACACTTTTTTACAAATCTTCTTTTTATCATTAGGGTGACAAAGAAAGGATCTACTTGAGAAGGGCATTTTTGCAAAGTGGTTCCTAGATAGACTTCTAGTATTTTAGAATCTCTCTTCTTAACATCTTTGGATATTACCTTCTTTTCTTCAGACTGTTTGCTAAAGTCACTACATACCCTAGATGTATGTTACATCCCCAACTTACAACTTGAATTAATCATTAACTTAGTATGATAATTAGGAGGATTAGACATAGTTAATTGATTCAATATTGTGGAAATATTTGATTTAACTCTTGGTTATGAAAAAGTTATTGATGATGATTTGTTTTATAAATTGATTAAATTAAGTTATGAAACATGATGATGATGATACACTAATCATGATCTTGTGGTCTTGAGTGTGAATAGGAAAATGAACATCCTTCGAAGAAGGAAGGAGAGTATCATCCTGGAGGAAAGGTTAGACGTTGTGAAAGAAAAGGGTCAAATAGCCATCTGAGTGTCAACTTTTATGTCCTTCTTCACTATGCATAAGTTAACACATAACATGCCTCTTTTCTTAGTTATTTTGTCCTTTGAAAGTTGTTATGTCTTTGATGCCATTAAGACTAGTCACGAAGACCAGTTGATGTTCTTGAAGCATCATCTCATGTTGAGGGGACAATCATGTAGAGAGAGATGGGAGTCTCTTGTAATCTTTTGTTCTCTAGGATAGTATTCCTTAGTCTCTTGACTAAGGATGATAGTCAAATTCAGAGAAGAATCTCTCAACCGACATTCGACAATCTAGATGTGTTCTTGTGTGCTTCCTTGTATTCAATTTTAAATCCTATTAGTAAGGATTTCAAACCCCATTGTAGGTTAAATTGCCATGATAATAATGATATTATTATTATCTCTTAAGTCATTTTATTGGATCATAATCAAATGCTTTTAACCTGTTGATGATCAGTTTAGTGAAGGGAGAGAGCTTTAAGCTCATTCACCTTGAACCATGATGACTGATTGTAGCCACCTTATGAGGAACCGATCGGGTGGGGAAAGGTAGTTACCTTTCTTTTTGGCATGCATAGAGTTGGGGGAGGCAGTTTGGTTTTGGATTTTGGGCTTGTTCTTGGTGGGAGAAACATCAAGAAGTGTGGACTGATTTAGTGATGAGTGCGCTGGTAGGAGTCTCGAACTGGTATGATGACTCATTTGCTATCATTTTTCAGGTATTACAAGGATGTAATCTCACTCCTCATTATCGATTTAAACATTTAAATAAAGAATTGTGTTTAATACTATTTAAAAAACTTTATCTGACTATAGCTCAAGGTTGTTACAGCCGAGTATATTGATTTCTAAGTGTTATCATCCAGTGGCTCCAGGCCTTCAGGCCAAGCTTTCCAATTTTATCCTGATAATATGAATGAGCTCGTAGCCTTAATGGCTAATCTATCCTTACTAGCTTGTCATCAGCTATTGAGCTGAGTTTTGGAACTTTTAGAAATCCTTATATATTTTTGTAGGCCGTAAGGCCAATTATCTATTATTGAAACTTTATTTTTAAGACTGCATTCTTGGTTGTAAGGCCAAAGCAGTAAAATGTTGTATTGCTATCAAAGGGTAGGCTCGAGTCTTGAAGCCAAACTATGATAGCCATCTGAAAAGATTGTGTTTTATACTCAAGGTCATGAGGCTAAGTTGTTTAAAAAGACTGTGTTTTATACTCAAGGCCGTGAGGCCGAGTTGTTTAAAAAGATTGTGTTTTATACTCAAGGTCGTGAGGCCGAGTTGTTAAAAAAGACTATGTTTTATACCTAAGGCCGTGAGGCCAAGTTATTTAAAAAGTTTGTGTATCATACTCAAGGTTGTAAGGCCGAGTCATTTGAGATGACTACGTTCTTGCTCATGGTCATGTAGCTGATCCTTTGATAAGAAAATCTTTATGTGTGAGTGTTAGGGTCGCATGACCCGACTGTGATGCTTTTACATCATACACTATGTAACTAATAACCAAAGCCTGAGCCGTATCGGCTGGATTGGTGAAGAAATGATATCTCACATCATATACTGACTTGGATAGAGTATCAACTCTCGATTGGAGCAGGCAATAGCTCCATATCGATTATTAACATAAGATAATGATACAATCTTGTGACTATGGTTTCACTCATGAAGGCATTATCAATTTATGATATATTCATCTGACTATGATGATGGTTGGGGAAACGTTTGAATAACAGTGTGTTTATAACACCATAATTGACACCAATTGAGCTTATATGAGAATCCGATTGTGAAACACTTTCTGACTTACCTTAATTATCAAAATTATATACTTATATCCTCGAACATAGAGGAAGAACCATTGTGAGCATGGTCTCATTATGAAATAATTGAAATGAATATATATAAGAATATTTATACAATCATTATGAGGCTGCATGTAAGACTTTTTGTTAATGATATAAGTTATGAATACTATACTTTTACTCTATCAAGGGTAGAGTATGCTTTGAGTACATGTATACAATATCATCATATGAGATGACTTGTTTCTAAAAATGTGAACCATGTGTGGCCTATGGGTCAAATAGTCAAATAAATGTGCAATGAATCAAACCGTGTGACGAGGAGTCACTAGAATCTTGTAACCAACCTATGGAGGGAGTCGAATGTCCAAGCATGGATAATGATTCAAATTGATCCCACTATACAAGAACTAAAGAATTGGGTCATTAAGAATAACTGTAGGACATGACAACTCATAAGTCGAGTTAGAGTGGTGGACATACGATGATGTTCATAGTGTAATGTATTTGTATGAAAACTTTGGCCAAAGTGATGCATCCATCTCTACATTCATCGTTAGTCCACAGTGTTCCAGATGGCCTAGTGTCTCCATTAGTGTCATACAAGTTAGAGGGGATCTATAGTGTGTGACTGTGAGACATTAGGAAGGACACAACACCAAATACTTAGATGGCTAACCTATTGGGGTTCCAATGTCTAACCTTTCCATGAAGAGTAGGGCCTCTTCCAGTTAGGAAGATGAGCGGGGGATCGCAAGTCTATGGTTGGAGGAAAAGCACCAAGATGATGCTCTCCTTCCCAAGCATGAGACAAGCTGAGGCTTATGGAGACAGATGTCATTGGTTCCAGATACAGTAATTACATTGTGTGACCAATTGGTCTACTGTGATGTAAAAACTTGATTATGATGCCTAGATCATATTTTTTATTTGTTTAGTGATGGTTACTCACTAAAAACTATGATGGTTTACTAGATTGTAAGTTATGTTATATCTTGATTTGATTAACATGCTTAATGGAAGGAAAATATTATGTTTCTTTTGATTCAATTTTGATTAACTCTATCAATTCTTAATCAATGAATTGATTAAGTTACATGTTTTAAATTAAATCTTGAGCATTATGGAAAGTGTTGTTACATATGGTATCAGAGCTACCAGGTTCAACACATGGACCTAATGAGCTCACTACTTGATGATTGATGTATTCAACATTAAGTATGCTAATGTTTGGATATTCTATGCCAGAATGGTAAAAATAAGAACCACACCTCGCAAGAAGGTAACAGAACATGGATGTTACCTACACCAACAAAAGATCTTGAAGGAATGAGCCTCCATGAAAGAGAAACTGGAATAGATTGGATGCTTGGTAGGTGCATGGTTATTTGATGAGGAAACTTTTGCTAATGTCAAGTAGGAGTTAAGGAAAGATGAACAGATGCTGCCCCTAACTCTATTGGAGCATCAGTGACAGCCTCTTCCCTTAAAGCACTATTTGAGGGAAATATCCCTAAGGACTGTAATGTATTTAAGGAGGATGTGAAGGAATACCAGAGTGTATCCTCACCTCTTGAGACTAGAAAGAAAACATGATTATGGGAAGTTATCCCACATTGTAAATGATTTGTAGGAGCAAAATGTAAACATAATTTTGTAATTTTGTGGATTATATGTAATCCAATGGAAACTGTGATGCAATGACAAATTTTGACAATCTTTCCTTTCTTGTTAAAGATTACATGAATGTGAATAGATTTGTAAACAAATAAATTACATAGCATGGAAAATTGATCTGTGATTAATCTGCAAACTTCAGGAAGAAGTAGATTGCAGTAAAGGTTCGAGTTGGAACCAGAATGGAGGATAGCTGAGATGAAGGAGCACCTTCAGGGCAATCTGAGTCCAAATTAGACCAAATCTTGACCTTGCTGAGAAAAACAAGGGCAAGGGTGGAAACTCTCAAACACAAAGTGGAAGGCCAGTCAGAAGACAGGTGAAATAATTATGATGGGGGTGATGGTGAGGAATACCATAATGACACCACCCAAAGCCAGCATGGAGAAAATAACTCTGCGGCTAGAAAAGATGGGGATAAGAGGAGTCTGATGGCTATGGAACTATCTCATGACATGAAAAAGGTCATGCCACCTAAATTTGATGGATTCATAAGCAGAGATGTTGTGGAGGCATGGCTTATAGAGATGGAGAAGTATTTTGAAATTAGAAATTATAATGAGGTTACCAAAGCTACCTAGGGAGCATTTTAGCTAGCGGGTGAAGCATCCACATGGTGGATGAACAAAAACATGGAGCTAGGCTTGAGGTCTAAAAGACTTACTTGGGATAGGTTCATAGAACTATTTAGGCAAAGATGGTTGCCTCAACTATTCTATGATTAGAAACTCATACTTCTAAAACCTGAAACAGGCAGATATGACTGTAAATGATTATTGAGAAAAATTCACCTAACTATTGAAATATGTGCCACAGTATCAGCATGATGAGAAATTCTGTCTGAAAGTTTATCATGGGTTTGAACGTCTAGATTGGGGGTGAGTTTAATGTTCACGGTCCTACAACCATAGAATAGGTTTACACGAAGGTCATTAGACAAGAATAGAACCTGAAGGCTATGTCAACCTATAGGGAAAGAAACAGAAAGAGATATAACTGGTCTCAAACTTCTCAACCCTCAAATAAAAAGGGGAAGAAATAGGATTACATTGAGAAGAATGATTAAGGGGCCAAAAATAAACAAAATGAGTCCAGGGGAGAGAAAAAGGGGAACAACCACTCCAAGAAGGATGGGAATAATTCTGGCAAACCTCAGGAGAGGCAAGGACCAGTTGGGGGATGTTTTACTTGTGGTGGAGATCACTATTCCAATTAGTGTCCCAACAAATCACAGGGAGTACAACCAAGAGGGAATCCTCTACCTTCCTAGCAAGTGGTGTTCTAGCAATGTATCCATGCAGCCTTGGACAACCGTCAAGCTGAGTATCAAATAACCCCAGTAGATGTGAGGCCTACCATTTCATTCCCTTATGTTGACTACTTTATTTTACTATTGGTGACATGTGTTAGACTTATGGGACTGTTGATCCCGAATTATAGCACTATTAGACTTAATGCTTTATGTGGATTTATTATGTTTAGCATGATTATGATGAGATTAGACCTTGATATTGATTCACTTATGATGTTAGAAATATGATTTACATTATGATGTTATTGGGATGCTATTCATGTGATTTTAGTTAGAAAATTATAATGTGATTCTTTGATGCTTATATGAACATGTGATGATGTATGTGCATGTTTCACTTTGCTTCGGCTATTATATACATGTCGGACTAACTTTCCATTTGAGTGTGCAGGTATTTCTAACTAAGCCATGGATATTCGGAGATCATCCAACACACTGTGTTGTTTCCCTTGTAAGATGATCTAGTTCCAAGAGGAACCAAGATCAATTATGTGATACATGATGAATTTTTGTAATGTGATTGTGTGATGTTAGTTGGGTTAGGTTTACCCCTTCTTTATTTGATTTTGATTGGTGTTGTTAAGTGTAATGTTCTTTTAAAATTTATTTTTGGTTTTAATTTTTCAGACCCCTTTTTATGTGTTTTTACTCAACCTATGGTGCTCTAAATTGGTTAAAATTGACCCCAGGTTGTACCCCTAGGGTCTAGGAGTCATTTGAGCTTGTGTAACCTTAGGTAAACTCCCATTTGGTCACTTTAATTTCATCCTGAAGTAAAGTGACGAAAATGAAAGTTTGGGAGGAAGAGGATGAGTGGGTCAAACACTCAACCTCTTCATTTCCTCTTTCCTAGGTTGGGGGAGTCTTCAAGACCCCCTAATTATGGAGGACTCAACTTCAAGCCTCTGCCACAATTGGTGAGGGTACCTTGGGGTTGTGTGGGTTTTCTTAGGAGGAGATGATTGGGGCACATGTGGTACCCACTCCTCCTTTGGCTCCACCTTTCTCTCCCACATGTGTGAGAGAGAACAAGTGGATGGGAGAAAGACATGGTGGAATGGGAGGATGACATGTGTCACCTCCCCATTCCAAGAGTCTTGCAAGTGGTTGTGTGGAGGAGTGAGGAGGTGACATGTGTCACCTCCCCATTCCTCAAGGCTCATGAGAAGAGCCTATTTTATTCCCTTTTGAAGAGAGGAAGGGGATTGTTGAATCTTTTTCAAATTTTGAAGTTTAGTTGCTTTTGGGAGAAAGTTAGAGGAAAAAGGTTGGGGACTAAACTTGGAGGAGGAGATAGAGGAGCTCTACTCAAATATCTTCCATTTGGGCTTTATAAGGTTGGAATCAAGGCAAATGCCTTTCCTTATGCATTTTCTTTACTTGTATGATGTTTGTGTGAGTTCCATTTTGTTTGCTTTGGTGTTGTGTTGTGGGGAAATTGGGTATGGGAGTTGTGAGAGCCTCTTCATTTGGAGAGAATGCTCAACATGTGTGGGGTGGGGGAGGAGTGAACCTCCTCGGGGTCACATCCTTATTTTGGTGGGATTTTAGCCTTGAGGGCAATATGTGTATATGAACTATTTGTGAAATGGCTTGAGAGCCAAGAGAAAACTTGTGAAAATATGGTTTAAAGAGTTGGCTTGAGGCCTTGAGAAGAAATTGTTTTGGGAAGTTTTTTGGAGTGGCACTCTTGAGTTGAGTGATATCCACTCCCCTACCCCCATTAAACTTACCTTGAGTGAGTTTTTTTATGTGAAAGCCATGGGAGTATTCTTGTTTTGGTGTTGTTTGCATTTTTTTTTGTGATGTGGTGTGTGCTTACCTTGTGTGAGGATGACCTCCTAGCTCGGGGGTGACTCATGAGTGAGTCAATGGTAGGGAGGAGAGCAGTTCATTGTGGCTTCTTTTCCCTTTTGTGACCTTGCAAAATTTCTCCTTGGAGCTATGAGATGCTGGAGTAAACACTATTTTTTTGTGTTGTTATTTTGAGCTCTTGAGAGAGCATGGCCATGGTTGGCCTATTTGTAGATGTGTTATTGAGTAGAGAGAGAATGTGCTCTCTAGAGTTGTAAAGCAAATATGTATTCTTGAGTTGTATTTAACTTCTATGTATTTGGAAATGAAAGTATATATATGCTGATTTTTAGTTGTCATGTGTATGAGAAAAATGTGAATATAAGTAAAAATGGTTGTTCTATTTCATTGGTATGTATAAGTTTTATTCATTTAAAAAAATGAAATATTTAGTTGCTGATTTTAAATGCCTTATGAAATAATACAAAAAAAGAAATGTTGCAAGAAGAAAAGTAGAAAATTTGATGTTGTTGTTTATTTTGTAAAAATGAACTAAATGCATTTGTTTCATTAAAAAAAAAAAATCATATGAATTGTTGTTTGGTGTTGGCTGTATTATTTTAATATTAGCATTATTTAGTGGAAGAAAATTCCATTCCATATTTACTCATATGTATACTTTTACAATCAATGAGAGCTTTTGTTTTCAATGTATATATATAATCATATATATATTTACACACACACACACACACACACATATATATATATATATATATATATTTATTTATTTATTTTTTGATATATGTCATTTTAAATTAAACAGATTTTGATTTGATGTATAAAGGCAGAAAGAAAGATATATCTAAATATATATATATAAATAAAGCATTTTTATTACTGTTAAAAAAAATAGTCTGTGTATACACCAATGGATATATATATATATATATATATATATATATACTCCTTTTTTTATTTGCTGTCATATATTATAACCTAAAATTGTGCTAATAAAATAAAACTGTGTAATGAAATAAACTATGTTTCTTAAGGAATGAGAAGGTAGAACCAATTGTGGTTATGTGCTTATGTAGGGATCGAAGGAGAGTGGGCCGACGGCCTCACAGCTGTCGTCCCATTTTGCTGCCCTTGTTTCTTGGTGTTGTGGAGTGGGGGATGGGGCATCCGCCCGATCCCCTTTCATATGCATCAAACAAAACTTAGACTCTTAAAAACAAAATCTGTGGGGTAAACCCCCCCCCCCCCGGGTGGCACTTCTAATAAAGTCTATTGCTGCTCTTGCCATTTGGCCTTTTGGCCGTTTCAACCTGCAACACGTTTTATCATTTATACAATATGTGTGTGTGTGTGTGTGTGTGTTTATATATATATATATACTCTATGTATGTTCCCTGCCTAAAAATTTCAAAAAAAAAAGAAAAGAAATAAAAAAGGAGATCTCTCCGGTTTAAAAACCAGAGATTTATACATAATTTTTTTAAAAAAAAAATGTATGCATGTATACAGAATGAGTATACCTCACACAGTGTGATGGCTATTTCCAAAACCTGCAAAACACAAACCAGAAGAAAGAAAAGAATGAGATATTGTAGAAGGGGAGAACAAAGCTTTTGGAGGCTAGGGTTATATGTTTATTCTTAAGGAAATTCTTATTTTATTTGTGAAGGGTTTTTAGGGTTTGCATTTTAAAATTGCTTTTACTTAAGTTTTCCCTCTCCTTTTATTTTTATTCTTGTATTGTCTCTCTTTTTATTTTAATTTTATAAAGACGAATTTAGGGAGATTATTCATGGGTGGGTATTTTATTAGCTTAGTTAGATTTTACTATTTGAAATTCCTTATGAGAGAAGTTATGAAATTTTATTCTTCCATTTAATATTACATGACCATTTTAAAAGTTTAGTCTATTAGGTTAGAGGACCTTATCTATTGTTTTTAATTAATTTAAGTGGGGTTAAATTAATATACTTAATTCCCTACATGTGGGGTTATTGCAATGTAATAAATGTATAATTCATTTAAATTAAATTATTCCATAGGACATTAATCCAATTATTATTTTTTGAAATGTAATTAAATTTAAATCTTTGCAAGTAGATTGACACATGTAGACATTAACCCATAAGGGTAATTTTGTGATTTTTTGAATATTTAACTCAATTGCATTTTTTTAATAGGATAGAGTGTTTTAATTAATTAGCTAGATTTGTCGTTAAACCAACCAGAAAACCTAGTAAACTATTGACCAAAATTAGTTTTATTAAAATAACCCCTATTCACGCCTGTGAGGCATTATGCTGCCAGATTTTTCTAGAATCTAGGGTTTAGTTAGGCTAGTAAATTTAACCTTGCTTGGTGTTGCATTATTGTTTTTTGCCAGCTTGTCGACATTGTATTTGACATTAAATTTATTCTTATGCTCTAGAATTAGGCTTATGATTTTGACTTGTGTCGAAATCCCATCTTCCACTTAGGTTAACCTAGGGTTTTGATCTTTGATCCTAACCCTAATAGCGACGTTAATCATGTCACATCGACTCCCTAGTTGGCCTTCATTGTGTAGAGGTATGTGTAAGTGAACACATTACCCCGCCTTCAATTGTCATGTTTACGCCTTATGCGTATTGCCACTGAGCACGCTGATGCGTGTGAGGGGGTTTCTAGGGAAGCGTGTAAATTTTTTGATATTTCATGTCATGACTATGTGACAAATGTGGACATGACACGTGTGATGCGTGTCGTGACCGCATGGGAAATGTGGGCATGACTTTGGTATCAGAGCCTAAGTTTAAACACTGGGCTTGTTTGGGCACGTTACTTTTTCCATAATTTTGATTAATTAGTGCCTACCTTATTCTTGTAGGATGCCACCTAGAACGAGGTGAGTGCATTCGCACTGCACTAAGTCTGTAGAGATACGAGATGAGTCCACGGTAGAGGGTCAGGGGTCTGGCAGCCTTATCAGAGCAGTAGACACCACAGGAACCACCAGAGCTTGATATAGGACCTCAGATTTTATAGATGTTACATGCCATGTTAGAGAGGCTACCGCCAGTTGTACTAGTACCACGTGACGAGCCCCGCATTGATCCACAAGAGAAGCCATGTGAGGAGCTGCATGCTGAGTCGCAGGCTAAGCCATGTGTAGAGCCCCACATCAAGCCACGAGGGGTGCCACGTGTGGAGCCCTTTGTAGAGATATCAGATACTACAGTGGAGGAGGTAGGGTGAGATTACAGAGCACGGAGTAGGAGTCCTCTGCGACATGTGAGACAAGATGAGATTGTGAGGGTAGAGCAGGGGTATCATGGACCTTATGACTATGGTATGGATGAGCCGGTCATAGGGCATAGAGACAAAGGAGACCCCATCAAAGACCTACTTAGGCTTAATTCACCTACCTTTGTAGGAGCTATAAAGGGAGCCGAGGCTGAGGCTTGGCTCATCAGTCTAGACAGATGCTTTGCGTTATGACCTTATGGGAACAACACGAAGGCACGCGTTGCAGTACACCTTCTAAGAGATGCAGAAACTACTTGGTGGGGCACTAAGGAGTGCAAGCGTCGTCTATCATTAGACACACTCACATGGGACACATTCATAGAGCGCTTTAATGTGCATTACTTGTCAGACCATTATAGGCAGCACCAGATAGATGAGTTCCATGAATTACAGCAGAGAGGACTCACAGTTGCACAGTATGAGAGAAAATTTATCGAGCTTTCACGTTATGCAGAGTATCTCTACGATGAGAAATTGTTGGTGGACAAATTTATCAAAGGTTTGAATCAGGGGATAGCAGGACCAATGCGTATGGCAGACCCCTAGACTATAAGTGAGGTTGCTAAGAAGGCATATATTGCAAAGGAGATTCAGGGATAAGGACAGAGTTCAGGCCTGCAATTTTAGGACCGTAGTCATCAGCAGTAGCAGAACTTTCATAGACCACCACCACCACCATAGAGAGGAGGATTTAGTTCTCCATCATTACCTCCTAGGCCTCCATAGCAGTAGCAGTAGTATCAGCAGAGGTCTAGACCCCAGCAGAGGGTACATGGAGAGTAGAATCATGGTTGGCAGCAGCAAGGCCCACGTAGGGATCAGAGACAGCAGGGACCACCTGCGGGACCCACGAGGTCGCAGCAGTCATATAGGGGTTCACAGGGGTCCACAGGATGGACTAGGCAGTAGTAGAGTGTTAGGACTCAGTCTGGGAAGATACAAGCTAGGGGCCCATGTTATGTTTGTGGTGGGGAAGGACATATGGCCAGAGAGTGTCCACAGGGTTTCATGGCAGGGGGACAGCCCCATTCAGGAGAGTCAGAGCAGACTGTAGGTGATGTGGGCAAGTCCCACCGTATGTTTGCAGTGGTTGACAACTACCAGGCTGACTTCCAGGCATCAGTGATTGAGACAACAGGTATGATTGGGGGTGTTCCCATTTCTATTCTTTTTTATTCTAGCGCTACTGATTCCTTTATATCTACGTTGTTAGTGGAGCATTGCAGGCTGGTGGCTTCTAGGCAGGACTTTAGGTGGGAAGTTGAGTTGGCCACTGGGGCCAGGATGTCAGTAGATGCTTTGGTTCAGGATTGTGAGATCTCTTTAGGGCCTTTCACTACATTGTGTATGCCATTAGGATCTTATGGTGTCATGTTAGGCATGGATTGGCTTGCAGCTCATAGAGCCAAGCTAGATTATCGCCAAAAGGTGGTTAGCTCTTTAGATGACCATGGCATGACAATCGAGATAGTGGGCATTCAAAATCCCACAGCAGTTCGTATGATTTCCGCTCAGTAGCTTAAGCACTGCATGCGGAAGGGATGTCGGTTGTTTTCTATTACCGTTAGTGACAGATCAGAGGATGAGCCAAAGGTGTCTTTAGATGACCATCCTATCTTGAGGGAGTTCACCGATGTCTTCCGACCAGAGTTACCAGGTATGCCTCCATGCAGAGAGGTAGATTTCCACATCGATCTAGTGTTAGGTGCAGAGCCAGTGTCTTGTGCACCCTACAAGATGACTACACATGAGCTCATGGAGATCAAATTATAGTTAGAGGAATTTCTTGAGAAGGTGCACATCCATCCTAGCGTTTCACCATGGGTTGCACCGGTTATCTTCTTGAAGAAGGATGGGTCTCTTCGCTTATGCATGGACTATAGGCAACTTAATAAGGTGACGGTGAAGAACCGTCATCCTCTGCCTAGGATTGATGACCTTTTTGACCAGATGCAGGGAGCCAGAGTGTTCTCTAATTTTGATCTAAAGTCTGGGTATCACTAGTTGCACATCATAGAGGAAGATATTCATAAGACTGCTTTCTGAACTAGATATGGCCACTATGAGTTCACTGTGGTACCCTTCAGTTTGACGAACGCCACTGCAGTGTTCATAAGTCTCATGAACGAGGTGTTCCGCACTTACTTGGATCAGTTCGTGATCATTTTTCTTGATGATATTTTGATCTATTTGTGGACTGAGGAGGAGCAAGTGGATCACTTGCATCTGGTTTTGCAGTGCTTGAGAGAGTAGTAGTTGTATGGCAACTTGGCGAAGTGTGCCTTTTTCAGGACCGAGGTGCAATATTTAGGACACATCTTATCTGGGGATGGCATCTCCGTAGATCCATCAAAGATCAGGGCTATCAGAGATTGGCCAGCACCCACCAGTGTGACAGAGGTCAGGAGCTTCATGGGTTTAGCCGGTTACTACCGCAGATTTGTAGAGGGCTTTTCCAGGATAGTACACCCCATTACTTCCCTTCAGCAGAAAGGGAAGAGTTTCACTTGGACTGAGCAGTGCGAGAGGGCCTTTGGAGTCCTCAAGGAGCATCTTATCAACGCTCCTATCTTAGCAGTTTCTGATCCTGTAGAGGATTTTGCAGTTTGTATAGATACATCACTTGAGGGCTTAGGAGCTATACTCATGCAGGGTGGTAGAGTCATTGCATATGAGTCACGTAAGCTCAAGAAACATGCGCTGAACTACCCTACTCATGATTTAGAGCTCACGGCAGTGGTACATGCTCTTGTTCATTAGAAACACTTTCTTTTGGGTCATCGCTTTGAGCTTCATTTGAATCACCACAGTTTGCAGTACATATTCACACAACCTAATTTGAACGCCCGCCAGCGGCATTGGATGGAGTTTTTATGCGAGTACAACTTTGATGTCCACTACATCAAAGGGAAGGAGAATGTGGTCACTGACGCTTTGAGTCAGAGGTGCCACGAGATCCTAACCTTGACCTTGAGTGTGGACTTGAGAGAGTGCATCATTCAACATGTGCCTGAGGATGAGTGGTTTCTTGAGGTGCAACAGGAGATCCAGTCACAGAGGGCCCTTAAGGGCAAATTTGTAGGATATTCCCTTGAGTTAGATGGGTTGCTTAGACATCGACAGCACATCTATGTACCCCGTGAGGGTGACCTTTGTGCAGTAGTTATTTCAGAGGCTCATAGACCACCTTATGCAGCACACCCTGGGGTGAAGAAGATGCATGCCAGCTTGCGATAGTTATACCATTAGGCAGGTATGAGACAGGATATTGCAGAGTATGTTGCTCATTGCCTTGAGTGCTAGAGGGTCAAGGCTGAGCATCAGCATCCAGCGAGTCTTTTATACCCCCATGCGATACCTGAGTGGAAATGGGACACCATTTCCATGGATTTCATTGTTGGTCTTCCTATGTCATCACGCCGCCATGATGCCATCATGGTGACAGTTGACAAGTTGACCAAGGTGGCGCATTTCTCACCTATACACATGATGTACAATGTACCATCAGTGGCGAGAGTATTCTTGGATCAGATTGTTAGACTACATGGGGTACCTCGTTGTATCATATCAGATAGGGACTTAGTGTTCACATCAGCCTTTTGGAGGGCTTTGCAGCAGGTGTTGGGCACATAGCTCAACTTCAATTCCACTTGTCATCCTGAGATAGATGGTCAGACAGAGAGGGTTAATCAGGTTCTTGAAGATATGCTCCATATGTACGTCATGGATCACCAAAGTAGATGGGAGGAGTATCTGTATCTAGTTGAGTTTGCCTACAACAATGGGCATCACAGCTCGTTGGGTATGCCTCTGTTTCAGGCCTTATACGGCAGACCTTGCAGGACACCTTTGAGTTGGGACCGTATTGAGGACAGGGTTGCGATAGGGCTAGAGTTGGTTCAGGATATGGAGCAGCAGGTGACCTTGATTAGGTAGAGACTTCAGGAGGCACAGGATCAACAGAAGAAGTATGCCGATGCTAAGAGGGTAGATCGAAGCTTCTCAGTTGGGGATAGAGTATTCTTGAGAGTGCGACCGTACAAGAGTCCAATCCATTATGGAAAGGGCTCTAATCTCACACCACATTTTGTTGGACCTTTTGAGATCTTGGAGCAAATAGGACCTGTGGCCTATCGTTTAGCCTTGCCACCTAGCATGTCGCGCATCCATGATGTTTTTCATATTTCTATTTTACGGCATTACATATCTAATTTATCTCATATATTGGATTGGAGTGATCTTTAGGTAGAGGTAGATGGTCAATTAGCTTCGGAGCCAATTCGCATATTGGCTCGTCAGATGCTGGGCCTTCTAGGTCGAGAGCTGGACCAGGCTAGGGTTCAGTGGGACATGTACGATGAGGTCACGATGACATGGGAGGATGCAGCTAGTTTGAGGGCCCTTTATCCTCACCTCTTTGATGACTTCCAAGGGGAAGTACAGTCTTAGGGGGGGAGGATGTGAGGCCTACCATTTCATTCCCTTATATTGACTACTTTATTTTACTATTGGTGACACGTGTTAGACTTATGGGACTGTTGATCCCAAATTATAGCACTATTAGACTTTACGCTTTATGTGGATTTATTATGTTTAGCATGATTACGATGAGATTAGACCTTGATATTGATTCATTGATGATGTTAGACATATGATTTACATTATGATGTTATTGGGATGCTATTCATGTGATTTTAGTTAGAAAATTATAATGTGATGATGTATGTGCATGTTTCACTTTGCTTCAGCTATTATATACATGTCAGACTAACTTTCCATTTGAGTGCGTAGGTATTTCTAACTAAGCCACGGATATTCAGAGATCATCCCACACACTGTGTTTTTTCCCTTGTAAGCTGATCTAGTTCCAAGAGGAACCAAGATCAATTATGTGATGCATGATGAATTTTTGTAATGTGATTGTGTGATGTTAGTTGGGTTAGGTTTACCCCTTCTTTTATTTGATTTTGATTGGTGTTGTTAAGTGTAATGTTCTTTTGAAATTTATTTTTGGTTTTAATTTCTGAGACCCCTTTTTATGTGTTTTTACTCAACCTATGGTGCTCTAAATAGGTTAAAATTGACCCCGGGTTGTACCCCTAGGGTCTAGGGGTCATTTGGGCTTGTGTAACCTTAGGTAAACTCCCATTTGGACACTTTAACTTCACCCTAAAGTAAAGTGACGAAAATTAAAGTTTGGGAGGAAGAGGATGAGTAGGTCAAACACTCAACCTCTTCATTTCCTCTTTCCTAGGTTGGGGGAGTCTTCAAGACCCCTTAATTGTGGAGGACTCAACTCCAAGCCTCTCCCACAATTGGTGAGGGTACCTTGGGGTTGTGTGGGTTTTCTTAGGAGGAGATGATTGGGGAACATGTGGTACCCACTCCTCCTTTGGCTCCACCTTTCTCTCCCACATGTGTGAGAGAGAACAAGTGGATGGGAGAAAGACTTGGTGGAATGGGAGGATGACATATGTCACCTCCTCATTCCAAGAGTCTTGCAAGTGGTTGTGTGGAGGAGTGAGGAGGTGACATGTGTCACCTCCCCATTCTTCAAGGCTCATGAGAAGAGCCTATTTTATTCCCTTTTGAAGAGAGGGAGGGGGTTGTTGAATCTTTTTCAATTTTTGAATTTTAGTTACTTTTGGGAGAAAGTTAGAGAAAAAGGTTGGGGACTAAACTTGGAGGAGGAGATAGAGGAGCTCTACTCAAATATCTTCCATTTGGACTTTATAAGGTTGGACTCAAGGCAAATGCTTTTCCTTATGCATTTTCTTTACTTGTATGATGTTTGTGTGAGTTCCATTTTGTTTGCTTTGGTGTTGTGTTGTGGGGAAATTGGGTATGGGAGTTGTGAGAGCCTCTCCATTTGGAGAGAATGCTCAACATGTGTGGGGTGGGGGAGGAGTGAACCTCCTCGAGGTCACATCCTTATTTTGGTGGGATTTTAGCCTTGAGGGCAATATGTGTATATGAACTTTTTGTGAAATGGCTTGAGAGCCAAGAGAAAACTTGTGAAAATATGGTTTAAAGAGTTGGCTTGAGGCCTTGAGAAGAAATTATTTTGGGAAGTTTGTTGGAGTGGCACTCTTGAGTTGAGTGATGTCCACTCCCCTACCCCCATTAAACTCACCTTGAGTGAGTTTTGTTATGTGAAAGCCATGGGAGTATTCTTGTTTTGGTGTTGTTTGCATTTTTTTTGTGATGTGGTGTGTGCTTACCTTGTGTGAGGATGACCTCCTAGCTTGGGGGTAACTCATGAGTGTGTCAATGGTAGGGAGGAGAGCAGTTCATTGTGGCTTCTTTTCCCTTTTGTGACCTTGTAGAATTTCTCCTTGGAGCTATGAGATGTTGGAGTAAACACTATTTTTTTGTGTTGTTATTTTGAGCTCTTGAGAGAGCATGGCCATGGTTGGCCTATTTGTAGATGTGTTATTGAGTAGAGAGAGAATGTGCTCTCTAGAGTTGTAAAGCAAATATTTATTCTTGAGTTGTATTTAACTTCTATGTATTTGGAAATGAAATTATATATATGCTGATTTTTAGTTGTCATGTGTATGAGAAAAATGTGAATATAAATAAAAATGGTTGTTCTATTTCATTGGTATGTATAAGTTTTATTCATTTAAAAAAATGAAATATTTAGTTGCTGATTTTAAATGCCTTATGAAATAATACAAAAAAAGAAATGTTACAAGAAGAAAAGTATGTTTAATTTGGATGCATTTGTATATTTTGTTACAACAAAGTAGAAAATTTGATGTTGCTGTTTATTTTGTAAAAATGAACTAAATGCATTTGTTTCATAAAAAAATAAATAAATAAATCATATGAATTGTTGTTTGGTGTTGGTTGTATTATTTTAATATCAGCATTATTTAGTGGAAGAAAATTCCATTCCATATTTACTCATATGTATACATTTACAATCAATGAGAGATTTTGTTTTCAATGTATATATATATATATATATATATATATATATATATATATACATATACACACACACACATGTGTGTGTGTGTGTGTGTGTGTGTGTGTGTAAGTATATACATTATAGATAAATATTTTTTTCTGCCTTTATACATCAAATGAAAATCTGTTTAATTTAAAGTGACATATATACAAATATATATATATATATATACACACACACTCCTTTTTTTTATTTGTTGTCATATATTATAACCTAAAACTGTGCTAATAAAATAAAACTGTGTAATGAAATAAATTGTGTTTCTTAAAGAATGAGAAGGTAGAACCGATTGTGGTTCTATGATTATGTAGGGATCGAAGGAGAGTGGGGCGACGGCCTCACAGCCATCGTCCCATTTCTCTTCCCTTGTTTCTTGGTGTTGTGGAGTGGGGGGGTGGGGTGGATGCCCCACCTACCACTCCACTGTGTGTGGAGTGGGGGGTGGGGCATCCGCCCCATCCCCTTTCGTGTGCCTCAAACAAAACTTAGACTCTTAAAAAGAAATCTGTGGGGTAAACCCCCCGACGACGCTTCTAATAAAGTCTGTCGCTACTCTTGTCGTTTGGCCTTTTGGTCATTTCAACTTGCAACACATTTTATCATTTATATATATATATATATACTCTGTGTATGTTCCCTGCCTAAAAATTTAAAAAAAAAAAACAAAAGAAATAAAAAAGGAGATCTCTCCAGTTTAAAAACCAAAGATTTATACATAAATTTTTACAAAAAAAAATGTATGCGTGTATACAGAATGAGTATACCTCACACAGTGTGATGGCCATTAATGGCTATTTCCAAAACCTACAAAAGACAAACCAGAAGAAAGAAAAGAATGAGAGATTGTAGAAGGGGAGAACAAAGCTTTTGGAGGCTAGGGTTATATGTTCATTCTTAAATAAATTCTTATTTTATTTGTGAAGGGCTTTTAGGGTTTACATTTTAAAATTGCTTTTATTTAAGTTTTCCCTCTCCTTTTATTTTTATTCTTTTATTGTCTCTCTTGTTATTTTAAATTTATAAAGAGGAATTTAGGGAGATTATTCATGGGTGGGTATTTTATTAGCTTAGTTAGATTTTACTGTTTGAAATCCCTTATGAGAGAAGTTATGAAATTTTATTCTTCCATTTAATATTACATGACCATTTTAAAAGTTTAGTCTATTAGGTTAGAGGACCTTATCTATTGTTTTTAATTAATTTAAGTGGGGTTAAATTAATATACATAATTCCCTACATGTGGGGTTATTGCAACGTAATAAATGTATAATTAATTGAAATTAAATTATTGCATAGGACATTAATCCAATTATTTTTTTTGAAATGTAATTAAATTTAAATCTTTGCAAGTAGATTGACGCATGTAGATGTTAATCCATAAGGGTAATTTTGTGATTTTTTGAATATTTAATTCAATTGTGTTTTTTTTAATAGGATAGAGTGTTTTAACTAATTAGCTAGATTTGTCATTAAACCAACCAGAAAACCTAGTAAACTATTGACCAAAATTAGTTTTATTAAAATAAACCCTATTCATGCCTGTGAGGCATTATGCTGTCGAATTTTTCCAAAATCTAGGGTTTAGTTAGGCTAGTAAATTTAACCTTGCTTAGTGTTGCATTATTATTTTTTGCCAGCTTGTCAACATTGTATTCGACATTAAATTTATTCTTATGCTCTAGAATTAGGCTTATGATTTTGCCTTGTGTAGAAATCCCATCTTCCACTTAGGTTAACCTAGGGTTTGGATCTTTGATCCTAACTTTAATAGTGACGTTAATCGTGTCTCATCGACTCCCTAGTTGGCCTTCATTACGTAGAGGTATGTGTAAGTAAATGCATTACCCCGCCTTCGACTGTCATGTTTATGCCTTATGCGTATTGCCACCGAGCACGTTAACACGTACGAGGGGGTTTCTAGGGAAGCATGTAAAATTTTTGATATTTCGTGTCATGACCACATTACAAATGTGGACATGACACATGTGATGCATGTCGTGACCTCATGGGAAATGTGGGCATGACAGTAGAAACAATAGGTATTTTATTTGGAGTTCCAATTTCAATTTTAATTGATACAGGAGCCACGGAATGTTTCATTTCTTCCAAAATTGTGAATACGATAGGTAGAAAAGTACATGGCAAATAATTGGGTACAGAGAAAAGGATGCCAACTTTTTGTTGTCAAGATGGATAAAATAGATGAAACAAAGGAAACCTACTTCCAAGATGACTTGACATTTTATGAATCCCAAAAACTTAATTAAGTAGGAATGAAGGAATCCATATGTCAGGAAAGACCAGATATGGACAAGTATCCCCTCCTCAGAGAATTTGAGGATGTATTTCTAAATGATCTTCCAGGGTTACCCCCTAAGAGAGCTTTTGATTTTGCCATTGATATTATACCTGGGTTAGAACCTATTTCTAAAGCCCCTTATAGGATGACCACAACTGAACTAATGGAGTTAAAGGCTCAACTGCAAGAGCTGTTGGATAAAGGGTTGATTAGACCCAGTGTGTCGCCATGGGGAGCACCTATCATTTTTGTGAAAAAGAAAGATGGCACTTTGCGGCTGTGTATAGATTACCACATGTTAAACAAAGAAACAATCAAGAACAAGTACCCTCTACCTCGCATCGATGATCTTTTTGATTAGATGAGAGGTGTAGCAATATTTTCTAAGATTGATCTTCGATCAGGTTGTCACCAATTGAGGGTGAAGGATGAAGACATCCATAAGACAACCTTTAGAACCAGATATGGACACTATGAATTCACTATCCTACCTTTTGGGTTGACAAATGCACCTGTAGCGTTTATGAATCTTATGAACAGTGTGTTCAGAGACTGCCTGGACAAGTTTGTCTTGGTATTTCTTGATGACATTTTAATCTACTCTAAGAATGAAGAGGAACATATGCAGTATTTGAGAATTGTTCTTCAAAGATTAAGAGAGCATAAACTTTATGGAAAGCTCTCTAAGTGTACCTTATTTTAGAAATAAGTACAGTATTTGGGTCATATAATTTTAGCTAAGGGAATAGCTGTAGACCTAGCTAAGGTTAAGGCTATTTCTGAATGGCCTGAACCAAGAAATGTTCATGAGGTCCAAAGCCTTATGGGCCTTTCTGGTTATTATAGGAAGTTTGTGAAAAACTTCTCTAAAATTGCACATCCTATAACTTCCTTGCAAAGAAAGGGCAAGAAGTTTGAATGGTCAAAAAAGTGTCGGGAGGCCTTTGACTTGCTGAAGGAAAAATTGACTTCAGCTCGATTTTGAAACTGCTTGACCCGGAAGGTCAATTTGTAGTCATTACCGATGCCTCAGGGGAAGGCTTAGGTGGTGTACTAGTCCAAGATGGACATGTTATTGTGTATGTGTAGACACCCTAAAATTACCATGTCTTTGAATCACTTGCATTTCATCAAATCTGTCTAATTGCCTGCAATTCAACAATTAATTGAATAGTCTAATTATTTAATTAATTTCATCAAAATCATCAAAATCATCAAATTCTTCCAAATCTCCTAAATTTGACATTAATTGAATAAATTCTATTTATTTAATTAATTTCATCAAAATCAACCTTATTCCATCCAAATTAAATAATTTTTATTATTTAATTAAATTATTATTTTCTTCTAATTTTTAAATCCACATCAATTGAATAAATTAATTATTTAATTAATTTATCATCAAAATCCTCTTATCTACAATTAAATAATTATATTATTTAATTAAATCAATTGTTCTTCAAATTTAAATAAATCATTCAAATTTATTTAAATTATCTCAATCTCTAAAAATAAAATATAATAAAATATTTTATTTATTCTTCTATCATGCACAAACAATTAAATAAATTCATTTATTTAATTTACTTTTTTATCTTCCAAGTCCTCTAAAAATAAATCTTGTTCATCATGTACACAAAATTAAATAATT
The DNA here is from genome assembly GCA_027924645.1 of Cunninghamia lanceolata. NCBI lineage: Eukaryota > Viridiplantae > Streptophyta > Pinopsida > Cupressales > Cupressaceae > Cunninghamia > Cunninghamia lanceolata. Next base: position 5,084,222 of record BSBN01000578.1, on the reverse strand, counting down.
TATTATTTAATTTATCTCAAATCATGCAAAAAAGAAAATCTAAAGTTAAGTTTAATTGGCTTTAAATTATCTTATTTTTATCATCAACTAATAAATTAGAAAAAAAAAATTCAAATTTATGAAATCAAATCTATCTTTATCATGTCTTTTATCAAAAAGCAATTATCTTAATAAAAATACCTTTTTGGAGTGACACATGTCATGTGCACATTCATCATGAATTATTTGATTTATCTCAAACATCCATTTCATGGAATTCTTTCATCTATTAATCGATCATGTCTTGAAACCTATATAAACCCGTGGTGCAGAGCACTTAGCAAGGTTTATGGTGTCTAGTCAATCTAGTCAAATTTACATGTTTTCCTAGTTAAGATAGTATACTCTTAAGTCTAAATTTTGATGTTATGCTCTCATTAATAAGAGACTTAGTGGTTTTTGTTTTCAAATATTGTAATAAAGCCATTTCATGGCACACTTATGTAGTGGAAGTTTAAAATAGTCTTTTTATATTATGGAGTCTTAAGTCCTATTGAATTAAGGACTGTCTATTTTAAGTGCAGTTAGTGGACAGGCTTTAATGCCTACTTTTTAGGCCTTTCCACGATGGAAAATCAGGAAAATCATGGATATGCTTTTAAAACAAGCTGATTTTACCATTGTTCACTCAAAGAGAAGGAGAGAACGAAGTTTGGGAAGGAAAATAAGAAGAAGCAATACCAATTTTCTATTTTTTTAATTGTTTTCTTGTCTTTTTCAGCATAGTACGTAACAGTATGGCACTGTCATGGAGGAATTTGATTGAAATTGGGTAGGGGGCTATATTAACATTGCTTTACATTTAGTTTGGTGGGAAAACATTACTATTTAAGAGTTTTATTCTGATTTTGCTGTTATTGGTCTAAAACCTCATTTTTTAGGGTTTTGTAAAGAAATGATGGGTATGCACTCCATTCCACCTTCATCATAAACCCATAATAGGTGGAATGGATCTAATTAGTTTACATTTACTTGTTTGTTATGTTTCAAATGCAGAAAAATGGTGGAGGTGGTCTGTCAAGGTAGAAAGAGCCTAATATCATCATGTATTAGGCAATTTGGGCATTGGTAGAGTAAGGATTTGAAGAGTAATTGATGTGGGTTGTCCCAAGAACCCAAAGACTAGTACATTTAGACCATTTTTAACATTATTGAACTTTGGAGAGGAGTTAGGGAGCTTAGAGAAAATTTTATAGTCTCTTACTATGTGGAGGACGCCTAGTTAGGCCTAATTCAATTAGGACAGTCATTATTTGCAGCCCATGTTCTGAAATAACACCTATTGCATGTCTGATATGTTATACAAATCCATATTGGGTATCTAAAAATCTATTATGTTCATGGGTTTAGCATGGATTTTTCAAGTTATGCTCTCAAAATTCCATTTCTAGGGCTAACAGCAATATAGGGCTGCTCTAAAAATACACCTAAAGGAATATAGAGAAAAAGTTCTTGGGGCCCTTTAGGGATTTCAATTGACCAAAATGGAGTGATTCAAGATGTGATAGGAGTTAAATAAATTAACCAACTCATTTTACTTTCATTTTATGCATATCTTACCTCTTAACACCATATTTATTAAAGAAGAAGAAAACTGTCATACTGGGATAGTCAATTAGGAGTCTTGAGCGCTCTATTTGTATGCCTTGGAGAGGTGTGATCAATCATTTCTAAAGGGGTCTCAATTATCTTAAAAGGCCTAGATAGTCAACAATGGATTCTAAACCATATTGGTTGCCCTTTCCAAGCCTTGGCACCAGAGTAGGAGCAAAGAGACAGTCAATACTATGCAACCTCAATCAAGATAACAGTCAATAATCAGTTCTCATGTTTCATAGCTCTGCATCAATTGGTATCAGAGCCTAGGAAAGATTCTATTTGGGAAGAAAGAAGGAAATTGAAGTGAGAAGAAAGGATAGTGTAAGATGCCTCCAAGGGCCAGTCCAGTCCTCACTAGAGAAGTGAGAATAATGAAGGAATCTCAAGAAGGAGTCCTAGCCAGACTTGCAGCCATTGAAGCAAACCTAAGAAGAGGTGGGGTCATTGAGGAAGACAATGACCAAGAGAATGAGGGTGAGAATGTAGGCCCTCAAGAGGGATCCAATGTGGAAGAGATGGATCCAGATGATAGAAGGTTTTTGAAGATGATGCAGACTATCAAAGGAGAAGGCATTGATGTCAAAATGGAGTTGCCCATGTATGAAGGAAAAATGAACACTAAGGAAGTATTAGATTGGATTGATGCCTTAGATAACTACTTTGAGTACAAGGAGATGCCAGAGGTGTAGAAGGTCAAATTGGCCAAGACTAAACTAAAGGGGCCAGCATTGACATGGTGGAACTATGTTCAATTAGAGAGATTGAGGCAAGGAAAAGTAAAGATCATTTCATGGGACTGGATGGTGTCCAAAGTGAAGAGTCAATTTATTCCTAAGGATTATGTAATCCAAACTTTTAGAAAGTTGTAGAATTTAAAACAAAAATACATGGATGTTATAGCCTATACTAAAGAATTCCACAAGTTGACCATGAGGACAGGGTACACTGAAGATGAAGTTGAAAAGATTGCTAGGTACATCAATGGGCTTAGGCTCAATATTCCAGATGAAATCAGTCTAGCCACTCCTAGAAATGTGTAAGAATGCTTTCAATTGGTAGTAAGGGCAGAAGAAAAGATAAAAAGAGACAAAAGCAGCAGACTAGGGGTAGAGGAAGAAGTTTCAGAGGTAGAGGGAACTTTGGTGCAAGAGGACAGTCCCAGAAATAGTAAGGAGAATCAAGTGGCAGAAATAAGGAGAATCAAGAGCCAAGAAGTGAATCAAGTGAAAGAGATAGTTTTAGAGGTAGGAGATCAAATAGTCGAGGAAGGTTTGGTGGCCAAGGTAGAGGGTCAAACACTTTCTCAGGCAAATGTTACAAATGTCTCCAGTTTGGGCACCCTGCATTCAAATGTCCAGAGAAGCAAGCATCAAGTTCTCAAGGAGGTGAACGAAGGACCCAATTAGTGCATGAAGAAGACAGTGAAAGTGTTAATTCACCATTACAACCTGCTGCTCCTGAGAAAGGTGATGCATTGATGTTAAGGAGGACACTCCTCAAGGTACCAGAAGCCAAGGAACCTTCACAAAGGAAGTCTTTGTTCAAAACAACTTGCAAGTCACATGGCAAGGTCTGTAAGGTAGTTATTGATTTAGGATCCACTGATAATCTAGTTTCTTTGGAAACGGTAGAAAAGCTGCATTTGAAAAAGATTCCCCACTCCACACCTTACAAGGTGTCATGGTTAAATAAGGGGCAACAAGTATTAGTAAATGAACAGGCATGGGTGGAGTTCAACATTGGTGGTTACAAAGATAAGATCCTTTGTGACATCATCCCTATGGATGTTTGTCACATATTACTAGGAAGACCTTGGCAACATGATAGAAAGAGCAAACATGATGATCAGAAGAACACTTATATGATAGAAACGGATGGAGTCTCATTTGAATTAACACCTCTTCCTAAAGAAGAGTCTGATAAGCAGATTGTGTCTAGCATCATGATGGTAGGAGAGAAGGAGTTTTTACAAATAATGAAAGAGGGCGGACAAGGATTTGTAGTAGTGATTAGACCTAAGATTAAGTTTGATGCAACAACAAATAAGGTAGAAGAGATACCTAGTGAAGTTTAGTCTCTGTTAGACAATTATAAGGACATAGTGGTAGATGAGCTGCCAAGTTCATTGCCTCCCTTAAGAGACATCAGCCATGATATAGACTTGATACTTGGTGCTAGTTTGCCTAACAAGGCTGCATACAAGCTTACTCCACAGCAGAATGAAGAGATCAAAGCACAAGTCCAAGAATTGTTGGATAAAGGACTCATCAGAGAGAGCTTGTCCCTGTGTTGTTCCTATAGTCTTAGCACCCAAGAAAGGTGGAGAGTGGAGGATGTGTACTGACTCAAGGGCCATAAACAAAATCACCATCTGATACAAGTTCCCAATGCCTAGAATGGAGGACCTCATGGATTGCTTAGGAGGTGCATGCTACTTCTCCAAGATTGATCTCAAGAGTGGATATCACCAAATCAGGATAAGAGAAGGAGATGAATGGAAGATTGCCTTCAAAACCAATGAGGGACTCTATGAATGGATGGTAATGCCTTTTAGACTCTCAAATGCTCCAAGTACATTCATGAGATTAATGAATGAGGTCTTGAAACCTTTTATTGGGAAGTTTGTAGTTGTCTATCTAGATGATATTCTTGTGTTCAACAAAAGAGGAGCACTTGCAGCACCTTGACATGGTTTTACAGAGGTTGAATGAGGAGAAGTTGATGATAAACCTAAAGAAGTGTGATTTTATGAAAGAAGAGCTAGTTTACCTGGGTTTTGTCATCTCTAAAGGCACATTGAAGATGGGTTCATCCAAAGTTGAAGCTATTCTTAACTAGCCAACTCTAAAATCAGTAGCAGGGTGGTGCAGTGCACCTAGAATAGTCATTTAGTTAAATTTTTGAAATTTTTAGTTGTTAAGGCAAAATGAAGTTTGAAAGAAATGTAATAAATCCTTGAAAGGCAAAAGCATATAGTGGAGATCAAAAATAGTTATTTATCTTTATTAGTCTGCAGTCCTCTTAAGACTGTGACAGTCTATATTTAGTAAAAACAATTTTTTAGTAAAAAGCTATCAATTTAGGCTATTCTTAGCCTTTTCCCATGATGGGAATATATGTAGAAGGATATAGATATGGTGAAAATTCATTGTAAAGGAGGGGAGGTTGAATTGGGATGATTTTTTATAAAGTTTAAGAAAAGGAAATGAGAAAATACTGTTTTGCTGTCCTAAATTCTATTTTTTTGTATTTTGCTGTTGTTGCAGACCATACCATGAATTTGTATGGCATAGTTATGCCATGAAACCTATTTTATGTGATATATGAGTGAGATAAATATCTAATGTCATTGCTTTGAGGTCATTTCGTTAATGTTTGTGAAAGTTATCACGTTTTTGCTAAAAGTTGTCCAAAACCCTATTTTTTTGACTGCAACAGTCCTGTTCCCAGCCATTACATGCCTCTATACGGATAGATATAGGGTCAAGCCATATATTTATGGAAAGAGGGTTGAGATACATTTCAAATGGTTCTAGTCTGGGGTCTTGATTCAATTTCTAGAAGGAGATATTGCATTTTTTCTAAGACTGCCTATGTTATATCAGCAAACCCTTGATTTGGGGGTCTTAGAGAGGGTTTGATTTTTCCCACTTCATGATGTTGTATTAGAACCCAAAAATGGGTGGAATTAATTTAAAATGGTGTGTTCTCTAATGGGTTTTTCATTTAGGAGCAGGGTACAAACAAAAGGTGAAGATTTGATCCATTTAGCCTCTTTGTGACATGAATTTGGCCAACTAGCCTAGTTGGAGTGAAGTTTTGATCATCAAATGAGTTGAAATGACCTTAGACCATAAACCCTCTGAAATTGGTCTATTTGAGATGTGGTTAAGCTCACCAAAGTGTAATTTTGATTGTGGGCTAGAGATATTGTGTACTTCCTTTGTAAAAGTGGGCTAATTACCCTCTAGGACAGCAGGGATAGTCAAAATTAGAGGCTTGTGTTCCAAAACAACCCACCTTGCATGTTTAGTATGTTGTGTAACTCCACAATGGGTACTTGAAAAGGTATTGTGTTTGTGGGTTTGTCATTTATTTTGAAATTTATGCTTCAAAAACCTCTCTAGCAAGGCTACAATGAGATAAGTCAATTTGTGAAGGAAGTGGTACAAGGAGGTACCCTCAGTACATTTTTATGGTTTTGTGAGCTTGAGACAGTAAAACCTAGAAGGTCTAGGGTCCCTAGAAAGTTTGGAAAGGTTCCCATGTGTATGAACCTATAATATGGTATTGTGTTGTAGTGTTGAAACCATGGATAGTGTGAGGATAGTCAAGTCCAAATTGAAGTCAAGTGTTGCTATTTGGTTCACAGAGGCCTAGATGAGTTATTTGCCTTGCCATCCCTATATCCTCTTCCTCCTGTGTTGTTAGTTTGATCCTTTGTGGTCTTGTGTTAGTGAGCTCTGCATCACAGAGGTAAGAAGTTTTCATGGTTTGGCTACATTTTATAGGAAGTTTATCAAAAATTTTAGTCATATTTGTTTTCCTATTCTTGACACCATTAAGGGAGGTAAGAAAAGAAAGTTTCAATGGACTGAAGAGGTAGAAAAAAGTTTTGAATACCTAAAGAAGAGAGTGGCACAACAGGCCATACTTGCTTTTCCTGACTTTGACAAAGTCTTTACAGTAGATTGTGATGCCAGTGGAAAAGCTATAGTTGCAATCCTAAGCCAAGAAGGCAGGCTAGTAGATTTCTTTAGTGAAAATCTCAATGATGCCAAAATGAGGTACTCTTCATATGATTTGGAGCTTTATGCATTAGCACAGTCTCTAAGGAAGTGGAGACATTACCTCTTACCCAAAGAGTTTGTAGTCTACACAGACAATCATGCACTGAGTTTCTTGAACAACCAAGACAAGTTAAGTCATAGGCATATCAAGTGGGTGGAGTACTTATAGAGTTATACTTTCACAATCAAACATAAGAAGGGCCAAGCAAACAAGGTAGCTGATGCACTAAGTAAAAGATCAGTCCTAGTGCATGAAATACAACTTTAGAGTGTTGGTTTGGAAGCACTAAAGGACATGTATGCCACTGATCCAAATTTCAAGGATGCCCACTCCATTTGTCACCAATTCCAAGGTACTTTTCATGAAGAATTTTCTAATTTTCTGCTACAAGAAGGATTTCTATTCAAGGGAGCTCAGTTATGCATTCCTAGATGCTCTATGAGGACAAATCTTATAAGGGAGAAGCACTGTGGAAGTCTTGGAGGACACTTTGGCATAGACAAAACACTTGATCAGGTAAGAAGGTTTTTTTTGGCCTAAAATGCATACTGATATCAGAAAATTTGTTGAGTCTTATGGAGTTTGTCAAAGAGCCAAGGGCTCTAGTTCCAATGCAAGCTTATACTAGCCTCTTCCAATTCCTAGCATACCATGGGAACATCTGAGTATGGATTTTGTGTTAGGCCTACCTAAGACACAGAGAGGAGTAGACAGTGTTTTTGTAGTTGTGGACAGATTTAGCAAGATGACACATTTCATTCCATTCAAATGCACTAGTGATGCATCAAACATTGCCAATTTGTTCTTCAAGGAGATTGTTAGAATTCATGGGATGCCCCTCTCCATTGTTTCAGACAGAGATTCAAAGTTTATAGGCCACTTCTGGAGGACATGTGGAGAAAACTTGGAACCAACTTGACTTTTAGCTCTGCCTATCACCCACAAATAGATCTACAGACTGAAGTAGTGAATAGATCATTGGGGAATCTACTTAGATGTCTTACAAAGGAACATGGATAGCAATGGGATCTTGTCATCCCATAGGCAGAGTATGCTTACAATGACTCCATTAACAGAAGTATAGGTAAGAGCCCTTTTGAAGTAGTATATGGATTGAATCCAAGAGGTATCTTTGAGTTAAGAGATTTAAGAGGAGTAGAGAAGAGAAGTATTGAAGGAGAGGAGTTTGCTATGGCCATGAAAGACATTCATGATCAAGTTAGAGAACAACTCAAGAAGAGTGTTGAAAACTACAAGAAGCATGCAAATTTGAAGAGGAGAAATGTTCAGCTGAAAGTGGAAGATTTAGTACTTGCTCATCTCAGGAAAGAGAGGTTACCTAAGGGCAGATATACTAAGTTGTTGATGAAGATTGGGCCATGTAAGGTAGTCCACAAGTTTGGTCAAAATGCCTATGAGATAGAACTCCCCCTAGAGTTGCTATCTCACCTATCTTTAACATAGTTGATTTATATCCTTTCAAGAGATCTTTGGATGTAGGTACAGGTATTGATGAAGGTATTGCTGATGCTAATGCTAATTGGATTCAAGATCTTCCTCCTGCTGTACCAGTCAAACTTGAAGCCATCCTAGATACCAAAGAAGTCAAGAGGACAAGACATAAGGTCTATAATGAATACTTGGTGAAGTGGCAAGGTCTTCCTCATGAAGATGCCACTTAGATGATAGCTGAGGACATTGAAAAGCATGGCACTATTGTGACTGATCTGATTTCAGGAGATGCCTGAAATCCTTTCTCCTGGGGTGTATGGTGCAGAGCACCTAGCAAGGTTTATGGTGTCTAGTCAATCTAGTCAAATTTACATGTTTTCCTAGTTAAGATAGTATACTCTTGAGTCTAAATTTTGGTGTTATGCTCTCATTAATGAGAGACTTAGTGGTTTTTGTTTTCAAATATTGTAATAAATCCATTTTCATGGCACACTTATGTAGTGGAGGTTTAAAATAGTCTTTTTATGTTATGGAGTCTTAAGTCCTATTAAATTAAGGACTGTCCATTTTAAGTGCAGTTAGTAGACAGGCTTTAATGCCTACTTTTTAGGCCTTTCCATGATGGAAAATCAGGAAAATCATGGATATGCTTTTAAAACAAGCTGATTTTACCACTGTTCACTCAAAGAGAAGGAGAGAACGAAGTTTGGGAAGGAAAATAAGAAGAAGCAATACCAATTTTCTATTTTCTTAACTATTTTCTTGTCTTTTTTAGCATAGTACGTAACAGTATTGCACTGTCATGGAGGAAATTGATTTAAATTGGGTAGGGGGCTGTATTAACATTTCTTTGCATTTAGTTTGGTGGGAAAACATTATTGTTTAAGAGTTTTATTCTGATTTTTCTATTATTGGTCTAAAACCTCATTTTTTAGGGTTTTGTAAAGAAACGATGGGTATGCACTCCATTCCACCTTCATCATAAACCCATAATAGTTGGAATGGATCTAATTAGTTTACATTTACTTGTTTGTTACATTGCAGATGCAGAAAAATGGTGGAGGAGGTTTGTCAAGGTAGAAAGAGCCTAATATCATTATGTATTAGGCAATTTGGGCATTGGTAGAGTAAGGATTTGAAGAGTAATTGATGTGGGTTGTCCCAAGAACCCAAATACCAGTACATTTAGACCATTTTTAACATGATTGAATCTCTAGAGAGGGGTTAGGGAGCTTAGAGAAAATTTTATAGTCTGTTGCTATGTGGAGGAGGCCTAGTTAGGCCTAATTTAGTTAGGACAGTCATTATTTGCAGCCCATGTTCCAAAACAACACCTATTGCATGTCTGATATGTTATACAAATCCATATTGGGTGTCTAAAAATCTATTATGTTCATGGGTTTAGCATGGATTTTTCAAGTTATGCTCTCAAAACCCCATTTCTAGGGCTAGTAGCAATATAGGGCTGCTACAAAAATTCACCCAAAGGAATATAGAGAAAAGGTTCTTGGGGCCCTTTAGGGATTTCAATTGACCAAAATGGAGTGATTCAAGGTGTGATAGGAGTTAAATAAATTAACCAACTCATTTTACTTTCATTTTATGCATATCTTACCTCTTAACACCATATTTATTGAAGAAGGAAAAAATGGTCATACTGGGATAGTCAATTAGGAGTCTTGAGAACTCTATTTGTATGCCTTGGAGAGGTGTGATCATTCATTTCTAAAGGGGTCTAAATTATCTTAAAAGGCCTAGAGAGTCAACAATGCATTCTAAACCATATTGGAGTTGCAAGTATGAGCCTAACCGGTGTTGTCATTGATGTCAACATACTCCTGTTGTAGTGATGACAAGGATTGGATGAGCTGTGTGCTAAGGATATTGAGAAAATTAGTCCCAATTAGGAATAGAGAAGAACAGTGAGCTAAAGATCCTAGATAAGATGAAGATCAAAAGATGCGCTTCAAAGGGTTTGTAGATATGTGTCTTAGGATGATCCAGTAAAGATTTCAGAGGTCCGCATGAAGATTTGAAGAAGTTATGGCCACTTAAGTAAAATCGGTTCTGGCAGATGTTCAGAGGTGATAGTGTGACACAGATAGGTCCGGTGAGATCCGGAAATGAAATATCTTGTTCTACGGATTTGGTGGAGTGTTTAGGAAGTCAATGTGAATTGACAACTCAATTGGTTCGTGGTCTAGAGGTCCGCAAGCATGTATTCCATTATGACAGTAATGATAGACTATGTTCTTGAGGTTCCGAATGAAGGAGAGAATGATTTTAGTAAGCAAATGTAGTGTGGATGTTCTTGGTGATTCAGGCAAGCTTATGGAGATCTTTGGATTATGTCCAGTTCATGTTGGAGGTCCGCATTGAAGATTGAACCAGAAATTGAAGAATTACTTCCAGATGATGATGTTCTTCCCAAGTCAGGCTGACCGGATGAGTTACACATCCTGCAGATGATCTTGAAGAGTTTCTATGAGGAATGGCGTGCTCCTAAAGGAAGATTGAAGTCTCAGATCTATGTGGCTGACAGTGTGTTGATCTGCGTGAAGTCTTTTTGTAATAAGTCATGTTGTATTTATGTATTTGCTTTGTAATGTATGCCGACTTGGATGAATATCCCTAAGTTGATGTCTTGTATAAATAAGGAGTTGTAAAGTCATTTCAAAGGGTGTCTTGTGGAGATGAGAGTGTGGTAGAGAGGAGTAGAGTGAAAGGCAGAGCAGAAGTATTGAGCTTAAATGGAACTGACTCAAGCATGGTGAAGATGCTATTCTCCAGTTCAAGTATGTAACACTTATTATTTTGTAGACAGTGTGTCTCTTGGAGGCAGTGAGCCTCTTGTGAGCAGTGTGCTCGGGCAGTGACCCCTAATTGGCATGTACCATTTTGTTCTTTCTATTCTTCTAACAGAGAATACAATCTTGGGTTAATCACCCCGTGGTTTTTCCCTTAACCGGGTTTTCCACGTCAAAATCTTGGTGTCTTGTGTGTTAATGTGTTTCAGCTCTTGATTTAATGCATTATGTTTCAATGATTGATTTATTATTATGATGCTGAATTATAAAGTGGATTTAAGTGTTTAATTGGAAGAAAGTTTTGGACAACTGATTCACCCCCCCTCTCAGTTGTCTGCCCGAAATCTAACAATTGGTTGCCCTTTCCAAGCCTTGGAACTGAAGTAGGAGCAAGGAGACAGTCAATACCATGCAACCTCAATCAAGATAACAATTAGCAATCAGTTCTCATGTTTCCTAGCTCTGCATCAACCCCCCTCATCTCCTTCAAAAATCCTCTCCAATCTTTTATGCATCTGAGCTATAGGCATTCTTATTGCACTTTGTGTATATTATGTATTGTTGAGCACATCTTTGAGCACACTATCCAAATCTGCTTGTTGCAACACCATGGGTATGCAACGTTATTAAGCAATCCACATTCTTACAAAGAGAACTATACAATCTAGGTGAAGGCTTTCTTGTTTTAATTTGATTTATTCATTGATATTAGTATTTTCCTAGATCGATCTCTTTATGTTATAGGATTGAGTTGTTGGTTATTTCATTGCTTTTGATTTATTATTCAAATCTTAATTTTATCTTATACACATTTTGGCACACCCAGTGGGATCCACTAATCGATATTTTTCTTTAGAAATTTTACTTTTTTGAAGTACTGTACGGAAACGCACAGACGGACACAGAATTGTACCTTTGCAGCAAAGTAATGCGCCTTCGGTACTACAGTAAAGCACCTTCTGGCTATATTAAAGTGCCTTTGGTGGCATAGTCTAGTGCCTCTGGTCTGCAGTCCAGCACTTTTGGCACAGTAGCACAGTGCCTCTGGATAATTAGGGTTTTTTTAACTAGTTCTTTGATTGGCAGGGTTTAAATTATCAAATTTTCATCATTAACTTGTAGATCTCAGTTTATCAATCATTTAAAGAGCATATTCTAATCATGACATCATCCTTCACATCTTTCTTTTTAACGAAATCTTGAGTTTTTCTAATCTGGAGCAGTAGCATGCCTTTGGTATCATAGTATCGCGCATTTGCAATGTAGTACACACCTTTGGTATCTTAGTCCAATGCCTTTGTTCAAAAATAGCATGCCTTTGGTAGAGCAGGACAGTGCTTCTGGAAAGTAGTATAGTGCCTTTGATAGTATAGTAAAGCACTTCTAGTTAGTTGTTTGGTTTTTACTAACTATTGAGTTTGCATGGAACTAATAAACTTTTTGCAGCTTCTTATCACTCAAACAGAGCCAATGGGTTTTTCTAACATGTTCATATAGGACAAACTTTGAAGAAATTGCCAAATCTATCAATTTAGGTCTTAGGAACATATCGCTTTCTTAAGGGACAATTGAACAAATGATCTTTTGCAATCTAAGTCTTAGGAACAAATTGCTTTCTTAAGGGACAACTGAACAAATCATCTTTTTGCAATCTAAGTCTTAGGAAAATATTGCTTTCTTAAGGGACAATGGACATGAATGCATAAACACTTCAATTTCATAAAGGACAATTGACAACTACAATCGTGTGTGTGCCTAATCTAGTTGCACCTTATTTTTCTTATAACGGGACAATTAAAACTTTGTTTGACGTGCTTGAACTTAAGTTTTAGTTATTCCTTTAGAAGGGCCTTCTTTTGGTTTATGCTTCATCCAAAAGGGATGACCCTAAGCAGAGTTTTCCTTTGAACCGCTATATAAGAGGGATAAAGCGAAAGCCAAGTCCTAACTGACGTCAGCCTTACCTTGTGGTGCCAAATCAAAAAGAGGTGTACTAGCACTTTGTAGAAATGATTTTCACATTGTACAAAGTGTTTGATACTCTAAGTAGGATTGGTCAAATCTTTTAGTATCCTTTCACATTGCTCGTAAGGCGTTGGTCCCTCAAAGCAACTAAAAACCAATCTAGATACTGACTACCCATTTCACCTCCAAATGTTGCAATAAATTTCAGTGCAAGGGCATAGTTGGTTTTGCCCCCAAGATACTCACCATTGTCTCCCTTGAGAAGAGATAGTATTCCCTTGATAATAAATCTCTTGTGGCCTACTTGAGCTTTCTGAGGGGAGGGTGAGATATCCCTACCTATCATCTCTCACAAAGATTCAAATGTATGACACCTATATGGAATGACATTTAGTCGACGGAGATTTCAAGTTGTGGGTTGAACTATCGCAATGAACCTTTGTCTCTAGGGATAAAAAGTGCTTGAATTGTTTGCAAATTGTCTTATACCTATGGAAACATTGGGCTTTTTTGTGAGCCTTGAACATACACTATATGTTGTGTCAGTCCTCTTTGGTACTTTGTTTAATATGTTTTCTCTTGTAAAAACAAATACAATCAAAATCCAATCCAAAACTATCAAAAGTTTCATTTTAAAACATCACTGATATCATCTCCACGCCTTTGAAACACAGCCCAATGCCTTTGAAACATAGTCCAATGCCCTTAGTAAAACAATCCAGCACCTTTGATCAACAGCCCAGCACCTTTTGTATAACAGTCCCGTGCTTTTGGTATAACAGTCATGCGCTTTTGCAGCACAATCCAGCGCCTTTGGTCTAGAAAACTATTTTTTAAACTGTCCTAGCAAAATCACAAGCAAAATCTCAAAAACAAATTGTCCTAGTGTATCCCATGGTAACCACCAGACTCCAGTAATCTATGAAGGCTAAACAAATTGCCCCAAGGAAGCGCAAATCACCTCCTCATACACCTCAACCAAGCCAATCCAACATGACTCCAAAGGGTACTCCAAAAACACTAATGGAAAGACCAACCAACTTTCAAAATAGGCCACAACATGACCAACCAACTAATCCTTAAGAAGGTAATGCCCCTTTGGTAGATGTAACTCAATCCACAACTGGCATGCCTCATGATTTTGCTACACCTGGTTATACCACAGTTCGAGTCCCATCTCAAGAAGAGCAACACTTTGAAGAAGGTCAATCCTCTCAAGTGGATAGACAAGACCTTGAGGTAATCATGCAAGATCCTAAAGCCATAGCCGTGTTTGACAAAATTCTTAGTGAGAAACAAGATCATTTCTTTCACTTACTAGCAGAACAAGGAGCCAAATTACCCCAAGATTTTGATCTATCCAATATTAAAGAGCCAAACAAAACCCATGACGCTATAACTGCGGTCCAAACTATGTCAACCGTGACCACTCCTATACCTGAACAAAGTTCACAAGGGAGAACAAATAAATCTTTTGCTGCTCAATATGAGAATCCTCTTTATCAAAATCCAATAGTAGAAAGACCCATATCACCACTTATGACTTCTATGGAGATCTATACACACCAACAAGAGACTCTACAACGTCAAGTGGAATTAGCAAAACAAGTTGCTATAGCTAGAACAAACACACAACAACCTCCTATCATATCCCAAATGCCCCCATCAAACATACATGGAACATTGGATACCCCATCATGAGACAGTTTCCCACCAAACTACAATCTGAGAAACAATTATGTTGCCATGCAACAAGGGTCTCAACCAACACCACCCCCAACATCATCAACCCTCCGTATCATTAACCCAAACAATGTCATGCAACCACAACATTCACAAAATGTCAACACAACCTATGTTCCTCCACCACAACATTCTTCCACACTCAATCTTATCTATCCCTATCTTAATCAACCCCAACCATCACAAAACCCATCTACCTATGTTCCTCCGCCACAACGATCATCTACACTAAACCTTTCCAACGTATATCTCAATCAACCCCAACCATCACAAAACCCATCTACCTATGTCCCGCCACCACAACATTCTTCTATGCTCAACATAACCAACACCTATCTCAACCCTCAACACTCTCAAAACCAAACATCCTATGGCTATGTGCCACCATCGCAACCAAACCCAACAAACTTTAGTTTTCCTCCAAAAAATTCTTTCTTCACACCACCTCCACAATACCAAAACTCATCCCAAAGCCAACATTCTTACATAGCACCACCCCCACCTATCCAAAACTAAAACAACCAAAACCAACCCAATCCAAACCTAACATACGACACATATGACCCCAACCAATCATATGACCCTTATAACACCAATGTCTATGGTTTCCACTATGATCTTCCATATGGGCAACAACAACCACCTTTAGTACCATAGGAGATGTTTCCAAACCCTCCAACAACTATAGAGCTCAAACTTGCCAAAGTACAACAACAACTAGTTGATCTCACATTTGTTCACACTAAGAAAACCTTCTCCTTGGAAGAAGTTTATCCTTATCCATTTGATTAGTCATTGCAAATGATCCCTTTTCCTCCCAACTTCAATATACCCAAATTTGATAAATACAAGGGAAGAGGAGACCCAAAGACCACCTTAGAGAATTTTATCTCGCTTGTTTAGAGGTTGCACATAATGACACATATCTCATGCACTTCTTTCCTCACAGTCTTGGAGGTCAAGCTATAGAATGGTTTTCGCATCTACCTGCAGGTATCAAATCCTTTAATGAGCTTGCAGAAAAAATTTCCACCCATTTCTCATACAACATGGAACATGAAGTCTCTATGGCCAACCTATGTAACAACAAATAGAAAAATGGGGAAACTCTCATCTCCTTCCTTCAAAGACAGAGACAAATGGCTAGCAAATTCCCATTCAAAATACCCAAAAAGCAGCTTGTTAACATATTTGTGTAGAACCTCAACCAAGAATTAGGTTTCCATTTGCAAATACTTAGTGTTAAAACCTTTGATGAAATTACCTATAAAGGAATCAACATTGAAAAGGCCCTAATCACTAAAGGCATGGTCAAAATCTTCAAAGACAACAAAGACAATGCTCCCCAACAACAAACAAATGACAAGCCAAAATTTTGGAACAAGAACAAAAATGTAGTCAATGATGGTGTGGTTGATTCTAAACATGTCCAAAAACTATAAACACCCATTCATCTGTCTGTTGCAAGTATGGGTCTAACTGGTGTTGTAATTGATGTCAACATACTCCTATTGCAGTAATGATAAGGATTGGATGAGCTATGTGCTGAGGATATTGAGAAAATTAGTCTCAATCAAGAACAATGAAGAACAGTGATGACAATAAGGTAAAAGTCCAATATAGGTTGAGGATCAGAGGATGCGGTTTAAAGGGTTTGTAGATATATGTCTCAAGGTGGTCCAGTAGAGATTTCAGAGGTCCGCATGAAGCTTTGAAGAAGTTGTGGTCGCTCAAGTAAAACTGGTTCTGGTGGGCGTTCAGAGGTGATAGAGTTTTACAGAAAGGTCTGGTGAGATCCAGAAATGCATTTTCCTATTCTGTGGATTTGAGTAAGTGTTGAGGAAGTCTCTATGAAGTGTTAACTCATTTGGATCATAGCTTGAAGGTCTGGAAGCATCTGTTCTTCTATGACAGTGATGACAGACTATGTTCTTAAGGTTCCGGATGAAGGAGAGAAGGATTCCTGTAAGCAGATGAAGTGCGGATGTTGTTGGTGTTTCAGGCAATCTTGGTGAAGTCTCTAGATCGTGTCTAGTTCGTGTTGGTGGTCTGCATTGGATTTGGAGCCCACAATTGAAGAATAACTTCTGGATGATGATGTTCTTTCTGAGACTGGCCGACCGGATGAGTTACACATCTTGCGGATGTTCTTGTAGATGTTTGCCGACTTAGATGATTATTCCTAAGTTGATGTCTTGTATAAATAAGGGGTTGCAAAGTCATTTCAAAGGTGTCCTTGTGTAGATGAGTGTGTGGTAGCAAGGAGGAGAGCGAAAGGCATAGAAGAAGTATTGGGCTTAAATGGAACTAATTCAAGCATGGTGAAGATGCTATTTTCCAGTTCAAGTAGGTGATACTTATTTCTTTGTAGACAGTGTGTCTCTTGTAGGCAGTGAGCCTCTTGTGAGCAGTGTGCTCGGGCAGTGAGCCCTAATTGGCATGTGCCATTTTGTTCTTTCTATTATTCTAACAGAGAATACAATCTTGGGTTAATCACCCCATGGTTTTACCTTTAACCAAGTTTTCCACGTCAAAATCTTGGTGTCTCATGTGTTGATGAGTTTTTGCTTTTAATTTAATTGCATTATGTTTCATGATTGAAATACTTCTAATCACTAAGAAGGTTTAAGTGTGTAATTGGAGAATTTTTTGCACAACTGATTCACCCCCCCCCTCAGTTGTGTGCCCTAAGTCTAACACTGTCATCCAAACGAAGCCAACCTCTACCTCAACAAAACCAACAACAAGGATGACAACCAAACCAAAACCAACAGTATCAACAACAACGGCCTCCCTAAGATTACCCTCCATGACGTCAATTCACTCCCTTGGGAGAGCCTATAGAGTTGGTTCTACAGAAACTTATACACAATGGACTCGTCACATTACCAAACGCTCCCCCATATGGTGAACCTGCTTACAAACCCGCATGGTACAAAGACAATGAATATTGTGAATACCATCAGACTAAAGGACACCGAACCTTATCATGCATGAAACTCAAGCACATGATCCAAAACTTTATTGACAGAGGTGAAATCAAATTTGATGTACCTCCTAATCAAAACACAAACAAAAATCTAAACATTTACAAGGAGCCATTCCCTAACCATGGTCAAGGTCAACATCCTGATAAAGGTAAAGGCATTAATAAAGCTTCTACTTCCTATGACTCTATTGTAGGTTATTTTGAAGAAAGTCGTGTGTATACCCTCACTATCAAAGGAAAAACTATGGATTACATAGTCACAACTTGTTGTGGTCGTGTCACCCTTCACAGGCCTACACCAAGTCTCCTAACTCAATATGATTACAATCTTGTAGAACATCTAGGGAAAACCCCTACACAAATCTCTATTTTGGACCTTCTACGATCGTCCCCCATACATAAAGTTGTGCTAGAAAAATCCCTACAAGAGTCTTCCGTTCCCAATGATATAGCGGTCACGGATTTCCAAGCTATCATAGGTAACATTGCCTCACCTTACAATGTGGTCTTTTATGAAAAGGACCTCCCATCCCATGATCCATTTCACAATGATGCCCTTCACATTGAAGTTTTAATCCATAAATGCAGGATCAAACGCATACTTATAGATGGTGGTGTTGGTCTCAATATCTGTTCTCTCAAGTTACTTAAATAGTTGGGATACTCTGAGGATCATGTCAACATTGATCAAAGTATTACAATTAAGGGCTATGATGATGTTGAGTGTCGTTTAGAAGGTGTTATCCATTTACCTATACAGGTAGGCCCCATCATGCTTGAAACTAGGTGTGTATGAGGAAAAATTGATTAAATCTAAACTAAATAAAATCAAAGAACCCAATAACATAAAGAAAACTAATTTAAATAAAAGCCATGACAAATAATCAATGAAATAAAGACTTTTACCGAAATCTGTATTGTTTCCTTTGGATTGAATGTGGATTGCTCAATGAAATTGCGAAGCCATAGCTGCAACAAGCAAGTAGTGTGCTCAATGTGCTCAAAGATCAATGTCAAGAGATCGTGAGAGTGCTCAATCGACGCGTTTTGTATGCTCGAAGCTCTGTTAAGTATGCCTGAGAATACGATTGAAGAGGGAGGCTAAATGAAGGAGATGAGGGGGGTTTATATAGATTTCAAAGAAGATCGATCAATGGTCTAGATAATTCAGAAGAATCAACGGAGGAGAACAGTTGAGGAACGTGCAACGAATAAGAAGAAAACATGTGTCTTGCTTTCTTTTGTATGAGAGGAGTTATCAAGAATAGAAGAATAAGTTAACTGAAGAGATAAAACAATTAAAAGAATAAAGCAATCAGTTAAGTGATTTAAAACAAGAAGAAGAGATTTGCATGAGACAAGAAGATATTTTGCTTTATTAAATATAGAAAGCTTGAGTTATATTAGAGATAACTCAAATTTAGAAGAAAAAGCAATTTAAATAAATAATTGATTTATTTAAATTTAGAGAAGATATTTTGGAAGAAATAATTAAATAATTAGAATTATTTAATTTAGAAGATTTAAAAACAAATTAAATAAATAAATTTATTTAATTGTTGTGCATGATTTTGGAAGAACAAAAGATTATAAATAAAATATTTGATTTTATTTATTTTTAGAGGATTGAGATAATTTAAATAAATTTGATTTGATTTATTTAAATTTAGAAGAACAATTGATTTAATTAAATAATGTAAATTATTTAATTGTAGATAAGATAGAATTGTGATGAATTAATTAAATAATGGGATATATTTAATTAATGTGGCTGTGAATTTTGGAAGGAGGGTAATGATCAAATTAAATAATTAAAATTATTTAATTGTGGAAGAATATAGAGGAATTTAATTTAATTAATTAAATAAAGAGGATTTATTTAATTAATGTTGAATTTAGGAGATTTAGAAGAATTTCATGATAATTAATTAAATAATTAGATTATTTAATTAACGTTTGCAATGCAAGTGATTAGATAGATAACGGAATGCAAGTGATTTGACGACACGGTCATTTTAGGGTGTCTACATTTTGCCCCTCTTTGATGCAATGCAGCATGTAGCGTTGCGTCAAAGAAAATGATTGTTGAAGATGTAATACAATTTTTTGATGCCCCAGTGTAGGTAGTTGCCCCAGCGTAGCTGGCGTAGGGTGCCCCCTCGAGAGGAAAGATAGGGAAGTGACAGAAGAACTGTGTTGACACTCGACTAGAAGATTTGTTGGAGATAGACGAGGTTGGGTTGATGATAGATAGAAGAAAGGAGATAGGAGAGAACATATGAGAAAGACTGTTGATTGATCTTTGCTGGAAAACTATATAAGGCCATGGAAAAATGGATGGTGTAAATGGATGAGCTTGTTGCAATGGTTTCACATTTGTTTATAAAGAGCAATCCTTATTTTTGATATAGCACGTGGATAGTTTGCCACCAAGGTATAAAAGACCAAGGTGCTGTAATATCCGAGTGCGTGTACGTTGACTCTGCAAGCAAGTGGTTTGAACTTAGATCCCCTTAGACATACTATGACCTTGTTGGTACATGTGAATAAGCCATAGTCTTGAACATAAAATAAACTTCAATACATGTAAATGCAAGAAGAATTATTAATATGTAAGATGCCAGGTCATAACACACACAAGATAAATATAATGCTAAGAAAGATGCTAAAGATCATTCCTCAAACACGGCACACAAAAAGCAATGACTATGCCCCAAATCCATACTGCATCGCAACATACCAAGATTATAGATAAATCAAGGTAGTCTTGAATAGGTAATGGAAAAGGAACAAAAGATAAACCAAAAAGCAAATTGACTGACTTATAAAGTAAACATACAGCCAACATATTCTCTTGCCAAAGAGGTTGCTCAGGATAGATTGGATAGGAAAGATAACAGCCTTATTGTAGGAACTCTATGTCCGTTAAAGGGTGCTATCTACCTAAAAAGACAATATCTCGCTGCAAGAAATGCCACATGTTGCAGGAGACGCGTGTGTTGGTCTCGACAATGGAACACTTCGTAGAAGACAAGCTTGTTGATCTAGGGCTTGGTTAAGTGGTACTTAGCTGATGTTGGCAATCGGTATGCAGGACAGTAGAAGACTCTAGAAGGAAGCTTCTTTGCTTCAGGTTTGTTAAGGACTTTTGCTTTGAAAGGATGTGCTAGCTTGCTGCTTGAGTTAGTCAAGTCGAGGCGAATGGATTTTGACAAACAGAAGACTAGAAGGATGGAATGCTAATGGATTGGGATGGGTGGAGAATGATGGATCGTGTGTGCCTGAGTACTGGATACATCCTTTGTATTCCAGACTGCCTACATACCCTGTATCCACAGGATCAAGGCACACTCACGATGGAAGATGAACGTGATAAATATGTAGTTCTGGATAGAGTGATGAATGGGTCAAGGTGAAAGGAGGGGATCTTATGTACCTGAGTACTGGATACTTCCTTCGTATTCCAGACTGCCTACATACCCATATCCATGGGATCAAGGTACCTTAAGATTGAGAAGAGATGATATGTAGTTCTGGTTAGATGTGATGATGTGGGAAAAGTGTGGAGAAGAGGTGATCTTATGTACCTGAGTACTGGATACTTCCTTCGTAATCCAGACTGCCTACATACCCATATCCATGGGATCAAGGTACTTTAAGACTGAGAAGATGATAATATGTAGTTCTGGGTAGATGTGATGATGTGGAAAAGTGCAGAGAAGAGGTGATCTTATGTACCTGAGTACTGGATACTTCTTTCGTAATCCAGACTGCCTACATACCCATATCCATGGGATCAAGGTACTTTAAGACTGAGAAGATGATAATATGTAGTTCTGGTGGTGTGATGAAGGGGGAAAAGCTTTGAGAAGATAACATCCTTATCGTAGGAGCGATTTGTCTGTTAAAGGGTGTTACCTGTGGAAAGGAGAAAGCGATTGAAGTATGTGCTGCGAACCACGAATAAGGATCCAATCCTAGACCTAAGTTAAGGAAAGAGTTGCCCCCATTCTGGTAGAGGAAACTGTATGGGGTGACTGCCGAAGCAGACACAGAAAGCTTTGACCTAGGACAAGACAGTGTTAACTGTAGACACAGATCAAGACATGGGAAGACGACGATGAACATTGACAAATTTCCAAGCTATACTAGATATGGAAAGGCAAACAAAGTCAATGGTTTTATTATGGATGGATGGATGAAGCATGTTGTTGCGAACTGGACAAGGAGTGGACATGACTCGATAGACAATGGATGCTGACTCTACACATAGCGCCTGTTTGCCAGGTTTTCACTATGGTACTTATCCAAGGCGCCTGTTTGCCAGGTTTTCACCAGAGGACGGATTTTTTTGGATTTTTTTATTTTTTTATTTTTTTGATTTTTTTGATTTTTATGGGAATACTTTGAGGATCAGACATAGAACTTCTTAAGATGGACACTGTTAAGTGGCTCATCTAGAGGAATGCCGTCAGGTGTAGCTAAAGTATAAGCTCCTGATCCATATGCGGCTGTCACAATAAAGGGACCTAACCAGTTAGGCTCAAACTTGCCCTTCTTCTCTCGATCTACTTGATTTCTCTGATTCTCCTTAAGTACAAGATCACCAACTTGAAACCGTCTTTCTTTGATCTTTTTGTTGTAATTACGCCGGAGGCGGTTTTGATAGACATGGAGATGATTAAGTGCGGCAAGGCGCCTCTCATCTAGTAGTTCAAGCTCAGCTAATCTGGAAGTGCGATACTCATCTCCGCCGATCAGGTCCTGCATGGATACTCTGAGGGATGGGATCTTGACCTCTATAGGTAGGATGGCTTCAGAGCCAAAGACCAAGGCATATGGTGTGGCACCAGTTGGTGTTCTAATACTAGTGCGATAGGCCCATAGGGCGGGATTGAGTTGCAAGTGCCAATCACGACCAGCTTCATTGACTGTTTTCTTGAGGATCTTGAGAATGGTTTTATTGGAAGCCTCAGCTTGGCCGTTACTCTGCGGATAGTAGGGAGTTGAAAAGCGATGTTGGATATTGTATTGTATGCATAAGGCACGAACATCTTGGTTCTTGAATGGTCTCCCATTATCAGTGACAATGGCTTGGGGAATACCATACCGGCATATGAGGTAGTTTAGGATAAACTTGGCTATTTGTTTACCGGTGATATAGGTCATAGGAATGGCTTCCACCCACTTCGTGAAATACTCAGTGGCGGTAATGATAAACTTGTGGCCATTGGAGGAGGAAGGGTGGATTTGTCCTACGAGGTCGAGACCCCATTGAGAAAAAGGCCATGGAGTAGTCATAGGTTGTAACTCATGAGCTGGTGCGTGAATCAGATCTCCATGCTGCTGACATTGTAGACACTTCTTAGCAAACTGTGCAGCATCTTGCTCTATTGTAGGCCAGTAATAACCTATTCTGAGTATCTTCTTAGCAAGATTAGGACCGGTAGAATGTGCACCACAGACACCTTCGTGTATGTCTCGTAAGGTAGCTTCGGCGTTAAGACATCGTAAGAGGATACCATCGAGACTCCGGCGATATAGTGTATCACCTAGAATGATGTAACGAGAGGATCGACGGATAAAGGTTTTGCGTTGGGTGGATGATAGGTCAGGGGGAAAGGTATTGTTCTTGAGGTATTCATAGATATCTTCATACCATGGGGAATTGGGACCAACAAGTTCGCAGATGATTTCAGTAACAGGAACATCGATGGCTGGTATCAACAATTGCTCGATCAAGAATTCACACTTCTGTGTATTTGCAGGCATGTCAATCAGTGACCCTACAGAAGCCATAGAATCTGCAGCTTTGTTATGCTCTCTTGGAATTTGCTCAAATGTGATGCTAGAAAAGTGTGGTTTGTAGGCATCCACTAGTTGCTTGTAGGGGACCAACTTTTCATCCTTTGTTTGGTATTCATCTGTGACTTGGCGAATGACTAGCTGTGAGTCTCCATATACTTGTAATTCTGTGATATCCCATTGAACTGCTATATTGAGACCTATAAGGAGTGCTTCATACTCGGCTATGTTGTTGGTGCAAGGGAATGCTAGCCGATATGACTTTGGAATGTAGTCATTCTGAGGTGTAACAAATAAGATGCCGGCTCCTGATCCATGCTGTGTGTAAGAACCGTCAAAGTACAACTTCCACATTATGGAGGTAGTAAGAGTGAAGAGATTCTCATCAGGAAAGTCTACTACCATAGGATGTGTATCTTTCACAGGTGCTTCTGCTAGTTGATCCGCGAGGGCTTGTCCTTTGATTGCTTTACGATCCGTATACTCAATGTCGAACTCACTAAGGATCATGACCCATTTAGCTAGTCTGCCTGTGAGAGCTGCTTTTGCTAGTAGATACTTCAAGGGATCAATCTTGGCTATCAGATTTGTATGTTGGTTCAGCATGTAATGTCGCAACTTTTGGGAGGCGAACACTACTGCTAAACAAGCCCTTTCCATTGGTGAATAATTGAGCTCGTATCCCACCAAGGTTCTACTGATGTAATAAATTGCATGCTCCTTTCCTTTGTCATCATTCTGTGCTAGCAGGGCCCCCAAGGCCAAGTTTGTAGTGGAGATGTATAAGATCAAAGGTTTGTCCGCAACTGGTGGAACCAATACAGGAGGTGTAGCTAGATATTCTTTAAGTTGATCAAACGCTGCCTAACACTTGTTGTCCCATCGAAATGAGACATCCTTTCGGAGCAAGTGTTGAAAGGGTTGACATTTATCTGCTAGCTGTGAGATGAAATGCCTGATGGACTGCAACCTTCCTTGGAGGCTCCTTAATGTTTTTAGGTTCTTTGGTGGAGGCATCTCCACTATAGCCTTTACTTTCCCTGGATCTACTTCGATGCCTCTACGAGATACAATGTATCCCAATAGCTTTCCTGATGTTACACCGAATACACACTTCTTTGGATTGAGTCTTACTTGGTACTTTTCAAGCCTGTCGAAGATCCGTCCTAGAACCTGTATGTGATCCGCCCTAGAAGATTTAGCTAGTAGATCATCAACATAGTCTTCCATGATGTGATGAAAAAGATCGTGGAAGATCACTGTCATTTCTCTCTGATAGGTTGCTCCTGCATTCTTTAGGCCAAACGGCATGACACACCAACAATAATTCCCCCAAGGACAAGTAAAGGTTGTTTTATGTTGGTCTTCTTCAGCTATCCTTATCTGATTATAACCCAAGAATCCGTCCATGAGAGAAAGCATCTCGTGACCTGCTGTCAAATCCACTATAATGTCAATGTTTGGTAGTGGAAAGTCATCTTTAGGACATGCCTTATTGAGATCTCTAAAATCATTACACATGCGGATGCGCCCATTAGGTTTAGACACAGGTACAATGTTTGAGACCCAATCTGAATAGTCAATTGGTCGTATGAACTTTGCGTCTAACAGCTTTTGTATTTCCACCTTCACCAAGAGAGCTATCTGTGGATGCATTTTTCTCAACTTCTGCTTGATTGGTTTCACCTTGGGATCAACTGTGAGATAATGAACTACCAGCTTAGGGTCTAGCCCTGGCATATCTGCATAGGTCCATGCAAAGTTGATGGTTCGTTGCAAGAATAAGTTGTTAAGATTTCTGTGCTCTGTGTCAGATAATGATGCCGCTAGGAATGTTGTCTTTGGATTCTGTTCTGTACCCAGGTTGATCTCTGTAGAATCTTCCACTAGGAGAGCTGATTTCTCTTGGTACTTAGATGGTAAGGGAAGGTCAAATCCTCCATCCTCAGGTGCCACAGTTGGGTTTTCACCTTTGGATACGTCCTTTATTTTTACTATTTTATGATCAGGAGGTGCCACAGTGTGGTTTTCACCTAGAGATCTTTCTTTATTTGCATTTTGCGACTGGAGGATTTGGCATTCTCACCAAAATAATCTGTGGGCTCTAGTTCCATTACAAAACCTGCTTTGTGATCGCCCAGAGGGATTCTTTTCCGAAGTCCCATGAACTTAGCTAGAGCTTCATCATTCTGAAACACATCTATAACGGGGGCCCCTTGTTGGTCCCAATTGATAAGTTCAGGGTAGACAAGCATGACATTCTGGGTGCTGGTGGTGGAAGTTAAGGATACGGAGGATAGTATAAAAATGGAAGATTCTGCGAATAGATTGGTCATGTGGAGGGAAGAGTCATCGATGATATCCTCTGTAGACGTCGAATCGGCAGGAAAAGTGTCATCTACCTCGTCGAGGATATACTCGATGTCTGAGGCGCGTGGTACCTTCTTACCAAATCCTAATCCTTTCTTGTCTAGCTTCTTTGTAACCACAATGGGCTCCATAGTGCCTTGATTCTATTTCCCAAGGCCACCTTTGCCTTTATAGCCCATGTTTTTCACTATCCTTAAGCCATTGCCATATTGCTTGACTGGTATGGTGACTGGGTCTTTCTCCTTATAGAGCCAAGAAGAGATGTCCTCAATAGTTTCTTCCTCCAATAACCGTCCATGTTGGAATTGGGTTAGGAATGTTGGGGGAGGCATAGCGGCTTTTTTGGTTACTTTAGTAATGGGTGGTTTGCCGTAAGATTTTGGAGATAAAGGCATCCGCCCTACACAATAAGATTCTGAGATATCATAAGTGCCAAAGCCTATATCTCGGACGTGAGCTGTGATTTTGGGGAGGGGTGTAGGTTCACTTGTAGAGGCTTGCGTGAGAGTTTCAGGGTCAACATAGAGAGGGGATTCAAGGGCTTTGTCATTTTTAGGCACTTGGTTGCAATTATTATAGCTTCCTTGCAAGACACGGTAGAATTCAAAAGGATTAGGATCTCCTGGGATGGTGATCTCCGTACCATTGTATGGGAACTTTAGGGACTGATGGTACGTGGAGGGGACAACTTTCATTGCATGGATCCATGGGCGGCCAAGAATAATGTTGTAAGGAAGCTCAATATCAAGAACTTGACACCTGGTTTCAAGCATGACAGGACCTAGTTGTATAGGCAAGTGAATAACACCTTCTAAACGGCGTTCTACATCATAATACCCCTTGATTGTAATACTATGATCAGTGTTGACATGATCCTCAGAGTATCCCAATTGCTTTAGTAAATTTAAAGAACAGATGTTGAGACCAGCACCACCATCTATGAGTATACGTTTGATTTTGCGCTTATGGATGAGAACCTCAATATGCAGGGCATCATTGTGACAAGGATCATGGGAGGGGAGGTCTTTCTCAAAGAAGACCACGTTGTAAGGCGAAGCAATATTACCCACTATAGCTTGGAAATCTACGACTACTATGTTGTTAGGAACGGAAGACTCTTGGAGGGCTTTTTCTAACACCACTCTATGTGTAGGTGATGACCGTAGAAGGTCCAAAATAGAGATTTGTGCTGGTGTTCTCCCTAGATGTTTGACAAGATTATAATCAGACTGAACCGGAAGCCTAGGTGTAGGTGCACGGATGGTGACATGACCTCGACGAGTAGTAACAGCACAATCCGTAGATTTGCCTTTGATTGTGAGGGTAGACACTCGACTCTCTTCAAAATGACTGACAATGGAATCGAAGGACGTGGAAGTGTGATTGATACCTTTACCTCTATCCTGAGGAGGAGGTGGACCATGATGAGGGAATGGTTCCTTGTACATATCGAGATCCTTATTCGTGTGTTGCGCTGGTGATTCATCCTCAAAAGTGATTTGATTACCGTCGATGAGGTTTTGGATGAGGCGCTTAAGCTTCATGCAAGACACAGTTTGATGACCTTTGCTCCTATGGAACTCACAATACTCATTGTCTCTGTAACATGCCATTTTGTAGACAAGTTCTCCATATGGGGGAGCGTCAGGTAAGGTGATGAGCCCTTTCTGCAAAGCTTGTTGTAAGACTGATTCAATCAGTACTCCCAAAGGAGTGAATTGACGCCGCGGAGGGTAATCTTGTTGGGGCCGCTCTTGTTGTTGTTGCTGTTGGTTGGGATAAGGCTGCCTTTGTTGCTGCTGTTGTTGAGGTGGAGCTTGACTTGGTTTGGAGAGCTGCAGCGGTGTTTGCAACATTTGGACATGCTTAGTATCAACCACCCCATCATTGACCACGTTTTTGTTCTTGTTCCAATATTTGGGTTTATCGTTCGATTGCTGATGAGAAGAGCTATCTTTCGTCTCTTTAAAGATTTTGACCACACCCTTAGCAATTAGGGTCTTCTCAATGTTGATACCCTTGTATGTGATTTCATCGAAGGTTGTAGCACTAAGAATTTGTAAATGGAAACCTAACTCTTGGTTGAGGTTCTGTACAAATATGCTAACAAGTTGTTTCTCTGGAATCTTGAAAGGGAATTTACTAGCCATTTGTCTCCATCGTTGAAGGAAAGAAATGAAAGTTTCACCATTTTTTTGTTTATTGTTGCATAGGTCCGTCATGGAAATCTCATGCTCTGCATTGTAAGAAAAATGGGTGGCAAACTTCTCTACTAGCTCGTTGAAAGACTTGATACCTGTGGGTAAGTGTGAGAACCATTCTATTGCTTGACCTCCAAGACTGCGAGGAAAGAGACGCATAAGATATGTGTCGTTATGAGAGACCTCGAAGCAAGCAAGATAGAATTCCCTAAGATGGTCTTTTGGGTCACCTTTTCCTTTGTACTTATCGAACTTGGGAATAGTGAAATTTTGAGGAAAAGGGATCATTGGTAATGACCGATCAAAAGGATAAGGACACACTTCCTCTAAAGAGAAGGTCTTTTTGGTGTGGCCAAACGTAAGATCAGATAGCTGTTGTTGAACTTCTGTGATCTTTAGCTCCATAGTCGTGGGAGGGGTTGGTAACATCCCCTGTTGTCCAAAGAGTGGTTGGTGTTGCCCATATGGAAGATTATAGTGTAAGCCATGTGCACTGGTATTAAAGGGTCGTAAGATTGATTGGGATCATATGGGTTGTACGATTGGTTCAGATTGGGCTGGAATTGGAGGCCTTGATTAGGCAGAGGTGGAGGTGGCGCTAGGTAAGAATGTTGGCTTTGCGATGGTTGAAGAAAAGTATTGGGGGGAGGAAAGCTAAAGTGCGTTTGAATAGGTTGTGATGGTGGCACATAGCTTTGGGAAACCTGATGTTGGGAATATTGAGAGTGGCTAGGCAATGTTTGAAAGAAGTTGAGCGAGGATGAACGTTGTGGAGGAGGAACATAGGTAGAAGTGAATTGTGATGGTTGGGGTTGATTGAGGATGAGAGTAGAAGAATGTTGTGGTTGGGGCTGCTTGAGGACGAGAGTAGAAGAATGTTGTGGTTGGGGTTGCGTGACTCTAATTGGTTGAGAGACATGCAGGTGTGATGATATAGGAGGTGGCATTTGTTGAGACCCTTGTTGCATGGCTACATAAGTGTTCCCCGGATTGTAATTGGGTGGGAAACCTACGCGTGATGGGGTAACCAAGATTCCACTTGCGATTGGGGTGGACACTTTAGGAGGTGGTTGCACATTCGATCGAGCTAAGGTGGCTTGCTTAGCTAACTCTGCTTGACGTTGGAGAGTTTCTTGTTGGTTTTGATAGATCTCCATAGGAGTCAAAAGCGGTGATATGGGCCTCTCCCCTGTTGGGTTTTGAAAAAGGGGATTCCTATACTGCGAACCTTGTGTAGGTAAGGGTGTAGTCACTGTTGATATGGTTTGCGCTGCTTGTATGGTATCTTGGACGTTGCTCTCCTTGAGAGTGGATAAATCAAAATCTTGATGTAACTTGGCGCCTTGCTTTGCAAGCAAGCGAAAGAAATGATCCTGGTTCTCACTAAGGATTTTATCAAAGGCAGCTATAGCTCTAGGATCTTGTATGAATTCATCAAGATCTTGCCCATCTTCTTGAGAGGATTGACCTATTTCAAAGTGTCACTCTTCTTGAGATGGGGTTTGATCTACGATATAACCTTGTGGGACAAAATCTGGAGGCAAGCCTGTGGTATACTGAGGTGTATTTATCAAAGGGATCCTATCCTCATGAGGATTGCTTGGTTCATCCATGTGCGGCATGTTCGGAGTGCTGATTGGTTTTGCCATGGGTGTACTAGGAGTCACCTTGGGAGTAATGTTGAGATGACTTGATTGTGGTGTGCGAGGAGGCGACTTATGCTTCTTAGGGACAACTTGCTTGGATTTCATAGTTTGCTGTAGCCTAGTGGTTACCATGGAATACACTAGGACAAAAGGTAATGCTGGGTTTCTGTGAGATGCTTTAAGAAATGAACAAACTTCTGATGCACAAAGTACTGGACCAAAGGCGCTATACTGTTTGACTAGAGGTGCAGGACTGTGCCACCAAAAGCGTGCTACTGTGGACTAGAGGCGACGGACTAAGCTACCAATAG
This sequence comes from Cunninghamia lanceolata, assembly GCA_027924645.1. NCBI lineage: Eukaryota > Viridiplantae > Streptophyta > Pinopsida > Cupressales > Cupressaceae > Cunninghamia > Cunninghamia lanceolata. The sequence goes on along the minus strand of BSBN01000578.1, from coordinate 5,054,504 downwards.
CAAGTTACTGCTATGTCAAAGGTGAGCTACAGTGACCGAAAGCAAGCTATCGTTATACCAAGGGCGCTGAAGTAGAGTTTTGCCAGAGGCGGGTTATTGCTGACCAAAGGCGATCTATTGTACTACCAAAGGCGAGCTGCTGTAATACCAGGGGCGCTGAAGTAGTGTCTAATATTTTTCAAAGGCAAAATTTTTCTGTTTCTGATTTGGATTGGTTTGGCAAGAGAAAACACAGCAAACAAGTGGTCAAAAAAGGCACAAGGACTGACACAACAGATAGTGTATGTTCAAGGCTCCAAACAAGCCCAATGTTTCCACAGGTATAAGACAATTGCAATAAATAACAAGCACTTTTTATCCCTAGAGACAAGGTTTCATTGCAGTAGATCAGCTCACAGCTTAATACTCCGTCGATAAAAATATCATTCCATAAAGGTGTTGGATATTTGCGAGAGACGATAGGTAGGGATATCTCACCCTCCCCTTGGAAAGCTCAAGTAGGTCATAAGAGCTTTATGTCCAAGGGAATACTATCTCTTCTCAAGGGAGCCAATGGTGAGTATCTTAAGGGTTTAAATCGATTTCCCTTGCACTGATGATTACCGCAATGTTCGGAGGTAGGTCGGGTAGTCTCTATCTAAAATGGTTCTCAGTGACTTTGAGGGACCAACGCCTTACGAGCAATGCGACAAGCTACTAAAAGCTTTAACCAATCCTACTAAGAGTTTCAAACACTTCGCTCAATGTGAAAATCATTTCCACAAAGAGCTAGTACACCTCTTTTCAGTTTGACACCACAAGGTAAGGCTGACGTCAGTTAGGACTTGGCTTTCGCCTTATCCCTTTTATATAGTGGTTCAAAGGAAAACTCCGCTTAGGGTCGTCCCTTTTGGATGAAGTGCAATCCAAAAGCAGGCCCTTCTAAAGGAAGTATAGAAAAGTAAGAGCAAGCACATCAAACAAAGGTTCAATTGTCCCGTTATAAGAAAAATAAGGTGCAACTAAACTAGGCACACACACGTTTGTAGTTATAAATTGTCCCTTATGAAATGAAGTGTTTGGCATTCATGTCCATTGTCCTTTAGAAAAATTGAGGTGTTTGTTCATACATGTCCATTGTCCCTTAAGCAAAGTAGTATGTTCCTAAGACTTAGATTGCAAGAAAAGATTTGTTCAATTATCCTTTTAAGCATGCAATGTGTTTCTAAGACTTAGTGAGATAAATCAAAGAGGTCTTCAATGCTCGTCCTGCATGAACATGTTAAGAAAACACCTATTGGCTCTGTGTGAGTAATAAGAAGCTGCAACAAGTGAGTTAGTTCCACACAAATTCAAAAGTTAGCAAGTGCTTGAAGTCAGAGATTGAGAATAGGCCAATGAGTGGTCTTTAAAAAATAAATCTCAGAAAATCTTTAAAAAAATATTACCACTGTGTAGAGGATAGAAAAATATCAACTTTCAAAAAAAACATCACCTAAATCCGAGTTCGTTTGTGAAAGTTATGCAGCTTGGAAGGTCTAAAAACTGTGACGAGACAGAGACAGCAGTGAGAAAAACAATTTTCTGAAAAATCAGAGAATCTTGAGAAAAAACCAATTTCACCATGATGTAGATCACGAAATTCTAGTCTATTTTAAAAAAAAAAGCACTGAAATACGTGTCCGTATGACCAAGATAATGAGGTTTGAAAATTGCCTATTCGTTTAAAAAGCTCATTGAAGAGGGGTCTGTCTTAGCCCCCTCTAACTGGCTCTTGGTCACTGATGTGACCTGCTGGGCTGGAGTTGCTTTTTAAAAAAAAAAAACTAAAATTAGTTTTTAAAAGTTTCTCTTTTTTTTTTAATTTTTATTTTAAGTTTTCTAAATTTAAAAAAATTTCAAACTAAAGTTTAAACTTTAAGAGTTTTAAAATAGAGTTTGAACGCATGAGATTTGAAAGTTTTTTGGAATTTTTAAAAAATCAATGCTGCAGTACGGCCTGCGCAGGCCTGCTGTACCTGGCGTAGGTACGGCTGGCAGCTTTTTTAATTTTTATTTGTTTTTCTTGTTTTGTTTTGCTTTTTGCTTTTTTGTGTTTTTACTTTTTGATTTTTGCTTTTTGATTTTTTAGTTTTATTTTTTGCTTTTTTATTTTTTCGAAAAAAGAAAACTTTTTTAAAAAAAAATGTATTTTTTTTTTTACTTTACCTCACAGTAATTGTACAGCCTCGGGTTGTGTGCCCAAGGTAAAAAAAATTTACCTTCACCGAAATAGGCCAAATTTTATATTTTTCTTCACCTCTCGACCCTTTCAAACGCAACCGTGATGTCTGTTTTTACCCAAGAAACTTCCTTTAAAAATTCTTTTTCGGATCTCTCCAAAAAAAGTATTAAAAACCTGTGAAATCAAACTAAAAATTCCACAAATTTGATATTAAATCAGGACCAATGGGTCCCACCGAGCGTGCCAGAATGTGTATGAGGAAAAATCGATTAAATCTAAACTAAATAAAATCAAAGAACCCAATAACATAAAGAAAACTAATTTAAATAAAAGCCATGACAAATAATCAATGAAATAAAGACTTTTACCGAAATCTGTATTGTTTCCTTTGGATTGAATGTGGATTGCTCAATGAAGTTGCGAAGCCATAGCTGCAACAAGCAAGTAGTGTGCTCAATGTGCTCAAAGATCAATGTCAAGAGATCATGAGAGTGCTCAATCGACACGTTTTGTATGCTCGAAGCTCTGTTAAGTATGCCTGAGAATACGATCGAAGAGGGAGGCTAAATGAAGGAGATGAGGGGGGTTTATATAGATTTCAAAGAAGATTGATCAACAGTCTAGATAATTCAGAAGAATCAACGGAGGAGAACAGTTGAGGAACGTGCAACGAATAAGAAGAAGACATGTGTCTTGCTTTCTTTTGCATGAGAGGAGTTATCAAGAATAGAAGAATAAGTTAACTGAAGAGATAAATCAATTAAAAGAATAAAGCAATCAGTTAAGTGATTTAAAACAAGAAGAAGAGATTTGCATGAGACAAGAAGATATTTTGCTTTATTAAATATAGAAAGCTTGAGTTATATTAGAGATAACTCAAATTTAGAAGAAAAAGCAATTTAAATAAATAATTGATTTATTTAAATTTAGAGAAGATATTTTGGAAGAAATAATTAAATAATTAGAATTATTTAATTTAGAAGATTTAAAAGCAAATTAAATAAATAAATTTATTTAATTGTTGTGCATGATTTTGGAAGAACAAAAGATTATAAATAAAATATTTGATTTTATTTATTTTTAGAGGATTGAGATAATTTAAATAAATTTGATTTGATTTATTTAAATTTAGAAGAACAATTGATTTAATTAAATAATGTAAATTATTTAATTGTAGATAAGATAGAATTGTGATGAATTAATTAAATAATGGGATATATTTAATTAATGTGGCTGTGAATTTTGGAAGGAGGATAATGATCAAATTAAATAATTAAAATTATTTAATTGTGGAAGAATATAGAGGAATTTAATTTAATTAATTAAATAAAGAGGATTTATTTAATTAATGTTGAATTTAGGAGATTTAGAAGAATTTGATGATAATTAATTAAATAATTAGATTATTTAATTAACGTTTGCAATGCAAGTGATTAGACAGATAACGGAATGCAAGTGATTTGACGACACGGTCATTTTAGGGTGTCTACACTAGGTGTCAAGTCCTTGACATTAAGCTACCTTATAACATTATCTTAGGACACCCATGGATCCATGCCATGAAAGCTATTCCCTCAATGTACCATCAGTCTCTCAAGTTCCCATTTAATGGTATGGAGATCACTATCCCAGCAGATCCTAATCCCTTTGAATTCTGTCATACTTTGCAAGGTAGTTATAAGAATAGCAACCAAGTGCCAAACAATGACAAAACCCATGACTCCCCATTGTATGTTGACTCTGAAAAACTACAAAAGCCTCTGAAGCTGAACCCAATCCTAATCCTATTCCTAAAATCAAAGCTAACATCTATGATATAGGATTTGGTGAATATGATATCTCAAAATCTTGTTGTGTAGGGTAGATTCCCTTATCCTCTAAATCCTACAGCCAACCACCCATAGCCAAAGCAACTAAGAAAGCAACTATTCCTCCTCTACAATCCCTAACCCAATTCAAATAGGGAAAATTATTGGTAGAGGAAACTATTGAAGACATCTCATCTTGGATCTACAAAGAGAGAGAACCAGTCACCATACTAGTTAAACAATATGGCAATGGCCTAAGAATTGTCAAAAACATGGGCTATAAAGGAAAAGGTGGCCCTAGAAAAAATAATCAAGGTCAAACAAAACCCGTTGTTGTGAAGAAGAAGCTAGACAAAAAGGGGTTAGGTTACAGCAAGAAGGTACCACGCACCTTGGACATTGAGGCTATTCTTGACAAGGTAGCACAAACGTCTCTCGTAGATTTGACGTCTAAAGATGATAACATCGATGACTCCTACCTCCATATGATTGACCTATTCATTGAATCCTCCATAGTCATGCTATCATCTGTATCCTTCACATCCAACACAAACACCCAAATTGTAACACTTCTCTACCCTAAACTTATTGATTGGGACCAACAAGGAGCCCCCATTCTAGATGTTTTTCAAAATGATGAAGCTATTACAGAGTTCATGGGACTCCGAGGTAGAATCCCTCTTGGCAATCACAAAGCTAGTTTTGTAATGGAACTAGAGAAAACTACTTATTTTGGTGAGAATGCCAAATCCTCCAGTTGCAAAAATAGAAATAAAGAAAGATCTCTAGGTGAAAACCATGTTGTGGCACCTCCTGATCACAAAATAGTAAAAAAAAGGATGTATCCAAAGGTGAAAACCCAACTATGGCACCTGAGGATGGAGGATTTGACCTTCCCCTACCATCTAAGTATCAATGGAAATCAGCTCTCCTAGTGGAAGATTCTATAGAGATAAATCTTGGCTCAGAGTAAAATCCTAGAACCACATTCCTTGTAGCATCATTATCAGAGCAAGAGCACAAGAATCTTACCAACTTCTTCTTATAGTGAACCATCAACTTTGTGTGGACCTATGCTAATATGCCAAGGTTAGACCCTTCGCTAGTAGTTCACTATCTCACAGTTGATCCAAAAGCTAAACTAGTCAAGCAAAAGCTAAGAAAGATGCATCCATAGATAACTCTCTTGTTGAAAGTGGAAATACAGAAGTTGCTACATGCAAAGTTTATCAAGCTTATTGATTATCCAGAATGGGTCTCAAACATTATACATGTGGCTAAACCTAATGGGGGCATCCGCATGTGTTCTAACTTCAGAGATCTTAACAAAGCATGTCCCAAAGATGACTTTCCTTTTCCAAACATTGATCTCATAGTGGACCTGACCGCTGGCCATGAAATAAGCTCTCTAATGGATGGATTTTCTAGCTATAATCAAATAATGATAGCAAAAGAAGATCAGCATAAAACAACTTTCACTTGTCCTTGTGGTACGTATTGTTGGTGCGTCATGCCATTTGGTTTAAAGAACGTAAGGGCAACTTATCAAAGAGTAATGATAGTGATATTCCATGACCTCTTTCATCACATCATGGAGGACTATGTAGATGATATACTAGAAAAATCTTCTAGGGCAAATCACATATAGGTTCTACAACAAATCTTTGACAAACTTGAAAAATACCAAGTCAGACTCAATCCAAAGAAGTGTCTTCGGGGTAACATTAGGAAAATTGTTGGGATACATTGTATCTTGCAGAGGCATTGAAGTAGATCCAACAAAAGTCAAGGCTATAGTAGAGATGCCTCCACCAAAGAATTTGAAAGCATTAAGGAGCCTTCAAGGAAGGTTACAATCTATTAGGTAGTTTATCTCACAACTAGCGGATAAATGCCAACCATTTCAACACTTGCTCTGAAAGGATGTCTCATTTCGATGGGATGATAAGTGCCAAGTAGTATTTGATCAACTCAAAGAATATCTAGCTACACCTCCTGTCTTGGTACCACCTGTTGCTGATAAACATTTGATCTTGTACATCTCAACTACAACTGTAGCCCTAGGGGCTCTTCTAGCATAGCATGATGAATCTAGAAAAGAGCATGAATTCTATTATATCAGTCAAACTTTGGTAGGTTATGAACTCAATTATTCACCTATGGAAAGAGCTTGTTTAGCCTTAGTGTTCGCTTCCCAAAAGTTGCGGCATTATATGCTAAACTAACACACCAATCTAATAGCCAAAATTGATCCATTGAAGTATCTCCTAGCAAAGGCAGCTCTCATAGGTAGACTAGCTAAATGGGTCATGATCCTTAGTGAGTTTGACATTGAGTATGTGGATCGTAATGAAATCAAGGGGCAAGCCCTAGAAGATCAACTAGCCGAAGAACCCATGACAGATGTACATCCTATGGTCTCAGACTTTCCAGATGAGAATCTCTTTGCTCTTTTTACCTCAATAATGTGGAAGTTATATTTTGATGGCTCCTACACACAGCATGGATCAGGGGTTGGCATCCTCTTTATCATGCCTGAAAATGACTATATCCCAAAGTCATATCGGCTTGCATTTCCTTGCACCAACAACATAGCTGAGTATGAAGCACTCCTCATAGGTCTCAACACAACAGTCCAATGGGAATTCAAAGAACTACAGGAATATGGAGACTCACAACTAGTCATTCGACAAGTCATTGATGAGTACTAAACAAAAGATGGAAAGTTGGTCCCTTACAAGCAACTAGTGGATGCCTATAAAACACACCTTTCTAGAATCACATTTGAACAAATTCTAAGAGAGCATAACAAAACAACAAATTCTATGGATTCTATGGGGTCACTTGTAGACATACCTACAAACACATATAAATGTGAATTCTTGATTGAACAATTGTTGATACCAGCCGTCGATGTTCCAACTACTGAAATCATCTATGAACTTGTTGGTCCCAATTCCCCATGGTACAAAGATATCTATGACTACCTTAAACACGATACCTTTCCCTCTAAGCTATCAACAACCCAACGCAAAACCTTTATCTGTCATTCCTCCCGTTACACCATTCTGGGTGATACACTATATCGTCAGAGTCTCGATGGTATCCTCTTACGATGTCTTAATGCAGAAGAAGTCGATGCTACCTTAAGAGGCATAAATGAAGGTGTCTATGGAACACATTCTACCGGTCCTAACCTCGCTAAGAAGATACTCTGCACAAGGTATTACTAGCCTACAATAGAACACGATGCTATGTAGTTTGCTAAGAAGTGTCTACAATGCCAGTAGCATGGAGATTTGATTCATGCACCAGCTCATGAACTACAACCTATAACAACTCCATGGCCTTTTTCACAATGGGGTCTCGACCTCATAGGACAAATCCACCCATCCTCATCCAATAGCCATAAATTCATCATTACCGCCACTGAGTACTTCACGAAGTGGGTCAAAGCCATTCCCATGACTTATATTATTGGCAAGCATATAGCCAAGTTTATCCTTAACTACCTCATTTGTCGATATGGTATCCCCCAAGCCATTGTCACAGATAATGGGAGACCATTCAAGAATCAAGATGTTTGTGCCTTGTGTACCCAATATAATATCCAACATCACTTTTCCACCCCCTACTATCCGCAGAGTAATAGCCAAGCCGAGGCTTCCAACAAAACCATTCTCAAAATCCTAAAGAAAATGGTCAATGAAGCTGGTCATGATTGACAATTGCAACTCAATCCTGCCCTATGGGCCTATCACACTAGTATCATAACACCAACTGGCACAACACCCTATGCCTTGGTCTATGGCTCTGAAGCCATTCTACCTATAGAGGTTGAGATCCCATCCCTCAAAGTATCCATGCAGAACCTTATTGATGGAGAGGAGTATCACACTTCTAGATTAGCTGAGCTAGAACTACTAGATGAGAGGCACCTTGCCATGCTCAATCATCTCCATGTCTATCAAAACTGCCTTCGGTGCAACTATAACAAGAAGATCAAATAAAGATGGTTTCAAGTTGGTGATCTTGTCTTAAAAGAAAACTAGAGTAATCAAGCAAATTGAGAAAAGAAGGGCAAGTTTGAGCCTAATTGGTTATGATCCTTTGTTATCATAGCAGCATATGGGTCAGGAGCTTATACTTTAGCAACACCTAAAGGCATTCCTCTAGATGAGCCACTCAACATTGTGCATCTCAAGAAGTTCTTTGCCTGATCCTCAGAGTATCTATGTCAAAATAAAAATAAATAAATAAACAAAATAATCCGTCCTTTGGTGAAAACTTGGTAAACAGGCACCTTGGATAAGTACCATAGTGAAAACCTAGCAAACAGGTGCTATGTGCAGAGTTAGCATCCATCATCTATCAAGTTTTGTTCATTCTATGTCGATTTCATAATAACCTTCATTCCGTGTCCATTTCATAACAAAATTCATCCATCCATCCATAATAAAACCATTGACTCATTTGTATTTCTATTTCCCTATCTAGAATAGCTTGGAAATTTGTCAATGTCACTCATCCCATGCCAATTGTCAGCTTCTCTATGTCAGTTTGTCCATTATCCTATGTTAGTTATCACTCATCCTATGTCAAAAAGTTATCCATGTCAAGTTCTCCTATGTCAAAGTTATCCATGTCTTTTCATCATCCTATGTCAATTATCTATGTCTTCCTATCATCCATCATCATCCATAACAACACCTCCACCAGAATGGGGGCAACTCTTTCCTTAACCTAGGTCTAGGAATGGATCCTTGTTCGTGGTTCAAAAAATACTTCAAACCAAAAACAACAAAAACACATCAACCATCAAAACAAAAACAAGGATATCAAACAAAAGCTAGAACTACATATCATCTCATCTCAATCTTAAGGTACCTTGATCCCATGGATATGGGTATGTAGGTAGTCTGGAATATGAAGGACATATCCAGTACTCATGTACATGAGATCTCATCATTTCAACCAACCCAAGCACAAACACCTTGACCCACTCATCACTCTATCTAGAACTACATATTATCATTTTCATCTTTCATTGTAATGTGCCTTGATCTCGTGTATACAGGGTATGTAGACAATCTGGAATACGAAGGATGTATCCAATACTTAGGCACATATGATTCATCCTTCTCCACCCATCTCAATCCATTAACATTTTCCATCTTTCTAGTCTTCTGTTTGTCAAAATCCATTCACCTTGACTTGACTAACTCAAGCAGCAAAACAAAAACAAACAAATGCATCCTTTCAAAGTAAAAGTCCTTAAAAAACCTGAAGCAAAAACACCTACTTGTAGAGCCATAAGTTATCCTACATATCGATTGTCAACATCTACTACATCAAACAATTGTCTTATACAGGATGTTCCATTGTTGAAACTAGACCAAATGTCTTATACAAAATGTTTCATTTCCTGAAACCAGACATTATCCTACCAATAGATCAACACCCTTTAATGGATATATCATTCCTACAATAAGGCTATTATCTATCCAACCAATCTAATCTATCTTGAGTAACCTCTTTGGCAAGAGAATATGTTGGATGTATGTTTACTTTGTAAGTCAGTCAATTATCTTTTTGGTTTATCTTTTTGTCCCTTTCCCATTACCTATTCAAGACTACCTTGATTATATATATCTTGGTATGTTACGATGCAGAATGGATTGGGGGCATTGTCATTACTTTTGTGTGTTGTGTTTGAGGAATGATCTTAGTATCTTTCTTAGCAGCATATTTATCTGGTGTGTGTGTGTGTTACAACCTAGCATCTTACATATTAATATTGTTCTTACATTTATGTATTGAATTTTATTTTATGTTCAATACTATGTCTCATTCACATATCCAACAAGGTTATATTATGTCTAAGGGATCTAAGTTCAAACCACTTGCTTGCAGAGTCAACATCCTCACATTCAGATATCACAACACCTTTGTCTTTTATACCTTGGTGGCAAACTATCCATGTGCTATATCAAAATAAGGATTGTTCTTTATAAACATTTGTGAAACTGTTGCAGCAAGCTTATCTATTTAACCATCCATCTATCCATGTCATCATATAGATTTTCAAACAAAGATTGGTCAATAGTCTTTCTATCATGTTCTATTCTATCTCCACTTTATTCCCACCCCTAATCCAACCTATCCTCATTTCAGCTATCCTCTTCATCATGTCAGCTTCCGTCTAAACCAACCTTGCCTAACTCAAACACGGTCTTCTAGTCAAGCATCAACCTAGTTCTTCTATCACTTCCCTGTCTTTCCTCTTGAGGGGGCATCCTACACCAGCTACACTAGGGCAACTAGCTACACCGGGGCATCAAAATTGTATCATGTCTTCAACAATCATTTTCTTTGAAGCAACACTATAAACTGCATTGCATCAAAGAGGGACAAAATGTAGACACCCTAAAATGACTCACTTGCATTTTAGTATCATGTCTTCAACAATCATTTTCTTTGAAGCAACGCTATAAATTGCATTGCATCAAAGAGGGGCAAAATGTAGATACCCTAAAATGACCATGTCTTCGAATCACTTGCATTTCATCAAATCTCTCTAATCCCCTGTAGTTCAACAATTAATTGAATAATCTAATTATTTAATTAATTTCATCAAAATCATCAAATTCTTCCAAATCTCCTAAATTCGACATTAATTGAATAAATTATATTTATTTAATTAATTTCATCAAAATCAGCCTTATTCCATCCAAATTAAATAATTTTTATTATTTAATTAAATCATTATCTTCTAATTTTCAAATCCACATCAATTGAATAAATTAATTATTTAACTAATTTATCATCAAAATTATCTTATCTACAATTAAATAATTTTTATTATTTAATTAAATCAATTGTTCTTCCAAATTTATTTAAATTATCTCAATCTCTAAAAATAAAATATAATAAAATATTTTATTTATTCTTCTATCATGCACAAACAATTAAATAAATTTATTTATTTAATTTACTTTTTTATCTTCCAAGTCCTCTAAAAATAAATCTTGTTCATCATGCACACAAAATTAAATAATTTATTATTTAATTTATCTCAAATCATGCAAAAAAACAAATCTAAAGTTAAGTTTAATTGGCTTTAAATTATCTTATTTTTATCATCAACTCATAAATTAGAAAAAAATATTCTAATTTATGAAATCAAATCCATCTTTATCATGTCTTTTATCAAAAAGCAATTATCTTAATAAAAATACCTTTTTGGAGTGACACGTGTCATGTGCACATTCATCATGAGTTATTTGATTTATATCAACCATCCATTTCATGGAATTATTTCATCCATTGATTGACCATGTCTTGAAACCTATATAAACTCCCTCATCTCCTTCAAAAATCCTCTCCAATCTTTTATGCATCTGAGCTATAGGCATTCTTATTGCACTTTGAGCATATTATGTATTGTTGAGCACATCTTTGAGCACACTATCCAAATCCACTTGTTGCAACACCATGGGTATGCAATGTTATTGAGCAATCCACATTCTTATAAAGAGAACTATACAATCTATGTGAAGGCTTTCTTTACATAGTATGAATCGTGCAAACTAAAAAACTATGAACAAAACTATGCCCCACATGATTTAGAACTGGCAGCAGTCATGCACGCACTCCAAATTTGGAGACATTATCTACTTGGAAAATCTTTTGAGTTGAAAACGGATCACCAGGGACTGAAATATCTATTCACTCAACTCCATCTTAATGCTCACCAAAGAAGATGGTTAGAATTTATCTCAGATTATGATTTCAAGATTAAATATATTCATGGAAAAGAGAACCGAGTGGTAGATTATTTAAGTAGGAGAAGGCATATCTCCTCTATGGTCTCTATACATTCTGATTTTAGAAATTAGGTGTTACAACAATTTAAGGGAGATGAGTTTTACGAGCAGGTAAAACAGGCCCTTGAGAAAGATTCACAGAATCCAAAATATGAAAGATTCAACCTTGAACCAAATGGGTTATTAAGGTTCAAAGGAAGGATGTATGTACCTAACTCAGTAGAGTTAAGGAATATGGTTTGGAAAGAGGTTCATTCTGCACCATATTTTGGGCATCTTGGAGTAACCAAGTTACTCGCTGATGTGAAACCTTTATACTTTTGGAAAGGAATGAAAAGGGATGTTGTAAATTTTGTAGCTACTTGTATTGAATGCCAAAGGGTGAAGGCAGAACACCAACACCTGGTGGGATTATTATACCCTCATGAAATTCTGGAGTGGAAATGGCAGATTATAAGCATGAACTTTGTTCAAGGGCTTCCTATGTCAAGGAACATGCACAATGCTAGTTTGGTTGTGGTGGACAGACTCACCAAAGCAACCCATTTTATTCCAAGAAACTTGATAGATGGGGCACCCATCATTGCTCAAAAATTTGTTCAAAAGATTTTCAGACTCCATGGCATTCCTGAGAAGATTATCTCAAATAGGGATGCATAAATGACATCTAGGTTTTGGAAAACCTTATTCTCTTCACTTGGAACACAGTTGAACATCAGCTCTACTTATCATCCTAAAATGGATGGACAAACTAAAAGGGTGAACCAAGTGTTGGAGGATTTATTAAGGATGTATTGCATGGATCAGCAATACAAGTGGGAGGATTATCTTCCTCTAGTGGAATTTTCCCACAATAACTCTTACCATTCAGCCATTAAGATATAACTATTTGAGGTATTATATGGATGGAAGTGCCAAACCCCTATAAGTTGGGATAAGCTTGAAGATAGGGTTAGCCTTGGTCTTGAAATGCTATCTGAAATGGAAGAACAAGTCCATTTAATTAAAAAGAGGCTAGTGGAAACCAACAACAAACAAAAGATTTATGCAAATGCTAAGTGTGTTGAAAGGCATTTCACTATGGGAGATAAAGTTCTCCTAAGGGTAAAACCCCAGAAAAGTTCCATCAAACTTGGAAAAATGTCCAAATTGGCACCAAGATATGTGGGTCAATTTGAGGTTCTAGAAGAAGTCAGCCAAGTGGCATACAAAATTGCTCTACTGCCAGCACTTGCCATGATGGATAATGTGTTTCATGTTTCTTATTTGAAAAAGTTTAATTCTACTGATAATCAAATTCCTATGCTTGATTGGAACCTTCTACAGGTGAAAGACCGAGGAGTGGTGGTGATCGCGCCCATCAAGGTGCTCAAAACATGTAAGCTATGCTTACGTAATAAGGAAATAATAGAGTTCAAGGTCCAATGGGACCAATATTCGATGGAAAATGCCACCTAGGAAAATTATGATGACTTCCATGCTAGATTTCCTCATCTTTTCTAAGACATTTGTTATTATTCCTTTGGAAATATTTTCATGTTATGTTGGTTTATTTAAAGACAATTAATCATTGGGGATGATGATTCTTATGAGGGGAGATATGTTACATCCCCAACTTACAACTAGACTTAATCATTAACTTAGTATGATAATTAGGAGGATTAGACATAGTTAATTGATTCAATATTGTGGAAATATTTGATTTAACTCTTGATTATGAAAAATTTATCGATGATGATTTGTTTTATAAATTGATTAAATTAAGTTATCAAACATGATTAAGATGATACACTGATCATGATCTTGTGGTCCTGAGTGTGAAGAGGAAAATGAATGTCCTTCGAAAAAGGAAGGAGAGTATCATCCTGGAGGAAAGGTTAGACGTTGTGAAAGTAAAGGGTCGAATAGCCATCTGAGTATTGACTTTTATGTCCTTCTTCTTCACTATGCATAAGTTGACATGTGTCATGTCTCTTTTCTTAGTTCTTTTGTCCTCTAAAAAATGTTGTCTTTGATGCCATTAAGACTAGTCGATGTTCTTGAAGCATCATCTCATGTTGAGGGGACAATCATGTAGAGAGCTATGGAAGTCTCTCATAATCTTTTGTTCTCTAGGATAGTATTCCTTAGTCTCTCGACTAAGGATGATAGTCAAATTTGGAGAAGAATCTCTCAACCGACATTCGATAATCTAGATGTGTTCTTGTGTGCTTCCTTATATTCAATTTCAAATCCTATTAGTAAGGATTTCAAACCCTATTTTAGGTTAAATTTCCATGATAATAATGATATTATTATTATCTCTTAAGTCATTTTATTGGATCATAGTTGAATGCTTTTAACATGTTGATGATCAGTTTAGTGAAGGGAGAGAGCTTTAAGCTCATCCACCTTTGAGCATGATGCCTGATTGTAGCCACTTTATGAGGAACTGATCAGGTGGGGAAAGGTAGTTACCTTTCTTTATGGAATGTGTAGAGTTGGGGGAGGGAGTTTGGTTTTGGATTTCAGGCTTGTTCTCAATGGGAGAAACAACAAGAAGTGTGGACTGGTTTAGTGTTGAGTATGCTTTCAAGAGTCTCGAACTGGTATGATGACTCATTTCCTATCATTTTTTAGGTATTACAAGGATGTAATCCCACTCCTAATTATCAATTTAAATGTTTAAACAAAGGACTATGTTTAATAGTATCTAACTGTAGCTCAAGGTTGTTACAACCGAGCATATTGATTTCTAAGTGTTATCATCTAGTGGCTCCAGGCCTTAAGGCCAAGATTTCCAATTTTATCCTTATAATATGAATGAGCTTGTAGCGTTAATGGTTGAACTATCCTTACCATCTTGTTGTCAGCTATTGAGCTAAGTTTTGGAACTTTTATAAATCTTTATATATTTTTGTAGGCCATAAGGCTGATTATCTATCATTGAAACTTTATTTTTAAGACTACATTCTTGGCCATAAGGCCGAAGCAGTAAAATGTTGTATTGCTATCGAAGGGTAGGCTTGAGGCTTGAACCTAAGCTACAATAGCCATCTGAAAAGATTGTGTTTTATAGTCAAGCTCGTGAGGCCGAGTTGTTTAAAAAGACTATGTTTTATACTCAAGGCCATGAGGCCGAGTTGTTTAAAAAGACTATGTTTTATACTCAAGGTCATGAGGCTGAGTTGTTCAAAAACACTATGTTTTATATGTAAGGCTATGAGGCTGAGTTATTTAAAAAGTCTGTGTATCATACTCAAGGTCGGCTGAGTCATTTGAGATGACTGCATTCTTTCTCATGGTCGTGTGGCTGAGCCTTTGATAAGAAATTCTTTTTGTATCAGTGTTAGGGTTGCACACCCTAACTGTGATGCTTTTACATCATACACTATGTAAATAATACTAGAGCCTGAGCCGTATCAGCTGGGTTGGTGAAGAAATGATATCTCACATCATATACTGATTTGTATAGAGTATCAACTCTCGAGTGGAGCAAGCAATAGCTCCATATCGATTATTAACATAAGATAATGATACAATCTTGTGACTGTGGTTTCATCCACGAAGGCCTTATCGATTTATGATATATTCATTTGACTGTGATGATGGTCGAGGAAACATTTGAATAATAGTGTGTTTACAACACCACAATTGACACCAATCAAGCTTATATGAGAAGCTGATTGTGAAACACTTTTTGAGTTACCTTAACTATCAAAATTATATACTTATATCCTCAAACATAGAGGAGGAAGAACCATTGTGAACATTGTCTCATTATGAAATCATTGAAATGAATATATATAAGAATATTTATATAATCATTATGAGTCTGCATGTAAGACTTTTTGTCAATGATATAAGTTATGAATACTACTTTTACTCTATCAAGGGCAAGGTATGCTTTGAGTACATGTATACAATATTGTCATATGAGATGACTTGTTTCTGAAAATGTGAACCATGTGTGGCCTAGGGGTCAAATGGTCAAACTAATGTGCAATGAATCAAACCGTGTGATGAGGAGTCACTAGAATCTTGTAACCAACCTATGAAGGGAGTCGAATGTCCAAGCATGGATAATGATTCAAATTGATCCCTCTATATAAGACCTAAAGAATTGGGTCATTAAGAACAATTGTAGGACATGACAACTCATAAGTCAAGTTAGGGTGGTGGACATACGATGACATTCATGGTGTAACATTTTTGTATGAAAACTTTTGCCAAAGTGATGCATCCATCTCTGCATGCATCATCAGTCCACAGTGTTCCATATGGCCTAGTGTCTCCAGTAGTGTCATACACATTAGAGAGGATCTATAGTGTGTGACCATGAGACATTAGAAAGGACACAACACTAGATTCTCAGATGGCTAACCTATTGGAGTTCCAATGTCTAACCTTTTCGTGAAGGGTAGGGCCTCTTCCAGTTATGAAGATGAGCGGGGGACTGCAAGTCCGTGGTTGGAGGAAGAGCACTAGGATGATGCTCTCCTTCCCAAGCATGAGACAAGCCAAGGCTTATGGAGATAGATGTCATTGGTTCTAGATACATTAATTACATTATGTGACTAGTTGGTCTATTGTGATGTAAAAACTTGATTATGATGCCTAGAGCATATTTTGTATTTGATTAGTGATGGTTAGTCACTAAAGACTGTAATGGTTTACTAGATTGTAAGTTATGTTATATCTTGATTTGATTAACATGCTTAATAGATGGAAAATATTATATTTCTTTTGATTCACTTTTGATTAACTCTATCAATTCTTAATCAATGACTTGATTAAGTTACATGTTTTAAGTTAAATCTTGAGCATTATGGAAAGTGTTTTTACAATGTACTTGGAACTGCCTCATTCATTGTAGCCATAGCCCTGCTCTTATGCTATGGTATCCTCATCATTTCTAACAAAGGGACCATCACTTTGATCTGACAAAATATATGGGTCATGTCTAATGGGACATGTTTAGGCACTATACTAGTACACGTTGTATCAGTATTTGATGCAGGGGCCTGAGGTGTGTTATTTTTACTAGGCTTTTCTTCCACGGGGATTTTCTTGGCAGTATCCTTTTCAACTAGTATTTTAGCCTTAGGATGTGGGTTATGGTGTGGACTATGTTTTCCCACAACTTCCTTGGACTTTCCCATAGCTCATATATCTTTCTTAGGGTTGGAAATATTCTATTTTTCTTTTATAAAAATGCTTCCTACATTTCCTCTTATACTGCTTTCTCCTTGGTTTTTTGTACTTCTCAAGTTATAGTCACTTTTAACCTAGGAAATCTTGGAAGCAATTAGGGCCTTGATTTCCTCATTAGAGGGTCTTCTTAATCGGATGTTAGTATCTTCAGTATTTAGCTTAAGAATGCAATTATTATCCTTACTTGTATTCAAGATAGATTGTTACTTATTCAACTTTCCCTTTTCTATTGTAACCTCATTTTCTAAATATTAATTGTCAGAGGTGACCCAATCCTCCACAATACATTCATGGTTAAAAACCATATTTATATTGTGGCTTTCATAATCTTCCCCCTCATTGTATTCCTCATATGGGATTGTATTGTCAGTCATAGATAGTGCAACAACACACGAAGTAGATGAGTGAGGAGCCTGGTACAACAGACACCATAAGTTCTCATCTATGACATGTACTCCTTTCCTTAGGGAGTCAGGGGTCTCTTAGACAAACCTCCCCTTTCATTATGGGGGATTGGCTTTCCATTTCACTAATTTGTGTTGTAAGATTGATCTACTAATCGTGGTGCCTTTTCTTGTCTAACAAAAGGAGGCCTATCATTAGGGACCCTCTTATCATTTATTTCCATAGAGATCTTCATTTCCTTGACCTCTTTCTATAGTTTCTCATATTTAGCATTAACAGGACCCTTACCACTTTATCCTCTATCTTGTAAAGTGATTTTTAGATCACTTCTCTTAGAAATTTTCCCAGATGCCCTTCTATTGTTTTCAATGTGTAGAGTAGCCTTGAAAGCATCCCTGAGAGTCTGAGGCTCTCTATTTCTCAATTCTTATCCTATCTTGGAATCATATGCATTTTGGTATATTACCAAGCACATGGGCTCATTGGGTCTTAAGTAAGGGGGGATCTTATTACTCACTTTCAAGAATCTTGCATTGAAGTCATGGACACTTTCAATGAATCCCTTTTGAATGCTTGTGAACTCATTCATAACAAATCGTGGGTCAGGATTATCACCATATTGTTCCTTGAAAATCCTCTTAAACTCCATCCAACAGTCAATATTGGCCTCTGGTAAAATCCTATACCAGTCTTAGGCATCCTTAATTAAAGATTGAATGAATAATTTCATCGATACATCTTCTGCTTCAACTTCAAAGTCATCAATGATATTTAAGAATGTCCTTAGATGATCTTCACCAGTTAGAACATTGTTTCCAACAAATTTTGCGATGGCACTCCTAACTGTATTGTCTATAGGGTTAGGATCACCTGGTATGCCATTAAAATCTAGTTGTCTATACCTAGATATTTTCAATGGTCTTCTGACGAAAGGATTTATTAAAAGTTGCCCACCCTAGTTATTTGGATTTATTGGGGGGTTAGGAGGGTTTTGTAAATATTGTTGCTGGGGTATGTGTTGGTTTTTGGACATTTGGCTGGTGATTTACATTTTGCACTATAGGAGGATTTTGGTTTTCTACTCCCCCTTGTCTTGGGTGAAAATTTTGTCCAGCCACTTTAGGATATTGATTTTGAGGAACTTGAAAATGGTTCATAGGTATAGATGACACAGGCTTATTCATTTGGAGCTGAATTAGAGGATCCTATTGGATATTAGGTATTAGGCCGCTTAGTTGTGTCCTATTGGTAAGGGATACACCAAGGGTGCCACTATTGTCAATAACACTTGGTTTATTCATGGTTTGTAGTCTTAGGAGTAGTTCCTCTTTCCTTTTCAATGTTTCCATTCTAGCTACCCTAAGGCTTAATTCACTAACTTCTTTATCTAAATCTTGATCTGTCTAATTTGTGCTAGAGGCTATATTAGCATTGGGGCAATCATTGGCATTAATGGATTTAGTCTTTCCTAGTGTAGGAGAGTACAATCTTACATATGGGGTCACGATTACAGACTCATGAGTAGGTTGCACAGGGATTTCTTGGGATTCCTTTAGAGGAGTGACCTTTTCACTCTGTGAGACAACAGGTGGTTCCTCATAATATATTTCATCAACCTTAGAATCTAATTGTCCCTTAGGAACATTTCTATTTGTATAGATAATGCCACGGTCTGTTCTTTCTTCCCTTGTTTATAAGTTATCATTATTATCACCTAAAAGAGGCACATAAAAAGACATGAGATCACTATTGGGAGTGGGAGTATACTCACTTGATTCCTTAGTTCTCCACCTTCGAGTACCAAGCTCTTGATTCATGGGCTTGTTTAGATGCCCCTACTGTTGTGATCTCCTTCCATACATTTTCTATCAAGTAACCTTTTGTTAGCTTGTACAGAGTTAGAAATCTCAACAAAGTGATTGTTAGAAAAATGATATAACCAGGGAAATTTTGTTATTCAGATAACAGATCTATCCCTCTTACCAAACAACATAGGGCAATAATTTTTAGAATAAAATATAGAACCCAAGTTTTCTTGTTAAAGTGATTTTTTGTATTTCTACCAGTAAGGAGATATTGTCAGAGTCACCAACCTTTATAGGGAATAATAATACTAGGAATGAATTTTATGCAAACTCTAAAAACCCATGACAAACTACTACACTAATTTTAGAACTTTACAGACAAAAGTCCCCAGTGGAGTCGTCAATCTGTTGGTTGTTTTAAATTCCCAACCTGATATCAAAGAAAAAAAACCTAAAGAATAGCCAGTTATAATAATTGGTAAGCCTTGAGGGATTGGCCAACAAACAGGAAATAGTTTTTCAATCCTTTTCCTCTGCACTTTAGGCTCTGCAAAACCTAGGCAGGTATACCCTTTGAGAAATACAATATTCTACTTTTAGATTTACTATTGAATTCTTCCAAAATACTGTGTTCTTAAAACAGATATATTCTCTCTAAAATTACCAAAAGAAATAATGATATGATGAAGTAAATGGGCTAGATTCTTAGGCTTTTTAATGCAATTCTATTGTAGGATAATATTGAAGAACTACTACTAAATATGATACAGAAATGAAATTGTTCTTTGATTTTATAATTGATCATGAAGATTATATCAAGACAATAATCCTAAGAGATAGGTGCCTACATCATGGGTCACAGAGTCAAAAAAAATATAAATGAAACTAAGTATAATAGTGTACCCCCAGTTAAGATAAAATACTGTAAATGATGCATTACACCATTACACCTTGAAATAATCCAGAACTAATTCTACTTAAGAATCCCTGCATTCATGTACTATTCAATATTTTCCTTGAAGCATTAAATTTACCCTCTAAGTAAAAGCTACTAGGAAAAATATTCTTGTACATGAAAGATTGTGAAGATGAACAAAAAATGATATTTAATCAATATGTATTCATAAATATGATAATTAATACAACTGTAGGAGACAATATAGTTCGAGTCGTGTCAACATATTCAAAACAATTAACTAGTACTATCATACAAATAGCTCCAAGTACATATAAATATATTCTCCAAAACACCTAGAAATAGAAAGACCGAATCTATAATTATGTACTGTGTTACAAAAATTTCTCCAAGATCTCTATCAATAGGTCCTGAATTCTTGTTTATAGAAACAAGGGAGCAAACAAACTTCAAATCTTAAGACAGATGTCACATTCACATTTGACAATCTCCCATCAATTAGAAAACATGAATAACTGATTATAGAACAGATGTTTTAGAGGAACAGAAGTTGTTCAATGTGGAGACACAAAATAAGTTGCTTTGGAAAGTGCACATTGAAATATATTACAACAAACTCTGCTGACCTTTCTCTAGTCTTTTCACTTTGACCTCTCCCTTTGGAATTTTCAATGACTCACAAGAAGGCAAGAAAAAAGAAGCCAATATAATATAGACATACTCTATTTTGGAAATATCAATATCTTCGTGCTAACTCCAAAAAAGAAAAGATGTATAGAGGCATATTCCTTATTTGAAAAAGAAATAAATGACAATAATCAAAATCTCACAAATCATGTAAGTCATTATGCTTTTCATCCCAGGCCTTATATTGTTCTTCTGTTGGCCATTGGAATGTGACGAGATCATTCACATGAGACATATATTTGTTATTATATTTGGCCAAGACTAGTTCAACTTCCCTAGTAAAATCTTCAGCAAGCTGACAAGAATCCCATAACTTATTGACACTTCTTCTGAATAGGGGAACATCAATCTTGTCATCTTAGTAGATGAAGAAAGAAATAGTAGGGATGATAGCCCTAAATTAAAGACCCCAAGATTAGCTAGGCTTGATATCACCATTATCCATCTTGATGGCTGGTATCACTCCACTTTCATCATTGTCAAAACTCTGAATCAGTTCTGATGCTTTCTCCTCAAGTTGATTTATAAATGCTTGTGACTTCCTAGCTTGTTTTGTTGCCATGTATGTTTGCTTGATTTCCTTTAGAGAACCATGCTCATGATTTGATCCTTTATATATACCAACTAGAGAAGAAATCCTTGGGATCCATTTATTGAGTAGAGGCACAATATGTTCCTTATCCTCATCTATTTTCTTAATAACTAGTAACAGGATAAAGTAATATTTATGAAAATTCTCTACTTTGCTTGCAATTTTCTCCATCAATAATCTTAAAATATTTGAAACAATATGTGGGTTATCCTCTTCTTGATCCTTCATGGAAGTTTCAAAAATCTCCTCAAAAGCCCTGATTTGTTCCCTTAATTCTTCATTTTCCCTTTCTAGACTAGACTTTGATGAGGAAGAAGAAGGGTCAGTAACTAGAGGACCTGAATCTCTTATTATCAATGTTGTTTGAAGTGAGGAAGATGTTGATGCCTGATGTTGTTGATGCCACTTTTCTTCTGACTCCTTTAATTTATTGTATTCATGCAGTAAATGCATGTATTCACCCTATATTTATCATATCTTTCTTGGAGAGCATCATTGGTTGCCTTGCTGAACTTTGAAACTTCCACTACCAAGATAGATGCCTTTGTGGTAGGAGTATTAGACACTTTTAATTATCAAGCCACCCCTTAAATCTTTGTTGAGCTCTGCTACTAATGGTTTATCAATATTGGGGGCCAAGGCCCAAATGGTTAAGATCTCCTATTTTGGATTGAACCCTGCACCTGACAATGTTGCCTCAACTTCTTCCTCTATGGAAAAGACCTTTTTGTCTTGTCTTATGATAGTATCTAGGGCAATATCAGATGTTATATCCCATTCAGGAAGTAGTAGAATACCACTCTCTCTAACCATTTTCATGCCTTCCTCTAAAGTGATGTCCATAACCTCCTCTTTCATTTGTGTTAGTATCCTTAGGGATACTTCCTTTTGATTTTCTTGAGGGGATTTCAACATTTCTTCCCTCAGTCTTCTTTCATATTCATCTTTCCTACATCTCCATAGGAAATCAAAAAACTCCTTGTAGTTAACAAATTCATCATCATTCATGAACTTCTGACATGCCACAACCCTCATATCATCTGAAATATTTTTCCCTTCAAGGGAAATGTCTTTTATTCTATTTAGGGCAGTTGTTCAGGTTCATTTCTACTAGGAGAAGGCATCTCTTGTTGTATTTCATCCTCTGTTACTTCCATTTCACCCTCTTCTTCATCTAGATAGTCAACAAGAGGGCCTTGTTTAACGTTCCTTCTCTTTGGAGATGACTCCTTGGGAGGTGAATTCAATTCAATTACTTGCATAAAAGGGGAAATTATTGGTTGCGCTGGTGGAGGAGATGAAATAGGTTGAGTTTGTTGAGCAACTTGTGGAACTTGTTCATCAATTTTCACCCTT
Source organism: Cunninghamia lanceolata (assembly GCA_027924645.1). NCBI lineage: Eukaryota > Viridiplantae > Streptophyta > Pinopsida > Cupressales > Cupressaceae > Cunninghamia > Cunninghamia lanceolata. The sequence continues at coordinate 5,031,713 of BSBN01000578.1, read as the reverse complement.
TTATCCCTTCTCTTGAATGTGTATTTTAGTTGGCTTTTAGCAAGGGGTTGATATGATGGCCTTTCTTCTCCTTTAGGCTCAACAAACTCCTTTCCTTTGATGGCAGCAACTTCACCAATTATTTTATCAACATTTGATAAAATTGTTTTTATCCTTGTAATATGATCAACAATATCTGGGTAAGCTCCCTTGTAAGAAGATATATTCGGTCTAATCCTTTCCTCATACCTCAGAGACATTGTCCACCTTGCTTTCCTTAGCTTAATCTCATCCTCATTAGTAATATTTTTAATGACATCCTCAGAGAAATAAACCTGATGAGGAATGGAAGCCTTGTTTATACCTCTCCTAAGGTTATTTATAAAACCCTCAAGATCAAAACTTCTAGCACATTCCTTCTGCATCTTGAAAATTTTCAATTTATCATTCAATTTCTCAAATCCCTCCTTATTCATTCTGAAGTCAGAAAAGTTGTTAAGTATGGGAAGAAAGATCTCTTTTTCTAGTTTGCTAGATGAGCCTTCTCTGATTCAGTCAACTATCAAATAACCTCTAGAAAGCCAACCCTCAAAGGCACATACTTGGGCAATATATGTGGGCCAACCGGGCATCCATACACTCTTAAAACTATAGATTCTTCATGGAGAATGAAATTTCCCCAATTATGCGTAATATTCCAAGAAGGTTGCCTTATCCCAAATCTCAGGAAGTCCACTATTGGGGCTAGGATTCTAGGCACATTCTCTTTGAGATAATCCAATATTTTGATAGCAAAACAATCCTTGAAAATCATGTAATTTGAATTGGGATCATGCTTCTCCCAGATATGAGTCTAGCACTGGATTAGAAGTGGATTTCCTATTTTGTCAACTCGGTTAACCATCAATTTAGGGTTCCATTTTTCTCTCCCCTGAATAGGAACATATGGCATATTAAAGAATATTATTGGAACTTCACTACTTCCTTATTTCTTTTTATATTTATCATTCCTTGGTGTATATGATTGTCCAAATAAGAAGCAAAATCAAATTGGCAGTTTAGAGATACATGTTGAATGTCAGCCGCCCTATAGGTATAAGCAATGGGAATTCTATCATTCTTATCTTCCCCTAAGACCTGACATAATACATAATATGTTTTTGCAAAGTAGCTTTCAAAAGTTTTTAGTTTGAAGGGCTCTTACTCACTTTGTGGAATCTTGATTGACATGTTATTTGGCCCCTTTTTCCTATGTTTGGGAAAATGTATGGTCCTGTAACTACTTTTATCCTTTTGATATTCCCTCTTGAATGCTTCTATGTCATTTACTGTACTAGCAACCAAATTTAATCCAAAGATTTTAGAAATAGTTTCTTTGTTAATTGTCACCAAAACACCTTCTTCTCTTGCCCTTATTACTTGGGTTGCTTCATCATATTTAGAAGCCATGGCCAGAAGTAGATCAATGTCATTAAAGACATTGGTGACAACTAATTTTGCCAGGTCTAGTCTCCATATATTTGATAGTGGGGAATGGGCATTTCTTTTGCCCCATCAATGGTTGAACAATAACCACTTGAAAATAGGGATATATACATCTCTATGGCCATAATATCTATCAACCAATCCATATTTGTATTTAGGGCCACTAACTTTCAACTTTTGAGCATATGAACCAGGGAATTGGACAAGAAAGTCTTCATGTAGTGCTTGGCTTTGGGAAGTAGAGGAAACTTGGGCTCGTGGTGGAGCCATTTTTAGACAATACGGGAAAGGCAAGGATTTTCTTCTTTCTCTTATTCTAGGGTTCCTGTTTTATACAAGTTTAGATAGGAGCTTGATTTTGAAAACCTAGGTACTTAATTCAGACCTTAAACCATCTTATAGAAAAGAAAGGTAGAAAAAGACCCTAATCAAAATAGCAAAAAGCATGAGATAATGTGCATGCAACTTATTGGATTTATTCACACAACAGATCTTAAAATGATGTCGGGGATCCGTAGTAGCTACCAATTTCCTTTCTTTAATGCTTCAAATATTTGAATGGAAAGTACAAAGAAACTGAAGCATGAACTATATAAAGATAGCCATTAATTTCAAGGTTGAGACCAGTCACGTCTACCATTACTTCCAGCTCGCATGAACCAGATTTGTAGAATTACTCAGTTCCTAAAGTTTGAATATGATTCGTTGGATTGTGCAACATCAAACTAGATTGAATGGTCTTAATTAGTCAAAAAGATTTGACTGCACTTGGCATGCCTTGCAACACTCATTAGATGAATCAAAAGGCTCCACCTCATCTTCCATTTATAAATCATCAGAAAGGATACGCCATCAAAGTTATGTCACCTCATGCCAAGTGGTGGTTTTCTGTCATTCCGTACTTTAGTGGGGTATATCAATTTATTACTCTGTGAAATGATGGAAAGATCAAGGATCATTCCACTTGGCATATTTTTATCCAATTGGACTTTATTACATGTGTTAGATACCAAATGTCATCCTTTCGCTCCTCCATGGATGGTTGGTGGGGCCCTTGGAGAAGTTCCACGGAATGGCAGAAAATTGTGAGCAGTCGCCACATGTCTGTCAAGGACCCACCATTTTTCTTTATATAAGCTGATAAATAAAACATGCCAGATGGTGACCTTCTTCTCTTCCATTGATGGTTATTTCTTCAATATTTTATTCCTCACGGAATGACAAAAACAAGTGAAAGTGTGCCACCTGTCATCAAAGGTAAATGCGGCCCGACCCCCAGTATGCTTATTTAAAAACAACTTTTTTTACTAGGAAAAGAGGGCCATACGGGTTGTCATGGGGTCACTACTTTAAACCTAAGGCATACTGATAAAAATTTTAAATATGGGCCATAGGCGGTGAACAATAGGCAAGGGGCTAGTCAAAAACATAACCTAAGGCACCAATCAGACAACTTAAACTACCTGACATGGGTGATAAGTGGTCATTACAAAAATATAACAAAAGTGATTTCATTGCTTGCATTGAATGACACTAGGGTTTAGGGTTTTAAGGGAAATGTTTAGTGTTTCAACAAGTAAACCCTAGGCCATAGACTTTAACTTGAGCATAGATTTATGCAAAATACTAGAATCAGTGAAAAATTTTACATGGTTCCACCACAAGGCACCTTACTGCATGAAAACCACAAAGCTAGTTGAGATGAAATCCCAAATACAAGAGTTTCTAGCTAAGGGGTTAATTCAACCTAGTCACATGTCACCCTGAGGAGTGCCAGTGATCTTCATCAAGAAGAAGGATAGAATATTGCACGTATGTATTGACTATTGTATGTTGAATAAATCAATGATAAAGAACAAATATCCTTTACCTTGCATTGATGATCTCTTTCATCAAATGCATGGTGCAATGGTCTTTTCAAAAATTGAATTAAGAGATGGTTATCATCAAGTAAGAATTAAAGATGAAGACATTCAAAAAATAGCTTTCAAAACTAGATATGGGCATTATGAAAATTTACAGTCTTACCTTTTGGTTTGACTAATGCTCCTACAACATTTATGAATTTAATAAATAGTGTCTTTAGAGATTGCTTGGACAAGTTTGTCCATGTCTTCTTAGATGGAATTTTGATATATTATAAGAATGAAAAAGAACATGCTCATCATTTGAGATTGGTTTTGCAACGGTTAAGGGAACACAACTTGTATGACAAGTTGTCAAAATGTACCTTGTTTCAAAAAGAAGTGCATTATTTAGGGCACATCATCTTTGCTGAGGGAATTGTAGTAGATCCCTCAAAGATCAAAGCTATTATGGAATGCCTAGCACCCAAAAATGTGCATGAACTACACAGTTTCATGGGATTAGCTGGATATTATAGAAATATTGTTTTCAATTTTTCTAAAATTGCATACCCCATCACCACATTCCAAAGGAAAGGAAAATGACTTGACTAGACTAAAAAGTGTGAGGAAGATTTCCATACTCTCAAAGAGAAAGTGAATTTGACCCCAATTCTCTAAGTTTGTGATCTAGAAGGCCATTTTGTGTTTGTCACAGATGCATTAGGAGAAGGATTGGGTGTTGTTCTTATGCAAGATGGGCAAGTTGTAGCCTACAAATCTAGGAAATTATAGCCATATTAATTGAATTATGCTCCATATGACTTGGAGTTGGGTGTAATTGTGTATGCCTTGCAAGTATGAAGACATTACCTAATGGGAAAACATTTTGAGCTTAAGTCAAACAATCAAGGGCTTAAGGAAATTTTCACTCAGCCAAACCTCAATTAACATCAAAGACATTGGCTAGAACTTTTTTCAAACAATCCAAAGGGAAAAGAAAATTGGGTTGCTAATGCTCTTATTCATAGAAGGCATATTATGGAAATCACCACAATTCAAACCAATTTTTGAGAACAAGTGTTAAGGAATTCCCCAAGTGATGAGTTTTATGAGCAAGTCAGAAGTGCCCTATTAGAAAAATTTTAAGATACCATATATGAAGGATATCAATTTGAATCAGGTGGGTTAATGAGTTATAGAGATATAATGTATATTCTATATCAAGGTGATTTGAGAAATCTTGTGTTGAAAGAAGCTCATTGTGCTCCTTATTCAAGTAGCCCAAGAGTAACAAACTTGTTAATAAACTTGAAACCACTTTATTTTTGGAAGGGTATGAAGCAAGAAACCATGAATTCTGTGGCTATATGCTTGGAGTTTCAATGAGTCAAGGTTAAGCAATAGTACCCAACAAGGTTGTTATACCCTCATGATATTCCTGAATGGAAATGGTAGGTCATTAGTATGGACTTTGTCCAAGGCTTACCTTGTTGGAGTACAGGACCACTGAGAGGGGGGGTGAATCAGTGGTCTAGAAAACTTAATCCTTTTTGCACCTTTTAATATATTGAATAGAACATGATAATGACATCAAGAATTCATGCAAGTACAATGATTAATAGAATGAACAAGACCTGTAATTTGTTAGAAGAGCATTAGGGCACATAAACACTTGGAGACAAATAATAAATATAACACCTAATTTGATGAGTGGAAAACCCTCATAGGGATAAAAAAACCACTCCGAAAATGCCTCACTGTCTTAATCAAAACCATGCCTCACTAGCTACACAAAATGCCTCACTGGAAAATAAACCTCACTGGTTACAAATTCTATGCCTCACTGGCAATCAGGTGCCTCACTGGCTGATACAAGTGCCTCACTGGCTGATACAAGTCCCTCATTGGCTATCAAATGAACATATGAAAGATGACTCAATTCAGGGGGTTGCCCTAATTCTCTATAATGCATCAAATGACTCAATCCTATTTACCATACAAAATTATTCATCCTTGATTACATACAAATAGCATAATTTAGTGTCTCTTGCATGACATATTAGACTCTTCTACATCCTACTCCATCACCCTGTGTCTTCTTTTGACTCCAATCAATATACCTTTCATTTACAACCTTCCAAATCACACATATAAATTATCACCTTTCACTTGCAATACACCATAAAGACATTTCACTTCTAATCATCCAAGCAAATGTTGGAGCAAAATTTACTTATACCTGTATCTGTAAACTGCAAATGTCCTTCATGTTTCACTTCCTCAAAACACCTATCATTTTCCACTATTTGCTTCAATTTTTATATGGATGTGTAGGTTTCTGTCTCCATTATCATACTAATCAATTCTCCTCCACCAATCCATTATATAGGCTGAGTTATTAAATTCCCTCGCATTCTCTACTCGTTTCTTAAAGCAGTTTGCAAGATAGTTAGTGCTTTATTATCAAACTAAACGTCAAACTAAAAAGCATAACCGAACCGTTGGAATATGAATCACTTTTAAATCTTTGCCATTGATTTTGTCTTCACACTCTAGATAGCTTTTAATTAGAGCCTTTGATCTGTCTTTAGGCTCCCATTCGATATGTCTTAATCAATTTTCCTAGTTTCACTAGGTCGAAGGGCCGGTTGAGTGATGTCTTAAAGACCCTTTGGTAAGTCACTTTAAGTGACTTTAACTCCAATAGGGAGTCAATTTTAAATTAAAACAAAAGTGATATAACTTGAATGACGGGCTCCATAATACTCACTTAGGGTTTGCTTAGGTATTAGGAGGGTTTTAGGCATTAGGGTTTAGGTCATCATAAATAATCAAAACCCTAATTTTCTAACCAACTCACATATTCTTGCAGTGTATCCACCAAGTTCTTTTGCACACCTTGTTGAATGAAGATATTATCAACATCATGAAAGTATCTTGATGAGAAATGTATCACCATCTATCAAATCATCACCATCTTAAAAGCATAATGAACACTAAAAAGACATCATTAACTGAGAACAAATAGAGACAAGAGGATATCATCACAACACAAACACCTCCTGATCAAAACTCCTTATGAAGAGTAAACTTCTGATGAAAACCTTGAGCAAACAATATCTACCATTCTTGTGAACACCACCATCATTAGAGACCTCTTGATGCTCCATCCTGATGTCCTATGCACTCTTGACATAGGACCAAACTCAGCAACAAACATAACTCCTGCATCACATCAGTATGAACATCATGTCCTGCATTACATGAGCATGAAGACATCAAAGCATCCTGATGAGATAAATATCAATATGAAATCCTCTTTGAGCCATGAACAACAAGATGATCCAACACGATATGTAAGATGTCTCTGCCACATGTAACATGTTTCTCTGCATGACAAGACAGTCACTCATAAGGTCTTCCAAGATCATATAATCAAGGTAAACAAGGAGAGCATTCATTGTACCCCTGAACATCTTAACAACACCTTGTTTGCATCAAGTAACAACTACAACATCAACACCTTAAAACCATTCAAAAAACTACAACCTGAAGCCATAATGAAGGTACAAACTAAAACCCTAATGAACATAACAACTACAGCTCCTGATGAACACATTAACATTCAAACATCATGTGAACCTGAGAGACCTTTTGCCTTTTGACATCAATAACAAATCAAAGCCACCAACAAACTCCCCCTTTGGCATTGATGTCAAACTAACATTGTACTTCCTCCTTTCCATCTTCTCCCCCTTTTGACAACAATGACAAAGACATGAAAAGCTCCCCCTGAGATAGATATAGATAAACACAAAATACAGAGCACTGTCATGTAGCATTATTCACAAAGGATGCATATCACTGCTCATTTCCAATATTCTATAAATGATCATTGAATTGATATCACAGTAAATGCATACATAAAAGTAATTGATAAATGCATCTCAATGCCTACTATCCTCTTACTATCCTGATCAAATGAAGTCAAATGAAACAAATCAAATGAAATATCTCATACTTCTCCCCCTTTGTAGGTAGACCTGAAAATTTCACTAAAAAATCAAATGTCATGGAGCAAATGATAACCACTAACAATCATGCACTACAATATGCAAAACAAGCATGCATTGTCACTGTCAAAGCAACTTGGAAATGTCCACTATGATGTCACTATTTAACCATACTAATTTCATTTCATGATTGCACTGTGAAACAAGCCAACAAACCATTGCAACTCATTATCACTGAAGGATAAGAGCATTGTTACTGTTGAAGACTAATCAAACTAGCATTCTATCTTGTCAAGGCCTTGCTCTTCCAATCATTTGCCAATATTTGTCAAGAAATAAAATGATTGGCCATTGTATATCTCAGAAAATAAGTAATGCTTCACTAATACTCTACTTTTAACAAGTCTTTATAATGGGAAATTACTTCAAAGCCTCCTTTAGATCAAATGACTCTCTCATTGCATTGTCAAGCATCTCAGGTTACACCTGTTCTATGATGCAGAGAAATGCTGCTACTACACTGTTATAATGGTCACCAAGAATACATCAAACATCAATTCCCAAACTACTGCTCCATTAGAATGTTGCATACACCAACTAGGTCTACTCCATCATGACACTACACCATACAACACTGCAACAAAAATCAGAGGTCTGCAACAAGTTAATGGACAAATGAGCAGCATAATTACTCCTGAAATCACCTTTGCCACCATGAGAGCTTGGACAATGAAACCCTAAAAGATCTGTAACACTAACTTTAACTAAAAAAATGCATACACATCATGTGACCTCCATGACATCAAACTTCCAAGCTCATGCTCATGATACTTTTGACAATAATTGAAGTGCCATACATAAGATCAACATTACAATGATGCAAACACCAAATATTTATCAATTGAATCAAGAATCCTTCACTAACCACATGAAGAACAACTTTTAGCTTGACAAATGATGTAACTCCACTTTTGACAATGCCACAGAGATCACTAATGATCTGCATTTCAACACAGTAAACTATGCTCTGTCATCAAAACAATGTGTTGTCTACAACTTATTGTGTCTTCTGTCAACAATTTCGTTGCTTGTCAATGTCAAATAAAGCATGTATAACATGAGTGACATGTAAAACAAATAAACTTATTCTTTCTATCATCATTGTGCACTTGGAGATAGCACTTTCCACAAAGGAAGATCATAGTCCAAACCACCAACAACTCCTACTATTTATACCATTGTCATGTCATAGCAGCACAAACCAATTAGACTATATTGATAAAATGTCTTTTTACCTATGAGATGAAGACCAATTCATTATGAAACAATTATTATTAGATAATATGAAGAGTCTATATGAAGCATAGCAATTCTATCATCACATACAAAACCTATTGTCACACATAGAAGTATTTTCTATTGTATATATAAGTTATACATCAAGTCTTCAACAAAGCTATAACAAAATCAATATCTATCACCATAAGTCTCCAGTCACTAAAAAATCTAAGATACAACTGACATCAAGTGATTCTATCAAGTCTAGTGGTGCTAGCAATGTCTACTGCAAAGTGTTTGTTAGTAATGTCTGATACAACAAGGTCTACCAAGATTTGTCTACTACTTTCAATATTTCATTAAGCCTGCTACAAAAACAACTACAAAGCATCATCAAGTTACCTCTACTACCTTCTGCAAGATGCATTGTGTCACCAAGACTGCAAGTAAAGGACTATAAGAGCACTCCATCAAAGTCATCAAAGTCTGCTAGACAACATGAAGATTGAAAATGACAACACTCATTACAACACTACAATAAATGACAATCACTGCAAAAGATTCATCATCATAGTTAACTGTCCTTAGCATTAGCAATTTTTCACCTAACCAACATGTCACATTCCTTAACAAAAGAGCACTTTATCTAACATGAATGGATAAGATTATTGAACCTAAATTCAAGAATCCAGTAAAATAGTTCAATGAACATTGTAGCCTTGTCAATATAAAGACTATGGAGCTTTTCACTATCCATACAAAGATAGCTAAACTATCCACTGTACTGCTCTATGCCACTGGTCATTTCCACTATTCTCTACACCTATTTTCACTACTCTGCCACTATCAAAATGCTCTCCCTGTTTGCATACTGTCATGGTCTCCTTGTAATGAACCTTGTCATCGAGCATCTACACATGCTTGAATATGATCAACCAATCTTGTGTACTTTGCCATTCTTATAGCATGATGGAAAATATAATAAGCCTCAAATCAAACAACAAAAAAAACATGAGCTCATGAAGACAATAAATTGCTTGATCCAAACATCCTTGTGATGATGAAGACTGAAGACTAAAGACTGAAAACTAAGATCCTCTTATCACTTTTTGACAACCCTCTAAGAACATTGGACATACATTCTAATCATGAAGCAACTTAGCAATCTTGAAGCATAACAATGATGACCAATGGAACATCTCAATCTAAAGCCATGTTGAAGAATAGAACAAAACATAGGTTAATGAATGCCATGAACATCAAACCTTCAACTCTTCAACACCATATATGAGAGCAACAGGACCACTTGTAGCATCATAGAATCACTGTCCACCATAAATCTATCATATGGTATTCCATCACTAAAACAACCTCATAGACAACCTGATCAACCTTTATGCCAATGACAAATCACCATCACCAAGTCACCAAAACAACACCTCTTAGTATTCCTTGGGGCAAGAGATAGAACATTTGAAGACTCCCCCTATCTTTATGCTCCTCTTTTAAGCTGTTATAAATGTTTCTTGTGCAGCATGCACAAGATTAGGCTCTACCTTCTCTTTCACTTGTTTCCTTCTACAAACCATCTGAATACCTATCATCTTATGGTGATTGACTAATTTCATTTGATCACTCTTACATAACATAGCAGTATGTCCAAACCTATGACATATAAAACACATGATTTTATTTCTTCCATTTGACCATTCAAAGGAGTTCTTGTTATATCCCATTTTCCTTGCATGCATCCAACAATCCCTTTCTATGTGACCAGCTTTATTGTAGTTATAACAAACATTGTTATAGTCCTGATTTGTCAAACTATAAGAACTCTTATCCTTATTCCATCCAAGACCATTTCTTGAGTGAGTTCTACAATCTCTAGATCTATGGCCATAAACATGACAACAATAGCAATAACCATGAAATTGAGAATAGTTTTACCTCATTGAATGGTGTTGCTTGATGTCTCCTCTTCTTCTCCTTCTATCAAAGACCTGATCTTTTGTGTTCTTCTTGTCTTCAGAAGAAGCAGCATGAAAACTCAAATCTATCTTCTTTTTAGTTGTCTTTCTTACCTTAGAGGTCTGTCCTTCCTCATATCCTAAGCCTGTGGTGTCCTTATAGTGTTTTTGTTTGCCCAACATTTCATGCAACTTACTTGTGCTCTCTTCAAACTCCTAATATTTCTTGGATAGAACCTTGAGACCCTTCATAATCTTTTCTCAAATTGACAATTTCTACCTCTAATTTCAAACATTCAATTCTTTTCACCTCAAGGTCAGATTTTGTTACATCTATTACTCTTTTGGCTTCTTCAATTTTAGTCTTTAGACTGATAATCAATTTATCAGATTCATCAACATGACTCTTTAAATCTACAATCTGATTTCTTGCCTCTTCAAACTCTAAAGAAACTTTTGTAAAATCTGAACATACCTTGTCTTTGGAGTCTTTTTCTTGTTGAAGTTGGTTTTCTAGCTTTGATTCTCCTTTCTAAGTTGCTTGATCTTATCTAAGGCACACAAGAGTTCACCTTCTAAATCAACTTCACAATCATTTCATCAAACTCTTGTCCATCTTCATCCACAAAGAGGTCTCCTTCTATGTCATCAATCTCAACAATAAAGTCATTTTCTTTATCACGTTTTGTGTCAACTTTCTGGGGTGACTCATGCAACAACTCATCACATGACTTGACTGGGGTTTGTTGTACAACATTTTTCTTGGTTTCTTTCTTTTCTCTATTTCTTCTACACTTTCCCATGGTACTCCACTATTAGGACCTACCCAAGCCTGTTATACTTCTATAGAGAACCTATGCTCTGATACCACTTGTTGGAGTACAGGACCACTGAGAGGGGGGTGAATTAGTAGACTAGAAAACTTAATCCTTTTTACACCTTTTAATATACTGAATAGAACATGATAAGGACATCAAGAATTCATGCAAGTACATTGATTAATAGAATGAACAAGACCTTTAATCTGTTATAAGAGCATTAGGGCACATAAACACTTGGAGACAAATAAGAAATATAACACCTGATTTGATGAGTGGAAAACCCTTATAGGGATAAAAACCACTCTAAAAATGCCTCACTAGCAAAGAAACCTCACTGGTTACAAATTATGTGCCTCACTGGCTGATACAAGTGCCTCATTGGCTATCAGATGAACATATGAAAGATGACTCAATTTAGTGGGTTGCCCTGATTCTCTATAATGCATCAAATGATGCAATCGTATTCACCATACAAAATTATTCATCCTTGATTACATACAAATAGAATAATTCAGTGTCTCTTGCATGACATATTAAACTCTTCTGCATCCTACTCCATTACCCTGTATCTTGTTTTTACTCCAATCAATATACCTTTCATTTACAACCTTCCAAATCATGCATATAAATTATCACCTTTCACTTGCAATACACCATAAAGACATTTCAATACACTTCTGATCATCCAAGCAAAGAAATGTTGGAGCAAAATTCACTTATACCTCTATCTATAAACTGCAAATATCCTTCATGTTTCACTTCCTCAAAACACCTATCATTCTCCACTATTTTCTTCAATTTTTATATGGATGTGTAGGTTTGTGTCTCCATTGTCATACTAATCAATTCTCCTCCATCAATCCATTATATAGGCTGAGTTATTAAATTTCCTAGCCTTCTCTGTCTGTTTCTGAAAGTAGTTTGCAAGATAGTTAGTGCTTTATTATCAAACTGAATGTCAAACTAAAAAGCATAACTGAACCGTTGGAATATGAATCACTTTTAAATAGTCACCATCAATTTTCTCTTCACTCTCTAGATAGCTTTTAATTAGAGCCTTGGATCTATCTTTAGGTGCCCATTCCATATGTCTTAACCAGTTTTCCTAGTTTCACTGGGTCGAAGGGCCAATTGAGTGATGTCTTAAAGACCCCTTGGTAAGTCACTTTAAGTGACTTTACCTCCAATAGGGATTCAATGTTAAATTAAAACAAAAGTGATATAACTTGAATGACGGGATCCATAATACTCACTTAGGGTTTGCTTAGGTATTGGGAGGGTTTTGGGCATTAGGGTTTAGGCCCTCATAAATAATCAAAACCCTAATTTTCTAACCACCTCATAGATTCCTACAATGTATCCACCAGGTTCTTTTGTACACCTTGTTGAATGAAGATATTCTCAACATCATGAAAGTATCTTAACGAGAAATGTATCACCACCTATCAAATCATCACCATATTAAAAGCATAATGAACACTAACAAGACATCATTAACTGAGAACAAACAAAGACAAGAGGATATCGTCACAACACAAACACCTCTTGATCAAAACTCCTTATGAAGAGTAAACTTCTAATGAAAACCCTAAGAAAACAATGTCTACCATTCTTGTGAACACCACCATCATGAGAGACCTCTTGATGCTCCATCCTGATGTCCTATGCACTCTTGACATAGGACCAAACTTAGCAACAATTAGAATTCCTGCATCACATTAGTATGAAGATCATTTCCTACATCATATGGGCATGAAGACATCAAAGCATCCTGATGAGATAAATATTAATATGAAATCCTCTTTGAGCCATGAACAACAAGATGATCCAACATGATCTGTAAAATGTCTCTGCCACATGTAACATGTTTCTCTGCATGACAAGACAGTCACTCATAAGGTCATCCAAGATCATATAAGCAAGGTAAACAAGGAGAGCATTCATTGTACCCCTAAACATCTTAACAACACCTTGTTTGCCTCAAGTAACAACTACAACATCAGCACCTTAAAACCATTCAAACAACTACAACCTACACCCATGATGAAGGTAGGAACTAAAACCCTGATGAACATAACAACTACACCTCCTGATGAACATATTAACACATCATGTGAACCTGAGAGACCTTTTGCCTTTTGACATCAATGACAAACCAAAGCCACCAACATACCTATGTCTAGAAACCACCATGATACAATTCTTGTGGCTATAGATAAACTTACAAAAGTATCACATTTCAATCCAAGAAACCTTATAGATAGAGCACATGTTCTAGCAAGAAGGTTTGTGTAAGAAATTTTAGAATTCATGGAGTTCTTAAGAAAATTGCCTCAGATAGGGATGCACGGATGATTTTGAGGTTCTAGCAAACCTTAATCTCAGTACTAGGAACTAAATTAAGTATAAGTTTAGCCTATCATCTGGAAATAGATGGACAAACTGAAAGAGTGAACCAAGTGTTAGAGGATCTATTAAGGATGTATTGCATTGATCAGTAATACAAGTGGGAAGAGTATCGTCTATTGGTTGAATTTGCCTACAATAACTCTTATCATTCTTCTCTTAAAATGGCTCCTTTTGAAGAATTATATGGCAGGAAGTGCTCAACTCCTATAATTTGGGACAAACTAGAAGATAGGATTAGCCTTGGGCTAGAAATGTTGATGGAAATGGAGGAGCAAGTTGAACTAATCCGGATGAGATTAGGAGAAGAAAATGATAGACAAAAGAGCTATGTTGATGCAAAGCATACTCCCTAATAATTTTCGGTCAGAGATAAAATGTTTTTAAGGATCAAGCCTCATAAGAGTTTTGTTGGTAAGAGACACTGTGTAGCTTCATTGGTGTTGTCATTGATGGCAACAAAGATCATCCCACACATCTACAGGATATGGTGTGTCTCTACTGGAAGTCAGATTGAAGAGCTTTCAGGTCTGGTAAGCAAGAACAGAGCATGCAGAAGGTCTGACAGTCAGGTCTGGATCTGTTAAAAGAAGTATCCTTGTAAAGTGCGAACTTGGGGAAGTCAAGAGGTATTCCTTGGCTGATAGATTCCAGGGTTTGAGCCTCTAGTGTTGAAAGAGTGAAGAGATAAAAGCTTCTAAGTACTGGGGTCCAGTTTGGTAGACAGATAGAGGAAGAACTGACAGGCAGAGCATCATAAGTTATTCCGGATGAGATGTTGATGGTGATAAAGATTCCTAAGGTATCATTCATGATTAGCTGACTTGTTAGACAACTTCTATAAGTTTCTTTCTGATCCACATCACTTGGGAAGCAAGGATTCAGCTGACAGACTAAAGTTTGGGAAATATTGACTATTCCGGATGCCAACTAGAAAGAGGATGAAATCCTTTGTGCAGATATATATACCAGATGGATTTCAATGAGGTAGGTGGTTGTTGCATAGTGTGTTGTGCAAAGAAAAGGATAAGACTAGAGTGAAAGTAGTAAGGAAGGTCTGGTATGTGAAAGGATAGCAGCACAAAAGAAGAGGAAGGATGAAGTGCAGCAGATCAGTGTATTAAGCCTAACCGGAACTGAACCTCAGCATATGTGGATGCTTCTCATTAGTTCAAGGATCTTGTTATTCTTCTTACATCTTGTAGACAATGAGTCTCTTGTAGGCAATGAGCCTCTTATGAGCAGTGTGCTCGGGCAGTAAGCCCTAATTGGCAAGTGCCATTTTATATTTCTATTCTTCTAATAGAGAATATAATCTTGGGTTAATCACCCCGTGGTTTTCTCCCTTAACAGGGTTTCCACGTCAAAAATATTGTGTCATGTGTATTTCCATTTCATGGTTATGTTTACTTATTTGAATTGATGCTGCATTAATTAATAAGAAAGTTTAGAAAGCTGAAATAATTAAGATAATTAATTCACCCCCCCTCTCAGTTATCAATAATTGGTATCAGAGCCAAGTTCCTCCCAACAGAGCCTAACAGCTTGAGGAAGATCTGGGAATTCAAATGGATGTGTATGGTATGAGGGAGCAACTTAAGTCTGCCCTAGATGATCTTGAGCAGTCAAATTCTAAAGTCAATGAATTGAAGGAAAGACTCAAACAGGCTGATGATTTCATAAATGAACTCAAAGAGAAACTAAGTCTCTCTATGAAAAAGAGAAAGGAGCTACTTCAGCAACTGGCAAGTCAAGGTGAAACAAATGATGCAAATGGAGATCTGAAGGAGAAAACCAAGTTATGCAAAAAGTTATCAAAAGATGTCATTATGGTAAGACATGAAATGGAATTAGGAGTTATGAAGTTTACCCAAGAAATTGAAGAAAAAAGAAAAACTGAAGATGATCTAAGACAATCTCTCAAGGAGAAATCAGAAGACTGCCACAAGATGGATAGAATAATCAGACATCTTGAATTTGATCTTGAAGATGCTAACGATAATGAAGAAAAGCTTGAGGATCAAATTGTCTCTCTTAAAAGGGATCTTCAAACAGCAAATGAATACAAAGAGAAATTCAAGATAAGTTCTGCTCAACTTGAAGTTCTTCTTGAAAGCCAAAAGAGGGTAGATGACAAGTGTGGCTTGGGATATGAGAAAGGTGAAAGCTCCAGATCTAGTCCGAAGAACTTTGGATCAGAAAATCCAAGGAACAAGCCTAGAAGACCTCTGATAAGATAGCCTAATGCTCAAAGATATCCATCCTTCAATGGATACTGCCACAACTACAATAACTTTGGTCATAATGCTAATCAGTGCAGAAAGAGAATGAATCAGACTAATATATCCTTCTCCGGACAATGTTTCAACTGCAAAAGGTATGGTCACAAATCTCATGAATGCAGAAATATGCAAATGAATATTTCATTCAATGGTAGATGCTTTGCATGCAATAGAATGGGTCATATGGCTAATCAATGTAGATCAAGAGGACATCAATCAAATATGCAAAGAAATGTTGTTTGCCACAATGGCAATAGATCCGGTCATATTGCCAAATTTTGTAGAAGCAAGAATTAGGACAAAAGAGGTCTGGTACATCATAATCAGAATCAAGACAAGGGAAAAGGAAAAGTGAATGCGGATGAAGTTAAAAGTGAGATGAACAAGATTTGGGCAAAGAGAAGTACATAAAATGCAGGGGATGGATCCGCACCAGAATCTGGTACTGATATTCCTTCCAGAAATTAAAAGGTAAGCTCTTGCTTAGGGGGAGACACAAGGAAAAACCTTTCCCCCAGCCAGTTAATTGGTGCCAGAATTGGCACAAGGAGAGTTACGGATCAAAGGGTTCGTAAGAGATACATCTAAATAAACTATGGTTAAAATATGGAAGATCCACAAGATGTTTAGAACAAGATTGATCCGATTCATCAAGTCATTCGAATAAGGAAAACAAGGAAAACTGGAATGACTTAAGTTGAGCATTTATTGCAACTTAGTATTAGGGTTTTCTGAATAACATAAAGGTTTTCCCATCAAACACTTGTTCATTCTGCATTCGAGAAGAAGCGAAAAAAAAAAAGAGCTCTGCATTAAATCTCCTAAAGCCCATCAAAGGTCATCTACAGAAGTCGATTCATCCAGTGAATCAATCTGGATCTCTTCACGAACCCTAGACGTGCAAAAGGTACTTTCTGTTATTGAATACTTCTCTGTAAATCTTTTTGAAGATGGATACACCAAATGTTGTAAAGATCACTAAGAGGCCACGCCCTAAATTCAAGAAACATCCATATAAATCCCTAGAAGTTGATCCCCTAGGTGCCTTTTCAAGTATTCCGCATGGAGTTCTGCATGTAGAAGATATTAGGGCATATATTTATGAAAATATTAAAGAATTTGGGGAATCTAAGCTAGTTGATATCTATCACAAGCATTTGATATATAACTCATTTGAACTCAAAACTCAGTTTAAAGTTGTCTGGGACAAACATTTTGCACAGTGCATTCATTTCCCTTGTTTTCTGGAAGATGAATGGGTCCGGTATATCTTGAGCAGAATGCATGACAACTTCATGTGGTTGAATAGGCCATTTAAGATCACTAAGGATGCCATTAGGGTAGTAACCGAATTACACTCAACTGGTGAAATGCCTACGCTCAAATCTATCAAGAACCAAATTGTCAGTGAGGCTACCGAATCAAAGTTTGATAAAAGACCTATGACTATTGAGGATATCACAGATCCGGATATCAATTTTGCATCAATTATAATTGGATACAAGATATATCACTCCAGCAGGGAGAATTTAGTTTCCAGAACTGCTATATATACTGCTTATGAAATGTTGAGGAAGAATGTAGACTATGATCCTTGTGAGCTCCTTCTGAACCAACTATTGGAGAATCTATAGAAGATAAAGAAGGATAAGAAGAACTCCTTCAAATACGGTGGTTTGATACTCTATCTCTTCTTTTATTACATGAATGAGCTTCCCAGATCTAGTGGCTGGGTATGGCAGAATGATAGACCAGTAGCCATTCAGATCAGAGATTATTTACATGGGCTTGGTGATGCCAAGGCACAAAATACAGCTCTCTAGGGATATTCAAGAATTTTCAGAGCATGATGCAAGCAAGAGAGAGAATCCCCCAATCTATAGTTGAAAAATATAAAGATACAATATGCTTTATGGTAGAAATTGATCAGTGCCTAATGGAGGCAGTGGAACCAAGAACAGTATGGATCATGCCTATGGGGTATGAAGTGGATGAGAAAATTGTGGAGCTGCATGTTCAGCACATGCTAAGTCAGCCCAAGGATCCCAAAGCTGAAAGGTTTGGAACCTTTGAAGAATTAAGTGTGAAGAACCATGTGGATTAAGACAACTGAAGATAAAGAGAAAAGTGAGAAAAGAAGTTGAGAATGTTGCCAAAAGATTTGGCATATCAAAAGAAACACTTGATGCAAATAGGGAGAAGATGGAAAGAGCAGAGAAAGAGAAGGAAGGTGTTGAAAAGGAAAGTGGTCCGATAGAAGCCCCCACCTGGACAAGATCCTCTAAGAGGTCCACTCCTACCACTAACAAGAGCTCAAAGACATCAAAACTGGAAGCAAAATCATCCGGTAAAATAGAGAAAAGAACTAAGACAAAGGCCACAAGGTCTTATATCAGTCAGAAAGATGAAGAGATAGAATTTGATGAAGAGATCGAGAAGGTGAAGAAGAAGAAGAAAGTATCCGGTGCAGATAAGGTGGCAGAGTAGAAGAGTTTGTTGAAAAGCCCACTTTGTCCCTAGATGATGTAGTCAAAGCTATTACTATGGATGGGAACCTGCAACCAATAATAGAATTCTATGATGCATATAATGATACAGATAGAAAAATCTTGGAGGAAGCCACAGTTAAGTACTTGAACATTAACAATAAAGCCTTGATTGAAATAATTTCTCTAATTCCTAAAAGTTTAGAAAAGGAACTTGAAATGAGAAAAGAAAATGCTAAGGCTAAGGACTTAGAAATTAGAGAACAGATCGCTATTTAGCTCTACCCTTCAGTTACTCCAAAACAAATGGATATGATCTTCAAAGATTGAAAGGATGAGTTCTGGAGTAAGACTAGAATGAATCAGCTCATGCTTGGAGAAACTGATAAAGTGGCAAAAGAAACAGAAGAAATCCTGCGGAATGCATACTCAAGATTCAACATTCCTATTATAGAGGACTTGGGTGTTGATCCCTCGGCTACAAGTGTTGAAAAAGAATCTACTGAGGCAATGACAGAAGAAGTAATGGACGCCGGTGAAGAAAAAGATAAGGAATTGGAATCCTCTGCTCTAGAAGAGGTGGCCTGTGAACAAACAAACATCACTCCTCCAGTTTCCCCTGCTGACTCTGGATCCAAAAGAGAAGAAAGAATAGAGGATAAAGAAAAAGGAGTGAAAGAAAAAGAAGATGACATTACTAAGGTTGCAGAAGGAAAGAAGACTTCAACAGAGAAGACCACAGCTGTTAGTGGTAAGAGTGTAGAAGGAGAGAAAACTCCAAGAGACAGCTCTAAGACTACAGAAGAGAAAAATAATCTATCTCCAGCAAGAGACACTGCAGAAACTGTCAAAGAATTCTTAAACAAGAGACAATGGAGATTATTGAACTGGAACTTCTA
Source organism: Cunninghamia lanceolata (assembly GCA_027924645.1). NCBI lineage: Eukaryota > Viridiplantae > Streptophyta > Pinopsida > Cupressales > Cupressaceae > Cunninghamia > Cunninghamia lanceolata. The sequence goes on along the minus strand of BSBN01000578.1, from coordinate 5,012,250 downwards.
CAAGGGCCATTTGATTTTGATTCTCTTTCCCCGGTACAAATAATGAAGATAGCTTCATTTGCTAATGCAAAGGCTAAAGAAAAACTCCTGAAGTCTCACATGGAAGACTGTGAGCTAATAGAAGTTACATCTGGAGTATTAGAAAAGATCATGCCATCTTTTCAGAAGGATCCCTTAGCCTCCTCATCTGGTAATCTCAAATCTCTAGTCAATAGTGTTAGCACACATTTTGATTCCTTAGAGAAGTTAGCAGAAGATAAGGTCTGAAAGGAATTTTTGGCAAAAAGATTATCAGAGGTACAAGGGTTAATAACTAATGATAGGAGAAATATGAATATTGGGATAAAGAGCTTAGAAAATGCTCTTAAAGATGGCAGGGAAATGTACAAATTTTGTTTATCATGGTCCAAAGTAACATTGGATATTGAGAAGAAAGTGAAAGAACAGGAGGACAAACTGACAAAACTCTCTAAGAATTTTGATCCTCTCTCCTCTTCCATAATAAATCAAGAATGTCAGACTATTGCAGTCTTGAATGAAATCAAGAAGCTTGAGAAGGAAAAGAAAAATAGAATAAGTAGGTTGGGTGAACTTAGAGGGATAATTATCCCTAAGTTAGAGGCCATGCATGAGGTCATAAAAGAAGCTCAGATCACAGCCCAGACCAGTGATCCGACAGATCTAAAAAGGGCAGACGCGTTTGCATTCCTATTGAGTGGTCACATCTCAATTTTGGACAGGATGAAGCATAGTTGGGCAATAGAATTCATCCAATTGAAGACATCTTTTGCAGACATACTACAATATATGTAAGTATAGTATTATATATACTTATGTGGCTAAGTATAGCTGGATTTCTTTTTGGAAATTTTGGTATGCAGACCCTACCCTTTGCCATTGATGACAAAGGGGGAGTGAGGAGTAGTGAAAAATGTGGGATCTAGCTAAGGGGGAGCTCCAGAAAAACACAGAGCATTAGCCAAGGGGGAGTACAGTATGACAGTCATTTTTCACTAAGTGTTGCCATCAATGCCAAAGGGGGAGATTGTTGGTAAGAGACACTGTGTAGCTTCATTGGTGTTGTCATTGATGGCAACAAAGATCATCCCACACATCCGTAGGATATGGTGTGTCTCTACCAGAAGTCAGATTGAAGAGCTTTCAGGTTCAGTAAGCAAGAACAGAGCATGCAAAAGGTCCAACAGTCAGGTCCGGATCTATTAAAAGAAGTATCCTTGTAAAGTGCAGACTTGGGGAAGTCAAGAGGTATTCCTTGACTGATAGATTCCAGGGTTTGAGCGTCCAGTGTTGAAAGAGTAAAGAGATATAAGCTTCTAAGTACTGGGGTCCGGTTTGGTAGAATAGATAGAGGAAGAACTAACAGGAAAAGCATCATAAGTTATTCCGGATGAGATGTTGATGGTGATAAAGATTCCTAAGGTATCATTCATGATTGGCTGACTTGTTAGACAACTATAAGTTTCTTTCTGATCTGCATCACTTGGGAAGCAAGGATTTAGTCGACAGACTAAAGTTTGGGAAATATTGACTATTTTGGATGCCGACTAGAAAGAGGATGAAATCCTTTGTGCAGATATATATACCAGATGGATTTTGATGAGGTAGGTGGTTGTTTCGTAGTGTGTTGTGTGAAGAAAAGGATAAGAGTAGAGTGAAAGTAGTAAGGAAGGTGCGGTATGTGAAAGGACAGCAGCACAAAAGAAGATGAAGGATGAAGTGCAGCAGATTAGTGTATTGAGCCTAATCGGAACTGAACCTCAGCATATGTGGATGCTTCTCATCAGTTCAAGGATCTTGTTATTCTTCTTACATCTTGTAGACAGTGAGTCTCTTGTAGGCAATGAGCCTCTTGTGAGCAGTGTGCTCGGGCAGTAAGCCCTAATTGGCAAGTGCCATTTTGTATTTCTATTCTTCTAACAAAGAATATAATCTTGGGTTAATCACCCCATGGTTTTCTCCCTTAACAGGGTTTCCACATCAAAAATATTGTGTCATGTGTATTTCCATTTCATGGTTATGTTTGCTTATTTGAATTGATGCTACATTAATTAATAAGAAAGTTCAGAAAGCTGAAATAATTAAGATAACTAATTCACCCCCCCTCTCAGTTATCAACAAGTTTGATAAATTTTGGTAATCATCCAAACTAAAACCTAGATATGTGGGTCCATTTGAGGTTTTAGAAGTAATCGAACTAGTTTTTTATAGATTATCTCTACCACCTACCACCTACTCTTTCTCACATGCATAGTGTGTTTCATGTATCCTATTTGAAAAAGTATGTTTCTAGTTTTAATCTTGTACTTGACTAGAATGCTCTTCAAGTTTTGGATCCAAGGGTGGTCACGATCGAGCCTCTTAGAGTGCTTGAGGTTTGCAAGCTTTTCTTGTGTAACAGAGAAGCCACTTAGTGTAAGCTCTAGTGGGACTGGTATTCGGAGGATAGTGCCACATGGGAAGACTATGAATAATTCCATAGAAGTGAATTAAATGATTCATGTTGATAAGTTTGAGATAGAGGTGTGTGAACATATGACTCACTTTTCCTTTTTAGAATGCATTATTGATATATTAAAACTTTGGCCAAAGTAATGTAAATTTGTTTCTTGCATTGTTGGTTCACAGTATCTATTTATCTGCATGACAATTAGGTTTGTCATACTTAGCTAGAAGGAATCTAGAGTCATATGATAGATTGTATGTGACTAGACGCAACACTAGTTCTCGAATGGCATGATGTTTTTAAAAAAATTCTTTATTTGCTATCCTCATAAAGGGTACAACCACTTCATATTGGAAGGCGTGCTAGGGACCATTGGTCTATAGTTGGAGGTAAATCACTCAAATGATGCTCTCCTTCTTTCAGCTAAAGAACATCAAATGCTTGGTCACACAGAGACATTATTTGTATTCCACATGATAAATGTATTATTGAAAGTTTGTAAAGTTGTAAAATATGGCATCATGATGTGAATGCTACTTTGTAATATATTATGGATGATGGTATATTCATTTATTGTAATGTGAAATGGAAATATTATTTAAGAATATCTTAAATACAATTATGTGTTGTTATTTATATTTTAAAAAAAAATTAGTGTATTCTTAGTAAGGTTTTTAGCATGTTTTAATAAACATACAAGCATTCGTTACACTAGAATTCTCCCACTTGTTGAACACCTTGCAAGAGCAAAGGGGAAACTTATCAACATTGAAAACTAATTTCTATGGGTTGATAGGCCCATATACTCACTACACACCTGAACTTGTCTATGCTCAATGGCTTTTTTAAAGAATTTATAACATTCATCAAAGTATCAACCCTCCCCATCCTCTGCCATGTCAAGAATAAATTGGTACCAGACATGAACCTTCTTCATCCTCACATGAAAGATTTTTGTAGACATATGCCACTCTAACTATCACAATGAATCATAATGGCTTCTATGTCTAGCCAACATCTGAACATAATCTCTTAAGCCAAATGGATTACTAAAATGCATGAGTAGCTACCATGTACTATGCTTTTGTAGTTGACAAAGTGACCACAACTTGTTTCTTACTCATCCAACTAATTACATTGCCAAACATAGTGAATAAATATCCACTAGTGGATCTCCTAGTGTCAATATCACCAGCCCAATTAGAATCTACATATCCATGAATACACATTGAATTTTGAGTCCCTATAGGATAACCATGATAGAAAATGGAATACTCAAAAGTACCCCACAAATATTTGAAGACCCTCTTCACTACATCCCAATGTACCTATCCACAATTAGCCATAAAATGACTAAGGACTCCCACTACTTGGGCAATGTCCGGTCTTGTATAGACCATGACATACATCAAACTTCTAATAGCACTAGCATAAGGTACTCTAATCATATCCTCCATATCATTAGGATACTTTGGACAATCCTTGACTGATAATTTTATTCCAATCATAATAAGAACACATAATGGCCTACAATTTGACATTTTGAACATTCATATACTTACTCTAGTCTAATCAAAGTTTTCTATTTTCTCTATCTCTTCTGATTTCCATCCCCAAGATGTAGCTAGCTACCCCTTAGTATTTCATCTCAAACTATGTTGAAAGCTTAGACTTCAATTCATAAATCAAACCCTTCCCATTACCAAAAAATAACATATCATTAACATATAATGCAATAATGAGAATGTAATCACCATCCATCTTATAGTAGATGCAATGATCTAATTTAGATCTCAAAATACCAAACTTAACACAAAGGAATCAAACTTTTGGTACCACATCCCAAGAGATTGCTTATGACCATATAAAGATTTCTTTAACTTACAAACCAAATGTTATTTACCTTTCTCAATGTAGTGCTCTAGTTGTGTCATATAAATCTCTTCTTCCAAATCACCATGAAGGAAAGATGTTTTCACATCCATTTGCTCAACCTCAAGATCATAGATTGTAGAAAGTGATAATAGAAATTGAATTGATGTTATCTTAGCAAGTGGAGAGAAAATCTCACCATAATAAATTCCCTCAACTTGGGAATAACCCTTTGCAACCAATCTTGCATTGTAATTCTCAACACTGCCATCAAAACTAATTTTCTTCTTGAATACCCATTTACATCCAATGAGTTTATGTCAATTAGGTAAAGGTATTAGATCCCATGTATCTTTTTTCTTTAATGTATCCATCTCTTCTTCCATGGCCAATTTCTAGGAGTCTGCATCATTCATACATGTAGCCTCCTTTATAGCCCTAGGCTCATCAATGTTAGTAATTACAACAAAAACACATCTATAATCAAGAGGAGTATACCTTTCTGGTTGTTATCTTTGTTGAGTGGACCTCCTCAATGACTGAGGTGGCGGTTCTATTTCTTCTTCAAAACTCTCTAATCTCTCCTCCTCAATTCCTTCATGGGCTTATAGTTTAACCTTCTTGTTCTTTGGGGTTAGTTGAATACCTTTCTTTCCAACCTTCTCTAGCTACAATACTGTGGAAGAAGGCTTGACTTCTCTAAAGATAACACTTATGTTATACAAAACTCTCTCAACCATAGGATCCCAAATCTTGTACCCTTTCACACCAACACCATAGCTGATGAAGATACATTTTAAAGCCTTGTTCTCCATCTTTGACCACTTATCCCTAGGCACATGTGCATATGCCTTACAACCAAAGGCTTGAATATGTCTCAATAATAGCTATTTTACCCTTCCACACCTACATAGGTGTTTTATCAACAAGAGATGATATAGGAGACCTATTAACCAGCTAAGAAGTTGTGGCAACTACTTTTACCAAAAAATTATATTCTAGGCTAGCCCCACTAAGCTTACTCCTAGCCCTCTCCATCAACATCCTATTCATCCTCTTTGCAACTTCATTTTTTTGAGGAGTATAAGTTGTCTTGTGTCTTTATATTCCATGATCTTTACAGAACCTATTGAAATTTTTTGAACAAAACTTACTGCCATTGTTAATCATCAAACACTTAATCTTTTTACCAATCTGATTTTCCACAAGAGTCTTAAAATCTTTAAACCAACTAAAGACTTCAAATTTACTTCTAAGGAAACGTACCCATGTCCTCCTACTATAGGCATTAATGAAAGATACATAATAAATAGATTTAGAAATTGAAGAAACACTAATAGGACCAAAAACATTAGAATGTATCTTAAGTCTAATATCCTAAAAGATTTATGAGAACTAGAGTAAAACTACACATGGCTTTCTTTTCCATACATGTTGTAGACACCCTAAAATGACCAAGTCGTTGCACCACTTGCATTTCATCATCTGTCGAATCACCTGCATTTCAATGTTAATTAAATAATCTAATTATTTAATTAATTTCATCAAATTCTTCCAAACCTTCTAGAAATCCACATTAATTGAATAAATTCTCTTTATTTAATTAATTAAATTAAATTCCTCTGTATTCTTCCACAATTAAATAATTTTAATTAGTTAATTAAATCATTATCCTCTTTCCAAAATTCAAGTCCACATTAATTAAATCCAATTATTTAATTAATTCATCACAAATGCCCTCTTATCTATAATTAAATAATTCTATATTATTTAATTAAATCAATTGTTCTTCTAAATTTAAATAAATCATGCATATTTATTTAAATTATCTTTTTCCTCTAAAAATAAATAAAATCAAATATTTTATTCATAATCTTCATATTCCTCTAATCTTGCACAAACAATTAAATAAATTTATTTATTTAAATTATCGCAATCCTCTAAAAATAAATAAAATCAAATATTTTATTTATAACCTTCTGTTCCTCTCTCATGCACAATTAAATAAATAAATTTATTTATTTAATTTCAGTTATCTTCCAATTCCTCTTAAAATATCTTGTTAACTCATGTGCACAATCTATCTTATTTTTAGAACTCTAAAAAAGGCAAAATTACAAGTTATCTATTCAATCAATCTTTGTTTTCATCATATCTTAATAAAAATATCCTTATGGATTGGCACATGTCATGTGCACATTCATCATGGTTATTTGATTTATCTCCTCCGTTGATTCTACTGAATTATCTGGATCGTTGATTGATCTCTGTTGAAACCTATATAAACCCCCCTCATCTCCTTCACAAATCCTCTTCGATCACTTATTCTCAGGCATTCTTTAACAGTGCTTTGAGCATACATTGCATTGATTGAGCAACTTTACGATCTTTTGACATTGATCTTCAAACACGTTGCTTGTTGCAACCATGGTTTTGCAGCACTATTGAGCAATCCACATTCATCCAAAGGGAACAATATAAATCTCGGTAAAAGCTTTCAGGTTTTATTGGTTAATTAGTAATAGATTTTATTTAGATCGGTTCTCTTTATGTTATTGGGCTTTTAATTTAATTAGTTTGATTTAGTCAATTTTCCCCATACACATTCTGGCATGCCCGGTGGGACCCACTAATCCCTCTTTTTCTTTGAGAAATAGATTTTTTTTAAGTACAGTACAAAACAACGCATCTCGACACAGAAAAGTGCCTTTGGTAGGGCAGTACAGCACTTTCGGGCCATCCCGCAGCACCTTTGTAGCACAGAACTGCGCTTTTGGTATTACAGTAAAGCACACTTGAGAAAATAGCAAAGCGCTTTTGGTATAACAGTAAAACGTTATTGATATAACAGTAAAGCACTATTGGTATAACAGTAAAGCGCTTTTGGTTGGGATAACAGGCTTGCAAACTTCAAAACCCCATAACTTTCTCAAAACGTAACGAAATTTGATGCTTTTTTTTAAAAAATTACATAGAAAATCATAAGGAATCCATTGGTGATATTTAATCTCTTGTATCTCATAATATTTGTTACCAATTTTATGGATTTCACTTTGGTTTTCTAGGGTTTCTTACTTATTGTTAGGGTTTTGAGTTGATTTCTAACATCTTGTTCTTTACTTTGGAACTAATATCACTTGGTGTAGTGTCTTATCACTTATCAACATTCTGGATCATCACCCAATCATTCAATTAGCCCTTGGTCTAGCTTTTTTGATGAAATATTATTTTTTGCAGCCTGTTATTACACTGTGCGTTTGGTAGTACAGTACCGTGCGTTTGGTAGTACAATAGCTTGCTTTTGGTATAACAGTACCGCATGTTTGGTAGTATAGTAGCTCACTTTTGGTATAACAGTACCACGTATTTGGTAGTATAGTAGCTCACTTTTGGTATAATAGTACCGCGTGTTTGGTAGTATAGTAGCTCTCTTTTGGTATAACAGTACCACGCGTTTGGTATACAATAGCTCGCTTTTGGTATGACAGCACCGCACTTTTGGTAGTATAGTACTACACTTTTGGTAACACATAGCTGTGCTTCTGGTAGCACACTAGGTCACCTTTGGTCTGCAGCAGATCACTTCTGGCAACACAGTGCAGTGCTTTCAAGTTCACAGTAAGTTGCTTTCGGTAAGACAGTAGAACACTTTTGGTCAAATTGATTTGTTTTTTGCTAACTTGTGAGTTTTGGTGGAACTAATTGACTTGTTGCAGCTTCTTATCACTCACACAGAGCAAATTGGTTTTCCTAACATGTTCATGCAGGATGAGCATTGAAGAAATATTGATTTATTGCACTAAGTCTTAGAAACATATTGCCTTCTTAAGGGATAATTAAACAAATCATTTTTTTGGCAATCTAAGTCTTAGGAATATACTGCTTTTCTTAAGGGACAATGGACATGTATGCGAAAACACCTCAATTTTCTAAGGGACAATGGACATGAATGCCAAACACTTCAATTTCATAAGGGACAACTGACAACTACAAACATGTGTGTGCCTACTTTAGTTGCACCTTATTTTTCTTATAACGGGACAATTAAACCTTTGTTTGATGTGCTTGCTCTTACATTTCTGTACTTCCTTTAGAGGGGCCTACTTTTGGATTGCTCTTCATCCAAAAGGGATGACCCTAAGCGGAGTTTTCCTTTGAACCGCTATATAAGAGGGATAAGGCGAAAGCCAAGTCCTAACTGACGTCAGCCTTACCTTGTGGTGCCAAACTAAAAAGAGGTGTACTAGCTCTTTGTGGAAATGATTTTCACATTGAGTGAAGTGTTTGATACTCTTAGTAGGGTTGATTAAAGCTTTTAGTAGCTTGTCACATTTCTCGTAAGGTGTTGGTCCCTCAAAGTTACTAAGAACCATTCTAGATAGAGACTACCCGATCTACCATTGGCTCCCTTGAGAAGAGATAGTATTCCCTTGGCCATAAAGCTCTTGTGACCTACTTGAGCTTTCCAAGGGGAGGGTGAGATATCCCTACCTATCATCTCTCGCAAAGATACAAAATATTCGACACCTTTATGGAATGATATTTTTATCAACGGAGTATTAAGTTGTGAGCTGATCTACTACAATGAAACCTTGTCTCTAGGGATAAAAAGTGCTTGTTATTGTTTGCAATCGTCTTATACCTGTGGAAACACTGGGCTTTTCGTGAGCCTTGAACATACACTGTCTGTTGTGTCAGTCCCTTGTTGCCACTTGTTTGCTGTGTTTTCTCTTGCCAAAGACAAATTCAATCAGAGCCATAACCAAATCTCTCAAAATTTGCCTTTTAAAAACATCAGACACTACTTCAGTGCCCCTGGTATTATAGCAGCTCACCATTGGTAGTACAGTAGATCACCTTTGGTATAATAGTACCTCGCCTCTGGCAACCCTACTTCAGCGCCATTGGTATAAAAGTAGCTTGCTTTTGGTCACAGTAGCTCACCTTTGTATAGTAGTACCTCGCCTTTGGCAGCTCAGTCCATCGCCTTTGGTATTACAATAGCACGCTTTTGGTTGCATAGTCCTGCACCTCTGGTCAAACAGTATAGCACCTTTGGTCTAGTAAATTATGCATCAGAGTTTGTCTTTCTCAAAGCACAAGCAAAAATCTTAGCATTTACTTTTTGTCCTAGTGTTTTCCATGGTAACCACTAGGCTCTAGCAAACTATGAAGTCCAAGCAAGTTGTCCCTAGGAAGCGCAAATCACCTCCTCACACATCACAATCAGGTCAACTCAACATTACTCCCAAGGTTACTCCTAGGACACCCACAGAAAGATCTACCAACTCTCCAAACATACCGCAGCTGGACCACCCTAACACTCCTCAAGAAGGTAGGGTCCCTTTGGTGAGTACACCTTAATACACCACCAGAATGCCTCAGGATTTTGTTCCACAAGGTTATACCGCAAATCAACCCCCATCTCAAGAAGAGTGACACTTTGAAATAGGTCAATCCTCTCAAGAAGATGGGCAAGATCTTGATGAATTCATACAAGATCCTAGGGCCATAGCCACCTTTGACAAAATCCTTAGCGAGAACCAAGATCATTTCTTTCGCTTACTAGCAGAGCAAGGAGCTAAATTACCCAAAGGTTTTGATCTATCCAGTCTTAGTGACACCCTAGACACCTTAATAGCAGTCCAAACCATGTCAACCATGACGACGCCTTTACCTGAACAAAGCTTACAAGGGAGAATGATTGAGAATCTCCTTTTTCAAAAACTAACAAGAAAGAGGGCCGTATCACCGCTTCTGACTCCTATGGAAATCTACAAACACCAATAGGAGACTCTACATCGTCAAGTGGAGTTAGCAAGACAAGCCACTCTAGCTAAATCAAACATGCAAAATACTCCTAAAATGTCCATGCCAATCGCAAGAGGAATATTGGTTACCCCATCATGAATAGGTTTCCCACCAAATTACAATCCAGGGAACAACTATGTAGCCATGCAGCAAGGGTCTCAACAAATACCACCTCCTATATCATCAAATCCTCTGTCTCTCAACCAACTAGGGTCATGCAATCCCAACCACAACATTCTTCTATGCTTATCCTCAATCAACCTCAACCATCACAAATCACTTCTACTTGCATTCCCCCACCACAACAATCATCGGCGCTAAACTTCTTCAACACATTGCCTATCCACCCTCAACATTCCCAACAGCAAGTTTTCTGAAGCTATGTTCCACCATCGCAACCTAACCCAACGAACTTTAGCTTTCCACCACCAAACTCGTTCCTTCAACCATCGCAAAGCCAACATTCTTACCTGGCGCCACCCCCACCTCCTCCGAATCAAAAAATCCAATTTCAACCCAATCTAAACCCAACATACAACACGCATGACCCCAACCAATCATACGACCCTTATAACACCAGTGCCCATGGCTTACACTACAATCTTCCGTATGGGCAACAACAACCACTTCTAGGACAACAGGAGATGTTTCCAACCCCTCCAATGACTATGGAGCTAAAACTTGCGGAGGTTCAACAACAACTATCTAATCTCACGTTTGGCCACACCAAGAAGACCTTCTCTTTAGAAGAAGTCTGTCCCTATCCTTTCGATCGGTCATTACCTATGATCCCTTTTCCTCAAAATTTCACTATTCCTAAATTTGATAAATACAAAGGAAAAGGTGACCCAAAAGACCATCTCAGGGAATTCTATCTTGCTTACTTCGAGGTCTCACATAACGACACATATCTGATGCGTCTCTTTCCTCACAGTCTTGGAGGTCAAGCTATGGAATGGTTCTCACATCTCCCCATGGGTATTAAGTCTTTTAATGAGCTAGCAGAGAAATTTGCCACCCATTTTTCCTACAACACAGAGCATGAGATTTCCATGACTGATCTATGCAATAACAAATAGAAAAATGGTGAAACTTTCATTTCTTTCCTTCAACGATGGAGACAAATGGCTAGCAAATTCCCTTTCAAGATTCTTGAGAAACAGCTTGTTAGCATATTTGTGTAGAACCTCAACCAAGAGTTAGGTTTTCACTTGCAAATTCTTAGTTCTACAACCTTCGATGAAATCACATACAAGGGAATTAACATCAAAAAGGCCCTCATTGCTAAGGGTGTGGTCAAAATCTTCAAAGAAACTAAAGACAACGCTCCTCAACACCAAACGAACAATAAACCCAAATATTGGAACAAAAACAAAAATGTGGTCAACGATGGGGTGGTCGATTCTAAACATGTCCAAACTTTGCAAACGCCGCTACAACTTTCCAAACCAAGTCAAGCTCCACCTCAACAACAGCAACAACAAAAACAACCTTATCAAAACCAACAATAGTGACAACAAGAGTGACCTCAACAAGATTTGTTGCAAGTATGAGGATAACCAGTGTTGTCATTGATGTCAACATACTCATATTGCATTAATGAGAAAGATTGGATGAGCTATGTGCTGAGGATATTGAGGAAATTAGTCTCAATCAGGAATAGTGAAGAACAGTGATGACATTAAAAGTCTAAGATAAGATGAAGATCAGAGGATACGGTTTGAAGGGTTTGCATATATGAGTCTTGAGATGATTCAGTCAAGTTTTCAGAGGCCCGCATAACAATCTAAAGAAGTTATGATTGCTCTAGTAGAACCGGTTCCGGTAGATGTTCAGTGGTGACAGAGTGTCACAGATTGGTCCGGTGAGCTCTAGAATTGCATTATCTCATTCTGCGGATTGGAGGGAGTGTTGAAGAAGTTCGTGTGAAGTGACAACTAGATTTGTTCATGGTTTGGAGGTCCAGAAGCACCTTTTTAATTGTGACAGTGATGACAGACTGTGTTCTTGAAGTTCCAGATGAAGAAGAGAAGAATTCCAATAAGCTGATAAAGTGCGGATGTTCTTGGTGACTCAGGAAAGGTCTTGGTGATCTTTGGATCATGTACAATTCTTATTAGCGATCCGCATTGAAGTTAGAGTTTGGATTTGATGTAAAAACCACTGGATGTTGGTGTTCTTCTTGAGACAGGCTGACCGGATGTATTACACGTCTTCCGGATGATCTAAAAGTGTTTGCCGACTTAGATGATTGTTCCTAAGTCGATGCCTTGTATAAATAAAGGATTGTGAAGTCATTCCAAAGTGTGGAGTGTGCGGATGAGTGTGGCATAGCGAAGAAGAAGAGTGAAAGGTAGAGCAGGAGTCTTTGGGCTTAAATGGAACTGATCCAGACATGGTAAAGATGTCAATCTCTAGTTCAAGTTTGTGATACTTGTTATTTTGTAGACAGTGTGTCTCTTGTAGGTAGTGTACCTCTTGTGAGCAATGTGCTCAGGCAGTGATCCCTAATTGGCATGTGCCATCTATTTTTCTTATTCTTCTAACAGAGAATAATCCTTGGGTTAATCACCCCGTGGTTTTTCCCTTGACCGGGTTTTCCACGTCAAGATCTTGGTGTCTCATGTGTTGATGTGTATTTGCTCTGGTGTTTATGCTTTATGCTTTCATGAGTGATAATTGATATGCTATTAAATAACAAAGTGGATTTAAGTGTTTGAATTGTAAGCAAGTTTTGGACAACTGATTCACCCCCCCCTCTTAGTTGTCTGTCCTGAATCCAACAATTGGTATCAAAGCCAAGTTCCTCTAAAAGGAGCTTAACTGCTTGAGGAGATCCAGGAGTCATCATACAAGAAGGATAGCCCGAAGTTTGATGGAACCAACTTTGCTCTTTGGAAAGGTCACATGAAATGTCACCTATAGTGTATGGGAATGGCGTACTAGTCCATGGTCACAAAAGCATATGTACCTCCACAAGGTGGTCTGACAACCCTAAATGAAATCACAGATGTTGAAAACAATCTATGGACCAGAGAGGCTCTTCTAAGCGCATTTACTGACTCAGAGCTCTCAAATGTTATTGACCTACCAATAGCTTATGAGATATGGATTAAATTGGAACTTTTGCATGAAGGAGATTAGTATGTTAAATGTGCAAGGTTATAGAGTCTAAAAGGGAAATTTGAAAGACTGAAGATGAGAGATGATGAAAATATTACCACTTTCATCCCAAGAGTAAATGAGCTGGTTTGTGGAATTAGAAATGCTGGTGGAGTCTTGGATGAAAATGAGATTGTTGGCAAGATTCTTAGATCCCTTCCTGTTGCCTACAAAATCAAGGTTGCTGCCATCGATGAATTCAGAGCCCATACAACTATCACAAGAGACCAATTGGCTGGAAAACTGGTTGCATTTGAAATGACCGAGTTTGGAGATGATCCCCCCAAGACTAAATTTGCATTCAAAGTCAGTGCCTCTGTGAAAGGTAAAAAAAGATTTGATCCGGGAGAAAACTCTTCAAGGAAACTATCATGGTATGATCAAGCAAGAAAAGACATGGAAGTGGAAGAAGCAGAAACAGCTCAACTTGAAGCCCTCATTGCAAAGAGACTGCCAAGAGGATCCAGTAAGTATGAAGGAAAATTACCCTTTAAGTGCTTCAACTGCAATAAGATTGGTCATTTTGCCTCAAGATGTCCGGAAAGATTTACAAGGTCAAATTCTAACAGACAAAGGTTCCAAAAGAATTGTTATTATGTTCATGAAGAAGATGATAATGAAGGAGTAATAGATGATGAATCAGAAATAGGAAACAAATCTAGAAATGAATGAGTGTTTATTTCCATCAAGGAAGAAGATCCAATGTCCTCTGAATCTGTCAATCATAAGGTTGTAGAAAGAGCTTTGGCTGCCCAAGTTGAAGAAAAGGATGATTGGGTTATTGACAGTGGATGCTCTCACCATATGACAGGTGACAAGAACAAGTTCTTAGATTTGGAAAGGTATGAAGGAGGAATGGTAAAGTTTGGTGATAATTCTGCTGGTAGAATCAGAGGTAGGGGAACTATTTCTTTTGATGGAAAGAACAAATCCGGTAATGTACTATATGTTGAAGGATTGAAGCACAATCTTCTCAGTGTTGGACAGTTGGTGGACAAAGGTTATGATCTCTGGTTCAAGAATGGAAAATGCAGGATCTTTGAAAGCTCCGGAACTAAGATTGCATCCGATACTCAAACAAAAGGTAATATCTTTCATCTAGTTGGTACTAATAAAAGTTGTCTATTTGTTCAAGTTGATCAGAGTTGGTTATGGCATAGAAGGATGTGTCATGTAAATTTTGATAACATCATCAAGATAAGCAATACTCAGGCTATAAGAGATCTTCCAAAATTGGTAAAACCTACAAATAGTTTGTGCAAAGAATGTCAGCTAGGTAAACAGAGCAGAGTCTCATTCAAAAGCAAGGATCAGTCCTCTACCAGATTATTGGAATTAGTTCATACTGATCTATGTGGTCTGACAAGAATCAAGAGTATGCAAGGTGATAGATATTTCATGTTACTAATTGATGACCATTCCCGGATGATGTGGGTTACCTTTCTGAAAGAGAAATCAGAAGCTTTTGAGAAGTTCAAAATCTTCAAGGTTATGGTAGAGAATCAAACCGGATTAAAACTGAAATGTCTGAGGTCTAATAGAGGTGGTGAATTCACATCCGGTGAATTCATAGATTTTTGTGAGAAGCATGGTATAAAGAGACAGTTGTCTGCTCCTAGGACTCCACAGCAGAATGGAGTAGTAGAGAGAAAGAATCGAACCATCTAGGAAGCATCTAGGACAATGATGATGGAAGCAAATGTTCCCTAGATGTTTTGGAGAGAAGCTGTCAGCACTGCAGTCTATACTCTCAATCGAGTTCAAATCAGAAGCAATAACAGTAAGACTCCTTATGAACTTTGGTTTGGCATCACCCCTACTGTGAAATATTTCAGAGTATTTGGTAGCAAATGTTACATTAAAAGAGATGAAGATCTAGGAAAGTTTGATGCTAGAAGTGATGAAGTAATTTTCTTAGGTTACTCCACTCAAAGCAAAGCATACCGGTGTTACAATAAGAGATTGAGAAAGATGATAGAAAGTACAAATGTGAAGGTTGATGAAGGAATTGAGAAACCCTCAAGGTTTTATGAATATGATGAAGATGATCAGAATGGTGCTCTGGTTCAAAGAGCTCAATCCTCTTTTGAAAGTCAGATTCAGACTGATCTGGTAAATTAGGAAGAAGAGATAGGTCTGCATGAGCCTGATCAAGAAACAAATGTGCAAGAAACTCCCAAAGTTCCAAGGTATGTAAGATTGAACCACTCTGAAGATCAAATCATAGGTGACAAAAGCAAAGGTGTGCAAACTAGAAGGAAAATTGCTCAAAATTCAGATGAATATTGTCTGATTTCAAAGATTGAACCTAAGACAATAAATGAAGCCTACAATGATGAAAACTTGACCAAAGCAATGGAGGAAGAGTTGATGCAAATTGAGAAAAATCACACTTGGGATCTTGTTCCCAGACCTAGAAACAAGAATGTGATTGGAACCAAATGGGTCTTCCGGAACAAACTAAATGAAGTTGGTGATGTAATCATAAATAAAGCCATATTGGTCTGCAAAGGCTACTCTCAAATAGAAGGAATTGATTTTGAAGAAACCTTTGCTCCAGTGGCAAGAATTGAAGCAGTCAGATTATTTCTTGCATTTGTTGCCTTCAAGGATTTCAAGGTGTATCAGATGGATGTCAAATCTGCCTTCCTAAATAGTGACTTAGAAGAAGAAGTGTACATTGAACAACCGGATGGATTTCAATTATCTGAGGATAGTGATATGGTCTACAAATTAAAGAAGGCACTGTATGGACTAAAGCAAGCCCCAAGAGCATGGTATGAAAGATTGGACAAACATCTTTTAAAGATTGGTTTCAACAAAGGTACTGCTGACAGTAACTTATATTTCAAAATTGACCATGAAAACATCTTGATTGTTGAAGTATTTGTTGATGATATCATCTTTGGAGGAAGAGACAGTATGTGTAAAACCTTTGCAAATCAAATGAAAAGTGAGTTTGAGATGTCAATGCTTGGTGAAATGAATTTCTTCTTGGGTTTGCAAATTTCTCAATCAAAGAAAGGAATCTTTATTTCTCAGACCAAATATGTGAAAGAATTGTTGAGGAAATTTGGGATGGAAGATTCAAAGCCAATGAATACTCCCATGGCAACCGGATGTAAGCTGAGGAAAGATGATGACTCTCCTAAAGTAGACCAGACAAAGTACAAATCAATGATTGGAGGATTGTTGTATCTCACTCAAACTAGACCAGATATAATGCAGGTTGTTGGTCTTGTTGCTAGATTCCAGGTTGATCCCAGAGAATCTCATGTCATGGCAATCAAGAGAATTTTTAGATATCTAAGAGGGATAGCTGGGTATGGTTTGTGGTATCCTAGAGATCATGATTTCTCTCTTCATGCATATACAGATGCAAATTGGGCAGGAGATGTGGATGACCGGAAGAGTACCAGTGGTGGAGCCTTCTTTTTGGGAAAGAGATTGGTTTCTTGGCTAAGCAAGAAACAAGAAGCAATATCTTTGTCTACAACTGAAGCAGAATACATTGCAGCAGCAGGTAGTTGCACTCAAGTTTTATGGATGAAGTAGATGCTAAGAGATATTAAAGTAGAGTATGAGGAGCCTATCACAATTTTCTGTGATAATTCAAGTGTAATAAATATTTCTAAGAATCCAGTGTTGCATTCTAAGACTAAGCATATATCTATCAAGTTTCACTTTCTGAGAGAGCAAGTGAACAAGGATGAAGTTAGACTGGAGTTTGTGCCCTCTAAGGATCAGATTGCAAATATCTTTACTAAACCTCTTCCCAAGGACTCTTTTGAGTTTCTTAGGGAGAAGTTAGGGGTTATTGCCCCTCCAGTGATGAACTAGGATGCACTGATGTGCATTAGTCCGATGGATATCACAGTCATATCTTGTGATCTAGATTGGTGATGGGGAGCTGCTACTCATGGGGAGCAGCTGGTATGATTTTGATGTGTTAAAATTGCAAGTATGAGCCCTTTGCCATTGATTTCAAAGGGGGAGAGAAGACATGTGAAAAATAAGTGGTTGATGATCAAAGGGGGAGCATTAAAGAAAGAGAAGACATGTGAAGAGTTGTTGCTGATAGGGGGAGCTGTGACAAAAAGGAGAAGTTCTTGTCTTGATGGTTTTTCACATCATATGTTGCCATCAATGACAAAGGGGGAGATTGTTGC
This sequence comes from Cunninghamia lanceolata, assembly GCA_027924645.1. Lineage (NCBI taxonomy): Eukaryota > Viridiplantae > Streptophyta > Pinopsida > Cupressales > Cupressaceae > Cunninghamia > Cunninghamia lanceolata. The sequence goes on along the minus strand of BSBN01000578.1, from coordinate 4,994,772 downwards.
AAGTACGAGGATAACCAGTGTTGTCATTGATGTCAACATACTCATATTGCATTAATGAGAAGGATTGGATGAGCTGTGTGCTGAGGATATTGAGGAAATTAGTCTCAATCAGGAACAGTGAAGAATAGTGATGACATTAAGGTAAAAGTCCAAGATAAGATGAAGATCAGAGGATGCGGTTTAAAGGGTTTGCAAATATGAGTCTTGAGATGATTCAGTCAAGTTTTCAAAGGTCCGCATAATGATCTGAAGAAGTTATGACTGCTCTAGTAGAACCAGTTTTGGTAGATGTTCAATGGTGACAGAGTGTCACAGATTGGTCCGGTGAGCTCTGGAATTGTATTATCTCATTCTGCGGATTGGAGGGAGTGTTGAAGAAGTTTGTGTGAAGTGACAACTAGATTTTTCATGGTTTGGAGGTCTGGAAGCACCTTTTTAATTGTGATAGTGATGACAGACTATGTTCTTGAAGTTTCGGATGAAGAAGAGAAGAATTCCAGTAAGCTGATAAAGTGTGGATGTTCTTGGTGACTCAGGAAAGGTTTTGGTGATCTTTGGATCATGTACAATTCTTATTAGTAGTCTGCATTGAAGTTAGAGTTTGGATTTGATGTAAAAACCACCAGATGTTGGTGTTCTTCCTGAGACAGGCCGACCGGATGTATTACACGTCTTCCAGATGATCTAAAAGTGTTTTCTGACTTAGATGATTGTTCCTAAGTCGATGCCTTGTATAAATAAAGGATTGTGAAGTCATTCCAAAGTGTGGAGTGTGTGGATGAGTGTGGCATAGCGAAGAAGAAGAGCAAAAGGCAGAGTAAGAGTCTTTGGGCTTAAATGGAACTGATCCAGACATGGTAAAGATGTCAATCTCCAGTTCAAGTTTGTGATACTTGTTATTTTGTAGACAATGTGTCTCTTGTAGGCAGTGTGCCTCTTGTGAGCAGTGTGCTCAGGCAGTGAGCCCTAATTGGCATGTGCCATCTATTTTTCTTATTCTTCTAACAGAGAATAATCCTTGGGTTAATCACCACGTGGTTTTTCCCTTGAACAGGTTTTCCACGTCAAAATCTTGGTGTCTCATGTGTTGATGTGTATTTGCTCTGGTGTTTATGCTTTATGCTTTCATGAGTGACTAATTGATATGCTATTAAATAACAAAGTGGATTTAAGTGTTTGAATTGTAAGCAAGTTTTGGACAACTGATTCACCCCCCCTCTCAGTTGTCTATCCTGAATCCAACAAGATTATCCTCCGCGGCATCAATTCACTCCCTTGGGAGAACCCATAGAATCAGTCTTATAGAAGCTTTTACACAAAGGCCTCATCACCTTACCCAATGCTCCCCCATATTCCGAACCTATTTACAAAATGGCACGTTACAGAGACAATGAATATTGTGAGTTCCATAGGAGCAAAGGGCACAGAATTGCATCATGCATGAAACTCAAGCACCTAATCGAAAATCTCATCGAAGGCAACCAAATCTCTTTTGGAGATGAACCACTAGCTCAACACATGAACAAAGATCTCAACATGTACAAGGAACCATTCCCTCACCATGGTCCACCTCCTCCTCAGGATAAGTTAAAGGTATCAATCATGCTTCCTCTTCCTTTGACTCCATTGTAGGTCATTTTGAAGAGAGTCGAGTGTCTACCCTCACAATCAAAGGCAACTCTACGGATTGCACTATTACAACTCGTCATGGTCATGTCACCATTCGTGGTCCTACACCTAGTCTCCCAACTCAGTCTGATTATAATCTTGTCAAACATCTAGGGAAAACACTCGCACAGGTCTCTATCTTGGACCTCTTACGGTCATCACCTTCACATAGAATGGTGCTAGAAAAATCCCTCCAAGAGTCTTCGGTTCCTAACAACATAGCAGTCACGGATTCCTAAGCTATAGTAGGTAACATCGCTTCACCCTACAATGTGGTCTTCTCTGAGAAAGACCTCCCTTCCCATGATCCATGTCACAATGATGCTCTTCATATTGAGGTTCTCATCCATAAGCGCAAAATCAAACGTATACTCATAGATGGTGGTGCTGGTCTCAACATCTGTTCTTTAAAGTTACTTAAGCAATTGGGATACTCTGAGGATCATGTCAACATTGATCAAAGTATTACAATCAAGGGATATGATGATACTGAATGCTGCTCTGAAGGTGTTATCCATTTGCCTATACAGCTGGGCCCCATCATGCTTGGAACCAGGTGCCAAGTCCTTGACATTGAACTACCTTACAACATTATCCTAGGTCGCCCATGGATCCATGCAATGAAAGCTGTCCCCTCCACATACCATTAGTCTCTAAAGTTCCCATTCAATGGTACAAAGATAACTATCCTAGGTGACCCTAATCCTTTTGAATTTTGTCGTGTCTTGCAAGGTAGCTATAAGAATTGTAACCAAGTGCCTAAAAATGACAAATCCCTTGAATCCCCACTGTATGTTGATCCTGAAACTCTGATGCAAGCCTCTATAAGTAACCCTAATCCTCTGCCTGAAATCAAAGCTCGCATTCGTGATATAGGCTTTGGAACTTATGATATCTCAAAATCTTGTTGTGTAGGGCGGATGCCTTTGTCCCCTAAATCTTACAGCCAATCACCCATTGCCAAAGTAACCAAAAAAGTGGCTATTCCTCCCCCGGCATTTCTAACCCAATTCCAACAGGGACAATTATTGGAAGAGGAAACTATTGAGGACATTTCTTCTTGGCTCTACAAGGAGAAAGAACCAGTCACAATACCAGTCAAGCAATATGGTAATGGCTTAAGGATAGTCAAGCACATGGGCTATAAAGGCAAAGGTGGCCTTGGGAAATAGAATCAAGGAACAATGGAGCCCATTATTGTGATGAAGAATTTAGACAAGAAGGGTTTAGAATTTGGTAAGAAGGTACCATGCGTCTTGGACATTGAGGGTATCCTCGACAAGGTGGCTGAAACTTCTATCGTCGATTCGACATTTTATGAGGATATCTTCGATGACTCTTCCCTCCATATGACTGACCTAATCACCAAATCCTCCATCTTTATGCTATCATCCGTATCCTTAACCTCCACCACAAACACCCAGAAAGTAACACTCGTCTACCTTGAACTTATCGATTGGGACCAACAAGGGTCCCCCGTTATAGATGTATTTCAGAATGACAAAGCTCTAGCTGAGTTCATGGGACTCCAGGATGGTATCCCTTTGGGTGATCATAAGGCAGGTTTTGTAATGGAACTAGAGCCAACTGCTCATTTTGGTGAGATTGCCAAATCCTCCAATCACAAAAGTAAAAATAAAGAAAGATCTCTAGGTGAAAACCACACTATGACACCTCCCGATCACAAAATAGTAAAAACAAAGGACGTATCCGAAGGTGAAAACCCAACTGTGGCACCTGAGGATGGAGGATTTGACCTTCCCCTACCATCTAAGTATCAAGAGAAGTTAGCTCTCCTAGTCAAAGATTCTACAGAGATAAACCTTGGCACAGAGCAAAATCCAAAGACCACATTCCTAACAGCATCATTATCAGAAACAGAGCACAAGAATCTTAACAAATTCTTCTTACAAAGAATCATCAACTTTGCATGGACCTATCTTGATATGCCAGGGTTAGACCCTAAGCTAGTTGTTCACTATCTCATAGTTGATCCAAAAGTTAAACCAGTCAAGCAAAAGCTAAGGAAGATGCACCCACAGATAGCTCTCTTGGTAAAAGTGGAAATACAGAAGCTGTTAGATGCAAAGTTCATATGACCTATTGACTATTCAGATTGGGTCTCAAACATTGTACCTGTGTCTAAACCTAATGGACGCATCTGCATGTGTAATGACTTTAGAGACCTAAACAAAGCGTGTCCCAAAGATGACTTTCTATTACCAAAAATTGATCTCATAGTAGGCTTGACTACATGTCATGAAATGCTTTCTCTCATGGATGGATTCTCAGGCTATAATCAAATAAGGATAGTAGAAGAAGATCAACATAAAACAACTTTTACTTGTATGTGGGGTAATTATTGCTGGTGTGTCATGCCATTTGGTCTAAAGAATGTAGGGGCAACTTATCAGAGAGCAATGACAGTGATATTCCACGACCTCTTTCATCATATAATGGAGGACTGTAGATGACATACTAGCTAAATCTTCTAGGGCAGATCACATACAAGTGCTAGGACAGATCTTTGATAGGCTCGAGAAATACTAAGTGAGACTCAATCCAAAGAAGTGTGTCTTTGGTGTAACATCAGGGAAGCTATTGGGATACATTGTATCTCGTAGAGGTATCGAAGTAGATCCTGCAAAAGTAAAAGCTATAGTGGAGATGCCTCCACCAAAGAACCTCAAAGCATTAAGGAGCCTTCAGGGAAGGTTGTAGTCCATTAGGCATTTCATCTCATAGCTAGTAGATAAATGTCAACCATTTCAACACTTGCTCTGAAAGGATATCTCATTTCGATGGGATTATAAGTGTCAAGCAGCATTTGATCAGCTCAAAGAGTATCTGGCTACACCTCCGGTCTTGGTACCACCAGTTGCTGATAAACCTTTGATATTATACATTTCCACTACAACCTCAGCCCTCGGGGCTCTTCTAGCACAAAATGATGAAACAGGAAAAGAGCATGCAATTTATTATGTCAGTAGAACCTTGGTGGGATATGAACTCAATTATTCACCGATGGAAAGAGCTTGTTTAGTAGTAGTGTTCACTTCCCAAAAATTATGGCATTACATGTTGAACCAACACACAAATCTTATAGCCAAAATTGATCCATTGAAGTATCTACTAGTAAAAGCATCTCTTACAGGTAGACTAGCTAAATGGGTCATGATTCTTAGTGAGTTCGACATTGAGTATACAGATCGCAAAGTAATCAAAGGACAAGCCCTAGCAGATCAACTAGCAGAAGCACCTATGACAGATACACACCCTATGGTAGCAGACTTTCTAGATGAGAATCTCTTCACTCTTTCTAACTCCATAATGTGGAAGTTATACTTTGATGGTTCCTACACATAGCATGGATCAGGGGCTGGCATCTTGTTTATCACACCTCAAAATGACTATATCCTGAAGTCATATCGGCTTGCATTCCCTTGCACCAACAATATAGCCGAGTATGAAGCACTCCTCATAGGTGTCAATACAACAGTTCAATGGGATATCATAGAATTACAAGTTATGGAGACTCACAACTAGTCATTCACCAAGTCACAGATGAGTACCAAACAAAAGATGAAAAGTTGGTCCCCTACAAGCAACTAGTGGATGCCTACAAACCACACTTTTCTATCATCACATTTGAGCAAATTCCAAGAGAGCATAAAAAAGATGTAGATTCTATGGCTTCTGTAGGGTCACTTATTGACATGCCTGTAAATACACAGAAATGTGAATTCTTGATCGAGCAATTGTTGATACCAGCCGTCGATGTTCCCGTTACTGAAATCATCTACGAACTTGTTGGTCCCAATTCCCCATGGTACGAAGATATCTACGAGTACCTTAAACACAATACCTTTCCCCTTGACCTATCCTCCACCCAACGCAAAACCTTTATCCATCAATCCTCTCATTACATCATTCTGGGTGATACACTATATCGTCAGAGTCTTGACGGTATCCTCTTACGATGTCTTAACGCGGAAGAAACCAAAGCTACCTTATGAGACATACACGAAGGTGTCTATGGTGCACATTCTACCGGTCCTAATCTTTCTAAGAAGATACTCAGAACAGGTTACTACTGGCCCACAATAGAGCAAGATGCCACACAGTTTGCTAAGAAGTGTCTACAATGTCAGCAACATGGAGATTTGATTCACGCACCAGCTCATGAACTACAGCCTGTGACTACTCCATGGCCTTTTTCTCAATGGGGTCTCAACCTCATAGGACAAATCCACCCATCCTCATCCAACGGCCATAAGTTTATCATTACTGCCACTGAGTATTTCACAAAGTGGGTTGAAGCCATTCCCATGACCTATATCACCAGTAAGCAAATAGCCAAGTTTATCCTTAACTACCTCATATGTCGGTATGGTATTCCCCAAGCCATTGTCACTGATAATGGGAGACCATTCAAGAATCAAGATGTTCGTGCCTTATGTATACAATATAATATCCAACATTGCTTTTCAACTCCCTACTATCCGCAGAGTAACGGCCAAGCTGAGGCTTCTAATAAAACCATGCTCAAGATCCTCAAGAAAACAGTCAATGAAGCTGGTCATGATTGGCACTTGCAACTCAATCTCGCCCTATGGGCCTACCGCACTAGTATCAGAACACCAACTGGTGCCACACCTTATGCCTTGGTCCATGGCTCTGAAGCCATCCTACCTATAGAGGTCGAGATCCCATCCCTCAGAGTATCCACGCAGAACCTGATCAGCAGAGAGGAGTATCGCACTTCCAGATTAGCTGAGCTAGAACTACTAGATAAAAGGTGCCTTGCCACACTTAATCATCTACATGTCTATCAAAACCGCCTCTGACGTAATTACAACAAAAAGATCAAAGAAAGACAGTTTCAAGTTGGTGAACTTGTACTCAAGGAGAATCAGAGAAATCAAGCAAATCGAGAAAAGAAGGGTAAGTTTGAGCCTAACTGGTTAGGTCCCTTTATTGTCACAGCAACATATGGATCAGGAGCTTATACTTTAGCTACACATGACAGCATTCCTCTAGATGAGCCACTTAACAGTGTTCATCTTAAAAAGTTCTATGCCTAATCCTCAGAGTATTCCCAAAAAAAAAAAAAAAAAAAATCTGTCCTATGGTGAAAACCTGGTAAATAGGCGCCTTGGATAAGTACCATAGTAAAAACCTGGCAAACAGGCGCTATGTGTAAGAGTCAGCATCCATCATCTATTGAGTCTTGTTCATTTCTTGTTTTTACACATCCATAATAAAACCATTGACCTTGTTTGCGTTTCCATCTCCCTATTTAGTATAGCTTGGAAATTTGTCAATGTCTATCGTTGTCATCCCATGTCTTGATCTGTGTCAATAGTTAACACTGTCTTTTCTTAGGTCAAGCTTTATATGTCTTCTTCTCCAGTCACCTATGCATTTTCCTCTACCGGAGTGGGGGCAACTCTTTCCTTAACCTAGGTCTAGGATTGGTTCCTTGTTCGTGGTTCATAGCGCGCTCTTCAATCTTTTCTCCTTTCCACAGATAACACTCTTTAACGGACACATCACTCCTACAATAAGGTTGTTATCTTCTCATCGCGTTTCCTACATCATCACTCCACCAAAACTACATATTATCATCTTCTCAATCTTAAGGTACCTTGATCCCATGGATATGGGTATGTAGGCAGTCTAGAATACGAAGGAAGTATCCAGTACTCAGGTACATAAGATCTTATCATTTCCTCTACCCAAGCTCAAACACCTTGACCCATCTCATCACTCTATCCAAAACTACATATTATCATCTTTCATCTTCCATCGTAAATGTGCCTTGATCCCATGGACACAGGGTATGTAGGTAGTCTAGAATACGAAGGATGTATCCAGTACTCAGGCTCATACGATTCATCATTCTTCACCCACCCCAATCCATTAGCACTGTCATCCTTCTAGTCTTCTGTGTATCAAAATCCATTCGCCCCGACTTGACTAACTCAAGCAGCAAGCTAGCACATCCTTTCAAAGAAAAAGTCCTTAACAAACCTAAAGCAAAGTAGCTTTCTTCCAGAGTCATCTACTGTCCTACTATTCTGCTTGCCAATATCCGCTAAGTCTCGCTTAACCAAAGCACCAGATCAACAAGGTGTGTCTTCTACAAAGTGTTCCATTGTCGAGACCAACACACGCGTCTCCTGTGACATGTGGCATTTCCTGCAGCAAGACATTGTCTTTTTAGGTAGATAGCACCCTTTAAGGGACATAGGTTTCCTACGATAATGCTGTTATCTTTCCTATCCAATCTATCCTGAGCAACCTCTTTGGCAAGAGAATATGTTGGCTGTATGTTTACTTTGTAAGTCAGTCAATTTGCTTTATGGTTTTTTTTTTGTTCCTTTTCTATTACCTATTCAAGACTACCTTGATTTATCTATAATCTTGGTATGTTGCGATGTAGTACAAATTAGGGGCATAGTCATTGCTTTTATGTGCCATGTTTGAGGAATGATCTTTAGCATCTTTTTTAGCATTATATTTATCTTGTGTGTGTTATGACCTAGCATCTTACATATTAATATTCTTCTTGCATTTACATGTATTGAAGTTTATTTTATGTTCAAGACTATGGCTCAGTCACATGTTCCAACAAGGTTATATTATGTCTAAGGGATCTAAGTTCAAACTGCTTGCTTGCAGAGTCAACGTCCATGCACTCGGATATCACAACACCTTGGTCTTTTATACCTTGGTAGCAAACTATCCACGTGCTATATCAAAAATAAGGATTCTCTTTATAAACATTTGTGAAACCATTGCAACAAGCTCATTCATTTACACCATCCATTTTCCCATGGCCTTATATAGTTTTCCAGCAATGATCGATTAATAGTCTTTCTCTCATGTTCTCTCCTATCTCCTTTCTTCTATCTATCATTAACCCAACCTCGTCTGTCTCCACCAAAATCTTCTAGTCGAGCATCAACACAGTTCTTCTTTCACTTCCCTATCTTTCCTCTCGAGGGGGCACCCTACACCAGCTACACTAGGGCAACTAGCTACACTGGGGCATCAAAAATTGTATCATGTCTTCAACAATCATTTTTCTTTGACGCAACGCTGTAAACTGCATTGCATCAAAGAGGGGCAAAATGTAGACACCCTAAAATAACCAATTCGTCGCACCACTTGTATTTCATCATCTGTCGAATCACCTACGTGTCAATGTTAATTAAATAATCTAATTATTTAATTAATTTCATCAAATTCTTCCAAACCTTCTAGAAATCCACATTAATTGAATAAATTCTCTTTATTTAATTAATTAAATTAAATTCCTCTGTTTTCTTCCACAATTAAATAATTTTAATTATTTAATTAAATCATTATCCTCTTTCCAAAATTCAACTCCACATTAATTAAATCAAATTATTTAATTAATTCATCACAAATTCCCTTTTATCTATAATTAAATAATTCTACATTATTTAATTAAATCAATTGTTCTTCTAAATTTAAATAAATCATGCAAATTTATTTAAATTATCTTTTTCCTCTAAAAATAAATAAAATCAAATATTTTATTTATAATCTTCATATTCCTCTAATCTTGCACAAACAATTAAATAAATTTATTTATTTAAATTATCGCAATCCTCTAAAAATAAATAAAATCAAATATTTTATTTATAACCTTCTGTTCCTCTCTCATGCACAATTAAATAAATAAATTTATTTATTTAATTTCAGTTATCTTCCAATTCCTCTTAAAATATCTTGTTAACTCATGTGCACAATCTGTCTTATTTTTAGAACTCTAAAAAAGGCAAAATTACAAGTTGAGTTATCTATTCAATCAATCTTTGTTTTCATCATATCTTAATAAAAATATCCTTATGGATTGACACATGTCATGTGCACATTCATCATGGTTATTTGATTTATCTCCTCCGTTGATTCTTCTGAATTATCTAGACCGTTGATCGATCTCTGTTGAAACCTATATAAACCCCCCTCATCTCCTTCACAAATTCTCTTTGATCACTTATTCTCAGGCATCCTTTAACAGCGCTTTGAGCATACATCACATCGATTGAGCAACTTTACGATCTTTTGACATTGATCTTCAAACACTTTACTTGCTTGTTGCAACCATGGTTTCGCAGCACTATTGAGCAATCCACATTCATCCAAAGGGAATAATACAAATATCGATAAAAGCTTTCAGATTTTATTGATTTATTAGTAATGGCTTTTATTTAGATCGGTTCTCTTTATGTTATTGGGCTTTTGATTTAATTAGTTTGATTTAGTCAATTTTCCTCATACACACATGTGATGCGCACAAAAATCAAACTCAAGGTTACAATCATTCAACCCCTCAACAAGATTTTTATTTTCATGGTTCAAATAACATTCTCCCCTATGTGACGCATCCATTAGTGTCATAACATTGTTTTCTCTACTGGAAGTTTTATCTCCAAAGAATGAGCACCCTTGGTGTTGATGGGTGTTTTAGAACACAACAACACAGATGAAATATAGAGTACTTCACCTCTCTTAAAAGGAATCTAATCCCAAGAACCCTAAGAAAAGACTACCCCAATGTTTATACTATCATGTCTTGATTTGCAGGATAACTCAGTTGGATATGTTTGGTTGCTCATGTCAAGGGGACTTACATGTAATGTAGGGTTTTATGAGATGTAATAGTAATAAGTAGGCAAAAACCCTTAAGTGATTCAAACTATGATGTCTAAAAATTCTATAAGTTGTTGATCAATGAAGTGCTTCTTTAACCTATATCTACCAACTTCTCAAAGAAAATGCAAAAAGATAGGGGAAAGAGGAGTGAATGATAAATCCTAAGGATAGACCATAGTGAATGAAATTGTTGCAGATAGACAAATGCCCTAAAACTACTTTCTTCTTAATCAGGTTAAACCATAAAGCTGTAGAAACAATGCAATCTTCAAAGGTAACCAAAGATTTTTAGGTTACATGAATTCATTAAATACCCAATTACTGGTGTAGCTTAGTCAACACCATATAACTAAACTTAATTCATTTAAAAAAGTTCAAACTAACCATGCAAAGTTACTTACAATCAACAATAAACAAATGGTATGAACCAGAGCATTCATCAAATATCGAAGAATTCATTCAAACTATAATTGCACTATATCTAAATCTAGGTAGAAATGAACCATGAAATCCAAAATTTGATAACACAATAACACAATTTGCAGTAACACCTATAAACATGCTTTGTATTAACTTTAAATTTTGGTAGAGTCTGAACAATTCATTGTTCCAACTTTACAAAGACAGAAAATGATTGCTCTTATATAGAAGAGCAAGCATACTAAGTTTTACAATGAATGGTGAGGATTAATCCAACACCAAGGGCTTAGACAACATTTAATTTAGAGCAATTGGTAGTTACAATCCCAGAATTAATTTTATCCTTTAGGAAAAAGATGAAATTACAACTTTTGGACTCAATATAATAGGACAAAATTATAGTTTTTGAGTTGTCTAACAAGGAAAAGCTCTTTTACATTGAATTAACCGGTCAAAAAGGAGTATGTGGCACATTTTGTAGTAGTGGTGGCCTTACTAGATTTGGAATATGACTTATGCCTCCCCTAAGTCAGCTTTCTATTGTTCATTGTCATCCACTGTAACTTTATTCCTCTCTGCTTGCTTTTTTCTATATGCCATCAATGCCTCCAGAGCTGGCTTAATTTCCTCCAGGGATGGATACTTTATAAATTCTATCCTGAATTTAAGCATGTTGACCAACCTAAGAAAATCATGATATACTACAAATTTGGCTCTTTTGTTCCTCTTGAACTCCTTAAATTGTGTCGGTAAGTTACTAGCTTATTCATATCTATAGTATTGTAAGATGCAATATTCCCTAGCAGTAGCTTACCCAATTGTTTCTTAGATTATGGAATGTCAATAGGTGTAGTATCCTCTAAATATATCCTTATCAAGGCCCAGAGAAGATCATTGAAGCTATAAATAACCTCCAACATTTGGGTCTTCGCAGATTTACTTTCAGCTTTAGCTTTATCAAAAATTTATCTTCTTAATTTCAACATCACAAGCCAATTGAAAGGCATATGTAGCTTATCTTTTGCCAAAAAAAATCTTGTGCAAGAACCTCATCAGATAATCTACTCATTTTTGAGACCCAGGGATGTATGTGTGAGTAATAATCATCATATGCTTCAGTATCCTCAATTATTTCATCCCAACCATCTTTCAAAGTGCAGCAGTCCTTATGCATTTCAACAATTTCATAAATGATTTCATAGCCTTCTGTATATATCTTTGTTATCCATTGCTTAGTGACTAAAGAAAGTTTTATAATGTTATCAAAATCTACTAATTCTTCCCTTGAAAGAATAGAAGGGGCTATACTGGCACCATCATCTGCATGCATAGGCTTTATCAAATACTTGATACAAGCACAAAGTTCCTCATTTTGTTGCTTGAGCTATTTCTTTGTGAGCTCATCTTTATTCATCCTATCCACTATGTTTGAAAAAGAATCTTTGAATTCCTTGATTTCTTACACTCTAGTAGTCGGGTTGAGGTTTATCATAGAAATAGTGTATTCTTCTGGCCTAACATATTTTTATTCATCTGAGTAGGAGGTACCACAATCTTGGCTACCCTTGACCATGAAGCATCTTTGTATATTTTTATTGTACCTTTACTTTCTTCTACTTCTTTGGCTTCTTGAGCCGATCAAGGAAGCTATCTAAATTTAGGTCTACAACTTCAATTTGAGGTTGTTTCCCTTAAAGCTTCTATTGTAGCCAATCTGGAGCTTCCAAAGAATGAGTAGAGGAGCCAATTTAGTTTCCCTCTTTATTCAAAGAATCATTATTTCCTGCATCACCTATTATTTCCCTTTTATTTTTGTTGTCTTCCCCAAGAGTGTTAGTATCGGCCTTTGGAGGGGAACTTATCTTATTAAGTTGCTCTACCACATCTTGTTTGGTGCAATGCACCTAGAATAGTCATTTAATCAATTTGTTTTTTTTGTAATTTTTTTTTTGTTAAAAAAAAATGGAGTTTTAAAATGCAATAAATCCTTCAATAGGCATGATCATGTAGTGGAGAAAAAAATAGACTATTACCTTTAGTGGTCTACAGTTTGCTTTAAAGTTATGACGGACTATTTTTAGGAAAAATAGTCTTTTATAGAAAAAAGCAGTCAGTTGGCTATTTTAAGCCTCTCCCCATTATGGGAATAGGAGATAAGGTTATAAACAAGTTAAAAATGCATTGTAAAAAAGGTAGAGTGGTTGAATAAAGGTGATTTTTTATGAAGTTGAAAGAAAGAAATGAGAAAAGATACTGTTTTGCTATCCCACTTGACTATTTTTCTCTATTTTGTTATTGCAGACCATACCACAATTTGTACAGCATAGTTATGCCATGAAACCAATTGGATATGATAGAGAGATGAGCTAACTATCCAATTCTATTGGTTTGAGGTCATTTCATTCATTTTTGTGAAAGTTATCACGTTTTTGCTAAAAACTATCCAAAACCCTTTTTTTACTGTAATAGTCCTATTCCCGGCCATTGCATGCCTCTGTACGGATAGATATAGGGACAAGCCATATATTTCTGGAAAGAGGGTTGAGATACCTTTCCAATGGTTCTAGTCTTAGGTCTTGATTCAATTTCTAGAAGGAGATATTGTTTTTTTTCTAAAACTGCCTGTGTCATTCCAGCAAACCATTGATTTGGGGGTTTTAGAGAGTTTTTTTGTTTTCCCACTCCATATTTTTGTGTTACAACCCCAAAATGGGTGGAGTGAGTTTATAATGGTATGTCTTATAATGGGTTTTGCATGTAGGAGCAGGGGATAAGAAAAAGGTGAAGATCTGAGCCATGAAGACCTCATTGTGTAATGTTAAGGCAAACTAGAGTTGGAGGACTGAAGTTTTGATCATAAAACAAGTTGAAATGATCTTAGACCATAAAACCTCTGAAATTGGTCTATTTGGAATGTGTCTAAGCTCACCAAAGTGGAATTTTGGTTGTGGGCTAAAGATTTTGTGTACTTCCTTTGTAAAATAGGGCTAATTGCCCTCTTGGACAGCAGAGACAGTCCAAATTTGAGGTGTATGTTACAAAACAACCTACCTTGCATGTTTAGTATGTTGTATAACTCCATAATGGGTACTCAAAAAGGTGATTTTTTTTTGTGGGTTTGTCATGTTTTGTGAAATTTATGCTTCAAAAACCTCTCTGACAGGGCTACAAGGAGATAGGTCAGTCTGTGAAGGAGGTGGTACAAGGAGGTATCCCCCAAATATTTTGATAGTTTTGTAAGCTTGGGACAGTCAAACCTAGAAGGTCTAGGGTCCCTAGAAAGTTTGGAAATGTTCCCATGTATATGAACCTATAAATGGTGATATTGTGTTGTGTTGAAGCCATGGAGTGTGAGTGGACAGTCAAGTCCAAATTGAAGTCAAGTGTTGTTGTTTGGTCCACTGAGGCCTAGATGAGTTGTTTTCCCTACCATTCCCTATATCCTCTTCCCCCTATTTTTTTAGTTTGATCCTTTGTGGTCTTGTGTTAGTGAGCTCTGCATCAAATTGGTATCAGAGCACAGTTAGTAGGTCTGTGAAGTGTTAAGTGTTAAGAGGCAATATGTCAAGATGCCTCCAAGAGTGAGAAACATGGCTCAAGAGATGAATTAGCTAAAGGAGAAGCATGCTAGAGATTTGAGGGAGCTGAAGGAAAGAATGGCTACCCTAGAACAGAATCAGAGAAGAGTGGCTCTAGGTGATGAGATTGAGTCTGAGAAGAAGAAGAAGCTGAGTATGAAGATGTGGAAGAAAAGTTCAACCCTGAGGATCAGAGGATGGCAAAGTTGCTGAGGGCAGTGAAAGAAGACAAGCACAAGAACAAGATAGATGTGCCAAAGTTTGGAGGAAGCCTGAATGATGAAGAGTTGTTAGACTAGATTGCGGCATTGGACAACCACTTTGAGTGTGAAGAAGTTCCTGAGGATCATAAAGTGAAGATTGCAAAGACCAAGCTGACAGGTCATGCTTTGTTATGGTGGGATTATCAGTAGACAGAGAGAAGAAAGCAAGGAAAGTCAAAGATTGTCTCGTGGGACAAGATGGTGGCTAAGATCAAAGGTAAGTTCTTACCCAAAGATTATGAAGTTCAAATGTTTAAGAAGCTTCAGAGTTTGAGGCAAAAAGAAATGGATGTTAAGTCATATACTGAAGAGTTTTATAAGCTGAGTATAAGGTCTGGTCAAAGTGAAAGTGAAGTGCAAAAGGTTATTAGGTATATTGGTGGTTTGAGATTTAACATGCAGGATGAGTTGGTGTTGGCAAATCCAAGGAGTGTTGAAGAATGTTATCAGATGGTAGTTGGAGTGGAAGAGAAGCTGAAAAGAAGACAAGATAAGTCAGCCAGAGGTAGAGGCAATACCTCTAGAGGCAGAGGATCTTTCAATACAAATAAAGTTAGTGAAAGTCAAGAAGACATGAGCAAGGCACAAGGACAAGGTGCTGATTTCAAACAAGGACAAAGTGCAGATTTTAGAGGTAGAGGTTCTAGAGGCAAATTTGGTGGTGGAAGAAGTGCAAATACCTTTGTAGGTAAGTGTTATAATTGTCAAGAGTTTGGGCACCCAGCATATAAGTGTCCTGAGAAATAAAAATTTTCTAGTGATGGTGAAAAGAAGAGTGAAAGAAGGACTCAATTAGTCCAAGAAAAAGAGTGTGGTAGTTCTAGTTTCAAAAGGTGTGATGCTGAGTCAGGAGAAGCATTGATGCTGAGAGAAAGAGCACTACTGAAGACCTCCAGGGAGAAGGAGCTGATTCAGAGGAGAGCATTGTTTAGAACAAATTGGAAGAGCAAGAACATGGTATGTAAAGTGATAGTGGATTCTGGTTGTACTGACAATATGATGTCCAGTGATATGGTGGACAAACTAAAACTGGAGAGAGTTCCTAGGGAAGTTCCCTACAAAATTTCTTGGGTGAGTGATCATCAGTCTATTTTAGTGACTAAGTAAGCATTAGTTGAGATTAAGATTGGAGCATATGAAGATAGGGTACTTTGTGACATCCTACCAATGGATTGTTGTCATGTGATACTAGGAAGACCCTGGCAATTTGATAGGTTTGCAATTTATGATGGGAGAGCTAATACCTTCACTATCAAGAAGGATGAGAAGACTTTTATGCCACTGCCATTAGAGGAGCAGTCAAGAGCAACAAATATGATTATGTTTGGCAAGAAGGAGACAGTGATGTTTGAGGAGAGTAAAAACGAGTGTGCAGCCTTTTCAAGGCTTGAAGTTGTTGAAACAACAAATAGGAAGTGTGAAGCTGAGTTGTAGCTAGTTGTGAGGAGAAATATCTTCATGTGGAAGAAGGAAGTGACTGAAAATGTGAAGTACAAGAGTGTAGATCCTATGGTAAGGCAAGAAGTGAGTGAAGGAGTCTTAGTAGGGACAGTCATGTGCCCTGTGGTGAAGAGTAGAAATAAGAGACAACCAAATGAAGCTGGTGCAGCAATTTGCAAAGTTCTTAGGATAGTGAACACCCTAGTTGCAGGTCTGACAGAGGTTGGTAAAGGTAAGGTGACAATGGACAATAGAGAGCAAAGTATGAGACAGTGGTGTGAGAAAGGAGTTGAGAAGAAAGTGTTGACAGAGGTAAAGAAGAGTGAAGTTGATAGAGCACTCAATGATAGAGTGAAACACATTTCAAAGAAGGACAAGAGCAAAGATAACAAGGATAGTGAAGGATCAAGGCAACATGGACCTGATGAAGAAATGCATGGAGCCATGAAAGATAATTTGCAAGAATCTTTCCAAGGGACTTGGAAAAGTTTCAAGTTAGGGTGTATGGTGCAGTGCACCTAGAATAGTCATTTAATCTTTTTTTTTTGGTAATTTTTGTTTTTTAAAATAAAAATAGAGTTTTAAAATGTAATAAATCCTTCAATAGGCATGATCATGTAGTGGAGAAAAAAATAGGCTATTACCTTTAGTGGTCTGCGGTTTACTTTAAAGTTATGACAGTCTATTTTTAGGAAAAATAGTCTTTTATAGAAAAAAGCAGTCAGTTGGCTATTTTAAGCCTCTCCCCATGATGGGAATAGGAGATAAGGTTATAAACAAGTGAAATTCATTGTAAAAAAGGTAGAGTGGTCGAATGAATGTGATTTTTGATGAAGTTGAAAGAAAGAAATGAGAAAAGATATTGTTTTGCTGTCCCACATGACTGTTTTTCTCTATTTTTCTATTGCAGACCGTACCACAAATTTGTAAGGCATAGTTATGCCATGAAACTAATTGGATGTGATAGAGGGATGAGCTAAATATCCAATTCTATTGGTTTGAGGTTATTTCATTCATTTTTGTGAAAGTTATCATGTTTTTGCTAAAAACTGTCTAAAACCCTTTTTTTTTACTGCAACAGTCCTATTCCCGGCCATTACATGCCTCTGTACGGATAGATATAGGGGAAAACCATATATTTCTGGAAAGAGAGTTGAGATACCTTTCCAATGGTTCTGGTCTGAGGTCTTGATTCAATTTCTAGAAGGAGATATTGTTTTTTTTCTAAAATTCCCTGTGTCATTCCAGCAAACCATTGATTTGGGGGTTTTAGAGAGTTTTTTTGTTTTCCCACTCCATATTGTTGTGTTAGAACCCCAAAATGGGTGGAGTGAGTTTAGAATGGTATGTTTTCTAATGGGTTTTGCATGCAGGAGTAGGGGATAAGAAAAAGGTGAAGATTTGAGCCATGAAGACCTCATTGTGTCATGTTAAGGCAAACTAGAGTTGGAGGAGTGAAGTTCTAATCATAAAACAAGTTGAGATGATCTTAGACCCATAAAACCTCTGAAATTAGTCTATTTTGAATGTGTCTAAGCTCACCAAAGTGGAATTTTGGTTGTGGGCTAAAGATTTTGTGTACTTCCTTTGTAAAACAGGGCTAATTGTCCTCTTGGACAGCAGAGACAGTCCAAATTTGAGGTGTATGTTACAAAACAACCTACCTTGCATGTTTAGTATGTTGTATAAATCCATAATGGGTACTCAAAAAGGTTATTTTTTTTGTGGGTTTGTCATGTCTTGTGAAAGTTATGCTTCAAAAACCTCTCTAACAGGGCTACAAGGAGATAGGTAAGTCTGTGAAGGAGGTGGTACAAGGAGGTATCCCTTGAGCATTTTGATGGTTTTTTAAGCTTGGGGCAGTCAAACCTAGAAGGTCTAGGGTCCCTAGAAAGTTTGGAAATGTTCCCATGTATATGAACCTATAAATGGTGATATTGTGTTGTGTTGAAGCCATGGAGTGTGAGTGGACAGTCAAGTCCAAATTGAAGTCAAGTGTTGCTGTTTGGTCCATTGAGGCCTAGATGAGTTGTTTTCCCTGCCATTTCCTATATCCTCTTCCCCCTGTGTTGTTAGTTTGATCCTTTTTGGTCTTGTGTTAGTGAGCTTTGCATCATTGTTCATCCTCATTGCACACATTCTAACCTAGTTCATCCTATGGAGGACTTGGATTGTCATCAATATTAACACTCTCTATATTACTTAAGTCTACAAGAGGGCTCTCAGGAGTATCTTGTATCTTCACCTCCTCCTCATTGACTATGTTCATCTTTGCACAAACTTTTTCAATTCCTTCAAGTAGAGGTACTTGGGGAGATGAGAGCTTTGGAACATCCTCAAAATTACTAGTGGTTAAGAAGGATCAAGATAGGATGCTATTTATTAATAGAAATGAATTTACTTCTACATCTAGTAGCTATACCCGAGAAAGGTTTTCAAATGATGTAAAACCTAAAGGTGGAATGGAGGGACGGGGAAGAACAAAAGAAATAACAATAGGTGTGGAAAGGTTGAGGGGTGGTAAGGACAAAGATGAAGGTGAAAGGATGGTGGAGATAAGTGACAAAGAAGGGGGTGTGAAGGATGAAAGGGATGGAATGGAAGATATGAAGAGAGGAATTGGAAGTGAAAGTGGAGGTGATGAGGATACAGGTGTTAAAAATGAAGGTGCAAACCACACAATGGAAATCTCATTCAAACCTTATTACTATCCTCTAAATAATGTAGAATCAATGGAGATTGCAACAGAAATACAACCCACTACATAGAAATAACATACATTAAGAATTGAACACATAACATAGTATGTAACATGGAGAAAACCCTTTTGGGTAAAAAACTTCACCAAGAAAAGAGGCTCCAAATTGTATTATCTTCAAATATGAGATTGCAATACATGCACTTCCTCTTCTTCCTCAATCTTGAATCTAGCGGTGCCTATTACTCGCAACTCTACTAAAAACGTAGTACAAATGTCATTATAAAAGGAGGTTGCCTTCTAGGGTAAGAAAATTGACATAATATCGATCGTCAGATCTATGACCTAATGATGAATGGTCTAGATTTACAATGATAAAATATAAACATGCAATTGAAACAAGATCAGTGCTAGTGAAACCTTTCATCCCTAATGGGTGATTTACAAACAATAATAGGAATAATAAATTGCATAGGATTTACAAGGTTGATGGCACCTTAATCCTAACATTCTCCCACTTGACATCATACATTGTAAATACCCATAGGAAAACAATAAAATAATCAGGCACTAGAAACAAGCCCCATGGCCTCTCTACACCAAACAAATTTCTCTATACTCAGTGTCAACCTTCTTTAGCTCAATCTATCCATTTGCACCCGTCTCTCAAACAAAGTGATACTATACATCAACATGCTTAGTCCAAGCATGATACATATGATTCTTGGCCAAACAAATGTAATTCTGGCTATCACAACTAATCTAAATGATCCTATAATCAAAAGCAATACCTGTGCACAATCTCCTCAACCAAACTACCTCCTTAGAGACATGGGTGTTGTGTGGTTACACATCATGCCCCATTTCACCCTAGCAAAACAGGCACCCAAATTTTGCTTGCTTGGCTTGCTTGTTTCCCTTGCTTTTGGGCGGTATGGTAAAAATGGTATCAAATGCATGTCAGGATCTTATCCTGTACATATCAGGATTTTGAATTTTAGGTCAAATTTCTAAAGTTAAAATTTGTCATCATAAACCTTGCCAATCGAAAGAGCATGAAATTCTAGGCAGGTTTGCCTTTTGAAGCACCCCAATATTCCCTAAGACTATGAAGTTGTGCCTGGTCAAAGTTTAATCAAACAGTCTTAGGAATATCATCACATTCCCTAAATGTCCAAATATTTGCTAATATCCTGATCATAGACATTACAAAGGAAAACCCAATGTCTACACATTCATGAATGTGCACATGTCAAATTTTAACCCAAGAGGTGGTAAACTGTCAAAATGCATGGACCTTCCATGAGGGTGCACATTCAATCTCAATATACGGATATTCGCTAATATACTGACTTGCTCAAATATAATGAAAACACTAAAGGTCTGCATACTAGCCCAATGCCCTGGCATTCACCAATATGATGATGACATCATCCAGATTCATTCTAAGAAAACACAAAACGATGATGACATCACCAAGACATTCAAAATTTTAATATCGTCACATTCCTTAATATATGGACATTCATTAATATCTTGACTCAATACAATATAACAAAAAATCTCAACATCCGGACATTAACTCAATGTCCTAACTTTTGCTAATATGATGATGATGTCATATTACACTCGACCTAGAACATCATTCAAAAGGATGACATCACCCTCATATTTAGACTTGGGGGGATCTTTCACAAAACTAAATATATGGATATTTCCTAATATCCACATTCCCACCTTCGTAACAGAAAATCATAGGTTTCCAAGAACCAATCAGTTGGTGCCACGTGGCACATTGACTTTTCTTATTTTGTAATGGCTTGACATTTGACAATCAAAAAGGAGAAGGCTTTGGGTTATCATAACCTGATATGCACCCTTGGTCAACGTTGTCCAACATCATGATGACGTCATGCACATATGCGTATTCTGAAAGACTACATATTATTCAAACACCTAGATATATGTTAATGTGTAGACCTTGCAATAAATGTCGTAAAATGGTAGGTGGATGTTTAAAATTCAAATCATATGCTGCCATTTGTTGTGATCCTAAGGACCCGATACTCAGATCCATGAACATAGGTGATTGACCATTGATTACGCCCTAAAATCTCATCTAATTATGCATAAAAGGTGATTTACAATCATTTTTACACTTACCAAGTATTCATAGAGAAATTACAGAGATTCAGAGTGATTACGACCACCATTATAGCAATCTACAACTACAACGAAATGGTGTGCACATTTAATGGCCAATGGTAAAGGATGAATACATAGTAGATTCGCATTTCCAGATATCAACTAATCAAGGTTTAAGTGCAAAAAGTCAGGTATGTAATGTGAAACCCTCATTTTGTCATTTTTGCACAGTAAAAGGTAAAATCCATTTTCACTAAGAGTAACTATGCATGATGATGCACATGTCTATGATTTGTGAAGAATAGAACATTATGGTATCAAGAGATTAATCGTTCAAACTTAGAAATTGCATGTTAGGTTAAAACACGTATCTCTGACATTGCAAGATATAATTGAGGTCCGCAAGAATAGATCCAATGCAGAGTTCCTACCTTTGATGTACCTACAACCTAGCGGCACTAGTTTCTGATATGGCCAAATAAGAGATACACATGCAAGGAACATCAACTTAGAAGCATGGATAGCTAATTAGTGAAGGGTGGAGGAAACCCTATGTTGATCAACATATATAACTCAAGGATGTGGCAGGCAGGTGGATTTCCTTATGCTACCAAGGTTATTGAGCTAGTAGTTGCGTGTGCCAGTAATTATAATGTCAACATGAGAAGGGTAGAGAAGCACGGCTACATATATGGAGACTTCTCAGTTGCAGGGATAACAGCTATATTTAACCTACCCTCAAGCCCTAAGTTATTCAAGATCATTGTGGAAGCTCTAGAGAAACAATACAATGGCAGTTATAATGACTACGGGAAGATTATGTTTTCATGGAGAGCTCAACATAGCTCATATAAAGCATCTACTAAGGTACCAGTAATTTATACAAATTTGACTTCTTTTTGGAAGTACAATATATGATGGTCCTACTTAGCCAGATGAGAGGATGATTACATGCAAGCAATTTTGAGGCATGGATGTATGACTTGATAAGAATGGTGAAGACCACCAACCAACAAGTATAGTGGGTGTCACTCATTAGTGATAGCTTGGATTCAGGAATGAAGCAGTTGGATGGTAGAGCAAATTTATTCCACATGTCCTCATATGTGGTATACACTTGTCCATCCAAATGAAAATTTGATGGCTTGCAAATAGTTGGCAGAGTGGGAATGAACCTAGGAGATGTGAACATTTGGGACCACTACCCATAGCTGGAAATAAGGTCATCTCTGCAACATTACAAGAGAGTAAATGATTGTTTCATCATGCACCTAATGTGGCTCATGGAAGATGATAGAGCCAAGAGATCGAGCATTGAATCTCAGGAAATAATAACAAAGAATGGAACGTGGTTCATCTAGTTCACAATGTTTATCTACATCAGAATGGAAGGATTATGTGGGCAACCCTTGATGTTGCTCAAATATCCCACTGATAAAGTCCTCCTAATGCAGATGGATAAACAGATTGTGCCCTCTTATGAGGCATTTACTAAAAAGAACAGGAAACCAAATGTCATCTTCCCCATTTACATTGGATGGTGTATGTGCCCAGATGTGGAGTTGGCCTAGGAGGCAAAGGGAGGATTACAGATGTTGCACCTACAGCCATTTCCATTAGCTAGACAATATGATACATACAAGAGGATGGAGAAACATATTTACAAGAAGCCATTGCATCAGGTGCACTTGGAAGATTATTGGGCTGATTGTCCTCATGATGTAGAAGTCAAAAGGAGGAGATATCAAAGGTTAACTTTGAAGTAGATTAGAACATTAGACTACATTCCTATGTCTCCCCAGTTACATAAAGATGATGGGGTTATAATGTCAGATGATTATGAGAATAAGATATACAATGAAATAATCTCCCCACTTGACTGGAGTCATCCAAAGGAGACATCTCTAGAATTGATATCCCCAAGGGTCATGTAGTTAACCCAAGCATGGGTAGACAAGGAGGTAGCTGCCTTGAAGGCTAGGGGAATGGCCATAACAATTGATAGGAAAAAGAAGAGGTAAGAAGTGCCTGAGGATGAATATGATGATTTTCTGGAAGATAAGAGGCAAGGCCTCAAGAAAAGAGTACAAGGAGCTTCTTCCAAAGAAGCTAAAACAAGTAAATACATTAGCATCAAGATCACTCCACGACCATCTCCTCAAAAGAAAAATAGGTTTCAACTTCTACCACTGCCATGACATCTAAGGTGCCCATAGCACAAGATATAGGTACTGAGTTGTTTGCGACCAGTTATTAGGATCTGGAAGAGGAAGAGGAGGAAGATAATGTTCCCCTACTCAAGAAGAGGAAAGCTCAAGGTGTTTTGCAAGGAGATAGCATTCCTACCCATAAAATAAGGCAAGTAACAACAATGAGAGGGTCTACAAGTAAGCAACCTGACATCATGTTGAAAGGACAAGGAGGTGAGGGACTCCAACCACGTAGCTTACAACATAATATCCATGTGCCTGATATTATAAAATTCAAAACTGAATTGGCAGAGGAGGATAGGGATGAGCAAAGAAAGAAAGTTAGTGATCCATCTCTCCCCTTAGATGATACCATAGACCTCACTGATGATGAGGTGGTTAAGCATGTGAAAGTGAGTCCTATGGAGACCTTGGTGAAGAACACTACCATGACACCACAAAACACACCCAAGGTACAAATAAGCATAGGAGGGGTAGAAGAAGAAGGAATAGAAAATCTAGAGGCAACAACTAGAAAATTAGGTCTAGATTGATTAATTGGAAAGGTCACTAGCCCAGCGGTAACTGACCTATCATATGAGGGTGGTGATGATGAAGATAAAGATAAAACCATGGAGCAAGAGAAAAGGGAAATTGAAGATAGCTCTGCCATGGATATTGATACAGGGGTACATACTGAGGTTCCTGATCAACAAAATGTCTAGGACATTGATGATGGACATGCTGAAGACAAAGAACTATTGACCAATACATTACGACAATTAGGTCCTATGGTCACTTTCATATCTAAGTGATGCAGAGGAACTTTGTATGTGGGGAAAGATAGACGAACTAGACAAGGTTCTACTTCACCTACAAGCCCAAAAACGAAGACCTTTATGCAAAAGTGGGAACAGCAGAAGGAAACTCCAGTATGATCATGGAAAGGTTGTATTGTGGTACCAAATGACTCATCCCACCCATTGGTGAAGGCAGATCACTCCCGAAACATGCACTTGCTTCACAAATCCTCTAAATGGCTTGTCTCCCTAGAAAAAGAGAACAGTCCCCTTATCTTTTTGCATAGACCTTCAAATGTCAACCTAAGACATGGATTGGATACCCATTATGCCTCCCCACAGCATACTCTAAGATGGGTATAGGTTACTTTGGAAAATGTGCTCTAAAAATGGACTGGTAATTCTGCTACAAGGGTTCAAACTCAGAAATGTCACTGTGAAATGCCACGAATAGTCATGCATAACTTCCACACAACACAAAATGTGCTCGATCTCTTTGGTCAGATTGTAGATAACATAGATACAGACATTTTCCCCAAGTTACATAAAGATCCAACGGTGGAAACAAAAGTTATGGCGTTTTTCCCAAAACAGGTTACCCTAAATCAGGGTTTGACAGTCTACACGAAAAATGCAATATCTTGAGCAAAATGAAACTAAAATGCATGCAACCAAAAGGAAATGGAGGGTGATTGATAGGACTATCACTTGCAATCAATTTGGCACCAGTACTTGGCCGTACAATTCCGTACAACGACTGAAAACAGCAAATTTCTGAAGGAATACAATAAAAACAGTGTTCTTTTATTCATTAGAACTTTCCAATCAACCACCCACACCTTATTTGGATGTTACAAGGCCTTAATAAAGGCATTCCTCATTTGTCTCTTTAGTTTCCACTTCCTTCCAACGAATTGGAACAAGGTGACCCTTCACCTTCCTCATTTTACATTTTTGAAAGATACATTTTTAGGGATTTTCCATTTTGTATGACAACTTGTCATAAGACTTAAACATTAGACCCCTCCTAGGATCTTAACACATGAAAGATGACTTGATGGACCTCAATACAATATCAAATCATTACAAATTTAACCAAAAATTAAAGATTTGTCTAGGACAACTTTGATTTGCCAAGGTGCTCCAGCACCATACTCCTCAGCATGAAGAAAACTCTTGTCCCAAGAGTTGTGTGGTCTGCTTTAAATGACTTTTGCCTCTTTATGTCTTCAACCCTAACTTGATGCCTCCTCTGCTTCCTCTTTACCTTCCAACTGTGACTCCTATTAATGGAGTTTGACTAGCTGCCTCCAAGGTGCATCTCTATCATCAGAAGTCCACTCCTTCCTGCTACAACAACACTCCTGTCCCTCACCTGGGAGTCCTCTCTTGCCTCTCTCCCCAATACTTTTGGCGACAACCAATGGACCATCTCCTCTGGCCCTCTTGACAGACCTTCCTGTCTGCCTACAGCAGTGAGTGAACTTGCACCTGCAACCATAAAACTTCTCAACAAGAATCAGATAGTAAAAACCAATGCTCATCCCGAACTCCTGGTGTAGATTGCCTCCTTCGGCGCTCTATCTACATGCTCAAAATCTTCTGATATCTGATACCAAAATGATGCAGAGGAACTTTGTATGTGGGGAAAGATAGACGAACTGGACAAGGTTCTACTTCACCTACAAGCCCAAAAACGAAGACCTTTATGCAAAAGTGGGAACAGCAGAAGGAAACTCTAGTATGATCATGGAAAGGTTGTATTGGGGTACCAAATGACTCATCCCACCCATTGGTTAAGGCAGATCACTCCCGAAACATGCACTTGCTTCACAAATCCTCTAAATGGCTTGTCTCCCTAGAAAAAGAGAACAGTCCTCTTATATTTTTGCACAAACCTTCAAATGTCAACCTAAGACATGGATTGGATACCCATTATGCCTCCCCACAGCATACTCTAAGATGGGTATAGGTTACTTTGGAAAATGTGCTCTAAAAACGGACTGGTAATTCTGCTACAAGGGTTCAAACTCAGAAATGTCACTGTGAAATGCCACGAACAGTCATGCATAACTTCCACACAACACAAAATGTGCTCGATCGCTTCGGTAAGATTGTAGATAACATAGTTATAGACATTTTCCCCAAGTTACATAAAGATCCAACGGTGGAAACAAAAGTTATGGCGTTTTTCCCAAAACAGGTTACCCTAAATCAGGGTTTGACAGTCTACACGAAAAATGCAATATCTTGAGCAAAACAAAACTAAAATGCATGCAACCAAAAGGAAATGGAGGGTGATTGATAGGAATATCACTTACAACTAATTTGGCACCAGTAATTGGCCGTACAATTCCGTACAACGACTGAAAACAGCAAATTTCTGAAGGAATACAATAAAAACAGTGTTCTTTTATTCATTAGAACTTTCCAATCAACCACCCACACCTTATTTGGATGTTACAAGGCCTTAATAAAGGCATTCCTCATTTGTCTCTTTAGTTTCCACTTCCTTCCAATGAATGGAACAAGGTGACCCTTCACCTTCCTCATTTTACATTTTTGAAAGATACATTTTTAGGGATTTTCCATTTTGTATGACAACTTGTCATAAGACTTAAACATTAGACCCCTCCTAGGATCTTAACACATGAAAGATGACTTGATGGACCTCAATACAATATTAAATCATTACAAATTTAACCAAAAATTAAAGATTTGTCTAGGACAACTTTGATTTGCCAAGGTGCTCCTGCACCACTAAGGATCCTAAAGTTGCAGAAATGTCAGTATCTAGACAAGAAGTTCCAATAGGTAAAAATAATGATAATAAAATAGAAGAGAAGATAGATGGTGACAACCAAGGAGTTGATCAAGATACCTAAGATCCTAGCCATCAAGATCCCAAGATAGGTACTCCTTCACCTCAACATGAGCAACTAGTGCAAGATCAAAGTGTGAAAACACCTAAGGATAGTCACACAGAGGTGCTATTGAATGAAGAATATGATAAGGATAAATTTGAGGATCAGGAGATAATTTTAGAGGATGCTGCAGTACATGATGAACAACAAAAAATGGATGAAGAGGTTCCTACAGATGAGCAACAACAACAACAAAATTTGGATGAAGAGAACCTGCAGAAGGAACAAAATGTGGAGATCCATGATACTCACATTGATCAAACCAACCAATTAGGTTTAGGACCTGATATGCCACATTAGCTTAGGAAAGAGGTAGTCTAACCTCAAATTATTGATTCTTTAAATTTTGATGTCTTCATTATTTTCAAGAGTGGCCAAACCCAAGAGGAGAGCTAGAGATACCTTTGCAATAAAGAGGGACCCCACTACAGGAAAGAGAATAGCTCAGGTAGCTATACCTATTGCAAATAAAGAAAAGGGGGAGATAAGGGCTGAGGAATTCCAGATAACCACATTGGACCTAAGATTTGCTACAATAGAGCAAGAAG
This sequence comes from Cunninghamia lanceolata, assembly GCA_027924645.1. NCBI lineage: Eukaryota > Viridiplantae > Streptophyta > Pinopsida > Cupressales > Cupressaceae > Cunninghamia > Cunninghamia lanceolata. The sequence goes on along the minus strand of BSBN01000578.1, from coordinate 4,967,411 downwards.
GCCAAGAAGCTAAAGAGAACAGAGATTTCCCACTCACAAGGATAGCCAGCGAGAAGGCCAAGAATAAAAAGCATAAAGAGCAAATTGCTCAAATGCAAGCATTCATTAAAGGATTGGTGGCACCCACCAATGTGCCTAGATCAGCCTCTACCTCACTGACCATAGTATCACAGGAGGAGATCACTGGGCTAGACGTTATGAAGCATCATGTGAAGGTGATGGATAATTGGTTCATCTTATTCCTAAGTGTGGGTGAACAAGTAATAAAAACCTCACTGGCCAATTGGGACATGCTCAGCACTTTAAAGAGAAAGGTCGATAAAATGAAGAAATAGGTTGGGCAAAGATTAATAAAGAATGCCAAACTTTTAACTGCACTCATAGAGATGAGGAGGATAGATATATATTCTCATGACCAGAAATTTCTTAAATCCCCAGACATTTCAACTATTGGACAATTGGTATGAGGATGTAAAGTTTGAGGTGGACATCCTGAAGAAGTGTAATGCTAGGTAAAGAGATATCAGTGTTAAGCTGCTTGAGCTTCTATCAGAAGAGATAGAAATGTTGGAGACCCTTGAGGGTGAAATTCAAGGGGGAAAACTAGGATGTGGACTTCGCCACCAAAGCATTCAGAGATAACTTTAAGCTAGCAGTGGAGGATCCCCTTAACCATTTCTCTGAAGATATAATTTACAAGGCTATGCAGATGAGAGCTGAGATAGAAAAGTATAATATAGAGCTGGATAGCTAGAAGAACAGATGTACAGCCTTGTAGGAACAATTGAAGACACAAGGACATGCATCCAAGAAGGCTAAGGTATTAGATGGAGGAGAAATAGAGAAGGCAGTACAAGCTTATGAGCTTATCTAGGGGATTACCTGCAAGATAATAGAAGATGCTCCATCCACAGATGAAGAAGAGTGAGATGAGATGCATAGTGCAAGGGTCATATTGACCATGTCAATGAACCTTGAAGAATATTGTGGAGTGATAGCTAGACTCCGCTAGATTGATTGCCAACTGGAAATCATGTGCCACACATAATCTTGACCATTAAATCTTATAAGATGATCATGATTGTTGGATCAGTTGTAACCGCATCCCCTCCTTATTCTATAAAAGGAGGTGGATTGCACTTTGTAAAATTATTAGAGACTTAATTGAGACTAGATTTTTGAATGTCATGATACTTTCTCAAGATTGATTGTACATGTGTATAGGTAAAATTGAGATTGAATAATAAGATCAAAACAATGAAATAACAACTCAATCTTATAACATCAAAAGATCGATCTAAGAGATAACTAGATCAATGAATAACACAATTAATAATCGAAATCTATCACCTGGATTGTATTGATCTCTTGGTCGAATGTGGATTGCTCAATACATTGTGAAACCATGTTTGCAACAAGCGGAAGTAGATAGTAATTGTGTGCTCAAAAGTGCTCAATGTGCTCAACAATGCATGATAAAATCTCAAAGCATTATATTACGAATGCCCAAAACTTAAATGATTGAAGAGTGCTTAAAAGATGAATGATCGAAGAGGATTTATGAAGAGATGAAGGGGGTATATATAGGTTTCAAGGTTAGATCAATCAACGGTGGAGATAAATCAATGAAATTGATGAATGAGATAAATTAAATAACTCATGACGAAGTTGTACATGACATGTGTCATATAGAAAAAGTTATTTTTATTAAGATAATTGATTTTTGATAAAAGACATAAAGATAGAATTGATTTCATAAATTAGAATGTTTTTTTCTAATTTATGAGTTGATAAAAATAAGATAAATTAAAGCCAATTAAACTGAACTTATGATTTACTTTTTGAAGTTCTAAAAATAAGACTGATTGTGCACATAGAGTTAAAATTATATTTTTAGAGGAATTGGAAGATAATTGAGAAATTAAATAAATAAATTTCTTTAACTTTTCGTGCATGGTTGAATAAGATTATTTTTGGGAGATAATTGAGAAATTAAATAAATAAATTTATTTAATTAATTGTGCATGATTGAAGAAAAGATAAGATATAAATATTTAAATAAATTAAACAAATAAATTGATTTAATTTATTTTGCATGATAGAGGGATATAAATAAAATATTTATTTTATTTATTTTTAGAGATAATGGTCAACTTAAATAAATCTGAATAATTTATTTAATTTTAGAGGAATAATTGATTAATTAAATAATTAAAATTATTTAATTATGGATAAGAGGAAATTAGGTGATGAATTAATTAAATAATTTATTTATTTAATTAATGTGCACTTGAAATTTGAAAAAGGATAATGATTTAATTAAATAATTAAAATTATTTAATTTTTTAGAAGATAAAAGAGGAATTTATTGAAATTAATTAAATAAAAATGATTTATTCAATTAATGTTGAAATCAGGAGATTTGGAAGAATATGATAAAATTAATTATATAATTAGATTATTTAATTAACGTTAGATGTAGGTGATTTAGACAAAGTTGATGTATGCAAGGTGATATAATACAGGGTCATTTTTAGGTGTCTACAGTTTGCCCCTCTTTGAGATGGTTTTACAAAGTAACATCATTTCAAAGAAATTTAAAACATAGTGTTTGATTTGGTAGAAGAAGATTGATTTAGAAGAATATGCTTGGAATAAAATGATTGGATTTAGAGATGGTGGTGCCCCAGTCACTCAAAAGCAAGGGTGACAAGGAAAGATAATGGTAAGTTAATGAATGATGATGATTATTATTATTATTCCAACAACAAACAAGGCATTGCCCCTGTCAAGTTGTAAACCAATGATTAATTGATGATGATTGATAAGGATAGTGTCTAGTTTCATAAATGAAACACCTCGTATAAGATGCTTGGTCTAGTTTTGAGAGTGTGACAATCTATATAAGACAATTGATATGATTGATGGATTGGTTGATTGATTAATTGAGTGATTTACAACAAGATTAGGGTCAAGACCAAAGGATGTGATTGGATAAATTATCTAGATTTGATTAGCTAGATTGGATAAGATGAATGATGATGCCCCCTCGAGAGGAGAGTTAGGTTCAAAGAACACAGGTGTACTCTCAAAATGAAAGAAGGATAAATTGAAAAGGAATAGAAGAATTGATATCGGATTGATCAATCTTCATGAAAGCTATAGATTTTATTAGAATGTATGGGTGAGATGGATGGGATGGAGTGTTTTGAGGATGTTTAGGTGAAATGATGATATCTTAAGTACCTGAGTACTGGATACTTCCTTCATATTCCAGACTACCTACATACCCATATCCATGGGATCAAGGTACATTAAGATTGAGATGAGATGATGATATGTAGTTCTAGTAGCGTGATGAGATGGGGTGATGTTGCAACGGTTACGTAAATATTTATAAAGAGCAATCCTTATTTTTGATATAGCATATGGATTTTATGCACCAGGGTATAGAAGACCAAGGTGATGATGGATCCAATGCATAGGACATTGACTCTACAAACAAACGGTTTGAACTTATATCTACTAGACATAATAGAACTTTGTTGGATATGTGAATGAGCCATATTCTTTAACATAGTATAAGATTTATGCATAAATGTAAAAGAATATTAATATGTAAGATGCTAGGTTGTAACACACACACAAGATAAATATTAACCATAGTAAGAAGATAAGAACATTCCACAAACACAGGATATGAAAGCAATGACTATGTCCCAATTGATATTGTATCATAACATCCAAGATATAGATAAATCAAGGTAGTCTTGACAAGGTATTAGATAGGAACAAAAGATAAAACCAAAAAGAAAAAGACTAACTAACAAAGTAAACACACAGCCAACATATTCTCTTGCCAAAGAGGTTGCTCAGGGTTGATAGGTAGATGAAGCCTTATTGTAGGAAAGATATATCCATTAAAGGCTATTGATCTGATCAAGGATAGATGGATTGTTGTAGCAGATGTGGCAAGTGGTATGCAGGACATCATATGGATTCATGAGTAGTCATTTTGTTTTGGGTTTGGTAAGTACTTGAGCTTTCAAAGGATGCATAGTTCATTTTCTTCTTGAGTTAGTCAAGTTGGGGTGATAGGATGGATTGTGATAAATGGAAGACGATAGAGATGGAAGTGTTCGATGGATTGGGATGAAGAATGACATTGGATTGCATTTGGATAGCCTTAGTACTAGATACCAATAACAAGGGAAAACCAGGTCTAGATGCAAAGAGAAAGATGGGATTAGATAAGTGAACAAAAGGATGGGTGATAGAAAATGGGATGGAAGACTCATGATAGAAGGATGAATAAAAGAATTCAAGATGTGATTACCAAAGACTATGTTGCATAGGAATAACATGCCCCATTTTATGTATAATGCTTTGGGATTTTACATGACAAAGCTTATGATGATATGATTGATTGGATGGGTTGGAAAGGATGAGGTATATCAAGAGATTTTTCAAAGAATGTATCGACATTTTTCCCCTATCTTTATCAAGATTAAAAAGGAGGAAAAAGGATGGATTGGATCAAGGGGATAATTATGCAAATATAATGGATAAGGAAGATATGATAGGAAGGATAGGTAGAAGGAATGATAGGATGGGTAGATGAGACAACATGCCCCCAAGTGTAAGGTACATAGACAATCAATCTACACATGACACCTGTTTGCCATGTTTTCATCATGGTACTTGTCCAAGGCACCTATTTGCCAAGTTTTCACCATTGGATGAAGGGATTTCTCTTTATTATTTTGATCTTTTTTTTCTTTTTTTGACTTATTTGGATGGGATGGTAGGATGAAGACTCAAGTGTATGTTTCCAATAGCAAGGTAGTATGTTAGAACTTCAATGCATGTTTGCACATGGACTATATCAGGTAGCATTATGTGCATGGATGTTAATAGATGTGGGAATATGGAAATGGAAAGGATGGTGGGTTATGATGTGGATGATGGAAAAGGAATGGATGGTGGATTATGATGTGGATGATGGATGGAGATGGAGGGATAAATGGGTGATGAAGCACAAGCATGGACCATAGAGGTATGATGGGAAAAATATGTGGGATAATGGATATAATATGAGGGGATGGAAGTATGTGGAAAGTTTGTGGAATGGTGCAAAGGAACCAAGACCAATGGTTGCACACACTATGATAAACATTGAAGATTTTGATTAGGATGGGGAGTGGGGAGTAATGGGAATTGGGATAGGGGATTTGGAAATCATCGATTTAGGGATTTAGGAACCCAAATGGACTTAGGATTTGCAAGATTTTTTAATGGGGAATAGATTTTTTGGAATTGGGGGATAGATTGAGATGTGGATGCTTCTTTTGGATTAATTTCTTGTTGCTTAGGGACCCACGCCATTTTCATTTTTTCTTTGAGGTGTGTGGATGTATGTAGCTTTTGTGATGGATTTGAGATAATTGCTTGTTGCTTGGGGACCCACACCATTTTATTTTTTCTTTGAGATGTGTGGGTGTATACAACTTTTGAGATGGATTTGAAGTAATTACATGTTGCTTGGGGACCCACACCATTTTCATTTTTTCTTTTAGATGTGTGAGTGTATGGAGCTTTTGAGATGGATTTGGCTTTGCATTTGTGTATTGATGCCATATGGCATGATATTCTTGAGGCTTGTACAGATATTCAGCTATCTATGTGGAAGAATCTAATTTTTTATTTTTAAATCTCATGGGATTAGGAATAGCTTCATAGGTGGCCGATGTGTGCATCAATTGGCCATGATTAGGAATGATAGGGGATTTATGGATGGAGGGATTAAAAGTGGATTTGTGGATAAATGGATAATGGGATTGAATGATAGGGATATTAGGTGTTGGGAGAAGTGGAGGTAGAGTGAATTGGAGGATAGGGATGTTGGGAGTTGGAAGTAGTGGAGGTAAAGTAGATGGAGGAAGGTGTATGGTCACATGCTTTTGTGAATGGTATGAAGATGGAGGAGGGATGGCAACATATGAGTGAAAGGTGCGATAAGGTGCACCGAGATATGGAGTGGAAGAAGTAGCTGGTGGAGGCGTACAAGTGGTACCAACATCTTTGGATTGTTTATCTTGGGATGAAAAACCAAGACCATGTGCTTGAGGATGGATTGCGACATGGAGGGGCTCTAAGATACCTTATTCATGAAGGCCTAAACCTGTGCCTTGATAGTTCATGTTTTGGAACATACGATATGCAATGGGGTGTTTATTTTGGAAACAAGATGTGAGTCCATTATGAGATGAAGAAGGGGAAGTGGTGGATAGTGGTTGTTGTTCTCTTAAAGAAGAACATTGATGGATGAAGGTGGTAAGACCAAGAGGATAGGATAATGGATTTGGAATGGGATCGATGGAAGATGGTGGAGGATCAACATGATATAATGGAAGATCCACAAGAGACAATGTGGGATCATGCAATGGATGACATGGGATGCTTGGATCTTGACTAAAATTATGCTCAGTAGGAGATGAAGGGATAGGATCCAAGTGACTTGTTTGATTATCTATGTTTTCTTAGGGACCAAGTGTCTCGGTAAGGGAATTAGATTTTGTTAGATCATGGATAGGGCTAGGTGGAGGAAGGATAGGAGTAGTGTGGATAGCTTACTCATAGATAGGTGTAGGATTATAGATAGGTAAGGTGATAATCTCTTGACCATGGAATGCATAAAGTAGGCTTAGAGGATCATCATGTTTCTCTTGATCATAGATAGGATTAAGTGCACTATGGATGGGATCAATTTTCTCGTGTATAGGTTATTCATCAAAGATAATATCTTGATCATTGAAAATATATAGGTTATGGATGGGTATGATGGAGGTGCTTTGATCTTGATTTAGATAAAGGGTAGATGTTTCCACATGCTTTAGATTATACTCTAGACATAGCTCTTGCTTTTCTTGAATGGAAGTAGAAGTGGGAGACTCTTGGATAGGCTTGATAGGCTCTTGATGGTCAACAACATGAAGCTACAATGAATATAGACTTGGACTCATGGTGGAAGACTCTTCAATAGGATTGATGGGTTGTGGATTACATGATGGGGTTGAAGGAATGGAAATGATGTTTGAAAGTTCTTGGATAAGCTCTTGGATAGGTGTTTGAGGACATGGATATGGTTGATGCCTTGCTAATAGCCATTGGATCACATCCGTCATGAGTATATGGGTGGATGAACAATATAATGGACGGATGATGATGGCAGATGGTGTTGTAGGCTTAGGATTATGAGGAGAGATAATGATATTGGACATACTAGGATTTAACTTGGATGGTCTACCTTTTAGAGTGTGTTTCCTCCAAGAGGGGACGACCCTACGCAAATTTTTTCTTTGGACCAATTGTTGTAGAGTGACTTCCGAAGAATCTTTGTGAGGAAGATTGGAGGAACATGGGGATGAAGGTAATGAAGGGCTTGATGGATTAGAAGGTTGAGAGACCAATGGACTATGATGGGGATTAAATGGTGGTGTAGAGATATGACTAGTAGGCTCTTGGATTGGTATTTATTAGATGATGATGTGGGATACCCATAGAATGAAAAAGCTAGAGTGGTGTTCCCCTTGTCAATGGTACCATAAGGACTTAAGGACACTTGATTTTGGTGCAAAGGAAGACTTGCATGTTCTTGTTGTAAAGGACCTTGATAGTCTTGTAAATGGGTTTGATGATAAGTTGAAATGTTAGAATAGGGAGTTGGAAGATCATGGGGTGGATGTTGTTGGGTTTCAATGGGATAGGTTGATGTATAATTGACATGATATGTGGGTAGGCTAGGTTGGTATGGTGATGGAAGTGACACATGGTATTGAGGTGTAATTTGTTGAGGTTATGGTTGGAATTCTTGTTGTTGTGGTGGTGGAGGGTTTGCATAGGAAAGTTGTTCTTGGGAAGTGGATGCAGATGAATATATAGATAGAGGATGGTATGGATGACCTTGATGTTGTAATTGTTGGGGTTGAATGTGTTGATGTTGGAATTGTTGGTATTGTGGTTGGGACTGTTGAGTGGCTATGAATTGTTGGAGTTCGACGAGGAGTTGTTGCATTTGAGATGATCGATGTTGTTGAAGTGATTGGATGATGGTTTGCATTTTTTGTATGGTTTGTTGGTCTATGGGTTGTGGCATTTGGTGAAGTGTTTGGATGATGCCTTGTACTTGTGATATTATGGTCTTGTTCTCTAGTGTTGGCATGGAGTTACAAAGGTGTTGAAGTCTTCGTATTTCAGCTTGTTCCTCATGATATTCCTCATAATCTACAAGGTTTTTGTGATCATTGGAGCTATAAGGAGGGCCTCCTCAAAGTATGACTTTGGGTTTTGGATTTGACCTAGGTTTGTTGATGATCAGGACCATTTTGATGAGGATTTGTATAGGTAATGTTTTCAAGGAAATATTTTGATAGTATTTTGGTTTGATTTTCTTGTGGCAAGAGAAAACACACAATAAATAGAGTGGTCAATGACTAACACAACAAATAGTGTATGTTCGAGGCTCATAAAAAAGCCCAAGTTTTCATAGGTATAAGACAATTGTAAAACAAATCAAGCACAATTTATACCTAAGGACATGGATTCATTGCAGTACATCAGCTCACAACTTAGATCTCCATCAACTCAAATGCCATCACACCTAGAGTGGGTGTGTACATTTTTTTGTCTTTGCAAGAGAGGATAGATAGGGACCTCCTGCACTAGAAGGATGACACAATCACCCTTTCCCCAAAAAACTACAAGTACCTTATTCAATACCAGGGATTTCTATCTCATCTCAAGGGAGGAAATGGTGAGTAATCTTGAGGGCTTGTATCAATTCCCCTTGCATTGAAAATTACTGCAATGTTCGAAGGTGAATCAGGTAGTCTCTAGCTAGGGGGTTCTTAGTTTCCTTGAGGGAACAATGCCTTGTGAGCATGTGGCAAGCTACTAAAATCTTTGACCAACTTTACTAGGAATCTCATATACCCTACATAAGTGCAAAATTTCATCACAAGAGTGTTACGTACAATTCCTTTTGAGTTGGCACCTTAAGGAAAGGCTAACACTGGTTAGGACTTGGCTTTTGCCTCAACCAATTTATATAGCGGTTCAAAGGAAAACACCACTTAGGGTAGTCCCTTTTGGATGAAACACAATCCAAAAGTAAGCCCTTCTAAGGGTTAAATTGAAAGAAAAGGATAGATGAGTATGGATTTTTTATTACCCAAGATGTTGCAAGGGGAGAGCATATACCTATCACCTTACAAGAATGTCACACAAGTGTTCAATTGTCCCGTTATAAGAAAAATAAGGTGCAACTAGACTAATCACACAAGATTGCAAGCGATAGATGACAATTATCCCTTAAGAAAGTAGTTGTTCCTAAGACTTTAGATTGCAAAATAGATGATTCATGTCTATTGTCCCTTAAGATAGCAGTTGTTCCTAAGACATAGATCACAAAAGATAGATGTCAATTATCCCTTAAGAAAAGAAATTGTTTATGAGACTTAGTGAGAAAGATTGCAAATCTTCAACATTCGTCCTACAAAGATATGTTAGGAAACCTATTTTCTCTATTTGAGTATAAGATGCTACATAAAGTTGAATTAGTTCCACAAAACTCAATAGGTAGAAAAAAAATTTGAACCAAAAGTGTGTAACTATTTATCTGATGCAGATGTGGATGTTTGTGCAATGCCTTATGTCCTCCTGGATTCCACCAAAATAAGAAAAAAATAAAGAAACTTGCAAGCCAACTTGTTAGGTAAAAAATGAGCAATCTGAAAAAAATCTGATAATAATGATTAAGTATAGAAGATTGGATGTTATGATGAGATTCTATATGAAATTCTATCCAATTTCAAAAAATAATTCGTGAAAATTGAATAATTTTTGCACCAATTATAACCATTTGAAGTTTGCAAAGAAGGGTTGACTTTGACTGAGTGTAGCTGACAAATCTGATAAAATTAACAAAAAATTATTTCACCATAGAAACGTTGGGAGAACTAGCTTTCCAACACTGCTGGTTTCACGAAAATCTAATTTTGTATGCAGATATGCCTGATTTCGTGAAACTGCTCTAAAAAAGTAAAAAAAAAACAACCATAAGCTAAAAATAGGGATGCAGATTTGTGATCTATTTTTTTTCAAAATTTGTGTGCTTTCTGCAAAAAAAAAAAGAGATACCTAGATAGGATTTTGATGTTTCCAACAAAACCTAGAAATTGTTTGAGCTAAGGTTATATAGATATACCCAATTTCATGAAATTGCTTTGAAAAAGCAAAAAAAAAGCAAGCATAGGCTAAAAATAGGGATGCAAATTTGTGATCTATTTTTCTCAAAATTCGTGTGCTTTCTGTAAAAAATAAGAGATATCCAGATAGAATTTCGATGTTGCTGACAAAACTCAAAAAAAAATTGAGCTAAGGTTACACCGTTTGAATGCTCAGTGCCTATTCTTTCAAACTAGTGAACTAGGATCTTCATATCTGTGTTGCAATTGTGCTTTTCTGTACCTAGCTTCAAAAAAAAAATTAGATAAAAGCAAGGTTAGTGGGTCCCACTAGGCGTGCTAGTGTATAGGTAAAATTGAGATTGAATAATAAGATCAAAACAATGAAATAACAACTCAATCCTATAACATCAAAAGATTGATCTAAGAGATAACCAAATCAATGAATAATGCAATTAATAATCGAAAGCTATCACCTGGATTGTATTGATCTCTTGATTGAATGTGGATTGCTCAATACATTGTGAAACCATGTTTGCAACAAGCAGATGTAGATAGTAATTGTGTGCTCAAAAGTGCTCAATGTGCTCAACGATGCATGATAAAAGCTCAAAGCATTGTATTACGAATGCCCAAAGCTTAAATGATCAAAGAGTGCTCAAAATTTGAATGATCAAAGAGGATTTATGAAGAGATGAAGGGTGTATATATAGGTTTCAAGGTTAGATCGATCAACGGTGGAGATAAATCAATGAAATCGATGGATGTGATAAATTAAATAACTCATGATGAATGTGCACATGACATGTCATATAGAAAAAGTTATTTTTATTAAGATAATTTCTTTTTGATAAAAGACATGATAAAGATAGAATTGATTTCATAAATTAAAATGTTTTTTACTAATATATGAGTTGATGATAAAAATAAGATAAATTAAAGCCAATTAAACTTAACTTATGACTTCCTTTTTGAAGTTCTAAAAATAAGACAGATTGTGCACATAGAGTTAAAATGGTATTATTAGAGGAATTGAAAGATAATTAAGAATTTAAATAAATAAATTTCTTTAACTTATTGTGCATGGTTGAAGAAGATTATTTTTGGAAGATAATTGAGAAATTAAATAAATAAATTTATTTAATTAATTGTGTATGAAGAAAAGATAAGATATAAATATTTAAATAAATTAAACAAATAAATTGATTTAATTTATTTTGCATGATAGAGGGATATAAATAAAATATTAATTTTTTTATTTTTAGAGATAATGGTCAACTTAAATAAATTTGAATAATTTATTTAATTTTAGAGGAATAATTGATTAATTAAATAATTAAAATAGTTTAATTATGGATATGAGGAAATTAGGTGATGAATTAATTAAACAACTAATTTATTTAATTAATGTGGACTTGAAATTTGAAAAAGGATAATGATTTAATTAAATAATTAAAATTATTTAATTTTTTAGAAGATAAAAGAGGAATTAATTAAAATTAATTAAATAAAGATGATTTATTCAATTAATGTTGAAATCAGGAGATTTGGAAGAATATGATGAAATTAATTAAATAATTAGATTATTTAATTAACGTTAGATGTAGGTGATTTAGATGAAATTGATGTATGCAAGGTGATGTCATACCAGGGTCATTTTTAGGTGTCTACAGTACATATGCATGCTTTTTAAATATTAATGAAATAGAGATCAGATTACAGCTACATCGTAAACTTTGAGTAATATTTTGTGAATGTCATTTGGATATTTCACTATGATTTGTTGTGTCCCTTGGATTGCATGTCAATGGTGGATATTGTTGTCATTCTTTACCTTAGAAGATTAGAATCAAATGTGTAAAGTTATGAACTGGCTTGTCAACATATGGTTTGATTTTCATCTTTGTTTTATGAAATATTGAATTGTGCATATGGATCAACTGCCAAAGACTCACTCATTTCAATACAATTAGAATTTAAATTCAATTTCTTTAAATTTCATTGAATCATGACCATCCATTGTACAATATTGACAAATGAAAAGAAGAACATATTAAATATACATACACTCGTAAATACATGAATATCATATGCATGTTTGAGCAGAAAACATGTAGAATTGCAAATATCATGCAAATAATCATAAATAGTGATAAATATTATGCAAATATAAGATGGTAGGCACCTCATTGAGAATAATTCATAGTGCAAAAGTAACATTGAGCAAAGATTAGTTCAAATTTGAGTAAATTGAAGATAGTTTCAGAAGAACTAATCAAAGTTATATATATCATCATAACAAATCTTAACTAGAGTGATAATTAGAAGAATTGATCAAACTTAGCATAAATATATACATGATCTAGTTAGATATGGTAGGATTTAACATCATTTGTTGAGAATTTACACAGAGCAGGTGGAACAAAGTAATATCTACATATCTGGAGACAAATACTTCAAAATCATACGTAAGGCCCCTATTGGAAAATAATAATTCACATCAAACTGACTAGGAGATTATTAGGAGATTATGAACTAATCAATGGAGACTTGGAATCATGAATTCATCCTGAATTCATCGTATTCTTCAAGAAAATAAGGTTTTCTTTATGAATTTTATCATTGTTGTTATGACTAACATCATCATCAACAGTTTTTGGTGCTAGAAGGTGGGCCAACAACTTGATCAGAGAATTTATCATCCTAATATTGTTTCCCACACTCAAGTGAGAAGATATTTCTAAATTTCTCAGCAATACCCCAATCCAGTGTATTTATGCAAAGAATCCATTTACTCTTAACAACTTGAGGAATCTGACCATAAATTTACCTCATCCTTGTAGACATTCACCCCAATATTTATAAACAATTGTCTAGAATTCCAAGTTTGAGTTAAATATTTGCATTCTTTGCAAATATTCGGTAAATACCTTGTTATTTTGAGTATCTTCTCATAAATTTCCATTCCTTGGATGGAATTATCCTGATCTTTGCAAAGATCATTTCAAATTGTCTATATCTTATCCTAAATTGTGAAGCGCTGGCTCACCGACCTAACACAAGGTCAAGATCCATCAGACCTTTAGAGGAACTACCAGCAATCAGGCCTAGACTATGTTCTACCAGTCAACCTAGACCTTCAACCACTAATTCACTAGTAGTATCTATTGTAATACCTCTGGTACCTCCTGTGATGTCATTCCTCATGGTTGAGTCATTGCTTCTCTTTGTTGCATATAATCCCTTACCGAAGAATCCAGACAAAATTTGTCCAAAATATCATCCCTATCAAGATGCGGATGATCACATCTAGACTTACAAGGAAGCTTGTTTTAGGGCTAGGATACAACATGAGGATGTTGTATGTAGGTTGTTTCCATATTCACTAGGAGAAGAGGCATACAGCTGGTACATTAGCCTTCCTTAGTCTTCCATAGATTATTAGGAGGAACTAAAGAAAGACTTCAAAGGAAGATTCAAAGTACCAGTAGATGTAGCAGAGCTAAATGAGAGTTGATTTCAAAATTTAATACTAGGTTTCAAAAGATGTATTCCAAACTGACAATCCCTTATAATGTAGATGCCACTTCTTCTAGGTTAGTGTACTACTCAGCCTTAGATCCTTTAACATCTATGTTTATCAGGAGAGCACATCCTAAAGTCACATCATTGTTAGGAGCTTTTGAAGAGGCGATCATGGTTGTTAACCAACAGTTAATGCCAAGTTTCATACCTAACTTAGGATATCCTGCATATCCTAGTCAAACACATGCTAATGGAGCCTTGATGCACCCTAGTAATCCATTGCAAGTGTCTCCAATTAGAATTATGCCCCTTCTAAACGGAAATGGCCAGATCATACCTCATCCTAGACATACACCTTAGGACACTGCTCAAAATAACAATGGCAGTTCATTCTTTCAGCCACATCAGGACATTGTAGTAGCCAAAGTGTAGGAAGGAAAGGAAGATATAAAAGAGATATCCACACAACTAAGAAGTTTGACTACCAAGGTCACTCATCTAAGGACTCAAAACTTTTACTCATAGTCTAATTCTCAAAATCAGAATAGAGGATATCCTGATAGGGGATATGGTAACAACAATGAGAGATTTGGATATTCTGATAGGGGTTATAACAACGATAAGAATTTCAACAATAACAATAACAATGCCCCTAGCCCACCAAGAGTCTAGAATACTTGGCTTAAAAATAGTTCATTACCTTCACCATTAGATAACCAACCCCTTGTTGAACCTAAGAAAACAACTAGACCCAATTTGGTAGAAGCTGCACTCACTAATTGGTATAGGATACACAACACAAATGCACACACTGAACTAGATTGCCCATAATTCAAAATAGCAACCAGCATGTTCCAAGCTGAAGTGTCAAATACTATGGGAGATGTACCTTTTCCTGAAGGTAATGAGATTGTTCCCCTAGGATATGAGTTAGCAATGATGCTTGAGAGTTATCTAGATAATCATCACCCTCAGCCAATGGATACAATCCATGAGAATTATACTCTGGCTTGTGATGAATTAGCCTTAGCCTTTGAGATAAATTATGTATTTCCCTTTAAGGATAAAAATGAGCCAAAACAAGAAGCTAAAGAATTTCATGCATATCAACAAAAATATCAAGAAAGACATAACTATAACCTTAAGAGCAATGTGAATCATCCTGTTGGTCCCTTGACCACTTCCATTCCTCCTAATAATTTCAGTACACCTCCAGACCCTAAGGCTAGAAATAACCCTAGACCTCCAAGGGTGAACCAATAGTACTTCACACCATAGACAATAATAGCAAATGCTATGAGTTAGTTGCCTGAATCAGACAAACTTGTCACCTACCTCGCTGATGAGATAAAGAAGATCAAGATCAACCTGTCTTTATTAGAATTACTGAAAAACTCTTGTCATCAAGAAAGATTTTCTAAGGTCACTAGATGATTCAGTAGCTAAGGGGGTGGTCCTAGACATATCCTAGCCAGAGATCTAGTAACTAGGGATAATCTTGTTAAACCAAAGGACAAGGCCATGGTTCACACTGTAGATGCAGCACAGATGATCCTATACAAGGAGAAATCTAAATCACCCCCTTTCTTACTCACACTTAGTATTTTCAAAAAGAACCTACATAATTTCCATGTAGATTCAGGTGCTTCTACTAATGTGATGCCCCTATCCATATGCAATACCTTAGGCTTGCATCCTGCCAAGTCAATGAAGAAAGTAACTCAACTAGATAAGTTTGAGGTTAACGTGATAGGAGAATTAATCCATATTCACATGCAACTTGCATCTGATCCTAGAGTGAAACACTACATAGACATTCAGGTAGGTGATATCCCTAACATGTATAGTATGCTCCTTAGCAAGGATTGGTCTAAGGCATTAAATGGTTACATGGCTATAGACTTCTCCCATATGTGGTTTCCATGGAATGGCATATGGGAGAAGTCTGTATGTGGATGTTGAACCAGGAGTATATGATTTGAAGCCTCGGGCTATCAAAATAGAGGAAGTATTGATGTGTAGGCATATACATGAGGATAACAAAATTAAGAAAGACATGTCGTATCCTAGATCAATGATAGAATATGGCTATAGTTCTCCTGATGAGGATGAATTTGATCATGTTCTTAAGTCTCAAAGATACTTGTCAAATGAAGTTCATAAATGTCAGTTGACAGGGACATCTATCAAGGACATACTCATGGGAGGTTGGTGCAGACTGCATGAAGATGCACACTCAGAAGATGCATGTGAGGCATCTCAGGACATCATAGATGCTGCAGAAAGAGAATTCATAGAGGACAAATTATTTCCAACAAAGGTATGTGAAGTGTTTAACATTGATGACCATAATTATTTGTCTCTTCCAAATGTAGGGGAACATGAACATAAGTTAGCTGAAATGGATGTCATGATGCCTAATACAGAGGAGATGTCACTATAGGGTGATGCACATCCTAGTGATAGGATGAACACAATCACTTTAGGGACTAACTATTTTGTCAAGTTAGATTATGAATTATTTGATGAGGATAGTGGGAGTCAGTTGACATATTTTGAATAGTTTCTATGCAAGCAAGTTGACAAGCATATCCTCCAAGGAATTCCACCTGATCAAGTACTGATTGAAGGATGGTGTAGGCTACATAAGGCACATCATTTACAAACAATGTGTGCCTGGTGTCTGCATATAGTGGCTAAGGAAGAACGCCTATGTTCAAGACCTATGTCGGCCGACAAGGAACATCTGGATATCCTTGTTCATGATGATTTGATCTCAAAAGAAAAGGAGCAGATAATATCTCCTACTGAAAGATGTGATAACATTAGGTTCATAAAAAAGAAGATACTTAGCATGATGATGCTCGAGAGGAACAAAAAGAAGATGTAGTTCAACCAAAGCATCCAGATAAGGTGAAAGATGAATTACCAAAGATTAAATGGATATCCACCTTAGCAGATGCATGAGCCAAACAAAAAAAGGAAGATCCTGATAAGTTGCTAATAGAAGATGAAACATGGATACTCAGATTCAATGGCTCCAAGTCAAAGCAAGGAGCTGGAGTAGGTATAGACCTAATTAATCCATCAGGGAAGTTGTTCCTAGGGGCATATAGATTACAATTCCCATGTACAAATAATGTAGAAGAGTATGAAGCTCTCATCCATGGTCTGTTATTCACCCTGAAGAAGAATGTGAAAGCCATACATGTCTTTGGAGACTCAAAACTAGTAGTAAAACAAGTAAAAAGTGTTTATGCCTACAATTACAAGAAGTTATTTAGTTACAGACACAAAGTTTGGGACTTGATAGATAGTTTTGATGCATTTAACATCATGCATGTTCCAAGAGAACTAAACCATCATGCAGACACATTGGCACAAGCTACTAGCACATTAGATCCTTTGTCCATATCAGGGATGAAGAGGTTTTTGGTGGAGCTGGTGTCAACACCATCTATCCTTGACAATGTCACTAACTTTCAAGTATTCGATGATGATCAGCATATTCTAGATTTTATTGCTAATAGAGATATATTTGAAGCTTAGATAATGGATGAAAAGAAATTAGAAGATCATGTCTAGGAAGAAGAAGACATAATTGATCTACCTAGCAATAAGATTCCCAAAGGCATGATTAAATTGGAAAGAGCTTTTGATTTGGATAACATTATCAAACAAAAAGATCTCTCAAAGACAAATGAAGGAGAATATGAACCTGTCAACCTAGGATAGGGTGAAGAAAAAAGGAACATCCTGATAGGTAAGGTCTACACTGAGGAAGAAAGACAAGGGATAACCTAAACTTTAAAAGACTATATTCATGTCATTGCATGGACATATTATGAGATTAAAAAATTATGATACATCCATCATCACTCATACTATACCTTGAAGCCTGATGCCAAGTCCTTCAGGCAGAAACAGAGACCAGTAAATGCACTATTGGAGCCCCTCATTTTTTAAGAAGTCAAGAAGTTGCTTGCTGCACGGATCATATTCCCAGTCAGGCATTCAACCTGGACAGCCAATCCATTTCCAGTCATGAAGAAGAATGGAGACATATGCCTATGTGTGGACTTCAAAATTTTAATTAAAGCATCCAATAAGGATAACTATCCTTTTCCCTCTCTGGATGAAATCCTTCAAATGGTAAATGGTGCACAAATGATGTCCTTTCTGGACAAGTTTTCAAGATACAACCAGGTCATGGTTGATAAGATAGATAGATTGAAAATAAATTTCACCACAAAGTGGGGAATCTTTGCTTACAGACGCATGTCATTTGGCCTAATCAATGTTGGGGCAACTTTCCAACATGCCATGGATATAGCATTCAGAGGGCTAGTAGGTCAGTGTATTGTTATATATATGGATGACCTGATAGTATTCTCAAAATAGAGAGGTGATCATATAGAAGACCTCAAAAAATTATTAAATAAATGTGAGCAGTATGGAATATCCCTGAACCTAAAGAAATGCATTTTTGGGGTGACCACAAGCAAGCTACTGGGTCATGTCATATCTAAAAATGGAATCACCATTGATCTTGCTAGGGTAGAGTCGGTTATGAAGTTGCAACTTCCAAGAAGTAAAAAAGAGCTAAAATCTTACTTTGGTAAGATCAACTTCATCGGGAAGTTCATTATTGGATTCACAGAGATTGTGAGACCTCTTAATGCCATGCTAAAGAAGGATGCTAAGATAGAATGGAATCTTGAGGCAAAGGTAGCATTTGAGGATATCAAGAAAGCCATTGCATACACACCAATCTTGATCAGTCTAGATTACACTAGAGATTTATACATATATTCATTTGCATCACAACATACATGTGTAGCTATCTTAACTCAAAGGAGTGAGGCAAAAGAAGAAAAACCAATTGCATTCATGAGTTCACCATTCAGAGATGTTGACCTAAGGTATATGGATGTAGAAAGACAGGCTCTTTCCTTAGTTAGAGCTATAAAGAAATTTAGGCATTATATCCTAAGAAGCAAATTAATTATTGTAGTACTAGATTCAGCTATCAAGATGCTCCTCATGCAGAGTGAACCACGAGAAAAGAGACACAAATGGATCACTATACTACAAGAATATGACATAGATATAACTCTAAAGAAATTAGTCAAGGGACAAGCCCTTAGTCAAATGATTACTAAGATAGATCCTAATCTGATAAGTCAACAATAGGCAATGGATACACAAGCACATGATGATCTGTATTCCAATATTAGGCATGTCCTGGTCATTGGGAAATGTCCACCCAAAATGTATGCATCCCAAAGGAGAGCTCTAAGGATTAAAGAATAGACATACATGATCAAAGGAGGAGTCTTATTAAAAAGAAACTATGAGGGGATATACCTCAGGTGTTTAGATAAACAAGAAGCTAGCAAAGTCCTTCTTGAATTACATGATAAATTTGGTACAGCTCATGGATCACACCTGGCCACCACACATGCCATCTTAAGGGCAGGGTACTATTGGCCCACCATCTTTAGAGATATGACAAAGCATTATTAAATTCTACCATACATGTCAGACTGATTCAAACAAAAAAAATATGCAGCTCAACCACTACAGCCTGTGATGGAGATCCACCCATTTGTACAATGGGACATGGATTCCATTAGTCCAATCAATCCTCCATCCTTCGCATGACACAGGTATGTACTAACCATTATAGATTACTGCACCAGATGGACTGAAGCTATCATCAATAAGACTTCTACCTCAAATGATGTGATGAAGTTCCTAGAAAGCAACATCACCACCAGGTATGGGATCCCTTATGCTCTAGTTTGTGATAACGAGCCTGCTTTTGCATCTCTCAAGCTTTCAAGTTGGGCATTTGACCATGAGATAATTTTAAAGTTTTCATCAAATTACTACCCCCAAGGTAATGGCCTAGCTAAATCAACCAACAAAAACTTATTGAATATCATCAAGAAAATAATTGAAAAGAACCCTAGGGAGTGGAATTCACTGTTCAAGTATGCCTCATGGGTAGATAGAACAAGAATCAAGACTGCATTGGGAAATTCTCCCTACCAGTTAGTTTATGGAGTGGATCCTATCCTCCCTGTCAACTTGAAAATCCCTACCTTACAATTTTCCCAAGAATACCTAGGCATTGACAATAAACAAGAAGTCAGGTTATTACAACTAATGCACTTAGAGGAAAAAAGAGATAGGGTAATTGATCAATTTGCCAAACATCAAGCTATTATCAAATGTTGGTTTGACAAAAGAGCCAGAGTAAAAGCTTTTAGGATCTCAGACTTGGTCTTGTCATGGGACAAAGCTCATGAAAAGAAGGGTGACCATGGAAAATTTGATAAACTTTGGATTGGCCCCTTCCAAATATTAGAAATTTTAGGTGATAACACCTATAGGCTCAAGACCTTAAAAGGTGAGGATGTTCCATTGCCAGTTAATGGACATTTCCTAAAACACTATTTTTAGGCCTAGGTAGGTCTGATCAGGATGACATACCATATGTAAATTATATTGTGCACTCTGTATAGTTGTTTGTATAGTTTGCTTTGGTGTGTTTGCTTTGCTCGTGTGTTGTTGAGTCCCTATTTTGGTTAGGCAAGATAATGCACCTTTCCACTTTAGAAAACTAGTGAAATTGTTAGAATTCAAGAAAGGAATACAAATTCTTACATAGGCTATAGCTCATGTCAGTCTATGTACCTTTGATCAGGTCTGTGATATCTTGTTCATCAGTTGTAACTCTCTTGTTTAAGAAGATCTTCACATGATACACCTAACAACCTTGGATTTGTTGAAGCCACTAGTGTAGTGTTAAGTGAAAATTCTAAAGGTTTGCCCTTGCTACCATTGCAATTCTTAGTCTAAACAAGCAAGTGTCTACTCCTTGCAAATGTGCTTAGATGATCATATTTCATGAATACTGAAAAAGAATATATTGAATATCAAAAGAAAAAAATAAATGTCTAGGTCATCCAAGTAACTATACCGGGGCTATGGATGCCTATTTGGCAGTGGGTCTCTACTTGGGAGAATTGAAAAGATAACCTTGTTGAAGCTATGGATGCCTACTGGCAACAAGGCTCTATCCAGGTTGGCTATGAGGGTTAAATCAAACTATGTAGCTTAACACCTGTCACTAATGTTTTCAACTTGTCTTCAAGATGAGGGAAATGAATCACATGCACATACCTGATTCCTTCACATTACATTGTTATATTGATGAACATGATATCATTTAGAAAGGTTAGGATGCTTATATTCGATAAGAGTTAGAACAGTATGTCTTAACTTGTCTTCTTCTCCTAAATTATCTGAATTTTAATTATTTTCTTTGGTGGCAAGTTGTTGTGTGGTTTCACAACACGCCCCATTTTTCCCTAGAAAAATAGGGACCCAACTTTTGCTTGCTTGGATTGCTTGTTTCCCTTGCTTTTGGGCAGTATGGTAAAAATGGTATCGGATGCATGTCAGGATCTTATCCTATGCATATTAGGATTTTGAATTTTAAGTCAAATTTCCAAAGTTAAAATTTGTCATCATGAACCCTGCTAATCAAAAGAGCATCAAATTCTAAGCAAGTTTAACTTTTGAAACACCCCAATATTCCCTAAGACTACGAAGTTGTGCCTGGTCAAAGTTTAGTCAAACAGTCTTAGGAATATCATCACATTCCCTAAATGTCCAAATATTCACTAATATCCCGATTGCAGACTTTACAAAGGAAAACCCAATTTCTGCACATTCAGAATGTGTACACATCAAATTTTACCCTGAGAGGTGGTAAACTGTCAAAATGCATGGACATTCCATGAGGGTCCACATTCAATATCAATATGCAGACATTCACTAATATGCCAACTTGCACAAATATAATGAGAACACTAAAGCTCTGCATACTAGCCCAATGCCCTGACATTTGCCAATGTGACGATGACATCATCTGGATTCATTCTAAGGAAATGCAAAAGGATGATGACGTCACCAAGACATTTGAAATTCGAATATCGTCACATTCCTTAATATCTAAATATTCATTAATATCTTGACTTAATACAATATAACAACAAATCTTGACATTTGAACATTAACTCAATGTCCTGACTTTCGCTAATATGATGATGATGTCATATTACACTCGACCTAGAACATTATTCAAAAGGATGATGTCACCCTCATATTTAGACTTGAGAGGATCTTTCGCAAAACTAAATATTTAGATATTTCCTAATATCCACATTCCCACCTTCGTAACACAAAATCATAGGTTTCCAAGAACCAATCATCTAATGCCACAAGGCATGTTGACTTTTCTTATCCAAACATTTTGTAATGTCTTGACATTTGACAATCAAAAAGGAGAAGGCCTTTGGGTTCTCATAACCTGATATGTACCCTTGGTCAACATTGACCAATGTCATGATGGCATCATGCACATATGCATATTCCAAAAGACTGCATATTATTCAAACACTTGGATATCTGTTAATGTGAAGAGCTTGCAATAAATGCCATGAAATGGTAGGTGGATGTTTAAAATTCAAATCATATGCCACCATCTACTATGAGCCTAAGAACCTGATACTCAGATCTACAAATATAGGTGATCAAACATTGATTACACCCTAAAATCCCATTTGATTACGCCTAAAAGGTGATTTACAGTCATTTTAACACTTACCAAGTATTTAGAGAGAAATTACAGAGCTTTAGAGTGATTACAACCGCCATTACAGCAATCTGCAACTACAACGGAATGGTGTGTGTTGATGTATAAAATTGCGCAGGTTTCCAACACCAACATGGGAAGTTTCAAGAATGTGAGACTTGCTACTTGAAACAACCTCCAGATTTTAAAGAAGCTAGCTCTTCCTATTTCAATTGGGTTTTGAGCAAAAGGGAAAGAAATAAACAGGATAACAAATACAATAAGCAAATCTAATTTATGGTGATGCGTCTAAGTAAAAATATTCCTCCGATTTAAGCATAGTGAAACTATTCTCAAGATACAGTTATATCAAAGAGTAGATACTGCATGATCAATATAATCAGATATAATGAATACTATCAAAGGCTTACAGCAAATGACTGTAGACACCCTAAAATGACCAAGTCATCGCATCACTTGCATTTCGTCAT
The DNA here is from genome assembly GCA_027924645.1 of Cunninghamia lanceolata. NCBI lineage: Eukaryota > Viridiplantae > Streptophyta > Pinopsida > Cupressales > Cupressaceae > Cunninghamia > Cunninghamia lanceolata. The sequence continues at coordinate 4,944,504 of BSBN01000578.1, read as the reverse complement.
TTCTTCCTAATCACCTGCATTTCAACGTTAATTAAATAATCTAATTATTTAATTAATTTCATCAAATTCTTCTAAATCACATACTTTCAACATTAATTAAATAAATTCTCTTTATTTAATTAATTAAATTAAATTCCTCTATATTCTTCCATAATTAAATAATTTTAATTATTTAATTAGTTCATTATCCTCTCTTCAAAGAATCAAATCCACATTAAATAAATCCAATTATTTAATTAATTCAACAAATTCCCTCTTATCTAAAATTAAATAATTCTTAAATTATTTAATTAAATCAAAATCATTCTTCCAAAATCATGCACAACAATTAAATAAATTTATTTATTTAATTTGCTTTCAAATCTTCTAAATTAAATAATTCTAATTATTTAATTATTTCTTCCAAAATATCTTCTCTAAATTTAAATAAATCAATTATTTATTTAAATTGCTTTTTCTTCTAAATTTGAGTTATCTCTAATATAACTCAAGCTTTCTATATTTAATAAAGCAAAATATCTTCTTTTCTCATGCAAATCTCTTCTTCTTGTTTTAAATCACTTAACTGATTGCTTTATTCTTTTAATTGATTTATCTCTTCAGTTAACTCATTCTTCTATTCTTGATAACTCCTCTCATGCAAAAGCAAGCAAGACACATGTCTTCTGCTCATTCGTTGCACATTCCTCAACTATTCTCCTCCATTGATTCTTCTGAATTATCTGGACCGTTGATCGGTCCTCGTTGAAACCTATATAAACCCCCCTAATCTCCTTCATTACCTCTCTCTTCGATCGTATTCTCAGGCATACTTAACAGAGCTTTGAGCATACAAAACGCATTGATTGAGCACTCCCACGATCTCTTGACATTGATCTTTGAGCACATTGAGCACACTACTTGCTTGTTGCAGCTATGGCTCCGCAACTCCATTGAGCAATCCACATTCAATCCAAAGGAAACAATACAGATTTCGGTAAAAATCTTTATTTCATTGATTATTTGTCATGGCTTTTATTTAAATTCATTTTCTTTATGTTATTGGGTTCTTGGTTTTATTAGTTTAGATTTAATCAATTTTTTCTCATACACATTCTGGCATGCCCGGTGGGACCCACTAATCCCTTTGTTTCTTTGAGAAATTTGTTTTTTTTATGTCACAGTATGGCACAGTGCAAACGACACCCCACAGCGCTTCTGGCAGGATATTTGAGCGCTTCTGGAGGCACTGTTAGGTGCTCTTGGGAGCACTGCGGCGCTTCTGGCAGCGCAGCGCAGCACTTTTGGCATAACAGAACGGCGCTTTCGGTAGCATGCTACAGCGCTTTTGGCTAAATTAGGTTTTTGACTTTGTTCACTGTCTTGCAGGACTTTCACGCTATCTATCTTATGAATTTATCTGACAAGCTGTTGTATTTGTCTGACAAACTTGCTTTTTGGACATCCTAAGCTAATTTATTTAGGAGTTCCTTCATTTTTTGTGTCAAACTTTGGTGTTGTTACAGCTTCGAAGTTTTCTAGATTGCAGAACATAGATCTCCCAGCTACCACTTCTCAGAACAGTCAATCAATCATGGAATTTTACTTTAGATTTGATTATTTTGGAAAAGTTCCCCTTTTTATGATCTGAGATAGCACGACACTTTTGGTCATATTGTATCACGCTTTTGGTAACACAGCTCCACGCTGCCGGCTATTCTTCAGCGCTTCTAGTATTATTGTATTGTGCTTCTGGTCTGCATCACAGCACCTTCGAAAACACAGTGAAGCGCGTCTGGTTATTTTGCTGTGCGTTTGGTAATATTCTGCATCACTTCTGGTCTCTGTTACAACACTTTTGGAAAATAGTAGGTTGCGTCTGGTAAGATTGTGCAGCGCTTTTGGTCAAAGTTGATTTGTTTTTTGCTAACTTGTGAATTTTTGGTGGAACTAACTCACTTGGTGCAGCTGCTTATTACTCACACAGAGCCAATAGGTTTTTTTCTTAACATATTCATGCAGGACGAGCATTGAAGACCTCTTGATTTATCTCACTAAGTCTTAGAAACACATTGCATGCTTAAAAGGATAATTGAACAAATCTTTTCTTGCAATCTAAGTCTTAGGAACATACTACTTTTCTTAAGGGACAATGGACATGTATGAACAAACACCTCAATTTTCTAAAGGACAATGGACATGAATGCCAAACACTTCATTTCATAAGGGACAATTTACAACTACAATCGTGTGTGTGCCTAGCTTAGTTGCACCTTATTTTTCTTATAACGGGACAATTGAACCTTTGTTTGATGTGCTTGCTCTTACTTTTTTTGTACTTCCTTTAGAAGGGCCTGCTTTTGGATTGCGCTTCATCCAAAAGGGACAACCCTAAGTGGAGTTTTCCCTTGAACTGCTATATAAGAGGGATAAGGCGAAAGCCAAGTCCTAACCGATGTCAGCCTTACCTTGTGGTGCCAAACTGAAAAGAGGTGTACTAGCTCTTTGTGGAAATGATTTTCACATTGAGCAAAGTGTTTGAAACTCTTAGTAGGATTGGTTAAATCTTTTAGTAGCTTATCGCATTGCTCGTAAGGCATTGGTCCCTCAAAGTCACTAAGAACCAATTTAGATAGAGACTACCCGACCTACCTCTGAACATTGCGGTAATCATCAGTGCAAGGGAAATCGATTTAAACCCTTAAGATACTCACCATTGGCTCCCTTGAGAAGAGATAGTATTCCCTTGGACATAAAGCTCTTGTGACCTACTTGAGCTTTCCAAGGGGAGGGTGAGATATCCCTACCTATCGTCTCTCGCAAAGATACTAAATATCTGACACCTTTATGGAATGATATTTTTATCGACGGAGTATTAAGCTGTGAGCTAATCTACTGCAATGAAACCTTGTCTCTAGGGATAAAAAGTGCTTGTTATTGATTGCAAATTGTCTTAGACCTATGGAAACATTAGGCTTGTTTGGAGCCTTGAACATACACTATCTGTTGTGTCAGTCCCTTGTGCTTTTTTGACCACTTGTTTGCTATGTTTTCTCTTGCCAAATCAAATCCAATCAGAAACAGAAACATTTTGCCTTTGAAAAACATCAGACACTACTTCAGTACCCCTGGTATTACAGTAGCTCACCTTTGGTAGTACAATAGATCGCCTTTGGTACAGCAGTAACCCACCTCTGGCAAAACTCTACTTCAGTGCCCTTGGTATAACAGTAGCTCGCTTTTGGTCACTGTAGCTTGCCTTTGGCATAGCAGTAACTCGCTATTGGTAGCTCAGTCCGTCGCCTCTAGTCCACAGTAGCACGCTTTTGGTTGCACAGTCCTGCGCCTCTAGTCAAACAGTATAGCGCTTTTGGTCCAGTACTTTGTGCATCAGAAGTTTGTTCGTTTCTTAAAGCATCTCACAGATTCCCAGCATTACATTTTGTCCTAGTGTATCCCATGGTAACCACTAGGCTATAGCAAACTATGAAATCCAAGCAAGTTGTCCCTAAGAAGTGCAAGTCGCCTCCTCGCACACCACAATCAGGTTGTCTCAACATCACTCCCAAGGTGACTCCTAGTACACCCGCGGCAAAACCAATCAGCTCTCCGAACATGCCGCACATTGAACAACCAAGTAATCCTCAGGAGGATAGAACCCCTTTGCTAAATGTGCCTCAGTATACCATAGGCTTACCTCCAGATTTTGTCCCACAAGGTTATATCGTAGATCAAACCCCATCTCAAGAAGAGCGACACTTTGAAATAGGTCAATCCTCTCAAGAAGATGGGCAAGATCTTGATGAATTCATACAAGATCCCAGAGCTATAGCTGCCTTTGATAAAATCCTTAGTGAGAACCAGGATCATTTCTTTCGCTTGCTTGCAAAACAAGGCGCCAAGTTACCTCAATATTTTGATTTATCCACTCTCAAGGAGAGCAACAACGCCCAAGAAGCCATACAAGTGGTGCAAACCATGTCCACGGTGACTACGCCCTTACCTACTCAAGGCTCGTAGTATAGAAATCCCCTTTTTCAAAACCCAACAGGGGAGAGGCCCATATCACCGCTTTTGACTCCTATGGAGATCTATCAAAACCAATGAGAAACTCTCCAACGTCAAGCAGAGCTAGCTAAGCAAGCCACCTTAGCTCGATCGAATGTGCCACCACCTCCTAAAGTGTCCACCCCAATCGCAAGTGGAATCTTGGTTACCCCATCACGCGTAGGTTTCCCACCCAATTACAATCCGGGGAACAATTATGTAGCCATGCAACAAGGGTCTCAACAAATGCCACCTCCTATATCATCACACCTTCATGTCTCTCAACCAATTAGAGTCATGCAGCCCCAACCACAACATTCTTCTACTCTCGCCCTCAAGCAGCCCCAACCACAACATTCTTCTACTCTCGCCCTCAAGCAGCCCCAACCACAACATTCTTCTACTCTCATCCTCAATCAACCCTAACCGTCGCAAATCACTTCTACCTATGTTCCTCCTCCACAACGTTCATCCTCGCTCAACTTCTTTCACACATTGCCTAGCCACTCCCAACATCCCCAACATCAGGTTTCCCAAAGCTATGTGCCGCCATCACAACCTAATCAAACGCACTTTAGCTTTACTCCCCCCAATACTTTTTTTCAATCATCACAAAGCCAACATTCTTACCTAGTGCCACCTCCACCTCTGCCTAATCAAGGCCTCCAATTCCAACCCAATCTAAACCAATCGTACAACCCATATGATCCCAATCAGTCTTACGACCCTTATAATACCAGTGTGCATGGCTTACATTATAATCTTCCATACGGGCAACACCAGCCACTTTTTGGACAACAGGAGATGGTACCAACCCCTCCCACGACTATGGAGCTAAAGATCGCAGAAGTTCAACAGCAGCTATCTGATCTCACGTTTGGCCACACCAAAAAGACCTTCTCTTTAGAGGAAGTGTGTCCTTACCCTTTTGATCGGTCATTACCAATGATCCCTTTTCCTCAAAATTTCACTATTCCCAAGTTTGATAAATACAAAGGAAAAGGTGACCCAAAAGACCATCTTAGGGAATTCTATCTTGCCTGCTTCGAGGTCTCTCATAACGACACATATCTTATGCGTCTCTTTCCTCGCAGTCTTGGAGGTCAAGCAATAGAATGGTTCTCACACTTACCTACGGGTATCAAGTCTTTCAACGAGCTAGCAGAGAAGTTTGCCACCCATTTTTCTTACAATGCAGAGCATGAGATTTCCATGATGGACCTATGCAACAATAAACAGAAAAATGGTGAAACTTTCATTTCTTTCCTTCAACGATGGAGACAAATGGCTAGAAAATTCCCTTTCAAGATTCCAGAGAAACAGCTTGTTAGCATATTTGTGCAGAACCTCAACCACGAGTTAGGTTTTCATTTGCAAATTCTTAGTGCTACAACCTTCGATGAAATCACATACAAGGGTATCAACATTGAGAAGGCCCTCATTGCTAAGGGTTTGGTCAAAATCTTTAAGAAGACGAAAGATAGTACTTCTCATCAACAATCGAACGATAAACCCAAATATTGGAACAAGAACAAAAACGTGGTCAATGATGGGGTGGTTGATACTAAGCATGTCCAAATGTTGCAAACACTGCTACAGCTCTCCAAACCAAGTCAAGCTCCACCCCAACAACAGTAGCAACAAAGGCAGCCTTATCCAAACCAACAGCAACGACAACAAGAGCGGCCCCAACAAGATTACCCTCCACGACAGAAATTCACTCCCTTGGGAGTGCCCATCGAATTGGTCTTACAGCAAGCTTTGCAGAAAGGGCTCATCACCTTACCTAATGCTCCCCCATATGGAGAACCTGTCTACAAAACTGCACGTTATAGAGACAATGAGTATTGTGAGTTCCATAGGAGCAAAGGTCATAGAACTGCGTCTTGCATGAAGCTTAAGCACCTCATCCAAAACCTCATTGTCAGTAATCAAATCACTTTTGAGGATGAATCACCAGCGCAACACATGAACAAGGATCTAGATATGTACAAGGAACCATTCCCTCATCACGGTCCACCTCCTCCTCAGGATAGAGGTAAAGGTATCAATCATGCGTCCACGTCCTTCGATTCCATTGTAGGTCATTTTGAAGAGAGTCGAGTGTCTACCCTCACAATCAAAGGCAAATCTACGGATTGTACTGTTACTACTTGTCGAGGTCGTGTCACCATCCGTGCACCTACACCTAGGCTTCCGGTTCAGTCTGATTATAATCTTGTCAAACATCTAGGGAAAACACCAGCATAGATCTCTATTTTGGACCTTCTATAGTCATCACCTGCACATAGAGTAGTGCTAGAAAAAGCCTTACAAGAGTCTTCCGTGCCTAACAACATAGCAGTCACGGATTTCCAAGCTATAGTGGGTAATATTGCTTCGCCTTACAACGTGGTCATCTCTGAGAAAGACCTCCCCTCCCACGATCCATGTCACAATGATGCCCTACATATTGAAGTTCTCATCCATAAGCGCAAAAACAAACGCATACTCATAGATGGTGGTGCTGGTCTCAACATCTATTCTTTAAAGTTACTAAAGCAATTGGGATACTCTGAGGATCATGTCAACACTGATCATAGTATTACAATCAAGGGGTATGATGATGCAGAACGCCGTTCAGAAGGTGTTATTCACTTGCCTATACAACTGGGCCCTGTCATGCTTGAAACTAGGTGTCAAGTCCTTAACATTGAGCTGCCTTACAACATTATCCTAGGCCGCCCATGGATCCATGCAATGAAAGTTGTTCCCTCCACGTACCATCAGTCCCTAAAGTTCCCATACAATGGTACGGAGATCACCATCCCAGGAGACCCTAATCCTTTTGAATTTTGTTGTGTCTTGCAAGGAAGCTATAAGAATTGCAACCAAGTGCCTAAAAATGACAAAGCAATTGAATCCCCTCTCTATGTTGACCTTGAAACTCTCACGCAAGCCTCTACAAGTGAACCTACACCCCTCCCCAAAATTACAGCTCGCATCCGAGATATAGGCTTTGGCACTTATGATATCTCAGAATCTTGTTGTGTAGGGCGGATGCCTTTATCTCCAAAGTCTTACGGCCAACCACCCATTTCCAAAGTAACCAAAAAAGAAGCTATTCCTCCCCCAGGATTCCTAACCCAATTCCAACATGGACAGTTACTGGAAGAGGAAACTATTGAGGACATTTCTTCTTGGCTCTACAAGGAGAAAGAACCAGTCACCATACCAGTCAAGCAATATGGCAATGGCTTAAGGATAGTAAAAAACATGGGCTATAAAGGCAAAGGTGGCCTTGGGAAACAGAATCAAGGAACTATGGAGCCCATTGTGGTAACGAAGAAGCTAGACAAGAAGGGATTAGGATTTGGTACGAAGGTACCACGCGCCTTGGACATCGAGTATATCCTCGACGAGGTAGCTGACACTTTTCCCACTGATTCGACGTCTACAGAGGATATCATCGATGACTCTTCCCTCCACATGACTAATCTATTCGCAGAATCCTCCCTTTTTACACTATCCTCCGTATCCTTAACTTCCACCACTAGCACCCAGAATGTCACACTTGTCTACCCTGAACTTATCGATTGGGACCAACAAGGGACCCCCGTTATAGATGTGTTCAGAACGACGAGGCTTTAGCTGAGTTCATGGGACTTCGGGAAGGTATCCCTCTTGGCGATCACAAAGCAGGTTTTGTAATAGAACTAGAGCCCACGGCTTATTTTGGTGAGAATGCCAAATCCTCCAGTCGCAAAAGTGCAAATAAAGAAAGATCTCTAGGTGAAAACCACACTGTGGCACCTCCTGATCACAAAATAGTCAAAATAAAGGACGTATCCAAAGGTGAAAACCCAACTATGGCACCTAAGGATGGAGGATTTGACCTTCCCTTACCATCTAAGTATCAAGAGAAATCAGCTCTCTTAGTGGAAGATTCTAAAGAGATAAACCTAGGCACAGAACAAAATCCAAAGACCACATTCCTAGCGGCATCATTATCTGACACAGAGCACAGAAATCTTAACAACTTCTTCTTACAACGAACCATCAACTTTGCATGGACCTATACAGATATGCTAGGGCTAGACCCTAAGCTAGTAGTTCATTATCTCATAGTGGATCCCAAAGTGAAACTAGTCAAACAGAAGTTGAGAAAGATGCACCCACAGATAGCTCTCTTGGTGAAGGTGGAAATACAAAAGCTGTTAGACACAAAGTTCATATGACCCATTGACTATTCAGATTAGGTCTCAAACATTGTACCTGTGTCTAAACCTAATGGGCACATCAACATGTGTAATGATTTCAGAGATCTCAACAAGGCATGTCCTAAAGATGACTTTCCACTACCAAACATTGACATAAGAGTGGACTTGACAGCAGGTCACGAGATGCTTTCTCTCATGGACGGATTTTTGGGTTACAATCAGATAAGGATAGCTAAAGAAGACCAACATAAAACAACCTTTACTTGTCCATGGGGCAATTATTGTTGGAGTGTCATGCTGTTTGGTCTGAAGAATGCAGGAGCAACCTATCAGAGAGCAATGACAGTGATATTTCATGACCTCTTTCATCACATCATGGAAGACTATGTTGATGATATATTGGCTAAATCTTCTAGAGCAGATCACATACAGGTCTTAGGACAGATCTTCGACAGGCTTGAAAAATACCAAGTAAGACTCAATCCAAAGAAGTGTGTGTTCGGTGTAACATCAGGAAAGCTGTTGGGATACATTGTATCTCGTAGAGGCATCGAAGTAGATCCAACGAAAGTAAAGGCTATAGTGGAGATGCCTCCACCCAAGAACCTTAAAGCACTAAGGAGCCTTCAGGGAAGGTTGCAGTCCATTCGGCGCTTCATATCACAGCTAGCAGATAAATGCCAACCCTTTCAGCACTTACTCCGAAAGGATGTCTCATTTCGATGGGACAACAAGTGTCAGGCAGCGTTTGATCAACTTAAAGAGTATCTAGCTACACCTCCTGTATTGGTTCCACCAGTTGCGGACAAACCTTTGATCTTATACATCTCCACTACAAACTCGGCCTTAGGGGCCCTGCTAGCACAGAATGATGACACAGAAAAGGAGCATGCAATTTATTATATCAGTAGAACCTTGGTGGGATACGAGCTCAATTATTCACCAATGGAAAGGGCTTGTTTAGCAGTAGTGTTCGCCTCCCAAAAGTTGCGGCATTACATTTTGAACCAACATACAAATTTGATAGCCAAGATTGATCCCTTGAAGTATCTACTAGCAAAAGCAGCTCTCACAGGCAGACTAGCTAAATGGGTTATGATCCTTAGTGAGTTCGATATTGAGTACATGGATCGTAAGGCAATCGAAGGACAAGCCGTCGCGGATCAACTAGCAGATGTACCTATGAAAGATACACATCCTATGGTAGCAGACTTTCCTGATGAGAATCTCTTCGCTCTTGCTACCTCCATAATGTGGAAGTTATACTTTGATGGTTCTTACACACAGCATGGATCAGGAGCTGGCATCTTATTTGTTACACCTCAGAATGACTATATTCCAAAGTCATATCGGCTAGCATTCCCTTGCACTAACAACATAGCCGAGTATGAAGCACTCCTTATAGGTCTCAATATAGCAGTTCAACGGGACATCACAGAATTACAAGTATATGGAGACTCACAATTAGTCATTCGCCAAGTCACGGATGAGTACCAAACAAAGGATGAAAAGTTGGTCCCCTACAAGCAACTAGTGGATGCATACAAACCACACTTTTCTAGCATCACATTTGAGCAAATTCCAAGAGAGCACAACAAAGCTGCAGATTCTATGGCTTCTGTAGGATCACTGATTGACATGCCTGCAAATACACAGAAGTGTGAATTCTTGATCGAACAATTGTTGATACCAGCTGTCGATGTTCCTGTTACTGAAATCATCTGCGAACTTGTTGGTCCCAATTCCCCATGGTACGAAGATATCTATGAATACCTCAAAAACAAAACCTTTCCCCCTGACCTATCATCCACTCAACGCAAAACCTTTATTCATCGATCCTCTCGCTACATCATTCTGGGTGATACACTATATCGCCGGAGTCTCGATGGTATCCTCTTACGATGTCTTAATGCAGAAGAAGCCAAAGCTACCTTACGAGACATACACGAAGGTGTCTGTGGCGCACATTCTACCGGTCCTAATCTTGCTAAGAAGATACTCAGAACAGGTTATTACTGGCCTACAATAGAGCAAGATGCTGCATAGTTTGCTAAGAAGTGTCTACAATGTCAACAGCATGGAGATTTGATTCACGCACCAGCTCATGAATTACAACCTGTGACAACTCCATGGCCTTTTTCTCAATGGGGTCTCGACCTCGTAGGACAAATCCACCCTTCCTCCTCTAATGGCCACAAGTTTATCATTACAGCCACTGAGTATTTCACGAAGTGGGTGGAAGCCATTCCTATGACCTATATCACCGGTAAACAAATAGCCAAGTTTATCCTAAACTACCTCATATGCCGGTATGGTATTCCTCAAGCCATTGTCACTGATAATGGGAGACCATTCAAGAACCAAGATGTCCGTGCCTTGTGCACACAATACAATATCCAACATCGCTTTTCAACTCCCTACTATCGGCAAAGTAACGGCCAAGCTGAGGCTTCCAATAAAACCATTCTCAAGATCCTCAAGAAAATGGTCAATGAAGCTAGTCGTGATTGGCATTTGCAACTCAATCCTGCCCTATGGGCCTACCACACTAGTATCAGAACACCAACTAGTGCCACACCATATGCCTTGGTCTTTGGCTCTGAAGCCATCCTACCTATAGAGGTCGAGATCCCATCCCTCAGAGTATCCATGCAGGACCTGATCGGCGGAGATGAGTATCACACTTCCAGATTAGCTGAGCTTGAACTACTAGATGAGAGGTGCCTTGCCACACTTAATCATCTCCATGTCTATCAAAACTGCCTCCGGCGTAATTACAACAAAAAGATCAAAGAAAAATGGTTTCACGTTGGTGATCTTGTACTTAAGAAGAATCAGAGAAACCAAGTAGATCAAGAGAAGAAGGGTAAGTTTGAGCCTAACTGGTTAGGTCCCTTCATTGTGACAGCGGCATATGGATCAGGAGCTTATACTTTAGCTACACCTGACGGCATTCCTCTAGATGAGCCACTTAACAGTGTCCATCTCAAGAAGTTCTATGCCTGATCCTCAGAGTATTCCAAAAAAATAAAAAAAATAAAAATATAAAAAAAATGCAAAAACAAAAAATCCGTCCTCTGGTGAAAACCTCGCAAACAGGCACTATGCGTAGAGTCAGCATCCATCGTCTATCGAGTCCTATCCACTCCTTGTCCAGTTCGCAACACGCCTCATCCATCCATCCATAATAAAACCATTGACTTTGTTTACATTTCCATCTCCCTATCTAGTATAGCTTGGAAATTTGTCAATGTCCCTCGTCGTCTTCCCATGTCTTGATCTGTGTCTACAGTTAACACTATCTTGTCCTAGGTCACGTCTTTCTGTGTCTTCTTCGGTAATCACCCCTATAGTTTCCTCTACCAGAATGGGGGCAACTCATTTCCATAGGTAACACCCTTTAACAGACACAGAGTTCCTACAATAAGGCTGTTATCTTCTCAAAACACTCTTTTTCTACATCATCACCTTCAACCAGAACTACATATTATCATCTTCTCAGTCTTAAAGTACCTTGATCCCATGGATATGGGTATGTAGGCAGTCTGGATTACGAAGGAAGTATTCCAGTACTCAGGTACATAAGATCACGTCTTCTCCGCACTTTTCCCACATCATCACATCTACCAGAACTACATATGATCTCATTTCAATCTTAAAGTACCTTGATCCCATGGATATGGGTATGTAGGCAGTCTAGAATACGAAGGAAGTATCCAGTACTCAGGTACATAAGATCTCCCCCTCCCATCTCGATCCATTTCATCACTCTATCCAGAACTACATATTTATCACGTTCATCTTTCATCGTCGTGTGCCTTGGTCCCGTGGATACAGGGTATGTAGGCAGTCTAGAATACGAAGGATGTATCTAGTACTCAGGCACACATGATCCATCATTCTCCACCCGTCCCAATCCATTAGCACTGTCATCCTTCTAGTCTTCTGTTTGTCAAAATCCATTCGCCTCGACTTGACTAACTCAAGCAGCAAACTAGTGCATCCTTTCAGAAGCAAAAGTCCTTAACAAACCTGAAGCAAAGAGGCCTACTTCCAGAGTCATCTACTGTCCTACATACCGATTGCCAACATCAGCTAAGTACCACTTAACCAAGCCCTAGATCCACAAGCTTGTCTTCTGCGAAGTGTTCCATTGTCGAGACCAACACATGTGTCTCCTGCGACATGTGGCATTTCCCGCAGCAAGACATTGTCTTTTTAGGTAGATAGCACCCTTTAACGGACACAGAGTTCCCACGATAAGGCTGTTATCTTTCCTGTCCAATCTATCCTGAGCAACCTCTTTGGCAAGAGAATATGTTGGCTGTATGTTTACTTGATTTTTGGTTTATCTTTTGTTCCTTTTCCATTACCTATTCAAAGATACCTTGATTTATCTATAATCTTGGTATGTTGCGATGTAGTACGGATTGGGGGCATAGTCATTGCTTTCTGTGTGTCGTGTTTGAGGAATGATCTTTAGTATCTCTCTTAGCATTCTATTTATCTTGTGTGTGTTACGACCTAGCATCTTACATATTAATAATTCTTCTTGCATTTGCATGTATTGAAGTTTGTTTTATGTTCAAGACTATGGCTCATTCACATGTTCCAGCAAGGTTATATTATGTCTAAGGGATCTAAGTTCAAACCGTTTGTTTGCAGAGTCAACATCCACGCACTCGGATATTACTGCACCTTGGTCTTCTATACCTTGGTGGCGAACTATCTACGTGCTATATCAAAATAAGGATTTCTCTTTATATACAAATGCGAAGCCATTACAACAAGCTCATTCATCCATTTCCACAACCTTTATATCGCTTTCATTACAGTAATCGATCAACAGTCTCTGTCTCCATCTCCTCCTATTCTCCTCTCTGGTGCATATCTGCAAAACCCACATGTCAGATATCACTAGTCATCACATCTATATCATCATATACCTCTATCATCATACATCTATAAGCATCATATACGCAACATATGTCATCACATGAATCCATAATCATACATACATATCATCACATCCATGACATCAAGGAATGCATACACAAAAGCATGAACAACAGTGAGCTGAATCGATCATCATATATATCATGTAATGGTCATCATAATACAAAGTGTCTGTGTCTACATCAATAATACAAAATGTATACATCCAAATATACATCAATATCGTACATCAAGGCTATCAAGAGCCCGCAAAATATACATCAGAATGCACGCAGGCATCTGTCCAAAATGATACAATATGATACAATACAAATGAAGGTGCCCTAGTGGGTAGAGCTACCCTCCTGCTGTGGCCCCTAGCCTCCCCCTGTGCTCGGTGGAGGTCCCCCTGATGGTCCTCCTCCTCCCCCTGGCGGTAAGAGTGGCCCTCTAACTGAGGACGCTGACTACCCTGTCCTCTGGGATCCTGATGCCCCAGACCTGCTCCTGTCTCTGTAGCTCGGTGCCTGCTGAGCTGCTGGCACCGCTCCCACATACAAGCCCCTGTAGTACTCTGCCTCCCTGCCAGCTGATACTAGCTCACCTTGCACTCAGACGAGCTCGCTATATAATGTCCTCTGGTCTGCACCCAGTGCACGACGTGCCTCCTCTCTCTCCCGCCTCACTCTAAATAGTGTGGCCTCTATTGTCAACTGCAGTTGCACCTCTGCGTCTCTCTCTCTCCTAGCCTGTGCTAGCTCATCTATGTCTGCTGTTGGTGTGGCTGGCGGCTGCACCTGTACCTATGCCTGTGCCTGTATCTAGGCCTGCAGCTGTTTGTATGCCTGCACCTATGCCTGTAGCTGCGCCTATACCTGTGCCAGGGCTGTCTATGCTACTGAGGCTGCCTGTGTCTGTGCCTGGGCTGTGGCCTCTGCCTGCCTCGCATCTGCCCGCGCTGCATCCCTGTCTCTCCTAAGTCGTGCCATCCAGAGCTCTAAGCGAGTCCTTCGGGCTATCTCCTCCTGCAGCAGTCGCTCTGCTCTCTGTAAGTCAGTCTCTACGACTGGGCCCACTACCTCTGCCATCTCCACATCGGCCTGCTGGCCGCTACCCTCTCCACCTACCTGCTGACCCACTACCTGCTGCCTGGCTGCCTTGGCCTGCCGCCTCATCCTCGCCTCCCCTCCAAGGACCAATACCTCTCCCACTGCCCCTGCTACACCTGGTGTAGTCAGTCTCATCAGCCTGTGTGTCTGCCAGTACTGATCATACTCTGGCAGCGTCCCTGGGTCTGCTAGCCCAGAGTCCCAATCCCATCTCACGGGGATAAGTCCCCATACCTCTGTCAATGCTGTTGCCACTAGGATCTCGGCATCCCGGTCTCCAACCTCCCTCCGTGTCCTAGCATGAGTGGCCTCCCCCACGGGTAGTCCCTGCGGTAATCCAAACTGCCTGCAAACTCGCTCTGGAAGGTATCTCTCTATCGTATCTGTCCGTCTACTGAACAGATAGCGAGCTTGTCTGCAGTACATGAGCTGCTCATGCTCGTCAGCCCACTCCTCACATAGTAACCAGGGCCTCCATATAAATAAGTCCATCTCGTCTATCTGCCGCCTCTAGTAGCTAACAGACCCCATCCTCCGATGTGTCATCACCCCGTCATATAAAAATGCATATGGCTCACCTCTGTCTCAGTGGCGCTGTGCCATGGGTTGGACAACTGGAATGTGCTCCCACGCCCATACCTGTAGTAAGGTCACACCTGCTGAGAGGCTCCTGCCTCTCCTGTACATGCAGTGATGCATGTCATGGTATAACTGTCTCAACACACAGGGTCCCCACGCATACTGTCTGTCGTGTGTGAACATCCCTGATAAAACGGTCCCCCAGCTGACTGATAGTCCTCTAGATCTCCTATCCAGGCACAGGAAGCCACCAATCAATGATGCAACGATCCATCTGATCCTATCGCAGAGTCTCAGGACGTCTGCCCATCAGATCTCCCCATCCTCTATCCATAGGTCATCTATGCAGAAGACCTCCTCCAAGCCTGCCTCACCCCGTGCTGGGTCAAAGTCCACGATCTCCCCATCTATCTGAATCCTCAGGATGCGGTATACATCCTCCAGTGTCACTGTAGCCTCCCCTGTCGGAAAGTGGAATGACGAGGTCTCGCTGTGATACCTCTCCACAACTGCTGTCACTAGGGCGAGATTCACCCTAATGTGTGTCAAGTGGGCCACATGCCATAGTCCAGCATGCTCCAGGAATGCATCCTCCTCCCATGTCAGCTAAACAACCTCATGCCCGATGGCGTGGTGTCGCTCCCACGACATTAGCGGTGGCAGTATCCTCTGCATCCATAAGCAACACGCTTGTCAATTTCTTTCCTTAATCCCTCAAATCCTACCTACCCATAGGCTATGCTATGCAACCCCCAACCATCCCTTTTCCCTCTTGTCAGCTAGGCTAGGTGTCCCTCTTCTAAGTCCCCCCATTCTATTGCACCCTAACTTTTTATTCTATCTAGCCAAAAGCGCTTTGTTCTATGCAACCGCGCTATGTCTCCCTGCCAACCGCGCCACACTATTGGCACACCCGCACTGCGTTTTGTCTGCCAAATGCGACTTGTTTACCACAAGCACTTTACTCCCATACCAACCGCGCCTTTCTGCACTACCAGAAGCGACGCGATTTTTTCGCTTCCCTGCCAATCGCACTATCCTACCCAGCCGAGAGCACTTTACCCCTCTACCAAAAGCGCTGCGGCATTTTGCAACCGCGCTACGATGCTAATCAAAACTACCAGACGCGACTTGATTTTACCAAGTGCGCTGCGTGCGACTACCACCCGCGCTGCGGTGCGCCAAAAGCGCGCCAGCCACCTACTAAATGCACCGCAAACTCTTACAACGCTTTTGCCTGACATAGCTTTCCCCCTAAACCTAGCCCTAAAACTGCCCTAAATGACAAACACAAAGGGGGTTTTCGATCACTTACCGCTGCTGGAGTTCCTGCTGGCCTCCTGTAGGTCCGCACCAGCTCCGCCTGATGACTGTGCGCTGGAATCAGTATCTCTCCTCGCTGGCTGCTCCACTCTATCCAACTAGGTTTGAATTTCTCTCCTCTCTAAATTTGGAATCTCCAATGGTGCAAATGAGGATTGTGGTCCCCATGGGACCTATTTATAGTGTTCCCCCCCCTTCATTTTTCTTTCCCACCCCTTCTTCTGCTTTTTCTTCTTCCTGGTCACGTCCTCTTCTGGTCGAGCGTCAACACCATTCCTCTATCGCTTCCCTGTCTTCCCGCTCGAGGGGGCATACGCTGGGGCAACTACTTACACTGGGGCATCAAAATTGTATCATGTATTTAACTATCGATTTCTTTGATGTAACGCTGTAAACTGCATCGCATCAAAGAGGGGCAAAATGTAGACACCCTAAAATGACCAAGTCGTCGCATCACTTGCATTTCGTCATTTCTTCCTAATCACCTGCATTTCAACGTTAATTAAATAATCTAATTATTTAATTAATTTCATCAAATTCTTCTAAATCACATACTTTCAACATTAATTAAATAAATTCTCTTTATTTAATTAATTAAATTAAATTCCTCTATATTCTTCCATAATTAAATAATTTTAATTATTTAATTAGTTCATTATCCTCTCTTCAAAGAATCAAATCCACATTAAATAAATCCAATTATTTAATTAATTCAACAAATTCCCTCTTATCTAAAATTAAATAATTCTTAAATTATTTAATTAAATCAAAATCATTCTTCCAAAATCATGCACAACAATTAAATAAATTTATTTATTTAATTTGCTTTCAAATCTTCTAAATTAAATAATTCTAATTATTTAATTGTTTCTTCCAAAATATCTTCTCTAAATTTAAATAAATCAATTATTTATTTAAATTGCTTTTTCTTCTAAATTTGAGTTATCTCTAATATAACTCAAGCTTTCTATATTTAATAAAGCAAAATATCTTCTTTTCTCATGCAAATCTCTTCTTCTTGTTTTAAATCACTTAACTAATTGCTTTATTCTTTTAATTGATTTATCTCTTCAATTAACTCATTCTTCTATTCTTGATAACTCCTCTCATGCAAAAGCAAGCAAGACACATGTCTTCTGCTCATTCGTTGCACATTCCTCAACTATTCTCCTCCGTTGATTCTTTTGAATTATCTGGACTGTTGATCGGTCCTCATTGAAACCTATATAAACCCCCCTCATCTCCTTCATTACCTCTCTCTTCAATCGTATTCTCAGGCATACTTAACAGAGCTTTGAGCATACAAAACGCGTCGATTGAGCACTCCCACGATCTCTTGACATTGATCTTTGAGCACATTGAGCACACTACTTGCTTGTTGCAGCTATGGCTCCGCAACTCCATTGAGCAATCCACATTCAATCCAAAGGAAACAATACAGATTTCGGTAAAAGTCTTTATTTCATTGATTATTTGTCATGGCTTTTATTTAAATTCGTTTTCATTATGTTATTGGGTTCTTGGTTTTATTAGTTTAGATTTAATCGATTTTCCCTCATACACAATGACTTTGCAAAGATAGATAATATCAACCAAGGCATAGAACAGAGTTCTTCTTATTAATCTTCCAGCAACATAAAAGGCACAGAACATGCACATATATATTTACTTTCTTTTCAAGAATAAAAAAATAAAGGCCAAATGACATAAAATGATCTTAGCAAAGTCTCCAACTCCTCTCTTAGATTTCTAATTGAAAAAACTTATATCAAAAGTTCCATGTCCTTATGATTACAAATGTTGCATATTTATAATGGAAGACTAAACCTGAGATTGTCTGTACCAACCCAAATCATCAACAGCCAAATAGAACTGAAGATTACTAGAAATCCATGGCGGTTATGATCTTCTGAATCAATAATGGTCATGCCTTCAACGCACTCATTAGCTGGGGCAAAAATTATGTGGCACACTAACTGCCTCAAAACCAAGACACATGGCAGTGTCCGCATAAAATAGAAACTCTTTTGCCTTCGAAGAAATCACAGGAAGTAGACACTTGTCGCATTCCGCAGTCTCCAAAAAATGACACACGGTGGCCTCCGCAAACTTGAAACAAAACCTGTGTCTTTATACCTAGGCACCCTTCATTTGACATCTATCACAACTTGCTTCACTTAGAACTGAGACACAAATATAAATGGGACCCACTGCCTTCATTAACTGATTACCCTCAAAGGAAAAACTAGGATAGATGGCAGCACCTGTGCGCATAGAAGCTAACATGTGGCAACCTCTGATTCACTATTGAAACAAATAAAACTTTTGAAAGGTCCCTCGGAAGATGACACTTGGTGTGTTCCAGAACAACTAGGATAAAATGTTTCTTACATTAAGAGGATTATGAAACCCTTTCTCCATTGTCACCACGTGTTACCTTCCGCAAGCTCAAAACAAAAAGTATTATGGCCCACCATATTGATGCATATAATTCTAAAAAAGGGACACGCAGCCTCATCCACATAAAATAGAAAAGGACACATGGCGGCCTCCACCTGTATATAGCAAGGAAGGAAACTTTTTGAGACTGTTTCTGCTATCGACATATGGTGCCTTCCGCAGGCATGAAACAAAATGTACTGAAAGATATTACTGATATGTGGCGCACTCCACAACAACACTCAAAAAGACACATGGTGGTCTCCGCATGACTGGATACTTGTTTCATTATCATGATTTTGACACTTGGTGTGACCCATGCACAGAAACATAAAAAGGCACAAAATAGAGACAAAAATATAAATAGCCACTGTCACTTATCCGCAATACTGTTGAAACTGAAATGTGTAGAGGTACTCTACAGTTCTTGGCAACCATCAAGACTTCTGAGCCTACTCTGAAAGAACCAAAATTGATAAAAATATACTGTATTAAAAATAAAACTCAATTATAAATTTTGCAACGCTGTCTGATATACAAACCATTCTGAATCGAAGATCCCCTATCTACTCTAAAAATCTTGAAAGGCAAAATCAAGATTAATTATATCTTTATGAGAAAAAGTTTGCAAAATTTGTACCACAGCCTTTAATTGAAATTCCAGCTAGGCAATAGGTATCAATACAGTTTCAACTTCCTTCACTGTTGATGAATCACTTAAACCTTGGAAAATTGTCTGATCATTTTGCTTGGTCAAAAGAAGGGCCTTGATGTCATCTATCATCAAAACTGTGTTACCATCTGGGAACGGTGAAGGAAGTCCTAGCTGCACCAAATCCTCTATGTGCTTCTTCATATTCTTTACCCCTTCCTTTACTATATCCAGGAGTTCCTGACAATTTGTGGCCGCAGAATTACAACTTAAAACCTCATTGACCTTTTTGGAAGCAATCATTTGATCATTAATACCTACTGCTGATAATGTTTCATCTGTTGTGTCATACAACTTTTTTAACAAAAGCTGAGAGTCAGAAACCCTTAATGAAACAATGGACAAAGTGGTATGTACAGAAGTTTCTACTTTTTCACATAGCTATTGAGCATTTAACAGAAAAGTTAAAGATGGCTTTAGCTGAATAATCTCCTCAGAGATTCTTTTCCATACTGAAATATACATCTCTTTGACCAAATTTAGAACTCTAGCATTCTGTGGCCTATTGGCCAACTCCAATGTCAGCTGCTTTGTTCTTTGTTGCTCAGCCATGAATTGTGCCTGAGCTGCACTATTTGCATTTTGCTCACTCAATAATTTTTGTTGCAATTGTGTGGCTTCTTGTAATTTATCCTGATACTTCTTTTCTATAGTGGCCTTTTCCTATTTTATAACAATCAATGCAGCCTTCTCCTGTGCCAGCTCAGTCTTAAGAGAAGCAACCTGGGTCTGTGCAGCCTGATGTATCTGCAAAGAAATAGTGTCTTGAAATTGTTTATTTAGATTGTCAATCTCTTTTTTCTTAGACTAAATCTCCCCTGTAAGATTACTTCTATTCACCCTTTCTTGAGTCAAATCATTTTCTACCTTTTGCAACTTCCTAGATACTTTCAAATAGTCTGTAGCCACAGCAGTTGCAGTTTCATTCATCAGCTCAACCTTGTCCTATGGCCTGAAGAGAGACATATCCATGGCCAAAGCATTCATAGCATAATCTTGGGGCTGCATTTGCTCATTTGGTTTTACCACATTTGGGGATAAATGTGTCACTGTCAGTGATTGTTGAATAGGGTCATAAAGTGACCTCATGTGAGCCACAGCAGGGCTTTTGTTTTCCTTTTTCCTCTTTTTTTCCATCCTGGCCTCTCTGGCCTTTTTTGTTGTGTCTGCTTGAGCTTGAAAGGTAGGAGGAGATGCAATATAACCTCCAGCAAAGGGGTGACCTTGAGGTAGGCCATAAGGGATGGCAGATAATTGTTGGCTAGGGGGAACCTGGGGAGGGGTCTGTTTAGGCACAGATGGAGAAAATAATGGCAAGGTGATGGCCTGTGAGGACATGGCCAGTGCACTGATAGTTGGGGCAGGGCTTTGTGTAAGCACAAAAGAAGTGGCAGGGGACATGGAAGCTTGAATAATTGGGATTACCACTCCTAACTGAGAAGAAAAGGATACAGGAGAGAAAGGAGAAGAAGTACCTACTTGAGGCACAGAAGAGGTAACTAGTACTTGTTGTTGTGGTGGTGCTACTTCTTCTTCTTCTTCTTCTTCTGGCAAGATAAATCTCCTTATTTTCTTAGGCCTCTCTAATGCTTCCTCTATTTTTTCATCTTCAATATTCACAACTATTTGTTGTTGCAAAGGGACCATTCTAGAACTCCTAGATGCCAAAGCTGTATGAGTTCGTAGAATTGGTGATGACACAATCTCCTTTTGTTTCTCTAAGGTGCTAAGGGATTGAGGCCATGCAGATCTAGGATCAACATATGACACATGTCCTACTTCTTGTATTGTTGGGGCCGACTCTATTTCTTCCTCTGGTTCTTCACCCTTCTAAATTTTACTTGTGTCTGGGCTTGAGATTGGGGATGGGTGCCATTCATCCCAGATTGACTCCCATGTCTCATCATTTTCAACATTCCCAAATGAATGTGTAATCTCCAAGATATCTTGCCTATATTTCCAGTAGGCTTCAATCTTTTCTGCTCTCCATTCTCTTGCTTTTAATGATTTCCTTAGACCTGCGGTCATCTTTAACTTAGGGTCATACTCTTTCTCTTTGACATAGAAAGTTTCCCATGGCCTAGGCCCCTCATAGGGCAAATCAGCTAATTCTACATAGAGATTTGGTCTATCTTCTTTTGGAGACCTCCTGTCCTTCCAGAATGGGCATCCTTCATGTACCATCTTGGCTCAAACCTTATTAGTTATTATCCAGGAAGCTAGGAAACTATCTGGGTCATATTTCCATCTATCTTCTATGATAAGCAAACCAAGGGCAGCTAACTTCCTTAATAAGAGGCTCTCTGCACCTCTAACTTCGAGTGTCATGTTTCCCTTGGCCCATGGGACGTCATACATCTTTTTCTTTCTTTTCTTGTGGCCGAAATCATTGTCTAAAACAGATACCCGGTGAGTAACCTCTAGGAATATGACCCTAGGGGTCAATACTTTAGGCAACAACATAGGTTCTCCACCGAAACCTTGGACTCTGATTATTTTA
Source organism: Cunninghamia lanceolata (assembly GCA_027924645.1). Taxonomy (NCBI): domain Eukaryota; kingdom Viridiplantae; phylum Streptophyta; class Pinopsida; order Cupressales; family Cupressaceae; genus Cunninghamia; species Cunninghamia lanceolata. The sequence continues at coordinate 4,922,682 of BSBN01000578.1, read as the reverse complement.
GTATGGGCCCCAAAGAAGTAGTCACAGAGAATTGGGCAGTTGGTTATAAAACCCCTTATACTCTGAGTCATCCTATGTTCCATAGGCTCAGGGCTTAACTGGTTAAAAGTAGGGATGACAAAATATTCCTAAAACTCATAGTGGTCAGAGGTTTCAGATAACACGTGTCCATGTGGACACAAGGACGGTTCTACCATGAGCAGAATCTGAGTCATACATATTTAAGGGCATATGCTGTATGAAAAGACCAAAATTTTGATACAGCATAAGATGGAACAGGAAAGCGGAATACCTAAACACTCGCTTTGTTTTGAAATTGGCAAGCTGGTCAATCATAGCCGTAGCAATTTGTTCTAAAAAATCTAGTCGATACTCCTATGATTTATCCATAGTTTTCATTCTAAAAATGATTTCCAATTGCCAGTCATGAACTGTGTTGTCCTCCTTCATTCCAAAAATGAAATCTATCATTGATAGGGCGTCCTGAATGTCAGGGTTAAATTGCGCACGACCATTGGGTAGTATAGGCATATGAGTATTATCTTCGCCTAGATGCATCTCTGCCTTCAGAAATTTTAGTTTGTTATGTAAATTTGCCCATGTGCCTTGCATCTTGGCAATAGTTGGAAATGTGGCCATTCTATCATACTGCAAGGCCAACATGTCTCTTATGGTCTTGGGTGAAATCTGAACTATGAAAGGGCCATGTTGGATGGAATTTGATGGTGCATGAAACTGTTCTACACACAATTCAATTAGCTCGGGGCAAGGGTGTACATTTGGAACTAGGAACTGTGCCAATTGAGAAGTCCATATTCTCATACCAAAAGTCTCATACTGCCCCTTGTTCGCTCTAATGAGGCATCTATGATGTGTGCCTTCTCGGAGACTCTTGGTGTTCTTTTGAAGAGGTGTATCATATATGTCATCTGCATAATCCTTCACTTAATCTGGGTCAATAGATAATCCCACTTCAAGAACCCTCATTTTTGGATAGGACTTCCTCGGTTGCGCAGGTGCCGAAGCATATGAATTCAATAATTTATCAGTTGACTCATAAATTCTAAGCCCCTCCCATGGTGACTGTATCTTAGACATATTTGTATCTTTTGATGAGGATTGGCAAGAGCTTTGACATAGAAAAACTATTTTAGCAGAGTGATATTTAGCTGAATGGCACTTGTGAGGAACAGAGCTAGTATGCAACGATGATATAGAGCAGAAGGATAGAAGCAAATGATGCTCATAAGAATTTAAAACCTAGCTTATTGGGCCTTAGAAAACAATAAATGACACAACCCACCCTATTAATGACATTAATGTCAAGAAACACTTAGTGTATCTTTTCAAAATCTACATTGGACGGAGTGTCAGATATGTTATGAGAGTGGCATTTTTTTCTAAAAAAGCGTGCGCTTCCCTAGAATTTGGGGATTGTTTAAACAACCTTGATAAAAATGAGAGCTAAAAGAGAAGGGGATTTACATGCTGACACGTGTTCATTGAACACTTATTTGAAAAGGAAAGCAAGAAAGAAAAGTGGGAAAATAGAAAGCGAGAAAGGGAAACAAAACAAACTAACTATGATACATGATGTGCTCCTTCTTAGGTGAAATGTTTTAGGAAGATCCCATTTACTAGAATCTCTTCAGGTTCTCCATTCATGTTTTCCAAATCAAATGAGTTTTTTTGCTTGCAAGAACGAACCTTATAAGGGTCTGTCCATAATGAATCAAATTTGTTGTGTCGACCAGGCTTGGCAGCTCTTTCATCCCACTTCAAAACTAGAGAGCCAACTTCAAAAATGGGATTAGAAGTCTTCTTATCGAACCAATTCTAAACCATTTTCTGATGTTTCATCATTGATTCATGTGCCTTTTCTCTTTTTTCTTGGACCTCCAATAGTTCAACAAGTCTGACTTGCATTGGGTTATTTTCCTCAATTTCTATTTGCTTTAACAGTTGTAAGGCAGGAATCTCTAAACTTAGTGGCATTACTGTAGGTTTACCATAAACCAACTCATAGGGAGACATTTTAGTTACTTGCTTTGGCATGATCCTATCAGCCCACAGTGCTATATTAAGTAACTTGTGCCAATCTCTCTGATAATTGGTCCCTATCCATTTGATGAGTCTGATAAGATTCTTGTTGGTGGACTCTACCAAGCCATTACCTTGTGGGTAATAATTTGAAGAAGTCTTCAAATATATCCCATTTCTTAAAGAAAACTTAGACAATTTAGTCCCCAAAAATGCTTTAGCATTGTCTGATATGATGGTACGAGGAGGACCAAACTGAGAAGTTATGCCTTCTAAAAATTCTAGTATGACCTTTTCTGTTACCTCTTTGAGTGGTACTGCTTCACTCCACCTGGTAAAGTAATTTGTTGCTATGAGAATCCATTTGTGTCCCATATTTGATACTGGATTGATCATGCCAATAAAATCCAAACCCCATTGAGTGAAGGGTTCATCCACAACTATGGGGCTTAGAGGCATTGTTGTGTTTCTCCTTTTGCCAGTATAAAACTGGCAAGCCTAGCATTCCTTAACCATCTGATGGCAATCTGTAAATAGAGTAGGCTAGAAATGTCCTGCTTGTGTTACTTTGATTGCAGTAGTCCTTGCTAAAAAATGTCCACCTGAAGCTCCATGATGCAATTCATGTAATATTCTTTGGGCTTCATCTTTCTCTATACATCTTATGAGTATACCATTAGTATTCCTTCTAAATAAGATCTGATCAATTAGTACAAAATGGATCCCTTGTTGCCTATAGTACCTTTTCTTATCATGGGAGAGTTCATTTGGAAACACCCCATGCTTCATAAATTGTATCATGTTTCTCACCCAAGAATCTTGGTCCTCCTCTTGGAGTTTCAACATATTTTCAACTTCTGTTTCTTCAGAAACTAATATTTCTATGTCTTTGGTCATGTATTGGCCTAGGCCTTTACCTCTGACCAACTTGGTGGGTCTTACTTCTACATCATATTCTAAAATCTTTGTTATCCAATTGGCTCTTTTCTCAGTGATCTCACCCTCCATGATATATTCTCTTACATTGGGGTGAGCCACTAATATCATAATTTTATTTCCTGTTACCAAATGTCTAAATTTCTTAAGGGCGTTGACCAAGGCATATGCTTGTTTCTCTATGAAATTATATCTTGATTTATACTCCCTGAGAGTCTTGGAGAAGAAAGCTATTGGATGCTCTCCTTCCTCTTGATCATCTTTCTGAGCTAGAACAACAGCAACACTGAATTCTCCCCCATACACATACATTATAAAAGGTTTGGAAAAATCTAGGTTTCTGAGTACTGGGGTTGTTGAAATGGCTCTCTTGACCTCTTCAAAAGCATGTCTTCCTTCTATAGTCCATTTGAAAACCAAATCTTTTTTAAGCAACAGTGTCATTGGTCTAATTTGACCTGTAAAATCAGATATAAATCGGCTGACAAAGTTTATTTTCCCTAAAAAGGATTGAACTGCTTTCTTGTTGACTGGTAGGGATAAATTCATTATAGCTGTGACCCTTTCTAGATCAATGGAGACCCCTTCCTTTGACACTATGTGTCCTAAAAGCTTACCTTGAGGCACAACAAAAATACATTTCTTGGGATTTAGAGAGATCCTGAACTCTTGACATTTCTTAAAAACAACCTCTAAATGGTCAAAATGATCTTTGGCATCCTTAGAAAAAATAGTCAGGTCATCTAGATAGATCAGAATGATCTTATTTATAAGCTCCCCAAATGCTACATTCATTGCACGTCGAAAGGTAGCTCCTGCATTCGAAAGGCCAAAAGGCATTTTAGCAATGTTCCCCACTTTGTAGTGAACGTTGTCTTATGTTGATCTTCATCTGCTAACCAAATCTAATTGTATCCTAAGAAACCATCAAGCAAGGAAAACCTTTCTGACCCAGCCACAGTCTGTAAAATTTGTTCCATAGAAGGCAGGGGATAGTAATCTTTCAAAGATGCTTTATTCAGATCCCTGAAATCTACATAGAGCCTTATGTCACCATTCTTTTTCCTTATAGGTACTAAGTTTGACACCCAGGTTGAATGCTTAATTGGGAAAACAATCTTTGATTCTAGGAGTTTTTGTAGCTTGTCCACCATGAGGGGTTCAATTCTAGGATTCACTGGCCTTTGCTTCTGTCAGACTGGTTTGGATCCTTCAATAAGCTCTATGGTGTGTTGGATGATATCCCTATTATAACCATGGAGGTCTTCATAGCTCCAAGCAATCACCCTATCATATTTGTCACATAAAGCAATCAGCTTTTCTTTTTCTTCTTGGGTTGTAGCAATACCTATTTTTAACTTTCTTCCTTCACTAATTTGAATTTCAGAATAATCCTCCTTATTTGCCTTAAACCTCCTCTTCTCTAGGCTTGTATCTTCTGGATCAAACAAATTTTCTAGAGTGATCAGTCCTTTAGGGAGTTTATTTAATTTTAGCTGGATAATTTGATCACCATATACCTTCTCAACTTTGGGCTGTAACTGATCAGCAAACTCTCCTGATTGTTGTAAAAATGAAAGTACTTGAAGATCATTGTCAAAAACTTGCCAATTTTGATCATTGTCTAGAATTGTTGGTCTTTTTATAACCTTAACTAACTCATTGTTAACTATTAAATCACTTGTTGGGTCAAATTGAGAACCAATTTGTGCCATCCTATCTGCTTTAGAATTTTGGGCTCTTGGCACTACCTCAATATTGAAAGCATCAAAGCCATTTATCAAGTCCTAAATCATGTGCCTATAGGACCTCATCCTTACATTTTTGGCTATTTCTTGTTCTCTAATTTGTTTTACCACTAGTTCTGAGTCTCCTCTCACTATCAGATTCTTAATTCCTTTTTTCTTGGCTAACATGAGTCCATGCACCAAAGCTTCATATTCAGCATCATTATTGGTACAGGCGAACAGAAAGCGAATGGCTGTTAGAATTTTCTCACCATTTGGGGCTGTAAGGAAAATGCTTGCTCCAGCACCATTCTTGCTCTTAGCCCCATCAAACTTTAAGGTCCAAACCTTTGAGTTTCCTTTAGATTCTTCACTTTCTGATACTTCTTTCCTTATAATATTTGGAATTTCTTGCTCTTCTTCAAAAATAACATAAGTGCCTAGGCCAGTAGAGTCATAGTTTCCATAAGGATCACTCTGCATCATGGTCAGCAATTGGTTGTTCTCCTCTTTTTGTTGGTCATGTTTAGTCCACTCACGTAGTTCTTCAACAAAGATTCTCTCCTCCTTATTCATCATGGCATGGGATGCTTCTATTTTTGGGGTTGGTTCATTAGTAATATGGTCCTTGGATAATGGCTCAGACAATACTTTCATCTTTGACCCATACTTGGTTCTTAGGATTAGGTGTGACCAATCTAGTGACATGTAACCTCCTATTTTGGCTGTGAAATCTCTAGATAAACATAAACCAAATACAGGGGGAATATCTATGACTACCACATCCTGATTGACAGTTATATTGGGACAAGTATATAGTTGTAATGGAAGTTGTCTGGTTTTTCCTATAGTTTGAACAGATTTTCCATCCAACTACATGACTCCTCTGGTAAGTGGCTCATACTTTATTTTTAAAGCATCTGCTATTTGTTTTGGCATTACTGTAGTAGTGACTCTAGAATCTATCATTGCATTATGCAGCAGTTTTTTCCCAACTATTAAAGTCAGATAAAAGGGATCAAGTTTAGATTTACCTACCTCATGTGCATTATTTAACAGAGTGGTCATTTGTAGAGGTACATTATCTTTATGTTGGATTTTCCCCTTGTCAGTAGCTTCTTCTTTAGCACTAGTGTATTTATAGGCCTCTTGACCTTGCAAAGCTTCTTGTAACAATGTCTTCTACTTGGGAATAGCCAACATATCCCAAATTGATACATGTGCTGGAGTTCTTTTCAATTGGTCCACTACATTTACAGGTCCTAATGCTTGTGCCTTTGGATGATAAGGATACCTTGTATTTTCTTGACTCTGCACTGGCTGAAGCACTTCTTGCCTAGGAAATGGATTGTGAGGATTCTGGAATGGAGGAGTTCTGATAATCTCATTATTTGTGACCTCTGGTTGCTCTATCATTCTCCTCTTTGATCTAGTATAATAGTCTGACTGTACCAATGGTTTCTTTGAAGTGGATGCCTCATTCAAGAATACTGACTCTTCCTCCTCAATCCATGAAAATAAGGCATGTTCAGGAGCTATTTCTTCTTCTTGTTGTATAGACATCCCTTGCATCTGAGCAACCATTACTGCATTCTAGACACCAGGGGACTGATATGGTGGAGCACTAGGTGTCAAGAATTATCCTTCTAGCCCTCTTTGTTCTGTTATCTTTTGCTGTAAATTGCCTCTGGGACAGTTTCTGGGCATATGTGCATTGTTATAGGGAAAGCACCAAGCATTTGTGTCTTCTGCTAAGTTATTTTGTCCTGGAACTATTTCTCTGTTGGGATTATGAGGAACAGTTTGCAGAGGTGTAGGGACTGTAACTAGTTGGTTTGAAGGCTGAGGATTATTTTTCCTTTGAGAGCTTTGATATTGATTCAGCTGGAAAGGGGCTCTATTTCCTTGGAAACCTTGATAAGGAGGTTTTGAATAGGGATTTTGTTGTCTCTTTAGGTTAATTATCTCATTTGAAAAGGTTCTTAAAATACTCTTGACATCATCCATTTCAGATGGTTGAGCCGAGGTGGTTGCCATAGCAGGTTGCTGAGGAGCTAGGAATGAATACATGGACATAGGTGGAATTGCAAGATTAGGAGCTTCTTGTGGTAAAGGTAGGGAAATTTCTAGGAATATGGGCATAGGAGGCCTTGGAGGCAATTTTCTGGCATCTATCAAGTTATTTTCAGCCTTAACAGCCAACTCACATACTTTTGGCAGTGTCTGACCTCCTAAGGACTGAATCCTTACTGATATATTAGAATTAAAAGCTTTGAGGTAGAAAACTATAGCCATACCTAGTAATGGTCTTACTGTAGTAGGAATCCTATCCCAGGTCTTTTGAAATCTTGAGTTAAAATCAGTCATGGCTTCTTGTGGTGCCCTTTTGATAGTGATTAATTGTTGCAGCAGGGAATATTTATCCCCTTTCTCTTCAAATCTTGCAAAGAAGGCATCACCAATATGATCCCATGTAGATATTATATTTGGAGTGAGAGATCTATACCAGTCCAGAGCCTTCCCTTTAAAAGAAGTTGCTAACAGTCTTATTGCCACATTCTATTTAATGATAACATGCACTGCGCACACATCAGATACATCTTGTAAATGTTCCCTAGGTGTCTTGAAATCTTCTCCGCCGAATTTAGGTAGAGCCTTCAAAGCATTGGCTGGAATGGGATACCAAGTGGCTGGAGGTATTGGGAGAATGAGAGGACTACTGGTGTTCCAATTTGCATAATTTCTTGGAGGTACAGGTGCTCCCATATTTGTTCCTTGAGTTATTGCAACCTGATTCACTCTTCTTCTTGGAGTATTTACTAATGGTGGTAAAAGGATGCCTGGGTTAGCAGTAGACTGAGCTCTTGTCGTAGGTCCACAGCTTTGGCTCCTTGATGCTCTATGGCTCATACTATCTTGATAAGATTTTCAGGAAAGGTCCCACCGGGCGTGCCAAAAACTGTTGATGTATAAAATTGCACGGGTTTCCAACACCAACATGGGAAGTTTCAAGAATGTGAGACTTGCTACTTGAAACAACCTCTAGATTTTAAATAAGCTAGCTCTTCCTATTTCAATTGGGTTTTGAGAAAAAGGGAAAGAAATAAACAGGATTACAGATACAATAAGCAAATCTAATTTATGGTGATGTACCTAAGTAAAAATATTCCTCTGATTTAAGCATAGTGAAACTATTCTCAAGATACAGTTATATCAAAGTGAAGATACTGCATGATCAATATAATCAGATAGAATGAATACTATCAAAGGCTTACAGCAGACGACTTTGTAAAGACACAGATAATATCAACCAAGGCATAGAACAGAGTTCTTATTAATCTTCTAGCAACATAAAAGGCACAGAACATGCACATATATATTTACTTTCTTTTCAAGAATAACAAAATAAAGGCAAAATGACATAAAATGGTCTTAGCAAAGTCTCCAACTCCTCTCTTAGATTTCTAATTGAAAAAACTTATATCAAAAGTTCCATGTCCTTATGATTACAAATGCTGCATATTTATAATGGAAGACTAAACCTGAGATTGTCTGTAACAACCCAAATCATCAACGGCCAAATAGAACTAAAGATTACTAGAAATCCATGGCAGTTACAATCTTCTAAATCAATAATGGTCATGCCTTCAATGCGCTCATTGGCTAGGGCAAAAATTGTGTGGCACACTATCTGCCTCAAAACCAAGACACATGGCAATGTCTGCATAAAATAGAAACTCTTTTGCCTTCGAAGAAATCACAGGAAGTAGACACTTGTCGCATTCCGTAGTCTCCAAAAAATGGCACGCGGCGGCCTCTGCAAACTTGAAACAAAACCTGTGTCTTTATACTTGGGCACCCTTCATTTGACATCTGTCACAACCTGCTTCACTTAGAACTGAGACACAAATATAAATGGGACCCACTGCCTTCATTAACTCATTACTCTCAAAGGAAACACTGGGACAGATGGCGGCACCTGTGCGCATACAAGCTAACATGCGGCAACCTCTGCTTCACTGTTGAAACAAATAAAACTTTTGAAAGGTCCCTCGGAAGCTGACACTTGGTGTGTTCCACAACAACTAGAATAAAATGTTTCTTGCATTAAGAGGATTATGAAACCCTTTCTCTGTTGTCACCACGTGTTACCTTCTGTAAGCTCAAAACAAAAAGTATTGTGGCCACCATATTGATGCATATAATTCTGAAAAAGGGACACGCAGCCTCATCTGCATAAAATAGAAAAGGACACATGGCGGCCTCTACCTGTATATAGCAAGGAAGGAAACTTTTTGAGACTGTTTCTGCTATCGACACATGGCACCTTCCACAGGCATGAAACAAAATGTACTGAAAGATATTACTGATATGTGGCGCACTCCACAGCAACACTCAAAAAGACACATGGCAGTCTCCACATGACTGGATGCTTGTTTCATTATCGTGACTTTGACACTTGGTGCGACCCGTGCACATAAACACAAAAAGGCACAAAACAGAGACACAAAAATAAATAGCCACTGTCACTTATCTGCAATACTGTTGAAACTGAAACAATGTGTAGAGGCACTCTACAGTGTGCATATTTAATGGCTAATGGTAAAGGATGAATACACATTAGATCCACATATCTAGATATCAACTAATCAAGGTTTAAGTGCAAAAAATTAGGTATGTAATGTGAAACCCTTGTTTTGGCATTTTTACACAGTAAAAGGTAAAATCCATTTTCACTAAGAGTAAATCTACATGATGATGCACATGTTTATGATTTGTTAAGAATAGAACATCACGATATCAAGAGATTAATCATTCAAACTTAGAAATTGTATGTTAGGTTAAAACATGTATCTCTGACATTGCAGGATATAATGGAGGTTTGCTAGAATAAATACGATGCAGAGTTCCTACCTTTGATGTACCCACAACCTAGAGGCACTAGTTTCTGATATGGCCAAATAGGAGATACACATGCAAGGAACACCAGCTTAGAAGCATGGACAATTAAATTAGTGAAGGGTGGAGGAAACCCTATGTTGATCAACATTTATAACTCACAGATGTGGCACATAGGTGGATTTCCTTATGCTACAGAGGCTATTGAGCTAGTAGCTACGTGTGCCAACAATTACAATTGCAACACGAGAAGGGTAGAGAAGCATGGCCACATTTATGCAAACTTCTTGGTTGCAGGGAGAACAGTTGCATTTGACCTACCCTCAGGCCCCAAGTTATTCAAGATAGATGTGGAAGCTCTAGAGAAACAATACAAGGTCAGTTATAATGACTGCAGGAAGATTATGTTTTCATGGAGAGCTCAAGATAGCTCATATAAAGCATCTGCTAAGCTACCAGCAAATTTATACAAATTTGACTTCTCTTTGGAAGTACAGTATATGATGGTCCTACTCAGTTGGATCAGAGGAAGATTACATGCAGGTAATTCTGAGGCATGGATGTATGGCCTAATAAGAATGGTGGAGACCACCAACCAACAAGTATAGTGGGTGTCACTCATCAGTGATAGCTTGGATTCAAGAATGAAATAATTGGGTAGTAGAGAAAATTTATTCCACATCTCCTCATATGTGGTATATGTCTGTGCAGCCAGAGGAACATTTGATGGGTTGAAAATAGTTGGCAGAGTGGGAATGAACCCAGGAGATGTGAACATTTGGGACCATTGTCCACAGTTGGAAATAAGGTCTTCTCTGCAACATTACAAGAGAGTAAATTATTGTTTCATCATGCACCTAGTACGGCTCATGGAAGATGACATGGCCAAGAGATTGAGCATTAAAGCTCAGGAAGTAATAAAAAATAATGGAACGTGGTTCATCTAGTTCCCAACATTTACCTACATTAGAATGGAAGGCTTCTGTGGGCAACCCTTGATGTTGCCTAGATATCCCACTGATAAATTCCTCCTAATGGGGATGTCTAGACAAATTATGCCCTCTTATAAGGCATTTGCTAAAAAGAACTAGAAACCAAATGTCATCTTCCCCATTTACATTGGATGGTATATATGCCCAGATGTGGATTTGGCTAAGGAGATAAAGGGAGGATTACAGATGTTGTACCTATAGCCATTTCCATTAGCCAGACAATATGATCCATACAAGATGATGGAGAAACATAAATTTACAAGAAGCCAGTGCATCAGGTGCACTTGGAAGATTATTAAGCTGATTTTCTTGATGATGTAGAAGTCAGAAGGAGGAGCTATCAAAGGTTAACTTTGAAGAAGATTAGAACATTAGACTGCATTCCTGTGCCTCCCCAGTTACATGAAGATGATGGGGTTATAATGTCGAATGAATATGAGAATAATAAGGTATACAATGAAACAGTCTCCCCACGTGACTGGAGTCAGCCAGAGGGGAGACATCTCTGGACTTGATATCCACAAGGGTCATGTAGTTAACCCAAGTAGGGGTAGACAAGGAGGTATTTGCCTTGAAGGCTAGGGGAGTGGCCATAACAATTGACAAGAAAAAGAAGAGGCAAGAAGTGCCTGAGGATGAATATGATGATTTTCTGAAAGATAAGAGGCAAGGCCTTGAGAAGAGAGTACAAGGAGCTTCTTCCAAAGAAGCTAAAAGAAGTAAAGACATTGGCATTAAGATCACTCCATGACCATCTCCTCAAAAGAAAAAATAGGTTTCAACTTCTATTGCTGCCATGACATCCAAGGTGCCCATAGCACAAGATACAGGTACTGAGTTGCTTGGGACCAGTTATGAGGATCTAGAAGAGGAAGAGGAGGAAGATAATGTTCCCATGGTCAAGAAGAGGAAAGCTCAAATTTTTTGCAAGGAGCTGACATTCCTACCTGGAAAAGAAGGCAAGTAACAACAATGAGAGGGTCTGCAAGTAAGAAACCTGACATCATGTTGAAAGGACAAGGAGGTGAGGGACTCCATCCACAAAACTTACAACATAATGTCCCTGTGCCTGATATTATAAAATTTAAAACTGAGTTGGCAAAGGAGGTTAGGGATGAGCAAAGAAATAAAGTCAGTGATCCATCTCTCTCCTTAGATGATACCATAGACCTCACTGATGATTAGGTGTTTAAGGATGTGACAGCGAGTCCTATGGAGACCTTGGTGAAGAACATTGCCATGACACCCCAAAACACACCCAAGGTACAAATAAGCACAGGAGGGGTAGAAGAAGAAGGAATAGAAAATCTAGAGCAGCAACTAGAAAAATAGGCCTAGATGGATTAATTGGAAAGGTTACCAGCCCAGTGGTAATTGACCTATCATATGAGGGTGGTGATGATAAAGATAAAGATAAAACCATGGAGCAAGAGCAAAGGGAAATTGAAGATAGCTCTACCATGGATATTGATATAGGGGTACATACTGAGGTACCTGATCAACAAAATGTCCAGGACATTGATGATGGACATGCTGAAGAGAAAGAACTATTAACTGATTCATCAGGACAATTAGGTCCTATGGTTACATCTGGATCTAAGGATCCTAAAGCTGTAGAAATGTTAGTATCTTGACAAGAAGGTCCAATAGGTAAAAATGATGATAATAAAATAGAAGAGAAGATAGATGGTGACAACCAAGGAGTGGATCAGGATACCCAAGATCCCAGACATCAAGATCTCAAGACAGGTACTCCGCCACCTCAAGATGAGCAACTAGTGCAAGATCAAAGTGTGAAAATACCTAAGGATGGTCACATATAGGTGCTATTGAATGAAGAATCTGATAAGGATAAATCTGAGGATCAGGGGATAATTTTAGAGGATGTTGGAGTACATGATGAGCAGCAGAAAATGGATGAAGAGGTTCTTGCAGATGAGCAACAACAACAACAAAATCTAGATGAATAGAACTTGCAGAAGGAACAAAATGTGGGGATACATGATGCTCACATTGAACAAACCAACCAATTAGAGTTAGGACCTGATATGCCACATTGGCTCAGGCAAGAGGTAGTCCAACCTCAAATTCTTGATTCTACAAATTTTGATATATCTTCATTATTTTCAGTAGGAGTGGCCGAACACAAGAGGAGAGCTATAGCTACCTCTATAATAAAGAGGGACCCCACTGTAAGAAAGAGAACAACTCAGGTAGCTATACATGTTGCAGATAAAGCAAAGGCGGAGATAAGGGTTGAGGAATTCCAGATAACCACATTGAACCTGGGATTTGCTACAGTAGAGCAAGAATGTCAAGAAGCTAAAGAGAACATAGATGCCCTACTCATAAGGATAGTCAGGGAGAAGGCCAAGAATAAAGAGCATAAAGAGTAAATTTCTCAAATGCAAGCATTCACTAAAGGATTGGTGGCGCCTGTAGACACCTAAAAATAACCCTTCACATCGCATCACTTGCATACATCATTTCTTCCTACATCATCTGCATTCAACATTAATTAAATATTCTAATTATTTAATTAATTTTATCAATTTCCTCTAAATCACCTAATTCCAACATTAATTGAATAAATTCTATTTATTTAATTAATTTCATTAAATTCCTCTTTTATCTTCTAAAAAATTAAATAATTTTTATTATTTAATTAAATCATTATCCTTTTTCAAATTTCAAGTCCACATTAATTAAATAAGTCAATTATTTAATAATTCATCAAATTTCCTCTTATCCAACAATTAAATAATTTTAATTATTTAATTAGTCATTATTCTTCTAAATTTAAATAAATTATTCAAATTTATTTAAGTTGACTATTATCCTCTAAAAGTAAATAAAATTAAATATTTTATTTATATTCCTCTATCATTCAAAATAAATTAAATCAATTTATTTGTTTAATTTATTTAAATCTTCATATCTTATCTTTTCTTCAATCATGCACAATTAATTAAATAAATTTATTTGTTTAATTTTTCAATTATTCTCCAAAAATAATCGTATTCTTCCATGCACAATAAATTAAATAAATTTATTTATTTAATTTTTTTTATCTTCCAATTCCTCTAAAAAAATATTTTAACTCTATGTGCACAATCAGTCTTATTTTTTAACTTCAAAAAGCAAATCTAAAGTTGAGTTAATTGGCTTTAATTTATCTTGTTTTTATCATCAACTCATAAATTAAAAAAAGCATTCTAATTTATGAAATCAAATCCGATCTTTAGTCAAAAAAACAATTATCTTAATAAAAATACCTTTTTGGAGTGACACATGGCGTGTGCACATTCATCATGAGTTATTTGATTTATCTCAACCATTCATTCTATTAATTTATCTCCACCATTGATCGATCTTTATTGAAACCTATATACCCCATTCGCTCCTTCAAAATCTTTTTCGATCATTTATCTTTTGAGCACTCTTCGATCATTTAAGCTTTTGCATCCCTATAGCACATTGAGCATACATCGCATCGTTGAGCACATTGAGAACTTTGAGCACTTATCCACATCCGCTTGTTGCAAACATGGTTTCGCAATAGATTGAGCAATCCACATTCGACCAAGAGATCAATACAATCTAGGTGATAGCTTTGAATTATTACTTGCATTATTCATTGATTTGGTTATTGCTTAGATAGATCTTTTGATGTTATAGGATTGAGTTGTTTGTTTATCATTGTTTTGATTTCATTAATCAATCTTGATTTTACCTATACACATTCTGGCACGTTCGGTGGGATAGTAGGATTGGATGGATTAATATTTGGATTAGATGGATTAGGACTTGGGCTAGATGGAAGAATAATGGAATTAGATAGATTGGTTTTATCTAACACAATCTTACTACCATCTTCTAGGTTCTTGACCAATCTTTGAAATGGTGTACAAGTGAATATGGAATGGCCCTTACACATATGGTATGTACAATACTCATCATCTTTATACCAATAGGGTTTTAAAAAAGGTGGAGGATATGATCTTAGCGGGAGTAGCTCAATAAAGTTTGCTTGGACCAATTTTTCCAAAAGTATCTCCATGGAATCTTTTAATGAAGGGTTAGTGGAATATGGGGATGAAGGTGATGAAGATTGATGGACCAATGGACTAGGATTGGGATCACATGAAGGTGTTAGGATAGGACTTGTTGGGTCATGTGTTAGCATGTGATTGGATGGTGGAGGTGACTCATAGGATGCCTTGGCTAGATTGGTATCTCCCTTGTCAAAGGATATTAGGTCTTGGTCCAAATGTGGACTTAAGGACACTCGATTTATGTACAAGGGGCCACTTGGACTTACATGTGCTTCTTGTAAAGGATATTGATCTATATATTAAGGGCAACTTGACCTTACATGTGCTTCTTGTGAGGACACTTGGTTTCCTTTTTGATAGGTTTGATGGTGTGTTGGAATGTTAAAATGAGGAATTGGATAATCTTGGAGTAGACGTTGATAGGTTGATGTGGCATAGGTTGACGTGGAATTGTCATGGTAGGTAAATGAATTGGGTTGGTATGAAGTTGAAGGGGACACATGGGATTTAGGTGTAATTTGTTGAGGTTGTGGTTGGAATTCTTGTTATTGTGGAATGTGATATTGTTGTTGCGGTGTGTGTTGATATGTAGGTGGGTTAGGTTGGAATTGTTAGTATTGTGGTTGGAATTCTTGTTGTTGTGGTTGGAATTGTTGTTGGGATTGTTGGTGTTGTTCTTGGGTAGTGACTTGTTCCTTTCTATATAACCACCTAAGTTGTGAGGCCTACCATTTCTTTCCGTTATGTTTGACTATTTTATTTTACTGTTGGTGGCACGTATTAGACTTATGGGATTGATGATCCTAATTTACAAGACTATTATACTTTATGCTTTATGTGGATTTATTATGTTTAGCATGATTACGATGTGTTTAGACCTTGATATTGATTCACTGATGATGTTAGACATATGACTTACATTATGATGTTATTGGGATACTATTCATGTGATTTTAGTTAGAGATTTTTTATGTGATTCTATCTTATGATGGATGTTTGAAATGCAAAATTTAGAATTTAATTATAATGCAATTCCTTGATGCTTATATGAACATGTGATGTTGTATGTGCATGTTTCACTTTGCTCCGGCTATTATATACATGTCGGACTAACATTCCATTTGAGTGCGTAGGTGTTTCTAACTAAGCCACGGATATTCAGAGATCATCCCACACACCGTGTTGTTTCCCGTGCAAAGCCGATCTAGTTCCAAGAGGAACCAAGATCAACTATGTGATGCATGATGAATTTTTGTAATGTGATTGTGTGATGTTAGTTGGGTTAGGTTTACCCCTTCTTTTATATGATTTTTTGATTGGTGTTGTTAAGTGTAATGTTCTCTTGAATTTTATTTTTGGTTTTAATTTTTGAGACCCCTTTTTATGTGTTTTTACTCAACCTATGGTGCTCAAAATGGGTTAAAATTGACCCTGGGTTGTACCGCTAGGGTCTAGGGGTCATTTGGGCTTGTGTAACCTTAGGTGAACTCTCATTTGGTCACTTTAACTTCACCCTGAAGTAAAGTGACGAAAATAGAATTTTGGGAGGAAGAGGATGAGTGGGTCAAACACTCAACCTCTCCATTTCCACTTTCCTAGGTTGGGGGAGTCTTCAAGACCCCCTAATTATGGAGGACTCAACTCCAAGCCTCTCCCACAATTGGTGAGGGTACCTTGGGGTTGTGTGGGTTTTCTTAGGAGGAGATGATTGGGGCACATGTGGTACCCACTCCTCCTTTGGCTCCACCTTTCTCTCCCACATGTGTGAGAGAGAACAAGTGGATGGGAGAAAGACTTGGTGGAATGGGAGGATGACATGTGTCACCTCCCCATTCCAAGAGTCTTGCAAGTGGTTGTGTGGAGGAGTGAGGAGGTGACATGTGTCACCTCCCCATTCCTTAAGGCTCATGAGAAGAACCTATTTTATTCCCTTTTGAAGGGAGGCAGGGGGTTAAATTTTTTTCAATTTTTGAATTTTAGTTGCTTTTGGAGAGAAAGTTAGAGGAAAAAAAAAGGTGGGAGACTAAACTTGGAGGAGGAGATAGAGGAGCTCTACTCAGATATCTTCCATTTGGGCTTTATAAGGTTGGACTCAAGGCAAATGCTTTTCCTTATGCATTTTCTTTACTTGTATGATGTTTGTGTGAGTTTCATTTTGTTTTTTTTGTTTTGTGTTGTGGGAAAATTGGGTATGGGAGTTGTGAGAGCCTCTCCATTTGGAGAGAATGTTCAACATGTGTGGGGTGGGGGAGGAGTGAACCTCCTCGGGGTCACATCCTTGGTTTTGTGGAGTTTTAGCCTTAAGGCCAATATGTGTATTTGAGCAATATGTGAAATGGCTTGAGAGCCAAAAGAAAGCTTTGTGAAACTAAGTTTTTAAGTGTTGGCTTGAGGCCTTGAGAGATATTTGTATTGGGAAGTCTTGGAGTGGCACTCTTGAGTTGAGTGATGTCCACTCCCCTACTCCATTAAACTCATCTTGAGTGAGTTTTGTTATGTGGAAGCCATGGGAGTATATTGTTTTGGTGTTTGTATGCTTTATTGTAATGTGGTGTGTGTTTACCTTGTGTGAGGATGACCTCCTAGCTTGGGGGTGACTCATGAGTGAGTCAATGGTAGGGAGGAGAGCAGTTCATTTGTGGCTTCCTTTCCTTTTTTTTTGTGTCAATGCAGGATTTTTTTTGGAGCTAGCAGATGCTGGAGAAAGCAATACTTTCCCTTTTTGTGTTGTTAGTTTGGGCTCTTGTGAGAGTATGACCATGTTGGACTATATGTATTGTGTGGTTTAAAGAGAGTGGTTTGTTCTCTCTTGAGTTGTAAAAGTAATGCCTATATTTTCCTTTGAAGATGTATTTAGTTGTAATGGAGTTGTAACACAAATTTAGTGGTTGTTTTATATGCATGTGTTGGAGAAATGTACAAGAAAATAATATTATTTGTAAAAGCCTTATTATGTTGAAAGTAAAGGTTTAAATTTGTTTCTCATTTCTTTATTGTTTTCAACTAAATCAAAATAAATATGTTGCTATTTTTTTTGTTTAATCCACAGATTTGAGGAAATGCTATTTTCTTTTAAAAAGAAGAGGAAAAATAGTTATTGTTGTCTGATTTCAATATATATATATATATAGTTTAATTATAAATGTTCTCACTTCAAAAAAAAAACCTATTCCAAATTACCTTTCCTTACAAAACAAGTATATACTTTTATTTTCTATGAGAATTACATTAGGGTATTTCTTATAAAATGTGAATATATGCATAAATATATATATATATAAAGGAGCAGTAGTTTTTACTTGTTTTAATAAACTGGACGATGGAAAAATCTAGGTTCTCTGTGCACTTACTTTATATATATATATATATATATATATTGTGTATGAGGAAAAATCGATTAAATTTAAACTAATAAAATCAAAGAACCCAATAACATAAAGAAAATGAATTTAAATAAAAGCCATTACAAATAATCAATGAAATAAAGACTTTTACCGAAATCTGTATTGTTTCCTTTGGATTGAATGTGGATTGCTCAATGAAGTTGCGAAGCCATAGCTACAACAAGCTAGTAGTGTGCTCAAGAGATCAATGTCAAAAGATCGTAAGTGTGCTCAATCGATGCGTTTTGTATGCTCAAAGCTCTGTTAAGTATGCCTAAGAATACGATCGAAGAGAGAAAGGTAATGAAGGAGATGAGGGGGGTTTATATAGATTTCAATGAAGATTGATCAATGGTCCAGATAATTCAGAAGAATCAACAGAGGAGAACAGTTGAGGAACATGCAACGAATAAGAAGAAGACATGTGTCTTGCTTTCTTTTGCATGAGAGGAGTTATCAAGAATAGAAGAATGAGTTAAAGCAATTAACAGAAAGTAATGATCAGTTAAGTGATTTAAAACAAGAAGAAGAGATTTGCATGAGAAAAGAAGATATTTTGCTTTATTAAATATAGAAAGCTTGAGTTATTTTAGAGATAACTCAAATTAGAAGAAAAAAGCAACTTAAATAAATAATTGATTTATTGAAATTTAGAGAAGATATTTTGGAAGAAATAATTAAATAATTGGAATTATTTAATTTAGAAGATTTGAAAGCAAATTAAATAAATAAATTTATTTAATTGTTGTGCATGATTTTGGAAGAATGATTTTGATTTAATTAAATAATTTAAGAATTATTTAATTTTAGATAAGAGGGAATTTGTTGAATTAATTAAATAATTAGGATTTATTTAATTAATGTGGATTTGATTCTTAGAAAGAGGATAATTAAATAATTAAAATTATTTAATTATGGAAGAATAATAGAGGAATTTGATTTAATTAATTAAATAAAAAGAATTTATTTAATTAATGTCGAATTTAGGAGATTTAGAAGAATTTAATGATTTTAATTAAATAATTAGATTATTTAATTAACGTTGGAAATACAGGTGATTAGGAAGATTATGAAATGCAAGTGATTCAAGGACATGGTCATTTTAGGGTGTTTACATTTTGCCCCTCTTTGATGCAATGCAACATGTAGCGTTGTGTCAAAGAAAACGATTGTTGAAGATGTAATACAATTTTATTGCCCCAGTGTAGGTAGTTGCCCCAGCGTATGCCCCCTCGAGCGGGAAGACAGGGAAGCGGTAGAAGAACTGTGTTGACGCTCGACTAGAAGAGTGCGCGACCAGGAAGAAGAAAAAGCAGAAGAAGGGGTGGGAAAGAAAAACTAAGGGGGGGACACTATAAATAGGTCCCATGGGGACCACAATCCTCATTTGCACCCTTGGAGACTCTAAATTTAGAGAGGAGAGAATTCAAACCTAGTTGGAGTGAGTGGAGCAGCCAGCGAGGAGAGATGTCAATTCCAGCGCACAGTCATCGAGCAGAGTTGGTGCGGACCTACAGGAGGCCAGCAGGAGCTCTGGCAGTGGTAAGTGATCAAAAACCCCTTTTGCATTTGTCATTTAGGGTGGTTTTAGGGCTAGGTTTAGGTAGGGTTACCAAGTAAGCCAAAAGCACTTTAGAAAATTACAGCACGTATGGTAGTCGTTCAGCGCGCTTTTGGCATGCTGTAGCGCGGCTAGTAGTAGCTTGCAGCGCGCTTGGTAAAATCAAGTCACTTTTGGTTAATTTGCTAACACCGTAGCGCATTTGGTAAATCCCGCAGTGCATTTGGTATAGGACAGCGCACTTGGTAGGGCAGGTTACTGCAATAGGTGGGTAGGTGGGAAAAACTGAAGCGCCTCTGGTAAAACAGAGCGGCATGTTTGGCATGTGGGTAAGGCACGGTTGAAAAACAAGGTGCAGTTGGGAGAGAAAACATAGCACAGTTGGGTAGACAATATAGCACTTTTGGTAGGGGAGGACAGCGCTGTTGTATAAAACAAAGCGCTTCTGGTTGAGAAGCAGAAAAGTTAGGGTTTAAGGAGAATGGGGCGCTTAGAATAGGGATGCCTATCCTAGCTGACAAGAGGGGAAAGGGATGGTTGGGGGTTGCATAGGATAGCCCAGGGATAGATAGGATTTTGAGGGATTGAGGAAAGAAAAACTGACAAGTGAGTTGTTATGGATGCAGAGGATTTTGCCACCACTGATGTCGCGAGAGTGACATCACGCAATCGCACACGAGGTTGTACAGCTAACTTGCGAGGAGGACGCATTCTTAGAGCATGCAGGACTATGGCATGTGGCCCACCTGACACACATTAGGGCAAATCTCGCCCTAGTGACTGCAGTTGTAGAGAGGTATCACGGTGAGACCTCGTCATTCCACTTTCTGACAGGGGAGGCTACAGTGACCCTGGAGGATGTATACCACATCCTGAGGATTCGGATAGATGGGGAGATAGTGGACTTTGACCCGGCACGGGGCGAGGCAGGATTGGAGGAGGTTTTCTGCACAAATGACCTGTGGATAGATGACGGGGAGATCTGATGGGCAGATGTCCTGAGACTCTGTGACAGGATCCGATGGATAGTTGCGTCACTAATTGGTGGCTTCCTGTGTCCAGACAGGAGATCCAGAGGTTTATCAGTTGGCTGGGGGACTATACTATTAGGGATGTTCACCCATGGCAGACAGTATGCGTGGGGACCCTGTGTGTTGGGACAGCTATATCATGATATGCACCATTGTGTTTACAGGAGAGGCAGGAGCCTCTCAGCAGGGGTGACTTTACTACAGGTATGGGCGTGGGAGCACATTCCAATGATCTGACCCATGGCACAGCGCCACCGAGACAGAGGCGAGCCCTATGCGTTCTTATATGACGGGGTGATAACACATCGAAGGATGGGGTCTATTAGCTATTGGAGGCGGTAGATTGACGAGATGGACCTATTCATATGGAGGCCCTGGTTACTATGTAAGGAGTGGGCTGATGAGCATGAGCAGCTCATGTACTACAAATAGGCTCGCTATCTGTTCGGTAGACAGACAGATATGATAGAGAGATATCTCCCAGAGCGAGTTCTCAGGCAGTTTGGATTGCCGCAGGGACTACCCGTGGGGGAGGCCACACATGCCAGGACACGGAGGGAGGTTGGAGACTAGGACGCCAAGATCCCAATGGCGACAGCATTGGCAGAGGTACGGGGACTTGTCCCCGTGAGATGGGATTGGGACTCTAGGCTGGCAAACCTAGGGACGCTGCCAGAGTACGATTAGTACTGGCAGACACACAGGCCGATGAGATTGACTACACCCGGTGTAGCAGGGGCAGTGGGAGAGGTACTAGTCCTTGGAGGGGAGGTGAGGATGAGACGATAGGCTATGGCAGCTAGGCAGCAAGTAGTGGGTCAGCAGGCAGGTGGAGAGGGTAGCGGCCAGTAGGCCGATGTGGAGATGGCAGAGGTAGTGGGCCTGGTCGTAGAGACTGATCTACAGAGGGCTGAGCGACTGCTGCAGGAGGAGATAGCCCGGAGGACTCATTTAGAGCTCTGGATGGCACGACTAAGGAGGGATAGGGATGCAGCGCGGGCGGATGCGAGGCAGGCAGAGGCCACAGCCTAGGCACAGACACAGGCAGCCTCAGCAGCATAGACAGCCCTGGCACAGGTACAAGCGCAGCTACAGGCACAGGTGCAGGCATACAGACAGCTACATGCCCAGGTATAGGCATAGGCACAGGTATAGGTGCAGCCGCCAGCCGCACCAGTAGCAAATGCTGAGGAGCTAGCACAGGCCAGGAGAGAGAGAGACATAGAGGTGCAGCTACGGTTGACTGCAGAGGCCACACTCTTTAGAGTGAGGCAGGAGAGAGAGGAGGCACGCTGCGCACTGGGTGTAGACCAGAGGACTTTATACAGTGAGCTCGTCTGAGTGTAGGGTGAGCTAGTATCAGCCGGCAGGGAGGTAGAGTACTACAGGGGTCTGTATGTGGGTGCGGTGCTAGCAGCTCAGCAGGCACCGAGCTACAGAGACAGGAGCAGGTCGGGGGCATCCAGATCCCGGAGGACAGGGCAGTCAGTGTCCTCCGTTAGAGGGCCACTTTTACCGCTAGGGGGAGGAGGAGGACCATCAGGGGGACCTCCACCGAGCACAGGGGGAGGACAGGGGCCACAGCAGGAGGGCAGCTCTACCCACTAGGGCACATACACTTTGTATATTGTATCATATTGTATCATTTTGGACAGATGCCTGCGTGCATTCTGATGTATATTTCACAGGATCTTGATAGCCTTGATGTACTATATTGATGTATATTTGGATGTATACACATTTTGTATTATTGATGTAGACACCGAGATTTTGTATTATGATGACCATTACATAATATATATGATGATCTATTCAGTTCACTGTTGTTCCTGCTTTTGTGTATGCATTCCTTGATGTCATGGATGTGATGATATGTATGTATGATTATGGATTCATGTGATGATATATGTTGCTTATATGATGCTTATAGATGTATGATGATAGAGATATATGATGATATAGATGTGATGACTAGTGATATCTGACATGTGGGTTTTGCAGATACGCACCAGAGAGAAGAACAGGAGGAGATGGAGAAAGAAACTGTTGATCGATTACTGCCATGAAAGCGATATAAAGGTTGGTGGGAATGGATGAAAGATGAGCTTGTTGCAATGGTTTCACATTTGTATATAAAGAGCAATCCTTATTTTGATATAGCACGTAGATAGTTCGCCACCAAGGTATAGAAGACCAAGGTGCTGTAATATCTGAGTGCGTGGACGTTGACTCTGCAAGCAAGCGGTTTGAACTTAGATCCCCTTAGACATAATATAACCTTGTTGGAACATGCGAATAAGCCATAGTCTTGAACATAAAATAAACTTCAATACATGTAAATGCAAGAAGAATTATTAATATGTAAGATGCTAGGTCCTAACACACACAAGATAAATAGAATGCTAAGAAAGATACTAAAGATCATTCCTCAAACATGGCACACAAAAAGTAATGACTATGCCCCCAATCCATACTGCATCGCAACATACCAAGATTATAGATAAATCAAGGTAGCCTTGAATAGGTATTGAAAAAAGAACAAAAGATAAACCATAACATTGACTAACTTACAAAGTAAACATACAGCCAACATATTCTCTTGCCAAAGAGGTTGCTCAGGATAGATTGGATAGGAAAGATAACAACCTTATCGTAGGAACTCTGTGTCCGTTAAAGGGTGCTATCTACCTACAAAAGACAATATCTTGCTGCGGGAAATGCCACATGTTGTAGGAGATGCGTGCGTTGGTCTCAACAATGGAACACTTCGCAGAAGACAAGCTTGTGGATCTAGGGCTTGGTTAAGCGGGACTTAGCTGATGTTGGCAATCGGTATGCAGGACAGTAGAAGACTTTGGAAGGAAGTTGCTTTGCTTCCGGTTTGTTAAGGACTTTTGCTTTGAAAGGATGCGCTAGCTGGCTGCTTGAGTAAGTCAAGTCGAGGTGAATGGATTTTGACAAACAGAAGACTAGAAGGATGGAATGCTAATGGATTGAGACAGGTGGAGAATGATGGATTGTGTGTGCCTGAGTACTGGATACATCCTTCATATTCCAGACTGCCTACATACCCTGTATCCACGGGATCAAGGCACACGACAATGAAAGATGAGAAATGATAAATATGTAGTTCTGGATAGAGTGATGAGATGGATCGAGGTGAAAAGAGGGGATCTTATGTACCTGAGTACTGGAAACTTCCTTCGTATTCCAGACTGCCTACATACCCATATCCATGGGATCAAGGTACCTTAGGATTGAGAAGAAATGATATGTAGTTCTGGTTGATGTGATGATGTGGGAAAAGTGTTGAGAAGATAACAGCCTTATCGTAGGAACTCTGTGTCTGTTAAAGGGTGTGACCTGTGGAAATGAGAAAAGATTGAAGTATGTTGCGAACCACGAACAAGGAAACAATCCTAGACCTAAGTTAAGGAAAGAGTTGCCCCCAGTCTGGTAGAGGAAACTATAGGGGTGACTGCCGAAGAAGACACAGAAAGACTTGACCTAGGACAAGACAGTGTTAACTATAGACCGAGACCAAGACATGGGGAGACGACGATGGACATTGACAAATTTCCAAGCTATACTAGATAGGGAGATGGAAATGCAAACAAAGTCAATGGTTTTATTATGGATGGATGGATGAAGCGTGTTGTTGCAAACTGGACAAGGAGTGGACAAAACTCGATAGACGATGGATGCTGACTCTACACATAGCGCTTGTTTGCCAGGTTTTCACTATGGTACTTATCCAAGGTGCTTGTTTGCCAAGTTTTCACCAAAGGATGGATTTTTTTTTGTTTTTTTTTCTCTTTTTTTTTTTTAGAATATCTGAGGATCAAGCATAGAACTTCTTGAGATGGACACTGTTAAGTGGCTCATCTAGAGGAATGCCGTCAGGTGTAGCTAAAGTATAAGCTCCTGATCCATATGCCGCTGTCACAATGAAGGGACCTAACCAGTTAGGCTCAAACTTGCCTTTCTTTTCTTGATCTGCTTGATTTCTCTGATTCTCCTTAAGTACAAGATCACCAACTTGAAACCATCTTTCTTTGATCTTTTTGTTGTAATTACGCCGGAGGCGGTTTTGATAGACATGGAGATGATTAAGTGCGGCAAGGCGCCTCTCATCTAGTAGTTCAAGTTCAGCTAATCTGGAAGTGCGATACTCGTCTCCGCCGATCAGGTCTTGCATGGATACTCTGAGGGATGGGATCTCGACCTCTATAGGTAGGATGGCTTCAGAGCCAAAGACCAAGGCATATGGTGTGGCACCAGTTGGTGTTCTGATACTAGTGCGGTAGGCCCATAGGGTGGGATTGAGTTGCAAGTGCCAATCACAACCAGCTTCATTAACTATTTTCTTGAGGATCTTGAGAATGGTCTTATTAGAAGCCTCAGCTTGGCCATTACTCTGTGGATAGTAGGGAGTTGAAAAGTGATGTTGGATATCGTATTGTGTGCACAAGGCACGGACATCTCTGGTTCTTAAATGGTCTCCCATTATCAGTGACAATGGCTTGGGGAATACCATACCGGCATATGAGGTAGTTTAGGATAAACTTGGCTATTTGCTTACTGGCGATATAGGTCATAGGAATGGCTTCCACCCACTTCGTGAAATACTCAGTGGCAGTAATGATAAACTTGTGGCCATTGGAGGAGGAAGGGTGGATTTGTCCTACGAGGTCAAGACCCCATTGAGAAAAAGGCCATGGAGTTGTCACAGGTTGTAATTCATGAGCTGGTGCGTGAATCAAATCTCCATGCTGCTGACATTGTAGACACTTCTTAGCAAACTGTGTAGCATCTTGCTCTATTGTAGGCCAGTAATAACCTATTCTGAGTATCTTCTTAGCAAGATTAGGACCGGTAGAATGTGCACCACAGACACCTTCATGTATGTCTCGTAAGGTAGCTTTGGCTTCTTCCAAGTTAAGACATCGTAAGAGGATACCATCGAGACTCCAGCGATATAGTGTATCACCCAGAATGATGTAACGGGAGGATCGATGGATAAAGGTTTTACGTTGGGTGGATGATAGGTTAGGAGGAAAGGTTTTGTTCTTGAGGTATTCATAGATATCTTTGTACCATGGGGAATTGGGACCAACAAGTTCGCAGATGATTTCAGTAACTGGAACGTCGACGGCTGGTATCAACAATTGCTCGATCAAGAACTCACACTTCTGTGTACTTGCAGGCATGTCAATTAGTGACCCTACAGAAGCCATAGAATCTGCAGCTTTGTTATGCTCTCTTGGAATTTTCTCAAATGTGATGCTAGAAAAGTGTGGTTTGTAGGCATCCACTAGTTGCTTGTAGGGGACCAACTTTTCATCCTTTGTTTGGTATTCATCTGTGACTTGGCGAATGACTAGCTGTGAGTCTCCATATACTTGTAATTCTGTGATGTCCCATTGAACTGCTGTATTGAGACCTATAAGGAGTGCTTCATACTCAGCTATGTTGTTGGTGCAAGGGAATGCAAGCCGATATGACTTTGGAATATAGTCATTCTGAGGTGTAACAAATAAGATGCCGGCTCCTGATCCATGCTATGTGTAAGAACCATCAAAGTATAACTTCCACATTATGGAGGTAGCAAGAGTGAAGAGATCCTCATCAGGAAAGTCTACTACCATAGGATGTGTATCTTTCATAGGTGCTTCTTCTAGTTGATCAGCGAGGGCTTGTCCTTTGATTGCTTTACGATCCGTATACTCAATGTCAAACTCACTAAGTATCATGACCCACTTAGCTAGTCTTCCTGTGAGAGCTGCTTTTGCAAGTAGATACTTCAAGGGATCAATCTTGGCTATCAGGTTTGTATGTTGGTTCAGCATGTAATGCCGCAACTTTTGGGAGGCAAACACTACTGCTAAACAAGCCCTTTCCATTGGTGAATAATTGAGCTCGTATCCCACCAAGGTTCTACTAATGTAATAAATTACATGCTCTTTTCCTTTGTCATCATTTTGTGCTAACAAGGCCCCCAAGGCCGAATTTGTAGTGGAGATGTATAATATCAGAGGTTTGTCCGCGACTGGTGGAACCAATACAGGAGGTGTAGCTAGATACTCTTTAAGTTGATCAAATGTTGCTTGACACTTATTGTCCCATCGAAATGAGACATCCTTTCGGAGCAAGTGTTGAAAGGGTTGACATTTATCTGCTAGCTGTTATATGAAACGCCGAAT
This sequence comes from Cunninghamia lanceolata, assembly GCA_027924645.1. Taxonomy (NCBI): domain Eukaryota; kingdom Viridiplantae; phylum Streptophyta; class Pinopsida; order Cupressales; family Cupressaceae; genus Cunninghamia; species Cunninghamia lanceolata. Next base: position 4,895,855 of record BSBN01000578.1, on the reverse strand, counting down.
GGACTGCAACCTTCCCTGAAGGCTCCTTAGTGCTTTAAGGTTCTTGGGTGGAGGCATCTCCACTATAGCTTTTACTTTCATTGGATCGACTTCGATGCCTCTACGAGATACAATGTATCCCAACAGCTTTCCTGACGTTACACCGAATACACACTTCTTTATATTGAGTCTTACTTGGTATTTTTCAAGCCTGTCGAAGATCTGTCCTAGAACCTGTATGTGCTCCGCCCTAGAAGATTTAGCCAGTATATCATCAACATAGTCTTCCATGATGTGATGAAAAAGATCATGGAAGATCACTGTCATTGCTCTCTAATAGGTTGCTCCTGCATTCTTCAGACCAAACGGCATGACGCACCAACAATAATTGCCCCATGGACAAGTAAAGGTTGTCTTATGTTGATCTTCTTCTGCTATCCTTATCTGATTGTAGCCAGAAAATCTGTCCATGAGAGAAAGCATCTCGTGACCTGCTGTCAAGTCCACTATAATGTCAATGTTTGGTAGTGGAAAGTCGTCTTTAGGACATGCCTTATTGAGATCTCTGAAATCTTTACACATGCGGATGCGCCCATTGGGTTTAGACATAGGTACAATGTTTGAGACCCAATCTAAATAGTCGATTGGTCATATGAACTTTGCATCTAACAGCTTTTGTATTTCCACCTTCACCAAGAGAGCTATCTGTGGGTGCATCTTTCTCAACTTCTGTTCGACTGGTTTCACCTTGGGATCAACTGTGAGATAATGAACTACTAGCTTAGGGTCTAGCCCTGGCATATCAGCATAGGTCCATGCAAAGTTGATGGTTTGTTGCGAGAAGAAGTTGCTAAGATTTCTGTGCTCTGTTTCAGATAATGATGCTGCTAGGAATGTGGTCTTTGGATTTTGTTCTGTGCCCAGATTGATCTTTGTAGAATCTTCCACTAGGAGAGCTGATTTCTCTTGATACTTAGATGGTAGGGGAAGGTCAAATCCTCCATCCTCAGGTGCCACAGTTGGGTTTTCACCTTTGGATACGTCCTTTATTTTTACTATTTTGTGATTAGGAGGTGCCACAGTGTGGTTTTCACCTAGAGATCTTTCTTTATTTGCACTTTTGCAACTGGAGGATTTGGCATTCTCACCAAAATAAGCCGTGGGCTCTAGTTCCATTACAAAACCTACTTTGTGATCGCCAAGAGGGATACCTTCCCGAAGTCCCATGAACTCAGCTAAAGCTTTGTCATTCTGAAATACATCTATAACGGGGGCCCCTTGTTGGTCCCAATCGATAAGTTTAGGGTAGACAAGTGTGACATTCTGGGTGTTGGTAGTGGAGGTTAAGGATACGGAGGATAGTGTAAAAATGGAGGATTTTGCGAATAGATTGGTCATGTGGAGGGAAGAGTCATCGGTGATATCCTCTGTAGACGTCAAATCAGCAGGAAAAGTGTCAGCTACCTCATCGAGGATATACTCAATGTCCGAGGCGCATGGTACCTTCTTACCAAATCCTAATCCTTTCTTGTCTAGCTTCTTTGTCACAACAATGGGCTCCATAGTTCCTTGATTCTGTTTCCCAAGGCCACCTTTGCCTTTATAGCCCATGTTTTTTACTATCCTTAAGCCATTGCCATATTGCTTGACTGGTATTGTGACTGGTTCTTTCTCCTTGTAGAGCCAAGAAGAGATGTCCTCAATAGTTTCCTCTTCCAATAACCGTCCATGTTGGAATTGGGTTAGGAGTGTTGGGGGAGGAATAGCTACTTTTTTGATAACTTTGGCAATGGGTGGTTGGTCTTAAGATTTTGGAGAGAGAGGCATCCGCCCTACACAACAAGATTCTGAGATATCATAAGTGCCAAAGCCTATATCTTGGATGCGAGCTGTGACTTTGGGGAGGGGTGTAGATTCACTTGTAGAGGCTTGTGTGAGAGTTTCAGGATCAACATAAAGAGGGGATTCAAGGGCTTTGTCATTTTTAGGCACTTGGTTGCAATTCTTATAGCTTCCTTGCAAGACACGGAAAAATTCAAAAGGATTAGGATCTCCTGGGATGGTGATCTCCGTACCATTGTATGGGAACTTTAGAGACTGATGGTACATGGAGGGAACAGCTTTCATTGCATGGATCCATGGGCAGCCTAGGATAATGTTGTAAGGAAGCTCAATATCAAGGACTTGACACCTGGTTTCAAGCGTGACAGGGCCCAGTTGTATAGGCAAGTGAATAACACCTTCTGAACGGTGTTCTGCATCATCATACGCCTTGATTGTAATACTATGATCAGTGTTGACGTGATCCTCAGAGTATCCCAATTGCTTTAGTAACTTTAAAGAACAGATATTGAGACCAGCACCACCATCTATGAGTATACGTTTGATTTTGCGCTTATGGATGAGAACTTCAATATGCAGGGCATCGTTGTGACAAGGATCATGGGAGGGGAGGTCTTTCTCATAGAAGACCACATTGTAGGGCGAAGCAATGTTACCTACTATAGCTTGGAAATCTGCGACCGCTATGTTGTTAGGAACGGAAGACTCTTGGAGGGCTTTTTCTAGCACCACTCTATGTGCAGGTGATGACCGTAGGATGTCCGAAATAGAGATCTGTGCTGGTGTTCTCCCTAGATGTTCGACAAGATTATAATCAGACTGAATTAGAAGCCTAGGTGTAGGTGCACGGATGGTGACATGACCTCGATGAGTAGTAACAGCACAATCCGTAGATTTACCTTTGATTGTGAGGGTAGACAGCTGACTCTCTTCAAAATGACCTACAATGGAATTGAAGGACGTGGAAGCATGATTGATACCTTTACCTCTATCCTGAGGAGGAGGTGGACCATGATGAGGGAATGGTTCCTTGTACATATCTAGATCCTTGTTCGTGTGTTGCGCTTGTGATTCATCCTCAAAAGTGATTTGATTACCATCGATGAGGTTTTGGATGAGGTGCTTGAGTTTCATGCACGACGCAGTTCTATGACCCTTGCTCCTATGGAACTCACAATATTCATTGTCTCTGTAACATGTAGTTTTGTAGACAGGTTCTCCATAAGGAGGAGCATCGAGTAGGGTGATGAGCCCTTTCTGTAAGGCTTGCTGTAAGATTGATTCGATGGGCACTCCCAAGGGAGTGAATTGACGTCGCGGAGGGTAATCCTGTTGAGGCCGCTCTTGTTGTCATTGCTGTTGGTTTGGATAAGGCTGCCTTTGTTGCTGTTGTTGTTGAGGTGGAGCTTGACTTGGTTTGGAGAGCTGCAGCGGTGTTTGCAACGTTTGGACATGCTTAGTATCAACCACCCCATCATTGACCACGTTTTTGTTCTTGTTCCAATATTTGGGTTTATCATTCGATTGTTGATGAGAAGTACTATCTTTTGTTTCCTTAAAGATTTTGACCACACCCTTAGCAATGAGGGCTTTTTCAATATTGATTCCCTTGTATGTGATTTCATCGAAGGTTGTAGCACTAAGAATTTGCAAATGAAAACCTAACTCTTGGTTGAGGTTCTGTACAAATATGCTGACAAGCTGTTTCTCCAGAATCTTGAAAGGGAATTTGCTAGCCATTTGTCTCCATCATTGAAGGAAAGAAATGAAAGTTTCACCATTTTTTCTGTTTATTGTTGCATAGATCAGTCATGGAAATCTCATGCTCTGCGTTGTAAGAAAAATGGGTGGCAAACTTCTCTGCTAGCTCGTTGAAAGACTTGATACCCGTGGGTAAGTGTGAGAACCATTCTATTGCTTGACCTCCAAGACTGCGAGGAAAGAAACGCATAAAATATGTGTCGTTATGAGAGACCTCGAAGCAAGCAAGATAGAATTCCCTAAGATGGTCTTTTGGGTCACCTTTTCCTTTGTATTTATCGAACTTGGGAATAGTGAAGTTTTGAGGAAAAGGGATCATTGGTAATGACCGATCAAAAGGATAAGGACACACTTCCTCTAGAGAGAAGGTCTTTTTGGTGTGGCCAAACGTAAGATCAGATAGCTGTTGTTGCACCTCTGCAATCTTTAACTCCATAGTCGTGGGAGGGGTTGGTAACATCTCCTGTTGTCCAAAAAGTGGTTGATGTTGCCCATACGGAAGATTATAATGTAAGCCATGCACACTGGTGTTATAAGGGTAGTAAGATTAATTGGGAACATACAGGTTGTATGATTGGTTTGGATTGGATTGGAATTGGAGCTTTTGATTTGGCAGAGGTGGAGGTGGCGCTAGGTAAGACTGTTGGCTTTGTGATGGTTGAAGAAAAGAATGGGGTGGAGGAAAGCTAAAGTGCGTTTGATTAGGTTGTGAAGGCAGCACATAGCTTTGAGAAACTTGATGTTGGAAATGTTGAGAGTGGCTAGGCAATGCGTGAAAGAAGTTAAGCGAGGATGAACGTTGTGGAGGAGGAACATAGGTAGAAGTAATTTGTGATGGTTGGGGTTGATTGAGGATGTGAGTAGAAGAATGCTGTGGTTGGGGTTGCTTAAGGACGAGAGTAGAAGAATGTTGTGGTTGGGGTTGCATGACTCTAATTGGTTGAGAGACATGAAGGTGTGATGATATAGGAGGTGGCATTTGTTGAGACCCTTGGTGCATGGCTACATAATTGTTCCCCGGATTGTAATTTGGTGGGAAACCTTCGCGTGATGGGGTAACCAAGATTCCACTCGCAACCAGTGTGGACACTTTAGGAGGTGGTTGCACATTTGCTCGAGCTAAGGTGGCTTGCTTAGCTAACTCTGCTTGACGTTGGAGAGTTTCTTGTTGGTTTTTATAGATCTCCATAAGAGTCAGAAGCGGTGATATGGGTCTCTCCTCTATTGGATTTTGAAAAAGGGGGTTCCTATACTGCGAGCCTTGTGTAGGTAAGGGCGTAGTCACCGTGGACATGGTTTGCACCGCTTGTATGGTATCTTGGGCATTATTGTTCTCCTTGAGAGTGGATAAATCAAAATCTTGAGGTAACTTGCAACCTTGCTCTGCAAGTAAGCGAAAGAAATGATCTTGGTTCTCACTAAGGATTTTGTCAAAGGCTGCCACAACTCTAGGCTCTTGTATGATTTCATCTAGATCTTGTCCATCTACTTGAGAGGATTGACCTATTTCAAAGTGTCACTCTTCTTGAGATGGGGCAAAATCTACAGTATAACCTTGAGGGATAAAATCTGGAGGCAAGCCCGTGGTGTATTGGGAAATGCTTTCCAAAGGAACCCTACCTTCTTGAGGTGGGTTTTGCTCAATAGTATATCCTTGTGGCACAAAATCCGGAGGCAAGCCGGTGGTATATTAAGGTGTTCTTACCAAAGGGACCCTACCCTCTTGAGGATTGCTTGGTTCATCAATGTGCGGCATGTTCGGAGCGCTAATTGGTCTTGCCGCGGGGGTACTAGGAGTAACCCTGGGAGTAATGTTGAGACGACCTGATTGTGGTGTGTGAGGGGGTGACTTGCGCTTCTTAGGGGCAACTTGCTTGGACTTCATAGTTTGCTACAACCTAGTGGTTACCATGAAATACACTAGGACAAGAAAGGTAATGCTGGGTTTCTGTGAGATGCTTTGAGAAATAGACAAACTCTGATACACAAAGTACTAGACCAAAGGTGCTATACTGTTTGACCAAAGGCGTGGGACTGTGCTACCAAAAGTGTGCTACTGTGGACCAGAGGCGACAGACTGAACTACCAAAAGCGGGTTACTGCTAATGCAAAGGCAAGCTACAGTGACCAAAAGCGAGCTACTGTTATACCAAGGGCGCTGGAGTAGAGTTTTTGCCAGAGGCGGGTTACTGCTGTACCAAAGGCGATCTACTGTACTACCAAAGGCAAGCTGCTGTAATACTAGAGGCGCTGAAGTAGTGTCTGATATTTTTCAAAGGCAAATTTTTTCTGTTTCTGATTGGATTGGTTTGGCAAGAGAAAACACAGCAAACAAGTGGTCAAAAAAAACACAAGGACTGACACAACAGATAGTGTATGTTCAAGGCTCCAAACAAGCCCAATGTTTCCACAGGTATAAGACAATTGCAATCAATAACAAGCACTTTTTATCCCTAGAGACAAGGTTTCATTGCAGTAGATCAGCTCACAGCTTAATACTCCGTCGATAAAAATATCATTCCATAAAGGTGTCAAATATTTAGTATCTTTGCGAGAAACTATAGGTAGGGATATCTCACCCTCCCCTTGGAAAGCTCAAGTAGGTCACAAGAGCTTTATGTCTAAGGGAATACTATCTCTTCTCAAGGGAGCCAATGGTGAGTATCTTAAGGGTTTAAATCGATTTCCCTTGCACTAATGATTACCACAATGTTCGGAGGTAGGTCGGGTAGTCTCTATCTAAAGTGGTTCTTAGTGACTTTGAGGGACCAACGCCTTACGAGCAATGCGACAAGCTACTAAAAGCTTTAACCAATCCTACTAAGAGTTTCAAACACTTCGCTCAATGTGAAAATCATTTCCACAAAGAGCTAGTACACCTCTTTTCAATTTGGCACCACAAGGTAAGGCTGACGTCGGTTAGGACTTGGCTTTCACCTTATCCCTCTTATATAGCGGTTCAAAGGAAAACTCCGCTTAGGGTCGTCCCTTTTGGATGAAGCGCAATCCAAAAGCAGGCCCTTCTAAAGGAAGTACAGAAAAGTAAGAGCAAGCACATCAAACAAAGGTTCAATTGTCTCGTTATAAGAAAAATAAGGTGCAACTAAACTAGGCACACACACGTTTGTAGTTGTAAATTGTCCCTTATGAAATGAAGTGTTTGGCATTCATGTCCATTGTCCTTTAGAAAATTGAGGTGTTTGTTCATACATGTCCCATTGTCCCTTAAGAAAAGTAGTATGTTCCTAAGACTTAGATTGCAAGAGAAGATTTGTTCAATTATCCTTTTAAGCATGCAATGTGTTTCTAAGACTTAGTGAGATAAATCAAAAAGTTCTTCAACACTCGTCCTGCATGAACATGTTAAAAACACCTATTTGCTCTGTGTGAGTAATAAGAAGCTGCAACAAGTGAGTTAGTTCCACCAAAAATTCACAAGTTAGCAAAAATAAATCAACTTTGACCAAAAGTGCTACACAATCTTACCAGAAGCGACTTACTATTTTCCAAAAGCGCTGTAATACAGAACAGAAGCGATGCAGAATATTACCAGAAGCGCTGTAAAATAACCAGAAGCGCTACACTATGTTTTCGAAGGCGCTGTGATGAAGACCAGGAGCGCAATACGATAATACCAGAAGCACTAAACAATAACCCGAAGCGTGGAGCTGTGTTACCAAACGCGTGATACAATATAGCCAAGAGCGCTGCGCTGTCTCAGATCACAAAAAGGTTAACTTTTGTCCAAATAACCAGATCTAAAATAAAATTCCATGATTGATTGACTGTTCTAAAAAGTAGTATCTGAGAGATCTGTGTCCTGAAATCCAGAAAACTCAGAAGCTGTAACAACACAAAAGATTAACCCAAAAATCGAAGACACTCCTAAATAAGTCAGCTTAGGATGTCCAAAAAGCAGGTTTGTCAGACAAATACAACAGCTTGTCAGACAAATTAATAAGATAGATAGCGTGAAAATCCTGCAAGACACTGAACAAAGTCAAAAACCTAATTTAGCCAAAAGCGTTGCATAATACTGCCGGAAGCGCCGTTCTGTTACTCCACAAGCACCGCTCTGTGCTACCAGAAGCACCGCAGTGCCCCCAAGAGCACTTAACTATACCTCCAGGAGCGCTCAAAGATCTTGCTAGAAGCGTTGTACGGTGTCGTTTACGCTGTGCCGTACTGTGACTTCAAAAAAAATAATTTCTCAAAGAAACAAAGGGATTAGTGGGTCCCACCAGGCATGCCAGAATGTGTATGAGGAAAAATTGATTAAATATAAACTAATAAAATCAAAGAACCCAATAACATAAAGAAAACGAATTTAAATAAAAGCCATGACAAATAATCAATGAAATAAAGACTTTTACCGAAATCTGTATTGTTTCCTTTGGATTGAATGTGGATTGCTCAATGAAGTTGCGAAGCCATAGCTGCAACAAGCTAGTAGTGTGCTCAAGAGATCAATGTCAAAAGATCGTAAGTGTGCTCAATCGACGCGTTTTGTATGCTCAAAGCTCTGTTAAGTATGCCTGATAATACGATCAAAAAGAGAGAGGTAATGAAGGAGATGAGGGGGGTTTATATAGATTTCAATGAAGATCGATCAACGGTCCAGATAATTTAGAAGAATCAACAGAGGAGAACAGTTGAGGAACGTGCAACGAATAAGAAGAAGACATGTGTCTTGCTTTCTTTTGCATGAGAGGAGTTATCAAGAATAGAAGAATGAGTTAAAGCAATTAACAGAATGTAATGATCAGTTAAGTGATTTAAAACAAGAAGAAGAGATTTGCATGAGAAAAGAAGATATTTTGCTTTATTAAATATAGAAAGTTTGAGTTATTTTAGAGATAACTCAAATTAGAAGAAAAAAGCAACTTAAATAAATAATTGATTTATTTAAATTTAGAGAAGATATTTTGGAAGAAATAATTAAATAATTAGAATTATTTAATTTAGAAGATTTGAAAGCAAATTAAATAAATAAATTTATTTAATTGTTGTGCATGATTTTGGAAGAATGATTTTGATTTAATTAAATAATTTAAGAATTATTTAATTTTAGATGAAGGAATTTGTTGAATTAATTAAATAATTAGGATTTATTTAATTAATGTGGATTTGATTCTTAGAAAGAGGATAATTAAATAATTAAAATTATTTAATTATGGAAGAATAATAGAGGAATTTGATTTAATTAATTAAATAAAGAGAATTTATTTAGTTAATGTCGAATTTAAGAGATTTAGAAGAATTTAATGATTTTAATTAAATATTTAGATTATTTAATTAACGTTGGAAATGCAGGTGATTAGGAAGATTATGAAATGCAAGTGATTCGAGGACACGGTCATTTTAGGGTGTTTATATATATATAAGTTCTTTTTACAATTTATATAAAGGAAAGAATCTGTATATGAATATATACATTATCTAAACCAATGAAATCTGATTAAAAATAAATAAACAAGGTAGATTTTTATTTGGCTGTGACTTGGGTTACAGACCCAAAAGGGGTCAACTACACAATGCAAGGGGCAGAGGTTTTCTACCGATGCGGACTGTGTCCGCCTTCCTTGATCAGGCTGCGGCTTCCCTTTGCACCTGGCCAGCGATCCTCTCTGCAGTCTTTGCTCCGACCGCCTTGGGGTTTCATTACCCTGCAATATATTCAATTCCCTTATAAAACAAAAAAAAAACCCTTCTCTGGATTTTACACAGAGATTTCACAAAAGAAATATATATGTAATATAATAATAAACCTTTGTGTTTTTTTCTTTCCTTCATGGCTGTCATGAGTGGAGCCTACAAAACAAAAAAAACTAAAAAAAAAGAGGCAAAAGGAAAACCCGGGGTGTTTATCATACAAGATAATCCAGCTTGACAGGCCTCCATGGCTGCCCTGCAAAGAGAAAACCTACAGCAAAACAAAATAGCAAAAGAGAAAATGAGTTAGGGTTGTGAGAAAACTTTTAGAAAATAAAGTGCAAAATGAGATTTGGGTTTTGGGTAAATGAATATAATATAAGGAAAGAATTATTAGGGTTGAAAAGGCAAGTGAAATAAATAAAAATTAGGGAAATTGTGTGCACGGGAATAATCAAATTCCCTCTCTCTTATTTTTATTCATTTAAATGTGGGAAGGATATTTTATTGGACTTTTGACCTTGTTTTTTTTTTTATGCTTTTGATTTATTGGAGTTAGTGGGTTTATTTTTTTTACTTGGGCCTTTTAATTATTTTAGTGGAATATTCCAAGGGGTTTTAGAGGCAAAGAGATAATGTTAGAAGTTTTATTTAATTTAAATCATTTGATTTCCTTATTTAAAGGCTTTTTTTTTTATTTATTGGGTTAAGTGGATTTGATTTGTTTAATTTAAATCATTTTGTTCCTTATTTATTGGATTAAGTGGGTTTAATTTATTTAATTTAAACCATTTTATTTCCTTATTTAAATTCTTTTTAATTTACTTTTAGTGGGCTTTATGATTTTATCCTTTTTACTTGGGACCTTGCCTTTTTGAAAATTTAGAATAATTGTCTTTAATTTATTTGCTCTTGGTTTATTAGTTAGGTGGGTTTAATTCACGTAGGCCTTTTATTTATTTTAGTGGGATCTTCTCCAAGGGGTTTTTAATTTAAATAATCTATGTATTTGATTTAATTTCCTACGGGTATAGTTGAAATTATTATCATGGAAATAAGTATTTTAGATGTCCATTTAATATTTAAATTATTTTAGTGGAATGGGTTAATTGAATTTATTTTATTTCTTAGGACATTAATCTAATTTATCTATTGAAATGTAATTAATTTTAAATCTTTTGCAAGAAGATTGATGCATGTGGACGTTAACCCATAAGGTTAATTTTGTTACAATTTGAATAATTAATTTAGTTGCGTTAGTCTGGTTTGGATAGAGTGTTTTAATTAATTAGTTTAGATTTGTCATTAGCCCAACCAGTAAACCTAGTAAACTTTTGTCCAAAATCATTTAATTAAAATAAACCCTATTCTTGCCCATGAGGCGTTATGCTGCCAGAATTTTCCAGAATCTAGGGTTAGTTAAGCTAGTTAATTTAATCTTGTGTAGTGTTAAATTATTAATTTTTGCTAGCTTGATGACCTTACTATTTAGACCATTAATTTAATTCTTATGCTTTAATATTAGATTTGGTTTTTGACTTTTGTAAAGATCCCATCTTTCACTTAGGCAAACCTAGGGTTTTGATCTTCGACCCTAACCCCGTTAGCGACGTCATTCACATCCTATCAACCCCCTAGTTGGCCTACATCGTGTAGGGGAAATGTGCATGTGATTGCATTACCTTGCTTTCGACTAACATGTTTACGCCTTATGCGTATTGCCACCGAGCACGCTTACGCGTGCGAGGGGGTTTCTAAGGAAGCATGGATAATTTTTGATATTTCATGTCATGACCACATGACAAATGTGGACATGACACGTGTGATGCATGTCGTGACTGTATGGGAAATGTGGGCATGACATAAGTTCAACAAACATTTTTGGATACCATGACAATCTTTCTCTAGGTTTGTGTTTTCTATTGGTGGAATAGGTTGATACATATGTTTAATTCTTTGTATTTCAGATTGTTCCTCAAGATATGCCTCATAATCTACAAGGTTCTCATGATCATTAGTGGATCTAGAAGGAGTTCCTCCTCTAAGTATGACTTTGGGTTTTGGATTTGACCTAGGTTTGTTGATGATCAGGACCATTTTGATGAGGATTTGTATAGGTAATGTTCTCAAGGCAAGAGTTTGATAGTGTTTTGGTTTGACAAGAGAACACACAGTAAATAAAAAGGCTCCGGACTGACACAACAGATAGTGTATGTTTGAGGCTCACGAAAAAGCCCAAGTTTTCATGGGTATAAGACAACTGCAAACAAATCAACCACTTTTATCCCTAAAGACATGGATTCATTGTGGTACATCATCTCACAACTTAGATCTCCATCGGCTCAAATGACATCACATAAGTAAGCACGTGTGAGCATTATATCATCTTTGCAAGAGAGGATAGGTAGGGGTATCTCACCCTTTTCCTAAAAAGCTACAAGTAGGCCACAAGAGCTTATGCTAGTCGAGGATTACTACCTCATCTCAAGGGAGGCAATGGTGAGTAATCTTGAAGGATTGTATCAATTCCCCTTGCACTAAAAATTACTGCAACATTTAGAGGTGAATCAGGTAGTCTCTAGATAGGGGGTTCTTAGTTGCTTTGAGGGACCAACGCCTTGCAAGCATGTGACAAGCTACTAAAAGCTTTGACCAATCCTACTAAGAGTATCATACACCTCACACAATGTAAAAATTGCTTTCACAAAGTGTTGGTACGCCTCTTTTCAATTTGGCACTGTAAGGCAAGTTTAACGTTGGTTAGGACTTGGCTTTCACCTTATCCAACTTATATAGCAGTTCAAAGGAAAACTCTGCTAAGGGTCATCCCTTTTAGATGAAGCGCAATCTAAAAGCAGGCCCTTCTAAAGGATAAACTAAAAGTAAATGATAGAAAAGTCTAATTTTTTTATCACCCAAGATGTTGCAAGGGGAGAGCATATACCTATCACTTTACAAGCACAGAAAATAGTTGTTCATTTATCCTATTTAGTAATAAAATAACTAGGTATAACTACTTAACCACACAAGATTGCAAATGATAGATGTCAACTGTCCCTTAAGATAACAATTGTTCCTAAGACTTAGTTTGCAAAAGGATCATTCATGTCTATTGTCCCTTAAGATAGCAATTGTTCCTAAGACTTAGATTGCAAAAGATAGATGTCAATTATCCCTTAAGATAGCAATTGTTTCTAAGACTTTAGATTGTAAAAAGATCATTCATGTCCATTGTCCCTTAAGATAGAAATTGTTCCTAAGACTAACTGAAAAGAGATTGCAATTCTTCAATGCTCATCCTGAAAAGATGTGTTAGAAAACCTATTTGCTTTGTTTGAGTGATAAGAGGCTTCAACAAGTTGGTTTAGTTCCACAAAACTCAAGTAGTTAGCAGAAAACAAATCAATTGACCAAAAGCACTTAACTTGTTAGGTGAAAAATGAGAAAACTAGAAAAAATCTAATAATAATGATTAGGTACATCAAATTAGATATTATGATTAGATTCTACATGAAATTCTATGCAATTTCAAAAAAAAATCGTGAAAATTGAATAAATTTTGTAAAAGTTATGATCATTTGAAGTTTGCAAAGAAGGGTTGACTTTGACTAAGTGTAGATGAAAAAATTGATAAAATTACCTAAAAATTCTTTCACCACAAAAAAGCTAGGAGAACTAGCTTTCGAACGCTGCTAGTTTCAGAAAAATCCGAATCTGTATGCAAAAGATATGCCCGATTTCACGAAACTACTCTAAAAAAGCAAAAAAAAGCAACCATATGCTAAAAATAGGGATACAGATTTGTGATCTATTTTTCTCAAAATCTGTGCACTTTCTACAAAAAATAAGAGAAACCTAGATGGGATTTTGATGCTGCCAACAAAACCTAGAAATCTTTTGAGCTAAGCAAAAAAAGCAAGCGTAGGCTAAAAATAGGGATACATATTTGTGATCTATTTTTCTCAAAATTCGTGTGCTTTTTACAAAAAATAAGAGATACCCAAACAGGATTTTGATTCTACCAACAAAACTCAAAAATATTGTGAGCTAAGGTTACACCATTTGAATGCTCAATGCCTATTCTTTCAAACTAGTGAACAAGGATCTTCAGATCTGTGTTGTGATTGCACTTTTCCATACCTAGCCTAAAAAAAAATCAATTTTTTTCTAAATAAAAGCAAAGTTAGTGGGTCCCACCAGACATGCCAGAATGTGTATAGGTAAAATTGAAATTGAATAATATTAAAACAATGAATAACAACTCAATCCTATAACATCAAAAGATCAATCTAAGCAATAACCAAATCAATGAATAATGCAATTAATAATCGAAAGCTATCACCTAGATTGTCTTGATCTCTTGGTCAAATGTGGATTGCTCAATCAATTGCAAAACCATGTTTGCAACAAGAAGATGTAGATAAGTGCTCAAAGTGCTCAATGATGTCGATGTACTCAACGATGCATTGTTATGAATGCCCAAAGCTTAGATGATCGAAGAGGATTTTTGAAGGAATGAAGGGGTATATATGTTGGCAAGAGACACTGCTCTAATGAATGTTGAATGTTGTCATTGATGGCAACAAGGCAAAGGGATTCCACCAGCATGGCAAAGAGACTTTACTTCGGAAGAATAAATGACTAAGTATGGGTAGTATACATTATACAAAGTAAGTGATAGTGTTTGAGATGGTATGCCTCCACAATTAAAGACATTTATATGTGGTTCATGTATGTTGTTCATAGCTACCTAGTGATCACATGTTCCATTGTTCAAGTCCTGACTTCCTCCAGAAGTCATATGGTGAAGTGTCTAAGTCTGGATGAATAGAGTTAAGTCAGAAACAATGCAGAGTACCTGAGTAATTTGGTCCACATTCCTCCACTAATGAATATCTTGATTTGCAGTTTTGAGACATTGAAGATACATGTCATAAGCATCTAAATCTAGATTTGTAGAGCTTGAAATTCATTGGTTCACATTTTACAAGTTCTTCAATATCGGCATTTAGTTTGACAGTGTTTCTCAAAGACAGAGTCATCAGTTCAGAAATCTGCATCTTGCCACTTAAGAATATTATGATATGTGGTTACAAAGGTATGATTGGTGATGTCCAATGAATTTTTGGTATGAATTTTGGATTCCAGTGTGGTCTGCATTAGAAGTTATGATATGATAGACAATAAGGTTTAAGAGTGTACTTTGGGATAAGGCTGACACTCAGTTGGATCATTGTGCAGTGAAGATATACAACATGAATCATTATTCTAAGTCATTCTAAAATAGGTCCACACCTATATGAAGAATCTTGAAAGTTTGCATTGGTTTGTATAACTTCATGTAAAGAATTCAAGTCGATAGAGTATAGCTTTCTATGTATATGTTTCATCACTAGCAAGTTGGCCTAGTTTTAATTTAAATCTTGTTGCAGATATATATACTTGATACATTTTAGCATTGAAATGATTGGTGTGGACGAACAGAGTGTGAATTCGATGTATGTGTGATCTAAGGCAGTTGTGTGAGAAGAAAAGAATAATAAGAGAAAAAAGATAGAGTATATGTGAAACAAAGTAGTAAAAGCAGAGCAGACATTATGAAGACTTTTGAGTCGGTATATTGAGCTATAATTAGAACTGCACTTTAGCATTCTGTAAATGCACTTCTTGCAGTCTTCTCCTGGCAGTGAGTCATTTCTTCTATCTTCTCATCTCTTTATTTTGGTAGTGAGCATATTGTAGTGAGCACTTCTTAGGATGGTGAGTCCTTGGGTAGTGAGCCCTAAGGCAGTGAGCCTTCATGTAATCCAGTTTTAATATAATAATATATTGTGAGCTAACACTCATCGTGGTTTTTCCCTTTTTGGGTTTTCCATGTAAAAATACTGGTGTTCATGTGTTATGACTTTGTGGTTGTTGTTCTTGTGCTTACTTTACTTTCATGTCATTGAATTTAGTAACTGGATTAATGAATGTGTGAAGGAAAAGTTTTACAGAATACTGATTCACCCCCCCCTCTCAATATTCTTTGCATTCAACAATATATAGTTTTCAAGGTGAGATCGATCAATGGTGGATAAAAATCAAAGAAATGGAGGGTTCAGAAAAATCAAATAACTCATGATGAATGTGCACATGACATGTGTCACTCCAAAAAGGTATTTTTATTAAGATAACTGCTTTTTGATAAAAGACATGATTTGATATCATAAATTAGAATGTTTTTTTCCAATTTATGAGTTGATGATAAAAATAATAAGATTTAAAGCCAATTAACTCAACTTTAGATTTATTTTTTGAAGTTCTAAAAATAAGATTGATTATTCACATAGAGTTAAATGATATTTTTGGAGGAATTGGAAGATTAAAACAAATTAAATAAATAAATTTATTTAATTTATTGTGCATGGAAGAATAAGATTATTTTTGAAAGATAATTGAGAAATTAAATAAAAAAATTTATTTAATTAATTGTGCATGATTGAAGAAAAGATAAGATAAGAAGATTTAAATAAATTAATTTAATTTATTTTGCATGATAGAGGAATATAAATAAAATATTTATTTTATTTATTTTTAGAGATAAAGTCAACTTAAATAAATTTAAATAATTTATTTAAATTTGGAAGAACAATTGAGAAATTAAATAAATAAATTTATTTAATTAATTGTGCAGGATTGAAGAAAAGATAAGATAAGAAGATTTAAATAAATTAAACAAATAAATTGATTTAATTTATTTTGCATGATGGAGGAATATAAATAAAATATTAATTTTATTTATTTTTAAAGATAAATTCAACTTAAATAAATTTAAATAATTTATTTCAATTTGGAGGAATAACTGAATAATTAAATAATTAAAATACGAGGAAATTTGATGAATTAATTAAATTATTTATTTATTTATTTAATGTGGATTTGAATATTTGAAAAAGGATAATGACTTAATTAAATAATTAAAATTATTTAATTTTGGAAGAATATAGAGGAATTTATTGAAATTAATTAAATAAATACAATTTATTCAATTAATTCTTGAATTGGGGATTTTTAGAGAAAATTGATGAAATTGATGAAATTAACTAAATAATTAGATTATTTAATTAATGTTGAATGTGGGGGATTTGGAAGAATTGATTAAATGCAAGTGATGTGAAGGGTCATTTTTAGGTGTCTACACCCTTAACCCTAAACCCTAAACCCTAAATCCTTAACCATATACATCTTCTTAGGATGAGCCTTAAGCAATTTTCTTAAATCCCCTTAATCCATGTCATCTTTCCTAGGTCCATAAACCATGCTAATGGAATGATTTTGTCTTAAGTTGACCAAGTTTAATATATTTATCTTTTTAAACAAGTTTGTAAAAACTTCAAGCATCTAACATTATACAAATTGATCAAATGTGAATGATCAATTTTCAAATATTATTAGTGGCTTAAGGGGATTAATGAGTAGATTTCAAGTTGTAGGTCATCTATATCCTCTTAGATCATCCCTTGATAATGAGTAGATTTCAAGGGGATTAGTGCTATTATTAGTGGCTTAAGGGGATTTTATGATCATCCCCTGACAATTAAATGTGGCTTGTCTACCTTTGAAAAACAAATAATTGTTAATGTGATGTGAAATCTAGTTTTGTAGGGCCATATTTTGATGAATTATTGTTGTAGGTAATTATTGGTTGTAGGGCCACATTTAAAATTTCTACTCAAGTTTCTCAATTATTTCCCTATACTCTAGCATACCTTGCCACATAGAGGTCCTTCGATACTATTGATTTTATCCTTCATTTATATTCCCCCCATAATCTACTTATTCATATCTAGAATATTCCCATATCTAAAACATTCCTTCATCTACATCCTTAAGCAATTGACCATCATTAAGGGGTTGATTGCCATTAAAATATAAAATTTTACATTTATCCTATTACTCTCAATGAAATACCATTTTATGAATTCGTTTGAACCATTGAGACTTAAAAATAATAATCTATATTAGAATGGATTAATTTTACAAACTCATTCGAATACTCCAAACTCTCAAGGTCCTCACAAGAATTAAATTTATAGGTTTGCAGGCGTGATTGAATCTCATTTTAGGGTTCATATTTTTGTTTGAAGGGTAACCATTTTTGTTTCAATTCAATTTAGGGTTTTTGAGTAGGGTAGTTGTTTTTAGTTTCAATTGAATCTAGGTTTTATACAGTTTTGAGAAGATTCTAACCAAATTTAAAACCTAATGTAGAACAATACAGAAAATAAACTTGAAAAACAAATTACAAATTACAAAAAATGAAAAAATGGGAAAAATCCACTCACCTAGAGTTTGAGATTGCTGGAAATAGTCCTTTGCTACTTGGGATACCATTCTGGAAGACCTGTGGCTATCGCTAAGAAATAAGCTTGCAGGTGTTTTTTAAAAAATTAATTACTTTTTCAAAATGGGATCCCATTTCTTGGTCCTAGGTTCGGGATCCTACTATGTAACGGGATCATGTTCTAGATTTTAGGCTCAGGATCCTGATCCATAATGGGATCCCATTTTGGTTTGCCCAATTTCAAGTTTTTTCCTAAGTCTGAAACTTCCATGAGAAGTGGACTCAACTTCGTGCTTTTACCCATTACATCTCTTGTGGTTATCATTATCATTCCTTATCTATCATATTATTGCATATCTAGCCTCTGTCCTCCTAGGGAACACACTCTTGGATATAATAATTTGTTGTAGTGGAGGTGGGAACACCAACACAAGGTTTGACTGAGGCAAACCCTTAAACATAGCACAACATTTTCCTCCTTCTATGTGTGCAAGTGGGAAGAACAAGTTTCTGGAGCTGATTTCTGGGGAGAAGGCAGTGCAGGTAGGTATAGGTCCGATGACACCTGAAGTTCTACAAAACCCTAGATAAGGACCAGGATGCCCAAGCGCCCTTGTCTTGGACATCTCTACTACATTTGATAGGTTATGAATCTTTCTCTGACCTCGAATGTACTCTCAATTCCTTCATATATGTTTTTGACAGTTAGTTGTAATGTAATCTTTGTCTCTTAGGGTTTGATCATGTCTTAGCTTGTTTTCTTGACTTTGGTTGAACTTGGTTGATCTATCTATATAAAACAAAAGGGCAGAACCCCTATAGTTTGTCTCTCCCTCTTGGGTAGAAGCCAAGCTTGATTTGTGTCCTAATGTGTGTAGAAGAGGGTATTGACCTAGTTTAACTTCTTAGGCTAGATCACTCTTTTCCACATTACTTTTTGGTGAACACATCATTTCTTGCACTTTTGCATCCTTCTTCTTTCAGATCTGAGTTGTTTATCACTCTAGATCTAAATGGGAGTGATTTTATTATTAATTTTGCATACATACATACTTAAATTTGGCATAGTTTCAAGAACTAGGGTTTGAAAAATCTTGCATTTATAGGAAATCTTGCTAGTTTTGAAGCTAGGGTTTGCAAACTTGTAAGTTGTTTTTAATCTTGTTGCATTGATTAGTTTGTTAAGAGAATTTGCATTTTTTGTACCTTTTTATTATTGTTGCTCAAAGCATATTTGCATTCAAATTTTGAAAAAGAAAAACTTCATTTTAGAATTTGAAAAAACATAGTTGTCATTTTGTGTGCACTTAGAAAGTATAAATCGTCATAGCATAAGTTAATTTTCTAATTTTTACATCAGATCTGATTTGAGTTATAGTAGTTAGTCATTCCATAGTGTTGCATTGTGCATTTAAATAGTTGTTATTGCTAAACATTGTTGAAAAAGTTGCATTTTGTGAAACCTAGTTCGTGTTGTATTATAGGGTTTGTGATTCATAGTTTAATTCCAAATTTTGCTGCTGTCATTAACATTCCAAAATCTGATTTTGCATTACTCTATAACATTACTATTGTCATCTGGCATTGATAACTGAAAATAGGAGCAATTTTGAATTGTTGCATTTTGAAAAGAGCATTGAAATTTATGTTTGATTTAAGCATCGCTATTGTTGATACCTAAGTGGATTTAAATGAAATTGAATTTGATCAAGGGTATATTATTACAAACTCAAATCTTTATTTAGCTTCATCATTCATTTCTTCTATTTGGGCATCTTGTATGTTACTAAAGCTTGTAGTCGTTTTATGAGCCTTGTGACTTGGTGCCCCCTATTCTAACACTTTTGTAAGAAGAAGTCTTCAAAATATGGGTTCTAATGTTGATACATCTGAATCTAAAATTTTTAATCAAGTCACACAACTTCCTATATACTTATCCCTAAAACTGTAAGCACAAAAATCACGCATAGCCTCCACAATGACCCCTATGATGATTTTAATCCTTGTCACGTACATGTAAGCGTGAAAATAATGTCCTCTAATAAGCAGACATCTTGATGATGTGTCTTCTTTCTCATCTTGTGTTGTTTATTCTTTGTCATTTTCCCTCTCTCCCCATTATTTATGCTTTTCGACACTTTTGCGACACTTGTTGATTTGTCTTTTTTTGTGCTTTCAACCTTGCTCCTAAGCCTTGTAAGTGTCTTGTAGGTGAGGTGAACTAGAGGTCCCCCCCATCCATCTCCAACTTTTTCTCTTCCCTATTATTTCTAGATCTCCCCCAGGAGATCCTATGGTGCAAATGGAGATTTGGATTCTTACACATGATTGACCTATTTCTAAAGGCAGAGCACCTCCTTTTTCTCTTCCATACCATCTCCCATCATGTTGTTCCTCTAAAAACCCTTTTTTGTTCAGATCTCCCCCGGGCGACCCAGGGGTGACCTAGGGGCGACCCTACTAGCAAAAGGGGTGACCCTGTCACGTTTCTAGCCGCGGAAAAGCTTGAGCTTCTCACTCAAAAAAGATCCATTTTTGCCCATTTTTCTTCCAGTTTGCATGATTTTTGAAGCCTACTATGGATTTGGCTATTTCATGCACCCACACATGCATAATTAACTCCATTTTATCTAAAATTAACAACTCAATCAATCTCATGCATCATTCCAACTCCAATCCTTCTTCACTGATAAGCTATTATTGATTTATCACTCCTTAGTTAGCTGAGTTTACTGAGTAATCAATCTAGTCCACTCCCTAATCAATCCTTGTTAACTCATCAATCAATTGAGTTCAATTTTCAATCAATTCCCTTCTTCTAACCTATAAATACCCCCTCCCTCAAGCACAAAGGGAGGCAAATTCGTTGTGCACATAGCTCTTGCTAAGTTTTTTCTCTCCAAATCAACATTCTAATGCTCTCATGGGATGAAGGTGCCTTTCATTTTATTCATTGTTCAATCAAGCATTGTTACGCTGCTTCAATAACGTCATTTTGCTCATCAAAATCTCTCATTGAGTTCTTTAAAGCTTCAACAAGCTTATTTTGCTTCTTTTTATTGTCTTGTCATCAAGAGGTCTGCTCGCTACTTCATGAGGATTCGAGGTTGCCAACATCAAGTATTTCTAAGGGTAGTGGAGTCACACAAATCTTCATTCTTTCAGGTTCTTCTATTGCTTTATTCAATTGATAGTAATTAGAAAATCAAAATTGCTCTTGGGAATAGTAATTCGTTGCTTTTTCCTTGATAGATCTAACATCTTAGAAGTAATTTGCATTCTTAGATTAGATTTGTTTACTTGGAATTTTCCTTTTCTAGATTAGTTGTTTCAAAACAATTTCAAAAACCCAAAATCATAGATTAAAATTGCTTTAGGAAAAGTCATATTAGCTTGCATTTCATATTTCAATTATTAGAATAGAAAAAGCATCTTTATTTCTATAAAATACTAAAAAAGCACAAAAACAAGTTAGCATTTCATTTAGCTTTGCATACATATAGAAACCCTAGAAAAGATAGATAACTTACAAACCCTCGATACCATCACAAGGTAAAACACAGATGAAATGATTCAATCAAATCCTTGATCACATCACAAGGTAAACACAAGTCAAAGCATAACCAAACCCTAGGTCAACTAAACCCTAGGTCAAAACCCTAAGTCTAGTTAAGGTTGGTCATTAAACATTTATCTCTATCTTGGCTACGAATGTGCCTAGGAGTAAGAGGTGAGTGTGTGAGGGCTATCCTCAATGAGATTTAGGAAATCAATCCACTACAATAGTAGGAGATATTTACTTTACCACAATATGATCTATTTGTCCTCTTATTGATAGAAGAACATAGACAACTTCAAATACAATGAGAACTCATTCAACAAATTGAGAGACAAGAGACAAGAGGACATAAATGAAAGTAACTGCTTACCCACACAAAGGTGGAATAGAAGAAACCCCAATAGGAGAAGAGAAACTAGTGACCCTTCGGGTCATAGGGTTATCTCTACAACAACTGCCATCAAACAAAACATTCAACTTAGCACATAAAAACAAAGGCCACAGAACTTGCCGACCCCTCTCCATGAAGTCCAGCTCTCGAACGAGCCGGACCCCCGCCATGTCTTGCCTCCTCTTGACTAGCTACTTCCACAAGAGCGAGAGTGATGTGGTGGATCACCTTGTGGCAAGGAGGGAAGGGTCCATATGTGTGTCGAAATCCAACCCAACAGCCCTAGGCAACCGAAGTCATGATTTTGAGCATACATATTTTGGTGAACCTGACGTGGGGTACAGAATCTTTTGGTTTTGTAGTTTGTGTTCCATTCAATGCTTTAAAAACATTTAGAAAAAGATTCAAAACATTCTCACACTATTATTTGTAGTCACTTTTACCTCCTCTCCTTCCATCACCTTCACTATCGCTCACTCCATTTATTCTGTGGTGTCTATGACACCCCCGGATATGACAGAGCCCAATCTAAACCAAGGAAAGATCCCTTCAAGAGAACCAGAGACTCCCTCTTTTGACAGATATGTGCCTTCCCATTCAAATGCCCCATCACAAACTATTACAACTATGAAGACTCTGATTATGAACAAGATCAAAGAGAATCCAAGCATTCTTTCAACAACCCAGCTTGGGAGCATAATCCAGCCATACCGAATGTGCCTCATAAAGCTAGGAGAATTAGGTAAGAAATCCATAAAAATGATCAACCTAAACGACAAGCATATCGAGTACTCATCTTGATGAAGAGGTAAAAAGACTGGAAAAACACTTGCAAGAGGTAAAAGACGCACAAGAAGCCCTAAGAATTGCCTTGCAAGAAGAACAAAGAGAAAACATTGCATGAGAGGAAGCACAATATCATACCAACATTCGAAGAGACCATCCAAGGAATGAATAAAGACCTAGAGTTGCCACACCTACAGATTTAATTGCAACTCTAGTGCAAAGGATTAGAATGCTAGAAGCAGAACAAACAGCTCCTGAAAGAAGGCAAAAGTCCCATGATGACAATCTAATTGAAAAGGACTAGGGGGCATCTCAACCTCTCCCCTACCTCAACTATTATTCAAGGAACGCAAGTAATGACATATGCCAAAATAGGAATCCTCCGAGTCAAAACGTTCAAAACACGCTAGGAAATCATGCAAACCAAATGGTGGGATATCAACACCCCCAAGCTGGACTGTTATTAACTACACCTCAATCACAAAGCACCTTCCTCAAAACATATCTCGAGTACTTGAATAAGCCTCTCGATCAAAACATAAGAAGTGTATAGCTACCTCAACCATTGCCAGATCTCCCAAAGTTCAAAGGAGAAGGAGATCCAAACTCCCACATTAAAGTCTACACCACAGTAATAAGAGAACTCCTCCCTTGGGATGAGGTTGTAGGAAAAATCTTTCAAAAAACTTTTGAAGGCATAGCTCTGGATTGGTACTATCGCTTACCAAAAGCTTCAATTCACTTGTTTAGACAACTAATTGAAGAGTTTGTCATGGCATTCTACATGAACAAACTCATTAAAATAGGGATCAGAGAATTCCTCACAATGAAATAGGAGCCAAACGAATTCATAGCCCACTTTGTCACTCGATGGAGGCAAGTCCTTTACTCCTCGACTAGTGCTTTGAACATGGATCACTGAGAACTATGTGACCTCTTCTTACATGCCTTAAACAAGGACATGAGAGAAGACGTTCAAAAATTGCCATACAAATCCTATGAAGAAGCATTGGAAAGTGCTTTGAGGATTGACCAAGCTACCATTGACAATGGTAGAAAAGTCTATGGGTCAAATGGAAAGTTGACGAAGGAAGACATAGGAAATAACACCTCTATCATTAAGATCCTTAAAAATAATAGGAATGCAACCACAGACAAGGTGACAGATCAACCCCCTATCAAGAAAGTAAGAGATGACTACAATGGGAGAGATTACTATCCTCCTAATTTAAATTCCATAGACCGACCTAGGAACAACGGATACTACCCTAGGGACAGTTACCAAAATTGGAACCGCAATGGAAACAGGAATGAAAAATGATGGAAGATATGAAAGACCCCCATACAAGTTCAATCAATTTTGTTCTTTTCATAGAACAAGGGGGCACAGTATAGAATCTTGTAGAGAATATAACAGATTCATAGCAAGGCTACTAGAAGACTAGCAATGTTTGTTCATAGAGATGTTCTTGAACCCACAAGAGGTCAGACCGGATAACAAGGACACAAGACAAAACCAAGCTCCAATAGATCCACAAAATGCAAACATGAGAATCTATCAGGACCCGTTTCCCACACATAAAGACACTGAAACAACAAACCAAAACAAACTAGCTCAAGGTAGTAACCCTGAGGTCCCACTGCAACTAGGACAAAAAGGAGAAGCTAGGATGATGGGATTAGTCAAGATTATGCACAATGAAGAAGAAGAGGAAGACCATGGGGATGAAAATGAATAAATAGAAGCATATGAAGGTATCGTTTCAGTAGTGGAACCAATACTAGCTCCAAGCGGACCTTATGAGATTATAAAAGATTTAAAGAAGACATATGCTCACATTTTGTTCATTGACTTGCTCAAGAACTCCTCTTCACATCGCTCAGCGTTACTAAAAGAAATAGGTTTAAAATATCTCGACCAAATTACACCACCACCTAGTGAGCAAATCAATCATGTGGACTACGACATCAGTCCACCAAATTTGGAACTCAAAGATCTAGGGTTCTTCTTTGACTTACAACAGATGCCTTCCAAGGCAGAGTTAACCAAAAAAGGAGACCCCGCACTATATCTTCAAGTATTGATCTACGACACTTGCATCAAGCAGACCTTAATTAATGATGGGGCAGCAGTTAACATAGTTCCTTTCTCCCTATTAGAGAGGATGGGCTATGGACATAATAATATCACCGCTTCACGAGATATTCTAAGCAGGTATGATAATCTAAAGGCTACCACCATAGGTAAGATTACCCTTCCAGTGACCTTGGGACCTAAAACCATTCCTACCACATTCTACGTCATAGACAAAGATACATGATATAATTTTCTTCTTGGAAGACCATGGACACATAGAATGAAAGTTGTGCCATCCACATTATTTCATGAAGCTCGATTCTTACATTTAGGGAAAGTATATGTCACAAACAGAGATCCAGAACCTTTTAGCATGTTGAAATCAAACACACCAAACAAGTGTATAGGTATCCCCATAGATTATGAACTCCCTACCAACAAATTGACCATCCCTAATCCTACACCTCAATTGATATGCATCAAATGAAAGGAAATCCCAAAAAAGACCATAAATGCCGCAGAGGTCAAAACTTTAGAGAATGAGGCATTGCCAAAACAAAAGGAAACGGTCCCCAAAGAAAAAACAAGTGAGATCATGGAATGGATAGAGCAGGATGGACCACTCCAATTCCCCCTACAGGCACTCATGATCAACATCCAATAGGCCTACAAACTCTTCCCTTGCATAGGAGAAAAACCACATAGAACTAAAGGTCCAATGTTTGAAACAACCACGTTAGATTTAAGATACGTTGATCCTCATACCTTCTTAGATCCAGAGGAAGACATGATAGAAAGTTACACTCCTTTGACACCCTTAAGTGAATCATGTGTCCCTGACACACCAGAAGAAACTAAATCTTATGAGCCTCTCACACCAATAGAGGATCCATATCAACCATTGGCACCTATGGAGGAGGCACATTCTATTTACAATGAATCAACTAATGCCATAGGAATGCTACCTAGGATGTTCATGGTGTCTTAGCCACAAGAGAAGCCAGCCACCTCTGCCTCGATTCAATCAAATGAACTCAAAAAGTGGGAAGCACCTCTAGTACAAATTGAAATGGTTAAAAGACTTCCCGACAAAGATGAAGAAAGTGAAGGTACTTTTCATAGAGAATGGAAGATGAGAGTGTCATTTAGTGTTGATGACCCTGTCATTTTCGAATTGCCAAAGAGTTACATCAGATATGCCATGGACTTAAGACCAAAACCAAATGGGAGGATAAGTATAAGCTTTGTCCCTCCTGATGAGTAAAGGGAGCCACAAACTCCCCTTGAGTTGTTCCAATTTTTGCAAAGAATCCAAGAGAGACCAGTGTGTATGAGGAAAATCGAGAGGTCGAATGATATAATCAAAGCAATGATTATAACAACTCAATAACCCATAACATAAAGAGATCATTCTAAATAAAAAACCATTATCAATGAATAACTCAAATAAAAGAAGAAAGATTTTACCCATATTGTATTGTTCTCTTTGTCGATATGTGGATTGCTCAATAATGTTGCGAAACCATGTTTGTAACCAGCGAATGTATGTGCTCAAAGTGCTCAAAAGATCAATGTCAAAAGATCATAAAGTGCTCAATGATGCAATGTATGCTCAAAGCACTGTAAAGGATGCCTGAGAATAAGTGATCGAAGAGGATTTGTGAAGGAGATGAGGGGGGTTTATATAAGTTTCAAACATGATCTAACAATGGATGAAATAAATCCATAGAATGAAGGGTTGAGATAAATCAAATAACTCATGCTGAATGTGCACACGACATGTGTCACTCCAAAAGGATATTTTTATTAAGATATGATGAAAATAAGATTGATTGACTAGATAACTCAACTTATAATTTTGCCTTTTTTTAGAGTTCTAAAAATAAGACTAATTGTGCACGAGTTAACATGATATTTTTAGAGGAATTGGAAGATAATTGAAATTAAATAAATAAATTTATTTAATTGATTGTGCATGATAGAGGAATATGAAGTTTATAAATAAAATACATGATTTTATTTATTTTTAGAGGATTGAGATAATTTAAATAAGTTTGCATGATTTATTTAAATTTATAAGAATAATTGAATTAATTAAATAATGTAAATTATTTAATTATAGATAAGAGAGAATTTGTGATGAACTAATTAAATAATTGGATTTATTTAATTAATGTGGACTTGAAATTTGGAAGAGGATAATGATTTAAATAAATAATTAAAATTATTTATTTTTGGAAGAATAAGGTTGATTTTGCTGAAATTAATTAAATAAATACAATTTATTCAATTAATGTTGAATTTTGGAGTTTTAGAAGAATTAGATGAAATTAATTAAATAATTAGATTATTTAATTAACGTTAAATGTAGGTGATTAGACAGACTTGAAGAAATATAAGTGATTCGAAGACATGGTCATTTTTGGGTGTCTACATTTTGTCCCTCTTTGATGCGATGCAGTTTATAGCGTTGCTTCAAAGAAAATGATTGTTGAAGACATGATACAATTTTGATGCCCTAGTGTAGCTAGTTGCCCCTGTGTAGCTGGCATAGGATGCCCCCTCGAGAGGAAAGATAGGGAAGCTACAAAAGAACTAGGTTGAC
The DNA here is from genome assembly GCA_027924645.1 of Cunninghamia lanceolata. Lineage (NCBI taxonomy): Eukaryota > Viridiplantae > Streptophyta > Pinopsida > Cupressales > Cupressaceae > Cunninghamia > Cunninghamia lanceolata. The sequence goes on along the minus strand of BSBN01000578.1, from coordinate 4,868,877 downwards.
GCTCGACCAAAAGATTGTGTTTGAGAAAGATGAGGTTGGATAGAAGAACGTGGAGATAGAATAGAACATGAATAGAAAAAAAGATTGTTGATTGATCTTTGCTTGAAAAACTATATAAGGCCATGGATAAATGGATGGTTAAATCAATGAGCTTGTTGCAACGGTTTCACAAATGTTTATAAAGAGCAATCCTTTTTTTTGATATAGCACATGGATATTTTGCCACCAAGGTATAAAAGACCAAGGTGTTGTGATATCCAAGTGCGTGGACGTTGACTCTACAAGCAAGTGGTTTGATCTTAGATCCCTTAGACATAATATGACCTTGTTGTACATGTGAATGAGCCATAGTCTTGAACATAAAATAAACTTCAATACATGTTAATGCAAGAAGAATATTAATATGTAAGATACTAGGTCATAACACACACAATATAAATATGATGCTAAGAAAGATGCCTAAAGATCATTCCTCAAACACGGCACACAAAAGCAATGACTATGCCCCCAATCTGTACTGTATCGAAACATACCAAGATATAGATAAATCAAGTTAGTCTTGAATAGGTAATAGGAAAGGGACTTGCCGATGATGGCATGGTTCGGTGGTTAAGTCGCTCAGGATGTAGTGGTGGCCACCAGAGTTCAAACCCCCGCTGGGCCAATGAGCTCGCAAGGCTTTACGCCTTCGCTGGGCCAATGAGCTCGCGGGTTTGAAGTGTTCTTCCTAGGGGATGAGGTCCCCCAGTTGTGGCCTCACCAGTTCATTGCTCCGGGCAAAAGCATTCGCATGGAGCTGGAGGGCGTGTCGCACCAGCGTCGCCGGTCACGTTAAAAAGTTTACCAGGCGCATTTAAAAAAAAAATAGGAAAGGGACAAAAAAAATAAACTAAAAGGCAAATTGACTGACTTACAAAGAAAACACACAGCTAACATATTCTCTTGCCAAAGAGGTTTCTCAAGATAGATTGGATAGGAAATATAACAGCCTTATCATAGGAGCGATGTGTCCATTAAAGGGTGTTATCTGTTGAAAAGATAATGTCTTGTTGTAGGAAATGCCACATGTCGTACAAGACGAGTGTGTTGGTCTCGATCATGGAACACTCTGTATAAGACAAGTTTGTTGATCTGTTGCGTGGTTTGAGATTGATTTAGCTGATGTTGGCAATCGATACGTAGGACAGTATATGGCTCTATGAGTAAGTTTCTTTGCTTTAGGTTTGTTTAAGGACTTTTGCTTTGAAAGGATGCGTTTGTTTGTTGTTTTGCTGCTTGAGTTAGTCAAGTCGAGGTGAATGGCTTTGTGATAAATGGAAGATAAGGAAGATGAAATGTCAATGGATTGAAATGGGTGAAGAATGATGAATTGTATGTGCCTAAGTACTGGATACATCCTTCGTATTCCAGACTGCCTACATACCCTGTATCCACGGGATTAAGGCACATTACGATGAAAGATGATAATATGTAGTTTTGGGTATAGTGATGAGATGGGTCAAGGTGTTTGGGCTTGGGTAGGTGAAATGATGACATCTTATGTACCTAAGTATTGGATACGTCCTTTGAATTCCAAACTGCCTACATACCCATATCCATGGGATCAAGGTACCTTAAGATTGAGATGAGATAATATGTAGTTCTGGTTTGTGTGATGAGATGGGTCAAGATGTTGTCGCGTGGGGAGATGGTTGAAGTGCTTGTGTTTGGTATATTTGTGTTGTTGTTTTGAAGGTTGACGTGTTTTGGTTATTTGTTTGTTTGAAGTGTTTGTTTTAGCTGTGAACCATGAAAAAGGAACCATTCCTAGACCTAGGTTAAGGAAAGAGTTGTCCCCATTCTAGTAGAGGTATTTGCATGGGTGACTAATGGAGAAGACATAGAAAGTTTGACCTAGGACAAGACAGTGATAACTGTTGACATAGATCAAGACATGGGATGACGACGATGGACATTAACAAATTTCCAAGCTATTCTAGATAAGGAGATAGAAAATGCAAACAAGGTCAATGGTTTTATTATGGATGGATGGATGAAGTTTGTTGTGAAATGGACATGGAATGAGATAGATGATGGATGACGACTCTACACATAGCGCATGTTTGCCAAGTTTTCACTATGGTACTTATCCAAGGCACCTGTTTACCAGGTTTTCACCATAGGATGGATTTTTTTTGTTTTTTTTTAAATTTTTTTTTATTTTTATATTTTGATACTCTGAGGATCAAGCATAGAACTTCTTGAGATGAACACTGTTAAGTGGCTCATCTAGAGGAATGCCATCAAGTGTGGCTAAAGTATAAGCTCTTGATCCATATGATATTGTGATAATAAAGGGGCCTAACTAGTTAGGCGCAAACTTGCCCTTTTTTTCTCGATCTGCTTGATTTACCTGATTTTCTTTTAAGACAAGATTGCCAACTTGAAACTGTCTTTCTTTGATCTTTTTGTTGTAATTACGCTGGAGGCAGTTTTGATAGACATGGAGATGATTAAGCACGGCAAGGCACCTCTCATCTAGTAGTTCTAGCTCAGCTAATCTGGAAGTGTGATACTCCTCTCCATCAATCAAGTTCTGCATAGATACTTTAAGGGATGGGATCTCGACCTCTATAGGTAGGATGGCTTCAGAACCATAGACCAAGGCATAGGGTGTGGCACCAGTTGGTGTTCTAATACTAGTGCAGTAGGCCCATAGGGCGGGATTGAGTTGCAAGTACCAATCATGACCAGCTTCATTGACCATTTTCTTGAGGATTTTGAGAATGGTTTTGTTGGAAGCCTCGGCTTGTCCGTTACTCTGTGGATAATAGGGAGTTGAAAAGTGATGTTGGATATTGTATTGTGTGCATAAGGCATGAACATCTTGATTCTTGAATGGTCTCCCATTATCAGTGATAATGGCTTGGAGAATACCATACCGGCAAATGAGGTAGTTAAGGATAAACTTGGATATTTGCTTACCGGTGATATAGGTCATGGGAATGGCTTCGACCCACTTCGTGAAATACTTAGTGGTGGTAATGATGAATTTATGGCCATTGGATGAGGATGGGTGGATTTGTCCTACGAGGTCAAGACCCCATTGAGAAAAAGGCCATGGAGTTGTCACAGGTTGTAGTTCATGAGCTGGTGCATGAATCAAATCTCCATGCTGCTGGCATTGCAGACACTTCTTAGCAAACTGTAAAGCATCTTGTTCTATTGTAGGCTAGTAGTAACATGTTCTAAGTATCTTCTTAGTGAGATTAGGACCGGTAGAATGTGCACCACAAACACATTTTTGTATGTTTCGTAAGGTAGCTTTAGCTTCTTCTGCATTAAGACATCGTAAGAGGATACCATCGAGACTCCGGCGATATAGTGTATCACGCAGAATGGTGTAACAAGAGGATCGATGGATAAAGGTTTTATGTTGGGTTGATGAGAGTTCAAAGGGAAAGGTTCCGTGTTAAAGGTATTCATAGATATCTCCGTACCATGGGGAATTGGGACCAACAAGTTCACAGATGATTTCAGTAGTTGGAACATCGATGGCTGGTATCAACAATTTCTCAATCAAGAATTCACATTTTTGTGTGTTTGCGGGCATGTCTATAAGTGACCCTACAGAAGCCATAGAATCTGTAGCTTTGTTATGCTCTCTTGGAATTTGCTCAAATGTGATGCTAGAAAAGTGTGGTTTGTAGGCATCCACTAGTTGCTTGTAGGGAAACAACTTTTCATCTTTTGTTTGGTACTCATCTGTGACTTGTCAAATGACTAGATGTGAGTGAAGAGACTAAGTGTCTCAAGTTACTACTTGGAACCTCATTTTGTTCATCATTCATCGTCAAAGTTTGAACTGTCGGTGAACTTTTGAACTTCGTCCATCGGGTTCAATGATTCATTGGGTTCAATGGTTCAACCGATATGCATTGGTTACTTTGATGAAGGTTTGAACTTCGTCCATCAGGTTCATCAGGTTCATCAGGTTCAATAGTTCATCAGGTTCATCGAGTTCAATGGTTCAAGGGTTCATTGAACCGGTCAAGAGTTCATCGGGTTCAATGGTTCAACATGAACAGTCATTGTTGTGATAGAACACTATCAACATAGTGTAAAGTGTTTAGACCAATAGCAGAGGTTAGTCCGGTGAAGGATGGAGGACTTGGGCATCACGGAGACATTGAACTATTGATGTAGGAAGTGAAGCGCTCACCGATGGAGCAGGTTATTCTGATGAGGCAATAGTTTGGCATTATCAGCAACAAATTTGCTAATGATGGTATTACTGAGAGTTCGGAGATATAAACTAGAATGTTGTCTACGCCCTGGTGCATGTGGGATTAAACATCTCGCGAGAATGTGAACAGTTATGATAGTTTGAAGGCAGCGGCGCTGGGGAAGTTAGATCGATCAGTTAGGGCAAAAGTTGAATAACTGTCTTTGCTCTTGATGACTGATATAAAAATAGATCTATGTGTGTCGTTGAAGATTGATGAAATGATTCAAGTTATATAGTTTATTCTGTAAACATGCAGATGAATTAAACGGCTTTGTATAATTGTAAAAGAATCGATACCTAAACAAAAACAGTTGGGATCTTTATTGTAATCATTCAGTTTACTGTAATAAAGATAGTCTCTCTTGTGGTGGTGGGTTTTTTACCCAAAAGGGTTTTCCCATGTAAATCTGGTGTCATTCTTTGTTGTCTTGAATGTTTATTTTGTTTTTCTGGTGTGTTTATCTGTAGTTTTTGAATTGAAATATACCTGTCTGCATTATCCTCTTTGAATTAACATTAGGGAAGCTATATTCTGCACCTTTGCTTTCCTTATAGTGAGTCTCCATATACCTATAGTTTTATGATGTCCCATTGAACTACTGTATTGAGACTTATGAGGAGTGCTTCATACTTAGCTATGTTGTTGGTGCAAGGAAATGCAAGCCGATATGATTTAGGAATATAGTCATTTTGAGGTGTGATGAATAAGATGTCAGCCCCTGATCCATACTGTGTGTAGGAACCATCAAAGTACAACTTCCACATTATTGAGGTAGAAAGAGTGAAGAGATTCTCATCCAAAAATTTAGGCACCATAGGATGTACATCTGTCATGGGTGCTTCTGCTAGTTGATCTTCTAGGACTTGTCCCTTGATTGCTTTACAATCCACATACTCAATGTCGAACTCACTAAGGATCATGACCCATTTAGCCAGTCTGCCTGTATGAGTTGCTTTTGCTAGTAGATACTTCAATGGATCAATTTTGGCTATTACATTTGTGTGTTGGTTTAGCATGCAATGCCACAATTTTTGGGAAGTGAACACTACTACTAAACAAGCTCTTTCCATAGGTGAATAATTGAATTCATAACCCACCAAGGTTTGACTGATATAATAGATTGCATGCTCTTTTCTTTACTCATCATGTTGTGCTAGAAGAGCCCCTAGGGCTGCAGTTGTAGTTGAGATGTACAAGATCAAAGGCCTATTGGAAACTAGTGGTACCAAGATAGGGGGTGTAGCTAGATATTCTTTGAGCTGATCAAATGATGGTTGACACTTATCGTCCCATCGAAATGAGACATCCTTTCGGAGCAAGTGTTGAACTGGTTGGCATTTATCCGCTAGCTGTGAGATGAAACACCTAATAGACTGTAACCTTCCTTGAAGGCTCCTTAATGCTTTTAGGTTCTTTGGTGGAGGCATCTCTACTATAGCCTTGACTTTTGTTGGATCTACTTCGATACCTCTATGAGATACAATGTATCCCAACAACTTCCCTGATGTTACACCAAAGACACACTTCTTTGGATTGAGGTGTACTTGGTATTTCTCGAGCCTGTCAAAGATCTGTCCTAGAACTTGAATGTGATCTTCCCTAGAAGATTTTGCTAGTATATCATCCACATAGTCCTCCATGATGTGATGAAAGAGATCATGGAAAATCAATGTCATTTCTCTTTGATAAGTTGTCCCTGCATTCTTTAGACCAAATGGCATGACGCACCAATAGTAGTTACCCCAAGGACAAGTAAAAGTTGTTTTATGTTGATCTTCTTCTTCTATCATTATCTAATTGTAGCTGGAGAATCCATCCATGAGAGAAAGCATTTCATGACCCGCGGTCAAGTCTACTATAAGATCAATGTTTGGCAATGGGAAGTCATCTTTGGGGCATGCTTTGTTAAGATCTCTAAAATCATTACACATGTGGATGCCCCCATTGGGTTTAGCCATAGGTACAATGTTTGAGACCCATTCCGAATAATCAATAGGCTTGATGAATTTGGCATCTAGCAACTTTTATATTTCCACTTTCACCAAGAGAGCTATTTGTGGATGCATCTTCCTTAGCTTTTGCTTGACTGGTTTAACTGTTGGATCAACTGTGAGATAGTGAACTACTAGCTTAGGGTCTAACCCTGGCATATCATCATAGGTCCACACAAAGTTGATGGTTCTTTGTAAGAAGTTGTTAAGATTCTTGTGCTCTGTTTCTGATAATGATGTTGCAAGGAATGTGGTCCTAGGATGTTGCTCTGTGCCAAGGTTTATCTTTGTAGAATCTTCCACTAGGAGAGTTGATTTCTCTTGATACTTAAATGGTAGGGGTAGGTCAAATCCTCCATCCTCAGGTGCCATAGTTGGGTTTTCATCTTTGGATACGTCCTTTGTTTTTACTATTTTGTGATCGGGAGGTGCCACAGTGTGGTTTTCACCTAGAGATCTTTCTTTATTTTTACTTTTGCAACTGGAGGATTTGGCATTCTCACCAAAATAAGTTGTTGGCTCTAGTTCCATTACAAAGACAGCTTTGTGATCGCCAAGAGGGATACCATCCCGGAGTCCCATGAACTCTGCTATAGCTTCGTCATTCTGAAATACATCTAGAATGGGGGACCCTTATTGGTCCCACTCAATAAGTTCAGGGTAGACAAGTGTTACTTTCTGGGTGTGGGTGGTGGATATTAAGGATACAAATGATAGCACAAATACGGAGGATTTAGTGAATAGGTCAGTCATATGGAGGGAAGAGTCATCGATGATATCCTCATTAGACATCGAATCGGTGAGAGAAGTTTCTACCACCTTGTCAAGGATACCCTCGATGTTCAAGGCGTGTGGTACCTTCCTACCAAATCTTAACCCCTTCTTGTCTAGTTTCTTCATCACAATAATGGGTTCCATTGTTCCTTGATTCTATTTTCCAAGGAAACCTTTGTATTTATAGCCCATGTTTTTGAGTATCCTTAAGCCATTGCCATATTGCTTGACTGGTATTCTAACTGGTTTTTTCTTCTTATAGAGCCAAGAAGAGATGTCTTCAATTGTTTCCTCTGCCAATAATTTTCCCTCTTGAAATTGGGTTAGAGATGCTGGGGAAGGAATTGTTGCTTTCTTAGTAACTTTGGCAATGGGCGATTGGTCATAGGATTTAGGGGATAGGGGCATCCGCCCTACACAACAAGATTTTGAGATATCATATTCTCCAAAGCCTATATCATGGATGTTAGCTTTGATTTCAGGAATAGGAGTAGGATTGGGTTCATCTATAGAGGCTTTTGTCAGATTTTCAGAATCAACATATAATGGGGATGTAATGGCTTTGTCATTTTTGGGCACTTGGTTACAATTCTTGTAACTGCCTTGCAAGACACAGCAAAATTCAAAAGAATTAGAATCGCCTGGGATAGTGATCTCTATACCATTGAATGGGAACTTAAGAGACTGATGGTACGTTGAGGGGATAGCTTTCATGGCATGGATCCATGGGTGTCCTAGGATAATGTTGTAAGGTAGCTCAATATCAAGGACTTGGCACCTGGTTTCAAGCATGACCGGGCCTACTTGTATAGGCAAGTGGATAACACCCTCTGACCGGCGTTCAGCATCATCATACCCCTTGATTGTAATACTTTGATCAATGTTGACATGATCCTCAGAGTATCCCAATTGTTTAAGTAACTTGAGGGAGTAGATATTGAGACCAGCACCACCATCTATAAGTATGCATTTGATCTTGCGTTTATGGATGAGAACCTCAATGTGGAGGGCATCATTGTGACATGGATCATGGGATGGGAGGTCTTTTTCTAAGAAGACCACATTGTAGGGTGAGGCAATGTTACCTATTATAGCTTGGAAATCTATGATCGCTATGTTGTTAGGAACTGAAGACTCTTGTAGGGCTTTTTCTAGTACAGCTTTATGTGCGGGTGATGACCATAGAAGGTCCAAGATAGATATATGTGCTGGGGTTTTCCCTAGATGTTTGACAAGATTATAATCAAATTGAGTTGGGAGACTTGGTGTAAGACCACGAATGGTGACATGACCACGATGAGTTGTAACAGCGCAATCCGTAAATTTGCCTTTGATTGTGAGGGTAGATACACGACTTTCTTCAAAACGACCCACAATAGAGTCATAGGAAGTGGAAGCGTTATTAACACCTTTACCTTTATCCGGAGGAGGATTTTCACCATGGTTTGGGAATGGTTCCTTGTACATGTTGAGGTCTTTATTGGTGTGTTGAGTTGGTGGTTCATCCTCAAAAGAGATTTGGTTGCCCTCGATAAGATTTTGAATTATGTGCTTGAGTTTCATGCATGATGTAGTCCTGTGTCCTTTACTCCTATGGAAGTCACAATATTCATTTTCTCTGTACCGTGCAGTTTTGTAAATAGGTTCACCATATGGGGGAGCATCCAGTAAGGTGATGAGTCCCTTGTGTAAAAAAAATTTTAGAACAAACTCTATGGGCTCTCCCAAGGGAGTGAATTGACGCGGTGGAGGGTAATTTTGTGGAGGTTGTTCTTGTTGTCATTGTTGTTGGTTTTGGTATGGTTGTCTTTGTTATTGTTGTTTTTGTTGAGGTGGAGGTTGACTCGGCTTGTGAAGATGAAGGGGTGTTTGCAATGTTTGGACATGTTTAGAATCTACCACACCATCATTCACCATGTTTTTTTTTTTGTTCCAAAACTTGGGTTTATCATTTGATTGTTGTTGAGGAGCATTGTCTTTGTTGTTTTTAAAGATTTTGACCACGCCTTTAGCGATGAGGGCTTTTTCAATGTTGATTCCCTTGTAGGTAACTTCATCGAAAGTTGTAGCACTAAGGATTTGTAAATGAAAACTCAATTATTGGTTAAGGTTATGCACAAATGTGCTAACAAGCTGCTTTTCAGGTACCTTAAATGGGAATTTACTAACCATTTGTCTCCATCTTTGTAGGAAGGAAATGAAAGTTTCCCCATTTTTCTGTTTATTGTTGCACAAATCAGTCATAGAGATTTCATGTTCTATGTTGTAGGAGAAATGGGTGGCAAATTTCTCTGCAAGCTCGTTAAAAGATTTGATACTCGTGGGTAGGTGCGAGAACCACTCTATAGCTTGACCTCCAAGACTGCGAGGAAAGAGGTGCATAAGATATGTGTCATTGTGTGAGACCTCAAAGTAAGCAAGATAGAATTCTCTAAGATGATCCTTTGGGTCTCCTTTTCCTTTGTATTTATCAAATTTGGGAATAGTAAAATTGTGAGGAAAAGGGATCATGGGTAATGACCGATCAAATGGATAAGTACAAACTTCTTATAAAGAGAAGGTCTTCTTGGTGTGTCCAAATGTTAGATCAAATAGATGTTTGTGAACCTCCGCAAGTTTTAGCTCCATAGTTGTAGGAGGGGTCAGAAACATCTCCTGTTGTCCTAGAAGTTGTTGTTATTTCCCATATGGAAGATTATAGTGAAAGCCATGGGCATTGGTGTTATAAGGGTCGTATGATTGGTTTGGGTCGTATGTGTTGTATGTTGGGTTTGGATTGGGTTGGAATTGGGTGTTTTGATTTTGGGGAGATGGGGGTGGTGCTAGGTAAGAATTTAGGCTTTGTGATGGTTGTTGATAAGAGTTTAGTGGAGGAAAGCTAAAGTTTGTTGGGTTTGGTTGCGGTGGTGTAACATAGTTGTACAAAGTTTGGTTTTGGGAATGTTGCAAGTTGAGATAGGTGTGGGTTAGGTTGAGGGTGGAAGATCGTTGTGGTAGAGGGACATAGATGTGTTTTGTGATGGTTGAGGTTGATTGGGAAATGTGTCAAAAAAGGTTAGTGTCGATGAACGTTGTGGCGGAGGGACATAGGTAGACGTGTTTTGTGATGGTTGAGGTTGATTGGGAAATGTATTGAAAAAGGTTAATGTCGATGAATGTTGTGGCGGAGGGACATAGGTAGATGTGTTTTGTGATGGTTGGGGTTGACTAAGATGGGGATAGGTATGATGGAGTGTAGAAGAATGTTGTGGTGGAGGGACATAGGTTGTGTTGACGTTTTACGATGGTTGGGGTTGTATGATATTGTTTGTGTTAAGGATACGAAGATTGGATGATGGTGGGGGTGGTGTTTTTTGAGACTCTTATTGCATGGCTACGTAGTTGTTCCCCAGATTGTAATTTAGGGAAAACCTTCTCGTGATGGGGTAGCCAATGTTCCACTTGTGATTGGTGTGGGTATTTTAGGAGTTTGTTGTATGTTTGATTGAGCTATAGCGGCTTGATTGGCTAGTTCTGCTTGACGTTGGACAGTCTCTTATTGGTGTTTGTAGATCTCCATAGGAGTCAGAAGCAGTGATATGGGTCTCTCTTCCGTTGGGTTTTGATAAAGGGGATTCTCATATTGTGCAATTGTTCTCCCTTGTGAGCTTTGTCTATGTAATGGTGTGGTCACAGTTGACAGGTTTTGGACTGCCATTATAGTGTCTTGGGTGTTGTTATGCTTGCTAAGATTTGATAGATCAAAACCTTTGGGTAATTTGGCTCCTTGCTCTGCTAGCAAGAGGAAGAAATGATCTTGGTTCTCGCTAATGATTTTGTCAAAGGCGACCATGGCTCTAGGGTCTTGTATGATTTCATCAAGGTATTGTCTATCTTCTTGAGAGGATTGACCTATTTCAAATTGTCTCTCTTCTTGAGATGGGACTTGAACCGTGGTATAACTGGGTGTAGCAAAATCATGAGGCATGACAATAGTGAATTGAGTTGCATCTATCAAAGGGATATTACCTTCTTGAGGATTGTTTGTTTGGTCATGTTGTGGCATGTTTTGAGATTTGGTTGACCTTTCTATTGGTGTCTTTGGAGTACCCTTTGGAGTCATGCTTGGTTGAGGTGTATAAGGAGGCAATTTGCACTTCCTTGGGGCAACTTGCTTTGCCTTCATAGTTTGTTGGAGTCTAGTGGTTACCATGGGATGCACTAGGATACTTTTTTTGAGATGTTTGTTGGGATTTTGTTTGTGTTTTGGAAAAGACACGTTTGATGAACAAGTTTACTAGACTAAAGACATTGTACTGTTTGACCAAAGGCGTAGGACTGTGTTACCAAAAGTGAGCTACTGTTATACCAAGGGCACTGAAGTAGGCTTGCCAGAGTCGAGGTACTGTTATACCAAACGTGAGCTACTATTATACTAGAAGCGAGCTGCTATTATACCAAGGGCGCTGTAGTAGTGTTAGTGATGTTTATAAGGCAAATTTTGATAGTTTTGGATTTGATTTTGATTGGATTTGCTTTGGTAAGAGAAAAACACATCAAACAAAGTGGCAAAAAAGGATTGACACAACAGATAGTGTATGTTCGAGGCTCACAAAAAAGCCTAATGTTTCCATGGGTATAAGACAATTGCAAACAATATCAAGCACTTTTTATCCCTAGAGACAAGTTTTCATTGCAGTAGATCAACTCACAACTTAATACTCCATCTACCAAATGTCATTCCATAAAGGTGTCAGACATTTGTATCTTTGAGAGAGATGATAGGTAGGGATATCTCACCCTCCCCTCGAAAAGCTCAAGTAGGTCACAAGAGATTTATAGCTGAGGGAATACTATCTCTTCTCAAGGGATCTAATGGTGAGTATCTTGAGGGCTTAAATCGATTCCCCTTGCACTGATGATTACTACAACATTCAAAGGTGGAACAGGTAGTCACTATCTAGATTGGTCCTTAGTAACTTTGAGGGACCAACGCCTTACAAGAAATGTGACAAGCTACTAAAAGCTTTAACAAATCCTACTAAGAGTATCAAACACTTCACTTAATGTGAAAATCGTTTCCACAAAGAGCTAGTACACCTCTTTTTAGTTTGGCACCACAAGGTAAGGTTGACGTCGGTTAGGACTTGGCTTTCACCTTATCCCTCTTATATAGCGGTTCAAAGGAAAACTCTGCTTAGGGTCATCCTTTTTGGATGAAGCACAATCCAAAAGTAGGCCCTTCTAAAGGAATAACTAAAATGCAAGAGCAAGCACGTCAAACAAAGGTTCAATTGTCCCATTATAAGAAAAATAAGGTGCAACTAAATTAGGCACACACACGATTGCAGTTGTCAATTATCCCTTATGAAATTGAAGTGTTTGGAATTCATATCCATTGTCCCTTAGAAAATTGAAGTGTTTTTTGCATTCATGTCCATTGTCCCTTAAGAAAGCAATATGTTCCTAAGACTTAGATTGCAAAAAAGATGTTTTGTCCCTTAAGAAAGTAATATGTTCCAAAGACTTAGATTGCAAAGATGATTTGTTCAATTGTCCCTTAAGAAATCAATATGTTTCTAAGACTTAGTGCAATAGATTGAGATTCTTCAATGCTCATTCTGCATGAACATGTTAGGAAAACTCATTTGCTCTGTTTGAGTGATAAGAAGCTGCAACAAGTCGATTAGTTCCACATAAACTACGAAGTTAGCAAAAATAAATCAATTTGACCAAAAGTGTTTGACTGTATTACCAAAGGTGATGTACTATATTACTAAAAGCAATGTACTGTGTTACCAGAGGTGAGTTGCTACAAGACCAAAGGTGATTTACTGTGTTGCCAGAAGCGTTGTACTGTGCTACCAAAAGCGCAGTACATTGCTACCAAAAGCGCTTTACTGTCCCTGATCTAAAAAAAGTTATATTTTGTCAAAAAAGCTAGGTCAAGAGATGATTTCATGTTTGATTTGTAGATCTGGGATGTATGGTTGATAGGATCTGTAACTGCTATGCCAACCATGTTGGATTGTGTTACCAATAGTACGCTATTGTGCTACCAGAGGCGGTACAGTATCACTCGAAGGTGCTATACTGTGCTGTCGAAAGTGCTTCACTATACTGCCAATAGCGCTTTTCTATGTTGTTTGCATTGTTCAGTACTGTACTTCAAAAAAATCTATTTCTCAAAGAAAAAGAGGGATTAGTGGGTCCCATCGGGTGTGCCAGAATGTGTATGAGGAAAATTGAGAGGTCAAATGATATAATCAAAGCAATGATTATAACAACTCAATAACCCATAACATAAAGAGATCGTTCTAAATAAAAAGTAATTATCAATGAATAAATCAAATAAAAGAAGAAAGCTTTTACCCATATTGTATTTTTCTCTTTGTCGATATGTGGATTGCTCAATAATGTTGTGAAACCATGTTTGCAACAAGCGAATGTATGTGCTTAAAGTGCTTGAAAGATCAATGTCAAAAGATCGTAAAGTGCTCAACGATGCGATGTATGCTCAAAGCACTATAAAGGATGCCTGAGAATAAGTGATCGAAGAGGATTTGTGAAGGAGATGAGGGGGGTTTATATAAGTTTCGAACATGATCGTTCAACGGATGAAATAAATCTATAGAATGAAGGGTTGAGATAAATCAAATAACTCATGCTGAATGTGCACACGACATGTGTCACTCCAAAAGGATATTTTTATTAAGATATAATGAAAACAAGATTGATTGACTAGATAACTCAACTTGTAATTTTGTCTTTTTTTTAGAGTTCTAAAAATAAGACTGATTGTGCACATGGGTTAACATGATATTTTTAGAGGAATTGGAAGATAATTGAAATTAAATAAATAAATTTATTTAATTGATTATGCATGATAGAGGACTATGAAGTTTATAAATAAAATACATGATTTTATTTATTTTTAGAGGATTGAGATAATTTGAATAAGTTTGCATGATTTATTTAAATTTAGAAGAATAATTGAATTAATTAAATAATGTAAATTATTTAATTGTAGATAAGAGAGAATTTGTGATGAACTAATTAAATAATTGGATTTATTTAATTAATGTGGACTTGAAATTTAGAAGAGGATAATGATTTAAATAAATAATTAAAATTATTTATTTTTGGAAGAATAAGGTTGATTTTGCTGAAATTAATTAAATAAATACAATTTATTCAATTAATGTTGAATTTTGCCGATGATGGCATGGTTCGGTGGTTAAGTCGCTCAGGATGTAGTGGCGGCCACCAGAGTTCAAACCCCCGCTGGGCCAATGAGCTCGCAAGGCTTTACGCCTTCGCTAGGCCAATGAGCTCGCGGGTTTGAAGTGTTCTTCCTAGGGGATGAGGTCCCCCAGTTGTGGCCTCACCGGTTCATTGCTCCGGGCAAAAGCATTCGCGTGGAGCCGGAGGGCGTGTCGCACCAGCGTCGCCGGTCACGTTAAAAAGTTTACCAGGCGCATTATCTTTAAAAAAAAAAATTAATGTTGAATTTTGGAGTTTTAGAAGAATTAGATGAAATTAATTAAATAATTAGATTATTTAATTAACGTTGAATGCAGGTGATTAGACAAACTTGAAGAAATGTAAGTGATTCGAAGACATGGTCATTTTTGGGTGTCTACAACCAGATGTGAAAATCTACATGCAAGAACAATTTGACCTATTAGTAGAGTTATTAAATTGTGATGGAGTCCTGCATTGGACCCCTTCCCATCAACAACCCTTTCGAGACTTACTTCGTCTCACACTACCAAGGGAAACAACCGAGTTGGTAACAATTGAATCAAATGACAAACTCTACAAAATAGGAGAACTTGTCTCGAGAAGAGGTAGTAGGAAGATTAAGAAAAGAAGATGAAAAAGAGCTTTTTCAGAAGACTAGAAAGGTCCTTACATAGTCAAAGAAAATGTCAGAAATGGTGCCTATCTCTTGTGCACAATGGAGGGAAAGGAATTTGGTGAAACAATCAATTCCTTTCACCTCAAGAAATACTATGTCTAAAACCAAAAAATCATAAAACATAAAAAATACAAAAAAATAAAAAAAATCAAAATGTCAAAAAAAGAATTTGTTTTCTTGCATTTCAACATCATTCTGTTCATCTTGCATTATAGTCAGTGACTTGCTCTTGTATTATTTTCATCTCAATAAGGAGTCTAAGATTGCCTAGATATACGTCATCCTTTCAGGACCTAGAGATTCCCCATTTTCACAATCACCATTATCCCCTTTTCATTCCCAGTGATTTTAATCAAAGCCTAGCTCTTAGCTTTACACTGATCCCGGTCTTAATAAGTCAAGATTTTAGGTCTAAACAAAGTCAGTATTCAAACCTACAATGTTCAAAGGAAGCTTGCAAGTAGACCTTCCCAGTTCTTCCCTAGTAGTAGAGAAGTCTAACCAAATTACAAAAACTTTAGGTGGTGCTCAGCCTCTTATCTTTCCTAGCCAAAAATGTTAAGAGGATCAAAACTCTGAAGGAAGCAATCTAAAATTTAAGTGAATAAAAGAATGAGTGATCAAAATAAAAGTGTGAGAGATTAAATTATTGCATATCAAAGTTCCAAAGGAATTCATTTCTTGAAATATCAAAAATCCAAAAAAAAATGAGAAAAATCAAGTGAGGCATTCTAAAAAAAAGTGAAAAAACAAAAAAAGAGAGATACAAAAAAGAGTGAAAGAGAGAAGATTGTTGAATGTCTGAAATCTTGGGTGGAGGTCAGTCTAAGCTCGAAGCCTCAAGGGTGACATTCTAATAGAGAAAGTAAAAATAAAGGTACAAAGCACACACATGCACTAGCTGAGAAAAAACAAGAGTCTAGTGGTCTCTAGTATCATCTTCTACCTAGGGACCCTTGTTCTTTCCTATTTATCCTTTATCTCGGGTTTACCTTGCTTTCCATCTATGATCTAATTCTAGTGAAAACCAATAAAATTTGTTACTTATCTAAGTTGAAATCTTGTCAAATTGTCTTATCTGGATAAGGATCGGTGTTTAGCTTTTAGCAAAGCCCAAAATTAGAAACGCTCCATTTTCATTCCCGCTTCCCACTTGAGTTTTAAAATCCTATCTCACAGCCTTGATTAGGTCTCTTATATCAGGACAACTCACAGTCCCCTAGATTGAAAATCATATTAAAGAGCAGTCACATTGTTTGTTCCACATTGCATTCATGCCAAAATCAGAAAAAGAGTCTCAAAGCAATAAAGTCGAATATCATATCTCATGACATTCAGTAGAAGTAAAATATTTCATTTCAGCATTTCTCGTGTTCTTGCATCTACATATTGTAAACTGTATCTCATATAGATGCCACAAAAAATTACAAAAACATGTCATCGTTATCATCAAACCTCCAAAACATGCATAAGAGATAGGTACAAATCTGATGGGCAAAAACCATAAAAGGATAAACTTTTATAGGTACATCCAAAGTTTACATATACAAGAGTATCAAAGAGCTAGGACAAAATGCTCTCAAAGGAAGTAGAGGCTCCCCATGCAAGGGTGCACAATTTCAAGAAAAGAAGTCAAGGTTGGTTCCCTCCAAACGAACCATCAAGACTTTGGCTCCTCTATCTATGAATACCACTTGTCACTCCATGAGACCTATGGGAGCGAGGTGCCCTACTGTGAGCATGTGACTATGAAGGCTTCGCCATACTAGCATTTTGCCATCCAAAACTAAGACAAGCCATCTCTCAGAGCACCTGATTCTCACCCTTAAGGTGTGAATCTCAGCCTTTAAGTTTGCATTCTCCCAACATCCATGGTAGACAGGAGCAAAAATATATGTGTCACCCAACAGCAGGGGGCACACTAGGATCATATAAAAGGCAGTCTCAAGTCATCTTAGTGAAGGGAGAAGCCAAGCAAATATTAACCTCACGAACAAAATCCCTCCACTCTTTGACATTACCTAAAAAAGTGAATCGAAAGAGAAAGACGTGTTAGTTCCCTATGAAAAGAGAAAGGACAAAAGTGTGAAAAACAACAAAAAAACTCACGTGGATCACCTGGATACTAATCAAGGTCAAGTTGTCATATCACCTCATCCAAATGACGAGGTCAGGGAACAACAGGAGGACTCTCATGGATGTCAAGTGCATCATCTGCATAATCAACAGCATCAAGACCCTCATCATGTGCATCCTCAAGTAATCCCTCATCTGATGAATCATCACCATTAGGAATATAGTCCTTGTTAGTAGACTCTAAATCATAGCTAAAACAAGAGATCAAGAAGGAGACCCTTTCCCTCCCGTCTATCCTCCTCTGGGAACTCTGATAATGAAGACTCCAGGAGTCAAAGGAGTCCAAACAACTTGCCTCTGTCCAATCTCACCCATCTCCTTAACAGACCTGTAACAAGTGGACACTAGGGGCAACTCCTCAAGGAAGTCCTCACCAAACTATTGTAAAACACACTCAACATGATGGCCCCCAACTAGAGCATTACGATCTGAAACCTCGGATACTCTACAACAGTACTCCCTGATCTCACCATCATGAGCCCAAGATCCCTCCATGTCAAGATAAGGATCAAAGATCATATCCTCATCCGTAGGAGTAGCAACAATGGGCAAAGAAGCATCAAAGTGACCCACATGCATCCATATGGCTACTCTCGGTAATCTTCTATCCATAATCAGAATAAGCTTCTGATAGGGCCTAATGTTCTCAAATATCCATGTCATAACCAAAGAAGAGTGGCTAAAAGAAAAAGGCCCTCATCATGCAATGTGATAGAATTTCATATAGACCATGGCCAAAATATCTGGTCCCCAATCATAGACCGTTCCCTCCTCAATACCACAAATGATGGGTGCCCAACACCATCTCAAACAAGCTGAGGCCTTGTCTCCAGACAGCCTTGATGCAATCAAACTAATCAAGAATCTCCTCAGAAGTTGGATGTGAAGTTGAGGCACAGAAGTGAGCTAGACTCCTATCTGATCCCCAGGGTGACTAAACCCCATAAACTCTACACAAGATGCCCTATGCTCACAGGACTCACTAGCTAGAAGGACAAGAGGATGTCCTCTCACAGGAACTCCAAGAATAAGGTAGACATCAAATAGAGTGATGGTCCACTCTCCAGAGACCTGTGGCAACTAAAAGTGTTCATGTCTACATCTCATTAGGTCAAAATATCATAGCATATGCGGGACACATGGTGAATAACAGGCACATGACAAACTCTAGCCAGACCTGTTCTCCTCAAAATAGCATAGTCCTCATTACTTAGTGAAGCAAAAATCCCTAAGAGCCACCCCTTCTCTCGGTGGGCATTCCATTGGATATGCATGTCCTACAAAATTAGAAAAGAACTTTAGATTAGATCTTATAAACTCGCCAAAAATCTTAAAAATCGTAAAACTTGCAGAAAAACACACAAAAAAAGAGTATAACCCCTCAAAATTGCAATAAACAGGTGAATACAGTAGTAAAAAAAAGTCATATCAAAGTGAAATGAATGTTAGAAAACATGAAATTTCAAGTAAAATCAACCCAACAGGGTCGGCCTCGAGTGACCCAGATGACTACAGGATCTCCCCTGGGTGACCCTGTTGTTCTACAGGATCTCCCCTAGGTGACCCTACTGACAAAAGGGATGACCGTAGAGGGAGATCCCTTGAAGTAAAACTTCTCTAAAAACCTCATTTTTTAGGCAATTTTAGAAAACAAAAGACCTATCCTACTCTAAACGACAAAACAGAGACAATGCAACAAGAAGAATTGACAAAAATAGACAATTTGAAGAGATTTTTCACAAACTTCAAACTAGGGTTTAGAGAAGGGTTTTTCACTGTTTGTGTACCTGATTCTCTACGACTAAAGAAGAGGTAGCCATCTTTGCAATCTCCTCAATGATATATATCCAACGACTGCTCACACGATCAATTCCGTTGTCGTTTCACTTCGATCTCACAAGTTGGCTTGCTTTGTTTTCCCTCATCTTAGTTTCATTTATGCATTTTTAGATTAGTTCTTTGCTTTTATGCATCTCTTTCGTGCCTTGTTTTGCATGCATTCATTCCTACAGGTCTCACCGACAAAAGTAAACAACTAGTCGAACTCAAATGATCCATGGTAAGTTCGTCATTTTAGTTTTCATTATTCATTTTGATACATTCAAATGTCAAACTAATACTAGTTATTACAAGTACAATTGTGGGAAAATCGACAACAGGTAAGGCCTAGTTCGGGAATGGTACTTACCTTTCATGTAGACTACCATCCCTGCAAGGGCAAATATGTAAGCACAAAAATCATGCACAGCCTCCACGAGGACTCTTATGATGATTTTAATCCTTGTCACATACATGTAAGCGTGAAAATAATGTCCTCTAAGCAGCAGACCTCTTGTTGATGTGTCTTCTTTCTTTTCTTGTGTTGTTTCTTCTTTGTCACTTTCCCTCTCTCCCCATTTTTGATGCTTTTCGACACTTTTGTGACACTTGTCAATTTGTGTTTTTTGAGCTTTCAACCTTGCTCCTAAGCCTTGTAAGCATCTTGTAGGTGAGTTTTCAACTTTCCCCTATGTTTTCATCCTCTACACCCCCTAGAATCCTTCTAGAGGTCCCCCCATCCATCTCCAACTTTCAGTTTTCAGTTTCACTCAACCAATCTAAATGTCCCCCTATTATTTCCAAATCTCCCCCTGGAGATCCTATAGTCCAAGTGGAGATTTGGATTCTTGCACATGATTGACCTGTTTCCAAAGGCAAAGCACCTCCTTCTTCTCTTCCCTACAATCTTCCATCATGTTGTTCCTCTAAAAACCCTTTTCTATCAGAATCTCTCCCGGGTGACCCAAGATCTCCCAAGGGCGACCCTACTGGCAAAAGGGGTGAACTTGTTGCGTTTCCAACCATAGAAAAGCTTGAGTTTCTCACTCAAAAAAGCTTCGTTTTCGCCCATTTTTCTCCCAGTTTGCATGATTTTTTATGCCTAATATGGAGTTGACTATTTCATGCACCCATGCATGCATAATTAACTCCATTTGATCTAAAATTAACAACTCAATTAATATCATGCATCCTTCCAACTCTAATCCTTCTTCAGTGATAAGCTATTATTGATTTATCACTCCTTAGCTGAGTTTACTGGGTAATCAATCTAGTTCACTCCCTAATCAATCCTTGTTAACTCATCAATCAATTAAGTTAACTTCTCAATCAATTACCTTCTTCTAAACTATAAATATCCCTCTCCCTCAAGCACAAAAGGGGGCAAATTCATTGTGTACACAGATCTTGCTAAGTTTTTTCTCTCCAAATCAGCATTCTAATGCTCTCACAGGATAAAGGTGCCTTTTATTTTATTCTTTGTTCAATCAAGCATCGTTATGTTGCTTCCATCAATGCCATTGTGCTCATCAAAAGCTCTCATTCAGCTCTTTCAATCTTGAACAAGATTCTTTTGTTGATTTGTATCATCTTGTCATCAAGAGGATTTGAGGTTTCCAACATCAAGGATTTCTGAGGGTAGTGGAGTCACACAAATCTTTATTCTTTCAAGTTCCTCTATTACAAATTTCAATTTATAGTAATTAGAAAATCAAAATTCCTCTTGGGTATAGTAATTCACTATTTTTTTCCTTAATAGTTCTAGCATCTTAGAAGTAATTTGTATTCTTAGATTAGATTTGTTTACTTGCAATTTTCCTTTTCTAGATTAGTTGTTTCAAAACAATCAAAAACCCAAAAACATAGATTAAAATTGTATTACGAAAAATCATATTAGCTTGC
This sequence comes from Cunninghamia lanceolata, assembly GCA_027924645.1. Classification (NCBI taxonomy): domain Eukaryota; kingdom Viridiplantae; phylum Streptophyta; class Pinopsida; order Cupressales; family Cupressaceae; genus Cunninghamia; species Cunninghamia lanceolata. Next base: position 4,848,088 of record BSBN01000578.1, on the reverse strand, counting down.
ATTTCATATTTCAATTATTAGAATAGAAAAAGCATCTTTATTTCTATAAAATACTAAAAAACACAAAAATAAGCTCACATTTCATTTAGCTTTGCATACATATAGAAATCCTAGAAAAGATAGATAACTTAAAAACCTTCGATACCATCATGAGGTAAAACATGGTTAAAATGATTCAATCAAACCCTTGATCACATCACAAGGTAAACTCAAGTCAAAGCATAACCAAACCCTAGGCCAAAGCCCTAAGTCTAGTTAAGGTTGGTCATTACACATTTATCTCTATCTTGGCTCAAAAATGTGCCTAGGAGTAATAGGTGAGTGGGTGAGGGCTATCCTCAATGAGATTGAGGAAATCAATCCACAACAATAGCATGAGCTATTTACTTTACCACAACAAGATCAATTTGTCCTCTTATTGATAGAAGAACAAAGACAACTTCAAATACATCGGGAACTCATTCAATGAATTGAGAGACAAGAGGACATAAATGAAAGTAACCGCTTACCCACACAAAGGTGGAATAGAAGAAACCCCAACATGAGAAGAGAAACTAGTGACCCTTCAGGTCATAGGGTTATCTCTACAACAACTACCATTGAACGAAACATTCAACTTAGCACACAACAACAAAGTCCACAGAACATCCCTCTCTGTGAAGTCCAGCTCTCCAATGAGCCAGACCCCCGCCGTGTCTCGCTTCCTCTTGATTGGCTATTTCCATGAGAGAGAGAGTGACGTGGCAGATTGTCCTGTGGCAAGGAGGGAATGTTTCGTGTGCATGTCAAAATCCTACCCGATAGCCCCAGGCAACTGAAGTCACAATTTTGAGTGTACAGAAACATCAACTACTCAAGAATCCATTGGCATTGATGACCTTTGTAGACACCAAAAAGTGACCATTTCATCGCATCACTTGCATTTCATCTAATCACTTGCATTTAAAACGTTAATTAAATAATCTAATTATTTAATTAATTTCATCAAAATCATCAATATCTTCCAAAACTCCTAAATTCAACATTAATTGAATAAATTCTATTTATTTAATTAATTTAAATCAAAATCAACTGTATTCTTCCAAAAGTTAAATAATCTTTATTATTTAATTAAATCTTATCTTCTTCCAAAATTCAAGTCTACATCAATTGAATAAATTAATTGTTTAAGTAATTTATCTCTTAAAATCCTCTTATCTACAATTAAATAATTTTCCTTATTTAATTAAATCAATTGTTCTTCCAAATTTAAATAAATCATGTAAATTTATTTAAATTATCTAAATCTCTAAAAATAAAATATAATCAAATATTTTATTTATTCTTCTATCATGCACAAACAATTAAATAAATTTATTTATTTAATTTGCCTCAATTATCTTCTAATTCCTCTAAAAATAAATCTTGTTCATCATGTACACAAAATTAAATAATTTGTTATTTAATTTATCTCAAATCATGCAAAAAACAAATCACAAGTTGAGTTAATTGACTTAATCAATCTTGTTTTTATCAACAACTCTTAAATTAGAAAAAAAGCATTCTAATTTATGAAATCAAATCCTATCTTTATGCAAAAAACAATTAACTCAAACAAAAATAGCTTTGTGTGACACATGTTGTGTGCACATTCATCATGAATTCTAGATTTATCTCATCCTTTGATTCTATTGAATTTTTTGGACCATTGATCGATCTTTATTGAAACCTATATAAACCCCCCTCATCTCCATAATAAATCCTCTTCGATCATTTAAGATTTTGCCTCCCTATAGCGCTTCGAGCATTCATCGCATCATTGAGCACACTTCTACCTTTTGACCACAAACACAATGTACATCCGCTTGTTGCAAACACGGTTTTGTAGTTTGAAGAGCAATCTACATTCGACCAAGAGATCCAAACAATCTAGGTGATAACTTCTTTGTTCGCAATTTGATTTATTCATTGATTTGGTTATTGCTTAGATAGATCTTTTGATGTTATGGGTAATTGAGTTGTTATTATCATTACTTTGTGATCTTATCATTCAACCTCTTGATTTTTTCTACACATTCTGGCATGCTCGGTGGGACCCACTAATCGCTCTTTTTCTTTAAGAAATTGGTTTTTTTTAAGTACAGTATGGAACAACACACATCAACACAGGAAAGTGCCTCTAGTAGTACAGTGCAGTGCCTCTGGTATAACAGTATTGTGCCTTTGGGCGATACTATAGCGCCTATGGTAGCATAGTATCACACTTTTGGTAACACAGTGCAGCGCAGTTGGCATAACAGTAAAGCACTTCTGGTCTATTTGGGTTTCTGATCTTGTTTTCTAATTTGTAGGGTTTCTAACTCATCATTTCTATCATTCATTGACTGACAAGCTAATTTATTTATCTTTCAATTATCATTTATACTGCCTAAGCTGACGTATTTAGGAGTATTATCATTTTTTTAGTTAAACCTCTCTTTTCCTAGCATCTTGTGAGTTTGTTCTTGATTCCAGGTTACAGATCTTATCATCTATTAATCATCCCAGATCATCCAGTCAACCATAAAATCATCTTTTGATCTAGCTTTTTTGATGAAATATGACTTTTTTTTAGATCTGGGGCAGCAAAGTGCTTTTGGTAATATAGTAACTCGCTTTTGGTAGCACAGTACCACGCTTCTAGTAGCATAGTGGATCGCTTTTGGTTCTGCAGTAACTCGCCTTCGGTAACACAGTGCAGCACTTTTAGAAATATAGTAAGGTGCCTTTGGTAACACGGTAAAGCGCTTTTGGTTAATTGATTTATTTTTTTCTAACTTTTGATTTTGTGTGGAACTAATCAACTTGTTGTAGCTTCTTATCACTCAAACAGAGCAAATGGGTTTCCCTAACATGTTCATGCAGGACGAGCATTGAAGAATCTCAATCTATCGCACTAAGTCTTAGAAACATATTGCCTTCTTAAGGGACAATTAAACCAATCATCTTTTGCAATTTAAGTCTTAGGAATATATTGCTTTCTTAAGGGACAAAACATCTTTTTTGCAATCTAAGTCTTAGGAACATATTGCTTTCTTAAGTGACAAAACATTTTTTTTGCAATCTAAAATCTTAGGAAACATATTACTTTCTTAAGGGACAATGGACATGCATGCAAAAACACTTCAATTTTTTAAGGGACAATGGACATGAATGCAAAAAGCTTCAATTTCATAAGGGACAATTGACAACTACAATCATGTGTGTGCCTAATCTAGTTGCACCTTATTTTTCTTATAACAGGATAATTGAACCTTTGTTTGACGTGATTGATCTTATTTTCAGTTATTCCTTTAGAAGGGCCTACTTTTGGATTGCGCTTCATCCAAAAGGGACGACCCTAAGTGGAGTTTTCCTTTGAACTGCTATATAAGAGGGATAGAGTGAAAGCCAAGTCCTAACTAACGTTAGACTTACCTTGTGGTGCCAAATCGAAAAGAGGTGCACTAGCACTTTGTGAAAACAATTTTCGCATTGTACAAAGTGTTTGATACTCTTAGTAGGATTGGTCAAAGATTTTAGTAGCTTGTCACATTGCTCGTAAGGCGTTGGTCCCTCAAAGCAACTAAGAACCAATCTAGATAGTGACTGCCCGTTTCACCTCTGAACGTTGTGGTAATCATCAATGCAAGGGGAATCGATTCAAGCCCCCAAGATACTCACCATTGCCTCCCTTGAGAAGAGATAGTATTCCCTCGACCATAAAGCTCTTGTGACCTACTTGAGCATTCTGACGGAAGGGTGAGATATCCCTACTTATCATCTCTCACAAAGATACAAATATATGACACCTACATGGAATGACATTCGGTCGACGAAGAATTAAGTTGTGGGCTGATCTACTGTAATGAAACCATGTCTCTAGGGATAAAAAGTGCTTGAATTGTTTGCAATTGTCTTATACCTATGGAAACATTGGTCTTTTTTGTGAGCCTCGAACATACACTATTTGTTGTGTCAGTCCTCTTTGGTACTTTGTTTGATGTGTTTTCTCTTGCCAAAGCAAATCCAATCAAAATTAGACCCAAAATCTATCAAAATTTTCCTTATAAACATCACTAACACTACTTTAGCACATTTGGTATAATAGTAGCTCACCTTTGGTAGCATAGTCTAGTACTTTTGGCATAATAGTTCATTGCCTTTTGCAGCCTAGTCCAGTGCCTTTGGTAACATAGTAGCTCACCTTTGGTAACACAGTCCAGCACCTTTGGTAAAATAGTACAGCATCTTTGGTCCAGTAAACTGGTCATCAAACTACCTCAACAAAATCTCAAACATATTGTCCTAGGGCATCCCATGGTAACCACTAGACTCTGGAAAACTATGAAGGCCAAACAAGTTGCCCCTCCTCATACACCTCAACCAAGCCAATCCAACATGACTCCAAAGGGTACTCTAAAAACTCCAATGGAAAGACCAACCAACCAATCCTGAAGAAGGTAATGTCCCTTTCGTAGATGTAACTCAATTCACTACTGGTATGCCTCATGATTTTGCTACACCCAGTTATACCACAGTTCAAGTCCCATCTCAAGAAGAGCAACACTTTGAAGAAGGTCAATCCTCTCAAGAAGATAGACAAGACCTTGATGAAATCATGCAAGATCCTAGAGCCATAGCCACATTTGACAAAATCCTTAGTGAGAACCAAGATCATTTCTTTCACTTACTATCAGAGCAAGGAGCCAAATTACCACAAGATTTTGACCTATCCAATCTTAAAGAGCCAAACAAAACCCACAACACTATACCTGCTGTCCAAACTATGTCAACTATGACCACTCCCATACCCAAACAAAGCTCACAAGGGAGAACAACCAAACCTTTTGACGCACAATATGAGAATCCTCTTTATCAAAATCCAACAATAGAAAGACCCATATCACCTCTTATGACTCCTATGGAAATTTACAAACACCAACAAGAGACTCTACATCATCAAGAAGAACTAGCCAAACAAGCCACTCTAGCTCAATCAAACTCACAATAACCTCCTAAGATATCCACGCCAATCGCAAGTGGAACATTGGCTACCCCATCACGTGACAATTTCCCACCAAATTACAATCTGGGAAACACTTATGTAGCCATGCAACAAGGGTCTCAACAAACACCACTCCCAACATCATCAACCCTCAGTATCATTAACCCAAACAATGTCATGCAACCCCAACCATCACAAAATGTCAACACAACCTATGTCCCTCCACCACAACATTCTTCTACACTCAATCATACCTATCCCCATCTTAGTCAACCCCAACCATCACAAAATGTCAACACAACCTATGTCCCTCCACCACAACATTCGTCTACACTCAATCATACATATCCCCATCTTAGTCAACCCAAACCATCACAAAACCCATCTACCTATGTCCTTCCGCCACAACGATCAACTACACTAAACTTTTTCAACACATCTCTCAATCAACCACAACCATCACAAAACCCTTCTACCTATTTCCCTCCACCACAACGATCTTCCACTCTCAACCTAACCCACACCTATCTCAACCCTCAACATTCTCAAAACAAAACTTCCTATGGCTATACTCCACCATCACAACCAAACCCAACAAACTTTAGCTTTTCTCCACATAATTCTTTCTTCACACCACCTCCACAATACCAATGACAGAACTCTTATCTACAACCATCACAAAGCCTACATTCTTACCTAGCACCACTCCCACCTCCCCAAAATCAAAACACCCAAATCCAATCCAATCCAAACACAACATACAACACATACGATCCTAACCAATCATACGACCCTTATAACACCAATGCCCATGGTTTCCACTACAATCTTCCATATGGGCAACAACAACCACCTCTAGGACAACAGGAGATATTTCTAACCCCTCCCACAACTATGGAGCTAAAACTTGCAAAGGTTCAACAACAACTATTTGATCTTACGTTTGGCCACACCAAGAAAACCTTCTCTTTGGAAGAAGTTTGTCCTTATCCATTTGATCGGTCATTACCCATGGTCCCTTTTCCTCATAACTTCACTATTCCCAAATTTGATAAATACAAAGGAACAGGAGACCCAAAAGACCATCTTAGAGAATTCTATCTCACTTGCTTCGAGGTCTCACATAACGACACATATCTTATGTGCCTCTTTCCTCGCATTCTTGGAGGTCAAGCTATAGAATGGTTCTCGCACCTACCAACGGGTATCAAATATTTTAACGAGCTTGAGGAGATATTTGCCACCCATTTCTCCTACAATACAAAACATGAGGTCTCTATGACTAACCTATGCAACAATAAACAGAAAAATGGGGAGACTCTCATCTCTGACCTTCAAAGATGGAAACAAATGGCTAGCAAATTCCCATTTAAAATACCTGAAAAGCAGCTTGTTAGCATATTTGTGCAGAACCTTAACCAAGAATTGGGTTTCCATTTGCAAATTCTTAGTGCTACAACCTTCGACGAAGTTACCTACAAGGGCATCAACATTGAAAATGCCCTCATCGCTAAAGGCATTGTAAAAATCTTCAAAGAAACTAAAGATAATGCTCCTCAACAACAAACAAATGATAAGCCCAAGTTTTGGAACAAAAATAAAAATGTGGTCAATGATGGTGTGCTAGCTTCCAAACATGTCCAAACACTGCAAACACCCCTAAATCTTTCATCCAGACAAAAACAACCTCTGCCTCAACAACAATGACAACAACAAAACCAACAACAAGAGCAACCTCAACAAGATTACCCTCCTCGACATCAATTCACTCCCTTGGGAGAGCCTATAGAGTCTATTCTACAAAAACTTATACACAATGGACTTATCACCTTACCAGATGCTCACCCATATGGCGAACCTATTTACAAAACCACATGGTACAAAGATAATGATTATTGTGAGTACCATAGGACCAAAGGACACAGAACCATATCATGCATGAAACTCAAACACCTAATCCAAAACCTTATCGATAGAAAACAAATCACTTTTGATGATGAACCACCAAATCTAAACAGCAATAAAGACCTCAACATGTACAAGGAGCCATTCCCTAACCATGGTCAAGGTCAAAATCCTGACAAAGGTAAAGGTGTTAATAAATCTTCTACTTCCTATGACTCTATTGTAGGACATTTTGAAGAGAGTTGGGTGTCTACTCTCACAATCAAAGGAAAATCTACGGATTGTGCAGTTACAACTCGTCATGGTCATGTCACCCTTCTTGGTCCTACACCAAGTCTCCCAACTCAATCTGATTACAATCTTGTTGAACATCTAGGGAAAACCCCTGCACATATCTCTATCTTGGACCTTCTATGGTCATCGCTCGCACATAAGGTTGTGCTAGAAAAATCCCTACAAGAGTCTTCGGTTCCTAATAACATAGCGGTCATAGATTTCCAAGCTATTATAGGTAACATTGCCTCACTGTACAATGTGGTATTTTCTGAAAAGGACCTCCCATCCCACGATCCATGTCACAATGATGCCCTTCACATTGAAGTTGTCATCCATAAATGAAAGATCAAATGCATACTCATAGATGGTGATGTTGGTCTCAATATCTGTTCTCTCAAGTTATTTAAACAGTTGGGATACTCTGAGGTTCATGTTAACATTGATCAATCCATTACAATCAAAGGGTATGATGATGTTGAGTGCCATTCAGAAGGTGTTATCCACTTACCTATACAAGTAGGCCCTGTCATGCTTGAAACTAGGTGTCAAGTTATTGACATTGAGCTACCCTATAACATTATCTTAGGAGGCCCATGGATCCATGCCATGAAAGTTCTTCCCTCAACATACCATCAGTCTCTCAAATTCCTATTTAATGGTATGGAGATAACTATTCCAAGAGATCCTAATACCTTCAAATTTTGTCGTGTCTTGCAAGGCAGTTATAAGAATTGCAACCAAGTGCCCAATAATAACAAAGCCCATGAATCCCCATTATATGTTGATTCTAAAAATCTGACAAATGCCTTTGCAGTTGAATCCAACCCTCATCCTATTCCTAAAATCAAAGCTCACATCCATGATATAGGCATTGGAGAATATGATATTTCAAAATCTCGTTATGTAGGGCAGATGCCCTTATCCCCTAAATCTTATGGCCAACCACCCATAGCCAAAGCAACTAAAAAAGTAGCTATTCCTCTCCCAACATCCCTAACCCAATTCCAAGAGGGAAATTATTGGCAGAGGAAACAATTGAAGACATCTCATCTTGGCTCTACAAGGAGAAAGAACCAGTCACAATACCAGTCAAATAATATTGCAATGGCCTAAGAATTGTGAAAAATATGGGCTACAAAGGCAAAGGTGGCCTTGGGAAAAATAATCAAGGTGAAATGGAACCCATTATTGTGAAGAACAAACTAGACAAGAAGGGGTTAGGATTTGGTAGGAACGTACCATGTGCCTTGGACATCGAGGGTATTCTCGATAAGGTGGCACAAACTTCTCTCACAGATTTGACATCTAAAGAGGATATCATCGATGACTCTTACCTCCATATGACTAACCTATTCATTGAATCCTCCATATTTATGCTATCATCTGTATCCTTAACATCCACCACCAACACCTAGATTGTAACACTTGTCTACCCTAAACTTATCGATTAGGACCAACAAGGGGCCCCCATTCTAGATGTATTTCAGAATGATGAAGCTATTGTTGAGTTTATGGGACTCCAGGATGGTATCCCTCTTGGCGATCACAAAGTTGGTTTTGTAATGGAACTAGAGCAAACCGCTTATTTTGGTGAGAATGCTAAATCCTCCAGTCACAAAAGTAAAAATAAAGAAAGATCTCTAGGTGAAAACCACACTGTGGCACCTCCTGATTAGAAAATGGTAAAAATAAAGGATGTATCCAAAGGTCAAAACCCAACTATGGCACCAGAGGATGGAGGATTTGACCTTCCCCTACCATATAAGTATCAAGAGAAATCAACTCTCCTAGTGGGAGATTCTACAAAGATAAATCTTGGTACAGAGCAAAATCCAAAGACAACATTCCTTGCAACATCATTATCAAAACAAGAGCACAAAAATCTTACCAACTTCTTCTTACAGTGAATCATCAACTTTGCATGTACATATGCTAATATACCAAGGTTGGACCCTTCACTAGTAGTTCACTATCTCACGATTGATCCAACAGCTAAACCAGTCAAGCAAAAGCTAAGAAAGATGCACCCACATATCGCTCTCCTAGTGAAAGTTGAAATACAAAAACTATTAGTTGCAAAATTCATCAAGCTAATTGATTATCCAGAATGGGTCTCAAACATTGTACCTGTGGCTAAACCAAATGGGGGCATCCACATGTGTTCCAACTTTAGAGATCTCAACAAAGCATGTCCCAAAGATGACTTCCCATTGCTAAACATTGATCTCATAGTAGACTTGACTACTAGTCATAAAATGCTTTCTCTAATGGATGGATTTTCTGGGTACAATCAAATAATGATAGTGGAAGAAGATCAACATAACAGATTTCACTTGTCCTTGGGGTACCTATTGTTGGTGTGTCATGCCATTTGGTCTTAAAAATGCAAGGGCAACCTATCAAAGAGCAATGATAGTGATATTCCATGATCTCTTTCATCACATCATGGAGGACTATGTTGATGATATACTAGCAAAGTCTTCTAGGGTAGATCACATACAAGTTCTAGGCCAAATCTTTGACAAACTAGAAAAATATCAAGTACGACTCAATCCAAAGAAGTGTGTCTTTGGGGTAACCTCAGGAAAATTGTTAGGATACATTATATCTCACAGAGGCATTGAAGTAGATCTAGAAAAAGTTAAGGCTATAGTAGAGATGCCTCCACCAAAGAATCTGAAAGCATTAAGGAGCCTTCAAGGAAGGTTACAATCCATTCGGTGATTTATCTCACAGATAGCAGATAAATATCAACCATTTCAACACTTGCTTAGAAAGGATGTCTCATTTTGATGGGATGATAAGTGTCAAGCAACATTTGATCAACTCAAGGAATATCTAGCTACACCTCCTATCTTGGTACCACCAGTCGTCGATAGGCCTTTGATCTTGTACATCTCAACTGCAACTGTAGCCCTAGGGGCTCTTCTAGCACAACATGATGAGTCAAGAAAAGAGCATGCAATATATTATACCAGTCGAACCTTGGTGGGTTATGAACTCAATTATTCACCTATGGAAAGAGCTTTGTTTAGCCTTAGTGTTCACTTCCCAAAAGTTACGGCATTACATGCTAAACCAACACACAAATCTAATAGCCAAAATTGATCAATTAAAGTATCTACTAGCAAAAGAAGCTCTCAGAGGCAGAGTAGCTAAATGGGTCATGATCCTTAGTGAGTTTGACGTTGAGTATGTGGATCATAAAGAAATCAAGGGGCAATCCCTAGCAAAAAAACTAGCAGAAGAACCCATGACAGATGTACATCCTATGGTATCTGACTTTTCAGATGAGAATCTCCTCACACTTTCTACCTCAGTAATGTGGAAATTGTATTTTGATGGTTCCTACACACAACATGGATCAGGGGCTGGAATCCTATTTATCACACCACAACGTGACTATATCCCAAAGTCATATCAGCTTGCATTTCCTTGCACCAACAACATAGCCAAGTATGAAGCATTCCTCATAGGTCTCAATGCAGCAGTCCAATGGGACATCAAGGAACTATAGGTATATAGAGACTCACAACTAGTCATTCGACAAGTCACAGATGAGTACCAAATAAAAGATGAAAAGTTGGTCCCCTACAAGCAACTAGTGGATGCCTACAAACCACACTTTTCTCGCATCACTTTTGAGAAAATTCCAAGAGAGCATAACAAGCCTATAGACTCTATAGCCTCTATGGGGTCACTTATAGACATGCCTGCAAACACACAGAAATGTGAGTTCTTGATCGAGCAATTGTTGATACCAACCGTCAATGTTCCTACTACTGAAATCATCTGCGAACTTATTGGTCCCAATTCCCCATGGTACAAAGATATCTATGAATACCTTAAACACGGTACCTTGCCCTTTGAGTTATGATGCAGAGTGGCACAAGGGAAGCAACAACACAATGGTTTGCTACCCACTCACCCACTCACCTAGCCTTCAACCAAGCTAAGTCACTCACCAAGTGTAAATTATGGATTTGTGGTCTAGGATATTGTCTAACCTCCAAGGCTTCTTTGACACCTCAAGGCAGGTCTGCAAACACCTTTTTGACAGTTGGTTTGATCTCCAGCTTCCCAAAACTCTTCAACCTATACCTTGACTAGTAAGGCTACTAGCCCTCCAAACTAGGTTTTCTCAACAAAACTTGACAAATCCCAAATGACCAGGTAAGTGAATGATGGTTTTAGATACCTCTTATGGGACCCTATCAAACTCCCAAGTCTCCTATTCCAACTCTACTCCAGCAATCCAAAACACTCATTAGGTCTCTAGGCCTAATTGATCAATTTAGGCTAGGTTACAAAGCAAGTGCTCAAAATTGGGTGCATAGGTCAGGGGCAAGAATTTGGAATGCTTCTACCATGTCCCTAAAACACAAATCCATCATTTATTTTCTCACCCTATCAGGATTCTATCATCTACAACCTCAAATAGCATGAATTTGGTCAAATACAATGAAATACTTGACCTAGGGCATCACCTTAAAAATAGAAGACTGCATTTCCTGACAAAAACCTTTTAGAATCTTATAGTACATATCCCTAGCCTGCATTTCACCAGTTTTTATGAATTTTCACTAGTGGAAATGCATTCTAGGGCCGGATTTCTATGGCTGCCCTAGAAAACAGGGTTTCTGGACCTGTTTTGAAAGAAAAATCTATAACTTTTGATCCTAACCACTTCAGGACCTCAAACTAGTTTCATTGGAACCCTAACTCCAAGCCATTTCAGAAAAAGTATATTTGCACCCCTAGAAAATCCGTACAAGCCATACAACAGTGAAAATGCAGCGAAAAATAGTCAGTTTCTTTGATTTATGTGCACAAATTCCGTACAAAAACTTCCTCCTCCGTGCTGGAGCAATATTTCCTCCATATCAACCTATCCAAGTTAGTTTACAACTTCTACAAATAGTTTAATAACCAAAATGAAGTTGCAACCAGTCAATGTGTCATTGACACCATTGACAACACTTGACACTATGGAGTTTTTGCATTTTCCAAAGGATGGCGATTTGTTTTTCTTGTCCAATGGAATCAAAACATCCTCCATACTCCCAAAACATGATAAAACACACAAACAATCAAAAAAAACTCAAAAACCAACCCTTATACCTTCTAGGCCTAAGTGGCATAACAAGGATCCAAGTGGACTAAGCATGATTGAGGTTTATATGGTCACCTCAATCATCTTGACCACACAAAAAGGACCATATACTCATGGCTAAAGCCTTATTACAATCAAAACCACAACTTTCAAAAAAAAAAAATGCAAACAAAGTGACTTTAGGAACCAAGGTGCTCCTAGGTGCCCTGCACTAAGCTATCTTCAACCCAATGCAAAACCTTTATCCGTTGATCGTCTCGTTACACCATTTTGGATGATACACTTTATCACCAGAGTCGCAATGGTATCCTCTTATGATATCTTAACATGGAAGAAGTCAATGCTACCTTACGAGACATACACGAAGGTGTCTGTGGCACACATTCTTCTGGTCCTAATCTCGCTGAGAAGATACTTAGAACATGTTATTAGTAGCCTACAATAGAACAAGATGCTTTACAGTTTGCTAAGAAGTGTCTACAATGCCAGCAGCATGGAGATTTGATTCACACACTAGCTCATGAACTACAACATGTGACTACTCCATGGCCTTTTTCTCAATGGGGTCTCGACCTCGTAGGACAAATCCACCCATCCTCATCTAATGGCCACAAATTTATCATTACTGCCACTGAGTACTTCACAAAGTGGGTCGAAGCCATTCCCATGACTTATATCACCGGTAAGCAAATAGCCAAGTTTATCCTTAACTACCTCATTTTCCGGTATGGTATCCCCCAAGCCATTGTCACTGATAATGGGAGACCATTCAAGAATCAAGATGTCTGTGCCTTGTGCACCCAATACAATATCCAACATCACTTTTCCACTCCCTACTATCCGCAAAGTAACGACCAAGCCGAGGCTTCCAACAAAACCATTCTCAAAATCTTCAAGAAAACGGTCAATGAAGCTGGTCGTGATTGGCACCTACAACTCAATCCCGCCCTATGGGCCTACTGCACTAGTATCAGAACACCAACTAGTGCCACACCCTTGCCTTGGTCTATGGCTCTGAAGCCATTCTACCTATAGAGGTCGAGATCCCATCCCTAAGAGTATATATGCAGCACCTGATTGATGGAGAGGAGTATCGCACTTCTAGATTAGCTAAGCTAGAACTACTAGATGAGAGGCGCCTTGCCACGCTTAATCATCTCCTTGTCTATCAAAACCGCCTCTGGCGTAATTATAAAAAAAAAGATCAAAGAAAGACAATTTCAAGTGGGTGATCTTGTCTTAAAAGAAAATCAGAAAAATGTTGGCCGCCCAGCTAGGGATCCTTTCTAAGTGAAGTTTATGTGAGAATCTGCCTTCCAAGAGTGACTCATAGAGTTGGCATTGCTGTAACAAGAGTTTAGAAGGATAAATATGTATCATTCCTAGTGTTATTTAGAGTTTCTACAAACATCATAGCTTTATATTGAGGTCATAAATTGAGTATTTAATTTTGTTTATATCTCTGGTTTTTATATCAGCTCATTCAAAAATTTATTGTACACATTTTTTAGTTGGATGAATGAATGGACAACTATTTGACAGAATGTCCCTCTAAGATCATTACATAATACATTGTTTATGAGATTGTTTCATGATTATAAACAATACTTGTAGTTGTTTTTGTACATTTAGAAATATTGTGCAGTACACTTTCTACAAATTGTTTGATGAAATGCCTGCTAGTACAAAATCAAAAATATTGCAAGTTTGGAATAAAAATTTGTGATAGGTATATTACAATATCCTTTTTGACTACTTTTTGACCTCTATAGCATATAGTGAGAAGTCTGTAATGATATTGTCCATTATTCTCTGGTGTCTTGTTCATCACATATGTCCAAACAATAATCTTATCTTAATAGAGCTACACATGCCCCTGATTTATCTACCTACATGTGCTTATGATCTCTATTTTAATATGAAATGACATTAAAGGAGAGTTTGCAAATTCTCTGGTCTCTTATTCATCATGTACATCAAAACAATAATCTTATATTAATAAAGCTACATGTGCCCCTGATTTATCTACCTTCACATGGTTATGATCTTAGATTTATTTATTAACTGACAAAATTTATGTGTTAAGTGTAAGGTAAACGCATAAAGTAATTGATTGTTCAAGCATGCACAAAACATGACTTTTCTGAAACAATGAATGAAACAATCATTTCAAATGACCAAATAATTGGCTCATTAAAATTGAATGAATATGAGAACCTGAGATTAGATTTTCTTCAATTATTGCATCCATATGTGATTTTTTAATTTATGTCTACTTGTAGTCAATAAGTAGCGGTTCATAGATTCACGTCTTCTATGCAATCCATTGATCACAAGTGTATAAATTAGTATGTGCTCATATTGCCTCTCTCTAGAACTTAGTCTAGTAGAAATTCATTTGAATGGGTTAAATTTGTTTGTCTCTGTATGTAAATTTTGTATCAAAAATTTATAGAATGGGCTATTCTTAAACATCATCCACTTTAATAGTTAAAAATTTAATTTTGGCCAATAAAAATAGGACAAATATTTACCACTTTTTATTGTTAATGAGATGTGAGATTACTATTCATTATTTGACCATTAAACATCTTATAGTCGCTATTAACAATTTTTGTTGTATTTCTACAACCCCCATAAACTATCATATCCATAATAGGTTTAATGTAAGATCTACCTTGCATAAGTCACTTCACTACCTATGAAGGCAATGAATTCCAAATATCCCATCCTTTGTCATAACATGTTGAGCTTTAGCATTTGATATTGAGATTGTTTTAAAAAACACAATACATTACAATGGAAACTGCCATGGTATTGACCACCACAAAGCAAACAATGTCAGAGATATCCTCCTAGGGCACGACCATTGTGTGGAATCCAAACTATTGAAATCTTCTCAAAATTAGAAATCGGAAGCAAAAATGAGATGCAATCTCCCATGGCCAGTCCATTAATTTTTTAAACAAACAAATAATAAAGAAAAATGGGTATGTCAAGCAGCATTGACAAGTTATCACAAAACTTGTGTGGCCAGAATAGATAAGCATCCTTCCCTCCTTTTCTACGAATCATGTGTTGTTCTTGTACCTACTAAATTTAATAATCATTAGCAGCTAAGATTGTTTTCATGGTCATTCAACTCCCCTCATGCCTTCTAAACCATTGATTTTCTACTGGGGCTTTACTCACAACAAAAGGCTTTCTCACATAAGGTAACATATGATACATGTTCATCCAGGATTGTTTGTATGGTTGATGAATCCATTTAGCAACTTTCAGGCCGATGATTCTAAATGTTCTTGTACTTTCGATATGCATATATTTGGTTGTCTTCTTGCACAAGTTTTGGGATTCAAACACCACCTCCAAATGGTTTGCCTTACGAATAGTCGTTTTGCTCCCTAAGTGCCATTCTTTCATGTTTCAAAAAATTAGTTCATTCGGGTTATGGAAAATGTGTGCAAGAAAGTAGAGTTTTGGTCCACATCTTTTGTCCAAATCATTTTCTTACACAAATTTTCTAGATAAAAAAATCTTCTAATAAACAGGAATTGGTTACAAAAATGGAATAATACAGACATTCACTATAAGATAATCAGTTTGCAACAAGCTATTAGTAACCCTGACTTTGAAACTATTATGTAAGACTCGAGGATAGATGCACTAACCTAACACAAAGAAAATTCAATGTGTGTTCCCTATTACTTTTTAAAAGCCCAACACAAATACTAATGGAATAGTAATTGATGCTCAATTGGGTGAGACATAAAATATAGTTGACTACTTATTTTCTAGGAAAGAACAACAACAAATACCTAATTTCATACTTCCTTGCCAAGTAAAGAACAACAACAAATACACAAAGTTCACATATGAAGATAAAGCTAGAACATTAATATGTAGGAGGTATTTTCCAAAGCTAGATCTTGGGGGAAACTCCATTGTTAAGCTCACTTGATGTTAGAAATGAAGGCAAACCATTATAATATGGAAATATAAAATTTAAACTGCAAATATGATTTTTAACAATAGAATGCCAAATTAAAACTTAAACAAGTAAAATTAGCAACAAAGAAAATAAACGAACTCAAGAGATTTACACACATGACATAGAGATTTATGTGGATAAACCTTTTCATAAAAAACTACAAGAAGAGAGGCCAAGTCTATATTATTTGTGAATCAAGAATATAATACAATAACTTCCTACACTCCTTCAACATTCAATCTGACAATGCCTATGTACTTGCACAAACTCAAACATATCTCTACACTCCTCTAGAGCTTTTGTTATATAGAAAATACAAGTCATAGATGGAGTACATAGACTATGGCACCCAAACTTGGGAAAATACAATGCCATATTTGGGGAATCCAACAATCAGGCTATTATTAGCCTCTAAAAGATATTATAACTACCTTACATGAATAATGCATCCAATATATGAAAATCCCAATGCCCCTCCTTTGGGAAGTCAACAATAGGCTAAAAATATCCTCTTATAGGTTGTCATAAAATGCTAACAAAAGATGGTCCAAAAATAGTTGATTCCTTACATGTAAGAGACAAGCATAGAAGATATTCTTAGACCATGTCATAAGCTATTAATAAACTTGACTACCCACCTTTGACCTGTAGTAATCCCAAGGTAAAACTGATATTATCACTGATACTGTAATTAAATATTTAACATTATCAATGGACCCTTCATCCCTTATGAATGCATTTATAAATAATATTAGGAATAAATAAATTTGACATAGGATTTACAAGATTGATGGCACCTTAATCCTAACATTCACCCACTTGACATCATACATTGTAAATACATCCATAGGAAAACATAAATCAATTAAGTATAAGATACGAGGCCCATGGCCTCCTTGCAACAAGCGAACTTTTATGTGCTCACATACTTGGTAGGAGAATCAACAATATTCTCCCAAGTGTCAACCTTCGTCAAATCAATCTATCCATTTATAATCATTTCCTAAACAAAGTGGCACTAAACATCCACATGCTCAGTTTGAGCATGATACATAGGATTCTTAGCTAAACAAATTCCACTCTAGCTATCACAACCAATCTATGTTGTCTTGCATTCAAAACCAATACCTGCACACAATCTTTGTAACCATACTATTTCCTTAGAGACATGGGTAGTGTGTATAGGAATAATTGAGAGGTTGAATGATAAGATCAAAAGTAATGATAATAACAATCAGTTACCCATAACATCAAAAGATCTATCTAAGAAATAACCAAATCAATGAATAAATCAAATTACGAACCAAGAAGCTATCACCTAGATTGTTTGGATCTCTTGGTCGAATGTGGATTTCTCTTCAAATTGCGAAACCATGTTTGCAACAAGCGGATGTAGATTGTGTTTGTGCTCAAAAGGTAGAAGTGCTCAATGATGTGATGTATGCTCAATGCGTTAGAATGCCTATGAATAAATGATCGAAGAGGATTTGTTATGAAGATGAGGGGGTTTATATAGGATTCAATAAAGATCGATCAACGGTCCAGATAATTCAATGGAATCAATGGATGAGATAAATCTAGAATTCATGATGAATGTGCACCTGACATGTGTCACACAAAAAGGTATTTTGTTTGAGTTAATTGTTTGATTTGGCATAAAAAGACATGGAACAAACATATTTTTAGATTTCATAAAAATAGAAATATTTTTTTTCTAATTTATGAGTTGGTGATAAAAACAATAATGATTAAGTCAATTAACTCAACTTATGATTTGCCGATGAGGGCGTGGTTCAGTGGTTAAGTCGCTCGGTTGTAGTGGTGGCCACCAGAGTTCAAACCCCCGTTGGGCCAACGAGCTCGCAGGCTTTACACCTTCGCTGGGCCAATGAGCTCACGGGTTTGAAGTGTTCTTGCTAGGGGATGAGGTCCCCTGTGTTGTGGCCTCACCAGTTCATTGCTCCGGGCAAAAGCATTCGCGTGGAGCCAGAGGGCGTGTCACACTAGCATTGTCGGTCACGTTAAAAAGTTTACTAGGCGCATTCAAAAAAAAAACTCAACTTATGATTTGTTTTTTGCATGATTTGAGTAAAATTAAATAATAAATTATTTAATTTTGTGTGCAAGATGAACAAGATTTATTTTTGGAAGAATTGGAAGATAATTCAAATTAAATAAATAAATTTATTTAATTGTTTGTGCAAAATTAGAGGAATAAATAAAATATTTTATTATATTTTATTTTTAGAGATTGAGATAATTTAAATAAATTTGAATGATTTATTTAAATTTGGAAGAACAATTGATTTAATTAAATAATTGAAATTATTTAATTGTAGATAAGAGGATTTTGAAGATAAATTAATTAAATAATTAATTTACTCAATTGACATGGATTTGAATTTTGAAAGAAGATAATGATTTAATTAAATAATTGAAATTATTTCATTTTGGATGAATAAAGTTGACTTTGATTTAAATTAATTAAATAAATCTAATTATTCAATTAATGTTGAATTTAGGAGATTTGGCAAAATTTGATGATTTTGATGAAATTAATTAAATAATTAGATTATTTAATTAACATTGAAATGTGGGTGATTAGATAGATTTGATGAAAATGCAAGTGATTCAAAGACATGGTCATTTTGGGGTGTCTACATTTTGCCCCTCTTTGATGCAATGCAGTTTATAGCATTGTTTCAAAGAAAATCATTGTTGAAGACATACAATTTTGATGCCACATTGTAGCTAGTTGCCCCTATGTAGCTAGCGTAGGATGCCCCCTCGAGAGGAAAGATAAGGAAACGAAAGAAGGACTGGATTGACACTCGACTAGAAGATTATGATTGAGTTAGACGAGGCTAGATAGATAGAAGACAGTGGAGATAGAATAGAACATGAGAGAAAGACTATTGATCGATCTTTGCTTGAAAAACTATATGATGATTTGGATAAATGGATGGTTAAATGGATGAGCTTGTTGCAACGATTTCACAAATGTGTATAAAGAGCAATCCTTATTTTGATATAGCATTTGGATAGTTTGCCACCAAGGTATAAATGACTAAGGTGTCGTGATATCCAAGTGCGAGGATGTTGACTCTGCAAGCAAGCAGTTTGAACTTAGATCCCTTAGACATAATATAACCTTGTTGGACATGTGAATGAGCCATAGTCTTGAACATAAAATAAACTTCAATACATAAATGCAAAAAGAATATTAATATGTAAGATGCTAGGTTGTAACACTCACACAAGATAAATATGTTGCTAAGAAAGATACTAAAGATCATTCCTCAAACACGGCACACAAAAGCAATGACTATGCCCCCAATCCATAATGCATCGCAACATACCAAGATATAAATAAATCAAGGTAGGCTTGAATAAGAATGGGAAAGGAACAAAAAGATAAACCAAAAAGAAAATTCACTGACTTACAAAGTAAACATACAACCAACATATTCTCTTGCCAAAGAGGTTGCTCAGAATAGATTGGATTGGTTGGGTAGACTTGATAGATAACAACCTTATTGTAGGAATGATATATCTGTTAAAGGGTGTTGATCTGTTGAAAAGATAATGTTTGGTTTTAGGAAATGCAACATGTCGTATAAGATGCCTGGTCTGGTTTCAATCATGGAACATCATGTATAAGACAAGTGTGTTGATCTGTTGCTTGGTTGAGATTGATTTAGCTGATGTTGGCAATCAATATGTAGGACAACACATGGCTCTGTAAGTAAGTTGATTTGCTTTAGATTTGTTTAAGGACTTTTTCTTTGAAAGGATGCATTTGTTTGTTGTTTTGTTGCTTGAGTTTGTCCAGTCGAGGTGAATGGAATTTGATAAATGAAAGATTAGAAAGATGGAGTGTTAATGGATTGAGAGGGGTGAAGAATGATGAATCATATGTGCCTGAGTACTGGATATGTCCTTCGTATTCTAGACTGACTACATACCCTGTATCCATGAGATCAAGGCACATTACGATGAAAGATGAAAATGATAATATGTAGTTCTGGATAGAGTAATGAATGGGTCAAGGTGTTTGAGATTAAGTTGGGGAAATGGTGATATCTTATGTACCTGTGTATTGGATACGTCCTTCATTTTCCATACTGCCTACATACCCATATCCATGGGATCAAGGTACCTTAAGATGGAGATGAGAAAATATGTAGTTCTAGCTTGTGTGTGATGATGTAGGAAAAGTGTTGTCATTGTGAGAAATGATATATCCCTAGATCAACACAAGGATGAAGGTGTCTGGTTTCAGAAATGAAACACCTCATATAAGATGCTTGGTCTGGTTTCTAGCATATGACAATCTATATAAGACAATTGATATGGTTGATTGGTTTGGTTTGATGTTTTGATTGTTGATGTGTTTTTGTTTGTGTTTGTGTTTAGAGGTTGAAGTGTTTTTGTGTTTGAAGTGTTTGTGTTTTTGTGAACCACAAATAAGGATCCATTCCTAGACCTAGGTTAAGGAAAGAGTTGCCCCCATTCTGGTAGAGGAAGACATAGATAACTTGACATAGGATAGCTAATGTAAGATAAGTGATAACTGACATGAGATGACGACGATGAACATTAACAAATTTCCAAGCTATTTTAAATAGGGAGATGAAAATGCAAACAAGGTCAATGGTTTGATTATGGAAGGATGGATGAAGTTTATTATGAAAGAGACATGGAATGAACAAAACTCGATAGATAATGGAAGCTGACTCTACACATAGCGCATGTTTGCCAGGTTTTCACTATGGTACTTATCCAAGGCACCTGTTTACCAAGTTTTCACCATAGGATGGGTTATTTTGTTTTGACATGGATACTCTGAGGATCAAGCATAGAACTTCTTGAGATGAACACTATTGAGTGGCTCATCTAGAGTAATGCCTTCAGGTGTTGTTAAAGTATAAGCTTCTGATCCATATGTTGCTGTGATAACAAAGGGTCCTAACCAATTAGGCTTGAACTTGCCCGTCTTTTCTCAATCTGCTTGATTTCTTTGATTTTCTTTTAAGACAAGATCACCAACTTGAAACTGTCTTTATTTGATCTTCTTGTTATAGTTGAGCTAGAGGCAGATTTGATAAACAAGGAGATGATTAAGCATGGCAAGGTGCCTCTCATCTAGTAGTTCTAGTTCAGCTAATCTGGAAGTGTGATACTCCTCTCCATCAATCAGGTGCTGCATGGATACTCTGAGGGATGGGATCTCGACCTCTATAGGTAGGATGGCTTCAGAGCCATAGACCAAGGCATAGGGTGTGGCACCAGTTAGTGTTCTGATACTGGTGCGGTAGGCCCATATGGCAAGATTGAGTTGTAGGTGCCAATCACGACTAGCTTCATTACTCTTTTCTTGAGGATTTTGAGAATGGTTTTGTTGGAAGCCTCAGCTTGGTCGTTACTTTGCAGATAGTAGGGAGTGGAAAAGTGATGTTGGATATTGTATTGGGTGCACAAGGCACGGACCTCTTCATTTTTTAATGGTCTCCTATTATCAGTGACAATGACTTGGGGGATACCATACCGGCAAATGAGGTAGTTAAGGATAAAATTGGCTATTTGCTTACTAGTGATATAGGTCATGGGAATGGCTTCAACCCACTTCGTGAAGTAATCAGTGGCGGTAATGATGAATTTATGGCCATTGGATGAGGATGGGTGGATTTGTCCTACGAGGTCGAGACCCCATTGTGAAAAAGGACATGGAGTAGTCACACGTTGTAGTTTATGAGTTGGTGTGTGTGAATCAAATCTCCATGCTACTTGCATTGTAGACACTTCTTAGCAAACTATAAAGCATCTTGTTCTATTGTAGGCCAGTAATAACCTATTCTGAGTATCTTCCTAGCAAAATTAGGACTGGTAGAATGTGCACCAAAGACACCTTCGTGTATGTCTCATGAGGTAGCATCAGCTTCTTCCACGTTAAGACATCGTAAGAGGATACCATCAAGACTCTAGCAATATAGTGTATCACCCAGAATAGTGTAACGCGATGATCGACGGATAAAGGTTTTGCATTGGGTTATAGATAGCTCAAAGGGAAAGGTACCCTGTTTAAGGTATTAATAGATATCTTCGTACCATGGGGAATTGGGACCAACAAGTTCATAGATGATTTCAATAGTTGGAACATCGACGGCTAGTATCAACAATTGCTTGATCAAGAACTCACATTTCTGTGTGTTTGTAGGCATTTCTATAAGTGACCCCACAGAGGCCATAGAATATGCAGCCTTATTATGCTCTCTTGGAATTTGCTCAAAAGTGATGCTAGAAAAGTGTGGT
The DNA here is from genome assembly GCA_027924645.1 of Cunninghamia lanceolata. NCBI lineage: Eukaryota > Viridiplantae > Streptophyta > Pinopsida > Cupressales > Cupressaceae > Cunninghamia > Cunninghamia lanceolata. The sequence continues at coordinate 4,825,486 of BSBN01000578.1, read as the reverse complement.
TTGTAGGCATCCACTAATTGCTTGTAAGGGACCAACCTTTCATCTTTTGTTTGATACTCATCAGTGACTTGTCAAATGACTAGTTGTGAGTCTCCATATGCCTGTAGTTCTTTGATGTCCCATTGGACTACTGTATTAAGACGTATGAGGAGTGCTTCATACTCGACTATGTTGTTGGTAAAAGGAAATGCAAGCCATTATGACTTGGGGATATAGCCATTTTGAGGCGTGATAAAAATGATTCTGGCCCTGATCCATGCTGTGTGTAGGAACCATCAAAATACAATTTCCACATTACTAAGGAAGAGACTGAAGAGATTTTCATCTGGAAAGTCCGATACCATGGGATGTACATCTATCATAGGTGCTTCTTCTAGTTGATCTGCTAGGGCTTGTCCCTTGATTGCCTTACGATCCACACATTCAATGTCAAAGTCACTAAGGACCATGACCCATTTAGCTAGTCTGCCTGTGAGAGCTGCTTTTGCTAGGAGATACTTTAGTGGATCAATTTTTGCTATGAGATTTGTATGTTGGTTTAGCATGTAATGCCGCAAATTTTGGGACGTGAACACTAATGCTAAACTAGCTCTTTCCATAGGTGAGTAATTGAGTTCATAACCCACCAAGGTTTGACTGATATAATAGATTGCATGCTCTTTTCCTAACTCATCATGTTGTGTTAGAAGAGCCCCTAGGGCTGCAATTGTAGTTGAGATGTACAAGATCAAAGGCCTATCGGCGACTGGTGGTACTGAGATAGGAGGTGTAGCTAGATATTCTTTGAGCTAATCAAATGTTGCTTGACACTTATCATCCCATTGAAATGAGACATCCTTTCGGAGCAAGTGTTGAAATGGTTGACATTTATCTGCTAGCTATGAGATAAACTGCCTAATGGATTGTAGCCTTCCTTGAAGGCTCCTTAATGCTTTGAGGTTCTTTGGTGGAGGCATATCCACTATAGCTTTGACTTTTACAGGATCTACTTCGATGCCTCTGTGAGATACAATGTATCCCAATAGTTTTCCTGATGTTACCCCGAAGACACACTTCTTTGGATTGAGTTGTACTTGGTATTTTTCTAGTCTATCAAAGATTTGTCCTAGAACTTGTATGTGATCTTCCTGAGAAGATTTTACTAGTATGTCATCCACATAGTCCTCCATGATGTGATGATAGAGGTCATGGAATATCACTGTCATTGCTCTTTGATAAGTTGCCCCTGCATTCTTTAGACCAAATGGCATGATGCACCAACAATAGGTACCCCAAGCACAAGTGAAAGTTGTTTTATGTTAATCTTCTTCGGCTATCATTATCTTATTGTAGCCAGAGAACCCATCCATGAGAGAAAGCATTTCATGACCAACAGTCAAGTCTACTATAAGATCAATGTTTGGCAACAGAAAGTCATCTTTGGGACTTGCTTTGTTAAGATCTCTTAAGTCAGAACATGTGCAGATGCCCCCATTCAATTAAGCCACAGGTATAATGTTGGAGACCCATTCTGGATAATCAATAGTTTTGATAAACTTTGCATCTAACAACTTCTGTATTTCAACTTTTACCAAGAGAACGATCTGTGGATGCATCTTTCTTAGTTTTTGCTTGACTGGTTTGGCTTTTGGATCAACTATGAGATAGTGCACTACTAGTGAATGGTCTAACCCTAGCATATCAGGATAGGTCCATGCAAAGTTGATGGTTCTTTGTAAGAAGAAATTGGTAAGATTCTTGTGCTCTTGTTCTGATAATGATGCCGCAAGGAATGTGGTCTTAGGATTTTTCTCTGTGCCAAGGTTTATCTCTGTAGAATCTTCTACTAGGAGAGCTGATTTCTCTTGATACTTAGATGGTAGGGGAAGGTCAAATCCTCCATTCTCAGGTGCCAGTTGGGTTTTCACCTTTGGATACGTCCTTTGTTTTTACTATTTTGTGATCGAAAGGTGCCACAATGTGGTTTTCACCTAGAGATCTTTCTTTATTTTTACTTTTGCGAGTAGAGGATTTGGCATTCTCACCAATATAAGTCATTTGCTCTAGTTCCATTAAAAACTAGCTTTGTGATTGCCAAGAGGGATACCATGCTAGAGTCCCATGAACTCTGCAATAGCTTCGACATTCTGAAATACATCTACAATGGGGGTCCCTTGTTGGTCCCAATCGATAAGGTCAGGGTAGACAAGTGGTACGCTCTGGGTATTTGTGTTGGATGTGAAGGATATGGATGATAGCATGAATATGGAGGATTCTGTGAATAGGTAAGTCATATGGAGGGAAAAGTCATCGATGATTTCCTTATTAGACGTCAAATCGGCAAGAGAAGTTTGTGCCACCTTGTCGAGAATACCCTCGATGTCCAAGGCATGTAGTACCTTCCTACCGTAACCTAATCCCTTTTTGTCTAGCTTCTTTTGCACAACAATAGGTTCCATTGTTCCTTGATTATGTCTTCCAAGGCCACCTTTGCCTTTATAGCCCATGTTTTTTACTATCCTTAGGCCATTTCCATATTGCTTGACTGGTATTGTGACTAGTTCTTTCTCCTTGTAGAGCCAAGAAGAGATGTCTTCAATAGTTTCCTCTGCCAATAATTTTCCCTCTTTGAATTGAGTTAGGGATGTTGGGGGAGGGATAGCTACTTTCTTAGTTGTTTTGGCTATGGGTGATTGGCCGTAGGACTTAGGGGATAAGGGCATTCGCCCTACACAACAAGATTTTGAGATATCATATTCCCCAAAGCCTATATCATGGATGTGAGCTTTGATTTCAAGAATAGGATGAGGATTGGGTTCAGCTGCAGAGGCTTTTGTTAGATTTTCAAAATCGACATATAATGGGGATTCATGGGCTTTGTCATTATTGGGCACTTGGTTGCAATTCTTATAACTGCCTTGCAAGACACAACAAAATTCAAAGGGATAAGGATCTCCAGGGATAGTTATCTCCTTATTCTGCTAGTAAGCAAATGAAATGATCTTGGTTCTCACTAAGGATTTTGTCAAACATGGCTATGGCTCTAGGATCTTGCATAATTTCATCAAGGTCTTGTCTATCTTCTTGAGAGGATTGACCTTCAAAGTGTCACTCTTCTTGAGATGGGACTTGAACTGTGGTATAACTAGGTGTAGCAAAATCATGAGGCATGCCAGTAGTGAAGTGAGTTACATCTACTAAAGGGACATTACCTTCTTGAGACTTAGTTGGTTAGTCATGTTGCGGCCTGTTTTGAAAGTTGGTTGGTATTTCCATTAGAGACCATGGCTATTATGCGAGGCATGGGAGGATGAGCATGAGCAGCTGATGTATTGTAGACAGGCCTGATATCTGTTTGGCTGAGGAGTAGAGACCATTCAAAGATACCTGTTGGAGCGGCTATTGAGATAGTTTGGTTTACCACAGCGGGAGCCTGTTAGAGAGGCGACACATGCGCGGACACGGAGGGAGGTTGGGGATTGGGATGTTGAGATTCCAGTGGCCATAGCTTTGGGAGAGTTGCATGGACTTGTCCCAGTTAGGTGGGATTGGGATTCAGGATGGGCTGATCCAGGGACACTGCCAGCTTATGACAAGTACTAGCAGACACACAGGCCAGTGAGACTGACCACACCAGGGGTGGCAGGAGCAGTGCAAGAGGTGTTGGTGTCAGGTGGAGAGGCGAGGACCAGGTAGGCAGCTAGAGAGCAGGCTAGATAGCAGACTGGTGGTGAGGACAGAGGCCAATCGATGTACAGATGGCAGAGGCAGAGGGTCTAGAGCTAGTGATACAGGTGGCAGAGACTGAACTGCAGCAGACACAGGAGGAGATTGTGTGGAGGACTCGCTTGGAGCTCCAGATGGTGAGGTTGAGGAAGGATAGAGATGCAACGAGGGTGGAGGCTAGAGAGGCCCAGGCCTAGGCCTAGGCCCAAGCACACGGACAGGTAGCAACTGCGGTACAGATAGCTTTGGCAGTGGCACAAGCAGTGCCACCACCACCAACAGATGATGGGCATATTACCCAGTTGATATTAGAGCGGGACGTAGCTATACAGTTGCGTTTGACTGCAGAGGCCACCCTACAGAGGGTTAGGTGAGAGAGATGAGGCATGCTGCGTAGTGGGTGTTGATCAGCAGACTTTATTGAGCGAGCTCACCTGAGTATAGGAAGAGTTGTTCACAGTGGGTAGAGAGGCTGAGTATTACAGAGAACTCTATTTCGGTGTTGTGCTAGCAGATTAGCGGGAGCCTAGCTTCCGAGAGTGGAGCAGGTCAGGGGCCTCCTCATCACGCAGGACGGGGAGATCAATGTCATCAGTTAAGGGACTATTTGTGTAGCCAGGTGGAGGAGGACCAAGAGGGGGACCCGCGTCAAGTACAGGTGAACGATAGGGATCATAGCAGGAGGGTAGCTCTACCCACTAGCTGACACTAGAGCATGTATTTTTGTATATATTGTATCAGTTTTGTATCATGATGGACATTGTATATTTTAATGGATGCCTGCGTGCATCTGATGTATATTTTGCTGGCTCTTGATAGCCATGATTACTTATTGATGTATATTTGGATGCATACATATGGACTGTTGATGTAGACACGGACACTTGTATTTTGATGACCTTCACATGATGATATATGATGACATATTATGCTCACTTTTGTTCATGCTTTTTGTTTATGCATTTCGTTATGACATGGATGTGATGACATGTATTTATGATTATGGATTTATGTGATGATGTATATGCTTATATGATGCTTATAGATGTATGACACATGATGACATGATGATATGATAATGATATGATGATATAGATGCTATGACAGATGATGACATGACATGATATGTGATATCTAACATGTGGTTTTTGCAGATATGCACCAGATGATGATGGAGATAGAAGAAAGGAGATAGAAGAGAACTGAAAGGAAGCAAGGTATGCAGACAATGTTTTCTACACTGATCTAATGAGGAAAGACTTATGCAAATTTTTACTTTTACAGTTACAGATTAAAATGCACATTAACAGAAAGATAATAACAACTTCCAAATGCAAACATAAAACTCACAACACAAGATATACGTGGGGAAAACCCTTTCAGGTAAAAAACCCCACACTCCAAAGGCGCCCAATATATTATTCAAAAATCACAAAAATTACAATATGCTTGCAAAGCAAGCTTTTACGAGAGTATATCCAACCAGAGATCTAGGAGGTAACTCGACATCTATAAGATTCTTACATACAACCTCCATCTCGAGTTCCTAATAAATAGGAGATACAATACAGTACACCTCCAACGGTAATTACAAAACCATGAGCTAAAACCGCCCAAAAGTGGTGCCCAAATTATCTCCAATCAAAAATGCCTTGTGATGTGTCCAACCACACACCAACACATGTAACTCTCCCCTTTATAGCTCTTTTATGTGTCCAACACGTTTTTACATTTCCCAAAACTGAAGGTCCAACTTCCGGAGGCCATAACTTTTGATCCGGGTGTCCGATTGACAAACTGTTTTATGCATCGGAAAGCTCGTGAAGTGCTCTATCACCCTATAACTAGCTTCACTAGTTATGATAATTTTTGGGACGTTTAGAGAAGTTTTGATACCCAATAATTGAGTTTGAAACTTTTTCGACAATTTCAAAAAAAAAAAAACTTTAATATCTCGCAATCATGATATGATCTTGAGATGAAACTCACCCGAAATGTTTACTTAGGTGTTCCGCACCTTCTGGGAAAATTTCAAGTCAACGCGAGGTCAATTGAAGGACTTACTAAAAATAGTAAGTCTCGCTATTTTAAGCTCTTTTGGAAACTTTGAAGGTTCTAGACCATTTTCCAAGATAAAGGGCATTCAAAAAGATCAAAACTGGGAAGAATAGTAATCTTTCGAAGTTGCAAGGTTGAGACACTTTTCCTAACAAGAACATGAGAGAAAGACTGTTGATATAGTCTACTTCGATGGTGGATAAAGCAATTGTGGGCTACTCATCCAACTCAATGCACCAACAAATAAAGTAAATACATACCCACTAGTGGGCCTTCGACTATACAAGTCACCTATCCAATCTGCATCAACAAAACCATGTATATCCAATGTCTTATCCACAATGTAGTACTAGAATAAATCAAACAATAATTAGAAGTACCACACAAATGTTTTAACACCATATTTACATAATTTCAATGCTCTCTACTAGGGTTAGACATAAACCTACTCAATACTCCCATTGCTCCAAGGGGAATATTTGGCCTAGTGAAAACCATTGCATACATCAAACTACCAACTACACTAGCATATGACACATTAGATATATCCTTAAAATCATCTTTACACTTGGGACACATATCTAAAGTAAGCTTAGTTCCAACTGGTAAAGGAATTTCTAACTAGCTTTCAGTCTTGTATATTAAATCTTTGTAAAATAGTATTCACATACTTACTTTGAGATAACCAAAGCTTTATGTTCTCACAATCCCTCTTTATTTTCATTCCTAATATACATACCTTATTGCCCCAAGATTCTTCATCTCAAATGCACCTGAAAGTTGAGCTTTCAACTCACTAATCATACCCTCAGTTTTACTAAAAAACATGTTATCCACATACAAGGCAACAATTAGTATATGATCATCAATATCTAATATAAGCATAGTAATCCTCTCCACTTCTTACAAAACTAAATTTAAATACAAAAAAAATCAAAATGTTGATATCACATGTAGGGTGATTATTTCAAACCATAAAGAGATCTTTTCAATATACAAACCAAGTGTTCCCTCCCTTTTACCTCAAAACCTTTAGGTTGTTGCATATTTAAATTTTCTCTTCTAGATCCCCATGTAAAAATGTAGTCTTAACATCTATATGCTCAATTTCAAAATCATTAGCAATAGCTATGTATAAAAGAAATCTAATTGAAGATAATTTAGCAATAAGAAAGAAAATTTCACTGAAATCAACTCTCTCTCTCTGAGAGTAGCCCTTGGCCACTCGTTTGACCTTCTACTTTTCCAATGAACCATTTGCTCCAAATTTCTTCTTGTATACCTGTTAGAAATGAAGGCCTAAACCACACAACAGAAATCTGATTCAAGCCTTATTAATATCCTCTAAATAATGTAGAATCAATGGAGATTGCAACATAAATAAAACCCACTACACAAAAATAACATGCATTAAGAACTGAACACATAACACAATATGTAACATGGAGAAACCCTTTTTGGGTAAAAAACTCCACTAAGAAAAGAGGCTCCAAGTTGTATTATCTTCAAATATGAGATTCCAATACATGCAGTTTCTCTTCTTCTTCAGTCTTCAATCTAGCTGTGTTTGTTACTCTCAACTCTGCTAAAAACATAGTACAAATATCCTTGTAAAAAAGGGGGTTGCCTTCTAGGGCAAGAAAACTAGCATAATATCGACCATCAAATCTATGACCTAATGACAAACGGTCCATATTTACAATGATAAAATATAAATAAAATGTGGTTTTGGGGGCACTGCCCTTGAACCCCCACCAGGGTGTGTGACCCCTAGACCCCCCATCGAGGGGATGATCCCCTTAGACCCCTCACAGGGGTAAACCCCCCTGTGACCCCCTGTCACAGATGAATTAGCATTGGGTACCGGATATAAACATGCAGTTGAAACAAGATTGCTTCGGGTGAAGCCTTTCATCCCTTATGGGCAATTTACAAACAATAATAGGAATAATAAATTACATAGTATTTACAAGGTTGAAGGCACCTTAATCCTAACAATACCCACTTACACCCAATGGACTTCCTTCCTTTAGGAAAATGAATAAGATCTCATTTGTCACAAGAGTCTAAATCCATCATCTCCTCCTACATTGCTTATTGCCAAGACTCAATATCATCTACAAGAATAGCTTCCTTGTAGAATCTAGGTTCATCATCGGTACTTAACAAAGCAAATACACAACAAAAATATGGTAGGCTATACCTATCAATTGGATTATGTTGTCTTGTGGATCTTCTCAAGGGTGGAGTAAGGGATTCTTCATCTTGTTCTTTTGCATGCTCAACCTCGTTAGTAACATTAGAGTAATCCTTCTTAGAACTCCCACTTGAACCCTCTTCTTCCTCTCCATCCTCAAATCCATAATTTTGTTCTTCCACATGTGCATCTTCTAGCTTAATTTTAAAATGCACTATATTTTTCTCTTCATCTTTTGGTTGTTCAGGATCAGAAATAGCTCTAAGTTGCCTAAAAATCATATCTCTAAAATAGACAACTTTCTCAGTTTGAGGAATTCTAAAGTTTATAACCTTTAACATTCTCACCATATCCAATGAAGATGCACTTTTGTGCTTTTGGATCCCACTTAGAACACTTTTATTTAGGCACATAAATAAAATCCTCACATCCAAAAACCCTTAAATGTGAAATAAAAGGTTTCTTACCTATCCACACTTCATAATGTGTCAAATCAAGAGCCTTGTAAGAAGACCTATGAATCAAGTAACGAGTGGTATTCACAGCTTTTGCCCAAAAGCATCTATCCAACTGTGCATCGCTTAACATATTTCTAGCTATTTCCATTATAGTATGGTTCATACTTTTTGCAACCCCATTTTGTTGAGGTGTGTAAGGAGTAGTCTTTTATCTTATTATACCTACATGCTTGCAAAACTCATCAAATTCCTTAGAACAATATTCCCCTCCATTATCAAATCCTAATAACTTTATCTTACAATCTGATTACTTTTTTACTAATGCTTTAAATTCCTTAAACTCAGTGAAAACTTTAGATTTTTGTCTCATTAAATAAATCCATGTATACCTTGAAACATCATCAATGAAGGTCACAAAATACCAAAATTTTCCAAAAGAAGATCATTATTCGTAGGTCCAAACACATCCTTATGAATAATTTCTAATTTACTCTTTGCTTTATTACTTCCTAATGGAAATGGCGTTCTATTTTGTTTCCCAAACACACAATGCTCGCAAAAATAAAAATACTCATCAAAATAGGAGAAACCATCAAACAACATTTTATTCATAATGGTCTCTAAACTTTTTTTCACTTATGTGGCCCAATGTTACGACCCATCTATTTCAACTTAATTATTTAATATTTTCAAGTATTTTTTTTTTAATTGAAGATCATATACTATATATTAGAATTAAAACATCTTAGTAGATATCATGTGGCCCAGGAAGCCACATTAGGATAGTTTACAACATTCAACTCAAAAAAACAAGAGAGATATCACAATATTATCTACTCTACTACATATAGCACTCAGATCATTATAACATTGTGCCTATTACAAAACAAATCATCATATAATCCAGCAACATTTCATTTTTTTAACCCCACTGCTAACAAAACAAAATTGCTCTAGGTTATTCGTATTCCATTCCATAATTGTTCTTCTATCAAAAAACCTTTCACATGTCATTTATCTTTTCACTTGCTATAAGATTGTTCACCTGTCATATTTGTCCAGTGGTAGATTAGGTTCTTCCTATCTATTCCTACTGAGAATGATGTTGTCTCTACCTTGCCCAGTGTCTCTACTATCATTCAACTGTAAGTTGTCATCCTCATCCTATCATGTGTCTCTATCCTCTGCCACCTATATGTTTGTATCATCTTCATGCCCTATGCCTCTATCAAACTTATCCAAATAGTTCCTATTATCACTAACCTCATAGGAGTCCCACCCTCTGAATGTACCTATAGGAGGAGATACTTTGAGGTCACTGCTATCCACATTGAAATTTTGAAAAGAGAATTCAAAATCCCTTACTGCCTCATCTCTTAGTTTCTCCAGCTTATGTTTCTTGCACTAGTATAAATTTTGAAAGTCAATATATTCATTATTGAACTTTTCATTAACTTTCCTCAATCTATTGAGGCCAAAATTCTGCATACTTAATGCCAGCCCTATATATGACCTCTAATGTTCATCAATAATCTTCATGAATCTATCAATTGGCAGCTCCATTGTCATCACTACCTACTCAAAAATGCTAGAAATCATGAGTCTAAATAAAGACCCAGTAGGAGACCTCCTCTAGCCTTGAAACTGGTCTTCATTTCTTTTTTCCACAATATCCATAAAATCTTAGTGGATAAACATAGCCATAAAATATTAGACTTAATACTCATTCCATTAATAACGCCACAAAGAATATCATTCCAAAAACTAGAGTTAGCGGATGACCAATTTTTAACATTTCTCATAAATATAGACCACACTTTAACATCAAATGGACATTCAAGAAAGACATGATTACAAGATTCCACTATATTTCATATAGAACATACAGACTTATCAAACCCAATAAGCAACTTTTTTAACAATAACAACCATCTAAAACTTCCCTTCTTAGGTTCAATGAACTTTGACCAAAATAGTTTGAAAGACAAGGACAAGATTTTGTGATCAGTTTTAATACCTCATACCCTATCAATATGCTCAAACACCTCTAGGGAGTTAGTAGCCATCCTGTATATCTTCTTGTTGAACACCTGAAATATTGAGAGGGGGGGTGAATCAGTATTCTTTAAAACCACTTAATCATTTAAACATTCATTTCACATAGCATGTTTAACTTGCATTAAGAAAGGAAAGCATGAGATCAACCATTAAAGAATATCATAGATGAACACTAGATTTTTTGTGGAAAACCCAAAAAGGGAAAAACCACAGTGAGGATTAGCTCACAATATATATTAATAAAGCAACCAGTTAAGATTGATACAATTGGTGCTCATTGTCCAAGAATGCTCACTACAGGTGGCTCACTGCCAAAGGACTCACTATCCTAAAAAGAAATAGATAGAAGAAGATAAGACTCACTGCCAAAATGAACTGCTAATGATGCATCTAACTTATGCAAAAAATACAATTCCACTGAAGCTCAGAATACTAACTTTACACACTTCATCTTCACCGCAAACTCAACTTGTCTTACTCTGCATCAAGCCTCACTTACCTCCTCACTCTTATCTCTTCACAATACACAAACCCTCTTTCACACAAGAATTCAACCTTGTATATATACCGCATTAAGGAGAAACATCAATTAGGTTAGCCGAATACATATATTGTGTGACTTCATGTCCTGTCGGCCCAAAACACAATCCAATATGCTTTGCAGAGAGAACCAAAGCATGTAGCACATTTATATAAGTCGACACAACCTATAAGAACTCCCATGACATCATTTCATACATTTCATAGCTCTGCACAATATTAACACCTTCATGTCGGCTCCGCTGGTGAAGCAGCAATAGCATGAACTAATTGTTGGTTCACAAATTGACATGCGGACCTCCAAAATGCCTACCACTTGGATCATACATACTTTAGACATCCATAACCTTATCCTCAATTCCGCAAAGCAAGATTCATCTGCGATGGAATGCAGAGAATTTTAATCTGTCACTAGCACTATCATTGTATTGCCAATACATAGTCTGGTACTCTGTCAACTCTTCCTTTGACTCCAGAGGACTTCAAGACCTGAAAATTTGGATTTGGCCTCTATGAATATGTACAAACAATGCCTTAAAACTACACAGAAAAATGTTTCATAGTGGAGGAATGTTGACCAAAAAGCTTGTTCCCTGAACATTGAAGACAATGCACAGGTACTTAGACAAATTTGCAAAGTGATTGGTGCAATGGTCTTCTCCAGACCAACATGACTACATCTTTATTCTTTGTTGTCCTCTTCCACATCACACTTAGAAAACCATCATATCACACTTAGCACCTTCTCCAAAACACTTAGAATATTATACTTAGCAACTCCAATTAGACTGTATGTGTACCACTTCTCTGGACCAACACAATTGTGCCTTTAACCTTTGTTGCCATCAATGACAACACTTCTTATTTCCATGCTTATCATTCCCTACACCACTATGCTTATGTTGCTAACAATCTCCCCCTTTGTCATTGATGGCAACATAGCCAAAACTTCTCCCCCTTTGTCATCAATGGCAAAGGAACTACCTATACATTTATGAATGAAAAGTTCTTTTCTTATAAAAACTGACCTTGCCTTTCTATGTGCATACTCCCCCTCACTACTTTATTTCTATACTTACGTCAAGATATCAAAAAAATGTTTTCTTTTATCCTTCCGCATATGTACAAGAAATTAAAATATGAATCTTACTATTTAGTAGGGAGAATGTCCTTATATATATTCTTTAATTAGAGCACTGCAGAGTCCCAATGCACCTTGGCAAAATTAAGTATTTGTATTTGCCCATTGATTTGTAAAAATAATTCTTCTACTTCTTCCATAGATGTCAGTGCAATGGTCATTTGGACAATCTTGTCAGCCTCCTTCAACATCCCTATCAAAGCTGCAACTTTAAAACTTACTATCTCCCTTAGCTAGCTCATCTGATTCGTAGCTTCTTAATGATTGCATGAGTCTTTTCAATTTCAGCTCTAAAATCTCCATTGTCATTCTTTAAAGGCTCATAAGACTGAGATTTTGGCAATTTGTGTTTCAAGACCATCAATTTTGTCATTTATGTTCTTTGTGGTAAGAGGCCATGATAGGCAGTATTGATACATTACTTTGACTTCTTCTAGAGCATTTTGAATACGTTTTACATTGACTCCCAACAAATTATGTGCCTTGGAACATTTATCTATCAGATCTATCAATCTCTTGTTTCTAATTTCTTCAAAAACTTTCTTCTTAGTAGCCTTTTCTAAGGACACAAAATGGTTGTTAACTGACTCCATTAGTTGCTTCACGTGTTGTGCATGAGTCAGATAAGCATCTCTCTTGGCATCTAGTAGCATCTTTTCAAAAACTTTCATTACTTCTAGAAGCTCATTACCCTTAACATGAGATTGAAGTATCTCCTCTTGGGCAGTGGCCTGAAAAAATAGTGCCTAGTTGCAGCTTCTTGAGGGGAGATATATTGGACAAATTGATTTGTCCATCTACATGTGAAATTGAAGCAGCTGTGAGGAGGCCATGGTTTTGACTTGTCTCTGTTGGGCCAGAAATTCCATGATAGAGTCTATTGGGGAGACTCTGGAGCACTCACCTATTGTATCCTTTTTCTCCTCTTCTGAAGTGGAAATCATGTGTGAATCAGAGGTTTTCAAAGGATAATCTTCCTCATGTGTCTTTTCATCTTCTTTGTTTTCCGGAGAAGCAAAGCCATTAGTACCTTCTACTTGTCCACTTCCAATCTGATCTCCTTTCTCCTCATCTTTCTTCTCTTCTGAAGTCCCCTTCATTTCCTCGATATTCTCTACATTTTCTAAAGCTGAATTGACAACATTCTGATCTTCTACATCAGTGTTTTTCTGGAATAGAAGGCACATTTTGTTCTGTCAAGATATCTTCAATTTTCTCAGGAATGTTATCATCTTTTTCTCTATCCTCTAAAGAATGTTCGTCTATTATATCAATCTTTATTTGCTTCAAGATATCTATAGTTATTCTTAAGGTCTCCTTTTCCAGCCTCTTTATTTCATCTTCATTATTTGACATCAAAGTATTCAATCTTCTCTTTGTTCTAAATTCTGTAGATAGCCTTTGAGTAGCCTTATTCTTCTCTTGTGTAGAGATTGTGGGGAAAGCTTTTTCAATTGCCTTATTTCTTATATCTGAATCTTTACTCATAGATTCATCTCTTCTCTTGGTTAGAGCATTAGCAAAACTATCAGGCAATTTATCAATAATTTTAATTAGGGCAACATTAAATGCATCCATGTACCTAATAATTGTTGTTTCAATGATTGCATGGTCCTTTGAAGCTATTTCATCATACATCTCTACAACTTCTTTTAGATTATCATACTCTGTTATAGCATTAATGGTGGCTTCCAGTTACAGAGGTGGAAGGCTTGATGTCTTTGACTTCTTTGTCGTTTCTTCGGTGGCTTCACTTTCTTTTCTTTTCATTCCCTTTCCTTTTCTTTTTGAAGAATGGGCTTCCTCACCAGATTTCTTCTCTTTTCTCGAATATGAAGCCTTCCTTTTCTTTTTCACTATCTTCTTCACCCTCTGTGATAATATTAATCTTTGTTCTTTTGACTTTTGTCTCTTCTCCAGAGACCAGAGACTCTTTCTTCTTTTTTCAGACCAATTTGGGTCCTTCTTCTTCCTCTTCTTCCTCAACATCATCATGACTTATGTATTTTTCTCTTGTTGCTTTTTCTTTTACTCTTCGCTTCTTGGAAGTCTATGGTTGCATAGAAGCATTGGATTCTTCACTCTTCTATGTACATGTTGTAGGCATGGCTCCAGAGGATTTTGGAGCATCAATAGAGGAGGTAGAGGTCCTAGCAGACCTTCTTATGCTTGGTGATTCTTTTGGAGCAGTAGATACATCTTTGGATTTCTCTGCATTGCTCATAGGTGACATCATTTCCTCAATCTTAATTCTCATCTTCTTAACCTTTTCTCATATTTCTCCCTCCTTATGTTTTAGATGCACTTCCATGGATTTCTCTTCATATGTTCCATACCTTTCTGCGGAGGTATCTTTATGTTTTTTGAGCATTAGTTCTACAAGACCTACAAGTATGTCTTCTACTACTTCATACCCCATCTCTGGAATCCAGATAGTTCTGGGTTCCACGACTTCCATATAACATTCATCTTTGTTGACCATGAAAATGATATCATTCTTATACTTTTCTACAACCTTCTTAGGGATTCTTTCCCTTGCTTGCATATTCTTCTAGAAGGTTTTGAAGAAGCCCCATAAAATAGTTGTTTGGGCTTCTAAGTTCCCTAATATTCTCAAGTGATCTCTAATCTGTACTGCCATCAGAATGTGACTCATCCACACTATATTCTTGGTTCCAAGAATTTCTCTGAGAAAGTGAAATAGCAGGCATATAACTAGGGAACCATATTGAAAGGGGTGCCAGGAATCTTTTGTTTTCTACAGATTATCCAACAACTATTGTTTCAGCAACTCACATAGATCAAAGTATTTATTCTCTTTCACCATTTGGTATGCAGTGTGTATAGAAGTTGCGGACACATAATTTTCTCTATTTGTGAAGAATATCTTATACCCAATCATTTGTGTGTATAGAAGTAAAGGCACATTTGTCAAACTTAGCTATGGTGAGCTTAATGACCACATCATTTTTCATGGATTTTAAAGCTGGCACTATTCTAGAGGAACATAACCCTGTTACAACCATAATTGCCTCTTTGTTGATCATGTGTGGAAATCCAACCACATGAATTTGTCATGGAACAACTCAACACATATTTAACCCACGCATCCTCATAGAACATGGGGAAGTTGTTCCACACATCTATCTTTTTATCTTTCAAACCCTTGTATTCATGTTTCATCTCAAAATCATCATCAGTTAGGTCATTTACCCATAGTTGCCCCAAGTTCACATGATTATATTCTTCTATCTTTGTGTGGATGTACATCCTCACATCTTCTATATGTAAAACACCATATGAAATGTCTGAAAAGGCACTATCTAGATCCATCTCCATAGACTTGAAGGGATGTTTCTTGAATTTAGGGTGAGGACAATCAACTACTTCCACCACTTGTGGAGTAAACATCTTTAAAGTACTATTGAAAAAAGTTTAGGGCAAGATAGAGAACTATAAAATACCTTTCAATCGCTTCTAATTAGGGTTTCGTACTCAAGAAATCTAAATTAGCTTCTTCTTTCACATTCACAACTTTTCTCTCTTGGATTGATTGTAAATGATCCTTTTGTTGGGTGAGATCACTTTATAAACCCTTTTCCAAAACCTAATTTGCATTCAATGCTCTACTTAAAAAAGTTGTCAAAGCTTCAACAGTGATACACAATCACTTTCACTTGCTTCATAGATTTCCGTATCATGAGATTTTCTACTGAAATCTTCTCTAATAGTTCAAATGCATTGATCTACATCACATACTCTCATGTTGAAGTATCAACACCATTTCTCTAGCGAGGGATGAAAGATTTCCATTAAAGCTCCCCCTGAGCCAAAGTTCTCAACTTAGTTTCTGGAGGAAGCATTTGCACAAAAGACTGGTACAGCCTTATTATTCACCTTATTTTCTTCTTTCTTCTTCTAGATTTTGTCCATTTCTTTCTTTATCTCTATCGGATCCATATTCTTCACTGGATCATTCTTCTTTACTGGATCAACCTTCACATTCTTACTTCTGCAAAATTTAGCAATATGACCTAATTTGTTGCATTCATAGCATTTGACATTTTGAACAGGCTTACTTTCATTCATCCTGGATCTGCATTGATTAGCCTTATGCCCAAATCTACTACATGTATAATAGTAACCATTGAAAGATGAAACCATCATACCCTTATTGTAACCATTCATTATTTGATTTATGCATTCATTAGCCTTATGACCAATTCTTTGACATGTAAAACATTATCTAGAGAATGATTGAACAATTTGATTCATCCTACTCGTACATTCCATAGCCTTATGTCCATACTTGTTGCAAGAGTAACAGTAGCCAGAGTACCTTTGTATAGCTCGTTGTCTGATAGGTGGCCTTTTGAATTTTTTCTTCTGGTTCTGGACCTGTCTGTCATTAATTTTCGTGATTACAACCTTCTTTTGATTATTTCTCTTCTTTCTAGCATTGTTTGCTTTTGAACTTTCACCCTTTTTAAATCCCTATCCTTCTTTATCCTTAGGAGCCTTTTGCTTTGCAATCATTTCATCAAGCAGGATGGAACCTTTCTTGAATTTTTCTTCTTGAATTGTTGCTTTCTCCAACTCTGTCTTTAAGACCACTATTTCTTATTCAAGCCTTGAACAATCTTTAGATTTGCTTTTTAGTTTATCAATTAGGCATTCTTTAGTTCTCTTTCCTTCCTCAATTTGTATTTTTAGACTGGTAATTGTCTCATTTGATTGATTAATCTGTTCATTTACTTCCTTGTATCTTTCTTTGAATTTCTTTTTTTCTCTCTCAACCTTTCAATGCATTCATCTGCTTCCTTAATATTTTCTTCCAGATCTTTGTTTTCACATCAAGCTTCTTCAAGGTCTTCAAGGGCTGATCTGAGTTCTCCATTCATATCAACTCTGCAGTCTTCCTCAGTAATTTCAACAACAGGGATTTCTTTTGAAGGAATAGGATATCTCCTAGGAGCCATGTGTTCACACCTCAGGATCTTCCTCAAGTGGTTAAGCTTCTTTTGGAAGGAACCAAGCACTGATACCAATTGTTGAACACCTGAAATATTGAGAGGGGGGGTGAATCAGTTTTCTTTAAAACCACTTAATCATTTAAAAATTCATTTCACATAGCATGTTTAACTTGCATTAAGAAGGAAAGCATGAGATCAACCATTAAAGCATATCACACATGAACACTAGATTTTTTACGTGGAAAACCCAAAAGGGGAAAAACCACAGTGAGGATTAGCTCACAATATATATTAATAAAGCAATCGGTTAAGGTTGATACAATTGGTGGACTCACTGTCCAAGAATGCTCACTATAGGTGGCTCACTGGCAAAGGACTCATTGTCCTGAAAAAGAAAGAGATAGAAGAAGAGAAGGTTCACTACCAAAATGAACTGCCAATGATGCATCTAACTTATGCAAAAAATACAGTTCTACTGAAGCTCAGAATTCTGACTTTACACACTTCATCTTCACCACAAACTCAACTTGTCTTACTCTGCATCAGACCTCGCTTACCTCCGCACTCTATATCTCTCCACCATACACACACACCCTCCTCTGCACAAGAATTCAACCTTGTATATATATCGCATTAAGGAGAAATATCAATTAGGTCGGCACAATACATATACTATGTGACTTTTTGTCTTGTAGGCCCAAAACATAATCCAATATGCTTTGCAGAGAGAACCAAAGCATCTAGCACATTTATATAAGTCGCCACAACCTATAAGAACTCCCATGACATCATTTCATACATTTCATAGCTCCGTACAATATTAACACCTTCAAGTCGGCTCCACTGGTGAAGCAGCAATAGCATGAACTAACTGTTGGTTCACAAATCGACATGCGGACCTCCAAAATGCCTACCACTTGGATCATACATACTTTAGACATCCATAACCTTATCCTCAATTTCACAAAGCAAGATATTCATCTGTGGTGGAATGCGGAGCATTCCAATCTATCACTAGCACTGTCATTGTACTACCAATACAGAGTCTTCTACTCTGTCAACTCTTCCTTTGACTCCGGAGGACTTCAAGACCTGAAACTTTGGATTTGGACTCTATGAATATGTACAAACAATGTCTTACAACCGCACAACAAAATGTTTCATAGCAGAGGAATGCGAACCAAAAAGATTGTTCCTGAACATTAAAGACAATACACTGGTACTTAGACAAATTTGTAGAGTGATTGGTGCAATGGTCTTCTCCAGATCAACATGACTACACCATTATTCTTTGTTGTCCTCTTCCACATCACACTTAGCAAACTTCATATCACACTTAGCACCTTCTCTGAAACACTTAGAATATTATACGTAGCAACTCCAATCAGACTGTATCTATACCCCTTCTTCGAACAAACACAACTGTGCCTTTAACCTTTGTTGACATCAATGACAAAACTTCTTATTTACATGCTTATCATTATCTACACCATTATGCTTATGTTGCCAACACTTCTTAGAATCTGCATTACCCAACTTAGTGTCATCTTCCCATCCTAACTTACGCAACCAATCTACTTCTCCCAGGTTACCTACTAGACTCATATTGGCAAGGCCAATTTTGCTCAGAATGGAGAAGGTCCTTATTTGGGATTCGGCAATGTCAAACTCAATCTTAATCTTATCCCAGCTTTTTAGTCCTTCATTATCAAACATATCATTAATGGTGATTAGACCTTTCTTGTTCCATCTTAATGCAGAGCATCCTTGTAACAGTGTTAATTGCTTCTTTTTATGCCTAAGACTCCACCAAAGGGACCTATGTCCGCCAAACCACTTAAGCCCCTTATTAATAGCCTCCTTTTTAATGATGAGTTCTTTAACCACTTCCCAAGCTTTCTACATGCTAGCAAAGACATTAGACCCAAAGGGTTTAGAATGAAAGTCACCAAATAATATATCATGTAAATGCAAATTTTTCCACAATGGAGCCTTCTTAGGCCAACTATTTTTGATATTGTTCCTGATTAGCACCTTCCAAGACTGGTTGCCATCTAAAGATCTAATAATCTATTTTGTAACTAGGGAAACACCTTGGATCTTCAGATCTTTTAGGCCCAACCCACCTTTTTCTCTGCTTATAAAACACCACTCCCATTTAACGTGTTTTTTGTTTTTTCCCTTACCATCAGACCAAAGATAAGCCCTAATCAACTTTTGAATCTTATCAATTTGACAATTCAAAAAGAGTCACATGGAAGCATAGTATATTGAGTAAGATGAGAGTATTTTTTGACATACTTGTGCTCTTCCTGCCAATGAGAGGTACTAATTATTCCAATTACCAAACTTCCTCTCTATTTTAGAAAACATCCACTACCACATTTTGTTTAAAGAAGGATCAATAGCAAAGGGGATACCAAGAAATCTTACTTGTTTATGTGGTCCTCCCCACTGCCATTTATTCCTCTCAAACCATTCAGGAGGGTTCTCCATCCAGCTAAGCAATATAGATTTATTGAAGGATATCTTAGCCCCAAATGCTCTGCAAAAAATCCTAAGTTTGTCTTCCATATTCTTTAAATTATTTTTATTAAGTGACTGGGAACAGTGGAGTGTCATCAACAAACTGCATATTTAGTAGCATACTATAACCAGGCAATTTTATACCCATCATTCTGCTTGGTATCAACTTTGTTCTCAATAAGTGAAATAGAGCTTCTGATGCAATAACAAAGAGTGCAGGTGCTAAAGGGCACCCATGTCTTATCAATCTTTCCATTTTAAAGGAATCGGTTAGAGATCCATTTATGTCAATTTGGGCAGTGGCATCTTTAAACAACATCTTGACCATGCTACAAAAGAATTGTGGAAAGCCAAATGCTTTTAGCACTTTTAAAACAAATAACCATTCAACTCTATCATAAGCCTTTTCAAAATCTAGCAGTAGGATACCTGCCTTCTGCCCAATGACTTTAGCCCAATGTATTGCTTCCCAGCTTGTTACCAGGTATTCTAGAATGTATCTTCCTTTTATGAAGCTTGTTTGAGTACAATTGATTATATCAGGAAGGATATCAATTAATCTTCTTGCTAACACTTTAGCAATAATTTTATAAGAGACATTTAAGAGAGTAATTGGCCTCCAATTTCTCATATTGGTCTTATCCCCTTCTTTAGGCAATAGCTTAATGATGTATCTGCTTATATCTCCCCCCAAAGAACCTTTATTATAGGCTTACTGGTACATATCATATAGATCATCAACTACCCAAGAAATATTCACTTTGTAAAACTCCACTGGTAGCCCATCATACCTCGGTGATTTTCCCTCTTCCATCAACTCAATTGCCTCCCTAATTTCTTTTTTGTAAACCCTTTGATCTAGCTTTTGTTCCATATCACTATCAATCTTCCTAGTGCATACTTTTAAACACAACGCTTGAGCTCTCTTGCACTCATTATTACCATCCTCTGCTTGAAATAGTATTTTGTAAAAATCCCTAAAGAATTTGAGTGAGTTGCCAAGTAAACAACAACAACAAATACACAACTCACAAATGAAGATTAAGTAAGCTAGAACATTAATAAATAGGAGGTATTTTCCAAAGCTAGATCTTGGGGGAAACTCCATGGTCAAGCACACTTGATGGTAGAAATGAAGGCAAACCACTATAATATGGAAATATAAAATTTAAACTGCAAATATGATTTTTAACAATAGGATACCAAATGAAAATTTAAACAAGTAAAATTAGCAACAAAGAAAATAAACGAACTCAAGAGATTTATACGACATAGAGATTTATGTGGATAAACCTTTTCAAAAAAAAACTCCATCAAGAAGAGAGGCCAAGTCTGTATTATCTATGAATCAAGAATATAATGCAATCACTTCCTACACTCCTTTAACATTCAATCTGACAATGCCTATATACTTGCACAAACTCAAACATATCTCTACACTCCTCTAGCTTTGTTATATAGAAAATACAAGTCATAGATGGAGTATAGAGAATGTGGCACCCAAACTTGGGAAAATCCAATGCCATATTTGGGGAATCCAACAATTAGGCTATTATTAGCCTCTGAAAGATGTTATAACTACCTTACATGAATAATGCCTCCAAGATATGCAAATCCCAATGCCCCTCCTTTGGGAAGTCAACAATAGGCTAAAAATAGCCTCTTTCATGTTATAAAATGCTAACAAAAGATGGTCCAAAAATAGTTGATTACTTACAACATGTAAGAGACAAGCATAGAAGATACTCTTACACCATGTCATAAGCTATTAATAAACTTAGCTACCCACCTTTGAATTGCAGTAATCCCAAGGTAAAATTGATATTATCATTGATACATAATTAAATATTTAACATTGTCAATGGATCATTCATCGCTTATGAATGCATTTATAAATAATTTTAGGAAGAAATAAATGACATAGGATTTACAAGGTTGATGGCACCTTAATCCTAACATTCTCCTACTTGATGGCAACTAGTATTTAATTATGGTATCAGTGATAATATCAGTTTTACCTTGGGATTATTGTAGGTCAAAGGTGGGCAGCCAAGTTTATTAATAGCTTACGACATGGTGTAAGAGTATCTTCTATGCTTGTCTCTTAAATGTTGTAAAAAATCAACTATTTTTGGACCATCTTTTGTTAGCATTTTATGACAACCTGTAAGATTCTATTTTTAGCCTATTGTTGACTTCCTGAAGGAGGGGCATTCAGATTTGCATATCTTGGATGCATTAATCATGGAAGGTAGTTATAACATCTTTCAGAGGCTTATAATAGCCTAATTGTTGGATTCCCCAGATATGGCATTGGATTTTCCTAAG
Source organism: Cunninghamia lanceolata (assembly GCA_027924645.1). NCBI lineage: Eukaryota > Viridiplantae > Streptophyta > Pinopsida > Cupressales > Cupressaceae > Cunninghamia > Cunninghamia lanceolata. The sequence goes on along the minus strand of BSBN01000578.1, from coordinate 4,803,502 downwards.
TTTGGGTGCCACATTCTATGTACTCCATCTATGACTTGTATTTTCTATAGAATAGAAGCTAGAGGAGTGTAGAGATATGTTTGAGTTTGTGCAAGTATTCAGGCACTGTCAGATTGAATGTTGAAGGAGTGTAGGAAGTGATTGTATTATGTTCTTGATTCATAGATAATACAGACTTTTTTTAAGTGAATGCGCCTAGTAAACTTTTTATCGTGGCTGGTGACACTGGTGCGACACGCCCTCCTGCTCCACGGTAATGCTTTTGCCCGGTGTTATGAACTGGTGAGGCCACAACACAGGAGACCTCATCCCCTAGCAAGAACACTTCAAACTCGCGAGCTCATTGGCCCAGCGGGGGTTTGAGCTCTGGTGGCCACCACTACAACCGAGCGACTTAACCACCGAACCATGCCCTTAACGGCACAGATAATACAGACTTGACCTCTCTTCTTGGTGGAGTTTTTTTTTTAAAAAAGGTTTATCCACATAAATCTCTATTTCATGTGTAAATCTATTAAGTTCGTTTATTTTCTTTGTTGCTAATTTTACTTGTTTAAATTTTCATTTGGCATTCTATTGTTAAAAATCATATTTGTAGTCTAAATTTTATATTTCCATATTATAGTGGTTTGCCTTCATTTCTAACATCAAGTGCGCTTAACAATGGAGTTTCCCCCAAGATCTAGCTTTGGAAAATACCTCCTACTTATTAATGTTCTATCTTACTTATTCTTCATTTGTGAGCTTTGTGTATTTGTTGTTGTTCTTTACTTTGTTGTTCTATACTTGGCAACTCACTCAAATCCCTCCATCTGTGACCCAACTTCACACGAAATTGGTCAAATGTGAGAATGATGGAGAAGTGAACATCTAGGGGTTTTGGTCCTTCCTGAATAGGCAGGGTAAGCGAACCCAAGGTGCAGTGAGAAGACCCATCATGCACTCATATATGGACTTCCAATTGCTCGTACTTGTCCTAATAGAGTACATGTACATATAGAAATTCCTATGTGATTACATTCGCCATGCACACAAGGTCCATTAGTATGCCCTTGGTGGGGATTTCATTGACTGGGGTAGTGATGTACAAAGGTACATCGTATACATGCATGTGTGCATCAATGGGGGTGAAAGAGATGACTAGTTCTGGAATAGAACACACTCGACTAGGGTGAGGGCGATCATCCACCATGGAAATCATCCTAGCTAACAAGGTGGTAGGCTCGTCAACAGACACAGTACTAACCACAGGATCAGAGGGAAGTTCTATTAGGCTTGTGGAATGATGTGGCAACGGGTTTGTGTAAATCTGGAGGTTTTGATTTGGTGGAGCAATAGATTTATTTCCTCTATCATTCACCTTAGATACCTAGATGACATTTTAGTCAATGAGGTCTTGCATGTTATGTTTAAGATGTATGTATCGCTTGGTGTCATGTCCAGGCACTCTATGGAAATGACAGAAGGCCTTTGGGTCATAAGAAGGCACCAGGGGTTTGGAGGTGTCGACGGGGCGGATGGGTGGCAACTAGATGAGGTTATTGTTTAGAAGTTGCTTTAGGATAACATAGAGGGATTCATAAAGCAAGGTGAATTGTCGAATCCTTGGTTTACTCTGTGAAGAGAGGGCCATAGCACTTTGAGTTGGTGCAGTGGCCGCTACTTGTTGAAAATTATTAGAAGAATTTATTTTGATGAAATTTTATTTTTCTTATAATGTTGGAACAATGAAGAGGCATTGGATTGCCCAATGGAAGTAGATGAGGAAGATCCCTCAAACTGACTAATTGATTGCTAGTAATCACGAAGTGCCATGCAGAGATGCGTGAATGAAGGATAATGCATCAACATATTCTTATCCCTTATCTAAGGTTGTGGGTTTCCAATGAAAACCTGTTGCACGTCAGAATCTAGGAGTGCATAAGGGATCTACAAAAAGAGGGCCTGATAGCAGCCAATGAAATCAATGACCTTCTCTTGCACTCCCTACCTACAATGGATGAGATCAGTAAGTGTGACTTGCGGTCCAATGTTGGCTTGGAAGTGCTGGAGAAACTAATTGACAAGCTACTAGAAATAACTGATTGAATGATCAGGGAACGAGTAGAACCATTTCAATGCAATGTCTTTTAGAGACTATGGGAAAAGTTTTGCTAGAAGAAAATCATTAAAGAGGAAATCACTGCACAAAGCGGTGAATGGTTCTGCGAATTGTTTTTACCAGTGTACTTCTCAAAACCCGGAGCCTCAAATTTTTAGGGAAGGGGAGAATGGAGAATAGCTAATGATAAAGGACTTTTGGTATTGATGGTTGAGATGTGGAAGTGGAAATGTTGGCCAACTGTTGCTGGAGGGAGTTGACATTTTGGAGCAACTGAGTGATGACAGGTTCGAAGGTATGAGTGGATTGAGTTTGGGTCACAAATGGGATAGAAATGTTGGGTTGATGGGAAACTTTGAGGTTAGCTCCTGGAAAAGTGAATGGTAAATCAAATGAAGGGGGGACAAACCCATATTGATTTATAGGGTTTCCACCCATTCCAAGAGAACTTGTATTGGCATTCATTGATTGAGCAGCACTTGTAGAAATTTGGGAAGAAGTGAATGTAGATATAGAGGGAGTCACCATGGGCACCAATAGCTAAGCTCTCAATGTGTTTGAATGTGACTCATTGATGATTTCCACATAGCTATTTAGCGTGGGAACATTGTTGTGGACAATGTGAGTTAGACAATGAAGAATATCCACACCATGCAGATTGTTGTTTAACATTTTTTGAAGATGCTCTACAAGAGGGACAACCTCGCCAGCTAGGTGCTCTGTACCCAGATAATCCTGAAAATCAGCCAAGTGATTGTCCAACGTCTGGATCTGGGCAAGGGGAACACTAGCCACAAATGTGTCTATATGGAGAGGCTCTCTAAAAGATTGTACTCTAGGAATTGCAGTGGTGTTAGAGAAAAAGAAGAAAGGTGGTTGCACTCTAGAACTCCCCATTAAAAAGTTAAAAATGTCAACTTCTGGCTAAGTGGTACTAGAGTTACTAGGAGCACGGGAAGCAATAAGTAATCTTAAACTTCTACAAACAATAAATTCAAATTGGAGCACTAGGTTGTGAAGCTCATAAACTAGTGGGAGCTCTCCAACACACAAGTACTATGATATGAAGGTTGGAAGAAAGAGAGTTGTTTTGAGAAATGCAAAAAAGAAGTTTTTGTTTAAGAAAAAGAAAAGATGTTTTGTTTTTACAATTTTCAAGTTTTTTAGAAGCACGTCAAGTTCACCAAAATGTGATGTGGGAAAATTAACTCTAACTAAACTATATCTAATCAAGACAATTTCACGTCACACATTGGGATACTGGCCAATTGAAGACATGTATCTTGCTGCTATCCAATCAGGAAGAGCAAGATTATCCAAGCTTTATTCCTTTGTTGCAATTGGAAATAGAATGATTAAATAATATTGACTAAAACTAAGACGAGAAAATACTGAAAATAT